>OW052222.1:186874729-189695742 GCA_932526605.1 Nephrotoma flavescens | reverse complement strand
CTAAACCAGGCGTGAAATTTTTTCCTTGTCACCACCGGGAATCGAACCCGGGGCCTCCGGTCGCTGGCGGAAGCATGCAGACCACTTTGCCACCGGGGCGGCCTACTCATTTATAAAAATATTTCTTTTTATATATAGTAGGAAAAAGAAATAAAATAAGGCAAAAAATTGGAATACAAATTAATCTATTGATCGTCCCAACCTTCTGTTGTTTATACGGAAAAAATCAGTAATGCAAACTGGTTTGGGGGGATGGTAAATAGCAGTTAAGCGATTAGTCATCGGCTGATTAGCAGAATTCAAGGTGCATTGAAGTACTGTTAATTACTCGACGTATTAGTCAAATTATTAGGAGTGTGAGAATAGAACAGGGCGGGATCCGTAATTGTTGAGAGACATATTTCGTCTGTTCGTTAAGATTATTTTGGTTAAGAAATATGGATTTTCGAATTTCGTATGATTCTAAGGTATCTAAAGGTTCAACTTCACTCAGAATATCTCGATATTCTGAATAATTTGATGAAACTAAAAGTATACAACAATGATTGTTAGAAATAAATTAATTATGAAGATTATCTGAACTATCACGAAATCATTTTCGTTGAATATTGACCGGTGCCACTTGATCCTCTTATTCATCATCACTCGATTGTAAAAATAAATCAAATGCTCGATTCCATAATATAAATGAAATTTATATTTATATTTTAGTTAACTAATTTTAATAATTTTTTGGAAATGTTTTTAATACAACAGCTCATCACTAAAACAAACAAAACTGCATCTGTCACATTTTCATTAAAGTTATTTTTGGTTTCGTAAATTTCATAATAGATATTTTCGAAATTATCGAAACACTCGAAAATAAACGCTAAGTACCATAATAGGCCTCATGGGGCGGCATGTTGTACCATCACTATTTTCGACTTTCGACTTAGATTATGTCTCATTTTTCACAAGTAAAATGGCAGCCTATTTCACTTCGAAAATCACGCATTTTCTAATGTGTTCTCAGCTTGCTCGAGTAAAACGTCACTCAATTTCTATTCTACGATTTCGAAGACTACTAGATTAATCGATTTTATTTATCATCAAATAATTTTTTCGTGATACGTTTATCGAAATGTAGAAATGAGGGAAAGCTCACAATTATATCAAGAGGTTGAAATCTAGAGATAAAACACATAATTGTTTACGCAAAATGGAATGTTTATTGATTCCTGAAAATTGAAACATAAACTAAGTCGAAAATAGTGATGGTACAACATCCCAACGCTGATCCAAATTTTGTTTTAGATCACAAATTTTGATTTGAAATCTAGTAAGCGTCTTTGCGTTGTTTCATGAACTGAACCGGATAAGATCAATCATCAAGAAACACAGTTATTAATTATGGCTGTGTGAAGTTCGGACTACTAACTAACTAGAGGGGACGCACTTTTCAAAAAAAAAAAATCAATTTTATCGAGTAATCTTTATGATCATAAAAAAGAACCATTCGTTACATTTATTTTTTAAAGATTATTTCTTTCAAATGTTCCCCGTAACTGCGGCTAACATGGTCCATTCTTCATGTAGACTTTTGGACTATATACGTAGCCCCAAAGAAAAAAAATTCTAAAGGTGTGATATCACATGATGAGGTGGCCGATTCACTGGTCCTAAGCGTAAAATTAACTGTTCACCGAATTAATCTAGCAATAAAGCTATGGTTTCACGAACTGTATGGCGCCGTCTTGTTGGGACGAAATGTCGTCGAGATCACGGGATTCAATTTCAATTGCCGGCCTCATTTTTGAAAAGATTTGGACCGATGATTCCACCAGCCCATAAATCACATCAAACCGTTGTTTTGTCTAGATATAATGGTAGTTCTTGAACCTCTTTGGGTTGCTCTTCATCACAAATACGACAGTTTTGCTTATTAACATAGTCATTAAGTCAGAAATAGGCCTCATCGTTGAACAAAATTTTGGTCGAAAACAGTGGATCTTCTTCAAGCTTTTCAAGAGCTGCAAAGACTGAAATGGTGACAATTTGAAAGATCGGCCGGCTTTAATTCTTGCACGAGTTGAATTTTGTATGCTTTTAAACCAAGATCATTACGTAAAATTCGCCAAGTTGTTGCGTATGACGAGCCAAGCTGTTGAGAACGGCGCCGAATCGATTCATCACGGTCATCGCGTACACACTCAGCTACCGCCGCTATATTTTCTTCACTACGTGTTGGATGTTGTCTATTTGGTCGCGTATTATCCAATAATGATTCCATTTTTCGATGGTATAGCGAATTGTGCGTTCGGTAGGCCTATTATGTGGACCATATGTTTCTCTAAGTGCACGAAACACATTTGTCGTAGAACGCTCATTTTCGTAATACAGCGGAATAAATTGTAGACGCTGTGCCGGGCTAAGTCTTTCCATGATGAAATGTCAAACAATACTGAACAAAAATACCATAGCTGTTTGATACGACTCATACGTGATCTGTCATAAAATTCCTTTTTAAAGGATGAAACCAGGTTCAATTATATCAAATGATGGAGAAACAAAACCAAACCTTAGGACAAATGTCTGAGAGCATAACAAAGACAAAAGAGAAATTGAACAGAAGTGGCACAAAATTATTAGCGGCTCTTAAAAATGGCACAACCTTCACATTACAAACAATTTTCAGATATCACCACAAGCGAGTAATGTTTCGGTGAGATTCTTTAAAAGATCGGAGATTGATCGGCCGACACCCAGCTTATTCAAATATGTAAAACCGACATTTACAAGTTGACTTTCACAAGTTATTTTTATTTATCATGATTTCCAGGTTTGTGCGAATTAACAAGAAAGAACAGGCCATTTACATACACAGTTCTAACACACTTTCTATTACCCCACGGGAAATGTATTTAGGATATCAATGCAAGCAATGATGGTATTGAAGTTTGCCATAAGAATTCGATGGCCGAGAATGAGTTATTGGATATTAGCCTAGTTGCTACAACTAAAGAATCCGGAAGACAGGTGGCACGGCACGACCGATTTTTTTGTGGCGGAATCATTCCCTTTTACGATTAGCGGCAAAAGATATTTACTGATAAAAAATTATCTATTTCGAACGAAATTTTGCTAATATGTTGATATTTGTAGGATAGTAAATATAAAATATTTTGTTCCTAGTTGTTTGTATCAATTCGCGCCGGACCACTTCTTCATTCACTAAAGTTCAGGGAGTCAATGAGAAAATACATTATAATACATTTTATCCATTGTCCGTTTTTGTTCACTCTTCTTGGTGTTTCCATGTGGTTACTCAAATTTGTATTAATCATAGCACGAGTTGCTAAATGTTGTGATGAAGTTGCTTATCCATTCGTCGATGATTTCTATCTTTCCTACTCGCTCATCCGCAGAATTGAAATTTCACAAAACACTCACAATACCAAAGAGTAAGACCAATTGAGTAAACTTTAATTGTGACAATCGATGAGTGGTCTTCGATCTGCAAATGTTTGGTTAGTCGAAATTTATTGAAAATTTTATTTAAGAACATATAGACGTAGAATCGAAAATCATTAAGATCGTTATTATGTTTTAATATAAAAACCTAGAAAACCTCGTGACGTTTAATACCAGGGGCGGTATGTTGTACCATCACTTCGAATCGAAATTCGAAAAAAGTCGAATGGCGGTATGTTGTACCATTTTCGAAAAGGAAAAATGATACAACTTTCACTTTTTCGATTCGACTTTTTTCGAATTCGACTTTTTTCGATTCGAAGTGATGGTACAACATACCGCCCCAGAATTAATGTTTGTGTGTATTCAAAATTACTGTTCTTGCCCGGGGAACCCCTATGGTAAAACATTCAAGATAATTACAAATTTTATTGTATCTTGTTTCCCAGAAATAAATAAAAATTTCAAGAAATTAAATTTTACTCCTAAATGGATTTCATCTATTTCTAAGAAAGGTTTCTTTAACAAATCTGATACTTCTAATGGTATTCTATTGCTATCCAATAAAAAAGTAGTTGAAAGTGTTTGAAAGTACAGCCAATAAGAAATATACAAAACACTAAATGATTATCGTAACACATTACGCAATTCCAAAATAATTATTTTTAGTCTGACCGATATTAATACTGGCACAGAGTTGAATCGTACATTTGAAACATAAATTAGTCATAAAAATATTTAGCGCCTTCATTTACCGCACAGGTATTATAGATAAGAGTGATTTTATGATCAATAGGGCAATAATAACACTTTTTATAGTGATAAGAGGTAAACTGGATAGAATCAATAAAATCATCATCACACTTAACAAATCAGTAAAACAACATGCCCACTTCAAATTTAAGTTCTATAAATTATGTAATTAGGCTATCCGTTCGAAATTTCAAAAACAACACCATTGGGTCACAAGTTTATCACCTAAATAAACATCATTAATTAATATCCAATAATTAGAGGCGATCGTAGTGTGATAATAATTACTTACTGCAAAATTTCACTATGTATTGGTAAAACGATACAAAAATAGCTGCCGTTGACTACTCACAGGAATGATGACGTCAGTCTATATTTATTATTTTAAGATGTTTCATAAGTGTATAAATATTTTCGCTTTCCTCTTAGACTTTTCAATGTCAATTTTATTATAGTGTATGCGCGCTTTTATTTAATAATCGCGATTGATTTGCATTATTATCGATGCGCAATCTTACAGATACACCTTTTAGTATACACATGACGTATATATATGAAATGAATCACGATGTCGTTATTGTGGGACTGATATCTCGTTAACGAAATTGTTGCGAATTGATTTGTTCGGCGACTGTTTGAATAAATTTTATTGACTTAAATGGTTTTAAACTCTGAGATTATTGAAAGTAAGCGTAATTAATGTAGTGAATCATACAGATTTGAAAGTCGTAATATGCATGCGGCGGTTGCTTTCACGTCATACGTTGAGGTTTCATAACCATAATTCGAGGTTGTACATATATCGCTCCATTAACGCGGAAGATGAATTTCTTCAATTTATTTTTGAAGCCGTCGCTAGAAAATCAATAATTCGTTCTGTTCGTTGAACATTTTAGCCTCTGACCGGTCCATGTTTACCATAATGTGTTCTATTCTAATGTAAAGAACCTTTGTTATGTTTACTCGTATTCAGATTTTCAAGAATATAAGTATATTCTGTTTACTCAGAGCACCCTCCATTTTACATTTGATTCTAAACGGTGGAAGAAGAGCAACGTTTTGGTAGTAAAGCTGGTCGTGGTCATAGTAGACAGTAAAATTGATTTTGAGATATTTTCGGTCTTATCGATGTGCGATTGGTAGAACGGACTGTAAAGAAGCCAAAGTACTGAAAGTATTCTACTGCAAAGTCTAAATATCGATCTGCTCGTATGCTTTGACGACTGGTAAATTCAATTAGATTTGTTGTGGTCTGGTATTCTGATTTAAACCTATTTTGGCATCTAGACGGATGTCGTGCAATGTTACATTTACTTCTTACAAAAGGACAAATTGACATAAAATATAGCAAGCTAAAAATATTTACTACTAGAAATTTTGTTTACGTATTATCATATAGATGGCAGCACTGTAGGGCCTTCACAGAGCTCTACAAGGATATTATTTATTTTTATTTTTTTAGGATTTTTTTTAAGATTTTTTTATCATGTAGTTAAGAAAATATTTTATGATCGAAAAAAAAAAAATCGGATCAACAACTAATCGTAGATCATAATTTTAAAAGTCATAGATATAATGAACACTTCGCAAAACCATAATCGCGAAACTTTGAAAGGGTCGGAATTATGAAAAACGACAGCAAATTTTTAACAGATTGAAAAATATTATTAAAGTTAAGGTTCGCATCCAGCTCGCGCTAGATAAATTTTACATACAAATACACGTAAGATTTAGCATGCAAAATAACAAAAAAATATTTAGCTCACGATTTCGCAGATGCGGTACGCAGCTGACGTGAAAGCTTTATATTTATCTCATTCACATATAGCTAGACTGCGCTAGTGAAAACTCTACAAACGTTTTCGCAGCAATTTATCTGTCTAGAATAATAAAATTTAGAAAAATTTTGACAGCCAACCGTGAAAGTTTATTTTTTTTAAAGTGGATGAACAAAATAATTTTCTAAACAATGGAAATAGCTTCAAACTATATTTTTGTTTGTTGTAGGACAAATAAAACAAACGTCAAAATTTATCTATACATAAAGCTTTTAGCTTACTAATTTATCTGTAATTTAGTGGAGACTTCGCTAGTGGAGACCGCGTTAACATTTATCTTAGCTTTTCACGATTAAAAATTTTAAAATTTGCCTTAACGAATAAAGGATGATAGTCATAGTAGGGCAGTAAAAGTACCTTATGCTGTCTGTCTTAATCGACTAAACTAAATGTTGAAACTTGAGCTATTGCCTACTAATCGGCCAATGAATTAATTTTTTTAGTTTTAATATGTTGTAGTAACATTGACTTAATTATTTGTTTACATATAAAATGATAAATAAATTTCACAGGTTAAAAATTTCATTTTAGAGACATCTGCTTTTATAGTTCATGAACTTCTAGTATGAATTTAGTCGATTAAGGTGATTCAAGATGATTTATCTGTTGAAAGATGTTCAAATTTATTTTCTACCGGTATAGTAGATTTCCATACAAAAAAGCTAATTACTTGGACACTACTTAGAAGATCTTAGATTTAAACTTTTAAAGCTTTAAGTTGGTTGCTCCTCTTTAAATGTTTTGGGAGTTATAATTTAATAATTGTTTGAGATTTTTTTCAACATCCTCTAATTCAGAGAGTATCAAACAGAAACCCAAAGCTCCCTACCACACGATTTTCTCAAAATTAACTAAGGAATCACCCCGTAACAGATTAGTCTGCCATACCTGGCCACATTCTAGTACCACCACGAGAAATTTGCCAATATTAAAATATATAATTTTAGTTTTTTTTATTTAAAATTAGAGTGATAACCAATCCAGTACCATGGGTCCAATCTTATGCCTCACTTCATTAGGAGAGGCCTACTTAAATGTAAATTAAATTGCAAACGAATCAAGTGATTTATGTTGACTGGTTTAAATGATGGCCACCATTGTTGAGTCAGTGATCAGAAGCGATTGTTTCCGTTGTATCCCGCTAGTTTATTTAGCTGGATATCGAGGTAGAACAAAATGACCCACAACGTGTTTGGTGTTTCTCTGTATACTTTCCCACGCCTGTTCCAAGTCTATAGACTTTTGTTTGTATAAAAATAGACTGTGAACAGGACTATCCTTTTCGCAATATTTCTCCAATATAATCCTAAGGATGAAAATCTTATAACCACTGTTTACCAAAGCTAATCTACGGTTATTGCAATTTAGCCGATCGCCTTTTTTGTAGTGGGAAAATCTTTCCACTCTTCTGGGATTCCCTCAATATATCATACAGTTATTATATACTCGTGCATTCGGTAACATATATATGATCGCCGCTTTTTTCAGCATTTCACATGAAATCCCATTTCCTCCAGGAACCTTAAGCTTTTTCACATTCGCCATCACGTTGTTAGAGATTCGTTGCAAAAAGTGCAGGTTGAAAATCTCAAGCTTTCTCCTTTATGTGGCAATATCTCTTAAAACTCGAATTTTCAATGTTCAGCACTCGCTGATCTAAATCGCGTTCGTTCCGTTTGCAGAACCTACTAGGGAATCTCCTCGGGGGCATACGTATTCGTTATGTGATTAAATACAAGCGATCGATTTCAGCTGCGTGATCGATCTTTTTCATTGCTTTTAACCAATCTTCATCCAACCAGAGCCCCCTACTATTGAAAACGACCTACTTCGTTTTATGTTTCGTTTCTTAAATTGATGGATTTCAATGGTAAGGGCTTTATTTATACTCCTAGATGACGTTTCACCAATTTATAATGATATTTTTTTCGTTACCCCTGTGTTTATAATGTCCTTCATTGTTTCAACGCAGTGTGTACGGGAAACGATGGATGTACGTTGTGGTAATCGGTGTCGATGTTAGCTCTCTGTTTGTTTTGATATCTTTAATACCAAAGAAATGTCTTTGATATGAGATTGTGTTTGAGAAGTTGATTTGCAGTATTCCCGTCATTTGATTTCCATGTATCTTTATAATAAAGATAATTCGTTGGTGCGTGTTCAGTTGTTTGAAGAAGGTGTAAGGTAATTTTGCTATAACTGCCAATTTAAGCAATAATAGTCACCGAAAATAATTTTTATATTACACTTAGGTATTTTGCTCACAACGCTTTAAAGTTGGTCGTAGAAAGCCTATTTTGTTTGTTCGGGTTCACTATGAGCATGAACGTTTGCATGAAATGTTAACATGACGTCCGCAAAACCTGAATAAGCAGATTATTGTTGGGTATGAAACCAGTTATGAATTGACGATATCGGTTGTTGATCAGAAAACGAAGTCCAAATTCGCGTTTGCTAGTATTGTTGCTTTGACAGAGCGTGTATCCAATGCGATTATAAACTACAAAGTTTGCTTGAGTGAGAGACCAATGATATAAACATCATTGACACCATCATCTTGTAAACAATCAGAAGTTAAACAAAACTTAAACAGCATAAACATATAAAAGATTATATATTTGTACAAGTTTTATCACGTGGCTCTTATTCACATATCGTTTAATCAGTACGTAAGTAAGGAGTGAGGAAAATTACTGTAACTCTAACTGTACCAGTTCCTATATGCACAACCCGGTCATATTATAAAAATGGTAAACCGCAACACAGAGTTTTTACTTGCATAATAATATATTGGTTCTGGAAGTTTTACTTCTTATATTTAGTGTAGCCCGAAAACCCGAACCGACATATCTTCTTATGAGCTTCTGTGCACATAACGACATTACGTCAAAATTTAATTAAATTTTCTATTATTTTTAATCTTTTAAAAAATTTCATCTCAACTGTGTTAATATACACACGAATGAAGTACGAACAAAACATTTGATCATCCGCGAATTAAATTTAAAAATTAAATACAGCAAAAAAAAAAAAAAAAACAAGAATATCCGCTCACTCAAATGTGAGGAATTCTTGATATTTGCGAAAACAACAAAAACGTAACATCTCGACTATGTACATATAAATATTGTGACTGTATGCCATTTTATTGCGTGTGTGGTTGTTTATAGAAATCTATATTTCTTTTAATAAAATTGGACTGTGATTTTTGGCACGGTTCCATTGGATTTTCGCGGCGAGGTAAATAAATTGCACGACATATACTTACTCGTAAATGTATATATTTTTCTAATTTTGTCATGACTTATTTTTTAGACGCCACAAAATATTTTATAAATCATCTAATTATCTTGTCCACCCCACCCGATCCGGATCAATTACAAATTAATATATCAAGGCTAATTTATATAGCTAAGTGTTAATTTTTCGGTTTTTTTTCTAAATATTATCCTCATCATCATCATCATCGCCGTTATTAATAATTTATCACAAATTTTGCGGCTATATATCAAGATACAAAATCTAAACAAAATAGACAAACACTTAATATTAATACATATACACATAAATCCGCAAAAAAATTTTGTACACATATACATATATCTAAAATTCCATATGATACGCGAACTTTAAAAAAACGCGAATTTGCAAAATGTAGTCATCGATCGCATCAAGTATTTAAAATAAAAAAAAAAAATTATCTTAAATTCTCACATAGCGAGATGATTTTATTATATAAATATAATTTACTTTTTTATTTTTTTTTTCGCCAGCGATTTAAAAACATGACGTGATTCGCGATTTTGTGTTTATACTTTATTGTAAAATCTAAATGGACGAACTCAACGAACGAATTTTAATAGACTTTATATTTGTGCTGTGTTTTGTCTGACATTACGCAGTCAGTATTTTAATATACACCGCTTGAATGTCACAATTAATTTTGATTTTGTTTAGTTGGTGTTGGTGTATTTTCGGGAAATTCCAAATTTATAATCTTCATTTCAGCTAACGTATACTGGCAACGAAGTTAGTTTTGCGAAAAATTTGGGAGATATTGATTGTGGATTTTTTCTGAATTTTTATTTTCGATGCCAAGTTTTTTTTTTATTTATATTTTGATAGGATGGTGGGCGCTTTATAAAAATTCTCGGTTGGCCGATTAGTAATGGTAGGCTTATGTACTGGTAGGGTGAGAACGCTTAAGAATGACGGTTTTACTAGACAATTAAAAGACATTGCCGATAAGTACAAAATTTTTTAATTTAGTCGTATATTCCAAATTCCCCATAATCTAGCATATCCCGGGTTCATAGAAATTGTTCCTTAATTATGTTTCCAGAAACTTGTATGAAAGAAGGTAGGCTTTGGCAGCTAAGTTTTGAAGCTATGATATATGTCTGTTATTTTTTTCAATCTCTCTAGATGGGCGAGCGCTGTCTCCCTTGATCCATTTCAGTTTCGTGGAGGATTTTAATTAGATGGTCCTGGCTCTGTGAACACTAAAATTTAAAAAATAGCCTTAACCAAACTGCGGATTCTTTCATTCGTGCTGGGCATGTTTGTTTTATTTTATCTAAATGAATGAAGGTTTAATTTCATTAGGTCTAATTTTGAAATTGAATTTAACTTTGATATGTTGAGTTCCTCATAAACTGATACTCATTCTAAAACATTGCAGTAAAATATGCCCAAAATAATCAAAATAAACAAGGAGATTAGTAAACACAATGTTGAAAATATTTTATAAGAATTTTGAGTGCAAACTAGAAAAAGCTCAAACTTGTTTTAAATAAATTCTGAAAATCGTGGAGTTTGTCGGAAAATGCCTATGTAAGGTAAGACAATCAAATGAAATAAGTGCAATTTCCAAATTGAGAGTAGGGATTTCCCTTTGAGTTCTGGTAAATGCAGTGCAACAATCTGGTAAATAACGCTTATTGGTTTGCGTAACACGTTTTAAGATAAATTATGAGTAAAGTTTGTCGGAAAATTATACTATGTTGACACAACCAAATGTATTAACTGCCTCTCCCCTCATTTTGAAAATGGCTCTTGACTCATTTGCTTGTCTCAACGTAAGATTAACATTTCCACATAATGAAATTTTCCAAGAAACAACGATTTCCAGAATTTATTTAAACTACAACTACTCAAACCAATAAAATCGATTTGATTTATGAGAACGAAAAATCATATCTCTCCCCTTCTTTTGGAAATAACTCATTTGCTTCTGTCGCCCTATAAGGCTAACTTTTCCGTATAGTGGAATTTTCCGACTAACTCTACGGTATCCAGAATTTATCTAAACTAAAATTACTCAAACCAATAAAATCGATTTGATTTTGAAAAACTGAAAAGGTTACTGCTACTCTCATTTAGAAATGGCCCTTGAGTAAACCAAAAGCTAAAATTCCTCCCTCTCTCTCTCTCTCTCTCTGGCATTATATCCCATCAAGGGATTTGGTCCCCTCAAATGAGGTTTCATATTCATATTTTCATTTCGGATAATGAGTGATTAATTCATTGAAATTTTTTCACCACCGAGAATCGAACATGAGACCTCAGTGAAGTGGAATTTTCCGATAAAATCTACAATATCCAGAATTTATCTAAACTAAAACTACTCACACAAATAAAATCAATTTGATTTACGAGAACGAAAAAGGATCCCTGTCCCCTTATTTGTAAATAGCTCTTGCCATTTGCTTGTGTCAACCTAAGCCTAACATTTCCACATAATGGAATTTTACGACAAACTCTAATTATCCAGCATTTATCGAAACTAAAATTACTCACACCAATGAAATCGATTTGATTTACGAAAACGAAAAAGGATACTTCTCCCCTCCATTTGGAAATGGCTCTTGACTCATTTGCTTGTGTCAACCAAAAGCTAACATTTCGACATAGTAGAATTTTCCTACAAACTCTACGATATCGATAATTTATCTGGATAATGGACTGGGCTAAAACTACTAAGTCAATAAAATAGATTAAAATTTCGAGGACTCTCCATTTGGAAATGCCACTTGACTGTTATCCTAAGGCTACGATTCATTTTCTATGCTATTTATATCAATTAGACCAACTAAAACAATTGAACTTCTCCTAATTTAACAATTAGTTTTAATTTTACTAATGACGACTTCATTAAATTTACATACTTTTCATTTAACTTTCCTGTGGCTCTATTCTGTCTTTCCTTGGGAATAGCGAATTGTGAAAAATATTTTAATAGCATTTTTGTCAAAATTATAATTTTTTGGCCTACTGATTTAGTGCAAAAATTTTCAAAACAAAGTTAATTGGGAAACTTTTGTTCCCCATTTCGAATTCGCTATTCCCAGGGAAAGACAGAATAGGGCCACTGTAAGACTCGCTTATAGGTGATGCGACTTATTTGATTGACTATTGGATGGCGAGTCCTCTTTTTAAGTGAACTGTAAATTAAATGACACAGGTCGTATTGGACGATTCTATCTCTTATTTCTACCCTGTTTTTGGCTTTTTTTATAGGTAGAACATCTATCCGATTTATGTTAAAGTCGTCCAATGTAACATATTAAAATGTTTGTTTTGTTTAGAAGGAACCAAATAGAAGTCTATTTTTCCGTTAGATTTATTTCTCAAGAATTCAAAAAGAACCGAATCGCCTTCCTGAAATAACAAGCGGTTTGTCTTTAGAAAAAACACCACTCGAAGAGGAATAAAGGACTCTGCAGCTTGAAGAACACTACCTACATGTAAAGTATAAAATGTAATTCGTTATTCATTTCAAAAATATTCGCTTCAAAGCGTAATTTATGCTTTGCAATCGACGCCGGATTTTGAATCGACGCCATGATATACATTCTAACATTTTCAACGAAGAACGCTGATTTTCCAGTATGATTATAACAGATGTACGGAACAGTTTTATTTAATGGGCACACTGACCCTTCTATACAATATCATCAATCAAAACTCAAAATAATCTTCTAAAAATTACCAACATTTTAGTGTTTTTAGAGCAAGCTTGCGAATTCGCTGCAAATATAGGATTAACAGCGAAAATTTAAATTTTAAAACTTTTAGTAAAATTTACTACTTCTCTTGTTAAAATCAATCACTTCAAAACGGACAACTGAGACAAAGCAAGGCGCACACAATGAAAGGTAAGCGAAGAAAATAAGTTGGATTGCTGCGCTAATTGCGGGTAAAGTTAAGATTCCACTTATTGAAAAAACGTATCCAATTTGGCTAATTATGAAAATAGCGACATCTATATTTAGGCATTAGTATTCGGAATTGGACAAATGAAAATTATTGTTCTCTATTTAACGATAGTTCAAATAAATGAACAAACAATATACGATTAAATGCACTCTAGGATATCTCACGCATTCCTTCAAATCAACACGCAATACAATTTCAGTTGTTCGAAGGTGTTAAATTTTCGTAAACCTCAACGCAAAAGGCAATTTTTTTATTCGGAGAATTCGAAGTCCGAAATTTCCGATGAAATTATAAAACTAATATTGATTAATGGCCAGTTTTTGCAATGATTTCTTAGAAAGGAGATAACAGCCTTTAGATGGGTATTCTATTAATAAAGAACCATCATAGATTATTCCATTCGTATATGTTTTTTCAAAAATTCAGAATTCGGTGGCAACCCTTAATTTTTTGGTGGTGAACGAAAGAAAACAAAAAATTGAAACGTTAAACTTTCATCTAACTACTTTAAGCCTCTATAAACTTACCGTTCAGCAAAGTCTCGAGCACACAACTTATTACATAGGCAAGATGGAAAAGTCCCATTAATGTTAATTTTGGGAAGTAAGCTTGTCAACCGAAGGTCTGCACAATTGATTTTTTTTATGTAAATTGAGATTTTTGAGGGATTAGCACAGCTCGGATCGTTTGCCCCTAAAAAATTATACGCTTGTTTGTCTTCACAACATAATATCTTACACGCTATGTTATAAAAGAAGTATAAATACGTTGACGTTTCAAATCAATTCAAATCTGTGAATAAAAAACCGATCAAACAAGTTTCATTCAATATTGCAATATTTTGTTGTCGTTTCCCTGAAAAATTAACAATCAACAAGCATTTTTCTTTTTTGTTTTATTTTTTTTTTTTATTTACGAGAAAGACTTTACCTGTGTTTGAAAATAAAGCGAATCTTCCAAATATTTTCTTGAATGAATGAAGGAGCAACACTATACACACAGTGTATATAAAAGTAAAATATTGAATCGATCGAATAAAAATCGCGATTTTATTATTGAATGAAAACGAAAAAGAAGCAAATAAAAAAATGCTAAAATTTGATATGGTTTTATCATCGTAAAAGCGCGAATTTGTTATTTTTATTTTATTTAAAATTGAAAACATGTAAAATTGATAAAAAAAATGTTTTTATTAAGGCAGCGACGAAATAGGTTTGGAGTCTCGCGTTCTCATTTTTATATATGGGAAGGTATTGGATTTGTGTGTGCGGTTTATTCTATTCGTATTTGCTTGTTTTTACTATCTGGAATTTTCTAATCAGTGTGAACGACGGTGATAACACAAACTATACAGTAAATTTAAAAATTTACTGACTCAGTATGTTGATAATATTAAAATACGTATATATATATAATATATCAAAATATATTTGCCGCGGTTAGTTAGTTGTAAGCGGAAGTTGTTTTCTTTCCTAATCATAACTAACCGCATATACACATAGTGCAATGATTATAGTGATGTTTATATGCGAATCTGTAAGGAAGTATGATGCTTTAGAATATATTTTATGCTTTTTGGTATTTAGTTTGTTGTGAGATCTCTTAAACACTTGCCTTGTAAATAATACACGGTATTGTACGTCTTATACATTTATTTCTATATCACAATCCGCAATTAAATTTCAATTTAATAATTATGCGGTCGCGTATTGTGATTATAAAACCTCAGCATATAAGCAATATATAGCAGTAATTCAGTGAAACAATCTGCACAATAATTGGTGGATGACCTAACATTATGAGAATTTTCATTTCATGAAAATATAAAAATTGTTTACACAAAATATACACCTACGAGAAAATAATCTATATGAGGGATTCCCTCTGACTTAAATACACGCATCCATAATAAATTTTCATTTTCCCCAAAATGGATTCTCGTTCAAAAATCATTTTCTACAAAAATAAAATTTTCCAATTCGTCGCTCGTGTAGTATAAAAAAAAAAACAAGCGACAAGAAGAAACTGAAAAAGAAAATCGCATACCAACGATCCAACCAACCAACATGAAAAATATATAAAAGTAAATAAATAAAAATAGTAAGGAATGTTTGGCACTGAAGTTGAATTGATTCGGCTTTCGTTTGTTATTTTTATACTTGTATGGTTTGCTAACTATTTTTAATATGTTATAGGTATTACCACCCAATTTAAACACCTAATAATTAATAATTTTGTATCAAATGAGGTAATCATTATAATTTAAACCACAATACGCTACATAATATGCAACAAATATACCAAAACAAGTTTACAATACTCTGATTGAATTTTTTTTCTTGTTTACTGGTTTTTCTTTTCTTTTAACCAGGTTATATATTATTGATGAAGGCGCTATTTTAATTTTAGACAATATTATTAAGAGGTTTTTCTGAAAATAATAATCATAATAATTTTACTAGACGAAAATAGATTATTGTGCACAGGCGGGCGAGGAAAAGTGAAAAAAAATCTGATCTTAAATCGCGGGGAAAACTACAATGAAAACAAAGAAAATTCATAAACATTTTTTTTATTGAGTTTTCTTGTATATGATTTTTTACTCTTGACTTTGAGGTTTGAACTAAATAAAAAAGATGTTACGAAAAATTTGTTCGCACAAAAACGGATTTGTGCAGATTTAACCAATTTGATTTAATTGCCTATGATGGTTGCCTTCAGAATATTTCTTAAAAATTTTGCTTACCACGGATTCCATTATTAATTGGTTCAATGAACTTATCTCTATCAATTCGTGTAATTCGGTTTTCATAAAAGTTAGCTTTACTTGGTTAAATTTTTCACAATCGGAAAAATTATAACCGTGAGATAGAGACCGTTTATACGTCACTGGGGATTTTGGCTTCATTATTTTCATTATGAACTTCAGAGATTAAGTAATTATACAGATCTTAGCCTGTACTATGTAAATCTCAAGAAATTCATCGATGGGCAACTCATCGCAAACATTTTTGAAATAAAACTTACGTGGAGAATGTGTTAATCTATTCTAAAATACAACAACAAATATGTTGGATACTTTTGGGAAAATTTCACATTTCTTAAATATGTTTGAGAGTGAAAATATTCAATTTCATGGGCAAATTCCAAAATTGTCAACATGGCGACGAAATAATTTCAAACTGTGTATGATAATTATTTTAGTGTTCTTATCTGTTGATAAGATGAGAACACTGTCTATATAATTTTTGCTTTTTGCTATTTTATTCTTCCATTCGTCAAATAGTTTTCACTAGTAGCCAGCTTCAACTAGTAACTGGTAAAACGAGAGAACAAGGGAGAAAAATATTGTAAAAAATTATTATTTCAGGCGAAAGCAACAGTGAAGAAGATCAGCGATATTCATGAAACAGGCGTGCTGATCGAAATGAGTATCAGTTTCACAAGGGCTTGTCTGAAGTGGGTCTGACAGCAAAGAAGCTGCCTCTTACGATCATATACGAAGTAGATCGATAAGTAATAATCAATAGCCCTAGTGTGGCGATTGCTAAACAAAATAATGAACAGGGCCAAGAGGCGCTACGATAATCAATTGGGTCATAGAACTGGCACCAGCTGCACGAAATACAATCTTTAAAAATTCACTGTAGTAGCCTTATTTTCTTTTTATTTACTTCAATTTGATAACGACTAAACTATACCTTTTGTGTAGAAGTATTTCATAATTGCCCGCATTAATTTGTTTAAGATTATTCTTTCGGCTTTATCGGGCAAAATATTATTTTTAATGGTTACCCATACAATGCTTACGACTGTTTTAGACTTAATAAACACATTTTTATTAATCTGTTTTAGAACTTCTTGGCACCTTGGTTTTGTACTGATAAAAAGTTGATCTACTCATCAGGTTGGAATAATCTTAAACAAATTAATATAACGGACGATTATGAAATACTTCTAAATTAGATGTGTTGGCTGTAATACACACGTACATAATGAGAATTTCTTGAAGTTTCTGATTTGGTGATATAATTCGCTAAAACGATAAGTTCTTACTATCGGTACAAAACAAGAGTTGGATTTTTGCAGTTTGGCCAACTTTTTATCAGTACGAAACCAAGCTGCCAAGAAGCTATCTAAGGGAGTTCCCATTTTTGTAAGGGTTTGTGTATCTTTGTATACACAAGGGCCCTGGGGTTAAAAATTGGGGGGGGGGGTGGAAGTGCATTTTTCTACTTTTGTGGTACAAATATTGTGAGTATATGGCCTCTTTCTTTTCGACGACTAAAAAGTCGTAAGCATTGTATGGGTAATCATTAAAAATAATATTTTGTTCGATAAAGCCGAAAGAATAATCTTAAACAAATATACCTTTTGTATTCAGCTAGACATTTGAACAGCTGCCTCCAGGAATTTCGTTGCTTCTAACTGCAACAGTCATTCCCGTTATAGCACGAATTTCATACTCTAACGCAGGGTGTGCCTCTCGTTTAATGTTGAGTACCATTCCTCCTCATCGTTTTCATTGCGAATTCGTTTTCAACGCGCAATACTATACTACCTGGACTGGAGACAGGTATACCCAACTGATTATACAGAAATTTCTGTAATTGTATTTCATTTTTAAAATATCTTTTCTATCAGTAATAGGCGATACTAATTCAGCAACTACAAGTTCAGCTATTACTCCATCTACAGGACATCGTTCTACATACTTTTCAATATGTGGCTCGAAATCTCCGTCCAGCAATATCCGGATCATCCAAGGCCAAGTTTTGGATCCTTATGTCGCAGTTCCATGCAAGTGTGGAAGAGTTAGAGCTTGTAATTTTTGTTAATGAAAGCATACATATCTCAAACGCTGTAGTCTAGTTACTCGCAACTGCATTTTGAAAATTGCTTGTTGCTTCCAACATATTTTTTTAAATTGCTAGGATAGCTGTATCGTATGCAAATGTTGTGACTGGATGAACATAATAGGTCCAAGTACACTACTTTGTGGTATATCAGCTGGTATATTCTTTTTAGTTCAGAGTACTCGTTTTCAAGTTTGACCCGAAAGTGTCGACCTGCGTTGTAGGATTTAAGAATTTCAAAAATTGCTCAGGCAGGTCTCTATGCAGTTTAAATTCAAGCCTTTGGTGCGAAACTTTGTCGAAAGCTTGAGCTACTTCTAAGAATATACTGGATCTTGTTATTCTCAATGACCTCCGTTATTCTACGAACTTGTTTAATTGTAGAGTGATTTTATCTAAACTCAAATTGGTGTGGTGGAATTAAACATCTTTCTTCTATTATAAGTTTCATCTCTTGAGCAGCAATTTTTCAAATATTTTCATATGGTACGGAAGTAGTATGGTATCGGTCTTTAAGATTTTTATCGCTTGCTGGGATACCTTTTTTAGGAATCATAAATATTTCCGCCACCTTCCATTGACGTGGAACATATTTCAGTTTAAAGACTGCATTAATCATTTGAACTAATTTACTCAAACTTTCACAATTTGCCCATGTCACCTGAAGATTTTCTGATACTTAAAATATTATTGATTTCATATTTTAGTTCCAAAAAGGTCACATGTCTTATGTTAATATCAGCTAATTTTTTTACAAAAGTTCTATTTTTATTTGCTGTTTGTCTTGGCAACTGTTGAAAAGTCTCTTCCAAATGGGCAGAAAATAGAGACTTTCTGCTTGTCACTTTTCGTTTTTTGTAGGTACATAGTTTGTTTTTTTTAAATCCTTCGTTTCTTTCTAAAGTGAGCAATCATCATGCTTCAGTTCAGAAAAACCTCGAAGTTGCTTATTTATACTTCTGTTCTGTATTTCCTTTATTGCTTTATTGTGTTAATTTCTTGGATATAAAGTTGAGGAAATTTTTGTGTGCGGAGCACGAGTCTGCTGCCAGATTTTACGAACTTCCATTTCTCTTTAACTAGTTCTCTGGAAGTTTGTGATGTTTCCTTATGGCGTTGGTATGAGGAATAGGTGGACTGTCTCATGCTGCTTGTGGGATAGTACTATTGAATGCTTCTAGCTCATCTTCCAGCTGCCTCTCTGTTCTGGTTCAAGATGTTTACTGCGTCTTCAATTTGTAGTTCTGGATAACTGGCCATAACTTAATTTCTCGGTTATTTTTACCTTCGTCGGTGTACCACTCGTCACCTTCTTGTTCCTGTTGTTATTGGAGAACCAGTACCTGTTCGGTAGTTTCATTAATTTTCCCTTGCGAATGCTCCCCAACTTTTGCCTGAAATGGTGCTCTTCTTTTTTTTCCTTGGTCTTTTCTCTTGTTTGTGCAACCAATTAGTTTTTCTTGCATGTTCCTAATCATCTGTATTTAACTCAGCGTTAGTACAGGCAATTGTGCTCTTTCCATTATGTCTAGCAAGAGGAGTTTCAAAAACTTCTATCAGCCTCGTCTTCTTCATCTCTCCATTTTCTTTCTTTTACTTTGCGATTTCATTGCTAAGTTGTGATGACATTTTTTCTATTTCACTAGGTCTTCTGCGTAGGCTAGGTGGTGAACTGGCTATTTTTGAATTTTGTATGAATGGGCATCGCAATGTCTGGCTCTACCCAAAATCCACTGAGTCGGCCTTGTTATATGATGGATTATCCAACTTTGCAGTTAGGGTACCACCTACCAGTTGTAGTAAAAATTCTTCTTTGTTGTGAACTCATTTCTTCACCTCACTGGTTATTGAAGCAGACTCCAACATAACCAGTGAAATTTGTAGTGGGTCAGTGGAGAAGAACATCATTTGCTAGGTTCTTGATGTTCGGTTGTGCCGCAATTTTACGGTACCCCAAGCCACTTTAATTAGCAGAGAGCATCACGTGCTGGTGCGGTTGACATATGGGCTGGTATATTGACTTTCTAAACCAACGCTCCTTACCCTCCGAAAAAATTAAAATGAAATAATTATATATGTTTTAAAAAGTTTGTTACTCTGAACTGATTGAAGAAGTTTAATTAGGCAAGTAAAGTAAAGAATATATTGGTTTAACCAAATAGATTAAACAATCTTGAAAATCCCAGAATGCACGGCAATAAAATTAAAATAATATTCGAAGAAATCATATTTGATTGCATATTGCGATATTTCCACGAAACGCAAATCCATTCATTTGCCAAAAAAAAGATAAATTGCGTAAATAAAACGCTACAAGAAAAGCAAATTTCTTATCTTGAAAATTTATTAGCCTATTTGGTTATAACCGATTTGGAAACGGGTTCGGGTATGCCAAAATATATGACTAACTACATTTTTATTTTATACTCACATAATCTTAAGTGGTAACTTGTGTACATACAACACAGTGTTATGAATTTTAAGAAATTAAATATTTTTGAATATAGATGGCGGGATCTGCGGGATTTTCCTAAATTTTAAAGGATGATAATCATTTTGTTGATTAATAATTATTTAACGTATCTATATGGTACTTATCTCTATACATATTATGCTGCTTCTTTATGATTTGCTACTATTAATAGAATATAATTGGTTGTGACTATGTGTGTTATCAAACCGTAATTTTTGTTTTCATTTTACTTCTCGCGCGATACGTCGCCTATGTGCGATATGCGTATATGTGCTTATGATAACGTAAAAAAAAAAATTGAAAAACTCGCAAGCAAAATCCAAGTGACTTACTGACTGACTGACTAATAATTATAATAACAGTATGATAAGCGAGGGTCTAGATTATAACTAACTGTTCAGCTACAATGTTTGTGTAAATATTTTTATATTTGACCGATCACATAACACATTCCTACTGATCGCTATTCAAACAAATACACATATACAATTTTAAAAAAAAATCTAGAAAAATGTCTTCTACATTCGTATCTGTTATTTTTATATTTTTACAGAGACAAGTGCCAAAAAATTGATCGTCGAGACAACACACTCAATATCAACGGAGGATAGCGGCAGCCGAATTAAAGGTAAGAAATTCCCAATTTCTTTTTATAGTCTTAAACATAAATATGCAGTTAAAAATTGTGTTTTTTGCATTTAGCGCAACTTATTAAAATTTAGCAAAATTAAAGTGATCACATGACTAAGTAAAATAAATATATTGTGCTAGTGTATGTAAATCTTTATATATATATATGCTTATATGTGATGTGTGGAGTGGCACGATTTTTTTCGCAAACGATAATACATTCACTGTGTTTGTATCGTGATGCGTTGATTACCAAGATAATTTGTGTATATATTTCAATTCCAATAAATGAAAAACAAAAAGTGCAATCTTATCAGTTTGATAAGTTTATTTCATTCAATTGTAATTGTAATAAATTATTTGTTGTCATGAGAGAGATGGACAAATCAAAACGTTTGGTGCGATACGCTCAATAAGTCATTTCCTATGAATTTGATTGATTGAAATTGTTAAGTCTCGACTCGTCACAATCGAATCGGATATGATATATTGGCGCCACTTAAATTTTATGCTTAAACTATTAAAATATGTATATATATATATGTACTTATCTGTTTTATATGATATGTCTATCACATTTACTTTATATAAAAAACCGATAAAAATCGGAATTGACAGCGAGCAAAGAAATTGTTTGAATGTTTACAACACGGGGAAAATTCATATTATATTTTCATGCGAGCCAGGTTTCTGTTTATAAAATTGTACATATCTGTATAAAATATTCATCAATTAAAATTGAAATTCTCTGTATGGGAACTTGACCAAACGTGGCAAATTTATTATAAAGTGTTTAATACATACGAGATAAATTTAAATACGACCAACAAAACGAAGAAGCTAAAATATCTTATTTTCATATAAATATATATATATAAAAAAAAAGAATATTTTTGAAGGCCATCGAACGACATCAAATTATTTAAATTAAGATTTTTTTAAAAGCAACGACGAACGTCAGTTAAAGAAACTGGCCAAAAAAATTATATACAGTAGTTTTTTTTCTTCTTTATTAATTTGACTTAATTAATCTCTGGTAACCCCCAGTATTATGATATATTCAATTTTTTTTTGTGTAATACGTCAGCAGTTGTCAAAATATGATTTGCGTACCACATCTGGTGAACGTCGTGCACTATTTTTTCAGGCAAATAAATTGTGGAAGCAAATAAATTGTAGGAGTTTTATTTATCTCTGGATTAGTTTCTTTTTTTATGTGTAATTATTTACTTATGATATTTGCCAACGCTTCTAGCTTAATCTAAGCTGTCTGATAATATTTTTGCTTGTGTTTAAAGCTTTCAAAATGTTTTACCGAGACACACACATAATTTAACTTATTGTATATATTTTCCAATTTTGCTTTGTTCTGGTTTTAACATCAATCCTGTTTCCATTTCTAATTCTTCTTGCTCAATTAGAAATAGAACAACGTTATGATATTATTTACCATTTTAAAATCAGAACTGTTATTCGTTATAGAGATTAATCAACTCCAGATTCCATTAGACCATCTCGTTACTTATGGTCGTTACTCCTATCTATGATTTTGAGTACAATAAGTAGAGAGATCCCCGAGAATTGTGTAAATGTTGACGTTTCGTTTGTGTGCTGCTACTGATGCGGCGCTTCAAGAAAGCATTGTTTGTTTTGCATTTAAATTGAATGGTTCACTCCATTCTCACGGCTTTTCTTAAGCTATCGAATATCGTTGCGAATACACAAAATGTCTTGTCTTATATTAAAATAAGGACGTACGACTATAGGTCCGATTTTCAGATCGTAATCTGATGACGAAAAATTCCTTTTGCATGGTGATTTAACCAGTGTGGCGTTTGGTCGGTATATAAATATTTCATAACAAAAGTTTATTCGAGTTTTCATATTTTTGCTAAATGCTATCGAAAATTTCAAAATAGACTTCAAAACTGTTATGCAATTAATTGTAGTACTTGTCAAATTGAATATATCAACATCTTCAGGCTTTTGATATTTTATGATTGTTGAAGGCCGATGTCGTTGTTGACCATTAAACCTATTAATCCTTTATCCTTCTTTTCACCAGATTATGATTGTGTTGTCTTGTGCCGTACGATCCCTAGGTGTCTGCAACCGGATCGTTCCGTCTTAAAAAAATATCTGTCCTATTCTTCCCTTTTGTTATGTGTTAACAGGCTGTATGAATAGGATCGGCGTTATCCGGCACACTTGTCCAGTACTTGGTCCTGCAGTCCAATCAATCAATCAAACTTTAGACTTGTGATGTTCTACGTTGTATATGTTTCATATCCTTCCGTATGCTCAGTTTCGTATTTATGATAAATTGTTTTTCCTCTCAAGTAGTGGTCTTTCCTTGAAGCATGTGTTCATTACTGGACACCTGCTATAAAATAAACCCGAAATGATTTTCTTAGGAATATTGTGATCCTTCCAAAGTTTATAGATAAAATGATTTCTTACCTTGGTTGAGGGCTTACCTTCCGGCTATGTACGAATGTACATAGATATCGATTACATCACCCTTGCGAGAAATTAAACTTACCGTAATTTTAGTAAAAAGTATCATATATAATCAAAGTTCATTATGCCCGTTTAAATTTCAGAAAACGAAACAAGGTCTGCAGCGAATGCTGTACTTTCTAATTTATTGAAAAAGCTGCCACTCCTGGTACACAGAATTCAACCACCTTTTGCAAGGATCTCCCAATTTATGGAAAAAGGTGAATTTTTGCTTAAATTTTGGAAAACTGACGTGGAACGATATTGTTGAAAACTTAATTCAAGTTCTTCTAGTTCATAGTGGTTTTTCTCAATGATATACTTTTCAAAGCATTTACGAAAAACAAAGAAATAATTCAGTAGACCGATTTCGGCTAAACTTAAAAATCTCCTAGTGAAGTTTCACACCGATTAGTTAATTTGTCTGGGCTATACCACACACATACAGAACTTTTTGAAAATAGCGTTTTTCGAGCTTCGGCAAATTGCGATTGATATATCTGTAAAAATAACGATTTCAAGAAGAGCTAAAAAACAAAAAATAATAAAGTTAAATGTTCAGAATTAAAAATTCCAATTTTGATATAAAAATTTATTGGAAGCTGCGAAATCAAATTTACAGAGTTTACAATTTCAATTTTTCTTGTATGACTTGTATGCCATTCGACTGTTGCTCTGATAAAAATATCAGTAAGATACAATTTACTAATCTCATTGATATTACTCTCAGGGATTGCTAACGACTACTAGTCGAAGGGCACATAAGTCATATTGGGCCTCAGTTATTTATAGTTTTGGCAGAAAAAATCCTTTCGATTCCTATGGAAATTTGAAATTGTAAATTTTATAAATTTAATTTTGTAGCTTTCACTAAATTTTTAGACCATAAATAAAATTTGTGTTTAACTAAAGTTTTGGGTTTTTCTGGGTGCTAGACAGACACCAGCTTCACATTACGAAGACGTTGGTAGTTTGGTTTCAACCTAACGAAGTATTGAATTCTTTAATGCTGGAAACCGACGTGCGAAATTTCACTTGTGGATAATTTAGAATCCACTACTATATCGCAGCAGTGTTGACTACACAGCAACAAAAAATATCATGAATTAATACTAAGACTGCGGTCCAATTCGCGACTTATTTCGTGGAGACTGACTTATTTGAAAATCTACAATGAGCCTCCTGTCGGCTAGACTTATTGTAAACTTGTTTGACTTTTATGCGAGGCTTGCGCCCAAACTGGTAACTCATCAAACAAATTCTAACAAGTTTCCAATAAGTCTATTCGACAGGAGACTTATTGTGGACTTTCAAATAAGTCAGTATCCACAATATAAGTCACGAATTGGACCGCAGCCTAAGACTAACATCACGACCGCTTTCAATGTTTTGACAAAAATTCAAAAACAAATTGTATATTGTGTATTGAAAACTCTACCGAAGAATAAAAACGCAATGTAAGAAAAATACGCTGAGGTAGTTAACTTGCGTTTTTGCATGCGTAAATTCCGCACATCTGTTTCCAGCTAAATAAAAAAATCGGTCTTCTCATGCAGTCTCATCGATCTTCTCATGCAGTGACCAAACCACAAAAATATTGAAAATATTTTGAACTTATGCATGCAAAGTATAGTCACTTTGCATGTATAAGTTCAAAATATTTTCACTATTTCAATATATATTTGCCTTATCGAATTATTATATTTTTTGATTTGGTCAGTCTGAAGAGCCGACCGAATTTTTTGATTTAAAAAATTTAATATTTCATTAGTCAAATTTCTAGCCAGAGTAAATTTTTTATACACTAAATATGTGTATTTAATTAAATTCGGGACTTGAGTGACTTTGTCTGTTTTTTTGTTTTTCTGAGATGATATACTGGAAATTCAAATGGTAAGATTTTACATAAATCAGTTAAGGAAAATTATTCAAAATTTCGATAACGTTATTGTGGTACAAAACATGGTCCTTAAGAAAATTCTATTTCTTTGAGATTTCATAATAAGTGGGGAATAAGGGAAATACCTTAGGGAAATTCGCAGAATATCAATTGGTCCTGTATCTGGTGTACCGTCTTATAATTGTAGTAAAGTTCCAATAAAAAAGTTATTTTAATGGTGTAAGGTGGGAACAGGCTTTCCACCTCTACTTTTCGCACGAAAAAGAGATTTTTCATAAGAAAACATAAATAGAATGCTCGAGGCGATTCAAACAGACCATCTCCACCGCATGGCAGTGACGATTCAAAGCCCTTAAGCGAGGACTGCTTTGGCAGAATTGTGAGAGTGTTAATTATGTACATTGGTGTTCAATAAAATAGCACACAACGAAAATTTTTCAATAATTTAGAAATTTTTAGAAATTCCTCTCAAAATCAACAATGACATATTACTGCAAACAATCACAATATTATCTACTAAAAAAATACATACTGGGCAACTGATTTTTTTTCCTAAATTTCTAGAAATCACCGAAAACCAATATCAAATATTTTTTTTGTGTTCAATAAAATAGAAAATCAGTCGTAATTTGATCTTTGCCGAATGCACATCGAAAAATTAATTTAAAGAAATAATAAATTAGGAAAGCGTCATTCAAAAATTTATGTTATAAGCAGATATGGGCCGCGCAAGTCATTACGACGTTGAAGAAAGGGACTTCGTCCACCGATTCAAATCTGAAGGAAAATCCGTATCAGAAGAGCTCAAATCCTTGGTCGTCCTCGTAAATTAGTGTCAAATGCTCTGTAACAGAAGACATTAGTCGAAAATCGAGGCCGCATTAGAAAAACCACTGAAAAAGGGGATGCTTTAATCGTAAGAGCAGCCAAAAAGCATCATTTTATTACGTCTAAGGAAACAAAACAGGACCTCAGCTTAAACTGTTCGGATGTACCCATTCGTAGACGCTTGCTGCTAAATAATTTAAGAGCCTGCGCTGCCCGGTACACTTGGCCACTCAGGATCCGGAAAAGTGGAGAAAAATTCTTTGGACGGATGAAACAAAGATTAACTTGTTCGGTTCTGATGGCCGACATTATGTGCGACGACCACCAAATAAAAGTTTGTCGCCACATAACAAACAAAAAAACCGTTAGGGTTTGTGGAGAATCCATTATGGTGTGGGGTGATTTCTCTTGGTATGTACACCAGGTCCAATTTATTGGATCAAAGAAAAAATCACTGAAGACGTTTATGTCTAAGCATTGAATGAGGTAATGCTCGGATATGCGGAAGATGACATACCATAAGTCTGGTGTTTTCAGCAAGATAACGACCCGAATTATGCCTCTAAAAAAGTAAAGGAGTGGTTTAGTAGTCGTAATGTGAACGTTATGCAATGGCCGGCTCAGTTACCTGACCTAAACCTTATCGAAAATTTGTGGAACGATTTAAAGAAAGCCAATGGAAACAAGAAATACAGAATACAGAAGGTAGAATTATGGATGACAATTAAATCATAATAAGAACAAATTCCGGTTCACAAATGTCGGAAGCTGGATGACCCATGGACCACAGGTGCAAAGAAATAATACAAAATAGAGGTCACACGACTAAATACTAGTAAATAAAAATTTTCACCACCATAAATAAGACTGGATAAAGACTGAAATTTGAGATGAAAATAAACTGTACTATTTTTATGAACAAGCTTTTTATTAAATACAATATTTGATAATTTATTATAATGTTCCTTTTGTGAATTGAATTTGAATTTATACACGTATTTTTAAGTTTAAATAATATTTTCCAAAATACTACCAACTGTGCTATTTTATTGAACATCACTATATATAACCACGTTTATCAGGAGGGAAGCTCGGACTTATTTAACTATTGATTTATTGCCGATGATCAATTACCTTCCATTCCTTGGTTCAAGCTCATACAGTTTGCCAAGGAATAAAAAAAATTGCTTTTTATTATACACGAAACATCTGGCACTCCTTGGTTTAATGGAATTATCCAGTGTAAAGTGACTTTCGTATTGGAAATGTTCTAATGTTGGAAATAAGGTTATTTAGTAATTTTTTTCTGACACCTTTTGTGTGATAATCTCTTCAAAGCCGCCAGATTCCGGTAAACCGCGCCGAAACCTGGTTTTTCTGTTGACATTAACAGTTGTGGTTGCTGAATAAATAATTCTTAATATTCCAATTTCCCACTAATTTTAGAGTGCGTATCATTTTTTGGATACTCCACTTTGTTTCTTTTTGATGAATATCTTTGACAGTTTTTGTAAGGGGCCATAAAATTTTTAAGCTAAATTTTATAAGGAAACTACAATCGTCAAATTATTGTTTCAAAAATTTCACAATACTATAACAAAAACTACCGGACAAGTGGTGCAATTGTTAAATCTTCGGCACTTGGATCGGGAGGTTCTGGGTTCGAATCCCATCAGAGGCTGGACAAATCGAATTTTCATCATCGATTACAATCGGTGATGTTAATAAACACAACTAAGACCCTCTGATGGAGTGCAGAATTCAGCGCCGACCCACCGTCCATGTCAATGTACAGGTTGACATGGAGCTTGCAATGTGCAGGTAGTATACTGTAGTTGTGTGAGTAGGTGAATGGGTTAATGATGTGGCGTGGATGCGTGGTATCACAATGTGCCAAAAATGGCCTAAGTGTCAAACCACTGAAACCTAAAACCATAACAAAAACTGATTTAAATGCGCTGACACAGCACAAAAATGGAGAAGGAATTAAATTGTGCCAAAAAGGGTCTAACAATTTTTAAAGAATAGCTGCACATAAAATGAGAATAGATGAAGATTAAATATCAAATTTTATATTTATTCAATAATATTTT
This sequence comes from Nephrotoma flavescens, assembly GCA_932526605.1. NCBI lineage: Eukaryota > Metazoa > Arthropoda > Insecta > Diptera > Tipulidae > Nephrotoma > Nephrotoma flavescens. The sequence goes on along the minus strand of OW052222.1, from coordinate 189,667,201 downwards.
TGATTTATTAAATCCGTTTGCAGTCTCAGTTTGTCGTTAGTTTGTCTTTACTTCTAATATACTTTGTTTGCTAGTGCATCACCAATTTGGTTTTGGTAGAATAACTGATTGATTAATTTTGTAACACAATTTTGTAAAAATCCGTTTTAAAACTCTTCAAGAAGAGAAAATCATGACCCCAGTACTTGGCAGCTATGTTTTGAATAGGTGTGATACGAGAATCCAAGTTCAGCAGCCCTATTCCTGAATACGATACGAAAACGAAAGTATAAGATTCCTATTCAATTTTAAATAAGAATCGTTCGAATCTGGGGCGGTATGTTGTACCATCACTTCGAATCGAAATTCGAAAAAGGCGGTATGTTGTATCATTTTTGAAAAGCAAAAGTGATACAACTTTCACTTTTTCGATTCGAAGAGATGGTACAACATACCGCCCCTGATTCAATTCAAACATGAATTTTGCATTTTCGTTTTCGTATCGTATTCAGGATAGGGATATTCAGGGTGGGGGCAGTATTTTCTTTAAATATTGAGAGAGTAAAACCGATAGCTATGTCTTGAGATAGTATATGTACACATGTAGTGTACGATTTACATGTTCCAATTTTTTTTCCCAGTAAAAAATGAAGGATTAAGTATATTACGATTTTCATTTGCGAAAGGAGCATGAAACAAATTCCAGTAAAATAAAATTGGATTTTTTTCTTTATAATTTGAGCAAATGTTGTTTACATATTATGGCTGACTCTTTTTAACTAGTAACTTTTTGTTATTTGCGTGCAGCTCTATTTTTCAGTAAAAAATTTGTGAGGAAAAAAATTGGAACATGTAAATCGTGCATAACATGTAACAGATTAAAATCACCCCTTCTGTTTTTCTGAATATCACCGAGAATCAAACCTGATTCCTCCGAGATAATCTAGACAAAGTCCTAAATATTCTCTAACACGTTAAGTGAATTGCTTCAGTCAAAGAATATAAGGCAGCGGAAACCTAGTGCTGCGTTGATGCTGTGTTGATTGATGCCTTAAAACATGTGCACAAGCAGACAAAGCCTAACGGTTAATCCATCCATTCTGATAGTATGTGATAACTTACATAGCGGAATTTCTGTCCAGAAACTTCAGTAGGAGCAACATTGGCAAATATGTAATTCGAAAATGTTTGTTTTAGATCTCGCGTGAAACTACTTGACTGGTTTGATTGGATTGTTTTGCTGACATATGTAAAGGAAAATTCTCGTTAGGTTTTTTTTGGGTTTTTAACTTTCTATTCGTAACAAAGGCCGCCTAGAAGATATTTCACTATAGTCACTTCCTTAGTGTCGCCTCAATGAAAGTCTGTTTTTCAACCTTGCGTTTTGCTTTAAGACCGAATAACTCCCAATTCTTTTGCGGGTCGCTTAAGTCTTTTAATTGCCATTTCTGATGACTTCTAAGTTCCGGATATTCTTTGCAAACCTGTTGTCGTTGACCGTTGGACTAAAATCGGCCAACAGAAGAGCGAAATACATATTGAAAAGTAGAAGAAACGATAAATAGAAGATATACAAATAATCGGTCACATATTGTCTGAGGTAGTGTGAATATTTTCATTTATCACATAATTACTTTAAAAGTTTAAAGACAAATTCTAGACACCATCAAATTTTAGGTCATCCATTTGGTGCAATATTAATGAATATTACCACGATCACTGCACTTCTTCAAGTTAAATATAATAAATGACGTACACTGATTTTTATCTTCGTTATAAGCTTTGCTTTAATTAAATCGTGTTTATTTAGAAGATGAGTGTCTTATTAATTTGTTTTCAGCACATTTCAAAATTTTAATTTAATTACCTTGAACGTATAATACACATGAGATGACTCATTTTGTCTAAGATCATATATTAAGAAACATGTTTTTCTTGGTGAAATGAGTGTGTTCTCCTCTCGCCACACCGTACCCATTTTATCAATTCAATCAAGAAAGCAAAATAAGCAAGTAATTTATAACAAAAAGTGCTAATATTTATTCATCTCATTCTTCCGTCAATTACCGATCATAAAAATGTATAAATGTATTTGCGTAAAACATAAGCACGAAGTACAAAAAAAAAATAATAATTTAATTGAGTTTGGCTGTGTTGGTGCTTATGTTCCAAAAAGCTGTTATAAATTTGTGTGTTCTGTGTTTGTCATCAAATTACCGCACGATGTGATGACGAAAGCTTTTTTTGTTGTTTATTAATTATATTATGTCTGTCTCGTTTTAATTTGTTTCAATTGAATATAAACAGTTGATTAATTAACCGTTTAATTTAATGCGCTTGTCTCTTTTTACAACTTTTTCTTGTTTATTTATTATTTATTTATAAGTTTATTAACAACAATTTTTAGGCTTGTGTATGTTAGTAAATTAGTATGATTATAGTTATTGATATCGGTTTGGATTGGAGTTGGACACGACAAACTTTTATGTCATTCTTTATATTTTTATTTTTTGTTATTACGATTATGATAACATTGTATTGGAATGTCATACATTGACATTTGTAAGATTTTTTCGATTTTGGTTTTATGAACGAGAAAATAACGCAAACACATATATGTATGGTGTAAAGGGTGATTAGTAAAAATAATTTTATCAAATTAATCGCCTTATTATGTAATTGTATAGTAAGGTACATAGTAAATACTAAGAATGTGTTTATTTTTTAGTAATAGTAAAGTAAAATATTACATTCGCGTGTAAATATTATGTAACTGCACCTACTACGTAAGTGAAGGTTACAGTGTTTTATTTTTTGTTAAATGACTTTTAAATTATTTCCGATTGTTTGTTATGTTAATCTATATACATACACTAGTGATTCCACACGTTGACGTCAAATGTAGAAATTTATTGTCGTACTATTAACATGAGTAGATTTCGATTTTGAATCACATTTTATTTTTATTGATCGGAAATTTTATTTACTTGTGATTTCTCTGGTGTGATTTTTGTAGCATTTTATACAAAAACTTTCGAGAGAACAGTTCTAGTAAAGTTTGGTTCGGAGGTTACATAATTTTACTTCGGGTAATAGGTGGTTATCAATTTTGTTGAAATGGGTAATCAAAAGAGCTACTGGGATTAGAATAAAGGTGACTGGTTTAGGACTAACGTCCGAGCAAGGATGCCAGATAATACAAGGTTCATACTTGTTGCGTTGTTAGTTTTTTAAGGGTGGCACGACCCGGTTTCAGATACCTCTTAATTTAGGGTGAGCTACCTAAAAAAACATTTTCATATCCCTTTTCCGGCCAGAAAAAAAAATTCTTCAATTTAAGTCCGCCGTACATAAATGTGTATGTAAATAATGACATGTTGTAATGTTTTCCGGATTTAACAGATAGTTGAATAGTTAAATCGGAATTCTTTTTGAGAAAAGCATAATAATTTGATGACGTTTGAACACGATTTTTACACGCACAATTGTGATCGTGGGCCGGAAAAGGGATATGTGAATAATTGAAATGTTAAACAAATTTAGGAATGCTGTATACCTGCAAGCTGTGAAAATTAACTATGTAGTTTTAAAAAATTTAGTCCTGATGAGTTTACATTATAATCCCCAACACCAAAAATCGCACATATTTACACATACATAAGACAAAATACTTAAGTCTTAGCTTAATTATTTAAAATAACGATAAGTTCATTATTTAAAATGACGAGTTGATTAATTGATTATTGATTGGACTGTAAGACCAAGTACTTGACAAGTGTCTCGGATAACGCCGGCCCTGTTCGATGGTATTGGCCAACAACAATTGCTTCTCAAAAAAACAGCAACCTGAGGAAAAACTTTTATTATTTCACGTACATCTGGAAATTTCCTGAAATTTAATTCTAAATTAATGCTTTCCGGCTTCCTAAACAAAATTGATTGATTGAATCAGCCCGGTTACCTAGATAAACCACACCTAGATAAATTCGATAGTTAGTAACACAATCGAGGAGTTGTATAAAAAAATTATAATGTATAGTTACATTAGATTCTATAAGTTGATTAAGCTGCAATGAACGAAATGCCTTAAATAATTAGAAATTTAAGCTTAAACCTAATGTAAATAAATAGATAAATACAGAAATATATAAATAACTATAATTTAAACTCCCATACCAAATCAAATCAAATAAATGCATAATATAAAATGTCCAAGGATTTATTAATTAAATTATCAAATATTATTATATATCTCTACCAGCATTATTTGCAGATATTTTAATATTAAACAGGAACAATTTGCCAATTAGGCTTCATTATAAAAACTATGTCGCACTTTGTCAATTTTTTGTCGACTATTTGTTGACAATTTGTTGCCATTATTGCCAATCAAAATTTTAGGGTCTTAACTTACAAATATATGCTTATTGGACGGCATCTAAAATTCAAAAATGAATAAAAAATCGTTTTAATCATAAACAATTGTGTCTGTTGTGTGTGTAGGTGCATGGTGTTGTGCAAATTTCATGTTGTTAATTCTCTACAACCCAGGCGGGATAAATTCATACTTAAGCTATTTTGATAAATTGGAAGGTCACAGTAATTTTAGACCGAAATCGGTCCACTGAAAGTAGTCGGTTCCTAAGGAGCTCTTCCGTTTTTTGCAAATACTTTGAAAAGTTATATCATTGTCAGTTCATAGTCGGAAATGACGATTTGTGACAAATAAAACTGTTTTCCAACAAATATTCGGTCTCTGTACAGGCCATACGGATTGATTAACCGGGATGAAACTTAATGTCTTAAGCTTCTTCTATACAAATTGGGAGATCGTGTCACCGGAAATGCCAGCTTCCAAAGGAGCTTTTCCGTTTTTACGCAAGTATTTTGAAAAGTATATAGTCTTTACAAAAAAAAAACGATTAAAAACTATTAAATTTAGTTCAGATCATTTTTATAATTTTTAATATTCAGAATAAAACTTCATACTTGAACTTTTTTCATTAATTGGAAATCCTTGCGATATTTAGATAAAATCTGTGGACCGGAAGTGGCAGTGATGTTAAAAAGTTTAGCATTTACAAAAAACTAGAAAGAATTTAAAGATTAAATTTTCCACCAACAAAAGATTGACCTTGTTGCTTTTCTGAAATTTAAGCAGTGATATTGTTTTTTAATTGTAAAGGGTCTTTTAATAAGGGTGCCCGATTTTTAATTGTAAATAAAACAAGTTGTGTGTGAGATCTCTACAAATTTTTTTTTTTATTTGGAAGAATATTTTATGGCAAATGTCCGCTGCGACTTTGCTTGGTGGCGCATATTCGGGAGGTCCAATTTTCGCATCAATTATATGCTTTTTATTCTCGTAGAAATGCGATTTAAGATAGTCCCAAAGAAAGATGTCTAAAGGCGTTAAATCGCACGATCTCGGTTTGGCCATCTCACGTCGCCGCCGTGCGATATAATAACCATGCCCTCAAATCGCTCGTCTTGTCATATATCGACAATACACTGATAAACAAAACCAACGTAATTGAAAAGAATGCGGCGCTGCCATAGACCGTCACGCGTTGGCCTTGAATGATACCTTAGTAGGCCCTAACCAAATCGATATGTTTTCGACAATTCTGGGTCAGTGACGTGCTTCACGTAATCGGCTATTCTTGATGTACATGTGATATTATATTTTTACCTCCGAATATAAGACAATCCTTTCAAAAATATGGTAATATGCCTATTGGGAATTGATTTTTAATCAATGATGTCAGTAATATTTTATGCAACCACATAGGCGCTGCTGTGATTGTAAATTTCATTCACCGCCACAAAAAATAGAAATATTTTCATTTTAACGCCGACCATTGTGTTTGCTTATATGAGAATGCATTACGTTCTACTTTGACGACGGAATAGAATCAGAAAGCTGTTGTAATAAATTATTATTTTCCTCAATTTATAACTCACTTTTGATATTTCGCTAACTTGTTGTATTTTTAGTGCAGTGAAATGCGAGTAAATATTCGAATTTCCAAATATAGAAAATATAGTACAACCCTTGGAATCTAGTCAAAATCTGAGGTAGGGTAAGGTAATAATTTTCGCAGTTGAGGAATCATAGAAAGTCTGTTACTAAACTTTGATTCGTACGAATTTTTGAATTTGGGTCGTTGCAAAAAAAAACGCAATAAGTAATAATTTATAATGTCAAAGCAATGGTTCGTGATCCATTCAGTAAGCTTCGCGACATCGTGTAAATCGATCCACACAGATGTATTATTGAATTGTGGAAGGGGACTCCTGGTGTTAGTATAAATGAATGTGAAAATGTATCAAGTGGAACTTTGGATCATCTAAACAAGATTATCTTCAATGATTCACATCTGGTTATACTAGGTTAGAAATACCGAGAAGAGATGAATTTACCAGTAGCCCATAGGTTGAATGCGGCGTAACGGCTCTGCATTGTAGGGGCGATTGATTCCAGTCGATATTTGCAGTAGATTTAGATTTATAGTTCGAACTTTAGTGTGACGTACAGAACCAAAATGTATAAATTCCGATGTTCTATGGCAGCTGTTTGTGCCTGTGTGATGGTGTGATAGTCGAAATTCGCTTCTACTCTTTCGATTGTCGAAAAAGTAGATATAATAGAATCCATAAAACATCTAGGCTGAGATGGGTGCGATATATTCTACGTCAAGGCTGGAAACCGGTTTTTCAAAACCATAAAATATTACTAAAACCAAAACCGAAACCAAAACCAAATATAATTAAAAAAAAATTTGGTCAATTGTCTGAAATAGCCAACATTTTATTTGCTGTCCCTGCAACACAAGTATTGGTGGAGCGAGCGTTTTCAACGTTGTAGTTTATTCTAGCAGATTAAAAAATTTAATTATTATCATTTTTACTTTTTATTATGTTTTTAGAATTTAATTTTTTGATGAATTTTTTTATGTTTGGAGGAAGCATACCTTAGTTATTTTTTTATTTGAATTAATGAATAAAACTTATTTATTCAAAATTTTAAGTTTTATTCATATTTTAAATATTTTTCAAAAATGAAAGCCAAAACCATTAAATTTTTGTTTCAAAACCAAAATTTAAAAATTTATACAACCGAAACAAAAAACAAAACCAAAAATTGTCATTGAAAGGAACCAGAAACCAAACCAACCTAAAATACAAATTGGTTTCCAGCCCTGCTACGTACACAACACCAAACCACTAAGCAGGTCCTTTAAGCCGGCTCCAACGAAAGTGGGTCCCCTAACATGTAAGAGGATCCGTACACACTCCGTGCCTGCCGTCCCCTTGTTGTGAACTGAAATATCTGGAGAAATATCGTTTAATCGCTAAATCCATTGATGGCTGGTGGTACATGGGTAATTCCCAGCCCTCGACGAAATATTAATTTTAAATTAAACTTTTAATTATTTAAAACCAGACAAGTGGTGCAGTGGTTAAAGTTTCGGCACTTGAACCGGGAGGTATTGAATTTTCATCATCGATTACAATCGGTGATGTTAATAAACATAACTAAAAATCCTCTGATGTAGTGTACAATTCAGCGACGACCCACCGTCCACCTTAATGTACAGGTTGGCATGGAGCTTGCAATTTGCAGGTGGTATACTGTAGTAAAGTGAATAGGTGAATGGATCAATGATGTGGCGTGAATGCGTGGTATCACAATGGGCCAAAATTGGAAATGGGCCAAAACTGAAACCTAAAACCTAATTATTTAAAATATATGATTTTTTATTGCTGATTGGCAGCGATGTTATCTATTCCAAAACCCTAAAATGAAGAGGATGATTTGGAATAATAAAAATCTGGATTTATATCAAAGTCCAGTTTTAACCAGTATTTTCATTTTGGCAGACTGTGGATTAGTTAAACTGGTTTAGCAAAATTCGGTCAAATACTCTAGGAAATAAAATTCAATTCAGATCGATATACATACTACGAAAAATTTAAAAATCTACTAGCAAATTCAAGTTTTTCCATGGGGTGCTGATTGAATTTTGCTAAACCAGTTTAACTAATCCGCAGTCTGTTCAGGCTATAAATTGAATCAATCAAAATCTAGTTTTAACTGGTCTGGTTACCAAGTTATTTTAACCTAGACGTACGCTACTGAATATTGAATATAGAGTTGAGCTACTGAATATATTTAAACGACGATGGATTCATCATTTGATGCGGTTGCAATACTATCATTTCAATCGTATTCAGTTGTATCGTATTCATGATTTTGTTTTGTTAGGCATTTTCGGAAATAGACCAAGAATAGGTTTCAGTGGTTTACGAACCATTAAATGAAAACTACACTTCATACAACAGTTCGCAAACGATTCGTTTTTGCGGCTCAAAAACGACCCGTTTACAATGTTCCTATCAAAAGATAATTAGACTTTTTAGCGAAGTCTTCGTTCGCATAACGTTGCATTAACACTTTTGCGATTGTATCATAATCGAAACACTACGCAAATGTAACACTTTTGCGATTCACTGCGTATGATTTCCAATAATTTTATCGAAGTTTAAAAGAATGTTGTAATGAGATTTCAAAATTAAATTGATCATTTATAATTATTTATAATTTATATTTATTTCATTTTCATAGTTCTATTTTTCATACTTAAGCCGGTTAAAACCATTGTGCTACGTCGTTCTCATAACCAATCTTGTGATATTTCGATATTTTCTCGGATTATAGGATTAAAATGCGAAATTATTTTAAACTATTGATACTTAAATCAAACTCGTCGAGCCTTTGAAAAACTTGTTCCAAATGGAGTTGTGTAGGTACTGTTCCTCATTTTTTGATGCCACAAGAATTTCATCGATATATGAAAATACGAAGTTAAAAAGAAATGTTTGTGCGACCTTTTAGGATCAACCACGTAATTCGGTATTAAGTCGTTGATTGTCTCCGCAAGGTTCACAATCGAGATTTTTCGAGACCATTTTCTTATTTCAATTCAAGTCCATTTGGAGCGGGCAAGTGACGGGAGATGCCGCTGGGTGATAATTCCCCGCTCGGCAGGTAACTGATTGATTATGACATCCGTAGTGTAAACATTTCCTAGAGAGACTAGAATTTTCTAAAATCCTATTGAATGCAATTTTAAAGTCGACAAAGAGGAGGTAAAGCGAATTACATTTTTTGATGTATGAGCTGGCTCGAAAAGTGGCCCGAAAAAAAGGATCTTTTCTTAATTTGTAATATTTTTGGGCTGGCCCGAAAAATTTAGAAAAACTGCATTACCTTTAATTATCCCGAATTTTTTTACATCAAGACACATAACAAGATTTGATTTTACAAGGCAACACTAAAAAATAGAAAAAAAATTTAATGAATAAATAACTATATAATATGTATATGAAAAACAAATTTAGTAACAATTTCCAAAAATTTGTCTGTAATAAAAATACGAGAATAATGACTCAAAAAAACTCAAATAATGTAACCTTATTTTAATGCGAGGTGTAAAGAAGGTTCGTACCAGTCTCAGTATGTATAGCGATTTTCAACAAAAAATTTACTAAGAAATTTTCTTCTGTGGCGGTTGTCACAGGGATTACCTGAAACTTCGGCTACCGTCGAGAATTAGTGTAGGCCATCTGGAGTTCAACGACGCCGTCATCTTCTATTATGATTACGATTTTTTCGATTTATTTCGGAAGTAACCATTTTGAAATATTCGTTCATATATCACCAAATTAGCCAAGCTATTTATGATATCGATTCAAAGAGACGGAATACGTTTGGTTTTAAATTATCCCTCTGAACTATTTTTTTATTTATCAAGTCCTGATCGTCTCCACATAAAAATTTACTGTGTGTGACCTAACTATCTTGTTATTTATTATTCATAAAATAATTAATAAACTGTTAACTATGAAATATAAACTTGGCACAAATCCTTACGTGTGAGGAAAACGTCAGAAAAGGATACACAACACTTTGAGTCAGGGCTACTTGCAATACGTATTTTTTTGTATTTACCATTCTTCGTCTAAAATCAAAATGTTTGCATCCTAATAGCTGTTTGATGAATGATGGATGATTCAACAGCGTATTTAATAAGCTATTCACGTTTTGAGTATGCTGAAATATGCACGAAAATTAATCATTGTTCTAGTTTAAAAATTCGCCAGAAATATCGTAAAACTACCAAGAAATGGCATGTGCTATTTAAACGAAGATTGAATTACATAAACGGTGATACCTCTCGAATATATAGAAGCGCAGACATAACAGTATATATGTTTTGTGATTTCATCGGATATATAACGATTCTAGACCTTGAGAGCACATACAGGGAAATCCTAATAGAGCGAATAAACTTGTATAACAAAAATTTATAATTTAATTTATTTTCTCAAGAAATTTCCTAAGAAAACGAATGATTATATAAAATAAAATAAAAACAAATCGCGTCTTTCATCGTATGTATTTAAAAAGAAACCAAAATAAGCTTAAAAAATAGAAGAGAAAAATAAACAAACGATCGAATAAAAAATTGTATTCTTTACCAAGAAAGATTTAAAGCACAACAGTGGAGAAGAAGAATATAACTGGCAAGATTCATCAGGTGATTCAATTTCGTATGAATGAATCATTGTGCGCATTTTTTTGATTACATGACGTCGTCATCTTATTAATTGCCTTTTCGATTATTCATACTAATGTTGGTGATAGTATTTTTTTTCTTTGTGCCGTGCTAACCGTAGCTACTTACTCCGGCGTTCAGTAGTTATATGCTATCGGGGTATTTTCTAATCTATAACCGACCCATCCAATAAAAATGAAAATTTTGTTTATCATATTCATCAGGCTGCATGTCATGTGTGTGTGCTTAAAATCGCGAAGCTACTTATCAGTCAAGTTGAATGTAATGAATTTTGTACTATCTTATCTTATCAATATTTTTATTTCTATTATTAATATTTTGTTTCGTTTTTTGGTTAATTCCAGATGATTCAGATGATAGGGGTGACAAATCAGCAGCACCACTAATCGATATAGTACAAAAAAATAGCAGTAATAATAACAATAATGAGATAGATGAACGGCATAATCGAAGGGACGAAGATTTATTGAAATCACATCATATTCATAATCAGCACCAGCCAATAAGAGAACTTCCAAAATTTGTAAATAATAACAATAGTAGTGCAACATTTGATGATCGAAAGTACCTGCATAAAAAATTTAAGCGACTCGCTAGTACTACACTAAATGATATACATTTAGAAAATAATGGTTTAGTGAATAATAGTAATTTAATAGTGAATAATAATAGTAATAGTAATATCAGCCCACCATTATCAAGTTTTACATCAACATCATCACAATCTCCTCCCAGTGTTGTGCCAACGGCAATAACCACAACAACAACAACAATCGCACCGACGACCACACTAATATCACCTCCAAATTTACATCATATTCAACATCAGAAACATCAACACAGTGAGCCGGGAAATTGCAATCCAGTGCAATTAATGAATAGCGCGAATAATAGTACCACTAGTCCCAAATACAACGGACATCAAGAGAATCATCATCATATTCATAATAGTTCAAATATTAATTACAATGAATTGAGGTATAACGATAGTATAACAGTTTCAGGCCAGATTGTTACTACACAGCAACCACACATTGTCCAAACCGGCGGTAATAATGTAATTTATGTATCTCTGCGCCCATCCAATCTGGTCCAACAACAATTGCCGCCATCACAATCTCCGTCGATATTATCACAGCAGACTAATTACGTTAAGGAGGAGGAGGAGTCATCACCAATAGATGATATTTCATCGTCAGGAATGGGTATTAATGAAAGTTACACCCATCAAAATCATTATCAACCGCAACATTTACCCAATGGTATTTTGACACAAGGCAACTCGTCTACCACAACAACACTGATTTCAGCACCAAAATTAATAAGTTCAATGCCGAGTACAGTGCCATCGTCCGGAGCAACTTCGGCAACTGCACCTTCATCTACAAATGGCCGGCATGTCTGTCCGTATTGCCAAATGAATTGTTCTAAACCGTCGGTCCTACAGAAGCATATCCGGGCACATACAAATGAGAGACCATATCCATGTGGACCGTGCGGTTGTGCATTTAAAACAAAAAGTAATCTCTACAAGCATCAAAGGTAAACAAATTGTTATAAATATGTAAACATATTGTAAATTATAATGTTATTTTAGATCCCGAACTCATACTCTTAGAACCCAAGGTGGTGAGCCAGCGGAGGATGATGTGTCACAAGGGTCTGATCAAGAGCAAGATCAAGATCAACAATTTAATCAATTCGATAGTTTAACTCAGCCTCAGAATCCTAGTATGGAAGTAGTTGAAATGAAGTACTCATCACAACAATATATTCATCAGCAACCACTGCCGAACCATCAGCCACAACAACAGCCTATCCAAGAGCAAAAGCCATACAAACCAAAATTTCACCAAATTAACGCCTATAAACCGTATGGTGATCAAGGTAACAGCAATAGTAGCAGTTGTAGTGGAACTGTTAAAGATGAGCCCAAACAACAAAGCCATATTATTGCAACAACAAGTACTAGTTTTATTGCAAATTCTTCGGTAATGATTAAGCCACAAGTTCCAAATGTAGTCGTAAGTGCACTATTACATTCATATATGCTCGCCACAAATTTTATTTAAAATTATTTTTCCATTTCAGTCGACTCCACCAAAAAATTTAGATTTTGCTTCGCACATCACTAAATTAATATCCGATAATGAAGCAATTGTCGAAGGTGGTAAACCGCCGCTTCCAAAGAAAACCCTTAAAACATCATTTCGTGGTACAATTCCAGAAAATTCAAGTCCAAAACTGGCATTGGCCTTGTTGCACAAGGAAATAAATGCGAATGCAGCTGGGCAAACGTCCAACAATAAATTAATAGTTTCTAACAGTCGATATGTGAATTTTCCGACTAGCATAAATAATCCGGGTACATCGAGTCAGGCAGATACCATCGCGGGTCCTAGTTTAACGCAACCATTAAATTTAAGCAAAGTTGTGGTCAAAAATGTGCCCAACCATCCACAAAATCCAGAACGATCCATTATAAAAGATTTGCTTTTGAATACGAAAGAATTTGGAGCAGTGGATGGTATGGAGGCGGCCGAATCACTATATCACTGTCCATTTTGTAAAATCAGCTTTCGTAATGCTGAAACACTGAAGTACCATACAATTTGTTATTGCCAAGGAAATCAAGGGAACAGTCCGCATAATAGTGCATCAGCTAGTCCCGCAGCATCACCTTCTCATCAATATATGAGGACGCACAGTAACTCAGAAAGCTATAACCCAAATAGTCTAGCAAAATTGGCTAGTACATCTCTGCGTCAGCATCCTTATCGCACGCCCACGAAATTATTTAATTTGGCTAAGGCTAATATAAAGCCGACGCGTCCAAGACTCGAAAATATCGTGATTAATGAGAAACAAGATGAAATTGTAAATCGAAATATTGATATTGTGCAAGCACCTTTACCTTCACCAGGACCATTACTGGGGAATACTCGTCTCGTTGATTCGTACTATAAAACACCTAGTGACCGAGGATTGATGGAAGAAAAAACGCAAGGCGTTTCATTGTATATTGTTCAAACAAATCAGGAGCGCAGTCCCTCGCCGATGGAAACGCAAAGTCATAATTTTGCGTTACCCACAATGATCAGCGAGGACCCGGCAATATCTCACCGAAGAAATTCAAACAGTGTAAATAATTTTCAAATGTTTGGAGGTGAAGTTCAAGTCATCGAAAAAAAGAATGATTTATTTCCAACGTACGGTGCGGGCGGTTCAGTAACATCGCTGTCACCGTCAGATTCTGAACCTAGTCCAATACTTGTGCGAACAGGATTATTTTCAGGTGGTTCGCTTCAGTTACCACAGACGCCTAAAGAAAAAATTAATCGTACGCCACTAACACCTAAGCTACTCGGTACCCCGGCAATGGTTACACCATCGTCTATGACACATTTTCAATTTCCACCAATTAATTCTATATCAGGATACAATCCGTTAACTCTACCTCCGATTACAATTTCTTCGACATCATTACCATGTTCTTCGCCTGTGTCGACACCAGCATCATCAAATCAGCCATCTGCTATCATTCATGGTGGTAAAATTATTCCTTTCGTACCCGGAATTCCAGGGCCAAATACAAATTCATCATCGAATTTACTTCTACAGCAACAACATGCTCTGAATAACGTACGAGTGATAAGTCCAAATAGATTGAAGAACATCCCGAGCCCTTTAACGTACACGCATGCCTCGAATAATTCTATGCTGTCTGGAACATCAGTACTTCGGATTAATACCGGCCTGTCCAATACAAATATACCAAATAACGCAATGTCACCTCGCACCATACCGCACATCAAAATTTACGATGCTACCTCTACTACGAGCGAAGATTTAAAGCTGAATAAAAAACCACCGCACATGGTTGGAACTAAAAACGGGCTACTACTAACAACAGAGAAAAATGTGATTTGGTCGCCGGCAAAACAAGAACTTCAGGCAGCCGCGGCTTCTAATACTTCTAAAAGATTTAATTTTGCCAGAATGGCGGAAAATTTGAGTCCACGCAAACTGAATACAACATTGCCTCCCGGACGATCACCGGATGCCGAAATTCGTCATTTTAATTATGAAAATTTAATTTCAAAATCAGCTATTTTGATCAAACCTCCTCCGCCACCATCTAGTCATCATAATGAGACATCGCCGCGGCCTGCAGCTATAACACCAATTCATATCGATGTCGATCCTATAACACCACCATCGCGATCACCACAACTACCTGTAAAAAATAAATTTCTGCGGCCAACATCTCTTCCCTTGAAGCCCGGTACTTTTATACAAAAGAAACATCATGGAATCACCCCAACGCACAATACTATGCCACTTATTTCACCGGAAACTCCGAGACCATCAAAAAATTGTATCCAGCTCTATTTAAATGGACACGCATATACATATCTTGGCCTGAAATGTAGTACAAAATTGACATATTGCACGTTAAATCGAGCGCAACCCGTTTACATTGCAAACCAACATAAATTGTCCATGTATAGTGAATGGCGGGTGCAAACCGATTATGATCCCCATCCATTAGGTTTGAAGCAAGACAAAGCAATTTCGTTGTACGATTCGAGACATCGGCCGCACACTTATTCGATCGCAAAAGATAAAACTCGGCTGGCATCGCAAAATACATTTTTGGTGCATTCCCAATCTACAATTATGACTCCGTTTGAAAGCGCGATGCCCACCCCTAAAGATGGCCAATACCCGCATCATCAAGTTATGCAAATTGAAGTTCCACCACCACCACCACAACAAGCAGTTCTTCATTGTGAAACAACAAATCTGTATAGTACAACGGCGACGGGGCCTATTTCGTCGTCGACTTCATCGTCGGCTGTGGGGGCGATACCTGGTGGTTACGAGAGTAATGAAGATTATACGTATGTGCGAGGACGAGGGCGAGGTCGTTATGTCTGTTCCGAATGTGGCATACGTTGCAAAAAACCGTCAATGCTTAAGAAGCACATTCGAACGCATACTGATGTACGGCCATACACTTGTAAAATGTGCGCGTTTAGGTAAGTGCTTGCTTATAATGTAGTCTCCTAAATATTTTAAATAATTATAGCCCTTTACATAGTTTCAAGACCAAGGGAAATCTGACAAAGCACATGAAATCGAAGACGCATTATAAAAAATGTATAGAATTAGGGTTGAATCCGATTCCGATGCCGGGTATGGGTATGGATGATGATTCAAATGAGATGTTGGATGATCAAATGTCGATGACCGGAAGCGGTCGTACTAGTACCATTCCTGGAGACTCGGACACAGATTCGGAGAGTGATGGGGACGATGTCGAAAGTGAAAGTAGTGGTAAGTTTGTTATAATTATAAAATGCTTTATGAATTTTGTTAATTTGTTATTTGGCATTTTTGTCTAGATACCGATGAATCGAAATCTCGTCTACTCGAACAGGAAGCTGCACACTGTTTAATTTCGCTATCTATGACTCCACCTATGCCATCGGTAAGCACAACAAATTCCTACATTCAACCTTCTATTGATCCAGCGGAAAATCGGCAACGGTGTATTATTACAACATTTTCTTCAGCCAAGCCAAGCGAATTCAATCTTCTAAAACACGATCAATACTATTCAAATCCTAAAGTGAATAAAACGTTCAATGTAGTACGAAATGCGCCACCAGAAGTTGTATCAAGTGATATATCCTCATCAGCCACCGATGATTCAATGCCTATTGATTTAACAAAACCAAAAGAACGGGAAAGGCCGGCTTTATATGGCAATCCTCATAGTTCAGTGCAACAAGTACCGGCTCAGGCACGTCAACCAATATCAGAAGTAATCGGCCCAATCGATCAAACTCGCTTTATCACATCGTTAGTGTCAATAATGGAGAAAATACCTACTTCAACCAGTAATAGTGATAGTAATAACTTACCCAGCCATATAGATGAGAATAAGTTGCTGCATCAATATTTGACGGAGCGGGCTCTCCAAGATTCTAAAATGAAACAGTCCCAGATGATAAAAAAATTAAATAATATTGAGAATTGCGAGACGAACACAAATAGCAGCGATGGTGTAATCGGTGGTAATGGGATCATTATATTAAGCCAGCCGTCTACACCGCTGGCCTCGACACCAACTAATTCAGAGTGTTTCGGTGCTAAATATGATGAGAAAATAATAGAAAATGAAAGTGAGAAACAATCGAATCACAGTGAAACCGAAAAAGAGCTGGGAAATGCTTCGAGTATGGAGACCTTAGCTGAGATTGCAGCAAGTTCTGTTAAGCTAGATGTGTCCGCAAATCAAAAAATGTTGAACATAAATGATAATGCGAAAACTGTGGCATCTGAATATTTAAAACTGGCATCGAATGAAACAAGGCGGCAAGCAAAGATATCGATCAACGAAGATGACGAGTTTAACAACAGTGAATCAGATCAGGATGATTTATCGAATAAACTTTCGAATACGAATCTTGTGCGTAAAGTGGTAGTCGGTGAAGATGGTTTTAAGAATCCGGTCGCTGAAAATACACAAGTTCCTTATACACCACGGCTTCTCGAGGATGGTCGCGTTGTTTGCACGGTTTGCTCGAAAACGTTTCAAAAGGAATATCATTTATTATTGCACTATAATATTCACTATATCGAACGTAAATTCCGTTGCGAACCGTGTGCCATTAGTTTCCGTACCAAAGGCCATCTCCAAAAACATGAACGAAGTGTTCAACATAATACCAAAGTTTCAATGACGTCAACATTTGGTGTGGCAACCACATCAAATCCGCGTCCATTTAAATGTGGTGATTGTAAGGTTGCGTTTCGTATACATGGGCACTTGGCAAAGCATTTACGATCAAAAAGTCATGTCATGAAATTGGAATGTATTGGAAAATTACCGTTTGGTATGTACGCGGAAATTGAACGGGCCGGTGTTAGTTTAACCGATATTGATACAACAGACTGTGATAACTCATTGACAAGTTTATTGTTGCTTGCCCAAAAATTACACGAGAAAGATCCGAATATATTTGGTAACTGGAGTCCAGATGCGAATAATATTTCGATTTTGCAGCAGCAGCAACAGCATCAGCAGCAGCATATTAGTAATAAGAATAATAATAGTAATAATGATACAGATAGTGATGATAGTGATAACCAAATTGATGAACAAAAAGATGAAATTAATAGTCTTAGCCGTAATATGGGTAATACCAGTAATATTGTTGGTGGTGGATTGATAAATATTAGTAATAATATTGGTAATAGTAATTCTATAAGTGGTGGAAATGGTGGAGGTGGTGGTGATTCAGCATTTTCATCAGACTCGAGTACTGGTTCAATAAAACGTAAAATAGACCAAATAACCGGAAGTCTAGATCCTCTACTTATAGGCAGCGATGAGCAAGCGCCATCACCATCATCCTCATCATCTATAAATATCGATCATAAAAGACTTAAAACACTAAGTGACATCTAGTGCCAAATTTTTAGTTTTTATATAATATGTATTTTAATTTCGTGCAATTATTATTTTTTAAATCATAATATTACATATTTAATATTGTTTTTACTTAATAAGCAGCCATATTATTGTATAAATTAAAGCTAAACAGTTATAATTTAAATTTTATTAGAGCAACAAAAAAAAAAGGTTGCCATCGTCTTAAATTAATTTTCTTGTGTAAATATATAAGTTTTAGTATATAACAAGTATATATGTAATAATATAATATATAAATTACCTTATTTTATGAATATATAATTAAATTTTATATAAAAATTAAAAATACAATTTTAAAGAAATCAAATACAGTAAACGCCATATTAAAATACAGATTACAGAATACTTCTCACATACACACACTCAATAGAAAAGATTCTACAGTGACCAACGTAAATTTTTTAAATGCATGTTGTTGGATTCATATATTTTATATTATATATAAAGATTTTTTTATAGCACGATATATAAAAATCAGGAAATTTCACGTAGAAGATATATTTTTTTGATTCTGTATGTTTTAAATATGGAACAAAATTTTTATTTTATTAAAATATCTCTGCCATTATTAATGATTGAAAAAATATATCAGCAAATAACTATAATAAATAATTATAATAATTAGGTGGATTTATTTTATTTTTTTTAAAGAAACTTTTTTATGTAGGTATCTCTATCTTAACAAAATATAAATAACGGGCCAATTACAAACTATATAGCATTTATTATAAAAAAAAAAATACATAAATATATAGGACTGCCACCAAAACAAAATGTGAAAATGCTTCCAGAATAAGTTTTGTGCCAAAAAATCACAGAAACAAAAAAAAAAAAAATTTTAAAAATTTCGGAAGAATCGTGAGAAAATACATATTAAAATATAAAACTATATCTCTTCAACCCATTTTAAAAAAAAGTAACGGACATGTAACGTTCTAATTCTAAATTACCAAACTTAAAATCGCATATCAATAAGTGATTTTTAAAAACAAATAAAACATAGAAATTTATTATAGCATTATATATAAATATAATATTATTTTATATATAAAATGTCTTCCATATCAGAAATACAAGTAAAAATGAAAAATGTGAACAAAGAAAAAATATTAAAAATAAAATAAAAATACATAAAATATATTATTATTATATTATACAAGAAATACAATTTATATAATTATTATAATTAAATATGAAGTAAATTTATTTGAAATTATTTATTAAATAAATAAAAAAAATATATATATTAAATATAATATTGCGTCCCATTTTATTAACGAATAATTAATTAAAATAATACTATATTTGATAATACGTATTTGGCGCCCAACGTGGGGTTATCGTTCCGAATATATCATCGAGCCACTTTGGGCGCCATTTAATATGGCCCCTTGTTGGGCGCCAAATGTAATAAACGACTGGATGATTGCGAACATAATATAGTGACAATGTGACTACAGTCGTATGATACGAAGAGGTTATACAACTATGGGAATTGCGGTGTATATTTTATTAGTTTTTTAAATGAAAATGGCCATTATTGTTTATCGTGAAGTTAGCTCAATAGTCCAAATAAAACCCGGCTTTAATAAACAATATTTTTGAAAAATTATGATATAATTACTAAAAAGACGTGGTGATATTAATTTCATTGTGATTTTCCGTTCAAAAATGTGTCAGAAAGGTAATTGTGAGTTTTGACGATTTTCGAATATTTTTAAGATTTCGCCTATTGGGAACCCTGGGGGAAAATCCTGAAATTTTTTCGATTTTGAAAAATTCGATCCGCCGCGAAAATTCGTATTATGAAACTTTTTTTCCTTTCGTAAAATTCGAAAATCATAAAATCCGCCTTATTATGAACCGAAAATCAAATTTTACGAAAATCAAATGTCAAAATTCAAGACCGTGGTTGGTCGCTCAGGTCTAAAATGTCATTTGAATGCTATTTTATTAATTATACTTAGCTAAGCATCAATTAAATTGGTTTGACATCTATGTTTAGATATTAGTACTCAAAACCATCTAGGCGAATTGAAAACATTTGAGCACACAGAGTAGGCGTACTGAAGACCCAGTACGCGATGGAATTAAAGCGAAAGTTAATTCGGCATTCCATACTTTGATTCTTTCGTCGTGATTCTTTCCTCGTTTTCCCTTACCAACAAACTAACAACAGTTTGTAGGTGAAGGCTAAGAATAATAAAAGTGTGGAATGGCAAATAGCGGAGCAGAAATATTAGCGGTAGACAAAGTGAAATTATTTGTGAAATTTAAACATTTAATTGTCTAAAACTCTGTAAACTGAAGTACTAAATAATTGTGGAAATTATTATTGTTGTGTTTATTGAATATTTGGAAAAATATTGAGAAAAATATTGATTTCTCCGGATCTGAATCCCAGCGACTACTTATTGTTTGCATACTTCAAATATATGCCATAGTGGCATGGCACTATTCTTGGAAAAATATTTTGCAGAAATTAAAAATTGCAATAATTCCCAAATATTTATTTCCCGTCCCAAATGTTCTGGTTAAACCGGTCAGTTTGATTGCAACCGAATTATGAACTATATTGCTCCAAAATGAGGATTTTTTCTTCTGCATTTTTTCACAAGAGATGATTGATCGAAAAAAATTGTTTAAATGAACGAACGAACGCAACCATTAAGGCGCCTTAATTTTTTTGTTGTGGACTTAGAATGTACCGCTTTATTATGCGTGAATTCCACAGTGAAACAATTTTTTCCGTAAAAAATACTGGGAAACCGAAAAGAGGAGAGTATACATATTAAAATTATGTTAGAGTGATAAAGACAAACAAATGTTGCCATGAAAAGTATTGAGTTTCATACTTTTTATTGCAACATTTTCTCTGCTTTGCCAATAAATTTTACAGAACAATTTTTTTGTTTTTTCTAACAAGTAAAGGATTTATATTTTTATCTTTATTTTAAAGGCTTGTCCTACGCGTTCAAATGCCAAATTGTTATTTTGACGTTTGGGGAGAATGGCATATACTTTTAATTTTATTAAGCTGCTTGAAATTATTTTCTATTGTATTGGCGTTTTTAGTTTTTTAATTATAAAACCTAGAATTTTAATGCTCTCTCGGAGAGTAGCTTGAACCCATCATAAATAAGCCATGTTGGTTTCGATTGTTTAGAATTTGTACTTTTCCTTAAAACTTAAAATTTATATATATACTTCATAATAAACTACAATGATTTAATGTTAATTTAAAAATTAAAAAAAAAATATTTTTCCTGATCAGTATTTCTACATAAAATTATTTGGTTCGCAGCTCTCGTGACATTTATTACAATAAATATTGACAATATATTCGCCACATTTGTTTCGCCTTTGTACGAGAATCCATCCACCATCTTTCATTTTTCATTAATTGACAAGCTGAAGAATTCTTGTGTGTTTGTGTTATAATTTTAATAATTTAATTAAATAAAACCTATTTCCAGCTTATTTTAATTATTGAAAAATCATATTTTATGTAATCTACTATAAGGTAATATAATTTACTTATATTTTTATTGAAAACAGATGTCGAAAATATATTGTCAAACTTTTGGCCACTAGAATTTTTTTGGGTTCATCTTTGAGATAGAATAGCGAGAAGAGTAGAAAATCAATATACATTATAAGAAAAAAAAAAATTTAGATGTAAAAATATTTTTTGGATTTGTATATTTAATGATATATTAATAATGTTTCTCGATACCCGAAAGGAATCATGTCAAAACGATCCGCGGAAGAATTTAATGCCGGAAGCAATGCGGGCACAGCGGGGAATCAACCTCCAATCAAAAAGGTTCACTTTGAACCCCATTTGATTGGTCCCGTTTCGACATTAGAAGAAATGGATATCAAAGTTCTGCAATTCCAAAATAAAAAACTTGCACAGGTACAGTATCGCAGATTTGAGTATGTCACGACATTTCTCTAAATCTACTTCCCATTTTTGCAATATATATTTACTGTAACTGTATTTGCAGCGTATCGAGCAACGAGTACGATGTGAAGGCGAACTAAGGCAACGTATTGAACAGCTCGAGAAACGTCAAACACAAGATGATGCTGTTCTGAATGTTGTAAATCGGTATTGGAACCAGTTGAATGAAGATATTCGTGTTCTGCTTCAACGATTTGATGCCGAAACGGCTGATGAATCTGAAAATAAAAGTAAGTCATATTTATAGATTCGCAATGATTATAAAATATTAAATGCCTCATGTATTGGTTTACATAACAGATGAAATGGAAGTAACCACATCATTTTTAACCCAACTCTCGACATGGGACAAAGAAGAGTTGGACGATAAATTAGCAAATCGGGTTCAAGTATCAAAGCGTGCTGTAGCTAAAATTGTACAAGTAATAGATCGGTTAATGCAACGTAATGAGAAATTAGTTCATGCAATGAAAGGTGAAATAAGTGAGGATGGAGATGAACCACAAGTTAATATTGAAGAAACACTACGTCAAACTCATATTGAAGTTATGGATGAAAATAGAAGTTTGCAAAATTTGAATACATCATTGCACGAGCGATACCATACAATATCATTGAAATTGTCCGAATTACAGGTTAGATAATGTTTAATATTAAATAGGTACGTAAATATTACATCGCATACGAGGGACACACTCAAATAAGTGGGCCGTTTTATGTTCAATTATCGGAGATTTTGTTTTAACCTAATTGCGAAAAAATTGTAGCAATTGGGAAATTCAGCACCGGTAAGTCATTTTCACAGGGGAACGATAAACCAAAAACACTTGTAGCTAAGTATTTGATTATCTTGTAACTTGCTCTTTGTGTATATTTTTTTTGTTAAATGGTTATGGGCCACCTAGATAGTTTTGTCTATTTCTAGTTCGTGTTCTTACCAAACGATAAAGAAGTTTGTAAGTTTGAAGGTTGTTTGTTTTGCAATCATGTGTATTTTTTCAGAGGTTGAATATTTTAAACTTTGTTCCCGTAATTTTTCGTACATTCCTGAAAAACTCGAAATGAACTGAGAATACTCTGTTGCTTAGCTAACCTGAACCAAACCAAGAAATTAGTGTTCACACAGTATCAATCTAACTCATTAACGTGAGATTTAGACGAGAAATTGGTCATAATTCTTCTACTTTTTGTCTGATTCTCTAAAATTGGTGAAACTCGATATTTTGAGGTGTCTCCGTTCTATGGCATGCCAATATATAAGGTGTCAAACAACATTGCCCGTACCTCGGCTGTTTTTATTCTTTATTTGTAGTAAAGTTATATTGTTTTAATGTGGTCGGCTATTTAATCAAAATATCGGATAACACAGATTCTCAGTGAATAGTGCAATATGTCAAGCATTTTTTCATCGGTTTCGTTTTCTAATTCTTTAATGCTTACTGTGTTGTGCTACTTTCAATGTTTCACAGATAATATGCAAAGTTTATTCGCAGAGGTCATCTATTGAGGGGGTTTGGGTACATGTATTCGTCTGTTGCTAAATTCGGTATATTTGCAGAGTTCGATAAGTCTGATTTGCCACTTACCGAGTATAATAAATTTTTCGCTGACTACATTTTGTTACGAAACAACACCAACTTCCATCCTTGGAAGTGATTTTTTCAGGTACATATATTAAAACTGCCCATCGCCATATAATGAAGAACCTGTTTTCTCCAAATTAAATTTCTGGTTTAACTAAAATATGCAGGGCTAGGTCAAGTCTGATATGAAAAATACATATTTTGTTTTTTGAAGAGTTTTCTTATTGCTATTTCCCATAAAGGGTTTTGACCGCCTCAACATGAGTTTTATCAACGCATGGTGACTAAGAAGCGGAAATAAAAGAAATAACTGGTCTTATAATCGCTATGTAGATTTCCAGTTTTCTGTTTCGTGTTTCTTAGTGAAACTTGAAGATTCCGCAAAACGCCCAATATTCTTCTGTATTTATCGATATTAAACATGGAAACATATTTTTTTTATATTTATTTACGATTCGAAATATTTGAACTCTTAATTTTTGCTTCGTACCGTATGACACATTTAAATTAATTCTCGACCGAAATTCTGGTATAAAACATTAATGGTCTTGGCCGCTTATTTGTTGTTTTCGTAGTTCTACGAGCACTGCCGAACTGGTAAACATCGTGGCATATTCTCGACCAATAGTAATAACGCGTTAATCCAATGCCTTTTTATGCCTCTATGGGGCTCCTGTTTTTGTCACAATGGATGGTACATACAATTTCCAGACTTGTAGATATATTTGTATTTGATTATTGTATGAATATCTCCGAACGTAAATTTTCTTGTTAAATACGCTTAAGTTTGGAAATATCTCCTGTGATTCCACAATCTGCTTCCCAAACTTAACATACTCCTCGTTTTCGAATTCTCCGGAATTTCATATCAATTCCAACTTTGTCATGATATAGGTTCTCTTTTTTCTTGTACTACGCTAGACACCGACTTTTACCGCTGGCGAAACCGGGTAACGTTGTTTGATGGTCGCGGTGGTTTTAACATCAATTTTGTGCATGAATAAATGTGTCTTTCATATGTAGTCCTTTTCTTCAAAAGTAGGATACGATTTTTTTTCTTTTTTAATTGTATTAACCCAGTCAGTTAGATTGTGGTTAGTAAAACATTTTCCATATTTTGTAGTAAAGCTGGAGAAATCGCAACGTAGGATCAACTTAAAACCTGATCATGGCCGTTTTTATTTCTTAAGTTTAGAGATACGTTTACGAAACCTGCAATGGGATTGGGTGTTCAAAACATGATTAAATCGGCGTACGCAGTTCGTTTTATGGTATTTACTTATTCGATTGAAAACTGAAAATGTCCCTCTGAATTCGGGTTTGGGTTGAAATATTGCTGAATCTTAGAGGAGGTGTGGTTTATTGGCGAATAACACTCCTTTGGATTGCTCTGAGCATATTTTTCGTTCCAGTGACGCGCTCCCACGGGTGTTTAAATCTTTGCCTCTTCCTTCAGAAGTAAGTCGGGCACTATTAATGACTCGCTCTTTACCGCATCCAAAACAGATTAATCTATCTACAACGCGATCATAATCCTTAAATAAATGTCCGCGATGTTATTTTTTAATGGTGCAGACTTATCTGCTGTGGGCTTTGTCAAACAAAATATTTTCTTGGTTGAACCAACCACCAGAGAACCAATATTGTAAGTTACACTCATTGGCATCTTATTAATTGGCGGATAATGACGTACGCACGGAGACATTTTGCTAGAGTTTTGTTTGTTTTCGACGACCAGTGGCACTATTCTGGTAATTTCCCGGGAAATGCGAACTGTGGCCCTATTCTGGCTTCCCCAGGGAATTGGGAATTAGGGAAATATTTTGCTGTAATTACATATTGCACTAATTCCCAAATATTTATTTCCCGTTCCCAAATGTATATTCTGGTAGACTGGGAATAATTTTTCGGGGAAATTTTTTTTATTTTGGTTTTTATAAACTTATAAACTAAAACACATATTGCGACATTATTACAAATTTAATTTATTTTTAATTATATATTTATTAGAAAAAAATAATGTTTAAAAATTCAAAAATGTACGAATTACAATTCCCCAAAAAAATAATGGGGAAAAATTAACGTCAAAACTGCTATAAAATGGAATTATTTTTTCCCAATAAAAAAAATTCCCAACTGCTAGAAATACGTCACTAATTCCCAATTCCCTATTTCCGGGGAAAACCAGAGTACATACATACAGATTTTGTTTGAAAGCTGAGACTTGTTAGTGGGAGTTTTGCTGCTATTTCACCAACCTACTAGATACACAAAATTACAATTATTATTGATTGATGTAAATAATAATTAAATTTTATATTTCTGTCTAGTGTGCTGATGAAGCAACAAAAAACTCCCAAGTTGCGGTTTTCGAACAAAATTAGTATACTGAATAGGGCCACTGGGGAAAAAATCTATAAGCGTCTTACTTTGGGAATTTTACAACAACAACTCCATATAAACTTCAATCCGGAATGAATAATTTCATTCCATCTAAAAGTAGGATTAGAATTATTCCATTCTTCGTGTAGTTCAAATGTTCACCGCCCGGTTAATTAATAAATTAATTTTATTTTTATGAGTTGTCACTCTGGGAGTAATGTAGTATTTTTATCGCATAAAGGATAAAGAACCAAAAGACATAAATCAGCGATACAAAAAATGAACTCCGATGCCAATTAATCTGTAAAATAAGACATATTTACGTCGAAAAGGCATTTTATATTTTCATAAATATTTGTTATGACATAAAAGTAAATCGCATGCTTCGTTTGATTTTACTAAATTTATGTACCAACTTATAAAAGTATAAAAAAAATCGCTTGGATGTTACTTTGGGAACAAGTTTCATTCCTATTCGAATAGGAATAGTTTTCCCCAAAGTAAGACCACATATATGTAATTTCTGTTCAAATAATTTTTTTCCGGCCTACTCAGGAGAAAGTTTGATGTAAATATTTATAAATTGGGAATAATTTTTCCAGTGCTGGCATGTTGTACCATCACAATTTTCGATACTTTATCGAAGTTTATTTCTCGTTTTCCGAAACTAAAATGGACAACTGTTTCATTTATGAATTATTTATTTTCTATTGCTATCACTACTAGTACAAATCATCTTTCTCTAATTTTGTTCAAGTATCGAAAGCAAATTATTTCGTGATAGAAATGGAGTAGAATATCACAATTTTTCACGTGTCACGTGGTAAATGATATAAAATGTGAAATAGTATCACATTTTATTCTAAAAAAGCGAGACATAATCTTCGATAAAGCATCGAAAATGTGATGGTAGAACATGTCAGCACATATCTAATACCTGTGGCAGACTAGCGATTCACAAAACGAGATTAGTTAAACTCGTTTAGCCAATCGATCATAAATAATCCTCTTGCGCTGACATACTACAGTTTAGCTAATCTCAGTGCAAATGTAAAATACTATAGTGGCGCCGCGATTGCACGGTATCAATATTATGACGAATGACATATTATAATGACAAGGACAACATATCATTTTAATTTTAAATTTAATTGAATACTGGATTATTCACATTGACGATTTACGAAGAAACAAAAGAAATTCTTCTGTTTATGAGGATATTTCTAACAATCACAAAGATATGAATATATTGAAATCGGTTGGAGAAGTAAAAATAAAAAATTTAACTTCAAAATTTAGGTTTGTACGATTTATTATTTCATATCGTGGTAGTCTGTAATTGAACAACAGTACCTCAACCTCCAAAAATAAACTATCGCAGATATTTGAAAAATAAATTGTGATATTTATTTGTTTGTATTAAAATATTTATAACGTTACCAATTTCCACATTTTACGGTCAACAGTTTCTTTTGAAGTTAATGCCAGAAATAAAGCGGCCAATTTTTTAATGCGGTCAATAGCAAATAATAACTTTTCTTTTGCGTCTCGTACCAAGATTTCCAAATGTCAACCTATATCATTAAGTTCAAGGATTTGTTGGAATACGGCTTGCAAATTCGTGAATGAACTCATCATTTTCAGTTTTAGAATAAATAGGGTTTATTGAAATTCACCAGTATATTTTTTGTTTGTTTAATTTTATTACTTTTTGAATCAAATGCACACAAACAATGAAAAGTCATAAAAGTTAAAATTTCCGACGCGTAATGTCGCTACTGGTAGTCTCTCCCACCAATCTCATAAATATGATAAATCTTCAAAAATTTTGACCAGTTTAGTCACTAAACCTCAAACCAAAACGAGATTAGCTAATCTTCTACTTGACACACTAGCGCTTATCGCGAAAAAATCACTAATCGCGTTTTATTAATCCATAGTCTGTCACAGGTATAAATTGGCGGGGAAAATTATTCCCAATTTAATTTTATTTTCAAAAAATTTAACACTTGCTTTTTACCTCAGTATGTCGCAAAAAACATATTTGAACAGAAATTACATATAAATTCTTTCCACAGTTCCCAATTGCCGGGGAATTACCAGAATAGTGCCATTGGCGGCACTGATCATCGAACCAATCTTTACGGGATCTCGGTGGTCTTTTTCCGATAGTATTTTGCACCGCGGCCGTTATGGCCTACTGAATAGCTTGCCACTGCTTCTGGATGTTACGCGGAGGTTTTTCGTTATTATTGGCCGGATTAGACAGTCAGTAGCAGCTGATTTGTAACTCTGCAAAGAGTAAGATCTAACTTCGAATATACTGGTGGAATGTCTCTTAGAGACCATGACGTGATCTATTTGCTTTTTCATTCTATCATCATTCGATCTCCATGTTACTTTGTGGATTCTCTTTGTGGATATGTGGAGAAAAAGTATTTGATAAAACTAAATTGTACATTATTAGCCGGTCGGTGACGCGTTGGTCTTTGTTGTTACTGGTGAAGTGCAAGCTTTGATACCTCGCATGAGAAAGTGAATTCCAAATATTCTTCCATTCTGCTGGCATCTGTAATGAAGAGTGTTACCATTGGTTGTGTCATGAATCCCACTCCCCTACCATCTAAGCTGTTGTAGTGCAAGCACGCCTAATGTGTAATTCTTTGTCCATGTACAATTTCCGAGGTCATCTTTGTGATGAATCCGAGATGGTAATTGTCGGCCTTTGTGTAGGGTTCTTAACTTAATTTTTTTCTCGAGAGAAGGTTGTTAGCGTGCTGCTCAACCCCCTTGTTACGTCTGTGGATTAGGTACTGGTGAAGAATCTTAAGATATTCAGTCCTACCTTGAACACATTTATATAGCGAGCCGCTTGATACAAGACAGACGCTGTCTGCAGCCGCCCCTAACTTGGAGAACAGACACTGAATTAGTATTGTTTTTATGGCGCCTATGACTCGTCTTGACATGTGGTGTGTATGACTATAATAAACAGAATTTCGTCTGCTCGTCTCCACTACACCACTTGATTCTTTTAGAGTTAGCCGGAGAGCACCGCTAGGAGGTATGAATCTAGGACATCGAATTTAGTAATGCTTGGTCAATCTAATAATGCTTCCACAGCCTATTCTATAATGTCGGTTTAAGACGAATGTTTTCATACTGGGACAGTTTTGGTCCAAGCGGCACAATTAAATTTGAAACTTAGAAATCGTTATATTACTCAAAATTTATAAGTTTGGTCAATGCAATGTCTGGACTGATGAACTTTCGCTATCGGTATGGCAGGGCTAAATTTATTTTCTGAAATGATAGTTTCCTGTCATTATAGTTTTCCTAGTATGAAATATTCTGGGATTGTAAAATTTCTCGGCTGACAGTAATATCATGGATGAAAAACTGTCGTGATAGTTTAGTGCTGCCAAGCTGGGCTGACGTTTATACCTCCCACATGGCCGATTGGTCCTACATTCTTTAATTGAACTTGTTAATCATCCTACGGGGATGGACATGGCGAAAATTCTGGGAACTACATTTCCATACAATTGATTTTCGTAGGTCACGTGGTCATGTTGGACGTATCATATAAGTTCCAATGCAGAACGAATCCGAGTTAAATCTTTTATTTTATAGTTAATGCATTTGCAGGTTGTTCCGATCCGAAGATGTGAGGAATTGTGCGATTTTTAATCCTTACATTTTAAATTCTGGTGGTTGAGCGTGATTATTTGTGATGTAAATGGTTTTTACATCACAAATGGTTTTAATGTACGATTACTTAGTTAGACCATCGTCCCAGAATTATTAAAAATATGCAAATCCTACATCAGTTCTTTGCGAATATAATTTATTATATTGGAAGTATATCCACAAATACTCACAGAAAGTTAATCGAAGGAGCTTTATCGACTCGTCGGTCCACGCTTGTTTAACAAGTCAGAAATGTTCGTAAATCTATTATATTCCAAAATTGTTTATTTGTTCGAATGACTCTTATGTGGACCGTGAGATTCCCTTTGTTTTAGGATTTCCTAAGATGCGGGCTCAATATCAGGCATTTCAACCTTCAAAATCATATCGTCTTTTCCCTATAGTATCTTCCTCTCGAATTTTTCCTTTCGCCATGTTAAAAAAAGCTTTCTTCGGGATACATTCGTCCCGTTTAAAGGTCAAAATGAAAGTCATCTAAGGGTTTACCGACCAAACGGGCACAATGGTTAAAGCTTTGGCGTTTGGATCGGGGCCGGGTTTGAATCCCGATAGCGGCAGGATGCAAAAGGGAATTTTCATCAACAGATTACGATCTGCGATGAAATGGAACACAACTATCGGAACACATCCTGTCGGAGTGCAAAACTCACGAGCCGACGCATCTTTCATGCCAGTATGGGCTATGATAGAATCGGACCTATAGCCGTAAGTCCTCGATTTGGCAGGTGACTGCGTAAGGTAAGAACGTGAAAAGTGAACTACGACAGAGTTGGGAGTGTTTCGGCCCGAGAATAGATTGCAAAGATTAAATGATAAAAAAAATTTAAGGGTTCAAAAATCGAATTTTATTTGAAAATATCATTTTTTTGTATTATAGGACACATTAACTGGCAAAGAAACAGAAGCTGCTGAACTACGAAATCAAATCGATGATTTACAATATGAACTCGAGAAAGTTCGATGCCGTAATGATAAGCTAGAAAACCATTTGGCCGAGGCAATTGAGAAACTAAAAGCATATCATCAGATGCACGGTGGTGATGCAACTGCAAAAGCACCAAAAACTAGTTCGACCACAAACGTACAAACACAACATTTAGAAGATTTATCTAAGGAACTAGAGGAGTATCGTGAATTAGCGAATAATCGTTTACAAGAATTAGATAAATTGCACCAAACACATCGGGAAACATTGAAGGAAGTGGAAAAGCTAAAGATGGATGTAATAATAAAACAGAATTTTGTTTATTTTATAAATCTATAATTCGGATTTATTTTGAATTTTCAGATACGACAATTACCTGAATCCGTCATTGTAGAAACCACCGAGTACAAATGTTTACAATCTCAATTTTCAGTTCTATATAACGAATCAATGCAAATTAAAACCATGCTAGACGAAACCCGTAATCAATTGCAATCGAGTAAAAATCAGCATTTACGGCAAATCGAAATGATGGAAAGCGAGGAGTTAATCGCCCAAAAGAAGGTGCGTGATGAAATGATTCAGATGGAAGATGTTTTAGCACAAATTCGTAAGGAATATGAAATGTTGCGAATTGAATTCGAACAGAATATGGCAGCGAATGAACAAACAGCACCAATAAATCGTGAAATGCGCCATTTGATTACGTCGCTACAGAATCACAACGGTCAATTAAAGGGAGAGGTACAACGGTACAAGAGAAAATATAAAGAGACCGCAGGCGATCTCACAAAAGTTCGGAAGGAGCTGGAGGAGGCGACGGCGAAATTTAATGGGGGACACAATTCCCGAAATTCGAATATGCAGAATAGTTACGATTCGATAAAATCGGAGAGTAATAACGGGACGGGCGGTATTAAAGATGAAATGAATTCGTGTGATTTGGCGTACGCTCAAAGCGTTAAGGAAGAGGCACAAAATCATTGTGGTGGTCTGGTTAAATCGGAGGGTGATGAAAATGATGAAGATATGGAGTCAAAGGATGGAATTAAAAAAGAAATGAAAAATGAAAAATCTTTAACGCCAACCACTTCAGGCGGTGGTGGTGCCGGTGATGTTAAAAAAGAAAATACACCTGGGGTAGCTGGCGCTGTTAAATCAGAGCATAGTTTAAAAGAGGCGCAACGTATTAAAGAGTTGAAACTGGCCGAATCAACGATAGTGCGTGATTTGCGAGCTCAACTAAAGAAAGCGCTTAATGAACAAAATGAAATGAAACTGCTTTATGATATGTATAAAAATGTGTCAAAGGATCAGCGGGACAAAGTACAGCTGATGGCAACGGAGAAGAAATTGCGTGCCGAAATCGAGGAGCTTAGACTACAGTTAAAGAAAATCCAAGAAAGTAAACGGGAGGATCGAAAGAAATTGGCCGATGAGGATGCCATGCGAAAGATAAAAATGCTAGAGGAACAAAAGTATGAACTACAGAAACAAGTAGCTAATCAAAAACCATCTGATGGTATAGGTTGGGTTGGTTATAATCGGCCGTTTGTCGGTTCACATGAAGAGGAGGCTCTACTAAATGAAATGGAGGTAACGGGCCAAGCTTTTGAAGATATGCAAGAGCAGAATTCAAGACTGATTCAGCAACTACGCGAAAAAGATGATGCTAATTTTAAATTAATGTCCGATCGAATTAAATCGAATCAAATGCACAAGCTGTTGCGCGAAGAAAAACAAATACTAGAAGATCAGGTGACGACCCGCGATGCACAAATTGAAGCAATGCACATTGTATTACGAAAGCTAGAAGAAAAGGAACGGATACTACAAAATACGGTAACGTCAATCGAAAAGGAGCTGGTGTTAAGGCAGCAGGCAATGGAAATGCATAAACGTAAGGCGATTGAATCGGCCCAATCCGCAGCCGATTTGAAATTACATTTAGAGAAATATCATTCCCAAATGAAGGAGGCGCAACAAGTGGTGGCGGAGAAAACGAGCTCGCTCGAAGCCGAAGCCTACAAAACGAAACGTTTACAAGAGGAGTTAGCACAATTCAAGCGAAAGGCTGAGCGTATGAAAAAGATCGAGATGACGGGCACAACGATCGATGAAGTAATGCTGGAAGAGATACGCGAATACAAAGAAACGCTTACATGCCCGTCGTGTAAGGTTAAGCGAAAAGATGCAGTACTTTCGAAGTGTTTCCACGTATTTTGTTACGATTGTCTTCGCACACGGTACGAGACGCGGCAACGTAAATGTCCAAAATGTAACTGTGCATTTGGTGCCAACGATTATCACAGGCTTTATTTATCAACTTAAATCCAATATACAGTTTTATTTTATTTTTATTATTTAATAAAATATATTTAGTTTTTTTTTTATATTATAATATACATTTATTATACTTTGTTATCTATTTTAAATAAATAAAATATTAATTATTAATTTTACGATCCATTCTGTATTTAGTTGTTTAAGAATATTTTTAAAAATTAAAAAAATTGAATTGTAAAACCGTACGTACGTTTAGATATAAATATTAAATAATATTATTCTTAAAATTATGAAAAATAAATCAACTTGATTCTAAAAAGTTGTGTCCCTTTATATATATATATAAATAGGTATATAAATAAGCATTACACACACACACACATACACACACCCACACACACCATTTTTATAAATTAATTAAAATTATATTTATATAAAATAAATAAATAGATAAAATATATTTTTATTGGGATTAGTATTCAAAGAACTCAAACAAACACCTACCCACATTCATCAAACTATAATAATTAATCGTATAATTCATAAATGTATTTATTTTAATTCAACTAAACTCCTAATGAAAATCCTTTGTTTTGGCCGGGATGTTCAAACGAAGGTGGGACTGTGTAATTAATAAAACATAAAAATGAACGAAACTGAGCATTTTATGATAAAAAATCAAAAACAGTTATATAAGAAATAATCTTTAATAGGCGGTTTTTAATTATATTTTATTAAAATTAATAATTCTATATTATTATTATTATGAAAATAAAACAAAAAATTCTTATTTTGAAAAAAAAAAATACAATTTTAAATAGGAATTTCTATAATGAAACGATGGATTTTATTTTTTTTCTCTTCATACACTCAGTAGTTGACTATGTGCTTGTTGCGGGATCCGAACATGACAAATGGCCCCAGTTGCAACGTGTTGCTTAAATTGTTTAGGTAATTTAAATATCTTTATCTTTCGGCTTCAGCTTGATTGATCGATCTACCGTATTTATTTTACGTATTTCGTATTTCGTGGACGCCCACTGCAATTGCAGTATATCCATAGCTTTCCAATGGGTCACCACACCACTACTATTACACATTCATTGTTTTGTTTTATGAGAATCAGCTCTTCTCATTTGAATTGTTTTTTCTCTTTACATTATCAAAATATACCATCTGTATTTTCTCGCTTTTGTTTTAGTGCCATGAAATGAGGTACATTGTAGTACCTGGCTCCATGAATTAAAAAAGGCTGACTTAAAAATGGTGTGTTTTCCGACCTAAAACCAGCGTTTTTATTTCATTTAAAAATTGACTTAAAATCTGTAATGAAAATGAAATAAAAAAATGATTTTTTTAATGCGGGGCGGTATGTTGTACCATCGCTTCGATTCGAAATTCGAAAAAAGTCGAATGGCGGTATGTTGTATCATTTTCGAAAAGCAAAATGATACAACTTTCACTTTTTCGATTCGACTTTTTTCGATTTCGATTCGAAGTGATGGTACAACATACTGCCCAAGTCATTTTGAAAATGATTCAAGAAGTGTGTTTTCCGACCTAAAACCAGCGTTTTTATTTCATTTAAAAATTGACTTAAAATCTGTAATGAAAATGAAATAAAAAAATGATTTTTTTAATGCGGGGCGGTATGTTGTACCATCGCTTCGATTCGAAATTCGAAAAAAGTCGAATGGCGGTATGTTGTATCATTTTCGAAAAGCAAAATGATACAACTTTCACTTTTTCGATTCGACTTTTTTCGATTTCGATTCGAAGTGATGGTACAACATACTGCCCAAGTCATTTTGAAAATGATTCAAGAAGTGTGTTTTCCGACCTAAAACCAGCGTTTTTATTTCATTTAAAAATTGACTTAAAATCTGTAATGAAAATGAAATAAAAAAATGATTTTTTTAATGCGGGGCGGTATGTTGTACCATCGCTTCGATTCGAAATCCGAAAAAAGTCGAATGGCGGTATGTTGTATCATTTTCGAAAAGCAAAATGATACAACTTTCACTTTTTCGATTCGACTTTTTTCGATTTCGATTCGAAGTGATGGTACAACATACTGCCCAAGTCATTTTGAAAATGATTCAAGAAGTGTGTTTATAAATGACATAAAATGTGTATTTAAAATCGAAATAAAACGTAAAAATGTACTACAGTAAAAGCCCGATTATCCGGCATGCAATTAACCGGAACACTCAGTTAACCGGAATTTTAATTTTTAGTTTTTTTTTTTACATTTTTCTCTTTATTTTCTCTTTCATATGCATTTTTTAATTCATTTTGAAATTTGCAATTGTTTTTTGCACATTTTCATTAATGAAAGCATTAGTTGAAAATTTTGAATGGCTTTACTTTTCATATTACAGTAAAAGTTCAATTATCCCGCATCCAATAACCGGAACACTCAGTTAACCGGAATTTAACTTTTAGGATTTTTTTTTACTTTTTTTTCACAAGGGATATTATTTTTTTATTATTCTGCGACTCATAAAAAATATACTTTCCTTTACTTTTTCTGTTTTATGCGTTATTCTATTTAAATTGAATGTGTAAAGTCGTACATTACATAGTTAGGTTAGTGAAATATTGCATATACGTATGTATATTATTAAATTTTGGATACTCGTATGGTTGTACTCTTATACATAATATGTATATATTTATTATTTGCAATAAATTCAATGAACTGATGTATAAACAAATTGTTTTTTGTTACATAATTTTTAAAAAAAAAATTAAACCAGAGTCCTAAAAAGTAATGAAGTCAAGCGAAATTCTCGTACAATTTCTAGTTTTATTGAAGCATTCAATTATCCGGTATGCTCTCATCCCGGTTATAAGCATTCCGGATAACAGGGCTTTTACTGTAGTATACGTTACAGTAAAAGCCCTGTTATCCGGAATTCTTGGGGATGAGAGCATTCCGGGTAATGGAAAATTCCGGATAATTGAATGTTTCATTAAAACCAGAATTTCGCTTATTTTCATTATTTTTTAGGATTCTCGTTTATTTATTTTCAAATTATGTACCAGAATTTTTTTTTTATATATCAAATAATTGAATTTATTGCGAATAATAAATACATACATATTATTTATAAGAGTACACCTGTATGAGTACCCTATATTTAATAATACATACATATGTATATTCAATATTTCCGTAACCCTAGTTGGGGTACGACTTTACACATTCAATTCAAATAGAATAATGCATAAAACAGAAAAAAGGAAAGTACATTTTCTATGAATCGCCGAATAGTAAAAAAAATAATTTCGCTTCTGAAAGAGAAAAAAGTAAAACGAACTCCAAAAAATTTTAATTTTCGTCAACTGAGTGTTCCGGTAAATTGGATGCCGGATAATTGGGCTTTTACTGTAATATGAACATTAAAGCCAATCAAAATTTTAAACTAATGCTTCATTAATGATAATGTGCAAAAACAATTGAAAATTTCAAAATGAATTAAACAAAAATGAATATGAAAGAGAAAAGAAAGAGAAAATGGAAAAAAATCTTAAAAATTAAATTTCCGGTTAACTGAGTGTTCTGGTTAATTGGATGCGGGATAATCGAGATTTTACTGTAATAATGAAATTAAAGGCATTCAATATTTTCAACTAATGCTTTCAATATTGAAAATGTGTAAAAAACAATTGCAAAATTTAAAATGAATTGTAAAATGCATATGAAAGAGAAAATAAAGAGAAAAAAACAAAAATATCCTAAAAACTAAAATTCCGGTTAACTGAGTGTTCCGGTTAATTGGGTGCCGGATAATTGGGCTTTTATTGTAATAAGTAAATTAAAGCGAACTAATGCACGATTTACATGTTCCATTTTTTTTTTTCAACAAATTTTTTACTGAAAAATAGAGCTGCACGCAAATAACAAAAAATTACTAGTTAAAAAGAGACAGCCATATGTAAACAACATTTGCCCAAATTAAAAAGAAAAAAATCCAATTTTATTTTACTGGAATTCGTTTCGTGCTCCTCTCGCAAACGAAAATCATAATATACTTAACCCTTCATTTTTTACTGGAAAAAAATGGAACATGTAAATCGTGCATTAAGTGCCTATTCCATGGAAAAATTTTACTGACTGCAAAACTAAAAGCGAGAAAAAAATATAGATTTACTGGTTGTGTACGAAACAAAAATTTTTGTCAGTAAAATTTTACTGAGAAAATAATTATCATTGTGGTAGTGTGCTGCCATAACGTGCTATAAAAAAATGTAAACTTTAGCACTTTTTATGGCAGCATTGTCAACACATCTACAAAAAATGTATGTAAAGATAAGAAATTTTTATCACACTCACACAAAATAAATCGTTCGCCATTTTTATAGTCAAATGTCAGTTTGTTTTTTTATTTCGATACCTAAAATTCGAGTTTTGTTTACATTAGTGAATATTAGTGTTTTTAACGTTTTGTGTTCAAATATACAAAAAAAAATCTAAATACTTGTTATAAAATACAAATAATTTTATATTAAACTACATAATAATAAATTAGTATGGAAAATTACGGTAAGTTTGATTGAGCATTATTTTATTTGGTGGATGTAGCATCAAAATATTTTATTGTGTGTCGACGAAATTATTAGATACGTGAGAATTTTGTATTAATCTATTTATATAATTACAGCACCGAGTAAAAAAATTATCGTATTGGAAAATATCCGGGTTGAGCTAGTATCGCAACTGGACGACAGCGGCAATTCCCCGATACAAAATTTTTTTGCCAGCTATGGTGAAGAGTACGATGAATATTCAGCGTCCGCAGAAATTACAAACATTACCGGGTATGTGGATGAGTGCGACGGTTACTCGGAATCAAGATCTAAATAATCCAAATCTTCCAAACCCATGGTGATATTAATAAAAATTATAAATTAATTATAAAATTAATGGCGATTACAATTTTTTTTTGTTTGAAACGAACGAAACCAAATTACAACTTTTATGAAAATTTTAGGTTATGTCAAAATGTAGTTGTCAAAATTAAACCATAAATTTTGCTATAAAAATGAAATAAAAGATATTTATTTTCTTTGTCACTCTTATGGAATTTTAAGTATTTTTTTGTTTTCGTTTTTTGCAGTAAAAAAATACAGTCAGTAAAATTTTTCCATGGAATAGGCACTTTATGCTTTCATTAATGAAAATGAGCTGCAAACAATTGCAAATTTCAAAAGAATTAAAAAGTCCATATTTTAATTCATAGTTAATACACAAATAATAATTCACAAATGAAATGCATGTTTTTTATCCTTCCCTACAATACAACAAATAACTGTAACAAGAAAAACAAGAAACCATTTTCTTAAAAACGTAAAATTACGCATGCATTTCTATGTATAAATAAAAACAAATGTAAATTTTATATTTTACGTTGTTGTTGTTTTATTGTAATGGTTTTTGTTGTGATTGTTCCGTACAACGTCAGTCGCCGCGGCCTGATGAGATGACTGATTTTTTCAAATCAATAATCTCATTAAGTTCGAAACTGATTGTTGCGATTCTTGCAAATCTTCCATCTATAACTCAAAATTAAATTCGTAAATTTTATGTTTATAATGTGAAATAAAAAATGCCTTTTTAAGTCATTTTGAAAATGAATTAAAAAATCTATTTGTAAAATGACATAAAATATGCATTTCTTGTGTCATTTTGAAATTAAATTTGTTTTTGTAAAACACCTTTGTTAAGTCAGAAAATTTATTAAAAGTATGACTTAAAAAAGGTCAAATTTTTTCATATAAAAACACCATTTTTAAGTCCACCATTTTAATTTCAGATTTTTTAATTCAGGGAGCCGTAGTACCTATATTTCTGTCTTACTCTGGCAAATTAACGACATAACTGCAAAAACGACAAAATTTCACACCTATTTTATTGATGTTTTTTTATTATAAATATTGCAAAACGGACAGCTACGAAGAGAAGCAACGACGACGATTGGCGACTATTCGGTGGTCCCGAAGAAGAAATTGACTTCTCTACGGATGATAGTCTTGATGATCTCGATTAGACCGCCAAAGACAGTAGCAATTGCAGTAGCAGTGGCAGTGGCAAAGAAAATAGTAAGAATAATGACACGCCGAGTGTGAAAACGAAATAGATGTGGATATTGTTCCGCAAGAACCAGGTGAACATAAGGAAAAGGAAAATATCGAAGAACTTTGGACATCAACCGTAGCGAAGATACAAAATTTTGAGTTCAACGAAAATACGGTAGGTTGCCAAATAACAGAGCATCCCCAATGCAAAAAAATTTTGGGAAAAGCCAAAGTAAAGCTAACTTCATTTTACAAAATCATTTTTTGTTTACCTGTTATTTTATATTATTATATAATTTATTATTTTCTCTCAGGACACAAAATACAACACTGATTGTTAACAGACAAATATACATTGAATATTTTTTAATTTGTGACAAGCACAAAAACAAAAACAACAACCAATTTTGAAAATGCGGTTTACTTCATTGTATTTCTCATAAGGAAAAAGTTAAAAGTTTGATAACCTTTTTCATAAGGAAATCACCAACCAAACAAAAATAAATTTTTTTTTTCTCAAAATTTTTTTCATACTTTTCTGTAAGCAAAAAGTTAAAGGAATTCCATTGGGGATGTAAGTGAGTTGTTATATTAGTTTTTGTGTAATTTAAAGTGAATTTGGTGTAATTAAAAGTGTTTTTTTTGTTACGTTGTAATTTTTTTTTGTTGTTTGTTTTGATTTCCCTTTAAGCAAATCTAAACAAACCATTTTTTTTTCGTGTTCTTTGGAACACAAAATAATTGATCTCATTTCATTTCTTCTAAAGACTTTTTAATGGCAAATAAAATAAATTCATTTATTCATTTATTTAATCAAAAGTGTCAGGAAGCAAATCAGCCGTACTAAAACCTTTCATTGGATGAGTCGTTACTATTTCGGGGCAGATTACTTTTTTCGCAGTTATCTATATATCGATATATATTATATTATTATATATAAAACAAAGTCGGGTTAGTTACACCACTTATAACTCAAGAACGGCTTGACTGATTTTTAAGATCTTTATTTTTTTGAATTTGTCTCCGCCCCGAATAGCATAATAACTATTAAAACATCTGAAAAATTCACAAAAAAAAAAATTATGAAGAAAATTCATTTTCTCATACATTTTGTATGGAACGGCTTTTTTGTTAATATCTAGAGAACGGATTGACTGATTTCAATGAATTTTTTTTGATGTGTAAACATCTTTACGCGTGCCTACCAAAATTTTTTGTATTAGAGTAAACTTGTAAATGAAACGAACGGAAATGACGTATACCTACTTCGTTTGAAAAAAAGCAAGAAACTCAACAAAAACAATTTTTACTATACGTGGCATGCTTTTATGTATATGTATAATAGTAGGGAAAATGAAAAAATTAATTTAATGAGTGAAATAAAAACCATCGACATTTCCATCGATCAGAAAAATCAAAAAAAAAATTACGATACGAAATACGAATTACGATTACGAAATTGCATACTCATACGATTAAAAACACAGTCAACAACTGCTGTATAATGCTTTATCACGAGTGACGAGTCTCTAGGCGCTGTTCATCACGTCGGCTATCAATGATCATGTCTTCTACTGAATGGGGTTATAATGACATCTCGTTTTTAACATTGAACTGCCAGAGTCTCAGGTCACAGTCATGCAGGTATGCTCAATTCATTTGGTTTTCGAGACCTGGCTGCGCAATGACGAACTTGTTAATATTCCTACGTTTGAATGCTGTTTTCAGTTCAATAGAGATGGTCAGTGGGCTGCCGGAGTAGCAATTCCGTCAAAAGATCCATAAAATGAGCATAGTGGACACAAATAATTTGCCGTACTTTTTCAAAACCAATATTGACGTAACAAATGGACTGGCGAATGGAACTATGGGCTGTCTAAAGTATATCGAATGCATAGGCATCCTAACCAGGACAACGAGAACGATAAAAACGTCGACAGTAAAAAATGTCAAACGACTCTGGATGGATTTCGGTTCAAATTCACAAGTTGGCAAGAAGGTCAGGTGGCTTGAAGCTGGATGGGCCCAGAAAACGAATATCGACCGATGTTTGGTGCCCATTTCTAGAAAAAGCTCAACTATTAATCGAAACAACAATTAATGTTAAGCATAAACAACAATTAATGTAAAGCGTCGTACCTTCATGTGCCACCACAATTCATGCATCACACGGTGGTACCTACAACGAGATAGTCAGTATATACTCTTACGATAAAAGACACAGTTAACAAATTGTGTATATTGCTTTAGTACGAGTAACGAGTCTCGAAGGACTGTTCATCACATCGGCTATCGATGATCATGTCGTCTACCATGAAAGTAAAAATGGGACCTCAATGGGTCTTCTTCAAAATTAGCTATCGCACCTCACCACAAATCCGCTTTATCCGTTGTAATGGCGAATTTTGTACGAGATAATAATGACGTCTGGTTTTTAACATTGAACTGTCAGAGCCTTGGGTCATACACATCACCTCAACCTAACTGACACAGTCACGCAAGGATGCTCAATTTTCTTGCTTTTCCAGATCTGCTTTCAGTTCAAGAGAAACGGTGAGTGAGCTGCCTGAGTAACAATATATAAAAATTCAAATAAAATACTCATACCATACAGTCACCTCGCATAAAGAAATCATCGTTGGACAAACCAACTAGTATGAGCGTATAACAACACAACTCATTGATGATATATATACGGCTGAACTTCAGCTTCTCAATGGGAATAAGATGCTTTCTGTAGTTGTATTAACCTCGCCGAATAAATCTTTCGAAGACATAATGAAGTTCATACATTTCGTCCTTGCCCCATATCCTAAAGAATTACAAAAATTCTCCAAGGAGACTATCATCTTTTGCCGGTGATTATGAGCGGGGATTTCAATATTAATGTTGCTGTTCCTCAAGCTGAACCACTTATAAACTTCCTGCGAGACGAATTCGATTTGCACATGAACTCAAATCGAAATATATTTACTACTAGATATGGGACGACCATATTGTGCAGTTTTTCAATGAAAATTTTTAAAGTTAGAGTCGACAGTATATAATATATCTTATTTTAGCTACCAAAATCCAATTGCGTCGATTATACCGAAAGAGTAATAGACCAATTTAACGATAATGAACAAATGAAAAACTTTGGTTAGTAAAATTGCATTCCTTCTTCCTTCAAAGTAAACTGTACCCACGTACTATACACACGCCACGTTTACACATCTCCTTGAGAGTACTAATGGACTCACTCATTTTTTTTTGTTCGTCTCGGCCCCAAGAGAAGTTTTCTCGCGCAGTGGTAAAGTATGAAAAAGACCAACCATAAATATTTGTCTATATTCATCTTTCTCCAACTGCCGAACTGCGTCCACGCTTGAGAAAGACGTTTTTATATGGGAATTTGTTGTTGCTTTTATTTTCTTCTGGCCTAAGTATTTCATGTCTCTGTTGCATATCACGTGTTCCGCGATTTATGAGCATTGTTTTTCGACGGTTTTTCGCCGGTTATTACATTCAAATTCGATTCAATTAATTCTATTCAAACGGTTTTTTTTAAAATTCGTCAGCGAAAAGTGTTTTCAAAGAGGTAAGTTCAGTTTGCACATTGTGAAAGGTTATGTAGTTTGTAATCGGTAATTTTAGACTGCGTGCTGGATTTTCCAGGCCGATTCGTTCATAATTCTGTGGACTTCTATTTTCGATCGTGATATTCAAACGATAAGTTGCCTTCGAAGATGTTCACTTTGTAAGGTTATTGTGATTGTGTGTGCATCGATAATATTGCTTCATTATGAAATTTTGCGAATTGTGTGATTAATTTTCCAGTGTTATTTACAATGCCGTGAGCCAGAAGATCTAATCTTTCACCACGAAGCCATAGTGCAATGAGACTTCGGAATATTGTGATAATCTTCCACGCGCAAGAAGAAATGCTTCAAGTGTTGATTTGAATCGAGTAGCGTTTCAATACGATTGCACAATTGACTATAGTTCCCCTCTAACTGTTGCAATTCTAGTTTGTTGTTTTTTAGCCATCTATTTTCTAAATGGAGTTTGTCGTCCCATTCTACACCAGAAGCCGATAAGTCTTGCTTGAAGTATAATTTTTGCCTGGATCACTACTGGTGCTAACCATCCTAGCGGATCGAAGAGCTTACCAGCTTCTGATAAAATTGTTCTTTTAGATACTATTATGTTTATATTTGGCATGAGAACTTTAAATTGAAACGTATCTGTTTTGAAGTTCCAGAGTCGCCCAAGTTTTTTGACTTGTGTCATTAAATTCTGTCTTGATCCATTTCTTTTAGGTTTTCTGGAAGTTATTCTAAAATTGCATTTTCATTGCTTGTCCATTTTCTGATATTAAATCCTCAACTGGAGAGGAGGCTCAATAATTCCTTTAGTGCGTATATTGCTTCTGTTATTGTATTGGCTCCTATATACAAATCTGTTTGCACGTTCTTTGAACCAATTAGAAATGTTGAAGCTCCATCTATGGCTATTTCTTGTAATGTTTTCGTAGCCAAACAAAATGCAGATGCCGTAAAATATGTGACAGTTTTTAATCTATAACCTCATTGGTTTATTTGGATCTCATCGCAAAAGGTTTCGTTGAAAATATTGATCTTCTCTGGCTACATTGATTTGCCTGAACATTTTCTCAATTACATAACGATTACACGTTATGTCTCCCAGTTCATCAATATCGTGGTTAGGGTACATCATTTCGATTTGGGACGTGCCCGTTGTTGTTTTGCAGGAAGCATCA
The DNA here is from genome assembly GCA_932526605.1 of Nephrotoma flavescens. Classification (NCBI taxonomy): domain Eukaryota; kingdom Metazoa; phylum Arthropoda; class Insecta; order Diptera; family Tipulidae; genus Nephrotoma; species Nephrotoma flavescens. The sequence goes on along the minus strand of OW052222.1, from coordinate 189,623,378 downwards.
AAAACTATTCTCAACTTGGTTGTTGTACCCCACTTTCATTATGGAATGATGTGGCATATGAGAAGCGTGTGCAATTGAATCATCTTCAATATTCGGATATACTCGTTCGTGAACTAATTATATTGACTCTTCAAGTCTTCGTTTTTCTTGAATCGTTTTTCCATTTGAAGCAATCTAGCTGGTTCTTTGGCTTTAGTCTCCCATTGCCTCGTTGCTGTCTAGCGGTATCCGAACCTTGTAGCGTCCATTCTGTGGTTCTGCTTATAGTGTCTTTTACATTCTTCCCCTTCAGCAGTTAGTTTTCTTTCCGGGTGTAGATTTTTGGCAACCCAAAAGCGTTTTAATTCCTTATCTATATCTGTTAATGTAACGTGGCTTTTTAATCGAGATATCGATACACTCCTATTCTGTTTTAGGCGACCTGATATTATCCTGCCTAATTCTGATTGTTGAGCTTATACACTTATATGATATACGGATCTTTCTGTATTCCTTCCAACAGCATTTCTCCGTAGATGTCAGCGCCTATTAAAAGATCAATAGGTTAGGGAGTGTTGAGGGTAGGATCGGCTACGATTACTTCCTTTTGTCGTTTACCATTTAAATCACCGTTCAAAAAACCTGTCTTTACGTCAAACTACTGCAATCTCGATGCAAACTTAATCACAGGGCTGTTTCTGTTTAATCGAGGTCATACTTCTATGTGAACCACCACACTAACAATCGTGCTTTGTATACCAAGAAATGCTTCCAAATGGATTTTGTGTTGGGTGATTGTAGACCGATTATCAATCACCATTTGATCTTTTGGTAAATTGATTTAGTTAAACGTATGATTTTAATCGTACTCCTCCTTCACAGCTTGCTTCCGCTTGTGTTCATCCGATCCAATTGCCTGTTCGTATGTCCAATCGCATATTGCATGTCCGATTTGTTGTGCCGGTGTTTCACATCAGCGTTCACCTCTGATTCAATTTCTACGTTCGCGTTTTCGTCGGCCTTCAGTTTAGTGTCACTAATGTCTAGTTCACCTATTGATTCTTCCGTACGGTGATTTCTCAAGCACTGGATCATCCCCGTTTGATTTAGTACATGCACTGCCAAATTGACAGCATCCACCTACAATGTAGAATCCCTCTGCTTCGCATGAATTTCACAATTGTGCGGTTGTCACGTTCCAAACAACCGAAATACTTTTCCAATTCCACATTGACGAACCCAATCCCGCTGTCTGATTGTAATCTGCGCATTTTGTCCCTTCTTTTGCTGTATTCTCTTTTCACCATTTCCCATCGATATTTGTGACGATGTCTCCACGAATTTCTCGAGCCATTTACGTCCTTGATAAATATGGCCACTAGTCCCCGAGTCCAATACCCTAGTGTTCTTGTCTTCACTCGATGTCGAGCCATGACACGGAAATGCATCGCCTAACACATATTTCTGTTACTTGTTATCTGTATTGTTCTTTTTACATTTTCGCCACAATAAATACAATTGCCTTTTGGATTGCATTAGCTTTTTCTTTGTTCTTCCGTTCCGACGAGTGATCCTTTTATGAATTGAAATTCGTCTTCGAAAAACACTCTGCTATTAATTAATTCAGCTGCCAAAAGCATTAACATTTTCGTCTTAATTATCGAATCGAAAACCTTGTTACTTTGATCCTTTAATTGTTGCACGATTTCCATGAGTTTTGACACACACGTTGCAATATCATTGTCCGGCTCCTGTGTGAAACTGTCGTATCGCCGTTGCAAGCAATGATTTTTTCACGTCTTACCTTGGAATCATTCTGTTTCCGTGTCTTAATATTCTTCGCACAATCTGCATTCGCAATCGTTGGGTTTTGATCGGTGCCATCCATTAAATCGAACAATTCGCTAGGCTCTAGAGTTTGGTGCATCTGAAATTTCCATGTTATTCAATTTCCACGACCTTCAAAATTTTCAATGTTCACTCGATTGCCTTCCATTTTGTTTCTATTTGAAATAAATAAAAAATTCGCAATAAAAAATATGGGTTATCTTAGTTTCCAAGTTGCCCCCAACCCCCTTACAAACAGGGTCCTAATTTTAGCACTAATGTATTTCCTCTCCGGAATGATTTAATTTTGATAATGGTCATTTTTATCGTAGAGGGCTTATTTTCCAAGATATTTGAAAGTTTTAGCTTAAAAAACTCACCCGGTATACTAAATCATTTGGTACACTATCGCGTTTTGTACCATATCGCGTTTTGAAATATCGCGTTTCGAGCGGATCTCGTCATCAAGCCTCCAGAACGATTCGTTGAGTTTCATCAATTCTTCGGCCACATGTAAATGTACATGTTCACTTGACATATTTGATTGACTTAACAGCATGCATTTTTCCCTGAATATCAATATGGGATTGACTTTTTTCGCGTTTAGATTTTCTTACGTTGTTCTTCCACTGAGATTTATTCCGTTTTCGTTTACGGAATGGTGGAGTGCTTTGACTTATAGATTATAGGATTAATCATTGGAGTAACAGGATTTCCAGTAAATTATTTACATTTTACAGACGCTGCTTCATAATTCGGGTCAGCTAATGAATTATCCGAATTTAATTCAAAGAATACGGTCTCACTGCAAAATAATTTGGATTATTCTAGAATTGAAACTATATTAAAAATTTGTTTTTTTGTAATTGAGGAGGGCCCATGTACAAATTTCATTTAAAATTTCTAAAATTGTGTATTACTTCAACTTCCGATGTAGTTACTAATTTACACAAATACCCAAAAGTAATGTAGTTATTAATAGACGCGAGTAATATGTATATTGAAATTTGAATAAAATAAAAATATATTAAGTTTACCTTTATTTACATTACCATATTTTATTTTAAAAGCAATGGAACGCGTTTTATCCGATGATAACGACCATAACGTTATCATCGGATAAAACACCTTCCATTGCTTTTAAATTATCTTCTGATATTTCAGGTACTAGTGATAAGCTATACAAAATAAATATTTAGAAATAACGGCACATTTAAAATCACGCGATCGGCAAAGCGGGCAGGGTACACATATAGTATTTAATAAATTTGGCCAAATTCTTGGCTATGCAGATGATGTTGTGCTTCTTGGTCGAACAACTAGCTCAAGAGTTAAAAGTTCCTTTCAAATTTCAATAACCTTAAATTTATTTAAATCGGCTTGCAAATTTTAATTTAATTGTCCCTTGAAAGCAGCACAAATCGTCCTCTATCCGGAAATATCTAAACTATATAATTAATAAAATTTTATTGGTAGTAAGATATTTATCGTGTTATTAAGTAATTATGAGAAATTAAAATGAACTCACGAAAAACAAATCAGCAATTACCGCATCAGTCAATTTAAACACGATTAATAAAATAAATATATTTGTTCTTCCCAAAAATTATCTTAAATCGTTTCTTGTGTTGTTTTATTACCCCTTAAGTATGGTATTCCTCCTACCGCACCTTTTGTTGTTGTTGTTGTTGTTATGTTATGTTATTACTAAACGCACAAAATACAAATTACATAATTCAATAATAACACCATTTATATTTATTTATATCCTCGTACGTACGTACGAGACGAGGTAGGTACCTATTACCTTTCATGAGGGGCGGACAATCTTTAATTTAATTAGTATAAATTTCAAAACTAATAATTTAATAACATATCTATTATCACTTGGATGGATGAATATAAATTATAAATTATATTTATTTGTGGTTTCTTACATGCACGTTGTTCTTTCTGCTGTTGCTGCTGTTGTTGTTATTGTTGCTATTGATGCTGTATCCCGAATGGAAGCACAAAAGATACTCTTAAATAATTGAATATTGTTACAAGCATACAGACACACACAACCAGCACACAGGTAAGAAGATCGGGTAAAATGAATGGGAATGAAATTAAATAAAACGATCGATCTCATATGTGCACAGAGTGCGCAGACACACAACTGAAGAAAACTACAACCGAGAACCATGAAAGATTCAAATCGGTTAATTTTTATTTTGTTTTGTTTTTTGATTATAGGCTTTCTATAATTTATAATTATCACATACACCTCCTATTTCATATCAATTTAATTGCTTTTATTTATTTACTTGTTTTTATGTGTGTATCTGAATTTAAAACGATGAAAGCTTTGCGATTATATGCCTTTGCAGCAGATCGGTACCTCGTTACTGGGCGTGTGTGTGTTGAGTGTTCCGAAAAAGAAACAAATTATGTGTTAATATTGTTATAATTGTAGTGTTGTGTCAGTTACTTTTGGCAGCTACTGTCTTGCAAAGTTTATTCGATCAATACCTTGCTTGTCAAATGTAGTTATAGTTGTCTAGCACATTTAAAAAATACCGTTGTATGTTTATTGATAACTAGGGGAAAAAGCCCGTAATACGGGCGTAAACAATAACAGAAATAGAACATAATGATATTGCACCATGACATTTATTTTGAAAAAAATTCTTTATACACAATATTTTTGGTAAAAACTGCTTTTGATCCAGCTAATAAGTTCCCCTAAGTTCCCCCCTTGAAGTTCTTGGGGCTGGAATGGGAGATGCCGTTGGTAAAACTGCACGACGGGCGGGGTGTCTCTTTTTCTGTCTGTTCTTGAAATATTTAATGGCAATTGCACTTGCAATGATTATGCCACTCCAAAATGAAACATGATTTAATACTCGTACGTAGTGGTGAACATGATGTGTGTTATTCATTTCGTAAATATATTGATTTTCCTTCAGCAGTTTAATGTCGTGCTCTAGCTTGCTGGCATCCACAGTTAAGTTAATATAATATTCTTCCGCCCGATGACTATAGTTGCTTTTTATCGTTCGCCAATTCGGGGTTGAACTTAGTTTGCTCGAGTTGTTGTGCCTTATGAAAACGGGCGTATTGATTTCTCCTTTTATCTCACTATTAATTTTATCGGCAGCAATTAGATACTGGCTTGAATCTCGTAACATGCATCCATCATCTAATGTTAAGATACCTGACCCACTAAACCGTGTCGTTATGACAGATGATCCACAAATTACATCCTTGTTTGTTTCTTCAACGACAATAAATAACCATTGATTTGTGTCATGTAACTTTATCCAGTGATTGGTTGCGCATTCATTGTTTGTATTTTACATAATCCTTGTAGATTTGTGGTATGACGAAGCATTTCACAAGCATGTTTAGATATTTTATTATCTTAGATAGTTCTTGTTCTAGTTGCGATGGCGTCAGCAGAGTGGGATGTAAGACGTTTTGCTGAGCATAATGCACTAAGTCCAACAAACTTTCCTGTGTTTCTTTGATGTTATTTAATATTAACATTATTTCGAGAGTTGTTGTAAATATTGCTCGTACATTTTCCTCAATGGAAGCATATTCCTTCAGAAGATCTATTTCTATTTGCAGGCGGTTCTGATTTTCCCTGAAATTGTTTAACGACAACAATGTCAGGTTCGTGTTATGTTTGAATAACTTGATGGTGTTATCAATGATGCTGGTTTGATTGCTAAGAAGATCTAATAGATGCCGCTCTTCATCAATCGTCTCAAAATGGTTTTCATATTGATTTGCTTCCCCTTGAGTTAGTATTCCGAAAATATCTCCAAGCAGGATCCCCGTAGTATCTCCAATTCCCCTCTTTTGGCGGTGTCTCTCCTTATTACTTGACATTAAGAAGTCATTGTTCTTTCGTACAACCTCTAGTTGCCAATCCAATTGGTGAAGTATCAAGGCACAATTAATGCCTGAAGTTCTTTTACACGCTTCCGCTAGTTCCGTATGAATCACATTTATTTGTTTTATTTCTTCCCAATAGTTAGTTAATTGGTAACGGATTATTAAATTCCATTCTTTTGCAATTACTTCTACGTGGCCGATGTTTTCCAGATAAACCCCAATTGACTGGTTGAATTGTTGAATGTGTACCTTGTCAGTTGCATTGGTGAGGTGTCCTCGTGAAATGAGCATTACAAACATAATGGCCTTAATTAATGCCACAAACCTCATTGGTTTCGCTTTCCTTACTGATTGCGTTCTATTGTTTGTCATGTTGTTCATGACAGAACTCAATCCACAGTGGTTGGCTTTCATGCTTCTTGTCACTCTTCTGGCCGCGTTGTTATATTTTCCTCCATATCAAATTGATTATCGTTTGGTTGTGCTTGTGGTGCAGAATATACGATGTCATCGATTGGCAAAGGGCACAAATTTCTTATCGAATGTTTTGTAATACCATTCTTATGTTTTACTGATATTACTCTGACATTACCATCATCACCTGGATGAACCTCCACCACCTTTCCCATTGGCCATGTACTGGGATAACCTTCTTTGTTCTTTATTAGTACAATTTGATCCTTGGCAAGATTTAGTTGCACTTGCTTCCATTTGTATCGTTGTTGAAGTGAGTTCAAATAGTCCGTGTGCCAGTGCTTCCAGAAATGCTGCTTCAGTTGTTGTAGAAATTCCCATCTAGATAATCGATTTTGCTTTATTTCGCTATAATTGTCTTTTGGCACCGTTAGCAATGATCTCCCGTTACTCGTCCTCGAGATAGTGGCGCCATTAACTGATGGTTTGTATTTTTTCTGTATCGACAGCATGTTACACATTTGTGAATTACATATCTTATTGCTGATCTTGCGCTTGTAATCCAATACCTTTGTCGTAAGAATGTGACAAGTAAAGTTGTTCCTCCATGTAGGGTAATACGGTGAGCATCCTTGATTATCAGGATGGTTAATTGGATATTCTTAGGCAAGATGATTGGATGTCTCTGATCATATGGGACTAATGCCTTTTCGATTCGGCCACCAACTCGCACTATATTTTTATCATCCAAGAAGGGGTTCAATGACAATAACTTACTGCCTTTGTGCAACTGTTCTCCTGTTTGCAATCGTTTGATTTCTTCGTTGAATTCCTCATTTTGTGTCATCCTAATAACGATTTCGTTTGCCTTTTTAAATTCAGCAGCATTGATCTTCACTGTTCTTGGTATTATTAAGTTTTTGCATTTGCCAATGAACCTCTGCGTATAAGTTATAACTCTAATTTTTTTGATATTCCGATATTCTCGAAATTAGTTGTAGAAATTAGTTACGGACACAATACCTTCAGGCCACCTTCCTTTATTTAAGCGTATAAAGAATGTTAGTCCATTCCACCAAAGTTCGCAACCTTTAAGTCTCCCTGGTGCAATTCCTCTTGAGGCGACGTCGGCAGGGTTTTCTTCAGATGGTAATACAGCTTCAGGAAGCAGTTTTCTCATTGCAGACACTCTATTTGACACCCATGGTTTATAGTTATTTATATTGCCCTTAATCCAGCTTAACGCGATTGTTGAATCCGTCCAACAATACACTTTTGCATTGGCATATTGTGTTGACTCACGAATATGGTTTACTAGCTTCACTAGTATTAAAGTTGCATTGAGTTCAAGCCTTGGGATACTAATTTTATTCGTTATGAGTGCAACTTTGGTTTTGGACATTATTAGGCTTGTTTTCACCTTTTCATCAATAACTCGGTAATAAGCTACCGCAGCCAATGCCCTCTCAGATGCATCCGCAAAACCACGAACTTCAACCTTATTTTGCTTTTAATTGTGTTCACCCATCTTGGTATGACGATGGCATTAATGTTGTTCAATTCATCTTTATATTTTGCCCATCGTTTGTCGATTTCTGTGGGCAATTTGTCATCCCAACCAATTCCACTTAGCCAGACATCTTGCATTAATAGCTTACTGCTGATTGTAATTGGAGAAAGCCAGCCCATTGGGTCAAAAATCTTTGATGAATCCGACAGCATTGCTCTTTTAGTTGAGATGTTTGAGGTAGAAAGCTGTAAACGTTGCGTGCTGAATTGAAAATTGTCATCTCTTGGATTGTATAAAATTCCCAACGTTTTAATAATGTCGTTCAATTTAATGGTGATTGTGCCATTGCTTTGTATTTCTTTTGGAATTTCGACAAGGATTGTTGCATCGTTCGAAGTCCATTTCCGTAGCAAGAATCCTCTTCTTGCCATTATGCCGGTTAATTCATTATAAGCATTGAGAACATCTGAGGCTGACCACCATGTACAACTACAGGTAAAGTTTGTCTAAAATCTCCACCAAGTAGTATTATTCTACCGCCAAATGGTTTCTGGTTTTTCATTATTTCTTTACAAATCTTATCGACAGCATTCATATAGCAACGCCAGGTGTGATTGTAGCTTCATCCCATAGAATTAATTTTGCCTTTCTAATTAATTGTGCTTCAATAGATGTCATTCGCATAGAAGACGTTGCGGTTTCTACGATTGGCACAGGTAATTTAAACTGGGAGTGATATGTTCTGCCTCCGTCAAGAATATTGGCAGCTATCCCTGTAGAAGCAACGGCAAACACAATGTTTGATTCTTGTTATTTTTTGTCTTGATTTAATGTGCATTATGCATAGTATCTCCGACTTCTTTCTGGATATGTGCATCGTAATATTGGATCGGCTCTCCTAAATTAGGAGTCTTTGCCATGTAATTTTAGAGTTCCCTAAATATCTCTTAAAGCCAACATCTTACAAATTGTGCATTCATTCTCTATGGTGATGAACATTATCATCGCATAGATCCTTTCTAATTTTTGTAAATAAATCTAAAGCATTTGATGGGGATGCAAGAACACAAATACATGCATATGATCTCGCAACCGACGTGGCATGCTTGTTGAAATAGCGTCTGACAATGTATTGTCCCATATAGTGTCATCATTAAATAAACTACGTTTTTGAGCCGCTTCTTTAAACGTTCCACATGTGTAGCCATTTAATGTCCTCAAGTCTTCAAAAGATAAGATTCCAGGAACGTGAAGAAGAAGTAAGCGTAGACAAAATCTTTCAATATCTGTCATATTAACCGAAAACATTCTATAGCAATGGTCATATTTCCACATCTTTGTCGGGGTTTCCATGCACCATTCATTTTGTCAAATGCATAATGGTTTGGGATGTCGGAATATAAATATCGTCGAGCATTTTCATTGGTTTGGTATATATAGTTTAAAAAATCGTGTAAGCATTGTGTTTTTGTTGGCAGCGCGATTAACACTTTCTTCGATGGTTTGTTCGGTAAATAAGACAGTTTGATCATCTGGAAGGTGGATTGGCAGTCTCACAATGACGTGTGACTGTTCATGTATATGTTGAAACTAAACAGGCGCCAAGCTACCTCAGGCGCACTTACATACCTCGAGTTCATGTACGTTCTAATCTCATCATGATCCAAAGTACATTGTTGGATTAAGGTTATATTGGCAGAATCGTGTCGTTTGTAGACATACTTAAATAAATACTTCACACTTTGAATTGATGAACAACATACGACATTAATATAACAGTTAAATTTGAGGCTTAAACGTGGATTGTACGGAACAATCCATGAATTATCCACTGTCTTACTATTTATAATTGCACTGCCACAAGCACTTTGCTTGTATTTTGGATATCCGTTACAGTTAACTATCGATTCATCTTGAAATCTTTTAGGGAAACTTTTGCTGCATATTCCATTAACCATGCATGCAAGGTGAATTGGGGTTTTTATCTCCACAGGGACCATGTATCATGTGTTTTGTAATGATAGCATGTAGCTTTGGATAAACGTCAATATGTGGAATTTCCGCAGACATGAATTTATCAATGGTTTCTGAATCTTTTGGTTTATCTTAGTTTCCGACAATCAAGAGAATATGGAACTACCTCATGTCCTCATGCTTTCTCGAAATGTCATCGAGCAATTCTTGGAGCTTTAATTTAAAGACCCTTGCCACTAAATTTCGGATTACATGTCATTGTAATGAAATAGTCCGGCTTGCCATACGGACAATCGCCATAGCATCTTGATAGTTTTGGGCCATATTTCTTGGGCTTCTTTGGAATGATGATGGAAGGTTTTTAGCTGTTCCAGGGACTAAACCTTTATTAATAGCGTCACTTTGTAAGTAATCCATAAGGCCACTGTATTTCTCCGCTCTGAGTTTTTTTTTTGATTTTGCCGAACATAATTGAGACGATTTGCTTCTGTTTTAATATACGCATCAACAAAATATTAGCTGTGTTGCTTTCGCAAAATTACAACAACAATTGCATTGTATAAAGCCGAATTGGCTTTAATGTAAGCCAAACAATTTTTAGGTTTAGGGGAAATAAAACCATTTTACGGTTATGGTGTTTACCACAAGGCGGTTATTTTTACCATTTTTTTTGTAATCTTGTTGTAAAACAGACATTTTGCGTTTATTTTGACAGAAAAATACCGAATTTAATTTGTTCTATTTCGTAAAATAAATAAAATATTGTTATATAATATTAAAATGAACCAAGCCGAAGAATCTAAAATAGATTAAACAAAATAAAGCCAAAAGTTGTTGCTATCAGATTCAAACGCTAAGCAACACAGCTATTGTTGTGTAAGTTTTCCGCCGCATAAAAATGGATTAAATTCATCCCGGATAGAAAGTCGATAACCATAATACTGCATTTGAGTAACTCGAGTTCGTGGATTTACAGATTGTTGGTTTTTTATATTTGAAAATGTTGACGGTTGAAAAAGAGGCAAACCAACACCCCAACTTTGATCACCAAGTGGGAAAAACAATGGATATATCATTGGTTCTAAATTCGGATCAAGTACACTGTTTCTCTCATTTTTACGTGGGTTTGCATCATTAAAATTAGCACGGCAATGAATTAACAGACCTCGTTCAAGTGGAGGCTCTCCATTATCATTTTGAAAAATAAAAGCAACTTCATTACATTTCGGAGAATTATATCGTCGTTGATCAAATCTTCGATCTTGTTATGAACTAAAATTCACTCGAATTGAATATATTATTCGATAATTTACATCCTCAATATGTTTAGAATGCATGATTGAAAGTTCGTAGCAGAAAATGTCTCTACATTTTCAGGTAGGATGAAAAACGAAAACCACCATTACTCATCACTTAAACAATCAAACAATAAAATTTCTGTATCAAAAAATTAAAAACGGATTTAAATAAACGATTATAGAGAGACTCCGTTAAGCGTAAACTCTTTTGTGAAGTTTATAATACATGAAATTGACGTTTTCAAATGCATAGGACATACAAATTTATAATTTTTAATTAATAATCTTATAGTTTATATTAATTTGTATCTATTGCAAATACAAAATTAAATTAACAACAAATTTTTTTATTTATTTTGGCTACGCATTTAACAATACACCTGTAAAACGTGTTTTTTTTATATACATATTTGTATAGGAGGCTATGATAAAATCGAAAAAAAATTATAAATTGCGAAAGAGCAAAAATAGTACACATTTTTAGTTCATGCTGTCCTATTTTATTGCTTCACGCTGGCATTTTATACCGGGTGTTTCTTTTAAACTGAGACGATCAAATATCTCGAAAAATAGCCACTCTATGGAAAAAATGTCCATAATCAAAATTTAGTCATACCGCGGGGGAAATACATTAGTGAAAAAATAGTCCCCCACCCCCGATTTGTAGGTGGGTCGGGGTAACTTTTAAACTAAGATAGGAAGCCATATTTTTTATTGCAGATACGGATTCTACGACTAAAAGTACGTATGATTTGAATGAAATATTTTGTTCGGTTCATGATAGATGGCGTTATAATCGATGAAATTCAATTTTTTCAATTTCTTCTTCTTAGAACACACCCATTCGATTCTGCAATACTTTTGAAATAAAAAACATCACGTTTTCATTGGAAATACTTGAAATTCGTCATCAAAACAATTTATTAATGTAAATGGCAGATGAATAAAATAGTTTTAGCTTAAAATAAGTGGTCAAAATGATGGCCTGCGTTCCAATGATTGTACACAACTGAGAAGTGTGTTTGGTTGAATTTCAGCACACGCATTTCTGATTCGCTTAATCATGTTCTCACATGTTGTTGGTTCTTGTTTGTAAACTTTGTCTTTGACAAAAAGAAATCTGGCGAAGTAAGATCTGGTGATCTGGCGGGCCAATTTATCGGACCAGCTCTACCGATCCAGCGACCATTGAAATCACGATCAAGTATTTCACGTGCCACCACCGAATAGTGTGAAGGACAACCATCATGTTGAAACCACATGTTCCGTCTCACTTCTAAGTTCAAATTTTCAAGTAATATTGGCAGTTCATTTTCCAAAAAGTTTCGGTACATTTGACCATTCAAGTTGTCTTCAATAATTCACAGTCCAAGTTCACAGTCCAAGGACGCTGATGTTCAACTTGACGAAGCCTGTGCGGATTTGTAACACTCCAATAATGCATGTTGTGTCGATTAACCGAAAAGTTACCCGATTTTGGAAATCAGCACCATGAAGATCTTGGTGTAAAGACACATGATATGGATGATACTTGTGCCGTTTTAAAATTCTCCAAACACTGGTGAGGGACAATTCGGAATCGCGAACTATTTCTCGTGTACTAACATGAAGATTATGAGCCACTGCTGCCAATACAGCAATTTCATTATTTTCTCCAGTGACTGTTGCTCTACGGTTCCTCTTTTTCGGTTGAACATTTCCATCAGTATAATAAACTGTTTGATAGTACGGCCACATGAAGCACGTGAACGAATCCTATCCGGAAAACGTTGAGCGTAAATAGCAACAGCATTTTCAAGATTTCTGCCAGCTTCTCCATAAACCAGAACCATTTCAATTTTCTCTGGCACAGTTAAACGCTCCATTCTAAAGTATTTTATTGTTTATTTTGCAATTACGAAAAACATGAAGATAAGAAATAACACAAACGTTAAATGTGATTTACAAAACTGAATAAATTGTTTTGATGACGAATTTCGAGTATTTCCAATGAAAACGTGATGTTTTTTATTTCAAAAGTATTGCAGAATCGAATGCGTGTGTTCTAAGAAGAAGAAATTGAAAAAAATAATTTTCGTCGATTATAACGCCATCTATCATGAACCGAACAAAATATTTCCGTATCTGCAATAAAAAATATGGCTTCCTATCTTAGTTTAAAAGTTACCCCGCCCCACCTGCAAAGCGGGGGTGGGGGACTATTTTTTTGCGCTAATGTATTTCCCCCGCGGTATGATTAAATTTTGATTATGGACTATTTTTCCGTAGAGTGGCTATTTTTCGATATATTTGATCGTCTCACTTTAAAAGAAACACCCGGTATATTAGATATATGTAGAGATACTGCTACTTAAAGGACCCCGCAATAATTGTATGGAAATTGGGTTTCGGTCAAATTTTCTGAATTTTTGATATGTTGTATATTTTGTCATCCTGAACAAAAGTCTCCATGGACACAAAGCTCCAAATTCAATATTTTTACAGCTACGGAGCTCCAAAGCTCCACAGATCCGTTACAAAACTATTCATTTTTAATACTATTTATAGATAGACAACTGCCAACTGTCAACTGTCAACTGTCAGCTTTACCTGTCAGCTGGGGGATTAGGTTGCTAAAGTCCGTACGTATATTTTTGTTTTTTACGAACCAGGATACTTCTAATCATTCTGAGAATTTTTGACTGTGTTCGTTGGGCACTACCAATATTCGAATTTGAGGTTGATTGTCATACGACCAAATTAAGTCAATGCTTGAATATTTCCCCATCAGACAGTGCATTTAGCCTCTTTTAATTTGATATGGTCTCGTTTCATTTCAATATGTTTTCGCTAAGTTAACCGTCGGTCTAGATGGATGCCTCGGTATTTTACTCCATTTGCTTGAGGGGATTTGTATTCCGTTCATTGTGTCAGTGGGTCGATTTCTCTTCATTGGCTTTTATCGTCCATTTCTTTAGTCAGATTTCCATGTCATAGATTATGTTGTTGCATAGTTTTGGACTCCGTTTGTGAATTTTTATAGTTACATACGATTGCCGCATCATCTGCGAAAGAAGACGTCATAATTCACCAGATTTAGAGGTGTTGTATTTGATATTTTGTTGAGTCACATTACGTCGATTAGAAATAATACGTATTTATTTTTTTTATTCATTTTCCAAAAAGAAGTATATGATTTCTATACAGGAAAACATTATCATATAATTAATTAAATTTTAAAAGCAAATATAAAATATATTCTAATTATGAATATTTGTGCACATATACATATATAACGTTCTAATTATTTTTAATTATCGACTACTACCACAGCCATCTATGATTTTAAAGAGCCGTAATATTAAAAAGAGGACTTTTATTGAGTTACCATCAGAAACCGTGGTAATTGGAAAATTTTTGAACAAAAATTTATGAATAAACAATTAAACAAATCATCTAAATCTTGCTTTATATTTTTAATAAAATATCCAAAGAACACATATTTGAAAATCAGCCATCATAATGTAGTATTTAGTTATTAAATTTAAACTAAAGCGGAACATAAATTTATTAATTTTCTATAAAAATGAGCTTTCCGTTTAGTTGTGTTAGTAAAGTAAGTTAATAAAGGGGTGCTGCCGCGGATTCCTATTACATCCAATTTAAAATTTTGTTTTATAAAAATTTAACGTCTTTAGTAAATTCTGGTCCCATGCACATCAGAATTTTCGAGATGATCGATGGACTTAATAGCAATCTAAACGATCACATTTATAACAAAATTAAAGGAAGAAAACGTGAGTTAAAACGAAATTTTATGAACCACCATAGAACTGCTATAATAAAAAATTTCCATCAAAATTTATTTATTGGAAATGTGTACGATTTTCTTAATTAAATATTAGTTGCTTTCCAATCAACCACCGCTAGTACTTATAAGCACTTATGGTTTTTGTCTTTGCTAAATTAACTACTTACAACTGCTCTACCATTTTATTATGGGTAGTTGAAAGGAGTTACGGAAAAATTTGTCCGCTAGGAGATTTTGTGTAGTATTTTTCTGTCAAAATATATTTCAATGTCGTATGTGAAGCGCTAATAAAATTTCGCTATAGATATTTTTTTATTAAAAAGTTATCACAAATAAACTATACATTTGTAGGTTATGTTTTGCTTTTGTGCTTTCCAATCGACCCTTTAACCAATACACATTTTTTGCACTTACAAGTACTTGTGATGGTCGATTGGAAAGCAACTAATTGACTCAATTTATGCTTTTCCACAAATATGCTTTTCCTGAATATTGATTTAGCTACATATTCACATTGAAAATCCCAACGAAGCATTTATGTTTTTATATACAAAAAAGCTTCTAAAAAAATATTAAAATATACAATAAAAGCTTCCCCTCTATTGAAAGCTCACGGAAAAAATGGCGGAATCTTACGGCTTTTATATTTAGGAGGCTCTGCTACTACGCGTAACTTATTTATTTGTTTTGATGTTTCAAATTTACGGCGAAAAAAGTAGCTGGAACGGCTAATATCTCTCAAAACTTAATCGTGTAGAGCAGGCATGTCAAACTCTCTTTGAAAATTGTATTCCAAATCCTTTTGCGGACCCCAACTATGTACTTAGTTTTATTAAAAATTCAAATTTTGAGTGTAGATTGAATATAAATTTTACCATAAAGAAAATAAACAAAAAATGTATCGAGGTATAGTATATTTATTAATAAAAAGAATATAAATTATTTTTTGCTCGATGTAATGCACCGCTTCTCAATTTTCAAATCATCAAACTGGTATTAAATCTTGGCTTGATATAATTTTTAATATCGAAGCTAAATGTTCTTCAGTTAATCTGGTTCGCTGCGCATTTTTATTCATCTTCATTTGTGAAAAAAGCTGTTCACAAATATATGTGCTACCAAACATGGATAATATGCGTATTACAAAATATCAAATTCCTGGAAAACGATATGCAGGTAACTATCCTTAAAATTCTGGAATACCAATTTCCTTATATTTCTGTTTCAATAAGGTGTCGCATCGTAGTTCTATAAACTCCATTTGCAAAATTTCATCAATATTTTTAATGTCATCCGACATCGGAAAGCAAAAAATATTTAAATGAGACTCGATACTTTGAAAATTCGAAAACCTCTTTTTGAAATCTTCTTCCAACATATTTAGTTGTTTCTCATATTTTTCAAATTTTAATTCTCGATATTTAAGTAAAAGTGTCTTCCAACTAGAAAAATTTGATAATTTTTTTTTTATTTGTATTTTCCACATATGGATATCTTTTATTTGAATGAATTTATTTGGTCATACAATGAAGTTATGAGCATGTTTCTACCCTGCAGGTTAATATTGAATTGACTGAGATGCCCAGTAACGTCAACTGAGAAACCAAATCTTGTATCCAATTAACATCTTTCAGTTCAGAGCACTGATAATCTTTAATTTCTAAAAGAGTACGATTTCGTCCAACAGTTGTAAAAATTTTCTTAAAACTTTATGACTCGAAAGCCACCGAACTTCAGTATAATACGGCACATCTTCGAAATCAGAATCGAATAAAATTAACAATTTTAACAACTTTCTTAAATATATTATCAATTTTAATTACTTTTGAACATAAGACTTGCTGGTGGTTAATGCAATGGAAGTGTTGAACTAGTTTATTATGTTGGGTTTTAACATAAGCTTTTAGTCTACCAATGACATCATGTGTAGGTCTCCTCATAGAAAGGGCCCCATAAGTTGCCGAAGATACCAAGTTATTCATTGGAAGATCATATTTGTTAATAGCAATCATAAGTACAGCGAAAATATCTTCTCCAGTTATTGCACCATGCATTGGAATTACTTCTAATATCTCTTCAGTTATTGTCATATTCCTGTCACATCCTTGAATAAAAACTGCTAACTATGCTGTATCTGTTAAATCAGTATTCTCAATGACTGCAATTGAAAACACTTCAAAATTTAATGCAACTGAGCGAAGTTGGAGTTGTGGAAAAATATATTATGGATCACAAAAAAAGGCGGGCCGTGACTTTTTTTACATGCCTGGTGTAGAAGAGAACTCCAATAAAAGGAGATATTTTTAGCTTTAGGCTGTTAATATAGTCAGTCCAAGACAATTGCGAAGTAAGTTTTAAACCTAGATAAGTATAATTATCCGTTCGTTTTATTTGTGACTTAGAGAGTTCAATATACACTCGAGCATGTCTGGAGGTTGTTTAAGCAGATGAAAAATAATAAAATTCGATTTATTTATGTTTAATTTCAACTTGCTGGTGTATAGCCAACTATTTACCTTTATTAAATTGGATTCCATATGGTGTTTTAACTCGGACATATTAACCCTTATGTGAGTGAAGAAAAAGTAGTTTAATTTGAGTGATTAATCTATTTTTTTCACGTTCGTCCATGTTGTAACATTTCTCATTTTTAAGTATGATACCATCAGCGAAGAGTTGAATTCTGCCATGTATATCTAGTGCGAATATATCGTTGATATAAATTAAAAATAAAACCGGCACTAGAATTGCTCTTTGAGGTGTACCTCAGGTCAGTTTATGCTTGTCTGAATCGCAATTTCCTATTTGTACATACTTTCTGAGAGATAATTTGATCTTAATTCGGTAATATTTTGTAAACCATACATGTCAAGTTTCTTGGTCAATATTTCATGGTTGACACAATCGAAAGCTTTCTGGAGGTCAAGAAACATGCAGCCACTTATCTGTCGTTTTTCAATGTTTGAATACATGGTTTCAAGAAGCGTTCACGTTGCTGAAGCTGAGCTTTTCGCCTTGGAATAATGTCATTTTCAGCAAGATAATGCCGAGTTCTATTCCAAATAATTCGCTCAGGTGTTTTACTAGTAGCTGGAAGAACTGATACTGGCCTAAAATTTCCAACTTCAAATCGGTCGCAAGCCTTAAAGATGGGAGTTATTTTTGCTATTTTCAAAAAAGTTGGAAATTGGTTTTCGTGATTGATTAGCTCTACTCATATCTGTGAATTAAAATATTTAAAATAACCAATTGAAGATTAATTAATTCCGATCTAGATTCAACCTGGACATAAAATGATCGTACAGAATTCAAGAAAGACCAAGAATATTATTTTTCATTCACCGAGGCACCAATTAACACGGCATCGTTTACGTGAATTAATAACCTCGAAAATTGGTACCCTGTCCATCCGTTATTGGTATACCACGTTCGGTAAAAATTATTTTGCCGGCTGAAATTGTCGAATATGTTCAAGCCAGTGCTCAATATGATTTTACCTGAACCTTAATTGTATAGTGCCCGAAGTGGCGGTGTTCGATGCTGTTCGATGATAAAATCACCTGGTATACGTGACTTAAACTACATAATGGCATTTTTGACTTGTATATTATTCAGGCAACTATTACAAGATTCGGTAGAACTGGCCTATCAATAAGTAAAGTAACTGCTGAAATTATATGAAAAAACAGATAATGGATGCTGAAGGGAAAAAATGAAATTAAATAAAAGATTTTTTTAAAATTATTTTGGGCATTTTAATTTTATTCTTTGTTATTGTAGTTCTTTTTTGGCTAAAGCTGATTCAAAAATTTCGTATCACCTCGAATCCCTGACCCCTGTTTTTTTAAAAGAAAGTAATTCAATATCGTGATCTTGCCGCACCGAGACTATATTCCTTAGAGAGTTGATGCTTGGTCACCTTAACAAATTTGCGTTTATCCAATGCAATTCCAATCAGTTCTAACATTGCTTTGATCACAGTCTGAAAAAATTTGCCAGGGCAAATAAGCCCACGGAGCTTTCATATTACAGGACAGGCCATCTATTGGTCCTTTTTTCAATCGATGCATTTTAGAACTTATTGCTATCTGTCCTAAAAAACTCTTTGACGTATGAAAAGTCAAAAATATGCCATTTATCATCATATAGTCGCTAACAACATAACAACGCATTTTGGTTGTCCAAATTTATTATGAAAATATACGTTCAAAAACAACAACATTTCGTAAATTACGTCCTACTGAGCGTGTTATTGGCAAAATTATTGATCGTTTTGAAGAAACTGGTTCAGTGGAAGGTCGTAGACAGTGGCAGCTCTTCGTTCACGAGAACTAAACATTTCACGACTTACATTACGACGCATTTTGCAGGTTGATCTTAATTTGCATCCAAACCAAAATTCCGCTAACTCAAAAATTGAAGCCACCAGACCTTTTAAATTGTCGTCGTTTTGTTAATTGCGGATGCTTGAACGAAATGAAGGTTTTTCATCAAAAATCATCTTTAGCCATGAAGCTCATTTTCATTTTAACGGGTACGTCAATAAGCAAAATTGTCGAATTTTTGGAGCGGAGAATCCTCATGTTATTCGCGAAGCAGAAATTCATCCTTCAAGAGTCACTGTTTAGTGTGGTTTATAGGCTGGTGGCATCATTGTGCCGTTTTTCTTTGAAACATATGAGTATTCATCGAGTATTCACGTTTTTTAGCTTTTTTTTTCTAAATTTATCAAAAAAACGTATTTTATATTGTAAATGCCCAACAACGTTGCAAAGCTTGATTTGGCAGCCTTAATCAAAAACTCTGCTATTTTGTGGAAAATTTTATTTCTCTCCAATCGTAGTCTTTGCCCAGTTTCTTTAATGAAAAATCATGCCCGCGATCCAGGATCGATGAGAATACGTAGCAACTCTTCTTTAATGCTATTTGTGACAACTTCCAACGCAGTAGCAAGAAGGACATTTAGTTTTCTAGTTCCCCTGGTTCTGGAACCATAATGATCGGACTCCAAAAATCTATCTTTCTGTATCAAGTATTTGAAGACTGGTGAAAACTACCCAGGTACCAATATTAGTGTCAAGATTTTCTATGGCCTATAACCATTTTTAGTTGGATTATTAAAAGACATTGGTTCGTTACTTACCGCCGACGGCCATTCATAATGAACATGTGATACGTCTATTCGGACCGGTATGTGTCTAAGCTCCTAACCTCACCTGTATTTCTGAATAGCATAGTGATATGCTATTTACCATGACAGCACTATGAACTACACGTATACATTTGTACAAACCATTAAAGAGATTCAAAACTAAACTTCTCGTCTTTAAATAATCGGTTGAAACAACATTCTCCGATAAGTTTATATAATTAAATACCGATTAAAGCGCATGTACTCAAGGGGTCATACGAAATAATTATGTGCGCGCGATTTAATCACATTATGATTTTAACTTTATAATGGCAGCGAAATCAAAAATAAAACTATTTTTAACAATAGAGTGATAATTTGAATAAAAAATAATCTCGTGAAGATTTTTAGGCATTTATATATTTAAAGATTTTATGTCTTAAGTATAAAGTCATCTCTGATGTGCTTAAATGCGATAATAAACCTGTTCGTCGCTAAAGCATTTCGATATATTAATTTATTTTAAATGAGGTGCGATACTCATAAAAATTGTACTGCCATTGATTATTCTGTCATTATATTCCCCAATACTTGACAGTGTGCAATGACAAATTTTTAATTCATCATCAGGACACTTTAATGTCCACCAAAAATTTTAAACGGTTTTTGACAGTATATATATATAAAACGATTTGTGTAACGTTCATTTTTAAAAATTATATAGGGTGGAGTTATTTTCTGCATTTTACATATGTAAATTTAATTACATGTCTGCGGCTTATACGAGTACGTATATGTGTAGCTGTGGTACGAGAACCAGTTTAATATAATGGTTCTTTGTATTATATTGCGCTTCCATCATTTAATAACATAGATTGTAATTCGCGATACAGTCGGACAGAGGGGGCTGCTACATAAAAATTGTGTAAACCCATTTTGAGTCATGCCAGGTGTCTCCTATATCTGATTTTTATCAGCAATTTTGAACGATCGCGCAGAACAAAGTAAAAATTATATTTGTCGTATTATCAGATTAAAATATCTTTTGGTATTTTGATGAATGTCTTTTATGTATACGGACGTCGTAATATTGATAAAACGCAGGATTACACCTCAAACCATTTCCAGTAATCAAAAATCGTTACAAAATTTAAATAAATTGGCTATAATTATTGGTTATTGTTTGATTTTTTTTCTGTATGTACAGAAATCGTGATTATTATTTTCAATCAGCCATCGCAGTGGACGAACCAACTTAACCACCACTAGCAGTTGGTAATTTTTTTTTTTTTTTTTGAACAAAATACATTTTAATGCAATTTAATGATTTTGCCGTACATACCTGGTTACATACTGTTGTTGCTGTTATGAACGAAAAAAAAAATTCTACTTACCTTTTAGCTCCGCCTCAACATATTTTAAAACAATGTAACATACACGTATGTACTTATATATACGACACACAGGAACTTCAGTTTCTTCTTGCGCCGCACATAACCAAAGTAAAAAAATCATCCGCACATAAGAATTTTAAATTATATGTTATGATGATGATTTATATCAGTAATTTATGCGTTACATGCTGAAAACATAATTAGATCATTATATACATAAACAGAAATATTTGTGGAAAATTATGCAATTTATGCAGAGTTTGTGTTTTATGTATATAGGGGAATATTATGTTTGTTGGACAACAAAGTGAGTTTTAAAATTATTTCAATGGCCCGATTCAAAAAATGTAAATGTAAATTCTACAGTTGTAACTTTTACACGTTTTTTTTCATTTTAAAATAAACTATGAAACTCGCGTTATAAATAAAATTTGCTATGTATGCATATCAAAAAAATATTTAACCCGTTGCCGCAAATGACGGCTTTAGCCGTCGGATTTTTAGTGATATGTAGGCAAATGACGGCTATAGCTGTCCTGCATATTTTAATTACTAAGAAAGGGAACATCATTCGGACAAAGTGTACGTATGCATGTGTTTGTTCATTATTCAGTAATACATCGAAGAAAAAAAGATGTAATTACAGATAGCATATCAATTGTTTTTTGTAAGAAGGCTATAGCCATCATTTGCTCTGGAAAGAAAAAAAAAATGTTGTGATGAGCAAATGACGGCTATGGCCGTCGAGAGTTTTCATGGAAAAACTGTGAGAAAATGTAAAAATGTTCACCTTCAAACATATAAATGACGCTCAATTTCATATGGCAGTCATAAACAATTGAACAAAAAACAAAAGTATGTTTCTGAGCACGGTCGTCAATTTACAAGTGTGCGGCAACGGGTTAACCTTACGTAAATTTAATAAAAATAAGAATGTATTGTTCGCAAACAACATATTAGTACAGTTGGCGACATTTGTTTTTACACCTTAAAACCAAAATTTTTTCGTTGTGTTTCGCAGACAAATTATTTTTTTCGACTGTACGTAAATGTATTTTATTATTAACATTTAGGCGTGCATAAGAAAAGAAAAAAACACACTCATATAAATTTTATCTAAACCCAATATGCAATACCGACGGGATTCCTTTTACATTCGCTATGGAATCAACCACGTAAAGTACACGGAAATCCATACTACTCGCCAAAGAAAAATATCACAAAAATTCCAGTGTAGGTGTGAGTCCCGATTACAAAGCAAGAAAAAAAAATCAAATTGGAAAGAAGGTGGAATTTTGTCGGAAACTCGCATTTATTCCATATCCCTTTCTGGTTCAGAAATATTTTTATTTGCACCATAATTTTAGTCCAACCCACACAAATGTGTGAATAATACGTATATTACGAAAACTAATTTTCATCATAAAATTTCATCAGAACAAAAGCCCATCTTACACAATTGCGCCAGTTGGGCTTTAATTAACATCATCTAAATTTTGAGTATTATATTTTAAGAGAAATACAAAATTGTGTAAGTTGGTCCTAAACTTATCTATAAAATATTTTTAATGTTACTCACTAGAGTAATAACAGTTTACCCACACAATTGTGTAGGCAGGTCAGGAAAGGGATATATTGCATTTTTCCACGCAAATTGCACATACTTTTGTGCAAGCTACTAAAGCATATTTCTATAGCAATTTTCAAGTCATGGTTTTATTTTGAAATTCAAGAGATTTTTGTTGCATTTTTTTTGTAAAATTTACATTTCTCATTCGGCATCCATCTTAAAAAAAACATGAAAATCGTCATTATCAAAAGTATACGTCATCGTAAATTTGTACATGATGATGGAAATTCAATTTTATTACCTGTTTAGTCCAATGTTGTTGATCGCGATGGTTAAATACGAAGAAAATTAGAAAATATTTAAAAATTTTCTTTAATCCGTAAAACATATTTTACATAAACACAACATTTCGAAAATAAAACAAAAAAAAAAACTTCCATAAATAATAAAAAAACCAGTATGGTTCTATTCCACCTGAAAACAGAAAATTTTTGCTCGGAATGTGAGAAAGACAAGAACTAAAATTTATAATCGAGCGACTGAGATACAACATTTTTATTTTAGGGTAAAAATAGTTGGGGAAATTTTGACATAAACAAAAACTAACCTATAAATTATTTAAAAAAATATGTAAAATCTTTATTTTTAATGTTTGACAATAATTTCCTATTCCAAAAATTACTAAAAAAATAAATATTATTTTTGCGTTGAAAAAAAATTCTGTTTGGATAATTTACGAAACTATTTAAATATCGTTTTGCTGTAAATTATGTGGGGGGAAATTTTAGACAAGGTCATAATTAACCTAAAAAATCATTCAGCAGGTGAAAAAGCTGTCAGATTTATAACCTAAAAAAATCCCAATAAAAACCTGTCCAGTCAAATATTTGTATAAAACTGTGTATCGATCATTGAAACCGGGCAATAACAGTAGTGACATGGAAGAGGAAGATTTGGATTCAAAAGAAACGGATAATACGATTAATTATTTGAATTCTATCGAGCGGACTACTTTAGTTGATATTTTGAAAATGTTGAATGACGCCGATCGTGTACAATTTGTGCTCAACTATTGACGATTGGAACATCACGGATTCCACGTAGCGGAGTTTTTTTGAACTATGATAACTACAAATTTTGACATTTATGCAACCATTTTTTTGGCTCTCTCTCATTATAAAGGGATAAAACAAAGATCCCATAAACTAAATCATTTAATGTTCGTGAAAAGTAGTTAAATATTTTATATTTTATGGGGTTTAATTTATATTGAAGGTAACAAGCGACTGAATTATAAAATAAATAGAAGATTTAATAAAATATGTGCCGAAAATCAACTATAATCCAAGCCGAATATCGAAACATCACCAGATTTGTAATGAGAACGACACAGTGATTTATGAAAAGAAAAATTATTATTTAATTTTTATTTTTATTATAAATTAAGTATGAAAAATAGTCGGTATGAGAAAAAAATTATACAAATTGTAAATTTAATTTTGAGTTCCTATTTTATTTCCAACATGCTTTTAAAGTTCGAAAAAATTGTTTGAAATTATATGCAAAAGTATTGCGTTAGTGAATCGCAAAAGTGTTACGTTTGCGTATCATTAAAACAAACAATATGCGAATGAATACTTCGCTAAAAAGTCTAATTATCTTGGAATAGATTAGGAACACCGTAAGCGGTCCGTTTTTGAGCTGCAAAATCGATTCGTTTTCGAACTATTGTATCGAAGTGTATAGTTACGAATTCGTTTATGGTTTGTAAACGGTTCACTTTGTAAATAAAATAAACAATAGCTTGGCTTGGTTTAATTTTGTATAATTATATATATTTAAATTAAAAATGATATAGGTTTTATATAATTAGTGATTTTGTGGCATATATGTAATATAAAACACATGAATCTATGTATATCCTTGATTTTGTCGACGTATCGATCACACATTTCATTTTTTGTAGTTAAGTTAGTTTCAATCTGATTCACCAGGTGCGCTTTTTGAACTTTTATAAACGTCAATACCGATCAATTTCTATTTGAATGTTTATGAATACAAGTACCTATATAGAATGGAAATTGTTATTTTATTTGCATACTTTCAGTGCGAAAACAATTAAAAGATCTAATGAAAGTGCTGGGCAAATTGTCGCAGCGGTACTCAAACAATTGACTGAGGATAAATGTAAGTATGTCCAATATGTCAGTGATTCAGTGAAATAATAATTTATGTTTATCTATATTTTTACAGTTATTGTGAAGGTAACAAACGGGACACGATATGTTGTTGGATGTCGACGTCAGTTAGATAATTGAAGGCTGGAACTTGGGTAGCTCTTGATATGACGACACTTACAATGATGCGGTATCTACCGCGTGTGGTTGATCCCCTCGTTTATAATATGTCTCAAGAAGATCCTGCTGATGTAACATATTCCGCTATTGGCAGCCTATCTGAACAAATTCATAAGGTTGTTTACTATAAGGACTAGTATTCGCTCGTGCGGTAGCATCACAACTAGACGCAAATTTCTTAAAAGTTGTATCCAGTGCTATCCATCAACCGATCGTGAAATTCGACGTACTCTAATAGAAGTGCTTAATCATATGAATATGGTTTCGATTTGTTGGGCCCGGTTAAAATGATTAGGGCTTGATCGACTGGCGGGTTATGAATACAAGTAAGTCTTTGAATAAAAAATGGTAAAGTTTTTAACTAACAACAATTTCGTTTTACTTTAGATTACTACTATTTATGATGGCTTTCAAGCCAAGATTCACTCATTCAACTGTGATGTTAGCAGTTCACAAGGCAGATGCGGTGGTATGCAACAAGAGTCGAAAAAAACATTTCGAGAAAATCATTGGACGGCACAAGGATTAAATTTATCACTATAGATAAACTATTACAGATTTGACCAGCTAAGATTTTACCCGTGAAGATATTGAGGATGGGTCACCATTATCGACCAAACAAATTAAATCGATTACGAAATTTGGAAGAATATTGGGTAAAACAGTAAAAATAAAATATTTTAAAACTTTTGTATTTCTTATAAAGGAAGACATTTATTTATAAATTTGCACTGAAAGTACCAGAAGTTATTTTTTCTTTGGTGATTTTATCTTGTTGTCTCTGTATGGGCAATCATCATTATTTAAGCAGGTATGGAAATCTAGGTAGACATATAGTTTGCCCGAAAGAATCTGATATACACACGAAGAGAATATATATTTTTTATCTCGTTCTAGTTTTCTGCAAAATAAAACGCTGTTGTAGTGGTAGACCCATAAAACAATTAGGGTTGCCACTTTAACTTAGAAAATACGAAGAAAATGCGTCTTAAAAGGAGAAGTAAATTAATTTGTTTTTTGGAGTAAATCCGGCCTAAGTAAAAGACATGCTCTTATTTCAGAATATTTCTTAAATTAATAATGCTTTTTTAAATAAATGATATATTTTAATAAAAATATTCCATTTTATTTTAATTATGTAAAAAGTGTTACATTTTCTTAATGTTAACACGAAAGGATTATCACATAACATAAAAAATTTGAGAATATTGCGTTGCAACTTGCAGTCTTATGTCAGTTGATATTTTCCAGCGATAAACTTGCATTTGTCTGAAAATTTTAGAAGCTCTGGTATATCACCTGGTTCCCTACAAGTTTTGCCTGTTTTGAAAAGTTCCTTAGCAAACAAAAGATTCGCGACAGGTGGGTTCTTAAGTTGGTTTTAATTAAATTCAATTTTGAGAACTACCGTTCTGCTGCTGCAGTACTATGAGGTAGGGAATGAGGTTCCACGAC
Source organism: Nephrotoma flavescens (assembly GCA_932526605.1). Taxonomy (NCBI): domain Eukaryota; kingdom Metazoa; phylum Arthropoda; class Insecta; order Diptera; family Tipulidae; genus Nephrotoma; species Nephrotoma flavescens. Next base: position 189,596,794 of record OW052222.1, on the reverse strand, counting down.
AACCTTGTAAACTTTCAATTTAATCCAGAATTTGGTGACATTCCCCGAAAATCTTGCCGTAATCTCAAAATTGTCAACCAATCTGCGAAATTAATTATTCAAGGCTTCAAGTCACAGGCGTAAAATGAAAAATTTGTGAGGCAATTTGAATTTCTCGTCATTAAGATCAAATCTTTGCTTGATTTACTAGTGGTTGTGCCTACACATCTCTGAGGTTTTTGTTAATTGGTGTGATGTGTGAGCACTATCCTATTCGCATTTCATTAATGGAATTTATGCGATTTCTAGAACGTCCTCAGATGTGACGCCGTCTTGCTGAAAACACATATCGACCAGACGAGCGTCATTGATGGTAACGTTGCGGCCATTGTCATCTTTGAAAAAATACTGACCGATGATTTCACCGGCCCACAAACCGCACCGAGATAGCAAACGCCACAGGTTTTCCATGACATTGAGATTGGGAAAATACGGTGGCCATGGCAAAAGCTCTACGGTTTGCTGCGATATCCATGATTTGACTAGGTAAGCTGTATGGATAGGGGCATTATCTTGCTGATATACCCACAAGAATGGCCAAAAAGTATCATTGGAATGCTTTTTCAAGAATGCAATTGTAAGTTCATGCGGCCATTTTTCCGGTTGGAAATGACAAATCTCCCTGACATAAAATGATACAGCTCCCCACACCATAACGCCTCTTTCGCACCGAGGTTAAATTTTTTTTCTTCAGAGAAAACGACACGTTTCCATTGTAGCCTCGAGAAATATAATTTTTTTTCTGCCTCCTGGTTTAGACCCGGCTTCGTTAGAAGCTTTCTTCGAATAAGGTTTTTTAATGACTCTCCACACTCTTATTGAGTTCGCCTCCACACAAGCTCCCACTTTAATTTTTGCACAAGGTAGTGCGCTGGGACTTGGATGCTGTATAGCCTATCGGCTGCAGATGTAGCCTCAACAGTTCGGCCTTTGTTGTTTAAGCCAATTCATTTGGATTTTTTATAAAACTGAGGATTACAGTCTTACTTCTTCCTATTTTATCTGCAATTGCTTGTAAAGAATATTTTTCGCTGTGTAGCACTAGAATTTGGGCTATTTCTTCCTTACTAAGTTTTTTTTACTCGAACCATTTTTTATTTTTTTGTGTTAAAACGGTAACTTTGTTCTCTAAAATTAATTTAAGTTAAGTTTAAATTTGCTAACACTTCCACTTTATTGATAACTATGGTCTTTTCTATTCAAGTGAAACAAACAACTAAACTAAAATTAAAACAAACTAAAATTCTTCTGGCCTACTATTTTGTCATTTTGCCTCATCCTGTAAAAAAAAATCTTGGAAAAGTTAGACCGATTTTAAAATATTCCAAAAAAACGGTCGCTCCTGTTCAAGCGAACTGTATTGTATAAAAATCAATCCAGTATTTTATTCCATTATTGAATATTTGTATTAAATAAAAATCGTTTTATGATAGTACATAGCTTATAATTTGATATTGTTGGCACAGCTCAACAGTTGGCATTTTTATGACAGTATATTCAAATTGAATAAATTCATTCAGTTCTCGCTGAGTTACGATATATTATGTGGTATCGGTATTTTCATATAGGTTTTAGGTTTCAGTGGTTTAACACTTACGCCAATCTTGGCCCATTGTGATACCACGCATTCATGCCACATCATTAACCCATTCATCCAATCACACAACTACAGTATACCACCCGCACATTGCAAGCTCCATGTCAACCTGTACATTATCGGAGTGAAGTTTATGCCAAAAATAACAAAATATACACTGTGGCCTATAAGTACTTAGAATTGAAAAAAACACTCAAATTTTGAACATTCATAATAATATCTGAAATTTTTTAATAAACACAAATATTTTTACAATATACGTAGCAAACATTTAATTTTTGTGGAAAGTTTTGAGTGAAGTTTAAAAAATGAAATTTTTTACAACATAGTGTAATTGCATAGAGATTATCAAAGTTTTTCTGAACTGCCCCTACGAAATGCACAGATACGTTCGAAGTGGTTCTGAACTAGTAATTGATGTAAGAAACCAATCTTATTCATCCACATGCTCGGAAATCTCTGAGATTTTTGTTTTTCGAGACACAGTACCTCCCGGTCCAAGCACCGAAGTTTTAACCACTGCACCACTTGTCCGGTATTTTCATATAAAATGTTTTTAATTTCACTTAAAAATAAGTTATTTGAGTATGTATGTGAAGATAGCCCAAATTCCAATCCCGAAAAATACGATGGCACCACTAATTAATGCTATCATGACATTTTTTTACTCTCAGTCCAAAAAATCACCACATTTTTACTCTCGGCCCTGAAAATATTTACTGTCATGACAGCTAAAACTATCATGACACAGCTAAAACTATCATGACCCAAACATTTTCGTGCTGAGAGTAAAAATACTGCAGTTTGGTGAAGGAGGAAGGTAATTTTTGCATATCGCTGTCAGTATATTTTTTGGATAGTAGAATTTAGTTTTTTTTGTTCATTTACACGTTTTATAACTTTTTAGTGTTTTTATTAAACTCATAACATTTTTATTTATTATGTAGCTGTTATTCGGAAATATTTATACCCGGATTTAGATTTATTGCTATAATTGTTAATTAAATGTCGCAATAGTATACATAAACTTGCATAGTATTGCCATAAGCAACTTTTTCGATTTTCGGGGATAGAAATTTGGGCTATCTTCGCAAAGGTTATTTGAGTCTTGAATTTTTTTTATGGTTTCATTGCAGTACTTTTTATCAATTCGTTTTCCTTTTTTGAATGCAAGTCGTATTCATATTCATTTAAACTCTTTTGTTGCGCAAAAAAATCTGTTTGTAAAATCTTGTGTGCATTAATTATGTCATTGGTAAACCTCTCACTATTGCGTTAAAGGCTTGGTTGGGTAGAAGTGATGGAAGTTGGCTTCTTCTTTGATCTTAAATGATTAAATTTTCACTTTCCGGTTCCACAGTTCCCGTTACAATTGAATCTAAAAAAACAATATCGAATTATGCATTATTATATTGTAGTATTCCAGTAACTGAAAGGAAACGTTTACATACCTGGATTGTTAATTTCATCGTAATTAATTTAGCGAAGAAGTCTACTCCCAAGAATCCTATTTAATTCTTCGTAATGGTCACAAGAGTTTAATTTTTCTCCGCTACGATTATTTTTTTCATTATATTTTTTTTATGTTTTCCACTTGTTTTTTATTTGTATCGAATTTTTATCGGTTATTCACGGATCACTAGAGTGATGGTTTTTCCCGTCCATTAAATTAATTATACCGTTTTCCTCTATTATTTCCAATAATGTTTTGCTTTCGTTCTCACTCCAAAATATACGTAACGTAAATTTGATGCCAAATCTCTTTTGACAGATAGAATCTCATTTATCCCACTACTTTCGGCGAGTTAAGTAGGATTAAGAAATTTAATAAAAACTCTAAATTCGACTCGTTTTCATGATGAGATAATCCGAGATAAGGCCGGTTAACTCTGTCTGTCATGGAAACATAATAAAGGACATCTTTATCATTAAAATATAAGAAGTATGTATCTTCTCAAATTAAAGCAATCGTAGCAAAATGCGATGTTTCGGTGAAAAAAATTGGCGTGTTGAAACCCATCCCTTTACAAATCGTCGGTCTTGACGATAGAATGTCATCATTTTATATTCTGTGTTTTGTTTAATTGAGAGTCAAATTTAAATTTTCTACTCATTTTGTCACAGTGCCATGACAAAAACATGATCAATTTTAATAAATTTTCTCATTGTCACGGTGTAATGCATGAAACAAAATTTTTCAGTAAAATTGAGAGAAACAAAAAAATTTTCAGTAAAATTTACTGGCAAATTAATAGAGAAAGTGGGGAAAATGTTGCCATAAAAGTATGAAACTCAATACTTTTTATGGCAACATTTTTAACACACCTTCAAAACATAGTGTGCGATGAGAATTATTATTCGCACACTACGGCAATTTTATTGTTGAATAAATATTATAGTGAAATGTCAAGAAAAAAATGGAACGCGGGATTATTTTTTTCTGCCGCTACATGCAACACGTTCATTGTAGTGTAAAATAAATATTTAAAAATTTTGTGTTTTCGTTAAAATGGTTTATTTTCATTTTTTTTAAAGTTATGTTGCCCCCAATCTGTCACTATTTTGACTATAAATTTTGCTATAAGAAACAAACAAAAGTTGCTGTCTTTGTCGCTCTAACGTAATTTAAATATATTCTTCACTTTCCGGTTCCCCATTATTTTTTATTGAAAAAAATTTGTTTCACTGTGGAATCCAGTCATAATGCGCATATGATTCAATACAAATATATTTTGTCATTACATTCTGGCGTCGTGACAAAATTTTGCGAGTGAAGACCGAACTTCTACTCCAGAGTAGGTCACATAAGTTGTTGCTTTATTGCAAGAAGGACGCAATCAACGAGAAATCGCTCGGCAGCTAAACATGAGCCAATCTGCTATCTCAAGAGTATCCAGAAGGTTTCAGGATACTGATACCATCAATCGGAGGCCACATAGCTGCCAGTATCGCTGTACATATGAGAGGAAGGATCGATTTCTCGTCCTAACTACACTAGGAAATCGCCATCTTACGGGGGTCGGTGTGCAGCAGGAGCTAAGGCAAATTTGAAATAGAGTGTTAGTCAATGGACAAAACCTTAATAACCGCATGCGAACCGTTGCAGACCCAAGGGGGCAATAAAAATTAATAATAATACAATTGTTTTGGTTTTGCTTGAATTTTTTGTTGCAATTTTAATTTAAATAGCCCCAATATTTTTTTCTTATAATCATCAATTTTGGTTGCGTTTTCATTCAAAATTCATTATAAAAAAAGTAGTGAACCAATTTTTATGAAAATAGTGTCAGTTTAAAGTAAAAGTATCAGGCTTGCAAAAAATTGTTAACCCGTTTTAGAAAAATTCGCCTTTCTGTGAGCGCTGAAGGCTTGAGTCGATTTAGTTGCTCGCGAGTGTAGTTTTTATCAGCAATATCGTTTGTTAGACTTTTTATTAAAGGGCTTCGTTTCTAATAATAATCTTATTGTTTTCCTCGACATATTTCACTGGGTTTATTTTTTAATTGAACCTGAGCAAGCAGGGTTACCCGCTCATAACTCAAGTTACCTAATTACATTTTATAGATTTTTTGCTTATAGAGTATCAGTAAGAAATGTTATCGTTAACTTCTTCAGACAAAAGAAATATTCGTTCGATTTTAAAACCAATTTTATATATTTACGCTGCAAAATTGGCCAAAAGACATTTGACCATAAATAGACATATTTTTTGTGCACGGAAGAAACCTTATATATTTTATTATACAGTCATCTGATGTTATCTGTCAAAAGATTAGTTTATTATCTTACAGCATTTTCCAACTATACATGCAAAAAATTAATAAAATTATACGTTATTTATACGCGTGTAAGTGTCCTCATTGTATTAGTGTATGTGTGTGTGATGTATCTGCATATAACAAAATATAATTTTTAATATATTTTAATATAAATTGTTATAATTATTAAGTGCCCCAAGTGAATTTAATATTATTATTATATTTTTATTTTATTATTATTTTTTGGCTTTCATTTCATATACATTTTTTTTTTGTTTTTGCTTGTGTTTTTCTTTTTATCGCAAAAGAAAATATACAATAAATTTATCTTAGTTTGATCTATAAAATTTATAATTTGTTATATTAAAATATAAAAACAAAAATAAAAAAAAAATATTTTTTATAAAAACTATATAATTTTGTTGTAATAAATTTATTATATTATATTTTTGAGAGGTTTGTGATTTTGTTTTTTGTAAAATATTTTATCTACTGTTTTTTTGAATGAAGCCTGTCGGTTATATTGATAAATTAATATTTTTATTGTAAAAGTCAAAAAAATTATAAAATTTTTTTTTTTACTTGAGTTTTTTGTTTTAAGAATTTATGAAAAAAAGGAATGCGTATGTTTTCTTTTTATGTTCTTATGTTGTACGATAAACAGAAAAACAAGAGAAGCATTTAACGCATATTTTATGAAAATATGTCAGTGTCATTCATTTTATGGCGATTATCAATTTATTGCTGTTTCTGCTATGGAAATTTCAGAATTTTAGCGGATTTGCCTTTTTTATGTACACATATGCAGTATACTGAGCTACCTACGACATAAAAAAATTACAAGTATGTGAGATAAAATTAATTAAATTATGTCTGTATAGGTTGATACTCAAAAAATATTATATCGATGTGCGATCGCAAGGTACTTGGTTGAACGTGATCGACCGAATAATACTTAGACGACGCGGTTAAATTAAGTTCATTATAATTATATAGTAAGTATGGATTTTTAACAGAAATTTCCAAAAGGCGATTTTATCTTTAGATTTTCCTTTTTTGTAACTTTATGTATTTTACCACGATAAACCTAAATGTGTTCTTCAATGTGAAAAAAGTCGGGCTGTAATATAATAGGTAATCTTAATCTTGACCAACCACAGTCTATGATAATTATAGTAGGAGCAAGTAGGTTAATCTGCGCGTTAAAATCGGAATATCCTTTGACCTGACGCATCTCAGAATATTTTAAATCTATTGCACTTCTTCACAATGCTCAATATCAATCGGATTTTCTTGATTTCAATTTTATTTTAGATTACAAATTAATTACTGATAACAGGTTTAATATTATAAGTATATCAGCAATGTTTATGCGCAAGTAGTTTTCGTGATGTATTTGAAGCTGGCACGAAAAACCAGCCCGAAAACACCTTTTCGGTTTTGGTGTGTTTCTTTGCTAAATTAAATAATCCCGCAAAAATTTATTGAAAATGCAAGAAACACGAGAATTTTATCCCGAAATATTTTTGAAGTTGTTTTATATAAATAGTAATTAATATCGGTGAAAAGGAATAAATATCACGGCTTTATATGCTCTATTTAGACTACACATTAAGGTAAAGTATGTGACAATAAACCACCTTACCTGGTAAAGTATGTGACAAAAAAATTTAAATGAGTGCTGTTGTACAACAAAATGTGTGTTCTTATTATTTAACTACAGACGACACGAAACATGTAATCATCATATCCATACACTGTGTCAAGATTGCCCACAAAGATTTAAACATTTTAAAATACTTAAGAAAAAGCAAATCAGGCAATTTGTCCTTATGTTTTCAATGTACCTTTGGTTTGATATGAAAAATCGATTAAATAAATTAATTATTTGTGGAAAAGCTAGAGATAACCCCATCAGGAAATCAAGTTTAAAAGTTAGGTGCATCTATCACCTAAGCCATGCCAAAAGCTCATATTGGAATCACGACTATAAGATCCTGATCTAAAGCAATTTGTCCTTATGGTTTCGATGTTCTTCATGTTTGATATGAAAAATCATATCATGAGCTTTTGGTATGGTTTAGGTGATAGATGGATCTAACTTTTAAACTTAATTTCCCGATAGGGTTATCTCTAGGATTTCCACAAATAATTAATTTATTTAATCGATTTTTCATATCAAACCAAAGGTACATTGAAAACATAAGGACAAATTGTTTGATTTGCTTTTTCTTAAGTATTTTAAATTTTTTAAATCTTTGTGGACAATCTCGACACAGTGTATGGATATATACTGTTAAAGTTAGCCGAAAGTTGCCAACCGAAAAAATCGATAATGCAGATAGTGTCTTGACTACTCCAGCCGAAAGTTAATAAAATATGTATTAAATTACCTTGTTAAAGTTAGCCGAAAGATAATGCAGATAGTGTCTTGACTATTTTTAAACTCTCTTTATACTCTCGCTCCTATCGATTTTTAAATTCCTATTAACGGAAATAATTTCTCCTTCACCCGAATGATGAAATCCGAACCTAAATTCTCCTAAATTCGAGTTCATGACTGATTTTTGTTGTATTAAAGACACTATCTGCATTATCATTCGGCTGGAAACTTTCACCTAACTTTAACAGTATTATTAAATTGAAATTCCAGCCGAAAATAACTTACCAACAAAATCAGCCGAAAATAGTATGTATTCGTAACAAACAACAAATAAAACTAAAATACCGATATCAATTTACAAGTTTCTTATGCATACAATATGAGTAAAATGTTTATGGGAAAACTTCAAAAATTCGTAAAAACTTAACGTTTGAAGTGTTATATCTGGAAAAGATCTTGTTTGAATCGGTTTGCCGATGGTTATCACTGGAAAATTTTCCAGATCAAGTTTCAAATTTTCCAGATCAAGTCCCTCATTTTCTTGGACTCCCAACATGAAACTTGATCTGGAAAATTTTCTGGCGATAATTATCAACAAACCGATTCAAATAAGATCTTTTCCAGACACAACACTTTAAAATTTAAGTTTTTACGAATTTTTGAACGTTGCACGTGTATTTCACTTCCCCCAGTTTTCCCAGACTCCCAACATGAAACTTGATCTGGAAAATTTTCTAGCGATAACGATCAACAAACCGATTCAAAAAAGATGCTTTCCAGATATAACACTTTAAACGTTAAGTTTTTACGAATTTTTGAAGTTTTCCCATAAACATTTTACTCATATTGTATGCATAAGAAACTTGTAAATTGATATCGGTATTTTAGTTTTATTTGTTGTTTGTTACGAATACATACATATTTTCGGCTGATTTTGTTGGTAAGTTATTTTTGGCTGGAATTTCAATTTAATACATATTTTTTACCTTGTCAAAGTTAGCCGAAAGATTCCAGCCGAAAGATAATGCAGATAGTGTCTTAACTATTTTTAAACTCTCTTTATACTCTCGCCCCTATCGATTTTTAAATTCCTATAAACTGAAATAATTTCTCCTTCACCCGAATGATGTAACCCGATCCTAAATTCTCCTAAATTCGAGTTCATGACTGATTTTTGCTGTATTCAAGACACTATCTGCATTATCTTTCGGCTGGAAACTTTCGGCTAACTTTAACAGTATATATTTTTTTAACTTTCGGCTGACATAGTCGAGGCACTATCTGCATTATCGATTTTTTCACTTTCGGCTGGCAACTTTCGGCTAACTTTAATAGGCTTATGGATATGAAGATTACATGTTCCCAGTATGCAATTATTCCACTGTGTGGAAAAAACTGCTCAAATGTCGTACAAAATTCCGTACTACAAAATATCAAAGACACAAAAATATTGATTTTGGAGAGAAATAATTGTTTTTCTCTTTCTTTTTCGCGGTAATATTATTTTCGTTTTATAAGTTTCGATTGTGTATCTGTTATTTTCAGTTTCTTCTGACAAGTCGACGTGCACGGTTGCACTAGATAATTAGTTTTTTTACTTTAAGTGTTGTGTTATAATTTTTTTCGATTTGTTAAAGTAAATAATTTTAAATTTAAATATATAATAATAATTATTAACTTATTTAGTGATCGTGATGTGCAAATTTGGACTAAAAAGGTAATAGAGATCTGTCTCACAATGGCGTCGTCGCGAAATACATTTACGTAGTAAATTTTCAATGATTTTTTTTTCAAGATCTCAATATGCTGGCGGATGCAATACAACGTGGCGGATGCAATTCAAAACTCAATTTATGAAATTTAAATATGTGTACACAAATAAAAAATAATGTGAATAAAATATTAATATTTATTTTATTATAAATGGAAAATTTTGTTTTATTTCGGATAAGAATTATTATTTATTCCAATTGGAAAATATATACAAACACGTGTCTTTTGTTTCTGCGATTTTTTTCTATTTTTAGTTGCGATTCACACCAACATCGGAATTTTTGTGACACCCCAATATGCAATGCCGACGGAATTCCATTTACATTCGCGTTCTAAAACCACACTGCTTCTATGGAAAGAACCATGTGTATCACGCGGAAATTCGTACTCCCCGCCAAAGAAAAGTGTCACAAAAATTCCGATGTCGGTGTGAATCCCAACTGAAAAGAGAAAAAATCACAGAAACAAAAGGCACGTGTTTGTATATATTTTCATTTATTTTTTTATTACATAAATAATAATTCTTATCCGAAATAAAACAAAATTTTCCATTTATAATAAAATAAATATTAATATTTTATTCACATTATTTTTTATTTGTGTACAAAAAACATAGAAAATTTATTTACATTAATTCATAAATTGAGTTTTGTATTACCGCTACGTTGTATTGCATCCGCCAGCGTATTGAGATCTTGAAAAAAAATCATTGAAAATTTACTACGTAAATGTATTTCGCGTCGACGCCATTGTGAGACAGATCTCTATTACCTTTTTAGTCCAAATTTGCACATCGCGATCACTAAATAAGTTAATAATTATTATTATATATTTAAATTTAAAATTATTTACTTTAACAAATCGAAAAACATTATAATGAAACACAACACTTTAAAGTATTGTAAAAAAACTAATTATGTAGTGCAACCGTGCACGTCGACTTGTCAGAAGAAACTGAAAATAAAAGATACAATCGAAACTTATAAAACAAAAATAATATTACCGCGAAATAGAAAGAGAAAAACAATTATTTTTGCCCAAAATCAATATTTTTGTGTCTTTGATATTTTGTAGTACGGAGTTTTGTACGACATTTGAGCAGTTTTTTCCACACAGTGGAATAATTGCATACTGGGGATGGAAGTGCCATCAGTAAAAATATACTATTTATAAAATTTAAAAGACAAGCAGAAAAATTGGCGTATTGCGTAATGTTATGACCCCCATAAGGAGTCGTAACAAGCTGTCTGTGTTTAATTTTAAACCTTATACAGCAGTAGTGACTTGCATTATTTCTTCTTCGATATTTGATTCTAAATGTTGTTTTATATTTTCTTTTATTAGCAATGCCGAACCATTTCTAGCTCTTTCCGCTGGATGGCTTTCACATATCAAGAAAATGTTGATTTTTTCTGAATTTAAAAATATTTCTATTTCTAGAGTATGGTGCATAGTTCCATTCGCATTCCAGATTGCTATTTTGAAATTTGTGTTCTTACTTAACATCTTTTGTTGAATTGCGTTGTGGGAGTTGCATTTTCTTCAGTTGATCAAGTATCATGTTGTTCAGATTACTTTGGTCGTTAGCCGCTTTGTAATAGCTGCATTGCTGTTAATAAAGTTTTCCATAATTTGGTTATTTTCGGAGCCCATATGTTTGGTTTATCCCAATCCTTTCACTACCTGGGCAAATGATCTTATTTGCCTTGTGTTGCTTGATTATGGGTTTGATCCTATGATTTGATATTTGAACCCTTTGATTTTCGTGATTTTGCGGTTGATTTTTAGTCTTATCTCTTAATTTTTATAGTTGCTTAGCAACTTCACAGCCTCGATAATTAGCTGGATGTTGGCTCTTACAATTTGTACACTTGGCTGGCACATCTCTCCCTATTGCGGATCTCGGCCTCAATATCTTTGGGTATGTTTTATTAAACACTTGTTTTTTATTTCGCAGAATTATATTTTTGAATATTTTAATTAAAAAATTTGTTCAAAAAGTTTAAAAAATCACTCGGCAAATAGCGAAAAAAGTATCTTTGGGTATGCTTGAATGTGTGACATTTTTTGTTCTTGCATTGTGATTCTCCTCATTGGTTCGATTATCACCTTCATGTGAAGGATTCCTTTTATTCTTGTTGTCGAATAAAAACATAAAAAGAGGGAGTCCCTTTTACTGTGAGTTTGGTTCCCTCCACAGCATCTAGTATTTTAAGACCTTTATTTTGTATGTCTTACATTATTTCTTTGCTTGAGCAAGTGTGATGCAAACCTCTTGCCATGACTTTTATAGGTCAGGCCTGTTTCTTCTCAAGGCAAACCACTAATACGTTTCAGAATTCAATTTCATAGATAAGGTTCTATAAGTATCTGAGCTCAGAGTATTAATTTTCCAAACGTCATTGTTTAGCGCTGTTACTTTATAATCTTTGTCAGAAACTAGTTTCATCCGTGACTGAATTTCTGGGTCGCTGGTTACACACACAATATTTATTGATGGGGACGGTTCTTCCTACGGTTGCACCAAATTTGGTTTAATGTTCTTGGTAGTTTTACTATCTTTTGGTTGATTGGCTTTGGGTAGAACAACTTTTGAGTCTGGACTAGATTGTCCGCTACCATTTAATTGCTCAGCCTCACGTAACGATTTAGATTTTCTTTTTTTACTCTTCCTGGACTGTTTTTTCTTCTTTAGGATCCAGTCCACCTCTCTTTGTAAGTCATCTTCATCAGTGAAATAGTTGAATTTGTCTGGTTCATTGCTTCCTATATCGCAATTTTCTTTTGAATCCCGATTCATTTTTAGGTTTTCATTTTCTCGCTTTAGATACTCAATTTCTTCACTTAGCTTGGCAAATAATTGCTCCATATGCTCTAAACTCGCAAATAGAACCATATTCTCCTTTTAGGTCAATAGCTGTTTTACTAGATTGGGCTACTTACAAAGTAAAATTTCAGGCGGAATCGCTTATTTCGTGTAATGTTTGTTCAGTGTACATCTAGTTATAACGTTAGAAAAAACATCGGCTTGATCAGCTTCCGAGTTGCTTCTATTTTTCTTCATCGGTGATCTTCTCTGGAACGGGTTTGATGTTCCCTGATAATGCAATAGATGGCCCTCACCATAATCCATAGGGCTAGACTCAACAAAGAGTGAATTTACCAATGTTGATATTGTTGTTGGAGTTGGGTACCACAACCGTTCGTTCTACAGAACATTTCCCAGAGTACGCCCGTATCCATTTATGAATAGTTCGTGGAGGCTGTCAATCTACTTCGCTTTTGGAACGCTTTTTACTCCGTTGTAATCAATTTATGTGAAACAACACTCCACCAAACCAATTTAACTGATCAAAAACAAAATCTAAACTGATCAAAAACAAAATCTAAATTACCACTATTACCGCAATGGAATTTTTTTTTTTTATAATCGCCGTCAATCTTTACACAAGTGAATCGGATTTCGGACTGAACACGTGTAGAGGATGCAGCAATTTAGAAAGTAATAAGGTAGCGCCGCTTGACTAAATCGTTTACCCAATTATGGCACAAAGCGCCACTTCACATTATTGTGTTATATTCGAATATTCTTACTAATCTCTACATTATGACCCGCACATATATTTGGGTTTAGTTTGTCTACCTAAACAAGCCGTATAATGTTATTACATATATGCGGTCATAATATCCAACCTCATACATATATTTTAATCCAAATATAAACCAGAATTCGACCGTTCCGAATATTTTAATCAACTTAATTATAATTCTAATTAACGATAAACAAAACAAAATACCCAAATATTTATTTTATATGAACACCACCAAGTCTCATCTAACACCCATTAATATCTTACTAAATTGTCGTCATAATTAATTATTTACTAATTTTAAATATTAAAATTTAATTTTATTATAATTTTCTGACACATTTGACCGAAACCCCGAAAGATGTTAATTTACCTGATTTTTTTTCCATTCTTATTAATTTTTTATTTTTATTTTCTTTTAATCGCCTACATCATTTGAATAAAAATATTCTTGTGTTAAGATATTTCTTGTATTTCATGTAATATAAAATACCAAGTTGCAATCTTATTTTATAAAATACACCAAAAAATTTTTAATTTACAATAATTGTTGGCTACCATACGAGTAATGCAAAAATATTTGGCCGAATGTAGTGCAGTGTGTGGTTAATGAATTAGGTGTAGGTAAAACAGCGCTCGAGCGCACCTACCAACGGAAATTAATGTGCAATGTCGATGCAATTAATTTAACACAGATTACCATAATGTACACGCAGGCTATACAATTTGGAAGCGGCAAACTGCGCTACACCATCATTAAAAATAATGATAATTTGTGCAATCCGGTAAATTATTTAATGTAAATTGATTTTAATGTTACGTCGATTTGCGGCGGTTTAATTAACGACCGAGAAATATAGGCCAAACAAAAGGTATTTTATAAACCGTTCTTTCTAGATGTACACAACAGATATTCGTAATAACAAAGAACAATTAATTGTTTGTTATTGATGTACCATAGCTAATAAAATCATACCGCAATTATGTGTTGCAATAGTATTTACATGTACGTAGGATAATCCGCAACAAGATGAGAAAATTTACTTTGGGTTATTAACCCAACCTAGAAAAAAATTGGAGGAGTAAATATTTTGTGGCGAACACTCGAACTATTTTTTACCTGCACGAATAGTTGCTTTGCCAAGGGTACCCAAATGGGCTGTCTCTGTGTGTACTTAAGTAACAACTAAATAGTGAGGGGAGGGGAGGGGCAAGTGCCAGAGGTATAACTTGGGAAAAACAAGCAATGAGTACGACAAATGCGGAATGTAATATCTCAGGCGGTACATTAGACAAGTTGATGCAAATTCCACACTCTTTGGACGCTGGCTTAATGGATTCTGGGTGGGCCAATTATTGTTTAACCCATTTGGACGAAGCTTTAAATTGTGAAGATCTTCAACTTGCAATTTCATTCAGTACGAGAAGAAAAAAGCCCAACTCCATGAATAATTACGAGAAATAAAAAAAATTACAACTAAATTGAAAGAAAAATTTACAATTTAAAAAAAAACAAACAGTTCATAAAAGTAGTTCATAAAAGCCCAAGAACTAGATGTATTTCTAAGAACCAATAACATAGATGTAGCTTTAATATCAGAGACACTCTTTACGGAGAAAGTTTTTATCAAAAGTGGTCGTGCTCATGGAGGGACAACAATGTTAATTAAACAAAATATCCTACAATTCCAACAAGAAGAAATTAAGAAGTCGTTTATGCAAGCTACTGTAATAACGATTAACCATGGTGGTGCTGATCTAAGTTTAGGGGCGATCTACTGCCCACCAAAACATAATATCGTAAGAAATCAATACGTCAACATTTTTAATGAACTTGGGCCAAGGTTTATTATAGGAAATGGCTACAACGTCAAACATACTGCGTGGGGATCTCGACTCATAACACCAGGAAAAGGAAAAGAACTCCTAAGTGCAATAGAAATGTCAGGTTGCGAATATCACTCATCGCGCAAACCAACCTATTGGCCTACAGACATCAACAAAGTTCCTGATTTGATTGACTTTTATATTTCGAAAGGAATAGCCTCAACTTACATTGAAGTCGAAGGCATAGACGACCTTACTTCCGATCACACATCGGTCTTAATGACTCTCTGAGTACATTAGTCATAAAAAAGAAAACCAAACTTAACCTTACTAATAAACTTACTGATTCGGAATTATTTAGAGAGAAACTGGACAATCTAATCGAGTTAAAAGTTAGTCTTAAAACTAAGACTAGCGTACATAAAAAAAAACAGCCGAAAAAGAACATTCTAGAAGTGTGGTGTGCAAATTTTTTGAGGTCAGTCTCGGATTGGTAGTTAAAAAGTTATCTTCAAGTTTTTTTTTGTGATTAAAGTGTAAAAAAATCAAAAAATTCAAAAACTAGAGTCGAGGTGGACACTTTTTTTGTTTATTAATTTTTGTCAAGAAAAAAAAAACAGTTGGATATCCGGTCCTTGGTAATGGTAGTATATCGGCGGACGTGTCGCCACGTATGATCCGTTTACAGGCAATTTATTCAACATTTTGGCGGCCAACCGTGGCCAATACAGTAATTTCATAACGGGTGTCTTCAGTTAACGGGTGGTCTACCCCATGTGGTCTATGGATCCGGTGGCCAGTTGAGGCCAGCCGTGATATTTTTTTGGCAAGCGCAAGACGCCTAACTCGTATAAGGTACGATTATATATTTTTTTAATTTTTAATTTTTATATTTTTTTTCCATAATGTCCTAAAATATTTTAAATTTGATTTTGCCAATTTTAAATTTTTAAATGTATTTTAAAATAAAAAGCAACAGCATTTCAAATTGTAATCCAGAGCCACAGCGGTGGTTGTGCGCGCAACCTTACTGTACATTGGTCTCACTTCTTCATTTCGGTGACGAGTTTTGGTTTCGATTTTTTTTAAAATGAATTGCTAATATTTGACGGGTTTGGTGTGATGGGAGTGGAGACTCCACTCTGTGTCGTGGGCAATTATCCTCAAGTTTCGGCTGACGAATTTTGGCGGAACATTTGGTTCTTTTTTTATTTTTAATTTGCGTTTTCGGGTCCTTAAAATTATCTGTAATCACGGTGTAGACCAGGAGCCACGCAAGCCTCAAATCTCATGACCTACAGCATTTCTCGCTGAGATCTAGCCGGCAAAATCAGTTTAGTTGATATCTGCGGGTCGGCTGCTGAGCCGACCGTAAAACTTGTACTGATTATTATTTGAAAGGACTGGGTCCTGAGGCTGTATTAGTATCTTTGGAAAGCTATTAAAAGATACAAGAGGCCAATAATCCAAGAGCCACCTATAAGGAACATAAATGGAGAATGGGTGCGATGTAACGAAGAAAAAGCAGAACTGCTTGCATAGCATCTGGCATCAGTATTTCAACGACATGACATACCATCTAGGATTTATCCTAAACCAGTCTATGGTTCTCCATCAAACATCAGAAGTGTGACCCCACTAGAAATTGCACAAGAAATCGATATGAATTTGAATCCCAAAAAAAACACATTTTATTAAACTCTTGTTTTTTATTTCTCAAAATTATATTTTTGAGTATGTATTTTAATTTAAATTTTTTTTCAAAAAGTTTAAAAAATTACTCGATCGATTTCGACTTGTTAGGTCATCATCAGGAGTATCTACTGATTTGTAAAAGTAAAAATTTTATATATAGAAGAAAAAAGCAAAAAATGAGCAAAAGAAGGGAGAAAAATAAGCAATAAAAAGCAATAAAAATTAATCTATTTATCGCGCAGGTGTGCGATTAGTCATCGGCTGAGTAACAAAATTCAAGGTATATTGAAGTACGTTTAATTACCCGAGGTATTAGTCAAATTATAGAAAAGGGCGGGGTCTGTAATTGGTGAGAAACGAATTTCTCTCTGTTCTTTAAGGATATTTTGGTTAAGAAATATTATACAGAAATATTATTATTTGCTTATTTTTCTCCCTTCTTTTGCTTATTTTTTGCTTTTTTCTTCTATATATAAAATTTTTACTTTTACAAATCAGTAGATACTCCTGATGATGACCTAACAAGTCACAATTTTTGTTTTTTTGAAAGGCTGTAGATGTAGTTTAAGATTACCTTTGATTAATTCTTGAACAGATTGATTTTCCGTTCTATAACTGCTTCCCTTGCAGATCGAGCAACATTTTAGTGAAGTCTACTCACTTCGGCTGCAACGTTTGCTGTAGCCGTGGTAGTGCATTTATATACCATTATTCTAACGGTCTACTCGCTATTATAGCGTTTTGTACTTATCCTTTTTAGTAGATATTTATCCTCGAAACATTCATTAATGAAACAATTTTAATATTATTTTTCGATAAAGAGTTCTCTCGGAGTATATTTGCCACGATATATATTTCGTATATATTCCATAGTTGCCATACAGTGATAGACATTCGTATAGAAGCACTAATTTTACCCCTTTAACCATTTATTTCTTCGCTGTTCTTTCTCGATCATTTTTTTTTTTATTATATGTAGTTTGTTGTTTGTCTAACGGGAACTTGCCTGCACTAAAAACAAAATAACAGTACGGTGAAATATACAAAATAAAAGTGGAACCAGTCAGGAATAAAAACTTAACTTAATAAAAAAATAAGAATGCGATAAATGGCATTTCAATGCTATTATCCAGTCAAACTTAATTTTCATGTAAGAAACCCAACTGTCACTTAATAAAAAAATAGTGCGCGTGATTTTTCGCCCAAAAATAATAAAAACTTAAAAAATTAAGTTGCAAAATCCGACTTTTATTAAATTTTTATTAAATAAAAAGGCGGAAATTGTTTTATTTGTATAATTAATTACTAAATTAATATATAAAGTTATTTGAGTTTTACGTACATCTTTCACTTATCTATAATAAAATTATTGAGTTTATCAAACCTAACCTAAAAACTAGATTGAATTGTGCACGTTACTAAAAATTAAATATTAGTCGTGGCTTTTCTATTATTAAATGTTTGTGTTAATAAATTAATCAAAATACATGAAAATTTAATCATGTTTTATTCATAAAAAATATAAATTGACATCGCGCTAATTTTGTTATTACTTAAGAATTGTAAGTTTTGGATGGCTGGAATACAGTTCTTATTTTTTTTTTTTTTTTTTATTAAATTTTTATAAAGGCATCGATGTCCATGTTGAGACAACCGAAATCGAGGCTGCACTTGTTGAAGATGGATTTAAGATACAGAATGTATATAGGATCATGAACCGCTTGAAGCAACCACAACCAATGGTCAAAGTTGAACTGGACCCATCCGAAAGCATTTTGAAAAAGGGAGAAGTTCATCCAATATATAAACTAAAGAAGAGGTACTTAGAGGTAGACGCATAACTGTTGAAGAACCAAAGAAAAGGTTCGGACTAGTACAGTGTTTAAACTGTCAAGAATATGGTCACTCAAGGACATATTGCAAGTTGATATCAGTGTGCGTCGTATGTGGGGAGTTACACCAAACCAAAAGTTGCTCAAAACCAAAGGACTCTTCAACTGAAAGGAAATGCAGCAATTGCGGTGGAAACCACACCGCAAATTACCGAGGATGCCCAGTCTACATAAATATTAGTCAATTATCACGTCCCAGGAGGCAGTATAAAACTACAGCAGATGCGCAGAATAATATACCTCCGCATACGCCAAATGACTCTCGTTCGCCCAGAACACCAACCAGCAAACCAACATACGCAAGCGTTCTTCAAGGCGAATCCTCAAATGTTGAACGTATACCCTGAATAACTGCATGCAACTGATGATGCAGTTAATGACAACAATGCAAAATATGCTACAAGCAATGCTACAAAATCAAACTAAACGATGATCCAGAAACTAGAATGTCTCCGATAAATTATCTGAAGATATGCCACTGGAACGCAAATGGTATAAGCCAACACAAACTTGAATTAGAACATTTCCTACCTAAACACGAAATTGATCTTATGTTAGTTTCTGAGACCCACTTAACGGATAAACACAATTTCAGAATTAATGGTTACGAAGTTTATGATACAAAACATCCCTTCTGCAGAAGTCGAGGAGGAACTGCTATTATTATAAAAAAGCGAATTTGCCATTATGTTCTAAATGAATATAGCACTGAGGAAATTCAAGCAACCTCTGTATGTGTGGACCTCGATAAAGAAAGCTTAGTCATCGCTTCAATATATTGCCCTCCAAATAATAACGTTTCGGCAGATATCTACAAAAGATTTTTTGCAACCGGTCTTACTACATTACTGGGCCGACCAAAAGCCATGTTCCACGAATAACTATCTTACAAACACCTCCACTAACTGGTTGAAATTCAAGATGTACATCAGTTCACATATCGACCTAACGTCTACATTGCAGACGGCTAACGATATAAACATTGCTATGGAAAACTTTAATGATGTACTAGTCAACGCAGCTATTGTGGCCTCGCCTGAACCAAAGAGCAAACATACAAGACACACCATAACATCCGCTGAAATAGAGAAAATGTTAACAGAGAAACGTCGCTTAAGACGCATCTGGCAAATTAATCGATCGCCAGATGCTAAACATAACTTTAATCAGGCAAAAAGACAACTACAAAACCTACTACAAAAAAACAAGATGGGTTATATGCAAAATAATCTTAAAGAATTATCTCCCCATTGATTGATTGATTGATTGATTGGACTGTAGAACCAAGTACTTGACAGGTGGTCCCGGATAACGCCGGGCCTATTCCTACAGCCTGTTTACACATAACAATAGGATGGATAGGAAAGGCATTTTTTTTTTGGGACGGAACGACCCGGTTTCAGACACCTAGCGATCGTACGGCACAACACAATTCTAATCTACTTCTAATCTACTAGAGGAAGGATAAAGGCTTAATAGGTTTAATGGGTAAAGGTAAAGATGGTATTGGTCTTCAATAATTGCTTCTCAAAATCAGCAGCCTGACTGAAAAATTTTTTTATTTCACGTACATCTGAAAATTTCTTGAAATTTAATTCAAAATTAATGCTTTCCGGCTTCCTAAACAAAATGTATTGAGTGAATCAGCCCGGTTACAGACACCTAGGTAAAGTCGATAATTAATAACACAATGACAACGCAATTTTAATCTACACAATCAACAATTGGATGTTTCAATTACCAAATCGATTAACTCCATAAAACAAAAAGTTGCGAAAAATGAGGAAATACAAAAATGTTTTTTTTTAAATTCCTCATAAATTGCAACTTTAGTTACTTTTAATTTTGTCATTTAGTGGTGTTAACACTTATTATTACAAAAATTTGTTTTGAATATATACCGTTAGGAGCCAATCAAGTACGTTGATATTAAAATTTAAAAAAATTCAAAAAATCGAGTTAATCGGTTTGTCTTGTGAACCATCCAATTAATATTTCAAAGTAATATTATTTCACCTACATCTGTAGATTTCCTGAAATTTAATTCTAAATTAATATTTTCCGGCTTCCTAATTAATATAAACGTTTATTAATTTAATCCTCCTGCAATCCCACATCTTATAATATAATTTCTGAAACCATAATTATTTAAATTATATTACAAATTACTCTAAAATTCATTAACTCTTGAATTGGCAACCACGAGATAGCCAAAAAAAAAATGTGAGGCATTCCAAAGGCAATGGATCCCGAAAAATTATCAAGATTATTCAATACCAGATTAACTACCGGATTGGATTCTTCAAATAAATTTAGGTTATATCGCAAACATTTCAAATGATTTATTAATTTTGGCCACTGACGCATATTCATTTAATTACCAAGTAAATTATACTGCACAGAACATATTATGCCATGCTCAATGGAGCTTTACCACTCCTCAACCAATTATTGTCAAATGTGGTATGCAGAATTGGAATAATGCTCAACTAGGCAATCTTTCAACAAATGATGGTCAAATTCGGTGCGCAAAGCTGAATTTGACGATATTTTGAGATTCGGATATAATGAGGTCGTTACCTAACCGATCGTTACCTAACCGATAATAATTATAGATTTTAGTTTATAGAGCTGGACTAGGGTTTTAATAAACTAAGGTCAACTTGTATTGGGGTTTAACCGTGTCTTTTTTGTGGTCAAACAGTTCGACCATTCTGAATGTAACTTGACCATACCCCAGAAAATTATTGTCAAATCAGGTATGCAGAATTGGGCGGGCATTTGAAAATGGATTTTAGAGAAGTTCTGGAATTCTACCAGGCTAGGCAAGTTTTTAACTATTTATGTTTAAACCTGGTATATTGAGCTGAATCGAGATTGCAACATAAATCCTGGATGAAGTACTAGATTTTTCTTCAAAATAAATTTGAAAATAATCAGCCAAATAAATATCTAGTTCCTACATTCACCATTGCTGAACCAAACTTGGCCATGACTAAGTCAAATTCAGCTTTCCCAAAACTAAAGTTTGCTCGAATTCAAATCGCCCAATTCGCACCCAAAATTATTTTATGCATCTTCCGCAGTATACCGTCTAGAAACAGATTACTGAGACAATCCTGCACATCTCAATCAATCAAAAAAATCAAGGTTTACGTGAGGTGACGGCACGAATAGAAGATAAGACCACGTGGAAGGCTTCTTACATAATTGGTGCCTGAGCAAGTTGAATAGGATTTAGAACTCAAATCAATCGATATTCGTGTCTGACGTTCCCATGTAATTGCGAACCTGTTTCGAGAAATATTATTGAGCCATAGAGATTATTTTACAGAAAATAGCGCCAGCAGTAAGCAATCTATAAAAGAGTCAACATAAAAAGGCCGAGGGATATCACACGAAACATTTACTTGTAATTAAAAACGAAAATAAAAATTAAAAACCATTTTCCCTTTGCCATACCGTAACACATATGAGGTCTCGCATTTTTAAACGGTTCTACAAAAAATATGTTATTTATATTATTTGGAATTTTCATCATGCATTTTTATTAGTTGCAGAGAAAATTAATTTAAATAAACAAATTATAAACCAAATAAATAAAAAAAAACAAAAAAAAATAAAAATAAAAAAAATAAAGCAAAAAAAAAAAAAAAAAAAAAAAAAAAAAAAAAAAAAAAAATAAAAAAAAAAAAAAAAAAAAAAATCTGTTAATAACAAATAATAATAACCTTAAAGAATTATCTCCCCATTCGGACACAAACTATTCATTATGGAAGGCCACTAAACACCTTAAACGGCCTCAACAACCAAATCCGCCAATTCGTCTTTCTAACGGTGAATGGGCTAGAAGTGATGAGGAAAAAGCTAAAGCCTTTGCTGATTACCTTGAAAGTGTATTCACTCCTAACCTTGGCTTATCGGTGGTTCAAACAGAAAATATACCAATCAGGCCTGTGAGGAAATTTATGATAAAGAAACCACTGGTAAAGATTATTATCACACATCAAATTCAATTAAAGAAAGCCCCTGGGTATGATCGAATTACAGGTGAAATGCTTAAACAACTGCCTGAGTGTGCCTTTGGTCGACTGGCTCAAATATTTAATTCAATTTACGAATCAGGATATATCCCTGAGTGCTGGAAATTATCAACTATAAAAATGATCCCAAAGCCTGGCAAGGATCCTACCAAAGTCTCGTCGTATAGGCCAATAAGCCTACTACCAATCGTTTCGAAAGTATTCGAAAAAACTGTTATCGAAAATATTAAACCGGAACTGCGAAATATCATCCCTAGTCATCAGTTTGGTTTTAGAGCCGAGCACGGAACCATTGAGCAAGTGCACCGAGTAGCTACAGAAATAAGGTCAGCATACGAAGAGAAAAAATACTGCTCCGCCGTATTCTTGGATGTTGCCCAAGCATTCGATAAAGTTTGGCACGAGGGTCTGCTGCATAAAATTAATCTTAAATTACCAGAAATTTACCAACTCATGAAGTCGTATTTGACAAATCGCATATATTATGTCAAATACAACACCTCTAAATCAAACGAGAAAAACATTCTGGCTGGAGTACCACAAGGTAGTGTGCTTGGCCCAACGTTATATATAATTTTTACTTCAGATCTACCAACGTCTTCGCAAACTCTGACGTCTACTTTCGCAGATGATACGGCAATCGTATGTAGCCATAAAAACCCACAAACGGCGTCCGAAATTCTGCAACAACATATTTATGACATCGAAATATGGCTAAAGAAATGGAAGATAAAGGTCAATGAAGAGAAATCGACCCACATAACATTCACTTTAAATAAGCTTACTTGTCCGCCTGTCACAATGAACGGAATACAAATCCTTCAATCAAATGGAGCAAAATATCTAGGTGTCCACCTAGATCGACGGTTAACTTGGCGAAAACATATTGAAGTGAAAAGAGACCATATCAAACTAAAAATTGATAAGGTGCACTGGTTGATGGGGAAATATTCAACTATTGACCTAGAATACAATGGGTGTCAATTATGGCAATCAACCTCAAATTCGAATATCGACATTATCCAACGAACACAGTCAAAAACTCTCAGAATGATTACAGGAGCACCCTGGTTCGTAAAAAACAAAAATATACATAAGGACCTTAGCATCCTAACTGTCAAAGACGAATTACAAAAGATGCGGATCAGCTATGCAGGGAAACTGGTATCTCATCCGAATTTGCTGGCGCGAAACCTAAAAGATATACCTACGTCTTCGCGATTAAAGAAGAGAACGATGGCTGTTGTAATAATATAAATTATAAAATTATTAATTTACTTATTGATAAGAAGTAAATTCTGCTCCAGCAGGTTTACATAATTACCTTAGTTATTAAGATTTGAAAACTTATTGTTATTTTCATGTTTGAAAGATTCAATAAATAAAGCAAATTGTTACAAAAAAAAAAAAAAAAAAATTAAATTTTTATTCCTGACTGGTTGGGCCATAAAACAAAAAATCTTCTAGCAGTCCGTATTTGCAGAGATATTCGTTTAAACGCAGTACGTGAAAAGTTTAATTTTTTTTAATTTTAAATTTATTTCTAATTTTTTCATACATATTCAAAGGTAATTAATTACATACAGGAATTTAGTATTTTGTTAAAAAATCATTTTAAGGACTGTTTTTAGAAATGCCTAGAGGCAATCGTTTAACTTAGGGCGGAGCAGTTATCGATAAAAATATATAAGGAGGAAGGATATTCCAACCGGCAAACTGTAACAAAAATCGGACGATCTGAAAGCGTCATCCTCAGTTTTTTTAAAAAAGGTCCAAATTATGGTGTAAAAGCCCCAAAGAAAGGCCGAACCAAGATCTCAGCACGTCAAACTGGTCAAATTTGACATGAGGCTACTCGAAATCGGCTGGCATGCAAAGCGATAAAGGGGAAATTGGACCTTCCTGTGACGACTCGACACATTGCTCGTGTTTTGGGACATTCACAACAATGTGGATAACAGCTTGGCAGAACGTGATTTTTTCTGACGAGAAAAAATTTAACCTCGATGGTCCTGACTGCTACAGTTGCTACTGGTATAATTTGAAAGAAAATGGTGTCATCAGGTTGAAACGTAACTTTGGTGGAGGGAGCGTAATGATCTGGGGAGCATAATTTTGGTGTAGTCTACTTACTTTGGCTTCATCGTTTGCTGTAGCCGTTGTGGTGCATTTATATACCATTATTCTAACGATCTATTCGTTTTTATAGAGTTTTTATCCTTATTCTTTTTAGTAGATATTTATCCTCGAAACATTCATTAATGAAATAATTTTAATATTATTTTTGATAAAGAGTTCTATCGGAGAATATTTGCCATGATATATATTTCATATATTTATTTCGGGCAGAATTACATTTTCATGATCCATAGTTGACATACCGTTTTCACTTCGAATATTAAAGTAGTTTTTCCGGTACTTGTATACAATGTTATCAAAAATTAATTTCCTAATTTTTAAACAACTTGATAATAGGATTTTTATATGTCGAGATCATTCAATATAGGTACATAGAACGAGTCAAAACCACTGAATTTACACAAAATCACATAATAAAAATTATTATGTTTAAGTAATTTGAGAGATTTTATTAAAATTTATAATACTATATATATTTATAATTTATACATAAATCAAATATCAAGTATATCAAGTATAAAAAACTCTTAACTAAGCGTTCTATAAAAAATGTGCTATTTAGATTAAAAATGTGTAGTAATAAACAAACGTAAGCTGAAAAATAATACGTAAATTCATTTTCAATAAATTCAAGCGAAACGTAGCCTTTGAAGGATAGAGCGTTACTAAAATAAATACGTACGAGACAATTAAAAATATTTTGCTTGTGCCTTCGCAATATTTTTCCCCTGATTCGTTTTATTCTGAAATCGCCGAAGTTGTGTTTATAAAATGAATGTTAGAACGAAAAATGTATGATTATAGGACCATCTCTTTCTTCGAAAAATACAAACAAAAACTCTGAAAGTCAGAAACGATTTTTAGTAAGTATTTTTCGGTCGAACAAAATAACTATCTAGTTGTATATTTCTTTGCTAATATACGAATTAGTGTAATATTTTTACGAAATGGTTAATTTTAATTTGCAATTTTGATTTAATCATATATTAATTGGTTCCGGATGAGAGGGTGAATGGTGAACGTGAAGGACGTATTTGGTTTCGCTCTGCATTTTGTTTCTTATTTCAATTTTAAGGAGGTGGTGGGTGTTTAATATAGTGAATTAGTGCACTATATAATTTTAATTTATTTAATTCTATTGTAAATTGATATGTAGGTTGATTGACCCTCCTAGATTAAACACTGACTGTTTTCTTTTAATACTTCCCACATGATTTATTAGATAATTAAAGCGTTGAACAGTCGACTGGATCTTTTGGTTATTGGGTTTTCTGTACAGTTGTACTAGTTACTTGCTATTGTTTCTGCCATATATGTAGTTCTCATTTTCAAATCTATAGTGGCAACGACCAACATGTACAGATTTTTTTTCCTCCGTATAATATAAATTGCACTTTGTTTTTTGTTATTACGTCACATATAAGTCGGTACAATGAATTTGAATAACTTGACTGACTTATTCAAGATGGCGTCAAATAAGTCAATAAGAGAGTTTTCCAAACACCGACTCATTATAGACTTATTGACTTATTTAACGCCACCTTGAATAAGTCGGTCAAGTCATTCCAATTCATTGGTCTGACTTAGTTGTGACGTAATAACAAAAACAAAATGCAATTTATATTATATGGAAAAAAAATCACATGTTGGTCATTGTCACTAGATTTGAAAATAAAAACTGCATGTATGTATTACATTTAGCCAAGACACAATTTTGGAGACATTACTGTGTAGACGTACTTATTCTGATGTAGACGTACTTATATGCACAATTACTTATTTCGCAAAGGGACTAAATTGAACGCAAAAAACAAAAGTCAAAGCAAAACATAACCAACAATTCTTTTATAATTTATAATTTAGTATTACCAGAGACAACCTAAAAAAGATATTTCATCCTATGTAAACGTAAAAATTGAAACTGCTTGTTCATTTTCTGTAAACAGCCGCGTACAATCAAAAATATTTTGTTTTTTTGCTTATTCGTATACGCAATTCAACGAAAAATCACAGATACAACGAAGACATTGAACTTATCAAAAATTTATTTTGTTTTCATTTTTTAGCTCAAATGAAAAATCTAATTTGATTGTCTGTGGTATTACATATATCCGCAATAAAAATGGTAAGCTATAACAAAATTTATTTAATACTTTATTTTCTAAATACACACTGTTATTTATAGAATAAAGAAAATAGTAAACCAATAAGAAACTGGTCATATCAGGAGGGAAAGCCGTTAATAATTACATACGAAAAAAGGAACGACGAATTTTTCAAGTGTATGAAAAAAAAATTGTTTTGGGTAATAATTTTAAAAGATTCTTTAAATGTTTTAGTACGTTTTCAAGTGACTGTATTAATAACA
This sequence comes from Nephrotoma flavescens, assembly GCA_932526605.1. Taxonomy (NCBI): domain Eukaryota; kingdom Metazoa; phylum Arthropoda; class Insecta; order Diptera; family Tipulidae; genus Nephrotoma; species Nephrotoma flavescens. The sequence goes on along the minus strand of OW052222.1, from coordinate 189,569,690 downwards.
ATTAAATAATACGTAGTTTAGGAATGCCGTACAACCGCAGAACAGGTAGAGGTGAAATAGCGGAGTCTCTACCGGGCATATAAAAATGCCAAAGATCGCGGAACTGGAACAAGCACGAGTAAATTTTTATATTTGAACGGCATGGATGCAATATTTCATGACAGCTCGGTCGATTCAAAAAACGTCGTGACTATCGGAATTGACGAAACACCAAGTGCAGCTTCCGACAGCACCAATATTTCAGAAGACACTAACGGTTCAACCGAATATGTGGAAGTGTTACGATTTTGGATGAGCCACATGGTGAGGTTAAGGGGTTTAACAGTAAAAACGAAATAAAGAGACTGTTCTAGGGGAAAAAAATTATTATGCGGAGAAATTAAAGATAAAAAAGGAAATGAGAAAATTGTTCGAGAAATACCTTCAGGACAAGGAGAAAAGACACCAAAAATATAATGTAATTTAAAAATTTATGAATTTATTATTTTTTTAAAATGAAATAGAAGGTTTTGAATTTTTTCGATTTAACTTAGTAAATTTTTATTGTTTAATTCATTAAATATATCCATTTTTGTTCTTGTATTTTCTTCCCCCTTGGAAAATGGAAGATCATTTGTTGGTAGTTGTTCTTGGTATTCTTCCATTTCATCCTCCACGTATCCCTCTAAAATGGACATGTTGTGCAAGCTACTACTACACAATTTCTAATAAATGGTACATTGGGGTTTTTAAAAACCGTAATCGTCTAAAGCAACTTTTTAAAAGACCAAATGCATTTTCCATTACGATTCTACACCCAAACAATTATGCTCCATTTTCAACTTTACATAAGCTAAAAATACTAGTGTCATTATGTTATATATATGTTAAAATACTAGTGTCATATATAATATATGCAGTTCTGTTGGTTTTTTGGTGTATTGGTTACTAATGGACACAATCCATTCCAACACTCTATGTAAAACACGAAATGTCCATTTTCCATTACTGAGCTTTGGTGATATCAAACCTGTCAGAAAACTGCCTTAACTTTCTGTGTTCTAAATCTAAAATAAAAATGAAAATTAATACACAATTTTTGACAGAATCCATTTGTTTGTTTAATTATTTACCTATTAATTCAGCGACTATACTTCTTTTCAAATGAAAATGCTTCTAAAATTTAGCGTCTGTGTAGTTTATAGTAATTAGTTCGTAGTTGTACGCTTGTTCTGTTAACAATTTCATCACAATCTGAGAATAAAGGTGCGGAAGACCGACAAAACAGTCTAATAAACTCTCATATGAGAAATTTCTGTGTCTTCTCGCGAGGGACTTATTTGAATAAGTAGGTGTCGACAAATAATTCGGTGTTTGGAAAATAGCTACTACATAATTAAACAAATTTTGACCACATTTATCTCGTGGAACATAAAGCGCTCCTAGTGGCTTAAAAAGCAAACATATCGTTTATTATTGTTGGTTAATTCTATTCACCAGTCAGTTTCTTTTGGTTTGTATGGTTTTGTCTCCCGAAATATTTTAACTATACGTATGAAATGCATACGTCTAGCAACCCTAATCACGCTTCGCACAAAGCTCCTGCACCTATAGCATTGGTAACAATGCCAATAGAATAGCAAACTTGCATAATTATAAATTAGGTTTGTTCCTGTTACGTGTTTGAGTTGATTGCTCTAACATAAAATCAAGTCTAACGAACTTAGATCAATAAATTTCTATTTTCGCCATCCGCCCCATAAATAAAGCAATCCGCAAAATTATATAATTATAACGTAAAATTAATAATCAATCATGGTCGCATATAAAATAACCGCACAGTATACAACCAAACCACAATATCAAAAAATTCTAAAATATTTTATCTAACCAAATTTATTCAAAAAAATTTAAAAACAAATTTAAATAATATCAAATTCTTCGATTGGTCATCGATCGATATTAAAAATATAAATATTATAAGTCGTCTTCTTACTTCGATGACAAGAATTCATTCAATATATACGAAGAGTTATGTTGGGTCGTCTCTCCATATATTAATAATATATATACACGACCATATGGGCAGTAATAACATATAAAATCAAATCGCGAGCGCAAATAAAATAAAAAAAAAATAAAAAATCCAATAAATTTAATTTTATATATATAAATACACATTTCGGGTCTACACATAACATATTCAAAATCAACCCACTGAATATCAAATAAACTTACATATGTCTTTTGCTTGATATAATCCATTGGTCCATTCATGATTTTCTTATACAATTTGTGTTTATAACTCCGCGCGCGCACTCCATAATTAAACCATACATATGTATGTATGTTCAGATGTGTGTCGTATACATCGTTTATAACAATAATACAACGTCCGTCTGATAACTATGTACATGTGTATAGCGAGCGATGGACAATGTAAGAAGAACTTGAAGATTAACGTAAATAGTAACATTTTTTTTTCTTATTTTTGTCTTTTAACGAGCCTGCCAAGCCCACAAATAATAAAACAAAATTCGTTAATTTTTTTTATTTTTTTTTTTGATTTTTTATAGTTTATTATTTTTTATTATAAAAGAAATATGTTCTTATAAAAAAATATCCATATATACATAAGACATATTATAAATTTACATATTTATAGTAAAAAATACAAAGAACTGTTAAAAATTTGGATGATACAGGCCACAGCGTTAATTCATTTTAATGGAAAATGTTTTTTTTTTTAATATTTTAGGATCCTTTTCAATTTTGATTATGATCCAAAATGATTTGTGGTTGTTGTCTGCGTGTCTTTTTGATAACATTGTTATGAGAGAATTGCCGTTAGATTAATTGTACTGCGATTTTCTGGACACATGGTGATTTTAATTTTTTTCCATGTCAGTAGCAAGCAGAGTTCACCTTGCCGAGAAAGCAAAATTAGAATGTGCCTGTTTTACCACTACTTTACTCTCTTCATCACGTTCTATTCTTCATCACGTTGGACTGGTTGTAGAAAAAATCAGTGCTATTGCGCATTTTGAGAGTTTTGAGAGACACGAAGAACTTATTCTTTGGATATTTGGCGCAACCAGCTGCTGAATCAATTTTTTCAGAAACATTTTCACCTGCGGATATTTGGTTTGGTTGCATTCCACTCGAGATGTAATTTAATCCAAATAAGTTTTAACTTCTGAGCTAACTCAACACTTATAAACTAATTATCAAACATAATATTACGTGTCTAATAATTAAACGGTTATCTGGCCGTACATGCCCATCCTTTCCTAAATATAGGATTCGGTTGTAAATATTCCAAATTTTCATACCGTTTTTATCTGGCTATGGATTTTGTATGCTTTTCTTAAGAAATTCTCATGAGAATTTCATTTCGCCGTTGCGACATAAAATCTTTGTCCTTGAAGACGAAATGAAAATATAGAAATGAAAATAAAATAATTTAAGGCCATTTTTGAGATGTAGATTTTTGTTTAAATTTTATAAAATAACGGTTTAATTTAACAGTAAAAAATCTATTATGACCTAGTTTGATGCCAGTATATCGATTGTGTCTCGTGAGTTACTCATTTAAAATGAGTGAAGCAAAAAAAATCGAATACGTACACTGTGTATAATACACATGTCTTTGTATTTGTATTTTTTGTTTGTTTGTATTTGTGTCATTTGTATGATGAACAGTACCAAATTAACGCGATCCGGGCGAATCGGTTTAATTGTTATGGTGTTTATTTCCTTTTCTCAGTAAACTACGTCTGCTCTCAAGCTGTGGAGTGTCATTATTTAACATGCTAATATATTTTATATTTAATTTTTTTTATCATTAATTAATTTTATATGTATTAATACAATTTCATAAAATAATTTATTTTAAATTATCCAAAGGTTTAATATGAAAAACCAAAAAAAATGACGCGTGACTTACATGTGCAGTAAAACAATCATACGCATGAAACTAAAACAAACACAAATGCTACTACTATATCTTTCCGGTTATACTCATTTCGTTTCACACATTTCGAGACAAAATCGATATACAGAAGCTGAACCCGCGTGTGGCTTGGCCAATTTTCCGTTTTCTGTTCCCTCTCTTCATATTTGTTTTGTTATCGTGCAGATCAATGTTATTTTGTTATTTATTTGTTTAGTAGAAATATGGTAGGAAGCCATATTTATTTTGCGTACATTTTTTTGTTTATTATTTTATTTATTAAATACAATTATTTTTATATTTTTTCAGATTCTGTTATTAGTTTTAATAATTTGTGCTAAAGTAAAAATTGTGTTTTAGTAAGCATGTGAAGTTAGCCCAGTTTTTCATCCCAGAAAAAAAAAATTTCCTCAAACAATACTATTTTATCTCATCCCAGTTTTTTCAATTTAAACTTGTATAAGACGAAAATTTTGTTTTTAATTTTTTTCTCAACAACAAAATATCCATCCCAGATTTGTTATTTTAATTGTTGATTTTGTACTCTGCGTATGAATAAATGAAAATAATTTTTCGAAGTGAAATGATAATGATTGTATGTTTTGATTAGAGATAAGAACAATATCAGTTAATATATTGTTTCATGTTGGTAACAGTAAGGGCTTACAATGACTAAGAGGGCAGTACCAGCCGTATGGTAGTATTGGCGCAAATGGCCAACTTCCATACGGCCCCATATAAGAATAACAGAAAATCAAGCCATTCTCCTAGAAATATGATTTGCCGGAAATGATTATTTATGTTTCGAGTAAGCTATAGTACAGACTAACTGTGGCCAATCGGACAGTACCAGCCGTATGGTGGGATTCGCGCAAATGACCAGCTTCCGTACCATGGTTTATTCTAAACATAAATAATCATTTCCGGCAAATCATATTTCTAGGAGAATGGCTTGATTTTCTGTTATTCTTATATGGGGCAATATGGAAGTTGGCCATTTGCGCCAATACTACCATACGGCTGGTACTGCCCTCTTAGTCATTGTAAGCCCTTACCGTTACCAACTCAAAACTGTATCAATCATTTCCGGCAAATTATATTTCTAGGAGAATGGCAATAATTAATTTTTGTATTGGGCCATATGAAAGCTGGCCAATTGCGCGAATCCTACCATACGGCTGGTACTGTCCGATTGGCCACAGTTAGTCCGTACCATGGCTTACTCGAAACATAAATAATCATTTCCGGAAAATCATATTTCTAGGAGAATGGCTTGATTTTCTGTTATTCATATATGGGGCCATATGGAAGTTGGCCATTTGCGCCAATACTACCATACGGCTGGTACTGCCCTCTTAGTCATTGTAAGCCCTTACTGTTACCAACATGAAACAATATATTAACTGATATTGTTCTTATCTCTAATCAAAACATACAATCATTATCATTTCACTTCGAAAAATTATTTTCATTTATTCATACGCAGAGTACAAAATCAACAATTAAAATAACAAATCTGGGATGGATATTTTGTTGTTGAGAAAAAAATTAAAAACAAAATTTTCGTCTTATACAAGTTTAAATTGAAAAAACTGGGATGAGATAAAATAGTATTGTTTGAGGAAATTTTTTTTTTCTGGGATGAAAAACTGGGCTAACTTCACATGCTTGTTTTAGTGAATTTTATTAAAAATTAATTTGTTAATGGTATGATATTATAGTCGTAGTGTAAACGCTATTTTACTACTATAATACTTTCTATGCAAAGTTGATCCATATTCCTTGCCAGATTTCTGTATGCTATCAAATCTGAATAGCAGGATGTGAGGTTGAAGTAAACTACTATTTTCCACTGCTGATTGGTGAATCGGAGATTTCTTAAATTTTCTAGATACAGCCCAGGTTGGTGACTAAGAGTGGTAATGTTGTACATCAGCTGTTCAGCCGACGACACTGGACTCAGCATTGTAGTGATCGCCACTAAACATAGTAGAAGTAATGGTGGAGCTATTAGGTTGGTGGCTTTAAAAACCTTGGAACGGGAGTCATTCGCTGACTTATTTTGCGACTTCTCGGTGACGAACGGTAGGAGTGTAGGACACTTACTTTGGTAATGGGTATTTTGAATATAGAACCATTCCCTCCTTTTACTGTGACCACCCTAGTCAAACTATCGCTGCCACGATGTAGATCAATGATCCTTCCCAAAGGCCAGTTTGTTGGCGGTAAGTTGTTGTATTTTATTAAGACAATGTCGTCTACTTTAACCATTGGTTGTTTGCTGGTCCATTTAGTTCTTTGTTGTAGTTCGGTAAGGTAGTTATTTGACCAGCATTTCCAAAAATCTTGAACCATTTTTTGTAGTAATCTCCACCGATGATTGACAGGAATGTTTTCATTCAGCATGTTCGATTCTGGGATAGTTATTAGTGAATCACCAACTAAAAAATATCGACGCATTTGGATCAGATGAAACTGGTTTAGGTGGCCTTGAATTGAGCAATGCTTCTATCTGTGATGTAACCCTTGCTAACTCTTTATATGTGAAGGTTGTGACCCCAATTACCCGTTTAAGATGGATTATTAGAGATTTCACTGCTGCTTCACAAAGTCCCCCAAAGTGTGGTGCAGACGGTGGTATGAAGTGCCACTGAATCCCAATGTCAGCTAGCATTTGCTGGAGGTCAATATTTGCTTGTTGTATAGAGGTTCTTATTTATCCTTTTCAAGCAGTGCCCGGGCTCCAACAAAATTGGTTCCATTATCGCTGATTGGAAATAGAAAGAAATCTCTTAAAGGCTTCGATAAAGGCTGTACTGGCCATATCACTGACAATCTCTATATGTACTGCTTTGGTAGCAAAGCATACAAATACTGTTATATACCCGTTGTATGACTTATTGCTACGTCCTTTAGAAACTCTTAGTGAGATTGGTCCGGCGTAGTCAACTTATGCGTTAGTAAATGGACGTGATGGCATACTCGTTCTTTGGGTAAGCTTACCATTAGTTGGTGCCTTGTTGAAGCATTGAACCGAATACACGTGATGCATTTTGCTATCTCCGTACGTCTGCTGCTTCTGCTGTTCTTGATCCATTATTTGTTTCTAAGATGTGACAGAGTTAAGGCAGTATCTTTGGATGTCGGGTGTCATAGTTCAGGTTACAATTAGTTATTATTCCTCCTACTCTTAGTATTTTATGTTCATTAATAAATGGATTAAGCAAGAGGAGCTTGCTTTTTCTTGATATTGAGCCTTCTTTGTTAATCTGAAAGAAAAGATGGCGATTCAGCAACATGATTTTTTAAACATTTATTTATAAACCGTCGACAGAGCCCTACAACGCGAACTATTTTGTTCATGTTTGAAAATCGTTCTATAATCAGTACAAACGGTTTCACTGTTGATGTTGCAAGTATAATCAAATTGTTCAGTTTCTAAATTAGCTTCCTGTTGAGCAGTAGTTTGTTGTGGCGAACGTTCGGTTGAAAATTGTAGCCAATCTGGACGCGACCACCATAAATTGTTGTTTTTTAGTTCCTTCTGACTGGTCAAACTTGATGCGCAGTCTGCTGGATTGTCGGTTGATATAAACGTGGTGCCATTGTGGCGTACTTGCACTTGATTATGTTTGAATTTCCAATATCCGATTGGCCACGAAAGTTTTATATTTATGAGGACGCCCTCAAATCCAGAAGCGTGGCAGAAGTCATGAAGTTCTGTTATATTGTTCTCCTCAAAATGGATCCAACGTAGAATAAATATTTCTTCCAGGAGATGTAGAGAATCTTTAAATTCCTGCCATTTTGTTGATATGTGTGATGGAAGTTCTTCGTCTCAAGATAGGCCTGCTAGCCAGATTTCTTGCATCATCAGTTTATCTAGAACTGTTATTGGTGCCAGCCAGCCTTATGGGTCAAAAAATTTTGCACTATCCGAAAGACGGTTTCGTTTAGTAGTCTTGCCAGGCGCGGATTGAGTGACGATGAAACCGAATGGATCTGTTGCTGGATTCCAATGTAGTCCAAGAGTTTTAATTGTGTCATCAAGCTTGAATTACACTCGATTTTGAATCCCCAGAGAACTGTGTTGTTTGTTGTCCATTTTCTTAACGTAAATCCACCGCAATTCAGTAAATCAATGGTTTGTTTTTGGCTGATTAAGGCTACTTCGAGTGTGTTTTGCCCAAAAATTATGTCATCCACGTATAGAAATCATTTGAAACTACGTTGGACGCTATAGGCTATTTTGGTTGTTCATCGATGGCCAGCTGTCGTAGTGACTTCACCGCTAAATAAGTTGCTCCTGTTCCATATGTGACGGTGGTAAACTTAAACTCCTGAATTTCTTGTTGCGGCGACTTTCTCCATAAAATACGTTGATAGTTCTGATCATCTTCATCAGCGGCGATTTGTCTGAATATTTTTTCGATATCAGCCGTATGGACGTATTTTTGCTTCCGCCACCTTAACAGCATGGATAATAAATCCTGTTGAAGAGTAGGACCCGTCAACATTACGTCGTTTAGCGATGTTCCTGTTGTGGTTTTGGCAGAGCTATCGAAAACTACTCTCAGTTTCATAGTTGTGCACGAACCCTTTAGAACTGCATGATGCATAGTAACCAGTTTCAGTGCATGTTTCCCAAAGCGATATATTCATCCATGAACTTCTTATATTGAATGCCAAGGTTTGGATTTTTAGCAAGTCGTTTTCCTACTTGTATCAAACACGCCATGGCGACCTGTTTTGAGATTTGAGACGTTTGTGACTGTCGCGAATATTTTTTCACACTCTAGTTCTTCTTTGGTGTTTGCTCGTTTTCGTGGTACCTCCTCTATTTCCCAAAAGCTTCTCAGCTGTTTCTGTATATCAACTGCTCTTGTTGTCATTGATTGTATTACTGTTGAATTGTGACAATCGACTGAGGCACGGCCTATTAATATCCAGCCTAGTTTGGTTTGTTGAGCTATTGGTTCGTCGGATGATACCTTTGCTATATTACTCATTAAAATTTCTCCATAATAGTCCGTACAAAATAATAAGCCGATTGGGTCAGGACTAATATGTTGGATCAGCCCACATCAGATTTTTGGTGAGTTTCCAATTCCTTGGGTCTAGAGGCTGCTCTTATGGCTAAGCAAAATTTGGATGGAAATCTTGGCTTCAAGGTAAATTCAACTTTTGAGTTCGCCACTCCAGCCTCGGTTTTTGTCATGCCTGTGACTTCTGCATACGTTTTTGCTAATTTTAATCTTTGGCAAGCTTCTTCTGTAATGAAGGTTGCTTGAGACCCAGGATCTATTAGCACACGAATAAGTTCATTGCGAGTACCAGAACACGCTTTCACTGAGGCTGTTCCTAGTAAGATACATTTGCGATTCCATGCATGTGTTACTTGTACGTTTGTATTAGTTGGTTTTATATTTTCTGATGTAGGTCGCGAACTATTGTTAATAGCAGGCTGTGATGTGAACCTTTGAATAATTCGCAACTTTTATTGCACGGGAGTGTTTTCTTGCTACAACAACATTTACAGTCTTAATAGATGAACTTGTTTGTTCGGTTACTTTCTTTTTTTTATACGTTTTATCTAGAGATAGTGCCCCCAGAGATTGGAACTTTACTTGTGGAAAGATCCATAAGTCGGTGAGTAGTTTGTTCTTCAACTCGTAATACGTTGAAGTAATATGTAATACGTTATTTTCGAGACACATGTTGTCCCTCGGTAATCCCTTTCGTTACATAGAAATCAATGAGATCTGGGGTCGATTTTTTCCAAAATTCGACCAGTTGACGAAATAACCGCAAGTATATAGTAGTGGTATGCATATTTGTGTTACTGCGATATGCGCCATTTAATTTTCTTGAATATGACATTTCTAGATTAATTTCATTTATAATTTAAAATTTGTAAATGCAATGCAAATATGCTTTAAATAAACTTAAATTTATTTAATTATAGTTTTATAATAATTTCTAATTCTGTGTTTCTGCAAAAACAAAACATTCATTCGACATCGCATTAAAACAAAATTAAAATACAATATGTGTAGTTAAAATTTTTTTCTTAACACATTGACGCACACTTTCTAAATGTGTGTGCTACTCAGGAACACATTTTATAACATTTGTAATTGCAATGATATTTCGTCGCGGAAAAGAGTGTATTGTGAGAATTGAAAAATATGTCGAATTATTCCTTAAAAAATGAACGTTATTTCCGCAAACGTGTTAAAAAACGAAAAAGTTGTATGACCGCTATAGCAGTCATTTCCGCGAACATGTTAACTCACCACTCAAATTCATGGCGAGATGTCAAAAAGCGGGAGACGAAGACGACATAAGCACCAAAAAACTGAACCGATTTGTACCGATTCATAATTTTTGATGCTTACATTCGCAGAAAACAAACAAATATAATCACAGAAAAATTACACACACTATTATAAAATTGTACACTATACTCCTTATACTTATACGAAAACGTCATGTCTCGTTTGTCGAATTTTGGAAAAAATCGACCCCCTGGTATTTTATTCATATCAGCAGACCAATATGTTGGTTTACCTCCATAATGAAACTCGCAGTTGTTTACCCGACCTACTTCGAAAAACTCTTTTTCTTTACGGGTTATAAGTTTTGATCTCCAATATGTGTTTTTTTCATTAAAGTCACCACCAATAATATAATTGGATCCTAGTGATGTAAGGAGTCTGTTATAATCTTCTTTATTTAGATTATAGCGTGGAGGGCAGTAGATAGAGGAAATACTGGATTCATTATTATTTTAGTTTCAACTTTTACGGTTTTACCTTGCATACTTTATTCTTCGATATCAGGTTCTTCATAGTGTTTGATATTCTTTTTCACTATTAGCCACTATTAACCATAACCACGTAGTTTAATAAAGAGCTCTCCGATATAAGGCATATATCTATTTTTTCTAAATTTAGAAAAATTTCTAACTCTGGAACATGTTGCGCGGTCGGTTCACAGTAATAGCATTAGATGACTGTTGTACAATTTGCGAGTAGGTATTCCGTCCTGTACCTATAACTGGTTGCTTGGCTCCCCTCCTCTTTCCCCTTAGAGTTTTGTTTCTTAGCCTTTGAAGTTCTTTGGCTACTTCACATCTTCTGTAATTTGCAGGATGATGCCCTTTATAGTTTAATGCATTTTGCAGGATTGTTGCTACTTTCCGTACACTCTTATTCTCGCAATATTTTTGCGTGTGGTTGAAACCTTGGAATTTTTTGCATTGACGTATTAGCTTTGTATTTTCTTTAGGGGTTCTATTTTAACCCTCATATTTAGGATGGCTTTAATGTTAAAAAAAAATTCAACTTTCTCCTTTTTATTAAAAGTAAGCATAAAGAGTTGGAACCCTCTTTTTTTACTTTATTGTTCTCACCTCTCTCTCGTTTTAGGATATTTACTGCATCTTCTATTTGCAGATCATTTGTCTTTAGGTCCTCCATTATATCCTCCTTCTTACATATGTTGGACGAAGGCCTCTGGCCATAACCAGAGTAGGGCACGGTTGTTTTTATCTTCGTATGTGAACCATACTTTACCTTCCTAATTGAGCTTAGTGGATAGAGCTCTATATTTTCTACACATAAGTGTTTTGCGACATGACTCTGTACTCCTTAGTGGTCACTGATTTCATTATAGTTTGTACACTGTTACAGGATGGCTATTGCCATCCTGCAGATTTCACTAAGCGCATGCAGAGGCCTCCACGGTGATATTTTCCGGCTACAACTCAGGGAGAAGTGCTATGGGTCGTAGGGTTTGAGGCTTGATTACAGTGCAGCGCTCGATTACAAGTAAAAATAAAAATTAAAAAAATTGAAAATATATAAAAATAATAAAAAAAAAATAAAATAAACAAAAAAAATGTACCTTAAAACTTAACAAACAAAACTTGCACCGTTGCGGGGTCTCTCGGATCCGTGGCGTACGTTCATAAATCTTCAGAACCCGTTATTTATGTAAATAAATCTTCAGCAACCGTTAATTATGCGGTACTAGCTGAAAATGAGGTACCCGGTCGACAATGTGGTACCGCCGAAAAAATTATGCGGCTCCCGTTTACAATGCAGCACCCTTACCGTTATATCCAATAAAAACCTGCGGTAACGGTAAAAGATGACGGCGTCCACCCCGGTAAAAATAAATTGAGTAACCGCGAGTTAGCCACTCCCAGGTTATGGTACGCGACACCACCAATAATCTCCAAACCAAAATGATTTAATTTTTGTATATTTACTGGTTAAAACCCACTATCAACGAATTACACAAATTTAAACACGGTCATAAAAAAACTCTTACCCTCGAGTTTCCATAACCATTTTATTCTCTATCTTTATCGTCCGCCTTAACAAAAGCCTATTCCATAAGACAGCAATTTCTAAAAGAAAATCACTTTTATTTTTTATTTTACTACCATAAAATTAAATTTTAAATAATTTTTAATTTTTTTTTTCCTTTTTTTATGCCATTTTAGCAACCATTTTAGATATCACAAAAAACTTTTTACTTTTATTCAAAACTACATGCTTTTATTAAGAAGAATTTATTAATCGTCCGTGAATTTAATTTATTTAAGAATTTTTTCGGCTTTTCGGACAAAATATTATTTTAATGGACACCCATACAATGTTTACGACTATTTTAGTCGCAGAAAACAAAGAGGCCATTTATTAACAATATTTCTACCACAAAAGTAGAAAAAATGCACTCCCCTCCCCCAAACCTTTAACCCCAGGGCGTACTTGTGTATACAAAGAACACAAACCCTTGCAAAAATGAGAACTCCCTTAGGTAGCTTCTTGGCAGCTTGGTTTCGTACTGATAAAAAGTTGGTCTACTCATCAGGTTGCAACGACCAAACTGCAAAAATTCCACTCTTGCTTTGTACCGATAATACAAAACAAGAACATATCGATTTAGCGAATTATATATCACTAAATCAGAAACCACAGGAAATTCTCACTATGTGTGTGTAACAAGCCAACACATTTAATTAAGAAGAATTTATTAATCGTCCGTGAATTTAATTTATTTAAGAATTTTTTCGGCTTTTCGGACAAAATATTATTTTAATGGACACCCATACAATGTTTACGACTATTTTAGTCGCAGAAAACAAAGAGGCCATTTATTAACAATATTTCTACCACAAAAGTAGAAAAAATGCACTCCCCTCCCCCAAACCTTTAACCCCAGGGCGTACTTGTGTATACAAAGAACACAAACCCTTGCAAAAATGAGAACTCCCTTAGGTAGCTTCTTGGCAGCTTGGTTTCGTACTGATAAAAAGTTGGTCTACTCATCAGGTTGCAACGACCAAACTGCAAAAATTCCACTCTTGCTTTGTACCGATAATACAAAACAAGAACATATCGATTTAGCGAATTATATATCACTAAATCAGAAACCACAGGAAATTCTCACTATGTGTGTGTAACAAGCCAACACATTTAATTAAGAAGAATTTATTAATCGTCCGTGAATTTAATTTATTTAAGAATTTTTTCGGCTTTTCGGACAAAATATTATTTTAATGGACACCCATACAATGTTTACGACTATTTTAGTCGCAGAAAACAAAGAGGCCATTTATTAACAATATTTCTACCACAAAAGTAGAAAAAATGCACTCCCCTCCCCCAAACCTTTAACCCCAGGGCGTACTTGTGTATACAAAGAACACAAACCCTTGCAAAAATGAGAACTCCCTTAGGTAGCTTCTTGGCAGCTTGGTTTCGTACTGATAAAAAGTTGGTCTACTCATCAGGTTGCAACGACCAAACTGCAAAAATTCCACTCTTGCTTTGTACCGATAATACAAAACAAGAACATATCGATTTAGCGAATTATATATCACTAAATCAGAAACCACAGGAAATTCTCACTATGTGTGTGTAACAAGCCAACACATTTAATTAAGAAGAATTTATTAATCGTCCGTGAATTTAATTTATTTAAGAATTTTTTCGGCTTTTCGGACAAAATATTATTTTAATGGACACCCATACAATGTTTACGACTATTTTAGTCGCAGAAAACAAAGAGGCCATTTATTAACAATATTTCTACCACAAAAGTAGAAAAAATGCACTCCCCTCCCCCAAACCTTTAACCCCAGGGCGTACTTGTGTATACAAAGAACACAAACCCTTGCAAAAATGAGAACTCCCTTAGGTAGCTTCTTGGCAGCTTGGTTTCGTACTGATAAAAAGTTGGTCTACTCATCAGGTTGCAACGACCAAACTGCAAAAATTCCACTCTTGCTTTGTACCGATAATACAAAACAAGAACATATCGATTTAGCGAATTATATATCACTAAATCAGAAACCACAGGAAATTCTCACTATGTGTGTGTAACAAGCCAACACATTTAATTAAGAAGAATTTATTAATCGTCCGTGAATTTAATTTATTTAAGAATTTTTTCGGCTTTTCGGACAAAATATTATTTTAATGGACACCCATACAATGTTTACGACTATTTTAGTCGCAGAAAACAAAGAGGCCATTGTTGTTAATAAAATATTGTTAATAAATGGCCTCTTTGTTTTCTGCGACTAAAATAGTCGTAAACATTGTATGGGTGTCCATTAAAATAATATTTTGTCCGAAAAGCCGAAAAAATTCTTAAATAAATTAAATTCACGGACGATTAATAAATTCTTCTTAATTAAATGTGTTGGCTTGTTACACACACATAGTGAGAATTTCCTGTGGTTTCTGATTTAGTGATATATAATTCGCTAAATCGATATGTTCTTGTTTTGTATTATCGGTACAAAGCAAGAGTGGAATTTTTGCAGTTTGGTCGTTGCAACCTGATGAGTAGACCAACTTTTTATCAGTACGAAACCAAGCTGCCAAGAAGCTACCTAAGGGAGTTCTCATTTTTGCAAGGGTTTGTGTTCTTTGTATACACAAGTACGCCCTGGGGTTAAAGGTTTGGGGGAGGGGAGTGCATTTTTTCTACTTTTGTGGTAGAAATATTGTTAATAAATGGCCTCTTTGTTTTCTGCGACTAAAATAGTCGTAAACATTGTATGGGTGTCCATTAAAATAATATTTTGTCCGAAAAGCCGAAAAAATTCTTAAATAAATTAAATTCACGGACGATTAATAAATTCTTCTTAATTAAATGTGTTGGCTTGTTACACACACATAGTGAGAATTTCCTGTGGTTTCTGATTTAGTGATATATAATTCGCTAAATCGATATGTTCTTGTTTTGTATTATCGGTACAAAGCAAGAGTGGAATTTTTGCAGTTTGGTCGTTGCAACCTGATGAGTAGACCAACTTTTTATCAGTACGAAACCAAGCTGCCAAGAAGCTACCTAAGGGAGTTCTCATTTTTGCAAGGGTTTGTGTTCTTTGTATACACAAGTACGCCCTGGGGTTAAAGGTTTGGGGGAGGGGAGTGCATTTTTTCTACTTTTGTGGTAGAAATATTGTTAATAAATGGCCTCTTTGTTTTCTGCGACTAAAATAGTCGTAAACATTGTATGGGTGTCCATTAAAATAATATTTTGTCCGAAAAGCCGAAAAAATTCTTAAATAAATTAAATTCACGGACGATTAATAAATTCTTCTTAATTAAATGTGTTGGCTTGTTACACACACATAGTGAGAATTTCCTGTGGTTTCTGATTTAGTGATATATAATTCGCTAAATCGATATGTTCTTGTTTTGTATTATCGGTACAAAGCAAGAGTGGAATTTTTGCAGTTTGGTCGTTGCAACCTGATGAGTAGACCAACTTTTTATCAGTACGAAACCAAGCTGCCAAGAAGCTACCTAAGGGAGTTCTCATTTTTGCAAGGGTTTGTGTTCTTTGTATACACAAGTACGCCCTGGGGTTAAAGGTTTGGGGGAGGGGAGTGCATTTTTTCTACTTTTGTGGTAGAAATATTGTTAATAAATGGCCTCTTTGTTTTCTGCGACTAAAATAGTCGTAAACATTGTATGGGTGTCCATTAAAATAATATTTTGTCCGAAAAGCCGAAAAAATTCTTAAATAAATTAAATTCACGGACGATTAATAAATTCTTCTTAATTAAATGTGTTGGCTTGTTACACACACATAGTGAGAATTTCCTGTGGTTTCTGATTTAGTGATATATAATTCGCTAAATCGATATGTTCTTGTTTTGTATTATCGGTACAAAGCAAGAGTGGAATTTTTGCAGTTTGGTCGTTGCAACCTGATGAGTAGACCAACTTTTTATCAGTACGAAACCAAGCTGCCAAGAAGCTACCTAAGGGAGTTCTCATTTTTGCAAGGGTTTGTGTTCTTTGTATACACAAGTACGCCCTGGGGTTAAAGGTTTGGGGGAGGGGAGTGCATTTTTTCTACTTTTGTGGTAGAAATATTGTTAATAAATGGCCTCTTTGTTTTCTGCGACTAAAATAGTCGTAAACATTGTATGGGTGTCCATTAAAATAATATTTTGTCCGAAAAGCCGAAAAAATTCTTAAATACATGCTTTTATATTCCATTCCAATACTAGACTAACTAATAAAAACTCTCGCACCACAAAACAACGACGCGCAAAATGTTCTAGAAGAATTTTCTTTCTTCTCTGTTTCTCGTTTACATCAATTCGCATTGATATAAACGAGAAGCATATATGAAAAACATTTTTCTAGAACGTTTTACTTTGCACACATTCGATGCGCATTGGTCTCACTCTCTTGTCATTTTTCTTACCGTCGCGCCCTCATACGAAGAGGTACAAAACAAAAACCGTCGCGAGTGCGTTCAGCACCCCACAAACAACCAATTCCGAAAGTAAAGACACACACCGAGGGGAATATAAAATACAACAATTGAGCAATCAACTCCGAAAGTAAAGACACCAACCGAGGGGAATATAAAAATACAAAAATTGTGGTTGCGACCGCACAGTCGACCATAATTTGATCTTGTTTCTGATGGTGATTTTTGTTGTTATACAAATTTTGGGGCCACATCAATAAAATACACTATGACTAAACACATAAAGAAAATAAATTAAATATAATTTTTATTGCTTCAGGATAAGGTTTTCATATATTTCAATAATATATAAGATGGGAACAACAAAAAGCGCACCACAAAATAACTTAAAAATGAATAAAATAACAATTTAAAGTGCAACGTCGAATCCATCCGCGTGCAACAAGTATTGATCATCGTCATAAGTATTTGGAATTTTTTTTTTTGTTTTTGTTGTGTCTTGTATTTTATGATTTAAAAATTGAGATAAAAATATGAAAATTATAAAGTCTGTTGAATATATATAAAATAATAATTTATTTATCGAAGCGATGTGTTCATATATGTATATGCGCATAGTGAGATGGCGGCAGAGTGCGCCTAATCGCAGGAGGATCGGGATTAATAAATTAAGTGCTCGCAAAATTCACCCAATTCAAATTCACTCTCATCTCATTATTTTTGCATCCAATTATTTAAATATAAATCTTCAATTATTTTAATTTTTATGCGCGCTGCCCCGCGATATGCATTTATTTATTTAGTTATTTATTTAGTAATTTTATTAAAATATTTTATTGCAATTTAATTTAATTTTGATTCCTTTCAAGCAATTTGTTGTTGCGCTTGATGCCAACTAAAAATCGAATGCTAATTTCAAATTTACATTTTATTTGCACTGTTTGTATTGTCGCCCACTTACAAATTGTTCGTTTTATTTTTGAGAATACACGTTTTACGTAAGAGTACCATGACTGAAAACCAACAAAAGTAATTTTTTTTATTTTCTTCAATTTGCAATTTGCATCATTTCTTATCTTAGATATTATGTGTGCACCCAAAGTGCATTTGGTCATATTAAATCAATTAATTAAGTATATGCGAGCAGAGTGCAATATTCTGAATTTCCGTTCAGGACCACTTGTCACCTATTTCCATATAAGTAGGTAAGACAATTTATGATCTTGACGCGACATTATACCCGTGAGATTCTGGTTACAGTAATATAAATATAATTGTAAATGCGGTACACACTATAAGGTGACACGTACTTATATATTTTTAGCAAGGAAATTTTATTGCCCCATTGGACTGGTTTTGTAATAAAAATTTTGCATATTCGTAAATTATATCTCATATATATATCTACACTTAGGTAAATAATAAAATTAATATTACCGCTCGATGTCATTTCAATTCTGTACGTACAAATTAAAAGAAAAAATTAATTAATAAATAAATAAAATTTAAGATTAATTTAAAAAACATAAATTAAATAAATGATACGGTGCCGTACGCACAAGTGTAAATTATTAATGGCGCCACGTTTAATCAATGCCGACTTGTTATTCGGCTTAAATATCTTTTGGTTTTGATGACAATTACAAATCATTTTTGGCCTTACAAAAAAAAATGTGTGAATGCTGGGACTCGCGAGGTTTAATTTATTAACATTGTAACAAATTTAAGTGCAGCATGAGTGGCTTGCGGTACAAAATATTTCGATTTTAAACGAAGGGTGCGGCAACTTTTAGTTCGTTCTAAAATTGTGTGCGCGAAACGTCGATTGCATCGCTGGCTGTGTGGCACCGTACTGTTGAAAACAAATATCTTCCAAGTCTTCCTCTATTCAATCGTTGGGAATAATAAGTCCCAAGCAACAGATGCAATCGCACTGGGCTTTATAGTTTTGAAAAACTTCTCCAATAGAAATAAAATACCACGAATTAGCCATTTGCCCAATTCACTTTTTGGTTTTATCATTTCTGGCTTGGGCAGCGCTGCTGTTTACAATGCGACAGTAAAACACATAATGTCAAAAATTTTATATAAAAACACAAAAATTGTTCATTTTTATCTAAACATTTACAAATAAAAATGACATGACTTATAACTTTGCACTTAACTTGATTTAAAAAAAAGATATCTTTATCTTTTACTTTTAATTAATCTTTTTTATTTGATTTTATTTTATTTATTTAATTAATATTTTATTTACTGAACTTTATTTAACAGAACAATTTATTTTTTAGATGTGATCTCTTACACGCTAACTTAACAACTAATTTACAATAATTATTTAATCTAACAGATTGACATCTGATCCTACAATATGCATAAATGCATAGATATGCATTTATGCGAATCTTGCACTTTTTATTGCGCGTCGTTTTCGATGTAATACTCCGCGTGTGTTTGAAAAGTAGATCCCATCATACGCGTTGTTGTTGTTGTATAACAATGTTATGTTGTTGTATTGTCATGTGTAGAGGATCGTAACTCCTCCCGCCGAAGAGAAGGCCATAAGGATTTACTTCGTATGGCCGGTTGTGAGTTTGATGATGGTGTCTCGTCGGATGATGTGTTGACTTTCGTTGAATTGTAGAATCTCTTCCAGATGTAATAAACCACGATTACTACGATGATGATTGTAGCAATCCCAGTTGTGCTATGGCTTATAATTGAATTAGAAAAAATTCTTTCTTGTAAAAGTTGGATTTGGTCTCTATTTTTTAGCGTCCATATTGTCATTTTTGGTATGGACAACGATGGTATACGGTGTTGACTCTCGACATCATGGTATGGTAATATAATGGTTAAGTCTTCCTCGTAAACATATTTGTTGCTGTTATATGTGATTCCTAGGATGGTAACTTTACAGTTATCGAATTCCATTAGAGATTGTCCTTGTATAATACCATGTATAATTTTGTAATAGTCGCGGGATGTTGGAAATTTAATTTTAAATAAAAACTCAAAATTTTACTTATTTTATTTCACAATCCTTTATTTACAAAATTATTTTTATTATTTGTATTTATTATTGAAAATAAATAAATTTTAATCACCTTAATATAATAATCGCTTGTTGTATACTCGCTTTGTTTTCTTTTTGATGTTGTCGCCTCGAAAGTCGCAGGAAAAAGAGAAAGATTTTTATTAAGCTGTTCCGAACGTTAGAATTTTCAAATTTTGAGCTAATAAAGCTCCCCATTGACAATAAGAAATTCATTAGAGCAAAATTTGAATAAACCATTAACACGTCATCTGTGTTTGAACTCGGGAAGCAATATTGACAAAATTGCACAAGTACTAAAAATTGCAGTACTATTTATAGCGGTTTATATGTTCGTACAATCAAACTGACAGCTTGATAAGTTGCGCGCGTAGTAATGTTAGATTGTTGACAAACAAAACGAAATATCATTTTGTTTGTACACTACGTAAACATAAATTACGAATAGCCTATGCATATCGCGGATTAAATTGCATAGCGCTTAGTGGTGATAATTCTAAGCAATTTCAAATATTAAAGTGATTTTACATTTAAGATAAAAGATAAGTTTGAATTTAAGTTGTTTACAATAGTTCAGCTTTTAATTATTGTTGTATTTTGGTTTTGTTTTAGGTACAACATCGCATCTTCAACATAGACCGCCCCGTTAACAACTCCAGTTGTTAACTAATTGGAAGTTTACATACCTTTGTGATTGGGCGCTTCATTAATGTGGTTTGAGTTTTAATGGATACAACCCGTATCAATCCTTTATCGTCTGGGTGAACCTCAACAATTCTGCCTAATGCCCATTTACATGACGGTAAATTATCCTCTTTAACTAATACTAGGTCGTTGATTTTTAAATTCTCCATTCTTTTAGGCCATTTATTTCGCTGCTGAAGTGAATTTAAGTACTCCTTGTTGAAACGATTCCAGAAACCTCTGACTCGTTGTTGTATTGACTGCCATCGGGATATTCGTGATATTGGTATGTTTTCCGGATCAATTTCCGGGATTGCTGATAATGTTGATCCGATTAAAAAGTGAGCGGGTGTTAGTGCTTCAATTGTTGTGTCATCTTCAGATAAAGGACAAAGTGGCCTGGAATTTAAAATTGCTTCTATTTGGGTTAACAGCGTAGATATCTCTTCGAAGGTCAAATTACAATTGTTTGTGGCCTTGTTTAAGTGTGATTTCACCGATTTCACTGCAGCCTCCCATAGGCCCCCAAAGTGAGGAGCAGCTGGTGGTATTGAATGCCATTGAATCGAGTTTTGTGCCAAATATTCTGCAATTATATCATTAAAAACTTTAGATCTTAACATTTTAAATACCTCTTTTAGTTGTCGTTTCGCCCCAATAAAATTCGTGCCATTGTCACAGTATATTTCGTTCGGTACTCCTCTTCTGGATGAAAAACGTTTCAACGCAGCAATAAACGCATCACTAGTAAGATCTGTTACTGCTTCCAAATGAATGGCTTTTGTAACCATACAGACAAATACGGCTATGTAACCCTTTGTCATTCTAGCTCCTCGACCTCTTTTGTTTGCAATTGAAATTGGACCAGCATAGTCCACTCCACATTTACTGAAGGGTCTCGCTGGCGTGATTCTGACTGCAGGTAAATTACCCATAAGCTGTTTTGCAGTTGTCGCCCTTTGTCGGAAGCATTTTACACATTTTTTCAGCTCTTCTCTCACCAGACTTCTGCCTCTGACAATCCAATATTTTTGGCGGATAAGATGGGATGTTAAGGAAGGGCCAGGATGCAGATATTTATTATGGACATAGGAAATTATCATTCTACTCAGGATATGGGATTTGGGTAGAATGATGGGGTACTTCGAGTCGTATTGACTCATTGAGTTTTGTAATCTTCCACCAACTCTGAGTACGCCATCCTCACTGATAAACGGTGTGAGTGGAAGAAGATTAGTATTTCTTTTTAGTGTCATGTTTCTTCTTAGCTCGTTTATTTCGTCAACGAATTCGATACTTTGGACGTATCTTATTACCTGCCTGGTTGAATCTTCCAATTCCTTTACCGTTAGCGGGGAATATTTTCGTTCGCTTCGGATCGCTTTAGTATTTTTTAAGAACCTGTTAACGAAACTTAAAATTCTTATTACTTTATTAAAACCAGAGGTTTTGGCTATTAGCTCTTCGATTACGTGACCGTCACTTTTGCAATGAAATGCGTGCATCGTAGATAGTTTTTCACTGCGCCTTTCTAAGTTTGTGTCAGAATTGCCATATATTTCATCGCATTTGGGCCAATATTCACTTTCCAGCTCTAACCAGGCAGGACCTTTCCACCATTGTCGCAGATTCAATAGTGCTGATGGAAATACTCCTCTTGATGCATAATCAGCTGGGTTTTGATTTGATTTCACGTGATTCCAGTGCTGCCTTGGTAATGCATTCAATATCTCCGCTGTCCGATTACCTACAAAAGTTTTCCATTTCACGGGGTGATCTGACAACCATGCTAAAACTATCGACGAATCTGTCCATGCATATAACTTGGTTGATGATGCCATTGTATTTTTAATCGAAACGAGTAATTTGGTTAAAAGACAAGCTCCACACAACTCTAATCTTGGAAGACTAACTTGTTTGATGGGAGCAACTTTAGTCTTGGATGCAACCAGGGTTACATGAGTTGTTCCATCATCCTTTGTAGACCGGCAATATACTACTGCAGAATATGCTCGCTCACTTGCGTCTGAGAATCCGTGTAGTTCTGCTTTCTCTTTGGGAATGTACCTCTCAATTTGTAGTTTTGTTAGCTCCAGGAACTCTTTCTTCAGCTGATTCCATATCCTTGCAATGTCTTCCGGAAGTTCGTCGTCCCATTCTAATTTTCGTAGCCAAAGCGTTTGAAACAACATTTTTGCGATTATCGTCGAAGGCGACACCCAGCCTAACGGGTCAAATATTTTAGAGGCATTGGAGATTAAAGAACGTTTCGTTGAAATTAAGGGTTTTGGCAATTTCACCGTAAAAGTGAAAGTATCCTTCAAGGGGTTCCATTGTATGCCAAGAACATTTGTACTTGTTTCGGTTTCCTCTATTTCCAAAAAGTCCGATGTATCTGCCAATTCCTTTGCGTTTGACATCCATTTTCTCAACTTGAACTTCGACTGTCCAATTACGTGCTGAATTTTGGTTTTTAGATCCATTGCCCTTTCTAATGAGTCTGCTCCTGTAATTAGGTCATCAACATAAAAATCATTTTTAATTACCTGAGCTACATCCGGAAATTGATGTTCCATGTCATAGGCTGATTGATGTAGAGCTCTAATCGCTAGGAAAGCTGAACTTGCTAACCCGAAGGTTACTGTGGTAAGCACGTAGTGTTTTAGAGGTTCGTGATCATTTTCTCGCCACAAGACTCTTTGGTAATCTTGATTCTCCTCAGCCACTTTCACCTGTCTATACATCTTTTCGATATCGGCGGCTAGAGCAATTTTATGATAACGAAAATTAAGTAATGTTGTCCAAAGAGTGGGTTGAATTGTTGGACCAACAAGCATATTATCGTTAATCGACAAACCATTACTAGACTTGCAAGACCCATCAAACACTACTCGAATTTTAGTTGTCTTGCTGGACTCTTTTACTACGCAATGATGTGGTAGATAAAAGCTCATAGTGTCACTGTTAGATTTATCAGTAACGGAAATTTCGCGCATATGCCCTAACTCGATATATTCTTGTATAACCTTCACATATTCGCATTTCAAGTGTGGATTGGCATTTAGTTTTCGCTCCAAATTTTGAAAGCGCTTCGTTGCAATGTAGAGCGAATTTCCCAATTTTGGAGTTTCGTGTTTAAATGGGATTTTAACGATATATCTACCCTCTGGATCACGCCTGCTATTTGCTTTGAAGTGCATCTCGCATCGTTTCTCATCATTGGTCAATAGTTCGCAGCTTTGAATTTCCTCCAATTCCCAAAACTTTCTTAATTTTTCGTCAATATTCACATTCGCATGGAAATTGTAGCTCAGGTTGCAGTTTCGTCTCTCATCAGTAGTACAATGACTTAAATCTCCTGCTATAACCCATCCAAACATGGTATTTTGCGCGACTAGTCTTTTATCATTAATTTCAACGCGACCTTCACTCAAAACATTGAAAAACCTATCAGCTCCAATCATGATGTCGATATGACTAGGTTTGTGATAATCCGGATCTGCAAGCTGTAAATGGTTTAGTTCATTATAATTACTTACGTTGATGTATTGACTTGGCAATCTAGTTGGTAGTTTATTCAATATCAGCACGTCTATCCCTACTTGTTGATCATCATAGCAAGAAAATAGGGTAATCGAAGCCATTCCTCTCGTATGTACTGCATCTGAAGTTAAGCCTTTGATTGAAAAATTTGCGTTTTTCCTAGGAAGTTTTAGTCGCTGGATACAATTTTCTGAAATAAAGGATGCTTGTGCGCCAGAATCCAATAAGAGTCTGCAATTTTGGTATTTTCCGGAATTGTCTCGAATTTTAACAACCGCTGTGGGAAGTAACGCCTGGAAATTATTAGTTGTATGCGCGTTTACCTTTAATTGTAGTTCATTACAAATGTTCGCTTGATAATTTTGGGATTCCTCATCCTTTGTATTAGACGTCTCCTCATTTTCATTTTCTGTTTGCGCTATATTTTGATGCAGTACGGTGTGGTGCTTTGACTTACATTTGTTACATTTAAAACGGGATCTACACATAGCAGCTTGGTGGTTAGATCGTAAACAATTAAAGCATAACCTTTGCTCTGCAACGAAACCTCTTCTGCTCGATACATCTAACTCTAAAAATTTGTCACATATATATAAATTATGTTCAGAATCACATTTTGGACATATTGGAGTATTATTTGGAGCAACATGCATTGCGGTTCTAACTCTTGCTGTTTCGAGTTTACCGTTATGACTTGGCCGCTTAGTTTCACAATCGCCTAATGCAGTACCGCGTTTGTTGAGGAATTTTTTAAACTGCTCAAGTGTTGGAAAATCCTCCTCGCATATGTCTAGCGCCCATGCTTGCTTAGATGCCGCATCTAATTTATTCAACAGTATTGAAATTAACCATGGATCCCGGGTTTCAGCTTGCGGTCCAACCGCTTTAAGTCCTCTCAAAACTTCCTCCATCACATCAGACATGTGGTGCAACGCCCTAGCCGAGGGTTGTACTATAGACGGTTGGTCCGTGAACCTTTTCAATAAATTAGCAACGACATATCGTTTATTATCAAACCGCTCCTTAATTATACACCAAGCTTCTTCGTAATTCGCGTCCGTCATTTCAATGTGTCTGATTAAAGCCGCAGCATCGCCCACTAACAAGCCTTTTAGATATTGCAGCTTCTGGGCTCCACTTATATTAGTTTTTCTTCCGACTGAAGCTTGAAATAAATCTCTAAATGAGGGAAATTCTGAGTAAATCCCTGAAAACACCGGTATATTTATTCGTGGTAGTCGAATTTCGTCGTCTCGTTTATTATGAATTACTTCTTCTAAAACTGACCTTTGGTTAGCGAGCAATTCTTGCATAGTGCAGTCATTAGTTGGTTCCTTCATTTTGCGCTCCAATTTCAGCAATTTCGCCTTTAAAGAGAAATAATTTTCTTCTAATTCGTCCATAGTCTTGGTGACGTCATCATCAAATTTAATCCTGCTTTCCAAAGACTTATATTCGGACCATATTTCATCAAGAAGTTGCATATTAACGTACACGTTATCGATAGATCCTTCATCGAAAATTTTTCTGGTAGCACTCGCTATTTTTTCGAGACGCCGCGCGACACGATTGAGACATCGACTGTCTGCCATTTCACAAAAATTATCAAAATTTCACGAATTACCACTCAAAACAAAAGAAAAACACTAAGCTTGTTATATCGCACTCTTTAGTTCAATTTGATGTTAATATCAACTGAATTTAATGAAATGATCACTTAATTTTATATATCACTTATAAATTTAATAAATTGTTTTTATATTGTTTTTTGTTTTAGATTTTAAGCGTCAATTGATATGGCAAATACAATTCACACAGGCTTAAAAATGTCTAATTCGGATTGTCGCCTTATTTATTTAAATTTGGATCTGGAGAATTTTGCTAATTAATCGCCAAAGTTTTAACAAAATGTTCGCCAGTATCCTGCTCGAAGGACCATGTATAATTTTGTAATAGTCGCGGGATGTTGGAAATTTAATTTTAAATAAAAACTCAAAATTTTACTTATTTTATTTCACAATCCTTTATTTACAAAATTATTTTTATTATTTGTATTTATTATTGAAAATAAATAAATTTTAATCACCTTAATATAATAATCGCTTGTTGTATACTCGCTTTGTTTTCTTTTTGATGTTGTCGCCTCGAAAGTCGCAGGAAAAAGAGAAAGATTTTTATTAAGCTGTTCCGAACGTTAGAATTTTCAAATTTTGAGCTAATAAAGCTCCCCATTGACAATAAGAAATTCATTAGAGCAAAATTTGAATAAACCATTAACACGTCATCTGTGTTTGAACTCGGGAAGCAATATTGACAAAATTGCACAAGTACTAAAAATTGCAGTACTATTTATAGCGGTTTATATGTTCGTACAATCAAACTGACAGCTTGATAAGTTGCGCGCGTAGTAATGTTAGATTGTTGACAAACAAAACGAAATATCATTTTGTTTGTACACTACGTAAACATAAATTACGAATAGCCTATGCATATCGCGGATTAAATTGCATAGCGCTTAGTGGTGATAATTCTAAGCAATTTCAAATATTAAAGTGATTTTACATTTAAGATAAAAGATAAGTTTGAATTTAAGTTGTTTACAATAGTTCAGCTTTTAATTATTGTTGTATTTTGGTTTTGTTTTAGGTACAACATCGCATCTTCAACAGATGGATTTTATTCTTTGATGGCATGTAGATGTAAATTGTAGCTCTTCTGTTGTAGCTATGTAGAGTTTTCCGTTTATGAGCTCGCTGATTTCGTTTTCCAGATCGAAGTTAGTGTGGTTACATTTCGCTGGTTTTTGAAGTATTATATTTGGTATACACGAGCGCGATGTTGGTCGTAGCGACTGCTTATTGCAATAGTATACGTTTTCCACCTCGTTGCATGGTTCATGTATGAATTGATAATTTTGTTCATTTAGGATGATGTTGGATGAGGCAATAGGGGTGATCATTAGGTTTTTGGAGGGGATTGTTACCGGCTGGCTACTGCCAACCTGCAGATTTTCACTTAAACACATGCAGAGGCCTCCACGGTGATATTTTGCCGGCTAAGTTCTCAGCGAGAATTGCTAGGGTCGTGGGGTTTGAGGCTTACATGGTTCCTGGCTTACACCGTGATTAAATACAGAAAGTTGGGGGGGAACGCAAATAATAATAAACCGAGTTCCGCCGAAATTCGTCGGCCGGAACCTGAGGAACGACACGAATAATCAAAATAATAAATACATAAAAAAAATGATAACGGAAGAGGTGCCTTGGTGCGCGCATCCATCCGAATTCAAACGGGATCAAGCCCTGGTTACGGAATTGGATGCGGGCACCAAGGGACCGCAAACACTAAACCGACACAGAGGGAGTCTCCGCTCCCATCACACCACACCGAAAAAATTAAATATTCATTTTATTTAAAAAAAAAAAAACCACCGAAAAAAGAGACAACTTCCCCCTCCACCCGTACCACGCTAAGGAGAGAATGAGAGAGAGAGAGAGAAACAATGCGCATCGAGCGTGCACCCGCTGTGCGGCGCTCGATTACAAAATATAAAAATTGAATTTAATAAAAAAAATTTTAAAAAGAAATAAAAAAATTTAAAAATTAAAAAAAAATCAAAAAAAAAAATCGTACCTTAATTAATTAATAAAAAAAACCGTTGCGGCCTTGCGCGGCCGGGCGTTGCGGCAGACCACCGATAAATAAAACAAGCCGGCTGGCTACCCCGTTGCGGCAGACCACCGATAAATAAACCAATAGCCGGTTGGCTACCGTTATGTTGAGGGGCCTGTCCCCGTTACCAAAGCAATCACGGCTGGCCTCACCTGGCCGCCGGATCCGTGTAAATTGGAGTGACCTCAACTGGCCACCCGTAAAATAATTATTTGGGCGTTGCCTCGCCGAAACAACGTACTCTTTGCCTTGATAGACCGCCTTTCATACACAGTTTTTGATAAGTTGATGTACTCCAATAATAAATTGAGATAATTTTACTATTATCTTATACAAAATGCAGGTTCAACGAACTATTAGCTGATTTATCAACGAATAATTCAAATACATCCATTTTGGCGATGTCTGATGAAAGTCACAAATACTGTGCATATTTAATATGCATTGGTGTATCAAATAAATAAATCACACCCCAAATTAACACAAAACTTCAATTTTATTTTTTTCTCTTGATATAAATTCACAATACTAATCTTAAAATTGAATTTAATTTATTAAACTATTCTTGAATTATTTCACAGAATTATTTTTATAACACACGACATCAAAAAGGTATCAAATTTTTTTGAAGTTTTAAGATTTTGACTCTTCAACCTTCCACACTACTCAACTATCCAAATTCCAAACCAGACTTTTTATATCAAAAAAAAACTACAACTCGACTTATCCAAAATCAAAACTCGAATGAATTTACTCAAAAAAAAAATTCGAGCGTCGCACATACGACGCGCAAAACATTCCAGAAGAATCGTCTTTCTTCTCTGTTTCTCGTTTATATCAATTCGCATTGATATAAACGAGAGGCATATAAGAAAAACATTCTTATGGAATGTTTTGCTTTACGCACACACTCGATTCGCATTGCTTCCTCTCCTCTCCAACATCTTTCTCACCCTCGCGCCACCTTACAAAAGGTACGTACAACACAACATCCACAAAAGTGGGGACAACAACCAACACTGAGAAAACACAGCAAGTGGAGGCACAAACCAAATGGAATAAAATACAATACAGCGCTGGTCACGATTATGTAATCGTAACAAACGCTGTACCGTATTTTACTCCACCCGATCGATGCGATTACACTTGTTATGATTACACAATCGTAACAGGATAGGTTTGATATTATAATAACTAAATATTGATTCTAAAAACTTTGGTACTTGTATACTGAGTACGATTTTGGATTGGTTATAGTATCCTTGTAGAATCAGTAAGTCGTAAATATTGTTAGGGTTTAAAATTTCTACTTTATCATGGGATAGTATATCGTTTATGAAATGAATTTCAATATTCGTCAGTAGATGCCTTGAAATTCGGCGATGTTTGGCCGAACTGAGTGCGTCTAATATGTCGTCGATATGCTGGGAGAGCGTGTCTATTGTGTTTATTAATTTTAATATATATTGGTCTATTTTAAACATGTGTAGTCCTATTTCGGTTACGTTTGCTAGTCGGTTTAGTTCGGCTGTAATTTTGTCGTTGCTGATTTTTACGTATTCCTGTATATAGTTGAACCTATCGATCATACCTTGATTGATTGCAATTTGAGCGTTATTTTGTTCGTTCAATTTAATTTGATTTTCGTGAAGATGGTGAATTGCGTTACTAATTTCTTCTAAGTCGTGTTGATCCAGGTTTCCTGTGATATCTTTGATTAGTAGTCCTAATCCGTTAATAAGTCCTCTTTTCGTCCGTGTAGGTTTCAAAAGGTTGATGTTGCCATGTAACTCCCTAGTTTTGTGTTCAAGGATTTCCATTTTGGTTTTGAAAGCATATGAATACTCTTTACTGTTATTTATGGATTTCCCAACTAGATAAACATTGTCCTGAATAGTGCGGAAGTGTTCTTCGTAATGCTGGATATCAATTACGTGGATGATTCGAGCATAACTACTGATTACTCGGGCCTGGCCTAGCTTGATCGGTATAAGCCCCTTGTTGTTCTCTAGGTTGGTCACCTTGAGTGTTTGGCTCCGGATTAGAGAGAACCTGAAATGGTTGTTTAATCAATTTTTTGTGGTACTTGCCATCTTTCGTTAAGACAGTGACTTTATTATCCTTTAGGACTTTTCTTACGACAAATCCTGGTTTAATTTTAGATCGTCTTTTGTTGCGAACGTGAATGGTTTGATTCACTTTTAAATTAGGAGGTTTGACTCGATCAATGTTAAGTTTATTGATCAGCCTTGTTTTCTTTGCATGAGATTCCTCATGAATCCGTTTTCATAGCTCATCGTATGATAAGGTATGGTTGAACATGCCTATGGCATGTTCAAATGCCGGATCAACAGGTTGCCCTAAAATGGTGTAGTGACCCATTAAAAGCTCAAACGGTGTGAATTTTGTCGCCGAATATATGGTGTTGTTATACGAGAGGATGTAATTGTGCATCAGATTTTTGATACTTTCTTTAGGCGTTTGAATATGAGCTATTTTAATGAGTTCCTGCAAGGTTGAATGCAGCCGCTCTACGGGGGAATTTCCTGTTGATGAATATGACGACGTGTGATGTAATTGGATGTCGTATTCTTGTAGAAAGGCTCTAAGAGATGGTGTATTCAGGTTTCCTTCGTTATCTGATATAATTTTTGAAGGTTTACCATGGGCACTAAAGAATTGAATCAGTCTTTTTTGAATCTCCTTACTGGTTCGCGGCTTTATGTAGAAGGCTGCAGCAAATTTGGAGAATTTGTCTAAGACTGTAAGAAACACATGGTTTTCAAAGAAACAGAAATCTATATGCAGGATTTCCATTGGTCTTTTTGGCGTTTCTGTAATTTCATACTCAATCTTTAATGGGTGCCTGTCGTATTTCGTTTGCAAGCATATGTTGCAATTATTGATGTAAGTTGTTATGAGGTTTTTCATATTTGGGAAATAATGGGTTCTTTTGATAAACTCATAATTCTCCAATATTCCTCGGTGGTGATTTTCTTCATGCCTTTTCCTGATCATCGCGTTTTGATCTTCAGGGTCTAACACATCCGTTAAAAGGACGCGTGTTCTTACCAAATAATTTTTTGAAGGGGTTCCGAATTTTTCTATATAGGCTTCTTTAGCTATCTTGAACACTATATCATCACACATGATGCCTGTAACTCGATATTTTGTTACTAGTGTTCTTATGTTAAGTCTTATTGTTGGTAAGTGGTAATTAGGCATATAAATTATTACTCTATTTTTCCTAAATGGATGTTCATGAAGGATATTTGATCCTAACATTTCAGGATCAATTGTTATTATCAGCTGTGAACTGAAATGATTTATTGGGGAACTTGTTGTTGGTACAATGTCTTCGGATTCGCTTCCTCTTTCTGTTTCCGTGGAGGATTCAGATATGTCGGAAGTATTAATATTATTAACGGTGAGAGGTTCGGGTTGTATCCGCGATAATGCGTCCGCATTAGTGTTTTTTACACCTTTCTTATACACGATTTCATAATCGTATTCCTCAAGCTTCAATCTCCAACGAATCAATTTTGAGTTTGGTTCCTTGAGATTGAAAAGCCAAGTCAACGGCTTGTGATCCGTCACAATTTTGAATTTTTGACCGAATAGATATGGTCTAAAGTATTTTGTGGACCAGACAATAGCCAGAAGCTCTTTTTCTATGGTGGAGTAGTTTTGCTCCGTGACCGTTAAGGTTCTAGAGGCATAGTAGATCGGTTTATCTTTCCCTATTGGACCTTGTGAAAGGACGGCGCCAATAGCTACGTTGCTTGCATCTGTAGTAAGGATAAATTCCTTAGTAAAAACTGGGTATTGCAGGATTGGTTCATTACACAATAACTCCTTGTAATACTCGAAACATTGTACGTACCTTGCGTTCAAGATTATGCCTTTATCTTTCCTTAAGCATTCCGTTAAAGGTTTTGTGATGTCGGAGAAGTTTTTGATAAACTTTCGATAGTAGCCCAGAAGACCCAAAAAGCTTTTAATTTGTTTCTCCGTTTTTGGAACGGGAAATTCTTTAATCGCTTTGATTTTGTCGGGGTTGGGTTTAACTCCGTCACAGGTCACAATATGGCCCAAAAAGGCAAATTCTCGATGTAGAAATTCCGATTTGTCCATTTGAACCTTTAAATTGGCTTTTCGTAATTTATTAAACACTTGCTTTAGGTTCTCAATGTGTTGTTAGAGTGACGTCGAAAATACTATGATGTCATCCATATAACACAAGCAAGATTTGCCTTGGATATCGCCTAACACATTATCCATGACCCTTTGAAATGTTGAAGGGGCATTCTTTAGACCAAACGGCATTCTTATGTATTCATAATGTCCGTGGTCGACGGAAAATGCGGTTTTGGGGATGTCTTGCTTTCTTACCTCTATCTGGTGGAAGCCAGATGCAAGATCCAAGGTGGAGGAGTACATACACTTCCCTAATTTATCGAGTATATCGGTTATGTTTGGTAGATTGTACCGATCTTCGATAGTTTTCTCATTTAGCTTGCGGTAGTCTATTACTAACCGCCATTTAACCTTTCCGCTGGCGTCTGCTTTTTTTGGTACAATCCAAACTGGAGATGACCAGGGTGAGAAGCTCGGACGTATGATTCCATCTTGTAACATTTTATCAATTTGGCGTTTTACTTCCTCTTTGTGGACATGAGGATATCGATAACTTTTGGTAAAGACAGGTTTGTCATCCGTAAGATTTATTTCGTGTTTTACGGCGTTTGTAAAGGTCAAACGTTGTTCCGTTTTCAGAAATAATTCCTCGTATTGGTGACACAATTTGAAAATTGCTGTCTTTTCCTCTGCGTTAAGGTGTTCTGTTCTAATTAAATTAGAAATAGTTTCACCTTGAATAGGAGAATCGCAGTTTTGAATGTTACAATGGTGGGATTCAGCTCGATATGCTTTCTTGAAAAGTTCGGCTTTTATTGGTTGTTCGATTACGAAAGTTTGAGATTGGTTGCCGTAGTTTACAACTTCTAAGACTGCATACCAGTTTTTGCAGTGATAGAGACCTTCAGGAATAATTAAATTATCGTTGATTGTTGTCGGGATGATATATATATCCCCATTTTCGACATCAACTGGAAGCTCAGCTGTAAGCTTGCTTCTAGGCAAGATCGTGTAAACTTTTGATGCATAATTCGGTTTAAATAGGAGTGAGATCTCGACTTTGTTGGTTTTAAGAATAGATTTCCCAAGGTCTAACGTTACTCCTAGTTGTTGCATTGTCTCCAATCCGATTAAACCGTCAAAATATTTATGAAGCTTAAATAGAAGGAATTCTATTGGTTCCCTTGTTTTAAACTCCATAAGTCCTTTAACAATGACTTTCTGGTTTATTTGATGGTTATTGAACATAGTTTTAACATTAATCTGGGGTATGGAGCGTATCCGTGAAGGATGGATGAACTCGGGGTTCAGGAAGGATTTGTTTGATCCCATATCTATTAGAATTTTTAAGACTTTAGTTTTATTAAGATGGATATGTATATAGGGAAGGGAATACGTTTGGTGTTTGTTAACATCTACGTATCCGATTCCAGATGCGAGGCTTCTGGTAGAAAATTTTCATCGTCAACCTCACCTTCGTCGAGGTCAGGGAAGTATAGCGGAGGCTCTTCTTCACAGCACTCTTCTGTTATTTCCTGTTGTTGATCCTCGGTATTACATATTACGGGTATTACGGTACATTATTACTTTTTTTTATATAGGACATATTCTGTTCCTTGAGGCAATTTGTAAATGCCTCAGTGAGCGAGGTAGGCTGCATAGCCCGAATCATGGAGCCCATTGGTTCCCTTAGACCGGCCAAGAATGTGTTGAGACACATTTCTTGATATAGGTCTCGTTTAGCCCTAATTACGATAGCACTGCTTTCGTTTAATTTGACATGGTTGATTATAGTACTCTGTATGTCTATAATTCTAGCAAAGTACTTTTCTAGGCTATCACTGCCTAGTGAGGTGCTGTATAAATCCCCCACCGCAGGTTCGTTTCATCACGCTTGCCCGCGTAATGAGTGATAAGATTATCTTTTATTGCCTCCCATTACAGAGGTGTTCCGTACATCGTGAGCACTTCGTTAGCCTCACCCGTATTTTATTGCGAATTGCTCTGAGGTAGATTTTAGAGCATGGATGTCCATCTATCGCGTTACATAGGGACAGAATTTCTTCGACATTCTCTATGAACTCATAGAGCGTATGTCTACTAACTTCATACCGTGGAAGGTCTTTCACAGCATCGGGGATTCTAAGACTTTTGAATAAGTCAGTAACACAATTTTCAGAATCTGAATTTTCTGATTGATTCATTTTTTGAGTATTTTTATGATTGATCGTTTCAGTAGATATTTTAAAGATTGTATTAAAGTTTTCCGTTAGTTTTTTTATTTCTAACGAAAAATTTTGTTTTTTAAAAATCCTATAACCGGGATTTTCACTCATAGACTCTATAAGTCGATAAGTTTTATATATAAATTTTAAAAATTAGTTTGTTTAAAATCAATATTATGATTAAAAAAATATTTTTTATTGAAACTATTTTCTGGGAATTCTATATTCCTTAGAATTCCCTTGAGTTGTTAAGCGAGGTAAGGAGATGGATGGGATTGAGTGAATAAATTAAAAATTCGCTTACCAAAATACAATGAGTATTGTTGTGGTGACTGCGGCGTTCATCTCGGTTTGTTTATTTATTTTTTATATATTTTATTATTATTTTTTTTTTTTTTTGTTTTAGCACTTTTCTGGTACATACGCCAGGACGTTTTTTTTATAATATTTTATTAGGTCTCTATTTTGCTTACCGTGGGTCAGGGCAAAATAGATATCAGGAAAAAAAATTATTATTGGTTTGTTTATTATTTCGCTTGATTTTTCTATGTTCTTTCTATATTCACTTAGTACCAATGAATCGTTGGTACGAGCACTTATACGATCACTCCAAATATAGGTAAACTTTTACAATTTTGTG
This sequence comes from Nephrotoma flavescens, assembly GCA_932526605.1. Taxonomy (NCBI): domain Eukaryota; kingdom Metazoa; phylum Arthropoda; class Insecta; order Diptera; family Tipulidae; genus Nephrotoma; species Nephrotoma flavescens. The sequence continues at coordinate 189,535,047 of OW052222.1, read as the reverse complement.
AACTATTATATTTTTAACTTATATATTATCTTTCACGATTTTTAACTAGTTATCGCGTAGGTTAATGGATATTAAAAAATATCCGCCACAACTGCGCCACTTATAACTTTGCACTTAACTTGATTTAAAAAAAAGATATCTTTATCTTTTACTTTTAATTAATCTTTTTTATTTGATTTTATTTTATTTATTTAATTAATATTTTATTTACTGAACTTTATTTAACAGAACAATTTATATTTTAGATGTTATCTCTTACACGCTAACTTAACAACTAACTTACAATAATTATTTAATCTAACAGATTGACATCTGATCCTACAATATGCATAAATGCATAGATATGCATTTATGCGAATCTTGCACTTTTTATTGCGCGTCGTTTTCGATGTAATACTCCGCGTGTGTATGAAAAGTAGATCCCATCATACGCGTTGTTGTTGTTGTATAACAATGTTATGTTGTTGTATTGTCATGTGTAGAGGATCGTAACTCATGTCCATTTATATATTATAGATTAAACCAATCGATGAATTTTACTCCACCAATTTTAATTATCTGTTTTGTTTAATCTCCACTGATAAAGTTGTTTGACAAAATAAAATTAAAGTAAACGCATTTACTTGTTTTTATTCACTTGGCCCATTATGTAGAATGAATTATCTAACTGATGAAGACGTGCCTGGAGCCAAGCTTCCTCACCCCAATCCATTTGTAAATAAAGTGGAACACCTCAAAAGATGGCTTGCGTGCAGAGGCATTTCAAATAATGTTAACAAACCTAAATTAATTAAACGGTAAATACTTTTAAGTATATTTGAACGGGTTTTAATTTTTTTTTTTAGAGTAACGGAATGTATAACAAACCAGCAGCAAAATAAAATTATATTTACTATCGATTGATAAATCAAAGTGGTCTTACAAAAAATTTCCAAATACACAAAACAAACAAATTCCTACGATCGGTTGAAAACGCTTTCCTTCGATATTAATCCCAAAAGGTTTTAGATATGAAAAAATTATAGCTTATGTTGATTTGATGGGAAATATCGAGGAGCGAAATGACAGTAGCAGTGATGAGGACAATAATGAATATCAGCCCACCATGAAAAATTCTAAATCGTTACGTCGTGTGCGCATTAACTTCACTAGCGGGCACATCATAAATATGCAAAATAATAATGACGTGCAACATTATTATTTAAAATCAGATGTGCAGGCCTCAGGTGCGTAATTTTAAAAGTAAGTCTTGTCATTTTAAGGCATCAACAAGCCGTTGCTGATGCTCTCACATTATTGGAACACTATTTGCCTTAGAGGACTACACAATCCACTTTGGATATCAAATAATATCGTACACAACGACTATAAATAAACGGAATCAGGGAAGGAAAAAATGAAATAATCCAACGAAAGTGTTACCGAAGCCAAATATGTTTATTTTACAAAGCAATTACAAAATAGAAAGCGATTTATGGAATTCAATCCTGTAAAACAGAGAAGCATTCCAGAATCACACGTGCAAACAACAAACAATTTTGTCTCTGACTTGCAAACGTTCCTGCCAAATTGTATGTTTTTGAGTCTATTGAAGTTCAATTACGAAGATTATATTCTAGACGCCACGTATAAAGAAATATTACTGGATAAAATACAACAAATGAAGATGTCCAAAAAGGTTTAAAAATATTTCACCGTTTGAATACAAAAAAGCCCAAAACCAAAATACATTATACTTTAGTCTAGCAATCACGGAATTTGAATTTTGTTATTTTATCATTTGGCAGGTCTAGCAATCGAAACCATCGAGCGGAATGATGTTCTCATTTCTTATTTAATTTTCAAAACTTATGGCAATTCATGAAAAAATTTTATTAGTGGAATTTTTTGAGATGAGACTGCCTCGTGAACTATCGGTTATAAATTTTTTAGACTGAAAGAAGTTTTATAATTTTCTTACAAAATACATTACTCTTAGCAAACCACGAAATGTGATTATCCTGTGATTATAATATTTTAAATCATATTTAAGCGTTCATAATATTCCTTGAAAGTGCCTTAAAATATTGGCTAAATTTATGTAAATTACATTTAAAAATAATATATCTTTTAGTATATATTATTTTGGAAAGTAATTTGCATTGTTTGCAAGCTATAGGAACTTTATCCAACTATGAATTAAAACTAGTACATAAACTTAATTTGTTTTCATTTTTTATTTATTATTTATATTTATAATAAAAAAAGATTATTAAAATGAAATACAAATTTATCATACGGTTAAAATTCAATTTTTTATAAGTCGTTCTTGAAAATTCACCAGCATCGCAACTACGAATGCTATATCTGAAATATCAATGGTACTAAAGTTTTAGGCAACACCCGTTGTAAAATTCGGAACTACTTTAATCTGCCTATAAGATGTTCTACGTGAACCCGAGCTGAAGCTATTTCTTTCGTCAAATTAAATGCACAACCGTAGGAAATTCTTCCATTTGCGTCAATCTGTATGACAACGACTATGATAATCGACACTTACTTATACATAAACAACTTCCCAACTACCCCATACTTTTCTTTACATTAACGCTGGATTACGAATAAATTTGAATTTTGATTGATAGATGGAAAATGTGTAAGAATCACAACAATCAGTTTCGAACGGGATTGAGATGGCTGATTTTTTCAAAATAAGAAATCTCATCCGTTCGAAACTGATTGTTGTGATTCTTACACATTTTCCATCTATAAATCAAAATTCAAATAAAAATATCTTTATCTGATATGGCTCCTTCATATGCATCAGCCAAGAAGCACAGTCCATAATATGTATATTACCCTGTTCTCGATAATCTTCGGCTTTTTGTGTCCGTACTTCAAATCCGTATATAACGACTCGCAAATTTTTAAATTTTCGAAAAATTCTCGGGATTGTTGATCTGTTGGCACTATTCTGGTTTTCCCTGGGAATAGGGAATTGGGAAAAATATTTTCATAGTATTTTTGTCTAAATTGTATTTTTCTGGCCTACTGAAGAAATAAGTTTGGTGTAAGTATTTTCGAAACAAAGTTAAATGAGAAAATATTTTTCCCTATAAAAATTTTGTGGAACAAAAGTTTCCCAATACACTTTGTTTTGAAATTTTTTGTACCAAACTTATTTCAGTAGGCCAGAAAAACACAATTTAGACAAAAATACTATGAAAATATTTTTCCCAATTCCCTATTCCCAGGGAAAACCAGAATAGTGCCATTGTCGGTTTCTCTTGGTGGAAAATTGTTTAATGCTTTAAATTTGACGTACATCACTTTGGACAGCAGTACAAACGAGTGACGAAAGCTCCTACTGTGCTGGAAGTCGAACTCGTATTTATACAGCTAGTTTCGAACTTTTTCCCTTTGCGGTCGCCAGGATCATGTTATATACTATTGGAAAGGGCTTGAAAAGTAGTCCCAAATAATGTATAAAAGCATGAATTTCTACCAACATTGAGTGGAGATATGACCTTCCGAAAATTCCCCAAAAAATCAGTTTTTCGGGTAAACTTGCCCCAAAAAGTGCCCCAATTATTTTTTAACTAGCAAATTATGATTGTAGATGTCAATACCAATTCAACGATATCTCAAACGACTAAAACGGATCATTTTGGCCAAAGTTATGACACTTTTAAATTTTTCTATGACGTCACCATATAATCTTGCTTTGGTATATATGTTTGTCCGTACTTTTCCCCGTACTTCTTTCGTTTGATCTCATATTTTCAGGGTTTGTAGTACTTAAAAAAACTAAGCCGCTTTTGTTCTACAACTTTTGTTGTTCCAGCCGGCCTCTGAACGGTCATTTTTGGCCATTTTGGCAACACCCACATCGCTGAACCTATTTAACATGCTCCGGACATATGCATATCGTTTAAAAGGTATTGACACCAGCTATCAAATTACATATAAAAAAATTCAAAAAATTAGGGTGGAGGGCCATTTTGGCCAAAAAACTGAAAAATGCCAAATTGGTCGGCCACATTCGGCCAAATTTCTAAAAAATTAGCCAAGACTTTTGGTTCATATTTTCAGGATTATTAGCCACAAACATCACCTACAATATGACTGATGTCACCACTTGTCCCAGAAAACTCGTATATTTTAGATATTAACCTCCATAACTTAAAAGCCACCCTAATTTTTTGCAAAATTTCATTTTTTGGCTCAAATGCACCCTAATATCGGTCCGTTGCGGTTCATGGTGATAGTGAATCAACATATTACAATGAAACAAATATAAATACATCATATTATTATCATTGCTAAGAGAATTTTTACCAGTGACCGTTTTTCATAACAAAAAAATGAAAAAACTAACAAATTGATGTGATCGAAAAAATCACCAAAAACATTGAACATTTGACAGTCTCCTTGCATAAAATCGATATTTTTTTTAATCTTTATGATGATTTCTTTAAAAAATAGATCTTATGAAGAATGAAGATGGAATATCAGCGAGAGGGTAGCTACCATTAATTTTTGTTTCCAACTAACACATTAAAATATGTATATTTTATTGTATTGTTTAAGGAATCAAAAATGAATGGTAGTCGCATGCGGTTAGTAACAAAACAGCAAGAAACATGCAAAAAAAATTATTGAATTACTCAATCGAATTTCTACCGAAAACACATGCATCTGATCTAAATTTTTACTACTCTGTAACATGCACTAAAAACTAAACTACAAATGTTCAGTCCATAGCCTACGAGAACCGGGTGTGTAATAAGATCACACCCGGCATGACCTGTTTGTGGCATCTGGTAAAGGATTCTGAAATAAAATCTACTAAAATACTACAAAATGAAGATTGAAAAAATGCATGCAAAATAAAGAAATGGATTTTTTTTGCTACCACACACCAGAAACAGTACAAAAGAACGTAGGCTATCGTGCTGAACATAATAAAAAAATTACCTATCTGAACTTAATGATGAGACCTGACCCTACTTTTCAACATAAAATAATATAAGTCTTTACTATTTCGAGGCCAAGAGCATGGTAAGATGACGCCATCATCTGCTTTAAAAAAGTTTCCATTCTTTCTCAAAATTACTGTGTAATGGCCTTCTTTTAATTCTGTGCCATGATGGAAAATGGCACTTGACAAAACGTATTTTTCATTTCCAAAGCTTAATTCTGTCTGAGATACAGAAGAAAGTTATACTATTAATTTTCACGTAGTATTGATCGGCAGTGACAAGTGAAAATATGAGAACGCGACGCGTATTCTCAAGATAACACTTACTTTTCCGTACCAAAATCATTGATATCAAATAAAAAACCTCTTAACGGGGTAAATGTTCGAGTGACGAAAGCCAAATTCAATTCACAAAATTTCTGATATAAAAATTGTGCCGAAAAAACAATTGCATCCGATTTGCCAACGATTTTTCGGAATGTTAGTGCATTCGGCGCGTTGTTGTTTAACATTCCTGTAACTTTAATTAAACATTTGAACATTTACTGATTATTTATAATTAGTTATTGTTGTGGGGGTATATGTTCACCCAGCGGATGATTCTCGAAGCAAAATCCATCTCTATTCAATGTTTCTTATAATTTTATCGTTTTTATGTCGCTGCGTACAGCTGCAACGAAACGATCAATGACTTTGTGTCCATTACCATGTCGTCGCACGTCCTTGACGTGACCCCGCATAACATAACACACATATCCATAAAGTATTAATATAATTCATAACCACAACAGCAACAACAACAACAACAATTACGCAACTTAACATATGTACATACGTACATTATACGAAAAGTATTCATTTCAACAGCATTACGAGTATTTTTCTAAAAATATTATTCAATCGCGTTTGCTCTTCTTAAATAATTTCTTAATTCGTATTTCGTTTTGTTTTATTCTTTTTCTACATAATTCCATTATTTATTTATTTATAAATAAATAAATAAAATAAGCAATGTAAATATGATATTAAAAGCTAAGCAAAATGAAATAAAACGTTAAAAACAAAAAAAAATCAAAACTTATAACTTTATGAAATACATAAAAAATGTTAACTTTTAATTTATTTTATTTTATCTTTAAGGAAAAACGAATTTACTTTTTATTATTATTACAAAAAAAAAAAACGAAAAAAAAAATCCAGTAATTTTTTTTTTATTTATTTATTTATTTAACTTTTTATTTTTATTTATAAATTGATGGTCAAGAATGTTACTTTACGGTATCATTTCTTAGATTATTTTTCTCTCTCTGATGGTTTTTGTTTTATTCTGTGGCAACATCAAAATTTAATGTATCGCGCTCTTAAGACAATTAAAAAATTAATTTTTAATTTTTTTTTTTTTTGCTTTTTCTTAAAGATAATTTCAATTTGCAATTTTATTTAAAACAATATAATATGTATACGTAATAATAATTAAATAGTAAAATGTAAATTGGTCTTGGGAGTGTAAGAGGGAGGAGGGGGACAATATTAAATTTATAAAAGAAAGATAAATACTTTAAATGGCTGGGATTTCTTCTTTGTGTGTTCGTCTGCACCTCATCAGCTCTCTATATCTTAGCTATATAGAGTTGCTTAGATAGATATACGATAGACAATTTTTTTTTTTTTACTATTTTAATGTATATAAGATGTTAGATTGTGTTTTGATAACGTGAATAATGGATATGAAGTTGTAAATGATGTGTTACATTAGACATTTAAATAACTGGTTTTTTATGTCATTTCGTGTTATAAATCTATACGGTTTTATGGATTTCGGAATAGATATACGTAAAATAATTATTAAGGCAAATAATTCCTTTCTGCGGGAAGATACGGAACAAATACCTTGTCCGGAGGCGACAAATTTACTCGTTCAGTGTAATTAACAATTTACCATTCCTATAATTAAATCTCCTTGTGCGCAACCTTCAAGTATAGTCATTTAAATAATTTATTTAAAATTATAGTGTGGAGTAGGATTTCAGAACCACTAGGAATATTTAGAATAGACTTATAAATTTCATAACAACCACTAAATAAACAACCCTGGTTTAGTGTTCAAATAGCCTCATCCTGGAACATGAAATTTCATCCGGTTTAGCTGAAATTATTAATATTTCGAATTACTACAAAAATCTGAAAGTACACAATGTTAGTGAAAATCATATTCTGCATTCTATCTGGAGGCGTCCTGTTAGATCCCTTTGTAACATTAGCTAACGCAGGCTAGCGTGGTCAGTAAAAATTGTGAAAGAGTTATTCATCAACATAACTTCCTTCCATTTTATTCATCAACATAACTTCCTTCTAGAGCGATACAATAAGTCCAACTCCTCTGTAAAATTTCGATGCCTTTTTTGTAGAAATATTTATCTTTGTTTTCAAAATAGGCTCCAGTTTTGGCAATCACTTCTTCATTGGAGGCAAATTTCTTTCCCTGGAGCTTATTTTTTTATTTTGAGGTCTGTAAACAAATAATAATTGCTGGGCGCAAAACCTGCTGAATACGATGGACGTGGATGCATTTCAATGTGCAACGCGTTGTCATTTTCAATTTGTTGTGAGCAAACGCGGTACCCATTTCGAACACAGCTTTCTCATGGACAAATGTTCCTACAAAATAAGGCCAACACATTCCATTGATATCTTTACAATGTCAGTTATCTCATTCAACTTCACTTTACGGTCTTTCAAAACAATTTCGTGGATGTTTTTTTATCTTTTCTAGAGTCATAGCCTCATTTGGGCGTCCAAAGCTTGGTGCATCATCGGTGGTTGTACGACCATGTTTAAATTCAGCGTACCAGTCAATGATGGTTGATTTAAGGACAACATAACACACGTTACAATAAAAGTTGCGTCACTAAACAACTGTAACTTGTACACTTAATGATCGAAATGAAATGAGATTTTAACATCATTTGAAGGTTGATTGAATTCTAAAATCATATCAGTTTTAAATTTATTTGGCACCATCAGGTGATGTAATATATTATGGTCAGCACCATCAAAATCCATTTCCTATGCCAACGGTACTGGTGTTGCTTTAATACTGAAATCGCCTTGCAACTGGCTGAGTCAGACGGCGCGGACCACTCCTTTATAGAAAAATCACACTGTTTTGTTAATTTTACTTCCTTTCTTGGACGCAATTGTTATTTCTATTTATTTTTATGTTGTATTTAAATCAAACCTCTCAATCAACAACAATTAAATTCATTAAAATTAAAGTAAAGTTCAAAATTACAAATTATAATAGTTTCTCCATCTCCTACTCACTTCCCCCTTTTTTTTAGAAACAAAATAAATCTAAGGCAGTGTGATAAACGAATAATAGATTTCTTCACTAACTCTGTTTCCAAATTAAACTAATTTTTGTTCCAATTCTCAACATTCTTCCACTGGTGACAAGAGTTGCCATGCGAATCTTGCTTACTTTCATCTACTTTGAGATCGAGTATTGCAAACTTTAGTTGCTGGCCGAGTATACCATCTGTCATCAATTGAGCCAATTTCCAATGGAACTTGAATTGATAATATTTTAAGCTTCTTGGGTCTCATCACAGGTTAGTTCCCCTCCGATTTTTTGTTGATCAGTCTTCAATAAAATGATTGATTGAAGTGCCCATGCAATTGTCCGTACTAGTCTTGACCATTTAGAAAACCTTTCAATATCTGGAATTAATACCAATGGTTCATCTATAGGTTTTTCACTCCAAATTCAACCTTTTACAAATCTTGTTCATCAATTTCCAAATAAAATTCACCATTTTCCAAAAGACTTTCATCCTTTTCCAAATCACATCAAACTTTATCCAAATCAAATTCGCCTTTGTTCAAAACATATTCATCCTTTTCCAAATCAAATTCACCTTTGTTCAAATCAAATTCACCTTAGTTCAAATCAAATTCACCTTTATCCAAATCATATTCATCATTTTCCAAATGAAATTCAACCGTAGACCAAATATAGGTTTTGCACACCAAATTCAACCTTTTATAAATCATGTTCATCAATTTCCAAATAAAATTCACCATTTTCCAAAAGACTTTCATGCTTTTCCAAATCAAATCAAACTTTATCCAAATCAAATTCAGCTTTATTCAAAACATATTCATCCTTTTCCAAAACAAATTCACCTTTGTTCAAATTAAATTCACCTTTATCCAAATCATATTCATCCTTTTCCAAATCAAATTCAACCGCAGACGAAATAAAACCAACATAACCTATTTAATTTAATAAATTTATTGTATTTAAATTCTAGATTCAAAATATATGACAAGTATTTTATTTTTTAATCTTTGCAATCTATTCTGGGTTCAAAGCACTCCTAATTTCTCGCGAATCATTTTTCACGTCCTAGCCTCCCTCACGCAGTTGTCAGCCAAAATAACAAGTTAATCAAGTAAATTAATCTTTACTGCGATGTTTCATTCAAACTAGCTGCGTCTTGGCAACCTCATCTGGATGTGAAGCTGGTATCCGTCTATCGCATAGAAACCCAACAATTTCATAGTAATTCATTTTCACAGTAGAATTTTGGCTTGCCAGTGCGTAAGGTAGTACGTGTATAGAGAGCCGCGAAAGAGTTGGGAGAGCTTCGGCTTCAGAACAGATTGCAAAGATTAAAAAATAAAATACTTGTCATATATTTTGAATCTAGAATTTAAATACAATAAATTTATTAAATTAAATAGGTTATGTTGGTTTTATATCGTCTCCGGTTGAATTTGATTTAGAAAAGGATGAATATGTTTTGAATAAAGGTGAATTTGTTTTGGTAAAGTTTGATTTGATTTGGAAAAGGATGAATATTTTTTGGAAAATGGTGAATTTTATTTGTAAATTGATGAACATGATTTGTAAAATGTGAATTTGGAGTGCAAAACCTATATTTGGTCTACGGTTGAATTTCATTTGGAAAATGATGAATATGATTTGGATAAAGGTGAATTTTATTTGAACAAAGGTGAATTTGTTTTGGAAAAGGATGAATATGTTTTGAATAAAGCTGAATTTGATTTGGGTAAAGTTTGATTTGATTTGGAAACGGATGAAAGTCTTTTGGGAAATTGTGAAGTTTATTTGGAAATTGATGAACATGATTTATAAAAGGTTGAATTTGGAGTGAAAACCTTATATATATTATGTGCAAATTAAGGTTTCAATTCTGCATCTATTTCACTACTTTCATATAAAAACGTGGGTTCCACAAACAATCTAATCACTGGAAACACTGCGGGCTCAGATTTCAACTTCGTCCTATAATATGCGACAAATTATCGATATCGTTTGTGATCTGATGTACACTACCAAAGCACGTCCATCGAGTCAGACCAGAACCATCAATTCGTTGGTTCTAAAGTGTGAGCGCAACATATCATATTCGCTAAACGAGTGCCTAGCAGGGCCGCCTGTATTTCCAGTCTAGGAACCAATCAACACGCAGATAATACCATCTTCATGTTCGAAGCGAACATATGCAGCAGCTGCTTACGCTACCTCAATGGCTCACTTGACTGCTGTTCGCCATATATCTAAGAATCTTCACACATATACAAGGATATATTCTCCCAGCTCCCGTAATACTTGTATAGAATTTGAAATGAAATTTCTTATTTCAAACCCACCGCGAGTGAATAAATTCGAATCACTTTTTTGGCAATTTTTATGGTCTCTTCTTCGGAGAAGAAGCTGTCGAGCCAGTCGTCTACGTAATAACTATGACAGATCACCTTACACGTTTCTGCGCTCTCTTCCTGAAATTTCATTGCGTTAAGGTTTTTTTTACGAATTGTGCCGAGCTAGGCGAGCATATTGCTCCGAATTTCATTACTGTCATGACATAATCAGACAATATTCCAATTTGATGGAACGTTACTTTTATGTCACCTGCTAGAGCAAAGGGTCGTTGACGAAATCTCATTATAATGTGGACCTAATAAATCTGGCCCTTTCAGTAAAGCTGAATTTAACGATGTTCCGTTTACTTCTTCTGCTGCATCCCACACTAATCGAATTTTCTCTGGCTTATTCGGATTGGTAACTGTGAAAATAGGTAGGTACCATGTTCGCTTGTAGATCATCATCGTTTGACTCTTGATTAATTTCCGAATAAACCATTTTTTCTCATAACCCCTTCCTTTCAAGTTTTCTTTCCAAACAGTCGAGTCGGCGCACGGCCATATAGGATAGCTGTTTGGGAAAGCAACAGTATTTCTCCGCCACAAAAATCCGGTTTCGTAATAATTACCAACTTTTTGTGTAGTTCTTTCCATAATTTCCCGAGCACGTTATATTCCTTTGATTCAATCAATTTCTCTGAAATTTTAACGAGGAAATTTTCTAATTAGAAAAATTACTTCACTTTGCCATGTAGGTCATCCGCTGCGTTTTGTAATTGATTTTCCAGAATTGAAGTGTTTTGGCAGCAATTGGTTCCCCAATATGGCCTTCTCGAATCTAAAGTGGTTCTGCTAAATGCAAGTATTGTAACCCAATTAAAATTCTAGGCCTAGCATTTTCATAGCAGTCAAACGGTATATTTCGTAGGTGACTGAACTTGGTAGTGGATAGACGCTGTCATATAAGAAACACCTAAAATCTCCAGATCGACAAGATGACTGCGTTTTTCTGTCCGTATTGTACTACCGTGTTGTATACATTCTAGGCTCTATTGTGGACCATCGAGTTTTAACTTATTTTCCACCTCCTCGTGTTGGACAGTTACACTGGAAACCTCTTCCAAGAAATGTCGTAATAACATGATTTGTGTACTATGGCATTATGAAACAATTGATGATGGCTTCCTTTACATCCATCTATCTCACATTTTACACGAAGCTTGCATGTCCAAAATTGATGTCTTTTGAAGTATTTTCGGCACAGACCGTTGCTAGTATGATCTTCCATCTTTCATTGTTTGTCATATTTTTAAATTTAGGATATACTGCCATTAGGTGTGCAAGCTCACATTTCAAAACGGATGTTTGATTATTATCAGCTGGTTTGACAAATTTACATGTGTTGTCAGCAACAGCCTCCTCCTCGAGCTTGACCTGGTCATCATTCGAAGCTTTAGTTTCCACTATAGAATAGTATTAACATATTTTTATCTATTTTGATTTGCTTCCTGAAATCTTGTCAAACTTTTGTAGTTGTGCTGTAATCTCTAAGCGTATGTAGGTTGGCCGATTGCAATTTGACCTTGAATTCGGCCCATTGCAATTTTAGAGGTGCTGGAAATTTCTGAAAGACTTTTCGGATAAGTGACGAGTTGTTCAGAAGTTCCTCGTTCTGGCACGCTATTGCTGTTGTACAAAGGTATTGCACTTGCATTGAAAATCTAGCTAATGCTTCTAACATTTCTGGATGGACTGGTGGCCTTGATTTAATATGCTCTATCATCTTCAATGTCTTTATAATTTGGGGCACGTTATGTGGAAACTATCGATAGGCTTTCGCCACATCCTTTGCGTCACCCTTCAAACATTTTTCCAGTCTTTCTAGGTTTTCATTATTAGTCAGCCCGCATAACTGTGTTGTGCATGATATAAACGTAGATATAAACATAGGCCACTCCGACGGACTGCCATAAAATGATGATAGCTCCTTTGAAATAACTTGTCTCATTGTTATTCATGGTTGATCGTCCCAATCGTTTTTCGGATTTGAATTTTCGGGCAACTTTCTAGGCATCCAAAATGTGTTGAGTATCAAGCTTTGAATGGTAAGCCAATTTCTGTTGATTCATCCTAAAGTGATCTGGATCATCGCTGGTTATTTGCACTTGATTATTCAACGAATTTGATTTAAAATAAATTCCTCTTGTCATCTGGTCTGGAAATACTATTTGTTTATTATGTTACAACTACAATTAAATTCATTAAAATTAAAGTAAAGTTTAAAATTACAAATTATAATGCTTTTTTCCACTATTTATTCTTTTCCTTCCTCGTATTACTCTCCATCTCCCAATCGCTTCCTTTTTTTAGAAAAAAAAATCTAACGCAGTGTAATAAACGAATAATAAATTTCTTCACAAACTCAATTTCGAAATTAAACTTTTAGTTCCGATTGTCCACAACCGGCGTCACACTGTATGTTGAACTGTCATCCATAATCAGGACTTATCAATTCAATAACAGTTTCTGTAGTGAAGAACACTTTTGTTTCGACTTACCAGTGCGATCTGTGAACGGCGCGATCAAACTTACTTTTATCGACATTAATTGTAGGTTAAGCGATTTTTAAAAGGCGACAAACCTCTTTGAGTAACAGAAGAATCCTCTTTGAGTAACAGAAGATCATCCAGATATACGAGAATTTTCTTATGCCATCTGTAAAAAACCACTCAGACCATCAATCAACACAGTGTTTGGGGTGCATTGCACAGCCCGAATAGCATTATCCGGAATTATGATATAAAGGCTGTCCAGGTACTGTAAACACTGTCTTACCCCTGGATTGTGGATCGAGAGGTATTTGCAAAAGGCGTCTTTGACGTTAATGGTTTTTAGTATCGCGGGTTTGATAAAAATGACCCAACCATCCATAGACAAGAGGAAGCGGATAAGCATCCTATCATTCTGTCCAGCTCATCGTACATCAACTTTTGTATTGCTGAAGACGCAGCGTAGTACCTTTCTTTTACAGGCTTTATGAACCGACATCTAGTGCACAAAACGTGAAATTTAGGAACTGCGGCTTTTTTAGAAATTTTATCCGTTATATACGAGTATTAACAATTACGAGGAAAGTTTTGGAGTAATATCATCTCATTTGGCTCACAAGCGTGGGTACACTCTTTTGTGGTTGCTTTTGTTGTATGCATAACCGTGAATGTTTCTAAGTTGGTAAAATCGAGGCGTTACCAGTAGTAGACCTGGGGTAGGGTCCCAGGAAATCCATGCACAAATGCTGCATTGGCCTAACTGCTAATATTTGTTGGCCCATCGGAGGTTGGATTGCGAGGTTTGGTGAATTCGATTCTTTACAAATTTGGCAGTTTGATAAAAGTTTCTTAACATCGTTGGACATTGTTGGCTAATAGTAGTACCTCTGTAATCGAGTAAGGGTTTTAACTATTCCTAAATGAGATGACAACGGGGGATCATGTGCTAATTGGACCAGTCCTTCGGTTAAATTTCCTAGAACGTAAAGTTTCTACAATGGGAAGTCACTACTGGGGTCATCACGACGATTAGAGGGGTTGATATAGACTTTGTCATTGGCTACTCGAAGATTCACGTACGCGGAAGGATTAATTTGCACCTTTGAAGCGAGAAAGGCGTACTCGTCCGTATGGAATGCGGAAGAATCGAGATCCAAGTGCAATGGTTCATCACTTACTTCTTCCATAAAGGCTCGTGATAGAGCATCTGGGACCTCATTCTGCGATCCTTTCCGATGCATAATTTTAAATGTGAAGCCTTGCAATTTCAGTGCCCATCGGGCGAGTCGACCACATAAATCAGTCTGCCCCATCAGCCATTTGAGGCTCGCATGGTCAGTGTTCTTTACGCATAACACCGCGGCAAGACATTCCAATTCGGTGACCGAATAGTTCTGCTGTGCTGCGTCACTTCATTCAGTCGTCGGGCGTCTAAGCACATTCGAACTTTGTCATTAGACTTTGTGACCAATGTCACCGGGAAACTACAGGAACTGTTGGACTCCTCAATTACCCCCAGAGCCAACATCCTGTCTAATTCTCCGTATAGGACTTTCTGGACGGCCGGAGACACAGCGTAATGCCGTTGCTTGATAGGCTTAGCGTCTCCCACGTCAATATGGTGAGTCACAAGATTAGTTCGACCCAAACCTAGCTCATCACATGAAGGAAATTCCTTGATTACGTCATTTAGGATTTGTGTTTGTTGCGGAGTAACTTCATGATGTGGAAGTTTATTCTGGGGTTCAATCGTAGAATTATCACTAATTTCAGCGATAGCCTGAGAGGGGCTTTTAATACAAATGTTGAACTCACGCCAGAAATCGATTCCTAAGTACAGCTTTTGTTTGAGACTAGGAACTATAAAGACTTTTAGAGTTTTTTTCTATACCATTATAATTTATGGAAGCGTATAAATACCAAAATACCCTAGCCTTGTCTCCAGATGCGGTTTGTATACTAGTAGGCAAATGAAAGATCCTATATCGAGAGTCTTCCAAAAACTTTTCGCTTCCCAAACCTAAGGCTGTTATGGTAAAACTACTGTAACATAAGGACGGGTATTAATAACGTCATCTACCACGGCTTCGGAAATAATTTCGCGAAGAACACGCTTATGCCTCCAATAATTACGGGCTCGAAGAAGTTCGCGTAAAGACGTTTCAGTCGGTAATGCAAGTGAATGGTTGTGGTGGTTAAATGAAAAGGGTAGTGAAGTTATTTCGGGAGTAGATATGACAACGGTTGATCGTTGTGAACGTTTGTTATTGTTCTGGGAAGAGGAGAGGGTGTCGGATTCCCAGCGAAACGAACCCTCATATGGGAGTTTCCCGAACATCTAAAACAATGCGGTTTGACAATACCAGGACGGCCGCAACCGAAACACAATTTTGGTTTGGGGCAAACCATGTACATATGGCCGATGTTACACAGTTTTACTGGGTTGCACCGGGGAAGATTCCTTTCGTGACCGCCAATTTAATTCGTCCACTTGAACCGTCTGTATAGTGTTTGTTCATCTAAATCCACCTCGTCCACATATTTACGCACACATAGTTTTTCGGGCTCGTATCCAGTCCTGCCCCAGGTATCTTCTAAAGCCAAGCATCGTCGTACCAGGAAAGCAATGGAGAATATCTCTTGATCTGCCAGCGCGTTTTGGAAGCCTTTCCTCATGTTGCGTCGAATGATGTGGAGAAGTTCTGAATCGGGAAGTGGTGTTTTCTGAACTCTAAGCTTCTCTTGATATCGTGTTCGGTCCTCCGGTCTTGGAAGCGTTCGATCAAATTCGCCTTTAATGTATTCCAAGATACATTCGGGTTGCGTTCGATATGACACCAGTACCAATTCAGCGCCGCGCTTTTCAGCAATGCTCCTAGTTGATGCACCAACTCGTCATGCCCGATTCCAAATGTAGAGGCCTGGTGTTCCACCCGGAACAAGAACCTCTCGACCGCCCACTCCCGAGAATCGCCGTTGAACGAAATTTTCCATTTGTCCAAATGGTGTGCGGAGTACGCCGGCGTTTTAGGAGAAAGACCTGTACTAGAAAGTACCTTAGACACATCCTGGATATCTTTGTCACCTCCTCCGTGTGGTTCCGAAGTAGATTGATGTCTTTTAGTTCTAGGTGGTGCTTTTGTATTCTTTGGGGTATGGGGGACTCTTCATCCTCGGATGTTGAGAGTTCCTCTGGGTCTTCTTGCGGATTCGCCTTAATTTGTTCCAAAGTTTCATCTAGATTATCACCACCTTCTTGTAATGATTGAAATATTCACGGCATTGTTCCTTATAGGTTTTGGTACTATATAATAACCTTTCTAACCGGCCTTGGACGTGTAGTAGCCTCCGCAGTAAGTATTTCCTTCGGTGTAGGGGCATACTCAGGCTCGGTCGGGTCTAAAGGTTCTTTCTGTTTCTTTTTCCTATGTTTTTGTTTTTTCCTCGACTCTTCTATCGGCACCCAAAATCACAATTCCTGCTTAAATTTCAGAAAAACAACAAAGTCAACCTTCTTGGTTGAAAATTAAATCTTAAAAATTTATCTAGTTCTTTTTCGTGTTTTGTAAATGCTAAACTGTTGACATCATAGCAAAAATTGAGACAACTGTCATTGGAGCTGCCACTTCCACCACACAGATTTGTACTAAATTTCTCAAGGATCTCGCAAGGATGGTCTAAAGATCAGGGAATCCATCTATTACGAAGGCACTCGTACCACAATATCGATATAAACCCTATTGAAATAGTACCTTAACTACCTCCCTACCTCAAACGTTTGAAGCATATCAATGTTCTCAGTAGGCGTCGCATTGATGCAAAATTTATATAATTTTTGTCCATCAAATGCTGTCGAGTAACATCGAGTCCCGTACCTTAGTCGATCGTATAAATTCCAATTAAAAACCATCGTGCGTTAAGAATGCTTCCTGCATTTAGAACTACACCTCACAGAACTTTTTACGGTCAGAACGGGTCCTTTTTTTTATTTATTATTATTATTTTTTTTATATATTTTTATCATTGTTTCTTAACACACTTCGCCATGATATCCTTGATTACAAAAACCTCCTGAATTATATTGAAACAAATAATAATAAATTGATGGAGACTCCTCGCGTACGGTCACGGACGGGTGGGTAGTTAGTCATTGGGAATGGGATTAGGTTAAAGGAGTCTGTAACCGGAGCAACTTTTTCGTAACTAGCTTTCCTTTCCTATCCTTCGGTTTTATTAAATGTAATGCTGCACGGAGGAGCTGTCGTGAGCACTCCCAATCAATCAATCAAATTAATTATATTTAAATTTAACTATTTCTAAGTTTGTCATGTGTTTTGCGGGGACCAAATGCCAGTGGTATAAATTGGCTAAAAGAAACAATGAAAACAACAAATACGGAAAGTAATACCCCAGGTGGTACAGCAGCAGATATGCTGACAAATCCACACTCTTCGCAGGCAGGCCCAATAGATTCTGGGGTGGGCCAATCATTGTTTAACCCATTTGGACGAAGTTCCAATTACCTAGATCACCAAAATATTCAACTGAAAATATATTTCAGTACGAGAAGGAAAATGCCGAACTCCGTGAACAACTACGAGAAATAAAAGAATTTACAACTAAATTGAAAGAAGAATTTACAATTCTAAAGAAAGAGAATGAACTCAAAAAAGCAGTTGAAGCACGTGCAGTATTTGGGACGACACCTAATCCTGCAATCGACGATGACGCATCAATCCATTCAATCCATTCTACACGGATGAAGAAGAATTGGAAAGAGAAACAAATTGGATGTTGTACCGGAGTAAAAGACCAAGTAAGAAAAGGAAAGCTCAACACTAACCAGAAATGGCAGAAACTTTACTATCAACTTCAACAGAGGTTTCTAGAAAACAGTTAGTCATCAAGAAAGAGAAATCACCTCCACCAATAAATGTCGATGAGTCATCACGAGAGGTAGGAAAATCACCCGAACGGCAACCAGCTCAACAAAATGAAGCACAGACAAAGGTAAAAGCCCCGCCACCGATTTTCATAGTAGGAGTAACGAACTACTCAGAAATCCAAAGTGTAATGAGTACTGTTACGGAACAAGAGTATAAAATTACTGCTCTGAACAATAATGTATGGAAGATTAACACTTCAAATCCAAACGCATACAGAAACTTGTCAATGAAGCTGAATACGCAAAAATATCAGTGGTACACGTACGAAAATAAAAACGATCGTCCCATCAAGGTCATGGCAAGAGGGCTACATCCAATCTGTGAAATTAATTCAATAATGGAGGATCTAGAAAATAAAGGTTTTAAAATCCTTGATGCCGTAAACATTATTAAAAAAGAGAGACGTAGCGGAGACAACCGACTTGAAGCCGTTTCAAAAAGAGGGCTTCCCCTGTTCATGCTAACGTTTGATAAATCCGAGAAAATAGAAAACATTTACAACATAACTGGCATACTCAACATGCGAGTAAAGATCGAAGCTGTTAAAAGAGGCAGTACAAGAATAGTACAATGTAAAAAATGCCAAGGCTTTAACCATACGCAACGATATTGCGCGCGCGATCCAAGATGTGTGAAATGTGCTGAAAAGCACCCAACACAAACTTGCAAATTATCAAAAGAAGAACCAGCAAAATGTATAAATTGTAATGGGCAGCATCCAGCCAGCTACCGAGGATGTGAGGTTGCCAAGCAGCTACAAAAAATGAGGGATCAGGCACGCAAACCCCCTCTAAGTCAACCAAATAAGAATCGAGCAAGAAACGAATCATCTATGCGTAGGGAGAATTATACATATGCACAGGCCGCTTCAAATTCGAAAGAAAATGAGGCGAACGGTACCGAAAATTTCAAAAACACTGTCCAAGCAATTCTAAATAGCCTTGAGGAACAGAATAAACTAAATAAGTTAATTCTGAATCGACTTAACCTGCTGGAAATACCAAGTTCCAAAACAGTTAAAAATAAATAATGTCTGCAATACATAGTTCAACTCATAATTGCGGAGCAGAATCCAGACATCAAAACTACTCATTAAGAATAGCCATATAGAATGCAAACGGATTAACACAACACCTGGATGGATTAGAACTATTTCTAAATACCGAGAAAATTGATATATGCTTAATATCAGAAACACATTTTACCAGCAGCTTCTATGTATCAATCCGGAGATATACTTGTTACCATACCACAAATCCTGCAGAACGAGCAAGAGGAGGGTCAGCTATATTTATTAGGGATAATATTAAACATCACGAAGAATTAAAAATAGAAAAAGAATCCATGCAAGTAACCACCGTGACGGTTAAATTTGGTCATCACAACACCTGTAATATATCTGCAATATATTGCCCCCCACGGTATAAACTAAAAAAAGAAGACTACATTAATCTGTTCCAGAAATTGGGAAGTAACTTCATTGTCGGAGGTGATTTTAATGCAAAAAACACCTTCTGGGGTTGAAGACTAACCTCTCCAAAAAGCAAAGAATTACTTGCAGCTGGCCAATACTCGAACTGTGAATTTTACTCAGGAGGGAAACCAACGTACTGACCAACAGATCCTCCCAAAATCCCAGACCTTATAGATTTTTACGTCACTAAAGGCATATCGGAACGCTACATCTTCTTAGAAAATGATGAAAGTCTAATATCTGATCATTCTCCTGTTATTATGACGGTTAGTGAAAATGTAATAGAAAAAACAAATTCACCACAACTAACAAACAACAAAACAAATTGGGAATTGTTTAAGCAGTTAGTGGAGGAAAAAATAGAACTTCAAGTGCCAATCAAAAGTGAATATGAAATAGAAGAGGAACTAGACCGGCTCGTTGATGTCATACAATGGTCGGCTTGGGAATGCACCCCAAATTATCATCCAGGAAAGAAAACGCCGTTATTTACCCAATAGAAGTAAGAGAATTAGTGCAGGAAAAACGAAAAGCCCGAAAGAAATGGCAGAATACACGTGCGCCGCAAGATAAAACCACCTTAAACAACTTGTGCATCAAACTTAAGGTACTCATAAAAGCAGTGAAAAATGAAACAATTGGAAAGTATCTCTGTTCTCTAGCCCCAACTAAAGATACCGACTATTCCCTCTGGAAAGCACCAAAAGGGTTAGGTTAGAGTGGCTGCTATCGCACACTTATGCCAATAATGGCCCATTGTGATACCACAGGATCCAATCTCCCCTTACTCCCGCTGAAACCAACCAGAGCTACTGATGTAGCGTAAAATATCTCGCACCCCAAAGTCCGCGAGTTCAGAAAGGCTGTCCATGTTGTACACACCCAAGTACCTATGTCTTTTGTAGGATAGTGCTGGACACGAGCATAGGAAGTGAACTAACGTCTCTTCCTCCTCTTCGTCCATACAACTTCTACAAAAGTCATTCGTCTCTAGACCCAGCCTTCTCGCATGTTCCCCAAAAAGGCAGTGTCCTGTCAGTATCCCTACGACCAATCCTAAATCTCGTTTTCCCAGGGATATAAGTGCCTTGGAGCGCCGCAGGTCCAGTTTTGGCCAAACCTGTTTTGCTACCCTGCACGTGAGAGTGTTGGTCCACCTCTCATCTGTCAAGGCGATTGCCTTTTTACTGAGCGTCAATTTGAGCGCTGCTATAGGCGTCCCCAGTCCTGCCCTTTCCGGTTGCATCTGGAGAGTCGTACCGTACCTAGCTAGTTCGTCTCCCCTGCAGTTTCCTGTGACGTCCGAGTGACCAGGGACCCAGATTATCTGGATACTGAAATACTCGCTCATCTCATTAAGAGATGATCGGCAATCCAGCGCCACCCGTGACTTCAGAGAAACCGCCTCTAGTGACCTGAGTGCCGCTTGACTGTCCACATAAATCGCGATATCCCTAACAGATACCACGTTATGCTTCAACCATGTCACGACTTCCCCTATCGCCACCACTTCAGCCTGGTACACGCTGCAGTAGTCAGGGAGACGAACAGAAATATTAACATTAAGCTTCTCACAGAAGACTCCGGCTCCTACTTTGCCGTCTAGCTTAGAGCCGTCCGTGAAAAATTGCAGTGCCTCGTTTTCCAGTATTGATCCGTTCCTCCAGGATTCCCTAGAAGGACAGATGATCCGGAAACCTATATCGAAGCACAACGTTGGTTTAATATAATCTAGATTCACCAGTTCTTCCCCTAGTGATCTAACTATCGTCGAGTGTCCCGCCTGAAGACACTTCCACTGAGAGACAGCCGAGAGCCTTGTAGCCACATTGGCTGCCATCTGCTTACCAAAAAATTCGATTGGAATAAGATGGAACATAACCTCTAAAGCGCGTGTAGGTGTTGTCCTAAGCGCCCCGCTTATAAGCATACAGGCCGTTCTTTGCACCTTCTCCAACATCCTTATATAGGTTACCTTTTCCAGAGCTGGCCATCACACGCCCACCCCATACATCAGCACAGGCCTTACCACTGCGGTATAGAGCCAGTGTACCAGCTCTGGTTTCAAACCCCATTTCTTCCCTATGGCGTTTCTACACGAGTAAATGGCTACATTAGCCTTATTCACCCTTTCTACAATGTTAGGCTTCCAGCTGAGCTTACTGTCCAAGATTATGCCCAAAAATCTCGCTCTGTCAGCAAAAGCCAGTCTAATGCCGTTCACGGTAGGAGGGCTAACTACCGGAATTTTATATTTCTTAGTAAATAGTACCAGCTCTGTCTTGGAGGGGTTGATCCCTAATCCCCCATCCACACCAAAAGGGTTAAAACGACCAAAAACGCAGATCCCCCCAATCAAAACAAACGATGGGAATTGGGCTAGAAGTGCGAAAGATAAATGCTACTGAAGTTAGCCGAAAATTTCAGCCGAAAAAAAACCTGCTTTATCGACATATTTTGTATCAGGTGGTAGTAAAAAATTTTGTTGGTATGAGCCGAAAATTACATGTAATTGAAGTTATAGCAGTAAATTTTCACCGAAAAAAATTTATTTTATTATTTAATAATTCGTATGTTTAAAGGTAAACTGGATGAAGTTAGACTAATTCGTAAATAGCTGGATCCCGTATTTATAATTTGTCGTGTTAGTGGACTATGAATTTGAGTTGTGGCACTAACAGTGAACACCTGTGCTAAAAATCAGACCATATTTTATGTAGCATAATTCTTGAATGGGCTGGAATTTTGAAATTGCCGAATTAACACCTCACAATTTGCAATTGAAAGTAGGCTCAGTCAGCATCACCGCGTAACATCAATCAACCCCGAATGTGCAATGGAACAAGACTGGCTGTCAAAAATCTTATGAACAACGTCTTCGGAGCGACGATTATCAAGCGAAAGTACAAAAAGAGAGGATGTTTTGATTCCGCGCTTCTAAATGATTCCAATGGACTTGCCATTCATGTTTAAACGGCTGTAATTCTGCGTGCTTCTGGCATTCGTGATGATAATGATCAAATCACAAGGCCAGTCTTTGGAAGTTTCTGGAATTAGCTTGGAGCTTCCGTGCTTTGCGCATGGACAATGCCGCGTATGTCACGTGGTAGTTTACCACAAATCTTTACATTGAATGTTAACCTCATTTCATTTTCATGTAAATATAAGACATTCACTTCATTTGAATATCGATCGAGTTTCATTTAATCACCAAACGAAACTCAAACCGTACACAGTGCAGTCAATATTGCCGATCTCAATGAATTAGAGTTGGAAGGTTGATTGGGATTCATATTCGCTTATAAAGAATTACATTCAAATAAACAAACAAATGCCGTTCTCAACCGCTCATAATCCTGAACATTTACACTGATCTGTTTATGGTTTTATGATGATAGTGATCTATTGTAACTGTTTTGTAATTGACTATAATCAAAATTTTCTATAATCTCCATCACTGCACGCCTGATTCATTTGGAGTAACCCATTTAGCTCCACGTGGAGGTATGAATCTCGCACTTCGCCAAATATGCTTAAATGTAATTAAATTTTTATGATCCAGAGGTTTGGGGGCATAAACATGGCATCCGCAGCTATATACGAACTGGTCTAACTTCATCCAGTCCAAATTACCACTGAACATGCGTTCAGATTTTAATTTATTTCACTATGATGCTATAGCGGGTGTTAGCGGGTTTTTAATATTGTTTTTAATTTATTACACTCACTATATGTATTTATTGTTTCATATAAACTATTTATTTATTTATTATTTAATGTGTCTACAAGAGTACTAATTTCACAACATTAAATGGTGGACGACTGTTCGCGACACTTTTCACTTTTATTATTATTATTTTTGAGACCGTGTCTCTTTGAACTTCTAAACGCGACTCTCCTTTTTCGTTTCTGATTTCCGGATCGTCGATAAATATCTCGATATTTATCGATCGTCGATAAATATCGAGATTCGCGGAATTAATTTTGTAGTTGGCGAAATAGCTCTATTCAGCAAAACGAGCAATGCCTCGTAATTAAGCATCGCGGTGTATAAATAGTTTTGCTACGAAGAGTGCCATGAAGTGAAAAGGATTTTTAATGATTTTTGAGCCGCTACAATGCTACATAAAATATGGCCTGATTTTTGGCGGTGTTCACTCTTAGTGCTACAACTCAAATTCGTAGCCCCCTAACACGACAAATTATAAATACGGGATCCAGCTATTTACTAATTAGTCTAACTTCATCCAGTTTATATTACCTTTAAACATTCGAATTATTAAATAATAAAATAAATTTTTTTCGGCGAAAATTTACTGCTATAACTTCAATTACATGTAATTTTCGGCTCATACCAACAATTTTTTTTACTACCACCTGATACAAAATATGTCGATAAAGCAGGTTTTTTTCGGCTGAAATTTTCGGCTAACTTCAGTAGCATGAAAGATAAAGCTGACCTGTTTACTGAACATCTTGAAGAAACATTTCAACCTCTAGGTCGGCAGACCAGTTACGAAAACACTGCTAATACGCCCAGAATACCTGATTTCGACAATATCAGGCCTGTAACATTGAAAGAACTAAAAGCTGAAATTAAGAACATAAAAGTAAAGAAAGCTCCCGGTTACGATCTGATAACAGGGCAAATAATAAAGGAGCTGCCTGAAAAAGGGGCCCGTAAATTACTGCACATAATCAATGCGATCCTAAGGAAAAAACATGTGCCAATGCAGTGGAAAGTAGCAGAAGTAATAATGATTCCGAAACCGGGCAAGCCACCGAATGATAGAAAATCTTATCAGCCAATTTCACTTCTATCAACACTAGCGAAATTGTTTGAGAGGCTGTTGCTCAAAAGATTAAAAAATACCATAGAACAACGAAACCTTATCCCAGAATATCAGTTTGGTTTCAGAGAGAAACACTCAACTATTGAGCAGGTTCACAGGCCTACGGATGTCATTGAGAATACATTAGAGAGGCAAAAGGTTTGCTCTGGCATCTTCTTAGATGTGGCACAGGCCTTCGATAAGGTATGGCACAGAGGTTTATTCTTCAAACTACATAGAGATTTACCAAAACAATATTATATGATTTTAAAATCATACATAGAGAATCGCCACTTTCCGGTGAAATATGAAGATGAATATTCCGAGCTAAAAAAGATTTCGGCAGGAGTCCAGCAGGGTACTGTTTTGGGACCTATTCTTTACTTACTCTACACCAGAGATTTACCTCAATTAAACGATGTTACCGTTGCAACATTTGCTGATGATACTGCAGTTCTCTCAGTAGGAGACACTATCAAGGAATCGACAAGGATCCTACAAGAAGCATGTGACAAAATCATAAAATGGACAAAAAAGTGGCGTATCGGGCTCAATGAATCGAAACCCACGCAGGTGAATTTTACTAATCTAAAAGTCAGTTACAAACCTGTAATCATTAACGGTCAGCAGATTCCGTATGCAAATAAGGCTAAATATCTAGGAATGACCCTAGATACCATGCTCAGATGGAAAGAGCACGTTAAAAAAAAAAAAGAAGAACTTAATATCAAATATCGAAAAATGTATTGGCTGCTCGGGAAAAACTCGGAATTGTCAACCGAAAATAAATTGCTAATAATAGCTGTGTTTTTTTATTAGCGCCCGATAGCTGTATCCGGAGCAGCCAATTTTCTATGCCAAAACTTATATTTAGCGCGCTATTATTGCATGTAATTAATTTATTTAACTCTAAAGTAAAATTTTTCATTCAACTTTTTAATTAAAAATCGATAAAAAAATATCTTGGCTCACTTATTTATCGGGAGCCGCTATCGGGAGCACTATCCATTTCAGGGTGAAACTTTAAATCTCCCTTGTTTTGTACAACCCTTAAATAAAATAAAACTTCAAATTTTGACGTATGTCAATTTTTTTTTATTTTGTATTCGTTTAGAAAAATGTACGAAATTCTTTTTAGTAAAAAATAATTTTGTTTTAAAAAAATTTATAAAAAAAAAATATTAAATTTATAATATAATTTAATTTTTATTAAAATTAAAGTACGCAAGTGATGAAATTATTTAGCCGCATTCGTACGATGTATTGTTGCGACGGGGTCAGACCGATAACCATCGATTTTTGGAAATTGTACAATTATCATATGTAGAAAGTCGGGACGTGATCTAAATGCTATCGATGTGCTATCACAATCCACAATTTGCAATTTTGGACGAATGTACGAGCGCCGTTTTGGTCGATGTCGAAGGATGCATTGTTGCTACATGCCGAAAATCAGGAATCACATTATTCACCGTATCCCATCGTAAATCACTATGGAAACACCATGATTACTTTTTACAGTTCGAAGGACGTGGCGGTTATGAATTTGGGCCAATCAGTGGAGCAAAAGACGAGCGTGGGAAAATTTTCCGGTGGAAGAAGAACAATTTTAATTGCCTAATTTAATTTAAATTTATATCACTGTAAAATTTTAATCGTTAAAAATTTTTTAATTTTTGTACAGTTCTTGTGTTAGCGGATAGTCGTTCAATTTCATAACATGTATCTAAGGATTTAAAATACATAATAAAATCGTGAAAAATAAGGAAAACTTTAATAAATTATGTTTATAAATCAAAAATATTTTGTATATTGATAAGAAAATTTATTGAATTAAAAAACACGATTTCAACTGTTCATTAGTTTTTCTTGAACCGCGTCGAAATCGTACATTGTTTCGCGCATTGATGAACCTTTTTAGGCATGGTATACTTATTTGTTGTGGTAAGTAATCGTGGGACGGGATTGCGAATCGCGGTAACACACTATTTATTAGTTCATGTGAGCATCTTCGTGGAAAAATAGTAGTGCCTCTCCGAAAAATTCATTAGCACATAGACGACATGGAACCTGATTAATTTCATCTTGTTCATCCAGAAAATATTCGGCTTAGGTTGAAGTTTGGGAACCTTCGTGTTTTATAAAATACTTATCGGAGCATGTGAGTTTTTCATTTGGTGGATCATCATCTTCTTCAAGGCGCTCTTCGAGTTCGTCATCCGGTTCGGACGTTAAAAGTGGAGATTCAACATCTCGCGACTGTTTAGTTTGTGGTAAATCATATTCTTGATAGATAGGTTCTATTCAGGAGATGGACTGTCACATAAATTTGTTATCATTGGTTCTTCAGTGTGCTGTCTCTAAAGCAGACTTTTTGAAGGCATTTTGCTCAAGGTGATATCATCCTCCGTATGTGATTTATCTTAACTGGATCGAATAATCGCTTATCTCCTCCGGGCATAAATTGTTCAATATTTGAAACAAATATTGTTGGGATTCGTACAGTAACGGGCCGCAGTGTTTTTTTTTGGTCTCGAATTAAGTGGCGGATCTTGTCTGCCCATTTCTGAGCTCTAGAAAAGAATAGTACATTGGATTAAAATCCTCTACCTACCTACAGGATCGAAATAATTCAATGGTACTTACTAATCCCCATTCTTTGGAAATTCGAAATAATGGACCATACGGTTTTTAAGTTGCGAATTATATCATGAATTATCGCGAATTATATCAACACCGTCTCGACATTTTCACACCCATAAATCCATTATCACTATCGCTGTCATCTATATTTATGTTACTATCACCTGCGGTTGATTACAGCATTCTGAAATTAAAAAGATCGTTATAGAGCGATTCCTTACTTAGATGGTTCCAGCCAAATACGTGCTTATTCATGTCGCATGGCTTATAACTAATATTGTATTCCGTAAATGTTGTCCTAATTTTAACGGGCCGTCCAGCTTTTTGTAAATCATAAAATAAAATTTCTTTTTCAACGGGTGTCCTCATTGAGTATAAATTCATTTGGTGTATTATCCCAGCACGGATTATCGTAATCAAATAAAATTTCCGAGTTATTCAATTAAAGCGTATTTAGAAAAGCTCCATTCCAACTATTCATATCGCTTAAATTCGACTATATATCGGCAAATACGGGATCCAAGAAAGATACCGTATCTAGTTTACCATTTATCATTCCTTTACACTTTGTTACGGTTGAACTTTGTAGACGACGCTTTTTTTGCTTTAGCTTTAGCCCTTGCTTTTGGATCCTGCACATCATTACTACCCTCAGCAATTAAACTATCCGTTTCGGACATTTAATGAAATTCACGATAAAATCTAACTCATTTACAACTGTGGGCAACGATGTTTTGAATATTAATGACGTTCGAGAGGCTTTCGTTGGAGTAACATTTATATTTATAAGTATCACACAGGCACAGCACTCAAATTTTAAACTTAAAAAGTTATTCACTATAATTACTATTGTGAACAATTAAATATTAATTAAAACATTGTTAAATTATTTATTTCGCAATTTATTTGTTTTAAAATGTTTGCGATTTTTTTTTTCAAACAACATAAACACAAGAGTAGAAATGTCATTCGACTGCATGAAGTTTACAATCAATACCACTACAATAATAGGCCGTTTTTCTATATAAAAAAATTACATGAGTTGGTGTAGGTAAATACAAATAAAAACATGGGCGTCATAGGATGAACAAAAAATTACATGGGACGGAAAAAAAATCTTTACTTGTCACACTAAATCTGGTTTATTATCTACAAACATAATTTATCTGAAGGATCACGATAAATATTGATATTTTGCGAAACATTTAAAATAAAAATATTTCCCTACTGAGAAACTTTTCATTTACTAATTTACTGATAAAGCAACTACACAATTTTTCAATGACACGTGCGCGTATAAGTTTTTTAATTTCTCTTGGCTCTCGACACTTGTATTATTTGTTTTGGTTTTGTTTCACGACATACAGTACCGAAGAAAAATAGTAAACTTAATTTCATACATTTTATTTGTGTAATGAATTTTAGATTAAAGAGTGTAATATTTTGTATGTTACAATAAAATTTTTATTTATATTCGATTGTTTTTTTTAGTAATTATGTACAACCAACTAGATCACGCAATTGGACTTATCATTAGTATTGATTGATTAAAATTTGTTTTGGTTTATTACACCGTATTAATTAAAAATCAAGTGTTATTTGAACAAAAATAAAACAAAAACATTTTGTTGTCATACGCAAAGACGTACACCCATCCCCTTCAACATATTTTGGTTTACTAAAAAAGTAAAAAAGCATGCAAGAGCGGCAGTATAAAATCTCGTATATTTTTGTTTTTCTTTTATTTGTTGTTATGGTGTAAAACTAAGTTGCTGCTTTAATTGGAATATTATTAAATGAAAAGTTTTCTCAAAACAATTTTCTTTTTAAATAATTCAATAACAAAATATCCCTATTTATTTTTGTCAATGTATTATTCAATTTAACTTGAATGATACAAACTATTTATTAAAAATAATGAAATTGTTTTTTTGTTGCCATGTATTTTTGTTTCGTGGTGTATGGAATTCTCATTTCTTTTTGTATTTACATACACCATCAAAATTATTACAAGAAATGGCCTGTTATTGCAGTGGTATTGTTACAATTTAATTTTTTTGATTAGTAGCGACACCAGTGAATAATAGCTGCAGCAGTTTCAGTAGAAAATTTCCCTTCGGCGCCGGATAGTGCTCCAATATTAAAACACGGCTATCAACAGGTGCTAAAACAGGTGCTAAAGCCTGTATGGACTTACGGAATACAGCTTTGGGGCTGTACAAAGAAAACCAACATTAAAATAATTCAAACTTTTCAAAGCAAAGTGCTACGTGGTATAGTTAACGCTCCGTGGTACATTAGGAATGATGACCTTCATAGGGATCTAAATATCCCGATGGTCCAAGAAGAAATAAAAAAACTTGCAGTAATTCATGGACAACGCATTTATCAACACGTAAATGAAGAGCTTCGTGATTTGTTGGACCCTTCACATGCAGTAAGACGATTGCAGAGAACAAAACCAATTGATTTAATGGATTAAGGACACCAAAGCAAAGACTCCTTCAGTAAATAACATATAAATGGAGCTGGCCAATGGGCGTCTTCTCATTCACAAGTGACTAAATTAAGAAAGAAAAATTACTAGATGAATTGTATTCAGTTGTAATAATTTAAATTAAAAAAAAAAAAATAAATAAAAATAAAAAAAAATGTGTTTTAAAATTAAATGTTGTCTGATGTTGCACAATGATGCGTGATGTTGTACAATATTGCGTTGTTGCAACATGTTGTGCGATGACGCACCATTCTGTTTGATGTTGCATCACTTGCGTCATATTGCACCATGTTGCGTGATGTTGCATCATGTTGCTCGATTTTGTACTACGTTGTGTCATGTAGTGTCTTGTGTTTTTCGTTAGTTTCATTAGATATATAGCGTTGTGTTGCATCATATTGCGGAATGTTGCATCCTGTTATGTTGATTGCGTTACGGTAATATTAGATGACAATAATCGCATTTTTTCAAAATCTTTCTTGTTATGAGTAACAATATTGATTTGTAGCATTCGCTATCTAATAAATGTTTTGACTTTGGTCTCTTATTTAATATTTTTTTTTGCTTGACTATAGTACGATTTTATTAAAAATTTGTGAAAGGAATGCCAAGGATCAAATGCCAGGAATCAATTTTGATGGGTTTTAATTTCGTCAAAAATCTACTAGGAGGTCTTTCGGTAGGGCCTTTGACATATTTAAAAAAATTAGGATCAAATGATTTTGATAAAAATGTATTTTATGAAAATGATTTTGATATTTTCTAATGCCGGAAAATGTTTGCAATGAATCTTGAGTTTGGGAAATTTTTATACATTTTTATATTAACCACTGGCAAGAAAATTTATTTAATAATACACCTACGTGAAGCCAAGTCAATGGATACCGACTCCTTAGTACAGCATAGAAAATGATGGCCAATGAAAATCAAAATTGTTTAATTGCTCGGCGATATGCTACTTTAACTTAATATTATTTAATAGTTTTGTATTCAGAATTAAATAAGTAATTGATATTTGTTTCGACTTTGTGTACAATTAAAAATACGAGTATTGCCTCGCGGTTTTTCTATAATTTCAAGAAAATCAAGCCTTAAACACCTCTAAGTAACTGAAACGCGCTCTAAATTGGTTTACACCTCTCTAACTGCTATAAAACGCTCTAAACTGCTTTAGAACACTCTAAACTGAAAAATACCCCAGAGAAATGTGCTGACCCCACAATGATTTTTCAAAAGTTTATTTTATCACTGTGATTTCTTGTGTTAATAAAATACAAATTTCTAATGAATTTAGAGAAAATTAGGTCCTTTTTCTCTATATAGTTTTATACTGCTCTCAACCGCTTTAGACAGCAAAATCTATCCGCTTTAGACTGTTTTAAATCGCTCTATAACTTCAGATTGGGTCAAAATATGAAACTTGTACAATTTTGAATTCATACCATTTCTATGCAGCTCTAAATCTCTAAACTACTTGAATTGCTCCAAGCTGCTCTGAACCGCTCACTCTAACTTACCCTAGACTGCGCTAAAACACTCTAAGCTTCACTTAACTGCTCTACCCTTATATTGCAATTGTTTAAAATTTAAAACATTTTACATTGACGGTATCGACAATGCATTCCAAATTTAAGTTGAGAGCGGTTTGCTTAACTCTCGTATTATAGGTAATGGCACAAAATACTATAATTTATGAATGAAACAATTTTTGGCAACCGAACGTTATTCTTGACTTTTCTTCTTGCATAATTCGTGATAATTTACGCATAATCCAGCCGTGGTACGTACAATAATAATACTCGCACCCAAAGGTGAAGGACGATTCAAGCAAGTAACAGTTTTATTTACAATCCATTTAAAAAATTAATAATTAGCATGAAGCATTTGTCATTGGAAGAAAAAAAATTAAAAAATCTACTTACAACTTCAACTGATATAAAATAGCACTGAAGAGTTTTTTTTTTGTATGTACAGGAAATCTATTAAATTTTTATGGATTTTTTAAGATTTGTGTTTTTTAAATAAAAATTTTCATTATTTTTCCGTCATAAAACTATTTATGTTATGGATTAAGTAACATAAAACGATTAAATATAAAATTACAATGTACGCGAAAAATATCTCGTTGACAAAGGGCTCACCATATATCAAACAAGTTCTACTAAGTAATTATGAATCCGCATGTTGTTATATTAGCACGTGCAGTGACCTATGAAAAAATCCGAAAATTAATTTGCAACCTGAAATTTTTCATTTGGCATATTCGCAACATTCACCGTTTTACTCGCATATATATGCAACCCAGATTTATAACTTGATTATTAATATATCACTCGACTATATATAAAGATGATGGAAGACCCGACGGGAGCAATATAAAATTGAATTTTTATCTGAATAATTAAAAATCATTCATTTATATTTTTTGCTACAGTAATTTTAAGCAAATATAAAATTTTTCTTCTTTGCGTTTCAATTTCAACAATATCTGTAAGAATCTCGCGCACATCCTTCCTTTACATTATTTAGCAAAAATTTATTTGCTGCGGTACGAGAATTTTACATACGTAGACAGACGTACGTATATTTGTACATATATTGTGAAAATATAAATATATGTACATACTGAAATTAGCCGCAAGCAATTAACTGTAACGCTTTTTTTCGATTTAGCATTATAAAAAATCTTTTTGATTGGTAATGGTAAATAAAAAAGCAGCCCTGGCACAGCAAGCAGCACAACCAAACAAAAAAAAAACTGTTTGAATAAATAACATTTAAATTTATTGGAAATATGATCGAGGTATAAAGTATTTTTAATTGGGTGAAGTGAATACAGAAACATCTATCGTGTCGTCTTCAGAATCCTGTTATTGCACCATTTCTAACGGACATTTTTGAAGATTATAATTATTCCCTATACATTTTCAACCTTGAAAAAATAATAAAATTAAATGTTTTAGACACTGAACTTACTAAATCAAATTTAGTGACTAGGGTTGCCCCTAAGTATTTTTGCAAAGTTAAACTTTACACTTGCACCAAAGTGCTTTCTCTTTCGGAAATTTTGTACAAACTTGACAAACAAGTCAAACTGCTTTGAAAACTTCACCATATCTAGAGTATCAAGACGCTAACCTAATCTGATAGATTATAAATTAAAAATGTAGCTTAACGCGGGACTCTTAAGTCTAAAGTTGGTCCTATGTTAAAAACGATGTTAGACTAAACTAAGCTAGAGAAACATCAAATATTGTAAGAAAATTGGTGTAAAATATTAAAATTTAAAATTTCATTAGACGCCCTATTGGCTTCGAAGTGAATCGTTTCAAGACTTAAACATCTTCTAACTGTAAGTTGAGAAATAGAGACTATCAAATTCGTAAAATTAATAATGAAAACTTATTTACCATGACAATAAAAACAATAGAACGCAACAATCCGAAAACGCTCCTTCCAGGTAGCACCGGTTGCAGAACTTTTGGCAGGTATAACAGGGTACGTTTTAAGGGAATTGTCATCATTCTCATATCAACGCTTAGCCTGAACGGTCTTCTATCGACTACGTCTTCATCTGGAACAATAGTTCTGCGTGGCGGAACCAATGTGAAGTGGCTCGTCAACTAAATTTGAGCCGATTCTCCGTTCGTCAAGTGTGGCATATCAAGGAACCGGCTGCTGTACAGCGTGATGGCCTCTTTATTGTGACGTCTTCGTTGCGGAATCGTCGTTTGAATGCGGTGCAACTGGGACAGCGGCTCCAAGAAGTTCATGAAGTTGAAATCAGTCGGTGGACAGTTACAAGCAGACTATTCAAAAAGGTGATTGGACTGCACACAGACGGACTGAAATTAATCCCAGCTCACCGACGAGCCCGCCTTCAGTTCGCTCGAGAGCATTTGGATTGAACAGAAGAACAATGGAGAACAGTCCTCTTCTCTGGCGAGTGCAGGATTTGTTTACATGGTAACGATGGGCGAGGAAGGGTCACTGAGGAATGTAAGGCAGGCGATACCCCAAAATTTGGTGAAAACTTCGGCGAAATCAAAGAAACATGGAATGGATGCTATCATTCGGGTTAGGGAGGGATTATTATTTCTTATTAACAAAAATGTTTTTTTTGCTGATTTCCATGTTTTAATTCGATTTTTACCACACTAATTTTCATGATGACAAATTCACAAAAAACGTGTACTCCAAAAATCACTTTTTTGGCACGGTTTAAATACAAAAAACGTACCACAGTTCAAATAGATTTTGAATCTGCGTTCAAGAAAATTAAAGACACCTTGGGTTTTTTGA
Source organism: Nephrotoma flavescens (assembly GCA_932526605.1). Lineage (NCBI taxonomy): Eukaryota > Metazoa > Arthropoda > Insecta > Diptera > Tipulidae > Nephrotoma > Nephrotoma flavescens. The sequence continues at coordinate 189,501,171 of OW052222.1, read as the reverse complement.
TATTTTTGAACTTTTCTTGAAAATTTATCAATGTGCGATTTTTTTGCACCCAAGTGTAAATCTGTTGAACACAGCTCACAAAATGTTTGCAGATATTGTAACAGTGAAATCAGTTTCAAGTTTTACAGTGAGTTTGCAATATTTACCTGACCTTGAATTGTCACCACCAAGGAAACGTACATAGGGAAACGGAAATATTAACTTTATGGGTTTTTCTGATTCACTCACTATTTTATTTGTTTTAATAATTTGTTTGTCTAAACTTTTTATAATACACTGTATTTTTTTCTTTGGGCGAACGATTATTCGTACTTCACTAAGTACTTTTCACTTGGTGGGACTGTGTCTCTTGCACTTCTGAAACGCAAATTTCATGATTTTAAGTATTTGTTCTGAGCCCTATCTACGGTTTTTGAATTCTCGATATATATCGAATAAATATCTCGTATAATAGTGCGTTCATATGACTATATAGTGAGTTAGTTTGGAAAAAATACTATGGTAACACACAAAATGTATTAAAACAAGAACAAAGTTAAAACAATTTCAACTCGAGTTCGGAACTAGTATGGGTGGTATAAAGCATTTCAAATAATTTGATTGGTTTTGAGTGCGTTTGAGATTCTAGAATGTATATGACGAAATAGTTCTATTCAGCAGAACGAGCAATGCCTCGTAATTAAGCGGTGCAGTGTTTAAATATTTTTGGCCACTACATCCCTCCCCTCCTAGATCGAAAACCGTAGCATTTTAAATTAAACATAACGGTCTTACGAACACTACGATTTTCGACTGGGTTTACTACAAGAATTCCGTATGCTGGTTTTAAGCCTGTCGATGCCAATTGTTGTCGATTTTCCGTCAACATTCACAATAAGAAATTTGAACAATTTGTGGGTCACTGGATGTTGTCCAGCCCTATTCAATAGGGCGTAATTCTGACCATTGTTGAAGAATTTTTTTTAATAAGTGCGACAAAATTTTTTCATAAGTGTGTGTGAAAATTTCATATAAATAAAAATACATTAAAATAAACCGTTTCATTTTTGTTTTCTCGTTCGAAAAAAACATGGCAAATAAAGATAGCAATAATCACGTGAATTAGCCATGTCAAAACATTTGATGCGGCTACCAGCATTCTTGGAAACCAGCCCGAAGATTTGGTTTATATCAGCCGAAATATTGTTCGACAAACAAAAGTTTGCGCAGACAGTGTTGTCCAGCACAGGTGGAAAAAGTCGAATACATTCTACAAGACCCTCCACCCAATAACAAATACGACAACCTTAAAAAAGACCTAATCGATCGCTACTCCATCTCCGAGCAGCGTAAATTAGAGACGATTTTAAGCAAAATCGAGATTGGTGATCAAAAACCTTCGGTCATGCTACCCCGAATCAAATCGTTGGCCGGCAAAAGTTTCACGGCCAACGTCATCACAAAACTATGGATCAGGCAACTCCCTGATTACTTATAAGCGAAGTTGATCCCTCAACAAGGCAAACCAGAAGAGGATCTCGTTAAATTCACCGATAAGCTCCGCACGACATCATATAGGCACGCGGATTCAGAGCTTGAGTTTAATCGATCACGACACGCGATAGCCCTCATCATCAGAGCATCATTCACACACACAACGACATCCTTCGCGTTCACAATCACCATGGAGACAGTCTCCTGCTCCTTCAAAACATCCACCATCACAATCCAACTAGGGAAGTTCATTTCAACAAAACAACCAACAAACGCCAAAATATCAAGTTCCACACAACTGGTGTTGATACTTTTTCTACACAACAAAAGGAATCTGGAATTCGGTTTCTTAAATCAACAAGTCTTAAGGTCGTAGCGGCAGACCTAAAACAACCGCAGCACAGCCACCTATTTCTACGGGATTCGGTGAATCAAATCACATTTCTGATTGACACCGGCGCTGTTCTAAGCTTAATTACGTACTGCAATTATTACTGCTACGGAACAAATCGAAATCCCGATTTAGTTCTGGCAGCAGCAAACGGTACCACAATAAACACTTATGGTACCAAATTGCTAGACGTTGGCATTGGATTAAGGCGTTCATTCTCGCCAATATCAACCGCCCGATCATACACACGGATTTTCTAAAGAAATTCGGTCTTTTAGTGGATCTGAGAAATTATAAATTGATTAAATCCATCCACTAAACTCTCAACAATGGCTATGAAGCACTGTTAAATAAATTTCCTTCTTCGCAACAGCTACACCAAACTATAATGCTCCGGTAATGCACAATGTAGTACACCACATTGTGACTACAGGGCATTTATACCATTCTCAAGACCAAGACAGCTTGATCCAATTCACCATAAAGCAGCATTCCTAGAATTCCAACACATGGTGGAACACTAAAATCGACCTCGTCAGAGCATATCATCTCATACCAATTGCTCCTGATGACATTTACAAAACCGCAATTACAACACCATTTGGAGTATTCGAATTCACCCGAATGCCATTGGGACTTAGAAATGCTGCACAAACGTTCCAACAATATTTAGTTCACATGATACCACACATACACGAAAAGAATTGCGCTATCAATCAATTGAATCGATTCTTCCAAAAGAACGTCTTCTCCCAGAGCTATTGAAACAAATGAACAGAGTGAGACACGTTTTGAAAACAATCGTTTCGCGATATCGCCGATAAATAAAAAAAATCAGAGCTGATTTAAAGTTAGGAGTATTCAATTACGATAAAAACTGTGCGATTATAGCATGCCGTCCACCGTTTCAATTTGGGGAATGGATAACATTTAGAGGCCATTACACAATCAATACTATTGTGATTAATTGTAATGACAATACTACGTAAATCTAGTCAATATTATTGACAAGCACATCTTGATTTTCCGAGATATTAGAGACAATTTGTTCAACATTCATGTTGAAGAGAATAACTGAATATGAAATATTCAAATATTTTTTCAATTTGACAGTTGTAATTATTACCCTACATACGTTTAGGGTTCCCCAACAACACATTTTCACACCCCTAAGTGGTATTGATGCACAAAACAAAGAAAATCTGGATTTATATCAATACCGACCATCATTATTAATTTTATCCCATTACACGATCAATAGTAATGTCAATACCAAGTAGTATATTGTCATTAATTCTGATTGTGTGATGGTCGCTTTTGCTTTCGTTGTTATGCTTGTTACGGGCGGCTCAGCAGCCGACCCGCCGAACTAGTCATGCACCGGCCTCACGCACGACGATTTTGCCGGCTAATAGTCAGGGTGTTGGGTCGTGGGGATTTGGAGGCTTGCATGGCTCTGGCCTACACCGTGTTTACAGATAATTAAAAAAAAAAACGCAAATCAAAAATAAATTTAAAAACCAGATGTTCCACCGAAAATTGTCGGACGAAACTTGAGGAACATAGTAAAATAGTTATAACCGGGTGTGCCCATCCGACGACGACCGGATATCCTCGAGTGACAAGTACTCAGTCTGCCCCATCGACCCCGAAAGGCCGATGCCCAGCCACATTGAAGCAGCATTAGAGGGTAGGGACGTTCCTCCAACAGACCTAGCCTCTCTCCACCCGGAGAGATCTCCAACCATTCTCACACAATTCACACTTTGACGGCTTGAAACCGCAAAAGTGCCACAAGGAGATTGCTGGATTTTACGGTCGTCCCCGAATGGACGAAACATTCATTGGACTCATAACTCTCCGACCCAGTGGATGTCTTGCCCAGGGGATGAAGGGGAGTGGTAAGTCCAGCATATATATATGGAACCGGCACATAACGGAGTACCGACCCGTATAAAAAAAACTTAATGCTTCATTTTATTTAGAAAAATAAATTTAAGTGAAAGGAGAAAAATAGAGAAAAAACCATCGACTTGGCAGGATAGGAGAACTCCTAATAGCGGAAATAAGCCGCCGTGCTGTATTTTATTTAGAAAACAAATTTCCTCAAGAGAGGAACAAAGAGGGAGAAGAAGAAATGGGCTCAGACCGAAAAAAAGTAAAAATATAAAATAACAGGAGAAATCAACAAAAAAAAGAAATGAGTATCCCTAAAATTCGTCGCGTGTACGACCACCATATTCTGGTGCTCAATCACAAAACATTGAAAGAAAATTTGAATTAAAAAAATAAAAATTGAATATTGGAAAATGTAAACTTTAAATTAAATTTGATAAAAATTAAAAAAATTAAAAAAAATGGAAAATAAATAAAATGAAAAAATTGTACCTATCTTTTGACCTCCAGATAAGGTAATCCCTGAATTTGACGGCGTCCTTGTTCACCAAAATGAGTGGCGGTATCTTCTCACTGTTACTCTTTAAATCACAAATGGTCACGTGGCTGGCCACCCGTATGGTAATTAAGATCGTTTTGGCCACCTGCAATGTTGGGTGTCCTTCATGTTAACCGTTAAATTTTGTCGGGTTTTTTATACTTTACTCTAACAAACTCGACTTTAATATTTTATTCAAAATTTCAATCAAGACTGATCTTTTCGAAAAAAAAATTCTCGCACCATCAAACAAAAATGCGAAAAAATATATTTTTTTTGTATATCTCTTGCTTCTTCGCGCACAAGCGGTTCATGCGCGGTGCAAAACGAGAGCACACGTGACGCGCCGAAAATACAAAACAAGAAACACAAAAAAAATATCTATCCACATCTTACCTGGTCGTACACACGCACAAGGGCACACATTCATCTCGCTCTCACAAATCCATTCGACGTTTACGCGATACAGTAGGAATGAGAAAAACATGAACTAAGGTATAAAGACAATCTCACACTGCAGACAAATATTTAGGTTAATGTCATAATCTGTAAAAGACCTTATTCAAATGATTAGAATGAAATTAAAATTTTGCAGTAAAGAGTGGGAAGCGTTGTTATGACTGTGAAGTCTTAACATGCTTTATGGCCTAAACAAACTCGACGCGCGATACGCGCGTAAATATAGGTTTTGACTCTATATTTTCGTTGTTATGCATCCAAGTGTCATTTTATTTTTAAAAGTGTGCGGATTTTATTCATGCAATGCTTTTGAAATTTATTTTCATTTAATTTTAATAATAAAAGAATAACGTTTAATTAATATTTATAATCAACGACCAGATGCTAATTGCTTTAGTGAAATAAAAAAAAATATTGTTCAATACAACATTCATAGGGTACAGAAACTCGGCATTAAAGGCTAAAAATTGCCAAAGAGCTTCAAGTTGAGGATGATATGTATATTATTAATGAACTGAATAGGTTATTAAGAAGAATTTTATAATCGTCCGTGAATTTAATTTGTTCAAGAATTTTTTCGGCTTTTCGGACAAAATATTATTTTGATTGACACCCATACAATATTTACGACTATTTTTTAAAGAGGCCATTTACTAACAATATTTCTACCACAAAAGTAGAAAAAATGCACTCCCCTCCCCAAACTTTTAACCCCAGGGCACTTGTGTGCACAAAGATACACAAACCCTTACAAAAATGAGAACTCCCTTAGATAGCTTCTTGACAGCTTGGTTTCGTACTGATAAAAAGTTAGTCTACTCATCAGGTTGCAACGACCAAACTGCAAAAATCCAACTCTTGCTTTGTACCGATAATAAAAACAAGAACATATCGATTTAGCGAATTATAATCAATACATCAGAAACCACAGGAAATTCTCACTATGTATGTGTAACAAGCTAACACATATAATTAAGAAGAATTTTATATCGTCCGTGAATTTAATTTGTTCAAGAATTTTGCCCAAAAAGCCGAAAAAATTCTTGAACAAATTAAATTAACGGACGATTATAAAATTCTTCTTAAATATATGTGTTGGCTTGATACACACACATAGTGAGAATTTCCTGTGCTTTCTGATTTAGTGATTATAATTCGCTAAATCGATATGTTCTTGTTTTGTATTATCGGTACAAAGCAAGAGTTGGATTTTTGCAGTTTGGTCGTTGCAACCTGATGGGTAGACCAACTTTTTATCAGTACGAAACCAAGCTGCCAAGAAGCTACCTAATGGAGTTCCTATTTTTGTAAGGGTTTGTGTATCTTTGTGCACACAAGTGCCCTGGGGTTACAGGTTTGGGGAGGGGAGTGCATTTTTTCTACTTTTGTGGTAGAAATATTGTTAGTAAATGGCCTCTTTGTGTTCTGCGACTAAAATAGTCGTAAACGTTGTATGGGTGTCCATGAAAATAATATTTTGTCCGAAAAGCCGAAAAAATTGTTGAATAGGTCATGTTGTATGAGGAAATGTCAAAAACACGCGTCGAGATTGTAGCACAAAACCTCATACAGTGTTTCGTGCGTCTTTGGCAGCTACGCGTGACTCGCGCGTCGTGTCAGTTTAGGTTATTATGGTTTCATAATGAATCGCCTGGAATGTATTGTTAGGTTTATAATCGCAAGTCTACACTTCCTTTCTCGCAGCACATGCCGGGTACTCGTTTTAAATATGTTATCGCAATTAATTCAAAACCATGAGAGCGAGCCCTGGACCATGAAGAGCTTTATTAAAATGGTTATTATTGGCTCTATAAATAATTTTTAATCCTTTACTTTTTTTTTCAAAAAATCATATTCAGCGATATAGCTGATTTTTGGTCAAATTGCTTCGTAAATAAACACAATTGTCGCATTCGGAGTAAGAAAACTTACATGCAGCTCACAAAGCATGTTTACATCAACACCCAAACCTGTTTTTACACGGTTTTGAAATAATACGGTTTTGAAAAAAAAAAAAATTTAGACCTTTTAGGCCAACTTTTCTATGTACTCAAAGTCTTTTTTGCACAGTTTTACGTTGGTTTTTTACACGGTCGGAACCTATCATACTGTCTACAAACAGATTTGGGTGATTAATTAACAGTGTGTTGTGGTTTATGGTCGGGAAGTGTAATTGGGCCATATTTTTTTATGTGTTTTAATCAAGATGGGGCAACATGCCGTACATCTCATAACAAAATCAATTGATACCGTATACCGTTTAATTTTTATTTCAAATTAACAATATAAATCTCTTATTTGATCGCCCTTTACCTTAATTGATCTATTCGATTAATGAATGAAGTAATCTGCCGATGTATTTGCAGTGATATATCGCCCAGCATTTGAATTAAAACGAGAAGCCTTAGCTGCTACTTTCCTAAAACATATGAGGGAAAGCCCTGAACCCGTTGAGGCTTTCTGGGACGAGGATTTCTTACAAATTAGCAATCCCGAACTGTCGACCACGAACTAGAAATAACTAAGTTTTAAGAACAAAATGCTGATTTTTCGCTAGCTATTATCTTGAGCGCCGATTCCGGAAGCCTCGGCTGAGAACATCAAGAATGTGGATGAGAAGAAAGAAACATTCTCTACAGGGGTCTCTTTGTGGATCTCAGGAGGAACCGCATTCAGAAAAGTACTCTGATGAAACTGTGGTGTAGGAGTAGGTTGAAGTATATATAGTAAACCTAGTCACCATTAACTCAAGTTCTCAAGAGGTATCTTGGAGTGATTGTGTTTAATCTGAATCTACTACAATATTAAAGGCATAAGCTCCATCACTTCAAGGCAGCTTCCGCTGCGCTAACGCTTTTAGAAGCAGAGGAGATCAACATCGTCTTAGTCCAAGAACCTTTGGTGAATGGTGAGCGGGTACATGGACTTAGTACCCTTAAATATAAACTACAGGCAAATAAGGTAGGTTAAATTCGGTCCTGCATTCTTGCTAAAAACAATCTCAATGTCTTTCTGTTATTAAACTACAGTAATTCAGAATTGGTCACAATTGAAAAAAAAGGAAAAAAAAGGAAAAAAAGGAAAAAAAATCGTTCACTATTTTCCTCCTCTCTTTCAGAATCCCCGATTTTTTTTTTTTGATTTCTTTTCGCTGAGAAAGGAAAAAAAAGTTATAATATATATCTTTCTTTTGGAAATGTAAAAATAACAAAATGAAATCCTTAATGACAGTTGAACAAACGACTCTGATCATTGGATTTATTGATTGTATAGGCAAATTTTCCAGACCCGAGCAGTTTGAATCTGCCATATAATGCCAATATCCAAGATGATTTTCAGAATTATGTCATAGTTCTGAAATGGGCGAATATGGAATTGTGTGAGTTTTGATTTACAATATTTTTACAATTCAAATGATTATTAATCGAGATTTTGTCCGGTTCACATCAGTTACGTTATGTTTTCAAGGTGAAGTTGGTCCTAAATCCGCTCAAAAATGCAACAATAACAAAATATGTGTAGATGTATTTGTTTCGATATGATAGAACAAACTTTAGCATAAATACAACAAAAAAAAAATATTTTCTCACAAAAATGTTAATTTTACTTCCAGCCATACTTACCGTAAAATTTGTGGGGTTTGTCAGAATTAAATCAAACAATTTTCGTTGTTCTATTTAACACCTACTTTTTGATTATTTTTAGATACCATGATCTTCAATTTTGAGTGACAATTATTATTTCACGAAGCTTTGTTAAATTTTATAATCTAAATTAATTTTTCTATGGTCGAAAGCACGGAAATGAAGTTTATCGCAATTTATTTTTTTTTTAAATTTTCTATTGTATCCACAAAAGTCCTGTCTAAAAGCAACTCATGTTTGTTTTGTTCAAATTAGGGGTTTAGGGTGTTGAGGGCAGTCGAAAAATATGGATCCAAGTTAACTGAAATTCTATAGTGGCCAAGGGTGTTTAGTACGCTCAATTCGTAATCCAATAAATTAAAATTGTAATCGATATTCCATAAAATCTTCCCATATTCTAGAAAAAAATTTACCAAACTATTTTTTAGGGTATAAAGATCTATACTAAACGAAAATCATCGTAAATGGAAGACCGCTTGCAATGTAATTTTGTCGTATTGCGGATTGAGCACACTAACCACTCTTAGACTGCGGTCCAAATCACGACTTATTTTGTGGACACTGACTAATTTGAAAGTCTACAATTAGTCTACTGTCGAATAGAGTTATTGAAAACTTGCTAGAATTATTTTGATAAGTTACCAGTTTGAGGGCAAGCTGCAGTCTACAATAAGTCTAGCTGACAGGAGGCTTATTGTAAACTTTCAAATAAGTCAGTCTCCACAAAATAAGTCACGAATTGGACCGCAGTCTTAGCCTCTATAGTTTTTCAAGGGATGGTGACTTTCAGTTAGTCCGTATTCTTTTTAACTCAAAAGTACACTTAGTATTTGGCGGGGATTTTTCAAGGCACGATGATTTTTATGGAAAGCCGCTTACAACGAAAATGTCTTTTTACAAATTGTGCGTACTAAACCACTTTAGTCCTTACAAATGTTCAGGGGATGGTAGTTTCCTGCTAGTTTGGTTCTATATTAACCTAAATTAATATCCTGTGTTAGTAATATAATACAGTATATTCCGTGAACTATTGATCCATTTGAGTTTAGTTATCAAATAAATGCATTTTGTATTTAATTTAAAACTAGAAAACATATATGACTGTTACAATGGTTGGATTCCCTTCCTGCTTGTAATTATTGTAATCTAATTTTATTTGTGTAAATATTATTATTATTGCTTGAGTAAAATTTATATTCTGATTACATGTGGTTATTTTAATAAAACTTACTAAATTAGTATTAATATTCACTTCCCGCATGTAATTAGCTGTTTTTCTAATTTGCAGTTTACGTGTATTTGTGCAGTATATTCCGTGAACTGTTAATTTATTTTAGTTAAGCTATCAAATAAATGCATTTTGTATTAAATTAAAAGTAGAAAAAAATATTTATGGCAGGGATTGGCAGTGACTTTGTCTTTTACATTATTTAAATTTAAACCATTGTTATTCAAATTATTTTCTTTAAATAAATGAAATAAATAAAGACTGAAAGATGGTTTGCCTTTTATTCTTTAATGCCTATAGGTGATTTCTGGATTGGATTAATTTTACATGATTTAATATGTTTTTGGGCAACCAGTTTAATTTTGTTTATGGACAATTGAACTATTTAGTTTATTGAAAGTTCATCTCATAATAATAAAGTTTTATTGCAGGAAATGTACAATTATATATGGATACTTAAATAATTATTAAATATTTTTGAGGATGCTGACTGCTGAACTTTTATACTATAAAACCAAAAATAATTGTGCTGTCTTGTGCCTAGGTGTCTGTAACCGGGTCAAGTCTATCATATCTAACAACCTTTCCTATTCCTCCGTCTTGTTATATGTAAAAGTGGTGTACGGTAGGCCCGGCGTATCCGGGATCCCTGCTTAGTCTTGGCCGTATATTCTAATCAATCAATCAATCGTAATTAATTCAAAACCATGCGAAAGAATTCGCGGGCAACAGCTCTTTTCCCATGCATTTTATGAAACTCCACTTATTTTTATTGTAAAGGGTAAGCCATTTAAAAATTTGCTTTTCAGTACACTATAACACCCTGATTCTGAAGCACAGTCACTGACTAAAAAATGGTATTAGGTAAGACTTTTTGTCATTGTTTTGAGTTTAGTCTTAATTATGAGACTTTTCGTATTCTGCGCGTAATCTATGACCAATAACTTACGGTTTCCATTAGTATGCTTTGCAAATATTTGCAAAGGGAATTTTTTTTTTGTATGGGCAATTTTTTAATTGTATTAGTAAATAAATTTAACATTTGTCAAAAACTGTCGAATTATGTTTTTTGGGTTTTAGTTGTGCGTTTTTATTTTGTGATTTCATTAAGTGTTTGTGATTTATTAATTATAAATAAATAATAAAAATTAAAATGGATGAGGAGTACTTGCAAGGTGTGAGTGCTGCTGCTTTGGCTATCGTAATTTGTAGCAATGTAGCTAAGCTGTTGCAACCTAAAAAAAAGAAAAGAGTGCATAAGATGTGGGTTTGACCAATTTTTACAGAAGCTCAGCGAACAAGGCATGGCGATCAAAATTTAGTCGCAGAAATGCGATTAAGAGACCATGAATCTTTTTTTAATTTTACGAGGATGACCCCAGATTCTTTCGATAAGTTACTGGAAATAATAGCTCCAAAAATCGTAAAGCAAGACACCCAATTTCGAAAATCGATAAACCCATCCACTAGATTGGCACTTACATTAAGGTAATTATAACAATGAAATACATAAAAAAGGTATAATTTAATAATAAAACTATAATTTAATGTTAGATATTTGGCTAGTGGCGATAGCCAACGTTCGATTTCATACAACTTTCGAATTGGCAAAAGTACAGTTTGCCATATAATATCGGAAACACTAGACGCAATTTACTCTGGTCTCAAAAAAAAGGTTATTCCTGAACTGAAAGCTCAAGATTGGTTAAGAGTGGCAGATGGATTTGAGCAAAGATGGAATTTTCCGAATTGCATAGGGTCTGTAGATGGAAAACACATCAGGATAATTGTACGTAAACATTAAATATCTATAGACAATAAAATCACACGACCATCCTATATGAATATATTTTTACAGGCCCCACCCGATTTCGGTTCAGATTTTTATAATTATAAAAATTATTTTTCAATAATCATGCTGGCAATATGTGATTACAGGTAATCATTAATTAAAATTAAATGAATAATCTAAGTGATCGGCTTCTATATTACAGGTATCGTTTTATAGCTATCGATGTGGGCGCTCAAGGAAGGCAGAGTGATGGAGGAGTGTTTCAGAATTCAATAATGGGCAAAAGATTTTTGGATAAAACCATGAACGTTTCCGATGGTGCCGAAATTTTTGAAGGTGGTCCAATTTTGCCATATTACCTAGTTGGAGATGAGGCATTTGGTTTAAAAACCTGGTTAATTACACCATACCCTGGTAAATCCAGTGGAAAATTAAATTTCGAGGAAAGTATTTTCAATTACCGACAATCGAGAGTGAGACTGGTAATTGAAAATACGTTCGGAATATACACCGCCAGATGAAGGATACTACGAACGTGCTTAGAGACGTCCGTAAAAACAGCAGACAAAATTGTACAAGCAACCGTTTGTTTGCATAATTTTTGCCTCATGGCGGATGAAGAAAATCTACCACATCAACGGAAGTATTGTCCAAGACGATTTGTAGATCGAGATAGTACTGATAAAAGCAGTACTGTGCTTGGTGATTGGAGAAAAAATTCCGAAATGTTGCCACAAATTTCGAAGCAAGGTAGCTACAATGCTTCTTTGGACGCGAAGGAAGTGCGAAATGTTCTGGCAGAACATTTTATGACAGATGGATCTGTACCATGGCAGTGGAACTGCGTATAATATTTGGGAAATAAAAAACTGAAAATTTATTTATTTGTTTTATTATTTATTATTTCATTCATGTATGTAGTGAAATATAAAGAAGCAGCATACTTTTCTTGTGTATTTAATTCCCTTAAAAATAATGTTACTTGCTGCCCTATTAGTTGTTCCATATCAACTGGTGGAGGACGAGAAGCATTATTTCTGTTAGTAACATTGGCGACTAGCTGTTGTAGCGGTTCTAAAAAGTCTCCAGCGGATGGGGATGGGCTTGACGCAATTGATTTACTAGAACTTGCTGTTCGTGACCTTTTCCTAGGGTGTACCATATTACATTCGCCTGAAAAAAAGATTTACTGGGTTTAAGAATAAGAAAAATTGTATTAATTTTAATGTTTGCTACCGAAATCTTCTGATGCTGTTATAGATGGATGCGGCGAAGTCTCACATGTTTCTACGTCCAAACTACTTTTTTGTCTAAAAAAAAATTATATAATTGTAACATTATTCAATATAAAATAAGCTGACTCATTTGTTACTTGCGCTTTTGCAAAACTCCGTCTAATCGGCGAAGTTTTTCCAAGTGTTTCGGCTCTGGCGTGATTTTTTTCGCTGTGCCACTGGGATTTTCTTGATCTTTCCAGGTTTTATACCGCGTGTAACTATTTCGTAGATTTTTATACATGATTTTTAATAAATCTACGCGTAAACTTAGATTGGGGTATTTTTTTTCTAAACCGGCTTTTACTTCATTCCACATATAATTGATTGTGGATGGTGATCGGCTCTTGATAGGCAAAGTATAATCAAATAAAGGTGGGCACTCAAACACGGCATCCAACATATCTGCCTCGAATGATAATCTACTAGTGCCTTGTAGCATATCATTGATCTTATTAATGTTTTTATATACTTTTGTTGTGTGAACGTTCGATTCTATTTTTTTTTTCACTATTTTTTACATTATTTATTACGCCCCCATCAAGAACTTCACCAAACTCATCCACCTCCTCAACCTCATACTGTAAGTATGATCTAGTTGACTCGGAAACACCACCGAAGTCATCATGGAGAATCTCCAAATCTTCACATTCCTCACTTAAAAAATTATTGTTAATCATCTTTTATTACCTGAAAAATATTTATTTATTATTTATTGTAATTTATAATCATATAATATAATTGTATATATTTTTAATAATGTTAGATTAAACAAATTAAATTCAAACAAACGAAATATTAAAATGATATATGCCACTTACTTTTTTGACAAACCTCTTTTAATGACAACAAAATATTTTTCAGCTTGTGCTTAGTGCAGGGTTAAACAAAATTAGGGAAATTATTCATTTTTGTTGTAATTTAAAAATTTGCAAAGTAAAAAGTTGTATGCCCGACTACTTTTGATTGCAAATCGCTTTGTAATTTTTTTATGTATGTGTATAAAAATGTATATACCGATACGGAATTATTTTGAATGTGTACTATCAAAGAAATCGATTGCAAATAATTGCAAAGCGATACCTAATGGAAACGCACAGTAAGACCAACAAATTTGTATGTCTTGTTTTTAATAGCAATGCCAACTATGACTATGCGCAAAATACGAGAAGTGTCATAATTAAGACTAAACTAAAAAAAAGACAAAAAGTTTTACCTATACCATTTTGTTCTTCAGAATCGGGGTGTAAAATGAGTATACATCTTTATTTTGTGAAAATTTTTTTTTATCGTGTATGCTGGAGTCTCCGATTTAAGAATGAATAACAATTTCGTTCATGTGGCTCCCTCTGCTTGCTTTAAACTAAGCCATCCTGTGAATCCAGTTTTTAAGAACTTTTCGAATATCTCGGCACCTATTTCGCGAATAACTGTCGCAATGTTGTTGAAATCAACGGTTATTCACATTCATAGATATTCACATTCAAAGATTATCATCATGGCTATGTAACGGATGCCATTGACAGCCACAGCGATTGTGCATTATTCTCCTCAGACTGGTGCGACTTCTGCGGTTCTGTTCTCCACTATAGACACCAGCCGCAATATTCTCGGGTGCGCGCACTGTCCGAGCTCGGGGATCACCTCTGTCATCCAATAGCAACCTTTTCTTAAGAACTTTTTTCACCAATTTTACTACAGCGGTTCCGCTTGGCGCTCTTTAATGGCCCATATTTCTTTTCAAAATTCGCACGGTTTCGTCTACGCAACACTGACTTTGAAAATAGGTTTTCAATATTTGGAAACGCTCCTCAAGCGAAAATGTGATTGTTTCATGACGCGGAATATCAGCCTGATGAGCAGTCAAAATTCCAAGAAAATCGTTCAAAAAAGTGTTGCCATAGCTAACGATTTAAAAACAAACCAATGGCCTACCCTGTATAAAAGATAAAAATATTTTGTAATTTTTTAGTTTAAGTTTGAGTTGTGATAAATAAAGTTATTTGTTTTGATTACACTCTTACGTAAGTCGTTAACGTCGTTAACAACTCTCACCAACTTAACCCAGTTGGTGAGAGTTGTTAACAACAACCAGCGATTTCCGTAAAGACCATTCATCAATTTAAAGCACAGAAAGTTTATATGGAAAGTGAGAAATGAGAAAAAATGTGTTGTTGCGGTGTTTTAATATGATAATGTTCGAGAGATTGGACAGGGTGGTAAATATTACGATTCGATCACATATTCATCAGTCAAATAATCTTGCATTTAGCTAGTTTTAATTTTAAGGTGCGTTAATGTGTTTTACAGTAAAGATTGCTATTCGAATCCGTGATAGTAAACAACGTCTGAATGTAATGAAAAGGTCACGTAAACCTAAATGGAGACTCATTCATATGATATTTTTGTTTATATAAGTCAAATTTAATTAGTTTCGCATGCTACGAATGTTAGGCAAATTAACCTTATAAATATAATTAATACAAAACATTTTTTAAACTTTAATTAATTAATTTCATTTGTCCTAAATGCACATTTCATGTTCGAATTTTAATGTTTATTAGAACTACAATTACTTACTCGTACCTTATTAAATCTATAAATTCTGTTTTTATTGATTTTTTAATAGCAGTTTTATTGGATAAACTATTACCTTATAGCAAACATGATGGAAAATCTTTACAGTCATTAAAATGAGTATTGAACAATTACAGTAATTTAACTCTATGTGAAGCAATTGACCTGTATAGCATATAAGTAATTTAAATATGGTAAAAGTCAATATCCTGAAATAACCCACGGACTCAAAGAGATGTAATTTAAATTTGACCTATTTTTTTAAAATTATTCGAATCTGTTCTAGTACATTAATGGACCTGACGAAGAAGTCCCTAACGAGAAATACTAGAAAAAACAGAATTTGAATATTTTTTCATGCTAATGAAGTTTATCCAACCTAATCCAAAAATAACAACAAAATTATTGTAAAAGTAAGCATTCAGGAATTCATATTAAGTTATTTAATCCATATTACGAAACTTCTACGAATGTAAAATATTTAAATTTTCCAAGAATTGCAATGTTCCCTGAAAATCTTAGATACATTTCAAAATCATTCTTAGTATTTTCTAAGTATTTAGCATGAAACTCAATGATATTGGTGCACTGCTTAGGCCCAAAGGTGTGTCTCTAGAAAGTTATACAATATGATTTTGTTAAAGTTCTTGCAGGGAATTCCATTAGATTGTAATATTTTAAAGGCCTTAGGAACATTCTAAATCATTTTAGATCTTTTAATCACCATCAGACCATTAATCACCAGTCGCAGTGATATTGGTGGACTTTTTAGACCCTAAGCAGTGTTCTTTGTAAGTAATATGATTTTCTATTGGGTCGATTGGGAAATTGCGATTGGTGTTTTTTCATTTACCTTATCTCAAAGAATCAGTGGCAAGTTCCGGTCCAGGAAGATCTCGGAAGTTATAGACGATTTTCAACTAAATATATTTGGGGCCAAATCGAAGGAAAGATTCTGACATATTAATATAAACATATTAATGTAAAAATAGTGCTTTTTCTGAACCCTGTTTTACTCATTGCTGGTAAAACAGTAATTTATCGAATTGTTCCATTTACTTAAGTCATTTTTGTTTTCATACAGTCAGTACGAAAATGATCATGCATATTGAGTTTTGAATTTTTATTTTACATATTATAAGAATTATAGAATTTATTTTGCAGTTTTTTATTATATTAAATAATTTTACAAATTAACGAATTCAAAAATACAATTTTATAATAAACAAAAAAAAAACAAAAATTTTTTGCAACGAAAATGATCTTATGGAATGACTTATAGTCAGAGATCATTGATTTTTTTTTTTAAATAATTTACATAAATTATGTTTCATAATTACTTTAATATCGAGTTGATTCTCCTTTATTTTTATAACCTCTTTCAGTTTCCTAGGCATTGATTCTACTAACTTCTTGGTAACTTCCGCTGAAATTTTATTACATTCTCTCATTATTGTTTCTTGTAGCGTTTTATTTGCTGGTAATCCTATCTCAAAAAATTTTCTAATTTGGCATTCCAGGTGATCCATAAACTTTCATTGGATTCCAAGTCAGGCGATTGGGGTGGCGAATGTAACTGGTTTGGGACGATGTTCCGAACGCATTATTTCACAATGTGTACCGTATGCTTAGGATCGTTGTCTTGCTAGAAGATGCATGACGGCACGAGCCCCAAATTTTCCACGGATAGTTCCAAATTGTTCTTTGTCCCTAATTTCCATTTATAAAAACAAGTTTACCTACCCCACTCGAAGACATTGAACCTCATTCCATAACCGAACCACCATCATGTTTAATAGTTATGATGATGTGTTTTGGCTCCAGCGCTGTAGCAGGTTTTCTCCAAATTTTGTTCCTATCGGCACCATATTAAAGTTAGCCGAAAAATGTCCATAACTCCAGCCGAAAAATGTCGATAACGCAGATTTAAACTAATCAAACGAAAATGACAGCCGATTGTTGTCAGTAACAACCCAGCTGAAAAATGTCGATAATACAGATACGAATTTTATATCGGAATGTAATTATTTATATTAGAAATTTTTATTTTGTTCTTCCTAAAAACCAACTAAAAAACTTAAAAGTGCTGTATTAAATGTTTGAGGAAGGAAGACGTCAAATGCATTTATAGTTAAATGTTTGTTACCTACCTACCTAACCTACATGTTTGGAGAATATTTTAAATGACACTTTATCTAATAATTTTCATTTTAAAACGACAGGTCAATTTCCATGTAGAGTTTATTGCAGTTTTTTATTGTAGGTTTAATGTATTTAATAAAAAAGTTTAATTTTAAATAATATACGTTAATGAACCGAAATAAACATTTTTGATTTAAAAAGAATTTACTGTTTAGCACCAAAATTTTATATCTGCTTTATCGACATTTTCGACTGGCTAATTATACGAATCTGCTTTACCGCCGTTACAGGTGAATATTACAAGTTGTTTTAATCTGCAATAACGACACTTTTCGGATGACAAATTATAATTATTACAGCCGGATCTGTATTGTCAACATTTTTCGGCTGATGATTTTTAGTTATTACAACCAAAACTGCATTATCGAAATTTTCCGGCTGATACATTTTAGTTGTGAAATCCGAATCTACATTATCGACACTTTAACAGTATCATTTTTCGTCGATGCATTTGTTCGTCATTCGTGATTTTGTCATATAGATACCAATGCCGATTCGATCGCCCATGACCATAGGTAGATTCTGAGTAACGATTAGGGGTGGGTCTGATCTGGTTATATGCGTGAAATTTTGATTTTCCCCTTTTTCTAACGATAAAATCGTTCATTATTATTATTGAGATTTTGCCAGGTGGACACCAATCTGACTATGCCGATTCGATAGCCCATGATATATGGTAAAAATGGGGAAAACCAAAATTTCTCCCCTATAACCTCATCAGGCCCACCTGTATCTCAATCGGACCATCATCAGGCCCACCTGTATCCCTTATATAATCGGACTCACCCCTAATCCAAAATCAAAATTGACCTATGGTCATGGACTATCGAGTCGGCATAGTCAGATTTATGCCCATCTGTTAAAATCAAGAAGGACGAACGATTTTATTGACGAAAAATGGGAAAAATAAAAATTTCATCCCTATAACCCCATCAGACCCACACCTAACCCATCCTCAGAATATACCTATGGTCATGGGCTATCGAATCGGCATAGTCAGACTGGTGTCCACTTGGCAAAATCTCAAATAATGGACGATTTTATCGTCAGAAAAGCGAGAAAATCAAAACTTCACCCCTATAACCCCATCAGACACACCCCTAATCGTTACTCAGAATCTACCTATGGTCATAGGCTACAATATAAATTAAAATGAAATAGAAGTCGAAGAACAAATTTCGAAGTTGGGCCATGAACTGGACGATCCTTTATAAATGAGTTGATATGCTTAAAATGGGGTGTGTGCCGCGGACTATGATACCATACATCCTATAATATTGCCGAACTGCGCCGAGATTTACATGGAAGACACCAGCATGCAGGAGCTTCATTGCTAACCAGTATCATACGACAACGAAATCATATATAGTGAATTGCAGACGTCTTGTGAAGGAAGTGATTAAGCGATGCAATATAGATGCCGGAGATTTAATAGCAAATTGAATTACCAGTTGATGGGAAATCTACTGATCGATCGCGTCTGTTACGATAGTCCCTTTTAGTGTCGACTCTGCGGGACCATTGCAATTGAGGCAGATTTATGGCAGGCCAAACCAAAGATTAAAGTCGTATTGTTCAATTTTGGAATTGAACATGATACACAGAGAAAAAATGAAATAGATAAATTTTATTATCTATAATCTAAATTAAATGAAAATGTTTAATCTTTTAAATACTAAAGTTCTCTGTCTGTGTCTCATATAAGACCCAAGATATTAAAATTCGTCTTTATTATAAGGTAATAGCTGATACAAACGAGCTATTAAAGAACGAAAGTACCCGCGACCAACTACAACACAAGTTGTGGCAGTTAAATTCACGGATGGCACAGATCGAGCAACTCCACGAAGATATATTAGTGAACGCCAACTCAACTGAAGAAGCCAATGTAAAGTACTTTACCGAAGATTATTTCTCGGCATCAACAACCAAGCGTTAGTGAAAAAGTAAAATTAAATTAAAACGGATTAAAATACCGCAGTTCTACAGAGACATTCTGAAAGGGGCAGCCTTCTACAGAGAGTATGTATGCCACTAAGAACTTGGGCCTACTAACTATATCATGGAACTATACATAGTAATTCAAATCGTGATTAAAAGATTAGATAACGAAAGTTTACGGCTGTTCGAACTGACCATTCCTGATCCTCGTGAGATGCCAACACTAGAGGAATATTTGGCATTTTTGGAACGCAGATTTCAAGTCTTGGAGGCAGCTAGACCAAAACCACTAGCGTTTCGCAATACTGGACCAACCGGTTCACAACCAAGCTCTACTCTACAACTACCAAAGGTCAAAAATCTACATTTAAAAACTCAACGAACATATACCATTTGTAAGCAGACACATGAACTTTAAGACTGCTTGAAGTTTCAACAAATTTCTACATTTGAACGTAGTAGATTGATTAATCAACACAATCTGTGTAAAATCTGTTTGGAGAAGTTCCATCAACCGTGTTTAAAGTCCACACGTTGTTAAGTATGCAAAGGAGCCCACTGCACACACTACTGCACTCCAATAATCACTCACAACGCACGATGTTTATCACGAAGGTCGATGAAAATCCATGAAAAGTTCATTGTGATAAATCATTTATTAAATGAGTACGAGCAATCAACAGGCACGCTATTGGCCCCGGCAATGGTAGAAGTGCAAACCGGGAAACAACAAAAACTTCTACGAATTTTAATAGACCGTGGGTCGCAAATTTCATTTATCACTGAAGACGCGGCCAAGCAAATCAAACAACCAACGAGGAAAACATGCGTGGAGATTGGTGGCATAAACGAGAGTGAAATCACAAGAGTATAACACGGCCCTTTCCAGAACAACATTTCGACAGTAGAAAATTGCTCATTTAAATAACCTGATGTGGGCCGATCCCAATTATAACCAACCAAACAAATTCGACATCTATATTGGGAGCCGATTACTATCCAAATATATTAATGAACCAGGTGGTTAAACGAAATCAAGGAGAACCAATTGCACAACAGACAGAGCTAGGATGGATTATATTTGGAAATACTTCAGACAACAAGCCATTCAGGATCGAGTCGTTAGTTACCTTAAGTGACATCGATAAGCAATTAAAAAAAATCTGGGAAATCGAAGAAATAACGCCGAAGAAGCTCATGACTGAAGAAGAAGTTCTGTGTGACGAACATTATCAACAGAATTACCGGCGAGATATTGTTGGCCGCAGTATAGCACGAAATCCGTTTAACCAAAACTTATCATCTCTAGGGTCATCCAAGCAGAGAGCAATGGCAAGATTCACACAACTTGAACCACGTTTTTCAGTGGTAAATGAATTCTCTACAGAATATCGGAAGTGTATAGAAGGATACTCCAATCAGAGACATTTGATTGAGAGTCCAGATTTTAACAACAACGGATGTTATATTCCGCATCTCGCTGTAATCAAAGCAACTAGTACCACAACAAAACTGAGAGTTGTATTTGACGCCTCAGCTATGACTAGCAATAATATCAGCTTAAATCAAATACAGCTTGTGGGTCCCAAATTAGAAGAAGATCTAATGTCAATTCTACTTCGATGGAGGAAATATGAAGTAGATACGGCGGAAATAGAACAGATATATAGGCAAATCAACTTACATCCGGATGATCAAAAATATCAAAAAATATTATGGAGAATGTCACCCGACAAAATGATCAAATCATATCAGCTGACGACCGTAACGTTTGGGATGGCATCTGCACCATATCTGACCATCAGGATACTGCAACAGCTGTCGACCGATGAGGAGGCAAACTTTCCAATTGCAGTAAAAATAATTAAAAGCGATTTCTACGTAGGCGACGTACTATCAGGCAGTCACACCTTAGAGGAGGCTCAAACAGCGCAAAATCAACTTATCTGTATACTACGAAGCGGTGGGTTTAATCTGAGAAAATGGGAATCAATTTATTCACCACTCATAGATGGTGTCGAGTCAAGCTCGAGAGCTTTCGAACCGGTCATATTAAACGACGGACCGGTAAAAACGTTAGGACTAATTTGGAATCCAGGCACCGATACATTTGAATTCAAGGTGACTCTCAACAACGAAAATGAAAAAAATGACAACCGGAAAATGTTGTCTGGATCATCCAAATTATTTGATCCACTTGGGTGGCTATCTCCATACATTGATACAAGCCAAAATCTTATTGCAAACCCTATGGACCTCGGGCGTGCCTGGGATCAGAAATTACCAGAAGACATCGAAAACAAATGTCGAAAATATTATGAATCCCTTCCCAAACTGGAGAAGATTAAAATTCCGAGGTGGATTAAATTCAGTCCAACGTCACATGGACAATTACATGGATTTTGTGATGCTTCCGAAGTAGCTTACGCAGCAGTGATATACTTCTATGACAGATGATATAACAAAGCAACGTTGTTAACATCAAAAACCAGAGTAGCACCTATAGCTACCAATCTGACTTTACCAAAGTTAGAGTTGTGCGGAGCGGGGTTACTTGCGAATTTAATGGATACAGTGCAACACGTTATGCAGTTTGATCGCCAACATATTTTTGGACAGGTTCGATGATAGTGTTAGGGTGGGTAAAAAACAAGCCCCATAAATTTAAAACATTTGTAGCAAATCGAATCTCGGAAATACAGAAATTAACCTCTCCATCTCAATGGTTTCATGTCAACTCATCCGATAACCCCGCGGATTGTGCATCCAGAGGTATCGAAGCCAGTCAATTAGTTACACACAGTTTATGGTGGAACGGTCCTCAAAATGTCTTGGAGGAAGCAATTCAGCTAGCGCCATTGATAATAGAAGAAACGCCAGATCAATTGGAACTAAAACAACGAGTTGTGGGAACCACTATGGTAGCGTCAGACAACGTTTTTGACCAATTATTTCAAAGATTCTCAAATTTCAATACTATAAAACGACTTGTGGTATTATGAGATTTAACGACAAATGCAAAAAAAAGTGGTTCAGCAAGGAGCTCCCGCGGCAAAAGAAATAAATAAATCTACACATCTTTTGATCAAAATAGCGCAGAAACAACATTTCACCAATGGAATTCGTGATCTTATAAATCGGAAGGGAATAGGAAATAACAGTAAAATTAGGTCCTTGTCTCGGCGGTCGAGTTGAAAACACAGCAAGTTGGAGCTACAATGAGAAACATCCAATTATCATCCCGAGGAACCATCCAATCACTACATTACTGATTCAAGAAGCACAATCTTTGTCCGTGCGACAACTAAGGCTATACATATTGAGTCAGTCAGTGATCTAACTATACTGAAGCATTTGTCGCACCGTACAAAATATTCACTTCACGTAGAGGAATGATTTGTATAGAGATTGGTGATTTGTATAAAGACAATAGCACTAATTTTGTCGGTGTAAAGAATCAACTTGAGCGCGAAATAGTTGCACTAATTAGTAAAACAACTAAGGAAGTTGCTCAACTATTGGCAAATGATGGAACAACATGGCATTTCATACCACCGGCTTCACCCCATTTTGGAGGACTTTGGGAAGGTGCTGTTAAGTCGGTCCAAAATGTTTAATAAAGGTTATTGAAGAAGCGACGCTGACCTTTGAAGAACTATCGACGGTCACTTCTCTAGTAGAGGCTTGCTTAAATTCAAGACCTCTCGCGCCACTAACAACCGATCCTACAGATATCACCTTTTTGGCTCCTGGACACTTCTTAATCGGTGCCTCCTTACGAGCAATTCCACAAGGCACAATGACAGAAACAAACATTCACGGCATAATACGATGGAGGCTGGTAGAAAAAATCAAACAAGATTTTTGGAAAAGATGGCACTCTGGAGTATCTAACCCAATTACAACATAGAAGGAAATGGTCAGACGAACAATCAAACATGCAAACAGATGAACTAGTACTCATCAAGGACGACAACGTTCCTCCATTAAAATGGCTGACTGGAGGTTGAAGTGCATCCAGGTTTATACCAAAAGGTTAGAGTGGTCTCAATTCGAGGCCCCTGAGGAGTCCTCATAAAAAGGCCGATTCACAAACTATCGCTACTACTCATAGTACCTGAGAACGAGGACCATACAAAGATAAAAGGGTGACTCAACCAACAACTACAAGCAATACCTCCTATACGGGTTCAACGTCATCGAAACGTAAAAGGGCAGAGAGTGTATCACATCGTGGCAGGTTGCAAAAAAGAAACAACTATGCGACTGCTATTCGTGGTTCGGAATACTGCAGGTGCTATTTTCTGTAAATGTGCTATTTACAATAAACCCATTGCCATCAGATGCCGGTATCTATTTCTATAGATATATACAAACAAGTTTTCCGGACTTCTAACATAGAAATCGACCAGAAAATTTTTCCAGAAGTAATCATCAATAAGACCTTTCATTTGAATCTATTTCCAGCCATGACACTTTAAACGGTCAATTTTTAGAAAATTTCAAATTTTTTGTGTGCGATATATACAATTGAGTTTTCCCGAACTCTCCACATGAAAATTGAAATGACGTTTTTAAATGATATTTATTAGATGAAAAGATTTTCGGTTTTTTATAGACAAATATTATTTTCTATTTACATTCACAATGTTTGAGACCTTTTGGGCCACCAAAAAAAAGAGGTCATTAACTTACAATATCTCTACTAAAAAAAAGTAGAAAAGAAAATTCACTCACATTAATTTTAATTATCAAAAATTTGATTAATGATTTTTCAACGAAAGGAGAGCGTTCAAAACTTTGTATTTTTTCGAAAAAGTTTTCTGTTCTGATTTTTTTGGCGCATTATATTTCCATCACCATTTTTCCCGAAATTTCTCTTTATTTTATCGAATAGATGAAAAGCACACCCGAACCAAAAAGTTTTAACTTAGCTGCCAATTTTGTGTTTTGATTTAAGAACCTGTTAAAAGTATTTTTTCCATTGAGATTATAACAAATTTTAAAAAAATATATATATTTTAACGACAATTTATACTTGATTTTTATTAAACAGGCTGCGCCTAACCAGCTCCACACCACACTGCATTGATTATACAAAATTTATTATTTGTTTGTGGTGCGAGTGAGCGCAGCGCAATTCCAAAAACACATTTGTAATTATTGTCGGTACATTTATTTATGCGGAATTAAGCAACACAAAAACAAAACCGAAGGGGGGAGACACAAATTTCAATTTTATTAAGCGTAGCACATTAAGCAACTGACAATTATGTATCCATATTCGTTTAATCATCTTAATGTTATATTGACAGGAGTACCCTTTGATTATACACAAATATTCTTCTTGTTATTCCGCAGCTCTGCAGCTCCCCACATACGATAGGTATGCATATATAGTTATAGTTATATATCAGCGCAATTGGTTTGCTTCTGCGCTATCTTATGTTATTTATTTATTTATTTTATTTTATATTTTATTTTTGTTATTACTTTGATATTTTTTTTGTTAAGTTGAAATTTAACTTTTCTTAATGTAAGATTAAAATACAACAATAATGCAATGTATGTATGTATATATAAATAAAACACGTTTAGTTTTTTTTTGCATGAATTAAAACTATTTATCATACACTTTTGTGACGTTTATAGTAAATATAAAAATTTTATTACAATTTTGCTGTTGCTTTTTAACGTTCTTAAAGCAAAAATATAATAATCATATAAGAATATTACAAGAAAGAGTAACAAATTCATACATTGCAAATAGGATTGAGATTTGTGTGTGTGTATATGCGTACCTTTATAAATGCATGTGTACACGTATGGATTATTTTAGAAGCTGGGAATCGAGGCGAGACCGACAGTTTACGCAGAATTGGGGAGAGCCTCTATAATCAGTACTTGGTGGTAATAGAATTAAAACTGCTTACTTTGTTCTATTTATATACTTATGATCTAAAACACGAACGCGCATATCCTGTACTTAGTATAACTACATATGCGCGAATAGATAATTATTAGATAAGGTGCTTGTATCAAGCAGCAGCAGCAAGTATAAAATTTATATATATTTTTTTTTATATACCGTTCTCGGTTGACTCATATACGCGGTGTATGTATATATAGGTATGCAAAATTAATCAAGAATCGCGGCTGCTGCATATCGCGGAACCTTTTTAATAAAATTCAGATTGAGGTAAAATATGTATAACACAAGACGAGACGCGCACACACCAAATATAAATAAACCTGTTTCAAAATTTGTGTTTGAAAGCAGAAAAATTTGAAAACTATCGATTCTTGTTCGATTCAATCCAAAAAAAAAAAAAATACCTAAAATGTGTGTAGATTTTTTTTTTATTCAAACATATAAATTTTATCTAAGAAGTCGCGTAGATCTTCCCTTGCACCTTTAATTAATTTTAATTTATATAAAAAGAAACTGTAAACGACAAGCAATTTATTATCACAACGAGGAGAATAACTACACCACCTAGAAGTTTTACGATTAAAAATTTTAAGAAGAAAAAAAAAATGTAATCTTCGTCGTAGCTTTGTTTTGTTTTATTGTTGTTGTATTGGGAATCTTTGATTTACGTTGTTCAGACGATAGGTGTATACGACGTGGTTCCAGCAATAAAACTGAAAACAACAAATCGATAATAATGTGTTGGCGGTGCTGCGGTTCTAATATGTACGTACATACATAGTTTGTTGGTCGCACCGCGCGCGCACAATGAAACTTGAGATTTTCAAGTCGCGTGGTGCGTATATAGAGAAAATCTCATATAAATCTAATATGTGGGATGTACTTCCAGCTAAGCACGCATTCTTAATAAAGAAAATTTCAAATTTTTAAATATTTAATAGAAACTTACCAAAAATTCCTTACCTGCGCCTGATCTGGTACAACTTTTGCCAATTCCAAATAAAACGCAATTCTATACCGATTCTGCGGTAATATACCAAAATAACCGAACCAGACACCAAGACATTTTATTATTATTACTATACATTAAGATTTTATAAGGGTGTCGTTAGAACACATAATATATACATACCATTAAGACGTTTTGCTTTTAAGTGCTGTTATTAACTCTATATACTTTGTTTATTTATTTAAATTGGATATACTGCAACATAAAATAGGCACGTGACTTACGTAAACGTAAAACAACTTTTTATATGCCAAAAATTCCTCAACTGACGTCGCGACGTCATTAACAAACTTTAAGCAATTAAACAAATAAGTTTTCCTAATCCTATTAGATTATTAAAAATTATCCTCTTTTCTGTTTAATAAAGTTGTTTTTCTTTTCAATAAAGGTCGGCTTATTTGTCATCAACATTGTATAGTAAATATTTAAAAGGTGTTAAATTATGTTACTTTATGAGATTTCTTGCATGAGATTTCTTACAATCTAAAGTGTTTTGAAACCGCAAGAGGTACAATATACGATCATCATTGATTTTGAAAAAAAATTGTTTATTGTTATCGTGAAAATCAAACCAGTGCCGTTATTC
Organism: Nephrotoma flavescens; assembly: GCA_932526605.1. Lineage (NCBI taxonomy): Eukaryota > Metazoa > Arthropoda > Insecta > Diptera > Tipulidae > Nephrotoma > Nephrotoma flavescens. Next base: position 189,474,229 of record OW052222.1, on the reverse strand, counting down.
TGGCTTTCCCTGGGCGTGGAGAGTTAGGAAAAATATTTTCATAGCATTTTTGTTAAAAATTGTATTTTTCTGGCTTACTGATGGAATTAGTTTGATGTAAATATTTACGAAGCAAAGTTGAAGTTAAATCCCTTCACGGGATGTGAAGCTAGAGAGAGACAGAGAGAGATAGAGGGCTACTACCGGCAAACAATCAATACACTCTAGTCGAAGATCACAAAAAACTGAGGCATTTTCATTGCATGGAAAACCCGTCCAACTACACTTTGCCTTGCCTCCTGGAATATTCGTAGAATTAATAATCTATACTTGGAAAAAAGTAACATCGACATAAGTAGTGTGCAAGAGACGAATAAGTGTTCAGGAGTATGTGCAACTGATAACTACACCTGGTACCTTGCTAATGATTCAAAAACCAAAGGAAGAGGTGTAGGTTTAGTTGTAAATAGTCAACTAAATATTAAGTCTAAGCGAAATAAACATTATTTTGTTTGAAAAATTACTATGTATGGAAGTATTGTGGATTTTGTCAAAATTTTGCTAATTACTGTATATGTACCACCTCAAACGTCTCAATGGAACCGACTCCGAGCATCAAGAATTTTTTACTGTCGATCGTCGACCGATGCCCAAAGTCTAGTGATTTAATTTTATTTGGTGATTTCAATGCCCATCTTGGCTCGGAAGTTGGCTTAAATTCGGAAATTGTAAGGTCGAAACTCTTCCACAAAACATCGAATGATAATGGGGTTTAAACGTGTCCGTCACGCCAGCCGGAACCATATCAGCCGGAACCAAACAACGATGGAATAAGTAGCACGATGCATTGTGCATCATTGTGCATTAATTGGTTTTTCAGCCGGAACCTTATAACTCCAGCCGTAACCTGATAAAACCGTCCAGAACCCTACAACAGCCAAACCAACTATGGCATAAGTAGCACGATACATTGTGCATCATTGTGCACTATATAATTTTTCATCCGAAACCTTACAAATCCAGAAATATACGATTTTTCGGAAAAGAACCTTACAAATTCAGCCGGAACCATACCCTCTACAGCCAAACTAAGTATGGCAAAAGTAGCACGATGTATTGTGCATCATTGTGCACTATATAATTTTTCAGCCGGAACCTTATAAATCCAGCAATATATATTTTTTCAGTGGAACCTTATAATTCCAGCCGGAAACGATGGTATGGTAATATACAGTCAAATTAAGTACATCACTAGTAGCACAATGGATTGTGCATTATTGTGCACTAAATGCTTTTTCAGCCGGAACCTTATAATTCCAGCTAGAACTTGATAAAGCCAGTCAGAACCATACAACAGCCAAACCAACTATTGCATAAGTAGCACGATACATTGTGCATCATTGTGCACTATATAATTTTTCAGCCGGAACCTTACAAATCCTGAAACATAGGATTTTTGAGGAAAAAACCTTACAATTTCAGCCGGAACCATACCCTCTACAGCCAAACTAACTATAGCACTAGTAGCACGATGCAATGTGCATCATTGTGCACTAAATACTTTTTCAGACGGAACCTTATAATTCCGATTAGAACCTGATAAAGCCATTAAGAACCATACAACAGCCAAACCAACTATGGCACTAGAAGCACGATGCATTGAGCATCATTGTGCACTATATAATTTTTCAGCCCGAACCTTACAAATCCAGAAACATAATATTTTTGGTGAAAAACCTTACAATTTCAGCCGGAACCATACAGCCAAACTAACTATGGCACTAGTAGCACGATACATTGTGCATCATTGTGCACTAAATGCCTTTTTAGCCGGAACCTTATAATTCCAGCCGGAACCAGATAAAGCTATTCAAAACCATACAATAGCAAAACCAACTATGGCACAAGTAGCACGATGCATTGTGCATCATTGTGCACTATTTCATTTTTCAGCCGGAACCTCATAAATCCAGAAATATACGATTTTTCGGAAAAAACGCAAAGGTGGCTATAAGCCACATAACCAAATCGCTGAATTTAGGAGGTAATTTGTTCAATTTGCGCAGTGTTATTGAGTATGACAGTGTAAATGAGAATTTCACTGCACATGCACTTAGAAACGGTGGCATATGGAAAACATACGACGATTTGCAAAAGGCCGAGACCAGCACCAACACTTCACGAAAAATGCTTGCCTACATGTTGTTCTATGTACAAGAACCCAAATCAAACAAAGTTCTTCTCTAAATGATGAAATATGTTATAAAATATTATTAATAAATTATTAAAAAATAAACTGTTATTTCCGGCCTTTTTTAAATGTTACTTAAACTTTTTATTTAATAAACACTTTTAGCGAATCGGGAATTATAATGTATCCAAATAATTCCACTTGAAATTACAAGGTTCCGGCTAGTTCACAATGACCGTCAACCATGCTTACTCTTTATTGCTCCGAATGGTTCACACCGACTTCATACGGTTGCGGCTGGTGTTGCTGGTTCTGGTTGGGTTGGCATTATAGTGCATAACGTTTTGATCGTTCCGGAAAAATCATTTGTTGCACTATTTATGTAAACATTTTGTTTCGACTGGATTTTTATGTTTCTGGATGGCATTAAAGTTTGGTTGCAAAAACATATAGCATACAACCCATTGTCCTACTTGTGCCATAGTTAGTTTCGCTGAAGAGGATACGGTTCCGGCTGGCTTTATTAGATTCCGGATGGATTTCTAAGGTTCCGGCTGAGAAAACAACTAGTGATCAATGATGTACAATACATCGTGCTTCTTATGCTATAGTTGGTTTGGCGATAATATTGTTCTGGATGGCTTTAACAGGTTCTGGGAGGAACTATAAGGTTCCGGCTGAACAATTATATAGTGCACAATGATGCACAATACATCGTGCTACTTGTGCCATAGTTAGTTTGGCTGTATAGGGTATGGTTCCGGCTAAATTTGTAAGGTTTTTTCCGAAAAATCGTATATTTCTGAATTTATGAGGTTCCGGCTGAAAAATAAAATAATGCACAATGATGCACAATGCATCGTGCTACTTGTGCCATAGTTGGTTTTGCTATTGTATGGTTCTGGCTGGCTTTATCTGGTTCCGGCTGGAATTATAAGGTTCCGGCTGAAAAGGCATTTAGTGCACAATGATGCACAATGCATCGTACTACTAGTTCCATAGTTAGTTTGGCTGTAGAGGGTATGGTTCCGGCTGAAATTGTAAGGTTTTTTCACAAAAATCTTATGTTTCTGGACTTGTAAGGTTCCGGCTGAAAAATTATATAGTGCACAATGATGCACAATGTATCGTGCTACTAGTGCCATAGTTGGTTTGAAAAAGCATTTAGTACACAATAATACACAATCTATTGTGCTACTTTAGATGTTGTTAGTTTGACCGTAGATTTCGTCTGAAATTGTAAGATTTTTACATCGAAACAATGTATATTTCTGGATTTGTAAGGTTCCTGAAGAAACATTATATAATGCACAATGATGCACAATGCATCATTCTACTATTGCCGTAATTAATTTGGCTTTTGTATGGTTCTGGCTGGCTTTATCTGGTTCCGGCTGGAATTACAAGGTTTCGGCTGAAAAATTATATAGTGCACAATGATGCACAATGTATCGTGCTACTTGTGCCATATCTGGTTTGGCTGTTGTATGGTTCTGACTGGCTTTATCAAGTTCCAGCTGGAATTATAAGGTTCCGGCTGAAAAAGCATTTAGTGCACAATGATACACAATCCATTGTGCTACTAGTGATGTAGTTAATTTGACTGTATATTACCATACCGTCGTTTCCGGCTGGAATTATAAGGTTCCACTGAAAAATCATATATTGCTGGATTTATAAGGTTCCGGCTGAAACATTATATAGTGCACAATGATGTACAATACATCGTGCTACTTTTGCCATACTTAGTTTGGCTGTAGAGGGTATGGTTCCGGCTGAATTTGTAAGGTTCTTTTCCGAAAAATCGTATATTTCTGGATTTGTAAGGTTCCGGCTGAATTTGTAAGGTTCTTTTCCGAAAAATCGTATATTTCTGGATTTGTAAGGTTCCGGCTGAAAAATTATATAGTGCACAATGATGCTCAATGCATCGTGCTACTAGTGCCATAGTTAGTTGGCTGTTGTAGGGTTCTGAATGGCTTTATCAGGTTCCGGCTGGAATTATAAAGTTCCGGCTGAAAAACCAATTATTGCACAATGATGCACAATGCATCGTGCTACTTATTCCATCGTTGTTTGGTTCCGGCTGATATGGTTCCGGCTGGCGTAACGGACACGTTTACACACAACTTCTGAGCGCAGAAGGATTATCACAACATGGAGTGACGGCTATAACTTTCCCAGACAGACCACATTTTAACTAATAAAAGAAACAGATTAATATATGTGGAATCTGTAAAAGCTGTTTCTTTTCATATAGTGATATCAGTGATCACAGATTAATCTGGGTACAATGTGCAAAAAGAAATGGTGTAAATATGACCCTATTAAAGTTAGCCGACTCCAGCTGAAAATGTCGATAATGTAGATTCAAACTAAACAAACGAAAATGACAGCCGATTTTTGTTGGCAACATCCTCGCCGAAAAATGTCGATAATGCAGACACGAATTTATTGCCGGAGTGTAATAATTTATATTAGAAATGTTTATTTTGTTATTCATAAAAACCAACTAAAAAATGTAAAATAAATTTTCATTCGAAACAATTAAAACTAATATACCAAACCAAACTTTTCTAAGTGCCGTGTTAGATGTTTAGAGAATATTTTAAATGGCACTTCATTTAATAAATATCATTTAAAAACGACAGGTCAATTTTCATGTGAAGAGTTCGGGAAAACTTGATTGAATATATCGCAAACACAAAATCTGAAAATATCTAAAAATAGACCGTTTAAAGTGTCATGGCTGGAAATAGATTCAAATGTAAAGTCTCATTGATGCTCACACCTCGAAAAAATTTCAATTCGATTTCTATATAAATTTTTTCCAGGTATGATCATCAATAAGACCTTTCATTTGAATCTATTTCCAGCCATGACGCTTTAAACGGCCAATGTTTAGAAATTTTCAAATTTTGTGTGTGCGATATACTCAATCGAGTTTTCCCGGACTTCCAATATAGAAATTGACCTGTAATTTTTTCCAGGTGTCAACATCAATAAGATCTTTCATTTGAATCTATTTCCAGCTATGACACTTTAAACGGTCAATTTTTAGAAATTTTCAAATTTTGTGTGTGCGATATATTCAATTGAGTTTTCCCGGACTCTTCACATTGAAATTAACCTGAAATTTTTGAAGTTTTGCTTGATATGTGCAAACTAGTTTTGTCAGTAATATAAATAGTTTTTTATTATAGTTTTAATGCATTTAATAAAAAAATTTAATTTTGAGTAATATACGTTAATGAATCGAAATAAACATTTTAAAAATTACTGTTTAACACCCAAATTATTTATCTGCTTTATCGACATTTTTCGGTTGACTATGTGTATGAATCTACCTTACCGACTTTAGCAGACAAGTTGCTTTACATCTGTATTATCGACGTTTGCTGCTGATACAATTCTGTGTTTACCCAAATCTGCATTATCACCATTTTTGGTTGACGTTCTAATCGTCACAGCCGAATCTGCATTATCGACATTTTTCGGCTGGAGCGAGTCGGCTAACTTTAACAGTATGTAAATATGATGCAGTCTACGAATGTAAGATCTGTACGAAAAACTGTAATTTCGCCATCAATCTACAACACCAAAAAGTTAAATATTTATTTATTGAGGGCTCAAGCAACGATTAAACTTTACCAGGTAACAATAATATCTACATACGAGGAAGTTTTAAAATCGGGTAAGACATCAAATCAATGGAAGACCATCGTCGATGCAATGAAAATTACTTCGCAGAAAACTTTAGTTGCACAATCTCTTTTAATGCCTAAACGTAGACGGGCATTGGCTTGCTTCAAAAGAGCAAAATATTACAAGGACGCCCATCCGAATGATAACCGTGCTGAAGATCTACTGAGAACTGTGAAAAGAAATTTGTCTGCAGCATATGCAAATCACCGTGCACTCGAATGCAAACAGTTCTTCAATAGTATAAGCCAATACGGACCATCAGAACGGCTCAGTAAAACTTATTCGTTTTTAAAAAAATATAAAAGAGGCATTGCCCAAAATAATCGGTACATACCCATTTTATCTTGGGCTCAAGAAATAAAGAAATCTGTGAGCATCCAACGTGCCCCCGTTTTCAGAAGATATAAGAGCAATAATAAGAAACATCCGCTCAGAGACGACTCCTGGTAGCGACGGAATATTCATTGAAATGCTAAAATACGCTCCGGACCGAGTACATCAAGGACTTCAAGAAGTAATACAGGGAGCTTGGATAAACAATAACCCGCCAGATGGCTGGCTTGAAACTGTTCAGGTTCCAATTCCGAAAGTCAAAGCCCCAAAGAATGTAAATGATTTTAAAAGAATCACACTATGTAATGTCGGATATAAGGCGTATGCTAAATGTTTACTGAACAGGCTAGATGAACGCTTGAGTTTATCTTCGTCATATCAAGCCGCATTTTTGACTAACCGTTTACTGTTTGTCGTGTGCTGGAGGAAGAATGGAGAACCGGAAATACGGTCATGATCTTGTCAATTGATCTTCAAAAAGCGTTTGAAACAGTTGACCAAAGTGTTATATTCCAATGTTTACTAGAATATATACCTCTTTATTTGGCAAATCGCATAATAAAGGCGTGCTTTTGGGAACGGACTGCCCTAAAGTGGTTTAATGTGTGCACCGACAAAATTAACAAGAATAAAGGAGTAAAACACGGATGCCCGCAATATCTCCACGCATCTTCAATTTTATATTTAATGAAGTGTTTTTAACACTGTCCTGCTCTACACAGGAGTTAATAACTCTTTTGCGATATGCAGGATTAGAAATAAATACACCCGATTGTTCCTCTAATCCACCTTCATCAATATTTTTTGCAGGGATTACTTTCACTAGAGTCGACACCATGCGTTACTTAGGAACGTATTTGACAACGAATTAAACCGGCCTCTAGCTATTAAAACGAGGTGTCATCAAGGACTTGGAATTGCACGTCAGATGCATGGTTTCATACGACAAAATAAAGTACCATTTAATACAGTTCTAACTATGTACAACACAACAGTTGTACCAATACTAACATATGGTTTAAAAACAGCAGTTCTTGTAAACAACAATGTAAATAACAACAGCTGGAATCCCTCCAATAATAAAATTTACAGCAACTTTGCGGTTTCTAGTGCAGAGGAGTTATCAAAAAAGTTTGGGGCAAGACTTCCACAAAAGGCTCTCACAACAAAGTACGAGCAATGTAAATGCAGAAACTTTGACCATACTGGAAGAAAATTTATGTTCGGAATGAAGAATAAAATGGAATTTTTTAAAAAAAGTGGTTTCCCTGGTGTGGTTGCTTGTATTGATGGATCCCAAATTAAAATGGTAAAACCTAAAGATAGTGAATATATTTTTTCTGTCGAAAAGTGTACCACTCAATGAATGTTATGTTTGTAAGTGTAACGATTTAAATTTTTTAAGACTAAATATGTAAGATAATTTTTCATTCATTAGATTTTCGATTCAGCGAATGTTCGTTATGGGAGTTCATGTCACGATTTAAAGATATGGAAAGTAAACGCTGAAAGGGCCTACTTAAATGCAAGTTGGTTAAATGACAACACATCTTGGTTACTGGGTACGTATATTAAGTTCCAATTTGCGTTTTACCCATAATTTCATTCTTATTTAAATTAAATTTTCAAATAATTATCAGTAGAGGAAAAGCGATATAATTTTCACCTCTATTCTCTTAGACGTGTCGTTTCACTTCGCGACAATCGTCGTGTCACTTCGTCTATAAAACTTTATTCTATTAGTCGACTGGCGTGCTGTGACAAAAACAAATCAAAACCATAATCTTAAACCTATATTTTGTTCCTCTCCATGCTTGATCGCTTAAAAAATTCGCACGACTACAAACGTCACCTCAGGTGACATGAAACTTAAACGACGAAACCATTCTTTTCACTTCAATCGATGATTGTCGCTTCAATCGACTAAGAGAATATGATAAAATGACTGTCGTAAGAAACGATAAGTGGCTCGAATAAGAGAATAGGGGTGTTTATATGTATATGCCATAGGAGATAGTGGATATCCACTCAAACCATGATGGCTCGTTATAGAGCTGCTGGTGAAGATACTGCGGAGTCAAGATACAATACATGCCTTTCAAAAACCAGAAATACCGTCGAAAGATGCTTTGGACTGTTAAAAGGAAGATTTCTGTGCCTTTTAGCCTCGAGGGAATTACATTATAGTCCTGACAAAGTTTGCCAGATTGTTAACGTCTGCGCAGCATGCTTCATAATGTTTGCATTCATTTTAATATTGATTATGATGAGCTTTTAGAATATGAAACAGAGGATATGGAAGATTTCGTAGTATATAATATTAACAATGAAGCAAACACAAATGAAGCGAGCAGAATTAGAAATCAAATAAGAGCAATTTTTTATTTATAACAATTATTAATACTCCATTATTTAATAATTCATAATACTTTGTCTACTAAGTATACTTCTTTAAAATACAAATAAAATTATGTAACAACAATTTACTGGATTACCAGCCATTCTTCTCGTTTTCTATTTCAATACCCTGTCGTTTAGGTTCCAACTTCGCTTCTGTTAATCTTAAATTTGCCAAAAGATGTTCATCTTGCTTCTTGTCCCTCTCTTTCTGAACTTCTTCTAATTTCACTATTTTTTTTTCTTATATTTTAAGTTTTCTTTATTAATTTGGTATAATTTATCTAGTTTATTTTCAATATTTTGATGAAAAGTTTCTTGCATTTTTATTTGCTTCATAATGAAACACTTTTTGGAATCATTTTTTTTTCTTGGCTGTATTGCCTGCGAAACTGAACGTGTGGATCCAGGAATTATTGACGGTTTAGATGGCGATACATCATCAGTTGAACCTGAAATGTTTTCCGGGTTGTTTTCACTGTCGATCGCATTGCTCGATTGCAATTCACCAAATGAACCCTCTTGTACTCCGCTTACACATTTTTATATCTCTAAAAGATCAATCGCTCTTTCCTCTAACCCTTTCCTCTAATTATTTGGTTTTCTTCTTAATTTATTTTGAGTCAGTTTTGCCCGAATCTTATATTTCCAGTCATTCCACACCTATATAAATGATGCACACTACACATTAACCCTTTCGTTACGGATCTATAATTTCCACTCTAACACATTTGAGGGGAACCTCATCGTGTAGGTAGGGGATATGGCACATATTTGTACCACTCGTATTTTTATGTGGAACATTATTGTACCAGCAGTGTTGTAAGTATAGAAAACTCATAAAAGCCATACCATACCCCCTTACCTATACCATGATGTTCCCCCCAAATGTGTTAAAGTGATTATGTTCAGATAGATAGTAGATCAACATTTAGCAGAAAAAATTGAGATTGAGGGGAAATTATAAATCCGTAACGAAAGGATTTTAATTTATAAAAATGTTTGTGGTCACCATCGAGTTTGGTACTAAACTGAATTGCACGAAGAGAAAAAAATGGGACAATTCCCGTAAACTATCGTCACATTTTCCGTATAGAACGGACTGGTACATTGCTAATGTCATTTAGAGCAAGCAGTGCAGTTTTAAACATCTAGCGGTACAAATGTGTACCATTCCGTATCGAAAAAGTAGTAATACAAATAAAATAAAACGCTTCTTTTCTCCATCCTTTTGTATCGTTTGTAGGTGGACCGGCAGAATTCAAATTCGTAGTAATCTCCATCCATAAATCATTATTCTCCACCATTCCATCATCTGTGTCTTTTTTCCGCGTTGCGAAAGATGTATGCTTCTCAAAAAATTCAATAAGGATAGCATATTGCTGAGACTTTGTGTGTTGACGTCTTTGTGTGGCCCTAAATATTAAATAACATAATTTTCGTTCATAGTATGCGAAAGCCATAGTACAACAAAATTTTAGTTAAGCGTTTTAGTAAGATTTTTTTAATTATTAGTATTGCATTCAGTAGGTGGTATTTAATAATAATCATTAACTTTAATTTTTTATTATTTTCTATCTTTCATTTAGATTTTATTAAAAATAGGTATTAACGAAAATTCAAGAAGATAAGTTTGCAGAATTAAATAACAATTTTTAATTTTCAGATGACCGGTAGCTTTTCAGTTACATTATTAATAATTATTTCGTAGTTAGAATTGTGTCGTCATTGTGTTACTAACTATCGACTACTTAGGTGTCTGTAACCGGGTTGAGTTTCTCATTACTAATTTAAACTTTCCTATCCCTCGATTTTGTAATATGTAATAAAGGTGTACGGTGGGACCCGGCCATAACCGGTATACTTGTCTAATGACTTGGCCGTACATCTCAATCAAATCAATCAAATCAAATCAATCTTGCCTTGAATTAAGATGTGTCGAGTTTTGAATTTTGATTGAAAAAGTCTAGGTTTGGAAAATAATATTTTTTCGAATATTAAAAGTTTGATTAGTTTGGTAATAAATCATTTTATTATAATGTATAAGGTCTAAAATATTATAATAAATTTTATATTTTTTATGATAATTATAAATATATATTACAATTTTGATTATATTTTGTTGGGTGAAATGAAAACGAAAATTTAATTTATGAGAATAAACATTTCTTTTTACTTAATAAAAGAAAACTGATAGAAAGAGTTCTTGTATGTGTTTTTGTGTGCACTGTGATACGGCAACGGTCCTCATTGGCCGACCCATGTTCCATGCCAGTATAGGCTGGCTGATATTTTATTGTTTTAACGAAACAACGCTCAACGAGTTTGCGAGTTTTGACGAGACAACGCCCAACCTTTCTGGCGGCCGATCAAAACCATTCTAATTTATGGTTTACGGCGGGAAGACGCCCAACAGCATCTTTTTGGTCAAAGGCGAAGAGATGCCTAACCCAGTTGCAATAGGGGACCCACCGGCCTTTTGTAAATTTGGTTAGTAACGGTGAAAGGCACCGCAACCCATGAGTTACCAGTTGAGGCCATTCATACAGAAGGTACAATTTTTGTTTAAATTGTTTTCTATTTTATTTAATTTTTGAGTAAATTCATTTAAAGTCATATTTTTCTCGTCTCAAGTTTTAATTCTCAATTTCATTTTGTTTTAAAATTTTCCATTTTTTTTATAGAACTTTGTAATCGAACACCAACTAACGGTTGTGGAGTATGTGACTTGGATGCACATTGGGTTTCGCTCAAAATTATTACGTTCGGCGGCCACATTATTGCTTTGAGTCTTTTATATTTTAGCTTTAGGTTCGACGACATTTTTCTTTTCGATTTACTTTTTTTCTCTCACTTCAAATTTTTTACGTTCGATCCTTTTGTCCGATTTACTTTCATTTTCCCGTTGGGCCAAAAATTTTTTTTTTTTTGATTATATTTCGATAATAAAATAAAACCGTACGGTGAATAATTCATTGCATTCGTTCTTATTTTTTTTCTTTTGGTGTTATCTTGACCCAGTAACCTGGTTGTTTGTTTTAATTTCTTTGTTGTTACATAAATAAAATGAAGTTCCAAACCTTATCGGTTCGGTATGTGAGGAGGGGGTTGTCTTATTCTGTATCGGTTCCATATTTACAGGCTGGGCTTGTCACTCCCCATCATTCTCTTGGCAGGACATCGAACTTTTGGGGTCGATGGGTCATTCGAGGGGTCTTTTCAACAGACTGGGTACTTGTCACTCAGGGAGATCCGGTCGTCTCTAAGTGGGTAATCCTAGTTATGATTAAAATTATTTCGGTTCCTTAAGTTTCGGTTGACGTATTCTGGTGTCCTTTAACGTAATTTCAATTTTAGTTTGCTTTTGTTTATTCTTATTCTATTCTGTTCCACGGTGTAGGCCAGGAATACGCAAGCCTCAACTTCCCCACAACCTGAAACCCTGAGATCTACTCAAAAATCACCGTGAGAGATACACTATTTCATAAGTCCACCTTTATTCAAATTTTTTATTTACTTTAGAATATATACTTGGTCGTATGGTATATGATTTGAAAGGTCTTGGAGAAATCTGTAATTTTATAATCAGCACTTTATTTTAAAAATCCACCGTTTCAGCGCTGTTAACTAATTATTCAATTTTTATAGAATGCGTATCACAAATCATTGGAAAAGTTTTAAAGAATGTGACAAATTTAGGTGCATCATTTTAGTGCTCAAAGCGCTTTTAGTGCTTCTCATTCCTGTATAATCAGGTGGTATGTCGTTCGAAAGATTTTGGAAAAACATCAATTTTGATATAAGCGAATTAGTTGTTAAATATACCGTTTTGGCACCGCGGATGATTTCTTTCGCAACAATGCGCTTTTCCAAACTTTTATTGAGCACAAAAAGCATCATGATAGCAAAAAAAATGATTTAAACGAGTGTCGGCTTTGACTTTTCTGTCGTAACGAAATCATTGTTTTTTGTTCGAATTTTTAATATTTTTGAATTAATTTATTTTGTTTAGGGTTCAGGTTATCATATGGATATAAATACACGAGGATATAAGGAGCCGCACCGGAGGACTGTCAATGAAACTTTAGTTACGGTCCGTGTTTATTGTTTAAAGCTGTCGGATAGCCGTTTTCTGACATTCTAAGTAAGAAGACCAGAATACCAGAAAAATAAAGAAAAGAAAATAATCTAACGGTGTCAAATCGCATGATCTTATTGTCCAGTTGACAACATAATTTCTTGAAATTATGCGATCATCGAACTTAATTGCCAATAAGTAAAGTGTTTCACGATTTGCGTGACATCTAGGCATCGTGTTGAAAACAAAGATCATCTATATCAATTCCATCCAATTTTGGCTACAAAAATCCAGTTAACATGCCACAATAGCACTCACTAGTCACTGTTACTGCATATTCACTTACAGCTATTACTAATTCACGAGTGCAAACTAGACGATGATGTAAAACATTCAATAATTTTCCGAACTCCAGGCGCTGTAGGACGTCCATGTTGACCAAAATCCTCACGTAATTTACGAAATGGTTTTTTACAGAATGACCATTTTCATAATAAGTTTGGATAACAAAAAGCGTTGTTGTGTTGTAAACGAACGCATGACTAAAAATGTCCGATTTGACTTTACATTTGTCAAAAAAATTTCGGGTTGCCACCGCACAATCAATTTTTTTTGGCTTAAAAAACAAACAGATGGACACCTTAATAACCAAAAATCATTACTCCTGCATAAAATTCAGAAAACCAACAAACTCTACTCTTGTTAAAATGTATTCCTAATTGCAAAAATTGAGAAAGCTCCTACGGAAGCTGCGACCTCTGGGATGCAGATATCCACCACAGTTCGCATAGCTCTCTTCCGAATGAAGTTCTCTTGCGAATAGTCAATCTAACGTTTTCTTGGTTTCAAAACTTAAAGTATGGTCTGAACTAATTTTGGTTCAAAATTAATTTACAATCTTTTTGTTTTCACTGTAAATGCATAAACGTAATTAATTTATTCATTTTTAGATTTTTTAAACTTTTTAGACAAAATTTTATTTCTAATGACATTCACAATGTTTACGACATTTTTTAAATCATTGAAAACAAAGAGACCATTTACCCTCACTCAATATATCTACATACTACCAAAAATAAAAAAAAAAATCGCCCTCCCCCCCATTTTTAACCCCAGGATACTTGTGTAAAGATACACAACCCTTACAAAAATGAGAAGTTCCTAAAGTTTCTTGTTGGCAGTTTGGTTTCGTACTGATAATAATTATGCTTAAAGTCTACCCTATACTCATCAGGTTGCAACGACTGCAAAAATATAACTCTTGCTTTGTAGCTATGGTAAAACACAAGAACTTATCGATTTAGCGAATTATATCACCAAATCAAAAAACCTCTGAAAATTCTCACTGTGTTTGTGTACTACACCAACCAGAAGTTATTTAAATCTTAAATAGATTAATAATTAATACAGGCGAATTTAAAACCTGGGATGGGATGAAATTAGTATTTACTCGTATTATCGAACAGAAAAATGGGTTTGGGTAACAAATTAAATATTGAGGTAGAGTAAAACAAACAAATCGCATTGGATTTGTTGGGCACCCCGTGCTAGAACATACCAAATATCTTATTACCATTACCACTAAAAAATAAAAACATTTATTCTGAAGTCTATAAAAGTGAGAATAATTCTCATCATGTATAATTTATTATTCATTGTTCTATGAACAAAAAAAAAACTAAAATGTTAAGCTCAACACTAATAAAAAATAAATAATTTTATAAACTTTAATTTATATTCTTATTAAAATCAAATAATAAACGAGCTTTATCGTATTAAAAATTAATGGGAATATGTGTTCGGAAAACGAAAAGATTTAAGAATTAAAAAAAAAAAAAATTGTGATAACTTATTATAGTCTACGTTCGTCTCTAATTTGATATGCAGCATAAATATACTTAAGAGGTTGGTATTTTAATATATATCTGTTCATGGTGTAGTACGGTGCTTCAAGGAAATGATCTAATATTCTAATTTAATGTGAAAACAATTACAAGGCGGTCAAAACAAATAGAAAGAACGTTTATTGCTTTATTGGGGTTAAAATATCATTAGGCCATCAGATACGGTAATTAGTATCACATCAAACAATTTTTTTTTTTTTTTTTTAATATTATTATTGGGTGGCAGTTTAAATCTTGATAGTTAATAAATTATGAATTAGTGACGTTTATGAGAATTTTTTTTTGTTTGAAGAATTATTATTTTTATATATACATATTATTATAGGAATGTGATTATTTTATAGCCGGCAGCCTGAATACACAGTGATAAATATTAATTTTTTAGTTGTAAACTGAAAGAATTACGATCGGGTAATATATCTTTTCGAATTTTATTGCAAAACGATATGCTGTACGGTTCTTTTTTTTTTGAAAGCAGATTAGATAATTGAACTTTGTGTGGGTGCAAAATTTCAGTCAATTTGCAATCGCATTCGATAACGTGTGTATAATTTCTTGTACACCTCAACTATGGTGGCTACAAACTATGAGCCACCAAATTTCAAAGTTTCAACCTCGCGAGCTTTTTGATAAAATAAATTTAGTATATACGTAATACAGTTAAGATTTCTAACATCACACTGAAAATATTAAAATAAATGTAAAAATAGACATTTGATAAAACAATTGAAGCAGCCATAAAAATAATTACAGGTGTGTAAATACGAAATCGGAATTTACAAATAAATGGCGCCACCTGTCAATGTACCTTTCGACAAACCACGTCATCGGCGACATAATTTTCTTTTGACATCTGTCAACAACATCCATTCATACGGTTGTGAAGTTTGTTCCAAAGAAATCCCGCGTGCATGTACAAATCCAATAATAAATTTTTAATGCATAACATATTTGATAACATGTATTAGTAATTACACTGTTAAAGTAAAATTTTGGCGAAATAACTATATAATATAATATATAGTTATTTCGCCAAAATTGAAAGAGACGAAAATAGGCGCCACATTTTTCGAATTCATATTCGATTTATTTTGCAAAGATGGTTGCAAGAGAAAGAGTAAAAAATATTCTTGAGAAAACAAAATAAAACACATTGTCATTTAATTGAGTTCAATAAATTATTTTAAAACTATATACAATTTAAACATTATTTACTATGTAAGTATTTTTAAAAAATTAACTAAAAATGAAACATGAAAAAGTAATGAAAATGAATTCTTGTAAGAATACATACATAGTATAACTCAGAACAGGAGCTGATGTGTGTGGTTTTCATTGATATAAACATTTTAGAAAATAAATCGTAGTCTGTTGGAAAATTCGATTTCGATGAAATGATAGCCTTAGGGTAATTCAAGCTCCCTTCCCAAACGGAAAGTGCTGATATCATTTTCGATCTCGTAATTCAAATCGATTTTTATGGTTTGAGTATTTTAGTTTAGATAAATTCCGGATATCATAGTTGGCCGGAATATTCCACTCACTATGTGCAACTATAAGCTTTAATCGATTTTATTGGTTTGAGTAGTTTTAATTTAGATAAATTCTGAATATCGCAGAGTTTGTCGGAAAATTTCACTCGGATTGTGTCAACCTGAAGTTAACATTTATCCAAACGTCAATCAAATAAATTCAGAACCATTTCCATATCAATAGGGGATATGTATCATTTTTCGCTCTCGCACATATCTAACCGATTTTGAGTAGTTTTAATTTGAGAAGTTTTAATTTTTAAACTCTACGATATTCAGAATTTATCTAAATTAAAACTACTCAAAATCGGTTAGATATGTGCGAGAGCGAAAAATGATACTTATCCCCTGGATATGGGAATGGCTATTGATTTATTTGATTCTGCCAACCTGAAGCTGACATTTGGACATAGTGGAATTTTTCAACAAACTATACGATATCCAGAATTTATCTAAACAAATTTTATTCAATTTAATAAAATCTTTATTTTCCATAACTAAATATGACATCCCGAGTAGTTTTGAACAGAGAGTAGTTTTGAAATGGCATTTAACCAATTTAATTTTGTCAACTAAGTCTAGTGGATTTTTCCGACAAAGTTTACGATATCCAGAATTTATTTTAACAAGTATTACCCAAACTAATAAAATCGACTTAATTTAAGCTATATGAAGTTGGTCCAAAATTCTATCCCAATTTTTTTTTTATTTCAACGCTAGTAACACTTTTGTTTTTTGATTTATTCGTATAATAGAAAATGTTTATTAACGACAAATAAACAAGGTGTCCTTGAAATATTTATCTTTGTAGATAACTACTGATAACTGCGATTCTCGCACCAATTGAATCAAAAAAAAAAAATTGCTGAAAAAAGAATCAAAAATCCCCCCGCCAAAAAATTAGCTTGTGGGTGAAGGGGAAAGAGACGAGGAAAGAATCACGACGAAAGAATTAAATTGTGGAACCACGGATTCTGTATGATAAAACATGGATATGGACACAAACCAATTTCCTCGCCTTCTTTGGTTTTGCAAACACAACAAACGTATTTGGTCGCAGTTGTCTTGCCAGTTTTGCTTCATTTGCGACATCTCTTGCGACTCTGAACTACGGCTGGGAAATGTCCTATTAACGGGTTAATTAAATTAGAAGGCCCTTGTTAAACCGCAGGTTTGTCTAAATAAGATTGTATAATTTTTTCACGGAAATCTAATAAAGTCAAATGTCGGTCTTTATTGATTTTATTGTAAATCCAACACGAGTTCCAAAGGCTTATATCCAGTAAGTGGAAAAAAACTTTCATATACCAGCGAATGGAGCGTCTTGGACAAGCATAGTATGAAATCATTTGGTCTGCTCTGTCGATGCCCCACATATATGTATTATAGTCTGCAACTATTTTCGGCTTAGTAACTTCTTTATTTCTCTTTGTGATGATGTTAACGACATCGGCATTGTGTTTCGAAGAGACCCTTAACATGTCAAGCTTGTCTTTCCACTTGAAAATTATAATATTTTTTGAACTGCGCCGCCATGAAATTTCGCCTGCTCTTAATTTACGTTTTATAACGTATGACGGATTTCACTTTCTGTTAGCACGTAACGTTCCACACATATTTGTTTGTCAACTTACTAAAAATTCCGCCAAATCAACAATGCCATATGAATGACCGTTTCGTTTGATACAGTCCCTCTTCCGGTATGCCCAGCCACCAGGAGATGAGTTTCTATTCCGACTATAATAATTAATATTTAAGAATTCTCCGTTTTTATTAACCTCAATACCTATAGCTGCATTCAAAATGTTGATATCATGAATGGAAGTACTTACTAGTTGTTTGAGTTTTGAATTTTCATACAACACAATCCATGCATGTTTATTAAAAATCCATCTGTAGTACATAGCTCGTAAAACTTTATGCCATACTATGTGTTTTTTGTTTGGGATGTATTGCCGGAATGATAGTCTTCCCCCCACAAAAGTAGCGCTTCATCCAAAGACAATTTTTGTGGTGGTCTATAAATGTTTCTAATATTATTCAAAATGTGATTTACGACATTTTGAATCTTGTGCAATCGATTAGAGCTGTCATCATTTGTTTCATCATAAAAGCACATACTTCTTATCACATTTTTAAACCGTATTCGACTAATAGTTTGGTCAAAATTATTTTGAATATACAGGTGGCTTTTGCTCCAATAATTTCATATGGCGGGTTTTTTATTATTTGGCATAAGCATGTATAAAGCAAGTACCTGCTTAATCTCGAGAGATGTTGTGTCTTTCAACCGGTTACATTTAGATTTTGCTCGTAGTTGCTTAGCAAAAATATTTTTTTAGCATGGACTAACGCACACGCGTGCGTTAGTCCATGCTACTATTTTGCCACTAAATCGTCATCAAAAATTTTTGAAACTTACTCAATTGGTTCTGCATTGGATGGCAGATCTAATAATATTTCTTCAGCGCCCGTAAATACAATATTATTATCTTCAGGCTCAACCTCGGTCCATACGTCACTATCGTTTACTTCAACATTTGCAATATTTTGCAAATCCAGTACATCTGAGAATTCAGATGAGTCCCTTTCGGTATCATATAAACGAACGATACTTCCGGAGTCTTCAAAATCAATTTCACTGCTGCCTGATGAATCTAATATGGATTCAATAGTTTTAAACTTACCTTCAATCGGCACAATAATAATAAAATCAATAAATTTTAAATACTTTGTACTAAAAAGATTAGCAATGCAACTATAGCTAAGCAAGGTGCAACCTCTTTGAATATAGAGACTTAAATATTTCAATTAAAATAAAAAAAACTTGGAAAACACTTGTACATCGTACAAAAATCTGCAATCGACTGACACAAAACGAAAATATATCGTTTTACATTTATCCAAAATCATTTCATTGACTCCCAGAAAAATAAAAGTTACTCTATAAAAAAACTCGTACGCATAAACCACTCGACCCAAATACGTGTCATACACTCCTATAGACTACCATGCAAGGTAAAAATATGTAACACAAACCACAACAAAGTTATAGGTACCAATTCAAAATTATAGCATTTTGAGTCAAATATTTGTGACGTTAAAATATTAGAGGTCAGTTTTCGAATTAGAGGTGTTTGTATCTGAATTTATCATAACAAGGGAAAACTTTTCGTCATAGTTGGCGTATTTATTAGTGGTAATAAATTTCGAGTTTGCTTGCATATAAATCCAAAAAAATTGAAGGTTTTTACAATTCGAATTTGAATCATAATTACTACTGATAAGTAAGCCAACTATGATGAAAATTTTTCCCTTGTTATGATAAATTCAGATACAAACACCTCTAAAACCTGACCTCTAATATTTTAATTCTCAACAAAATACGGCTACTGTTCTCCGAAAAGAAGAAATAGGACCTAAACTGATTTTAATTAATAAAGTATAGGTCACATTATGCTCAAAATGGATGTTGAAACTTTACTGCAAAACTTTCCAAACTCTTCATTGATTATTTTGGGATCATTAAAAATGCATCATGAAGTGGAAAAACAAGATATTAAAACTGGAGAAACTGAAGGCGTTGAGCCAACCAGGGTGGCTTTAGCACAAATTTATGATTTTGTTTCCAACGTGCCACGAAGGATTAAACTTATCTTAAAATTTTTCACTTTAAAAAGACCGAGACTCATCTATGAGGGAATATTTTTCTTGTCGTTTGTCAGTTAGAGAAGAGTGTGCCCAGTTGCCCAGTTATCCGGGCAGTAAATAGTTAACGCCTTTGTTTGGAGCTTTAAAGATTTAATGAAGTTTATAAATCATACAAACGGAGGAAGACATCAAAAATTCCTGGCCATGACGCAACCGCCACCCAAACAGTTCATACATGGTGTAAGGGAAATATTTCAAAGGTTTTCCAAAAGAATTTCATGATGCTACATTGATCGGATGTGCCACATTAAAGAGTGTGAAATATTTTTTTAATATGTGTATAAAGGTGATGATTGTTGTAATGTTTCGATAACCGAAAATAATAATAAGGATAAATGAAATTTAATATTTGAGGATTCACGTTACGATTAGAGTCATACCAGCATCATACCGGAGTGAAGTATTTAACATTTATCAAAAGTGTAGCTACACAAATTAACAAAAAATAAAAATGTAGTTACACAATTTACCAAAAAATGTAGTTGTACACAGAAAAGATGTAGCGGGGTTGCAATTATAATTTTTTTTATTTTATATCACACTTTTTAAACCTAAAAACAAAAAAATAGAGTTAAAAAAAATTACGAAGAGTTAAAATATCAATAAGTAACTTGAATAAATAATTTAGAGTGAATTTTATTAATAAATTTTTCCAATTTAAATCTATGTGAATATTTTAAATAAAATATTGAATGAATATGAATATTTTTGAATAAAATAAATCTTTATGGTTTTGAATTATAAGGATTTTAAAATATAACTCGTTTAGATAAACAAAATATACTTTGATGACCATTAACACATAGTTCTAGAGATGGCTAGAAAAATATGAGTATTGTGGCATTTTATTCGTGCCTTCGTGATTTATTTGAGATATACGGCACATCGATGCAACCCTCGGGGAATTTTCTATCAATTTTACAATATTTGTGAATATCGGAAAGTGAACTATGTGTCAATGGCCATCAAACAGCCACACGATTCAACGTACACTTTCAGATATTCACAAATATTGTAAAATTGATAGAAAATTCCCCGAGGGTCGCATCGATGTGCCGTATATCTCAAATAAATCACGAAGGCACCAATAAAATGCCAGAATACTCATATTTTTCTAGCCATCTCTAGAACTATGTGTTAATGGTCATCAAAGTATATTTTTTTAACTTAACGAGTTATATTTTAAAATCCTTATTAAATCAAAACCATAAAGATTTATTTTATTCAAAAATATTCATATTCATATTCATTTCATTGGCAAAATTAATTAATAAAATTCACTCTAAATTATTTATTCAAGTTACTTATTGATATTTTAACTCTTCGTAATTTTTTTTAACTCTATTTTTTTGTTTTCAGGTTTAAAAAGTGGGATATAAAATAAAAAAAATTATAATTGCAACCCTGATACATCTTTTCTGTGTACAACTACTTTTTTTGTTAAATTGTGTAACTACATTTTTATTTTTTGTTAATTTGTGTAGCTATACTTTTGATAAATGATAAATACGTCACTCGGGTTAGCATCATGTACCGATTGTCTGTTTTAATTGCAGAAAGAATAGAATGTTTGCTTTTGCTTAGGTATTATACTGCTTGCAGTAGACCGTGCTACTTCAAGATATACGAAACTTACTGCTTGGACTAAACCAAAATGAGTCAGACGCAAACCAGTAGAAATATTGGTAAATCCCTGTGCGCTACTTTTGGGACGACAAAAACACTTTCTGAAAGAAGCGAATCCCGCTGTCGGTATGCAGAACTCATGGGCTGACAAATCTTCCATGCCAGTAAATCAACAATTTTGTAGACGTTGGAAGGATCGCAGGTAGCGAAGCGATCAAATGTTGTAAATCGTACCAAGAGGCAGCAAAGTAAAAAGGACATCTTTTAGCTGATTCTATCTGGCAAAAATCTCTGGCTTCTTATACTTTATCGTATATTTTAAAGGACCACTATACGATTTTAACCCTTCCAATGTTGCAAACGGACTATATAATATAATATACATGGGACTACGTCTCATATTTTGAAGAAGATAAGCCAAAATGTTATTTTCTTGATTCTTGAAGGAAGCAGTTATAGTTTTGGCTGCGGCATTAATGGACGAGCACGTTCTATTCACTTTTTAAACTGCCTGCACAAATCGGCGAAAAATCCGTCTTAAGATTCAGGATGGAAAGTGAGATGCAGAAGATATTCGTCGCGCAAAATTGATTATTATAAATGAATGCACTATATTGAATCCAGTCATGTGCTCAGACAGCTTGCAGGTAGAAAGATCGTGTTAATTGGAGGAGAGTTCTGGCAATGTTGAGCTGTAGTTTCACATGCAATGCGGTCTGCTGTGATTCAGTCAAGCTGAGTTTAGTAGAGAACAAAGTATGTGTTGATCAAACCTTAAAATTATTGGTTGTTACAACTTTGAGGTGAAAAACATACATCAACATACTATGAATCCTAAAGTTGGAATTTTAGTCATGCTACAACGGAATGCCAACACTTAATAAGGATTGTGTAACGGTAGAGAATTAGCTCTGAAAAGCATTAAATAAAACGTGATTGAGGCAGAGATGCCCACTGGATCTCATACGGTTTTAATTTTGAGGATCGATTTTTCAGACCTTGAGATACTTCTAAACTATGATATGAAGGTTAAGATTGTGTTTACTCCACACCAAGGAAAGCTGATTCATAGAAGTAGTAACATTTTTTCGAAAAATGTTGATTCGTCTCAGAATCGGTTACTTACTCTGTTGCTTAATTTCTAGTTTTTTATTTTTTATTGAACTTATGTGAACCTTTAGACAATATTCTAATGCAAGTAAATAAGGATTTGTTGTAATGAGTTTTAAAGGTTATATGAATCCACTAAATTTATTCTCAGTTCAATTTGTCATCGTAATTTAAATTCGGAACCAACTTATGTTTCAATAATTAATAAAATTAATTAAATTAATTTTGTTTTAGGCGAGCTGTAAGAGCACACGGTATACACAATAATGTATTTAAATAAGCTTAAGTGATATATAGCCGCATAATACACAACTGCGATCACAAACGTATAGAGTTACGCTTCAACAAATATTATTTATGGTTATCACATTTTTAATTAAACCAACAAATTAAATTTATACCTTTTAATTTGCCCGCTGTGCGTATAGGCCTTATCAACGCGATGGTGTCTATATTTATTGTTTGTGCCCGTCGTATGCGATGTTATTTTGATTAAAATATTCCGATAATTTTGTCAACGGCGATGGGTATGGCCATGCCCTTGTCTTACACACCAAACACATATTGATGAGGTTATATAGCTCTACATGATTTTAAAACCAATTTAGCTAAACATGAACCTATTTATCTGCGTATTATATATGCTTCTGCACGATGACTCGGCACTTTATGCTTATATTCGCGTACTTATACGATTTAGGCCGTTGATTTATTTATTTTAATTAAGGAAACAAACACAAAAATAAATCTTTTTTTGTGGTTTTGTTTATGTGCGCTGAGTATTTTGCCAATTATATTCTTAAATTTACATACCTTCCCAAAAACTACCTATAAAACCTAACCTTTCTTTGCGCGCTAACTGAATTTAATAATTTATCGTAATAATTTAATTCTTTTTATTGGTGTATATGTAGGTATTTTGTGTGTGTGTGTGTTTTATATAAATGTTCAGTACGCAAGTGATTCATTCATTAGGTCACAGCGTGTTGCCTCATTTCTTACATAAGAATGTGTATTTTTTGTGTATGTTCTTTTTATCTAGATACTGTAGAGATTATAATATTATTTGAAAAATAACATCTCGAGATACATATGTAAATTTACCGTGGCATCCCCTATGTAGGTATTATATATACACGTATAACCTCTTGTTTTATCGACCGCGCATGCAACATATCTTTGAAATTATTTTTTGTTAATTAAATTATATCCGGATATATATTCGGTGCGGGGCTCATGAACCGTGCAACATTTTTGACATGTTTATCTTCCGAATAATCGTGTGCCATTTAAATAGAAAGTTTATGAGGCGCGAGGTGCCAACAAATTAATTTAATTTTATACTGTGCATTTGAACAGGTCTAATAACGACCTTTTTGAATAATAATGAGCTGCGCTCTAAACAACGAGGACAATATCGTAATATAAATATATCTTAGGAGGAAATTATGGCACGAATGGCATCATTCATTATAAAGAGCTTTAATTGCTCAGCTTCCTTAATAAATTAATTCCACAATCATCCTTGTGAGAGATCTCAAAACTTCTGAAAGCCATAAACGTACAAAAAATTAAATAATTGCACGGGATAATTATGAATCCAACGAGAAATATTTCATTATTTTTTTTAATTTTTTTATTTATATTTCGACTGAGTCTTCTACCCATTTAGTAATTTATATTGCATAACAAAGTATTTTGATTAGTCGGCGTAATCAAATGATTATCCCCAGTTTCGTGTAACTTCTCCTGAGATTTTTTGCCACAGTAAGTCTACTGACTTTGGTTCTTTGTAGCCTTCTTGTTGGTGTGGTAGTCAGCATACAGCGTAACTCCAGATTTCCAAGATGGTGCAGACGTTGTAGGTGTTTTGTTGCATGATGCTTAATTTCATCCATGACAAGTTCGATCTTAAGATTTCGATGGAGGTTGTCGTTTCTTTTGGATTTTATTTTGAACTGTTTGTTTGATTTTGATATTTGTCTTCCTGGCACAACCCCACACTCAGAGAAAAACTTGGGTCAAAAGAAACAAAAATCTGAGTCTATTTTGCCAAAATCGTGGTGATTTTCGATCAACTAAATCTCTTAGTTAGAAAACGAACAAGATCTTAGTTGAATAAAATTTTGATTTAAGATAACCAAATCCTGGTTATTTAATTTCTAACTTAGTTACTATAACCAAAAAGATATGGTTAATTTAATGGATAGAAATGGAAAATAATTGGTAACAGTGACTAATTATTTTGTTAAATTAACCAAGGTAAAAAAATATTTTACTAATAATTAGTTATTATTATTTTACTAGTTTAATTCTACAAAATTTTCTTAGTAAATGTAACAAAAATGGCTGTAAATGTTGCAAACGTTTTAGGTTGAACACATTACATCAAGGTGGGGTTTCAGGATTAGTTTGTATAGCACCAGTTTGTTATGGATCGCTAGTTTAGTTTGCCTCCCTAAGAGTCAATACATATTTTAAATTTTATGTTTAGTTGTTCTCTCTTCAAAGTTATGCCGAGATATTTAGCAGTGTTTGCATATGCGGTACTACTATCGAGTTTACCATTATTGGTATATGATTAACTTTTAGATTTACTGTCCCAAGAACACTCCCTTGTGGTACTCCTTGTGGTACTTTACTCGGAAGTGCCTCTCTGATATGTATGATTTTAAAATTTGAAAAATTTACGATGAAGTTTGAATTCTAGCCCCTGGTGCCATACTTTGTTGAATGCTTGCGCTGCATCGAGGAATATAGTAAAAATAATATTTTGTCCGAAAAGCCGAAAAAATTCTTAAATAAATTAAATTCACGGACGATTAATAAATTCTTCTTCATAGTTGAGCATGTTTGTTTGCTTTCTAGTGATTTTTTGATTACATCAGTAATTCGATGTACTTGTTCTATCGTAGAATGTTTTTCCCTAAATCAAAACTGATGTGAGGGGATAAGATTCCTTTCTTCGATAATTGGTTTTGGTCTTTTAACAAGAACCTTTTCAAATAGTTTCGATAATGTTGGTATATAGCAGAGAAATTGGCCTATATGAAGCTTTATCTTTAGGAGGTGTTTGTTTGGCTTAAGTATCATAATTACTTCTGCAACTTTTCATTGTCTTGGTACATATCTTAGTCGAAATGCTGCATTAATTATATTCACTAGTTTCCTCAACGCTTTCTCCGGTAACACTTTTATTATTTGACCCGTTTTAAGATTATTCTTGATTTCCTATTTCAATGTGACAGGTGTAATTTTTATTTCATCCTGTTTATTTATCGGGGTTGTATTTTCCTCTTCCGTTTGTTTGGGGTAAGGTTGGAATGTTTCTTCAAGGTGATTTTGTATAACGAAACGAAAGTTTGCGTTAACAGAAATATTGTCTACTCCGTGTCTTTAGAGCGGTCATATTTAGCCGACTAGAGGTCAGAGAAGGCGTGGGGTTTTCTAAAGTGGGAATAAACCTTGTTAGAC
The DNA here is from genome assembly GCA_932526605.1 of Nephrotoma flavescens. NCBI lineage: Eukaryota > Metazoa > Arthropoda > Insecta > Diptera > Tipulidae > Nephrotoma > Nephrotoma flavescens. The sequence goes on along the minus strand of OW052222.1, from coordinate 189,448,189 downwards.
CGCGATAAATAAATGAAAAGCTATAAGGATAGGGAAAAGAAGGGGGGAGAAGAGGAAAGGAAGAGAAATGGGGAACGGATCGGGATAGAAAGGGGGAGAGGGTACACTCACCTGATCGTTTCGGAACCACATCTACTAACCTTATCCTCTTTTAAATTCGTCTATCTCATCCTGAAAAATCACTGAACTAAAACCAAAGAAAAAATAATAATCGAACCGTATACGTAACAAGTGAAATTGAAGAAAACACGAAGTGAATTTTAATTTCTCGAACAACAGAATTTTATTTAGACTCATTTGAATCAAAAAAACAAAAAGTGAATATTTGAGTAGAGTATAAACAATAAACTTACAAACTATCTAACACCCTAATGACGGCATCCTATATAAACTTAAAATTAATAATAAAAATTGAAAGAAGTATATTAACAAAGAAAATGGTGGAATATTTGTAACTTTTAGTTTCGTAGTTTTTTATTTCTGTATCGAAAGATTAAAATATACCCAACACCAAATAAAAAATATAATTTACAAAAAAAATAAAGTTGACCTTAAATAATGTTGCGAAAGTTCCGCGTTGCTCGAGTTTCCGCCATGTTCTTTTAATTTTAATATGTAGGCTGATATGAGTTTTGCGGTACTATCCCGCCGTATGAGATACAGTTATACGACGAGCGACGACGAAGCAAACAGATTTTAATATCGCACTTGAAACACCCTATTAGGTTTTATTATCACGCTTGTGGCACAGAACAGTTTTATTTCCCGCGCACTTAACTGTTTTTCAGTTCGCGATCGATGCTCTAACTCTACACAGTTTGTCGCTTAGAAATCACTAGCGTTCGATGCACTTTACAATTTTTTTTTCTTTTCGTACTTCAAGCACTTAACAGTTTTTCGGTTAGCAATGTTTCGGGGTGTGTTTTTTTTTCTTGTTATTTGTGGGAGGGTTTTGTCACCGTATATTATATATATATATATATATATATATATATATATATATATATATATATATATATATATATTTTTTTTTTTTCTCGAAGGTTTTATTTATTTATGTTTATAACTCGGAGACTAATCGTAATAATACTTAATTATATTTGTTTTTAACTTAACTTTGAACACAAAAGAAAAAAAAATTATTGATTCAAGTATTCACTTTTTATCGCCATTGTCCGGCATTTCAATCTACGGTATAATAAAAAAAAAATCGGAACATGTGACAATTAACTTTCGTATGTCTTCAATTAATTATTCTACCGCACTTCATCACTAAGATAATTACTTTAGATTTATCGAAACAAATTGATGATTTCCGGATGAGGTAAAAGATCGAGGTGTCACGAATATAAATTTTCAAAGAAAAATTTTCTTGACTTTTAATTTAAAACCTTAAACCATAATTTTATTTAATTTAATTTTATTCTTTTGTTACACATGATGTGCAAAACCGAAAACCAAAAAAAAACTCACCCCTCACCGGCTTCATCGTTCCCGTTTTATCTCTTTTTTTTTGTTTGTTTAGAAATCTAATTATCAATAACAAAAAAAAAAAACCGTCGTTAAAATTGTGTGTGTTAGTACCATCAGATATACAAATATCCCAGTAGTTCAACCTTTTCTCATGGAGCGAACAACGCAATGAAGGACGTTACAATTTCCAAACAAATCTGCTTTTTGTTTAGCATTTCGAGCCCAACTTTCTTTATTTTTAATTAGAGGAACCTGAAGTGTGGGTCTTTTAAGATTCTTAGTTGCTTTCCATAATGAATAATCAGTATCCTTTTGCCCAGTTAGAGTGCTGAGGTATTTCTTAACTGACTGATTTTTAATGTCTTTTATGAGTTATTTTAATTGGTTACACAAATGGTTAAATACCCTCATATTTTCCGGGCTTCGATGTTTTTGCCAATTCTTCCGTACCTTTCTTTTATTTTTAAGAAGTTCTCTCACTTCCTCTGGATAGCTAATATTCTAATATTGCGCTTCATGGATGAGTTTATCTAGTTCGTTCAGGATGAGTTTATCTAGTTCGTTTTCTATTTGTTCTGGTCCCTGTATTGGGTTCTGCAGACTAATTCTTTCTGTTAACTGTGTTTGGAAGAGATCCCAATTGGTTTTAAAGCTCGTAAATTTCGGGTTGCTCTCTTTCATAATAATTGTTTGGCTAAGTACGATAATAACTGGTGAATGATCTGATGATAGATTCTCTCTGTTCTCTATATGGTATAATTATCTGAAATACCTCTTGTAATAAAGAAGTCTACCACTAATATCCGTAGGCCAATAGGTTGGTGTACCGCCTGAGTAAAACTTGCACTTTAGTTGTGTGCCTGCTACGAACAGTTCTTTTCCTTTAGCAGTCGTTAACCGGGATCCCCAAAAGGTATTTTGGGCGTTATAGTCCCCTCCAATTAAAAAGACACTTTGTAGTGTTTTGACAAGATTATAGTATAATCTACTTGTTTGAGATTGTATCTTTGAGCGCAGTATATTGCTGAGATACTACAAGTTTTAATATTGTTAAATTGTATTTTGATTGTTATGACTTGCATGGAAAGCTTCTCGACTTTAAGTTCTTCGTTTTCTATATTATATATATATATATATAAAAATGGTGTAAAAAATGTATGTGCGTGCGTATCAGTTGAGATCGGCTGAACCGATTTGGCTCAATCTTTTTTTGTTGTGTTTGCAATTGCCAGGAGATGCTTCTTGTGAAAGAAAATTTTGAAAAAATCCACCGGAAAGGTCTAAAAACTCGAGAACATGAATAAAAAGCCTTTCTTATATGAATTTTGTATGTACATTTTTTATGAGACAGGTGGTGCAGAGGTTAAAGCTTCAGTTGTTCCTTCATGGTGACAACATCTAATCTAGTTCGATACTTTGTCAGTGGTGGAAATAAATTAAAACTTAATACAGTGTATATTTAATATTAATAAAATTGAAACGAAATTAACTGATTTAATAAACAGTTTATAGTAAAATAGTGATTGGTAAACAGTAAACAGTGTAAATCGTGGTGATAGTGATTAATATAACGGGTTTACCGCATTGGCGGTAAGAATCGCACAGTGGCTGGTGAATCGACAAACAATAATGGGAGACATATAATTAAAGATATGTTCCCAGCAATAAATAAAAATGAATCAATACTTCAACCATCACCATCTAACCTGTTTCCAGCATCGCAAAATGCACCTGATCTAAATGCAGATAACGGTAAACCATTAAAAACTGGGCTGGGATGTTCTAACATCACCATTTTCCGATATTTTATCGAAGTATACGTCTCTTTCATCTAGAATTAATTTGACTTCTGTTTCGTTTATCAATTATTTCTTCTCTATTGCTGTCACAACCTACTAGAATATATTTGAACAATATCTATTTCACTTATTTTCGTTGTACAATCGAAAAACAATTATTTGGTGATAGAAACACAGTAGAAACATCACAATGTTGTAATCTAGCAGGCTGGTAAATAATATAAAAATTGAAACAGAGATAAATTTTATTCTACAGAAACGAGAAATAAACTTCGATAAATTATCGAAACATGGTGATGTTAGAACATCCCAGCCCTGGAAACTGGTCCTATAACAAAACAGTAACAATAATGAATCAAATAATAACATATTCAACGTACTCATGGATACCGATGAAGACGAAACAGAAAATTTAAATAAAATGGAGTCATTCGATGTAATAAAAAAAATCAACAAAACGGAAAACGACAACAATATCAGGCACCCAACAACAACAAAATACACAAAATACAAACGAAGATCAAAATGCAAGCGAGAATAATATACAGAAAAAAAGTAAACCTCCGCCATTACAGATTCACAACAACAAGTTAAATAAACGTTGAAACAGATGGCGCAAGCAAACATTATAGAGTTCGAGATAGAACGAGTAAACACGAACAAACCCTCGGTGATAATTAAAAACCGTAATGAATTCAATAAAGCGAAATCTACAGTCAAAGAAACGAATACGTATGAGACCATTGGCAAAGGAACCTAGCCACTAAGCATAAACAGTACTTGAGGGAAACCAATCGATCATCCATTATCCCAACAGATAGAAATATCGAAGATACCGAAATAGAATGAGATATAAACGTTATTACTGAATTAATAAAACAGAGCCTACTAAACCACGTAAAGTTCGAAGGATAAATAATATGGAGGGCTTCAGAAACAAAACAATAGAAATCCTGTGCAAACATAAAAGCAATCTCATATCCACAATTAGACGGGCAAAAAGGAATGGCACAATCACGCCATAACAAACAATTACGTACAAAGCCCTAATCAAACGTATAATTAATTGCCAAAAATGTAATAATCGAAATAAACATCCAATTGGAAAAGAAAATGGAAATAGTAAAACCAAGCCCAAAGATGTTTACTAGACTAAACAAAATTTTAAAACCGGAAGCTGAGAAGTCGAATTTCCACGTTGTAATCCCTGAAGCCGAAGCCGAAAAATTGGATGAATTAAATATAGACTGGGCTAGTCTGCCGAAACATGAGCAAGCTTATATCAGCCATAATCTAAAAGACAGTCTTCAAATATTAGGGTATCATACAGAAAGCCATACACAACTCAACCCGTCATTAGGAAAAAAAGAAACACGATGCAGTAATTACTACAACAATACAAAAACTAAAAACGAGCATACGGAGACCAAAGACAACAAAATAACGACAGTAAAATTTAATGACACAAATAAGGCAAATCCCCTGTTCATCTCGGGGATTTAAATTATTTTGTAACAATATCAGAGTTAAAAGGAATACTAAGATCTCTTAATAATAAAAAATCGTATGGACTGGACGAAATACCGAGAATAGCACTGAAATATCTACCGGAAGAGATTATAGCTGAGTTATGCACACTTTTCAACAACATGCTAAACACCAAAGCTTTCCCCAAGTGTTGGAAAACGACAAAAATGTATCCTATAAGGAAAAAAAATAAAGATCCAGCAAAACCACAAAGTTATAGACCAATAAGTTTACTGAGTAACTTAAGCAAAATTTATGAAATAATTATATGCAACAAATTGGCGAAATATACCACATCAAACAACCTGTCACCAGACAACCAATTTTGATTCAGATACGAGCATTCTACTCTACATGCAATTACGAACCTCACCTCGAATGTTTGTTTCAAATTAAATAGTAATTTGCACGGGTGCACTATTTATTGACATGGAAAATTTGAATCGGTCTGGCTCGATGGGTTTATATTCAAACTACAATAAATGAAATTTCATAGTGATCTACTCCAAATTCTACTAGAAATGCAATACGATAGAAATTTTAAAACCACGAATGGAGTTGTTAATTCTAATCAAACATTCAAAATCCACAATGGACTTCGACAAGGCTCGATCACTGCTCCTCTGTTATTTAATTTATACATAAAAGATCTGAACGAAAATCAAAACGTGAATTCAGAAAAGGTACAATGCAACGCATACGCAGACGGCGTAGTACTCTACAGTGCAAATACTAGAATAAAATGTATTAAAGAAAACCTACAGTCAGCCGTAAATTTTATATGTGATTTCCTTCATACATGGAAAACTAAAGTAAACGAGAAGAAATGCGAAACAATATTAATCAGAAACCGGGTCCAAGCTCATCTGGCGACACCAAAAAAAAATTGGAAAAATTTGAAAATAACGCTAAATAATGAACAACTGCCAAACAAACCAATTATAAAATATTTAGGGGTACATATCGACAGGTTCTGTTACCTCAATGAACATTTAAACATCCAACTACACAAAGCGAGAAGAGAATTCATTGCTAATAGGCGAGTATTCAAAGCAAAGCATATTCACAGGACGGTCAAACGAATTTGCTACCAAACATTAATACGGCCGTTACTAACATACGGATGCCCTATATAGTTCAATCTAAACCCCAGCTATATGGAAAAAAAATCGAATATTTGGAAGGAAATGTATTCGACACTGCACCAATAATACCAGTAGCTCCTTAATCTGTGGTGCTTATTACACGAACCCTCAAACATTCCAAAACAATATCGTTCTAGGTAGCAGCCCAGGTCCCGATTCCTTTATATTCCTAGATCAACTGAAGTACATTCAGAATGATGATCAAATTCCATTGATTTATCACATCGCCCGGAGGTCAAACGAAAACGAGTTTGATCCCGAGAAATTCGCAGATCCGGCAAAACATATACTAAGGTTCAACACCGTATTCAACCGGAGAACCCAAGAAAAATTTAGCAACCAATTAGGAAAGTTCTGGTTGCTGAATTCTTCATCAACCTAAATTTTTACTTTATGTAGAACAATTTTTTAGTCGTAAGTAGTTTAATTTAAATTTTAAAATAACATAATCGGCCAGTTTTCAAGTAAGCAAGTTTTAGGCCAACTTAAATAATCAAATTGTAATGAATTTTTTTTTTGCAAAAAATTTAAAAAAAAACAAGAAAACGAGTTAACATTAACCATAATATAATTTGCCTGAGAATCCTACAAAAGGAGCAGAGGTTACAAACTAATCTAACGCCATGCGTTACTCTCGCAAAAACTCGAGAACTTGTTCGTCTCATTACAGTGGTGGTTTACGAAAAATAAAATAAAAGCCTTTTTTGGATTAATTTTGTATGTACATTTTTCATGAGACAGGTGGTGCAGTGGTTAAAGCTTCAGGGCTTTGGATGGGAGCTATTGGATTGGAAAAAATCGGGAAATCGAAGAAAATTCACGAAAACCGCGTTTTGTTTAGGAATTTTGTATGGAAATACACTTAGCACCACCAATGAAAATTGTATTTCGACAATGATCATTCATTTATATAGCCACTTCAGATTATTTTCAATAGATGGCGTTGGTGGCGGACTACTATAAAATAAGTTGTGTACAATTTTGCCAATTTATGTACAAAATTAAGATCATAATTGTCTACATTATAGCAATTATGTCAAATAATTGTAAAAAAATAAAATAGAAATTCTTCTTGCGTCAACCATCAAAGCAGCAACATTAAAAATTATCTATGTATATAAAAATGGTGTAAAAATGTATGCGCAGTGCGAACGGCTGAACCGATTTGGCTCAATCTTTCTGTTGTATTCGCAATTGTCAGGAGATGGTTCTTCCGAAAGAAAATGTTTAGAAAATCCACCGGAACAATCGGAAAATTCGGAAAATCTAAAAATGTAGTTTTTGTAAGGGGTTTCGCACGTATCCGTTCCAGATGGTCTTTTAGAAGCGAAAAATTGGAAAATCTGAGTGGAAAAACTTGAAAGAGACTTAAATTTTTTTTTCTAGCGGATCAGTTGAGAACAGCTGAACCAATTTGTCTCAATCTTTTTTTGTTGTCGTTTAATAATATAATCATCATACTAACGTAAACCGCGCAATTAAAGAGCATATCAGCTGCTTCATTAGGAGCGGAAATCGCGTAAGTGCATTAGCAAGCGGGTTTCATTATGCTGGTAGCACTTTACCACTCAAAAAAAAAATCTTTCTAATAATGTTTATGAGATTGAGGCCAATATATTCCTTTTTTAAATGAAAATTTAAACCCTCAATATACAACATCCACATAATGGGTTAATGATGCCACCACAACTTACGCGTACGATTCCCCAAGCAACTTCCCTGCTTTCGTGGTTAACAAGGCCACTATCTGAGCACGCCAACACCCACGCTATTCCCTCAAGACTGAGCTGCGGGAGCAATTGCCGCTTGGGATGCATGACAGATAACTGGCAATTCTATGAAACAGATTGGCCTTCAGCGTAAGCGAAGGTTTTTCCTTTTTAATGTTTTGATGATTTGAAAAGTCGACTCAAAGCTTCGAAAATCGTGAATTAAATTGCTGAAAGCACAAAGTTAATGAGATAAATAAGAGATGGCACTAAGGTGTGATCATTAATGCCGCAACCCAGTAGATGTCGTTGTACGTTTACTCAGGCCTTGTGCAATTTCAAGGGCACTCAACAACAATTGGGAACATGCTGAGTAAAATCGAACCCAAGGATGTTGACAGTCTGAATTACTTGATTCAAAACCAAATCGTTCGGGAAATGCATTGGTACAAATCCGTTGACGGTATGACCAATCGAGACGAGGTGACCAACTATCCGACCGAGTTTTTGAATGCGCTTTATTTGCCGGGAATACCACCGCATAACTTCATGCTGAAGGTAGAATCTGTGATAATCATGCGGTGCAATCTGAACCATTTTAGATTGTGTAACGGAACTTGATTAGCTGTGAAGAAACAGATGAACAACGTCATTTAAGCGACGAGTATCAAGGGCAAATTCAAAGGAGAGGATGTTCTAATTCCGATAATTCCTTTGATTCTAGCTGCCATTCCGTTCGACTTCAAGCTCATTCAGTTCCCTGTTCGTTTGGCTTTCGCTATGGAGATTAAAAATCGCAAGGTCAATCGCTGGAAGAGTGCGGAATAAATCTGGAATTTCCGTGTTTTTCGCATGGTCAGTTGTACGTCGCGTGTTCGAAAGTTAGCTTACCATCATCGTTGTTCATTTACGCGCCGGAAAAAAAAACGAAAAATATTGTTTACCACAATGCATTGTATAGATTTGCGTCTGTATTCCATTTAATTCCACTCGAATAAAATACATTGAATTCTTTTGAATTCCAACTGACTCCAATTGATTTCCACACTGAGAGAAAAAATAAAAAAAAAACTAAATTTTCGATATAGATGCCTGAGTTTGAATTGACATTTCATTTACTTTTCAATACATTATGCCGACTTTATGGTTACGTTCGTTCGTTCTGACAATTTTTTCGACGAATCATGTTGCTCAAAAATGACAATTTTTTTCTTCCGGATTTTTCTACAAGAGATTATTGCTCGAAAAAAAATGGAGAGAAGGATCGAACGTCGTAGAGGAAAGATGTGTTTTTGTCTCTTCTCTAAATAAATAAATAATTTAAATGTGTTTTAATAAATTAATTAATTAACTAATATTATATAATATATATGTGTTCAAATAAATAATAATTTTAATATTAATAATAATAATTGTGTGTTCGTAATAATTAATAAGTAAAGTGAAAATGATCGATCATTTACACTTTGAAATGTGTGTACGCGTTGTTTTTAGTTTTAAGTTTAATGTAGTTTTTTGATTAAACAGTTAACTATTTTTAAAAAATAATCATATAATAATATTTAAAAAGTGGTGTCCAGTGGATGAAATGTTTTTATATACATTAAACCGTGTTGAAATATTTGTAACGGCATATATTTCTACGCGAAGTTTATGTCGTTTTAATTTTTCGATATCTGTATATGTATATATTTGCATATTCAGAGAAGAAAATGGAGAGAAGTATCCTTTTAATATATTTTATTATATACATAAATGTTATATGGTGATTGAATGGTTATATATTGTGGGTGTGTGTGTAAATACAGTGACGCTTCGGTAAGTCGAATTACTCCTTAAATCGAATTTCGATTTATGGTAGGAACATTTTTCATCAGTTTCCTGTTTAAAAAATATATATACATATATATGTTTAATATCTAATATGTGTACATATGCTCGGGTAGTTCGAATGAAATTGGTTTTTGATTTCTTTTATTCGAATTTTCTCTATCTTAAGCATATTATTTTGCAAACTAAATGGATCGACTTGTAGAAGTTTTACTGTATAAGTGTACTAGGAAGAATTCAAGGTGTTGGTGTGCGAATGGATGTTGTTTATATGTAAATAATAAATTTCTTTATTCTTGAAGCTCTCTTCGCTCTCACTATTCGTTTTGTATTTACACACAACGATAATTGTCTTAAACGTATGGAAAGCAAATGTGTGTATGGATGTATAGATGTATGATCCACGATATCCCTTTTTCTACCAAAAAAAATACATAAATTTGGCACATTAAAGTATCAACCACACAAATGTGCGAGTATAAAACATAGTATGTAATGTCGTTTTAGATAAAAAAATTTCGCTTGATTATGTAGGTTGGTTCAAAACACATATAAAAATAAATTTTCTACAAAATCCTTTGTCTTACCCACACAATTGTGTGAGCAGGCAGGAAAATTGATATGGAAAAGTTGGAGGGTATAATATTGCTCATGTAAATGTAACGTCAGTGACGACAACATACATGTGATTACGGTTTTTTTTTATTATTTTTTTTAAATAAACAGATAATAAATGTATATTTTTTTTCTAAAAAAAAAAAGCTTATTTAAGTTTCATAAGTATAGTTGAAGAAATTTTTTAATTATTTTCTTATTTTCAGTTAAAATCAAACAATGTTTTACTTAAATAAATCATTCAACAATCTTGAAATCCACATCAACTAAGAAATTGTGGCCTTCTTCAATTTGTAACCAAACCCATCAACTACATATTTCTGATAAGAACAGAAATATTTAACACTTCGTTTTTTAACTAGCGGAAATCGTGAAATAACGAGAAATAAGGTCGAGATTTAATTTTGATTTGTAATTTAGGGTACATCGTCTGTTTAAATTGATGAATTCTTGAGACCACAAATGTTTTTGAAAGTTGTGGATCGAGGAGGCATTGCTGTGATATCGTTGATAGTGATTTGTGAGCTGAATTTCTTTGTATATATCCCTTTCTCAACCAAAAAAAAAGGGCCATTCAAGTCCAAACCACACAAATGTGTGAGTAAAAAATCATCATCATCCATTACATGAGTTTTTGATAAAAATTTCGCTTGACTTGAAGTACAACCAATACAATTGTGTGTATAGGGATAGTGTTTTTCTTTTTTTCGGACGAAAATAAGTGTTAAAGGAATGCACAAATCTGTAAGTTGGTTGAAAACACATACAAGGGTAAATTTTTGACATGGTACTTTTGCCGTACCCACACAATTGTGTTAGTGAGTACTTAAAGAGATATACAGATATTTAGACGTAACAATTATTTCATAGTGGCTTCAGACAGGTACATATTGTTTTGTTGGTAAACATATGTATAAACAATTTTACATGTTTTTGCTAGCAATGTGTTATGTGCTGTGGCTATTGTGTGATTATGGTTTTATGTTATATACTCATAATTGTTCTATCCCTATTTTGCCGTCGTTTTGAAAAATATATCTCGACGGATTGTTTTCTCAAATGTTTCGACCATGGAATGAAACGTGGGGTGTACGCAACAAAAAAAAACAATTGTTTAGTTAAACCACAGATAAGGATTACTATCTTAGATGATGATCTTTCCTGCAGCCGCGACGTGTGTGAATCGGGGATGTTTGATTTGCATACCCGGTTGTAGTGGGGTACGATGGTGTTTGGAGCGGAGGAGATGAGATGCCTAAACTATTTAATGTATAGCTCTCGTTCATTTTAATGTGGGGTTTCATAACAACTGTTTTGTGTGTTGGATGTGTGTTTAAGTGTGACACGGGCGAGGAAAGTGGACGTATGCTGCCCGTTTATTGTTGTCGATCGTTTGGGGGTGTCTCTTTCTCTAGCGTATGTATTTGTATTAAATGTGGGTGTGTGCGTGAGGGGAGTGTTGTGTTGTGTTTGGTGCGGTTGCATATCTGTATGTGTGTATATGCGGTCGGAGGCGTTGTTTTTTTTTTTTTTTTTTTTTTTTTTTTTTGTAAAAGAGTTGTTGCAGTTTGCTAAGAAGGTCAAATTTATTTTCGCGTTTTTTTTATAATTTTGGTTTATTTATTATTTTGAACGGTAGGGGTGGGAAGAAGTAGCAGAGCGGGAGCGGACAGAGAGGGATTTACTCTTGAATGTTCAGTTGAGGATCGTGGAACTTACGGACATTCAGTTGTATACGATGGGTTATAATAAAACTCAATTTTATTTTATTGCTAAGAAAAAAAAACTCCATTATTTTTATAATAGCCTTCAATCGATCTGGCATCGATTCTACTAATGTTTTCGTTGTTTTTGTAGGAATTTTATGTCATTCCTCAATAATAGCTGATTTAAATTGGTTTTTTTGTTGAATTGAATGATTTTCTTTCATTTTCCTTTCGAGATTGTTAATTGGATTTACATCTGGGCCTTGAGGGAGGGGGGGAGTCTTAGTCCAATCACTTTTGGACCCTTGAAAAGACACCATATTCTAACAATCCATGCTTTATGTTTAGGATAATTGTTCTGATAAAAATGAAAAATATTTTCTATATCCAGTTTTCGAGCCAATTCTTATAAATTTTCCTTTAAAATGTTAAAATAATTTACCTTGTCGATAATCCCATCAATAAATCCCAAATGACCAACCCCTTTATGACCCATAACACCCCAGAACATTACACTATTTCCACCGTGTTTAAACGCTGGACATACATTTCTAACATTACAATCTTCACCGCGTTTTCTCAAAACTTTTTGTTGCCTTTTACCTCTTTGAAATATGGTAAATTGACTGTGATCGACAAAAATCACATTTTTGCAAAATTCAATACCTTCATTTTTATATTTTAAGGCAAAATCTACTCTTCTGTATTTTCTTTACTAATAAAAGGCTTCTTCCTTGCTATACGTGAAAAATAACCATTTTTCTTACAATTCTTTTAACTGTAATGGGATTTATATCTTTACCATTAAACCTGAAGAGCATTTTAGTTAATTCTACTTCAGTTAACTTAGGATTTTGTCTTATTTCGAGATTAATGAACTTTTCATTTGATGGTGATATTTTTCTCGGACCTTTTGTGCTAGGTGTATTTTGTTTTCGGCCTTCTTTAAAATATCGATCATAAATTTTTGTCCTGTTGATTTACAAATGTTAAGTAGAAAATCACTAACGATCATATTAACCGACGTACTTTTAACCATTTTGAAAGAATACAATCAATTAAATTACGAGTGTGAAATAAAATAAATATTGAACTGCACTGATTGAATAATAAACAAAAAGCAAAGTAGAGAAAATACGCACTAAAAAATTATAGCTCTTCCGTATGCTCAAGTGTTTTTCCGTGAAGTCGTATACGACTGAATCAGCCAGGCTACACACGATTTCAGCTTCTGATTTCAAATTAAGTCGTCATAGATTTTTATTGTTAATTTAGACCCTTATTTTATATTGAAACACCAAATTTTTTTTTGTATTGTTTTGTTCTGTTCTATTTCTATTTTTTCATTTTGGATTCAGCGAAAAATTTAATGTCACAGTTAAAACGGATATTGCAGGTAAACGGGGAAAGAAAGGAAGGTGAAGTAACTTATGTAACCACATGTACCATGTGTGGCATGGCTCAATGTCTGTAAGTTTTGTGATCTTCAGATTGGTATCCTTTTTGTTTGTTTTTGTTTTGTTGAATTATTTTTTTTTTGTCAGCTGTCTAGGATGGTTGATGGACTAGGATTGTAGGGAGGATCCGGGGAGGTTTTCGTTTTCTTATTAAATTTCAACACTTTGATAGAAGAGACGTGCCGTGTACGAATAAATGTTTCTGGCTGTATGAGTGTATATATGTATATATATATATATACAATATATGTATGCATGTGTTTACATATGTATGTATACATGTATTTATTAGATGCACAATTGAATGTTTTTATTTATAATTATTTTAGTTTATTATATTATTTTATTATATTATATATGATTATGACTTTTTTTTTTTTTTTTTTTTTTTTTTTTTTCTTTATTTAATTAATAAATGTTCATATTATTTAGGTTTAGGTAAACAGCAATATATTAATTTATTATTAATTTTCAGGACATATACATAGGCTTGTGAAATAATATTTCTTTGTAATATTAATTGCTGATTGTCTAGTTTAGACTTGTATTGTCTTTGTGTTACTAACCATCGTCTTTACCTAGGTGTATGTAATCGGGCCGACTGAAACAATCAATTTTGTTTAGGAAGTCGAAAAGTATCAATATAGTATTCAATTTCAGGTGATTTCCAGATACATGTGAAATAATAACATTTTTTCTTAGGTTGCTGTTTTAAAGAAGCAATTGTTGATGATCAATACCATCATTATCCATTTAACCTATTAAACCTCTATCCTTCCCCTAGTAGACTAGTTTTGTGCTGTTTTTCTGGACCTTACTTATATTATGTGTAAGTTAATTAGCAACTCTTTTAATTTTCATTACTATAATGAATTAATGATCACTTATTTGATACACATTAATTATAAAATATTTGCTAGGGTCAGTGAAAATTGCCGAATTTAATTGTCATTGCGGCGTAAAACAAACTCTTTTCCGTATTTCTTTCTAGATCGATAAAAATTCAAATTTTTAATGATTTTAGATAAATTTTTATTTTCTGTCATTTTGCGCGTGAAAATCATGTTTTTATGTATCTTAATAACTTGAACCATGAAGAGTAAGTAATAAGGTTGAATATATTGAATACAATTAAGTAGTCAATAATAATCATACAGTTTGTTTTCAGGTTTAATAATTAATATATGTTTACTGAGTTATTTGGCTAGTTTGCAGTGGATTTATTAAATGCTAAGGGTTTTAGAGAAATTATTAATAATTTAATGTTAATTATTAATATAATTCAAATTATTATTATTATAATTCAAATAACTATGGTTTCAGGAAATTATATTGTAACTTGTGGAGTTGTAGAGGATTAAATTAATAAATATTTATATTATTTAGGAAACCGGTAGATTAATTAAGAATTAATTTCAGGAATCTTTAGATGGTATGAATTAATATTTCTTTTAAATATTAATTGCTGGTTGTGTAGATTAGAATTGTGCTGTCACTATGTTACTAACTAGTGGCTTTACCTAGGTATTTGTAACCGGGCTGTTTTAATGTATTAATATAGAATTATATTACAGAAATTTCCAGATGCACGTGAAATAATATTATTTTTTCTCAGGTTGCTGATTTAGTGAGGCAATTGTTGAAGATCAAAGCAATACCATCGTTATCCATTAAACCTATTAAACCTTTATCCTTCCTCTAGTAGATTAGAAGTAGATTAGAATTGTGTTGTGCCGTACGATCGCTAGGTGTCTGCAACCGGATCGTTCCGTCCCAAAAAAAAAAAAAAAAAAAAAAAAAACCTTTCCTATCCTTCCTATTGTTATGTGTAAACAGGCTGTAGGAATAGGCCCGGCGTTATCCGGGACTCTTGGCTAGCACTTGGTTCTACAGTCCAATCAATCAATCAATCAATCAAGAGATTATTGCTCGAAAAAATGACCGTACGAATGAAGGCAACCATAAACCTGCCTTTAGTGTTGAATTCGATGAAAATGTGAATGGAATGGCCACTCAACTCAATCGTCTATTGAGAATAGAGTTGAGTTGTTTGAATTTTTCTCTCATCAAAATTAATTTTCGTAAAGGACAAAAGTATTTTCTCGGAACGAAGTAATTTGTGGTTCGCCGAGTCACGTAGTGTTTTATATAACGTTTCATGAGGATAGCTGATCGACCTCTAGCTTTGTTCTATGGATGTAATGAATGCATGGTAGCAATTATATCCTTTTATTTTACAGAATGAAGTTTTGGTGAAATAGGCTTCTGATATAAGACATATTTATATCTACATTATGCATGTTTAAAAATATATCTAGTTCTTGAATGTGATGTAATAGCCCATTTGCATTCCAGGTTACAATTCGTAATGTTTTATTCATTTCTTTGATTTATAATTCGATTTTATATAATTTACATTTTGATACACTCGATCAAGGTTTTCTTCTACTCTTTTATTGAAACTAGTTTGTAATTTCATTTCTTCTAGTGTGTTCCGCAGACTCATTTCCTGCGAAATATGTCTTTTGTTGAGGTTCTCTAGATTTCTCATTATGTCCTGTAAAACGAGATCCACTTTTAACTGTTTCTGCTCTGATTGCTGAACTATTTGTGCATATAAGTAACGATTTCATTTACTCGCTCTCTTTATATGTTAAAATTAGCAGTTGACGGTTATAGGCTCCGTTTCTTTTTTTTTTTATAGATTGTACAATTCTTGGTGTATTTGGTTTGCGTGATTTATCTCTCATTTTTTGTAGTTCTACTGCTACTTCACATCCTCTGTAATTGGCTGAATGCTGGCCTTTACAGTTGATACTCTTCGGTGTTGTAATTCGGGGAACTCTGCATTCGATTCTTGCGTGTTTTCCTGCACATTTAACACATCTTGCTTCACGATGGCAGTACTTTTGTGTATGATTATAATCTTGGCAGTTTTTACATTGAAGTATTAGTCGAGTAACCTGTCTCGGTGTTTCTATTTTAACTCTGAGGTTGAAGATAGCCTTAATATTATAAATATCGAAGGTTAGCATGAATTTTTCTCGACTCTCTTTTCTGATGATGTTGACTGCATCGATTATTTTCAGACCTTTGTTTTGCATGCCCACAATAATTTCATCTTTTGAACAAGTTGGATGGAGTACTGATCATTCTTATCTTCGTATGTATACCACTAATGATCATCAGAATTTAATTTGTTAGCTAGAGCTTTATAATCTGCAGCTCTGTAATACTTATTTTTCAAATATTACTATACTGATTACGTTGTAGTTATTTCGTACTACTTCTTTCATCAGTTTCTGAATCCTACCGTGATTTGTTAATATTGATCGGGGGTGGAACCTGTATCTTTTTTTCTGGCTCATTAGCAGTTTTAATGTGGGTGTGAATTGGCTCAACTTCTGCTGAATCATCAGCTTTTGCTTGGGTTGGTTTCTTTTCTTGGTTTCTTGTTTGCTCTCTTGGATTTCCGTATAGTCTCCAATTGGTTTCCCTTTCAAATAATTAGCAAAAATCTTCATCTTAATTAAGGAACGCAGATATTTTTCGGTACATAAATAAACTATTTAAGTTAACCGAAAGTTTCCATCCGAAATTAACAAAAAAATGGTAATGCAGTGAATGTCGTATATATGAGCGCCGAAAATAAATCCGTCAATGTTGATTAATATTTTTCAGCCGAAGTTACTGCCGATGTTAAGTCAGTATATTAATTTTTAAAACTTATATATTGATTAACTATTTTGATTTTGTAATACGTTTCGAATCGAATCGATTTATTTAGTTAATTCTATACAAGAAATCGATTCCATAATTTAGAAAATCAGAACACTAAATTCGGAGATACAAAATAATTTATTTGGCAATAATAACAGCATTTTATTTTTTAAAACACCTTACATTAAAACGCATTAACATTATGGATATATGTTGAAGATGTTATATAATTTTTCGTCTATATAACTGTTAAAATACATATAATATAATAAATAAATGTGTTTAAATTTTTGCTTATTGTTGTATTAATGGATTTACCGATAACATATACGAGTATTAAATATTCTAACACGCAGATCACATGTGAGACCATCCAGAAAATTTTGTAAATCAAAAATGCAAACTTTAACAGCTCTCCAGGGTACACAAACAAATTTAAGATTATGTACACACACTCAGCTAATAAGTCATATAATCAAATATAATTAAATTTAAATACCTAAATATTTATTTAAGTCATTTATATGTATAATACTTAAATATACTCAATAGTTTATCTTAATATTGTTAAATATTGACTTACGTATGTTAGAGGTTTACAAGAAAGCTTAGAATGTACCGAACGTTTATAAAGAAACATAAGAAAACTTTACAAGAATCATGTGCGCGTTTTATCGACGTTAATTTCAAGGCTATTGAACTATTTTAAAAGTATTTAGATTGGAATTAAATTGGTGTGCCGCGCCGGTCAAATCACACCTTATGTATTATGCACGATCGAATATATATTTTAAACGAATCTCAAAATCGTTCATATATGCAAAAGCACGTAACAAACGTTTTTACTGTAATTGTTGAAAGCTTCATCACAGTATACGATTGTAAAATTTACTATCAAACTAATATTTACTAATTGTACTGTGGGATATAAATTTATTTTCTATATAACGTATCTTGTGGGTTGTGATAATGAAACGGGACTGTGAACAATTAAATGATGAATCTGTACATAAAAATATGAACACTTTCTGTGATCGTCCATATTGTGTGATATCAAGCTGATTCTTGAGATCAATGAAACGGAAATTAAAATCTACTGTGAAGTATTATCTAAATTTATTGTATTGTATTTTCTTTAATTGTTTGTGTATATACCATATATCTAAGAGTAATCGATAAAATCTATCTTATATGTGTGTACGATCAGTAACATAAATTAAGATAACATCATCAAAAGTAGTGGGCGCATTTATTTTAAATTCTTTGGTGGTCGCGCGAATTATTAATGCTGAATGTGTATTAATTGACATGTAACTTGATTTATTGGACGGGTAATTTGTATTGGACGTGTGATGTTCTAATTGGTATTGTAGTATTCGAAATGATCAATATGTCGTCGATGACGGCATCGGAAATACCAAGTTCTGCATTTTATAACTATACATATAAAGAAAATTTTCGACTAATTAATTTTTGTGTATTGAAATGCAAGGACTTTTTATACGTTATTACATATGTTCTCCGGGGTATTAAAACGACCTTACCTCAGATATAAAAGCTCTCGCAAATAGCATGCTTTGGCTCTAGGGTCTTGCTAGAAATAATTTTAAAACCCGGGTTAGGCAAATGCATGAAAGAGCACACGAGGGTAAGGAACACATTTAGAGGTAAAGAACACTATGTTCTTGTATCTAAAATAAATTAATTTTATGTCAACTTTAATTTATTCCTGATTAGCATCATATTCAGATAGTTCTTATATTTTTAGAAAACAAGCTAATAGGTAATAATAATAACAATGTTGTTAAATTAAATAAAATCAAATCAGGAACCAAATTCCCCAAATTGGCTGCCCCAATGGACCCATTTGTACGAAGCTTGAATTTATCAAGATTTCAACTGGAAATATCTTTGTTCGAGAAGGAAAATACTGAACTCCCTAACTTTGCATCACGCCAAATATACCCAGTTAGTAAAGATATTAATGCAAAATGTGTTGATTGTAAGAAGCCCAATCACGCAAACTATAACAGGGGATGCGAAATAGCTAAGGAGCTAGAAAGATTAAGACATGAAACGCAAAAATAAACCGGAAAAAATTAACCAAACTTTCACCGAAGAGCAACCTAAACCTCATGCTAGTAAACCGGGTGAACCAAAACCATACGCGCAAGCTGTAATACTTTCGGAGTTGATTGCTCAATTTTTGTATTTTTCCCAGTATGCAATTATTCCACTGTGTGGAAAAAACTGCTCAAATATCGTACAAAACTCCGTACTACAAAATATCAAAGACACAAAAATTTTGATTTTGGAGAAAAATAATTGTTTTTCTCTTTCTATTTCGCGGTAATATTATTTTCGTTTTATAAGTTTCGATTGTTTATCTTTTATTTTCAGTTTCTTCTGACAAGTCGACGTGCACGGTTGCACTACATAATTAGTTTTTTTACTTTAAAGTGTTGTGTTTCATTATAATGTTTTTCGATTTGTTAAAGTAAATAATTTTAAATTTAAATATATATAATAATAATTATTAAATTATTTAGTGATCGCGATGTGCAAATTTGGACTAAAAAGGTAATAGAGATCTGTCTCACAATGGCGTCATCGCGAAATACATTTACGTAGTAAACTTTCAATGATTTTTTTTTTTCAAGATCTCAATATGCTGGCGGATGCAAGACAACGTGGCGGATGCAATACAAAACTCAATTTATGAAATTTAAATATGTAAATAAATTTTCTATGTTTTTTTGTACACAAATAAAAAATAGTGTGAATAAAATATTAATATTTATTTTATTATAAATGGAAAATTTTGTTTTATTTCGGATAAGAATTATTATTTATTCCAATTGGAAAATATATACAAACACGTGCCTTTTGTTTCTGTGATTTTTTCTCTTTTTAGTTGGGATTCACACCGACACCGGAATTTTTGTGACACTTTTCTTTGGCGGGGAGTACGAATTTCCGCGTGATACACATGGTTCTTTCCATAGAAGCAGTGAAGTTTTAGAACGCGAATGTAAATGGAATTCCGTTGGCATTGCATATTGGGTTATATTCCCGTCTGTTTGTGTCTTTACTTTCGGAATTGGTTGTTTGTGGTGTGCTGAACGCACTCGCGACGGTTTTTGTTTTGTACCTTTTCGTATGATGGCGCAAGGATAAGAAAAATGACAAGAGAGCGAGACCAATGCGCATCGAGTGTGGGCAAAGTAAAACGTTCTAGAAAAATGTTTTTCTTATATGCTTCTAATTTACATCAATGCGAATTGATATAAACGAAAACCAGAGAATAAAGATAATTCTTCTAAAACGTTTTGCGCGTCGTTGTTTGCGGGTGCGAGAATTTTTTTTCATGCATTGAGTTGGTAGTTTTTTTGGAGTGAAGTAAAAAGTTTTTTTTGTGGGATATTTAAAAAGTCGAGTTTTGAAAAATTTGCATTAAGACCGTACCGCCGAATATAGTTTGATAATTCCGTAAAATAAGGCTGGTTTTTGAGTTTTATACTTAGACAGTCTAGTTTGTTTTTTTAATAATATATATTTGATATTCGAGTTGGTGTAATTTTTATAATATTCTTTTTTAAAATATTCTTTTGAGAAGTGATTTTTCGCATTCGATATAAATTTCTATTTATTGATTGGGCGCCGGAGGGGTGTGAAAATAAATTGAATAGTGAAAGTGAAAACAAACGATTTCCATATCGATATACGGGTGGCCAGTTGAGGCCACTTCATCAAAACTACAGTTTGGTCACAGCTATACCGTAATCAACGGGCCAAATTATGGCGGATTTTGGGCGAGACAAAAAAAAAATTATATTTTTGGGGATAGTGGTTTTTGCGGTCGATCAAGGCCTAATTTATATTGGTATCGGGGAGAGGCCCCACAACGTACGGATAGCCAACCAACCGGTTGCCCGTCCTTATATTGGTTTCTGTATCGTTTATCGGGGAGAGGCCCGCAGCTAACGGTAGCCCACCGGCTATTGTTTTTTTGTATTATTTATCGGGGAGAGGTCCGCAACGTACGGCTACCCAAGGCCGAAACGGTAATTTTAAGGTACAATTTATTTTAGTTTATTTTATTTTTTTAAATTATTTTTTTATATATTTTCAATTGTTCTTATTTTTAATTTTTTGTAATCGAGCGCCGCATAGTGGGTGCGTGCCGCGCTCGGTGCCTATTGGTCTCACTTTCTCATATTTTTCTGGTGGGAAGTGATGGTTCTTTTGTGGGAAGTGGTTGTTCTTTTGTGGGAAGTTGTCTTTCCCTTTCTTTTATGTTTTTTTTATATATATAAAAATAAAATGAATTACTGAAATTTTTCGGTTGGGTTTGATGAGGGGGGAATTCCCATCCTGTGTCGACGTAGGGTTGCCGGTCCCTTGGTGCTCGCATCCGGATTCGAAACTGGTGTTTACCACTGTGTGAGTTCGGACGTTATAATTTTTTTCAATCCCTTACAAAAACTAAGCGGGTAGCATCTAGTTCCAAGTTACGCTCGTTAGCTCCGTTCATCGACTCAGAGAATACGTTAAAGGTAGGTGGTCGTTTACAAAATTCATATTGTACCTACGACATGAAACATCCAATCGTACTACCAAGAGATCATCCAGTTACAACCATGATATTACAATCCATACACACAACACATTTGCACCCAGGTCCAACCTTGCTAACAGCATTGTCGCGACATAAATATTGGATTCTCTGTGTTCGAGGACAATGTCGCCAGCTCTGTCACAAATGCACTACACGCTTCCGCTTTTCAACCTTGCGATCAACCCAACAAATGGGTACTTTACCCCATGCAAGAACAACACCAAGTCGCCCGTTCTCAGTTGTTGGAGTCGACTATACGCAGGTCCGATTCTGCTCACATCGAAAAAGGGCAGAGGTGCTAAACTCATCAAGGGTTTTATCGTCGTATTTGTCTGCTTCGCCACTAAGGTGATACACATTGAAATGGCTTCAGATCTAACAACTGACGCTTTTCTAGCTGCATTAGATAGGTTTGTTGCACGGAGGGGAGCACCCACTGAAGTGTATTCCGACAATGGATCCAATTTTATAGGAGCAAGGCGAATACTACATCAGCACTATCAATTGTTAAATACAGCAGAATGTAAATCCCATGTGGATGTTATATGCAACGAATAAGCGGATAAAGTGGAATCTAATTCCACCGATTTCACCCCATTTCGGCGGAATCTGGGAGCGCAACATCAGATCAATCAAAACTCATCTAATCAAAATAGTTGGAAATGCACATCTCACGTATACGAAGAAATGGAGACCTTGCTGGTCCAGATAGAAGGAGTGTTAAATTCTAGACCATTGTGTGCCATTAAAAACGAAGATGTTTGTAATATAGATGTCCTAACACCTGCACATTTTCTTACCCTTGGCCCGATCACCGCACTTCCTCATGCAGACTACCAGGAGATAAACATGTCTAGATTAAATCGTTGGGAGCAAATACAGAAACTAGTTCAAACCTTTTGGCACTGATATACTTCCACTTATCTCAACACTTTACAACAACGCACTAAATGGCAACAACAAAACCCAAACTTGAAGATTGATGATGTAGTACTAATACAGAATAATAACTCACCCCCTTGTATTTGGCAACTTGGGCGTATCACCGAACTACACCCTGGAACTGATGGCCTAGTCAGAGTAGCCACGGTACAAACACAAGCAGCTAAGTTTAAACGTCCAATAGCGAAACTATATCGACTGCCGTTGGAGGATTAACTCTACGAAAAATATCTACGATATTTGTTTGAGGGGAGTAATGTTTGACAACGCCACAATTTGTATTCATAATAAATAAACTTGAACTATTTAATTCGTTAACCATTTATTTCCACATATTGTACTAGATTAACTCCGAAATATGTAGCTCAATCTTTACATTTATCAAAACGAGAAGGAAGTATAAATCAAAGAGAGAAAACCATCTTGACAAAGCGATAAAATTACGATGGAAAAATACAAGAGAGAACAAACTTTTAGTTAGTAAAAACGGGTCTCATACGAAACGACACATTTCACAACAGGATGTGCTAAAACACGATGTCACAAAACAGGATATCACAAAACAGTACATGGTACGCTACAGTACATGGTACGAAACAGGACCGATTAAAACAGTACATCAACAGTACATGGTACACTAAAGTACATGGTACGGAAGAGTATATCGCAAAACAGTACATAATAAAAGAGAACACCACAAAATAGTTGATAGTCAATTTTACGGTTTTAATAACTAGTTGTGTGGGTACGGAAAAGTACCATGTCAAAAATTTATTTTTGTATGTTTTTTGAACCAACATACACATTTGTGCATTTCTGTCAAACTTATTTCCGCCCGAAAAGCACTATAACTATACACACAATTGTGTTGATTGTACTTCAAATCAAGCGAAATTTTTTATCAAACACGCCATTACATACTATGGTTTTTTACTCACACATTTGTGTGGTTTGGACTTAAATTGATCCATTTTTTTTTTGGTTAAAAAGGGATATATTTATTTATATATTTATTTTAATTTTTGATCTATTTTGCAACGATCAAGTATTAGCGATTTAAATAAAAATAATGTTATATATTGTTAGGTGAAGGGATATTTTATTATAACTTAATGCAATATATAGTATACTGTCTAATTACTCTAGGTGAAGGCAAATAGCCACTTGATAATATCCTAATTACTAAACTTATTCAATAAAAAATATTTAACAAATCAAACTGAAAAAATACTCCAGCTTAACGGTCAGTAAAATGTACTTTAGTGTACCATGTACTGTTTTGTGATGTACTGTTTTTATCGGTCCTGTTCCGTACCATGTACTGTTTGGTGATGTCCTGTTTTATTACATCCTGTTTTGAAATGTGCCATAGTGAACGGCTTCGAGTAAAAACCAAGGATCGTAATGGGCAGCACAACCAAATTGTAAACTAAGATAATAAATAAATTTGCAATTATAATCGAACAAATACAGTCCACTTATTTTTCTTTCCCAACGAGCTTTTGGTTGTGTGAGCCACAGTATCGAACATATGCATCAACGATTTTTTTGTATATTCAGTCATCGAATAAAGTTAAAAGCGACTCATTTTTCATCTATTTGTTCACATTGACTTGCAAAAAAATATTAAAACGTCAAATCGTTTCTAAAACTATTATTATATAATATTACGTGATTGACATCGTGTGCACTTTACAACAAATTTCCAAATAATTAAAAATCCATAATTGTGTCACACGCCGCACAAAATTACCTAATAAGTCATAGTGCGGAAACTGACTTGCATTTACATACAAAATGACAGATTACATTCGAACCATTATACGAATAAGAAACGTTTACGTTTTTGTTTGGTTTTATTGTGCGCACAGTGAAAGTTGTACCTAAGTTGTTTAGTTTTGGTTGTTAAATAAAATAATAAATTTTGACATTTTAATTTGCTTAACAAATTATTTCATTTGTTTTTAAATTATTATTATTATTATTATTTTATTTTTGTTTTATAATATACGAGCGCAGAAACGGAAAACACGTGTTTTACGAATAAAGTTACATTTTTACAAATTTTTTATTTGTTTATGTGGTTTCTTCTTGTGCCGTGTGTTATGTTACTCATGTTCAATCAATTGATCTTTGAATTTAATTTTTTTTTTATTTTTGTTTTGTTTTGAAATTATTTGCGTCTGGCTTATTTCTTTCTTTTATATACATTGCGTATGTAAGATACACACACAATACGTGTATAATAAGAACGAGTGCGCTTATGGAAAATAACAATCTGCTTGAATAATTTTTTTGAATGCGTTTCGCGCCCCATTTGTGTAAATAATATACAACACTGGCATAATACACTGCACTGGTGTGGGATTTCTATATATAAGCTTAATTTATTAGTTTCCTGTTGTAGTATACATAAGTGTGGAATATAGGACTACAAAAGGATATATATATATATATACGTAAACACCATCTGCCTACAGTCTATATGCAACCGAAATGCATATAACAATAAACATGTAAATTCAAACCAATTATCCAACGATATATGAAAATGTGTGGTCTCATCGCGCGCATCCATCATACATAATCAGATTACACATTACAAAACTACTAATTTATTTATAGAACATTTTTACGTACATAGCTACATTCATTCTTGTAATGTGTTTAAGATCTGCAGGTACATTCCGTTTATGTTAAGTATTATGTACGGTAAGCGAGCATCCATAAAACCTAATATGTACTCATATATAAGCATACAGCTATGAAAGAAAGTACAACACAAAATGTTTATTCTTAACCTGTGTAGAGGTGTAGTAATTTAGAACCGCAAACAAAACTTTAGACACTGTACATAAAAATCTTGATATATAAAACGAGACAAATCAAGAAGAAAGAACACAAAATAAGCGTATCTAGCTTTCATAAAAATAAATCAACCGTTTTATTGTAGTGAGAAAAGTGAAATAACCATAGAATTTAGAGGTACACGTATTAGAAACATTTACGTAACGCAGTGTACCCATAGTAAACGAGCACAAGCTGGGGTATGTGCAAAATGAACACAATTTTTAAGTGAAACGAATAAGTGAAATTTAATGTCTTCTCATAATACATTTGGGGATATTATGTATGTCCAAGCTCCAAGTAATAAAATTTAAGTAAATTTCGATAAATTATGACTTACCATTTTAGAGAGAGAGTATACATAAAAGTTGAATAAGACATCCGCTTGAGTATAATACTGAGGGTGTATATAATACACGAGTATATAGATCATCAATTATCAGTTAAATTTTGAATTGCAGTCATCATATTATTATAACGATGGTGTCTGTATATGTATGTATATATATATATATATGTGTGTGTGTGTGTGTGTGTATGGACGTGGTAGATGTTAAGAAATTAATAAGATGATGATAAGTATTTTTTGTGTTTTCGTTTTATTTTCGCTGGGTTGGAATAAATATTTATTAAACAAAACAAAAAAAAAAAAGGCAGTAGCTAAATAAAAAGCGGCGCGCAGCTCCAACACAAAACGATTAATTTGTGTAATTATAATTAATAGTGTATAGGTGTAACCTGTAGTCATTAGCCGAAGGCAAGATTGTGCAGCCCACCTAATTTTTGATAATATTTACTGAGTTTAAGTGGCGCGGAATGCAATTTTATGAGGGGTTATAACTAGGTCCGTGACATAACAGATTAACGCATAGAAGATCTCCGACACGGTGTATGACAAGAGAAGTGTGATTTAAAGATTTAACCGTTACATTTTTTTAAATTATTCAATAACAGTTGTAATATTCAGAGATCATCTAGTTATCTATTTTTTAAATAAGTTTCACGATTGTTGATGAATAATCTCATTTTACAATATAATCTTTTCATTTTAACGATCAAGGTCGAAATATTAATGGTATTGTTTCACTTTTTTGGATTACCAGATATTTTGGTAATACGTCAGAACATTTATGGGGGCGAAGTTCGAGATTCATACCTCCTCGCGGTGCTCTCTGGGTAACTCTAAATGAATCAGGCGGTGTAGTGGAGACGAGCAGCTAAATCCTGTTTATAGTCATGGACACTAGATGTCAGGGCGAGCCATTGGCGCCGCAAAACCAATACCAAACCAGCGTCTGTTTTCCAGGTTAGGAGCGGCTGAAGCGGGCGTCTGTCTTGTATCAAGCGGCTCGCTATATAAATGTGTTCAAGGTAGGACTGGATGCCTCAAGATTCTCACCAGTACGTGACCCACACACGTAACAAGCGAGTTGAGCGGAAGGCCAACAACCTTCCCTCATAAAAACTAACAAGTTATGAATCCTAAACAAAGGTTTCATAACCATATCGGTTTCATTACAAACTCGACGTCGGAAATTGTACACGGACAACGCTTTAAAAATGGGAACATGGAATGTGCTTAGCCTCTTAAGACCTGGAGATCTCCAGAACCTATCGAACCAAGCAAAGAGTTACACATTAGACGTACTTGCACTACAAGAGCTTAGATGGTCTGGGAGTGGGATCCATAATACCACCAATGGTTACACTCTTCATTACAGCGGCCATCAGAACGGAGGAGAATTTGGAGTTGGCTTCCTCATCCATTGGCGCGTGAAGCATCATATCATCGATTTCCGCGCTATCAACATGCGGATATGCACGGTCAGACTTCGCACTAAGAAATTTAACATCACGGTCGTTAATGTGCATGCACCCACCGAAGATAAATCGCAGATGACATCAAAGATCTTTTCATTGTCGAACTGGAGGAAATCATCAATAACATACCGCACCACGACATTAAAATCATCGTGGGCGACTTTAATGCAAAAATCGGTAGGAGTGCAGAAAATTCATCGCACATCGGTCCTAACAGCCTGCACCTAACTAGTAATAACAACGGCCAACGAGTCACCGACCTGGCAATAACGTACAACTTAGTTGTATCAAGTACGTTTTTCCCACATAAGAGAATCCACAAAGTAACGTGGAGATCGAATGATGGGAGAACGGAAAATCAAATCGATCACGTCATGGTGTCTAAGAGACACTCCACCAGCATATCTGACGTTAGATCTTACAGAGGTGCAGACATGGACAGCGATCATATGCATGTCTATTTAAATATAAGTGCAAACTGTCATCTACGTTTAACAGACAAGCACAAAAGACCGTTCGATGGAATATCGATGCTCTAAAAGACCAAGCGTCACTGCAGAGTTACCAATCAGCTGTCACTAACTATTTAGAGCGGCCCAGCAACAAAGAAGAAGCTCCCTCTAACATCGAGGAGCAGTGGCACGCTATACAGTCAGCCATAACCACTGCGGCGCAAAATACTATCGGAAGAAGACCTCCGACGGCCCGCAATGATTGGTTCGATGACCAATGCCGTAGGTTCGTCGAAAATAAACGAACGCTTCGTGAAAAATGGTTGGCTTATGCATCAAAAACATCAGCTTCCAAGCGGAACTATAGGAAAACCCAGGGACTGTTTTGCCAACGCCAGGAATCTCACTAAAGACTTCCACCCAAGAAGTACAGCCATCAAAGACGGGAATGGAGAATTGAGAACAAACGTGGCTGATGTTCTCTCAGTATGGCAAACCTACTTTCAAAATCTGCGAAATCGGAATGACGACGTGACCCCCATTAGAGCAATAGCTATTCCAGGTGAAGAGGTCTTTGTTGAATATCCCACAGTGGAGGAAGTAGACGCAGCTATTAGTCGATTGAAAGACGGAAAGGCACATGGTCTCGATGGAATCCCCGCAGAATTGATTAAACTCGGAGGCGCTACTCTTGCAACAAGTCTATACGACCTCGTCGTCTTTATTTGGGACCAAGAAGAGCTGCCTGAGAATTGGAAGACCGCGCTCATATGTCCGTTGCATAAAAAAGACGACCGTCTTAAATGTGAAAACTATCGTGGTATTGCTCTATTGAACGCTGCTTACAAAGTGTTGGCTAATGTCGTACTAGACAGACTCATCCCTTTCGCCGAAAACATCATTGGCGACTATCAGTGTGGTTTTCGACCCAACCGATCAACCACGGACCAGTGTTTTACCATGAGGATGATCTTGGAAAAATGTTGGGAGTACAACATAACCATACATCAACTATATATAGACTTCCGTCAGACATATGACAGTATAAACCGCGACAACTTATGGGCCGCGCTCATATGCCTAGGAATCCCAGAGAAACTCGTTGTCTGGGTCTGTATGTAGAATCGTAATTGAAGGAACTGTGTCAGACTCCTTTGAAATAACATCTGGCGTTCGACAAGGTGATGCACTCGCGCCTTTGCTGTTCAATTTGGCGCTTGAGTACGTAGTGAGAAAAAGCAACATCGAAACTTCGCGCTGTATATTTAATAAATCCGGCCAAATTCTTGGATATGCAGATGATATCGTGCTTCTTGGCCGAAGACAGCGATATCAAAGACAGTATCATACCGCTCGATCGCTGCGCAAGAAGACTTGGTTTGGAGGTGAACAGCAGTAAAACCAAATATCTAGCAACACCCAGGAACATCTCGATGGCAAATCTCGGAATTGGCGACCACAATTTTGATGGTGTCGAAAACTTTAAATACCTCGGGTCAGTTATAACATCACTGAATGAAATGCAGGCAGAAATAAAAGCCCGAATCGCTGCCGGACAACGAGTTTTCTACGCCCAATCAAGATTATTGCGTTCGAAACATCTATCGCAGTCGTACAAGCTCGCACTTTATAAAGCACTAATAAGACCTGTGCTGACTTTCGGAAGCGAGAGCTGGACCATGACCTCTAATGATTGTAGATTGTTATCTACATTCGAAAGGAAGGTCATCCGTTCAATTTTTGGTCCAATTAAAGTTGCGAACAACGAATATCGGATTCGTATGAATCACGAAATAAAGCAACTCCTCGGAGGCAGCGATATCATCGGATTCATTAAATCCAATCGAGTGAGATGGCTCGGCCACGTTACAAGGTCCCCACAACAACGAATGATTCACAAAGTGTTCCATCAACACCCAGCCGGTGTACGTAGTAGAGGAAGACCCCGACTGCGCTGGCGTGACGACGTCGAACAAGACCTACTCGCCTTAGGATGTCGAAACTGGAGGACGAGAGCAATGGATCGGGATGGATGGAGGGCCATTGTGCGGGCGGCGAAATCCATTCAGGGGATGTGAAAGCCAGAGAGAGAGAGAGTCAGAACATTCGCAGCACGCGAAAAAAATTGGATTCCTTACTTTGTCATCTTGCTACAATAAACTAATATTTTTGAGTGAAAATTTGCTTGATTAATTCTGAATTGTGTAATTATAAAATAAATAATTATAAGCTTTTTGCTAATTGCAACTTTAATCAAAATTCCGCTGGTGTAGCCGTGTATGTTCAAAACTCTTTATTAAGTGTAGTTAATTTTACATTTCTAAGTGCGGATAGTATTAAAGTTGACTTAAATATTAAGGGTGAAATTATTATACGTTTGTCTGTTTCTATAAATTTTATTGGCTTCAAATGGTTTTCAATCTCTGGTTAATGATATAACTACTAGACTTTCCTCTTCTACTTGCTTGGATCATGTTTTTATTAGACATAAAATAAATTTTAATTTTTCAGCTACTGCCTTTGTTGAGCATTTTTAGTTTACTGACCACTCAACTATTGGCTTGATTTTAATGAATTTGACCGCATTAAAATATAACCAAAATATTTAGTCGAAATCATTTACTAAGATAGATCATGAAAAATTAAATGCTTGAAATGAGTCATGTGATATAGTTTACAATTCCACAAATGTGGATATAGCATTTGTTACATTTTTATTCACTTCAAATAAGCATATTAACTCTAGTAGAATATCTTACAATCACAAGTCGGGACCGGCAAAACTTAATTGTTGGATTCATAGTGGGCTATGCAAAGCGGTAGCTTACAAAAATAAACTGTATAAAAAGCATAAACCGCATATCCAGCTAATGCCAAATTGGAAGAGCTCCTCTTAAAAATGCTGTATAAAGCTCAAAACAGAACAAGAGCGAAGGCGGCGAGCGAAACCGCCTGATATATTAGAAAACACCGAAAACATGCACCACAAACACAACCATCGACGCAGGCGACGAAGATTTTTTCGTTGAAATAAATTTTGAGTCTATTTCTATTTTTATCGCTGACAAAACAATGCTGCCAACTGTTTTTTTATATCTATAAGTTGGGAACGCCCCAACGTCATATGCTAAAAACATAAAACATAAACAATTTTTATAATTTTAAAATTTTTATTATCCGAGTATGCTAGCTTTTAGAATCGATTTTGACATAAATAAAATATGTCGTGGTTATGTCATTTGTGGTTGTTTGTTTATCGCCATACGCTGGCGCTTTTGTTTTGTTAGCTACAGATATATCGCGGCGATATTTTTTATTTATTCGTCGACGCTCGTCATTGTCGCTCTTGTTCTGTTTCGAGCTTAAGTTAGCGGAATATTGACAGCGGAAAATAAGAGATTACGCTACTCGCCGCAAGTGGCAGCACTATCACCAAAGAGAATTTATTATGTAATGTAATTACCAGCGGAAATTTTTTATTCATTATGTATATATTTTTTCACTAAATAAAACATCTCAGCGGAATAAAATATTAGAAGTGATCCTTGAAATGGCAAATTGATTGATCTCCGAAGTAAAGGAACTCAGTATATGATATGTTGAAATTTAACAATATTCCGTCTCTCCGACATTTCTTCAACTACGAACCAGTGATTTCGGTTGTTTTTCTAATAGCTTAGATCATACTGAGACTATATGGAAAATTTGGGGTAAATTCATGTACTAGAATTTTCACTAGAATTTTTTGATTTTCTGCGGCGATATAAGTTATTTTCAGTTTTTGAGCAATATCTCAAAAACTTCCACTAGTAACCAATACTTTCGTTTGTTTTTCTAATAGCTTAAGTCATACTGAGACAATGTGGAAAGTTTGGGGAAAATTCATGGACTATAATTTTCACAAGAGTTTTTTGATTTGTCCAGAAACTGAAAATAACTTATATGGCCGCAGAAAATCAAAAAATTCTT
This sequence comes from Nephrotoma flavescens, assembly GCA_932526605.1. Taxonomy (NCBI): domain Eukaryota; kingdom Metazoa; phylum Arthropoda; class Insecta; order Diptera; family Tipulidae; genus Nephrotoma; species Nephrotoma flavescens. The sequence continues at coordinate 189,416,559 of OW052222.1, read as the reverse complement.
GTGAAAATTCTAGTCCATGAATTTTCCCCAAATTTTCCATATAGTCTTAGTATAGCCTAAGCTATTAGAAAAACAACCGAAATCATTGGTTACTAGTGGAAGAAATGCCGGAAAGACGGAATATTATTAAATTTCAACATTTCATATACCGAGTTCCTTTACTTCGGAGATCAATCAATTTGCCATTTTAAGGAGCACTTCTAATATTTTATTCCGCTGAGATGTTTTATTTAGTGAAAAAATATATACATAATGAATAAAAAATTTCCGCTGGTAATTACATTACAGAATAAATTCTCTTTGGTGATAGTGCTGCCACTTGCGGCGAGTAGCGTAATCTCTTATTTTCCGCTGTCAATATTCCGCTATCTTATACAGCATACATACAACAATTTTTTTATGTTTTAAGAGATATCTTATACACATATATCTCTTAAAACATAAAAAAATTGTTTTTAAAAGCATTAAGCAATCTGAGAGGCAGTATTTCGACAAAATTGGTTGAAAAAAATATAAATAATCCTAAAGCTCAGTGGCGAGCAATAAATAACTTAATAAAGAAAGCACCAAGTACTGTAAAAACTAACGAAATTAGTGACTCTGACGGGCAAATTCATAATAATTACACTAAAATAAGTAATATTTTTAATCAGTTTTTTGCTACAGTTTCCGATCAGTTAAAGCAAGAAAGTATTGAAGATACTTTCTTTTTTACTCCGATAATTCCTTCTGAAATTCATAAGATTATTAATGCTGTATAAGATAGCAGAAAATTTCCAGCAGAAAAAATGTGTTTTGCTATTCACCGCTAGAGGCATCACTATCACAAAAATGAAATTTTTTCTGCTGATATTGTTTGACATCAGCCGAAAATTTTTGAAATTTTTATGCAAATTATAAATTCTCAGCAGAAAGTTTTATGAAAAATCAAAGAATTGAAGAATGAAGAGAAAATATCAGCGTTTAAAATTACTCTTCACTTTGTTTCTATTCACATGAATTATTCCTGTAACAAATTTTACTTTTCCTTTTGTTTCTTTCGTTCACAGAAAAAAAAAATTTTTTATTTGTTAATATCAGCGTTCAAAAATACTCTTCACTTTGTTTCTATTCCATTTATATTCTCTCAATTTATGTTTTTTTAATTTTTTCCCCACTTTGTCGATCGTGAATAGTAAAGTAAAACATTAAAAATAATATTCAATTTTCAACGAATAGTGAGCGAATAATGAAAAAAACAAAGAGAATGATGTTTTTAATAGATCAGCAATTATATTTTTCTGCTGTCTCCTCCTTTTTAAACGAATACTTGGCGAATACTTTATTCATTTGTATTTTAGAGTGGCGTGGAAACCATGTGGTTTCCATGTGTTTCCATTGATTGTACCATCCAATTTTTTTTGTTTGCGAGAAGTAAAACAAAATTGTATTCTCTTCTTTTGTTTTACTTTTCGTATTTGTTTGAATAGATAATAGAATAGTCCACTACAGTGAGAATAGGGAATTTTTTTGTTTTTTTTTATATGCAATGCAAGATGAATATAATCAGTAAAATTTTGCTTTCTCATCACTATTCGCGACGATCAGTAGTAAAAATTATTTGTTCGATCAGTAAAGAAAGAATAATATATTTTGTAGAGCGAATTTTAGAACCCTGGTTAATATTCATATAAGTGAACGATTTACAAAAAAATCGAAATTATCGATCATCGAACAGAACGGAAAATGGAATAGTCTATTATTTTACTCGCTGGTTATTGAATAATTCACGAATATTTGAATATGTTGATGATCTTGTATTTGATAATGAATATTGATATTATATTTCGTTTTAATACGCAGAACTTGCAAAAAATCATTACAGTTTGTAGTAAATGCAAGAAAAATGATTAAAAATTTAATTTATAGATTAAAAAATGTGATATGATCATTTAAGTTTACCGATTCTTTTGTTTTTGTTTGTGTAAGGGAATAAGGTACATTTTGCAAATGTAACGACACAAGGGAGATCCGTTCATTACAGCATGTTTTAATACGGCATATTTCATTACAGAATATCACACTACGGCATGTTTCAGTATAGTGTGTTTCAATATGGCATAAGGTACACTATGTATAATTTGTACGTATAATTCATTTATGTCGTAGAGTGTATGTATAATTTTTTGTTTTGCGATTCTATTCATCTTTTTCTATTCTATTCCTATATTCTAATTTTTGTCTGTATATAAAAACAAAACTAAAAATTCCGTTGTAGCATTGAATAGTAAAAACATTTTTTGTATGTTTTTATAGTATTGAACAGAGAATACATTTTTGTTTTCTTTATTATACACCAACTGATAAATTCTTCACACTATATTTTTTTCTCTATTCACTGCTCTGATCGATCAGTTGTAAAAAATTATTATTCGCTCAGTAAAGAAGGAATAATAAATTTTAAAGAGCGAGTTTTTGAACGCTGGAAAATATATGTTTAAAGGTTTTGAAGCGATGAAAGTTAATTTTGTTTAAAAAACGATTTGCGTATGTGCGTAAGGACTCTCAAAATATACTAAAATTACCATAATCATCATTATGCAAATACAGGGCAACATCAAACAAATTGCCATCGTTCAAAGCACTCCATACAATTCTGAAGTAATTTTAATGTGAATGTTTTCAGTTTTTTAACAAAAGTGTTAGAAAACCTCCCTGTAACTACCCTGGGTGTATGTTTTTATGGTAGCTGATATCATAATCTATATACATGAGCAACATAAGATTCACACTTGGCGTCAGTAGCCTTCCATATATTTTTGAAGTCATTTTAATGTGAACGTTTTCAGTTTTTTAACAAAAGTGTTAGAAAAACCCCCTGTAACTACCCTGGGTGTATGCTTTTATGATAGCTGAGGGAGCATGCGGTAGATTTTCCCATTTAAGTACTTCCAGTAAATTTTTTAGTTGTTTTGCGCAGCAAAATCACTTTACGCTGTTTGTTGGCTGGAATCGGACGGCTTTCGTTCAATGTATTGTTCAAATCTACCAATTGTTGTTGGTAACGTTCACCAGTAATAGTTTCGTTCGGGTTTAGCTGCTCATAGTACACCACTCCTTTCGGGCCCACCAAATGCACAACATCACCTTACTTCTATGAATATTTTGTTTTGATGTTGATATGGATGGTTCCCCTGAATGAACCCATGATTTTTTGCATTTAGGTTTATTGTAGTAAATACATTTTTCATCGTAAGTCACAATTTGAGACAAAAAATGTCATCATCGGTGTCTTGTAAGCAATGAATTGCAAACCATTAAACGATTTTCAATGTTGGCTTCAGTCAGTACATGTGTCACCTATATTTTCCTTCTTTTAGAATCATTTTTATGGCATGTAAACGTTTGCTTATGGCTGCTTGAGTGACATTTAACTGTTCTGCAAGTTCTTTTTCTGTTTGAGCTGAGTTTTCCTTCAATAATGATTCCATCTCTTCATCTTCGATTTTTTTTTCGTTGACCAGAACCAGTTTAAACCATTTTTCGCAAATGCTGTTTTGCTGGCACGAAATTCGACATGTTTAAACTGTATTAAAAATATGTTGTTTACGCTTTCACGAATAATGACAAACTAGATTTTAATGTATGTAGAATATAAACGAATTTTTAGTACTAAAGTTACGCCATCTCTTAGAAAATCCAAAAAACTAAGTTATTCACCCAATATTTTTAGATTTATCGAGCGGGACGAAAACTTTAATAAAAATCAATGAAATTCCTAGCACAGCGTTTATTTTCGAAAACTTGCCACTGAACGATTTCTAATAGTCTAACAGTTTTCTGATACTTTTGTTATTATTTGATCAGTTTTATTTTGATTGATATCTTTTGGGTTTTCATTTTTATTATTTATTTTGTAGAAGTCAAATCGGATTCAATAAATTTGTTTATTTGTCGGTTTTCCATTAATTTTGGTAAAATTTCTGTGCTGGGCTAACCTCACGCATCAGCAAATCTGATTAAACAATTTTATTTTCTGGTTTAGAATGCTGGGATAACTTCTTTTTAGTCGGCTTGGGAGGACTTGAGCTGATTTGGTACCATTAAAATATAAGATGATTTTGTTCACTCGCAATGCTTACTTTATATATACTTATGAGAAGTGATTGAACTTGATTGCAACGTTTTAACACGAGTTGAGGAGGTTATTTGGAATGGTTTAATTAAATGATTTGGAACGATTTCATTACAATTTCAGTCGAATCTTGAAAAATGATTAGCAGGCATTTGGAACGTTTTTAACACGATTTTTTAATATTGTGTTGTTTCGATTGGACGATTTGATGTTTTTCGTCAAACCAATTCTGTTAATGTGATTAATTACCTCAGTTAGGTTAATGTTCGTTGATTGTAGGTTTAGAGAGGTTCCACCAAAAAAATGTATCATATGGTTTATAATTTAGTCTTAACAGTAGTTTTTTCCATCGCGAATAACTGTTCAGAACACCCCCGAACGATTTAATGTACAGGCATAGTAATAAAATATTACAACGTTTGATCATACAGAAAATGCCGTTTTCTTTCGTGAACCAAATCTAAACGCATCCCCTTTAAATCTAAACTCATAATAAACGTTTAGTGTTCCGTTCTGGGGTGGCGTTGAGGTCAGATAAAAGTAATTTTAAATTTTTCAATATAGGCTTTTTTACTACGGCTGAGTGTTTCCAACATCGACAGTGTCTCCATGAACTCATCTTCTCTTAGTTATGTAAATACTGTATTGTAACTCGATATATTTTCAGCTGATCGTTAGTTGATATGGGTCAGTTCTGAAATGCTGTGCTCTATATCGAAGTGTCCTATATTTTGCAAATCTTCATTAACTTATTCTTCTCATTAAGTACGCTTTACTTGTTTGGTGGTGACAAAAATTTCTATCATTAACCGACATTATTTCCGGAATGTTTGATAATTAATTTTACGAGTGTTGGAAACCGGAAAATATTCCACATTATAAAAATAAGATTTCCTACTCTTTCATTTTTAAACCGATTTTATATCCAATTAACATTACAATGAGAAATAGAAACAGTTGATCAGAGGTAATAGACTGGACCAAGCGAACTTAAAATGTGTGTTATGTATATAGACTACACAGTGACACCAAGCAGCGGCAGCATAATAGATTTATTGATGACTAATTCCAAAAATATTTGAAATGAAATATGTCTCGGTGAAGTCCAGGAAATGAGTGAACATTACATGTTAAGTGTTTTTGTAAACATGGGAAACGACAATTTCTAGCCTAATGCATTTGTAGAATTTGGGTGTGAGTAACTGCTACAGTAAAATTCTTAACAAAAATATTTCCCATATGTTACTTCATGCATGTACTTACCATATATACTTACATTACCAATATTTAAATTCTTGAAACTTTGAAACCAAAACCTCATGTTTTCATATATGTGTATAAATTTGGCGAGGTCTCGACAAATGGGACACGACACACATCTTCTTAAACCTCCGACATTAACTATAAACGATCAATCTCAGTCAACAACCACTGCGGAAACAACATATATCTTTGATCTCGTTCAATTGAAAAATATTATCCAAGAAATAGTCGTAACCCGGAATCAACAATTACTGGATGGACTGAATTACACTAAGTGATCTGAATAAAATTCAGCTTACGAAACTTTTCTCATTTCTGGTCAACCATGAGAAGTCGAATCCTGGAACAGCACTGTAGATCGTATTCTGTAACACGAATACCGAAATATTGCTGTATGATACGAAATAATACAACGGGTAATGCGGAAATAGCCCTTGAGTCTTATAACACTCCGCTGAACTGGAGAAGGATCTCTAAATGTCGGGATGACAACCTTAATACAAAGAGTTAGCCAAGGGGAAGAAGGTATGGCTTGTGAGAGGTTTCAAAGGCCTTTTACCTAGACTTTTGGATATGAAAGGACCAATGGACTTGCCCGAAGCCCTTTTCGCACGGCTAAAACTAGTGAATGTGGTATTAAAAGTATTAATATTCAAATAACTTAATCCTCTCAACCTCATCTAGTCCCTCCTAGAAGAAGAAGAACTTTACCGACACAACAACAGCATTTTCCCACACATAGATATAAAATTCTACTCTTCACTGCTGCATAATCCTCAATCAGCCCAAGGTTTTCCAAAACAGTTTCAGAATAATTACCAATACCCTTCAACCACTAGACAGCAGATTCCGCAAAAATACAATCAGCAGTGAGCCCTGCCTAGGACAATATCAAAAACAAATGGATGAACATGGCTTACAGCATGATCAAACACTCTTATAGAGGATACTCAATCCCAGGAAAGCCTCTCTCAGAACAACGAAATTCACGATACTGACTATGGAGAAACCGATAGCAACCAAACTATTAGACACTATACATTTTTTAGATTAAGGATCTCTTCGCTCCCTTGTCTATAGAACATATAGATCGAAGAGCAGCAAAATTTTTAAATTCTTAGTTGACGCTGAGTCGAATAAAAAATTAATATTCTTTATATTACCACACTAAAACCTTTTTGACGGAATAAACGGTAACAACAGTCTAAGGCAGCTTGTCGGATCTATCCAAATGTAAAAATAGCTCTCGAATAGCACATGTCAAACCACGTGAACAACAAAACCGTCAGGACATCCCATCTCAGTCCAGAACAAAAATCTATGCTAGATACAACGGTTGTCATCTATCCTAATAATTTTTTATCTTTATCAGACGGTAGAAGTCCCTCTCGAGTTTAACGATATTTTCACGAGTCTGGGTGAGAACATATTTTTCACCATCATTTATCTAAAGAGTGAAAGAAATCAGATATAGAAAAACGGTATTCTCTGTAAATCACGGAAAATACGAGTTTACAACGCTCCCATTTGGACAATCACATAGGAAAGCGTTACAAAAGAGCACTTCAAAAAAATTTCAATATCATGTTCAAAATTGTGGAAGAAACCAATATGAAAGTTCAGACTGATAGATGTGAATTCGTTCCAAGAGTAAGTCGAATTTCTTGGGTTTTAAAAAAAGGTTGAAGATATAAACTACTTTCCAATAAGTGAAAGAACTCAGATCGTTCTTAAGAATGGCTGGGTTCTATACAAAAGCTTCATAAGGGACTATGATGTCAAAGTAGCAAAACCCATAACTTTGCGTCTGAAAGGAGATGATGGATATGTGTCTAAAGCATTCTCGAACACAAAACGAACTAATTTCACAGACATAATTTATAAACAGAACCTGAGATACAGCGACAAGATACGGCGACAAAATACATTTGTCTGCCGGCGATGCCGCTTTGGTAAACACAACAAGCGCGTCAGCGTTGAAGCGACAAAATAAAAAAAATAATAACAAATTTACCCTAAAATAATTCATTTAACTTTTTATCGACCCCATTTAATTTTTTTTTACCTAAGATATCGTGTACAACAAACAATCAGATTTGGTTGAAATTCATTTAAATACAGTTGTGCAAAATTTGATACCAACATAATATTATCAAAACTAGTTGGTGGTACTGCAGCGCCAACGACAAAATTAGAATAGATTCTAAAAAAAATTAGGCGACAATGTCGTTGTTGCCAGCGACATTGGTTGTGCTAGCATCCTATTGTTTATGTGTATTTTAATGTGACAGGCGTTGTATCTTGTCGCTGTATCTCTGGTTCTGCTTATACCTATAGAAATAACAGCGCTTCCAACAAAATCAAAATTTTTTTCCAAAAACCTAGTGCAGAAAATTAGGGTGCAGAAAATTAGTCTTTCAAAAAAGTATTATTCACAAGCATCTGTAGATTAAATAAATTAGAAATTAAGAATTTCCGACTTCCTAATTTAATCCTCTTGCAACCACAACTTACAATGTAATTTCCTGAAACCATTGAAATTGTATTAAAAATTACTCTAAAATCCATCACTAGTATTTAACCTGTAAATTGGGCAACCACAAAATAGAAAAAAAAATATGTGAGGCATCACAAAGGCAATGGTTCCTGAAAAACTATCAATGTTATTCAATGCCATATTAACTACCGGATTGGATATTTAAAATATTTCATTAATTTTGAAAGAATATTCGTTTAATTACCAAGTATAAATATACTGCACATGATATGTTTAGGCTATGCTCAATGGAACTCTACCATTCCGCAACCAATTACTGGAACGCAAATATGGAACGCAGAATTAGTTTTTTATTTTAACATAATGCTCAATGGAACTAGGCCATCTCGCGACAAATGAAGCTCAAATTCGGTGTACAAATCCGGATTTGACGTAATTTTGGGATTCGGCTATTACGAATGGGACCAGGCCATTTCCCAACCGATAATCTTCCAACTTAGTTTGTACAGCTGGGCTAGGATTCTAATAAACTAAGGTCAATTTGTATTGGGATTTTAACGTGTATAACTGATGAAATTCTAGAATTCGACCATTCGCACATGGAACTTGACCATATCCCAACCAACTATTGTCAAATCCGGTATGCAGACTTGGGTGGGGGTTTAAAAAACGATTTTAAAGAAGTTCTGGAATTCAGCCGTGCTCGCCAATTTCTTGAATGTGGACGTATTGGAAGTTTTTACGAATCGTTTGCGACTTGTTTCAATTGCATATGTATTAGTGTTATTACCTGTATACAAGACGAAAATTGAGTTATACTCGACAAATTTAAAAAAAATTAGTACAAAGTATAAAATTAAAGAAACAAAACTATAACCAGATATTTCAAATCTCAATTGATTTAATTAGTCATATTATGTGTTTAATATAATAGTTTATTTTTAATTAATATGACCAAAAATACTCTAAGTAAGATGGTGCCAGATAAATAAAAAAACATACATTTTATATAGTAATCTGGCCCAAAAGTGATCTACACAGTGCAATAGATAAGAGTTATCCAATTTCGAATTATACGCAATAAGTCTTTGTGGATCATTAGCGTACCCAACCATGGCTCGTTCGGTTTTCAAAATTAGAACGAAAAAGTCCGAAAATGGAAATTCTGTGAAGCGAATCCTGGAGATATTGGCACATAGCCACATACATAGTGCAATAGATTAAAGTTGTTAAATTTTAAAAAAATACCTCACATGTCTATGCGGATCGTCAGGGTGCCCCATTCTGGCCCTTTCATTTTATCATAATTAGAACGAAATAATCCGAAAATGAAAATTCTGTGGAGCGAATCCTATATATGTTGCTACATAGACGGATTTAGCTTCTTTAATTTAGGGTTCTGATTGTCAATGATACACATGATTGTGTGGGTAACGCAAAAGAATCAATCAAAAATTTATTTTTGCAACCAACATACACATTTGTGCATTTTACTTAAAACGTTTTCTTCCGTAAAACAACACTACAACTATAGTAAAATAATTAATATGTTATATCAAAAACAAATAATTAATATGTTATATAATTTATATGTTATCAAATTAGAATGTTTTTTTCAAAAATAATTCCGATTTAACTAAGATCCGTTAAAATCCGGAAGACATTACACACTGCCTGTCATTTTTTACACATTTGTGTGGGTTGGACAATTGAACCAAACAAAAATTTTTCTCTGGTAGAAAAAGGGATATACCAACATTTTATTTGGTTTTGTTAAATACATTTGTATATTTTCTCTATAGTTATTTCGTTCTGCAACACAAATTGATATGAAAATGAAATTTGCAGGGTTTATTAGCACAACCAAGACCTAAATAGCCGTATATACCGCTAGTGCAATTTATCTCTGGTATTTGCCTCACAGAATTTTATAGTTTGCTGGAAATTCTCACTCGAGAAGTCTTTATCTACACAGATTCACATCATCATTTACATCATTTTTCCACCTGATATGAAAATGAAATTCGCAGGGTTTATTAGCACAGCCAAGACCTAAATAGCCGTATATACCGCTAGTGCAATTTAGCTCTGGTATTATGGTTTGCTTATTTTATTGTCATGAATTGCCAATGCACTTTTCGATTTAACTTAATTTTCTAATATTTTTATATTTATTTTATTTTTTTTTATGTTTTATTCCAATAGGCTTTTTAAAATTTTCAGAATGGTTTTTATAAAATTATAATATTGCACGGTTAGTCCACACTAAGAGGTTGCAACAATTTTTGACAGTTTTCAAAAAATATTTTTTAAAAATGTGTATTTAAAATTACATTTGTATTAGATTTTAATTTCCGGATAATCCTACATTTTTATGTAACGATTGCTTTTATGCAAGAAATACTCAAAAAGTTCGGGATTTCGGGATAGCACTACATTTTTGTAACGACTAGCCAAGAAATGCACCAACAAATTCGGGATGGAATTTCAGGCTAACTTCACCGACTTTCCGTTTCTACAATTTCGCTTGTTGTAATTTCCGATTTAATTGATTATTTCGCTGGTTTAATTCGCATTTGATCTGCCCATTTTAATTCGCATTACTCCTTGGTTGGAAAAATAATTCTATTTAGCTTGTTTGCGAACGAATATTTTTTTTTAGTCTATATAATTCTATAATTAAAATAGACACGTTTATAAAATAAATATTTCTGCTCCGCCGGTTTATTGAAGTGAAGTGAAAAAAATAAGTAAAGATTCCACCTAAACAACAAAAAGCCGTTTCATCATCTGAAGATGAGAACGACAGCCATGCTGGCATCAGCATCGTGGGCAACAACGAAAATATACAAGATGCCACCGAAGATACACCCATTCTGGAACTAGTAACCGGCAACTTGGTTCATCCTCGTCGAACACCAGTTCGGCATCCACCGCATGACGACGATGAATGGTTCGCATACACTCTCAGCGCGATACCACAGGAGACAATTCAATTTATAACGGACAATTTTAGAAACCCGCAGCCAGGCACGAAATACAACAGACTGAAATCCGCGTTGACCAACCGCTACACTATTAGCGAGGAGCAACGACTTGACGAGTTGCTCTCCGGTTTCCAACAAATGAGAGATCTAAGATCGTCCCACTTTTATCGCCTGCTTGTACAAAAATCAGGTGATTCCAAATTAGTAAATAACGGTTTATTCAAAAATCTCTGGCTAAAACGTTTGCCAGACGACTTACACGCGATAATGGCGCGGGATATCGAAAACGACATCGAGAAAATCCTACCGGTGGCCGACAATATCTGGATTTACGCTCAATCCAGAGCAACCAAACCAATTGCTGCTGTCAACCAGTCATCTACAAGCAGAGGCAACTGCAGGCGGTGAATCCGCCCTTGTTTTAATGCAAGGACAACTGGACAAGACGCAACAACAATTGGCAGATCTACCGCAAACACTGGCCAATATGAACATTGGTCCATGTGGAAGAGCGCCAAACAACAAACGGAATTTCAATTACCGACACAGGTCAAGGTCGAGATCTTTATCTCGATCCGGACTCTGCTACTACCACCGTCGTTTCGGCTCACGCGGACGCAACTGTAATAAGCCGTGCAGTTTCCGACCGGTAGCTCATGGAGATGCTACTCCCAAAAATTTCAAGTGTTCGGAAAACCACTAAATCCTGCTGTCTCTACGACAAACAGTAAGATTGGTTCGTCTCGCCGTCTTTTCATCAAAGAGCATGAAAACAACTTGCCATTTCTGATCGATTCGAGGGCTCAAGTATCTGTGATACCCGGAAAAAAAATTCCCCGACAAATTCCCATGGCTCTCGAGGATATTCATAAAACAGCAATTACTACTCATTTTGGGCTTTTCAAGTTTACCCGCGAATGCCATACGGCCTTCGTAACTCAGCTCAGACATTCCAGCGATTCCTTAACGAAGTGTTAAAAGGGCTGGACTTCGTTTACTCTTATATCGACGATATCTTCGTTGCAAGCCGGTCTCCTGATGGAACACAGTGAACATCTCGAGTCAGTATTTAATTGTCTCTCCGTATATGGAATTAACATTAGAGCTACGAAATGTATTTTCGGCGTGAAGTCACTTGACTTCCTGAGCACACAATTTAGAAAGATGGCATTCTCCTGTCGAAAGATAGAATTGATGTCATTTAAATTTTTCCAGAGCCAACATCAATCCGCCAAATACAGCAGTTCGTCCGTATGGTGAACTATTGCCACCGCTATGGTGAACTATTACCGCCGAACTGTTATCGCCTATTCACAGGCATTTGGGCACTTTACTCAACTTCTGCACAGAATCTTTCGATAAGGTCAAGCGTTCTCTTGCCGCTGTCACTCTGTTGGCACACCCGTTAAACGACGCGCAGTTCAACATAACTACCGACGCTTCCAATGTAGCGAAAATCGTAGTGTTCGAAAAACAGTTACATTAAATTTAAAACACTACTGTTTTCGATCCAGGAGGGGAGCGATGTAGCGGCTCAAAATTCTTTTCGCTGTGTGGCACTTCTCGTAGCAAAACTATTTATACGCCGCGTCGCTTTATTACGAGGCATTGCTTGTTTTACTGAATATAACTATTTCGCCATCTACATTCGCGAATCTCGATATTAATCGATTATCGATTAATATCGAGAATTACAGGAAGACGCGAACGAAAATTGAGAAACGAAAAAGAACACAGTCGGGTTTTATAAGTGCATGAGACACAGTCTCAAAAAGATAATAAAGAAGTGAAAGTGCCTCGAACAATCGTTCACACACCAGCCATATTTTTGAACTAATAATATACAATAATATTTTATACCAAAACACATACAATAAATAAATATAAATCAAAATATAGTGATTGTTAATAATTTAAATCATTAAACCCAATAAACACCACTATAGTTGTTTTATGAAATTAACTCCCAGACCATTTATGCTCTTATATTGCAAGTACCTCAAAAGTGTAAATTTCCGCTTGGTTCGAAAGGCTCTGAAGATCTCATATTCTAGGTTCCCGTGAACAGTTTTCGAGGTGGTTGTTGAATACTATAATTTTATCTGAGTCTTTTGTGTATGGTTCATAACGTGATTTTTTGTAAGGGTAGATAGTTATCCTGCCGTTGAAACCACTAACTACATGAGCGGGTCACTTACTGGTGATAGATGTTAAGGCATCCAGCTTTACCAGAAATATGTTAACATCACGAAACACTTGCTTCAAGAAAGACGCCTGCTTATTATCTTGATTCGTCCCAGATGGTTATATTCTACAATTCCTTCCGAAAATTATTGACGAATCTCATTTCCATCCAACATATTCAATTTCTGCATAATCGGTCATAATCCAGAACTTCTTCCAAAAATCATTTAATAATCCAATTTCCATCAAGCATACTCAATCCTATCATAATGGGTTAGGAATTGGCCCAATTCTAGGTGGCCATATTCCAGAATTTGTTCCAAAAATCATTTAAGAATCCCATTTCTATCCAGTATACCCAATGTCATCATAATTGGTTAAGAATTGATCGAGTTCCGTCCCAAGTGGCCATATTCCAGAACTTCTTCCCAAAAATGATTTAAGAATCTTCCACCCAGCATACTCAATACCATCTTAATGGGTTTAGAATTGATCGTGTTCCGTCCCAGGTCGCCATATTCCAGAACTTCGTCTAAAAGTCATTTAAAAAACTCATTTCTCTCCAGCAAACCGAATCCCATCATCGGTTAAGAATTGATCGAGTTCCGTCCCAGGTGGCCATATTTTAGAACTTCTTCTAAAATCATTTAAGAATCCCATTTCTCTCCAGCATACCCAGCCTCATCATAATCGGTTAAGAATTGGTCGAGTTCCGTCCCAGGTGGCCATATTCCAGAATTTCTTCTCAATATCATTAAAGAATCTTATTTCCATCCAACATACTTAATCCCAACACAATCGGCATATATTTCAAGAGTAGTTATACGGTATTTTTGATGGGTTGTAGTACTGTGAGTTTGAAAATTTAATGTATTTAATAACGACGAAACTTAAAATCTTTAAAATTTGTTTTTAAATTTATAATCTTTGACATATGTTTAATGAATTTTTTAAATTTATATTTAACGGTCTTTTGAAATTAAACAAAATTTATAATGAAAACCTTGTAGTTTCGTCTTATACAGGGTTAACTAACTAATACATATGAACGAAAATATGGCTTAGTGAATACTTCTCGTTATCCATCCGATTCGAGAAATTTTTACTAAAAATGTTGCTAAACAATTCGTAAAGAAATTAGTAAAATTTTCTCGGACATGAATGTGGTATGTTACTCTGGACCGGGGTTCCAACATAAATCCTGGATGAAGTTCTGGATTTTTCACTCACTACAGCTAAACCAAACCTGACCTCAACCAGCTAAGAAATGACCCAGTCAAATTCAGCTTCACCAAAACTAAAATTTGCTAGAATTCCAAGAACAAACTATTTTTGGAAATGTCCTCAAATTTTTCTAATTTTCCCGGAAAAACAATTTTTATCAGTAAAACTTGTGAGCTAAAAAATTTAAGTTAAATCGTGTTCTATTGTTAAGTATGTATAGTTAGAACTGGTCTTATACTTGTTAATTTTACTGTATATGGCGTTAATATTTAAAACATATTCCGTTTCGAAACAACTAAAATGGTAGTTATAGTAAGATAGAACTACTGCGACGATTTGCTAAACTGCGAAATAGTAATTATAGCTTACTTTCCCATAAATAGTATAATTTTCCTGTTTGATTGCTTGAAAATTTTGCCTGTTTAATTTTACAACAGTTTATTGTTGTCCCAAAAAAGGTTATTTGGAAAATTAGAAAACAATTTTTTTTTTTAGTGAATCACTCGAGCAAAAAAGCGAGCAGAAATTGAAATGTCAAAATAATGCGAAGCTAATTCGATAAATAATACACTCAATATGCACGCAAATGTACGCCGTTTAGGAGGAGTTTAATTACATACTTACGTACAGAAGAATTACATTTATATATAAAGATTAAGGGTAGTGAAATGTTGGGGTTATATGTTCTGATATGCAAAAAATATAATAAAAATAAAAAAGAAAATTGTTGTCAAAAAATAAAAAAAAACTTTTCTAGAACTCAATCACAGTGCCATCTACAGGGTCCAACTATGAATCTAAACCATCTAGGAACCCACTCAAATACAAACAAAAAAATTTCAATAAAATCGGTCAAGCCATTTAGGAGGAGTTCAATGACATACACACGTACAAAAGAATTATATATATAAAGATTGGGTGTGGTGAGGGGTGGTGAAATTTTGGGGTTATATGTTCTGGGGCGGTATATTTCCCATCGAATCGAAAAAGTTGAATTCGAAAAAAGTCGAATCGAAAAAGTGAAAGTTGTAATTTTTTTGCTTTTCGCAAATGAACATTCCGCCATTCGACTTTTTTCGAATTTCGATTCGAAGTGATGATACAACATACCGCCCCTGATATATGAAAAATCTTAAAAAAATATAAGTGTGAAGTTTTTACAAAAAAATAACAACAATATGTATACGAATCCAATAGGAATTTTTGAAAGCTAAGTATGTGTTAGTTTTTACACTGTTAAGTACAAAGTTGAGCGAGACAAATAGTCAATGTACGAAAGAGACGAACAGGACGTCATGTTTTTTCTTATTAGATTTATGTATATATATATATATATATATATATATATATATATATATATATATATATATATATATATATATATATATATATATATATATATATATATATATATATATATATATATATATATATATATATATATATATATATATATATATATATATATATATATATATATATATATATATATATATATATATATATATATATATATATATATATATATATATATATATATATATATATATATATATATATATATATATATATATATATATATATATATATATATATATATATATATATATATATATATATATATATATATATATATATATATATATATATATATATCCCTTTTCCTGCCAGACAAATCTGTTTTTTCTCTAACCCAGACAAATGTGTGTGTAAAAAAGTGACAAGTTGTAATGTCTTCCAGATTTTAGCGAATCTTAGTTAAATCAGACTTGCTTTTGAAAAAAAAAACATTATAATTTGATAACATATAAATAATTATTTGTTTTTGATAACATACTCGTATTAATTATTTCACTATTACTATAGTTATAGTGTTGTTTTTCGGACGAAAACGAATTACGTAGCATGCACAAATGTGTATGTTGGTGGAAAAAACATGTAAAAATAAATTGTTGACATGATTCTTTTGGTTACCCACACAATTGTAATGGCAGGCAGGAAAAGGGATGTGGCAATATTCTTCAGTAGTAATAATCTCACAATAACAAGACATCGTGAAGATTGCACCACAATGAAACCATATAGAAATAACTCCTACGGGCTTAACCTATCAAACGAGGCATGTTTCATTCGTTCCGATGTAGATTGGCTCAGCACGTTTTTTCAAATAAACTTCTCATTGGCTCCTTATGATTTTTGAGTGAATCTCGTTTATTCTCACAATAACAAGACATCGTGGAGATTGCACCACAACGAAACCATATAGGAATAACTCCTACGGGTTTCACCTATCAAATCGCTATTTAAATTACCATCTGCATATTGCATAGCTCCATGCAAGCCTATAGTACTGGACATGGAAGATGGGTCGTCCCTTTGCACGCCCTAATTGGGTCGTAGTTGTCTTCCTTTTAACACAAACTGTAATCTGTTGATGAAAATTTCCTTTTGCATCCTGCCCCTATCCGGATTCGAACCCTGCGGTATCTCTCGATCCATAAACGCCAAAGCTTTAACCACTCTGCCATTTGGTCGGTGTTATTTCACATACAATTTATTTATAAGTCGCTGATTAACGATGGCTGCAAAATTAATCATATTCGGATATGGTTTGGAATTTGAGTAGTAGACTAAATTTAACAGATTGTTTTAGTTTCTTGTGTAGATTAGTAACGATGGGTTTACTACGCGGTAAGGTTTAATTAGGGAAATAAAGTTGGTCAAGTCGTCATGTGATTCCCACTGTCCGTTTGGTCTTTTTATAAAAGATATGTAAGGCTCCATACCACCAGCAAGTGGATAGTTATTTATTATCCCTTTCAAATAAATTATCTCTTCTAAAATATTTAGAATTGGTTGAATGTCAGATAGTTTGACTTTATAAATAGTTGCGCTATTTAGAGGTTCTACATCAACAATTATAATACCCGAAGTTGATATTAATTTTTTTCTTTGATGCGCTTGTTACAGGTTTCACATGTACCGTGAGGCAAGTTAACTCTATTATCTGTGAATTGAAATTCAATATCAGAGAATCCTAAATGGTTAATATTCAGGTATATAATTTCCTTAGTAATGGCATTACAAGTGTCAGAACAATTGTAATTTACACATAACGTTGCGTAAATTATTAACTAATTCAAGTACATTGCAAACAGATGATAACTGCAATTTTGAATTTGTGTTTGAGATAAAATTTGGAAAGCAATTCATTAAAATTGCACTTCTTTTGACATAACTGTGATGCTTTATTCCATTTTTTGCTAAGTCCAAAATAAAATTAAAATTCGAATAATAGTTCATAAAACTCAATGTCTACGGCCATTGAATAAAATATTTGTGACAATGAGTCAAACGCGCAAGTGTTTGTGACCTCAATCCGAACTTTAATGTCATCCATATATTTTAACTCATTCGTTAGGAAAAATAATTTTTCAATATTAATATTTTTTAGTAAATTCAATTTGCTTGCAAATAATTTTAATATTTTTTTTTCATTCCTTGGAAAACAATGCATGCGTGGAATATCTTTTTAGCACCCGTTGACCTATATATGTGTCCAAATGGCACAGTGGTTAAAACTTTGGCATTTGGATCGGGAGGTACCGGGTTCGAATCCCGCTAGGGGCAGGATGCAAAAGTGAAATTTCATAACCGATTACGATCGGGGATGAAATGTAACACATCTATGACCCACTGTCGGAGTGCAAAACTCATGGGCCGACCCATCTTCCATGTCAGTATAGGCTGGCATGGAGCTGGCAATGTGCAGATGGTTTTAAATCGGCCCTATAGCCGTACGTCTTCGATTTGGCAGATAATGCGTAAAGTAAAACGGAAAAATAAATCGCGAAAGAGCAGGGAGTGCTTCGGCCCCAAAACAGATGGCATGGATAAAAACAAAAAAAAAAAAAAAAAGACCTATATGTGTAGGTAGCCTAACGGTTTTATTTTTCTTATTCCACATTTCCTCGGGATTTACTGCATTATTTTGATCAACAGGATCGGGTGATAAATTTAAATTTTTCGTAATTTTTTCTTTATCAACAATTTTTCGTAATTTTTTCGTTGTCGGCAAGATTTGGGAATATTGAATGCTTAATAGAGTTCCATCTGTTTATAAACTGTTTATAATTTGTATATTGATTTTTAACTAATCGAAACCAACTTTCGACATTAGCATTGGATTAGCGGCCAGGAATACCGAGTTCTTTTAGAATAGCAGGTGGCCGAGAAGGGTGAATACGAAAAATATTTTCTGATGACAAATAAAACAAAATATGGAGCCAATGAGAAGTTTACTCGAAAAAACGTGCTAAGCCAATCTGTATTGGAAAGAAACATGCTTCGTTGGATAGGTTAAGCCCGTAGGCGTTATTCCTATATGGTTTCGTTGTGGTGCAATTTTCACGATGTCTTGTTATTGTGAGAATAAATGAGATTCACTCAAAAATGAAAAAAATCTTATGTCGGTCTTACTTAAAAAAATATTTTGCAAGTCCATTGTGATATTATTTTAGTCAGGCCCTAAAAAACAACTTATATATGATTGATTTTTGGTGTAGTCTCCGTGATGTGTTGTCATTTGCCAGAATTACTTAAATTTTTACTCAAACTTCCTATAAGAAGTGTTTTAACAGTGTAATTTCCAATACATGCGTATTCTTGGTAATTGGTATAAACTTCACACTCATAAAAAAATAAAATTTTGTAAAAAAACAAAAAAATCCTGGAACCCGATCGCAGTGCCATCTACAGGGTCCAATTGTGAACCTTAACCGTCTAGAAACCCACTTAAACACACACACACACACACACAAAAATTCATTAAAATCGGTCCAGCCGTTTAGGAGGAGTTCAATAACATACAGACGTACAGAAGAGTTATATATATGTATAAAGATTAAGGGTGGTGGGGGTGGTGGTGGAAATTTTGGTGTTTTATGTTCTGATATACGAAAAGTCTAAAAAAAAATTTCCAAGAACCTGATCGCAGTGCCACCACGAACCCACTCAAAACTTCATTATTCACTCAAAAATTTCATTAAAATTGGTCCAGCCGTTTATTAGTAGTTCAGTCACATACACACGTACAGAAGAATTATATATATATTTAAAGATTTCATTTAGTTGACTCATTTTTAAACGGAATATTGAATAAATAAATTTAAATTCATGCGCCTACATGCTTACTCACACAACTTCAGTATACCACTTGTATATTGCAAGTTCCATGTTAACTTGTGTTGTAACGGAATTTATTCCGTTACCAATTCAAATACCCAAATCCACTGTATCTTCCCTGGTATCAAAGTAATTTCACCATGATTTTGGAGATTCCATCTTCACCAAAATTCATCAAATACTGAGTCATGCGGAATTATTTAATTTTCTTTATGATTGCTGTTGCATTTATATACCTAAAAATTGGTATGAGGTGCAATACAGCAAATATAAAAATATTTTCTTTTGTGTATGTTATCCAATCGCAACTACGTCACTCATTCATAATATAACGTAGAAAGTATATAATGCAAATGAGTAAACATAAATAAATGTTTTGTAATTGGATTACATATCCATATGTTTTGATTGTGTACACGAAAAGCAAACGTTCTACTTTAGCAAACGACCTAAGTAGGAATTTAAAACGTTGCAATTTTCGTGGCACATATAAATTCTCCAAGTGTTTATTTTATAACACTTTTAAATGGGCGGTGTTTATTCTGTTTGCCAATATGGCAGAAATAATTATATTTGGTTGAGAGAGTAGTACATGTTGTACTAAAAATTTTCCCCTCCCGCCTCAACCAAGTAATATGTATAAATACCGTACCAAAATTTTGGTAAGGGGTCAGTGAGTCAATCAGTTTGTTAGTAGTAATTTGATTAATATTAATATTTTAGTGAATTTTAGTGAATTACGTAAAGTTTTGGTTGTTAGGGGTTTTTTTTTAGTGAATAAATTGTGGTAAATAAAAAAAAAAACAGTGATTTGTTTGGTATTTTTAGGAGATCAAGTTGGGACAATTTCGGTAAGTATTCAGTAACCTAACTCACCATACTAATCCAAGCGGTACCGATCCGCAAAGCGTATGTTGGTTGTCTCTCTGGAAAGAGGGACGGGTGGTTCTTAAGCAACAGTGCCTCAGGCATTGCACACCCTTCTACCAGCAACGCTTTGCAGATCTAAAAAAAAAAAAAAAAAATTACTTACTAATCACTAGGGCCATAGGCCAAAGCAAATTAAGATCCCTCGGGCAAAATGTACAATTAATTTAGGGTAATAATGCTACCCTAAATTAATCAATTAACAACCACGGCTTAATAGCCCAGAACATCGTTGGAGTATACTTCAACACCTATTGGGTCCGGGTCCCAATATCTCATCT
This sequence comes from Nephrotoma flavescens, assembly GCA_932526605.1. Classification (NCBI taxonomy): domain Eukaryota; kingdom Metazoa; phylum Arthropoda; class Insecta; order Diptera; family Tipulidae; genus Nephrotoma; species Nephrotoma flavescens. The sequence goes on along the minus strand of OW052222.1, from coordinate 189,395,898 downwards.
CTATACCCACCATTTGATGGCATGCATTATGCTGTCTTTTCACTCCCTTTTTATTAATCAATATATGCGGTAATCTAGGCCGTAGTCTGAGTACCCCGAAACCCACACTGTTCCCCTCTGCCGGCTTGAGCTGCGGGAACCGACGCCGCATGGGGTACATAACAGATGACGGCAAAATTCTATGAATCAGAATTGTTTCTACGCAAGTAGAAGTTTGACTGTTTCAAGTGGCGCCCAAACTCGGGCCTAATAACATCATAGGTCTAATTTATTTATATGTAGGCACCACTGTTTCAAGTGGCGCCCAAATTGGAGCACAACACCAGTTCCAAAACTAAAATATTTTAACGTATTATTTATATGTAGGCACCACTGTTTCAAGTGGCGCCCAAACAAAGGGACAAAACAACTGTTCCAAATCAATTAAAGTTTCTATACGAGCTTCGTTTTTTAGTGGAGTTCTATACAATCATCTAAATTATGTGTTCTATAATTGAACATGAAAAGGTGGAGAAATATTTTTGGTGTGAGTGTGGCTGCGGTTATGCCTTAGTGGCATGCCTGACCAGATGCGTTGTTGGGTCACACACACACGGAAAAGGTTTCGTATTGTCGAGTTCCAGTACTGGATCCTCGTTTCATCAGTTCATTTGTGGCATTGTCCCAACCCGCACTCCGGGGAATGAACTGATATTCGTGGTAGCATCTGGAATTTGATGAGCCATTTTTACGATGCTTAACTTCAGAATACATATATTAACTATCAGATTGTACGGTTTTCGATACCGTGTACAATCGACAGTTTCGCTTTATTTTACCAGTAAGGGAGAATGACATGATCCCTGAGGTAATGGGCATATCCCTTTCCTGCCGAAAAGTTATCGGATGGTATAAAGGGCTACTCATTTCTCATCAAATGTGCCATTCCATATCCTGGTTAGTAAAACAGAACTGACCCTAAATTTTTAATTTCTCTTCCTCAGTTAAATCTTTATGGCTATAGGTAAGAAATTACCACGAGCCGTAAGACAAATTTATTATTTGAGAAAAATTTTAATTTTCTACAATTGACATATAGTTAGGTTTTGCGTTTTTTTTCCACTTCGTGATCAAATTTTATCTTACATCTTTCGGGATGAGGTTTGCAAGTCCACCCAGTTTAGTTTAGTCGCGTTCAGAATATTTTACACTTAGCTGTTCACCTCAGTTTTCTGCTAGTGAACGAGCATCGACCACGAGGTCGGACATAGGCTAATTGTAATTATATCATATGTCATGAAAATTCTCAATGATAGTCGGCGAATTATCATTCCTAACTGATAAAAATAGTAGCTGTTGTTTGAGCGCTTAATCATTTAAAAGGCCTCGCTAACTTCGGTTCACTTACATTACGATGCGCTTGTTATCTCGCGCAATTGAGCTCCTCTGTGTTAATAGAGTAAGACTGCCAATTGCGATTAAGAGAGCAAGAACATGGTAATGATCAATTAGGTATCCTAAATGAATTTTATTTTCATATTTACTACTGCAATGAGGTTCACTCGTACTGAGTTTAGAAGCCCATTACCACATTGAAGATAATGAAACAGATTCATCAAAATTTAAAATACATTTTCCTTTCCTTATCCTATTTGACCCAAAAAAGTGGAATCCTTTACTTCATGATGAGGGTAATTAAACCGTGGTTGTTTTGTTTTATTTAAATTTATGATTAATTTATGTTAGTTTAGATTATAGGCTTGTTTAGGTTAAGAATACATATATATTTTTTTTTACGAGTACAATGACACATCCAAGTCATTTAAGTAGAGATGAGTTGATGGTAGAGTGTGAGTTAAGAGGAATTCACAAGGAGGATCGTCAGAAAGCGATTATTGTTCTAGAAGAAGCTCTTCAACGAGAGCGAAGAGGCTTTCTTTGTGCCCCGCTATTTGCGCATAGGGCAGCCCAAGAATATCCACTTCAAGAGGCGAGAGTGTGTTTCAAGAAGTTGGGGGATATTCGGAATTTGCTGAGAACTTGGATATGGGGTGGTTTAACCGTGGACGAGCTAAAACCAGTTTTTTTGACCAAACTACTTCATGTTTTAGGTCGAATCGACCGTAGCTCAGATTCGGCAATACTCAACGATATAATTGTCGAGATGAAACATACCTGGGACAAACTAAGAGATATCGGGTGGTCCATATTACGGCACGATACAACAATAAGGGAATCCGATAATGAATTAAACAAACTAGTGGTGGTGTCCTACAAAACCAGAGTACTCCTAGGAATTGGTGATGATGCGTTCCAGCAAAGGAATCAGCTGCTCCCACCATGTGGCACGTTAAATGAACTCAAGCTATTGCGAAAATTGACCAACGAGCAATGCCTGTCAAACAGATCTATAGTGATACCACCGCCGGTACCACGAACACCTCAGTTAGGCGATTCATATAGTTCGGTTAAAATGACACCAGCTAGATCATCTCCGAGCCGCAGGCAAGAATTACATCACCATCAGGTAGTTCAAAACAAAGTTAGTAATAAACCATTGCCACAAATAAAGCAAATAACGTTACAATCAGCGTGCCTGACCAGATGCGTTGTTGGGTCACACACACACGGAAAAGGTTTCGTATTGTCGAGTTCCAGTACTGGATCCTCGTTTCATCAGTTCATTTGTGGCATTGTCCCAACCCGCACTCCGGGGAATGAACTGATATTCGTGGTAGCATCTGGAATTTGATGAGCCATTTTTACGATGCTTAACTTCAGAATACATATATTAACTATCAGATTGTACGGTTTTCGATACCGTGTACAATCGACAGTTTCGCTTTATTTTACCAGTAAGGGAGAATGACATGATCCCTGAGGTAATGGGCATATCCCTTTCCTGCCGAAAAGTTATCGGATGGTATAAAGGGCTACTCATTTCTCATCAAATGTGCCATTCCATATCCTGGTTAGTAAAACAGAACTGACCCTAAATTTTTAATTTCTCTTCCTCAGTTAAATCTTTATGGCTATAGGTAAGAAATTACCACGAGCCGTAAGACAAATTTATTATTTGAGAAAAATTTTAATTTTCTACAATTGACATATAGTTAGGTTTTGCGTTTTTTTTCCACTTCGTGATCAAATTTTATCTTACATCTTTCGGGATGAGGTTTGCAAGTCCACCCAGTTTAGTTTAGTCGCGTTCAGAATATTTTACACTTAGCTGTTCACCTCAGTTTTCTGCTAGTGAACGAGCATCGACCACGAGGTCGGACATAGGCTAATTGTAATTATATCATATGTCATGAAAATTCTCAATGATAGTCGGCGAATTATCATTCCTAACTGATAAAAATAGTAGCTGTTGTTTGAGCGCTTAATCATTTAAAAGGCCTCGCTAACTTCGGTTCACTTACATTACGATGCGCTTGTTATCTCGCGCAATTGAGCTCCTCTGTGTTAATAGAGTAAGACTGCCAATTGCGATTAAGAGAGCAAGAACATGGTAATGATCAATTAGGTATCCTAAATGAATTTTATTTTCATATTTACTACTGCAATGAGGTTCACTCGTACTGAGTTTAGAAGCCCATTACCACATTGAAGATAATGAAACAGATTCATCAAAATTTAAAATACATTTTCCTTTCCTTATCCTATTTGACCCAAAAAAGTGGAATCCTTTACTTCATGATGAGGGTAATTAAACCGTGGTTGTTTTGTTTTATTTAAATTTATGATTAATTTATGTTAGTTTAGATTATAGGCTTGTTTAGGTTAAGAATACATATATATTTTTTTTTACGAGTACAATGACACATCCAAGTCATTTAAGTAGAGATGAGTTGATGGTAGAGTGTGAGTTAAGAGGAATTCACAAGGAGGATCGTCAGAAAGCGATTATTGTTCTAGAAGAAGCTCTTCAACGAGAGCGAAGAGGCTTTCTTTGTGCCCCGCTATTTGCGCATAGGGCAGCCCAAGAATATCCACTTCAAGAGGCGAGAGTGTGTTTCAAGAAGTTGGGGGATATTCGGAATTTGCTGAGAACTTGGATATGGGGTGGTTTAACCGTGGACGAGCTAAAACCAGTTTTTTTGACCAAACTACTTCATGTTTTAGGTCGAATCGACCGTAGCTCAGATTCGGCAATACTCAACGATATAATTGTCGAGATGAAACATACCTGGGACAAACTAAGAGATATCGGGTGGTCCATATTACGGCACGATACAACAATAAGGGAATCCGATAATGAATTAAACAAACTAGTGGTGGTGTCCTACAAAACCAGAGTACTCCTAGGAATTGGTGATGATGCGTTCCAGCAAAGGAATCAGCTGCTCCCACCATGTGGCACGTTAAATGAACTCAAGCTATTGCGAAAATTGACCAACGAGCAATGCCTGTCAAACAGATCTATAGTGATACCACCGCCGGTACCACGAACACCTCAGTTAGGCGATTCATATAGTTCGGTTAAAATGACACCAGCTAGATCATCTCCGAGCCGCAGGCAAGAATTACATCACCATCAGGTAGTTCAAAACAAAGTTAGTAATAAACCATTGCCACAAATAAAGCAAATAACGTTACAATCAGCGTTAAATTCAAATGGCGTATGCAGTTCTGTTGACATAAGATCAAACAACCAATCGTCAACATGTATAGTAGAAGTCGAAAAAAAACTTTTGGGTGGTGTAGTTAACCAGCTTGATGAACGGTGAGATTCACATAAAGTTTCTGATGAACAAGCATTGCCAGTTGTCAAAACGATGCCACAAGTTGCCTTAGCTTCAAGATCACCACAAGAAAGTAGTTGTGATACTGAAGTACTCATTTATGCGAAGCAAGAGATAAGCCTGTGTTGTAGTAAGAACCTTGCAGACAGTAGTTTATGTACTGATACGCCACTACCAACAAATATCTCAACAGGTCGAGTATCGCAACCCAGTTACAAGATGGCTGGATTAAATGGTGACTCATTACCTATCAAACTAGGAAATGAAGTTATCACGACATCTTACAAAAGCAAGAATAGCCCACCTCACAGTAAGAATAAGAGTTGTATCTTGCCAAATCCATTGCAACGCAGTTCCTACAAAAGGCAATTTAAAACTGCACAAAAATCAGAGCAGTTTATAGTCCAACAGGTTGATAGTGCAACGAATCCTCGTAAACCTTTTTATCGCAATAACATAAGAATTACACAAGGCACGTTGTATGCTATCCACTCAATTTTTAAATTATTTCACAGGCATCGCACCCGGTATAGCGATGATCTTAAATACCGGAATTGGAAGCGCCGCCGTAGAAAACGCGGTCGCATACATCATCCACTTTCCCATTAGACCATCTATGTTTAGTTGGGCATCTACATAGATGATGTAATGGTAAAGTGAAGGCTGGTAACCGCGCTTGTTATGAATTCACCAGCGACATTAGTTAGGGCAATAGTTATTAGGAATGTATAGTATTAAGTTTAGGTAGAGGATGAGGTTAGCTCAACCCCATTCAGATAGTTAACGAAAGTGGGATTGAGGTAGCGCCATCAATAATAACTGATATTGGTAGGTTAAGTTAAGGATTAGAAAAAAAAGGGGAATATAAATAATATTGAAAGAGAGTTATTATTTTTTTTTTAGAAAATGAATATTTTGGGTTTGTGGTTGAGTATATTCCTGGTAGTAAGTGTAACAGAGGGACAACTGCAGTTCGACAAATTCCAAACCGAGCCAGGTATTTACTTCTCGGAGATAGGGAAATCGGTAGTATCAACTAGTGAGTGGAAATTCATCATATATTTCAACCTCTCTGAATACTGGCATGAATGGAGGTATCTAGAGCAAACTTTCGCCCAGCTCCAGCTAAGATGTGAGAACAAGTCAAATGGTTCCAATTATATACAAAATTGCAAGGAACTACTAGAACCCATATCGCACTTAGTAAACCAAGTAGAAGACAATAATGAGCTGTTCAAGCCACATGCATCAAGGGTACGCCGTGCACCGCTAGATTTCGTTGGGAATATATTTGGGGATCTGTTCGGGGTATTGAACCAGAGAGATGCTCAAATGTACAGCGAGCAGATCGAAGGGCTAGCTACAGGAACAATCAAGATGCAGAAGTTCATACAGCAGCAAACCAAAGTGTTAGACCTTACTAGTAACATAATTAGAAAAGAACATGAACAAATCCAAAAACAGTACTCGTGGATGCAGAAGGAGATACAAACCATCTTGATGCATGAAGAATTCCTAGACGCGGTTTTCCAACTGTCTACAGCAGTATTTATATATAAAGATATTCAAGGAGATTTAATTGATATGTTATCCGATGTACATCATGGACGTGCTAGTACGCGAGTGTTACCACCTTCAACATTCGCCAAACAATTGGGTGAAGTCGCACAGTTCTTAAGTAGAGATGAACGGGTCCCTAGTTTTGAAGCTCATTGGATAGAAGTATATAAACTGTTGGAAACAAAAGCTGCGATAATAAAGGAGCAAATAATCTGTGAGGTCCGGATTCCACTGGTTCAAGGAGAAGAATTCCAGATTTACAATATCATACCATTACCTGTAAGGCATGAGGGCAGTTCTATTTACATTGAACCTCAGTTTCGTTACGCACTAGTAAACAGAGACAGGACATGGTATTATCCTACATCAGCGCAGGAACTTCACGAGTGCAAGTATTGGGAACGAGACACAGTTATCTGCAGAATAGAAGGCCCAATGTATAAGGTGGCATCATCCGAACAACATTGCGAAATGTCATTGCTCACACATGCTGAGAAACCTCCAGAGCAATGCCAAGTGCGAGCTATGCCACTTACTACTTTTGTACACTCATTAAGAAATAATCGATGGTTACTAGTATTGTCAAAAGGAACCACATTCGACCTAACTTGTGACCAGCAAACGCAATCGGTGAAGCTACAAGGAGCTGGAATCATTACATTGTCGTCAGATTGTAGTCTTCGAGGGCCATCCACACTATTTAAGGCAAAAATTTCATACAACACAAGTATTTACTCAGATATTATACCCAAATTCAATTTGTCACAAGAAACAAAATCACCAATAGCAGTATTCGAGAGCGAAGACATTGGGGCAGAACTATCTGACCTACAACAAAGCGTTACTGAACTCAAACGAGAAGAAATATTTAATCAAGTTGACTTACATCACGTAGGAAATTATACAGCAACATCTATCACGGTAATCTTAATCATAATCCTGATGAGGTGGCTATACAAACACAAAAAGCAACAGAAGAACCTAGAGATACGACTCACGAAGAAGATACCTAGAGTGAGAGAGAGGGTTCTAGACGACAATATAGGAAACATCATATGAGGATACTACCAGGAGAAGAACACGACCACAAAGATCAGTTAAGTAATAGTAGTATGGCTAGGTATAATAATAATTAATATAATTACATAATTAATAGATATAAATAACAATAAAGGCCCAATAGTTAATTTTAACTTTAAAAATAAGAATAGTTTAAATAAACATGTAAATGTATACCCGTCATCCACTGTTGAGAAATAAATAAATAAAGATATATAGTAATTATAAAAAAAAAAAAAAAAAAAAAAAAAAATTTAAATATGAAATAACATGGAGACACGTAAACATTAGCTTTAGGTTACAAACTACTAGGTTAATAAAAACACTATAAGACAATAAGACAATCAATATTAACTATCAGTCAAGAAAGAATAAAAAGGAAACGTGTTGCCCGGCTCGAGACAACTCAGGGTGTGGGGGTTCCCCACGTTGGACTGCCAAAATTTAATGACCCTATTCCATCGGTCCTTTTCCAAATAGAGCATGAGATCTCTTTTCATCTCAGGGATTGGGTTTTCCCCACGCTGTAACGGAATTTATTCCGTTACCAATTCAAATACCCAAATCCACTGTATCTTCCCTGGTATCAAAGTAATTTCACCATGATTTTGGAGATTCCATCTTCACCAAAATTCATCAAATACTGAGTCATGCGGAATTATTTAATTTTCTTTATGATTGCTGTTGCATTTATATACCTAAAAATTGGTATGAGGTGCAATACAGCAAATATAAAAATATTTTCTTTTGTGTACGTTATCCAATCGCAACTACGTCACTCATTCATAATATAACGTAGAAAGTATATAATGCAAATGAGTAAACATAAATAAATGTTTTGTAATTGGATTACATATCCATATGTTTTGATTGTGTACACGAAAAGCAAACGTTCTACTTTAGCAAACGACCTAAGTAGGAATTTAAAACGTTGCAATTTTCGTGGCACATATAAATTCTCCAAGTGTTTATTTTATAACACTTTTAAATGGGCGGTGTTTATTCTGTTTGCCAATATGGCAGAAATAATTATATTTGGTTGAGAGAGTAGTACATGTTGTACTAAAAATTTTCCCCTCCCGCCTCAACCAAGTAATATGTATAAATACCGTACCAAAATTTTGGTAAGGGGTCAGTGAGTCAATCAGTTTGTTAGTAGTAATTTGATTAATATTAATATTTTAGTGAATTTTAGTGAATTACGTAAAGTTTTGGTTGTTAGGGGTTTTTTTTTAGTGAATAAATTGTGGTAAATAAAAAAAAAACAGTGATTTGTTTGGTATTTTTAGGAGATCAAGTTGGGACAATTTCGGTAAGTATTCAGTAACCTAACTCACCATACTAATCCAAGCGGTACCGATCCGCAAAGCGTATGTTGGTTGTCTCTCTGGAAAGAGGGACGGGTGGTTCTTAAGCAACAGTGCCTCAGGCATTGCACACCCTTCTACCAGCAACGCTTTGCAGATCTAAAAAAAAAAAAAAAATTACTTACTAATCACTAGGGCCATAGGCCAAAGCAAATTAAGATCCCTCGGGCAAAATGTACAATTAATTTAGGGTAATAATGCTACCCTAAATTAATCAATTAACAACCACGGCTTAATAGCCCAGAACATCGTTGGAGTATACTTCAACACCTATTGGGTCCGGGTCCCAATATCTCATCTCTATACCCACCATTTGATGGCATGCATTATGCTGTCTTTTCACTCCCTTTTTATTATTCAATATATGCGGTAATCTAGGCCGTAGTCTGAGTACCCCGAAACCCACACTGTTCCCCTCTGCCGGCTTGAGCTGCGGGAACCGACGCCGCATGGGGTACATAACAGATGACGGCAAAATTCTATGAATCAGAATTGTTTCTAGGCAAGTAGAAGTTTGACTGTTTCAGTGTTAAACTGACATGGACGGTGGGTCGGCGTTGAATTCTACACTCTAACAGAGGGGTCTTAATTGTATTTATTAACATCACCCGATTGTAAATCGGTGATACAAATTTGACTTGCATCTAGCCTCTGATGGGATTCGAAGTCGAACCCAGTACCTCCCGGTCCAAGTGCCAAAGCTTTAACCACTGTCTACTTGTCCGGTAAGATTTATAGGTATAGGCTATATTTAATAATTTTTTCATTAAATTCTATTTTGGAACAAAAGACTTCAATCATTTTAATTACCTTTCATGAGAGTAAGCGACGAACCTGATTTATCTATTTTGGTTTGTATTCAAATACATTTTTTTTAAAATTATAATTGTGAGAATTTGAATTATATTTTGGTTAATTTAGGGCTCATTTAAAATACTGGTGGCATTGCTGATCACTCGAGTGATTTAGAATGTCTGGTTATAAAGTGATCAATTCCAAGATGAGTCATGTTGATTTATTTTCGTATAAAATGTTGTAAAACACAATTTTATAAAACTATTCTTAAATTTAATTAACAATATACGATATTTATAAACATAAGTAGTTTGATTTGAACCGTTATTGTCCAATCTGCAAATTAATCGTAGGCGCATATATCCCAAAAATAATTCATCTGGAAATAACCAAAAGACAAATCAAATTAAATTCGGTTCCATACATTTTATTTAGTGGAATTTCGGCTTTCTCTTCATTTTGTGTATCTGTATAGTGTAAACCTATAGTGAATTGTTAAGTCAAATTGAAAAATATAAAGTTTTACTTTCAAATTTATCGAACCCCAATAATACGGTTCGTTATCGTAAAACATTTCACCATCCGCTATTTTAATTCTTCTTATATATAGCTTTTTGATTTATTTCTATTTTTTTTTGGTTTTCGAACTAAGACTTTATACTTATTCGTTCTCTGTTAAAACTATATTAAACCATATATTCAAACATATTTATAAGAAACAGAAAATGGGCGGTCATATGTATTTTTAAGTAGCCGGTATACAGTTAAACTAAAAATATATCATTATTTAATTATATATAATTTTACAAAGTGTGTCATCATCAACGATGAAAATAAGAAGAAGAATTCAACAAAATAACAAATAAATAAGACAGCGCAGACAGTAAACTAACTATAGCTCAGATACCTGTGAGCCAGGCAAAATTGGTTTATTTCGTTCCGATAGCATTACATAAATATCACATAAATTTTAGAAAAGATACACCAAAAGAAATTTTATCTCGAAAATATCCGTATTTTATGTGTGTCGATAGACATCGACAATATATGGTGACATCAAATTAACAGATAACATTGGCGCTGTGATAAATTCTAGAAATCTATATGTTGTATATGTAACGGTCTTAAATTGTATTTTTTGGATTGGGTCTAGCTGTATCTGCAATTTGTTTAACGGGTATGCAGCTTTTAATAAAAAAACATTTGACATCAACATAATTGGAAATTATAATAAAAAAAAAACAAAATTTTGAGCGAAATTTAAAATCATATTCAACCTTTCCTAATTTCACTCGAATAAAATGCATTAAATTTTTTCGACTGCCTGTGTTTGAATAGAAATTTCATTCACTTTTCAACATATTAGTGTTGAGTTCGATGAAAAAGGGAATGGAATGTCCACTCAACTCAATCGCCTATCAAGAATCGAGTTGAGTTTTTTTATCTTTTTGTCTCATCAAAATCAATTTTCGTGCAGGTCAAAGGTAGGCAAAACAAGGTTCAGCTAGTGTCCTATAGTTTCATCCTAGCAGGTCATATTTCACCATCTTCAGTTCATAAATGACCTAGTCCATCACAGTTAGCTAAGTTTCAGAACTTTCGTCAAAAATCACTTTGGACCGCGGTCCAAAAATTGTCTTATTTCGTGTCAGTCAGCAATTTTATGGAATATGCTTCAGAAATAATACCAAAATCTTACCCAATTTCATCATAATCGATTTATAAATATCCAAGTTCTGCACCACCATGCCATATTATGAGAGTTCCATTATACCATCCGTCAAATACCCAATTTCATGAAAAAGTAATAAGAATACAAAAATTAACAAGAAAGCCCTCTCACCAAATACTATCAAAAATGTTTGAGACGACAAAACAAACCCAGAACACTGTCGATGACTCTTTTTGACATTCGAAATATCGTGATGATAGAGTCCCAGAAATTAAAACAACAAATCATAATTAAAATGCATATATTTTGTTAAATTATTTAGGATTTACAGTTCTAAAATACTAATGCTTAAACATAATTTCCGCCATATTTTCAGCCGCCTTTATGATTTGAACACAATTTTCCGGGTCATTATAAATGAGATTTTCATTTGGTCTTCTGCACCAAACATTTAGATCATCACATTTTTGGTCTAAAAATTGAATAGTAATCGTGTATTCAACATTTGGTTTCAATTCAATTGAGTCACCAAGCCTGAGGAACATTACACACCAATACTTAGGAGCAGATTGCGTGAACTGAATTTTCTCAACTTCGCGTGTCTCCATGTCTTTTGATGTAATTTTTATCCGCAAATTTTTCATATGCTTTTCGATTCCAAATCGTAGTCCACACAAAATGATTTCCTTTGATACTGAAAATTTGGTTTTGAATTGTGTATCTCGCGAAAACCTGTTAAATACGAGTCGAGGAATAAAATTTTCTCTGGGTTTTGATATCCACATATTGCAGCCACTTCCACCAAACAGAAACTGTGTTGTAATTGAATTTCGATCGTTCTGACTTAATAATCCAGGGTATTTTTGAAAACATCGATGAACTTCTTCGTTGGACATTGTTGGAAATCGAATTTTCTTTATGAGGCCATCAAAGCGTTCACGTCCCTCTCGCAATGTAATTTGATGTTGTTTGCAATAATTTTCTATCCATGCGGCCAAAGCATTGAAAATGTCGGTTTCTTTTACACCTTTTGCAATTTTATCACATTGTAGAACTTCATTAATCGACTCCGGTTGGAGGGACGAAAACATATTTTGGAATATCAAATCGTTGTAAATAAATGGTATTTCATATTTGAAGAACTGGCGTGCAATTTCGTATTTCTCCGTAATACAATAATCAAATAATTGTAATACCCATTTAGAAGTTGATTGTGAGCTAAACATTAGATTTTCCAACATTATAACTCGATATTTGATAGACAATTTTAACAAATCCATGCGATTTTCATCATTAATGTAACATTCGTCCGTGTAAATGAATCGGATGAATTCCAGAAAACTTTCGTATTTAAAATCAATGATTGGAATAATTTTTTGTTCACCCAACGATCCCTCTAATTGTCGTTCAAATACCTCACTTCGTTTCATGAGCTCCAGGGAGTGTGCATAGATGATTTTATCGTCCACACAAAATTGGATATCAGCAAGAAATTTATTGTTAAACAGTTGTTTGGTAATTTCGTGCATCTGCAGGTGTGGCGAACAATTTATTTTGAATTTCATTTTGTTCGATATTTAAAATTCACTTAGCACTTTAACACAAGATTTATATAATGCACGTTAACACACAAAACACTTTTAATATATAATGGTTGAAAATTAGATCAGTTGATGATATCTTCACGAAACTTAAACTTGTAATGATCAAAAACTAATACGTTATAGGGCAAAATTTTAATACTCTGACTACCTGGACCAAACCATAGCCATAAAAACCTAATTATAAATATTTATTATATCTAAACTCAAAACTAGGGGATGTGACCCAACATAACGTAGTTGATTTATTTTTACCTGGATTTGGTAAAATTACCAAACTGGTACTGTTAAATATATATTTTGAAAGTTGAGACGACTGTTGAGCATCGTATAGTTCAAAACGGGGCCGATACGATATCTCGCATCTCAAAATCTCGCGTTACAAAATTCCGTATTTCAAAATCCCGTTATATAAAATCCGTATTTTAGAATCATTCATATTTTCATTAACTTATCACGAGAGTTATTTATTATAATTTCTATAAAACTTCTTTAAATGTTTCGTGTGCTCAACAAATTTCGAATTAAAATTTTCAAACTATTTAAATTATGCTGACCTTAGACCTACAAATACTAAGCACGAAGAATAATAACGAAGAATATGCTCGTTATACCTATATTTTAATACTTAATAAATACATTTTATTAAACACTTGTTTTTCTATTTTGCAAACATTAGATTTTTGATATTTTTATTAAAAAATTTGTTCAAAAATCACTCGATCGATTTCGACTTGTTAGGTCATCAACAGGATGAAACAAAACAAAAAAGATATAAAAGAAGAAGAGGCAAAAAATAGGCAATAAAAATTAACTATTGAACGTCCCAACGGACGATCTTTGGAAAAATTAATAATAAAAAAAGGGGGACGAGGATATACCAGGTAAGCGATTAGTCATCGGCTGAGTAATAAAATTCAAGGTAAATTTAAGTACATTTAATTACCTGACGTATTAGTCATATTATTACGAACGCGAGAATAGAACAGGGCGGGATCCGTTATTATTGAGAAACGGATTTCTCTCTGCTCGTTAAGGCTGTATGGTACTCAGAAAAAAAATCTGTTTTGATGTCGATATTTAAATGCCCAAGAATGTGTCCAAGCTAAACATTTTTTTTTGTCTTTTTCCTCTAACCGATATAATATTATATATATGTTTTTGTTTTATTTTGTTACTGTGCTCTTTCTGTATTGTATTGATTACTATAAAGCTCTGATAGTATTAGTTTTGCGTACATAAACGGAACGAAATTGTATATGATTAAAATTGAATACGAGAAACTAAAAGCGACTCAATTGCAAGAAAATAATTCAAATTTCGTTTAGTAGTAAAATGTGTATATTTTAAACAACGGCGTTTGGCTTTTATAGATATTTTAAATCTCGATATGAAATTTTAAATTTATTTTCAATTTTGTACAGTCTACAGGTTATATGGGACTATGTTTGTCATATCTGTGAAATAAACACAGCAATATGAAAATGTTTTTGATTATGATTTTACATTACTAACTTATTTTGAGCTATTTTCAAACCAAATTAATTGTTATTCCCTGTATGGTTGAATTTGAAACAAGGCAAGTTTGAATGGGATGCAATGAAATGGAACCAGCTTCACCAGTACAAATAGACCGAAGTGTCTGGGGTTCATCTATGGCAGAAAATTAAACTAGACACCTATAAGTTATTAATAAGCTGGACTAGTAATAATAAATAATACTCATTTGTTCTAAACATATCTCTAGTACTACCGACTACTCCTCAAAACATGTTTTGATGAGAGATTTGGAACTCATATTTGGCCAAATTACAGCAAAAATTAGACAGCAAAAATTCACGGTAGCTTATTCTTATTTCAAATCGTATCATAAACTCTCTCGATGAATTTAGACAATATGATTGAAATATGAAAATTAAATTAGTGCTCGATTAGTTGAATTTGACATAACGACCAATTTAACTTCAGAAGGTTTTATAATAAGATAATTATTCAAAAGCCAACTGGGTTGACAGAATATACTTGCTACAGAGATTGTCGAAGATCGCTTTACTCATTATTGTATTGGTCAGTAAGTTTTTCAAAGTACAACGAGTTACCGTCATTAGTGATGAAATAAGAGTTACTGCATTCACTACATTTCCCACTTGGTCATGTGGCTTTTTAAATATTTACTTGAAAAATAATTCATGAATCATTGTAAGTATCAACTATACCTCTGCATAAAGCAAAATATAAATAAGAGGACTCATGTAGAGTTTCCGAGGTTAATCTATTTTACTTTTGGCAATCTGTATAAGCCTAACAAGAACAATGAACTATAAAATAACTTGGCCGAAATGTTTATAAGATACGTATATATGGATTAAATATAGAAAAAAATTAAATCTGTGTATATAAATATATTAAAACTATAAAATAAGATTAACCTCGGAAAAATTGGCTTATAAAAATTTGCACTACTTGATTTCTCTTATATATTTATTGCTCGATGACCTCTGTCATTACTATCGAAGACGAGCTATATATTTTTATTAAAGCAACACTTATTGTGAACTTCAAATCTAATTTAAAACGATCGAAGCGCATGGTTGTCCTTAAAATATAATTTTTTAACAAACCTGGATTTATTTTGATTCTATTTACTCTATGGTGCTGTATTTGTTTAATTAAACACAGCAACCAACTCAATGTAACGGAAACGGGTCGACCGGTCCACCGTGTAGGACCTCCTAGAAGTTTGGCTTAAAAAAGTGCACATCGAACCAAAATTTAAGTATTAAGTATTACACATACAGTCAGTAACGAAAATAATATGACTGATTTTTGAAAAAATTTTAGAAAATATAAGGATTAGGGAACTTATTTTGAGGTTTTTATTAATTAAATTTTACAAATTAAATCCAAAAATACAAAATAAAATGTCATTTACCGTTTATAATAAAAAAACAAAAAAAAAAATCAAGATTTTTTTGGAACGAAAATTATCATACACTTATTGTATGATCCTTGAACTTTTTTTTAAATCGTTTACATAAATTATGAATGAAAATGTAATGATTACGAGTTGTTTGGCCGGTGTTAGAAATTAAACTACAAACGGAGAACGCCAAATAGTAATTAATATGAAACGTAATGGAAAATCTATGTGCGAAATTGGAAAATTATTTGGCCGAAATTAATCTACGGGGGCCCAAATAATATCCAGATTCAAAGTCACACAATCGGCTGAAAACGGGCAGCGAAGTGAAATATTTTGGATTTGGTGAGAGAAAATCCAAATTCAAGCGCTCCAAAACTAGCTTAAGAAATGGAGAAGGTACTTAATAAAGCTACCCGCCCCAAAATATTACAAGGGTTTTGTGGAAACATGGATATCATGGCCATTCATTTCGAATGTTAATTCCAAAAAAGAATTGAATTTGCAGAAAAATTAAAAATAGAAAACTTCAACTTCTGGAAGACGTTTGTTTTTACGGAGCCAATTTTCAAAGCCGATGAATGAGGTACAATTCAGAGAAACCCCCAACTATTAAACATGATGGTGGTTCAGTTATGCTAAGGGGTTCAATCTCGGCGAGTGAGGTAGGTAAACTTGTTTTTATAAATTAATCTAAAGGACAATTGGAAACCATCCGTGGAACAAATGAAGCCAATGCCAACATGAATCTTCTAGCAAGACAACAATCCTAAGCATACGGTACAAATACCGTACAAAAATACGGCAAGAATGGATTCTGAATAACGTCCCAAACCAGTTACATTTACCACCTCAATCGCCTGACCTGAACTCCAATGAACATTTATTGGATAACCTGGAACGCCAAATTAGAAAATACAGGATCACCAGCAAAAAACTTTGTAAGAAACAATAATGAACGAATTGGGTAAAATTTCACCGGAAGTTACCCAGAAGTTAGTAGAATCGTTTTTTGAATACATAAAGATATTACTACTCTGAGTTCTGTCGCTACGTTTGGTTAATGTCTCTACTAGTGACATGTATAGGGTGTTCCAACAAGAGCGCAGGGTTTAATTTTAAAGAAAACACATTTATTTTTCAATTAAACAAACATTTTTATTTCACCTTATACGCGTGCAAATGCAGATCTTTTACCAAAATTCGTTGCACAACGCTTCTGGAAATGCTTAATTATTGACCACGATGCCGAGTGGAAGTTCATGGATTCTCGGCCACAGATTCCATCCAGATTCCATCCAGATTTTTTGATCCATCAGCGTAATTTTGGTCGCAAATTTTGTTATTAAACGCCTCACTGTCGATTCATTTGGCGCATTATTGCGACCGAAAACTTGACGTAAAACTTTCACCATTTTTGTAATGTGTTTTTAGAATAATTAAACGTTGTTGGTTTGACTACTACTCACCGTACAACTCGTATTAACAAAAAATCACCGTACAACTCGTATTAACAAAATGGCGGGAAATTTAAATCCGACGCTCTTGTAGGGACACCCTTGTGCGAGAGTTATTTTTCCTTTCTAGCAACATAAAAACGGAACAATTTAATAAAATTGTTTTAATAATTGTTGTTGTTTTTTCTCTATAAAAATTGCATTTGTATTGTTATTAACATTTAATTACATAAAAACATATTATTTTGAAATGTTACGACTGTTATTTCACTTACTCTTATTACATATATACAATTGTACAGGCTCTGATTGTACCATCAGTATACAACAAAATAAATATAAGGTTGTATGGAGTTATCATCGACAGAGTCTACACGCAAATTCACTGATATTTTCTATCAGGGTATCGATGTATGTGTGGGTATTTTATATAAATTTTGACGCTGACAGAAAATATCAGTGAATTTGCATAGTGTAGACTGTAGGACCCAGGTGAATGAGGTAACCTTAGTTTTAATTTGTTTCGAAAAATATAAAAAATAAAATTTAGTACTTAATACAGATAGCATGTGCTACAGAATTCTTTGACACATGAAAAGTCAAAAATATGTCATTTATCATCCTAGAGTCGCTAACAACACAACAACGCGTTTTGATTGTCCAAATTTATTTCGTTCAAAAACAACAACATTTCGTAAATTACGTGAGAGTTTTGGTCGATATGAACTTCTTACTGAGCGTGCCATTGGCAAAACTATGGATCGTTTTGAAAAAACTGGTTCAGTGGAAGGTCGTAGACCGTATCAGCTTGTTCATCCAGTTCCTACTCTTGATGCAGTGCCAGCTGTTATTCAAAGTGTTTGTAATCCAAGCCCATCAACTAGGCAATGTTCACAAGAACTAAACATTTCACGAACCACATTACGACGCATTTTGCACGTTGGTCTTCATTTGCATCCATAAAAATTCAACTAATTCAAAATTGTCGAATTTGGGAAGCGGAAAATCCTCATGTTATTCAGGAAGCAGAAGTTAATCCTCCAAGAGTCACTGTTTGGTGTGGTTATGGGGCTTTTGTGACCGAAATTGAATAAATTGCGTGTCAACGACCTTTGGTTTCAACAAGACGGAGCGACATGTCACGCAAGTAGTGCAACAATCCATTTATTGTTAACAAAATTTACTGCACGCATAATTTCATGAAATTGTGAAGTTCCTTGGCTATCAAGTAGCCCGGATTTAACACCACTTGACTATTTTTTGTGGAGTTATTTAAAAGGTAAGGTGTATGCTAATCACCCACAAACGATTCAACAACTTAAAAATAACATTCGAGCTGAAGTTGAGGTCATTAATCCGCTTTTATTGGAAAAGGTCATCGAAAAATATGATATTTGGATGCGAGGCTGTAGACAAAGCCGAGGTGGGCGTATGACCGATATTGTTTTTCATACATAAATGGCATTCAAGGTGGTTGCCTTATCAATAAAAATGTTTGCACCTTTCTATTGATATATACTTATATATAAGACCTAATTTAGCCAGTACAAAATTTTAAATTGAAAATCTATTCCTTTTATCTTCGATTTTATTATAAAACCAGAGTAAAAAGAGAAAAACTTTCTAAATTTGGGCCTATTGATATAGATATTGGTAGATAATTGACCTTGGTTTGACACTTGGGCCAATTTTGACCCATTATGATGATACCACGCATTCACGCCACTTCGTTAACCCATTCGCCTATTCACCCACTCTCACACAACAACAGTATACCACCTGCACATTGAAAGCTCCATGTTAACCTATACATTGACGTAGACGGTGGGCCGGCGCTGAATTCTGAACTCCATCAGAGGGTCTTAGTCGTGTTTATTAACATCACCGATTGTAATCGATGATGAAAATTCGATTTGCATCTAGCCTCTGATGGGATTCGAACCCAGTACATCCCGGCAAATGCCGAAGCTTTAACCACTGCACCACTTGCCCGGTGACCTTTCTTTAAAATGGGTAAACTTTTGAAACATAAAATGTTTATTTCGAGCCTACATTAGAGCCTCCAAACTTGAAATAATTTAATTTTTGACACTCTTTTACTACAAATTAGTCACAGATATACCAGTAGATAAACAAACAATGACGTAAGAAATTTATTCCGTACATTATCGAGTGTTATTTTGACAAGAAAAACAGACACGTATATTTTTGTTGGTTTGTGACCTTCAGTTATCTCGTTATACGGTTAGGGAATTCGTCGGTTTTTCCAATTTTTAATAATTTTATTTACCAGTTAAATTGAACTGATGTATTTCCGGTTTTACTGAAGAAATGGTTAAAATTAGTACAACTTTAGAAAGACCTTAGATGGTGTTAAAAAGTTCAATAAACTATTTCATGAAAGTACCATTATTTTAAGAGCTTTTGTGAAATGAATGTAGCCAAATGTTTTGACGTGTAGGGGGCGCAACTGAATTCTATAAAGAAGTGTAACCCACCGTTCGTAAGGTGTAGGTTGTACCTTTCTAGATATTAACTTTGAATTTGTACAAGACCTAGTTTCATCGGTACAGCTGTTTCTATATTGTAAGTATTTCAAAACTGAGGTATTCCAATTTACTTCCAACATTATTTTAATGTATCGGCTAAACTCATAAATTAATTTTATATTTATTAGTAAAATTTTATAAATAAATTTACTTTAAATTTTAAAAATAAAATGTTAATTACTAAATATAAAAAAAAATCGAAAATATGTACATAAATTATTTAAAAAGTAACACTGTCTTATAAACAACACAAAAATATCTCGTTTTATGAATAAACAAAAACAATGACACGTGACTTGCATGTGCAGTAAAGCAATTCGCGCAACACAAATACTACTATACCATATCTGCCCGGCTACACACATTTTGGAAAAAACGACCCAGTATGCAATTATTCCACTGTGTGGAAAAAACTGCTCAAACGTCGCACAAAAATCCGTACTACAAAATATCAAAGACACAAAAATATTGATTTTCGAGAAAAATAATTGTTTTTCTCTTTCTATTTCACGGTAATATTATTTTCGTTTCATAAGTTTCGATTGTATCTTTTATTTTCAGTTTCTTCTGACAAGTCGACGACCGACGTGCACGGTTGCACTACATAATTAGTTTTTTTAGTTTAAAGTGTTGTGTTTCGTTATAATGTTTTTCGATTTATTAAAGTAAATAATTTTAAATTTAAATATATAATAATAATTATTAACTTATTTAGTGATCGCGATGTGCAAATTTGGACTAAAAAGGTAATAGAGATCTGTCTCACAATGGCGTCGTCGCGAAATACATTTATACGTAGTAAATTTTCAATGATTTTTTTTTTCAAGATCTCAATATGCTGGCGGATGCAATACAACATGGCGGATGCAATACAACGTGGCGGATGCAATACAACGTGGCGGATAAAATAAAATAAATAAATTTTCTATGTTTTTTTGTACACAAATAAAAAATAATGTGAATAAAAAATTAATATTTATTTTATTATAAATGGAAAATTTTGTTTTATTTCGGATAATAATTATTATTTATTCCAATTGGAAAATATATACAAACACGTGCCTTTTGTTTCTGTGATTTTTTTTCTCTTTTTAGTTGGGATTCACACCGACACCGGAATTTTTGCGACACTTTTCTTTGGCTGGGAGTACGAATTTCCGCGTGATACACATGGTTCTTTCCATAGAAGCAGTGTGATTTTAGAACGCGAATGTAAATGGAATTCCGTCGGCATTGCATATTGGGGATATACAAAAATAGGAAAAGACGATTCAAGGATTTATATATGTATATTTATATACACATATAATATATATACAATAAGGCACTAAACGCAAATGTTTTACAAAACGTACTTTTTCTTAAATTATATAACATTATTTA
The DNA here is from genome assembly GCA_932526605.1 of Nephrotoma flavescens. NCBI lineage: Eukaryota > Metazoa > Arthropoda > Insecta > Diptera > Tipulidae > Nephrotoma > Nephrotoma flavescens. Next base: position 189,374,811 of record OW052222.1, on the reverse strand, counting down.
TGATTAATTATAGAATTATCACAATAATATTTTAAATTTGAATGTGTTATGTACCTCAAATAAAACAAAAATTCAACATCTGTTTTCTTATTATAAAACCACCAAACGATAAGTTTCAAATCGTGTCTCCGCTAATTTTTTGTTGTAATACATATTAAGAATTTTTGAGTAAGCCATCTATATTATAATTTAGCAATTAATTTTCAGCCGAGACATTGTACATGACAAAAATATCCTATCGTTATCAATCGATAAATATAGTGATGTTGATCGTTTTTTAATTATATCTTTGTTATTTTTATGTTAATCTTTATAATCATGAATTAATCCCTCGAAAATATCATTCTGTACATGCCAATATAAAAAACAAACATAATTTGGTGGAAAAAAATAGAATAAAACGATTCGTAAGATGGCAAAATTTTTAAAAATTCGTCAACTTTAAATAATAATTGCGGATTAAATATATGGAATTTTAAAATAATCATGTATTAATCCCTCAAAAATACCTTTAGCTTTGCGTTAAAATAAAAATTATGCCATTAGCTAAATTTTTGTAGCAACTAGGTGATTTGCGCGTAACCCTTATTTTGATAAAATGAGTACCATACAGCCTTAAGGCCCCGATTCACGTATTTTGCAAAAACACGACTTTTCGTGGTACCATAGCATAAAAACTAACCAACCGATCGCCAACATTTATGTCTTAAAATTTTAATTGAAGTTTTTTAGGAAAATTGACGGTGGCTTTTTCCATTTTTTTTTCTAGTTTTTCCGCTATGGCATTACAAAGTAAACAATATTCGCAAAAATCGAAAAAGTTTTGGTACCATTGCGACGATATCAGTCAACAAAACTTAGATTATGATATATCAAAAGACGCAGAAAATAAATCTGAGATGATTGACGGTGGCAATTTGCTAAATTTTAAGTATTAACCGAAAAATTAGCAAAAAACAAATTCCTTTGGTAAAAAAAAGAAAGAAAAGTAAAGACGCAATCGTAAAATTTATTGATTTTATTCCTAATTAGTTTTACCAGAATATAATAGATGTAGCTAGTTTCCAGTATTACAGTAGTACAACTCAGTAATGGGACGCAAAACAAATATAATAATAACTTTTGTAATTAATTAATGTGGTTTTACAGCTAGAAACAATAAATTAATATTTTAACATAAATTAAAATTATGTATAAAACAAATACAATATATTATAAGTAAATTTAGGTAATTCCGTTGTTTATTCTTCGTTTTCCATGTGTATCATTATTATTTTTTCACACTGTTTCGATGTATAGCTATGTACATATGTATGTATATAGAAGATAAAAGCAAAAGGACGTTATCGATGTACAGCTGTGAAACTAACAATATTTTTAGTGGTGTGTATGAAATTGAGATGGTTTGCTTTCAATCGCTAATAAATACCATAGTAAATTGTATTTGTATTTTATCTACTTATAGAGAATGAAAAGATAAGTATTTTAATGAGATATGAATACATATATATTATGTACGTAGCAATTCTGTACAGATGTGTGTGCATTTGGAGTAGTATGAATGTCCTATAACAATAGTTGGTGATAAACACAAAACTGATGGGATTGAAAATTAAACTATGTGTTGTTGTTGTTGATGTAGTGATTTAGAATAATAAATCCATTTATCAAAATTTTCACGCGGAATTGATTTTATTTTGTTTACCTTGAATTTACATCTCGTAATTCGCGATACATAATTTTATACAAGCAGATCCGATCGTTTGTTGGTTAAAATTACACCTCAAGCTCATATCTTTTCTATATATTCAAGATGTATACTAGGGGCTAATTATATAAGCAGAATGAAGGCTACCATATGAAAATTGTCTACGAGCTAGGTACAAAATAACAAAGTTAAAAATGTGTGATCTCGAAACGGTGGTACTACAACAAGTGCATTACAACAACAATTACATTATACACATATCACACATTTTTAACTTTATAATGTTGCACTGGTTGCACTTAGCTCGTAGACAATTTCCATGCGGCAGCCTTCAGTACGATTTACGATTTTCGACTCAAACTAATTTTGACAACTTTTTAATGGAAACAAAAAGATCAATCATTAGGACTTGTGTCTCGCATTTATAACCGACAATCAAAACACTAAATAACGTAATGACTTTATGTTTGCTTAATAATACCCCAGATTCCAAATTTCAAAAACCAATTGAATTTGACGGCGGGGATGCCAGATCTAAAAAAACCATCAAACTATCAAAAAAATCAAATAAATTTGGGTTTGTAATTCTTGATTAAGTTACCGGTCATTTTGCCGTTCACAAGACGATCAAATTTTATATCCAGAATCTCTATGTATTTATAGAATAATGACGTGTGTGTTTGTAACATTAAGAACTGCTGTACCAATGTTGATAAAAATTGGTGTATATGTTGTATGGGTCATGAGAACGGTTTTAGCTGAAAATGGTCCACCGGAATTTGCAGCTTCCGCAGGAGCATTTTCGGTCGATAAACTCAAAAACTACTGTACGAACTGTAATAAAAATTTATATATATGTTCTATGAATCGTGAGCTACTGGAAGTGGCAGCTTCTATGGGAGTTTTTTTTCGATTTAATAATTACATTGATAAGATCGCAAATCAACATACATAGCAATACCAATTGTTTCTTCAGGAATAGCAGGAACATTATTAGATGGCAATAGAACACCTCATTCAGTACTAAAACTCCCATTAAATATGCAAATAATTTAAACACCAACATGTAACATACCAAAAACATCAGGAAAGTTATTGCAACAATGCAAAATAATAAACTGGGACGAATGCACAATGGCATATCAAAAACCATTAGAAGCATTAGATAAAATGTTACAAGATTTATGCAACAACCAACAGATATTTGATGGTAGAACAATATAATTATCAGGTGATTTTAGACATACACTAACATAGGTACCTGTTATAACCCGATCAACTCCAGCTGGTGAATTAAACGAATGTTTAAAACCATATAATTTCTGGAGAAACATTTAAAAATTTAAATTTAACAATATACATATATGCGTTTTCAATTGCAAAACGATGAATCGGCTATAACATTTCCAAAATCATTATTAGACATTGGAAATGGAAAAATTCAAATTGATAGCGCAACTGATTCAATTCCATTTCCACAAAACTTTAGTATTTTAAAAGGCTAAAAAGAAAAATTAATTGAAACCGTATACCCAAATATTGTACAACAATTCAAATCATAATTGGCTCAGCAGTGATCGACCAATATTGACATTATAAAACAAGGACGTTAAACTATCCTACAGAATTTTTAAATTTATTAGATTTGCCTGGAGTACCACCACATATTCTTCAATTAAAAATTGGTGTACTATCATTTTAATACGAAATATTAACCTACCAAAACTTTGTAATGCCGACTTGCTGTTAAAAAATGAATGACATATTTAATTGGAGCAACCATATTAATTGGCAAATACAAAGGAGAAGAAGTTTTAATCCCAAACATTCCTATTATAATTCCGTCAGATATGCCTTTTAATTTTAAAATAATACAATGCCACATTCGTCTAGCTTTCGATATGACCATTAACAAATCACAAGGTCAGTCACTTGAAGTTTGTGGTTTAAATTTGGAATATCCATGCTTCTGACTTTGCCAATTAGATGGTACACGCTCACTTGTGGGAAAACCGTCATCATTATATGTGACCGCACCTGAAGGAACAACAAAATATGTTCTATACCAAAGAGCATTGGAGTAAATTAATCAATTTTTATATAAATAAAATATTTTTGATTTCATCTTAATTTTAATTTAATATTACAAAAAATAAAAATAATTTTTCATTTAAAATCATAAGACCGGCAAAGCGGGCTGGGTACAGCTAGTTTTATATAAATATAACAAATTCTCTAACTACTTCTTACTAGTAGACATCTGGAACCGGGTCAATTCTATAATTATTATAAACATGTCCTGTCCCTATATCTGGTTATTTGTAAAACCGTTAGTCTTAATCGTACACTCTAAATAATGGTGAATCAACAATAATGATATTGGCTTCTTAATTTGCAACTCCAATTCTCCGGAACTTGTCAATAAACCTTCAATCCTGGTGTGCCAGGATCCATCCATCCATCCATCAAATTCATATTGGAGGAATTTGGAACCTGACACAAGTCGAAGTCTCATAAATATTATATCCACATTATCGACGTGTTTAAATGTTCAATCGACATATTCCATTTCCTCTCATTGGTTTTGGCGACGTTGGCGTGTATATGATCCAAAAAATGATTGATCCAAAAAAGGCGCAAATACCCGAAATTTGAACCAGGAACGAATGAACGAGGGATTCCATCTCTCATTTTAAGTTGGTCCTCAACCGTCCATGAAATGAAGAGACCAACCACCAGAAGTTGATAATCAACATTGTCTATGGTAAGTCAACATCAATTAACATTTTGTAATAAAAAATTACTTATGGAAATGTAACAAGTACAGCAATTACCAGATTACCAGCAGTGAATACAAGCGGGTCAATATTTATTGCTATAAAATTAGTAATATACAGATAAATCAAGAACAGCCACCTTGACAGACAAAAGATGTAAACTTCAGGATAGATCTTATATAAACTATCGCTATCATAAGCTATCTTACCTTTGCAATCCTCTCGTATTCTAAAGAGTTGAATCAGTCGGTATTTCCATAAAAATTTGATTCGTATCAACAGACTCGTAGTGAAATATGGCGTTATCAGCGCTTTGTAGTTATTTGTAGTTTAGTTTTTGGTGAAACATTAACAATTTTAATGAAATTTGCTTAACCCGGTTATGTAATTTATCCATGCGATGATTCTTGCTCTATATAGAGATTATATTTTGATCATATATCATCAATTCTAAGTAATCGAACTTTCTCATGGTTCTCATTTGACGTGTGCTGCTTGCTCTCTAGTAACTGATATTTTCTTGTTCACAACGCTGATGTGAAGCTCATTTTTTGGACGGTTTCGGAAACGAACTAACTTGATTTATAATATAAGGAGTTGCGCTACTCTATGTTCTGTCGAATGATATTCTCTAATGACAGGATGAAAAAAGTTTTAGCTATTTGGTTTCATTGCCGAACATTATACCCGTATGTTATTTTAGAAGCCACATACCCCTTAAAAAGTATATCAGAAGATTATGTTGGAATAAAAAAAGTCAAGATCCTATATTAAAAGATATAGAAACTGCTTGGATATTTGGAATTTCGCTCCTTACGAATGGGCATCTTCATTTAAAATGGGGTGTGGGGTTACTAATGGTTTATTAATGAATAAAGGGTTTCGTTCAGTCTAACCAATCTCATCCATTTAAGTACCTTATGTTTATTTTAAGATGTTGATTAGAATTGGTTCAGGCATTTTCGAATTCCATTCGATATTTTAAGCTTGTGACATTTCCATTTGTTTACTAAAGACATCGATTAAATTGTAACATCTATATCGTAGCTTTGTTAAACACTGGTTGGCTTAGAAAACATAGTGACCAGCAAAGTTATTTACAGTGATCGCATCTTAGCCACGAGTACCATTATGGACTACCGACCAAATCGTAATTTTGTAGTTTATTGAAAAACTTTCAATATAGGCGTGCGACAGCATCTGATATCTATGTGCAAATTACTGAGGACTCTTAATTCAAGGTATACAGCAAAGATAAACTTTCGGCAACATTTAAAATTGCATCGTGAGTATGAGAAAGAGATAAGATGATCCTATCATCCAAATGCTTTTCAATTTATTCTTATAAAACGTCATACGTGAGCTCAATATAGGCTAGAGCAACTGACATTAGCATATGTTAATGACATCTGGGTTTTAAGTCGCAACGTTGTTCTCTTGAGACAAATCACCCTGCCATTATACTTCCCAGCTCATCAGATCGATCTACAAATGAACCAACAAGAATGAAATGTTAACAATTTATTTGGGCGAGACACGCGACACGAGAAGGTAAAAGGGTTTAAAAAACGATTTAAAATGTTTATTATATTATAATGTGTTTCCCTCACTTTGGAAGTTTTCCAGACATCGGCCTGGCCAACAATGGACATAATTTTTTATTCAACTGAACTAGTTTCAAAAAAAAATATTTATTTGCAAACTGTAAGGATTCTCTGCATTTTGTTGACTCGTAATTTGCAAACAATTTCCGTAAATCTTCTCCATGATTGAAGATATTTTTATCATAACGCGTCATTCACTTGATGTGCAATGCCGTAGACAAACACAAAATTTATCGCGTTTTTCATTTATCTAGATTGAAAATTAAATTATAATAATCGTAATAAACAAATTGTGGTGACTAATAGAAACGCGATTTTTGCAAGTGTGCCTAATTTATCGGGATAGATTGCATTTATCTAGTTATGAAAACTTAATAATTCTGTTTTGGAAAAATCGAGTACCGAGCGACAGGCAGAAATAAAGTAATCTAAATAACGCGATTATCTATTTTGTCTACTGTAAAACGCACGATTTTTAATAATCGGGGTTGTCTTTTACACATTTATGAAGGCATTCTAAAATTAACATCTGAACATTGCGCTGGTTACATCAGTAGTCGCTGTTGTACTTGAGCGGTTCAAAAATTACCATTCATTCGTAATTCGGAATTATGATTGAATTACGAGCCCATCTAGGAAAAGTATATATGTTGAATTGGAGTCTTTGAAAATTCATTAAATTCTGGTGCCAGCAAGTTAAAACTCATTCAATGGAATGTATAGAACTGACTGAAATTTACCAGACTTCCAGTCAACACCGAAAGTGTAAAACCAGAAAAAAAAAATGTTTGGGTTAAAAATTTAATGCAACCAGTAGATATTATGTACAATTGAATCATTCGTGGAAAATGAGCAATACAGTTTTAATATCCCCCTAGGGGATACGATCACTCTCTTTAGATTTGTCTTTAGATATTTGAGTGACTAAAAAACTTATGTGAAAATGCACCCGAAATATTAATAATTTAAATCATTACGTTAAATCGAGCTCAATGAGGTCAGTTCCTGAGTTTAGGTGACCATCTACTTTGCTTCTCGTTGTGCGAGATTTCTTTATAAAAAAGTTATATTATTTTATTATGATTGTAATGTTGTAAAAACAAACAACATATACCCGAACGCTTCATAATAAGAACTGAAAATTAACAAAAATCAATATGTATATAAATATGTTTGTTGTTGTAACCAAACCATTAGGTATTTGGACAAAAAAACCTTTTTCATTCTTTCGTTTTATGTTTATTTTCGATACACATGTCTCCAAAAGATAAAAAATGAAAAATTACGAAAATACAAAATTTGATGAAGATTTCAAAATGGTACTGTACGCTCCATCTACTAGAAAAAATAAACCAGTGTTTTGTGTCTTAGCTTTGAAAATCGACCACGTGTTACCTTGAATCGGGGCCTTAAGGATAATTTGGTTAAGGAATATGGGTAAGTGTGATTGTGTAAGTGTGTTTCGCCAAGTGAATACGGCAAATAGTGTAAAAAGTGTTAAGTTTTAGTCATAAATTGTTAATGGTACCCACCTAGCTATACCATGTTCGTCCTTACTTGCGAAACATTTCAACGTGCGCTTTTGATGAAGCTCAACAATTCGACTATTCTGAATGGAACTTGGCCATATCTCATGCTAACTAACCATTTTCAAATGAGGAATACAGAATTGGATGGAAATTGAAAAATGGATTTTAGAGAAGTTGTGGAATTCGGCCGTGATAGTTTCTTAACCTGGATTCCAATATAAATCCTGGGAGAAATTCTGAATTTGTCTACAAATTAATTTGAAATTAATCGGCCAAGTAATTATACAGTTTCACTACTCACTTTAGCTGAACCAAACTTGGCCTTAACCCGCAAAGAGATGACCCAGCCAAGTTCAGCTTCGCCGAAACTAAAATTTACTAACATTCCAAATTAATTAATTCGTATACCCATAAATTATTTTATGCATATTCCGCAGTATACCGTCTAAAAACAGATTCCTGAACGGAAGATAGAACCATAATTATTTTACATATACATCGATGTATGAAAATTCGTAGTACTTTAGTTTTCTTGAAATGATTACCTATACTTAAATTTTTGATGCCTATCAAATACTTAACGCTTTTTGATTCCTATCAAAAATTTTCTCATATACGTATTCGCTATATATATGTATTGGTTAGTTGTTTACCTAAATGTTGCTCTTAGGTAAAAAAAAATTATAGTACAATTATGCGAATACAAATAAAATTGTGTAACACAATCAGCTACATTTTTCTAAAATAATCGAGTTGAGTTCGCAATAGTTTTTCCAAACTTATTTATTTATTTATTTATATTCTCAGTTAAAATACAACTATACCAGATTATTCAGTGGATTTGTTGTCCTTTGAAGAATAATCTGAGTAAGTTTGTACAGCAAAATAAATTATTATGAAAAGTAATAAGAAAATAACAATATCAAAGAAAAAAAAAAACAATAATGAAAAAAATACAATAATGATAAATGTAATACATAAATTGCCTATAAATTAAAAATATAATTCAATATTGGACTTAAAATACTTTTTAATACTATTCTTAAATTTCAAAAATGTTTCAGATGTTTTTAAATTATCAGGTATTTGATTATATTTGATTATATAACTGGTCCTAAGAAGGTAATCGACTTTCTTCCAAATTCAGTCTTTATATGATAGTCATTAATTCTTTTGCAATTTCTAGTTCCATAAATATGATGAATACAATCAAATTTAATATTAGATAACACTGAAGATACATGTAGCGCTTTATACATATATAGCGTTATTTGAAATTTATGTAACACGTTAATGGGTAACACTAAATTATTCCCACTACAGTATAATTCTTTAGTTGGAAACAGAAATGGCAACCTATAGACTGATTTTAAACTTTTGTTCTGCATTACTTGAATTTTATTTATAGCCTAGTTGCAGCGGCTGTTCCATATGTAAGTAGACCGTAGCTGATTCGTGAATGAATGAACGAGTAATAAATCATTAACAACACCCGTCTAGGAACGAAAAAAGATAATTTCCTAAGAAGACCTACAAGTGGAGCAATTTTTTTACTAATGTAATTAATATGATCCTGCCAAAACATACGATCATCAAAAGTTACTCCTAAATATTTAAATGAATTAACTCTTTCAATCATAATGTTGTTCACTTTAAATGGAGGTAACGTAACCATTGATTAATATGGGGAATGAAATATCATATGTTTAGTTTTAGATATATTAAGTGAAATCAAATTGGATTTAAAATATTCTCATAATATATTGAGATCGTGATTCATATCATCCATTATCCCACTGGCATCTAAGGTTTCATAGAATAACGCCGTATCATCAGCAAAAATTCTAATTTTGCCCTTTAATGGTAAATAAGAAATGTCATTAATGAAGATTAAGAATAAAAGTGGTCCCTGAACACTGCCTTGTGGAACACCACATTTGATATCCAACATATTACTTCTAATTTCATTGACCATGACATACTGTTTCCTATATTTATCAAATAGCTACACAGCAAGCTATAAGGAACACCCCGTATACCATAAATATATAATTTGCTAAGTAACAATTCATGATCAATACAATCAAAAGCTTTCTGTAAGTCTAAGAAGAGCGCTCCAACATACTTTTTGTTGTCAAAAGCTGTAAAGATCATATTTGAAATTTCAGCAAGAGCTAATTCCGTACCAGCTCCCTTTCTAAAACCATATTGATATGAGTAGAAAAAGTTATTTGAATCAAGAAAATTTACCAATCGGGAAAAGAGTAATTTTTCAAAAATCTTGTCAAATACTGATAAAGTTGAGATAGGTCTATAATTATTAATTGATAAACTGTCACCATTTCTAAAAACGGGAATAACTTTCGCAACCTTTAAGCAATCAGGATAAATACCAGTTAATAAACATTCATTAAACATTTCTGACAAAAGTTTTGAGAAAAAATCTGCTCTACCTTTAACCACATAGTTATTAATTTTGTCCGGCCCACAACCCTTACTATCATTAAGTGAAAGAATAATATTGTAAACTTCAATAGCTGTAACTGATGAAAAATACATAGAATCACAGTTCCAATAAATGGTACCGAATTTATGAATATTTCTGTCAGAGTTGATAGATTCACTAATTAAACTACCTACCTTAACAAAATAGTCATTGAAAAGGTTAATTATATCACCAGTATCATTATAAAGCCGTCCGTTACATAAAATTGAATCAAACTGAGCTGTTTTGTGATTTTTATTAAGAAACAACTTAATATTTTTCCATAGATCTCTTTGGTTTAAATCAACAAACATTTCATTAAAATAACGTTTCTTAGCGAAATATTTTTTGATTTTAGTAACTTACTTAGGCGTTCTATAGTTCCGCTTTAAGATCAGTGTTATTGGGATTCAGTTTACATCTTTTTAACACTTTGTTTTTCTCACGATTTACTTGCCAAATATCATAGGTAATCCAAGGGCATAAAGTATTTTTTTAATTTAACTTTGACACTTATTGTATTAGTATATTTATTATTAAGGTCATTGTATTTTTTTTTTTTTTTTTTTTTTTTTTTTTTAAGTTCATTACCAATTTTTATTTACAAGAACTATACAATAATAAGAATATGTACATTGGTAAGAAAAGTGTACCTTTGGTTCAAAAGAACACGGGCCAGGTACACTGATTCCCTTTTAACGAAATTATAAGATACATACAAAAAAAAAAAAAAATTTAACATATCAATACAATTTACAGTATAAAATAAACTTATAATTTAATTAATTAATAATTTACGGTATAAAATACGAATGGAATATATAAATATAATAGATAATAATAATAATATAATCTCTAGACAAAAATTTATGGCAGATGAATCCAATTATTATAATATAAACATCACGAAAGTATAATTCTACTCGTACTAGTGTTAAATATGGAAACTGAAGAGCTCCTCAATATTCTTGGTTGTACTAAGCCAATGTTTTAGTTCTTTTGAAAATAATGATAAGGTGCAACACCTACGAATCTTGCAAGGTAACTTGTTATAGATAATAGGTGAAATTACATTGAAAAAACTTCTTCTGAGATGTGAATTATATTTTGGGATATTTTTTTTGAATTGGAGACTAGAACGAAGACTATAGTCTGAATAGTTAATAAATGAGTTTCCGCTAATATTGTAAAAAATTCTTAATACCTTGAAGACTAACATGTGACGCAGTGGCAAGATATCGAGAGTTTGGAATATGGGCCAGGAGGGTGAACACGATTCTTTAAAACACATGATTCGAGCAATGAGTTTCTGCCTATTAAATAATGGTATTAACGTGGTTTTGCATGCACTACCCCAACAGGAGAGACCGTATTGCAGAATTGAATCAGCTAGTGCGAAATACACCATTCTTAATAAATATAATGGACAATATGAACGCAAAACGTTTCTTTAAAATTAATTGTAAAGTGCTGTTAGGATCATGAATATCAAGGGGCATTGAAATCAGAAAGTTATTAAACTCTTCATTTAATTTATCAAAGTTGACAATTTTTTTACTCAAAGTTTTCCCAATGTACTGAGCTGCGTAGCAAAATTTTGTGTAAAGAAAATTGTGGTCGCTAATGTTTGAATAGATGGTACAATTGTAAACATTTTTAATGTATTAAAAACTAGCAGAACGAGTAATATTCGTATTAGTAGTTATCAAACCATGGCTCATTAGCAGGTTTATATAATCAGTTACATAATCATCTGTTTTGTTGATGGGAATATCTAAATCTCCAAGTAGAATATTATCTGATCTGCAGCTATCAGAGAGAAAACTATCTGAAAAGTTAAAAAAACAATCAACATCAGAACTAGGTGGGCGATAAATGGCACAAGCATTAGTACCAACAAATCGAGGAAGCTTAATTTGAATGAAGTGAAATGGGTATAAACCATTATCATTTTTCAATGAACAATATTCAATGTCATTTCTGATATATAATGCAAGACTTCCCCCAGATCTATCATCTCTACATGAAAATATACTACTATAATTGTTGATAGTGTACGACATCATATTGTGACTCTGAATAAAAGTTTCCGAAATAACTAAAATATGAATATCAGATTGTAAATTATCAATGAACTCTAACAGGTTGTCAAATTTATTAATGTCATTCGTCCCACGAATATTAATTTGGAGAGTTATTAATCGTTGAGTGTTACTACCAAAGTCACCGTTTGAATTCATTTTAAAATCATCAACATTATCAAAATACTCATTATGACAATATTGGTTTAAAATACTACTGAGCTTACTCATAGCCAATAAAATGAAATAAACAGTAAGATCCAGTCATTAATAACATTAGTTGAAAACGTAAACAATACCAAACAGTAAAAGTTTACTAATACCAATTTAATGAAATTCAATAATGAATGAACCAAAGAAATTGGAAATAGAATTTTAAATCGTATAAAGTTTACCAGATGATAAAACAATGTCAAATATATGAAAAAATTAGACCAATTAAATTCGACACGAACAACACCAAAAATTACAACAAAAAGATCTGAAACATCTGTAAATGACATTTCATATGTAAACAATACAATTATTGTAGTAATAAAATTAACAACTTTTAAAGTGTATAATAAACTATAGAAATAAAATGTAAGTAAATATAGGCTATGTATACCTATAATATATTGAAAATTTAAAATAGTGAAAAACTAAAAATATTATTATATTTACATGACAACAATTCGGAGTTGAGGATAATACATCAATTACAATCAGCACCATTATCGACCGCACCAGTATGTCGTCCAAGAAATGTTTGTTCAATATAGTTGACATCGGATCCGCTCGAAATGCGATATTTCAAAATGCGATATTTCAAAACGAGATATGACAAAACGAGATATGGTACAAAATGCAATATTTCAAAATGCGATATTTCAAAACGCGATATGGTACAAAACGCGATATGGTACAAAACGCGATATTTCGAAACGCGATATTTCAAAACGCGATATGGTACAAAACGCGATACGGTACAAAATGCGATATTTCAAAACGCGATATTTCAAAACGAGATATGGTACAGAATATGCGTTGCGAAGCGGCGGGAGCGCAGCGACCCACCTGATACCGATCCTATATACTGTCGCTCCTATCGATTTTTAAATTCCTATAAACTGAAATTAAATTTTCCCTTCACCCGCCTGATATAACCCGATCCTAAACTCCCGTTTTGTACCATATCCCGTTTTGTACCATATCCGTTTTGAAATATCGCATTTTGAAATATCGCGTTTTGTACCATATCGCGTTTTGTACCGTATCGCGTTTTGAAATATCTCGTTTTGAAATATCGCGTTTTGATAATTCGCATTTTAAAATATCGCGTTTCAAATGGGACCCAGTTGACATCGTTCATCGATTTAATATGATAAACAATAGCTTCACTATCCTTCCTCAGTAAGATTTTTCCTTGCTTACACCACAAATATTTGAAATTTAACTTTTGTTTTATTCTTTTAGCTTCTGCATACAGTTTGGTTTGGAGCGGTGAAAGATGATCCATAATACGAATAATGAGATTGTTGTGTGATGATGGGCAGCTAACCCCAAGGTCAGACGTTCTACAGAAGTCAAAACTCACATTAATAAATATGGTTTTCTATGATAAGCTTAGTATGCACTTTAATACAAAAATATTAAATGGTCGGTCCCATGGGTCGGTTGTATGAATAGCAAGCGATAACTGCAACCATTGTTGCATGAAACTTCAATGAATAATTTTGTTCTACAGAAGTCAAAAGTCCCATATATAGACATGGTTTTTTATGATGACCTTGGTATGTACTTTAATACAAAAAATACCAAATGGTCGGTCCCTGGGATCGGTCATATGAGTAGTATGCAGTAACTGCAACAGTTGTCCCATTTTGTGGCCATAAAGTGCTGTTGCAGTTATTAAAAACCAATATAAAAACAATATCTATATATGGGAATTTTGACCTCTGTAGAACAAAATTTTTCATTAAAGCTTCGTGCAACAACTGTTGCAGTTATTGCTTGTTATTCATATGACCGACCCCAGCGACCGTTCATTTGGCATTTTTGTATTAAAGTAACATACTAAGGCCATCATAAAAAACCATGTCTATATATGGGACATTTGACTTCTGTAGAATAAAATTTTTCATTGAAGTTTAATGCAAGTTATTGCTTGTTATTCATATGACTGAACAAAGGAACCGACCAGTTGGCATTTTTGTATTAAAGTACCAAGGCTATCATAAAAAATCATGTTTTTCTATACGGGACTATTTACTCAATCAATTTTAATTATTAATTAATTTTCATCACGCAACAATTGTTGCCAGTATTCCTCCTAAATGTATACTATTTGTATATTCGCACAAATGTATAGTTTTTGTTATTTGGTAGAAATTTGACTTCGGTAATTTTTGCTTGAAACCAAATGCCGCGCCAATATCATTTCTAACCACTTTTAGGTACTTGTCTGGTGGCCACCTATCGAATATATAATACTTAATAAACCCATTTTATTAAACACTTGTTTTTTATTTCGCAAAATTCTAATTTTGCGAAACAAAAAACAAGTGTTTAATAAAATGTGTTTATTAAGTATTAGTGTGTTTCGCCAAGTGCTTACGGCAAATAGCGTAAAAAGAACATATAATAATTTAACGAACTCCACCCAACGAATCATGAGCTGGAATACTAAAGCACAGAATAGTTAAGCTATCTGAGCCAACTTCGAAGCTAGCAATTAGCTATGGCAAACCGCGGACTGCCAACCGTTACCCCATTTTTTGGAAGAACAGTGGAATATAATAAAACCAATTATAACAAATGCTTCGGCAAGTCTCTCGGTAAATATGAATCTAAACCTAGAAATATCTTAGTAGATGAGAATTTTACCAAGATAGCTTGAATTAAAGAAAATAATTTTGCGTGTAAACAAACTCTCTCCTAACAAACAAGTCAGTTAAACGATGTCGTGGAAGCTAAAACAACGAATTCCCCAAAACCACTAAGCATGTTTAATAATATCGATTTAGCAACTTATGATTTTTTTTAAATATTTTTTTGTCATTCTTGCGCATAGTAGACCAATGCTAACCGGCTTTAGGCAATCCAATTTTTATTCAAAATGGTAATTTGTAGAAAAATTTACCGAAAACAACAATTTCCAAAAACGGCAATTAATCGAAACCGTTGGACACTGATAATGAACAGAAACTGATCAATCATTATTTAATTTTACATTTGCATTTCAACATTATGTATTACAATGTCATGTAAATTAATGCTTAATTTAAATGTCCTAATTTTACCTCATGTTATATACTTATCATTTGCATTATATACTCTCATTACCTAAAGTAAATTTTGTTAATATTTTTGAATTGTTTATTTTGGCATGCGAATTTCCTCTCTGAGATTTTTATGTAACATGCAAAATAAACTTAAAAAAAATATAATTTTGGTTAGTGGTAAAAAGGTTTTCTGTTGGATTGGTTGGAATTGTCAACACAACAAAATAAAAATTATTAAAAATCTACAGCCGTTGTAACAGTTATTGTTTGTTGAGAGCTTGATTTGAGATCGCTTAAGCGAATATACACCACCATCTTGAGATCGCTGGCTAGCGAATACTACAGTGTCGCACATCAAGGATTCACACTCCAGAATCAATTCAACGAATTGGAAAACGCTCCGGTTCATGTTCATGGTGTCAGAAGTGGGATAGTGGATATTGAGATCACCTTACGTACAGTTTTCCGCTATTCATTCAAGGAGTAGTCGGCCGGTGATGTGATTGCAGTCTGCATTCAGCTAAGTATCTCGTTATTTTAATAAAGGCTATCAATTCATTTCACGGTGTTATTTTACGGGCAGTTGTAACGTAAAAATTCAGAACTTTCGATTTATTAATATAGTGTAATAACGGTTTCATAGTGAAAAATTACAGTTACTCTTCATATACCTTGTGGTTATATCTTGTTTTCGTGGGTTCAAAATTACACTGTTATACCTCGTGTTCATTCTTTAGTGTTCTGAATTTTTCTGTTTTCAACATTGTACCTTTATCATACTTCGTGGGTATTCTTCTGTTGTTTTGATTGTTTTAGCTTCAATATGTCTTCCGAGACACAAATAAAACGATGCAAACAGTGCAACAAAAATTTCGAAGATTTTTTGAAAGAGTTATCTGAATTCGTTGAGTCTAAATTGGAGACCGCACCAAAATCGCAAATTCAACTTCGGCTTAATGATTTAATTTTAAATTATGAAAATTTCAAAAAAAATCAAACGCTGTTTGAATCGTTAGACGAAACACAACTCGAATCTAAGATCCGAACCACCACGGATCGGTCATATTATAATTTACGGCCGGTGTTAGAAGATAGGATTGCGGATCTTGCTAAAAAGAAGGTTATCCCAGTTACTAATGTAGGTGAAGAGCTTTCATTCTTTCCTAAATTACCCGAACTCAAGCTAGACACATTCAATGGTGAGATTATAAGGTGGAAGGGGTTTATCGAAGCATTCGATAACCATGTTCATAATAATCCTAAGTTAAACAATATAACTAAATTTCAATATCTTAAAAATTCAGTAGTAGGCTCCGCTGCTAAGTGTTTTGAAAACTTAGATTTTATTTCTGATAATTATGTTGAAGCTAGACGTTTATTGATTGAGCGCTTCGATAAGCCTAATCAGATCACTGAAGAACATATAAAGGCATTGTTTTCAATTAAACCGATTGATAAGCCATCATCTCAAAAATTGCTAAATCTACTAGACGATTTTAATTCACATGTTCGATCACTTAAAAATCTTGGTCGTCCAGTTCAATATTGGGATGATTTTCTAGTCCATCTTATAGTATCCAAGTTTGACTCACACACAAAATCTAAGTGGAAAGAAGCATCATTACCGAATGTACTTCCTTCGTTCGAGGATATTTCAAATTTTATTCATGTTCGTAGTCATAAGATAAATGAATATAAAAGTGACTTTTCTTCATCAAATGCTCAGTTGGAATCAAAACCTTCCAAATCTCACCGGGTACAACCAAAACCATTTAAACGAATGGCGTTTTCAGCAGTTAAGGGATACAACTGTGTCGTCTGTAATCAACCGGGACACATTGTTAATCGATGTCATAAATTTCTTGCAATGTCTGTTGACGAACGCATAGGGGCAGCTACCGAATTAAAACTGTGTACAAACTGCTTAAGAACATCACATCTTATTGATCAATGTAGGATTACTGATGTGTGTCGAGTGTGTAAGGTCAAACACCACACTCTGCTGCATACAAACAATACAGCATCTTCAAGTGGTACAGTAAGTCCACATCAAGGTAATAATTCATCTCAGACCAATTCTGGAAGATCTACACTTACTACTATAAGTGCGTCTAACAACAACCACATTTTAACAACGTTAAAGTGTTCCACTGCTCCAAAATTCATTTTTCTTGCTACAGCATTGGTTGAAATCCCTGATAGGCATGGCCGTTCAATTGTAGCTCGAGCATTACTCGACTCAGGTTCGCAATTGAATTTTATTACAGATTCATTAATTCAGCGTTTAGGAGTTAAAACTCATCGTTCACATGTCAATATTAAGGGCATTGCCTGTGCTTCTACTTCATCGTCTAGGGCTTCAACGATTACGATACACTCGCGTATAAATAATTTCTCTACAACCCTAGAAGTTCACTTACTAAGGAAAATTTCGGATATGCAACCGTCAATTCAAATTGATTCTTCCACATGGTCAATTCCATCCAATATTAATCTAGCCGATCCGTCATTTTGTCAGCCTCATGAAGTAGACCTACTTCTTGGAGCTGAGATTTATTTCAATTTACAATCCATTGGCCAAATTAGACTAGGCGATGAATTACCTATCCTACAAAATACAATATTGGGTTGGGTTGTAGCTGGTGGAACTTCAATTTCTTCACGTACTTCCATTAATTGCAATTTTGTTGCATCTGAACTTAAATTAGATGAATTGTTGGAGCGATTTTGGAATATAGAGGAATGTCACACCAACCATGACTCTTTAGCTAATTCCGAGTGTGACAACCATTTCAAGGATAATTTTTCTAGAGATACCGAGGGCAAATTTATCGTTAAACTTCCTTTTGCTTCCAGTCCAGCATTGCTTGGTGATTCATCCTTTTTAGCCAAGAAAAGATTTCTTATGCTCGAAAGACGGCTCAACAATAATACAGAAATTTCTATTCAATATAATTCCTTTATGAGAGAGTATGAAACTCTTAAACACATGGAATTAGTTAATTTTGTTGAACCGGTGAACTATTATTTACCACATCATTATGTAATGAAGCCCGATTCGTCGACAACTAAGTTGAGAGTCGTGTTTGATGGGTCGGCAAAGTCAACAAGCGGTTATTCTATTAATGATCTATTGATGAGTGGGCCTGTGATTCAAAATGAATTGTTTTCAGTCCTGCTTCGTTTTCGATCTCACATTCATGCATTTAGTGCTGATATCTGTAAAATGTATCGGCAAATTTTACTGAATTCCGAGGATCAAAAATATCAGTATATCTTCTGGCGATACAATCCATCTGAGGTGCTAAAAACGTTCAAGCTAAATACAGTCACATATGGTACCACTTCGGCACCTTACCTGGCAACACGATGTTTACTTCAACTTGCTCTCGACTTTGAATCCAGTCAACCAGCAGCTAGTTCAGCAATTCGCGATGACTTTTATGTCGACGATTTGTTGACTGGTTCCGATACTCTAGAAGACGCAGCAATGTTGAAGAAAACTATAACATCGATTTTGCAGGGTGCAAATTTACCTTTGCGTAAATGGTGTTCAAACAATCAGGAGCTTCTCAATGATATTCCAGAAGATGATCGTGAAGTGCATTATCAAATTGACGATAAAACTGGCATAAAAACTCTAGGTATGTACTGGCATCCAGTACCGGATTATTTTCGTATCAATGTCAACCTAGATTCTACAACTACTTCAACAGTCACTAAACGAAAAATAATATCTCAAGTTGCAAGGGTTTTTGACCCTCTTGGACTAGTGTCTCCGATAGTTGTGGTGGGTAAATTGCTATTACAAAAGCTATGGTCATTGAAATTAAACTGGGATGAAAGCCTCCCAATAGCATACCATTCATATTGGACAAACTTTCTAAATGAACTCCCAAAATTAAGTCAGCTTATCATTCCACGTCATTTGTTTAACGGTAACCAAAAACATCCAGGAATACAATTGCATGGGTTCGCTGATGCCAGCGAAAAGGCGTACGGTGCCGTTGTCTATGTACGTTTCTTAGGTCTGGAGAGTTATGCTGCTAACTTAATGTGTTCCAAATCTCGAGTTGCTCCCTTAAAGCACGTTACTTTGCCTCGACTTGAGTTGTGTGCTGCACAACTTTTGGCCAAACTCATGCAAAAGGTTTTGAGTATTTTAAACTTTAAGGTGGAGACATGCTATTACTGGACAGATTCCATGATAACTCTTCACTGGATTAGATCTTCGTCGTCCAAATGGAAAACCTACGTGGCACACCGTGTGTCTGATATTCAAGCAAGATCCGATCCTAATAGATGGCTGCACGTAGAATCAAAATTGAATCCAGCCGATTTGATTTCAAGAGGAACTTTTCCTGAGTTGCTTATGAATTCCGAACTGTGGTGGTTTGGACCTCAGTTTCTTCATTCGTCAATTGAAGCTTGGAATAACTCACAGCAACTTACAGAGTCAATTGAGGTCACAGAAGAAAAATCTAACTTTATCGCCGTGACTGCAAGCACTGAACTTGTTGACGATCTCCTGGATCGAATACATCGAAAACATTCATTGGTGACAATTCAAAACGCTATGGGCTATGTACATCGCTTCATCAATAATTGCCGCTTCAAAGAATCAAGAAAAATTGGGCCTTTAAGTACAGAAGAAATCAAGGTTGCTTTAGATGCCATACTACGTCTGCTTCAATCCACCTGCTTTCCAGCAGAGTATAAGGGGTTACAAAAGCCTAACTTCATAGTTCGTCATCCATCTCTAAAGTCGCTTTCACTGTTTATGGATCAACAAAATTTAATCAGAGTTGGTGGGCGGCTAAAGTTTGCAGCAATTTCTTATACATCACGTCATCCAGTGTTACTGCCAAGCAATCATTATTTTACCACCACATTAATAACTTTCATCCACAGAAAGCACCTTCATGTTGGGCCACAAGCACTCTTGGCAGCAGTACGTCAATCTTATTGGCCAATAAATGGAAAACAGGTTGCTAAAAGAGTTTACAGACAGTGTGTACTGTGTTGTCGTGCAAGACCAAGATTTCCTGAACAATTAATGGCAGATTTACCGTCAGAGCGAGTCAATCCAGCACCACCATTTTACAACGTTGGCATAGATTATGCAGGACCATTATTTATTCATTATAGCATTCGAGGAAAGGTTCCGACTAAGACATATTTAGCCATTTTTGTATGTCTTGCCACAAGAGCCGTTCATCTGGAATTAGCATCTGATCTCACTGCTGCCTCGTTTATCGGTGCATTTCGTCGGTTTATAGCCACAAGAGGACTTTGTAAAAATGTATTCTCGGATAATGGGACAAACTTTGTAGCTGCTAATTCTGAGTTACACGATCTATATAAGATGCTTCACGATACAGATTTTCAACAGCAGCTCAATTCATGTACTACAGACGATCAAATTACCTGGAAATTCGCACCACCTGGATCACCACATTTCGGTGGTATTTATGAAGCTGCTGTTAAGTCAGCTAAATATCATATACGTCGCACGATGGGTACCGCGAACTTAACTTACGAGGAGCTTCACACATTAATAAAACAAGTTGAAGCTGTACTAAATTCGCGTCCTATCACTCCAGTTACTACTGATGATAATTTGGAAATCCTAACACCTGGCCATTTCCTTATTGGCCGTCCGTTGACTGCTATACCTGAGCCAACTCTAACAAAACCTGATGATATAAAATATGCTAAGCGCTGGGAGTTGGTGAACCTTTTATATAAGCAATTTTGGTCAAGGTGGTCAACTGACTATTTACAACAACTGCAGCACAGATATTATTGGAAGGACAAACATAGAAACATTACTGAGGGAACAATCGTAATTATCAAGGATCCAAACCTACCACCGCTCAAATGGAAATTTGGAAAATTAACAGAGCTTCATGCTGGCCCAGACGGATTAGTAAGAGTCGCGTCGATAAAAACTGCAACTGGGCTAATCAAACGAGCCATCGTCAATATTTGTCCGCTTCCAGTAGATGTTGAACCACAGAGTGTTCAAGATGGGGGAGAATGATAATGAACAGAAACTGATCAATCATTATTTAATTTTACATTTGCATTTCAACATTATGTATTACAATGTCATGTAAATTAATGCTTAATTTAAATGTCCTAATTTTACCTCATGTTATATACTTATCATTTGCATTATATACTCTCATTACCTAAAGTAAATTTTGTTAATATTTTTGAATTGTTTATTTTGGCATGCGAATTTCCTCTCTGAGATTTTTATGTAACATGCAAAATAAACTTAAAAAAAATATAATTTTGGTTAGTGGTAAAAAGGTTTTCTGTTGGATTGGTTGGAATTGTCAACACAACAAAATAAAAATTATTAAAAATCTACAGCCGTTGTAACAGTTATTGTTTGTTGAGAGCTTGATTTGAGATCGCTTAAGCGAATATACACCACCATCTTGAGATCGCTGGCTAGCGAATACTACAGTGTCGCACATCAAGGATTCACACTCCAGAATCAATTCAACGAATTGGAAAACGCTCCGGTTCATGTTCAGACACATTTTTATTGGTCCCTCAGTCTAGGAAACCCAAAGGGGCTTTGGCTGTCTCTGTATATATGTAGTCCCTAGGAAATTGCGTCCACGTAGCGGGAGGTTAAAATTATTTAAGATTAAGAAAGAAAAATTCGATATACTGAAGAAAGAGTTCAATTGAAAGAAGCAACTTTAAATACCTCTACTATTTATTCACTTTAAATAACAAAATAAAAGTGGAAGATGTGTATAATATCACGGCACAATGCTCCAAAAGATACTATAAGAAGCATTCAAGCTCTTTACATTCGGCTAGCTAAAAAAGAGAAAAGGTCTAGGTACTCTAAGCAACAGGTTAGATAAACTCTAATATCAGAAACTCATTTCACCACAGCTTCAATTTATTTTAAAATACAGCTGTTACTATGAGGTTCATCTGCGACAGGTAGGTCAAGAAGAAAACACCTTATAGATCTTAAAATTGAAGGTATAGATGAAAACTTAAATAGAATGCAGGAGAGAGGTGGGAATATGTCGGATCGCATACCTGGTATTATGACAATCGTTGCAACGAAAACTATGCCGTCTTGGCTAATCAATAACAAAACCTGCTGGGAGAAATTCCAGAAACAAGTTTAGGATAATACTAATCTTCAGGTGCCAATTAAAAATCTGATACAGCTAGAAGAAGAACTATAACAACTCAACGCACTGTACAAAAAGCGGCGTTGGGTAGTACCACTAAGTTCGAAGGCAATGCACCGAAATGCTATTTATCCAAGGAAGTTAGGAAACTGGTTCCAGAAAAATGAATAGCAAGAAAGGCCTGGCAAAGGAGTCGAGCGCCAGAATATAAAGGACTCAATTTTTTGTGGTCTAATAAACTAAAGTGGGCTAATCAAAGAAATCAAGAACGACCAGTTAAAAATGAAAACTTGGGCAAGTTAAAAATTAAAATGGAACGTGTGCTTTATGTGCAAAGCAAAGAACTTCTTCAACCTAAACTGACAGCAATGAAAACATACCACCAGCAAATTAAGTGAATACCTATGCAATATAATGCAAAGAAATTTCCAAGAAATAACTTAATTACAAGGACAAATAGTAAAAGCTCTTCCAGAAAAAGGACTACGTGAACTCCTCCAAATAATTTGCTGATTTTTTTCCTTCCAACAATTTCAAAAATATTCGACAAACTACTCCTCAAGAGACTTAAACCAATAACAGAAGAAAGAAATCTTATTCCTCAACATCATTTTGGCTTCAGAGAAAAATATTCAAAAGTATAGAACAAAATATGGAAATAAGGAAGTATGTTCTAGTATACCTTCTTTAATGTAGCACAGGCCCTTGACACAGTATGGCATAAAGGCTTCGAATATAAATTACAAAAAGACTTACTAAAGCACCAACTTTATATGTTCTATGTACCTTGGACCTGCAGACGATAAAGGAAACAAACGTAGACATGTTTGGACAAAGAGATGGCGAATAAAACTTAATGAAACAAAATCAGTTCATGTAAATTCATCAATAAAATGGTCAACTGGATACCGCAGTAGAACTGAACTCTCAGCAAATTCTATATGCAAACACGTCAAAGTATCTGGGCATGATTACTTAGACGCGAGACTAAAATGGAAAGACCATGTCAAAAAGATAAGAGAAGCATTAAACATTACAGAAATAAGGAAAGATGATTACATAAATAAGGAAAGATGAATTAAAATTCGGGAAATTTTGGAAACCCCTACTTACGATTTGTGGAAGATCAATACAAATTTGGCTGTCCTAAACACCCTGAAATCCCAATTTGGCCAAAATAAACGTGATTATCTCATATATAGGACCTACAAGTATCTCAAAATAAACGCCAACTTGAGACGCGGATTATAGTATTTAACCGGGAAATTTTGGAAAACCTCACATATGTTTTGTGGAAGATCAATACAAATTTGCTTGTATAAAATTCATTTTATCGAGTCATTTTACAAAAATACGTTATATCGAGACATTTTACAAACACACATATACAGTTTGTATTATTGTTGCTTTTTGGGACAGATTTAGGACAAATTTCACTAACGTAAAAATATACGTATATTTTTTAGGTGAAAAGTCTCGTTTTTAAAATCAAAAGGATAATCTTTTCATTTTTAAAATAAATTTTTTCGCCAAATTTGTTTATAAAAATAAAAAAATTGTTTTTATTTTCAAAAATACTTTCCTTACTTTTGTCAAAGATTTTTCTTAAATTTTAAGAGAAATAAAAAAATAAAAAGCTATTGGCTAGTTTCAAAAGATTTATTTTAAATTTTAAATAATTATTTTTTAACAAACGCCACACAATTTTATTAAAACAAAGTAATCCGTGCCGTAATATCTAATATACTTTACAAATACAATCAAACAAAAAAAATTAACTCCCCCTCCCCAATTTTTTACCCACAGAGTCATTGTGTAAAAATACACACAACCCTTAAATAAATATAATGAGAACTTCCAAGTTCTTTCTTGGGAGTTTGGTCTCGTACTGATAAAAAGTTGGTCTACTCATCTGGTTGCAACGACCAAAACCAAACTGCAAAAATTCAAACATTCATACCTTTAGTCTAACACAAGAACATATAGATTTGGCGAATTATATAAAATATAGATGATTTGAAAAATAAAACAACGGGATTTCTGTTTTAAAATTCTAGAACTCTTCTTTTGAAATAAATTATTCTGTTTAAATAAATAAACTTTTTAAATTTAAAAAGTATTTTATAAATCATTTTATAAAATATCTTATTAAAATAAAAAAACTATTTATTAGTTTCTAAAAATCTCATTTAATTTCAAGAAAATACTTTTTAAATAAATACTTCGTTTTTTAAATTTACAAACCAAAATTTTTCTCAGTGCACTTAACTCAATCGTCTATTGAGAATCGAGTTGAGTTGTTTGATTTTTTTCTCTCATCCAAATCAATTGATTTGGGGCGGAACGAGGTTCACCGGGATTGGCCACTAGCTGAGTTTCATCCTAGCAGGTCATATTTCACCATCTTCAGTTAATAAATGACCTAGTCCATCCCAGTTAGCTAAGTTTCAAAACTTTCTTCAAAAATAACTTTGACCCACGGTCCAAAAATTGTCTTATTTCGGGTCAGTCAGCAATTTTATGGAACATGCTTCAAAAATAATACCAACATCTTACCCAATTTCATCCTTATCGATTTACATATAACCAAGTACTGTATTATGAGAGTTCCAACACTATCCGTCAAATACCCAATTTCATTAAAAAGTAATAAGAATACAAAAATTAACAAAAAAATTTGTTGAGCTCGTTCATTTCAGGGCCCGCTAAACGAATAATCTCGAAACTAATCAGAAAGCCGGAAGCCCCCTCCCCACAAAATACTACCAAAATCGTTCCGAGTAAAAAATTATTAACAAAACGACCCCTTTGACATTCCAAATATCCTGATGACAGAGTTCCAGAAATTAAAACAACAAAGCTTAATTAAAATGTATGTATTATTGTTAAATTATACAGGTTTTACAGTTCAGGTACAATAATCTAATGCTTAAACATAATTTCCACCATATTTTCAGCCGCCTTTATGATTTGAACACAATTTTCCGGGTCATTATAAATGAGATTTTCATTTGGTTCTCTGCACCAAACTTCTAGTACATTATATTGTAGGTCTAAAAATTGAATAGCAATCGTGTATTCAACATTCGGTTTCAATCCAATTGAGTCACCAAGACTGAGGAGCATTACCCACCAACTCTTAGATGCAGATTGCGTGAACTGAATTTTCTCAACTTCGCTTGTTTCAATGTCTTTTGATTGAATTATTATCCGAAAATCTGTCCGCTGCTTTTCAATTCCAAATCGTAGTCCACACAAAGTGATGATCTTTGATACTGAAAATGTGGTTATGAATCTAGAGTTTGGTGTATCTCGAGGAAAACTGTCAAGTATGGGTACAGGATTTAAAGTTCCTCTGGAGTTTGATATCCACATATCGCTGCCACTTCCACCAAACATAAATTGTGTTGCAATTGAATTTCGATCGTTCTCACTTAATAATCCAGGGTATTTTTGAAAACATCTGCGTACCTCTTCGTTGGACATCGTTGGAAATCGTATTTTCTTTATGAGGCCATCAAAGCATTCACGTCCCTCTCGCAATGTAATTTGATGTTGTTTGCAATAATTTTCTATCCATGCGGCCAAAGCATTGAAAATGTCGATTTCTTTTACACCTTTTGCAATTTTATCACATTGTAGAACTTCATTAATCGACTCCGGTTGGAGGGATGATAACATATTTTGGAATATCAAATCGTCGTAACGAAATCGTATTTCATAATTGAAGAACTGGCGTGCAATTTCGTATTTCTCCGTAATACAATAATCAAATAATTGTAATACCCATTTAGAAGTTGATTGTGAGCTAAACATTAGATTTTCCAACATTATAACTCGATATTTGATAGACAATTTTAACAAATCCATCCGATTTTCATCATTAATGTAACATTCGTCCGTGTAAATGAATCGGATGAATTCCAAAAAACTTTCGTATTTAAAATCAATGATTGGAATAATTTTTTGTTCACCCAACGATCCCTCTAATTGTCGTTCAAATATCACACTTCGTTTCATGAGCTCTAGGGAGTGTGCGTAGATGATTTTATCGTCCACACAAAATTGGATATCAGCAAGAAATTTATTGTTAAACAGTTGTTTGGTAATTTCGTGCATCTGCAGGTGTGGCGAACAATTTATTTTGAATTTCATTTTGTTCGATATTTAAAATTCACTTATAGCACTTTAACACAAGATTTATATAATGCACGTTAACACACAAAACACTTTTAATATATAATGGTTGAAAATTAGATCAGTTGATGATATCTTCACGAAAACTAAACTTGTAATGATTAAAAACTAATACGTTATACGGCAAAAGAAAACAAAATTTTAATACTCTGACTACCTGGACCAAAACTTAGCCGTAAAAACGTAATCATAAATATTTATTATATCTAAACTCAAAAATGGGGAATGTGACCTAACATAACGTAGTTGACTGATTTTTACCTGTATTCTAAAACCCCCACTAATTTTTTTTTAATTCCTTTAATTTGGGTAAACATTTTTTTTTGTTTGTTACACACACAAACAAAAGCCACTTACGAGGATATTAATATCCATACTCTGGTCACTAATGAAATCGCTTCATACTACTTGCACTCCGCCTACTTTTTCCGTATTCGAGTTGCTCGTGGTACAGTGCTTTTGAGACGAGCCGGTTGAAACGAGAGTTTTAACATCAAGCTGTGCGGATTACCGTTAAAATTAATATTTTCCAGAAGGGCTAGAGAATTGTTTCTTCTTGTTAAAATTTTACGAATAAAACCACATCTGAAACCACAATGTGAATCTTGAGTTGTTGAGGCTTAGATTCGAGAGCTCAGAATTTATATCCATGATTCATAGTAAATTTTTTTTTATTTGAAGCATAACTCTTCTGTTTGCTTTTCGTGGTGCTTTTAACTTAACATCGAGAGTCATGTCATATTTAGCTGTATTTGCATAAGAAATTTGGCTTCAGCATACGAGACAAACGATTATATCCTGATAATTCTAAACAGAGTTACTCTGTAAAGCTTTCAATGACGTAGTGCTGAGATTAGTGCTGTAAGGGCTTCCCAGTAATTGAACGATAACATTGAAATTAGCTGGAAAGAAGGTTTGTGTCAAACTCAGTAAATAACGATTTTCGACAAAAAAATTTCTAAGAAATTATCTTATGTGACGGTTTTCATAGAAATTGCCTGAGACCTCGGCTAAAACTGTTGTTCCGTTTCTAGAAGAGCTGGAAAAAGGTTCGCGCCAGACTCAGTAATCAGTATGGATCGAATTTCAACAAAAAAGTTTACTAAGAAATTTTCTTCTGTAGCAGGGCATTCATCATGCCACGACACGTATAGTTGTTCTGCATTTTGTGATACTATTAAAGTTAGCCGAAAGTGAAAAAAATCGATGATAGTGTCTCGACTACATCAGCCAAAAGTTAATAAAAAATATGAATTATAATGAAATATCTCAGCCGAAAGTAACTAACCTACAAAATCAGCCGAAAACGATAAGAAAATACAAATAAAATTTAAATATCGATATTAATTTAGTAGTTTCATGTGGTATGTATGAAACGTATATGGGCAAATTTCAAAAATTTATAAAATCGTTTAAAGTGTTATGTCTGGAAAATATTTCGCGCAAGTAGATTGGAGGTGGCTTGTATTTTAGATAAACCTGTTCTTGAGTATTTGAATTTAGACTTTGGCTCTCTTCCGCATCCTTTTCAGTAAACGTTTCAACTCGGTTGTTAACGGTATTTCGAATTTTTCGACATTCGACTTCTTACTTATCAGTAGTTTTCCATTCTTGGCCTATCTCTTTTCCGTTTTACAGAAATATAGCGATCTTGTGTCGAGTTTATTTATCGGATCATGTACCACTTCAACATTGAAATTGATCGTTTGACAGTATACTTGCGGCAGACGGTTTTATGTGCGATCTTTTCAGCATACCTCTTTTAAAGAAAGGACATACACCTTTACGGAAATGAAAGGTGTTTGTACTTCCGTCAGCCGTACTGGACGAACCACCCACCAGACTGACAACTTCAGTGGTATTGCTTGTAGCCGTATAAGGTGTAGTAACCAAGCGTTGAATCACTAAAACACTGACCCCTGGGAACTCGCTTGCTCACTTTCGAGAGCCGCTTGTTCTCCACATCCGATTCCATATTTGTTGTTTGTAATGAATATTTGCATATTTTACGGCTGATATTATAGGTTAGTTACTTTCGGCTGGGATATTTCAATTAATATAATAAAATTCAACTTTTTCATGGCTGATGTAGCCGAGACACAATCTGCATTATCGATTTTTTTTCACTTTCGGCTGACAACTTTTGGCTACCTTTAACAAGGTCATTTTGTGTCACTTAAGTATTGGAG
Organism: Nephrotoma flavescens; assembly: GCA_932526605.1. Taxonomy (NCBI): domain Eukaryota; kingdom Metazoa; phylum Arthropoda; class Insecta; order Diptera; family Tipulidae; genus Nephrotoma; species Nephrotoma flavescens. Next base: position 189,345,806 of record OW052222.1, on the reverse strand, counting down.
GTAATCTAAAGGGAGGTAATCTAAATGCAGTTTTAATACACGTCTGACACGCGTTAACATAACGCGCCATTACCACACCCAATTGCTAAAAATAGACATTGTTGTTCCAAAGTCTTACCTCTAAATTGCCTCGTCTACATCAAGCGGCTTCTATGACTTGTCATTCTCACGGTAGGGTTTCTCTAAAGTAATACTGCCAACTGTGGAAAATTGGGCAAGGATGTTGTCATAATCAGTTGGTCATTCCTTAAAGAACGAATACTTTGTGCAAATCTACCGTATCAATGAGGATCGATGAGGAAGATTTAAGAAGCTTATTGCAAAATTAGAGATGAGTAAGCAGAATCCTCCAAATTTCAATTAATCTTAATTCCTTCTCCTTTTCCTTCTACAACTGCCGCACTTTGCGAATTGGTTTTTTTTTCAGTATTCTTGCTTTTTCGAATGTGTTGTAAGAACGAATTTTTATTTTTTATATTTTTTGGAGAACGGTTACATAATTTTAATACTTCTAAATCATGTTTTCAACTAAATTAAATTAAAATGTTGTCACAAACTGCTGCTTATAATAGGAGATCAATCTTTATAATTAAAAGCTAATTGGAAGCTACGAATGGCTCAACTTGATTCACATTATATACCTTTTATGCAAATACGGATTGTTTTCCTGGCTAATTTCGATTAATGCGATTGGCTGAATAAGTTTTAACAGAATCTTCGAGTAGTCGAAGTCCGCTTTACCGTAATACTAATATGTTGTAGATAGTGTGAAAGTACTCTGACTGTTAATAATAATTCCCAACGACCTATTACCCCTCCCAACCGCGCGCGGGGAGTCTCCATCTGTATTATTATTATTATTTTTTTTTGAGTATAATTCCAGTGATTATAAACATGGATATCGAACTGCTTAACCTGTGAAATTAAAGAAAAGTAGCAAGCGGGAAAATCTATATTAGTATTAAAATCAAATCTGATTATTAAGAGACAAACTAGGTGAACAGCTAAGCAAAACGATACCCGTCGCGGACGGAAGGAGAACAGAGGTTGAGTCTGCTTAGTACAAGCAGATTAAAATTGAAAAATATAGCAGTCAACTATTAAAATTGCATAAAATTTGATAAATAAAACAAAATAAAATGTAACAAAACAAAATGTTATAAAAGTTATAAAATATTAAAGGCCAAACCAGTCAAGTTAAATAAAAAAGTTGTTTTAAAGTGCGTTTCGTCATATTAAAATCAATGAAGTGGGAGTATTGGTTAGCCTCGTGAAGCATCCTAGATACAGGTTCATTTTTACCATAGTCAGTCCTATGATGGTCGATTCGAAACATAGGTACCGATCTCAAGACTCGTGAATTAAAATTTAGATTGATTTTTCCTAAGAGGAAAGGAGAGTCGGTACTGCCGGTCAGCAATTGATGAACAAAAACCACGTCTGCAACAACCCTGCGCCTATGAAGTGGTTGTAAATCAACTAGCTCGATGCGATCTAGGTATGGAGGTAGGTGAAACATGTCCACCCACGGTAGCCCGCGTAAAGCAAAGCGAAGAAATCTACGCTGAACTGCTTCAATCCTTTTTATGTGAACCACATGATAAGGCGACCACACCTGGCAAGCATACTCGAGCAGGGGACGAACGAATGTTAAATAGAGAGCCTTCGTAACATAAGGATCGTCGAATTCTTTCGACCAGCGCTTAATGAAACCGAGCGCAGCGTTACCTTGATTGACAATGCGATCTACGTGATTTCTGAAGTTCAATTCGCTGTCACAAACGACCCCCAGATCACGAACAGAACTAACTCTGGTAACGGCATCGTTGTTAATATAATAGTCACGAGAAATGGACTGTGCACGCTTCCGAGAGTAGGTGACCGTCTGGCATTTACCCACATTCAGCTCAAGGTTGTTCTTTACACACCATACGGAAAATGTATTGAGGTCGGATTGTAATAGGGTCCTATCGGTGGTGTTTGAAATCTGTTTGTAAATCTTCATGTCATCGGCGTATATAGATATAGTTGAATTTTTAATTAAACATGCAACGTCGTTAATAGACAGAATGAAAAAGATCGGCCCCAGATGGCTGCCTTGGGGCACTCCGGATGTTGCTGAAAAATGAGCTGATACTGATGTCCTAAACAGAACTTGATAAATACGGTCTTTAAGATAAGAGCCCACCCAACGAAGAAATTGTGGGGGAAATCCAAGAGCCCTGAGCTTAAACAAAATAACTTTATGGGAAATCCTGTCAAACGCCTTGCTGAAATCGGTCAAGATAACATCGACCTCATTCCCTGCTTCAATCATATTTAATGTTTGTGAAGTGAATTCCACAAGGTTTGTGGTCGTGGAGCGAGCTTTGAGAAAACCATGCTGATTTTCTGAAAACAACGGTTTACAATAAAAGTACAATGAATCATATATAATACTTTCGAACAGCTTGGGAATACAAGATAACTTTGCAATCGGCCTGTAATTACAAATGTCTGATTTGGAGCCGTTCTTATGGATCGGAACTATAAAGGAACTTTTCCAAATAGATGGGAAAATTCCAAGTGAAAGCGACTTTTGGAAAAGTGCCGTCAGCGGCTGAGCAAGAATATCACTGCAGTTTTTTAGGACGATGGATGGTAGACCGTCAGGACCAGGTGAAAAATCATCTTTAAGTTTGGAAATCTTTTGTACCACGGATTCGTAATCGATTTGAACCGAAGTTAGTGTTGTTTGAACACAGTTATTCATGTGTATGAAGTAATCTTCATCGGGTTCAAAATCACTGTTTGCAAAATCCAGACTGAAAAAGTTAGCAAAATGATTTGTTATGATTTTAGGATCATTAGAAGAATGATTTTTATAATTCAGAGTGGACGGGTATCCGTCGGATTTTTTTTTTCAAATTAACAAACCGCCAGAAACTCCTAGGATCGGCTATAAGATTTGACTGCATGAGTCTGATGTAATTCCCATAAAGTTCGTCCGATAAACTACTGAAATCATTATAACTAATCAAATAGTTAGAGTGATCAGAGTCCAATTTAGTTCTTAGAAATCTTTGCCAAAGTTTGTTTCTACGATTGCGTAATGCTCGTAATTCGCTATTATACCATGGATGTGATGGCGATACACTTTTTTTGCGAGTATACGGAATGGATTGTTCAAAACAATCAAAAACTACAGAATAAAAATTTACAGTTTGTGTTTCTATGTCATTATTATCATTCAAAATGGTGTCAAAGTTGATATTTGACAACAAATCATTAAGTTTCACAAAGTCGGCCATACGAAAATTAAAACATGGCGGAGTTTCGACATTAAAACTGCCTTGCTCCAGACAAAATGTAATTAAAATGGGAGGATGGTATACATCTATGGCACAAAGGATGAGATTGGTTTCCGATTCGACGCTATTGTTGGTACCAGATGAAAATACCAAATCGAGCTGTCTGTTCAAACTGTTCTTAACGTTGCTGATCTGAAATAATCCAGAGTTCAACATATTATCAGTAAATAAAGCTTCTTTGGTGGTTAGTACATTCGACGCAACATAATGACTGTTATCGTCTGAATAGTCCCATTTCAGACCGGGGAGATTGAAATCACCCACGACAAAGATGTCATCTTGAGTATCCATCAGGTCAAAGATGAAGTCAACAGCGTTAGAAAGAAGCTGATAGGTTACGACCTGGCTAAGTGGGCGAATATAGCAACATAAAATAAAAACATTACTTTTATTCTTCTTTATTTTGACGCATATTAACTCGATATTAGCAGTGTTGGGAATGGTAACAATTGTACTATCAAAATTGATGTGCACTGCAATAAGAACCCCTCTGCCTGTTGAATTTGTGTCAGGACAGTAAAAACCATCTGCGGAAGACATTGAAAACCGAGGAAAAAAACTCGTTACTGTTGAAATCACTGTTCAAGTTAGTCTCTGTGAGTGCAAAAATATCAAATGGAAGTCTTTGAACTGCTGAAAAAACGGCGTGAGATTTGGTTCTAAGTCCCCTTACATTCTGGTAGTAGAGGGACAAGCGTTTAAGTTTTTTAGCTCTGCTGTGTTATTATTATTAATTCGGAAGTCGACAAATTCTTTAAGAAAAGTTGTTTCGGGCCATGATTCAGGAGAGAGCAACGTATCAAATACAGCTTCAGGGATTATTAATTTAAACGAAGCAACTTGTCCATTGAACCGGGATATATTTAAACATTTGATGCTTTGCCCCTGGATGTTATGCCGATTCAATATAGAATTAACATGTGATATAACATCGGCATTAGTTGTGGTGTTACACAATCTGGATACAAATAAAAATTTCGGTTTAGGGACTGCTCTAAGGATACATGGCAGATTAGCAGGGTTATTGGAGAAGTGAGCGGATAGAGGGGCTATTAGTGTTGGAGGTGTAGAATTGTTTATTGAAGTAGTGTGAGAAACGGGAGCTGCAGATGTTGTAGGTGAAATACGGCTGTTGCTTGACTGAGAATTTGTTGATAGAAGTTCCTGTTGAAGGGAGATGGCATTTGGAGGAGCTTCTGATGCTGCAGGTTGGTTTGTTATCGCGCAGTTCATCAATTCGCTACAAATGTCTTTCGTAGTTTTGAGATCATTCTCAAAGCAGGAGATAGATGAATGTATATGTTCGGAGATGTTAATAGTGTTTTTCTCAAAACCATCACTAAGAGCGAAACTGAAATCATCGAATTTACGAGAGAGGTCTGCTATATCCTTCGAGTGTGATAATAAGTGTTCATTAGTGAGCTGGCTGTGATTCCTAAATTCACTTGTAAGTTGATTGTTGTGTTGTTTAATTAGTGACATATTCGTATTCATGTCCGAAAAAATTAAATCAAATTTGTTACAAAACATCTCATTCACCATAGCATCAAAATTATCGATAAATTTTACAACTTTTACAAAGTATTTATCATGACTGAAGTTGTTAAGCGCGATCGATTTGGTGTTGCTTGCAATACTGTCATCAATGCGGTCAAGCAAACTCGACATATCATCAACACTAGCGCACAATAAATTTAGTTTTTTTTCCATATTAAAAAGACGGTTACAGTTTGCGTCAAAGTCTAATTTACAGTCCTCCACGCGATTTGCAATTGTAGCAATGGATTCGATTATAAACGGCGGATTAGCCGCATTAATTTTGGCATACATATTGCTTCTATTTTGGCATTCAATGCAGATGAAGGAAAACTTCTTTAAAAAAGCGAAATCGGCGCGCAAGTGAGGTACTCTCTCAGAGAAGTGATCGAACGCTGAGCCGCAGAAGCAGCATACAATTATAGTAGTCATAATTAAAAGTAAAATAAAAAAATAATATGCACGCGAATACGGAACAAATTCAACCGTTAAAACATAAAAAAAAAAGATACTTAGCTGCAGTAATCGTGTTATATTTGTTGTATGATGTCCAATGCGTCTCTTCTAATCACGTTAAATGTCAGTATTGGTTGTGAATGGCCGCACAAATTGATGGAACAAAATTAATTTGTGATGTCAACACTAAACGGCAGTTACGATATTTAACGTCACAACAACAACAAATACACACACCAACCAAAACTCGATTATTGTATATTATATTTTCCAAAAACGGTACTAGTTCAATATAAATAAGTATTAGTTAATATATAAAATACATATTTTGAAACTTGAGACAACTGTTGAGCATCGTATAGTCCAAAACGGGGCCGATACGATATCTTGCATTTACAAAATTTCGGTTGACAAAATCCCGTTATATAAAATCCGTACCTTAGAATCACTCATATTTTCATTCACTCATCACGAGAGTTATTTATTATAATTTATATAAAACTTCTTTAAAAATTGTGTGTGCCTAATAAATTTCGAATTAAAATTGTCAAACTATTTAAATTATGCTGACCTACAAATACTCGATGTTTATTAAACGACTCCTAAATAAAATTTTACATGGCTGAATGTCGATTTTTTCAATAGTTGGGTCACTATAACAATAAACTTAGGGACCAGTAGTACATCAAAGACTCATCACCCATAATATTATAAGGAATTACTTAATTACATACTGGACAACACCAATTAGTACGAGACCACATACCAGTGATGGAAAATGGATTTTTTGATTTTAATGTTTTTTTATATGAAATATCCAGAAATAGTTTTTAATTCAAAATTTATTATGAAAATTGCCTTATTCAAAATGTAGAATACGTAAAATACATTTGAAAATTTATTTTATATGATTTATAAAATAAATAAAAATATAAAAATTATACAAAATAAATTTTTCAACCCTTAAAAAATTATAAATCACAAATAAAATAAAACAAGGTATATAAATACATTTAACAAAATTAACATTTTGTCAAATAATAAAAAATAAATTAAATTCCAGACGCCGAACAATCTACAATATTAGTAAGAGACAAAAATCGGTCACGGCATTGTTTATCAAATACCCTTACAATTATGGCTAAATGTTTTGCCATCGTAGATCGGGGCTTTTGTCTAATTTCGAGACTGAATGGCTTTTCAGAGACAATTTTTGAATTATCTGGTCCTGTTAGATTTTTAATTATTTTTTGACCCTTTTGGCGATTGATAATCATTTTTTAACAATTTTTGAACCCGTAATTGACGATTTCAACACAAAATTCAAATGATGCAAGACCGCAAACGGTAAATTGTGTTCAACCACAAATAACCCTAGGCAAAATTTAATTTAATTTCTAATTTCTTGGCGTTATCCGAAATAATTTCGGTATGCTTGTCCAGTGGCACTATTCTGGCTTCCCCTGGGAATTGGGAAAAATATTTTCATAGCATTTATGTCAAATTTATATTTTTCTGGTCTACTGTTGGAATTAGTTTTTTATAAATATTTTTGAAACAGAGATATATTGGGAATAATTATTCCCCATAAAAATTTTGTGGGTCAAAAGTTTCCCAATCAACTATGTTTCGAAAATATTTATACCAAATTAATTCCAGCAGTAGGCCAGAAAAATATAAATCAGACAAAAATTCTATGAAAATATTTTTCCCAATTCCCGATTCCCAGCGAAAGCCAGAATAGTGCCACAGAAGCAATCCACTTTTCGGTGATTGCTTTCCGCTTTGCCATGCCTTTTTATGTGAATCATTTGCGTGTCGCTCTATATGCGTTTACCGCACCAATAGTACAACATACATTTTTTGCAGTGCAGATAATTATCTTGAACGAGCCATTTGTAATGAACTTTCCATTCCTACCTAAATGGAACTGAATTATATACTTTTTTATAAAAATAATCACATGTTAATTAAAAACAGAATGTTTTATGAAATTATTTTGGTCTTTTTATTATTATTATATTTACGGCTTTGGATTATGGACCAGACTCTGTTTTTTTGTTTGTTTTGTTTTTGCCCGTGCTTCGGTACTATTTGTCATTTACAGGGCTTCTGAGTTAATATCTAAGAGGGGCAGGGCTATATGCGAACGAACTTAAAAATTGTGATATACGTAAAGCTACCGAGAAATGCATGGTAAATTCTCAACATTCATTGAACTGCCATTGTAAGTATTTTTAAATGGAAGAGTTTCCAGATAAATATTATTTTTTCAATGTTCATTGAACTGGGATATTATATACTTTTTTAAATGAAAGGGTTTTGTATACACAAAATCAACCCACACACCAGATCTAGCAAACAACGTTACGTAACAATTTACTATACATACAAGCAAAATAGTGAAATTCTGATAAAATGAAGCAAAAAATAAAGAAATCCAAATTTTTCAGATTGTACTGAATTCCGCTCTAAAGTACTTTTGTACTTTTACAAATTAATTGTATCGAAAAAAGTACAATTGTACCGACTTTTTCATCACTGCCACATACCACTCATTTCATTTAAAGGTTAGTGAAATTTCAATTTATAATTCAAATGTTAGCTTTCGCGTCTAATTTTCTCTAATTTTACAAAATTTTATATGATTGAAACAATGCGCGTACTACGTAATATGTTCGTTACCTATATTTTAATACTTAATAAACACATTTTATTAAACTCTTGTGTTTCTATTTGTTTAAAAAGTTTAAAAAATTACTCGATCGATTTCGACTTGTTATAGGTCATCAACAGGATAAAACAAGGCAAAAATAAAAGAAGATGAGTCAAAAAATAGGCAATAAAAATTAATCTATTGATCGTAATAAATCGTCAAAAATTAATAATAAAAAAAGGGGGAGGAGGATAGCAGGTAAGCGATTAGTCATCGGCTGAGTAATAAAATTCAAGGTAAATTTAAGTACATTTGATTACCTGACGTATTAGTCATATTATTACGAACGTGAGAATAGAACAGGGCGGGGTCCGTAATTGCTGAGAAACGGATTTCTCTTTGTTCGTTTAGGATATTTTGGTTAAGGAATATGTTTAAGTGCGTTTCGCCAAGTGCCTATGGCAAATAGTGTAAAATGTGTTAAATTTTAGTCGCATAACTTGTAAATGGTACCCACCTAGCAATACCATGTTCGTCCATACTTATAAAAAATAGTAGAACATTTTTAGAAAATTCTTGATTTTAATGTACTTTTGAACATGTGTCTTAATAACACTCTTCTTCCTATGTAACATACCGCTAAGTTTAATAAATTTCGCTTTCTTTGAACTCAGTTAGCAGAACTGATTACGCCCTCGAATTTTAGATTTTTATTACAGTATTATATATGGTTCAATCAAGTTTTTAAATACGAATTTTCAAATTAGCTTATCTAAAGATAACTTTAAACTATCAACTAAGTTAAGCATATTGTTAGGTATAGTTATGACATATTCCAATAGCTACTACAAAGGTATATCTAAATTTTTTCGTAAATTCAATTTGACCCTTCTCCAGTACTGAAAAATTATCACCATTAAATGAAGGTCATCCGAATTCCAGTTCAGAAAATACTACAGATGTATCAGATGCTGTACTCGGAACATTTTTAAAATTGATAAACGTTCCAAGTAGCAACAAGTCATGCGCGTTACCAGTAAGAGCTTCTGGAAATGTTATGATACCGTCAGGAAAAATCCTTCAAATACTTCGCTCACTGCGTGCAAAATGACGATAAGTACTACTTATCATGTTATTGCATGATTGCATTTTCATATATCTCAATTAAAGTAGTACACTTTAGTTCAACTCATTCTCTGAAATAGGTCCTCCTGCGGATGCTGTTTTCCTTTTAAATAATATGTTAAGTCGATTTTTTTTTATTCCAGTTAACAAAATTATAACTTGACCTATCGTTTTCTTGATTGTATCAAATAGTATTCACAACATTGTATTTTTAGTTATCATTTTCATAGGAGGCAAATAATTTTGAATTGCAACTGTAAGTATAACTTATCACAATTTATATGGCAAAAAATTTTAAGTTTTGGTAACTTTAAGTACTACTTACAATACGTTTTTATTGGAAAATATTTTCAAGAAGGCATCGTAAGTTTTGTTGTATTTTTCTTGCTTGTTTCGAAGAACAACTATTGTTTTTGCAAGCAAAATTGTAAACTTAAAATTTCCAAAATTAAAATATAAAAAAAAAATTAAAAATACTTAAAAATAATTATATTATAACAAAATATTAAAATAAATTTTAAATAAAACTAAAATGTCAGCGAATATTGACGAAATTGACTTGGAAGCCAATGATTCAAGTAAGTACATATTTTTAAATATTATAAACGACATATGAAAAATACGATGTAACTCTTATATGTAAATTGATAATTATCGCTTTATTTGGATATTATGAAAAAAGCTAATAAAATTATTACGCACTCCCAGATCCATTTGAATGCTACGGTACGGACTCTGAGTATGAGCCATCAAATTCAAGCTCTTCTGGTTCTTTGCAACCCGTAGCTTCGCCACAATGCCAGAAAACCAGAAAAAGGAAAAGAAATATGAACAGGTGGCAACGAGTATTATCAAAGCAGCAAAAAAATACTGGGAAGCATTATGTAAACGCAACCGGACGTTCAATTCCTCCAAAGCTGATGAAAAGTGGATGTTCAGTGAACTGTCGACTAAAATGCCAAGAAAGAGTGCCGCATGACACCAGGCTGAATGTGTTCAATCATTATTACAAGCTAGGCAATAAAGAACGGCAATGGGACTTTGTAAGTCAAAGTGTTAAAGTTATTGATAAAAAGGTTACCAAAATTTCTACGACCAGCCGAAGAAACGCATCAAGATTATATTACTTGTCATCTAGTCAAGTAGTGGATATTTCTCTCCGTAAATGTGCTTGTGGTGGGGTTGATAATCGCGGTAATAATCATTAACTTCTAAAATTTGTTCTAAATAATTCAATTTTTTCTATTAATAGGTAAATACGTACTTGAATGAACGTTAATACGTTAATGAAGTTAAACAAGGATCAAAAAAACTCGTTTTGGATCATATTTCGGGTTTTCCAAAAGTTGAGTCTCATTATATTCGGGCGCATTCCACGAAAAGATTCCTCGACAGTGATCTATCCGTAGCTAAAATGTATCGGTTGTATGTTAAGTGGATTAAAGAAAAACACATTCAGCAACATATTGTAACAGAACGACAGTACCGGGACATTTTCAATTTTAATTTTAATTTGAGTTTTTTCACTCCGAAAAAGGATCAATGTAATGAGTGTACTAGTTATGGCAATATGTCTTCTTCAGATAAGGCAAAATTTAAAATCGAAATAGAAAAACATTTAAAAATGAAAAATGAGGCCAGGCGATTGAAAAATATTGATAAAGCAGCAGCTACGGTACATACAAATATTGTAGCTGCATGTTTTGATTTTCAAAAAATTCTGCAGTGTCCATTCGGAGAAACCAGCATCTTTTTTTATAAGCGGAAACTTAATTTACAAAATTTCACCATTTATGATTTGGCAAACCGTCAAGGCTTTTGCTATTTATGGGACGAAACGTTAGAAAGAGAGCTATAAAGTGCTATTCAGTTTTTATTCTTGTATTTCAAAAAAACCCAAAATCGATAATCATCACAAGTTTCTTGAAAAGGGACACATCCAAAACGAGGGCGGCTCTATGCATTCAACTATAGAGAAATGTCGCAAAAAAAAGTATTTATATTCCTGCACAATATTATAGTCTAATAAGGAATGCTAAAGTAAACGGGTCAACATACATGGTACATGAAGTGGAACAACATGAAATTTTGAAATTTAAAAATTTATCTAGTTCAAATTTTTTTGCAAAAAACAGTGAAAATGAATTATTCTATATCAACAAAGTTAGAGAAATAAGAATTTTGAATCGCGAACCAAATAAATTATTTTATAAATATGATTTTGATGAAAATTTCCGTGAAGTTATACTATACCATTATGAAACCTCAACAATAAAACGCAGAGGGAGAAAAAGGAAAACAAACCGTAACGATGTTGATCCCTTATATAGCCAAAGTGAGTCCATTTCTGAATGCAAATACAAAGACTTAATGTTTCTGTGCAAAAATAATTATATTCCTGGTTTCTACAATACGTTTTTTGAAAATTTACCTCACAGTAATAGTTTATCTGGAAATGATGGTTCTTGATTTCGTTTTATTCAATATTTTTGGTTAACTAATTGTTTTAGTGGTGTATATGCATACTCAATAAATGGATTATTTATGTAATAATGCTTAAAATTATAATGTGTTTTATTTTTGTATAAAATTATCCATACATTACTCTGATAAGTCGAACTACTATATCGAAATATTCACTTTTTTCACAATAACTCTACTTTAATTCAACAACTCTAAAATTTTCCGACCAAAAAAATGGTAACTAGTACTTACAATACAGTCAAAACAACATTTAAAACTAAATAATTCTTATTTGCTTATATACAATAATTTTTAAGATATTTAATTTATCTACTAAATCGCTACTAAAATTTAATACATCCTTACACAGTTTAAATTTTGTGAACACAATTATTTAAAAAGCTATATCAAAAAGACCTTCAAAACTGTCTCCTGAAAAACAATGTATTTGAGTTATCATTTTATTGCACGCAGTGAGCGATACAGGTTAAAACAACTATAGAAGACCAGAAATGATTGCAAATAAAAACAGCAGAAATTTGCAAAAGTCGGAAAAGGATAAAAATAAAATCCATTCAAAAAAAAAAAAAAAATTGGAAGCTCGTATACGAAAGAACAAAAACGTCAAATAAGCTCGTCGGTCCCTACAGTTAGCTGATGGTACCGATTCAGAAAAGGAATTTTCTGAAAATGCATCGCTTGTGACGAAGATTACCGCCACAACACATTCCGTTTGGATCCAATGCATTCACTGTAAATTTTGGCTTCATAAGTTTTACTCAACATTTGAAAATATCTGCAACAAATGTGGATCTAATTTTCAGAAAAAAAATCGTGATTAACTAAGTGAATAGTCCGAACTATCCTATATACAGTGTGCTATCTCACCTATTTGTTTTAGGTGAGATGGAACGTTAGCATTTTTTTAAATTTATTTATTATAAGTTTAAGCAAATTGCAGAGGTTTTTAAGATTTAAAATAAAGTTGAATTTTATGTTTTGTTTCCTTAGAACACTTTTTCATTTTGTTTCTATGAATTAAAAATTAATAATAACCTAGGAACCCTTACTATCTAATAAGTCATGTGTACAACAAAATATAGAAAAAACAATTGCCATTTTATTTGAACTATTTGTTACATAATATAGGAATATGGGGTATCCTCTACCAGAAATATGGTTACTAGATTTATTTTGCCATGTCAATTCTTACATCTTTTTAAAATTTAAATTTTTTTTGCGATTGTTTTTGCGACTGCGAAAACAGATTTCATAATATAAAACATTTAACTGGCGCACAACTATAACCGGGCGTTATTCATTTTTCTGTGTAACCGGCTTTTAGTGTTTTCATTCGGGTCAGCAATAAAAATTTTAATCAACCCTTTCAGTAGGTCATTTTATTTAATTGAATTTAGTCTGACTTTATTCAAATAATTAATTTTGCAAATATGGTAATTAAATTAATAATTTTAAATTCGATATTTCGTGCTGCTTACGTTTTTAAACATTTTTGTTAAAAAAAATGCTATATAGTTTCGGCTTGCCGTCTTTCCGTCTGTGTTCACGATAACTTGAGAACGGGGAGATATCAACTTAATTTCTTCACGAAGAAATTCATGGGATAGTGCCCTATTGAACTGGACATTTATGACTTTATTTTGGAGATATGTAGGGTTGTGTTAATTCCCCTCCATAAAATTGATAGATTTTTTTTTATTTCCTATTCTATTTTGGCTTCATAGAGCATGTAAATGTGGAATAAAAATATATCTCGTGTGGATGTGGGTTTGTGTAGGAGGTTTGGTTATGGGGGTGGTAGTATGGAAGATGGAGGTGGTGGGATAAGGTGTTTTGGATTTAGTGCAAAAATTTGGGATTTGGTGGATGAGAGTTTGTGTGGGAGTGGATATGGAGGTTAAAGGGTGATGATATTGGTGGTGCGGGTGAGATGGGTTTTGGGGGTTTGAATTGGATAATGGATGTGGGTGGAAATAATGTTTAGGTGTGGTGGTTTGCAGTTTATAAGCAGCAGAAATGCTTATAGAGTAAGGCTCTAAACCTTTCCCCGTCTTGTTTTTAAGATAAGTTCAAATTTAATGTTATTTTTTCGATTCAGTTGGTTAGACGCAACTTAGGAATATTATAATTAAATAAAATTATCAAACGTGAAAATACATTTTTACCGAATTATTTTTAATATTTATTTGGTAAACATTATATAACTTTTTTTTTTACTTTATAGAGTCCTGCTTAGCAGAGTTCCAATTAGCAAGAAAAATGTATAGTATTTTTCATATTTCCATGTTTTGGCAAAGACAAGTAGGTAAGAAAAGAATATACAGATTATTAATCACATGAAAATGCTTAAATTATTAGTAAATGTTTATAATAATTTTTTTCTATTCTACCCTCCTGCCGTAAACTTCGGAGCATTTACAAAATGTTGAAAAACGGATCACAGAATTATCACGATCTCTGAAAACCGGAACATAAAATTGTCACAATTGCCGCTTTGTCCTACACATAATTTTTTATGACATTACCCTTAGGTAATTAGAAAGATGGAACCCTTGAATCAATTTTGGAGTACACGATTTTAGCAGAAGGTACAAATAATTAAAAAAACATTGTAAGTACTAATACTAGACGAAATATTTGAAAAACCATTGCTTAAAGGCTTGCTTTAGCTAATGCAAAAAGTTAAAAAATAGAAGTAGATAAACATAAATTTGGACAAAAAGTTACAGGTGGAATTTTAAAAAATAAAAGATTAATCGAATTATTCTATTAAATGGTATTGAAATTGTCGAACTAAAATTTATTAGGATTAAAGGATTTTTAATTAAATAAAATAACATAATATCGGTAGTTAAAAATACAATATTTTGATTTTCGCAAGTACGCTTATGTTGTGCAAGAAAAAATGCGGAAATTGATAATTTCGATTTTTTAGATTGTAATGTTAATGAAGCTAATTCATTAATTTTTACAACATGATAAATGTCGCTGCATTAACTATGCATATAATTTATTCAACTAACAATCATGAGTTGTCAAGGAGAAACATTTGTAGGAGACAAATCGCTTGCAAAGCCATCAATTGAAAAGCGAGCCATTTATATATCAAAACTTTAACACACGAAACGGATTGGAAGCAATAGATAGAGATAAAACAGGTCGCCTGAAACATTAAGGTTTAATTGCTTTATATGCCGGAAATACTCGAAATGACGACCCGCCAGGAAAGCATGTAACTATTGTCTTAAATCAGCATGTGCGGAACATTGTCGGGATTTTATTAAATGCTGGAATTGTCCATAAATTAGTTAATACCCCGTTTCTTTGTTAAATAATATGGAGGAAGCATATATGTATTATAATATTTATAAGTTTCATAGATTAAAATATTAATTAATTGAATATTTTGTTTAATTTTTTGTCTCGAATTAAAATAAAATAAACTGAATTTAGCTGTAAACAATAATTTTACATTTGCTAATCTGAATTTTATTTCGTTATAGCATCTATGTTTAGCTCACAATTTCCATTAATCTGATACTTTCCATAATAAATCTATAGAAAAATTAACGACATACCCGGGTATGTCGTGTTGAGAAGAAGTTAACACAAAGGTTAAGAAGATTGTCAGTATTAAGGAATACATTATTAATCGGAATGCATTTTTTTTTCATACTAAATAGAATAGACCAGTTTCTAAAATGACAAATATTCCTTAACATAATAGTGTATTTTATAGTTTTTGTGGTAATTAATTCAAGTAGCACTATTGTATATTAACTTTGACTATAGTACTTTTTTATAATATGGCATGGAACGCTTTTCTATAACAGGCCACAATCCTGTGGGCTCCTATATTTTTTTCCGTGTAGTAACATTAAATTTGTGAAAGGCACAGCCATTATAAAAAACCTGTACCATCTCTCTTCGAAACACCCAGGGTAATTCTAGGTGAGATGGAAGAAGAGGTGAGATGGAAAATTTCTGTCTATTGAAATATATAACTTGTTCAAACATGATTGCCTATATGTTATTCACCTACAAGTGTAACGGATATAACCACGGCTTGTTTTAGGATTTTGAGTAGAAACGTTGGTCTTTTTAATTTATAAAAAATTTTATGATTGAAAAGTAAAAAAATAAATTTTTATGCATCTAAAAATTGGTGTTAAAAGTATTTTTCTTTTTGTGAAAACTATTAAAGCATTTGAGTTGAATTTATATTATTAAGTTGTGTCCATATTTAAAATTAAAGCAAAAATAAAAAAAAATAATTGATTACAAATAAAAAACAGTGCAGGTGTCATAAAAGAGAAATGGAACAGTTTTTTTTTCGAGGAGAGATTGGACATTATATTATTTAAGTACGAAAATTTGGTATTGATATTTTATTTTTGTTTAATTGACAATTACAATTAAGTCGTAAACCAGAGCTAACTGGAGTGCAAATATTTTATTGCAGCAATATCAGATGTTTGCGAGGGGAAAACATCTCTTAGCCAATCTGCATCATCTGCGAATCTGTATTATAAAATACTAGCCAGTATATTGTGCAGATGAATAAAATCTAATTATTTAAAAAACATTGTATTAAACACAAGTTTAATAAAGAAACGAGAATGGCAGGATTTCCTTGACTCCAATCATTTTTAAGGCGTAATTCCGAAATCGCTTTCTGAAAGTCGGTAGGAGTTTCAATTAATCGAGCTGCCGGGATGATTAAAAATGATGTAAAAATTATTTTGATCTCTTGCAAAACATTTTTAGAGAACATGAGTTGTTTGATAAGCTAGAGCATATTTTTAATGTGGATGAAAGTGGTTTGCAATTAAATAATACACCAGGGCAGATTTTAGCTGAAAAGGGTTCAGAAAATATAAAGCATCAATTACATCGGGTGGAAAGAGAGAAACAATTTCTATCATAGCCTTGAGAGTTTTTATTCCGCCTACATGTATTTTAAAGGAAAACAAAAGAACCCTGAGTTTGAAGATGGGATGCATCCGGATGCCTCTGTACTTATGTCTCAAAAATCATCACGAAATTTTTTATCAATGGTTTAAAAATCAATTTGTCACTCTGTTGGTGCATCAAACTGTTTATGCATCAAGTCATCAAACGTCAACACAATTCCTGCAACCTCTTGATCGATGCTTTTTTAAATCTTTATAAACCAATTATTATGAGGAATGCAAAAAATATGTACTAATCCAGGTAAAAAAAAATAGCAGGCTCGTGTTTGGATCTATTTTTTCAAAAGCTTAGAGTAAATCAGCGACAGTAGGAAATGCCGACATTTAAGGCAACTGGAATTGTACCATTTGATTCTGAAGCTACACATTTTTGACCACTTTTAATAATTTTGATCCGACAGCTTCCTCCAGCACATGGATTTTGTTGCCTTTTCAAAATCAATTCAAGTTGAATTTTGTGTACGTATACAGTGTATAATATACACTTTTAATATTGTGTGCTGTTATTTTGTATCATTGTGTGTGTGAAAATCCACATGAAATTTCGCCAAAATGTTGACCCGATTTTATAAATGATACTATCGGTAGAGGAAACAATACATTTCCTCTGCTCGATAGCAAAGGAAAAAATGACATGTTAAGAAAATAGTTTCGATTTCAATATGTTTTTTGTGAACGTTTCATTTATATTTAGATAAAACTTAAATAAAATGAATTTTATTATTGTTTTTAATAAAATTAATATTCCCAGTTTAATTGTAGGTACATTTGCCTATATTTTATGTGTTATTTATGGAAATAGTATTGAAAAAAAAAGATTAATAAATTATAAAGTGAATTAACACTTTAATTGCCGCTCACACAGCATGTGTGTGATAGTCGGAACAAGTATTATACGTACGGTCATTAACGTGTTAACTGAGGAAATACATATAAATAAATTTGAAAAATATTTTTATTCTCTCTTGTCTTCTTGCAGTCGATCGCATTCGCATCGATGTTATTTTTTTGTTGTTTAGTTAGTAGAAATATGGAATGGAAATGATAGACGAAAGACGGACAAATGCTTAATTTTTTTTTATGTTTACATTTGACTATGATAATAATTTTTTGATGATAATGTAATTACGTTTTGATTTATTTACTCGGAATTAAATTAAACTATATAGGAATAGGGACACAACACTTTATTAACTTACATAATGTTGTGAAATTTTTTAAATTCACAAATTATGTACTCAACATATTATTTTGTGTTCTTAAATGACGTCAAAAACATAAAACAAAACAAAACACATATACCAATATGCACACCACTACTATTACGTTCCGGTAAAATTCAAGTTGAATTGTAAAAAGGCAACAGAATCCATGTGCAGGTGATAAATAAAAAAAAACATTTATTTTTACAGCAAAGATGCATTGTCATACTGAAGTTTAGCTTGTTTTGGGAAGTAAGGGTTAATAATTTCCTCATAAACAAAATTTTTTGTGAATACTCTACTATCATTAGATAAATGGGGTCCTGATCTGAAGTACAGTGACTCTCATAATTGATCACGATTTCATAACTTTGAAGCATTTTGGTTATTGCATTAAAACTAATATTTCTGTTTTTCCATTTTTCTATGCACGTCGACTGGCTTATTTTTGAGCGTAGAAGTAATATAGCGCGAGGATTTATACCGCATTTTATAATAATTATTGTATTTCTTAAATTGGAAGAAACTAAAGGTATGGAAAGAATTTACTTCGAAATAAAAATGGCGTATAATATGCCTTTTCTCTGATAGATGCTTCCTCAAGTCAAAAACTGACTCTCTACAAATAAGGTCCGCCTATAATTGAATAATTTTTGTGAGAAGGTAAAGCACATAGAGATATTTTCCAAATATTAAACGTGTCATTAGGAGTAATATTGAGACTGCGAAAGAAACTGAACTTAAATGTCCCCAAAAACCGGGCGGGGGCTAAGCCAAAACTAATAAAGCGTGCGAAACAATTCATTATCAAAAATAGTCGTAAGGAAACAGTAGAAAATGCTGTAAAAATGGGACGAAATAGGACTTGGCGGAAACCTGGAGCTATTTTATTACCACATAATGTAAATGAAATAATGAAATTTGGAGGTAGATCCATAATGGTATGGGGGTGAATGATGGTTCATGGTATTGGCCAGATAAAAAAAGTCGAGGGTAGAAAAACGTCCGCCTCCTACTTAAAAATTTTGGGATAAAATCTTCTTGAGAGCGTGAAAAAATGGCAGTATAACATATAGTATACACCACATTGTGACTACAGGGCATTTACCTTTCTCAAGGCCAAGACGGCTTAATCCAATACGTCATAAAGCAGCCTTCCTACACCCAGAAAAATTTAAGACTTTCAAATAAATAATTCATCGGATTTGAAATAAAGTTTTCAAAAATATTTTAGTTAGAAGGAAAATCCATTAGTATTAATGATTTTAAGGCATTTAATTTAAAGAAATCAAATGGTTTAACACAAAGTCAATTAAAATCGTTATTCTAAATAATAAAGTTATTTAGAACAAATAATAATATAACTTAATGAGAATTAACCTTAAACGAATTAATATTATGTTTTAAAACAAAGGAACGCATCCTTTATTTATTAGACTACGCATTTGGAGTGTTAGTACTAAATAATTCTTCATTTATAATAAAGAAAAAAACATTTAATTTTTATTATTCTAAAAACATAACGGTAAAAATAGCTCTTTTTTTAATTTTTATATAATCGCATGATTCTAAAACCATATTATCATTTCGCTTGTGGTGGTTGAAATTTTAGTTTAGTGAATTGTAACAAACAAATTAAATAAGCATCATTGTACATTATAGAGCACATATTTGTACGAGCAGTTTCTCAGTGAAGTGAATTTTAAATTATTGGTATCGCTGTAAGATCAATGTTATTTACGCCGTTTTGATTGTATTTAGGATACCAGTGGTGCTGAGTGTAGTGACTGTAGTGAGAAAATTATATTAAGGTATGTTCCCTTCTCTAGTTCAAGGTTAGATTTAGATTTCATATAAATGATGTGCAAGTTTAATTAGCGAACAATAGTTTTTTCACGCGTTGTTTATTTAATTTTTAATTAGTGAATGATTTATTGGCAGTGAACAGTTTTATAAAATGTCGTATGCAGATCCTAATGTTGATTCAGGAAATAGTTCACGTCGAGGAAATGTTATTGAGGAATTAGTTACTTATAAGTAAGATGAAACTATTATGGCTGTTATATCTTCATGGGGATTATCCAAAGATACTTATAACCTCTTAAAACTTCATCGATATAATACAAAAACGTTAAAGTTAATGAATCTAGACGACGTGGATGAGCTTTTCGTCAATTTTTTTTTAAGCGACAAAATATTATTTCGCGAAAATTTACGGAAATGGCGAGAAGAAATAGTAAATTCCATATATTTATTCGGTCTTTTATGTGATTAATATACCGCATATGTTTTCTTCGTTTAGGATTGCCCCTTACCTCAGTCATCACCCACTCGCACAATGAATAGCCGAATTAATAAATGGATAGAGGAGCATGATTTTTCTATCCCTAGCCCTAATCCATGCGATTCACCAAACAACTTTCAAACGTTGTAAGAATATAAAATTAGTGATTTAAATAGATAACTTATTATTATACCCACAGTGATAGTTCAAAAAATTTACCAGCTAAAAAAAATATCCTTGAAATTTTGGATGGCAGTATAAAAGGTCGATTGGTTAAGGAATTTTATCGTAAAAATCAGTTGTTGGATAAAGGGAATCGGAAAAATCTAGTACATTGCCTTATTGATTATTATATGGCCAACAAAATAAAAGTAAATGCCGAAGATTTTGACAACATATCTAAAAGTATAGCACATTGTTTTCCTTCTGAGCATCCTGTTAGTATATTTGTAAAAATATAAATTTTAAATACTTTGTTAAACAAATTGCATTTATACAGAGTGACTACTATTTACCACGCCAAGGTAAACGGAAAGCATCGGGAAAATTATTTGATAGATGGAGCAACCAATGTTTTGGGACTAAATATCTAAAAGTGAGCCGTACAGCTAGCAGTACTGTTACACAAATCGGTGGGAATACGGATGTGCTTCCAGCTACTCAATCAATTGTTGATGGTAATATGGTAATTTTACATACATTTTTTATTTCTCTTGCTTTAGTTACAACTTATCAAAAAATAAAATTTTTAATATTTCAGATAAGTTCGATGAAAATAAAATTTGGCTAAAAAATTATTTTGAACCTATTGAGATCGTCCACGAGAAATGGAAGCAAACCTCAATTGGTAGAATCAACGCCTTTTACAATTCTGGTGAGACCAATATTTGATGCTTTTTGAACGAGTGGCCATTATTAAAATCATATCTCGGCTATCAATTGGTAATCTTATTGATCAATTATTTTAAATTATATTGTACTTGATGCTTCTATTGAATAATATCAGCACATACTTTTTATTTAACTTGGATAAGTTCCATTGGTTCTGTTATCACACTTGTAGTGCCAGAATACTAAAATTTCTTAATATAAACTTGTAGAGTTATATTCAAACTCTAATATAATAAAAATTTTCTTCATTTTTACTTCAAAGATTGATATTGATTTCCAAATTAAATTCGAAGGAAAAGAAAATCTACTAATTGATAAATTTGATTCATTTATAAATGCCGCACTTAAAATCTTAGAATTCGAAGTGAAAGATACTAAATACAAGGAATTATTGGGAGAGATAAATAACAACAAAAATCTTACTCAAGGTTCGCCGTTAAATTTAAGTATTTATTGATTTTTCTTTTATTAATTCACATTTATATCTTAAATTTAGATGAAAAAGATGCAATTATAGTACTCCTATTACATTCGATCATTCAGCCCAAACGATGCAATCCTAAATTTAAGCCAACGATATCCGACGCACAAGAAGATTTTATTTTACGTATTACGAATTTAAACGAATTGCAATCTAAATTGGAACATATCACACAGAAATATAGAGGAACAAAATCTACAGTGCAACCGAGAATTGTTATAGTGTCAAGTAGTGACAAGTTCGAGAATATACAAGATTCTTTTGTGTGCTGCGACGAAATAAAATATAAGTGTGGGTCGATAAGAAAATGTATTGACATTTTAATTAAACTTACATTCATATTTAACTTAAAATATTCAGAAATAAGCCAACAAGTGTGGTATTTTCTGCAAGAATATTTTTACGGAATTGATTCTGAAGAACCTCGTTTAAAGAAAATTATAAAACAATTTGCATCATAAAAATTATAATTGTTTTTCAATCATTTTTTTAATTCAAGAGTCATATTACGAGTACGTATATACCATGCTTGTTTGCTTTATATGCTTAAATAATTTTAAAAACGTTAATGATATAGTTTGCCATCTCAAAAAAGCTCATGGTACCCCATCAATTTACAAATTCGAGTGCGTTCAAACCGGATGTCATCAAATATTTCAAAGTATTTATAAATTTAAAACTCATTTAGAAAAACATATTAATGAATTTTCTGAAATGCCACCGAATAACAAAACACTCGAAAAACAGCAAATTCTGTATAATGAGGGGATCTGCTATTCAAACGAATTAAACTCCCTTTGTGGTGTAGGTTTATCTAATTTAAGTTTTCCAAATACAAGAAGTACTATTTCTTGCAGTGTGTTAGATGGAAAGAAGTTTAATATTGAGGCAACGTTGCCTAGAAAAACGGTATTTTTGATACAGGAAGCTGTTAAAAAATTTATTGTTAATCCTTTACAAAATTGCTTGAAACAGTTTCTGGCGATATATCCGAAGAACGCAAACATGATTATGAGGTTGTGATGCTGTTTCTGAATAATCCTTTTCATAAATTAAATTCGGAATTTAAATTCTTTAAACACATTCAAGAAATAGGTGTTTATTCTAAACCGAAGGCATATTTAATAAATAACGATTTAACAGAAGTATTTATTAATGGTGTGCCAACTTTAGACAATAGTAGAGTACAGGGATGTCTTTTAGATATATCTTTTCAAATAAAAAAATACTTTGAAGCACAAAACGTTTTGGAATTAACTTTAAAAAATACAACAAAGTGAAAGTATAAAAAATTTTATAAACGGGTGGGTCGCTTTGGAAAGAAAATATTATTAAATTTAGCGGAATAACAGTAATTCCTTACCATATTTATTTTGATGATTTCGAAATCAATGATGCTCTTGGGTCTCATGCAGTAAAACATACAGTTTGTGGGGTTTATTATTTTTTCCCGACTATACCATTACACCATATTTCAAAATTAAATAACATTTTTGTAGCAGGATTTTTTAAGACTAGAGACATCAAAGATTTTGGTACTTTTAGAGCGTTACGTCCCTTAGTAGATGCAATTATTGAATTAGAGCGGGATGGGGTACTAATCGAAACGAAAAGTTCTAAATTAAACATCCATTTTGTGTTGGGTCAAATTTTAGGAGATAATTTAGGCCTTAATCATATATTAGGGAATACGAAATCGTTTAACTCATTTTCATTTTGTCGGATTTGTAAACGCAATAAACTGGAAACACAAAAAGACGCTGTAGAAATACCCGACTCATTACGCAACAAAGACAATTATGAGATCGATTTAAGTACCAATGATATGAGCAAAACAGGTGTTAAGGAAAATTCGATTTTTAATGAAATCGAGTCTTTTCATGTAACGGATAACATTGCCTGTGACTTAATGCATGGCGTTTTTCTAGGCATATGCAAATACAATTTGTCCAAAATATTAACCGATTTTATATATAACAAAAAGAATTTTACCTTAGAAAGTTTTAATTACAAAAAACAGATTTTCAATTATGGTGATATTGAAATTGGTTCGTCCGGAGAACCAGTTGATAAAAATCAAATAATAAATGCGATATTCAAAATGACTGCTAAAGAATCTTGGACCATGTTCCATTTTCTGCCTCTAATTATTGGTGACGATGTGTCTACTGATGATAAAGTATATAGGTTTCTGTTGACTTTTATCGAACTGATTGATGCGTTGCTTCGCAGCGATTATAATGAAAGCGAGTTAAATAAAATTAAAAATTTAATTGAATTTCATAATAATTCATTTGTTTCGCTATTTCAATCGCTAAAACCAAAATACCACTTTTTATTGCACTATCCGCGAATTATTAGACAATGTGGACCAGTAAAATATCTGTGGTGTTTTAGACTAGAAAGTGAGCATCAAGAGCACAAACAGTACGCGAGAAATATTATGTCGCGGGTAAATATTCCAGTTACATTATCTATAAAAGCTTCACTACGGTTTTCTAAATTAGTATATACAGAAGGATTTTTTGAGAGTGATATAACGTTATTGACTGATCCGTTCACTTGTGAAGATCGAAACCGTAAATATTTATCACTATTTAATTCGTCAGAAGTTGCGGCGAGGTACACGAGTCAGATTTCTTTTCGGGGAACCAAACTTAAAGTAGGTTACTATTTTAGCCTGAGTGATTATGACATACAGTTACCATTATTTGAAATTCGTGATCTTGTTTGCATTGAGACGAAGTTCTTCGCAATTTGTGAACGCCATTCTGGTAATACATGTTTACCCCATTACCATTGTCACACGGTATAGGAAATAATACTATTTAATAAACTTAAATGCTGCGGGGCCGCCTTTAAATTCAAGACATTTAAGGGATGGCACACAAAAATAATAAGAGCAAAACAATTTTATTAACGTTTTTAAGTTTAATATTTAACTAAATTGAAATATATAATTACTAAGTTCCTCGTTTAACCACTGTAATTTTTAAAATATTATAATTTCTTTAAAATGAAATTTATTTATTGTTTTGTGATTTATGAAGTACCTGTGACTATAATAAATATAGATATTATGTAATTTAATGAATTTTTATAAATAAATATTTTTCGAAACTGCAAATATAATGTCTTTATTTACTTTTATTATTGATCCAAAATCCAAGATCCAAACCAGTACTAAAACATAGCAGCCAATTGCGAAAGGCCTTTGCTATTAAGTAAATTTTCTTTATATTTAATGATCCGCAACTTCCAAATAAATATTTTAATTCTTTTATATAAAGAATAATATTTTTAATATTAAGTACACATTCAAAAACCTAAAGAATTATGGACTTACAATTAATGGAAACGCCCATTTAAGATAAATGATAAATAACTTTCTTTTGGAATAAAATTAATCACTGTTTACTTTAGATTAAAGTTTTTTCTTATTTTGTTTAAAGTTCTTATGTGTAATTTAAACTAAATGAAAAAGTATTTAATTTAAAGAAAATGAACTTTAATCGTTGAAGTTTAAAATGAAAGAAAATAGATCTTTTAACATAAAGAAATATAAGTTTTGCTCAAAATCTATAGGCCAAATTTCTTTATTATAAATTGAAATTTCATTAAAGTTACATTTTTGTGAGTGTAGAATTCCAACACATGGTGGAACTAGGAATCTACCGACATTCTTCATCTGCAATTTCTTGTCCATTACACATGTTGAAGAAGAAGGACAACGACTGGAGACCATGTGGGGACTGCAGAAGGCTTAACGCAGTCACAATTCCTGACCGTTATCCTATCCCCCACATACAAAATTTCTCCATGCAACTACATGGTTGCACAATCTTTACTAAGATCGATCTCTTCAGAGCATACCATCTCATTCTGATTGCTTCTGACGACATCTACGAAACCGCAATTACCACACCATTTGGTCTATTCGAATTCACCCGAATGCCACTTGGACTTAGAAATGCTGCACAAACATTTCAGCGGTTCATTAACGAAATCGTGAGAGATCTTGATTTCGTTTTTGTATATACGTCGACGACATTCTCGTAGCCTCAAAAGACGAAAAGCAACACCTACTTCATTTGGAAAAACTCTTCCAAAAATTAGCAAAGTATGGTGTCAATATCAACACGGCAAAATGCGTGTTTGGGACAAATAATCTTGTCTTTCTCAGTCACAAGATTACATCTAATGGTATTCTGCGTCTAAAGGACGAATTAATGCAATTATAGAGAATTCCCAGCACCACAAAACGTGAAACAAATACAACAATTCGTCGGCATGGTAAACTACAATATTACCACCGATTTATACCAAAATTAGCAGAAGTATACTTGCCCCAATTCACACGCATTTGGCAAGTCTTCTTAAAAAGCCATAACGCCTGAAAATTTTTCTTGGACTGAAGAATGTCAAAAAGCATTCCTTCAGTTCAAGAACAGCTTGGAAAATATTGCTCTTTTAGCACATCCGCTAAATACAACAAAATATAGCATCACCACTGATGCATCCAATACAGCAAATAGGCGTAGTCTTACAACAACTAAACACTAAGACCTGGGAGCCTATTGGATTTTTCTCCAAGAAATTATCAGATGCAGAAAGAAAATATTCTGCATTTGATCGCGAATTGCTTGCAATTTTCCAAGCAATTAAACATTTTCGTTACTTTGTTGAAGGTCGGGAATTTACAATATTCACCGACCACAAACCGCTTATACTAGAGCAATTACCTCTAAAGCGGTACGAAATCCAAGGCAAGCACGCCATTTGGATTATGTCTCTCAATTTACGACAGACATACAACACTTTCAAGGCAAAGACAATGTGGTTGCCGATACACTATCTTGGACTTCCGACCACCAACTTGCCTCCGAAGCAAGCTTGCTATGACATTACAACGTACAACGATCGCGAAAGCACAAGCTTGCGATCAAGAACTACAAGATTTGCTCTCTAGTTCTACAAATCGGCGCTCTTCCAAATAAAAAAATTTCCATTAGCCGATTTGTCAATATACTGTGAAATATCTACGGGTAACAATCGCCCGTACATTCCAGAGTCATTGCGGTGAACTATTTCGACACTCTGCATAATATTTCGCACCCAAGTGTACGAGCAACTCGAAACCTCGTCACATTAAGGTATTTTTAGCCAAGTATGAACAAAGATTCAACCCTTTGGGTAAAATCGTGTTTATGTTCATTTGGATATTGTTGGACCACTTCCACCATCCAATAGATTCACATATTTGTTGACCTGCGTTGATCGTTTTACGCGTTGGCCAGAAGCTTACTGCATAAAACACATCTCCGCACAAACAATAGCAAAAACGTTCGTCGAAACCTACATTGCTAGATTCGGCGTTCCGGTCAACATTATACGACCGATCAAGGCACACAGTTTGAATCCAAACTATTCGACGAGCTTATGAATCTTTTAGGCTCACATCGAATACGGACAACTGCCTATCATCCACAATCAAACGGCATGGTTGAGTGTTTCCACCGTTAACTTAAAACAACAGAGATCCCAATCATATTGTTGGGAATCCGAGCAACAGTCAAAGATGACCTAAAATGTTCACCAGCAGAACTGGTGTACGGTCAAACGATTACATGGGGAATTCTTTGTGGAACATCCACTTACACCCCAAGTAACTACTGACACAGTGATTGATCAATTGCGCTCCACGATGAACAAACTCATTCCAACGGACACACGCAAATCAAACCAAACTAATATATTCATACCAAAGTCACTGCAAACCTGTGACATTGAATATTGAATTTAAGTAATGGAATTAATTGAAAAGATAAGTAAAAAAAAGGATGTAACGTAAAGGGTTTACCTTACATTATTGTAATAAAGAACGCACCCATCAGTCATCAGTCTTATGCTTAACCTCAACATCAACACATGTCGTTTTCATTACAACATCCAATGGTAGCGTCATTCATTCACTATCCGAAATCTAGTTCTTAATTGTTGAACAATATATAAAACTTGTAGGATTTTTATGTAGGGATTTTGCCGCACGCACTCCAATTTCGACATCCTAATTCGAGTAGGTCTTGTTCGACGTCGTCACGCCAGCGCAGTCGGGGGCTTTCTCTACGACGCACTCCGGATGAGTGTTGATGGAATACTTTATAAACCATTCGTTGTTGTGGAGACCTTGCAACGTGGCCGAGCCATCTAACTCGATTAGATTTGATGAAACCGATAATATCGCTACCTCCGAGAAGTTGCTTTATTTCGTGGTTCCAATATTCATTGTTCGCAAATTTAATAGAACCAAAAATTAAATAAGAGCCCCTGATGTAATTTAAGTATTTTTTTTTTATAAAAAGTCAAAGGACGTCTAAGAAACTTTTGCATATGCTAGAGCCGGCAATGCTGTATCCAATTTCATATTTCAATTGAAATTTGACATAAAATATCGAATAAGCTGATAACATCTACGACTAAAGAAGTGTCACTTCCTCCGCGAGCTTATGTGGATGAGACTCAGGGTTTTCTGTTACTATAAAGGGTAACCTGAATATCCTGAATAATTTTAAACGTTCTAAGCTCACCTGCTTCTCTTGTAAAAAATGAAAATCTAGATTTCTACACTATTTTCGATACCAACATATAGATAATTCCAAAATACATCTCTCCGCGTACAACACTGATCATAAGACGAAACGAACTTCCGGTAATTTTTAAACATGCCCTGATTAAAATCTATTCAATCATCTATTAAATTACTTCAGTGTAGCGCACTATATTTATATATACTATATATATATACAGTACACTAACAAAATGTTGATTTAATAATTGCGTATCCGACGGCATCACGCATTTTGCAACAAGACAAGTAAAAATTATATACATACGTATAATACATAAATTTTGTATATAAAAATTTTCTGTTCTTTTGTAAAATTTATGATTGGATTAAAAATATTGACCAATAGTTATTTAGAGAATATTATACGAAAGACATAGCCCATCCATTATCTATATATATATATATATAAACTATACACCTATATGAATATTATACTTTATGCTAATGAAATTAAAAAAAAAAAAAAAAAATTTACATCTTTGTCAGAATATTGTTAAATTTGCGTCTACACAGAAATCCTAGTTTTTTTTTTACAAAACAAAATATATTAAAACCTATTTAATAAATTTATTTTGTATTTAATATGTAAAATAATAATAAAATTTCTCACCAATGTTGTTTATAGTTCACAATCGTAAAAAAAGAAAATTTTTTTTTTTTCTTAATGTTGCTGGTTTTTTTTACGATGGTATGTTTAACTCGTACTTGCAGATGCAGTTACCGCATAGTAGATATTTTTATACTTGCCAATATTTTTTTCCGTTGCGCATACGTAAATAGTTTACGTACGAGTATAGAGTGTGTAATCCAAATCGCATTTTAATAATAGTAATAATCATAAAAAAAAAAATCTCGTAATAATTATTTTATCTCTATTATCAATAATATATATATTTATATATTTACACACTTTTTTATGTTATTAATTTACACGATTTAAAAAAAAATATTTATATTTATAAGCATAATATAATAGATAATATTAATTAATTAATTATGAATAGTAATATTTATTTATATTTATATAATTACAAAAAAAAAAAAATATTTATTATTATTAATATTTATTTATTTAAGTTTTATAATTTTAATTTTATTTATTATATAAAAATAATATTTGGTATCAAACTTTAAAGTGTTTTGTTTTATTTATTTTAATTTATTTATTTTGTTCTTGATCACATTTTATTTATTTTAGTCAAAAGTCATGACTTAATTTTCATCTTATATATAAATACTATTAATTTTATATTATGAAGATCAAACCAAAAAATAATAATAATAATAATAATAAAATAATAATTTAAACTTTTTTTTATAATCCAGCGTTTTAACAAAATATATATAACAACAACAATGTATAACAATTTTTTTTTTTTAGGTATTCTCGTTTATCTGCTTGAAAATTGATCACGACATTTTTGTACTTGTCCCAAGACACGATCGATGCGATCGTTTAATATTTTTATTGATTTTTCCGGTAGTGGTGGAAGGACATCACGTATTATCGTTGTTGTCGTTCTTTCAAAAATTTCCTGTAACTTTTCGCCTACACCTTCGACCCGTAACGATTGAAGCGCATTTATCGTTGATTTACGGAATATGCACAAATTGTCGAGTAATAGTCCGTGATACGCTTCATATTTTTTAAGCAGTCGATATCCGTGCAGTAGACCCGACTCATTATCGAGAAATATTAACAGTTCGGTATCGCCCTGTTTTGCGAGATTATGGGCGGGCGCCGCCATTATATCAGCATTCCATTGATAATTATATAAATTATTTACAACTCGGTCGAGATTCGCGATCAAATAGTCGAACACTATTAGATCGGACCATTGCGCCAATTCGACTAATTTACTATAATGCTGCGTGATATTTTTTACATCGAATTTATTTAGGTGCCGTTCGAGCGGTTGAAATGATACCGGGATACCGGCCGGCTCTAAATCTGGTATCCATTTTGTGATGACGACGGGCCGGGCCGATTTCCATTGTGCATTTGTTATGTCGGTGCCGGCCGATGACCATAAATTTAAATTTAAATCGATTATTGATGTGGTGGTTGGTGCCAAATTGGTCATATTTAATAGTTGCGCCAAATAAAAACTAAATATTTCGCCTTGTATTTGATCCGTATTTTGTCGATAGCGGGCACATGCACGTTTTCCATCCGCAAACACAACCATACGATTTTGCATACGACCGCAACCGGTTTCAAGTCGCACAATTACACCATTCTCCGTTATATATTTATTCCACGTATCCGAATGTTCTAATTTATAGCCGTGCGGTAAACGACTTTCGACCGTCGGCCCCCAATATATATCATTATCGATCACACCTTTTAATATTTTATCATCATCATTTCGTTTTTGTATAAAATCGGTACTTGCCGTCGTCTCGATTCGTTTAATAAATTTCTCTTTCGAATCGAATATTAATTTATTGGCCGCCTTCGTATCGTATGGCGTTAGTAAATTATTTGGTGAGCCCGTATCTAATTTTAAACCATTACTGGTGACAAATGTGACGGCCGAATGAATTGCGGCTGACTTATCATAATTTCGTAATGTTTTATGATGTGATGCTGTCGATTGGGAATCGATTGCGGTCGATGATATCCCAATTAGTGGAATAAATGCGCCTATAAGTAATCCTAATGTGAATGCACACATAACGCCCATTAAACAAGTTTTACGTTGAAATGTTCTTTTACGACTTGATGTAATTAACATGACACTTTTTACTTCCAGTTTACTATCAGCATTGCCTTTTTCTAATGTGTGAATATCGATCATCTTTAGACGAAAAATCTAAAGATATCGCAGTCCGTTTGTTTTTATTTTTTAGTTAGATTTATTTTTTCTTTCTTATTTTTATAACGGTTTTATTTATTTATTTCTATTTGTTTTTTTTTGTGCTTGAACTATTTATTTTATTTGGAGATGTGATTTGTTTTTTGTTATTCATTTATTTAATATTCATCACAACACTGTTACAATTCATTTTGCTTTATTTATTTATTTAATTTTTTTTTGCTTTGCTTAATTAAATTATTACACACTTTATATTCTTATGAATTCTTTTATTTTTTTTTTGTTTGAAGACACTATTCCTTTATAATTTTTTAACTTTTTGTTAAGAGCACCAAAATCATATAAGATTTCTTTTTTTTTGTATTTTGTATTTTTAAATATTTTCACACCCACTGATGAGATTATTTACCTATTATATGAGATATATATTATAAATATATAAATATATATAAATATATATATATATATATATATATATATATATATATATATATATATATATATATATATATATATATATATATATATATATATATATATATATATATATATATATATATATATATATATATATATATATATATATATATATATATATATCCACGAACAACACTATTTTATATATTATATAAAACCAGAATATTAATAAACGCGAATCGAGAATAAAAAAAATTTAATTTATAATCAAAAAATCATATATACATTTAATTTTAATAAAAGATTCAATGGCTCAAATTAAAAATCATTGTTATAAGACGACGAGAGCTTAACTACAAAAAAATATATATATAACTCTTATAACACACGAAACTAAAAAAAATCGACTTAAGAAAAAAAAAAACTTTTTAAAAAATTCTTCTTTTATTTTTTTTTTTTATTCAGTAAATTTTGTGTGGCTATACTTTAAAACACACAACGCAAGAGCGCGCACAAAAAACGAACTGACCGGTACAAACGTAAGAATTATACTAAAGTTGTATAAATTTTGTGAGATTGTCGTTTTGTCGCACCTTGTCGACGACGACGGTATAGTACGTACATAAAAAAAAAAATACAAAACAAAAAAAAAATCTTGTATTGTTTCTGTTAAGTTCCTCTCCCAAACAAACATCACATAAGTAAAAAAAAAAAAAATTTCTTCTATACTTTGTAAGATTTGATTGAGTTTGCTGAAATGGCAGGTAAAATGGGTATTTAAGAACAAATGTTAAAGAAAATAACATAATAACAAGAAAAAAAACAAATGAATATGTATATAAAAAAAAAATTGAGTGAGAAAGATCATAAAGGAGAGAATTAATATTCGACAGACAAACCAATACAAATATATAGTTTTGTATCCAGAGACAAACATTTTTTTTTTTTTTTTTTGACAGACTGAATAGTTTTGTGCAAAATCATATAGAGCGCCCCGGTACGCGTCAATTTAACGCAAGGCGAGACGGCACCGCATCATCACATACACATATAAATAAAATACCATTGGTTTTATCTTTGTAACATATATATATATATTTACAGATTCTTAAATATTTTATTTTTCTTAAATCTTATTGATGAGATATTTTATCAATAATAATTTTTGTGTGTTTCGAACAGGTTTTATATGTATTTTGGATTTTTAAAATTTGTTTAATAATTTTTATTTTTTATTTAACGCGTTACACTTGTACATATTAGATCCGAGTAGATTACCGCGGTCACCATTAGTAATAACACCATAAAATTATTCTTATTATTATTTTTTTTTGGTGTGTGTGTGTGTTATGTTATATTATGTGTGGTGTGTCTGCTTCTTCGTGTTCATCTTATATGAAATTTTATAATTTTATGTATAATAATGTATAGATAGATAGATTGGGTTGATTTATACAACTAATTAATTTATATTGGTTTTGGCGCATTAAAAACCGTCATAGACAATATGTTATATTGGAAAAAGCAATTTGTAGGTTTTCTAATTTTGTTTTGTTTTTTTTTAATTTTATTTTGGTGTTATTTATCTATTCATGTATTATTAATTATATTATTAATAAGATGACGCGACCCGGTCTCTATATATTTGATATTGATTTGTTTGGTGTGACAAAGCTAATTGAATTCTTTTTAGGATTTCGAAAGTAGTGTGTATCTTGCCGCATGCCACCGTCGCCGCGCATACATTTTATAATATTTATAGGTGAAAGGCAAAAACTAACTAACCATTTGTGTATATGGAACAACAACAACGTTTTTTTTTCAGAGGAGTTGATTATAAGTGACACATGATTAATGAGAGGGAACTTCTAATACAATATTAGTTAAGTGTGTATATATGGGATAGATGATTAGCGGGTCATAAGATCACAGAATATACGTTTACGTATATTTAACATTTAATTTACTTGTTTTACTAGCGATTTTGTCTGTTTGATCGTTATATTGTTGTTGAAAAGGATTAAGCAGTTTTTTGTTGTAAGCGCCCAGCCTGCAAATTCATTTATCAATACGGTTTAACACTATTTTTGTATATTTATTTGTGTTAAGTTGACCTTTCTCATGCCAATTGGTATAAATATATGTATATTGTCATTAAAGTCAGATAATGGGGAAATTAACCCGACGGCTGAAATAAAATCTTTTATCTTTTTTCTAGACTTTCATAAACTAATCGTAAAACATCTAAATTCAAAGACTTTATTATGTATGAATACTGCATTCGAATCTTTTACGGTTCAAGCTGACAGTATAGTTAAATTATCGTTCGAATTTTAAATGAATTAATAATCAATTTTTTTGAAACTAAAGAGTTCAATCATTTGCCGTACTTTTTAGGGGAGTAAGCAACGATCCCTATTTTCGGACGCGTATATTTATAAGTTTATTGTTATTTACTTTATATTTTAAAAATTCGTGTTTTGAGTTTTTGGTTAATCTGGACGTTATAGGGTCTTCAGAGTATTTTCGGACTATATTATGATCGTATTATTTACTTAAAACGTTTTTATATGGCAAATGTTAAAATTAAAAAAGTTAAAAATTAAACATGTACATAAAATTTGATAAAATAAATTAAAAAAGTCAAATGTATTACATTTAGATGTTCACTATCTTAGAGATTTGCGAACTCAAACAGAGGTCACATGAACAAGGATTATGAAATACATACCAAAATAAAACCAAAAATTTACACTGTTAAATTTAAAAATATTCCAATTGAATTTGTTTTGTAGTGAAATTGAAGCATTTTTAGATAATCTTTAACATTTATATTAGAGAAGTCCTTGAGTCCCTAATAGTGTCGCTGTAAAGATCAAATAATTTTCTAACAAAATGAGATAAACATGTGAAAATTGTGTTTCAATTGACTAAAGTTTTTTAATTCTAAAGAGGGCTATTTTAGACAATGTTTCTATACTGTTATATCTCCGATCCTAGAGTTGTTGACGGAGTCTCACCTATATGACCGAATAGCTAAATAAAAACACCACGTGAGTGATGAACAAGATTTAATTATGAATTTTTAACTAGTCGAGCGTATTTTTAAACAATTGTGGTTTTTGATTTCAATCTATTTTGCACGTGAATTTGGAATAAAAATATATCTCGTGTGGTTATGGGTTTGTGTGAGTAGTGTGGTTATGGGGGTGGTATGGGGAAGCGGAGTTGGTTTGGTGTTGGAATTTAGGATTTGGTGGATGAGGGTTTTTGTGTGTATGGGAGTATGGTGGTGTGTATGAAGGTGTCAATGAATGATGATCCCATATCATCATCCTTTGACACCTTCATACACACCACCGGTGTTACGGTTAGGTGGGTGTGTGTGTGTGAGTGGATGTGGGTTATTAGGAATCATTTTGAAGGTTCGAGAAACCGAGGGGCGCAAGGGGCAATGATTTTAGGAAAAATAAAAAATAAAAAAAATTTTATTTAATGAAATTTAATCATTTTTTTGCTCACTCATTTAACATCATACTGTCGAACTGATCAGCAAAAAATATTGGTTTCGTGTGAGGAATGTTTTTAGTATTTTTTAGCTTTATTATAGTTAATTTTTATTTTTAATTTTATTTTTATTTGTTAATTGCGCGCAACGTAAACCATTGTTATAGCGATGAAATCGCTAATTTAGAAATGATTTATTTTTAGATAAAGTTTAATGTATTACATAAATGAATTAAATAAATCTATGATTTGAAAAAAAATATTATTAAGTTAATAAATATTAAAAATCGTAAATTTAAAGAAATCTTCTATTTATTTGAAGAAATAGCTCTTCAATTTCAATAAACTAAATTATATATCCAATAAAGTTCTCTATCAACTTGAAAAATTATTTTATTATTGAAATGACATTTAATCAATCAATTAATCAATTTGAAAAATAATTTCATTAATTAAATAAAATTATTTTTCAATTTACGAATTAATATCATTAAATTTAAATAAATTATTTAAAAAAAACTTTTTAAAATACCACGTTTTTCTAATGAACTAAAAAGTGTAACAAATCCCATTCTCATTTTGTTCATGGTAATGGAATCCGTTGCAGACTCACCTTCATTTGATCCACGCAGCTTTTTCAGCCGGCTAGCTTTCAGTGGCTGGAGGGGTATTTTGTGGACCGAAGGAAAGCTTGATTTTCTTTAAAGATAATCAGGGCCATTCGCAGCAAATAGGCGGTGAACACAAGAATACCTCCAAATCTGCACCTCAGGGCAATCTGAATAGTAAGGTTGATGCCTCAATAATGGGAGTACACAAATGGAATATTACTTTCGACGGGTTACCTGGTGGGCCCGCAGTTGAGCGATTTTTATACCGAGTCGAGCGCCTTTCAAGCGCAAATAAAATTTCTTCCGAGCGCTTAATCAATGATTTGCATTTGCTTCTTATGAAAAGTGCCCTTATGATTGGTCATTTCTTGAGCGTACGGGCAATGTTGATTGGGAAACTTTAAAGCAAGGACTTTTGGAAAGATTTAAAGACCGCAGAACTAATGCAGAAATTCGCCAGTCAATTTTATTCATCAAGCAAAAATCTGATGAAACTTTTTTGGATTTCCACACTCGTGTGATAGATGCCTCTTTATCTCTTAACACCCCTCTCATCGACAGCGATCTTTGTTTCATCTTGCGACCTATTACGGGGGTACCTGGAAGATATTAAATGCCGAAAAATCGGAGAGACGTGTAACATTTAGGCAAGTTCAAGAAATGAATCTCGATAATCCCGATTATACCGGACATAATTATAAAGAAATAGGCTACATGGTAAATAACTATCCCAACTGTCCTAAAATGATGAACTATGATCCTAGAAATATTCAAGCAAGTTCTCAAATCGATGCTTCTCCGCCATATGCAAATCGACTTATCGACTACTCTCAAAATGAGTACCGCAATACTCTTTGTGCCTTAGGGTCGAGTAACCGACAAAATAATACTCAGAATTATCCGACAATCAACTTCACAATATATTGCTAGACATTGTTTTGGGTGTGGTGCACCTAACGTGATTCGATGAAATTGTCAGGCGTGTAATTCTTCATATGTGGGAAACAACACGTAAAGATACTACAGTTACCGATGTTATTTCTACTTTAGATTCAAAATCCACCCAAACTTACTTTACAATACCTACCGTAAAACCGCGACACCGGACATTTAAGTACTAGTACTGGTCATTGCGTCGAACCTTAAAAAATATGATCTGCGAATCTGTCTTGCATACAACTGTCCACGATGACCGCCCATATGCTAATGTATTAATCGCTGGCATTCCCTACACTGGATTGTTAGATAGCGGTGCAAGCATTAGTGTTCTTGGAGCCGGATCCGGACAATTCTTACACCAAAATCGCATTAAAGTGCACCACTTTTCTTCCTTTTTAAAGACGGCAGGTGGGCAAAAGGAAAAAATAATTGGACATGTAATTCTACCGGTCTCTTTTAATGAAAAAGTGAAGCGCGTTCGTCTCCACATTGTTCCAGGATTAATGCAACCACTTTATCTATAGGAATCGATTTCTGGAACTCATTTGGCTTAGCTCCGGCCTTAGTAAATTCCATTGATTTGGCGATACCCGCCAAAGTAATCGTCACCAACTTTCTCCCGAAGACGAATTTCGATTAAAGCAAATCATCGCTGCATTTCCTTGTTCCGAAAAAAATGGATTAGGTCGCACTAATTTAGTGACCCATGTGATAGAAGTCGGTTGTGCAAAACCCGTGAAACAGAGATACTACCCTGTATCCCCGGCAGTCCAAGCTGAGATATACAAAAAGTTGGATAGGATGTTGGCGCTGGGAGTGATAGAGGAGAGTCAAAGCGCATTTTCCTCACCGATTGCTGTTGTTCGCAAGGGCAATAGTAAGGTGAGGCTATGTCTTGACGCCCGGAAGGTCAACCTTTTGGCAGATCCCTCTTGACGTGGCATCGCGTGATAAAACTGCGTTCACTGTTCCGGGCCGATCCCTTTATCACTTCACAGTGATGCCCTTCGGTCTATGTAATGCAAAGTACTTAGGTCATGTGATTGGTAACGGAATAATATGCATGGATCCCGACAAAATACAAGCCATTTCAGACTATCCAACTCCCAAAACCATAAGGCAACTTAGGCGATTTCTGGGAATGGCGAGGTGGTATTAGCGCTTCTTCTTTTGCTACGTCGGCACCTGTGTTGCGCAATCCGGATTTTACGAGCCCATTTTTTATTCAGTGCGATGCGAGTTTGAATGGTATATGAAGTGTATTCTTCCAAAAATCGACCGAAGGTGAACATCCAATAGCGTACTATAGTCACAAGCTTAATTCTGCCCAACGGAAGTACAGCGTTACCGAGCTAGAGTGCTTCTCGGCAGTTTTGAGCGTGAAAAAGTTCAGACCATATGTGGAGGGCTACACCTTCACTATCATCACGAACCATTCTAGCTTGAAATGGTTGATGGATCAAAGAGACTTATCTGGAAGGCTAGCGCGGTGGAGTCTCCAATTACAAGGATACAATTTCAATATTGAATATAGAAAAGGTTCTCAAAACGTGGTCCTCGATGCTCTATCCAGAATAAGTCCAAAGCATTTGATAAGCGGACGGTGCGTGATGATGATGGGAGTGTACCACCTCTACATGTGGATCTTGACTCCCCTGCTTTTCTAGATCCTGCTTACCTTGACAGAATTAATTCTTTAAAAGAAAATAGAACAGCTAAAACCAACTATAAAGAACCTAATGGCAAATTATACATACTTCCAAACTCGGACACTCGCTCTTTAAATGATATCTCTGCGTGGAAATTAGTAATTCCTGATGTGTTAGTTCCTTCTTTATTGAACCAATCGCACAACTCTCCTACCGGCGCTCATTTTGGTCAGTCAAAAACACTAGAAGTGTTACAACGTCATTTCTATTGGGCGACGATGGTTCGTGGCGATGGTTTCGAAGGAGTTCGTTTGGTAACACATACTTATTAATTCTTTTAGACCAGTACATAAAAATTATTTTGTTGGAACCTATTAGAGCAGCCACTGCCAATCATGTAGTAAAATTCCTCAAACAGCGTATTTTTAATATTTTTGGTGTCCCAGAAATACTTACCACCGATAATGGACCACAATTCAAATCCAAACTGCTAGCGGAGTAATTGGAACACTATGGAGTTTTCCACCAATATACACCAATCTATACTCTCCGCAATCTAATGCGTCTGAGAGGGTGAATAGAACAATACTCGCTGCTGTACGTTCTTACGTAAACGATCATCGTAAGAACTGGGATACACATATTGAAGAAATTAGTGCTGCCCTAAAAAACGCGGCTCACCACTCTACCGGATTCTCACCGTACTTTTTAACGTTCGGGCAACACATGGTCATCTACGGCTCGTCTTACAAATTAATGCGTGATCTCAATCCATTAAGCGATAGACAAGCATTGGTCATGGACATTAACAATCGACTTTCTACTGCTCAAGAACTAGATTTGTCCCATCTTTATAATGCTTACCAAAGAAATGTTCATACATATAACTTACGCAGTAGACGAAGAAGTTTTGAAATAGGGCAAAAAGTGACGAAGAACTTCGGAACTTCGTTCAAAGCAACGCTGCTGCCAATTTTTCTGCCAAACTTGCGCCTAAGTTCGTGAAAGGCAGAATAATTAGGAAAATAGGCAATGTCTCGTATGAAGTTGTCGACAACAATGGCAAACCATTGAGTGTCTATCATGCCAAAGATTTCCGGTGAAAAATTTCCCCGTCGTTAGTTGTCGTCTTATATTTCCACTATGTTCCTTTTTAGAAAATCGAATTAGATCTCCTTATGGAAGTTCATTATCATTAGTTACTCAAACTCAATTTCAATTTTCATAACCATGCCAAAATTTGATTTATGTGTATCAATTTTCTTTATATATGATATCAATTTTCTTTTCTAAAATGCGCCCCACGTTTTTAGTTGTAGAAAATTGGTGCTAGTTTTAAGTATAAATGCCCAGATAATTTTATATGCCCAGAAAAAAAAATATTTTCTTCTTTTTAGTGCATTAGAAAAACGTGGTATTTTAAAAAGTTTTTTTTTTATATATTTTATTTTACTCTTTATAGTTGTACGAATTTTGAATTTTGCATTGCTCCTTCGAGAATTATATGCTCAAAATTAGTAATACACATCTTAAAAACAGTCGCAAGAATGAGGCTCCATCTAAAGCTTACCGGAACAATTTAGATCCAGGTGTCATTCCTGATGTAATCCAATGTTTGACACAGTCTAAACAGAGACTTTTGTCTCGTATAGTCCCGTTCATTAAAGTCATCAAATTTGATGGCCGCTTCGGCCTGTATGGCTTTATGGGACATGCTACGCTTTTTGCTCGCGACATTTTCGAGCTTAGCGAGAAGATTCCTAATATGCTCCCAAGAGCTAGCAATGACGCTGGTATTGTAGTAGTGACTGAGACGCTCGAGAACTTGATTGTCTCACGGGACTACACAATATTCCGAGACCGCATTTATGCCGCACTACGTTAGCTCATTGCAAATAACCCGCTATAAAAAGATGTCACGATCAATCATTTTGACAGACTTGATCCACAATACATTATTCGTGTCACCTGAACAACCACAGCAACAACAGCATGTTATTTATGAACAAGGTAATGACGTAGAAATACGAAATGTCTACGTTGCTCTCGATAGAAATGTTAACATTTCAAGAATTGTTAGAGCTACTTGGAATCAAAGCAGTGCTTTGCAATGGTTCTTGCAAACATTGTAAGAGCTGTTATTATTTCTCCAAGTCAATGGAACACAAACATATTGTATAGCAATATGTATGCGGGAGATGAAAAATATGCTTTGATACGACACTCATGTATATGAGAAATGTTAAAAAAAATTATAACAAAATCCCTACATTTTACTCTCAGCCCCCAAAATTTTGTCATGACAGTTTACAACTATCATGATAGCAAATATTTTCGGGGCTGAGATTAAAAATGTGGAGATTTTTTGGGCTGAGAGTTAAAAATGTCATGATAGCAATAATTAGTGTTGCCATCGTATTTTTCTGGGATGGATGCTACCTTCATATACATATTTTGTTCGTAGATTTTAGTTTTATTACGTTTGAATAAAGTTTTGAAGGATTTTTGTTGCAATAGACCTTTTAAAATAAATCACATTTTTTGATCTTGAACCATCTTTTTGTTAAGTTTATTGCTAAAACTTCAATAAATCGACAAGAAGTCATCGTACCGAAATTATCTATTAGTATTCGTTTTCAAGGTTTCTAAATTCTCTATAAAACGGCTAATTTGGACTTGGGAATGAAATATCGAGCAAGTTCGCGTACAGCCTCAAACAACAGCATATTATTATTTTTTTGACAATTTTTATTTTACTAAAAAAAAAATACGTATCGAAGAGAAGACAAAATTTCCCAATTAGGAACAAAATTATTTTTATAAGATACAAGCGTTCAAATCTGGGTATTTTTTTCGAAAAAAAATTCTGTTCCGATTTTTTTTTGACTCAGTGTATATTATATAGTACAATGCCTATATAGGTGGCTATGGGAAGAGTGGGATGCTACTTGCTATATGGGAAGAGTAGGATTATAATATAAACTGTACTATGCGAATAAAGAAATCGAAACAAAATCTTGTTACGACGAATCGGAGTCGTAACAAGTGAGAACTTCTATTACAATATTAGTTAAGTGTATATATGGGATAGATTAAGTGTATATATGGGATAGCGGGTCATAAGATGACAGAATATACGCTTACGTCCGTTTGATCGTTATATTGTTGTTGAAAAAGATTATACAATTTTTTGTATGTAAGCGCCCTGCATGCAAATCCATTTAACAATGCGATTTAACACAATTTTTATATTTTCATATATATTAGGTTCATCATTCTCATGTCAATTTGTGTGGCATAATGTCATTGTGTGATTTGTGATGTAATATGTCATTAAAGTCAGATAATAAAGAGTTTAGCCAGTAGACTGTCATAAACTATATAAAATATAAATTCATAGTCTTTTAGATATAACTATATTGCATTCGAATCTTTTACGGTTCAAGCTGACAGCATATAGTTAAATTATCGTTGGAACTTTAAATGCATTAAAATATTTGAAGAAAATCATTATTGTTAAACAATAATCAATTTTTTCGAAACCAAAGAGTTCAATCATTTGCTATACATTTTAGGGGAGTAAGCAACGAACCCGATTTTCGAATGCGTATATTTATAATTTTCTTCTACAGTATATTTTTGAACTATTTGTTGATCGTATTGTATTTCCAATAAAATTAAAATATTTACAAATCAATCATGTACACATAAAATTTGTTAAAATAAAAAAAAATCGGATTTATTAGTGAAACGGACCTACCTTCACTAAAGTCAATGGTAGTTCAGATATAAATTTAAATATCTATAAAATTCTTCAAAACTATTCTTAAGCAGAAATTTAAAAAATAATAATATGTTGATAAAATTTCTCTTAAAACAAAAATAAATTGATTTAGATGTTCACTATATCGATGATTGCCAGTTGAAAGAGATTTCAGACAAATAAGGTATATATGTATATATGTATAGCGACCGAAATCAAACTTTAGTTTAATTTCAATCCATATCCGTTTACAATTTATTTACAGATTAATTATCCATTTCTTATCTAACCTTCCTGCACCCTACATTATATGTATTATGATTGTCATTTATTAACAATGCAAATAATTTCGTATTATGTATCTTCTCTTTGCGTCATCATATTGATAATGAATTTATTTTGTATTTACCTTTTTACTATTACCTATTTTATATATGTACTTAATAATAATTGTAATGCTAGAAATATTTAATGGTATGGGTTATTCTTTTTATAATAATATATAAAATATTAAAACGAAAATCAAATGTGTTGGCTTTTATTTATAAACAAGCTAGTCAGTGCGTAGTTATTTGTGAAAATAGTTGTGAGTTTCTCGGATCGTCGAGGACGTCCATGTGCCCCTTGGATCTTTATCCAAATCCGACCTCAACAACTATATATATGCATAGCTTAAAACTTGAATTAAATTGAAATTAGCGAGCTTACCGTGGGTCGGAGTTAGTTCACTAATTTTAAATAATGGGTGACTTTTTTAAGCTGAAACTTTCAGATATATCGGAATATACTCTACGAAAAAATGATTATTATCAAAATTTAATCATTCCAGGAGGGAGGGGGAGAGGATGTGATGGGCTTCATACATTAGTGCTAGAATTAGTACTCCTCCTCCCCTTTTTGTAGGAGGGGCGGGGTAATTTTGAAATTTAAATAGGAACCCTTATTTTTTTATTGCAGATTCGGATTCTACGGCTTAAAGTGTAAATACTGGAAACTAGTCTTAAACAAATTGTATTTCTTAAACTAGGAAAATAATAAAAAAAATAAAATAGAAAAAGAAAAAAGCAAAAAAATTAAATAATTTTTTTTAAATGTTTCAAAAAAATCCTACGTACTTTAAGCCGTAGAATCCGAATCCGCAATAAAAATAGGCGCTCTTATTTAAATTTAAAAATTACCCCACGCTTCACCTACAAGAACAGAATGGGAGTAGGGGTACTAATTTT
The DNA here is from genome assembly GCA_932526605.1 of Nephrotoma flavescens. NCBI lineage: Eukaryota > Metazoa > Arthropoda > Insecta > Diptera > Tipulidae > Nephrotoma > Nephrotoma flavescens. Next base: position 189,302,809 of record OW052222.1, on the reverse strand, counting down.
AGCACTAATGTATGGTAATATTTGGATGTTCTGCTTATTTAAAATTAAATATCCTGAGAGTAACAGCAAAAAAGTGGAGATACGTTCAATAAAAAAAACTAATTTGGGGCTCTATCATTCTAAGAAAGATCTGTGCGACAAATGCGAGGTAATGCGAGACTTCGATATAATGAAATCTACCCAAAGCAAACTGGTTAAACTTTTAAGCTTTGATATGCAGAATGTCTTCCAACTGCCCAAAGCTAACAATTTCAACTTCTTTTATAGGCGAAAATATTGCGTTTATAATTTAAAGGGAAAGGTTTATGGTGATAAAGAAGTTTTAAATGCAATTTGGTACATATTAATATTAACATCATTTACATTTTTAGGTATGAATCTATTTGTGGCCGCGAAGCTACTCGCATTGCCAATGCGCTTATAAAAATGTTGGGAAAATATATTAATTCTCATCATCACAAACCGCCATTTTTTGTTCAGATAGCTGTGTACCGCAAATAAGATTTGCATTATGACCTTTGCTCTACAGCAATTTTTAAATACAAGTTAATCGCCTGCTCTGAACTGGATTGAACATAAATTTTTGGAGGCCAGCCACAGCAATATCCAAGACATTGACTCTGCGGATAGCAGTTTGGGAAGAAATTTTAAAAATAAATTTTTATATTTCCCAATTACCAGAGGGAAGGCAAGAGTTCATGGCGATACAAATGAAACCTTCGGATTACAAGGATTACCATAACGCAACCTATAAGTTGAACTACAGTTAAATACAATATAAAAAGGCTAAATATTTAATTTATGAGACGGGGTCACCTTACATAAAGTATCGCTGTGGTTATGATAGCGATTTTATTTCTGTGAAAATATTACAGAAAAAAATCGAAAAATGATACCGATTTACCTACAATTCTGCCTCTCTCAACTAGTGGAAAAATCTCTTCACTGAAACTAAAAGATTTATCTGACATGCTTATTTTTATGCCACCGGTGGATCAGGTGTTTTATGAGAATGTAATTGAAAGCCAGAATGACTTTCATCGTCTAATGGTGGGCATGTTTCACATCCAATTCAGAGTAACGAACCAATGCAAAATAAAAGAGTCGTAGCCAGAGCAAAGAAAAATAAATTTAGGCAATATTTACATTTTGTCAATTAATTCAACTATAATGTGCTTATATTTTGTATGCAATGGATTTATGATATTTTTGCTTAAATAAATGGGTTATAATTTTTTTTATAATATTATTTTATTAAACATTACTTCGTGTTTACTAAAAATTAGTATTTTCAAAAATCGAGAATATAGATAAAATGTTATGGACACAGACTAACTTTCTAGCTAAACTTCAAACGCCGATTTCTCCAATATAGGCGGAATGGATATAGATAAGAATAATTCTGGGATAACAAAGAGCAATATCATTGAACAATCATCTTTCCAGATGCAGCTTTATCTCGATAGATGATAATTTGTGTGTCCTTATCCTAACCAACATTTTTATGCTACCTTTCAAATGGAATCACTCGCTCACCTACTTACAAAACTTCAGTTTATACGATCTGCACATTGCAAGCTCCATGCCCATGCCATGAAAGATGAGTCGATACTAATATTTGCATTCAACCATTCAATGCTCGCAATCATATATGGAAAAATTTGATTTTTACATCCTGCCTGTGATGGGAAAACTAAAATTTATATTACAGACAATTTCTTAATTTAACATTGATTTAAATAAGTTTAAATTTCTTCCAAATAACGTCACAGTATAAATACTGCGATCGATTAAAAACGCAGAAAGCTTGAATTTTTGTAATGTTGACCAAGTGATACACTTTGAAACTATTCTCATATAACTTATAACCACAACGAGTATATATACAACAAAGTATCTGCATATTGCTTTAATGGATTTTTAAAATTGTTTTTTTTTTCTTATTTCTTTTCGTTCAAATTAAAGATTACCCAAAAAATAAGTAAAGAATTCACACAAATACGATCAATTAAAGACGAAAAAAAAAAGTTTTGATAAAAATTAATTTACTTCCATTCATTCTGCACAAATCGTCTTATATATTTGTACATATGTACATGTATGGCTAAATTCGCAAATTGTTTATATACGAAATGGAAATAACAACAGAAAAGTAAAAAAAAAATAAAAAATCTGCATATCACAAAGGTAAACATTAATATAGAAAATGACACACCATAAAGATAGTATTGACTTCATTAGTTTTCAGTTTTCATCACTATAAGCAACTATAAGGCAATATTAATGTACAGTAAATCAATGTTGAAAAATTGTAATGTAATACAGCAGTATGTGTGTGTGTAATGCACTCGTACATACGAGGGGATTTCGCATTTACTTTTTTTCCGCGTTTGTACTTTGCACACACAGGAATTAATGGTTGCATAATATTTAATTGAAGTATGATTTATTATATTTCTTAAAAATTATTTTTGTTGCGTTTCGAGTTTTTATTTTTATATGCAGTTTCCAATCCACGAATAATAATGTGTGTAATATTTTTGTAGGTGTCAAAATATTATTATAACTTTTTATTTTGTGAAATCTGCATCGTTTATGTACAAGCGTGAGATGCATTTACGACATGTACATATACGTGCTTTTATTTTTATATACTGCTTCGTAACGTAATAAAATTGGGAAGCAATAAAATAATTTTAAGAAGTAAATTAACATTAATGAAACTTGGCTAGGTTCTGAAATATTTACGGTGTCAATTAGAAAACACCAATCGCAACATTATTCGCATAAGCAACCACCTTAAAACCGCACCCTTCCAGGTTTAAGAACTTGTTATTTTTGACCAAGTTCAACGGCGTGCTTCTATTGGAAGACCTATTCATTCTGAACGTCTCAACCTTCCTTCCATTTAATCTACCCAGCCCCTGAGTGACTTTTCTTACACAGATAGGAGAGTACCTGAGTGATCGCCTCTAGTTTAACGTTTTTAAAGGCCTCCTATATATCCAAAAAGTTATCTGAGTATTCCTTACGTTCAAAGAATTTCTCGATAGATCTGAGTCTCTCTGATTTCTCTTTGCAATATTCATGTTTGTATTTCAATACCCTATAGGTCTTTTGGCCTATATAAGTCTTTTGGCAATGTGAGTTTTTCTCGCCTGGGATAAATATTAAAGGCATAAATATGAGCCTGGGATAAACATAAGCTCTTAAAGATGATTCTCAGCCAGGTTAGGCAGGTTAAGCTGAGTCGCATGTTGGACATCTGACAGTATGATACCATTGGGTCCTGCTTGAATTAAAACAGTAGAATTTTATCACTGCACGAAATTAAATTTTTTAAATTGTACAAAAAATACTGTGACACGTCAACTTTGAGCAGCTGTTAATATACGAATGAGTTGACAGATCTACATGAAACTTCACACGTGTTCATAAATAATAGTACCATTTTTATAAAAATAATACGACGAACCTAATAGCGCCATCTCTTATCGAACGATAAAACTTACTGAACAACCTACTATAGGTTAATACTAAGAAAATAATGAAGGAGTAACTCATCTTGCTTGTTGTTGCGTGTTTGTGAATTTGCATCACTTCCCAGGAAAACTCCAATTAGCCAAGAATTTTGAACATCCACCTTAATGCTTGTAGTGACCAATTCTGAATTATTGTAATTTAATAACAGAAAGACATTCAGTTTTTTTATAGCAAGAAAGCAGGACCTAATTTAACCTACCTTCTTTGCCTGTAGCAGTTTATATTTAGGAGTACTAAGTCCAAGCAAATGGTCACCCATTAACCCAAGGTTCTTGGACTAAATGTAAGATGATGTTGATCTGCTCTGCTTCTATGAGCGTTAGCGCAGCCGAAGCTGCCTTCAAATGATGGAACTAATGCCTTTAATATTGAATTAACTACAGATTAAACACTATCACTCCAAGGTAGCTCAAGAAATTTGAGTTAATGGTGACTGGGTTTACTATATATACTTCAACCTCCACCACAGTTGCATCAGCGTCCTTCTCTGAATGCGGTTCCTACTGAGAATCACAAAGAGACCCCTGTAGAGAATGTTTCTGTCTTCTCATCCACATTATTGATGTTTTAAGCCGAGGCTTCCGGTATCATCGCTCAAGATAATAGCTGATCAAAAATCAGCATTTTGTTCTTAAAACTTAGTTATTTCCAGTTAAACCCCAACTCCCCGGCAAATCTTTTTGCTCCATCAACCATTTTAAGCTGGCATGATCTGTTGTTATAGTAAACGGTAACCCTTCCACATATTGTCTGAATTTCAACACAGTGAGCACCGCTGCAAATCACTCCAGTTCAGTTACGCTATAGTTGCGTTGGGCTCCGTTTATCTTTTTGGAATAGAAGACGATTGGACATTCTTCACCACTGTCGGATTTTTGAAAAAGAACACTTCCTACTCCAATTTTAGGAGCGTCGCATTCTATATAAAAGTGTTTTTTAAAATCCGGATTGCTTAAAACTGGAGGAGAAGATAAAGCAGCTTTCAATTTGCAGAACGCTTTCTCGGCTTCCTATGTCCAGTGAAATTTTTGGCAATTTTTAATTAAACGAGTAATGGGTTCTGCTATAAAGTGCAATAAAGCATCGATACCAACCGGTAACTGTAACTCCAAGAAATTGCCGGATCTGTTTAACAGAATTTGGGCGGTTGTAATTGTTAATCGCTGCCATTTTTTCGGGCTCTACTTTAAGAACGCCATCAGCCACAACGAAGCCAAAATATTTTATTTCTTCTAAAATAAATTTACTGTTGTCGATATTAATTGTTAGGTTTGCGGACCTGAGTAACCCCGCAACTAATTCTAATAAACGAATATGTTCATCAAACGTTATCGCAGTGAAGTTTATGCCAAAATATACACTGTGTCCTTTAAGTACTTAGAATTGAAAAAACACTCAAATATTGAACTTTCATAATAAAATGGAAATTTTTGAGTGAATTTGAAAAAATGAAATTTTTTACAACAAACTCACTATGAATTGCACAGAGATGATCGAAGTTGATCTGAACTGCCCCTACGGATTGCACAGAGATGATCAAAGTGGTTTTGAACTAGTAATTGATGTAAGAAACCAATCTTATCTATCCACATGCTCGGAAATTTCTGAGATTTGTGTTCATCGAGACAGAACGTCATTGAGTGTAATACGAAAATTCTTAAACATTTGAAATTATTTATTTGGAAATAACTCTATGGACATACCAGGGTATGCTGGTTATAAAGATGAAGGTTAAGAATTTTTGTATTTCACTCAATGACGTTCTGTCTCGAATAACAAAAATCTCAGAGATTTCCGAGCATGTGGAATAAATAAGATAAATAAGATTGGTTTTTTTACTTCAATTACTAGTTCAGAACCACTTCGAACGTATCTAGGCAATCCGTAGGGGATGAGATAAATAATTTCAAATGTTTCAGAATTTTTGTATTTCACTCAATGACGTTCTGTCTCGAATAACAAAAATCTCAGAGATTTCCGAGCATGTGGGTAGATAAGATTGGTTTCTTACATCAATTACTAGTTCAGAACCACTTCGAACGTATCTGGCCAACCCGTAGGGGCCGAGATAAATAATTTCAAATGTTTAAGAATTTTCGTATTACACTTAATGACGTTCTGTCTCGAATAACAAAAATCTCAGAGATTTCCGAGCATGTGGATAAATAAGATTGGTTTCTTACATCAATTACTAGTTCAGAACCACTTTGAACGTATCTGAGCAATCCCATCGGATTAGGAGCCGAGATAAATAATTTCAAATGTTTAAGAATTTTCATATTTCACTCAATGACGTTCTGTCTCGAATAACACAAATTTCAGAAATTTCCGAGCATGTGGATAAATAAGATTGGTTTTTTACATCAATTACTAGTTCAGAACCACTTCGATCATCTCTGTGCAATCCGTAGGGGCAGTTCAGATCAACTTCGATCATCTCTGTGCAATTCATAGTAAGTTTGTTGTAAACAATTTAATTTTTTAAAATTCACTCAAAACTTTCCACAAATATTAGATGTTTGCTACGTATAGTTTAAAAATATTTGTGTTTATTAAAATTTTTAGATATTATTATGAAAGTTCAATATTTGAGTGTTTTCTCAGTTCTAAGTACTTATAGGACACAGTGTATATTTTGTTATTTTGGCATAAACTTCACTCCGATTCAAGCGTTTCACTTGTTATTAATAAATCTTCTAGGTAAACGAAAATATGGTGGTGCAGTTCGCGTGGTATAACTCGATGCATGAGTCTGTACATTGTTTGAGGCGAGTTTCACAAGCAAAACGGCATAACCGTAAATTGATACAACGGACTGCCTGGCACTGAAAACGCGGTTTTATCACTCGACCTTTCATCGAGTGGGATCTGCCAGAAGCCGTCTTTCAAATCCAGACTCGACATGAATCTGGTATTATCACGACGTCCTAGCAGACCATCGATAAGTGGTATGGAATAAGCTTCCTTAACCGTAGCTTCATTCAGGCGCACTTTGCCGTTTGGCTTGCGCACTCGTGTGACAGGGAAATTCCACGAACTGCAGCTTTCTTCGATCAGTCTTAATGACAACTTACGGCCAAGCTCCTTATAGATTTCAGCTTGAACGGCTGGTGAGACCGCGTAATGCCGTTGTTTAATAGGCCTTGCATTACCAATATCAACAACATGAGTTACCAAGTGGGTTCGTCCAAGACCTAAAACGCATGAAGAAGGAAACTTCTGGATTGCTTCATTAAGTTTATAGTGTTGGTAATCGGATAAGGTAGGTTTAGCCATTTATTGTGCGCATCACCAAATACTGCGGGGGTTTTGTAATCGAGATTCCCAAGAGATGTAGTATTAGATAATGCCTGTATAGTTATTTTGAGGTTAAATTCATTGAAAAAATCCATTCCAAAATACAACTCTTGAGTTAAGTTTGTCGATAGGTGAAACGTAATTAATTTTGTTTGTCCAGCAATAGATTCGTTTTGACCATTTGCGGTTTTAATCGTGGATGGAAATAAATGAAATTTGACAGAAACATGCTCCAAAAATTGCTCACAACCTTTACCTAATAACGACACATTGGTGCCACTATCTAATAACCCATTATATAATCTACCTAGAATATCCAACTGAACATATGGACGTCAATCTCCCGATATGGAAATTAGTGATTCAGCGATTTTCTTCCTACAAATTTTGCAACTTCTCCAATATTGTTTAATTCGATTTAGTTTGCGATTTCTGAATATCTATGGAGCCACCATTTCTGGCAATTTCGATATAAATTTTTTTGAGTTGCTCCGGATCCATATTGGAGGCAGCTCCTACTCGAGTGGTGTTTTGGGGTTTCTGTACATTCATAGTACGTACCCTCGCTCACCAGTTTCCCGGAGGTGGATTACATTTGAAGCATTGATCTTGTGTGTAACTTTGCCTTCCACATCCCGTACAATTAATCGTAAAAGTCACCTGACGATTAGGATCACGATTTATCTGTTGGTTTTGGTTGGAATTTACATTAAGACGCATGATAGAGGTAGGTTTTGCGCTTGACTCTTCCCCACTAGTTCACTTCAAAAGTGTGTAATGCTTATACATTTGTTGAGGTTCATCTAACAAAGATTGCGTAGGAGATTCAGGAAAGGAATTGTATGTTGGGGCAACAGTGTCAACTGCATTTATGAACTTGCGTGTTTGACACATTAGCTCTGGAGTGAATACTGTTCAATTCCACGTCTCCTCATATGCAATACATTTCCTGAAGAGGTCATCTACGCTTTCCATTTTGACATCGGTGAGTATGTCTTGTAGACCCGTCCTCATATTCCGTTTTAAAATTTGAATAATATCCTGTTCTCCCATTTAGGACTCTAGCTGGAGAGTCATCGATATGAAATCTTGATAGAAATCACAGAAGTTCTCTCTAAATTTTTGTTTTCGGTTCTCCATTTCAGCACGATTGTCGTCATCAGACCGTAAACCTTGATAACATTTTTTTAGTTCAATCTTTAGTTTATCCTTTTAGTTTATAGGCTTTTTATATTTGTTTTTGAGAACTTTATGTAAATAATTTTCATTAGCTTTGAAAATGATGTGGATGAGACATCGAAAGCTCAGTCATTAAATTGTTTTAATTTATTTAAAATATAAAACGAGCCCTAAACCATAAAAAATTTTATTAAAAAAAACAAGGATGGTATCTCGTCCATATAGAGAATTTACAATTTAAATTTTTATGGTTTTATATTATTATTTCATTCCATATTTTCATCTACTAAGATCTAATGATTTTGATAAAAATGGTTGGTTTTCATGTGGCAGGAATAAATTGTGAAAACCCATTTAGAGTTCCAATGTAGTAACATTCAATTACACAAATTGTGATGGGCCCTGATGCCTGAAAATTTTGTTAAGAAGGTTATTTCTCAGTTGGATCAGGTTCATTAACAAATGTTGCAGATCTTAACTTTGTGAAAAATGTTTTGACTGGCATAAATCAATAGCTAACGTCCTTCTTTATTTTCTATTTTATGACATAAGCGATCTTGACGAAAATTACTTATGGTCTACATTTCTTTTAACAAAAATTCGGCTTGAACACCAGAACACTTTTGCAAATACATAATTATAATTTCTGGAAAGTATGTTTAATGTTTTTTCCATTCAGGATCAGGATCATTGGTTCCAGTGATCTTAACAAACATTGCGGTGATTTTGATTTTGAAACAATTAGTTTAGAAGACCTCCGATCCGTTCCCGTTGCGTTACATTGCATGCATGAGTTTTGGGAAATATTTTATTTGAATGCAGTAGCCATTTTTAGTTTGATTCTGGTGAAACTCAATTTTTACACAGTTTCAGTTATCGTATTTTTATATATACACTGCTGCCTAACATGCCAACTAAGCCAATTAAGACATTAAACACAATTTTGGCTACGTAAATACTACGTTCAACTTTATAAAAAATCCATTAGCGATTCATGTGCGGTTATATTTGAAAAGATAAATGTTTACGACTGATCATGATGTATTGTCAAAATGTTTTTCGGCTTTTGGTACTAAAAAATACTGAATCACACTAATTTTGAATGAAGCTACTTTAGTTGTTAATTAGATGACTTGTGAATCGACTTGACATTTTTTGACGGCATTTCTAAACCACAAATGCTACACTGGTGTAAAGGTTTGACTTTTTTCCCAAGCTAATTTATTTCTTTATGATTACTTATACAGAATTTATGTTTTGAATTTAGACTGTGTACTACAGTTCATACTTCTAAACCAGAGAGAAACTCGTCCAGGCTTGTTAATGGATATGCATTTTGAACCAGGAATCTGCTTACTTTGAGATTGCAATAAATAAGAACTCATGGAGAACTATGTTTGAAGAATTCAAACTCAGGTGATGTAATGGGAATCCGGGCTTGACAAACTCCAGCTGCTTCTGTGGTACCTTGGATAGTTGACTGTTTCGCACTTTCCGCTTTTATCTTCAGTTTTCAAACTGGTGTCTTGATCCAAAGTACTGTCCAAAAGCGACCACCTCTTGTAATAATGAAGGAACAACATGATTCAAACCAATATATCCTGGAGTTCAATTTCAGTTCACGAACCATATTCAGTCACCAGTTCAGTTTCTGTACACGGACCATATAATACAACAACTTACACCCATGAGAAATTGCTAGCTACCTGTGGTTAATATGTGCAAACGTTTGTCCCTGGATTCAATAATCCTTCTAGTAAAATCGATTGTCGGTATTTACTATCAGTGCATGCATCTGATTGGTGTTTTGTTTGTTCTACGGCCCCAGTCGAGCAGATGGTATAATATTAGATTCTAAATCAACAAACGGTAGTTTTCTAATGAATTACACAACGCGAATTTCTGGATCATAAATTGCAATTCATGGAAATTTCTCTATCACAGTTTCGTCTCCGACTCAGCACTGATCCAATCTTCAAAGATGATCTTTAAATCTTTCGATCTATGCGCTTACCTCTATTCTGTGTGAAATCTGCCTTCCATAATACTAAATGGTTATGTCGGAGAACTTGTTTGAAAGTTTCTTGTGGACCTCATTTTTGTTGAAAACCGCACAAAAGTTTTGCTTTTCTTACTTCATAATTACGCTTACCACGTGCTTTTTTCTAGCCTGTGTCTTGCATTGCTCTTGAAAGTGAATGTTATTGCGGTTGGTTCTTCTTTTCTGAGCTCGATATATATAGAGTGGCCTAACGACACTTGGTGCTAATTTTAATGGAATGGGGGCTCTTAATTTTGAGCCTTTTGTGTTGATGTCCCAGAACCATGCTTTATCAGTCCGTTTCTTCCATTTCTTCCACTTCCAGCGTGTGCTTTGGTTGAAGCAAACTCATTTTGAAATGATTTTTAAACCTTACTATTCTTCCTTAAAACAGTAACAGTTAAAAAAAAACACAATTTTTAAATTGATAGGGCCAATTTTGGCTTAGTATGTGAGTGCTAATTGAAAGCTGGTAATTGTTCACGCTCACCACTACCGCGGCGTTAATCCAAGCTCTGACTCTGTTTTCGTTATTAATTTATAGGTTTCGTGCTGGCCTCAGTCAACAACAAATCTTTTTTATCTTGCTGACACAAATTCGTGACCGCTTTCCTGCTTTTTTAGAATGAAGAAAGATTTTTTAATTAAAAGTGTTAATTTTGCTTAAAGTGTTTATGGCAAACATTAACACTGATTCACTATTTTCTTTTTATATCAACTGCGGCTTTTAAGTTATTTTGTAGATTGTTTATTACTAAATATTAGCTTCGTTCGTAACCAAAAAAAAAATCACACAAAGCACACAAAAAATTATATTGCCGACTTGTTGTCGATAGCGCATCATAATCATAAAGTGTCGGTGTCATGATTGTATATCCATTATATTCCATTAGTGAGAGTCAGCTGTGGCATTTTAAAATTGTTTATCTATCGACATTTTATTTTTCGTCTGTGAATTTCAATACTAAATTCGGGTTCGTCGCTTAGTACGCGCATTTACCTTTATCTAAGTAATTAACATATCAATCGTATTGAAGTCTTTTGATTTTCAAAATAAATCTTTTTATGTATTGTGCGATTAAGTGGAATATTATCGCTAACACGTTTTTATTTATTGATACATTAATATTTTTCGCGATTAGACTACGACGATCTTTTTTTTGTCAAGATAAAATATAAAACGTAAAGTTTAATTTTTGCATTTTAATTAAGTGCAAAAAATGGGTCTTAAGTTCCCTTAAGCTCAGTCATCTAAATATTTGGAGACCATTTTATAGGTTATTCGTCGTTTCGTCATGTATTTGCAACTTTCGAACAATTAGACGAAGATTAAAAGAAGTTAACCTAAAACAAATACGGCCCGTAAAGGTTCCACGGCTTCTTCCTCGTCACAAATCCAGCTGTTTAGAATTTGGTCATACTCATGCAAATTGGGAAACTAATCAATGGGACACTGTTCTCTTTTCAGACGAGATCAGAATCCAATTATGGAAACCAGATGGACGTAATCTTGTATACAAAAGAGTTGGAGAACGCTACGCTCCATATAACATAGTGCAAAATATGTAAGCATTGTAGGAGGTTGATACTTTCTAACATTTTCCAATGAAAAATAGCCACTATAATTCCGTATAACGCCAAATTTGTGCCTCTTTTGTGAAAAATACAAATTATTACAAAAAAAAAAATATGCGTTAATTTTTTCCACGAGTGTATGTTTGGCAACCGAAAACTAAGCACTGGTTCCATTGGAAAGAATTGCGTAACAACAACAAGCTAAAGCTATTGTATTTCTTGTATGCGCCCGGAGGCACAGGCAAGTCATTTCTCATTTCATTTATTTTTGCAACTATATACGATTACGATAAAGAATTGCAACTCTTTCGAATAGCACATTAAGCACTGACATTGCTGTCGAATATGCAATCGACTGTGATACCAACTTTCGCAAAACAATTGTTGAATATTGGGAATGGAAAAATTGCAATTGATGAATCCGTATTATATTATCAGCCAACACGATGTAAATGCCATCATTGCCACAAAATAACAGGCGAGACGACAACGTTTGAGTTCATCGATGCTCTAATGAATTAAGGCGAAGTTGATCGGTGCGACTCGCATTTGAAATTACAAGCAACAAAGAATAGGGACAATTTCTACAAGTGTGTGAACTAAATCTGGAAAAACTTTGCTTATCACACAGACAGGTGTGTTTGTCCTTCTCACTTGTGAAAAAAACTTCTAAAAACATTGTGTATTGTTGGACTGCAATATACAGAATATAAAGAACTTTATTGCCCTTTTTGCTGCTGTGTATTCCATTACTTTTTCGAGTGTCTCGGCCGGTATATAGCGATGATTTCGGCACGAATGTTTGCCTTGAGCTCGTCAATGGTCTGAGGCTTGCAGGCGTACACTTTGGTTTTTTAATAACCATACAAAAAGAAGTCCGGCGAGGGTGAAATTTGGAGGTCTGGGTGGCCAATCAATGTCGACTCTTTTTGATATCAGACGTCCAGAGAATTTTTGTTGCACATGATGAGTCAACATCCACCCATATCGATTTCCATTGACTATTTCGTGTTCTCTATAAAAATATGGCCGTTCCCCAAATGCGGTTATTTTGCTTATTAACGCCGCCAGACTGTGTGATATGGGCCTGGTCCTTCATCAAAATTAGCTTCCAAAAATCAGGTTCACAAGCATTCGAGCGACGGTTTGGCTGTATTCCAAGCGACGTGGATGGTCTCTCGGCAATATTTTTTGCATTGTGGGCGGCTATCGATATTTTTACTAGAGGCCAATTGCGAAACTAACATGTATTCCTCAAGTTATTTGAGATAATTGCGCATGATATATTTTCGTTGAAACACATATTGTTCTCTGTTTATCGCAGCATGAATTTGAAGAGGTTGACCTTCGATTACCAATTTAACTTAATTTAAATCATTCAGTATGAATAACGGTAGCCGGAAAGGAAATGGATATTTAGTAAAACATTTAACAGAATTTCACACAACATAATTTTGTTGAAACTTAGGACCCTTTAGCTTGCTAAAGCAGTTCTTCCTCCGATGAGCGTATTACCAAAAACTCGTCATTAAAATTAACGAACTCATTTGAACCCACCTGTTATAACCCTATCTCGCACGTAGATGGTAAACTTTAAATAAATGTTAGTCAATGTCAAGCCATTATCTGTCCCTGTGAACTTTTCTCTTTTCGGTTACGAGACTGTTCCATCAACACTGAAATTTTTAGTACAGTTAATTGATTTTTAGGGACCACATTAATAAGTCAAGGGGTTAGCGGCTTCTGGCTTCGTTAAAAAAGAAAAATTTTAATCCTTTTGTTATGAGGGCTCGTTAAACGATTTGTGTCCGGTTTTAATATAATAACGATATCAATCGAATTGAGGTCGTGCATTGTTAAGGGAATTGCATCGCAAGGAACTGATCATTTTCACAACCAGCCCAATTGCAGAATGTTTCGTGGCCCGTATCGTGCAATTTGACGTAAACAATGAGCCGTTTATGTTAAAAGTGGTCTAGCCATCTTCAAATTAAATAAAATTAATTCTCATATTTGCTTGTGATCAATATATTTTATTTACATGTAAATTACTAAATGTAATTAACCTGCATAACACTAATTGTGTCCACCACCCAACCTTCTTTTTACGAATGAACCTCAAACACACCACACTTGATTTCAATAGGGAAATCCAACACTTACCAGCATTTTGGTAAAAACTTTCTTGAATAATGGTTATTTCAGCTTTGATTTTAGAAAACCAAAAAAATAACACTGTTGTTGAAAATTTAATTTTAAATTTATTTTCAGGCTTCTTTGAAGCTGTAACTTTAGGTACACAGACTTCGACCACATTTGACAAGGTTCTTTTGACCCCGATCCGTTTGGGGTGTAGAGAGAACACAAAAACTTAATCTAAACGACACCACACATACATACATACACAGTAAAAATTTGGCTCCCTGAATTAAAAAAAGTTGAATTTAAAAAGGTGGACTTAAAAATAGTGTTTTTATATGAAAAAATGGGACCTTTTTTAAGTCATACTTTTAACAAATTTTCTGACTTAACAAACGTGTTTGTTTAACAAAAACAAATTTAATTTCAAAATGACACAAAAAGGCATATTGAGGTCATTTTACAAATATATTTTTTAATTCATTTTCAAAATGACTTAAAAAAGCCATATTTTATTTCACATTATAAACATAAAATTTACATTAAATGTAAAAACAAATTTTGTTTTTAATACACATAGAAATGCATGCGTATACTTTCACGTTTTTAAGAAAACGGTTTCTTGTTACAGTTTTTTGTTGTATTGTAGGGAAACATAAAAAACATGCATTTCATTTGTGAATTATTATTTGTGTATTAATTCTGAATTAAAATATGCATTTTTTAATTCATTTTGAAATTTGCAATTGTTTCTTGGACATTTTCATTAATGAAAGCATTAGCTGAAATTTTGAATGACTTTAATTTTCATTTTACAGTAAAAGCCCGATTATCTGGCATCCAATTAACCGGAACACTCAGTTAACCGGAACTTTAATTTTTATGATTTTTTTTTATCTTTTTTTTGTCTTTAATATGCATTTTTTAATTCATTTTTGAATATGCAATTGTTTTTTGCACAGTTTCATTAATGTTTGCATTAGTTGAAAATTTTGAATGGCTTTAATTTTCAAATTACAGTTCCATCCAATTAACCGGGACACTCAGTTAACCGGAAATTTAATTTTTAGGTATATTTTTCTCTTTCATATTCATTTTTTTAATTCATATTGAAATTTTCAACTGTTTTTTGAATTTTTGAGTTTTTTGACATTTTCATTAATAAATGCACTAGTTGAAAATTTTGAATGGCTTTAATTTTCAAATTACAGTAAAAGCCCGTTTATCCGGCATCCAATTAACCGAAACACTGAGTTAACCGGAATTTTAATTTCTAAGAATATTTTTTGCTTTTTCCTCTTTCTTTGCCGGAGAATTGGGATTTTACTGTAATATGAAATTTAAAGAAAATGTGCAAAAAACAATTGAAAATTTCTAAATGAATAAAAAAATGCATATGAAAGAGAAAAGAAAGAGAAAAGGCAAAAAAATCATAAAAATTAAAATTTACGTTAACTTAATGTTCCGCTTAATTTGATACTGCATACTCCAGGCGCCTACTGTAATATGATAATTAAAGCCATTCAAAAATTTCAACTAATGCTTTCATTAATGAAAATGTGCAAAACACAATTGCAAATTACAAAACGCATAAGAAAGAGAAAAAAGCAAACAAAAATCATAAAAATTGAAATTCCGGTTAACTGAATGTTCCGCTTAATCAGATGCCAGATAATCAGGCTTTCACTGTAATTAGAAAATTAAAGCCATTTCAAATTTTCGACTAATGCTTTCATTAATGAAAATGTACAAAAAACAATTGCAAATTTGAAAATGGATTAAAAAATACATCTGAAAAAGTATAAGCAAAAAAAAAATCCTAAAAATTAAAATTCGCTTAACTGACTGTTCCGGTTAATTGGATGTCGGATAATCGGGCTTTTGCTGTAATATGAAAATTAAAGCCATTTAAAATTTTCAACTAGTGCTTTCATTGAAAATGTGCAAAAAGCAATTGAAAATTTCAAAATGAATTAAAAATGCGTATGAAAGAGAAAAGAAAGAGAAAAAAGAAAAAAAAATCATAAAAATTAATTTTCCGGTTAACTGAGTGTTCCGGTTAATTGGATGCCTGATAATCGGGTTTTTATTGGAATATGAAAATTAAAGCCAATCAAAATTTTCAACTAATGCTTTCATTAATGAAAATGTGCAAAAACAATTGGAAATTTCAAAATGAATTAAAAAAATGCATATGAAAGAGAGAAAAAAGCAAAAAAAAATCCTAAAACTTAAAATTTCGGTTAAATAAGTGTTCCGGTTAATTGGATGCCGGATAATCGGGCTTTTACTGTAATATTAAAATTAAAGCCATTCAAAATTTTCAACTAGTGCTTTCATTAATGAAAATGTGCAAAAACAATTGAAAATTTCAAAACGAATTACAAAAATGCATATGAAAGAGAGAAAAAAGCAAAAAAAAATCATAAAAATTTAAATTTACGGTAACTTAATGTTCCGGTTAATTTGATACCGCATACTCCGGGCGTCTACTGTAATATGATAATTAAAGCCATTCAAAAATTTCAACTAATGCTTTCATTAATGAAAATGTGCAAAACACAACTGCGAATTTCAAAACGCATAAGAAAGAGAAAAAAGCAAACAAAAATCATAAAAATTGAAATTCCGGTTAACTGAATGTTCCGCTTAATTAGATGCCAGATAATCGGGTTTTCACTGTAATAAGAAAATTAAAGCCATTTCAAATTTTCCACAAATGCTTTCTTAATGAAAATGTGCAAAAAACAATTGCAAATTTGAAAATGGATTAAAAATACATCTGAAAAAGTATAAGCAAAAAAAAAATCCTAAAAATTAAAATTCGCTTAACTGACTGTTCCGGTTAATTGGATGTCGGATAATCGGGCTTTTGCTGTAATATGAAAATTAAAGCCATTTAAAATTTTCAACTAGTGCTTTCATTAATGAAAATGTGCAAAAAGCAATTGAAAATTTCAAAATGAATTAAAAAAATGCATATGAAAGAGACAAAAAAGCAAAAAAAAAATCCTAAAACTTAAAATTCCGGTTAACCAAGTTTTCCGGTTAATTGGGTGCCTGATAATCGGGCTTTTACTGTAATATGAAAATTAAAGCAATTCAAAATTTTCAACTAATGCTTTCATTAATGAACATGTGCAAAAAACAATTGGAAATTTCAAAATGAATTAAAAAATGCATATGAAAGAGAAAAGAAAAAGAAAAACGCAAAAAATCCCAAAAATTAAAATTACGGTTAACTGTGTGTTCCGGTTAATTGAATGCTGGATAATCGGGCTTTTACTGTTATATATTTTTACGTTTTATTTCGATCTTAAACATTTTCGCATTTTATTTAATTTTCTAAATTACTTAACAATACACATTTTATGGCATTTATAAACATACTTCTTAAATCAATTCAAAATGACTTATGATTTGTATAAATAAAGTCACCTTTTTTTATTTCATTTCCATTTATACAGATTTTATGTCAATTTTAAAATGAAATAAAAACGCTGGTTTTAAGTCCAACAAAATATCATTTTTAAGTCAGCCTTTTTTAATTCAGGGAGCTTAATATTTAATTAACCTTAAAGCTATCAAAATTCAGGTTCGTCGCCTAGCTGGATTTATTGACATGAGCAATACGAGAAAGTCTTTTGTATTATTAAAAATTTTGTCAAATATTTTTCAGAAATTGATCGCTCGAAACAAGATAAATATCCAGCAGCGCTATGCGGAAAATGATCATCATTTGGGTGTTTGATATAGCAAATTCAGGTTCTACTCGGAACTTTGCTTAACTCTTGTACCTTGTTACGTTCGATTTATATATTTCTATCCATTATAACTTCTCAAAGGGTGATAACTTCCATTTGGAAGGTATTTTATCGAACTGCTCTTGATATAAGTTAATAAATACTGTAACTGTTCAAAATCAATTTCTATAATTTCAACATTAAAAAAGATTTTCAAGATATCAAGTAAGTATTTATTTACAATATCGAATTATTAGATAAAAATATTCTTTAAAAAAACTATATGATGAATAAATTATCTTAAACACAATATTTTTTTTAATATAATCCCAACTTATACGGTAAATTGAAACCAAATTGACCATATATAAGAACGGTTTTAAGTACCTCATCAAAAAAATCTACTGCAGTGTACATACGGGTTCGAGGCATATATCGTGTAGTGTTTTTAAAAGATTATTTACGAGTATATCATACGAGTATGTATGTACGTGTAGATATAATTGTCTATATATGCTTATAAATTTAAAAGTGCTGTACAGTATGATGCATGCATGAGAATAAAGTAACAAAGATCTAATTCTTTTTTCAATATACCGCGGATAGAAACCACTATCGTGATTCCATTGAAAAATATTACTCTTCAAATTTATTAAATGTTTCGTAATTTTCAAAAACAATGAGATATAGTTAGAGGATTTAGATTGAAGCAAAATCGACTATGAACCGAGCATTTTATTGGACGAATTGATTTATTGAACAAAGTTTTAAAATTAATTTGTTCAATTTCGTAAATATTTTTAATTGCAGTTCTGCTGGGAGGAGAGTCGCAGTGAACTGGAAAGTGGCAAATCTCCTTTCACTAAATTCTGAGTGCCTTTGATACCCAGTATGGAAGGGTGAACTCATGGCGCCATAAAACCATCGACTGATAACCATGGCGAACTGAGCGTCACATCTTCCTGCACTCCCAAATGTCCAAGTAGTGTAGGTACCATTGGTTTGGGATATCCATATGAATGGCCGAATGGGCAGGTGAATGTTGGAGGGGCGGTGGCGCTAGGGGCCGGGATGCTCGGTGAGCCAATGGGCTGGATTAAGTTGTTATGCAACCCGTCCTGATGATCGACTAGGCTGGGGCTCATTTAACAAAGCCCAGTCTTGAACGGAGCACTTTGGAGCCCGTATGCTTGCGTATACGGATCCCTGCACAGGTGGATCTGCATTTCTCTGACACTCGTGGGAAAAAACATGAATGATCTCCCTTGTAAATGGCAAGGGTAAGCGACACCATGGCATCGAAGCCAGGAGGAAGCGGAGTCTACCGCCTAGCAAAATAGAGGGAGATTGTAAAAGATCCCACCGGCGAAGCGACGGTACAGAGAGAGACGGTTGGCATTCACAATTTTAGAGAAACTGGCTCTAACCCCTGAGGCGCAGATTACACTAGAACAGAAAAATCTTTGGCATGGGCTAAGAAAACTGTCGGCTGCGATAGCTCGGAAAGGCTTCTTGTGTCTAAAAAACAGAGGACATAATGTCGGGTGCTCCTAAGGACCATAAACTGAAGCTATTCATTGCGATACTAGAGGAGTACGTATTGGTGATAGCTGTCATTGACAGAAGTCAGAAAGATGGGAGCATCACGTCGGAGAAGTGGAGGGTTGTGTATAATGCACTAAAGTCCATGTTCTTGAGGGTCCTGAGAGAAAGTCCGGGTTCCCCCTCGGCTTGTGGAGATGCTTGATGGTACCAGATGCACGATAAATTATCTGCGAGCTCGGACCAGAGACCATTTGATCTTTATATAAGGGCAATAGACGAAGTTGGCAAGGTGTGGCAGATCGCGACGTTTGAGGCAGTCTGCAGAGGGAAAATCCCGAGCAGGCTGAGAGCACGAGTCTGGTTACCAACCGAGCCGAACAAGCCGGAAGAAATAAAATTAAATATATTTTATTTAAAAATATATAAAAACGACGAGGCCGATCCGTCCGCGGAAGCCCAACCTGAGGGCAACTGCGAATGAACCCAGCGGGAGACGGTCGATGGGCAGGGAACGACCAGGAGGGTTTGATGTTTCGGACGTGTGGAGTATAGTGAAGAGAGATAGCCTCCTCCCTCTTGAGTCTGATGGGGACATCATGTTGGAGTCCCGACGGGAAGTGGATGGAGGCCGAAGCAACGAGCCAGACATAATGGAATCTGTCGCCTCAGTACGAAATAGTATAAATTATTATACTCAAACAACTCTGAGAAGATCAGATCGTGTATTTTAGTGAAAAATAATTTGAATGTTTTTCTTCTTCATCAATTTAGTAGCGGGGGATGTTACAGCGAAGAGGGTTCAAGTTGGCTATGAAAAATTAAATTATGGCTAGCCTCAGTCTATATGGATTGCGGGAAGGAGGTTCCACCAGATAACCTGGGGGAACTAATCCGGGAAGCAGGTCAAAGGAGGGTAGGTGTTAACTGGGATGTAATGCAAACGTGTATCACACAACCTGGAGAAGCACAGACATTAACGAGAGGGGTGAGCTATTTTTTGATTACAGTTATTAAATACTAACATTTTACTTGCAATTTTGGGTGAAAACCAATATTTATTGTTAAAAATCGACAGTATGTTTTAATTTTTTATTGATAATGCGATCTGTTTTGGGACTCAGGGCTCTTCCTGCTCTTCTGCGGTTATGCTTTTTACATGCTTACCTTACGTCTCCTGGCCAACTCGAGGACGTATGGCTATAGGACCGATTTAAGACCATCTGCACATTGCAAGCTCCATGCCAGCCTATACTGGCGTGGAAGATGGGTCGGTCCATGGATTTTGCACACCGACAGAGGGTCATAGATGTGTTACATTTCACAACAGATCGTAAACTGTTGATGGAATTTTACTTTGTATCCTGCTCTATCGGGATTCGAACCCGGTACCTCTCGATCCAAACGCCAAAGCTTTAACAACCTGTGCCATTTGGTCGGTAACAGGAGGTTTAGACCTTTGCTATGCGACCTTTGCGTCAGAAACAATTTTTCATATGATCAGGGGGTGGAGGGTGGCGAAGGAGCACTTATTCTCTGATCACCGATGTATAACATGTAACCTCAACCTTAAACCTTGTTACGATTACATGATCGTAACAAGCGCTGTTTGTATGGTATTTTCTCGGGATTGTGCCTCCACTTGCTATGTTTTCTCAATGTTGGTTGTTGTCCCCACTTTTGTAGTTGTTTGTTTTATACGTACCTTTTTGTAAGGTGGCGCGAGGGTGAGAAAGATGCTGGAAGAGAGAGAACAATGCGTATCGAGTGTGTGTCAAGCAAAACATTCCATAAGAATGTTTTTCTTATATGCCTCTCGTTTACATCAATGCGAATTGATGTAAACGAGAAACAGAGAAGAAAGACAATTCTTCTGGAATGTTTTGCGCGTCGTTTTGTGCGGCGTACGAATTTTTTTTTTTTGTTTCGAGTTTGGTCTTTATAAAAATAAAGTCGAGTTTTGTATTTTAAAAATCAAGTTTGGATTTTTGGATTAGGAAAAGTCTTGTGTTAAATATTAAAAAAAAAAAAATTCTTATTTTGTATCGGATAAAAGACGGGGAGTCTCGTTTATTGTTGTTAAATAAAAACGTTGAAAATAAAATAATATCTACCTAATAGGTAGTTGAAAAAACCATTTGGTTTGTATTTATAGAATAGACAATAGTTTTGGAGTGAAACGATAATAGATGGTGAAAAATGATCGCGGAGGCATAAATGTACTTCCATGTTTGTAATTTTTTTTTTTTGGAACTAAAAATCGAGTTAGCTAATCATAATTGAACGTGAAAAATAAAAAAAAAACGCGAAATGTTTCGAAGTGCAGTTTTCAGTATTTGCTAAATGAAAAAAATAATTAATTAAGTCCCATCTATAGTTTTCTTTATTCGGGAAAAATACGGTAAAGCGTAAAATAACTAAGACGCGAGCCAAGGAAAAATTAACATTGAATAAATTTATGGTGTCGCTACGGGTTGAAACAGTCAAACTTCTACTTGCGTAGAAACAATTCTGATTCATAGAATTTTGCCGTCATCTGTTATGTACCCCATGCGGCGTCGGTTCCCGCAGCTCAAGCCGGCAGAGGGGAACAGTGTGGGTTTCGGGGTACTCAGACTACGGCCTAGATTACCGCATATATTGAATAATAAAAAGGGAGTGAAAAGACAGCATAATGCATGCCATCAAATGGTGGGTATAGAGATGAGATATTGGGACCCGGACCCAATAGGTGTTGAAGTATACTCCAACGATGTTCTGGGCTATTAAGCCGTGGTTGTTAATTGATTAATTTAGGGTAGCATTATTACCCTAAATTAATTGTACATTTTGCCCGAGGGATCTTAATTTGCTTTGGCCTATGGCCCTAGTGATTAGTAAGTAATTTTTTTTTTTTTTTTAGATCTGCAAAGCGTTGCTGGTAGAAGGGTGTGCAATGCCTGAGGCACTGTTGCTTAAGAACCACCCGTCCCTCTTTCCAGAGAGACAACCAACATACGCTTTGCGGATCGGTACCGCTTGGATTAGTATGGTGAGTTAGGTTACTGAATACTTACCGAAATTGTCCCAACTAGATCTCCTAAAAATACCAAACAAATTACTGTCTTTTTTTTTTTTTATTTACCACAATTTATTCACTAAAAAAAACCACTAACAACCAACACTTTACGTAATTCACTAAAATATTAATTCACCAATAAAACTTATTGTATGACTTTAATTACTACTAGCAAACTGATTGACTCACTGACCCCTTACCAAAATTTTGGTACGGTATTTATACATATTACTTGATTGAGGCGGGAGGGGAAAATTTTTAGTACAACATGTACTACTCTCTCAACCAAATATAATTATTTTCTGCCATATTGGCAAACAGAATAAACACCGCCCATTTAAAAGTGTTATAAAATAAACACTTGGAGAATTTATATGTGCCACGAAAATTGCAACGTTTTAAATTCCTACTTAGGTCGTTTGCTAAAGTAGAACGTTTGCTTTTCGTGTACACAATCAAAACATATGGATATGTAATCCAATTACAAAACATTTATTTATGTTTACTCATTTGCATTATATACTTTCTACGTTATATTATGAATGAGTGACGTAGTTGCGATTGGATAACGTACACAAAAGAAAATATTTTTATATTTGCTGTATTGCACCTCATACCAATTTTTAGGTATATAAATGCAACAGCAATCATAAAGAAAATTAAATAATTCCGCATGACTCAGTATTTGATGAATTTTGGTGAAGATGGAATCTCCAAAATCATGGTGAAATTACTTTGATACCAGGGAAGATACAGTGGATTTGGGTATTTGAATTGGTAACGGAATAAATTCCGTTACAGGGTGATTTGACTATTCAGAGCACATTTTTTCGGCACGCCAAATTTTGACGGGTGCGGTGGTTTGTTATTTGGAAGGCCGTATTAATTAAACGATACGCCCAATTAATCAGCAGGTGGCCAGTTGAGGCCACTTCATTTGTCTGTGGTTTCGTCTAACAACGCTCCACGTACAGGTGGCCAACCGGCCATTTGTAAAACGTGTATCGCAACGGACTTAGGCGAGACAACGCCCAACATATTTTGGCGGCCGGTTGAGGCCAAAATATTTATCAGTCGCTCAAGGCCGTAACGGTGTGGCGGGTTGGTGCAACAGCACTTACCGATAATTAAAGATTTAGCACCTGTGCCGGGCGGCATAGCGGCGGCGATAACAAGGCGAAGGACGCCCAACATTTTGAGGCCCAACCGGGCAAAATCTTCAACGGGATCGGCGAGATATCGCCCAATTTATTTTGGCGGCCAATCGAGGCCGACATATTTACCGACCATATAAGGTCGCAACGGTTACGGGTGGCCAACCGGCACCTCGATTTTTTTTGGTAACGGGGAAAGGCCCCGCAACGAAACGTGTGGCCAGCCGGCCATTTGTTTAATTTTATTTCGGTATCGGGGAGAGGCCCCGCAACGGACGACCGCTCAAGGTCGCACCAACACCAGTGGGGTTTACGGCGGAAGACGCCCAACGGTCCGGGTGGTGGAGACACCTGTGGCATGACGGCACCAAGGCCGCAACAGTAATTTTTTTTTGTAATTAAGGTACGATTTTTTTTTATATTTTTTTATTCATTTTATTTTATATTTCTTTTTACATTTTTTATTTTTAAATTTAAATTTTGGTTTTGTAATCGAGCGCCGCACAGCGGGTGCGCGCTCGTTGCGCATTTCTCTCTCTCTCTCTCATTCTATCCTTATCGTGGTGCGGGTGGAGGGGGAAGTTGTTTCTTTTTTCTGTGTTTTTTTTTTCTCATCTTAAATAAAATGAATACTTAAATTTTTCGGTGTGGTGTGATGGGAGCGGAGACTCCCTCTGTGTCGGTTTAGTGTTTGCGGTCCCTTGGTGCCCGCATCCAATTCCGTAACCAGGGCTTGATCCCGTTTGAATTCGGATGGATGCGCGCACCAAGGCACCTCTTCCGTTATCATTTTTTTATGTATTTATTATTTTGATTATTCGTGTCGTTCCTCAGGGTCCGGCCGACGAATTTCGGCGGAACTCGGTTTATTATTATTTGCGTTCCCCCCCAACTTTCTGTAATCATCATGGTGTAGGCCAGGAGCCCTGCATGCCTCAAACCCCACGACCTTCGCACTTCTCCGCTGAGAACGTAGCCGGCAAAACATCACCGTGGAGGCCTCTGCAGGTGCTTAGTGAAAATCTGCAGGTTGGCAGTAGTCAGCCTGTAACAACCTGCTACCCAGAAATCCTTTAGGAATCCCAGAAGGACATACTGGAACAAATATGGGGAGGTATTGGAGGAGTTATTGCCGCTGGAAGCCTCTGGACTTCCGGTGACAGTAGTAGAATTAGATTGAATGGTTGGTATTATCACAAAAGCACGCAATCGTACATTTAATGTTGCGTACCCCTTGATAAAGCCTAGGGGCAGGCATAAACCGGACTTGCTGGACCGCGGAGTTGTGGCACTTATCGGAGGGCTGCAGGACAGCCTTTAATAAAGCTTAAAACACAAGAGAGGTTCGGAATTGTGAATCCAAGGGGGTCTTGGAGATTTCTGTTATAGAATGGTGGAGGTCTCTGAGTCTTTTCGTCTTACGAAAATTCTATCTACAACAAACCCAACCAGTCCTATAGTTATTTAATTAAACCAGACAGGTCATGGACAGCTTCAAGTGCCAAATCATTGGAGCTTCTCATTGAGACCCATTTTCCGGGAACCTTTGTTGACTCGGTGGTGCCTGGAGCTCATCAAGGAACACCTTCTGGATCTGGAAGGCATCGTGGACAGGGAACGAATCCAGTGGGCGCTAAACGGTTTTAAGCCTTATAAATTAGCGGGCCAAGATCGAATTATACCAGCAGAGATCAAAAGGAGCTCGGTAGTTATCCTCACCTGAGATTATCTTCAGGGGATTGATCCAAGTGGTCTACATTCCTAGGGAATGGACATAGGTCAGAGTGGTTTTTATCTCGTAATCGGGGAAGAGCTCACATGCGTATCCAAACGACTTGAGGCCTATAACTCTATCATCCTTCCTGTTGAAAACCTTGGAAAGATTGATAGACGTACTTATTCGAACAAAAGTTGAGCCAAGGAATTGGGCAATGTCGCAGCATGCTTACTGTAAGGGAAAGTCGATGGGCACAGCTCTGCATGATCGAGTACGCATGATTGAGAAATTAATTTACTCGCAAGAGTTTTGTATGTTAGCATTTCTCGACATTGAGTGTGTGAACATGGAAGAATTGTCATTTTTGAAAGTTGACTGCTCTATAAGTAGATTGATAAACCAGATGCTGTGGTAAGCAGGATCATTACCTCGGAACTGGGGTAGTCCACCATTTGAAGACGAGTGGTTAGAGGAAGATGTAATTTCCCAATTTCTTTGGGAGGGAGGGAGATGTAATTTCCCAATTTCTTTGGTGTGTAGTGATGAATGGATTGCTGTTGCGACTGATGAGAGAGGGGACAATGGTTGTAGCGTATGCAGATGATGTAGCGATAGCTGTCTCAGGCATATATCTGGATACGATTAGGGTTTTTATGCAGAATGCACTCCTGATCATTACGAAATGACACAACAAATGTGGATTTGGGATCAACCCTTCCAGGACAGAGCTGGTACTTTTTAGTAAGAAATATAAAATTTCGGAGGTTAACCCTCCTACCGTGAACGGCATTAGACTGGCTTTTGCTGACAGAGCGAGTTTTTTGGTGCTTAATCATGGGCAGTAAGCTGAGCTGGAAGACTAACATTGCGAAAAGGGTGAATAAGGCTAATGTAGCAATTTACTCGTGTAGGAACGCCATATAGGTAAGATATGGGGTTTGAAACCAGAACTGGTACAATGGCTCTATACTACAGTGGTAAGATTTGTGCTGATGTACGGGGTGGGCGTGTGGTGACCAGCTCTGGATAAGTTAGCATAAAGGAAGATGATGGAGAAGGTCCAAAGAACGGCCTGTATGCTTATAAGTGGAGCACTTAGGGCGACACCTACACGCGCTATACAGGTTATGTTCCATCTTATTCCAATTGAAATTTTTGGTAAACAGATGGCAGCCAATGTGTATATCTTAGTGTATCTTCAGGTGGGACACTCGACGATAGTTAGATCGCTTAGGGAAGAACTGGTGAATCTAGATTAAATTAAAGCAACGTTGTGCTTCGATAAAGGTTTCCGGACCATCTGTCGTCCTTCGAGGGAACTCTGGAGAAACGGATCAATACTGCAGGATTGATGGGGATGAAACTTCCTGGTTAATTTTTTTCAAAAATATTGAGACCTCGATGTTTTTTGGCTAACATTGGTATACCGGAAGTGGCAGCTTTCATAGGAGCTCTTTCGTTTTTTGTAAATTATTTGAAAATGTATCTTTTACGAGAAAATCGATCATCCATAAAATGTTAAATTAAATTAGCAAAAATATCGGTCCCAATCATTTTTCTAAAATTTAAGCGGAAATGACGTTTTTTGTTTAAAAAAATTAACCCTTTCTGCCTATAGACAATGATTGATTGGTATAAAACTTCAGACTTAAGCTTTTTTCCTAAATATGAAAATCCCAGTGAATTTTGGAAGTGACAGCTTCAGTATTTTGAAAAGAAAATCATTTACGATCAAAATGATTATGAAATAAAAAATTCTAAAATTATTTTGCAACAATACCGGTCCAGATCAGTTTTCAAAAATTTAAGCGAAAATTACGATTTTTGGCAGTAACAGTTTTTCACTAAAAATGTGGCCCGGATACAGATGGACTTATTGATCGGAATGAAACTTTACACGTAAGTTTTTTCTACAAATTGGGAGAATTCGGTGAATTTTGGTTGAAATTTATCAACAAGAATTGACAGTTTGCTTATTAGTTATTTAATTTTTTAAAAATATTTTCAAAAGTATATTATTTTTGAGAAAAACGATTAAATTTAATTTAATGTTTTAGATTCTAAACTGTTTTTGAAAAACTATCAGTTTTCCAGAATTTAAGTGGAAATAACGATTTTTACAAAAAAAAAAAAAAAAAAAAACATTTTTCAAAAAAATTTTGTCCCTATATATAGCTCAGATGACCTAATTGTTCGGAATTAAACTTCATACCTAATTCTTTTCTACCAATTCCTAGTGAATTTGGTCAAAAACGACGGTTCACCGAAATTCTCAGCTTCAATAGGATTTTTTCGATTTTTGCATGTATTTTGAAAACCATTTATGAGAAAAAGGTCTATGAACTAAAAGATTGTTATTAATTTTGCTATACAATACCGGTCCAGATCAGTTTCTATGATAACTTCGAATATGCTTTTTTTTGCCATAAAACTGTTTTCAACAAAAATTCAGTCCCTGTTTAGCTCATACGGATTGATTGATCGGAAAGAAACTTCATATTTAAGCTTTTTATTTCAAGGTCGCCATTGGTCAGAAATAGCAGCTCTCATCGTTTTTCGAAAAAATTTCGAAATATATATAGCGTTTACGAAAAAATAATTTAAACAAAAAAATTGTAAATTAGATTTCAGATCATTTCTTAAATTTTACCGGAAATGTCGAATTTTTACAAAAAAAAATTGGCTTCACCAAAATTTGGCATCTCTACGGCCTAGGCGGCTAATGACTACTCGTATTCGGAATAAAACTTCATGTCATAACTTATTCGATCAAGTGAAAATAACTGGAGGAGTATGGCTTACGTCACATATCCGTAAAACTCACTCTTGCAATGCCTTCACAAAAAAAAAAAAAAAAAAAATCATTCGCAGAATCATGGATTTCGATCAAAATTCAATAAAAATTTCATCTCTGGTAACCGCACCATCTTATACATGTATAAGAAACATGACATAGCGCGGCACTGTAACCTTTAGTTTAAGCATATTAAGATAACACTTAAAATTAAAGATTATTCCAATCAATTTTGCAATAAGTGATAATACAAAAGCAAAAAAGAAAAGCAAAATAAAAGGAAAAAAAAAACAAGAAATAAAAAGGTTATAACCAAACGATTATACATTAACATATTTAATCTTTCTGCAAAGTTTTTTTTTCTTATTTTCTTGCACATATGCTAATTTTGTGTTTTTTTTTGTTTGTGATTTGGTTTGGTTGCTAAAAAATTTGTGAATAAATTTATTACCAAAAATTACATAAAATTTGTCAACTTAAAATTAATATAAAAACCTAAATTTATTTATTTATTTGAGAGAATTTTTTGTGTTTTTTTTTTGATTATTTCTGTTGTCTTATTTTTTTGTGAAGTTCTTAAAGACATAAGTAAGACAAAAATATATTGACTTCTTGCGTGCGCGCTTGTATTTGTTTGTACCATTTGGTTCTGGTTATATGAGCTCGAGTGATGCTGTGAGCTGTGACTGACTGTATATCGATTCTTTATATCTGTTCATGTGTGTGTGTGTGTGTGTTTTGTATCCATATGTACACAGTACGTAGTCAAATGTGTACGACGACTGTGTAAATCGTAGGCGTTGTTAACAAAACCTTTAAGAAGAAATAAAAATAAAATAAAAAAAAGAAAAGATATTTATATTAATCAGATAAATAAAAATAAATCAATAAAAGCAGGAAAAATACCAAAAAAAAAAAAAGGTAAATAAATAATAAAGAAACAGCAAAAAGGAAGGCAGCCGCGCAAAGCAAATTGTCTTGCACAAATTTCTCAACGGGCTAACCGATGATGAATGGATTTTAAATAAAAATAATTGAATGTTTAAACAGACATAAGCATGCATGTGATATTTATACAGGGTGACCTTGGGTGTGTTTATATAGTCTGCGGAATGTGATTTGAATTTATATATTTAGATTAAAAAGGAATATTCTCGCGCGCCCTCAATCTTGCCGAGATTCATATCGTGCGATCAGTAGTTTCCAAGTCGCACAACCAAATATTTATATTTAGATAACCTTCATGGGTCGATCGATATAATTGTTACAAAAATCAATTCAAAATATATCACAATTTCTCTACATACACTCATACATGTACATATGGTAATAAAAATGTTTGTCACGTGGGAAGCCATGTAACATGTAAATAAAAATAATCTATGCGCAATGACCACATAATAACAACGTACAAGACAATAGACCAAAATTAAAATATGTGACTATGTCTACACAGTTCGGTCTCATTATTTAGTTGATATATGAGTACAATATGGAATATGTATAGTTTACAATTTAGACAAACATGTTTGAAAATTAGAAATTTCGCTTTTATGTCATTTGTAAGCCTACTGTAGTTTACTTTGGGTACAGCAATACGTGCAAGAGCATTTAACACTCTTGTAAGTGAATTTAAATAATTGTTATTCATCAAATTCATAAGAAATATGCCTAATCTTACAATATAAAACCAAATTTTGGAACAAGCTGTGCGAACATATAATTTATTTCACTAATTGAACTGTAGGTGATATTAACAGGACATTGCAAACCTTAAAAATTAATTTTTTATGTAAACTCTTGTGGGGGTATATTTGGCTTCTGTTGTTTGTATCTTCTTTCTTCCCCTCTCTCTCACAATGAAAGCATCGTGTCAGGACAGCACATTAGAGCAAAACGAAGTAATATTTGTTCAATTGCGTCAATATTCCATCTAATCAAATGCAGAACCAAAAAACGTAGATAAATCTACAAAATCGCAATTGAAATGAAATAAATTCAAGATTAGAAAATAGAGGAGGTTATTGCGGATGGCATGAAGCCAACCCGCGGATTTTATCTAAACACTCAGAGGCCTCCCTCACGGTGATATTGTCAAATAGATCTCACGGTTTTGGGTGTGAGGAAGTTAAGGCTAGCATGCTCCTGGCATACACCGTGGAACATAATAAACAAAAACAAAGCAAACTAAATAAAACTGAGCCAAAACTGAAATTAAATTAAGAGCACCAGAATTCGTTGAACGAAACTTGAGGAGTGCGTTATAAATAAATAATAACCGGAAGCCGACTGGATCTCCTCAAGTGACAAGAACCCAGTCTGAAGGAGAAGACCGTTCCTCTAGATATCTGTCTGTAATGGTGAAATCCCGAAAATGATATAAACAAATAAAATTTATTTTGCAAAATTTCTTCTAATATGTTAATTCCGGGAACTGAAAATATGTTGGAATCTCGACTTTGGGGGTCGAATTCCTCCTTGTGATATCCCATCACGCAACACAACATTATTGAATTGCAATATTTTTTCTATTCCCTTGTAATCGTGATTGGCGTTGAATCTGGAATTTGAATTCCGATTGTTGGTTTCCGATTAATAATTGATTGTCGCCAATTTTTGATAAAGCTGGCGCGCATGGACGTCTTGCCGTTCTGGTTGTGATGATGATTAATCTAGTTGTCGATACGCGGTTAATATTTCCTTGGGGACCTCTTCGTGCTCTTCAGCTGAATTAGATTAAAGCGGCTTTATAGGTAGTAAGGTTTCCATTTTTTTGTTGTTTTGAGGTGGCCAGGTATTTATTGTTAATTGTCATAGCCGGTTGTGACTAGAAGGAATATGTAAACTTCCATTAATAAATTTAATTTATCGCCGGTTGTTGTGGTTGCTCGAAGGACCATGGAAATTCTCTACGTAAATCCATTGTGGTAAGCTAACTTGAATTGATTGATTGATTGATTGATTGGACTGTAGAACCAAGTACTTGACGAGTGTCCCGGTTAACGCCGGGCCTATTCCTACAGCCTTTTTACATATAACAATAGGAGGGATAGGAAAGGTGTTTTTTTTTTTGGGACAGAACGACCCGGTTTCAGACACCTAGCGATCGTACGGCACAACACAAATCTAATCTACTTCTAATCTACGGAGGGGGGATAAAGGTTTAATAGGTTCAATGGATAACGATGATATTGGTCTTCAAAAATTGCTTCTTTAAATCAGCAACCTGATAAAAAAATATTATTATTTCACGAGCATCTGGAAATTCCCTGAAATATAATTCAACATTAATAATTTCCAGCTTCCTAAAATAAAATTGATTGATTAATTCACTCCGAATACACCTAGGTAAATCCAATAGTGAGTAATACAAACACAACACAATTCTAAACTACACAATCATCAATTAATATTTTAAAGAAGTATTAGACCACAAACATCTTAAGACTCCTGAAATTTAATTCTTCATTAATGTTTTTCGGCTTCCTAAATAATACAAACATTTATTGATTAATCCTCCTAAAACTCAACAATTTACAAAAGCACTTCCTGAAATCATAGTTATTAGAATTATATTAATAATAAAACTAAACTGAAATCCAGTAGCATTTAAAAATTATACTGTAAACATGGTTGGGCTGTATAGTACTTAAATTGTCAGACTAATATTATGAAACTTACAACCAATTTCTCAGAATTCCATCGTCAAACAGCGAAACACTTAACATCAAATTGGTAAGAAACACAAATCGAAATATACAAAATTTCAAGATCAGTCTCGAAATAACGTAAAAATTTCAAAACTTAGTAAAATATGTATTATAAATTCCATCTTATCGATAACTACACCAACGATCAGTTTTGTTTTACGCTGCAATGATTTCATTGGGTAATTTAACTATATCCCGCGAATCTCTTTTTAATTAATGTGTCCAAGATAAAAAGGTATTACAACAATAATGTTAGTTCCGAATAATGAAAATTAACAGAATTATTCATTAATTTTACAAGTATGAGCGCTTTAAGTAAGAACTAACAAGCAATTTATTCATGATTTCAATATTCTTAGCTTATTAAAGAATCAAATCAATTGCATACATTAAAGGGGAAATTAAATATCTATACTTAAAAGATTTTTTCTCAGTACAATACAGCCCTATCCTTCATAATAAGCCAAGCTTAATAGTGAAATATTATTTGCACGTAACAGTACATAATAACAATCTTAAGTTTATACAAAATAATAAGAAATCATATAGTGATTTAAACAAATAACTAATCGTTCGTTAAGAGTTAAACTAAATAACATCACAATACTGTTAGTAAGATAAAAATTAATTTACAGTTAGTGTTCATCTTCTCAGTATATTTCATTTGTAACTTATTTATTAATACTTTAACTTATGGAAGTTTATAAAATTCCAGGAGATGGTAATTGCCTTTTTAATTCTCCATCAGCTACAAATGAAAGAAAGAAAGAACGAAAGAACCCCAGAAACCATCCTGCAGTGTTAATCAGTTACGGACTATCGTAACTGAGTACCTTAGGAATAATCTTAATGATTACATTCCAAATTTGCTGGATTCTTGCCGTTCTATATATTCATCTAACCTTAAATTGTCTGAAAGTCATTTAATAACAAAATATTTAACTAATTTACAACAAGATGGTTTCTAGGGTGGTGCTGAATGTCTATCAGCAATTTCAAAATTAAAAAAAATCATAAAAATTAATGTGCATTACCCAAATTCCCAACACCAAGTCAATTTTGTTCCTGAAACTCCAGAATAAAATTTTGAAATTAATTTATTATACACCGGAAACCATTATGACAGTTTAGTTCCACCATGTAATTCATCTATCTGCACATTCTCTGAAATTTAATAATGAATTAATATTTTCCTGCTACATGTCCTACCTAAATGGAAAAAATGTCAATAATAGCAAAAAATCATATATATTAGCTGTTCAGGTAAAAACTTATTTATCCCAAGAGTATTTATTCCTCGAAGCTTACAAAATAAAAACAATTAATTATAAACATTAAATATAAACATAAAATAATAAGGGCCCTCGGATTGACCCGAACAAACAAAATCATTTGAATTAACTGAATCAACCGAAGGGTATTGGGCGCTCACCCCCTCAGTTCAGTCAAAAAATTGAGCTACTAAATTAACTGAAGAGATAATTTGATCATGTACTTAATTCAGACAGGTTGTTTTTGTTGTATTTTTGACATTTACATATTTGTTTTACGCTCATTTCATTTGCGTTTTTTTTAATGGCCTTAGAATACGATCTTAAAGAATATTTACGTTTCGACAACGACCAGGATTTTTTAATAATCAACAAAAGCCTAATTTAAAATGATTTAGTTTGACATTTCTCTGAAGTGAAGAGGTGTGAAACGAACACCCAATCCACCTTGGCAGCTGAATTAAGTGAATAGCAACTCAATTATCTGAATAATAACTCAATCGCAACTCAATCAATTCAGGTCAATCGAAAGCCCCCAATACCAATATAATAATATTAAACTGATTATTAAAATAATCCCAAAAAAAAACAATCAATTATATATATATCCGTTTTCCGGGCCGCATACCCAATCGTGTAAATATTATTGGAATACGAAAAAGAATCATTCCAAAAATTTACCTTGTATGCAATATGCACCAGCATACACAACCGTGCATTCCATTCAAACAGGTTTTCACCCGACTAATAATTTATCAAAAACAAATTATTAACGTTATACAATTTATATGTTATCAAATTATGAAATTTTTCAAAAAGGACCCCGATCCAACTAAGAATGGTTAAAATCCGTAATAC
Organism: Nephrotoma flavescens; assembly: GCA_932526605.1. Lineage (NCBI taxonomy): Eukaryota > Metazoa > Arthropoda > Insecta > Diptera > Tipulidae > Nephrotoma > Nephrotoma flavescens. Next base: position 189,269,188 of record OW052222.1, on the reverse strand, counting down.
ACCACAAACTGTGGTTACTTACACACACATTTGTGCATGGTGAGCTCAAATAGAAGCACAAAAACACCTGTTTCTGAACGCGAAAGAGGTATATAAAATTACAGATGCATTCATATACATACCTACAAACACAAATTTACACATGCCCATACATATACATGCACATATACATACCAGAGATCACACAACAAACACAACCTAATCTTGTTTCATTTTTTATTACATACTCGAAAACTAAAATAATATTAAAAAATACATGCCAAAAATGTACGTATATAATATTAATCTATAACACACTGTTATTCATTTTTAAAATATAAAAATATATAATATACATAATATTATATATTATATAATAAAACTATTCTCCATTAACTCATATTACAAATATTATATTCTTATAACAACAAATGTATAGTTTTCCTATAGCAACACAATTATAAAACAAACTCTTGCGCGCAAACTCATCGTAATTTCAATGATCATTTTTGATCATTATGATGATAAAAGAAATACACAAATTACATCGTTTTATATTTTATTTTAATCCTTTTTGTTATTTGTCTTTTAACTAAATGATCACGTACCCTACAAGCCAAAAGCACCTAGTCGATGATTCCTTTTCCATTAAAATAAAAAACTTGCAATGCTACACCCTGTCTAAATGTATTTATATATACCATTAATATGTTTGTTGAAACTATATAAAAAAATTTAAATTATAAAAACCATGTCGACCAAATACTTTTGGCCTGTAGTGTATATAACCATATTATTATTTTGTGTGTGAACGTATAAAACAGTATATACAACTAAAAAACAAATTTGTATATATGTATGTACATAAAACATAAGGTCGAACAATTTTTTATTTTATATACCTTTACAACTTTCTTCTAAATTTTAAAGTAATGTATAAATACCCTACTGGAAGGGAATCGATGAACTCATCGATGAGTTCACCATGACTCATTCAATGAAGTCTCAAATGAACTTTATTTTGTGCCCGGGACAAAAGTCATTTATATATTTAATGAAGTTTTACGTGATCTAATGAAGGATGTTCATAAGTAATTTGCTGTATAACGCATCGATGAATTCATCCACGTTTTTTGTAAAGAAGTCATTGAGAAAGTAATAAGGCAGTTCTTACGGAAATTCATGTAGTAGTGTGCTATAATCAATTAAGGGGCATTTTGAATGGTTCTTTATGATTTGTGATTAATATTTTATGTTTTAACTATAAAATAAAACACGTCTTCACTTTGTAAGTCACTTTTAGTTCAGGTACACATATTGAATTACTTTTATTTTCTTATGTTATTAAAATAACATCCCATAATTAACCCTTATGTTTACAACCAGCATACCCGGGTATGTCGATATAATTCCATACATTTAGTATTTAAAATACGTCATAATTTTATTTTAAACTGTTACCTACAGTTTGGCAAAATCTAATTTAAAACTTAATTTGTTAAGATACTAAAGATTTCAAGCTGATAAGTCACCTTACTCCATCTTAAATCCTAAAATCTTGGTCAATAAAACACGAAATTTATCCGGGTATGCTGGTTGTAAACATAAGGGTTAAACGAATTGCCCAAGTAAATTAAAATTGTGTGTTTAATCACTTCTACAATTTTTACTAGAGTAACATGTTTATACAAGTTAAAAAATTAAATGATTTCTCTGAGTGCAACTGGATTTTACCGTTAGAAAAGTAATAGTAGCCTCTCCACTAATGACTTTTATTAACAAGTTCATTAGTTGATTCAGTAGAACGCCCAATACATAATTTTAATTTCTCACGGAGAGAAAAATAATCGCAACATATCTTTTGACCAGAATTTCATCGAGAAATTCACTTATGTTGTCATCAATTGCTTGACTTACAAAAAATTCAGTCACATACAATCAAATATAATGTGAAGATTTTTCAATACTAAATCAAAAATTTATGTAATTCGTATGTTTGTGAGAGTTTTTGCGTTACTGTGTTTGAGGCTTGATGAACATTTTCCGGTAGGGTACTACACAAGCACAACAACCACTAAAATATATCCATACCCTACCGGAAAATGTTCATCAAGCCTCAATCACAGTAACGCAAAAACTCTCACAAACATACGAATTACATAAATTTTTGATTTAGTATTGAAAAATCTTCAATTTTTATTTGATTGTATGTGACTGAATTTTTTGTAAGTCAAGCAATTGATGACAACATAAGTGAACTTCTCGATGAAATTCTGGTCAAAAAATATGTTGCGATTATTTTTCTCTCCGTGAGAAATTAAAATTATGTATTGGGCGTTCTACTGAATCAACTAATGAACTTGTTAATAAAAGTCATTAGTGGAGAGGCTATTATTACTTTTCTAACGGTAAAATCCAGTGTCACTGAGAGAAACCATTTAATGTTTTAACTTGTACAAACATGTTACTCTAGTAAAAATTGTAGAAGTGATTAAACACACAATTTTAATTTACTTGGGCAATTCGTTTAACTATGGGATGTTATTTTAATAACATAAGAAAATAAAAGTAATTCAATATGTGTACCTGAACTAAAAGTGACTTACAAAGTGAAGACGTGTTTTATTTTATAGTTAAAACATAAAATATTATTCACAAATCAAAAAGAACCATTCAAAATGCCCCTTAATTGATTATAGCACACTACTACATGAATTTCCGTAAGAACTGCCTTATTACTTTCTCAATGACTTCTTTACAAAAAACGTGGATGAATTCATCGATGCGTTATACAGCAAATTACTTATGAACATCCTTCATTAGATCACGTAAAACTTCATTAAATATATAAATGACTTTTGTCCCGGGCACAAAATAAAGTTCATTTGAGACTTCATTGAATGAGTCATGGTGAACTCATCGATGAGTTCATCGATTCCCTTCCAGTAGGGTACAAATAAAAATAAATAAAATCAAAATTTTTAGATTGAAAATATAATCAAAATTTAAAATAATTAAAACACTTATCTTATATATCCTTGGGAATTATCCCCACAATGTGAACAAACTCGTACATAGAAATTATTGTGGTGCATTTCCTCGCACGACACACAATTTCTATACATTGCTGCGCACTACACACTATTTTTAATTTTAATTTTATTTTTTTATTATAATTATATTAATTCGCTTTTAATTAAATTATTAACACGTTATTATATTATTTTAATTATAATTATTTATTATACACATTACATTACATTAAATTAAACTAAAATTTAATTTTATTCTAAGCAGAGAAAGACGAAAACGCGTCTGTCCTCTATGACGATCAATCGCGTCTCTCCATTGTGGTAAGCTAACTTGAATGGAGATTAATTCTGGTGAGGTCTGCTAGAGTAATAAAAACTGCTTGGTTAAAGTGTGAGCTTATTCTGGTTTTATTTTGAAATTTTTAATTCGTATCGCTAATTTGCTGCAACAATGACACATCTCAAAATTCACACATTTTTATGATATTCGAAACAAATGATTCCCAATGGCCGATGCCACACGAGATTTATGGTTTTTTTGATTATTTTTTCAAGGCCAACTAGTCGTAATAGATAATGTATATATGGATGTGTGTTTTATTTTGTTTTGTTCTCTCTCTCGAAAATAAAATTTAAACTAAAATGAGTCATAAATGGCATTGAAATATTTTTTATTACATGTATGTTTGTGTTAGTGTGGTTGCACCGAAAATTTGTTTAAGTCGCAATTAAAACCCGTATCATAAGGTAAACGGTTAAAGAAACGAACAAAAATACGGTTTCTGTGATACCCTGTGGAATCAGTAAATGAATGATATTTTTATTATTTTGTATCAAACATACTCTCTTATGTATGTATAATTATTTTTAGCAAAGTAGGTAAAATTCTATATAAAATATCATTTAATTCACGTAAGAAATTAACATTCTTAGATATGGGAAACTATCCTAAGAAAATTTGCAAAATATTAAAAAATTATACAAATTAAGATCTTATTAAGGATGTAGGAATAGAAAAACAAATAATTTACTAATCAGAATGTATTTTTATTTATGTTTGAAAAGCGCCGTTTTTACTGAAAAATTAAAAATTTTGGATTGTTACTCTTGCTGTAGGAGCGTTATACAGTGACTCACAGCTTATTTGATCCAGTGGCATTTTATGAACAAAATTGTAAATATTTCGCGGTATCTTATTTTGATGTTTTTTTTTTTTTTTTGTTACACAGAAGTAATCAACAAATACAAATTTAGAAAATATAGGAACTTCGATTGCAGAGTGTAATCGAATTAGAATGTAATCGCATTATTGTGTTACCTCGCAAGATCTTTGTAGCATCAAAGTTGCTTGTGTATGACTAAGAATATGATGGAGGTTTGCACAACAATTTCGATAAATTGGAAGCATCGACTACCTATATCACCATTAGTACATTTAGCGACGAACGCTCAGAAACTTTCCTTTCACACTGTATGCAATGTGTCTAACTGTATCGTGAAACCAAAATTTGTTACTTTTGTTGTACTTGTAGTGGAAATATTTTTCTTGGTTTTTATTTTTGTTTTGTTTTACTACGTTTTGTTTCCTATGCATTATATCGATACCAACAACAATAATGCCAAATGCCATAAAAACGCAATACTAACAAGAGTAATTTGACGAAATTTGATGGTATTAGTATGTTTGTGGCAGTGGATCATTTAAGCTGTGAGTTGGTTTTCGGTTGAAATAATGAACTTTTTAATGCAATTTTGATATGAATTAGAATTTTTATTTTATTTTTTGTGTTTTATAATAAAAATAAATATAGCTTTCATATTACATTTAGTTTTTTTTCAAAAAAAAAACAAGACATCGCGAGATATTTACAATTTTGTTCATAAAATGCGACTGGATTAAATAAGCTGTGAGTCACTGTATATACAAAATTTAATGCCTATGTGCAGCGCTACAATTTAAAAATTATTCGGCACAGAGTGACAGAGTGTCAAGAAAGTAAGGGGCTTACAATCCCTTAAAGCGGACTTTTAGCTTTAAGGGATTGTAAATATTTTTTTATTACTAAGTTGGTACCACTATAATTATGTGTCTGTCTCAAGTGTGTTTGTCGATTTGTACAATGAATAAAAATATCGAACATAAAGAACTTGTCTCAAATGTTGTCTTCTAAATATAGAATTTCGTGTGTCGAATTGCTGACAATGTTACAGAAGGCTTACGGTGAATCGACTATAACAAAAACAGTGCTTATGAGTCGTACAGTGCATTCAAAAGCGGCCGAGAGGTGGTGGAATTTGGCAATACACTTCTGATTTTTCATTACAGCGATTGCGGTGTCCTCTCTAATAACGGATTTGTGATTTTCTAAAATTTTATAGAACATACATAATCTAAATCATTTATGTGACTCATTTTAAAATTTTGGTTATTTATCTGTTGTTCTTCAACAACAACGGAAATGTTTGATTAACACACGATGCAAACGATTTGGTGTTTACCGAGACAAATCATGTACTTAATTAGACCGATTTCAAAGCTATAAAGCTCTTTTAATAGTATTACTAAAATATCAGGCATTTTATAAACAAATTAAGAAGAGACGTTATTTTAGTTAATTATAGGAACAAGCCTTAACTATCAGTACCTCATCCGTGTAAGCAATTTGGGTGGCTATCGAAATGAATAAAATTTCTCTTAAGAAGTGAAACTAAATAAAATTTTCCGAGATTTGACATTTAACAACTATCCGAATTAATACAAAGATGTTCAATAAGCATAATCCAACTAATTCCAGTTTCGTCAACTCTCGGAAAATTTTAATATTTTACCGAATAAAGTTTGATTCCGATAGTACATTCATTTCCCAGTCTGTCATCTTGTCGATTCAAAATTTCATGGATTCCAAAAGACTTTATCCATAATTCCACTATCTCACGTATTGATAAACTTTTATTTTATATTCTGTGTTCGTGTAAAATCGACTTCTTAGCAATGCAAGCAGTCACAGCTTTAAAAAAAAACCCTTTCATTCTCTATCAAATGGGAATTTTTATTGCGAATGTTTGGTGAGATTTACATAACGGTCGCATAATGAAAATATAAAATATTTTCATAACCATAGATTCCACGCACGTCTACTTATACATTTATTTGAAAAAATGTTAAACGTATATAGTTGCTCTACGTATATAATTAGAAAATTTTTAAAATTCAAACTCTTAATTTATTTTATTTTAGTTTTGATCATATTTTGTCGAATGTTAGAACTTCATTTTATATTACGATTACAACCCCGTGATGTAATTGTGAGCTACGCATCACAAAAAATTATTGGGTGATAAACAAAGTCGATTTGTTTATAGTAGTATTAGAAATGTTACCAACTTCACGCTGCTGTAGTAACCAAACGTCTAGGGCGTCAATCTGCTATGTTGTTTATAATTCTACGGAAGCATATCGTCTTACTTTGCAGTTAAAAAAACTTATCGATATGAAATTCAAACGCAATAGTATTATTACTTCATGTGTTTGGCTGGAAAATCACAACCAGCCACTGTTAATGAGGTACGAAATTTACATGTAAACAAAATATTTGTGTATCGGACCATTATACGTTATAATGATACTATGGTAGCATCAGAAAACGCCATGGATGTGGATATCGTAAAATAGCATAACATCGCCAAAAATGGTTCAAAAGGCGGCCAGAATTCAACGTAATCCACGACAATGCCCAACTCAACATATGATTAAAAATAAAGTAAGATTGAAGCCCTACAAAATATAAAAAGTGCAAGATCTAACTCCTGTGCAAAAGGCAGTTCACCTAACAAGAGGAAAGGTGTTAAAACACTTGTATGTTGCGAAAGCAAGCGCCTTCATCAGTGATGGTTTGGGCTGCGGTAAGTGCCACTCGTTTTCATTCAACAGGGAGGGCGTAAAGGTAAATAAACAAATCTATACCGTGAAAAGAATTTACACAATGCTTTGTTACCTTGGGTACGTAAACAATTCGATAGAAACCATTGGATGTTTCAACAAGACTCGACATCATCTTATATATAAGAAAACCCGTGAAACCCAATGTTTTTTACAAGAAAAGTTCCCAGCTTTATTGCTTCATGTAACAATGGCCACCATATTCCCCGGAATTAAACCCAATTGGTTTTTACATATGGTTCATTCTGGTGGCCAATGTATTAACTAAAAAATATGAGACACTCGACGCCTTAAAGATTGCTCTTTGCCGAGAATGGGACAAAATATTATCAGACCACACTCGTGCAGCGTGTGAAGCATTTTTGGACAGACTCGATGCTATTATCCGCACTAAAGGTGGGTGGCTACATCGACCAATAACATATTTTTTGTTAAATTTGAAATGATTTTACGATATACTGAAGTTTTGAAATAAAAAAAAAAAATAAAAGTTGACAAATTTACAGCACTTTTAGTTGGTAACACTTCGAGTGTCGACCCCTGCGGTTTGTGAATAACTAAAATTTTAAAATAATTAGCGAATGAGAAAGTTAAGTTTGAGACATTTACCGGAAAATAAAATAACTAAAATCTAATTTATTTGGATTAGAAAGAACAAAATAGAAATTCTAGTAAAATTTATTTAGTGGCAAGAGATAAGGATATTCAATGCGCTGAAGGATGTGTTGGACTGCATCTACCTCTTGAACTTGCGGATGCCCTTTTACAAAAAACGGCACAAAATCCCACGCCCGTACCCTAAGCTATAGTCGGCTAACAGAATATTCCCTCAGAAACCTCTGGGGCAATATTATGTTAGCGAAATGCGCATTTCATTACAGCGGCCACTGTTACGGACGGCTCAGCAGCCGACCCGCAGATTTGATCCACGATAGGTTGTATTACTCTGTATTAAAGAGTTTTCTACATGTATGGCATTTAATGTTATCTGAATCATTCATTTATTTAAACAATTTATACATTTTTTTCCAGCCTCAGAAAGTCCAGCTGCCAGATATTGTCTTTGCGTGTCAGCTCTCAAATAATGCGAATCGATGGAAATGTATGATTAAATGTGTTCTCGAACTTTTTGATATGTTCATTACTCACAGTTTTCTTCAAATGCGAAATCCTTCCGTCGATTTTTTTGGTACGCCAGTGCTTGGTCAAAATTTGTTTTAAAAAAATAGTACATTGTTTGCTGAGATATGGATAATGTGTTTAGGCAAACCGATCGACATACTATTCGCTGTTGTTTGCATTTTGAAGGACACAATTAATCGTATTTCGTCTTCGCGACGTTTCTGAGCTTGTTCATTTACGACTAACTGGTAGATCCCTTTTGCGGCCAGACATTTCTTTTGCTTAGTTTTCCTTACTTGCAAATTCAAACATAGTTTGAATTTGCGTTTTGTTTTTTTCATGATTCTCAATCGTACACGATATTTACTAACACTAATTGTGATCCCGGGTCGGAAAAGGGATATAGTTACATATTTTGCATAAAATATATTTTTTTCTAAGTAACAAAATACCCAAAAACCACTGTGGATTTGTTTTCTAGGTGACTCCAGAAAAAATGTTGTACAATTAAATGCACAGATTTTGTCACGTTTTGGTGCTTTTACCTATTTAGCAAGAACTATTTTGCCTTTCGCATAGTCCTATATCCCAGTTTTTATAGGATATTTAAGAAATATAGTGAGGAAAATTCTGATAAAAAATTCTGTGAGAGCATATTTTTTTTTTTTTTTTTTTTTTTTTTTTTTTTAATTTAAGAAATCTTTATTTCTGTATAATGTTACAACTAATCATATAGATTATCTAGTAACTGTTTTATTATTTTTGTAGTCTATTCTTATGGAATGAGACCTATTGCTTCATCCCAGCTCTGCTAGTCCTTTGATTTAAGCGGCTCAAGGAACCACTAATTCTAAAGGCTTTGTTCTTTTTAGGCGCTTTGGTCCATTGGCGCGATCCAGTAGGTTCCGCAGCTCCTCGTTGTCATGCTGCTGCAGTCGCAGTACATGACTCCTTGCAAATTTTTTTATTTCATCGCTGACGTATTCCATGTTTAGGTCTTGATGGAGATTGTCATTTCTAATGTACCAAGGAGCATTCACAATTCTACGTAGTACTTTGTTTTGAAATGATTGAATGATTTTCACTGTAGTTTTTCTTGCGCAGCCCCAAAGCTGAATACCATACGTTCAGATAGGTTTTAGGATTTGTTTATATAGCAGCAGTTTGTTGTGCGTTGTAAGTTCGGAGTTTCTTCCAATAAGCCAGTGCATTTTTCTGAATTTTAAATTCAGTTCTTGCCTTTTCTTTTTAACATGCGGTTTCCACCTGAGTTTAGAGTCTAGCGTCATGCCGAGATACTTAGCATTATCAGAATATGGAATTGGTTGTGAATTCAGACTAATCGGAATATATTCTAATTTCCTATTTGTAAAGGTGATATGTGTTGATTTCGATTCGTTAAGTGTTATCCTCCATCGTTTTGTCCAGCTATCCACTATATTAATAGCATTTTGTAGTTTCCTGGTGGGCTCAACGACACTAGCATCGGTGGTCATAGCAGCTGTGTCATCAGCAAACGTTCCTATTCTAGCTTCTTCTATGTCTGGTAGATCATTCGTATACAGGAGGTATAATACGGGGCCTAGAACACTGCCTTGTGGAACCCCTGCTAATATTTTCTTCAGTTTAGAGTATTCTCCGTCCTGTCTCACCCGGAAGTAACGGTCGTTGATGTAAGACTTTAGCAATTCAAAATGTTGTTTTGGCAGATCTCGTTGGAGCTTAAATTCTAGACCGCGGTGCCAAACCTTATCAAATGGTTGGGCTACGTCTAAGAATATTGCTGAACATACTTCCTTTTTTTCCAGCGCCTCCTCAATAGTATCAGTAATCCTATGTACCTGTTCTATCGTTGAGTGCCTTTCTCGAAACCACCCAAATTGATGTTCTGGTATAAGATTTCTGTTCTCTATAATTGGCTTTAATCTCTTGAGAAACAGTCTCTCGAAAATTTTTGATGTTGTTGTTAACAAAGAAATAGGCCTATACGACGTTTTGTCGTTTAGTGATTTATTGGGCTTTGGAATCATTATGATTTCCGCTACTTTCCACTGTCTCGGAACATAACATAGTCTAAAGATAGCATTGATTATGTGCTGTAGTTTCCTTAGGGCTTTCCCGTTATCAAGTCGTATCCAGGGGCTTTTTTATCTTTGAGGTTTTTTACTTCTTCTTTGATTTCTTTCAGAGTAACTGGTAGCACAGATGCCTCGTCTACTTTGCTTATAGGTGTTAGATATTCATTATCCGCTTGTCCAGTTGGTGGTTTGAAGGTATTTTCTAGGTGTTCGGCAAACAGATCAGCTTTTTGCTTTTCGCTGCGAGCCCAGGTTCCATCAACCATTCTAATGGGTGGCACTTGCATTTTAGGCCTTTTTAAACCTTTGGTGGCTTTCCACAGGGAATAGTCTGTGTCAGGCTTACCTGTCAGGTTACTTAGGAAGCTTGCAACTGACTCATTCTTAATCTCCTTTATAAGTAGTTTAAGTTTGTTGCACAAGTTGTTTAGGATTGTTTTGTCTTCAGGGGCTCTGGTTCTCTGCCAAGTCTTACGAGCTCTTCTTTTTTCGTTAACCAACTCTCTCACTTCAACTGGATAGGTTATACTTTTTTGTAATATTTCTTGCTGGTCAGGAGTACTTTTCCAGGCCGCTTTTTGCACACTATCAATGAGGTTTTCTAGTTCTTATTCTATCGTGTAAGCGTTCGATATCTGTACGTGTAGGTTGATGCTTTCTTCGACTAGCTGTCGAAAGTATTCCCAGTTGGTTTTGTTATTTGTTAATCGTGGAGGGCTTGCTTTCCTTATTACCGTGTCACTTATTGTCATTAGAACTGGAGAATGGTCTGAAGATAGCCCTTCTTCATTTTCAACTGCTAAGTAATTTTCGGAGATACCTCTTGATATATAGAAATCCAGAAGATCAGGAATTTTATTTGGGTCCGTAGGCCAGTAGGTTGGCTTTCTACTGGAGTGGAACTCACATTTTAATATCCTGCCTGCTTCAAATAGCTCCCTTCCTTTAGGACTAGTTCTATTTGATCCCCAGAATATGTGTTTCGCGTTAAAGTCGCCTCCAATAATAAAATTACTACCAAGCGATTTAAGAAGTTTGATGTAGTCTTCTTTTTTTGTGTTATATCTGGGTGGACAGTAGATTGCTGATATACTATAGCTCTTGTTATTTTTGGTTTCAATAGATACAGTAGCTACTTGCATAGCTTCCTCCTCTATTTTTAATTCTTCGTGGTATTTTATATTGTCCTTAACGAAAATTGCTGTCCCGCCTCTAGCTCGTTCTGCTGGGTGTAGAGCTTGATAGCACTGATATCCACGTATTTTGACATACGACGTTCTGGTAAAATGACTTTCTGAAATTAGGCATATATCAATTTTTTTGTGTTTAAAAATACTTCTAATTCTGAAATGCGTTGCGCTAGGCCATTTGCATTCCAGGTAGCAATTCTTAAATATTGTGTCATTATTTTTTCTTGTTAAGTTTGTATGGACTAGAATGAAGGTACTCAATAACTTCTCTAGTTTTACTTGACGCATCCGTTATTCTTTTATCTTGGCTCATCGATGTATTTTCTAGTGTTACTAGTCTCTGTTCTTGTTTTTTCAGTAGCTCGCCCATAGATTCTAGTTTTTGGTCCTGGCCAGCCAGATGTGAATTGATAGCGCTTAGCTTCTGAAGTATTTCTTGCACGACATGGTTTTCTTGACACGGAGCGTTCCTGATATTTTCATTCTGCTTAGCCATTTGTGCATATGTTATGCCTTCTTTAACTTTGCCGCTATTTAGGGGGATTCGTTTTGAGTAGGATTGCATCCTAGGTTGAGAACTCTGACTTGTTTGATTTCTCTTGTTGTCTCTCATTCTTTGCAGCTCTTTCGCTACCTCGCAGCCTCTGTAATTTGCTGGGTGATGATTACCACAGTGTATGCATTTTACTGGTTCGTTCTTACTTTTGTTGCATTCTTTTGTTAGATGTTTCCCAGCGCACTTTACGCATCTTGGTTCCCTATTGCAGTATTTGCGTGTGTGGTTATATGCCTGGCAGTTGTAGCACTGTGGTATTCTACTGAGCGAGCATATAGTCAAATTAGTAGGAGTATCCATTTAAAACTCATTTTTGTTAAAAATGGTTTGTAGGACACTTTAATACTCACACGAAGATATGTAGACATTAACAAGTCCGAAACGCGTATATCCCGCACTGGTGTTTTGGTGGGAATCGATATTAAACAATTTTGTCTGATGCTGGCGACATTGAAAAGAGCTCAATCGTAACTAAATCGTGGGATACAGCTTCGCATGGAAAACATGAAATTTCTTCTTGTCACCGAAGTTGCTTTTTTGAAATAGTCGTTACACAAACAACTACATTTGTAGAGTATTATGTTAATTACTAATTATGTGATGAGGAACTGTATTGTGTGATAATACAGTTCAAGTTTTAATGAACACATTTTATTAAACACTTGTTTTTCATTTCACCAAATTAGATTTTTGATTATTTTCATTAAAAAATTTGTTCAAAAAGTTTAAAATATCACTCGATCATTTTTGACTTGTTAGGCCATCATCAGAAGTATCTACTACTGATGATGACCTAACAAGTCGAAATCGATCGAGTGATTTTTTATACTTTTTGAAAAAAAAAATTTAATTAAAATATCCAAAAATATAATTTTGCGAAATAAAAAACATGTGTTTAATAAAAGGTCTTTATTAAGTGTAAGTGTGTTTCGCCAAGTGCTTACGGCAAATAGCGTAAAGAGTAACGTATGTGAAGCTAGCCCGAATACCATCTTGAAAAACACCTTTTCAATTTAGGTGCGTTTCTCCGCTAAATTCAATAAAATACTCTTCAGCCCGAAAAATTTAAAAATATATGAAGAAAATCAAATTCCATCCCGAAAAAATAAAAAGAGTCTCACGTACACAAAACGAAATTTAAGTTGAAAATCTATTACAAGAAGAGATTTATAACACTTTAAATTAAGAAATTTAAATAGGGACATGTAAATAGGGACATACCGTTATATCTGCCAAACTCTGCGAACGGAGAAATTTTTGGTGATATATGACAATAATTCCGATAACTATGAGAAGCGAATATTAAATCAGCTGAGGAGGCCCCTCATCCCCGCTGTAACGTAATGTGCATTTGTGTGCTTATTGCTGATGGTAAGTTCATTAACCATGCATATACAGCCAACCACTGTGAACAGAAAAATACAGGTTGTTGAAAATTTTCAATCTATTTTATTTCGGGGAATTGTTTTTTAAATTTCTTAATTTAAAGTGTTATAAATCTCTTCTTGTAATAGATTTTCAACTTAAATTTGGTTTTGTGTACGTGAGACTGTTTTTATTTTTTTCGGGATGGAATTTGATTTTCTTCATATATTTTTTAATTTTTCGGGCTGAAGAGTCTTTTAATGAAATAAGCGGAGAAACACACCTACATTGAAAAGGCGTTTTCGGGATGGTTTTTGGGCCAGCTTCACATACGTTAAAAAGTTTCAAGTCTTTTAAAATTATTAAACTTTTTACCGCTCCATTTTACCTGTATAAGACAATAATGAATGAAAAGAAGATAGAGAATTTTATCTATCGTGTTCGGTAAAAAAGGGTATCGGTACCATAACGAGCTACCGTGTTGGTGCTGACCTCATTCCCAAAAAATCCTATAAAACCGCATTTTCTCGATAAACCGACATATAAAATGCAATCCATCTTCCCAATAATCTAATAATACATTATATTATGTGAATCTGAATTCTTGCTATATTCAAATGTTAAAACTGCGTGAACAAGAATTTGTATTAATCGGTATAGAGACGAATTTGAATTTCTTTATAAAATTTGATGACTCACGTTTAAGAAATTTAGTTTCGTATTTTGGCAAATTTATTGAATTTATATAGAAAGGTATACAACAAGAGTTGTGTAGCGGAACAGTTGGAAGTGCAATTTAAGTGTTTTATTGGTTTTTGTTTATTTCTAAATGTTGGATGAGTTCTTATATGTAATCGTAATGTATAAATATATTTGTGACCACCGGACCGACCACCTATAGACGGTTTTTGTTTGGTATACATACACAATTCTATACCAAATCTTCATTCATCGTTTTTGTGTTGTTATCTCGATGAATAAATCTTGTATTTTCTTCTTATTTTTTTACTTATTTAATTTACTGTAATATGTTATTTCGCGCATTTAAGCGCTTAGATCCAATTGATTTTAATTAGATTTCGTAAATATAAAATTAAAAAGAAACTGTTAACTGTTCCGCAATTAAACCTTTACCTCTCTATCTTACAGTCGTATAAAATATATCGTTAAGTATGTAAAATTTATCTTTACCCAGGTACGATCAAAAGAATTTTTAAAAAATCGCGCGATTTTTTTTTTTTTTGGTAATTCGATTTTTGCGTGGTGTCGTTCTATTGTTATATGGATATATGGATGGATGTGTGTGTGTGTGTGTATAAGTGGATTGGCATCGATCGTGTTTACATTAGAAACCATCAAATGGATATAAATGCTAATCAATGAACAATTACCAAATTTTATATTGTGTGTATTGTGTATCTGTATGTAGCCTCCATGTACATTATAACAATAATCAATGAAAATTGAATATTGAAAATTAATGGTTGGATTTTTAGAATTTATAGACTTGATACATAATATATATAAAATAATATATTCAATAATATTCGTCATTGATCTCACATCATTAATCATCAAAACAAACAAAATGAAGTTAAGTAAAAATTCGATTCTTTGATTTTTGGTTTGGTTTGGATTTTTTGTTGTTGTTGTTGTTGTCGATGTTGAACGGTTATTCGGTTAAACACTGAGACATCGTAATGCTTAACATTGTTGTATATAGTGAAACTATTATGTCCTAATATTTCTATAATTAAACGAAATAACGTATAAGAAGAAAAATAATAAACTCAAGAGATCAAAACCAAATGGAATTCCGTTCGTATTTATATAATTCATTGTTTGATCTAAAAGAGAAAAATCGATCAAATGATCGACGACTGGAATCAAGGAAAAAAATAAAACTTCAAAATAAAATATTTGTGTTATTATTAATGTTATTATTATTATTTTTATTTTCGAAAATAAATATAAAAAAAATATTTTTTTTTTTTCAGAAATTCTGTCATAAAAATATCAAGTATAGTTTTTAGAGTCGAGGTAAAGGTAAATACGAGTATAAGAAGATAAAAAGATAAAAAAAATAAAAAATAAAAATTAGAAACTTTAACGTTTTTTTTTATATAAATACAATCCAGGCACACAACAAAACTATAAGGTGTCTGTTGGTTAATAATAATGATACAGTATTTAACCGTCGGCAAATGGCTACATAAAACTTTTTTGGTAGAAAGCACATCATATCGAGTTATATATACGTCTTTGCATGCGGCATCTGAAACGTCTTATACTTTTACTTTAAGAAGATGTAATAAAATTGAAACCATTTACCTAATGTATATATCCGTGTGTTGTACTTGTAAGATATATTAAGTAATTTAAAATAATATTATTTTGGGTACATATATGCATATGTATGTAATGGGTCTCAAATTGTTGTGTGTTGACGTAGGTTTCGTCGATTAGTCTATAATTACACTGAATTTGAAATGGGAGAAAACTGTTGTGACCGTGAAAATATAAATTAAGCATTTTTCTAGGAACTAACAGTATTGCTCGTTGTTTGTGTTTTTAATTTTTTTTTTGTTATTTACCTCTGGTGAGGACTCCCAAAAATATACTAAGTGGTGCTTGTTTTACGTTAAAGTTTTTATTATATTTTTTACGATATTTTTACATAGACCAGCAGCTTGAAGAATGTTTCTTTTTTAATGTTGACATAGCCCAAATCGTGTTGAGATAGACTAATGATGCTGATAGGTGGTTAATGATTGATAAATCATCTGCTGTATTTAGTAAATGGACCTTGTTTTAATGTATTTTGTTTTATTCTTCGCGTCCGAGCCTGGACGGAGCTTTGTAACTTTGCCGAGGAACCACTGGATGACTGGAAGATTGTTATATTTGATTATAATGATGTCATTCAACTGAATTATCGGTTTTCTGGTTTGCCATTTTGAATATTGTTTTCCAGAATTGTTGTCCCATTTGTTGCATCAACTGCCAAAGATTGAGATGTGATTCTTTCACGTTAGTTATGTCAATTTCGGGAGTTCCGGTACCTGCCAGAATGCACAATCAGAAAGTGTGAAGGCGTAAGTGGATCGACTGAGCTCTTCTAAAGTCAAAATATTTATTCCAGCAACCCTTTTGATATGAAATTTGGTAGACTTGAATCGGAGTAAAGTTTATGCCAAAATAACAAAATATGCACTGTGTCCTATAAATACTTAGAATTGAAAAAAACACTCAAATATTGAACTTTCTTAATATATCTGAAATTTTTTAATAAACATAAATATTTTTACACTATACGTAGCAAACATCTAATTTTTGTGGAAAGTTTTGAAAGTGAATTTTAAAAAATGAATTTTTTTACAACAAACACACTATGAATTGCACAGAGATGATCGAAGTTGTTCTGAACTGCCCATAAGGATTGCACAGAGATGATCAAAGTTGTTCTGAACTAGTAATTGATGTAAGAAGCCAATCTTATTTATCTACATGCTCGGAAATCTCTGAGATTTTTGTTATTCGAGATAGAAAGTCATTGAGTGAAATACGAAAATTCTTAACCTTCATCTTTACAACCAGCATACCCGGGTATGTCTATATAAATATTTTCAAATAAATATTTTCAAATGTTTAAGAATTTTCGTATTTCACTCAATGACGTTCTGTCTCGTTCTGTCTATTTCACTCAATGTCGTTCTGTCTCGAATAACAAAAATCTCAGAGATTTCCGAGCATGTGGATAAATTAGATTGGTTTCTTACATCAAATACAAGTTCAGAACAACTTCGATCATCTCTGTGCAATCCGTAGGGGCAGTTCAGTTGTAAAAAATTTCATTTTTTAAAATTCACTTTCAAAACTTTCCACAAAAATTAGATGTTTGCTACGTATAGTGTAAAAATATTTGTGTTTATTAAAAAATTTCAGATATATTAAGAAAGTTCAATATTTGAGTGTTTTTTCAATTCTAAGTATTTATAGGACACAGTGTATAGTTTGTTATTTTGGCATAAACTTCACTCCGATAAAATATTCAGAAATATTTTTGGAAGTTTTAATTAATTTGGCAAACGTTTCTCGTGATAATTATTAAAGATAACTTGTCTAAGCGAACAAAACTATCTGCGACCTATTCCAAGAACTAATTAAAGAACAAATAAACCTTCAAGTGCCAATTATAGCAACGGTATACAATTGGAAGACGAACTGGAGGTACTTAACAGTATTATTCAATAAGCAGCATGGGAAAGTTCTCCTACTAATCATACCAAATCCTACTAATCATACCACAAAGAGAAATGGGAGGTAAGAAAGACCTGGCAAAGCACACGCGTCTTGGAAAACAAAAAAAGGCTCAACTATCTGTGTAATAAACTGAAACAACGTATAAAAGAAATTAAGAACGAAACTATTAAAAAGTACTTAAGTGGTCTCATCGAACATAAAAACACTGATTACTCTCTCTGGAAAGCAATAAAGAGATTAAAAAGGACCAAAATGCATATGCCGCCTATTGAAAATTAGGAAGGAACCTGGCCAAAAGTGACAAGCAAAAACCTACTAAAAAAATCTTTGAACTGTTTTTTAAACTGCAGATGAAAATATAACAAACATTAGCAAAATTGATGACCATAATATATGATCCGTAACATTACAGGAATTGGAAGATGAGAACAAGTTCAATTTAAATGCGAAACAAGCTGGTTCAAATAATCAATGCTGCCTTCAGACTAAAATACGGCTCACGACAGTGGAAGGTTGCCGAAGTAATTATGATGCCTAAACCAGCAAACGGCAAAAAATCGTACAGGCCGATTTTACTACTTCCTGTAATTTCAAAATTATTACTGCTCAAAAATTACTGCTGAAGATCCTCAACCCATTAATAGAAGAGCAAAGTTTAATTCCAAAACACCAATTTGGATTTAGGGGAAACCACTCTACGATAGAACAAGTTCACAGAATAACGGACGTAATAGAAAACGTATTTGAGAAAGAGAAAATATGTTCCAGTATCTTTTTTGTCGTAGCACAAGCTTTCGAAAAAGTTTGGCACCAAAAACTTGCATTTAAGCATCGAGATCTACCTAAACAATTCTATCAAGTTCTTAAATCGTACATCTCAGATTGGCATTTCCGTGTAAAATAAACGGAAAGTATTTTGAACTAAAGAGAATAGCAGCAGGCATACCACGCCGGTAGCGTACTGGGTCTTGTATTGTACATCCTGTACACCAGAGATATGCCAAATAAGTAAGAAAACTTCAAAGGCAGAAACCTTTAGAACTAGGCAGTTGTATTTTATTAGGACATAAAAATATAACAAATTATGTAAATTCAAACGGGAGTAACCATTATGGGTTACTGCCCGTGAAACGTGAATATTTATTTAAGAAAGATAAATTACTAAATTATCTTAAGTCAGTTGTAATATAAATTATAAATAAAACAAAAAAAAAACCCTTGATGAAATATGGCAGAAAGTGAAAATTGCGCCAGAGAAATTTGTCAAAAACTAATAATCCCTCCAAATTAAACGAAGTTTTGAGAGCAAAAGGTGGCTACACGAAATATTGACGTTCAAACTCAAAGAAATGATCGAATTGCCTCAACTTGGTTTTGTTTTACATCTTATTTGAAAATATTTTTAAATTACTTTAACAAAACAATTGATTTAGACATGTTTGCGCATACCACCAACATTCGATCAATATTTTGAGGAACTGTATATTGCTAAACCGTAAAAATTTGTTCATCATAAAAGACCAAATTCTCAAGCTCGCCACCAAGGTGCAACTGTTTTAACACCTCTGCTCGTACTAAGCGAACTCATTTTTTACGAGTAAATGGTAGCCTATTTCACTTCTAAAATTAAGTAATTTCTAATGTGTTCGCAACTTGCTCGACTAAAACATCGTGCTAATTCTTTTGAACGATATTTTCTAATACTCAGTCGACTTTATTCATCCCCAAATAATTTTCTGTGATACGTTTTTCGAAATATAGAAAAGAGACTAAGCTCACAAATACATCACGATGTTGTAATCGCGATATAAAACACATAATTGTTACTTACTACAAAAATTACTCAAGAGTATATCAAATTTCTTATACTTTGAAATATTTTTGGCAATCAATTTCGAAAAGGATAACTAAACATCGTAAAAATCACCAACAAATCCAAATAAATGTTCGAAGTTCGTTCAATATCCAACGGTTTTAAAAGATTATACGACAGTTTAAAAAATTTAAAAAACGCGTACTGTATAAAAAATTCTCAGAGATGTCTAAGGGAAACGGTATATGTGGCTAATTGGTTTAAGATAAGAGCTACCAAACGACACCACCCTTATATCAATACGATGACTAGAACCCATTTGTCCTTGACGATGAATAGTGAAATTTAATTAGCTAAGGGGATGATTACTGTAAAAAAATTGCTCAAATCTCAGAAATGTCTAAGTGAAATGGAATACGCAGCTAGTTGGCTTAAAATAAGAGCTATCAAACGACACCACCCTTATATCAATACGATCAATACGATGGGGGATTATCGCTGTAAAAATAATTGCTCAAATTTCAGAAATGTCTAAGACTAAGAGAAACGTTATATATAGCTAGACATTCACCGTCAACGACAAATGAGTTCTAGTCATCGTATTGATAAAAGGGTTGTGTCGTTTGATAGCTCCTATCTTAAGCCAACTAGCCGCATATACCGTTTCTCTTAGACATCTCTGAGATTTGAAAGTTTATGTTTTTTACATTACGCGTTTTTTTCAATTTTTTTAAACGGTCGTTAATCTTTTAAAACCAGTGGATATTGATTTGTTGGTGATTTTTACTACGTTTAATTATATTTTACTTTGGTTTTCCGATTGTAATGGTGTTGTTCCTTATATTTGTCTATTTTCAGCACTCTCGAATCCGTAATGTTATCCATCTTATTTTAAATCAGTAGTCTCAGCCGCTCGAAACTGATTGTTGTGATTGTTACACCTTTTCCATCTATAAGTCAAAAATTCAGACGTTTAATTATCCTACTCGAAATCGAGTACTTTTTTGTTTTAAAAACTAATAGGTTTTGTAATAAAATATTTTTACAATTTATAATAAAATGTAAATAATTATAACATTTCGAATTTCGCATTAATCTATTTTTATTTATTTTCGAAGTCGCTAACTTAGTAATTGCGTTCTGTTCATAACAAAAAATTTTAATAAGCCTAACATTGCTTTTGCCGACTGTTTTACTAATACATGCGCTTTCTTGTTATTTCGACAAATTTTATGTTCCGCCATGTTTTGTTATATTTTTTAGTTTTGTCGGAAATTTCACAGTCGTGATTTTACACGAACACAGAATATAAAATAAAATTTTATCTATTCGTGAGATAGTAGAGTTATGGATAAAGTCTTTCGAGATTTTGGGTAAAGGCTCGGAAATTAATGTACTTTCCGAGAGATTTGACGAAACTGGAATTCTAACTGGAAACTAATTCGACGGATAGTTGTTAAACGTCAAATCTAGGAAAATTTTATTCTGTTGCACCTGTTAAAACAATCTAAAATTTTATTTATTTTTATAGCACTGATAGTTAAGGCTTGTTCCTAATTAATTAAAATTATGTTTCTTCTTAATTTGTTTATAAAATACCGGAAATTTTATGAATACCATTAAACGAGCTTTATATATAAAGCTAAACAGATATTTTTTTAATTTTTAAATTATATAACGAGGTAACTAATTCCAAATTTTCTGCTTTTAATAAATTTTCAAAATCGTTAAATTCTAAATCATTTTTAGCCTGGGATTCGCCAAATAAATCATTTTCTGGTGGATTAACCAATATTAATTTGTCGTCATGAATTTTATTCAATCTCAAACAAAAACTAAATGATGCTTGTTTTGAAGACGAATCGTGGTTTGGCACGACAGACGAATTTTGAAAATTTTCTTTTGGGAATGCACGTGGTACAGTTCCAATATAATTCACTACTATGAAACATTTTTACACGATTAATGTACAGTTTAAAAATTAAAAAGAAACTTGAACAGAAACAGCAATTCATTTTGCAAATTAAACTTAATTACAAATTAAAATTAATAGAAACAATAACGTAAATTACTGTTGTTAAATTTAAATATCACCTCAAATTAGTTCCCGGATTAGATTGTTGACAGTTATGTATGATTTATCATACATCGTATTTATTTTGTAAACCGCCTTTTGCAAGAAAGACCAGGTTGACTCCGCACCGATTGGATATAAAGTATTCGTAGCATGAAATGCCTTAAAACACAAGTCGACAGCCTGCAGTGGTGTATCAGCTTCGTAGAAGTGGTTATCTATATCTATTAATCCTTTTATATTTGATTCTCCAACAAAAATTACAAAAGGTTGCACCGTCTCTTTTAGAATTTGTAATCTTGTTCTTAGCGCTTCTCATTTCTCGGTTAATTCAACAAAATTCTGTTAAAAAATATAGATGTATAAGTATAATTATGTACTAAAAATTTATTTCTATAATTAAAAATTATAACTTTTGGATTAGAATGGATTTACTTTCCCATTAACATAATAGCTTTGACAGATTGTGGATTAGTAAAAGCTGTTTTCCAAATGTTTAACAAATACCATATATTAAACTTCAGTTTGCATTAGCTCAACTATACACCCATGCCCCTACAAGTATTAGCTGACCCCAGTTATATTACCCTGATGATGAGATATCGTCGTGTGAATATTAAAGTGTCCTATTTACGCCATTTATTTCCTATGGGTATAGGACACTTTAATATTCACACGACGATATAATATTGTGAAGGAAATTTTGATTGGTCGATAAACTACCTGAAAGACGTATTAGCAGTAAATTTATATGTTAATTTTTAAATTTTTGTAAGTGTGTCGGACTGAATTGAATTGTATTTAAGAATAATTGAACGGGTTTTGCTACAACGTTTTTACTAATCTGTAGTCTGCCCAAGCAATAATATTGTACTGATTATACATTATACTTACTGGAACTTGAAGTATAAAAATGTCAGCACATTCAGCTTTTGTTAAACGCACAGCCTCCCCACGAGAATCTCTTTTTCTCGAAAAATTATTGTGTAACAAATATGGTAGTAACAGAAACCCAGTCAGCTCAGAGTCACCTATTTCAAGTATTCGATTAATTGCTGGTTTCTTACCTATAATGAAATAAATATTATTTACAAATTATTTATATATTTAGTTAATTACCATACCAGTTTTATTTTTAGCAATCTGTATAATTTTTTTATTTATGGTGTACCACGTATCAAAAAAATCGTGGTATTGGCTTTTAAATAAAGCTTTGAAGTCTATATCTAATAAAAATATACCTTTATTAGACTTTAAAGCAGGAAACTCGTCGAAATATTAGATTATGTTTTTTGACTTGCTTGAATTGAGCCATTTCTGTCTGGTATCATACGTTGAAATCCAATATTCAGTGATTTTATCCCAAGGTGAAACATTTGTTTTTAAATATTCCAGCTGAGTACCATTGATAGCATCGCAAGGGTCGTCTTGGCTTTTGTCTGGTTCATTTAAAGAAAACGAAGTACGAATTTTTTGTTTTAATTTGTTGTATGCCGTCCAAAATTTTCCTGTAGCAAGTGACCGAGTATTTGGATTATACGGTACATAGAATACGTTGGCCTTTTCACCAGGGAAAGTTTTTTCTACTAAATTGGCTAGGTACAACAATCTTTCCGAGCTTATCTTTATTCGAGAAAGATCCGAGTTTTTATCAATCTCTTTTTCGATAATTAAGTTCGCTAGCGACGATTGGTGGTGAGCGAGACGATGATAAATATTGCAAAATTTTTTGATTATTCTGCCTTTCGTGCAGTTTAAATATTCGTCCAAAACGTTTCCAACATCTACGTAAAGTACGATGTTTGAATTCTGAGAAAGACAGGAATTTTAATATTTTTTTATAATATTATAATTGAAATTAATTACTAATGAAGAATTATCATCCAAATCGAGATGAGACAAAACCCCACTGGAAATGCTTGCTGTATCTGCTTCCGATAAATTCAATTTATCCAAATTGTTGAACTGAAAAGTAAATTATTTTATGAACAAGTAGCAAATCAATGAACAAATGTTATTTACCTCATTCATGATTAATATATCGTGTAGCTTAAATCAACTACTAAAATTTATTTTTAATAAAAGTGGTCGAAATTTGTGTGTTAAAATTATGATTTAACTAACCCTGTTAAAAAAAAACTTTAATCCTGCTTCGCTAAATTCCCAACACCATATATTTAATATTGGATATCGACCGCTTCGAGGCAACCTGATAAATTTACGAAATTGAGATTTTCACGAGAAAACTAAAACAAAACTATTTAACTTGCATATAATTCTGAGAAAAAAGAGAGATCATATAAAATGATTAAAAAACCATTTTCTGGAAATATAACAGGTTTTGGTTCAAAACGGACGATATGTGGGTGTGTTTATATGTGTGCGCATATTTACTTTGTTTAAAAAATTTTTAAAAACTAAAATGTCAGAAAAATCAAGTTTTTCATTCAATTCATTTCCGATTTTCAGTGAACAAGAAAAAAATTAATAGTTTTCTGTCAAAATTGAAATTGTAATTATTTTTAACTATTTCACTAACTACTTTAATAAAAAAAATCAAGTAAGAACTTTTTGTGAGATATGATTCATAGCATGTAGCTATATGTAAATATATTTTATTTCCATTAAGCAGTAAATATATTATTTCAGGAACGGCTACATTTTATTTTCGATTTGGTAATCAGTTATTTCAGAAAAAGCTTACTTTTATTTTCTATGTGAATATTTAATATTTGAACAGAATAACGGGATGTTTAAGCATCATCAAAATGTAAATAGCTTTAATTTCAACAATTTTTAACTATATAAATATATTTATACATTAAACACATTACATTATTTATTTATATAAATATATTAGTATTCCTTTTGTGCAGTAATTATTGAATTACTATCATCAATGAAGGATTACAGTATTTTAAAATAAAATAATAATAATTCACAACACAATAATATACAACAAAAAAGTATAACAACACACAATTTTATTACAATTTTGACTCATTTAATAAAGAACACCAAATACTTACCAAATTTAACAATAATTATTTGAGACTTATTTATCTTTTGACTATTTGTAAAATTAACACTGTCGTGGCACGAACTACTGTACTGTTTAGAATTCACTCTCTAACTGAATATAATTCATAAAGAAACAAAAATGCCTATAATTTAGGATCAGGGATGTGAAAAGCAAAATTTGTAAATTTCCATATTTTGTATTATTTTAGTTGAGATTTATTTAAGTACAAGTGCTAAGCTATCTTTAAAAGCGTTTGTTCAACTCGTCCAACTTGGATCTATAGTTTTTCAAAACAGTTTGTCAATTAGGGCAAACAAACTTAGAAACATTCAGCCCTGCTAATAAAATAGTAATATTCAATACATATGTATATAGGGTGGTCCAACTAACTAACTAGACTAACATTTCACCCTGTTTACTACTATTCCTGAAGATATACAAATAAATTTGGTGCAACACGCGTATATTTGTGCTTAATTGTAATTTTTTGTTACGTATTTTAGAGGGACCATAAGTTTTTGACGTGAATAATCATGATGAAATTTCTTATGGTTGGAGTTAAGTTTATAATTTATGCAATTGAATTTGAACTTTAATACCAGATTCTGCCTTTAATAATGATAGGTTTTGTAATTTGTATATTTTGTGTTTTCAAGAGAAACTCATATGGAGAGTAATGTTTGTAATTATTTTGTTGATATTTGATTGCAAGCAATCTAGAAATTATGTAATTTACGGAAATAATTTTAAGAGAAAATTTATTTTGAAAAAAGATATATTTATACTGTTTTTTAAAATAATACGCAATACATTCCCAATTTATTTTTAACGCACTTCGTATAAATAAGTTTTATGCATTTGGATAATATTAAATAGTCGATAAGAGAAAAATAAAATGTTTAATACAATTATATAATATATGAAAAAATAGTATAAAATAAATCACTTTTGGTTACAATTACATGCTTAAAATTATTTCTATTTAATAAACTATTATTTCTAAATTTTATATAATTTAAACCTCTATACAAAATATTTAATTGAATATAAATATATTGCAAACATTAATTATCTGTTTTTTCAATTCAGATTTATTTATATTTGAGGCTAACATAAGTTGTTTGACATACTTGACATAAATCGAATGAAATGGTTTTTGTCCTTTTTCAACATGCGGATTTTTTTCAGTGTAGCTCTGAAATCGGTCTAATTAAGCACACGATTTGTCTCGGTTGACAACAAACCGTTTTCATCATGTTTTAATCAGATATTTCCGTTGTCGTTGAAGAAGAACAGATAGCCAAAATTTTAAAATGAGTCACAAAAATGATTTAGATCATGTATGTTTCAAAATTTTAGATAATTTGAATGAGTGGGACACGAAAATGGTTTGTGTGTATTTTAGGTAGCTCCGATTATGAATGCAAAATACGTTTGCTTCTTCATAGATGAAAACCTATCGAATAAATATCGTTCGGTTTTTATGATATTAATATAGAATCCGTTATTAGAGAGAATACCGCAACCGCTGTAATGAAAAATCTGAAATGTATTGCAAACTTCCACCACATCTCGACCGCTTTTGAATGCACTGTGCGACTCATATGCACTGTTTTTGTTAAAGTCGATTCACCGTAAGCATTCCGTAACATTTTCAGCAATTCAACACACGAAATTCTATATTTAGAAAACAACATTTGAGACAAGTTCTTTGTTCGATATTTTTATTCATTGTACAAATCGAGAAACACACTTGAGACAGACACATAATGATAGTTTACCAATTTAGTAACAAAAAAATGTTTACAATCCCTTAAAGCGGACTTTTAAATCACCAATTCCACTTACGTTCTTGACAAAGGGTATATTTTTTAATTGTAGCGCTGCACATGGGCATTAAATTTTGTATATATAACGCTCATTTGCTGCAAGAGTGACAATCCAAAATTTTTAATTTTTCACTAGAGCGATTTGACTCAAAATTTTGTGTAAAAATGGCGTTTTTTAAACATAAATAAAAATACATTCTGATTAGTGAAATATTTGATTTTCTATTCCTACATCCTTAATAGGATCTTAATTTTTATAATTCTTTAATATTTCTTGATAGTTTCCCTTATCTAAGAATGTGAATTTCTTTCGTAAATTGAGTGATTTTTTATATGGAATTTTACCTACTTTGCTAGAAATAACTATACAGAGGAGAGTATGTTTGATACAAAATAATAAAAATATCATTCATTGGGAGTCGTTTTTTTTTTCAAATATCTTAGAAATGAGTGAATTTTGAGATGTGTCACTGTTGCAGCAAATGAGAGATGATAAGAATTAAACATTTTAAAATAAAACCAGAATAAGCTCACACTTCAACGAGGCAGTTGTTACTAGCAGACCTCACCCGAATTAATCTCCATTCAAGTTAGCTTACCACAATAAAGCGGAACTTCAGCCAAAATATTAGATTTACGTAGAAAATTTCCATGGTCCTTCGAGCAACCACAACAACCGGCGATAAATTAAATTTACTAATGGAAGTTTACATATTCCTTCGAGTCACAACCGGCAACGACAATTAATAATAAACACCTGGCCTCCTCAAAGCAACAAAAAAATGGAAACCACACTACCTGTAAAACCGCTTTAGTCTAATTCAGCTGAGGAGCACGAAGAGGTCCCCAAGAAAATATCAACTGCGTATTAACAACCAGATTAATCAGCATCACAACCAGAATGGCAAGACGTCCTTGCGCGCCAGCTTTATCAAAAATTGTCGTGAAATTCAAATTCCAGATTCAACGCCAATCCCGATTACAGGGGAATAGAAAAAAAATTGCAATTTAATAATGTTGTGTTGCGTGATGTGATATCACAAGGAAGAATTCGACCCCCGAAGTCGAGATTCCAACATATTTTCAGTTCCCAGAATTAACATATAAGAATAAATTTGGCAAAATAAATTTTATTTGTTTAAATCATTTTCGGGATTTCACCATACAGACAGATATCTAGAGGAACGGCGGACATTGTTTCACGTTTTGTGGTGCACATATCACCATCAAAACATCAAAGAAAGTGTTATTCGCCCTAGATCATGTTTTTATTTTATTTTTAAATAACCTTGTTACGACCTTGAGGGGTCATACCATTATTTCTTATTTAATTTTGTTTTTGGATTTCTAATTTCGTTTGATCGAATGGTTGGTGCCGTTACTGGTGGCATTGCTTATTAATTATTTATTTATTCATGAAGATATAGGCCAATTATATAAAATTGTTAACAATTCAGTGAACCACACACCACATTGTGAGCATGAGAGCTCATTTGTAATGAGGCGCGTGAAATTCAAATTTCTCGCAAAAATGCATATTGCCTTGTTGGTAATTTTGATGAAAACAGTGAAAAAAAAAAGAATTTGGTTAAAGTATAGCTGCTTATGATAGTTTATTGGCAGTGTGTTTGATAAACTGATTATTTTGCGATAAGAAAACGTTTATTTGAGAGATTTGTAACAGTTTTGAGGTTGTGAGTGAGATTCACACTGACTAATTTTACAGTTGTACCTTGATTATCTATATAACGGTTACAGACAGAGTATGTGCCTGCGGTCACATAATTTTTGTTCAGATTAGTCCTGTTACCTCTTGAATTTATTGTACTTACTTAAGTGCCACCCTGTATGCTATATTCAATAATACCATCTGGCGGAATTTAATTAAACAACACAAACTATTTGGAGTGCATCATATACGTAACAGTCTTCATATTTGAAGCTATCAGAGTGTCTTATAACAATAATAATAAAAATGTTATATCTAATCGTTAAAATCACATCAAAACAAATTTTTGGTAACACAATTTTATGGTGTTATAAAATTATGATATGCAAATTAAGATAATTTAGTTCTTATATATGATATGGTGTATTATAAGCCGGATGAATCATATATAAATACTCGTATTTTAAGATCGACCATACACCTATAAAATCAAGACAGAGAGGACAACAAAAAAAAATCAGTTCAAACTCATTAAAAGATTCACTTTTAATGTTATTAAGTCTATAATTCGTTAATCCGTTAATTTATATGCGTATACGTCTGCGTCGTCTATATATATACCAACCAGAGAGATATAAGGGGGTTGCGCAGCCGATCAACTATTTACATGGGCGCGCGGAGGAAAGAACCGATTTAATTCATTTTATAGCATTTTAATGACTTTATTTTCAGTTTTATATTTTTAATTGTTTTCATAATTTCTTAACAATATTCATTAATAAACATATTTTTATGGCCTTTTTGAAAAATAGTTTCATAACTTAATTAATAACCGTTACATTATTCTCGGTATAGGAAGGAAATTTTGTTTGTATGTTCTGTGAGACAGATAACGCTCGAGCAAATTGTTACAGATTACCTCTAATATTTATTCCATTATAAGTCGCTCCCGCTCTGGAATGCCAGTTTGCATTTTCAGCAGCCCTAAAAGCTAATATTTTAGTGGTTATTCCTAATCTAATTTTGTTTCTATAGAGGATACAATTTTAACTTTCTTTTACATAGTAAAATAAAGTATAGTAATGATTAAAATTTTCGACATAGGGATTTTTGCTCATTTACCTTTATATTGCCAAAGTCAAATAAAGTTTAAAAAAAAAAAAAATTGTGTGTATATGTATGTGTGTGCGTGGTTCTATGCATACTATATGTCTGTGTCCTTTGTAAAGCCAAGACTGTATGTCCGATCGGGATGAAATTTCCTACTTAAGTTTTTTTCATTAACTCGGAGGTCCCTGTGATTTTTATAGAGAATAGCGCAGCAGATGGATCATTTTGAAGTTTTGAACCGGAAGTGTTTGTCAAAAATCTTCTGATAACAATATGAGAGTACCACCAAAGATTCTGTCGTTGCTTTTCAAATCTTTCAACGTACGATTGACCTTATTCCCCTATAGAAGCATCACTTCAAGTGACGTGACTACTCATCTTCCTGGTTGCTAGATCATTAAATAGAAATTTACAAAATAATTGTTCAATTATGTCGTTCTGGCTGTTTTTTAAATCTTAGTATGCTGCTCTATAAATATTTCCTTGCGACTGCTATCACTCCAAATGACAATTTCTATCACTTGAAATTTGGACGTGGCAAATAAATAAAAAAAAATTCAAACTACTGAAGCCAACTAAGCTTTAAAAAATTTTCATTGAGAGTTTGCACAAAATTGTTTAGTAAATTTTGATTTTAAAATGTAGCAACCAGGAAGATCCATAGTTACGTCGCATGAAGTGATATGTCTAAGGGAATTGAGCTATAAAGCTTCTAATGAATGTTTATGTGCCATTGTGCATTTATCCCAGATTATAATTTAGCATCTTTTAAGCACTTTAGCCATACCTGATTGCGATTTAATATTGCATACTGCATTTTCAATTGTCTGTATATTTAATGGCAATTTAAGTGCAGAATTCCATGAGTTTTACGGTGTGCATGATAAAATCCTCAACACTCATGGCGTCCTAAAATTTCTCCCACAATTCGTTTGGGTTATTTGGAAAGCATGTTGTCAATCAACAATCAATTGCAACAAATAAATCACGAATTTTGTGAAGGGTAAAACCGTGAACAGCATCGGTAACAGTCAAATCCCAATGAGAATCTCTTTCTAATAATTTTAATGCGCGACATGCATCATGGTTTGTGGCATATTTTTGACCGTTGACTGTTTTTAAATATTCAAATGATGTTGCTCGTAAGCAATCGTAAGTAGAAGCAATCACGTTGTTTTGGATACACAGTGTATAGCTTGCCTAATGTATTCGGATGCCTGAATTTTCGGTGAGCGGTTTACCTCTTTTACGGGGTTTCCAAATTTTTTTAGACGTATTCCATGTAAAATGAGTTGGTACGTCTGAATAAAGAATGGTTTCCAAAAACATTTTGTTGTTGGCATAATTTGAAAAATTCCGTTAACGTTGTTTTTTGCGGGACAGGATAGTATTCGCCAGATCGCTTCATTATCTGCCCATTTGGTAACGCGAAACTTCGTAATTTTCATTAACATTTTGAACCGCAAAAACGGCCATGTCGCTGCCTTGTGCACATATTTACAGATGTATTTAATAGATTTAACAGAGCTGTAAAATTCTACATTTATATGTGTTTTGTAGGTTTTCGATAGAAGAGGACAATAAGGTACAACCCATCTTTTATCGATTTCTATACCCTTCTGGTTATTGCTTGAATTTACTACAAAGGAATGGCCACTATTTTCAGTAGATCGGCGAAGATATAGTGGGCATCCATCAATTTGTGTAATAGTATCGGGTAATAAGTCCTTGGGAAAGCGCTTAGTACATTCACCATTATCCATACATGTTGAATTGGGGTGTATGGCACCACATGGACGAAATTAAAATATGGACATGTGGCAATCCACGTTTTTGCCATTCAATTGAATACATCCAAAATCGCGTTTCTCCAAATAAGTATTGTTTTACTATAAAATCGATTAAAGATTATAGTTTTTGTTTGAAACTCCGTTCTGGCAATAAATATTTATTTCGTCCCACTGCGGATTACTTGTAAATGCGTGATGAATAAATTTGGTTTACCGTATGCATGCACGGAAGCAATTGCATCTTGAATATATTCCTGCACATGCCGAGGACTTCCATTGTTTGACGAAGGTAGGATGCATATTTGACCAATTTCATTATGGTTTACATTGCCAACCACATGGCATCGCGCAAATAATTGTACTCTTCGGACCTTAATTTTAACTGGTTGAATCGAATATAACGGAGACGCACACTTTCAATTTTAGCGAACATATCGACAATCAATTGGTGGTATCAATGTCTGCATTTTAATATGTGATTGTTCATATTGGTCCGAATCATAAACCTGCGTGTGCATAGAAATTCATGGCGCTAACTTTTTTATTCATTTATTCACCTAAAAGTTGAAAAAAATGTATTGTAAATATAAATTTGCTAATTGAACTAGCGTTTTCAGTGGCTCTGGTGGTGGGTTCAATGTAGGTAAAAACACTTTGCCTGATGAACAACAGATCCCTGTAGTTTCATTTTTAAATTCCAGAGTGTATAGCAATGAGTGCATTCTTTATCCAAGAAACCAATTGAAATTTTCGAAATTTTCGTGTGTAATACTCGATGTTGGGTCATATTCAAATGTGATGCGACTGAATGATGACTGTGCTAGTGCTCTTGTTTCTTGCATGCGTACTCTTTTATTCAATTGCACCACACTTCTGTTCGAATCCATCACACGATTGCGTGATCTTTGAGTTGTAATTCTCATTTATGCAAGATGTTTTATTCTGTGTGCATCATTTTCTAATGCGCGGGTGGTTGAAATGTCCAGGTATTTTTCGCGGTATTATTTCACTACAATTTGGGTGGTATGTATGCTAAAAAGGAAAATTTTCTTTGGTTATGTTATTTGTGCCTTTAATCGAATTGTGTTATTTATTACAGTAATATCACTATAAAATTTACTTACCACTTCACGATCACTTTAAAAGTATATGTATTTATATTTTAGATAATCAATATTGTTTTTAAATTTCGTATCATAAATTCAACTGTTTAAAATTGATTGAAAGTTTATGATGAAAGTTAATTGAATTGGAAGTTCCAAAAAACAATTGTACAGCACAATGAAATATCTAATACTGAAATGGCAAATGAAAAACCATTTTGATTATGTTTATTCAATAAACACCATTTTGTAATATATTTAAGGTTACTACGATCTATAGTTTTACTTTTAACATTATTTGCAGCAGGTACTTGGCGAAATACACATAAACACATGTATTAAACACTTTTGTTCTTTTTTTAAACAAAGAACATAGTTTTAGTTATTGTAAGATGATTGTAACCTTGAAAATACTGAATATGTATGTATATGTCATATATTAAATTTGAAAAACAAAAAAATTCATAAAAATGCATTAAAGACAACCAACGCTACCTATCGGATTTTTGTGATTACATTTAAATTTAATATTGTTGAAATGAAAATTATATACCGAGAAAACTACATTTTTGTAATTATTTGTACCTCAGCGCCCCCTATCGGGCCCAAATTTTGACAAAGACTTTCTTTTCATTTAAATACTGTATGTTGTGGATTTGAGCCCAATCGGTCCATAAATACGAATTTTCGAAAAAGCAACCCCCTCGACCCACCTACGGGGTCTGTCTAACACAATCAAAAACAATTCGAAGCAGTTGGATAGCTTTAGCAGTTCTGCCGTGATGGTCGGTCGTATGCACCAACGTTTTTATATAATTTTTGTAAATATCTCGATTTCAGCGCCACCTATCGTGTCCAAATTTTACCAAACACTTTCCTTGGGTTTCTGTTTTTTTTATACTCAACAGCACTGAATATAACCGTATGTGAACATCCCAATATCTCCTGTCGCTCTATTCTGGTAATTCCTCGAGGATAGGGAATGGGGTAAAGAATTTACATATAAACTCTATTTAAATTTTTTTTTTCTGGTATACTAAGGTCAAAAGTTAGTGGCAATTTTTTTGAAAACAAAATAAAATTGGAAATAACTTTCCCTTTTGTCTCAATAGGCCAGAAAAAACCGATTAAAGGCGGAATCCCATTACTGCCGTCCTTTTTTCTGCAGAAAACCAGAAAGAGATGCAATCAAAAATCCATATGTGTGTGAGCGGCGCAACAGTAAAATTGTTTATAGTACTTGAATTTTTTGTTGTTTTAGCGATTTGGTTGCCATAAATATAAATAAAAAATACAAATCGAAGTATTGTTTATGGCAACCAAAATGAAAAATACACCCCCACTCTCAGCAAATTTTAGTTTAGTAATAATTTTTATGGTGAGCACTTGGCTCATGAGTGTGATATACATCGCGTTTTATGGATAAATTTGTATTAATGTTCAAATTAAAATATTTTACAATTTTTAATTTTAATTATTTATTCTGGATTACGTAATTTTAATGCATGAGATATAATTTAGGTTATGTTTCAAACGCGGTCAAATATTCTCCTAATTTGTTTATAGGAAAGCGTGTTCTTAGTTTTTAATTATTGCAAGAAAATAATTAAAAAACACTATAAAATGATGCCTACAAATAATATTTAGATTTCTTAGTAATTTAGAGATAGAAATAAAATTAATTTAACAATAATTTTCATTTTTTAACTAATTTATTTGTTATAATTTCGTGGTTGTCAAATGTTCCCCTTAAAATTTCGCTATAAAATAAAAATAATCTGTCTTTGTCGGATTTTTGATTTTATCTCTTTATCTAATGCCTAAATTCCACAGTGAAACAATTTTTTCAGTAAAATTAACACGAGATAAAAATATAAATCGTTTACTTGTTACAGAGAAACAAAACAAAATTCAGGAAAATTTACTGGCGTAGTAAGCGGGGAAAATGTTGCCAGAAAAAGTATGAAACTCAATAACACTTCGATAACTCTCACGGGCACTTAGCAATTCATCCAAATTCCATCCCTCTTAGCCATTTTCTAGAACTTTATCACAAACTCATTTTTGAATTTTGTCAAAAACCGATATTTTGAAAACCGGAATTTAGAAAACCGAGATTTAGAAAAAAATCGAGATTTTGACAAACCGAGATTTTGAAAACCGAGATTTCGTTACACACCCATTCCCTCCTCTATCGGCCGTATGTCAGTTTCTGCTAGTAGATGTTTGTAAAATGCAAGAACTTCATTTGATTGCCAATTTTCACCGAAGTGTTTTTAAGTATAATTGATCAACATTCTAAAGTATTTCCACTTTTACCGGCACATTGAGAAGGAAAATATTAACTATCATATTTCGTAAAAATTTTCCTTCTTTAAAACCGTTTTGGCCTTACCTACATCGCTACATCCGACAGGTAAGCCATTTCCCCACGAATAGTTACCGTGTTATTATCAATTCGATTTATTGAAAATCTCTTCGGCACATTGATTTTAAAATGCCACTGACCAGGTGGCTTTAGTGTTGTAACCGCGGCATTTTTTCAACCACTAATTTTACAATCAAAATCTCTCAATCTAACTAATAATGGTATTCTCCTTGTAAAGCTCGAGGTATTTCTCCGGTTTAACTATTGTCTCCTTCGCTTTAACTTTTTTTTTCCAATTGAGTGAATACTTTATCCGAGGGGATGAAAGAGTGTCCAGCCAATAAGTGCACATAGCCATCATATAGCGGTTTTTTTATTTTGCGCCCCACAATTATGACACATAAGTCTGATTTTCGATATATAGATGCTAAAAGTGGAATTTTGAAGTCTGTGATAAACAGCTGAGGAGATTTCGTTAGACCTTTTGGGCCGCTCGTTTTCAGTCCAAACACATAGATAAATGCATTTTCTATTTTAAAGTGATCTATAGAAGTTCCTTGAACAACTACTTGATTGTACAAGTACAGTTGTCTGCTGTAATAGGCAACTTGGTCAGCCACTTTCGGCAATAACATATTTTTTTGCCAATCAAAAAAAACCGTTTCCATTTTTTCCTTTTTCTTGCTCGCCAACCCGTAAAATGCTTTTGCTTGTAATTTGTGCACCCTAAAAGTCGTCATTACGAATTTTTTTCTGCGGATTTGTTTCAGCTTTTAGTTATTCCTTTGTGGATTGACAAGTAAAAAAATCTTCTAGATCTGGAAAACCGTGGGTATATATTTGGTAAGTCTATTACTAGACAATTCCGACAATAAAGAGTTTTTAAAATCTTAAAAAAAAATAGAAATAATAAAATAAAATTAAAAACCTACAGAAAATTGGAATACCTGAATCGCATTACAAATCCGATAATAGCTTCTCGTTTTTCGAGGAATTTATTAGAGATGCGATCGCCCCCACGTTTTTCTACTGGTGCCGTATTTTGCTCGAAATGTCTTTTGGTTTGACATATTCTAGCCAATTTTGAATTTCGTTTTCACATTAGATATCCCTTTAAGACCCAAAATTTGAAAATAGGGGTACCGCGATAAAATTTGCAGTGCATCTTTGGAGCAAGAATCTATACCGGAAAGTGCAATAAAAATAATATTATCATTTTCCATTTTCCTGCCAAGGGACATACACATTTGTGTAGCTTGGGTTTTAAGGCTTGACCAAAAAAACTAAAGTTAATTTGAGAATACAAATTTAGTTCAAAACATTTCTTTTATTTAAAAATAACAAAATATGTATAGGATTTATCATATTCATTTACCTATCAAATATATCTGGAAAAATAATAATTAAATCACATTGTTTGTATTGCTAGACCTCTAAAACAGGCAATTTTTGTCCCTTGTTTTAGAATTTTAAATGATAGTCTTTAAAACAACTACCTTGCGTAAGATATAAATGCACGTTGCATTTTACGCATCAACCCCGGGTTCTTTTTTTGCATGAAGCAAGTCTGCAAGCACGAGCAGTTGCTAAATTGTCCATTATTGGCCAGTGTTCATAACCATCGAATCGGACACTATCCGAAGGATGTGGCGCGTAAATCACAAATTTGTTTGGCTTTGGGCTAAGTTAATCGTCTTCTTCGAAGCTATCATATTTTCATTTTGATGTAGAAGCAAGCAATGCTTCGGCTATTTCCATTCGAAAATCAAACAAATTTTTAATTTCATTTTTTGGTAATCCGTTGGACAGACAATCCATTTTGTACTCCATCCAGGAGTTAACCACTGTTAGATCAACAAAATGGATTGCAACTTTTAATGGCCATTTTCTGGTTTTAATCCATGATCGGTAATATTCCATCATTTGATCGCAAATGTCCATACCGCCCATTTTTTTATTGTATTCCACGATAACTTTGGGGCACGGCACCTCAACATATTTTCTATCAGTCTTGCTCCATCTGTTCACTAACAATAGTGGATATTTTCCAAATGCTGTTGAAGCCATAACAACACATTTGGTGTCTTTCCATTTAACGGTTACGATTTTGTCGTTTCCGCGGCATCGTTCGGCCGCTTCACCTCGCTGAATATCCTTGTCAAGCGGAAATCGAATATTTCAAATCCGATTTATTTGGATAACTCCAGTTCCATATTTACTACGTTCCCTTAGTTTATCTAATAAGGGTATCGTAGTAAAATATCTATCAAAGTATATGAAGCTTCCTTCCGGAACTGTCTCTGCTAATCGTAGGACAACTGCTGGTCCTAAGCCTAAATCTCGGTCAGGTAGGCGAGTTGTTGTGCCAAAAATAACAAAATATAAGAACACAAATCATAATGACATTCAAACCCCACCTTGATAGATTTCAAAGTCCACAACCAATCCTGACGAAGTGGTGATGACAAAATTTTTTAGTCCAACTGCGGTATCATCTGCTCGTCTATTGAAAAATCATATCCATTACGTGGCAATTCCAGACAACGTTTTCTAAAATCATGGATTATTGGTTGAACTTTCCAAAGTACATTTGATCCATCAGAGCCAATGCTTGTATCCAAATAATGTAGACATTTGCGTAACAAAAACAATCTATTTCTTGATATTTTTGATGCAATCATATCTTGGCGGAATCTTCGTTGCCAGTACAGTTTAAGTTGAGGCAATGGTATACATCCAAAATATAAATGAGCCCCGTAAAATATTTTTATCTCAGTTGCAGATGTGTTTAATCCAGAGACATGGCCGCAAGTGCATACATATTGGTATATTGGGCCGCATTTTCAAAATGAGCGTCATCAAAGTATCTTTTAAAATATTCGAATGCCAATAAATTTGATGAAGACCGTGCTGATTCTGAGTATCATCGAGGTTGTTGCTCGACCGCAGTGAATGGAAAATCTTTCCACAAATATGGCCGACTTTGGTTATTGCCCTGTTTTGCTGATTCACCAGCAACTTGAATATTATCGTGTTCTAGCACGGGTTCGTGGTCATCTTCGATATTTACGTCATTCTCAAAGTTCGAAGTTTCCGATTCGATTGGCTTATTCGTACTTTGTAGTGTATCAACTAATTGAGCTTGATCTTCTTCATACTCATTCTCTGCCTCATCACCGTCACTGAGATCCTCTAATTCTGAGTCCTCGTTAAGAATTTTAAATAATTCTTCTTGTTTTTTTGCATTATCGAACCGTAACGTTTCTATAAAAAAACACAATCACATTATTTACATAAACAAAATTAATGAAACTGATTACCAAGCTACACAAATATGTATTACGTTAAAAACGATTTTTTTTCATAAACTACCAACTCACACACTTGTGTAGGGCGTTTTTTCGCAATGAATTAAATTTTTTCTTACAAATTTAATTTTTGTATTTACTCTGCCATTTTTTGAGCTAAACGTTTTATAAATTATTAAAAATTATTAATTAATTAATTATAAAAGTGAATACTTACATTGAGATAATTTTTTGAAGAGAAAGAGAATTTTTTGTTTTTGAAGAGAAAGAGAACATAAGAAGAAACCAAAAAATGGTGATTGTTATGGATTATAAAGCGGCGTTCTTTCAGTACGAATTATTATATGTGGCCTACACAAATGTGTAGGTGGGTAATTAAAGGGATATTGCACACTAAATTTTTTGGGGTCCCATATACACTTTGTCGTTGTTTTGACACATTTATTTTTATATAGATAAGAATGAAAGGATCTTGGAACTTTTTATTTGTACATCTGTAGAATGAGTCGGAATAACTTAATGCATCGTATAAATTTTTATTAGTTTGGTAATACTTAATAAACACATTTTATTAAACACTTGTTTATTTTTGAATATTTTAATTAAAAAATTTGTTCAAAAAGTTTAAAAAATCACTAGATCGATTTCGACTTGTTAGGTCATCATCAGGAGTATCTACTCAAAAAAAAAAAAAAAATCAAGTGTTCAATAAAATGTGTTTATTAAATATTAGTGTGTTTCGCCAAGTGCCTACGGCAAATAGCGTAAAAAGTCTCTATGGTAACATTTGTGCACTTTCTCTCTATTTCACCGTTTGTAATAGGTTTTGCAAAAATGTTACTATAACTAACTCATCTTAACCCAGATGTTAACGAATAAAATTTTTTGCTTCAAATTTAGTACACAAACACTTCAATTCTAAAAAACATTGCAAGGAATGAATTTTTTTGCAGTAAATAGGCCTAACGTGACTTTCGAAAAAAAAAGTTTTCCAGAAGTTTTGCTCGAATTTTCTACAGTGTGTGGCGTTATAAAGGAAAATACATTTTACAACACCTGGATTAATACTGATTATAACTGCATAAATTGTAGAAAACGAAGCTTTTTTTTTGCACCGGGACAAAATTTGATAACGTAATTTGTGCTTCATAAACAAAAATGTAGAGGAAAACAACATAAAGGTTAAGGTAGATTAGTTGTAATTTTTTTTCAATGGATAAGATAACGTTTTGCTGTAAACTGTTTGCAGGATAAGATAATGTTTTGATTCCAATAGCAATTTTGAATGTAACTTTTCAAAGTGATAATACACATTCGTTTTTAGATGGTAGTATTCAACATTCCGAATCTAATGCCATACATATCTAGGGAAAATGTTGCTAAAGTATGTTTTGCTTCCAATAAACACATATATCCTACATTCGTTAGCAACATTTTCTTCTTCAAGTTAAATTGAATGACCATGTTTCTCAACAATGGTTCAAATTTTTTTGAAATTCCCAAACCTTAGAATAATCGCTATAAATCGCCAAACCTTGGCAGAGATGATGATCACAGAATATGCTCGTCATTTCTCATAATTACTTTGATAATACCCATAACATGTACCTAGTCGATACTACGTTGTGACCGAACTTCATCAAACATATAACCTGAGGCGCATATTCATTGTGGAAAATGTTTTTTTTAATGGAAGCTTAAACGAACGCCTGATTAAAAATCGTATAATGTAGACCATTTCGATTTGTCTCACACGATCATATACAAAATGAATACCAAATTTACTTTACACAAATCCCATTGTAAATATTCATTACAGCTATATACGATAATTAACGCTTTGTATGTGAATTACCGTCTCGCCTCTTTATACCACAACATCATATAATAATTCCACACATATTTATTATGAATCATGCATACGAGCGACGTGCAAGCCCAGACACATTATTCCCCCGTAATACATAACGTATATTGTAGTAATATGCTTAAAAGTAACACAAATTTGGTTTTGTGTGTTATGTGTGTTGTACACACACGTAATGTTTTTTAAAACAATTATTGTGTATAGTAAAGAAGTCTGAATTAATATTTCGTTTTTTTTAATAATAATATTCTAATCATAAACTACCATAAATATAAAAAATTGACATTAAACGGTTCATTAAATAAACATTTTATGTATTTATTCCATATTTATGAATATTGTGTTATGAATGAGAATGCGAGATTTGATTTCTTTTCTTGTATTATTCTTTGTACATACTCGTACATATGTTGCCTGCTTGAGCCTAAAGTTGTTGTAATTTTTTATGTAAAGAAACGCGTCGAACAGTTTACTGCACACATTAGAGAGAGAGTACAATTGTATCGTTATCCGATTTGAAATAAATGTAAGAAAAAAAAAAACATCTTATTATTTTTCTTCAGTCATCTACTTCTTATTACCGTCGTCGTATATACCGATTGTGTTTTGTATAAGGCGCGCACATCCAACAACTTATGCTTGATGTACAAGTATTTATGACATGTACGTGTGTATATAAGAAAATTGGATACATTTAACAATCAAACTGTACATAATGCAATCAATCAACCCAATTTTTATTGATGATTTCCGTGTCTTTTCTTTGACTCTGTTATACGTTGGATGCATTTTGTCCGCGCGATTATCCTTACAATTAATTTAAATTTGTCATTTGATCGATGAAGTGCTTTTTGACGGCTTAAATGTGTTTCCCGCACACCAGTAGCGGTTAGTGAAAAAGTCAAAGTGTTTCCGGAAAATTTTTAACAACAAATTAAAAAATTTGCCAGGAGGAAAATCTTATAACAATCTGACACTAGAAAAATTTTGTCATAAGGAACGAATCATTCAGTATCACTCAATGGAATATTAAAACAGTTATTCACCGTGTTACACTATCTTTGGACATTCTACAACGTTTGCAATTCAAATATAGACAACTATAAGTGTAAAGTGTGCCGTGCTAAAATTTCACAGAAAAAACCCGCAACGAGCTTATTTTTAATGCGCTAGATGTCACATTCCCAATTTTAACAGTCGTCAATAGCATATGATCGATTTATTTATTTTACAAAGCATTCTCAAGAGGGCCTGCTACTTAAGTGACAGTCGTAAATAATGTTTTGATGCTGTCATCATCGTGGTACATATACTACACATGACGGTAAATATCATATTGAGCTGATGTGGTCCATATTTCCGGATGTGTCTCTGGAGGTCTAAAAAAATTAATTTATATACCGAGGAAAAAATTAACAGTATTGACCACATGTTTCGATTCCTGACAAATTAACCAAGCTTACAGATTCATTCGAAGGATGAACAAATAATGCCTAAAATATATGAAAATTAGTAACAAAGAAAAACTATTCAACCCAAGTTTGGGGTATAATTGTTGTGGTCAACACCCTCCTTCTTTTACAACAAATGTTTATAGATCGGATACACCATTCTCAATTTCTGAAGCGAAAAACTGAAATCAAAAATCATTATTCCTTTTTCCTTCTTAAATTTCAGAATCCCAACAAGGTTAACTAAAAGGTTGCTTAAATGTTTAATGGTTATTGCAAAAAATGAAAAAGCTTCTACGGAGGCTAACACTTCGGTTACACAGATGTCTACCACATTTCACATGAATCTCTTAATTTATGAAAAAAGCTTTAGTATAAAGTTTTAGCCCAATTAGTAAATCGGCCTGGTCTTTTGGTAAAATAATTTTATTTTCAAATTTCGTCATTTCCGGTAAAATTTAAAATACGGTCTTCAAGGTCTTTAATTTACAATTTTTTATCGTTTATTTGATCGTTTTTTTTCTCGTAAATTCTATACTTCTCAAAATATTTGCAAAACACGAAAAGGTATTATGGAAGCTGTCACTTCCAGTGATCAATTCCTGCTCAAAATCAATGGGTTCCTCCAATTTACGGAAAAAGCTAAAGTACTTAGTTTTACCTTCCGGTCAATCAATCCGTCTGAGCTGTAGAGAAGACACAGACATTTATTCAAAAAGCTCGAGGCCAACAATGTTCATGATTACTATACAAAGAACGCGTGCGAATTTATTCTAAATCAATCTTTACTCTAAATCGACTGCAGTTCAACAGTAAAATTAACAGATGGCAGTATAATTTAGATATCGAGCGTGCGAATTCATTTTTATTCTATTCTGTCTTGATCTGCCAAACATACAATACATCAGGAAAGTTTAAATTTAAAATTGTTCTTAAATTATTTAAATTAAATATAGTGATTACATTGTTAGTATTGCTATTTATAGTAAGTAAGCCAAGAAGCGTGTGAAGGTATAGACATAGACGTGCTAGAGCAGCAATATTTTCCAATGCAGTTGGCGCGATGTCATGTAAATATAACAGCACAATGGGCGAGTGTTGCTGTAGGGGCTTTCCTGGTTCCGTACATGCGGCCAAAGAGTTCTAAGGTATGGAGGTTCTCTGTACAAAAATGGAAATTTTCCACCAAAAGGCTTTTATTACCTTGGTGATAGTAGTAACAGCTGTAGATTTGCACAAGTTGGAATAATTACTTCTTTCTAAAGTCACATCTGGAATAACACCAGCACAGCGTCAATTTAACGATGCTCATAGTAAAGCACGATCAACTATCGAATGCATGTTTTGTCAAATGAAGATAAGATGGACGTGCATCTTTAAGAATAAGTTAGAATTAAAAATTGAAAGCTCAATTAAAACAATAGTGGCATGCTG
The DNA here is from genome assembly GCA_932526605.1 of Nephrotoma flavescens. Lineage (NCBI taxonomy): Eukaryota > Metazoa > Arthropoda > Insecta > Diptera > Tipulidae > Nephrotoma > Nephrotoma flavescens. The sequence continues at coordinate 189,226,825 of OW052222.1, read as the reverse complement.
CGTATATGCTGCACAATATATTCATGGATGTATTAAATTTTTCAGAAGACCTCGAACGAGATAATCAAGAAGTAATCGATTAAAGAAATAGTTTACTGTTTAATTTGCAAAACATTTAAAAAATGTGTATTATGTATAGTTCGGAAAATTAAATATTAATACTAAAATAACAACTATATTATCTAAAGTCGAGGTAAGTTGTTGTGCTGATGTTGAGCTTGTAGGTGAGGGTGAGATCATTTCCAAGTCAAGTGAGGCAAGATTCAGTAATGAGAGCTGGATTTATATTATGCTTAATTCGAGGCATAATTATGAATGATTTTTAAAAAATGGCCAGTTTTTGGTTTCTCGCTGAGATATTCTGTACCAGAACCAGTAGGTGGTTGAATTATTTTCTTAAATAAAATAATTAAATTACATTAAAAATTAAAAATATTAAAATACATTTGTTACAGCTAACTTTATATCGCTCCATGATGTGTGATATTTTTTTCAGTAGCTTTTGCCGTGGTTTACTTCTACCCGCATCAACACATACTTTTCTACAATAAAATAACAATAATATTTACAATGGTTTTTTGGGTGTCCTATGAAATCAATCCCGGTTTCAAAATCCCGAGTTTCAAAATCCCGTTTTCAAAATCCAGGTTTTCAAAATCGCGGTTTTGAAAGTCCCCGGTTTTAAAAATCCAAGTTTTTAAAATATCGGTTTTCGAAACCGCGGTTTTCTTTTCTTGTAGTTCTAAAAATATTTTTTATTAAAAAATAATATTTTAACACAAAAAAGCCTGCTTCGGAGAAACGTTCGGTATTATTTACTATTTGCGTTGTTTCTTTTTCCTTCAAGTTTCTGTGTTTACGGTGTAAGCCAGGAACATCGTAAGCCTCAAACCATACGACCCTTCGCACTTCACCCTGAGAATGTAGCCCGCAAAAATCACCGTGTGAGGCCTCTATAATGTTTAGTGAAATCTGCAGGATGGCAGTAGCCATCGTGTAACAGCCCTTTCCGCTTACGTTTTTGAACATTGGCCTGAAACGATATGGTTGTAAATTGAACTAAAAGTGGTTTAGAGAATAGTTGATTTTCTCCCAAAAGTACCTCAATTATACTTTTCAAAAATAGGAAAAAGCTCCTATTAAAGGTTTCGCTTCCAGTGCTCCGAGGTTGGCCAACTATCACTGCGGTATCCATATTATGGAAAAAACTTAAGTATAAATTTCCATTCCGATCATTTCCGCTTAAATTTTGGATAACTATAGTCTGTGTGGGTAACTGCAGCAGGGAAACTTAATTTTAAAAAGAAACTTTGACCGATTATGCCCAATTTATGCGCTAATTAGTGCTCACAAGGAAAATTATTTCTAGTCCAGGAGCCGAAAAAACGAGGGGAAACAATTTCAAATTTTGCCTGAAAGAGAAAAAAACAAATAAAACCTGATGTCACCGGTGTGAAGATTTTAACGGTAAAAAAAGGTGTAGGTACACAAAAAATTGGCAACATAAAAGAGGCAACATAAAAGTATAAATGTTTAAACGATTCTGGCGTTAAAAATTGTAGGTTTGTAAAAATTTATATCAAATAACAGTTTATAGTAAATTATACAAAAATAATTGAACAAAAGAGGAAACAGTTACCAAATTTAAATTTAATCACTGTACATAAGTATAAAAGGAACAAATAATTGATTTAATAAAAAATGATAAACATCTTCAAATGGTTGTCAAAGAGAATAAAATTGAATTTGATTTTATGTCGAATTTAAACAATTCAATAGAAAATCATATTGATTTTAAGATTGTCGAACCAGCAGTTGAATTAAATCCCAATTCATTAGTTGAGACAATGGGTGATTTTCAAAAACTACAAACCATAAAAGTTTCCGACACCTGTTCATATAAACTAACCAGCAGCTTTAAATTGACCATACGGCTTCCAAAGATATTAAAACTATAAAACGCGAGGATATTCGTAATAAAATCGACGAATGTTTAGTAGAAGCATGCAAAACATGTGTGATTTCATTTAAAACAATTCGGAAATTGAAAAAAACAAGATTTGTTTACAGTTTACATGCAGTTCATTGCTAATTGGTCGCAGTAAAAAATTATAAATTTATAATAAAATCAAGTTTCATTTTGGAAATGTATATTAACGGTGAGGCGTGTATTTCTCATGTCATAATCATGTACAAACAAGTACGAGGTACGAAACGAGAACTAATGAAACAATTATTAGTAGGGAATTCGTGCCACAATGTTGGATTAGATTTAGCTGCTGAAACAAGTATAGATTTATTTGAGAAAGGGAATTCACAATCATTCATCCCTTCGCAAACTGTAAAATAAAATCAGAACTGCTCAGAACGAACGATATGGTTGTAGATTGTGACGTTATAGATGCTTGCCAAATGACAATGATTGAATCTAAAAAAAACAACTATATTAATAACATATCAGTCGACCCACTTAAAATTGTTTGTTTCCGATAATCAACTTTACAATTGTTACCAAAATATTCAGTTAACGCAATATACTTTGCGACTGGAAGAGTAGTTAAACATCTGACATGTCACCCGTACCACAGCTATAAAAGGATTCTATATTATGCGTGCGTTGTTAATATAGTAAATTCACAATTAATTCCTATTCGGAGAACTAATATCCTCATCGCATGATGCTGAAACTATTAAAAGATTCTTGGATGATGTAAGGATTAATATACTATGAATATCTTAGAATATATTAATTACACGTATGATGTGTTGATTTCAAATAAAATTCCCAACACGGTTGGAAGTTTTATATGTTGCTGGCTGTCAATATAATTTCTCAACAAGTCACACACAATGTGGATGTGTTTTGTATGATTCTAAACTGTACCAGTTTGGAAAAAATTGATTCATATATTTTTGAGCATTTAGTTTTATATTGTGCTCGAAATTTTTAAACCAACTAGTGCCACAATCATTTACTAGCTTGAAAAAAATGTTAAGTGGGTCGTCTGGGAGGTCTACTCAAAAGAATTCGTTTTTATCGAAAGCAATATTCAGCAGAAGTCCTTATTTTATGATATACAATAATATTTAATTAAATGTTATACAAAAAATGAACCAATAATCAGATGGAATATTAAATAATTTTTTTAACGAAGATTTCTTAATTTTTGCGATCAAAAACTATATGGCATATTTACCATTTTGGGGAGTTTCTTTTTCTTTTAAAATGGGTATTGAGGGTCGTCTATCGAACGCAAGTGTAGAAAGTTGGTTCTTTTTAATGAAAAACCACTACACGAATCATGAGCTCTTGCGCATCGGTATGATTTGTAAATCTCATGAAGGAAAAAACTTCTAAAATTGATAGAAATGGTTCAATTGTCAGCTACGTCCATTACATAAACAAGACTGAAACGGAAAATTTAAAGTGCCAAAATAGATGATATATTCTACAAAACGGGTATAACTTTGTAGAGAAATCTGTAGAGGAACATCTGAAAACTCTTTTTTTAATTTTATATATAATTTTGCAACTTCGAATGAAACCGCATCAATTTACAGAGGCAGATCACGATTGCTGTTAAAGATCTATGAAAACAGTCCCGCATTAGTTTCTATAATAGTAAACATTTCATTGGACGCTATATGTCCAATATACTGGAGAAAGTACTTTCATCCCCAAAAAATTGCTCCAAGTGTGAGCCTACAACCAAATTAAGGCAAACATTTTATGTCCCACTTAAAAATGTTTTAAGTTTTAATCAAGCGTTGTTCAGTAATATGCAGTTGGTAATAAATTTTGAAAGATCTTGTTGTGGAGCGCCATGAAAGCGGACGAAATTATTTTTTACAAATTATGGTTTATCTATTGTTGATATTGTAAAGCCAACTAATAATTTGTATAACATAGCAATAAATAAAATTAGTAATAATATTAGGCTTTGAGGATCTTGAGCTTAAAGCCATAATTCACTTTCAACAGCCGGAACTAAAACATGCTTCTGGAAATTTTTATGCGTATATTAAAAGACATGACAGCAATTGGGAGACACTCGATGATTTGTTGCAATTCCCCATGGAGACCTCTACCTCAACAAAAATAATTCCTGCAATTTTCGTTTATTCAAAACATTATTGATTAATAATAATCAAAACGGAAACATGTAAAATTACTTTTAAATCTAGTAAAATGTGTCAAAAAAGTGTATGTAAAAATAATTAAGTTAGACATAAGCTGTAAAAAAGGGTAGCGAAGTCCCAGATTCAAACCTCCACGTGGTGCTTCCTGGATAAGTCAAATTGAATCAGGCGAGGCAGTATAAAGTAAGCCGCAACTATTAGCGAACTTTAATATTTGGTATGACCGTATGATGTTGCGATAATATCCATAGTGTAGCATTGCTGCGGCGGAATTTAGAGGAAAATATTATATTTTTGAAAAAGTATATCTAGAGCCATAACTTATTTAAGGAAATGGCTCACATATATTTAGATAGCCTTCTTCAGCCCCTTTGATTACCGTATAGTCACCATGCGAGCACATCACCAGATTTCGCGATAATTTCCATAGTGTGACATTGCTTTAGCCGATTTTTGCTGAACTTTATATTTTGACATAAATTATACTTAAGTATGTTACAGTGATTAAATTTAAATTTAGAAACTATTTCCTCTTTTGTTCCATTTTTTTTGTATAATTTATTGTAAATTGTTCTTTGAATTCAATTTTTACAAACCTACTCTTTTTAACGCCAGCACTGTATAAACATTTACACTTTTATGTTGCCACTTTTTTGTGTACCTACACTTTTTTTTAACGTTATAGAAACTTCACACCGGTTCCGATTTCGAGTGAAAACCAGAATTAATTTAAGCCTAATTTATAACTTTTCAAACACGGCTAAGCTGTCGAAATTTATACTTATCATAGAAATGTAATTTTGATAAATCTTCATTCATAAATTGAAGAAAAACATCCTAGCCCCTTAAAGATTCTATTTTAATCAAACAAAATACAGAGGTATACCGTTCAATAATATTTGTGTTAAACAACAAATTAAACAAGAGAAATAAAATGTCCTATCAAGAATAAAATTAAGATAGCATATTACTATTAGGTATATGTTCATTACCATCCGAAAAACAAAGTAGCAGAATTTGTGCTAATCCAGAATTGGATTTGTTGTTCAATGGAGTTGGGTAAATTCTAGGATTTTACCAATTTATAAAAAAAGCGATACACCTCCACTGATGAGTGTGAATGTATAGGTGTTATGGATATGGTTCACTCCATATATGTGTAACAATTCTTGTAGTCGCTTTAAGGCAAACTGTATCACATTATCCGTTGTTGTCTTCTCAGCTACAGCGAACAATTTAAACACGTTGCCTAAGGAAATTTCATACTATAATGATAATGTTGCATCATGAAACGGTTTTATTAGTACGAATTTTGAATATTAATCCAATATGATTAGGATATAACTGTCTCCAATTTTAGACCTTGGATAAGGACCTAAAAGATCCGCATAAATATGTTGAAACTAGCAACTTGATTCTCATGTTGTCCCATGTAAGGCTTAAGTGATTGGTTAGTACAAAGTTTCGTACATCCTTAGTAGTTAATCAATAAAACATATACGCTGTTATCTTTCCACAGTTTTATGAATATTCAAATGTGCTTATACTTGCAACCTCTATAAGCACGATCTTAACTTCTATTGTGATACATCGGTGTCTAAATATTTTGACCCGCGAAGGTTATGAAGAGCTTACCGTCATGAACTCGATAATTAGTACTTCTGGTAGTTTTGGAAACCACAATATTTTGTATCTGCTTCAAATACATTGATAAGGAAAACCGATGGTTTTATATCGATATATGACATTGGTGCACAATAGTCGCAGTTTTAGAAGACGACCACGAACTTTGAATTAACTCAAAAACTCTAAATGACAGCATCCGATAGAGTTCGTCAAACATTAATTTCTGCGTGAAAGTTGAAATGGCATAAAATTGCTGTTTTATTGGATCAACATCGGTTTCTATTTTAATCGAATGTTCTATCAGGAAAATTTTTCTGAGGCTCAAACTGGGTAACGATGTGTCGATAATTGTATAGTCTTAGAGATTTTAGGATATCAGACAGTGCCTTATCCAAGTATGCTGAGTCAACCCCGTCTGTTTCATGCCATTTATAGTAATAAATGCGTACGCGGTCTTTCATCAAGATTTTTGCGATAACTTTTCAATTGAGACATGTCTCCCGAAAGCATAAATGCGATACGCTATTCGCAATGTGTTTTATAAATTTCCGCATTGATTGAAATTGATCTCTTTTATCCAAAGAAATGACGATAAAAACAAAATTATCTTGGAACCCGTTTTGCGCTATATCTACCGAAAGCGTAAATCCGAAATGCTATTCGCAATGAGTTTAAAAAGTTAACGCTCTTTCGATATAATTTCAGAAATTGTGCTCAGTGCGATTGAAATGAATCGGTTTTCGAAGGGGTTGACAATTGCGTAGCGATTTATTAAAATTCGCTAAGGCATTACGATCATACTTTGAATATAAATTAAAAGTATTTTCATTATTTTTGTGGTTTGGTCACTGGCAGTGACAGTGACCCACTGCAGTCTGACGAGACGGCCGAATTTTTTAACATAAACAATTCAATGTTTCATTAGTTTGAAACCAAACTTCCAACGTCTTGGTAACCTCATCTTGATTTAATGTAAAAACACTATCTGGGCTATATTATCCAGAATAGCTCAAAATTTCATAATTTAATTTTATGAGTTGTTTGTGTGAGTGAAGTTGAAGTTATCTAGCGACAACATTTGAGAATTATATGCGATACACGAGCGAGTATATGGGCGAGTATCCTCCAGATTTACGAAGGTTTCGATTTCGGATGTACTACAACCTTGCTGAGAATAATACATTCGACAGACCCAAAAATTATCCCGATAATCACTGATAACGGTTTTTTTTTTCACCGCAAACACGATTTATAAATTTCACCAAACTTCGTAACATTCTGCCTGGTTTCATTTATTTGAAATCTAAAAGGTGCTCCAGCAAAAGTTTACTAGAAATTGTAAAACTTGTAATGTCCTTTGAAATTCAATTCTCGGCAAACATACGTTGTCCAGTAATCCTGTTTGCCAAAATCGTGTGCTGACCAACTGAAGAAGCAATTACGTAATCTCAAATTCGCGATTAGCTAGTCTGTGGTTTGTCGAGGGTATAAGGGATTTTTTACTATATGTAAAGTTTTAGTAGGCTTAGAGAGTGTTCCATATATTCCGATCGTAATACTTCTCATAACTTATATAAGGTGTCAACGTCATCTCCAAATATTCCTCGGACTTCATGACGAACTTCGAATCTCCAAATATTCCTCGGACTTCATGACGAACTTCATCTGAAGTTAGGACACCAATATCCATTATAAACAAAAACTTCTTATAGACAGTAAGGTAACGATGTAAAATTCTTAAATGTTGAATAAGTAAACAAATGTACAAAATGGAAAGTAGCGGAAAAATAAAGAGGTTGTGGCCAAGAACCGACTTTGTTTTACCACGAATTGCACATAGGTCTCGAATACATCACACTCGATTTCTAGAGCGAGGAACTAAACTAACCGGACTTTTGGTAAAACTGTCTTTTTAAATGTTAAATTTTCAACATCATTGCATTTTAATTGAAAAAGCTCTTATTGATGCTGTCACTTTCGGTACACCGATTTTCACTGATAAAAGCCGGTTTATCTTAGTGGAATATTATAGTTGTTTGGTACCGCAATGTTATTCAAGTCGTGATGATCGATTAACATTTCAGAATAAAAGATGCGCGCCACTATAGTGGTAGTTTGAAAGCCGCGATCAAATTAATAAAGACACATTTAATACGGTTTGTCTAATCCGAGGCAATAAAAAAGTTAAATTAACCGTTTGGCTAAACTTGTAACTTTGCACTGATTTGAAGCCTAACCTAAAGTGATAAAACTATGAAATCGTTAACTAAACGATGTAGAAAACTAATATCTTAAGATCCATTTATCAACACATATTGCCGATCTGCCATATCTCATATTTGAGACACAGCACAAAATTCACTCAAATTTATATTTTTAATCGCGTCACCATGTTGCTGCAGAACATCAACAATTATTATTGGTGACAACCTAGTATACGGTACGCGAGTCTTGTATATTTTTTTTTATATTTCGACGCCTCCTATAATAATTTCAAACCCGTATCATATTTAACCAGATACGAGCATGTATGTACGTGTATATAAAACGTTCAAGCAAAACACAGAACGGAAGCTCTTGCGTCTTTTTTAAAGTTTTCTTTTTTACTTTTTAAGTATTTGCTATTTTAAATAAATTTATCAATCTAGATTAATGCATAATTTCATATTAAATTATCAAATGAAATCAAAAGACTTGTTTCGTTCGCAATATTAAAGTAATGGAGTAAGCGACGAACCTCAATTATTAATTTAATTTTTTTTACCAACTTCACAACCTTATTAGTGGAGTGTTGCAAAATTTCATAATATTATGATGGTTTAAATTTGCGAGTATTAATTTTTTTTTATTTTGGTTTATCGATTGACCTCAGAATAATTTAAAATCGTTAGCCAAATATCTTCTATACGTATATTCTTTGTATATGTTAACCTTTTGGAGAACCTGTGCGCAATCAACAGTATATATATTTGAAGCTATTTCAACAAAAGTATACAATTTTTCTTTTGAGGTTTAAGTTGTATTTGTATATTATAACGTTATATATTTTTAAGATACGCGCGGACCAACACCATATACGAATGAAGCAATAAAAAATTCTTTAAATTTTGCCCTATGCACCATCATCGTATCATTCATTCATTCATTAAGAATATTATAATTATATAGAGATTTTTCGTAATGCCAAACTTCTATATTGGTTTTTTCCTCTTAAATATCAGTTAGCTGTCTTTAAAAATATCGGAATGAGGTGTAATAAGGCTAAAAGAATGTGGTATAATACAACAACAACAAAATATAAAACATACAACATAATTTTTATTTTGATGAAATATCATATTTCACTAATTTTTGCATATACATATACGCGAGATGTTGAGATGGACAAAAAAAAAATTGGTAAAATTTTACTTTGTTTTTGCGACCAACTAGACGGAGTTCATGTGTGTGAAGCTGTGTTTTTGATTAGAATTGCATATTACAGTAAGTTCATATATTATGTGTACATTTTTTTTTTGTTGTACAGTAGGTATTAAGTATTGATTTTCATGGTGTCGTCCAAAATGATTTTTTTGTCTGTCGTTTTGGTTTGTTTTCATATGCATACATCTTTCAAATGAATACCTTTATACGATATTTAATATGACATGAAACGGCAATGAATTGCCTTGAGATTTGTTAACATTTTTTTTTTTGCAAGTCTGGTTGTAGTGTGAATTATTTGGCAAATTAAATGTGTTATGACTTTTCAAAGATTGAGTATTTTATATAAACGCACTATTAAACGCTTTTGAGGCAATCTTGAATGTACCAAAATCAACGTTAGAAATTGGTTACTATATAGGTTTTTTAAATGAGCACATTGAGGATCAGAAAATCACTAAGCCTGAAAGCTTAGAAGGGAACGCTATTTCCGTGTACAAGCAATAATATCTCCGTTGCTAGTTTCATTTATATGGTTAGTGCTCAGGTAGCTAAATAAGATATGACTAACTATCGTTTAAACATTTCCACGCGGTATATATTAAATACGTGTTAGGATTTATAGCCTCCACGCGAGATCCGTTCGCAAATGTCAAAGATGCAAGAACAATACTTAGATTCCGATTTTTATAAAATTAGATTCGCGTTGGCATTTAAAATTGAACAATTTGGAATATTAAAATTCTATGAAACTGTTTTCGAGATACGATAATTTACAATGAGCTCATTCGGAAATGGAAACAAATTCTAGTTTGCAAATTGAAACATCTGTTCGTTGAAAATTTGAAAACTTATTCCGATAAACAAATTGAATGTTGTGATCCACAACTTGGCACTAAAAATATAGTAATGAAAAAACAAATCTTGGGATATTTTCATGTGGCATGTTCAACTGCTTGTAAATTGTTCTGAGCGGATTTGCTAAATATGCTACATGTGACCGAATTTTTATATTCTCTCATAAGCCTCTGAATTGTAGATTCATCGACATATTTTATCTATAAGAAAATCACAATCAATAAAATCTTTTATACGGTCTGCTCTTTCATTATTTAAATTAAGTTTCTTGAGTCAAGTCATCATATTCCTGATATATCGCTCCTTATTGCCCCATTACTCACGATCCATATTTTCGTCGTATTATTGACCCATGTTCTGGTTATTTTTGAAAGAAGAATGTTGTGGAGTAAAATGGATGTAATTGTCGCCTTCGAAAGCGTAGTAAGTAGAGCGCTTGCTATGTAATTCGAGGGTTCCGGGTTCGATTCCTGGTGGTGACAAAAAAGTTACGACTGGGCATTTTTAATGTGTTATGTGTTACATTGTGAATTATAATATTTTTATTTATATTTATTTAAATACTCCGACTTTGCATTAAGGTGTGAACATCATTCTAATATACAGGATTTTCCAATAAGAGGTTCCATTTTGAATAGCCTGCTATATTTGGACAGCTGTTAGTTTTGAAGCTGTAGTATTTTGACATTTGAGAAGCAAAAACTAAACCATTACAGTAAACCATTACTAAAAATGGCACGATACACGATTCAACAATGCATTGAAATTGTTAAAATTCACTACAAAATGGTAAAAATTTTGCAGTCACAGTTCTAACTATTGACGAAAACAAGGTTTGTCGATTCTGGAATTAGACATTCCACAAACAACATTACACCGTATTTTGCATAAATACTTAGGTCTTAATGCTTTTAAAGTTCAGTTAACACAAGAACGCAAGCCGTCCGATCACCATAAACGTCGCATCTTCGCTGATTGGGTCCTCCAAGTGCATCAAAATGATCCGGATTTTCATCGAAAAATCATCTTCAGTGATGAGGCACATTTTCACCTCTGAGGCTACATTAATAAGCAGAGTTGTTGCATTTGGCGATGTCCACCAAATTTCTCATGGATCTACCAATATGTTGGAAAACCTTAAGCTAAAAATTTAATTTCGAATAGTCAATCCGGTGTGTTTGTAGAGGTGCCACTAAACTTTTATTTGTATCAAAACTCGTCATTTCCGATAAAATTTTAAATGTGATCTAAACGAATTTTGTTTAAAATTTAATTTTAAAGTTTGAAAACTTCTCAATTTTTTTATTGGTATTAAAATTCATTTTTACAAAAATATTTTACTTTTGCTTGAATTTTGGCACCCTTTCGGTGCTACTTTCAAAAACAATATAAAACGAATAATAAAAAAAAATGATTTTTATAAAAACAAAAATTCGGTGCAGCAAACAATAAAAATGAGGTTTACATAGAAAAACGGCTACCTCACACACTTACAATAAACCATTTTCAGAACTCCATGAAAAAACTTTGTTGATCTTTTCTAAAAAAATTGATCTTTTCTAAAAAAAAAATTCTTTTTACAGAATTTTGATATTTTCTAATGTAATTCAATGCTTTATATCTATTAAATATCGTGTGCCCTACAATCTCTTTTCCATTAACGGCTTGGTTTGGCTAAAATTAAATGCGTTGTAATCGCAACAATCTTGGTACATAGATACATGGTTGAGACCTGTTTAAATATGTCACTGAACGCTCAAAAACTTTTATCTCAAGCCCATTCAGTGAACAAGCGGCATTCTCTGTGTAAAGTAAATGCTTTAAGTCCCTGCGGGTCAGTTGGATTTGAATGGAACAGAGAATTATATTTTGATAACTCGCATTTCAATAAGAACTCGTCTTAGAATGAATCCCAAATTAGTCTAAGAAATGTTGAACCGCTATCATTGGAGAAATTCTTTTTTATCAGTTTCGTTTTCTAATTTTTAAATTAAATCCAAATTCATTAAAGGAAGAATTTAACATTTCTTTTGCCCAGACAATTGTACTCAATCCGCACATTACATCATCAAAAAATGTGTCCTTCGCCGAAATAGGGACGATTTGTGAATGTTTTGGCCTACTTTGGCTATAGCTACTTCTTAAATTCATCTGGTTCATAAAAAGGTGCAAGTGTTGTATCTTAGGTCGACCTATTTCCAATATATAATTTAACGACAACTTTGTCGACCTTGTCGAATCATCGAAGAAGATTTTTACACGGTTGTTAGTGTTACTAATGGAAATGATTTTATTCTTTTATATGCAATATTGTAGGATGCAATATTGTAGGATGATGGCAGGTGCATGATAAACTCATTATAAACCGCGTGTTCCATAATTCTCGATGATAATCGTTCGCAGGTGCCGTCATGAAATATTTTAGTGGAATCTGAAACATTTCCAACATCACGGAATTTTTTGCAGTCTTTAGTCTATGTTATCCGTATCATTGTTTTACCTTAGTCTACTATATTGGACTTTGCTTACATTGGCACATTGGTACCTTATGCAATGTTGAGCTGAATGTAATTTTGGCTGCACGAATTATAAAAGGCATTGAGGTCTTGATGAAGCATGAAACAGTATAAAGTTATCTCAACCTTTTTAGTGCTCCATAGAGCTTTATTTTGTGAATGAAGCTACCAAAAATAATGATCTAAAAATGTTTAGTTCTATTCCTATAGTTGAATAGAACTAAACATTTTTGGATCATCATTTTTGGTAGCTTCATTAATAAACAAAATAAAGCTCCATGGAGCACTAAAAAGGTTTAGATAACTTTATACGAGCATAAATTTGCTTTACCCAAACAATAAGTGGTTAGTTGGTCATGTGTGTCTGCAGACTAAATGTCCGTGTCCTCTCTAGAGTGCAGAAGGAACGATCGGGATGAAATTGCATACTTAAAAATCGGTCCACCAGAAGTGGCAGCTTAGTAACTAAACATATTCACGTGTTGTTCCTCACGTTGCTGTTTATATAGTCAAGGTATAGATCTGCGATACTTTTGGTACTTTCACTAAACTTCCTCGTGGTTTGGGCTCTTAAATAATGAGATTCTATCCGAGGAATGCCGTTTATGAAATTTTAAAATTTTGTTCTTTTTTAAAATTTTGTTCATATATATAGGTCGGTCATTGATGTCGATTCTTTTCATGGCCGGCAGGGTTTGATTTGCTACTACAGCTTAACCTACATTTATCTCCACATCTAGGACGTAATTTTTGCGAGAGAAATCGTTTCTTTGATTTTGAGACCGAAACATAGGCTTACCCAGAATTTCTTAATAATTTTGTCTTTTTGTTAATCCAGTTTTCAACCTGCCAAAGCATTTTTGTTAAATAACTTGAGATAACTTGAGAACGAATGAAGATATCAACTAAATTTCTTCATTAAAAGTTCAAGCAATTCATGCGAACGATCCCTATTGATTTCTGTGTTTAGGGTGTTGGAAGATATGTAGGGTTTTGTTAAACCCCCTCCTTAAAATTGATAGATTTTTTTTATTTTCTATTCTATTTTGGTTTCATCGAGCATGGATGTGATTTTGTGTGGGTGGTGTGGTTATGGGGATGGTAGGAGTGGTGGTATGGGAAGTGGAGGGGGTGGGATGAGGCGTTTTGGGTTTGGTGTGGAAATTTGGGATTTGGTGGATAAGGGTTTGTGTGCGTGGTATGTGTGTGTGTGTGTGTGTGTGTGTGTAGAAGTGGGTATGGAGGTGTTAAAGAGTGATAATATGGGTGGTGCGGTATAGGGTGGTGCGGGTGAGATGGATTTTGGGGTTTGAATTAGATAGTGGGTGGGGGGGGGGGGTGGTAATAATGTTTAGATGTGGTTGTTTGTGGTTGATTGGGGTCTGTTAAGATATGGTGGATTAGGATTGGTGTTGGGCTGGGTGTAAATGAGATTAAGTGGGTGTGGGAGTGGGTTGTCGCAATATTTGAAATACGCAAATCACACTGCATAGAAGTTCTTTATAGGCAACAAAAATGCTTATAGAGTTCGGCTCCGAACCTTTCCCCTCTTTTTTTTCTTTGTTTTTTTGGCCACATTATGAATTTTTTGTTCGTTTTTAACTTTAAAAGCATGTGACCGATTTGTATTTTCAACGCTCTGTTGAATTTGATTCACTATATGAAATCAGGATCCTCAGCAGAATTATCTATTGCGTCAGTTTCATTGCTGTGTATGCGGGTAACTCAAAATGCATTTGTCTGATCTATTGTGAGATCAGCAGTGTTACGTCACAGTATAAGCATTACCAGATACAGTTTCAGGCTTCTTTTCAGTTCCAACTCGTATCGCGGATACGCGTCTAGGATATAGGGTTGAATTAATTGCTAATATATTATTTGCATGAGAATTGGCTATAACAATACCTCCACACTCAGAAATTCAAACCATGTTGTCGAATTCATATTTTGTACTTCCTAACTGTTTACATGTTGGTTCTCTGCGTTACTATTTGTTTGACGGATTTCCATTATTTTTGAATACTGATGTTGCCATTTGTACTGCTAGGAGCACTGAAGATAAATTGGTTGAATTATTCCGACAAAAGTGACACAACTCGAATTACAAGAAATTGCGGAATATATGCTTCATATTAAACAAAAATGAATTAATTCGTGGAATTTAAATATTTTTTTAAAATTAAAAAAAGCGCTAGGTTATGTCTCTTTTTTGCAAGTCTTCAAAATGCATTTTAACCTTGAATAGTGACACAAAAATCACGTTAAGAAAGCCAATGAAATTATTAAATTTCCAATTGTGCAGAATTAAAGTAAAATGTAAGATAAATCTGAATATGCTCTTAAGGGAAACACCAATTTTTTGAGCTGTGTAATTTTTGTTCTACATGTGCAAGCATTTTCGTTTTTGTAAATATTTTGAAAAGTATAAGATTCTACATTAAATTGGCAAATTAAATTTTGAATCGGCCCAGATCATTTTTCCAAAACTTAACCGGAAATGGCGATTTTTGACTAAAAAAAACAGTTTTTTTTAGAAAAATTTGTCCCTGTACATTCCAGATGGATTGATTGATCAGGATGAAACTTTGACAGATTGACAGTTTTTCAATTTGTACGGCACCAAATGTGTTTTACTTACAGGTTTTTTGCGATGACTTCTAATGACGTATTAATGTTACCACTATATCTTTGCAAGTTATTTTTTTGAAATACATTTTATGGGTGATATTTGGAAATACCACCATTTATTAATAAAATCACTGAAACCGAACGTCAAAATAATAGACTTTATAAAATCTGTGTGTGTGCGTGGGTAGTGAAATTTAAATGTTGTTTGGTTCTCTATAGCCCAGCCCAGACGTATTGACTGATGATCATTAATTGCGAGATTCCAGTGATTTTTGGTTGAAATCAGACCACTAGAATTGGTAGCTTTAAACTTAATAATAAGTTAAATTTAACAAGTAACAGTCGTGCGCGAAATAATAGTAGTGAATGAAAAATTTTACTTTATTATAAAATTTCCATTTATTATGAAATTCAATTTTAATTTTTGAATTTTCCAGAAAAATTTTTACTTTTTTTATTATTTCAATATTATTTTTAATTTTTATTAATAATAATTGCTTCGTCAACCTTGCAGACACAGATCAAAGAGTTTCTCTCGCTCTTATCGCTTCTTCTGATAGTGCCACAAATGTTAAAAGAATCAACTTTCGTATATATAATTTTTTTTTTAATGTAATTTTAATTCGTTTATACCTTAGAGGATGGGGGCTCTAACCCCCGCTTTTCAACAATTTGTACAATTCTTTAAGTACCAAACTAAGTAAAAAAAAATTGAAAAAATTTCAAAATTCTACTGAAAAAATTGAAAAATTTTCCCCTATTATTTGTACTGTTGAAAACTGTTAAGATACAATCCTAATATCCAAATTTTTAGAAAGATTACACATTTGTATGTATTTTGAATAGAATAATACGCAATTTTTTTTTTAGTGAAAATTTTCCCGGAAAATGGGACAATTTTCCGGAAAAATTTAGCTTCCCCCTCCTAAAAACTGTTGATAAACAATCCTGCATTTAAAAATTTATACTCCTTACCTGATTTTCCCGATGTACATATACGTAAAGTAAACTTTAGCCCAAAATAATGCACATTTCTGAATATTTGTTAAAAGTCGAATTAAGATTTTTTAATTTATAAAATGAAATAAAATGTGCCTTTTTTAATTCATTTTGAAATGAATTAAGGTAGGTGTTTTAAAAATGAAATAGTGTAAGCCTTTGTTAATTCATGTTTGAGTTTTCTCATTTTTCTAAATCGCTTTTTTTAATTCATAATTTTAAGTTTCAAAATATGAATTAAAATAAGTAGCAGATGTTCATACAAAAACCAACTTTTTTAATTAATTTTTAAAGAACTTTTTTAATTCAGACTTTTTTAATTCGGTATCCCGCATATTACTCGTATTTATTAAATTTTGACATGTTTCAGCGGGAATGGACATCCAAGCTGATTTGATTATCTCTCACAATTGCTTTGAGTTTGGCGGGTTGGAGTAGGAAATATTTTTTTTTATATCAGCTCACAAATTCTCAATTGGATTGAGATAGCGTGATTTGGCAGGCCACCAATCTTAATTTTATTTCGCAGAAACCATTCCTTAGCCTTTTTAGAGGTATGTTTCGTGTCGTTGTCTTGTTGCAAAACCCATTTACGCGGCATTTAATATTTTGCATAAGGTAACATAACGGTTTTGAGTTATTTTACGTATTTATCCGCATTCATATTTTATTTAATCCAATATATCGAACCAATTCCAACCCATGAAAAAAAACCCAAACCATTATGTTTGTATTTTACGTTGTTGTTGTTTTATTGTAATGGTTTTGTTGTGATTGTTCCGTACATTGGTCTATTTCAGTTCGAAACTGATTGTTGTGATTCTTGCAAATCTTCCATCTATAATTCAAATTAAATTCTAACATTATGTTTGGTTCACGAAGATAATGTTATAAGTTCCAACAAATTCTATAGCAAATTCCGGACTCACCATTGTAGGTATATCAGCTAAAAATGGTTACCTACGGTACAACACCTGCACTCTTTCTATCAACCAGATGAATTAAGCAAGTAGATAGTCGAATTACGTCAAAACATCCACAAATTGCCCTTATTTTGGGTAAGGACACATTTTTGATGATGTAATATGCGGTTTGGATACAACTGATCAGACTGTGCAAAAAAATTGTTGATTTCCTAATTAAATGGATTTGGATTTAATTTAAAGAAATTGAGATCAAATAACACAGCGGTGATACCAGATTAAAAATTAGCAAATGAAAGAGATAAAAAAAGAATTTCTCTAATGATGGCGAATCAACCAAAGTTTTTCGATTAATTTGGGATTCATTCTATAAGGCGAGTTGTTATCAAAATTTCAAACGTTGTTTGCTATCAAATGCCATTAAAATGTTTGACCCTTTAGGTTGTGATAACCGTTATAAAAATAAAAATATTTTTTCAAAAGGCTCTGTTTAGAACCAGCCACATTTGGGACTATCTACTACCACCACAAATAAAACAAGACTGGTTAAATTTCCGAGATGGTTGAATACCAAAGGTACAATCAAGGGGTGCGGGTTCTGTGACGCCAGCAAATTGGCAAATATTGTGTTGTAATTTATCTTATAGCATGGGAAGAATCTAATAAAATTCCATAAAATAATGGCCGAAACAAAGGTTCTATCCATTAAAAGGTTTCATCCTCCCGATACATCGCGACTCGGCTTGCAACATATGGTGAGGACGATAATCCATAGGTTAACTTCTGTAATATGTAATGATGTATCTTGTCATCGGGTGTCCTTCGGCAGATTATTCGTTAATATCGACGATCATCAAGCTGTTCCCATTTCTGGCAATACGTCTTCCCATCGTTTAACTTTAAACACTATCTTATGGACTCTGGTACTCTGATGTATTTTTGGTCGGTACCCTGATGCATTTTTGGCCGGCGCGTCGAACACTAAGCGTCACTTTGTGATGGTTGATGTGGCCTGTCAAATAGCGTGGTGCGATAAATATACATAATCAGCATATCATCTTGGTGGTTCAACTTCTTTCATTTATCCTAGGTTGTTGTACCCTTCCATAAATTCACCGAATTGCTTTTAAAGTTTTTAAATTTTTGCGAACTTCCTTGCCATTGCGTGCGTAATCTTTTTATTGCAATACCTAATGATTTTTGTTCCAGTAAACAGAATCTCTTTGGGTTTCTTTCTCAATGGAATTATCAATAATCAAATTTCAATGGCTGGGATCATTGGTAGACATCAAATGCCGATTAAAATTGAACCAAACTGTGAATTGCGAAGAACTTATAAGCTCGTGATCTACGCGGAGAAGGATACTACATAAGCGAAGACTTGACATATTGTATAAAACTTGCTGAAAAGCGCGGTGATAATAATATTTCGACTAACCGTCTAGTAGTCACAAGATTTTGATTTGCAAGTCCATGGACACAAACTTTCCCATGCTTATACGTTCCAATCCCAATTTTTGTACGATAGCTTCAGTAATTAAAGAAGTTAGGGACTCAGAATCCTTAATTATGATCTGAATGCATACAAGAGGCATACTGTGGTTGATGACGATTTGCAAGTAAAATTTTTTTATCTTCTGGAAGATTACCGCCAGTTGTGATTAGCACCACCAACAATGGATCTCGAGTTTCACCTTCAAGACCAATTGTCTTCTGGCATTAAAATTACCCGGGGTGCACGGGGGTGGTTCTGTGGGGATGCACGGGGGGGTGAATTGGGAGAGAAATGGCAGCGTGCATGAAAATCGCTCCAAACTCGTTACTCGGGGGTTTTTGGGGATGCCAAAATCAAATTTGGCATTGGAATTACCCGGGGGCGCTCGGAGCGGCTCTGAGGGGTATCCGGATGGTCATTTTGGGGAGGGGGAATAATATAGTCCATGGGAAGCGCTCCAAAATCGTTACTCGGGGGTTTCCAGGGATGCCAAATTCAATTGTAGCAATAACTTTCCCCGGGTTCACTTGGGGGTGGCACTGTGGAGTTGTCTGGGGGTGATTGGGGGAAATGGCAGCGTCCATGAAAATCTCTCCAAAATCATTACTTGGGGGTTTTCGGGGATGTCGAAAATTCTGGCATTAGACTTCCCCGGAGGCGCTCGGGGTGGCTCTGTGGGAAATGGTAAAAGAGAAAGTGAAAAATCACGAACTATGAAAATAATACTTTATTCAAATAACAAATAGGAGTTTTTATTAATGTTGAATTATTATTCATTATAAACTTAAATTTTTAACTTAAATACTAAACTCTTCTTTTTTTCCCCCTTCTTCATCTTCTTCCTCGTCACTATTCTCGACCCCGTTTGAAGTGCCTTTTTGGTTTGAGCAATTGCCGTCTTAATGCTTTCCTGCAAGTGAGCACTCCAACCCACTACGGCGGCACACGCACCTCGTGCCTCAGTCGGTTTCACAAGAACAAGAAATTTTGCTTAAAAATTTCCTCGGGACCGGCTTCCTTGGTCATGATGACAGGACTGACTTCTCCATCCACCAGTTCCCACCCCCATTCCAACGGATCTAAGGTCTCGTCTTGACCATGTGAACATACCAAGCCTGTACTTGGAAATAGACACGCTTGATATGCTCAGTTATTGCATTGGCAGTCTGGATTTTGCGTGCAAGATCGACTTTTTTAGGATGGCTTCAGCATACATTTTTGCTCGGTAGCTTAGGACGAGCTCAATCGCAGGTTTATCGCTCGTGCGCACATTTTTAGGTGCCCCGTAAAGAGCCAAAGCTTGACGAAGCCAATGATCTATTAAATCATCCATGGATACATTTGTTTGCTTAAATATTTCTGCCTACCCGACAACCCCTAGACAACCCTACAGAGTCACCTCGAGCAAACCCGGAGAAATCTAATGCTAGAATTGAATTCGGCATCCCCGAAAATCCCGAGTAACAAGTTTGGAGCGCTTCCCATGGACTATGCGATTCCCCCCTCCCCAAAATGACCATCTGGATACCCCACAGAGCCGCCTTCGAGCGCCCCCGGGTAATTCCAATGCCAGAATTGAATTCGGCATCCCCGAAAACGCCCAAGTAACGAGTTTGGACCGATTTTCATGCACGCTGCCATTTCTCAACCAATTCATCCCCCGCGCACACCCCCACGGAGCATCCCTCGTGCACCCCCGGGTAATTCTTATGCCAGAATCGAGATCAACTTGCATTTTTTCGAGTTTCCAGTTGTTACTATAATGGTGCAAGTAATGGTTCAATTGGAAAATGCATTTTCCGGCCCGGAAGGCATTTTTCAAAAAATGGCTAAACCAGATGATATAGGCATTTTCCTGGGATCTTCCTGAACACAATGCAGAAAACCGCATCTCGATATCTGTTGTCCCTAAAAATTTCCGCTATTCCGGTCGATTTTTATCTAAATGCCCTGGACTATTCGTCGGCGGTATCCATTAATTTTCGGATTCATTTTGCTGTTGGATTGCTATGAATTGAGGGCATCTCGACGAAGTTTCTAATGAAGGACTGGATTGCATACCTCGTCCTGTCATATCTGGTTTTCAGCTTAAGCTTGATTAAGTTTCGGATTTTCGTGCAATATAGATGAAAACAAATCCAAGTATGATTGCCATTCAGTATAAGTACCTTGTGGATCGCGGGTGAGCTCCTTGAGTATCGTTCATATCAACAGACACAATTCTTACTGTATCCGGAATTTGTCGGAAGCTTTTTGGCCAAATGGCCTACACAGTTTCATAAAATTGGGTAAGTAATGGTGCTACTCGTCTTAATTGAACGTAATGATCACTAGATATTGGACTGGTGTTTTAATAAAACGTCTATTTGCCACATTATTCATGTTCACTTAGATTAAGTAATATTTACGAATGAACTTATTCACTTTTGATTGGATGACCGTTCTTCTCGAAGGATAGCACGCGTGGTTGGTACAATTTTGTTATTCAAATTACTCTTCTGAAAAATACTAAAATTGTTAATTTTCTTACTATGTATATAGGCTACGAATTTTCAAACACCAGTCCACTTGGACCCAACCTTTTGAAAACGTAATTTTTTCATCAAACATGACAAAACTTTTATTTAAAATTAATAAAATATATTGCGGCATCTTGGAACAAGAAGAATAAGAAGCTATATAATTCTCACCAACATTTATTTCCCATTGTAAGAGTTGTTTGGCTATTGATAGGTAAACGAAAATATATCTTCATTTAAAAGATATTCTGACAATTCATCTGAAAACGCTTTAATCATCGACTATTAATATTTTTATCCATTCGTATCGCCAACGGCCAAATATTCATTAGTAAGAAAATAACAATTAAAAGACAACACATAAATGAAATGCTATGAAGGAAATAAAACCAAACAAATAAATAAATAAAGGTAATAAATAAAAATTGAGTAAACATAATTTAAAAATAAACAGAATTAAACTATTAACTGGAAACTGGATAAATGAGAGTTATTTGATTAAAGTGGAATATCACATATTATGAAGTTGAATCGTTAATCGATTTATACACATCCCACACTGAATAAAATGATAGACTTTTTGACTATAAATCGATTTCCGCAATACTTTTGCTGCATTTAGAACTGTTTTAGCTCTATTTAAACTGTCGGAGTTGGCAGACTTGGCAGACTTGGCCTCGAATCGTTGTCAACTATGTTGCTAAGGTTCCATGTTCAAACTATATACGATTATGGAAGAAAGAATTTTGAATTTTAAATTAGTGAAAGGCATCTTTTAACAATGGTGCTAGTCCCATTTCAAAGTTAGTCCCCATTTTTGAGATATCGCTTTCGACATATTTTGCTTCTGAGTAAAAAATTTATCAAAATATACACTCATATTCACGTTGATAGCTCCTGAACCATTAAGATTTTCGTTATGCGTTCTTTAGCAAAGTTGTTGCGCAAGCCAAGACAAACAACTTTGCCGAACATATCAAGACCGAAAACGACATCTACAATCACATTTTTGTGTTATTTTTTTTTTTTTTTGGTTTTCATTTCGACGAAAAACACGGTTTTTATCATTTTTATCCGTTTATTGAATTTAAATCGATCGATAAAACATCTCATTGCCAAATATAGATACAATAGAAGCTATTTAAAAGAAAACTAAATTGATTCAGTTGATTTTATTGTGATTTTTCTCAATTTTTTCCTAAAAAATTAACATTTTTCTTAACTTTTAATTTTAATTTTCTGATTTGTTCGTGTCGTCTTCGGGTTCTTCTTCCTCTTGCAAATTCCAACAAATGTCACCCAAGAGCACATCTAGCTTTTTGCCGCTGTACCAATGTTCGAACCTTACCGTCACTTAGTGAAAACGCTTGCCGTACTCATCGGATTCGGCTGGTGATTGTTCGGCGAACTTTTCCACATCACAATGAAAAAACAGTATTTTCAGTGACATTCTAACGTTTATATTATGAAAAACAGTCATCATATTTTCAATATATCTGCGCCAATCATTGGCTCGGTTAATTCCGAGAACATTCTTAATAACTTCTTTTACACATTTTCATGCCACAAGCTCTTGTTCACTAAGAGCATTTTCAAATGCATCATCTTTCATCAGAAGACGAATATCTGGTCCGTTAAGTATTCCCGTAATAAAAAACAAGATGCGAGATGAAATTCCATTTGATCAAAACTTACATTCGAATAGATGTAAAGTAAACACCAACCTTCTTTTATTTTCATTCCACTTAACCGTGGAAAAATGCGACGCAATTCGACGAACGCATTTCCATCTGGATTCAGCGGTTTTATAAAATTTTTAACTACTCCAAGCTTGATATGAAGTGGTGGTAACAATATTTTTTTAATTGGCACAAGTGGAGCCTCAACGATGCTGTCGTATCGCAATCTAATGTTCTCACGTAAAGCCCAGTTCCGTTCGTTGTATTGGTCGCCTTTAAAACGAGTATCCCATAAGCACATAAAACACATGTTTTTAGTGTAACCCAATTGCATGCCACTTAAAAGAGCTATCACTTTTAAATCTGCACAAACTTTCCATTGATGGTCATTGCATTTAATCAAATCGATGATTTTTTTCATTGATGCATAAGTTTCTTTTTTGTTTGTGCTGAGTGCAATTGGAATGGAATTCTTTGAGTTGGTAACGTGAAGGAGAACTGCCTTCAAGCTGCTTTTAGCGGAATCGATGAACAATCGCCAATCGTCAGGATTATATGCATTATGTATTGTGGATACCAATCCTCGGATATCAGTGCAAAAAGTAAGTGAATTATTCTCAATTGATTTGAAAAAAATCGTAAAATGACAATGATGATTTATTGCTCCATATATCCGAACATTTGGAGCCAAAATGCTCACTTGTTTTAAA
The DNA here is from genome assembly GCA_932526605.1 of Nephrotoma flavescens. Classification (NCBI taxonomy): domain Eukaryota; kingdom Metazoa; phylum Arthropoda; class Insecta; order Diptera; family Tipulidae; genus Nephrotoma; species Nephrotoma flavescens. Next base: position 189,203,309 of record OW052222.1, on the reverse strand, counting down.
TCTTTTGACAAAAGAATGGCTTGCCGCTGCGATAGTTTCAGGCGTCGTACCATAATATCCAAACGACTTTGCGAGTTTTCAATGTGATTGCATGGTGCAGTGACATTTGAGGGTTGATATATTGATGCAGATGTTTCTCCGGTTTCACCTGATTCAAATGTTGTTGGTAAATATTCCTCAGTTGGGTTTCATTCTTCGGTTTATTTTTTGCTATTGTTACATAATTTACTTTGAAGCTCTTTATATACTGTAGCTAGGCGCTGCTGTTTGGTACCTCCTTTGTTTTTAAGTTATGGAGGTCGCAAATTTTATTGGGGTTTTGTGTTGATTTTGTCGCGAAGTAAATTGTGGGTGTTTTTGTTTTTGTATATTTTCATGGTGTGTATTTTGGCCATAATTTGACTCATGACTCATAAGAAATTCTTATACGTACAATATACAAATGCCTCATGACTCATGAGTCAAATTTGTACACCTGTCTAATTTCAGTCTTTTTTTGATTATGTGCAAAATGGTTACATTTTTATTGAATTTAGTGTATGGTTTTCAGTTTTTATGTGTGGTACGAAACTTGATTTTATGTACTTGTGATGTGCTCTTTGTATCTTGTCTGAGATGAGCGTCTTTTTTGGTCTAAGTATGCCGAATTCCAGTTGTATACAAGCTTTTGCAAAAGCTTCTCACAGAAGACTCCGGCTGATACCTTGCCGTTTCCACAAACATAAGTACACAGGTAAGGCTAAATATATTTAGCCTTACCTGTGTACTTATGTTTGTGGAAACGGCAAGGTATCAGCCGGAGTCTTCTGTGAGAAGCTTTTGCAAAAACTGACAAGACCCTGCCTTTTTGGGGAACATGCGAGAAGGCTGGGTCTACAGACGAATGACTTTGTAGAAGTTGCATGGACGAGAAGGAAGAAGAGACTTTAGATAACTTCCTATGCTCGTGTCCGGCACTATCATACAGAAGGCATAGGTATTTGGGCGTGTCCAGTGTGACCAGCCTTTCAGATCTCGCTGAATGTGGAGTGCTAGTAGCTCCAAATGGTTTTGAACAGGGGTAAAGGGGAAATAGGTTCCTGTGGTATCACAACGGGGCACTCCTGGTCTAAGTGTGCGGAAGTGCCACTCCAAGCTAACCTTGGACTAGGTAAAACACACATATATGGAAAAATAACACAAAAATGTGAATGTAGATGTCGTTTTTCGGTCTTGATATGTTCAGCAAAGTTGTTGGTCTTGACTTGCGCAACAACTTTGCTAAAGAACGCATAGCGAAAATCTTAATGGTTCAGGAGCTATCAACGTGAAAATGAGGGTATGTTTTGACTCAGAGGCAAAATATGTCGAAAGCGATATCTCAAAAATGGGGTCTAACTTTGAAATGGGACTAGCACCATTGAATTCAGCATACTTGAATTAGGTTCACCCCCGGGTGCCCAGCTTGTCACATTTTCAACTAGCACAGTGTAATCAATAAAAGGCTCATTTGCTCTGGTATGAAGTTAGTTAGTTATAGTTACATTTAAAGTAATTTTTTTCACGTAATTTCTTTTGTCAATTCACAATTCGTTTGTCTGTTTAAGGTCACATCCGGCACGAGTGCAATAAATTTAAGCTTTTACGTGCCAAATTTCGATATTAACTTGGGTTTCGGGGACTGCAAGGGATATAGGAAAGGAAAGGAATGTTAGTTCAAAATGTGAAGCTTACTGCAAATCATTTCTTTGCAGGGTTAACCGGAAGTCGTTCCAGTACATTACTGTACATCAGATAAACATCAGTTTAGTTTTTCATTATGCTTTTCACCTCCACCTTCGGAAAAATGCCGTAACTTTTTTTGAGTGAAGCAGAGATAAATAGATCGCCCTGGTGGTAGCGTGCGAAAACTATCAAAGTACTTCTATACATGAAATTGTCAATAAAGGGTGTGAGCAATTTTTTGAATTCTATAAGGAGGAAGAGGTGATTGATATTAGTCTGCGCTCTATGTTTATTATTGATCTGATGTTTAACTGGAAAGTGACTAATGATGATCTTTCTTTAGCCCACAGCTTTTAACATAAACTTTGAAAGACGCATCTTAAACCTTATCGTAATAAGAAGATTAACAACTGGTAGTTGTTCTCAGTGAGATTTGTTCGACTGATGCCATTGATTTGCCAGCACGGCCGCAATAACGTTCGCAATCACATCAGCTTCCGAAAAATTGAATCATCTTATCAAATAAAAGACTATCGGAATAAACCTTTTTAGTGTCCAATCTTAGAAAATTAAGGAAAACTATCCGAAAACTTAAGAATAGATCCAAAACATCAATGCTGCACTAGACCGCGATAAATTATATTTTGATTTTTTAAACAAACATCTGTATCGAATCCTAAAGAACTTATATTAAGCCCATATCATGCATTATATTGTTGAATAAAGTTTATATTTGCTTGTTCTTGACAACTCTGATCTATTCTTGATATTATGTAGAATACAACCGAGTTCATCAAAAAATTTAATAATTCCTGAACTGACGAAACTAGGGAAATTTTTTAGTACACAATTTTTTGATTGTTCCTGACTTCATTTTAGAGACAGAACTGTCATTTTATTTTCATATTTTCGGTTGTATTTAGGGATATGCCGAGTCGGATGATATATAAATAAGAAATGGACAAATTTAATGGACAATATGGATATGTCCGGTTTATATCGTGATTTCGTTCCTGAAATGTTTGATGTTTCTCATGGGGCACTTCAATTTATAACCTACGAATAAATGATAACCCCATTATACTGTACATCGAGTAAAATTGGCGGACATGTAGTTCACCTGAAATAAAAAATAAAACTACTGTTGATTAATGGAAATTTTCGGCTTTTTATTAAAATTTATTTTCCATAAATTCGGCTTTTCTGGATTCTTAACTTTATCGGGTGACTATAAAAAGAAAAATGTTTATGCGTTCCACAGATTGTTTAGTAGTACTGCCAATTTTCACCATTTGTACTTTAGCTTTATGCTCTTTCTACAGTACCAGTGAGAGCATCCGAACGAACCGAGAGGGAATCAATATTTCAACTAGCTGTTGATACGATGACAAAGGTCGCGTTCCCATTACAACTGGTCGCAATTACAAGTTAATTTTAGCATCGAGTTGAACATTACGAATTAAATTCACAATCCAGCAATCAGCTTTCTTTGATGTTATGTTTAATTTATCGACCAACATACTTAAGGTAATGCATTAATGGATTCACGGTTTCCAAACTTTTCTCGTGTAATTCTTTTTTGTCATATATCAAAAAAAAAGTATTTCAATGCATAATTTGTAGGTTATGTTGTCATCATACATACTTTCTTGTCGCACAAAAATTCCAACAGCGGAAAAGTGAAATGCCGATCCAGATATTTGCAAGTTTTTGCCGTTAAATCGAATTTTTCGATCATACGAATTACTGATTTATTTGCCACATACCGTCCAAGCGGGATATAACTAGAAATAAAAAAATATTAGAGTATTTAATTCTTTTGTAATAAATTATTAAGTCACTTTTGTGCTGGAACATCATTTGTCGTAATTTTGTCACCTCATCTCTTTATAATATGCATATAAAATGAAGCATACACGTCATTTATTCGCAACTCTTGCACTTGCTCAATTTCGGCATTTGCATCGTATGCGAATGTCATACAGGCAGTTTTATCTCTTGTGGCTCATCTATTTCAGCTTGATTATGAAAATCATCATCCATAATTCCATTATCACTACCGCTGACATCTAAATTTATGTTACTATCACCTACGGTTGATTGCAGCATTCTGAAATTAAAAAGATCGTTAATAATAGCTCCCTTATTTAGATGTTTCCAGCCAAATACGCACTTATTCATGTCGCACGGCTTATCCCTAATTTTGTATTCCCTAAAGATTATCAAAATTTTAACGGGGCCGTCCAGCCTTTTGTGTATCACATAAAAATTTTCATTTACAACGGGTGCGTCCTCATTGAGTATAAATTCATTTTGTGTATTATCCCAGTACGGATTATCGTAATCAAATAAAATTTCCGAGTTATTCGATACCATCATATTTAGAAAAGCTCGATTCGAACTATTCATATCGCTTTAATTGGATTTTCACATTTTCACAACACAGCACTCAAATTTTAAACTTAAAACTTATTAATTAGATTTATTATTGAGTACAACTAAAAATTTATAAAATATTTTTGTTAAATTTAACTAATTTATTATTTATTTCGTAATTTATTTTAAACGTCAAAATGATTCAATTGAAGTTAGTAAAAGTTGTTGTACTAAAATGTTCCTTTCAAAATTTCCCTGTATTTTATCGCGGTCTCGAACACCAGATTTCAAAAAAACGCAGCAATTATTAGCAGCACAAAGAGCGTATTATCCGTTCATAGATTTTCTTCGATTAGCCTCTGTAAAGAAACTTACTGTTTTTTTGGCATCAGACTAAATAGGTCTATGTCTGATGGCAGGCTGAACTCTTCGAATAGGGAAATTTCGAAATTACTACTAAGAACGCTACTGGTAACCCGCACCTAACTGGGAGTTAGCTCACAAGCAAGTCACTCTCGTCGTCTTGCACTGTAATATTTTGTCCTTTGTGCCGTATAAAACCGCAGGGCTCTTGATAGGGTCTTTCTTCTTCCGGATCACTTACTTCAACTTTTTCAAGCTTGCTTTGCATTAAGCTGGCAGGTCGTATTCCACTGACTCGAGATCTTATAGGCCTATTAATCTCAACATTTCTCAAAGCTTTTGAGATAATTATCGACAGATTTATCGAAGATTACCATTTATCTATTGTCCCACCCTGTAGCATGCAATATGCTTACAGAGTTCGTAAATTCTCTGAAACTGCTCTACAGTTACAAGAAACGAAAGATCGCTTAATACATATTAAAGAGTTTCTCGTCGGTACATTCCTGGATACTGCATAATGTCGAGCAGGATTTTCCTTTAGTTTCCATTAAAATTTCTAAATGTTGCAACCGATTCTGGTTTTGCCTATAGGAAAAGGAATTAGGAAAAATATTTTCATAGCATTTTTGTCAAAAATATCATTTTCTGGCCAACTGAGAAATCATGTTTGATATAAAATTTTATAATTTAGGAAATATTTTTTCCGTACTGAAATTGGATAGGAAAAATATTCCCAATTTAATTTTGTTTTTGAAAAAAATTACACTAACTGTTTACCATAGTATGCCAGAAAAAACATTTTTGTGACAAAAATACTATGAAAATATTTCGCTCATGATCTTGTCATCACTGTTTTAGTTAAATACCTAGTAACCAAGTTTTAGAGATGTGGTGCCTTGAGAAGAGTTTCCGCAACCAGATTACTGCTGTCTAACTAAACAAAGAAATATTGGTGAACTGTCTGTCTCTACTCTGTTTGGGGGCATAATCACTGTCAAACATCTTTTCGATATGTAGAGAGTTAAGTTTCCTGGAAGCTTCACCTCGATAGTTATCTTCAAAAAACCAATGCCATTTTTTGGTAATGTAGAAGAGCATTTGAGAATTTCTGAGGTTTGAGTAACTCATGCTTCTGTTGTTTGGTAGTCCGTGCAAAATTGAATCCCATTTAAGCGAATCTTAACAGTCTATACAGAGTGCTATACGCCCTCAATTCTGATCCTCACTTTACACACAATTTTGTCTCTACCCTCGCTACAGTCTTTCATTCAATGAACGGCTTGATCCACCGCGGTCAAGCTAAGGTGCGTTGGGACGTGCAACAACCTAGGTTAGATTGCAGAGCATATATACATTTTCAATCTCTTCATTTATACCAGTAATTATTATGATTAAAGTAACAAACTGTTACCAGAATTTGATTTCAAGTTGCGGTAGTGATCCACAACTGAACTGGACGGTGCAGTAATTCCAAAGAATATTGGGAAACACTATGGAGACACTATACCACGGGAGATGTTAATACTTCGTTGATCGTCGCATGAAGCTAACTATAACTACAGTAGGTCTTCACAAAGTACATTTCCGCATTAAAATGAAACCGAAAGTGCAAACCTAAAAATCCAAACACTTTTACACAATAGAATCTTATTCATATATAAGAAAAATCTGCAATTCACGTTTCATCACTAGTTCGAGTATGTAAATATATTATAAAATAATAAAGAAGAATCAACATTGTGTTGCGATGAATATCAAGATGAAAAATAATACCCTCGCAAACACTTTGCATAAACCACCAATCAAACGGATATCGCGCTCATATAAATTTTATTGTTCGCATATATCTTGCACAATTTTATCGCTCTCTTACCATATTAAGCGCATAATGCGGACCATCTCAATTTGTTGCGGAGAGTGTGCGAGTGCAGTGTGTGTTAACAAAACTTAAATCTGTCCTACACACATTTTTCATATAAATAAACATGAATATTTTATACAGGTCTTTGGAATTCGAAATAGTCATTTTAATTCTTTTTCGTTTCAATTTTTTTATTCTTAAGATTTTTTCCTTATGTATATATGTATGTATATACTCTTACCATTTCTTAACGTACATACATACATATATACATGAAATGAAAAGAAATAGTTTGGATTTTTTCATTAAAACTTAATATTTTTATCTCTCGGTAACATAAGTACGCACTACAAAAACTTACCCTAAAAAAAAACTTGGAAAAAATATTTTCAATAAAAATTTTATACAATAAACGTGATGGTTTTGTTGTTCACAGTGCTCGCTCATCTCTTATCTCGTTTATATGTCGTTGTTGGTATTTTTGAGTTTTCGTCGTTGACTTTGTGTCCGTGTTTTTGTTCCTTATTTCATCAACGCTATTATAAGGCCAGAGTATACGATGCTGTTACGGTTAAGTAGCTTTAATTTACAAAATCGAAATATCAATCGGAAACTATAAGTGTGTGTGTGTGTGCAACATATGCCACCACCGTGAATATTCATCAATAATAGGGGCAAAATTTTATAGTGTTAAATTAGATTCAATTGTTTAAATTTTCACTATTTATATAGAAGGCAATGAATAATTTTACGAAGACAAAAAAAAAGGAACCAACTCATCATCGCTAGGCTACTATTTCATGTATACATTACAAACACAAACGCACACAAATATAAAACCCGTCTTTAAAATAACAATATGTCAAAATTAAAAGGATATGATTATTAAAGAAATGTTATAATGCAAGTCATCACTGTGACATTCGATCAACTATAAATGACGATATGTATTATAAAATCGGAATCCCAGCGGTAAGATGATTGATGATTTCTTTGTTAACCTTTTTCTTATATGTCGTTTATATGTGTATTTTATTTATGACACAGTTATATATAAATTAACCCATATATACTCGTATATATTATAAGTTTAAGGTATTAATGTTAGGGCAAGCGCTGAGGTGTTCGTATAAGCGCATACGACATAAAGCATAAAGTAGTCAATACGCACAGCGCAGCAAAGTTTGATAATTCATATTCATGCAAATTTTCAGAAAGAAATTGTCACGGTTATTGACAAAATTGGAAGATGCCTTTTCGAATCACATAGCAGGTAAAGAACAAAATAATTAAATATTCCATCAATGCCAAACGACCAAATTAACCCTCTCCAGTGGTTGGTTTAGTTTATTATGTTGGTTTATTTAGTTGGTTTAATTAATGGCTTTTACCTGTATTTCATCCCCTGTGGCATTAATCCGTAGCTCAGTCGGAAGAGGTTAGTGCTTGGTCGTGGGGATGGGGATGCACAAGTAATGGCCTTGATAACCGCATCGTAAAATAAATAAATAGGAAAAGAAAAGTGGGGATATCGGACACCGAAGTATAGTAATACGTTTGACCTCTCCAACCCATGACGAGGGTTGAATCAACTGCGGTTGTATATGATGGAAGGGGCTTTTATTCTAACATTTTATGTGTTTTTTTTTTAAGACAGTAAAATGTTTCCGACAGAAGGAAAGGAAGTTGCTTGCAAGCAACAGCAATTTCCGTCCCTAGAGACAGTCGGATGACAGATTACTGCCGGTACCCAGAATGTTAGTCAGTTGTTCAGTATACTCACCAGAGTTTGCGTTGCTGTATCCAAAAACTCCCAAACATCATTAAATTAATAAAATAAATTAATTTTACTCACAACAAAAAACTAGTTTATTAATCCAAAAAAACTTAGGGATTATACATACAATTATTACAACTATTTTACTGTCTTTACCAGTTAGAGCTTACTACTACTTCATGTAGTCATTAATTCCAAGAGACCGACCCTTTACCAAAAAAATGTCCATTATGTCCAAATGAACCATTATTATTAATGCTATTATTTTTATTTCATAAACTATTTCTTATTTTCATAATTATTACATTTCTAGTTCATAACTCAATAATTTTAAGTCTTTTTTTGTTAACACTTTTAGGACTTTTAGGCGCATCTAATATTCTATTCGTTAATTCAGACTGTTCTTTTTATATGATACTTCCTTGTATTCATTTTGGAATATCTTCATTACCTTCGTGTGATGTAATAACTTTGAATTCGATATATCAACAGATGAATATAACGTTAACTTTGCAAATTAATTGGCTATCAGATTTTTATTTGTTACAATTATCTGCTTATTTAGACGTATTGATTGTATTTGTAATTTATTTTTCAGTACATTTCTCACGGTTCAATAATCTGTTTAGTTTTTATGAATAATTGTGATTTTGCGGATTTTTTAATTGTACATCAAAATGTTCGTAGTCTTCGAAGGAATTTTGACGTACTGGTTGCCAATATTAATGCATATAACACAAGGCCCTCGTTTATATTTTTGAGTGAAATTTGGATTCATACTGATGAAATGTCTTCATATAATTTAAATGGTTATACGTTGTTCGGTGCGTGCAATGATTCGTATAGAGCAGGTGGTGTTGCCGTGTTTTTTGATTCTAATTTAGATTGCTCAGTTAGAGCCCATAACTTACCATCAGCCGATGTCATAAAGGTTGAGTGGAGATTTTCAAATGATTTATATGTCTTTTTATGCATCTATCGACTTCAATCTACAGCTGTGAGTGTCTATGTTCGGGAAGTGGCCGAGGTTTTGGGCAGTATTAGGTCAAAAAACCTTTTTGTTTTCGGAGACATTAACATTGATATTCTCGGGTTTCCAAGCAACAGTATTGATTATCTAAACCTTATGTCATGTTTTGGGCTTGAGTCATTGATTGGTACTCCCACGCGGGTTACTGTTTCTTCTTCAACGTGTATTGACCACTTTTTTGCTAGACTTGGGTCTAATGATCTTTCAAGTATAAGAACATCGGCTGTGGACTTAAAAATTTCTGACCACCACTTGATTGAGATACGGTTTAAGGCTTCTCAGATACTGTCACCAAGGTCTAATTTGAACCAAAATTCCACGAGAAGTAGAAAGAAACTCAATCTGTTGTTGTTATATGAAAGGTTGGATCATATGGACTGGGGGTTCATTTTTAACATCGACAATCCATCGCTAGCTCTTGAGGTATTTTTGGATAATATTTTAACTATCCTGGAAAGCTGCTACACATATTGCTCGTCTAAAATTAAACGCCTGCAGCCTTGGATCTCTTTGACCTTGCGCGACGTGTTAATAAAAGGAATAAACTGCGGTCTAAGTTAAATAGGCGTCCTGATAATGCAGTACTTCGTGATAGCTATAACAGAATGTGCACCATAATTAACGCAGATATCAAAAAAGAAAAGGAAACCTATTATTCTAAACGTTTTTCTGCTAACCGCGGTGATATAAAAAAAACTGGATTTTAGTGAACGAGATTCTGACTCGTAAACATAAAACTTCACTAGTCAAATCTATTTTAGCACAGAACGGAGAATATCTTACGAGTGATCTAGAAATTGCTAATTGTTATTTTTCTAGTGTAGCTAAAGATTTAGGTGCTAAATTTAACTCTATCAACACGTCATCTAGTTTCGATTTGCCTTTTGATTTCGGTCCGACAACGTTTTTTATGACCCCAGTATCTAGTAATGAAGTTTTTTCAATTATTTGTGCTTTAGAACCTAAATACTCAATTGATAACGTTGGCCTGAGTAATTATATATTAAAAGCCATTGCTGGGCATATTAGTCCCATTCTTGCACACATTTTCAACCTTACCTTTGAGATGGGAGTTGTACCCGATCGACTGAAAACAGCAACTATAATTCCCCTTTTCAAGAATGGTAATCGCCTTGATAAAGGTAATTATAGACCTATTGCCTTGCAGCCAGTAATCCTGAAGGTTCTTGAAAAGGCAGTTAAAAATAGGGTTTCCAGTTTTTTAGATAAAACGGGTGTGCTGAGTATCCATCAACATATTTTTCGTCATGGTATGAGTACCGAATCAGCCTTGTTAGATTTTCTAAATACAATCAACGTTGGTTTAAATAAAGGTAATAGTTGCGGTGCTTTATTGATACAGCTAAAGACTTTGATATGGTTGATCACAAGCTTCTGCTATCTATTATGTATGATATAGGGTTTAGGGGAGTGGCAAATACGTGGTTTGCATCGTATTTAGATGGTAGATCGGTGAGAGTTAAGATTAATGATGATTTAAGCGATCCGAAATTTATTGACGTTGGTGTTCCCCAGGGTTCAGTATTAGGCCCTCTGCTGTTTCTCATTTATACAAACTCCGTATTTAAATTGAATCTTCATGGTTATTCAACCGGGTTTGCTGATGACATAGCTCTGGCTTACTGTGGGAATTCTCCCAGCAACGTTATTTCGATGATCAATTCTGATCTAAAAGTGTTACTCTCATGGTTCGACAAGCATCGCCTGATCTTAAGGCGGAAAACTAAATTCATGTTGATTAAATTGTCTGGTAGCTTTAATATGTCTATTTTGCCGCGGGCGACTAATCACAGCAGGTATGAATGTGCGTCTAGTGGTTGCCACTCTGAGTGTTTTGATATCGAACAAGTTGACTCGTTTAAATATCTTGGTGTTCACTTGGACACTTGCCTTAATTGGAAAACGCATGTTAATTCTGTCAACCAGTATCTGTCATCAACTGGTAGAATTTTCTACCTTCTTCGTGCCTATTGCTCTCCGTCGGTTCTAAAAATAGCTTACCATGCACTAGTTATGGCTAAATTGGAATATGGATTGTCGTGCTGGGGTGGTTGTTATGCTGCTACTTTGTATCCTTTATATATGTTCTACAGAAAATGATTTTGAGAATATATCTAAAGAAACCAAGAACTGAACCATCATGGAATTCATTCTTTACGACGAATATTTTGCCGTTGAAACATTAGTATGTTTATAAGGTATTGAGAGTTTTTTTTAATCGAAGTGGTCAACAAATAATGAGAAGCGATTTTCGTTACAATTTTCGTGGTAACCATCAATTTCTTTGTAACATCCCAAGATTCTTCAATGACCACTTCCGACGCTCTATTCAGGTCACTGCACCAACCTTTGTTAATGCATTACCAATTTACATTAGGAAGGACATTTTTTTGAAGTCCTTTTTACCTAAAGTTAAACAATGGCTATTTGAAACTGTTGATATCTCCTTTTTATTCAGGGTTATTACATAAAACTTGATGTATTTAGTCACATGTTATGAAGTTGAAATTTAGTAGTAAAAGTAGTTGTAGTGGTAATGGTAGTAATAGTAGTAGTATATCTTAGTCATTTTATTGTAAGCATTTATCACATTTTATACTCATTTTAATCATTTAATTTTGTAAATATTAGGATTATGTTGTATTTTTATGTATTACGCGAATTTGCTTCTGCCGTTTTTTCGGCACAAAATTCGTTATATTTTTTTTTTTAATAAAAAAAATTTGAATAAATAAATAAATTTGTCTATGCTATATATAAACGAACCACTTGCATTCATCGTGTACTTGAAATATAAAGGCATCATACCCAATCCTAACCCTTAGTTCTAAACTATTGGTTGATGGTGGTGCTCAGCAGCTTGACCTCCTGCGGCGCTTAGTCGTATCCCTGGATGAATCCTGACTGGTTTCTTGTGCCGGCATTCTCCCGGCATATATGGTACGCCAGGTCGCGTATCGTTTCCACCATAGTATAATTGCCACGATGACTGCTAGGAAAAAAATCGCCGTGACCGTGTAGTTACTGGCGTGGTGTATGCTTAATGGTACTTACAGCCACTCCTTTTGTAAGTCACCGATGGTTTGGTGTAATCAGATTAGCGCTGTGTCTAAGTCCACCGAGCTAATGGCTGTCCCGCGGGACTGTACGACTGTTGACAGGTTAAACTCTGGCATGAAGGACATTTGCTTCTTGGTGATATATGCTCTAGGATTTTGAATTTGTACCAAACGTCCGCTCAAAATACAGCCTGGTGTTAATGTCAGAATTCCGCGCTCCTTCAGCATGATCGGCCAAGTTTGGTCCTCGCAATGTAGGTTGAACACGGATTCCTCATCCATTACATTGATCCATTTGTTGTTCTGCTGCAGCCGCCGTAGATAGATGCTGGGCAACACTGCTTTGATGCGGCATTGTGATGGTTGCGTGATTTTCATGTGTTAACAGGGCTATTTCACACGTAAGATTCCTGTCCTGTATAAACCGTTTTGGACCCGTTGGCTTACAGATCATGGTGTTTTCGCTAAACTTCCTGCAGGTCTTCCATGCCTCTTCTGAGACTGGGTAGTACTCGGATCTTGCCGTATTCACCCTCAGATAAGCGCTTTCTGGATCAATGAAAATGAATTGGCCCTCGTGCCTGGTTGGTACTGGTATGACGTTTTCAGTCGGGCTTCAAATATGACCTGGTTCTGCACAATTGCGGCTTTTATGGTGAGCAGCTGATACAGCTGTGCCCAATGTTTCTTATGGACTGGTACCCGTACCGTACTGGGTAGGTGTTGTTGTAACACGTTTAACTGTTCTTCTAATTCCGTCGGACTTAGTAGCTGGACACTGGTATTGGCATGGTGTACGTCCGTTAGTACCTCGATCAACTCACTTTGCATGTCTTTGAACACCATCATCGCAGATACCATCGGGTATCTGTGAATTCCTTGTGCACCAACATCCCCTCGATCTCTTCGTGTAATGCCTGGTAGTGTTGTTCCATGAAATCCTTCTCCCGTTGCATAATATTGGCCGTAAGGTCTAATACCTGTGTTTGCTGCTGGAACAGTTGTTGGAGTTGTACTGTTCCAGCTGTTAGCCCTTGTATCTGCCGGTGGTACTCCTGTGCATCTCGTTGATCTAACACACCAAACAAATCTCTGAAGATATTGCCCACGAAATCCAAAGGTACCCTTCTGCTCTCGACGTAGATGACCGTAGCATGTAGTTACTTTTCTCTAGCCTTGCCAAGAGGCAGACGGCGGGTTGTAGTAGTTCAGGGCAGTTCCGTAAACAGTCCTGGCTTTCGGTGGTATTCCCTTTTTGACACGTTCCTTGGAGATGGTGAAGGGTTTCTTTCAATAAACCCCATTCGTACCAATACCCAGTTAAGTCAAAGAAAATGACCAGCTTCCAATCATTGGTGGAAAACGACGCGCGATCCAGCTCTTCGAAGTAAATTCCTGGCTCGGAATTAAACTCATCAAACTGGAAGTTGCTCCTGATGGTGGCGTTCCCTATTACCCCTGTTATCAGGGCACATATAATACCGAGCTGCATTGTGGAACGAAGGATTGGGTGTAAAGTTGGATTTTGCTATTCTCTAATGTTTTAATTCTACATTTATAAGTGTACATTGATTGGATAAACTAACTCTGAACATGGCGGTAGCTCAAGTTCCCCAGTATTAGATTGAGCCAACCTCATTTCATATTTAAGACTTCAACTACCTCTCCTAATCCTAATGTCTTAATTAACTTATTTAGCACTGGCATTCTGTCTCCGCGCGGGATGCCAGTTTTCAATCCGTCGTTGCATCACCTAGGCATGCATCTGATGGTGCGTAGATCAAAGCAACCACAGTTTGGTTCACGTTATCGAGTGTGGTTTTACTCGTGATGGTGCTTTCCTTCCTTCTTTTTTTCTGCTCCCTCAACTGCTTCCTTCTCTCTCTTCTCCATACACTCAGTTGCAACCTGCAACTGTCGAGCCTCAGTCTGTCTCGCTTTCTGTTCTACCCCTTATGTCCTTAACGTGGAATATGCCCAGCCGACTTCTTGTTCCACACTAAGTTCACGATCTGCTGATCGCAAGTTGTACCGGTATGTTGCTTTCTAGTGGGCTTGCCGAAGGTGTGCTAGAACTATCTCCGTGGCAAATTCCAGTCGATCATTTTTAGTCTCTACCGTGAAGGTATCACTTTGATCGCCTAACAAACGCAATAATTCATAGTGTGAACCGTGGTCAACCGTATGTTGACCGAATACTAAGTAGAATGGTGCGTAATCCGTGGAGGAATGTGCTGTATTTCTCAAAACACACGCAATCGCACTCAGATGTTCATCCCACGTACTCTGGTCTCCTTTTATATAGGCCCAGATTGCCGCTAACACCGACCTATTTACACGCTCAGATGCATTGGCTTGTGGGGAGTACACGAGTGAAAACGTGTTTAACACCCAGTTTGACTATACAGTTCTTGAACAAATTTGACCTGAACTGCTTGCCATTGTCCGTGTGAATCACTTCAGACACTGAAAACACTGGTAACACCTCATTTTCCAGGTACTCCACGACCCTTCTGGCCGTTGCATCGCGTAGTGGCTTTAGCAGAACGAATGTAGAATATTGGTCCAGTAAGATAGGATGTGGTCCTAGGAAATTCAGGTACAACTTCTGGAAAGGCCTGACGTATTCCACATACTCCCCCATTTTGGTCTTAGAAGGGTGTTTGTGGCTTTAGTCAGCTTACACATCTGGCACTGGCGCACGTAATTTTTTGCATCTTTGGCCAGTGATGGCCAAACATAGTAACGTCGAATGAATTCAATCATTCTTTCTGTGCCCATGTGTGCTGCAATTGGTGGATCGTGGGCTTGGATTAAAATGCTACTGGTTAGGCTACCAGGGACCCAAAGTTTCCAGCTGGGGATATCGGTCTTGATATCCGGATCTTTTGATGGCTTGTGAATGAGTATCTTCCCCTCGTCAACCTTGATGTTTTCTGATATGGGCTTCATGTTGAGCAGGATTTTCGCCAGGTCCTGATAGTCTGGACTGGTAAAGTCAGGAGCTTGCAGGTCCATGTGAATGGGATTCCCAACTAGGTTTAAAGTTGCTACCTCATCTGAATGTATTCGAGATAGTGCGGCAGGAACCACATTTCGTGCCGCGATATTCTATGCGGAACTTGTACCCTTGGAGTTTCAAACTCCATCTGGGTAGACGACCTGATAGTTCAGATTGGTTCATTAACCATTGGAGGCTGGCATGGTCTGTTATTAACACCAACTCGTATAGTCGTATCCCTCCACATAAGCTCGGAATTTCTTGATACTGAGAACTGCCGCTAGGTATTCCAGCTCGGTGACACTATAGTTTTTCTGTGCACCATTCAGTTTATGCGAGAAGAAAGAGATTTGATGCTCCCTATCTTCATCACTTTTGTGGAAAATAACACCGCCCACCCCTGTTTTTGTTGCGTCTACCTGGATATAGAAGGTACGCGCCTGGGTGCACTAATACCTGCGCCTCGGATAGCATGATTTTAATTGCACGAAAGATTGTTGTATAAATTCGCCACTGTATATTGGCACAACCGAATACTGTCATTAACGTTATAAATACAAATTGTTATGTTTGTAAATTAATTATGAAATAAATAAAAATAATATAATGTATTGTACAGTTGGCGGCACTCGTTTTGTATACGTTAAGAAATTTTTTTTTTCTCTGTGTATTTCACAGACAAACTATTTGTTACGACTGTACGTGTATGCATTTCGTTATCAACCTTTAGGCGTATATAAAAGTAAAACAACTTAAACAAATAAATTTTATCTAAAACCTCAAAAACTACAATTGGCATTGGCTTGAACTTTTGCTGGTATAGAGATGCTATTGGTAGAGATTATGCTAACATAAATATGTGAAAATTGTTTAAAATTCGAAATTTTTTTATGGAACTTTACGTCATCAAATTCGGTACTCCAAAGTTACAGAACAAATATTACTTTTCTAGAGACGAGTTACATTATACGAATACATTTTAGTATATATCGGGCATTTTACGGATACAGAGCTTACATAAAGTTTGTGGATTAGAACATCTCCGAAATTGCAACTTTCATTTTATTAAACCAGACCCCCACCATTTATAGAGTCAAATGTTACTCAATGGGACTTGTGAAGGACAGCTCATCTTTATTCAAGTGTACATTTAATTATTTTTGTGTCAGCTGCGACCAATGTGTCAGATGCCAATTACCGTCAGAAAATATCGGCTTAAGACACGTATAATAAAAATTTAGATTTTACCACTAGGTTTTAGATCAAATGTCACTCCATTAGTCCTTTACAGAACACGTCAACCTTATTAAGGTGTGTAAAAAATTTGTTCAGTCCCATATTAGGTAGAATTGACGATATGAGGCTTCAAAAATGTAAAATATAAATGTCGATTTTACCAGTTTCAAAAATTTATAATACTTATAAGCATTTTAGAGCACAGGTCACCCTTACACCCCCAGCGGTGAATAAATTTTTATTGTATCAAATTAGACGGAATTGGATCTAGAAGATATTATGGCTTCAGATATGTAATATAATGGTCGATTTTGCAACTTAAATAATTTATTTCACTAGACCGCCACCATCTATTGGGTTAAATGTTTCTCCATTGCCGTTTGGTGGGCGGCCCAATCTTATTCATGTGTGCACTAAGAAAATATTTTTTGTCAGATTAGACAGAATTTACTTCAGACGATACAGCCTTCAAACATGCAATAAAAATATCGATTCCACCACCAATACAATAAATTATTACACCAGGCCGTCAATTGATATAGAGCGTAAATCATCCAGGCGTGTAATATTTTTTTGTGTCAGATTAGACCGATTTAGTTTCAGACGAGATACGTAATAAAAATGTCGGTACAATGTGGTGTAATAAATTATTGAAGGTGGTAAAATCGACTTAACCTTAGGCCCATATCGTCTATAGCCAATTTCGTCTAATCTGATACAAAAATAATTTATTATTCACCTGGATAAAATTGACTGCCCTTTATAAGACCCATGGAGTGACATTTAAAATAATATTCGGTGGCAGTCTGGTGTAATAATTTATTTATTCCAACGCTTCTCTAACATTTCAGTGTCCTTTTTTGTAGAACAATTTATCTTTGGCCTAAAAATATTTCTGGATCATTTTTTTAAGGTCGGCGAGCAGGTAGCAGCCACCAATCATCTATTTATATCACTGACTATTTAGACAGGAACAGTAACAATGAAAAAGCTTCCCCTAACATCCAGGAGCAATGCCACGCTATACAGTCGGCCATTACTACCGCGGCGCCAAATACCATTGGAAGAAAACCTTTGAGGTCCCGCAATGATTGGTTTGATGATCAGTGCTGCTTGGTTTTTAAAAATAAATAAAAACATGTTGAAAGGTGGTTTGCTCGCAACACTAAAAGCACTCTTGCAGAATATCTCCGTGCTAGTAAAGCCATCAAAGACGGGAACAAAAATTTGAAAGCAAACTTGGCAGGTATATTCTCTCTCGCAGTATGAAAAACCTACTTACAAAATCTGCTAAATCGGAATGATGAAGATATACTCACATTAGAGCGATAGTTTCTTCAGGCGAAGATGTCTTGAAAAAATGGAAAGGTACTCGGTCTCCATGGAATCCTAGCAGAATTGATTAAGCTTGGAGGCGCTACTCTTGCTTCAAATCTATCAAATCTTGCTTCTAACCCTTTAAATACCTCGGGTCAGTTATAACTTCGTCGCGGTCGTGCATGGTCGCTCGAGCGTCCATGAAAGCGAGAGCTAGATCATGACCTCTAGCGATTGTCGATTGTTATCAATCTTCGAAAGGAAGGTCATTCGTTCCATCTGTTACAGGCTGGCTACTGCCAACCTGCAGATTTCACTTAAGCGCATGCAGAGGCCTCCACGGTGATATTTTGCCGGCTACGTTCTCAGCGAGAAGTGCGAGGGTCGTGGGATTTGAGGCATGCATGGCTCCTGGCCTACACCGTGATGATACAGATATTTATAAAAAAATGGAAAAAAACGCAAATAATAATAATAATACCCGAATGTTCCGCCGAAATTCGTCGGCCGGAACCTGAGGAACGAACAGCCACAATCAAAAAAATAAAAAAATAAAAAATAAAATAATAATAATGGTAGAGAGGCGCCCTGGTGCGCGCATCCGCCCGAACTCGTACGGTGGTAGCCACCGGTTCCGAATCCGGATGCGGACACCAAGGAACCGCTTACCCTACGCCGACACAGGATGGGAAATCCCCCTCATCATACCCAACCGCGAAAATTTAATAATTCATTTTTTATTTTTATTTAATCAAGCACAAAAACTAAACACAACTTCCCAAGAGAAAAGCAAAGAGAAAGGGAGGGAACGAGGGAGAGAAAACGAGAGAGAGGGATAGCAATGAGCACCGAGCGCGCGACCGACGACCGTTATTTCGGCGCTCGATTACAATCCAAAAATTTTTTAATATATATATATAAAAAAAAATAACAAAAATTTAGAAATAAAAAAAAATTAAAAAAAAAATACCAAAAATGAAATAAAATAAAAAAATAAAAAAAATCGTACCTTAATACCAACCAACAAAAAAATTACCGATGCGACCTTGGGCGGTCGTCATGCCACAGGTGCCCCCACCCGGACCGTTGCGGCTTGATTTTGCCGATATCACACACGAATAGCCGGTTGGCCACCCGTACCGTTGCGGCTGACCACCGACAAATACCACAATAGCCTGTTGGCTACCGTTACTGTTGCAGCAGGTCGTGCCGATACCACGTTGGGCGTCCTTCGCCTTAAACCGCAGACAATATCTTGGGCGTTGTCTAGCCTTACTGATACCAATTTACCGTTGGTGTGGCCTCAACTGCCCCCCCCCCCTACACGGTACCGTTGTGGCACGCCCTTGCCGTTAAACATGATCACACCACCCGAAGATTTCCGATGGCACCCGGTTGATTACGGTGATATACAACAGGATAAATGTGTTACGCCGGCATCCGCGGCACCAAAATGTGGTTCAAAATAAACTTCACTACTCCAAAATTCAATTATTATGCTGGCGGTATACCAGCCGCGCGAAATGACGTTGATAGAATCAACACTTATATGTTCCTTTTCTTGGGACCAGCAAAAATATAATTTTCATGTAATTTTTCGGACAGCCAATAATTTATTACAACTCCCCGCGATATAAATATATATTTTCCTATAATATATACCTCAAACTATTTTGTTCGCAACAATATTCCCCCCAATCTCATAAAAATGTTTTAGCCAAGAAAACCCAAATAAATCACATGAACCATCATTTTATTTCACTGTACAAACTGTTTATTAATTTTATTATTAGTTTTTATTATTTTGATTTCGACATTCATTAATAACTAATTTTATTACATTTTTCACTACTTGGTAATTAATATTTTTTTTACGTTAATTACATTGCTTAAAAAAACAAAAAAAAGTCTCAATGGATTCATTATCCACAACCAAAAAATTTTTTTTTTAACATCCAACTTGGTTTCTCAACAAACTCTTACACTCGATTTTTTATATCTCAAAAATACAAACCAGACTGAATTAAATAAAAATTCTCACGCCGAATACGACGCGCAAAACATTCCAGAAGAATTGTCTTTCTTCTCTGTTTCTCGTTTACATCAATTCGCATTGATGTAAACGAGAGGCATATAAGAAAAACATTCTTATGGAATGTTTTGCCTTGCACACACACTCGATGCGCATTGTTCTCTCTCCCATCATCTTTCTCACCCTCGCGCCATCACCACGACGTGTACAAACATTAAACAACTCCGAAAGCGAGGACAAAAACCGAGAGGAATAAAATACAAACAGCGCTTGTTACGATCATGTAATCGTAACACATCTTTGGTACCAATTAAATTTGCGACCATCGAATATCGGATTCGTATGAACCACGAGATAAAGCACTTCTCGGAGGTAGCGATATCAACGAATTCATCAAATCCGAGGCAAAATCATTGTGGAATATGAAAGCTAGAGAGAAAGAATACGGTGACACGATGACTTGACTTATGGTGAACTTTTTGAAGAACTTTTTTCTTTTCTGAAAAAAACGTGATTAGAATTTTTTCTCCCGATTTCAAAAATCTAAGAAGGAGAGCTGCCGAATAAGCTTTTATATAAAGTAATTTTCAACTTCGCATACTTCTTGATATTGTAGGCTAATTTATTTTCTCTATACATCAGTCAGGTGTCCTTCATTAGAAATCTAGAATAGAAAGTTATCCATCACTACGCATAGCTTTGCTAATCTCTAGTTTTCACATGCAGGCAGCTTAACATGTCTTTGGTACCAATTCGCATCTCCACATGTAGAGGGCGGTAGCGAATTTTTTTAACAAAACCTTCCTAAAAATGGATTCTGATATGTTTCATACCAAACTCATATTTTATACTACTTGACTGCCTCAAATATAAGTTTCACGCATCCTGGTACATCTATATTATAAATTGGCTTTGTTTCGTACTGAACTCACTGGATTTTCCAACTGGATATCCATGCTATTTACATCTCCGAAGCTAATTGCAAAACCGAAGCCCGCTGTATTTGGTATTAATTTCACCAGTCCATTGAATTTTTTTTGGAATCTTGTAATCTATGGAATGGCGATGGTCTCAGATTTATTTGGTTTTAAATATTTATTTTAAATTATGGTTTTGCGAGTGTCAGTGAAATGAAAAACCATGTTTGTTTTGAAAATGAGAAACCCCCGGAAAATAATCCGGTATAAGTCGTATGCAAAAAATCAATCTTTAACCTTTCAATTGATTTTAGCGAGAATATTTTTTGTATTTTTAATTTCAAACAATAACATAAATCGCGATTTCCCCAACGATTTATATGAACTAAGAGTGTTTTGACGCTTTAATGATAAATTAAATAAAGCTTCGATTGTTCTGTACGGCTTTATATATCTTGTGGATTCTGATGTAACCCACACGTCACAGTGCAATAGACGACAAATTTCAAAAATATTTTCTGCATAATTGATACTTATTGATCGCTGTCTCAAACCTCACGATGTTGTTGTGCTTGGTGAACTAAACACACGTATCAGTTCAGAAAATATTGGGACAGCAAATCAATTCGGCCCGTTTAAAAAACTGGCTCTGACTGTACAATGAATTTTTTATGGTGACACCTGATTTCCGTTGTTTGAGACAAATTAGGCAACTGTCGCTAACATTCAGCTTGTTTTGCTTTGAGTTTTATATCGACAAATCACATAGAGAATAGTTTCGATGCTTCAAAAATGACGATTTCAGTGTTGAATATAAACCTCGCTGAGAACCGCCAAAAAATCACGTAGCCGATAAATTAGAGGAATTGCTCGATGAAGATTCGACTCAAATGCAACAGGAGCTTGCCAGTACGTTGGGGTGCACAACAAACAGTTTCCATATAATCGAAATCTATATGAGCATGATTCAAAAGCAATTGGGTCCCTTATGAATTGAAACCAAGAGAAGTAGAAAGGCGATTTTTACTTGTGAGAACGTTTTACATCGGAGAGTGACATGGTGAAAAGAAGTGGATCTTCTACAATAACCCCAAGAGGAAAAAATACTACGCTTTGCCCGGCTAATCGTTGCCATCAACCTCACCAAACACGAAACACGAAGATTCATGGTTCGAAGATTTATGCAATGTATCTAGTGGGATCAAAGAGACGTCGTGTACTAAGAGCTGCTACAACCTAGTGATTCCATCACGGAAAAGCGGTACAGACTTCAATTAGTTCGTTTGAGCTGTGCATTACGAGAAAAACGACGGGAATATGAGGAAAGGCAAGATACTGGATGACAACGCTCGGCCTCACGTTGCAAAAGTCCCAAAAAATATTTGGAAACGCTCAAGTGGGATATTTTACCACACTCCCATTTATCCGCACATTGCACTTCCTGATTACTGGTTATTCCGACGGATGCAACACGATTTGGCAGGTCACCGGTTCACTTCTTTCGAAGAAATTGAAAATTGACTTCAAAATTGGATCGCCGCAAAAGACGAAACGTTTTCCCGAGATTGAATTCGAAAATTGTAAGCAGCGTTAGAAAATATTTAAATTAATCTGTTCGTTCATTTTATTTTAAAATAAATGCATTTTTAAACTTAAAAAAACGGACAGAATTAATTTCTACTACCAATAAATGGATCTGTAACAGATTCGCTTGCTGTCTACTAGATGTCAAAGCCCGTCGTGGTGCTGATATCTATAGTGATCACAATCTAATGGGCGGTACTATCAGATTGCGTCCAGCTGCAATTTAACAACAGTATAACATTGCGCGGAAATACGATCTCAGTCAACTTGAAGATCTCGCCAAGGTGAATGAATTTAATTTGCAACTTCAGTCAAACATACCGTCAAATCTGCAATTAAAGGTCCGCAGAAGTTGCATTAGGCTTTGTGCAACATCACAAGAAGCCATGGACAAGGGATGACACTTAGGATTTAATAGAACGACGACGCAACCTAAAAACCCAGCTTACAAATGAACGCTCATCGGTACCAAAGGAACAACTGAAGAGGGAATATAACCACGCCAAAGCACGAGTAAAAAATGGCAAGAAACGATCGCATGCATTTTATAAATGAGGTTGCAGCGGAGGCTGAAAGTGCTGCTCAATGTTGTAATATGCGTGGGGTCTACAGTGCAATTCGTAGACTTAATTTAACTGAGCAAGAACAACTTCAGCGTAGGAGAGAGTTCAATGAGGATATCACCATCGAGGAGGATATCAACTCACTCCCAAGAACACTATACGTCACGCCCCTCCTTCCGCACATTGAAGAAGTAGCCCAACTTCACCACCATCTCAAAATGAAACAGAGTCTGCAATTAAACAACTTAAAAATCATGAAGCTGCGGGTCCTGATAACCTAGCCGCAGAGCTTTTTAAGTTCAGCGTAACTATTATTGTTCCTTACAGCGTACCTATTATTGTGACGCATGGACAGAATGCAGAAGCCCTAGCTCGTGGAAAGAAGGAGTCATCATTACGATACCCAACAAGGACGATCTAAGCGAATGCAAAAATTGAAGGGGCGTAACGCTGTTAAATGCAATACAAAAAATTATACCATTTATTATTCTAAATCGTATTCCACCATCTATTGATTCACTTATGAGAGAAGAGCAAGGGAATTAGGAATAATAGATCATGCATAGACCACATCAACGCTCTGCGAATTATCATCGGGCAGTCAACTGAATAGAATTCACCTTTCTTGATCATCTTTGTCGATCTCGAACGGGCCTTCGATAAAATATCTAAAAAGCAATTTTACAGCATTGCTAAATCTCGGAACTCCGGAAACAATCGTTAACCTTATCTGTGAATTATATAGAATTGCCGCATGCAGCGCTCACAGACGTGGAGAAATTTAGCTACTTAGGGAGCCTAATTACTAAAACGAAGTATTTATTCAAGAAGAGTCTACGGCAAATCTGTGGCATCTATTGGCCAAACTCGATTTCAAACACGGATCTACTGGCCCTAACAAATAATGAGCCATTCACATACGTAGGAAATGGCAATGGGTAGGGCACAAACTGCAGAAACCGGACAATAACATTGCAAAAATGGCCTTTGAGTGGAACTCTCAAGGTAGATAGAACCCCGGACGCCCAGTGAACACATGGTGCAGATCAGTTGAAAGGGAATCGCAAACAGTATAGGCGCATGGTGTGAAATCAAACTGCTTGCGAGACCCAGGCGGAGAGAGGGACAGTTTGTTTGCTTTTATTATATTGTAAAAAAATGGAAGACACAAATAAAGTAAAGAAAAAAATACCAATAAATGAAACAACGGTGGCAAAAACCTATTAAACCGCCAGTCCACTTCTTGCCGATTTTAAAACCGTTTCATCTTCATCATTTCAATCAAAGCATAAAAGTAGGGTTCTATAACAAAATTGTCTAGCAATCCCGAGAACTGACCCAACTTAAGAGTGTTCTTAATTAAAAAATGCCCGTAAAAACTTAAAACAACTTCTTTCGGGAAAAAATCGAGTGTCAGCAGTTCTCCTTCAAGTTACCTAGCTAAAAATTACCTGAACGGCTATGTAACCCCTACTCGTTTTTCAAGCAATATACCAGAGAGCCAAACAAATCAGAGGGTGAATGGACGACCTTGATCAAAGAGGATGACTGATATGAGACTGCTTCACTAGATGCACTAGAGTGAACTGAGAAAATTTAGGTTCCAGTATCAAAAATATAAAATCCGTGAACGGTATATACACGCAAATGAAAGAAATCGCTTACATCACTAGAAACGAAAACTTCTTTAAAGAAGTTTTGGGCCACTACGGAAATGTCAATATATATCTTGTTAACTCTTTTACAGGGTGTGCCATAATGATTAACGTTTAATGTTCGATTTCGTTTTCAAACTGATTTCACCTTCTCTATAAAAAAAAAATTAATTTCAAGTAATTTTGACCATATCAATTTCATTCGATCTTATCTCGTGTTAACGCATAAACGAAGAAATGGTATAGAGTTAAGTAAGGAATATGCGGTTGAAGTTTAAAAGGTTAAAATGACAAATTAGCACACATGTATACATACATACATTATACCGGAAATAATTGGATACCATTTAACATAAAATCGGTAGTAGCCTTTTCATCATCGCGCGCATCGCATGCATCATAAATACATAAATTTATGTTGTAAAACGTGTTTAGGCATATGATGATTGTTACGATATGAATTTGAAAAACATTTTTCATTTTTTATATTTTTTCCTTTATTTATTTTATTTTATTTTATTTTATTTTTAAACCAATGTTTGATGTGAATTTTAAGATGGTTGGAATGCGAACATGTTTTTTCGAGTTTTATTTTTTGGAAGAAATTCTTATATCTTATATATTTGTAAAGAGATCATAACGATAGACATTTTTCATTATTGTAATACGAGCTAAATATATATATATATATATATATATATATATATATATATATATATATATATATATATATATATATATATATATATATATATATATATATATATATATATATATATATATATAAAAATGATATAACGAATAATACAAGAATTAATCCTCTCGATCCCAAAATTTAAAAAAAAACAAAAAAAAATAAGGGTAACTATGGATGTCAAACGGCGCCGTTCTTATGAACAAGTGTACAATATGTAGGAAATGACATCAATCATTTGATATCAAAATTACCTGGGTAGCCGAAATTTTAACATTTTTGGGCTTCTTCTGTTCTAGTTCATTGAAAAATATATTGAATCTTTGATGTAAATCATTTTACATAAACAAAGTTTGTTTAAACATGTGTTTAGAAATTAAGTCAATAAGACTAACTAATTGATAAATTGATCATCTAATTCTATCGATCGTTTATATTATCAATATTTCGCAAATTTCTTTGAACTGTCGATGTAGCTCGGTTTGCTCATGCTTTCTAAAACCCAAAACAGAATATAATTTCTACTTTCCAGTTCTGGACTTTGATACAAGTTGCGAATTTATTTTAAAAAAAATTGATTTTCGTCAATAATTCAGGTTCCCCGCTTACTCTTAAATTTTATTACAAGGACCGTTGAAGTCTTTTGTTTGAAAAAATGTTTTAATTTATTTTTAGATTTCAATTGGTCAATCCTGACTGAGCTAATTTGGTGATTTGAATTATCAAGCGGTATCCGTTCCTGCCAAAGGGGAACCGACACTGGAAAAATGCTTCGCATATCTCTCGATATTTTAGCAAACAACGCGGTAGAATCGGTATCTCGCATGATTGCCGTGACATTCATCACTCGATGAATGAACGTACGCTACAAGATATCGTAACATTAATTTTAGAGGTTTAATATGATCCAGTAAAACCTTCTAACACCTTATTTGTATGGTGTTGAAATAGTTTCAGAACCTTGCTAAAAAACAAATTTTGTGTGACTAACATTATCTTCATTGATGTTAAGCCTAATCACCTAAAATTAAGAACACAAGAAAAACATTTACATCCACATGATTTCATTTCACATGAATATAGTAGTTAAATATACAGAAATTTGAAGACCCTTCACAAATTATAGATCATGAATCAAAACTATCAGAAAATCATCATTCATTATTGAAAAAACTTGAGACCCCGTTTCGTTTAGTATATAAAATTAGTAATATGTCAATTTGTGTCTTGTACGATTTTTCCGAGCATTTTTTTAAACTCCGTAAATCCGCTACTGAATACTAAACGCACTTTTGAGTTGTTAAAAACAGATAAAGAAATCAACTCCTTTTTCCCATTTTGAAAAACAGCCCCGACCAATTGAATAAGTAAAGGCGACATAAGCCCTTCATCATTAATTCCATTGAGTAACTTTATCTCTTATTTAACGCATTTGTTTATTTTGACTGCATTACTTGATATATTTTACCACCCACTTGATATTTTTGACTTTAAAAGTGAAAATATAAACATTTATTACCTGTTCTCTGCTGATTTATTAAAAAATAGATATTTCCAATCTTAGAGATTATTTTAAAGAAAAAAATTAGATAAGTACAGCCGTTCACCACATCTAACCAATTCTGTCGTCACATTGTTATGTGTCAACTTCTCATTAAAATTTTATGTTTTAGCAATAAATGCCAAATTTAAAAAAAAACTAAAATTTACCAATATTTGTTTAAACTTTCCGCCTTGCTATTATAAAGCAAAAATGCACATATAGTTAAATTAGTGAATTTATCCAAACCTATAAAGTTTTTCAGACTAAAGGAAAACTTAACAAGATTTTGCAAGGATGTGAAATTTTGCCAAAATAATCTTATTTCAATTTTTAGAACAGTTTACAAAACTTTTATTTGTATCGATACCACACAGACCTTGCTGTAATCCACTACGTGTAATCTGTCGCCAATGAATGCAGAAAACCAGGTTAAATCTGGCTTTAAAAGAAATTCCTTGTGCAATACGCTGTCTGTCACATAAATCGTTGAATCGATTATTGTATCCAATTAACGCGAGCGACATACAGATACAGCGGCCAATTCAGATTCATGTGTTAAAACCACTAAAATATTCAAATTTTTATTTCTGGGGTTTTATCATCTTTATTTTCTTCTGGCCAATTAGAAGGGGGGGAGGGGTATTGATGATTATGATATTCATATCTGAGTCGACTACTCATAGATAACGTCGGTAACAACTTACAATTCCGCCAGTAATAACTGAATAATCTACATATTTTTAACGTTTGCTTTTGACAATTTTATAGCTAATTTAATTCTCACCAATTTTCGTCCTATCTGTGTGCCTCACGTCAATTTTTTGTCTAAATTTCAACTAACTAAATTTAATTTCAGTTGACACCATTTACTCGTATATTTACACCTAAACTACAAACTTAGTTCAGATTTTTCAATATCCGATTAAAAATGTTGTCGAAGTCGATAAATCTTAATTCAATTAACAAATTTTAATTAAATATCAGACTTGGATTATATCTAGTATGAACTAACCATCAATTATGTTAGTAAATCGGCTTGAAGATTGGCCCAAATTTCATTCTAAATTGTTAATTATCCGCACAGTCGATAATAAGAATAACTAATTCGGTAATGCATAGAACTTACATTAATTTTTGCAGTACGTGTAACGCCATCTATTAACAACTGGTACGAACTAACATGAAACTAGTTTGGTTAGTAATTTAGTCGCAAAAATGGGTACCAGGCACAAAAGTTATACGCAAAAGTTATAGCCGATTAGCATTTTCTAGCACTTTTGGATTATGTTTAATACCAGAAGAATCTGTTTTGCACCCAATTAAATTCTGGCATTATGCGAAACATTTTTGTGCTCCTTCAAATTTGGAAAATGGGTGGAACTACCTTTCTCAGGTTTTGATACTAGAAGATTGAGTTACTATTCAAAAGCATTCATTTAATGAATCAGTTCAGCTTTATCTTGCAGTTTAAGATCAATTCGCAGTGTGGCTGTGATATTCAAATAAATCTTAAAAACTTGCCTCTATAATCTACTTTATGGAATTGAGCTCGCTATCTTGAATGTCGTGCTTTTGTAATCATATTTAAAGTTTTACCACAGAATACCTGTCGATGTACGAGGAAGTAGGCGCCTTCCCGTTTCTCAACTGTTGTCATCATGATTAGTGGAATCGTCGCCAATTTCATTTCAACATTTTATAACGTTAAAAATGTTCATAACGTTGGTCGTGATTTTACTCAACATGTTGCCAACAGTTGAGGGACCTGAAATCGCCCAATGAAAGGATAAAAAGTTTGGATAATTATCGTTAACCTAGATAATTTATAATAAAATAGATTTCATGGTAACATAGACATAGTAGCAATAATATATAGAACAAATTTTTTTGATTTTTTATCGAAATATTTAGTTCTTTATAGTAATAATAAATAATTTAGTGGGATCAACCAAAAATCAGTGTGCGATCGAATTTAGGAACACTATAGTTTATTTTGAAATTTGAATGTCCAGGTGCCCCAATATGTAAGATGATTGGTTTTGAAGGCAAATTAAAACTTACTAACCCAACAATATTTCAAGTTTTAAATTTCCCATGGATTCCTTAAATTAATAAATACTTTCTTAAATTAATAAATCACTAACTTACCGCGTATCCCTAATAAAATACTTATGACTTATGACATACAGAACATTATGAAAAAAAATTTGAGAAAAAAAATTTAGTTCGCTAAGTTGGTGAAAAACTTATGAAAAAAGTTATCAAACTTTTAAGTTTTCACTTATGAAAAATACAATGAAGCTAACGCCATTTTCAAAATTGGTTGTTGTTGTTGTTGTTTTTCTTTTTGTATAATTGATTTTTACAAGGAAACAAAAACTGATTTTGAAAAATGAAGTTTGCTTTGCTTTAAGTTTTTCCTATTAATTGGGTATGCTCTTCGTATAAGACAAAAGTCGTATAAGTAGTAAGTCATAAGCCATAAGTTTTCAATTGGGGATGTTACTCTTCAATAAAACACAATTTTTATTTCAATGGGCATCATGAAAATTCAAATACTCATCTATTAGATTTCGAAATTTTATAAAGTTTTAATTTTTCATAACGTTGGTCGTGATTTGAAAGCACTCGATACCTAATCATGCTGTTTTGGATTTGAAATTTATTTATATTGGTTGTCATTAAACGCGAACGTAAAAGTATTTTATGTCCAAAAGCAAATACTCGATTGAAATAATGTAAGGTCATAGTGCGCTTTCCGGTCCCTCAACTGTTGCTACACTTTCACCAATGTAAAAAATCTCAGAGATGCTACGTAGTGTAGGTATATGCCATCTAATATTAGACAACTTTAGATATTCAAAACAGTTAACCAGAGTAAAATAAATAGTTTTTTTGGAGGAGGGGGATCGCATAATAGTGGATAAATTGAGCTATTTAAAATGGCTAACCTCATTAAATGAAAAGATTATGGGTGAATTCACACAAGTTTTAAAGAGAAAATTTTTAAAAAATTTAAATATTCTTCAAAATATTGGAAGTATAACCTAGTTTTTTGTATTTTTTTGCAGAAAAAACACGTTTATTTCTAAGAAATGGCAAATTTTATTTTAATCAAAATAAAAGACTTTCGACCATCTTTCTGGCCATTTATGAATTCCATCGAAAAAAAAATTGTTTGTCTTTTCTGAAGTGCTGATCTTGAAGATCGCTTTGCATTGATCGGAACAAATAGTAATCTGATGAGGCACAATCTGGTGAATAGGCAGCATATGCGGTAGAATTTCCCATTTACGTACTTCCGCAGCGTATTTTTTACTATTTGCGACATGTGGTCGAGCGTTGCCGTACAGCAAAATCAATTTACGCTATTTGTTGGTTGGAATCAGATGGTTTTCGTTCAACGCATGGTTCAAATTTATCAATTGTTGTTGGTAACGTTCACCATTAACAGCTTCGTCCGGTTTTAGCCGCTCATAGTACACTACTCGTTTCTGATCTCACCAAATGCACAACAATGAAACGTTCATAAAAGGAAGGTTATCTTCCTTCTATGAACGTTTCATTTTGCTGTTGATGTGGATCGTTCGCCTGGATTAACTCATAAGTTTTTGCATTTAGGGTTATTGTAGCAAATCCATTTGTCATTGCCAGACACAATTTGAGACATAAAAATGCCATCTTCGATGTCTTGTAAGCAAAAATTGCAAACCATTAAACGATTTTCGATGTTGGCTTCAGTCAGTTCATGTGGTACCCATTTTTCTTTTTTTTGAATCATTTTCATGACATGTAAACGCTTGCTTATGGCTGCTTGAGTGACATTTAACAATTCTGGACGTTCTTTTTCTGTTTGAGCACAGTTTTCCTTCAATAACGCTTCCAATTCTTCATCTTTGAATTTTTTTGGTTGACCAGAACGTTCTTTGTCTTATGACCTAATGCTACACCTGCGCACTTGTAGCACAATCCAATTAAAATGGTCCATAAATTTTGACAAATTAATTACAAATTTTTTACACAGTTAGAAAAAATTGTACAGGCCCCGCTATCCTGCAATTCGTGTGTGGGCTGGCGTTAGACAAAGCGACATTTCGTATTTCTGTTAATATTTATTGTATCGTATACTGGCAGTGGTACTGGAATTTTTTATAAATTAATTTTAACATATCGGCATAGTTCAACCCCCAAAACACTACCCTTAAGGGGTAAAAATCTTCAAAACCCATATTTTTGGTTAAACCACGCTTTTGCCATTTCAGTTAATATTTCTTTTATCGTACTGGTGGCGGTATTGTAATATTTACAAATTAACTACAACATATTGGCAAAGATCAACCTTTCCAAAAACAAAATAATTTACAATATATTGAAATAATTCAATTGCCAAAAACGACAAAAAAAAATTCAGCTCTTTAAAACAATATTTCTGTGTATAGGTAATACCACTCAAATAGGTATCCCTGACTTTATTACAACAGCCCACACCCACAAAAATGGATCATTCTGCATCAAATTACCTTCCTATCGGGTAACTTTTATTCAATGGGCACGTGAACAAATACAACCAAACCCCAATTTTTTTCGTTGCGTAATGTTCTCTGACGAATCGTCTTTTACAAACCATGGAACGGTTAATCGACACAACATGCATTATTGGAGTGTTACAAATCCGCACTGCCTTCGTCAAGTTGAACATCAGCGTCCTTGAACTGTCAACGTGTGGTGTGGAATAATTGGCAAGAAACTCATAGGCCCCCACATTATTGAAGGCAACTTGAATGGTCAAACGTACCGAATCTTTTTGGAAAATGAACTGAGATATTACTTGAAAATTTGAACTTAGAAGTAAGACGGAACATGTGGTTTCAACATGATGGTTGTCCTGCACACTATTCGGTGGTGGCACGTGAAATACTTGATCGTGATTTCAATGGTCGCTGGATCGGTAGAGCTGGTCCGATAAATTGGCCCGCCAGATCACCAGATCTTACTTCGTCAGATTTCTTTTTGTGGGGCTATCTCAAAGACAAAGTTTACAAACAAGAACCAACAACACGTGAGAACATGATTGAGCGAATCAGAAATGCGTGCGTGCTGAAATTCAACCAAACACGCCACTTCTCAGTTGTGTACAATCATTGGAAATGCGTATTAATAAGTGCATTGAAGTCTCAGGCCATCATTTTGAACACTTATTTTAAGCTAAAATTATTTTATTCACCTGCCATTTACATTAATAAATTGTTTTGATGACGAATTTCGAGTATTTCCAATGAAAACGTGATGTTTTTTATTTCAAACGTATTGCAGAATCGAATGTGTGTGTTCTAAGAAGAAGAAATTGAAAAAAATGAATTTCGTCGATTACAACGCCATCTATCATGAACCGAACAAAATATTTCATTCATACGTACTTTTAGTCGTAGAATCCGTATCTGCAATAAAAAATATGGCTTCCTATCTTAGTTTAAAAGTTACCCCCGCCCCAACTACAAAGCGGGGGGTGGGAGACTATTTTTTTGCACTAATGTATTTCCCCCGCGGTATGCGGGTGCACCCGGTATAACAAAAATTCCCCGGTACACCCGGTATAACAAAAATTTACAGAAATGCAAAAGACTTGGTGTGACGAAAAATAAGGTTTTTAAAAATTTCACTCCTTAAGGGAAGTGTTTGGAAGGGTTGACCTATGCCAATATGTTGTAGTTAATTTGTAAAAATTCCAATACCGCCGCCAGTACGATAAAAGAAATATTAACTGAAATGGAAAAAGCATGGTTTAACCAAAAATATACGTTTTGAAGAATTTTACCCCTTAAGGGTAGTTTTTGGGGGTTGAACTATGCCGATATGTTGGAATTAAGTTGTAAAAAATTTCAGTAACACCCCCAGTACGATACTATAAATATTAACAAAAATACAAAATGTGTGGTGTAGCGTTGTCTAACGCCAGCCCACACATAAATTGCAGGATAACGGACGGGGCCTGTAAAAAATTTTCTAACTGTGTAACAAATTTGTAATTAATTTGTAAAAAAATCCAGTACTATTTTTAATGGATTGTGCTACAAGTGCTGGTGCAGCATCAGGGCCTTAACGAAATTACCACTTTTGAATCGTTTAAACCAGTTTTTGCAAGTCTGTTGTGTTGTTGCATGTTCACCATAAGTCTCTTGAAGTAACCGAAAAAATTCAGCAGGTTTTTGTTTCGAATAAAGAAAATAGATCCCCGAAAATGTTCTTTTGTTGGTACGAAATTCGGTATGTTAAAACGGAATTAAAAAATTATGTTGTTTACGCTTTCACGAATAATGCCAAACTTAATTTTATTGTGGAATGTCAACATTTCAAAACGCCGCCATTGTAAAAGAATGTTTAGTTACGCCATCTCTTAGAAAACCCAAAAAACTAAGTTATATACCCAATACCTGCTACACTATGATTGATTCCAGGAATATCAGAAATAACAACTTGAAGATTCCTGGAATCGGCCATTTATATGTAGCAAGTATTTTGAAGAATATTTGTATTTTTATGAAGTTTTATATCCTAAAACTTGTAAGGAGACCTAAAACTGTATATTCCAATTTGGTAAACTGTTTTGAACAGCTCAAGTCATCAATATTAGATGGCATATGCCTAAAGTCTCGCATTTATAACTCCAAAAATATAAAAAATCAATTTTTTTAATAATAAAATTTGATTCCTATATCTGCATCAAATATACATTGTTGATGATCATTTTAGTAGTACAGGTTTGCTATACTCACTTTTCGTTTATTTCTATAACTACCATTTTCATTAATTTTTGTAGCCACACTTTTCGTTATAAAGTTCACTTC
Organism: Nephrotoma flavescens; assembly: GCA_932526605.1. Lineage (NCBI taxonomy): Eukaryota > Metazoa > Arthropoda > Insecta > Diptera > Tipulidae > Nephrotoma > Nephrotoma flavescens. Next base: position 189,169,728 of record OW052222.1, on the reverse strand, counting down.
GGTCGGTTAATCCATTAAGTGTGTCTTTGCTCCTTCAATCAGTCCTTATACGTTTTATAAAAAAATGTATTCGTTCTGCTGCCGGCAGATTTTAAGACAAATGTTTTGACTAAAATATTAAATTTAATCAGCACCAATGCAATTTTACCGTGTACAGATTACATCTAAATACATCAATCCGATTCTTCGGGTGCCGATATTGCATAATGTAAAAGTAAAGTTTACAAAATAAAATTGGAAAAAATTTAAAAAAACTGCAAATTGTATACCTCAGTAATTTTTGACAGAGCTTATCAGTATTCCAAGATCGAGCGATTTGTGATTGGTTGCAGAAACATATAAGAAATTTATTTAACATTTTTTTTTTTTTATAAAACAAGAGTAACAAAATGATCGACAGGAAAGTCGAGTTTCTTGGAAGGTGTTTTCACTTGATGCGTATGCGATTTAAATATTCAGATAAACGAGCCTGCACAGGTATTAGTAATCAATATGTATAGAGAGATTTTTGGCCAGAATACTTAACATTTAGTAAAATATGTAAATTAATTTTATGATATTTATGTTATAATTTCCTGTGTCGTTTCATTAACTATATACGTATAGTTGGTATATAGGTAGATTCACGATGCAACACCGAGATAAAACAAGTCAGATTATCAATGAAGAGAATCTGCAAAAGCATATGTATCACTAATTTTAATTTTTTTTTATCTTAATATTTTCTTCTTATATATACCGGAGTACGAGTATGTTATGCGCGCATATAATAAAATATTATGAAAGGACTTCATTGTTCTTTATGATGTTACAATAAATTTGTTTTTTTTTATTATTATTATTATTATTTTTATAAACCGAAGCTGAAGGTTATATATTCTTATTTTTATTTAACATCTCAAAACCCAGTGTATGGCAACATATATGTACATACATATGTATGTGCAATATATATTCATAATTTTTGCAATTTTTAGAAATTGTTATCGGTCGCTTAAATATTATTTTATGTTGCCGTATATACAAACTTGATTAATCTATGGAATGTTATAATTTTGTTGATACATATTCGTCTCAGAATGTGATCGAATCATAAATATGTACTCTCTCGTATATTGCCTTACCATATAGCGCTTAAATGATCTTAAAAAAATATAATTTTCATAAATTTGTACCTTTTGGGAACGTTAATGATATGTTATTTTATTGTTGAACGGGGATATATGTTCGTAATATGCGATATTGTTATTTAAATACATAAACAATGTATTGTACGATCATAGTTATTACAATTTACGGTAAATGTAATAAATATTATAATAGAATAATAAATCCATCTTTCTTCTGTACATATATACATATATGTATATGATATACTCGTACATGTACAATCAATGTGCAACGAGCAAGTTGGCCAAAATGAAGAACAATGTCGATTGATTTTATTAACTACTTTTGAGCTGAAGGCAAAAATCAATTTTGTACTTCGTAAGTACATGCATGATCATGATGACATAGCGACCTTTCACATGTTTACGGGTGGTCATTTGTGGTTGATGTCAATATTCAATCATACTTCTATACAAATTTGAAGTATCTATTTAAATTTTAAGTAAAAGCCATAAATTGAGTGAAATCTTTTTTTATTTTTATTGGAAATTAAAGTACATTGGTTCCGGTTAATGATGAAAAATAAAGTGTTCTCTTCTGATGTTGTCTGATGATGTTGTCTTTGAGGTGTTGAACAGTTTGAGGATTACCCTCATAAACTTTACTCTTCAGGAAATCCCATAAGAAGCATTTCAATTTCGTCAAATCGCATGATCTTTGTGGCCAATTCAAGATCAATGAACGATTATTAAACTTCTCTTTCAAAGGATCGATTAATTACATTGCTATGTGGCATATTGCACCGTCCTGTTGAAACCACACATTCTGAACATTAATATCTTCCAATTGATTCCACAAAAAGTTGCGAATCATCTCTCGATATCCAGCAGTTATTGCATTGCCATTTTGATTTTCCGATGTGAAACTGGCGCGAAAAGTAGCCCGAAATAATGTGTCTTTGCTTAATATATAATATTTTCGGGCTGACCAGAAAAATTTAGAAAAACTGCATTACCTTTAATTCTTATCCCGAATTTTTTTTTAACATACTACAACAAGATTTAATTTTACTAGACAACACTAAAAAATAGAAAAAAGTTTAATGAATAAATAAATATGTGTATGAAAAGTAAATTCCAGTTTCAAAACATTAGTCTGTAATAAAAATAAAAGAGACTTTGGCCACTGTCATGAATTAGTTTACGGTTTTTGAAACTCAAACAATGAACCGTTATTTCTATACAAGGTGTAAAGAAGGTTCGAGACTCAGTATGTAACGATTTTCAACAAAAAATTTACTTAGACTGCGGTCCAATTCGTGACTTATTTTGTGAAAACTGACTTATTTGAAAGTCTACAATAAGCCTCCTGTCGGCTAGACTTATTGTAAACTTGTTTGACTTTTATGCGAGGCTTGCACCCAAACTGGCAATTCATCAAAGTAATTCTAACAAGTTTCCAAAAAGCCTATTCGACAGGAGGCTTATTGTAGACTTTCAAATAAGTCAGTCTCCACAAAATAAGTCACGAATTCTTCTTCTGTGGCGTTTATCAATGCGATTACCTGAAACTTCGGCGACTGTCGAAAATCAGTGTAGGCCATTTGGAATTCAAGTAATGTAGCCCCATTTCTGTACGAGGTGGAAAGGCGGTTCGTACCATTCTCTGTATGATTTTCAACAAAAATTTACTGTGACAACTGCCACAGATGGAAATTTTTGGTAATTTTTTTGTTTAAAATCGCTACATACTGAGACTGACTGGTACGAACCACCTTTCAACCTCGTACAGAAATGGGGCTACATTTTTGAATTCCAGATAGCCTACATCAATTCTTGATAGTCGCCGAAGTTTCAGGTAGTCCCTGTGACAACCGCCACAGAGGAACCTTTCTTAGTAAATTTTTTGTTGAAAATTGTTATACTGAGACTGGTACGAACCTCCTTCCCAGCTCATAAAGAAATGGGGCTACGTTAGCAGAATTCTAGATGGCCTAAACTAATTCTCGACAATTGGCGAAGTTTCAGGTAGTCCCCGTGACAACCACCACAAACGAAATTTTCTTAGTAAATTTTTTGTTGAAAATTGTTACATACTGAGACTGGTACGAAATTCTTTACACCTCGGAGTTTCAAATAACGTAAGCTAATTCATGACAGTTGCCAAAGTTTCAGGCATTCACTGTCAAAATTGCTTCATAGCAAAATATTTTGGTATTTTTTCAGAACCTTACGTATTATCATTATACTTTTATTTTTATTACAGACCAATTTTTTGAAACTGTCACTAAATTTGCTTTTCATATACATATTTATTTATTCATTAATTTTTTTTCTAGTTTTTAGTGTTGGTTTGTTATATCAAATCTTCTTGTAGTATGTTGATGTAAAAAAAATTAAGAATAAGAATTAAAGGGTTTTCTAAATCCAGCCCGAAAATATTACGGATTAAGCAAAGACACATTTTTTCGGGCTTCTTTTCGAGCCAGCTTCACATACATTTTTGATTTTCGAAAAAATGTAGACCAATTAAGTCAAACCCAAAAAAACCACACCAGTCACTTTTTTACATTATCTTTTCAAACAATTCTCGGTTTGTTGACATAGCCGCCAATTTCAAAACGAGCTTCATCGGTGAACACTTCGGCGATCCCACAAAAATGCGATGGCAATACTAAATACAAACATCACGATATTTTTTAATGTCATGCCGAAAAAGAATATGTCATGACAGTTTTTTACTATATCAATTCAAAAAAATTTATAAACAATTTGTATTGAAAACTAATGCCAACCCGGAAAAGATTTTACCAAATTTACTAACAAGAAAATAATTTTCGAAAACAAGAAAATCTGTATGATATCAAAAAAATATGTAAAGATATATATAAAGTTAATAAAATAGGAAAATTAAGTATACGAGTAGGAAAACACAAAATAAACCAAAATAATAATAAGTGGCAAAAAAATTCTATGATTTAGAGCTACGATATCAGCGAAGCTCTAAATCACAGAATTTGTTTTGCCAATTGTTGTGTAAACAGGCCAATCCCTGCTGAACTACAAAGCCTATAAAGTGAGGTTTCTGGTAATGGAATCTACTACCAAATCAGACGACTATAGCGGATCTCTAAATCAAAGAATTTTTTGCTTCTTCTTGTTTAAATTCAGATGACTATAGCGGAGCTCTAAATTATAGAATTTATTTGCCTCTTATTTTTTGAACAGGCCAATCCCTGAACTATTAAACCTATAGATAAGGTTCTTGGTAATGGGCATCTACTATGAATTCTGACGACTATAGCGGATCTCTAAATCAAAAAATTTTTTTGCCGCTTGTATGAACAGGCCAATCCCTTAGCTACAATTCTTTGAAGTACACATTAATTTATATTCATAAGTGTACTTATTAGATATTAATTAAACTAGAATATTGACAATTTTAGAAGAAACCAAATTTTTGTGACATTGTTGTTGTTTACAAATTTAATTATTACTAACTTATTATATCAATAAACCGACTCGTTTATATATAAATTATATAGTTTTTATTTTGTCATATAGCGGTTAGCTATATATAGTGCAAGTTAAAATGTCAACCGGTTTTTATTTATAATGGCCGCCATTTCGTGTATTATTTTTCATAATAATTTTTCTTACTATCGTTATATTTTTATATCTTGATAGTTGTAATTTCATCATAATTTCTAAAATATATAATGGTGTTGCCATATTTAACTATACTAATTTTACGGGATGACTTTACGTGATAACTTCACAAAGGTAAAAAATTATCATTTTCTTCTTGTTTTCTATGGCCTAAATATGTATTCCAAGATAGGCAAAATTTCGTCCCCGAAAAATGCGATGGTAACACTAATTTTTGCTATCATGACATTTTCTACTCTCACACAAAAAAATCTTCACATATCATGATATTTTTGACTATCAGCCCCGAAAATATTTACTGTCATGACAGCTAAAACTATCGCGACACAAACATTTTTCTGGGCTGAGAGTAAAAATATTCGGGGCCAAGACAAATAAATGATAATAACATGTATGTGAAGATAGCCCAAATTCCATCCCCGAATAATACGATGGCCACACTTATTATTGCTATCATGACATTTTTTATACTCAGCCCAAAAAATCTCAACATTTTTTACTCTCCGCCACGAAAATACTTATTGTCGTGACAGCTGAAACTATCATGACACAAACATTTACTGGGCTGAGAGCAAAAATATTGCATTTTCAAGATAATATGACATCAGAACAACATCAGCTTATACTTAACTCCTTCTAATAAAACTTTTTTGAAGTGACATGGTATTTTTAGAGCTGTCATTTGTACTGTATATAGAAGCTAGTAAAATATTAATCTTGATTTGATGATTTTCGCTGTCAGTATATTTTTTGGATAGTAGAATTTAGTTTTTTTTTTGTTTATTTACAAGTTTTATCAGAACTTTCTATTGTTTTTATTAAACTCATAACATTTTTATTTATTATTTAGCTGGAAATATTTATACCCGAATTTAGATTTGTTGCTATAATTGTTAATCAAATGTCGTAATAGTATACATAAACTTGTGTAACTTTTTCAATTTTCGAGGATAGAAATGTAGGTTATCTTCACAAAGGTGGTCCAATTAACGAATTGCCGACGTAATGCCTGGTCATATTTGGCTTTAATTCTTGTGTTAACTGTATTTTGTAAGCCTTTACATGAAAAGTGTTGTGTAAAATATTGAACAAAGTTGTTGATTTGAGGTTTAATTGCTTTGAACGACGACGAATTGATGACATTGGCTCTTCAGCAACACTTGATCGACCACTACGATGATAAATCCTGTTTCACTGATCTTGGGCTGAACCAGTATGTTCAAATTTACAATGATAAGCTTAATAACATGGTTCGTCGGAGCATTTTCTGCACCATATTTTGAACGAAATTTTCTTCCAACTTCTGAATAACTTTCACCATATTTAAAATACGTTTTAATAATGATAACACGCTGTTGAATCGTATATCTCTACATTTTATCTAACTGGAATGTTTGTACTTGTCATCTGTCAAATAACATATGATACTCTAGTACACAAAATATAAATAGATGAATATTTAAAACGATACCTTTGAACACCCTTTAGAAGCCAACTTTGTTAAAATTTAGTGATGGAAACGACACCAATGGACTCTATGACAATCGAAGATGACATCAATTGGTTGGCACCCTATAACAAAACGTCGATTATTTTTTTTTTATTTTTTATTTACCATGCAATCTGTTTTGGGGCTCGAGGCTCTCCCTGCTCTTTCGCGGTTAACATCCTTTCTTTACGCCATCGCCAGCAAACTCGAGGACGTACAGCTATAGGAACGATTTAAGACCATCTGCACCTTGCAAGCTCCATGCCAGCCTATACTAAACGTCGAGTATGTTTGGAATTTTACATCTTTTAATGTTCAATTTTCCCAATTTACAGAAATGACAGAAGAGCCTCCTAAATGTAAGAGCCATACGATTCCGCCATTTTTTTCGAGAGATTTTTGTTCTTTTTCATTCTATTCAGTGTATTTTAATATTTTTTAGAAGTTTTTTTGTATATAAAAACATAAATGCTTCGTTTGAATTTTCAATTTGAATGGTTAGTTCAATATTCAGGAAAAGCATATTTTAAAATTGAGTTATATAATGTTGAGTTAACGCAAAAACATTTAAATTAGTCTAACACAATTTTTTTTTTGTAGAAACATGAATTTGTTTGTATGTGTATGTAAAGAAGATAAGAAATTCTTAAAAAAATCGCTAAAAAATGCTTTTGGAGTAGCAACGTGATAAGGGGGTTATTGCGTTTTGGATTCAATTTCAACATTGTTGATGGAGAAACTTCGAAAACGGAGGGCCTACAACGAAAATTGACCGCATTCGATTTTTGTTCGTTGTTTATATTCAGCAATAGTAACAAAAATCGGCGCCGTTCGATTTCAATAGTAGGCCCCTGTTTTTTCGTTACTTGTTAAAAATTAGATTTTTTATCGCAGTAGATTCGCAGGCTAGATTGTTTCATCCAATCAAAAGATGTCGCTAAGTATAAATTTAGCAAACAATAGCAACACAAAAATGAATATTTTAAAAACCGAAATATTTGTTTAGATAATTTAGATTATGGAGATCTCCTGGACCTGAGAATAAGGCAACACGAGCGAATTTTATTGAAATAAACAAAAATTTGGAAAAATTGTGACATTTTTCTATTACTGTTTTACAGCGCGAAGCGCTGTTATGATGGTAAATATTTTGCGACGAAAGTTTTATTTGCACCAACCGTATTATGAATAAAAATTTTAATTGTGTTCGTTCGTTAAGCTTTCAAACTTCCAATTTAACTTCTGATACACCGGAAAAAAATTATGAGAGAAGAAAAAGATTCGCCAAATATATTTTAACTTTATTTTTTTATTGTTAGTATTTTTAATTTATAGAAAACCACGTCTATCTTCAATGAAGTCCAAAATCCCAGAGATCGAAAAAGCTTTTTTTTCCGTTTTTTATTTTCCGGTTTTGAGAGTTTCTGCATTATTCGACGTTATAGTATGCGTACTCGTCACTGTGTCGCAATGGTAGTGTTGAAATCGACGGCAAGTGTTAAAATACCCAAAACAAAACATCGTCGAAATTACGGATACCAAATATCGCGGATGTAAGTATTTATAATTTAACTTGTAATATGTTTGTTGTTTTAGGTTGATGGATAATCCCGAAGATTGACCTGTTGTTCTCTACGTTAATGTGGACAAATCGATAAGTCTATATGCGATACGAATGACGCGGATACATTGGATACACTTGTATTGTGCTATGTAGAATCGTATAAATTTTCCACTGGATTCCCTTCTCACACCTGGATAGATCTTGGGAAATTTGCAAATGTGTTTAAATGTTAATAAATATAATTTGTATTGAATTGTATATTGTTGTTTTATTTAATGTTGTTGTCGCCAACCAACTTGTGTTTGTGTTTGTAAATATTTAATGTCTTCTGGCACAGACAAATTGTTTTGAGTTTTATTAATTATGTTAAATTTATTGTGTTTAATTATTTTGTTCTTTCCGGTAATTTTCAGTAAGTTTATTATAGAGACCTCTTTGAACGGATTTTAAAATTACAGAAAGCTCAATATTTAATTAAGAAAATCAACATGTCAACGATGCTGTATACCTTTCCACTAAATAAATTTTGATGAAAATTTTTTATTATATGAATAATAATTATTGTTTCTATACATGGTGATTCATAAAATCTCGTTTCTGCTCACGTTTTTTCTTTAATTTTGTTATAAATGTGATCGTTTAGATTGCTGTTAAGTCCATCGTTTCATCTCTTAAAAGTACATTTACTGGTAATCTCCTATATTAGGTCTAATCGACGCACCGGATGTGCTAAAGTCAATTAACGTAAAGGTTCCTGGTAGACAACTATAAGAGATCATGACTTCCTCTACTTAGATAGATACAGAACCAGCTATGGCGATAATGAACCAGTGAAGATGATGTGTAAAAGTTTCTATAGAATTAATTATTTATTTGATTTTTGTTTAACTAAAGATAATTTTAAAAGTAGGTTAAGGCAATTTTATGTCTCTCAGTGATTTTTACTTGTGACTTTACCTTTATGTTTCAAATTTTCAAATCTAACGAGGATTATTTTATTTCGTATTCTTACATTAATATTTTTCAAGTCAAATTTGTAGACTTATTTCAATATAAATAAATAAATGTTACTTCCTGATCCATTGGTTGATGAGTATTGATGCGTGAACAGATGGTATATTGGTGAATTTTCAATTTGCTTTCTATTGTCTTGAGAATTTTTGCAGTGTAATACCTATACCACCACTTGCTTCTATTTGCTTCATTTCTCGAGCCGTATCTTTGTATTGACGTTTCAGCTCCGATGTGTTTTATTGGAAGATTTGCAAGTTGTGCTGTCGGTGTTCTTCATTTTTTTCCACGTATGTGGTTTTTTGTACTCGAGCATGTTGGTAGCTGTTTCGATATAGGTTTCTCCGATTTGTTTTCATTGTTGTTAGACTGATGGCACTGAGGCTGAGCTTGACCGCTTCGCAGAATCCGGTATAGTTCACATTGTAATGCATTTGACATTGACAAGCATAATTTAGAACTGTGTTATTATTGGGTGGTTACCACTGAGAATGTTTGCACCTTCCATTGCCCTGTTCTCAGACATCTTATCTCTCACGACATTTCTTGTTGATTTCAGAGATTTCTTGTATTTGGTAATGTCCATTTGTAATTGTGTTAATTTTTGTGAGGATGTCTGTTTATCGTTCACCATTATTATAACACAAAGGGTTACTGCTTGATTACCCATGGGGTATAATACTGAATTATGGTTATGTTTTTTATTTTGGAATGTTGTTCCGTTTATTCTGCTATTGGCTGGTTTTAATTCCATTAGGGTCTTTATTGCGTTAACTGTAATAATATACCAAAGATTTGATCATGCGTGTGTCATTTCGTCCAGAGAATATCTGATAGTTTCCATCGCTTATTTTTATTACGTTTTATTTAGCTCGATTTCGTGTTTGTTTGTCGGTCTGCGGTATTTTTTTTTGTAACTATTGCCAAAGGTATCACTCTCCAACTGAATTCAGGGAAACAATGTGTAGGAAGGCCTATGTCTGTGCTGAAAGCAGCAAGCCATAGGGAAGCAGTTGCCTTGGCAAATACTAGGTGGCCTGCCAGTTCAACTGGCAGGGTAGCGAAGCATGTATATAGCCTGACCTAAACTTCTATCGATCCAAGATCCTAATCACACTGAGTAAGCGTGATTTAGGTAGAATTGTAAGGATAATTACCGGGCACTGCCTTTTCGGAGATCTTGCAACAAGGCTTGGTCTGTATGCAAATGACTTCTGCAGAAGCTCTTGTACACTTCCTTTGCTCGTGTCTTGCGCTAGCTGGCAGAAGACATGATCACTTGGCAAATACACTATGGACAGCCTCTGTGATCTCGAAAGCTGTAATGTGCGGGATCTTTTACGCTATATTATTTCATGAATTTCATGTTTTCATGATATTTTATTGCTTATTTTTTGTCCCTCCTTCTTTTGTTTATTTTTTGCTTTTTTCTGCTATATATAACAAATTTTCACTTTTACAAATCAGTAGATATTCCTGATGATGACCTAACTCGATCGAGTGATTTTTAAACTTTTTGAACAAATTTTTTAATATAATATTCAAAAAATTTAATTTTGCCAAATAAAAAACAAGTGTTTAATAAAATGTGTTTATTAAGTACTGGGTTTAAGGGAGTTTATGATGTCGGATCCTGTGGTATCGCAATGGGCTATACTAGGCTTAAGCGTGCGATAGCAACCATTGAAACCTTAACTTAAGCCTTAATCTATGTTAATACTTAATACGCATTATTATTTTTAAATTATTATTAATAACTTAATTTTAGTGTGTTAGCTCAACATGCGTCTAATTATTAGATTATATTTCTTAGTTTATTAAATCTAGAGGATCCACTAATTCGTAGGGGTATAATCCCAGTTTTTCGAATATACCATGGGGCATTTGTAATACTACGAAGTATCTTTGCTTGCGTTCTTTGTACGATATCTATATTTGATGCACTAGTTGAGCCCCCTACCATGTGTCCATATGGGGATTAGGATCGCAGAACCAGTAGAACCTTACAGTCTACAGATCGATTTTCTTCCGATCATCCAGTACATTTTAGAAAATTTTATTTTTAATTGATTGCGTTTTGTTTCAATATGCTTTTTCCATGTCAATCTTCTGTCGAGATGAAGACCGAGATATTTGACGTTTGTTTGTTGAGGAATTGTGATATTGTTTAATTTTACTGCTGGACATGTACGTTTATTCAGTGTGAATGTTACATGTGTTGATTTATATGCATTCGTCGTTATCCGCCAAGTTTTTAACAAATCTTCTATATTGTGTGCAGATGTTCCTGCAATTATCTCGATGCTGGTTGAGGATTTTTGTGTGAAAACACTATAGCTGTGTCATCAGCAAAAGTTGATGTGTTATTGGTAAGTCAGCTGTGAATAACAAGTATAGCACAGGTCCCAATACACTACCTTGCGGTTCTCTTGCCTTTATCTCGGTTAAATCATTATATAGTGGCCGTATTTTGTTTCACATGGAAGAAGAGCAGAAGAGTTTAAATTTTGTATTTTAATCCTTCATGCCATATTTTGTCGAAATAAAAGCTTAATTGTATTTACAATTTTGTGCACCTGTTCCACTGTGCCGTATGCTGCTCTGTATAGATCCAAATTGGCGATCTGGTTTCTGCGGTAATTTGGATTCGATTTTTCACCATCTTTTTCACTTGCTAGATCGCTGAAATTTGCAGAAAAGCTTAAAGCTAGATGACAATGCAATATACACTGTGAGCAGTATTTGACGCTGATTTGAAAAAAATACTTTTTCATTATGTATCTAATATCAGGTTCGTCGCATTTTCATTTTATGTGAGGGGATTGATGTCTTTTGATTTGCAAATCGTTAAAGTTTTCATAAATAAATGATTTTTTTGTAGGAATTTACCATGAGGTTTTATTTAGAACATTATCTTAAATATTGTAAATATATGCTACTTTTATTTATAATGAAAGTAAGTTGATGAATTTGTTATTTTCTTGTATTTATTTTTTAAATTTGTTAAATTATATTTATTTATTTTAATTTTTATTTTACTTTTTCCTAATTTGTATTATATTTTTTTTATTATTTCTGAATCGCGACTTCATGGCATTGTTAAATCGGGAGCTCACTATCTAGTTTTATTTTATTATGCTGAACTATCATTTTGTTGGCATTGAATGTTGGAATACATTTTCTAAAATAAAACTATAAAAAAAAATGTTTTACTTAACCTGCCTTCGTGTCTATCTGTTTATTTGTCTGCCCGCAAAAATTTTCCTAATCTTGCAATCGTAATTTCTATCTCGAATATTTACGTTGACAATGCAATATTCAATCATATTTGAAAAAATTAAACTAATAGTAAGAGTGTTGCCTGAATATAAATATTTGTAGACCTTGCGAAAAATGTCTTTTTGAACCAATAAGTTATTCCGACTTACTTCAATGAGGCCAAGAAGTTCGATTTTTAACGTTTTCATTTATTCCCTAATTGTGTTACTCTTGATGCTTCTGTTACAGTTGTGATGCCCCAATTTCCGATCTACATTAAAGAAATTTATCCAAACTAATCCAAAAAAATACAACAAACTTATTTTAATAGTATTGTCAAAAAATATCAAATTTATACGACTGTGCAGTATTTAGTTTTTAAAAGAATTACGATATTCCCTGAAACTCGAAAACGTAATTTTTAGTGGTTCTTAGGTACATTTCAAACCCATTATTATTATTTTCTCAGCATTTAAAATACACTTCAGTGATATTAGGAACCCTTCTCATAGAAATACCTTTCATACCCATTAGAAAATCGAATAACTTAATATATTCAGCTAATATCACGTCGGATGTCTTATAATGTCAGACGATTGAGTCGAGATATAAAAAAATATTTTAGCGAAATTGGTCGCGTTGCAAAGTAAAATATTAAACGTTTAGGTTTAGTTTGAATTTCTACTAGTATTTTGCATTATATTTCCGATTAATGAGTCGATATGTTTGTATCTCTGCTGCAGCAGCACATCCCTGCCACTATGTTGGAGTATTTTTCTCAAAATAATTGGATATTTGGTGTCGTGAGATGTTTAAATGCTCTACGCAAAACAGCCGAAACAAGTACCGATATTATGCCGGTATTTATTGTGACCACCAAATTTAAACAGTTACCTCAAAAGTCACTAGAATATGAGAAGTGAATAAATGCACCAAATGCGAGATTCTACCGATGTAAAATCAACAGGCACAGAAAACCGCAATGATTTGTAATTGGTTACACAAAGGAAGTATTGCAGATTATAATGAAATTTCGTTGGGTTTATTTCGACCGGATGAAACTATACCAAGATTTACGGTACACGTAGTGGACCAGAAAGCGGGTCGTGAAATTGGAAAGTTTGATGCATGTATAGTGCCGCAAGATAGAGAGACGGATTATTCTCCACAAATTGGGACGATGTTAAGGAGGAACTGGTTGAGAGTATCATAACTTCGGCACCACAGTGATTTAAGAACCAAATTCCTTATTTACCTCTGGGCTCAGAAGTAGGGCAACGGGGAACAATATATCAAGGCACCAGTGAATATTCTGGTTATCGTTAAAGAAATAACAGGCGAGTATACTAAAACCTTGCGTCTGCTAATGTTTTTGTCAAATCAGTTTGTGATCCAGTCTCAGGCTTTGGTAAAATTAAAGCCAGTGAAAGGTGGTAAAAATAAATCTGTGAAAGTCCTGACGCACTCGCTATAGCATCATTTATATATACATGACGATAGGCGTCACAATGGGATTTGCTCATCGAATCAAAAACTCATCAACCTTAATAATCGGTCTCGGCGGTTGAATTAGATTCAACTATATGTTAGAAGTGGCCACTGAATATTTCGGATTGAAATTAAACGATAAGTCAGAAGTTGTAAACAGGATGGTATCCAGTAGCTTGAAGCACCCGCGAAAAACGAAAACACTTGATTCGATCATTTTTGATGCCCATGATAAAAAATCATCGGTAGGAATAAGCTGCCCGCCCATACAATTCCTTTCCAAAGATGTTATGTCACTGTAGAGCTCTTTTCGCCGCTTAATTTTTATTTTATATTCTCAGGTTATTTTAAGATTAATAATTGCTGAATACATTTATTTCTACCTAGGGCTGCTGGAAGGCATACTGCCATACCGGGGAGTCGGGATGATCTCATTTCCTTCCATTTTAGAAATTTTATTGTGCTGATCCACTGCGATCACCCAAAGTTGTACATACTCACCCAAGAAACGTTGTTTGACGTCGATTGTGATGATGTTATCATGAGTATATTCCTCTATACTGGATAAATATTCCGCTAAAATTACAAAGATCTAAAATTACAAAGATCTTGATCTGAAGTATGTCGACTTAAGGTAGTGTTAGCTATAGACATTGATTGTTAATAGCAAACCGAATTTAAGAAAATAGTTTAGGTTGCCTCTATATGTTTTTAGCTAACACCTTTTTGTTTTTTCTGACATTGTGCTATGGAAATGTCTTGAACATAGTAAAAATTCTCAAATTTAAGTCTCAAATTTCGTTCGATTTAATCAGAGTCGCCTCACTAAATTGAACTTAAGGACAACATATACTTTCCGTATATCTTGATTGTTTCCATTTATAATTTGGATCCTGCACATTTCGTTTTCTTTTTATACTGTATTTGAGATACAAACAATAAGATGAATGAATATGATCTTGGAATAAAAGGGAAGAAAATTTCATTCATATAACTTTTTGTTGTTGCACCTTTTGTGCACGTACTATAGAAATCTTACAATTCTATATTGTTTGTATACCTTCATAGTCCTTATTTTGCCAATGCACATAATCATCCAGTAGTTTACAAAAAAAAAAAAATCAGTAAGATGATCAATCGTAATTGTTACGGTATATATAGTTAGGATGTAACAGTGTTTTACATTTTAAATAAGATTTAGTCAGACAGAATCGCCAACAGAAATAAAATAGATTTCTCAATCCCTTGTGCTACGTTTAGTTCGCGTCTTTCGTTATTCGTACCCCTTTCCTCACACTCTTTTAAAGCAATCAATTAATGATATTTACACAGGCAGACATGTAAAAACCACATGGTGTGAAATTTTTGAAAGGCAAAAATATATTTTGATGTCCCACCGATTATCCCTTTATATGTTCTTATAAACAAAACAAAATTTTAAGAATAATTTTTTTTTTTTTTTTTTTTTTTTGATAAAATGAATAAAAATCCAACACAATATACACCAAAAAATAATAATAAGATGGAAAAAGGGAAGAAGAGTGGAAAATGAAGATTATTTGTTCTCCGCGCAGCTCATTTTATTTTGTACTCTGTGCTGTGTACTGAAAAATAAAACTCGTCCATACAACCATTTATGAATAAAATTTTCTTGTTTTGACAGCTTTTATTTATTTATTTTCAATATCATCTATTAATTTATAACACTTTAAGATGAACATTGCTTTCGAGCTTAAAACAATATTTTTGTATGGCTTTAATTTTTATATTTATTGTTGTTGTTGTTTTAGTTTGGTTTTTTGTGGGATCTCATATATGTTCATGCAAATACGTCTCTAACATACGATCAAATATTGGTTTTTAATATTATTATTTTTATTTTATTTTATTGCCCTGATATTTATATGGTCGCGAATTTATATTTATTGTAATAGTACTTAATGATCAGACGCTTGCGGTCTATAAAATTTTAATTGACATCTATTGAGACACAAATCAAAATATGTGGGCAGAAGTCTCAATTATTGTGGCCGTGGTGCAAATATAAACTATATAGTTCTGATGCGTGAAAATCGCTTATGCGCGCACAACTTTTTTCTCATATGTCGGCTGCTGAAGGAAACATGTATGGATTTTAGTTGTAAGTTGTATATAGTGAGTGCAATTAAAATAAAATATCAACAGACATGTTGAACATTTTATGTCTAAAATCCTCATTAAAATTATCCTTGGGATTTACAGTTGCCTTGTTAAACTTTGAACGTGTCCGTAACATAAATTTAATACTAGTCCAGAAAATTTGTTTTCAAAAACTGCAACAATTTTTCAATGAACAAGTAAACTGTTACAGTGTCCTGGTGATGACAATCTGATATTATAATGAAGCTGTAGTGCTGCAATTTCTCTTTTTTTATTTTTGTAAACTCTAAACGGATAAATAGTCGCTTGTTTGTTGTTCCAATAAAAACCATGTGTTGCAACAAGTACCTCAACTGTGGGCACCAGAGCTAATTTTTTATTTTTTAGTGAAATTAATGAATTTTTTAGTAATCAGATTTGTATCTAATGCTTGTGAAAAAGAAATCAAATAAAAAACCTCTTAACGAGGTAAATGTTCGAGTGACGAAAGCCGAATTCAATTCACAAAATTTCTGATATCAAATTTGTACCGAAAAAAACAATTGTATTCTATTTGTCAACGATTTTTCGGAATGTTAGTGCTTTCAGCGCGTTCTTGTTTAACATTCAAAAAACCGTTGACAAGTTGTTGTTTTTGACAGCTAGAAAGAAAAATGTAAACAAACGCGCCGAATGCACTAACATTCCGAAAAATCGTTGACAAATCGAATACAATTGTTTTTTTCGGTACAAATTTGATATCAGAAATTTTGTGAATTGAATTCGGCTTTCGTCACTCGAACATTTACCTCGTTAAGAGGTTTTTTATTTGATATCAATGATTTTGGCAAGGCAAATTGAAAATGAATTGAATTGCGATTCGTTTTATTGTTCTCAGTCGTTTTGACTTCGACTTTGAGTTCACACACACACACACACACACACACACACACACACACACACACACACACACACACACACACACACACACACACACACACACACACACACACACACACACACACACACACACACACACACACACACACACACACACACACACACACACACACACACACACACACACACACACACACACACACACACACACACACACACACACACACACACACACACACACACACACACACACACACACACACACACACACACACACACACACAATAGCACACAAGTGGCCGCTACGTGTTATTGTGCCTCATACACAGATGCGCGGCATTGAAATGACCAAAACGAACAACAAAGCCATGCTAATGCAACAAATACAGAAAAAACTACCCTATAGATAGTTGTATAA
Organism: Nephrotoma flavescens; assembly: GCA_932526605.1. Classification (NCBI taxonomy): domain Eukaryota; kingdom Metazoa; phylum Arthropoda; class Insecta; order Diptera; family Tipulidae; genus Nephrotoma; species Nephrotoma flavescens. The sequence continues at coordinate 189,152,704 of OW052222.1, read as the reverse complement.
GAATATATGGTACATCGTATGCTTAGAGAAAGAAGAAATACAGAGTGAATGATTGTAGCTGTCAAGTGAGTCAAATTCGGAGGGTAAAAGAGAAAGCATATAAATCAACGGGTCGTATTTAGAATTTGCTCGATTGAAATTTAAAACTTCTCAAATTCACAATTATTTTTATTCGAATATAGTACGCATTAATTGTTTTTATTTTCGATAAAAAAAATTATACTTATAATATTCCAAAATAAAAAATAATTATGAAAAGAAAAACACCTTGAATATGTACGTAGTAATAAGAGAAATGCGACACTGGTAATATAACATATGTTTACAAACACACACACAAAATGAAAAACCCCACACCGAAATCAAAATTGTTTACTTAATTTTCTCTGATTTATAAATTAAATAATGGATAAATTTATCACAAATCACTTTTTTCTTAACAAAATTTACATTTTATTTTATATAAACACTTAGTAAACTTACTGATGGTAAGATACGCCTTTTTGAAATTTTTTTATGCGTATTTTAACAATTTTTGACAATACACTTCATTTCAATTAAAAGTTTGTAATTTTTTTTATCAAATGTTGCACACCACACACTACTATATAAACCAACTAAATATTTTATAATATTTTTATTATTTTAATTAATAATTTTAAAATCACTAAATTAAGTCGTCACCATAGGCTGTCACTGCGCACATAAATAAACATCTGATTTGGGGTTTTTCGTTTTGAAATATGAGTAAGCCATATGCTTTTTATATAACCATCCTGCACTGACGTGCCTCAAATGAAATAGCAAATTTTATATGGAAAAAAAAGGTTTCTACTCTGTAGTATACCTCTATGATCGTATGTGGGCACTAGTTTAATAAGTAGTGGTACGAAAGAAAAAAATTAACATGGGATTGTTAGTGTAACCAATGCAATCTTCTGTAGTTTGTTGAATATTGGCATCTGCGTTTCAGACTTTGTTCAGAGCTTAATTGTTGTTCGTTTCGCGAAAAACGAATTACGCATACTCTCACACAGCTGCCGGCTGTGTGTTACGGAGTGTGAATGATTCGTTCTTCTTCTCTCGATATTCGTCACTCCAGTGGCCTGCGTCTGTGTATGAGGCACAATAGAACGTAAAACAATAGAACTAAACTGTTTCAATAAAAAAATGGAAAACAATAAAACAAAATTTTTTCTATTGACGAATGGTTCAATACGATTTATGTTTGGAAAGTATATGCTCTTGGCCTCGAAATAGTAAAGACTTATATTATAGTAAAGACTTATATTATCTTTTTTATGTTATTTATATAAATTAGGGTCAGGTCTCATCATTAGGTTCAGGTAGGTAGTTTTTTTTATTATGTTCAGCACAATAACCTACGTTCTGGTGTACTGTTTCTAGTGTCTGGAAGACGATTCTATTTCTTTATTTTGTATGCAATTTTTCAATCTTCATTTTGTAGTCTTTTAGTAGATTTTATTTCAGAATCCTTTACCACATGCCACAAACAGGTCATGCCGGGTGTGATCTTATTACACACTCGGTTCTCGTAGGCTATCGGCTGAACATTTGTAGTTTAGTTTTTAGTGTATGTTACAGAGTAGTAAAAATTTAGACCAGATGCATGTGTTTTTGGTAGAAATTCGATTGAGTAATTCAACAATTTGATATTCCATCTTCTCGCTGATATTCCATCTTCATGCGATGGGAGGGGAGATAAGATCTATTTTTCAAAGAAATCATCATAATGATAAAAAAATACCGATTTTATGCAAGGAGACTCAAATGTTCAATGTTTTTGGTGATTTTTTCGATCACATCAATTTGTCAGTTTTTTCACTGGTAAAAGTCACTGGTAAAAATTCTCTTAGCAATGATAATAATATGATGTATTTATATTTCGTCGGCTCAGTATTATCTTGTTGTAAGTACCAAAATGTCGTTTTTCAGTTTTTTATACTAGTATTTTTAGTTTTTCTTCCTCTTTCTAAATCTATAATCCATTTTATCCTAGGTTATATGGTTTCTGAGTTACAGAGAATTTATTTATCGTAAATCCACACAACATCAGAAACTGTTTATATTTGTATCGTATGTCACAAATTCTGGAGATACGACAAAGTCGCTAACACACATTTATAATACAAATGTCGTATGTCCAGCATAAACAAATATTTTGATATACGTCCAATTTTTTTCTGTCACAAAATAAACCAATAAGATCACAGTACTCCACCACGTGAGCGGAATATATATAAAGGTTAATCGCAATTTTAATTCAGTATCCTGGTTATTATTGAATGGTGCAAATCGCGGTTATTTTTTATTTCCTATTGTTTATTTTGAATTTTTTTTTAATATGTTATTTTATTTTGAAACTACTGAATATTTGTTTTTGAAAATAAAAGATACATTCAGACGATGTTTACGAATGTTTTAGATGTTTTCTAATTTGTACCATTAACAATCAAACGTTCATTTTTATAAAATAATCTTACGTCTCCTAAGATTTTTACAAATTTTATCGTAAGTCCATAAATTTTAATGTGATTTATGTATTTGTTAGTCAGAAGGTGTTTGTCGTATGAGCAAATTTTTTATCGTAAGTCCATTGTTTGGTACAACTTCGAAAATTATACGACAAATTGGAAAACTGTTCGTGATTTTTCGGAAAAACTAGTGGATTTATCTAAAGTGTAGGAAGTGGTAATCAATATATGGTATGATAGGTTTGGAATTATTCTATTAAATTAAACACTTCTCGATGTTATACTATCTAAATAAGCTTTCAAACTTAAAATTCAATTTCCCAAAAATGACATATTTGAACTTACGACAAGATAATACTGAGGCGACAATTTGGTTCATTGTAATACGTTGATTCACTATCATTATGAACCGCCACAGACCGATATTAGGGTGCATATGAGCCTAAAAATGAAATTTTGCAAAAAATTAAGGTGGCTTTTAAGTTATGGAGGTCAATATCTAAAATATACGAGTTTTCTGGGACAAACGGTTGATGTCATATTGTAGGCGAGATTTGTGGCTAACAATCCTGAAAATATGAACCAAAAGTCTTGGGTTCATTTTTTAGCAATTTGGCCTAATGTGGCCGGCCGATTTCGCATTTTTCAGTTTTTTGGCCAAAATGACCCTCCAACCTAATTTTTTGAATTCTTTTTTTTGCTATTTGATAGCTGGCGTCAATACCTTTCCAACGATATGCATATGTCCAGGGTATGTCGAATAGATTCAGCACTGTGGACGTGGCAAAATGGCCAAAAATGGCCGCGGCCAACATGGCGGCCAAATCAAAAAGTTGTAGAACAAAAGTTGCTTAGTTCTTTAAGTACTACAATCTACAACCCCTGAAAATATGAGATCAAATAAAAGAGGTACGGACAAACAAACATATATACCAAAGCAAGATTATATGGTGACGTCATCGAAAAATTTAAAATTGTCATAACTTTGGTCAAAATCATCCGTTTTGGACGTTTGAGGTGTCGTTGAATTGGTATTGACGTCTACAATCATAATTTGCCAGTTAAAAAATAATTGGGGCATTTTTTGGGGCAGTTATACGCGAAAAACTGATTTTTTGGGGCAATTTTTGGAAGGTCATATCTCCACTCAATGTTGGTAGAAATTCATGCTTTTATACATTATTTGGGTTTATTTTACAAGACCTTTCCAATGGTATATAACATGATCCTGGCGGCCTCAAAGTGAAAAAGTTTGAAACTTGCTGTATAATATACTTCGTTCGACTTCCAGCACAGTAGGTGCTTTCGTCACTCGTTTGGACTGCCGTCCAAAGTGATGTATCTAATACTTTTGAATGTTTCTCCAAGTTGTAATGTACCAAATTTTGGGTAATCAATGTCTCTAAACCACGGATACGTATATTCAATATTACCCGTTTAGTAAACAATAATAACCAAATAACAATCAAAACAGATACCACAACAACAACAACAAAAATATAAAATAAAATTTGTGGAGTACATAGTGTGATTGTTATTGTTGTGCTTATACGGGTAACATCCGTAAAGCGTTTTTGTTTTGGACTTCTAGCTTGCATTTTTGATGAGTTCAATTTTTAATATGTTAGAACAAACGCAAGTTAGACTCTACCTGTTCATTTTAAGAACGGTATTAACCAAACCAACAACCAATGTTTTGGTATTCAGTTAAGTTGCTACCGATCATTCGATTTTTATGCTTGGAGCCTCCATTATCATCATATCGAGTGCACAAGTCAAGAAGATAAGATAATTAAGTTTATAATATAACTTAAAAATCAATTTTCACAAAGTGGAAAAAAAACAAATGAATAAGTGTTTTGGTCCCTATTAAATTATTGGTGACATCCTAGTAGTGAGTGCGTTGAAATGAAAAAACAAAAATTAATAACATTGATCCAGGTAGATGTAGAAATGATGTAGAATTTATACCAGTAAATCTCGGTAGATTTCTAACGAGCCTCATTTTTTTTGAATATTTTTTTTAATAGAGTACAGACGAAATCTCGTGTTCTTCCGGTGAATTCGGCGGGCCAGTGATCACCGTCATCAGTCGCTGGAAATTTATTTAAACGTGGGTGTATAATCACGGCCCGCATGTTTAATCCCGTACCCAAAAAATTTCAATACGGTACAATTCCGCTGGCATATATTCAGCTCAACATAGCGGCCACGCACCTGGCTGGAGTGAAATAAACGTTCGCTTATTCATTGTTATATTAATCAGTTCATTCAAATTTATTTCTTACATTAATTTTAAGTCATTCATTAGTTAGTTAAGTAGTGTTAAGTGTTTTCTTATAATTAATCCACACTTTTTTTTATTAAGTGTTTTTTTTGAGGTTTTTTGAGTGATCTTGGTTGGTGGTGTGAATAAATATAATTAACGTGAATTAAAAACAAAGGTCTGTGCACCTGTATGTGAGGGTGTCCATTCTCTTGGAGGGAACCTTGAGCGCTCGAGTTTCTACAGAAAGAGGGTAAGTTTTTTATCATTATAAATAAATTAAACATTATATATATTTACGCCACTTTTTTCTAAAAAAAATAATAATAAAAAAAAAATCATAATAAATTTCGATTCAAATTAGATCCTCAAAATTTCGTAGGATAGTATAGCATTAGTGGTACTGTGTAAGCATAATGTTAAAGTTTAATTAAGAAATATAATGCTAATAAGACCGTTTGTTATGAAACATTAATTTTTTTCATTGATTTGGAGATGAGACCAATGAAGGTCATGGTAGTCACCACGTATGTGAAGTTATCCCCGGACTCTATCCCCGAAATTAAAAAAAATTAATCAGGCAACACTAACATAATTATATCCCTCTAACTCATGTGTGAAGTTAGCCCCGCCCCGTTTTATATTATATTTCATTACAAATAGACTTCATATGTGAAGTTATCCCCGAATTTTATTATATGAAAAAAAATTTTTATTAAAATTATTTTAATTCAGAAAACACAAATAATAAATCTTATAATTTAATAAAATGAAGTAAAATAATTTTTAAAATGTTCCAACCTAGAGAAATTAGGCTCCGGGCAAAATATTTCCATATAATTTATTTTGAACCAAAAGTGATATTTTAATTTGACATGTAAAAAGTATTAATTTGTCGGATCAGAGCTATATGATTTTAAAATAATAAGATCCTTACGTCACTTTTTGCGAAATATGAATAAAATCGTACCGTTGCAACCTAGCGAAATTAGGCTCCAAGCAAAATATTTTCATATAATTTATTTTAGACCAAAAGTGATATTTTAATTTGACATGTAAAAAGTATTAATTTGTCGGATCAAAGCTATATGGTTTTGAGATGGTCAGACCCTAACGTCACTTTTTGCCAATTATGAACAAAATCGTACCGTTGCAACCTAGCGAAATTATGCATAATTAGACATATTTAATTTCGCTAGGTTGCAACGTCACGATTTTATTCATATTTCGCAAAAAGTGACGTTAGGGTCTGACCATCTCAAAACCATATAGCTCTGATCCGACAAATTAATACTTTTGACATGTCAAATTAAAATATCACTTTTGGTCTAAAATAAATTATATGAAAATATTTTGCTTGGAGCCTAATTTCGCTAGGTTGCAACGTTACGATTTTATTCATGTTTGGCGAAAAGTGACGTAAGGGTCTGACCATCTCAAAACCATATAGCTCTGATCCGACAAATTAATACTTTTTACATGTCAAAATAAAATATCACTTTTGGTTCAAAATAAATTATATGGAAATATTTTGCTCGGAGCCTAATTTCGCTAGGCTGGAACATTTTAAAAATTATTTTACTTCATTTTATTAAATTATAAGATTTATTCACCCCTATTGTGGTTGTCGTGTCGATGTCGATTTTCCAACGACTGCTAAAATTCGTATTATGAATGTCGCTATCAATCGACGTTTGTCGCAAAAACGCCATTTCATTGTCGATGACATTTTAGCTTACGACAAGAACTGTGTTTCACTAAAACTCTAATAAAACACGAGTAAAATTATATTTTTAATAGTAAACATTTATTATGGCAAATCAATTTTGTATATAAATTGTATATATTGTATATAAATGAAAATATTTATTTCAAATTTATTTATTATAAAATTTATTTTTGATAATTTTCACTTAGAGCAGCAGTTTAAAAATTGGGGAAAAATTTATAAAATGTTGAACACACTTAATTAATTTATATAATAAAAATTTACACATAAGTTAAATATGTACATACACACCAATTAGAGCATTTTCCCTCCTATTAATTTCGAAATTTCGGCGAAATATCGCTCCTAATACAATACATAAACTCTAATTTGGTTTTTCTGACAGAAGAACTGACAACTGTTTGACAAAATATAACAACAAAACTAATTCACGATTGCTAAGTCAATCGAAAAATTCACAATAATTCCGATGTTTTCAGTCTCTCATGGCAACACTTATTAGTCGATTCGTTCCAGTTACGCAATATACCAAATAAAAATCGACACGACAAGACAAAGTCGTGTCGTTTGTCGATCGACACGACAACCGCAATAAGGGTGTTGTGTTTTCTGAATTAAAATAATTTTAATAAAAATTTTTTTTCATATAATAAAATTCGGGGATAACTTCACATCTAGAAGTCTATTTGTAATGAAACATAATATAAAACGGGGCGGGGCTAACTTCACACATGAGTTAGAGGGATATAATTATGTTAGTGTTGCCTGATTAATTTTTTTTAATTTTGGGGATAGAGTCCGGGGATAACTTCACATACGTGTAGTCACCGGTGTATGGATATCTGGTAAAGTCTGTTTTATTGTTTAGTTTTCTATTGCTTAACCTTGCCCAAACCGATGTGCTGTTATCCAGGTCAAAATTTAAAGGTGTACATATCTTTTCCTTAACAACAAAGATAGTAGAAATATTACAAAGTTGCACCCATCATTGTCCAAAAATGCACTTTACTAATATTAGCGGTCATTATCAAATCCTGGGCAGTTCTCGCATTGCAGAAGGTAACATGTTGACGTTAGATCGGTACGTATGAAATGCAGTCCTGGAATAACATTTAAGTATTTGCATATAGTTCGGCTTTCATGACTAACAAAAGGATTGATATAGAAATAAATTATATTTTCCATGCCACCAGTTGATTTATGTTCGGTGTTATTGGGGTTTGGCATCTCTTTCCTACTGATTGAACTGTATCTATAACAAATACTTTGGTTTCATCTGAATGTGATTGAACATTAGAGATAATATGACTCAGTGCTTAAGCATTACAGTGTTTTAATTTTCCTGCCTTATATAACGTCATAATCATATTCATTCATGTCAACACACAAACGAGCGAGCCCTTGAGATGGGCGTTTACACAATTCGTCGAAAATGTCAATTACTCGTAGACAACGTCTCCAACCACTAGTAATTCCACCAGTATTGAATGGATGATTTAAATATTTTTAACTTTTGTTTCCGGAGATTTCTAATTTTAACTTCAAAATTTTAACTAACTAAATTGAAGGCTAGTTCATATATCAGTTACATATATAGATGTCTCTAATATAATTAAACATGATTAAGTTTTAAGCATGATATTTACATCGAAATATAAATAAAAACAAATAAAAATAAAAGTAAATAATATCAATAAAAATTAACTTATAATAAATAAACAATTTCAAGGCCGTGTCCCAAACACCGACTTATTTCAAACTTATTGACTTATTTGACGCCATCTTGAATAAGTCTGTCAAGTCGTCCCAAACGATTTTGCTGACTTATTTTGACAGATATAGCAAACAACAAATGTTTTAAGAATTTGTTATTTAGACTGCGGTCCAATTCGTGACTTATTTTGAGGAGACTGACTTATTTGAAAGTCTATAAAAGCCTCCTGTCGGCTAGACTTATTGGAAACTTGTTAGAATTGTTTTGATGAATTACCAGTTTGGGTACAAGCCCCGCATAAAAGTCAAACAAGTGTACAATAAGTCTAGCCGACAGGAGGCTTTTGTAGACTTTCAAATAAGTCAGTCTCCACCAAATAAGTCACGAATTGGACCGCAGTCTTAATAATAAAATAAAAAAATTAAAATGCATAAAAAATAATTTATTTTAATGAATTATTTAATAAATAAAAACATAAAAATGTGTCTTGAGCTATTAAAACACGATGAAAATTTATTATTGTAGCTGAGATGCGCGAAATGCACAAGCTACAATTTTTTTATGGAAGCACACCTCTATTAATCCTCTTTATATCTCTAAAATATTTTTATATCACTAAAATCTATTAATTATATAATTTATTAAGACAATATTGTATTAACTGCGAGTTCATACGACGGATAAAAATCTCGAATTTTTCTATCCCAGATTTTTTTTTCAATATTTTCAACTTTTTTATATGAAAAGAGGCGTGCTATTTTGTATAATTTACGTTAATTTGTTAAAACGATGGGATAGTAAAATCCGAGATTTTTATCCGTCGTATGAACTCGCAGTAATAGTTATTAATTAAGTGGAATATCATTAATGTTTGAAAATTATTGATAATATTTGATAATTTGTTGAATTTAAGTATAAGCAAATAAGTCGGTGTTTGGGACACGGCCTAAGAACCTTTTCAAAAAAAATTCTAAAATCTTGATAAAAGTTTGTATACGAAATTCTATAAATAAAATCAGACACATTAGATATTTGAATTTAAAATGAGTTTAGATGTCCATAGGAGTCAGGTACTCGTCGACCCAACCAACGGTACACATCGTTTAATAGGTGAATGTTTAAAGTGCAAACATGATTTTTTTTAAAGTTTTCTTTGTACAGAAGTTGAGATATAGTCCACAGAAGTCAGGAATTATTCGTCGGTCCAACTATCGGTGCCCTAGAATGAAAAGAAGTCGATCTTCCTCTTTACACATTCACGTGTCAAACGATGTGTTCCACTAGTTTGGCTAGCACATATGTGGATAAGATACTTTCTGAGATTGTGTTGTCGTCTTGTCGGTAACACACAAATCAGACAATTTCGATTGTCATGACAGTTTTTACTACCGTGATAGCAATAATTTTTGGGGCTGAAGGAAAAAAATGTCATGATAGCAATAATTAATGCTGACATCGGATTTTTCTGAGACTGAATTTGGACCATGTGTAACGACAGCCTTCGAGATGGACTTCCAATAGTAAAAAAGAAAATATAAAAAAAATATAATATATAATGTACAAAAAAAAATCTGCCAGAGCAAGGGTCGGATTTCCGCAGCTAGCTCAGAGGTGGAGGTTGGTTTGGTCGTGGGGGTAATTGCTGTGCTCTGGCCGACTCAACACCGTTATGTCATTATACTTTTTTTTTTTTATTTAAATTATTACAACTGAATACAATTCATCTAGTAATTTTTCTTTCTTAATTTAGTCACTTTTGAATGAGAAAACGCCCATTGGCCAGCTCCATTTATATGTTATTTACTGAAGTAGTCTTTGTTTTGGTGTCCTTAATCCATTTCATTATACTGCAATTGACGGAATCTCACTCAGATCCAACTCACCTTCTCACTCACTCCCATTGATCGATGGCCTAACCACTCAACTCAAATTAAATATAACAGTACATATCTTTTATAAGGCAAAGACAAATATTAAGGAATTAAAGCAAAAAAAAAAAATAAAAACACAAATCGACTAAACTTTATATTTATAAGACTCTAATGAATTACATAATTTTTAAGTTAATCAGCATTATCGTCCGGAATGCATCTGTGATCAATGGCATCAAAAAAATTACGGTATATAAAAATGAACAAAAGAATGTTACCTTAACGGAGTATCCTCGGCGAAGAAAGCGCAAGCTCTCGCTTACTGCGTCGGTTTCCTGTAACAAATATTGCTAATTAAGAAACAAAAGCAAAAAAGAATGTTTGATTAACTGACAACTTAAATAAAATCCTATCTTGTATTATGGTAAGATTAGCAGAAAAAAAGTTAATTAAGGTATATCAATAACCTGAACCACAAAAAAAATTGAAACAAAAGTATAATGCTACACAAACATAATCCCCCAGAACAAAGGAAAATTAAATTCAACTATATGTATATATGAAAAATAATGAAAAAAAAGAAAGAAAAATAACTTAACTAAATAATCCGCGTGATAACGCTACCGTCCTTGACCGGATTTACTGCGAATGATGTCATGCCTCCACCACCAACTATATTGAGGTACCGGTATTCCCGATTAATCGATTTGCACTGGCAAAACATTCAATTATACACACCCATGGACGTTAGATGTACTCGTAACTTCCAACACGTTCTTATATCCGCACACGGATTCGTACTTATAGCCGCCCACTAAGAATAGATAATATTAGCGTCTAGGGGTTTTCTGGTACACGGGTCCTTTTCTTTGATTATCCGCCCGGTCCTTTAACTTAAACAACACGCCGTTTGCAATCGTTATAATATCTGAATTGCAGAGCTGACAACAGTTTATGTGCAAAAAAAATCAAGCACTCCAATAACACTTGTATAGTTATAACTGACTGCACCAAAATCAAATTAACTTGTGATTGCCCCAAAAAGACTCGGAGATACTTTGAAAATATTTGTTAGTTTTAGTTCTTTATAAAACCTACTCCCAGGTATCTATGGAAAATCTAGTGTTGCGTTTTCTTCTATATTCGTATGTGACTCGCGATATACCAAAGTGTCTTTAGCTTATTGGTATTTTTAATATTTTCATACACTAATCACACTATATCAACATTTACAAAGAGTCTTTAGCACAAAATATGCCATATAATTCAGATGGACCACTTTTCAAGGTCCCACTCAATAAAATTTATATTTAACTAATTTTTAATTAGGGCACCGCACTGGTTTTGTTTGCATGCTACTAAGTGTATGCATCAAACGAATATTATAGAATGATTGACAAAACTATTTTTTTTTGTGTTCTACAATCACAACCAACAACAAAAATTCAAGTCGGTCTTGCCGTACAAAAAAAATCCGCTAATGCAATATAACTTGTACGATTTCTTTTTCATGCGAAGTATGGTGTATACCCCAAATTGCAAGTCATTATTACATCAATAAATCGCCGAGAGTGTACTACACTGCTAACTTGCATACCTCGCAGGTGCAACAATCAATCAAATGGTACAAATGGTATAACAGTTACGTATATCAATGTCCAGGTGCGACACAATGATGTGCACTGTGACATCAAAACACAAATAGTATATACGCAATAAGCGATGCGTACATGGAAGAACGTTACACATGTTCACGTACATATCAAAATTCTGCCTACTTCACATACATGTTTTTATAAGTATTATTTCTACTCTCTGCCCTGAAAATTTCGACTGCCATGACAGTTTTCATCTATCGTGATAGCAAGAATTTAACGAGCTGAGATTTTTTGAGCTAAGGATAAAAAATGTTATGCTAGCAATATTTAGTGTGGCCTCCCAGCTCTGCTATATAGTTATTTAATTTCAATGAACCATACTATAAGTCTAAAGTTTTGTCCCTTTTAGGCGATGCGGTCCATGGGTGCAAACCAGTGAGTTCCGCAGCTCCTCGTTGTCATGATACTGAAGACGTAGTACACTTCTCCAATTTTTTGTATTTCTTCGCTGACTTATTTCATGTTTAAGTCTCAAGTTAGTTGCACACGCGGTTTAGGATTGTTTTATCTTCAGGGGTTCTAGTTCTCTGCCAAATCTTTCGAGTTCTTCTTTTCCGTTAAAACACTCTCACTTCATTGCTGATGAAGAATATTTTTCCATACCACTTTTAGCACACGTTCAATGAGGCTTTCCAGTTCTTTTTCTATCATGTATGTAAGCATTCGAGATCTGCACCTGTAAATTGACTCTCTATTTGACTAGATGCCGAAAATATTCCCAGCGTGTTTTGTTATTTGTTTGTCTTGGAGGGCTTGATTTCCTTATTACCGTTGCACTTATTACCATTAAAACTGGAAAATGCTCTGACGATAGCCCTTCTTCATTTTTGGAGACACCGCTTGATATGTAGGAATCCAGAAGGGCTTTCTACTGAAGTGAAACTCAATTTTTAATGCCCTACCTGCCTCAAATAGCTGTTTTCCTTTGGGAGTGATTAGTTTTGTATTTTATCTCCTGAATATGTTTTTCGCGTTAAAGTCACCTCCAATAATAAAATTACTACCTTGCGATTTAAGAAGTTTGATGCAGTCTTTTTTTGGGTTATATCTAGGTGGACAGTAGATTACTGATATAGTATAGTTCTGTTATTTTTTTTATCTTGTATCATTGGTGTACTTTCCAGTCTTGCGAGTCTCTTCTTGTTTTTTTAGTAGCTCACCCATCAATTCTAGTCTTTAGTCCTTTACAGCTAGAAGTGAATTGATTGCGTGCAGCTTGTGAACTTCTGAAGTATTTCTTTGCAGGACATGGTTTTCCTAACTCGTTGCTGACTTCATATTTTCGTTCTGCTTAGCCATTTGTGCATATGTTGTGCCTTCCCTTGCTTTTGCGCTATTTAGAGCGATTTATTTTGATAGGATTGCATCCTATAGGTTGAGAATTCTTACTTGTGTGATTTCTCTTATAGTCTCTCATTTTTTGCAGGTCTTTGGTTAGCTCACATTAAGTATGTTAATGGGTCGAGGTGGTATCTCTTTATGTGCTGGTAGATAAACATGGCCTATGGTACTGGCAGGATGAATAATAGTAGGTATGGATCCTACTATTATTCTGGACCAATATTTATTACATTTTACATTGCGAGTAGTTAAGCATATTTTTTAATTTGAGTTGGCTTTAACTAATTTATACAAACAAATCCTGAAACCTGTATGGCCATATGGTAGCCAACTCTGGGGTTGTGCCAGGAAGACAAATATTAAAATCATATACAAACAGTTAAAAATAAAATTCTACGATGTATTGTTAATGCAACGTGGTACATTCGAAACGATAACCTCCATCGTTATCTAAATCTCGAGCTTTTTTGCTTAATTTCAGCATCATGCAACAAAGCACCTATAACATCTGCACCAGCATGGAAATCTGGACATACGATATATGCTGACTATACCACACAAACAAGAAGACTGTAAAGAACTAAACTGAGTTGAGCTCTGCGATGTGCAATATAGAAGGCAAAGTATAATATGTCTCTATATAGACCATTTAAAATTATATAATTTATTCGCAATAAACTGAAACAACTATTTCGCAAAAAACTGTCAATAACAATTACGTATGTTTTAATGCTCCCACAACTCTTAATAATATCTATATCGTTATTCCAATTAATTATTGTGCAAACAATTCCATACTTGATTTATTAACTAGACTAAACATTAAAAAAACTACCTTTCACCTTTACAATAATTCTTCCTGCCCACGTTCAAATTCCCCGCACACTTAGCACATAGCTTACCGATTGAAAAAATATTTGTACCATACTCGTTACCGGTGTTACTCATATGTTTATTCCCAATCGCGGACACACAACAAAACAAGAAACAATTAATTTTATTTGAAATGCGTCAGATAGCTGTCTATAAAGAAGGTTAGATAATATGTCATCGTCTGTAAAACTCTTAAAATGTATCCTATTATGTGTAGCAAAATAACATTGTGGCAAGGCAACACAAAAAACAAAGTGTTTTACATTACCGCCAATAAAAATAAAATTAAGTGAAATTTTGTATGCGCATGGGTGAATTATCTGATATACAGTTGGAAAAAATAAAAATTCCGCGGAGAACTTAACACTTCATTCTTGGTACTGGCAATTTTTAACATTTATCCTATATAAACATGATGTTATCAAAAATTTGTTTTATGCTCGCCACATTTAAAATGCTAATTATATGTATATATATGTACATATGATGAATATGTATATATGGTTTTTAATGCGTACGTGTACGTGCAGGTGCAGATTATTAAACAAAATATGAATTCGTGTCTTAGAATATATGTTTCGTTAATTACTGTGCTAAATTCCCTTATTTTAATTTTAACGAATCATTTACCTGATTGTGTATGGAGATAAGTTGGCCATCGTTCTGCTAGAATATAACACTTGAGTTATGCATATAGGACATTTTATTCTACTTATTCCGGGATACGCTTACCGGAAATTTAAAGCTAGCATAGTACATAAAAATAAAACACATTATTTTTAATTTGTACTTGAATCTGAACAAAAGTGTGCATCGAATCTGCATGTGATATTTATAATTTACAATGGCTGTGTAGCTAGTCGGGAACCTAATTAATTCTAATTTTTACACACATTAACAAATATGGATTTATTCTTAGCAAACTCAAACGCCACATATTACATAATATCGGATGATAAATGGGTAATTGTTAGGGTCTTACCAGAGAAAATTGTTTGCCTCAGAAGTCACAATTTCGTTAATCCTTTTCGAAAATATGATATTTTTGAAAAATTATTCTAACTAAACAAAACTATCAGGAACTTTATTTTTGAAATTGCGAGTGTCAATTTCCAAGTGCAACAAACAAGAATACTGGATAAAAAAGTAGCAGCTCCATATGTTCCTGATAATTGAATTCACTATTGCCAGCGAAATATTATAAAAATAGTATAAGACTTATATCCCTCTTTACAAACATATCTCGTTGTGCCCGAGCAAAGAATTGCTTTACCAATCCCAAATATGATATAAATATAATTTGAGAAAAATTGTACTTAACCCTTTTTCGCTGGCAGTAGTGAATTTAAATCAAATCAAATTTAGAATATGCTCACCAAATTTAGAATAAATCAGCTTAAGGTACCCAGCAAATTTTGACTATCTCTGTGTAGACATAGAAAACACCTAGGTATTCGCGTCCACATCGCGAAGGTGAGTTCTGTTGCCAGTGGAATAAATTGACAAAAATAGGCAATGAATAGAGCAAATACGGAATGTAATACCCCAGGTATTACTCATTTGGACGAAGCTCCAAATTATTAAGAGCACCAAGATATTAACAGGAAATATCTTTTAGTACGAGAAGGGAAACGGTGAACTCCGTGAACAGTTACAAGAAATAAAGTAATTATAAGAAGAATTTACAATTTTGATGAAAGAGAATGAAGAACACAAAAAAGGTGTTATAACACGTGTTGCACTTGGGGCGACAACTAACCCTGCAATCGATGATGACATCAATCCATACCATATACGGATGAAGAAGACTTAGAAAGAGATAATTTTCTCTTACACCGTAATAAAAGACCAAGTAAGAAAAGGAAAGCTCACCAACAACACTCACCAGAAATCGCAAAAATACTCGTATACCTAAACAACTAGCACTAGAACAAAAACCTAGTATAAATTTGGCCGTATGATAAAAAACGTATGATATTTTAATATAACAGTAGAATTTTAGACAGCTTACGAATTTCTAATTTTTTAACGTGGCCATATAGATATGGCATAAATACGGCTTTTAATAATTTAGCCAATAAAAGTGCCCCACAAAGCCCCATCCTAGGTATTTTTATTATTTTAATTATGTAGCGATTTCAGATTTGGGTGTTACAATATGCGCAATAAACGTTCTACTCAGCTCTATTGGCTCGCAATACAATACTACTCCATTACTCCATAAGCCACCTTGATGTTGTTGTCGAACCCATGAACCTCTATTTCACCACGACCATCTTGGTGTATGATGTTTTAAAAATTCTTAAATGTTGAGTAATAACTTTATATACAGGACTGTTGCCGCCGAATTCCTTAAAGATTCCTGCAATTTATTTATTTCGGCCGAACCGAAAATATTGCACTATTGTATTACCCTTCCCGTCTCTGTATATTACGTTAGATTCTGCAGCCCTATAATTTATTAAGGCATTTATTGAGACAATAACTTTTAATTTTTTGATCAGGATACTCACTCCATACAAGCTGTTGATCTTACCTGTCTGTTTCTGCTATCTCAGTCAATGCTGACTATCGCCACATGTTTCAATGGCTGCTGCCATTAATCACATATTTAAATTTTCCTTAGTAATAATTCCCAAACTAGAGATTAAACAACTGGATCACATATCAAAATATCATTAAGGGATAATCATAAAACAACCCGGGTGTTATTTGTAACACTTCTTATAGCTTTACCACATGCTGAGCGTGATTTTCTTATCTGGCTATGAATTTTGTACGCTTTTTACATTCCACTAGAATTTTACCGGAACGTCATAGTATAGTGGTGTACGTATTCGTGTGCGTGTTTTGTTTTTCTTTGTGTTTTTGTGAAGAAAAAAAATTTAAAGAGAGCGCACAGACAAGGGAAAATATATACATATATTCTTATTTTTCAAATTTATCCTAAGTTCACACTTTAATGGCCGCATGTCTAATAGTTGTTCCGGCTATCACACACATGCTGTGTGAACGGCCATTAAAGTGTTAACCCATTTTATAATTTTTTAAACGTTTCTTCTCAATATTATTTCCATAAATAACACCAAAAATATAGATAAATGTACAATTAAACTGAGGAATATTGAATTTATTGAAAAACATTGGATACAAGTTATTTTATTTAAGTTTTATCTAGATATAAATGAAAACTTCACAAAAAATTGACTTCTTTGCGAATTTCTTCCTAAATGTTTTTTCCCCGGTTTTTTCGGTAAATTCAATTATTTTTCAAAATCTATATGGTAAACTGATCGAAAAATCTGCCCTAAAACCGGTTTTTGGCCTCGAGATTTTTCCAGATTTTTCATTCACTATATCGCAAAAGGAAAAATACACCTTTTTAAAAGGTTTGTGCGTCTGTACGTGTGAGTGTGCGTGTGTGCAGAGCAGACTAAAAGTGTGTAACCTAACTAGAACCCAGACGATTTATCTAATCGAGATGAAACTTCATGAATTGAGAAATCGCAGAGATTTTTGGCTGAAATCGGTCCACCGGAAGCGGCAGTTTGCGCATAGGAGCGGCTTTGAATAATATATCATTTACGGGAAAAGTGAATACCGTTTTAGATCAGTTAACCAAAAATTAAGAGGAAATGAAACTTCATACCTAAGATTTCTTCGCAGGTTACGATGATTCCAGTAAATTATGGTCGAAATCGTTTCATCAGAAGTTACAGCTTCCTTATTAATTTTTTCGTTTTTCTACCGGAAGTACCAGCTTTAATAAGAGCTTTTCGTTTTTGATGAATGTGAAGTTGGCCCGAAAAACCAGCCCGAAAAACAACTTTTCAAGTTTGGTGTGTATCTTTGCTAAATTCAATACCATCCCGAAAAAATATCATAATTGTTATGGAAAAGGCATATTTCATCCCGAAATAATATTTTCTTCTATTTAAGGAATACATGTTTGTTAATTAAAGTAGTAGAGTTGTAGTAAATCGTTTAGTTGCTTATAACGATTACATATAAGATACAAAACTAATATGAACTAATATAAACTTACAACAAGAGTTGGTTAAATATTTATTTGCATAATGGAAAGTAATAACCTCATTCGTAATGTAACAATAGTTAAGCATCAGTACAAAAATTTATACTCTAAATTTAATTGCTGGAATCCAGGAGATATATCCTTTCGAGATTATTTGCACAAAAGTTAGGTCCATCCATCTCAGATATTACGCCAATAGTTCAAGTCTGAACGGCGGATGTAAAGGTGTGATCTAAAGCAAAATCTCAGCACAGGTTGCATTAAACTTTTCCATTTTATATAAAAAAATTGGTTAAATTAAAAATTTATTTGTTGGAATCCAGGAGATATCCCCCTCCAGATTATTTGTTCAAATGTTAGGTCCATCTATCTCAGATATAGCGCCAATAGTTGAAGTCTGAACGGCTGATGTAAAGGTGTGATCTAAAGCAAACCCTCAGCATAGGTTTCATATCCAAAATGGGTTAAATTGACAATTTATTTTCGTCAATTTATTCACAAAAATTTTTATTTAAATTGTCAATTTGACCCTTTTTAGATATGAAACCTATTTAGATCACACCTTTATACCAAACTATTCGCTTGGATTTGTGAAACGCTGGTCTAAGGAATTTTTAAACCCTTATGTTACGAGGGCCACATGGCATTTGTTCGGCCCCTGCTCGAGTTTGCTAGTCAGGCTTGGCTCCCATACCATGAAGTGCACATATGAAGAATTAAAGCGGTGCAACGTAGATTTATGCGCTTTGCTCTTCGCGGACTACCTTGGGTGGACGTTTACAATTTGCCTCCTTATCTCGACCGCAAGGAGCTTATTAACTTAAAGCCACTAGCTAAGCGACGATCTGTTGCCGACATCGTTTTCATTCATCAACTTTTATCTGGTGCGGTGTAGATTCTTCAGCTCTACTCGAAAAGGTAAATCTTAATGTAAATGCTCGTGCTTTGAGAACGATTCCAGCTTTTAGAATTGGTCCTCGCAAAACAACCTACGACCAGAAGGAGCCTATTACAAGAATGTTACGCAAGACTAATAAATATTTCGAACTTTTTAACTACCACATTAGCAAATTCACTTTAAGAAATTTTATTTGCTACCAATCGATAAAGCAATTTTTGTTTTATTTGTAGATTAATTGTTTTTGTTTTTATCTATTTGACTTAAATACTCTATCGAGTATTTATAATATTTAACATTTTTTTTACTCTTTTTGCTCTCTCCATTTGCGTTTCTTTTAATTTTATTTTTGTTCAACTTTGTTTTTACGTCTCTATCTTTTTTTCTTTTCCTCTTTATCCAGATTTGAATTTGCTTGCTCTAGGCAAACCAGCAGTCGGATTGGTCTCTCCCTTTTGCGGCGGGGTATCATTCTTCTAAATTTAGTACATATATTTAACCTTTTCATTTTCCAAAACATAGCTCTCTAAGTACAATTTTTATTTCGATTAATAATAATTTATTTTTGTCGTTTTCTTTAATTTAAACTATTTTCTGTTATATCTGATACTTGAAGTATTGGCGTTTTATCTGAGATGGATGGACCTAACTTTTGAGCTAATAATCTCGAGGGGGATATCTCCTGAATTCCAGCAATTAAATTTTGAGTATAAATTTTTGTACTGACGCTTAACTATTGTTACATTGCGAATGAGGTTATTACTTTTCATTATGCAACTAAATATTTAACCAACTCTTGTTGTAAGTTTATATTAGTTCATATTAGTTTTGTATCTTATATGTAATCGTTATAAGCAACTAAACAATTTACTACCAAGATTTACAATGTGACACATTTGTTTCTTAAGTATTACTAAATTATTATTTGTATAATATGGCGTTATCAATTTGGTAACTTTTCGCGATTAATTTAGCTTTCTCATATTAATTAACAAACATGTATTCCTTAAATAGAAGAAAATATTATTTCGGGATGAAATATGCCTTTTCCATAACAATTATGATATTTTTTCGGAATGGTATTAATTTTAGCAAATAAACACACTAAAATTGAAATGTTGTTTTTCGGGCTGGTTTTTCGGGCCAAGTTCACATACATTCGTTTTTGCATGTATTTTGAAAAACAGATCATTTACGAGACAAAAGTTTATGAGCCAATAGTCTCTTAATTAATTTTTCAAAAGTACCGGTCCACACCAGTTATCCAAAATTTAGTCAGCGCTAACGATTTATTTATTTTTATACAATTTTGTAAAACTATACACCCCATTTTGAGCATCAAACCTCATTCATAACGAGGGTGCAGTTCATAGATTTCTCCAAAAGTTGTATGTGCAATTTACAAGGTCAATTATAAAATGGATGTAAAAACTGTTTTTGAGTAAAAATTTGCTCTCTATACAGTCCATAAGGAATGATTAATCGGGATGAAACTTCATTCCTAATCTTTTATCATATATTGGGAGATCCCAGTGATGTTTGGCCAAAACCGGTATACAGCTCCATAGGAACTTTTATGTCTTGTAACGAAACCTGTGTGATCGTATAGATTTTTCCTCGGTGAAGGTTCTCTCATAGCGTCGTTTCGTGTTCAGAAAATAAAATACTGATTCATTGCGCTTGCGCGGTCAGTTGAAGCGCGACTAATGCTCAGGAGTTTAGGGGTAGGCTTTGCAAGGGTCGGGTACAGTCTTGTCAGACCGCTGGTTGAAACAAAGATAAACTTAAACTATGCCCTAATCTATTTAATAACTAACTAAACCAAGTTTCGCAGAATCTAATCAATATGAAACGTTGATGAAGTCGTTGCTAATGTTAATTATTGAGTCGTCAATTTTATATGGTCGAAGGTAAAATTGGATGTGAAAGATAATAATGACGTCATTCACATTAATTGTACTATTTCCAAACGATTATTATGTCGGTTTTATTACTGATTTTCGATTTATTAAACTAATTATATTATATAATTAGAGTATGATTAACTGGATCGTCTATCATAATCAAGATATTCATAATATTATATATTATGAATATGAATTTAGTTCAGTTTTATTTCCAGCTATACTTGAGAGTGTGTTGATTTAACGATCGGATTTTGCAATATTTATATAACGTTTATAATCACCGCCAGTTTATCGTTTCGAGCGTATATTAACTCGATTTATGCGTAATGATAACTGTTCACAACATTAAAGTCTATCAAATTTAAAGCTCATATATTATTTAATTTCATTCATATATTATTTAATTTCGAACTTTTTTGTATTTTTAATATACATACGTCTTTTTAATTTCGGTCTTACATTAATTGAATCGATTCAATGCTCAATCATTAATAAGAGTTTATGATTTAGCTTTTGGATTCAATTTAACCATTCGTAATTTTCACATGAGGCACACACTGATAACTGTCTCTTTAACACAACAATGTCATTGAGACCTCATTTTTCCCAATTTCCCAATTTTCGAACTAAATTGTGTGCTCATTGTAAGCCGCCATTTTTATTTTTGCTATATATTTGACAGAAAATATAGATGTACATATTTGACAATTATATATTTGTGATGTAAAACAATTTTATTTCTTTGTGTAAAACTAAAGACTAATAATATTATTAATTAAAATACTATTATATAATAAATATACTAATAATATTAATAAATAATGATGTTATTATATTTAATAATATTATTATTATTTATTAATATTATTAGTACTGTGTCTATGTGTAAGACAGTGTGATATATTTGTCTGTTAAATAGGATGAATGTTACAATAAATCTAAATTACTTTTAAAAAACGTGGTAAAATTAAAATTGGATTTTGATAAGGTTGTGAATCATATGCGACAACTTTCCGAAAAGTCAGTAACTGATAAAATGCAAAAGCGAGAATGGCAAAATGCGACCAGAAATATTCGTTGTCCGTGCCGAGCCCGTACTCTCGATTGCGTGACTCCTGGCAACATTTACTTCGCGATCAGGCTACTCCTTCACTACCTTATAACGATGAACAATTAAATGCTTCGGAAAAAGTAAAAATAGCTGAAACTGGAAAAAGATTGAAATCATTAGTGATCATGTGAAACCAGCTATCGACATGGCAGCAGAAAATGTTGCGGACTGGTATAAAATGGGCCAAGCTAATTTCGTTCAAGCTCAAATAAGTACCTGGAGAAGCATGTAGCCAACTTTGAGAATATTTTATATGACATCGAGGGAACTATCCCGAATCAAGAAAGATCTAAAAACTGATATTAATAATCGTAAGAAAATCAATATGATAACCGCAAAAGATAATTGTGTAACAATACACGACACTAGTGAAATTGATTATGTACACGGTAATGGGTTTTTAAATAATTAGTTCAGTAACAGTTTAATGTATAATTTTATAATTTTAGTCAATATTTGCACTTCAAACGCAACTACTTGTCTTAGGTCAAAATACAAAATTGATTCAAATAAAATGATTTGTCATGATGTGTCCCTGGCCGATCCAGTGAACAAAACAAAGATATCAAAATTAAGGAATCAATGTAACAGAGAAACGGAATTACAATGAATTCCGAATGACAACACATGTTCGCTGACACGCTGCCTACACCATAATCCCCATCGAATGATTTAGGCACATCAACTAGACTAGTAGTTCACCATTGGCTAATATACAAATTCAAACAACTCCATCGTCGTCATTCGTCGAATAAAGTATGTCTGAACGAAATTTTCTACAGGATTAGATAGCCATCAGAGTATAAACCGATCACGGCAAGTCTATTCGGTAAATACGCCACTATTTTCTATTGATGAATGTGATAAGGGGCAATCATTAGTTGTGACCGGTAAAGATGGTACCTTAATGTTACGAAGTGACCCCAATACAATGAAGAGGACGTCATCTAGATTCATCATTACGCGGTATCAACGATAGTGATGCAGGGGCTGTAGTTGATATGAAGTAACAAACAAAAACTCAAAAATTTTCTTAGATTTAATCCATAACATAGAGTTGCAAAAAAAAATGTGGGGAAAAAATGTCTTGGTCTACGCAATGGCGGTTCTGGTTATATCTATTCGCGAATGTTTGGTGGTGTTTTTTTGCGCTGCTGGCGGCATACCACCAAACATTCGCATAATATTATCCTTATGTACCGCAGTGACTTTCGTGCGATTTTCTTTTCCATATTGAAATGCTAATTCTTCGATAGACCAAGCTTCTCCCGTCATCAATTTTATACTTTGGACCACGATATCAACAAATACATTTTCAATACGAATTGTGACTACGTCCACATCGTCGTATAAAGATTTGTAACCCTCGAGACTGCGACATGGCCGCACGTTTGCATATGCAAATTGAATTTTTTGCGAAGCGCTAAATTTAAGAAACCATGTCGTTTTACCGACCGATGTCATTATTGGTCCTTTAAGACCGATTTGATTTCGATTCACTGATTAATGACCGCTTGAGAGATTCCCATTTTACCACCGGCTTCCTGCAATTAAACAAAATATTGCATAATGAAATTTCGATTATGTATCACTGTTGCTGCTATGCATACCCGAACTTTTCATTAAGCAGTTCCAATTCTTCTGCTGTAAATTTGATTGACTTCGGTCTAAGGTTAAATATTTATATAGTATAAATTAAATAAAAAATTCAGGGTGTTTTATAGTAAAATTACTTGTAACAATATTCGCCATAATCACTTTTAACTTTTTCTTTCCATTCCGATATGATTATCAGTCAGTCGCTTGTTGAATCACTTTCAACTTTCTCTCCATTCCGACATGGATATCATCGTTTGAATTATAATAAAAAAAATATTTAAAGATATTACAGACAAACTTCTTTACTCCGATAATTGAAACGTCAAACTAATAAAAAAATCAAGGCCTGCTGAGAAATATTTATATGGCGTGTTCACCGTCGAAGCGAAAATTATAAATAAGTACCAAATAGACTAATATTTTGATCAAAGATTAATTTCAACTCAAAACTGCAGAGTTTTGCCGCAATCGATTCCGCAGGTATGCATATGCTACATAAAAGTACCATTCTGTGGCAACAATGCAAAACGTAATAAGTCGTGTTATTGCGAAAATGAGTAAACATCAGGAACAGTTTCGTTAGGTAAAGAGGTATATTTCAGTTTTTACAGTTATTTTCTACAATATGTTTTTAGTAACGATGTTATTTGACACTGAAAAACGGAATATTTCATTTTGACTCTAATTTGCTTTGGAAAAAACGAAATAACTGAGTTTTTTTTTAAATAAAAATATTAAAATTCAAAGAATTGAAATACCAAAAATCAACTCAGACAAATTAGGCTGGCTGGGTAATCTGGCTTAGTAAAAAGCAATTTTGCAAACGATGGAATATGTCATATGGATGTACCGATAGTGATAATATGTGATATGATATGTCACGATAGTGATAAATATCCCGATTTTGTGCCGTTCGATAACGAGTATGAAGATATGGAAATTAATACTGATGTAGAGGAAATGGCAGCAGAAATCTAACGAAATTTATTAGAGGAAAATAATCTAAATTTTCACTCAACAACATTACACGTAAAATGGGAGACAGAAAATATCGCCAGCTAAAACGGAACTTCGGCAAAAAATATATAACTGCTAAAGGTAATGTTAGGCCTGACCGTATTTGTGTGGCGTTAAACAATTGTCGAAAGAAATGCAACCAATGTATAACTTTTGAAGCGCAAAAATTTATATTCGATCAATATTGGGCACTTGGGAGTTTTAACCTTCGTTTGGCATATGTGGCTGGTTTAATAGAAACCAAAGAAAACGCAAACACTTGTACTTAGAAATCCAACGCTCAAAAATCGCAGATTTTCTTGCTCCACCTCAGTCAATATATGTGGAGAAAAGATTGCCGTTTGCAAAATTTGTATAAAAAGTATTCTCGGTGAAACAAATCGCTTTATTAATACCGTTATTGATAAAAAATTTGCTTCTCCTAGAGCAGTCACCAGTTTGGATCTTCGTGGTAAAAAAACACCACCAAATAAGCTTCCTGAAGATAAAATAAATGAAGTACGGGCTAATATTAATGCATTTCCCGGGTACGAGAGCCACTACACTCGACGTGACACATCAATAAAATATCTCCATGGTGATTTGACAATTTCTAAAATGCACAAGTTGTATTCTGAAGCACATGATAATCCGGTTTCACTAACAAAATATACTGAAATGTTTAGCTGAAAATTTAAGAATCTAAAATTTAAGAAGCCAAAGACAGATACATGCAATACGCAAAATGATGCCGAAAAGCAAATTTCATTAAATGAACAGCAAAACCATTATGCAGACGCTGATAACGCTTATAATGCAAAAAAGTTTTATAAAAATTACTGCAAAAACATAGATACTGCAATATACGTTCGATTTGCAACAATGCTTGCCAACTCCGTTTTTTCAAACATCTGTATCCTTTTACAAGCGTTCTTTATGGGCATATAATTTCACACTATACATGATTGTATTTCCAATGAACATTTCTGCTACATGTGGCATGAAGGAATGGCTAAACGTGGTGGAAATGGAATTGCTTCCTGCTTCTCCAGTAATTTAAAGTCACTTCCACACTCTAAAAAATTATAGTAATTTTACTACAATCATTGTAGATTCGTGTTTGTTTATAAATAAGTAAACTGTTTAATTTTATTACAATTCTGTAGTAACCAGAAAAATTTGATATTAAAATTCAACAAACAATAAATATTTATCAAATTGATGGTGAAAAATTACCAAATTTGGGTTAGAATTGTTGAAATTGGGAATTTAGACATATTTTGTTTATAAATCAATAGTTTGTTATTGACTAATCAACAGCTAAATGTTTATAATTTCCAATGAGATTTTATGATGATCTTCTATTATGAGAGTATATGCAATGTAAAATGCGTTACTCTTTGTTTTCTATGACAAACTAACAGTAGGACTATATTGCACTCTTTTTCTCTTAGTGACATAAAATATAATTCCATTCCATTTGCAAACGTTTGGGATTTGTATTTTTTCACTTATATTGTACAGTAGATGCAACCAAAAACTATTTTTTTTTTGTTGTTCATTTTGTGTGTTTGATACATTTCATCTAAGTGCGATATATTATGGTGGCAACTGTATATAGTAACGCAAGCATCTTCTAAAGTCTCCCGATAAACCAAATAATAAATTTTACATTTCAAGTAACCTGTTTAGTTCGTGTTCAAAAATTGTGTAATCGGGCCGACAAGATTTTGTTCAAAATTTACAATAAATTGCGTTTAAATTAAATAATATACAAGTGCGTTAAATTGTTTTGTTTTAAATGTTTATTTAAATTTAAAAGTGATTTATTGTTAAAAATGTTTTTTGTTAAATAAGCGTCTATTTTGATAAAATCATTATAGGTATGTGGACAAATGGCGACGGTGTAAGTGAATTTATAATTCTTTTAACTATTTGTGTGTATTACAATAAATAAAGTAATAGGATAACTATTATCTTTGTGGTTTAACAATATTCTTACGATAATTTTATTAGTGATAAGTTTACGGTGTCATTATTTTCGTGTAATTTGAAATAATGAAGTGTGTTTCTGATGTTTTTTTATAAAGTTTTCATAAATTTCTTATAGCAAAACCAAGTACTAATCAGGTTTATTAATTTAGTTATATTTTTGAAACGTAATTTGGAACGTATAATTGGATCAAAAAGGAAAATTATGCTTATAACACTAATTTAGTAAATACGTACTTCATTATAAAAAACCACGCCATTAAATTATCAAAATTAAGTAACAATTATAAAAAATCATCAGAACTTTAATGAAATTTAAATTAAATTTATAAAAATTAAACAAAATTTTTTTTAATTATTTCACATTAATCAGTACATGTATTTTAAAGAAAAATTATAGATAGATGTAATGTATAGCAATTAGAAAAAACTTTTTGTCAATCCAAACAATAAACGATGTCATTAAAAAGGTAAAATCCAAATCAAAACTTCATAAATGTTATAATTAGCATACACTGAAAATTTCACCCTTCTACTTTGTTCCAGGAGTAAATGGTGTTGAGTATACTCATTTTAAAGTCATTTTAAATATATTAACATGCATTTACTACTACTCTCTACAACAATTTATAGGATGTATGGAATGTGCATTCAGAACATTCGCATTTGATGAATTTGATCGGGATTCTTTTACGTAATGACATTCATCTACCTTTATACTCAAGTGGAGCTTCTAAGCAATGTAAGTATAATAAAAAACGCAGTACTTTCTAGAGTATGGTATATTACACTGTTCTGAAAATATTAACAATAAATTTAATTTATATTTATTTTAATATATTCCGGCAGTTCCAGTTCTGAAATTGTAGAGGACGAACTTTTAGAATACTATTCTGATGATGATGATGATTGGACCCCGCCAAAATCGTTAACTACAGGTTCTACGGTGAAACACTCTGGTTTACCAGCGAGTAGTCATAACGTTAGTATGATTCCAAATTCTAATCAACCACGCACCCTGCAACGCCCAAGGCTTCTTCGTCTCCATCGTCCATCTCTAACGGAGAAATTTGTAATGTTTCATCAGCTTTGTCATCCAAAGTTCTCGGGTCATCAATGTTTTTCAACTTTACTATTCCTTGGGACAATTTTCCAAACGACATATTGTTTAAACTTCGAAATAAACAAAAATAAAGTTCCATGTGTGCGTTTGTGAATTGTATAGTTGATAAACGAAGAAACGTTAGTCGAAACCGTTAGATATATTATCGTTCGTAATATAATATCTGAAGTTTTGTTTCCTTACAGATTATACGTTGGAGTTTGCAATATTTTATGTATTCATTGGAAAAATCATAGCAGCACATCTTAACATAACAGACTTAAGAATAATGCAATGTATATCATACTACAATATCCGAGGGAAATATGGCATACTTTGTACTTTATAGTGCGTTTTTTCTAAATAATTATCCCGAAAAGCCGAGAGGACAAAAAAAAACATTTATAACATGTCAAAAACTAATAATTTAATATGTAAATTGACCGATCACGATATAAATTAAAATTCAAAATTTATTAAAACTGTCAATATGACTTAATTTAATTATGTACATTTATATATGCATGAGTAAAATGTAAAATTTATTACAATTTTAACTATTAAATGAAATTTTTATTACTAATATGTACTTATTTTTAAAAGTTTATAATTTATTGAGGAATAACAGAAGCCTTCCAACTCCCTGACAAAAACCTATTTTATTTTTTACAAACATTTTTTTATTGAAATTAAATTAGTTTTATTAAATCAATACAATTTGACTATTGCGAGTTATAATTCTATATTAGTTAGATTTTTGATAAGTGTTCAAAACAAAATACTTAAATTACACTTAATTTTTTAAACGGAAGTTTAAAATTTTTAAATTAAATTTTTAATTCTTCAACTTTTAATTTTGAAATTTTTTCGTCGCAATTTCTGAATATAATTTATACTCGTATAATAGACACATCATGCGTTAAGTTGGTACTTGGGAGGCTTTTATTATAGAAATCATTTATATTTGATAACTGACCACAATTATTGAACACATCGATGTAAAATGTTTTACTAATTTATAAGTTTTTTGATATTTTGTAATATACATATAATGCCTTGAACTAGAAATACAGTTTATAAAGTTTTGTTAGTTTACAAAAATATAAAAATAATAAATGACTGGAAATAATAAGTAAATAAATAGTGCTGTATATTATTTCTTGTTTGAGATATTTAAATTTCAGAAATGTTTTCATTTTATAATCTTAAGCAATAATTTAATCGACAAAGTATTTTTTAAAAATGTACAACTTAGTTGAATTAATAAAAAATTAAAAAATAATGTTTTGATTTAGGTTTCTATCCTAGCAGACAATGGAAAGTGAACATAACCCATTTAGGACCAGATTAGCGCAAACCCCAATGAGATCTGTTCCTCAAATATTTGTGCTGGCAAAATTTAAAAATTAAATCAAGCAA
The DNA here is from genome assembly GCA_932526605.1 of Nephrotoma flavescens. NCBI lineage: Eukaryota > Metazoa > Arthropoda > Insecta > Diptera > Tipulidae > Nephrotoma > Nephrotoma flavescens. The sequence goes on along the minus strand of OW052222.1, from coordinate 189,123,700 downwards.
GGAAATTTTCAACACAATGAGTTTAAATTTGCATATCAACAAAACCAAAAACAATAAATTTATAACTTTAAATGGGTAAACTTTAATAGTATACATTAATAATTATAACTTGCCTTGTGAATCGGCAAGATAGTAACTTTCTTATGAACGTCTTCTGATCATTCGGAATTTCTAGTATTTTTTTAAAAATTTGATTGAAATTGTTTAATTTACCCAGAAGGGGGTCAATCAACGTTGAACTTTAAATACAAAATATTTGAATTTCAACCGAAACGTGTTGGTTTTTGTAACGAAAATACTAAAAAACCACTTATAAATATTGAATTTTATAAAACTAATGTATTAATTTTAATCCAATATTATTTAATTTCCACAAAAATGTTGACTTTTCATTACATTATTTATAAAATTAAACATTAATTGAAGAATATTGATAAACCAAAATTAAATTTTATATTTGGTTTATTAATATTAACCATCTAAAAATCAAAATTCATACTTAATGTATGGAAATTTATACATTTTTCGATGATTCATAGTATCCGTATATTGAAAACTCAACAAGTCCCAGTTGAAAGTCAAACACTTTCCAAGCAAAGTTCAACAATCTGTAATTAAATTTAAGCAATTTTTAGTTGCATTTTTAATATTTTTTATTGAATATTGGTAATTTTATGTTAAAATTAGAATATCGTGGTACTCTACTTTCAACATAATTGATTAAATTTAAGGCATTTTACATCGATAATTAAACATTAAAATAATAAATATCTAGTTGTCTCAGATTAAAATTCAGCATCTATAGATGAATTTTAAACATATTCTATAATAATTTGAACTGCTTTAGTTAATAATCCAACAGTTTCTGCTCACAATTGCACAATTTTATGTTGAATTTTAAAAATTCCATAAAATATGATATTTTTAATTATTATTTGTTGAAATTTAATATTTGTGCGAACAAAAATCAATATTAATTTTCCTTGCATTCAACAAAATTTGTTAAAACGCTGAAGAGTGGAAATAGTAAAATTCAACCCGAGTTTAATTTTAATACAATTACTGTAGGTAACCTGTTGCATGCATTTAATGTAGTAAAATTCAATAAATATTTTTTAGAGTGCATCGTGTGTAAAGAAAGTAATATACTACAGTGACTCATACCCCGATCAAAACAAGAACAGTTTTCTTAGAACAATCTTTCTTTGTTTTCTTCATTGGCAAGAAGATATTGATGTCATCGACCATAAATTTTTAACAGTTGGCCACACGCACATGGAATATGATACAGACCATGCCACCATTGAGAAACGTAAAAAAAGAACTGGCATTCAAGTTTACCATCCGCAGGATTGGTATATGTATATTCAGTCCGTGCGATCTAAAAAAAATGTTCACTGTTAATGAAATGACCGAGGAGGATTTTTTAAAATTTTCTCAGCTGGCAAAATTAAAATGCACTTGGCGGCCAAAATCTTTAGGTAATTCATTTTAATCTTTTTGTGTTTTTTTCTAATGTTTTACTAATTTTTAATTTTCAGAAGGAGACGAATTTTTATGGCATATAGAGTTTTACGAAAGAATTCGGTAATATGTCTTGTATAAGACTTCGTTAAATAAACAGGAACCTTTCAAAATTTTAAATATAAAGAAGCGGGGTATCAGCTTTAGAATCTCAGTTAAAAAAAATCCTACGATGCACCAAATAAAAACACAACGTTGTCGTATCTTATCCACTTTTCATGACCAGTAATCATTCGCTTTAAAAATGGCTCGATTTCGTACCGTTTCAGCAGCGTTTCGCAGATAAAAATCGGGTCCATTAAATTTTTAACTGTTAATTCCATGGGGTTCCCAAACGCCAAGCTTTATTTGTGTCCAGCCATTTTCAAATGGTTTTAAACTGTTTTGTGATCAATATTTAGTTCTTTACCAATTGCATGACTTATATGTCGGTCTTCTTCAATTTTCTGCATAATTTCATCCACTTTTCCAGTGCTTGGTCGACCAGAGCGAGGTGCATTTTTGACATCCATATTTCCTGAACGAAACGATAAACAGCACAAATTTTTTCGCAAGCCTAAAATGTTCTAACTTTTGATTCACTTCACTGATTTTAATGTTTTGTATGTAATAATAGTAAAATAATAATTTTATGTTATATAATTTATATGTTATCAAATGATAATGTTTTTTTCAAAAATAATTCCGATTTAACTGTAAGATCCATTAAATTTCGGAAGACATTACAACCTGTCATTTTTTACACACACACATTTGTGTGCGTTGGACTTTAATTTTTTTTGTCTGGTACGAAAAGAGATATAAGCACCCGAATATGCATCTACACAATTTTGTAGATGTATTGTACGATAATTAATTACGTAACTACTCGAGTACTGTATTTGCTGAATGATGTAATCCAGTGGCGGACAGCGCTGCGTTACAGTCTTTTGCTAAAATTTTGAAAAGGATATTATTTTTATGAAGAAACGATTTAACTAAAAATATTGTAAAATGAATTTCAAACAAAATTAGTTCAAATTATATTTTAAATTTTACCGGACATCACGAGTTTTGATAAAAAAAATAAAACTTCATACAAAATCTTTTTTCGTAAATTGGGAGACCCATTCGAAATTTATTTTCGCAATGAAGTTTAAATTTTCACAAATCCCCGGATTTACAGTTGATCTGAGAGCAAACCATTCATTTTTTAGAAGATTAACTTCACTTTTAATGATTCTATTTTCTTCCTTTAGGCTATCATATTCCTTTTTCATATCTGTCGCATGTTTTTTATGCTTGCAAATTCATTTCCAAAATTGGACATTCGTTTATCAAGCTGTCTTGTTTGACGTAATAATAATTCACGGAGCAGCTAAAAATTGTAAGTTTAATGAAATGGACAGTTTCATTACGTTTACCATCGTACGAGTGTATTTCAAAAATCGATGTGTGAAATAAGTAACAAACCATTTAACTTGTAAAAGATTTTAAGATAAATTTTGAAATCCGAATGAAAATTTTAAATTATATGTAGAAATTAAATATTTAACATATAACCAAACATGACACCTTTCTATGTTCAATGCATGCAAGGTATATCCAAATATTTTTACGAAACTAAAAACTATTCCAAATCGATATCCATCAAAATTATTTTATAATTAATTACTACACAAAACATTTACAAACCGCTTAACCGTGTACTACGTACATAAAATAATTGCGCCAGCGGTTAAATCGTGAAAAATCCACAAGCAAACTGACAAAGGGTTAAATAAAAATAAAAATAAAAATACTAAAAAGTAAAATCGAAATTAAAATAATTGAAATATCTCAATTTCTTTATTCAATTCTTATGTTGTTATAATCGAACACGCTTATAAAAATTAAATCAAGATTAAGAGTAACAAAAAAAAAAAAAAACAAACAACAATAATAAAATAAAAATAAATAAATGTTAAAAACAAAAAAAAACAGTTTTGTCTTAAAGATTTCGTTATTTTGTTTTATTGTTTAATCCAAATAATCATCATTGCGGGTACAAGCGCAAGGAAGAGCTCAGTCGGAATATTATGGAATTATTCATTTCTCTCCTCTGCACCAAAGTAGATAGGTGAACAGCGAAGCGACTTACTTGTGTTACTTTATCTCGATTTAACTTTCTTATAAATAAATAAATAAATAAGAATTTGTTATTAAATTAAGTTAAAGGGAATTTGTTTTTCTTGTATTTTCTTTTCGTGTTGCATTATACCACACTGATGACTTTAGGTAAAGTAGTCTCGGTCGCATATAAATATCCATATCTAGAGAAATGATGGATCAGTATCATTGTTTTCTTGATATTAATGTGATTCGTTTATCTTTTTTATGTTATGGGATATGTAAAATATGTGTTAAAAGGTGGTAAGGAGGTTTATGTTTGTTGTTGTTGTTTAATGTAAGACAATAACAACCATCATGAGTACATACAAATGTTGTAATAATATAAAACAGAAATACAAGAAGAAGGTAATATGTTATGCGCTGTATATTGAGATATCTGATAAACTAACAACATGCATGTACTCATACACAACACACACACACACACGTACATACAGAATGAATTCAAGAAATGAAAAAAAATATAACGACAGGCGACCGCCTTATTTTTCCCATTCATTGGTTTTTCATGTGCGCGAGCGAAGCTGCATAATTGAGTACGCGCGCTTATTGTGTATGAATGAACACTGGTATTATACTCCTGGTACCTATATATTGTATATAGGTTTAGAACCGATGCTGTGTGTTGTTTTTACCGCCGTCAAGCATTTTTTTTTTCTTTATTATTGTTGTCTACTCTGTAACATTATTGTAGAGTAGCACATAAGTCGCTTGTAATTTATATTATTGATTCTTACAATTGATTTCAAAAACTTATTGAGTTGAGAACATTTGATATGTGGTTGCGTGGGTGTACGGTGAATTTATTAGAAAATACACGATTTTTAATTTTTTTTTTGTAGTTTTATTGAATTTTATGATTATGAATATCGAGAGATTTCTCTATAAGTAGTGATACTTAACGCCAACTTGTTTTTATTGTATTTGTTGGTTTCTCGCGCGCGGTAAAAGAATTTAAATGTAAATAAAAATGCGCAGACCGCGCGCGGATTAAACTAAAAATCACTTTAAAGTGTGAGATATCAAATTTATCCGCGAAATTATGTGAACATTTATTGCGCAAAGTGTTTTGTGTCAAATTATCGCAGATCGTCTCTTTATAGTGTTCGCGCATATTGTGTGCACCGGAAACTTTAACTTATTATTTTTATTCGTCATTAATAGTAAATATTAATAAAAATTAAAATTATGTGATACGCGATTTGAATACATTAGATTATAATATGGTTTAATGGTCGTAAATTATTTGGACAAATTTGTTTTAAATTTAAGTTAAAGAATGTTGTCATAAAAAATCGATTGGTTATTAAAACGTATAAGTTGAAAGGATTCGCCGGTATTATAACGTGGTCATAGTTCTTATTATATAATGCTATTAAATTTCAGCAACAAAATTTGTAAAATTTTATGAATCGATTTTTGGCAAATTTTTAATTCGCACTGTAATTTAACCAACGCTTGCAATAAAATTCGTTTTATACTACGATAATTTTAGAACAATGTGCCATTTTAAAGTGATTTATAAATCTATTTATCTCGGTTTAGTATACTCGAATAAAATTGGCATACGTAACTAAAATCATCAGAAGACCAATTCCCCAATAAAATGATTATTGGCTTTGATGATTCTGACTCCTGAGTATCCTCTAAAAGATAACCTTTCCAAAGTTAACAGCAAATAATTCCAAATAATTTCGGCACGGAATTAAAAAGATCCCCAATGATTGTTAATGACATGAAGGCGCTATAATATAAAAGCATCTCAAAGTTACTCGAATATTTTCAACACGGAATTAAAATGATTTTTTTTTTATTTGTAATTGTAATATAAATTATAAATAAAAAAAAAATTTAGAAAAAAGATTTACAAATCATTTAGTAACTTATCTTTCTTAAATAAATATTCACATTTGACGGGCAGTAGCCAATCGTTACTCCCGTTTGAATTTACATAATTTATATTATTTCTCTGTCCTGATTAAATACAACTGCCCAGTTCTAAAGGTTTCTGCCTTTGAAGTCTTCTTACTGCATTGGTGGTGTCCAACAAACTTCGTATGTCTGCATTTTGGTGCCGAGATATCCGCTGAATGTGTTTCATTGCATAATTTTTTATTTTTTCACTGACATATTCCATGTTTAAGTCCCTATATTGGTTATCATTTCTGATGTACCAAGGCGAGTTGACAATGCCATGCAGCACTTTGTTTTGAAAACATTGTATCATTTGTGTATTTGTTTTCTTGGTACAACCCCAAAGTTGAATACCATAGATCTATACTGGTTTAAGTATTTGCCGATATAATAGCAATTTATTGTAATGTAGCTCAGAATTTCTACCTATTAGCCAATACATTTTCTTATATTTGATGTTCGATTCTTCTTTTTTCTTTTTAACATGCCCTTTCCATCTAAGCTTGCAATTGAGGGTCATACCGAGGTATTTGGCTGTAGTTGCATTTGGAACCTGCCTTGAATTGAGTTCTACTGGAATCCAGTTCACTTTCTGGTTTGTGAAGTTTACTTGAACTATTTTGCTTCCTTCGTTTAGGCTAATGCGCCATTTCTTTGTCCAGCTACTCACTGAGTCGGTTGCTTGTTGAAGTTTTGTCGTTGCTTCTGACATACACTTTCAAGTTGTCAGAATAGCTGTATCGTCTGCAAATGTTGCTATGGTAGCACCTTCTGTATTTGGCATATCTCTGGTGTACAAAATGTACAGTATAGGACCCAGCACGCTACCTTGTGTATGCCTGCTGCTATTCTCTTTAGTTCAGAGTACTCTCCGTTATATTTTACACGGAAATGCCGATCTGCGATGTACGATTTAAGAATTTGATAGAACTGTTTAGGTAAATCTCGATGCAATTTAAATTCAAGTCCTTGGTGCCAAACTTTGTCGAAAGCTTGTGCTACATCTAAGAAGATACTGGAACATATTTTCTTTTTCTAAAGTGCGTCTTCTATTATGTCCGTTATTCTGTAAACTTGTTCTATCGTAGAGTGATTTTCACTAAATCCAAACTGGTGGGGTGGAATTAAATTTCGTTCTTCTATTATTGGCTTGAGCCTCTTGAGCAGTAATTTTTCAAATAATTTTGAAATGACAGGAAGTAGTGAAATCGGCCTGTACGACTTTTTGTCGTTTGCTGGTTTGCCTGGTTTAGGAATCATAACTACTTCAGCAACCCTCCATTGTTGTGGGACATATTTTAGTCTGAAGGCAGCATTGAATTTGAACCAATTTTCGTAATCCCTTCTCGGGAATGGCTTTTACGACTTGGCCAGTAATTAGATCGTAACCTGGAGCTTTTTTCGCATTTAAATTGTACTTGATCTCCTCTTTCAATTCCTGTAATGTTACAGATCGTAGATTATGGTCATCAATTTTGCTAATTGTGGTTATGTTTTCGTCTGCATTTTGCCTTGGTAACGGTTGAAAGGTTTCTTCCAAGTGAGACGTAAATAAAATGGCTTTTTGCTTGTCACTTTTGGCCCAGGTTCCCTCCCCATTTTTAATAGGCGGCACATGCATTTTGGTCCTTTTTAATCCCATTGTTGCTTTCTAAAGAAAGTAATCAGTGTATTTATGCTCAGTGAAACCACTTAAGTACTTGTTAATAGTTTCGTTCTTAATTTCTTTTATAAGTTGTTTCAGTTTATTCCACAGATAATTGAGGATTCTTTTGTTTTCCGGAGCGCGTGTCCTTTGCCGGGTCTTTTGTGCCTTTCGTTTCTCTCTAACTAGTTCCCTGACTTCAAGAGGGTAATTTTGATTCGTACGTGATTTGGTATGATTAGTAGGTTAACTTTGCCATGCTGCTTGTTGAATAGTACTGTTAAGTACCTCCAGTTCGTCTTCCAATTATACCGTTGTTTTAATTGGCATTTGAAGGTCTATTTGCTCTTCAATTAGTTCTTGGAATAGGTCCCAGTCAGTTTTATTATATGTTAGCTTAGGCAAGTTATCCTTGTTAATTATCATGGTGCTGAGTATCATGATAACTGGTGAATGGTCAGAATATATCCCCTCGCTGTTTTCGAGGCACGTGTAGTCCTCGGTAATCCCTTTCGTTACATAGAAATCAATGAGATCTGGTATTTTATTTATATCAGCAGACCAATATGTTGGTTTACCTGAAGAATGGAACTCGCAGTTGTTTACTCGACCTGCTTCGAAAAGCTCTTTTCCTTTGCGGGTTGTAAGTCTTGATCCCCAATAGGTGTTTTTTGCATTAAAGTCACCACCAGTAATAAAATTGGGTCCTAGTAATCTAAAGAGTCTGTTATAGTCTTCTTTGTTTAGATTAAAGCGTGGTGGGCAGTAGATAGATGAAATACTGTATTCATTATTTTTACTAGTTTTGACTTTAACCGTTTTAACTTGCATACTTTCTTCTTCGATACCATGTTCTTCATAGTGTTTGATATTCTTTTTCACTATTACTGATGATCCACCCCTCGCGTTTCCTCCTGGGTGAATAGCATGATAACATTCATAATCGCGTATTTTAATAAATGATGTTTCTGTCAAATGACTTTCCGATATAAGGCATATATATTTTCTCTAAATTTAGAAAGATTTCTAACTCTGGAACATGCTGTGCTAGTTAGTCCGTTCGCATTCCAGGTGACACTTCTTAATGTTCTGCACATTTTAATATAGGAGGGCTGTTGCCCCGTTAGTGGTTTTTTGCTTTTCTAGGCGCTTATATGAAGCTTCTAGACCACGTGTTTGCTTTGCTAGTCTAGCATTTATGGCTTCTATGCTTGCATATCCTTTCGAGAGGGTCATCAGTAATAGCATTAGATGATTGTTGTACAATTTGTAAGTAGGTTTTCCGCCCTGTACCTATAACTAGTAGCTTTGGCTCCACTTGGTTTTTACTTACTTTCTCACTGGCAACCTTAGAGCTTTGAGGAAGATTCATTTTGTTTCTTAGCCTTTGAAGTTCTTTGGCTACTTCATATCCTCTGTAATTCGCAGGATGATGCCCTTTACAGTTTATTCATTTTGCAGGGTTGTTTCTACTTTCGTTACACACTTTCGTGTTGTGTTTTCCAGCACATTTTACGCATCTAGGCTCCCGAATGCAATATTTTTGCGTGTGGTTGAAACCTTGGCATTTTTTGCATTGAGGATTAACCTCGTATTTTTCTTTAGGGGTTCTATTTTAACCCTCATATTTAGTATTGCTTTGATGTTGAAAATTTTTTCAACTTTCTCCTTTTTATTAAAAGTAAGCATAAAGAGTGGGAGCCCTCTTTTTCTTACTTCATTGTTCTCACCACTCTCTCGTTTTAGGATATTTACTGCATCTTCTATTTGCAGATCTTTTGCATTTAGGTCCTCCATTATAAACTCCTTGAACCATTCTTTACCTTCCTCGTTGAGCTTAGTGGCTAGAGCTCTATATGTATCGGAATCTGGTGTATTGATTTTCCACACGTTATTGTTTAGTGACACTACTCTGTACTCCTTAGTGGTCACTGATTTCATTATATTTTGTATACTATATGTAGAATACATTAATTGGCGGAGGAGCTTTTTGTTTCGGTGCAACCTTTTGTTGTTGATTTTCTTGCTGTTGTTTTTGTTGCTGATTAGTCTTAGTAGTACCAGTTACAATAGCTTGAGATTGTTCTCCAACTTCAGGTGAGCATTCCGCTCTTCGTTTTTTGGTAGGTCTTTTTTTCCTGCTCCTGTTCAGTACCCAATCTGTTTCCCTCGCAAGTTCCTCCTCATCAGTATGCAACTCGGTGTTATAACTGGTGTATGTACTTGCTTCGTTATAACTCGTTAGAGGGTTATCATAAATCTCCATTTCCATTTCTTTGGACTTCTTTAATTCTTCATTTTACTTTTTTAGTTTGTTAACTTCGCTTCTTAGTTTGGTTATACTAGTGTTTCTAGGTCAATTAGTTTCCGACAGAGTCCAGCGTTTTCATTTTTCTGAGTTAGTTTGTCTAGCTGGTGATCTTGGCAACTTCGAACTTCTTATGAATGGGTATAGCAATGACTGGCTCACCCCAGAATCCATTGAGCCAGCCTCGTTAGAGAGTGCGATTAGCCAACTGGGTAGTTGGTGTACCACCTGGGGTATTTTCTCCTTTTTCCGTTCTATTCATTGCTTTAATTGGTCAGGTTATACCTCACAACACTAGGTCCCTGGCAGAACTTAGCCACTGCAAGCAGTGCCCATTCCCCGCGACGTGGACGCGCACCAGGAGTAGCCGAGGTGCACACATTTACAGCCGAAGCCTCCTGTGTGCCCACAGCCGAGGGACTAATTAACGTGAATGAGAATTTAAATGAATGAAATTTTTTTGTACCTATAAATGGAAATTTGGAAACGGGAACCCTCCAGAACACCGATTCCACTCAAAATTAAAACGAACGTATTGAAATAATGGCATTGAAAATCCTTCAGATTTAAGTCGATGAAGTTAGCCCGAGCCCGAATAGTTTGGTGGATTTCTTGGATAAGTGTAGCCATCCCGGAGAAGTCTAAATATACATTAAAAAAGCACCATCCCGAAGACCCATTTATACACGAGAAAAACAAAGAATATAGAAAAATAATATTAATGTAAAAAAATTACTGGTAATCATTGTAATTCATATTTATGGGGTGTGTGACGACAAAAACTGAAAACAGTAATAGGTACACTAATCTCGGGTGTAATTGAATCGGATTTTATTTAACGCCCTAGTTTAGTTTTTTATGCCCTTATATACATTTTACTCTAATGTAGGCCATTTATCTAGAAATACGAATATCATGTAACCGGCGCAGTTTGCTAAAATATTTGAACATTTCCGTAATCCAAATAATAAGTCATATTCATTTCAATGTGGATAATAAAATTTTCCTAGACTAAACAAATCATTATTTTATGACTTTTCATTAGATATGTGGGATATGTTAATTAAAATGATTGACATATATAAACTTATATCGAACGGTTCTTGCAAATAAATTGCAGAGAAAGTTCAAATTGCATAATTATTTTATTGTTAACCATAATTAAAGACGTGAAATGTTAATGATAAAATTTTCTTATAACTATAGAGATTTATTGGTTTTGTATTATAAGATTTGCATACCAACCGTCAATAGTTAACCTATATTTCATTTGAGCCCACAATTTGCAAGCCTGTTGTCGATAGGGCGGAATTATATTACGTTTTATATTACGATTGACGATATAACTTAAATACAAATTTTATCACTAACCTCACATTGTTATTTGCGTGACCCAAACTACCGATTGTTACCTCTTGGCACCAAGCATGATCCCATAGCTATCGTATTTATGGGAATATGATTCTAAACTGTCCTAAACAAAATACGTACATTTAACACAGCAGAAAATGCACAGAATATAGAAATGAATGTATTTGCACCGACGTATTCTTGGTCTAATTTAGTTTGATTGAATGAATATAGTATCTCCAAGGAGACGTTTGATTTCCTGGTTCAATCGAATCAGATATTAGTTGTTTGCAACCTTAATTGGATCTAATGACTTTTCTTTCATAGGTAGATAATATTCTACGATTGTTTGTGGTCCAGTAAAATGCGACCTTACACGAGTACGAAAGATATTTTAATTGTAAGAATCTTGAATGCGGGTAGGGTAGAAGACTCTATTACCGGCTGTTCTTCGGGTTTTTAACTGCCTGGACTTCATTGTTGATGTGATGACCATCCCACGTTGTTATAGCTATGGTCGTCTGCTCCGAGATTAATAGCATGGATTCTCCTGGTGTTGATAGAGATTTTGTTTTGTTGCTGTTCAATCTCAAGTTCAATCCCATATGATCTGCATATCCAAGAATTTGAACTAATTTATTGAATATGCACCAGATAAGATTTTCAATAAAGAAAGTCCAATTCCAACTCTACAGAGTGAGAGATGTTGTTAGCTTACAGAGCGAGTCAAGCTTCTCTGGTATTCCGAACCATATGAGCACGAATATAGTATATGAATGAGAAAATTTTATATAAAGCTGATGCATGGTATGTTGTACTCACGACATTTTTCCAGAATAATCCTCAAAATGAGCAGTGTTTGATCGGTTAGGATGAAAACCACAATAGTAGTCGCCGATATTATTTTCGGCAAGGGAATAATTCGAACAAATTCTACATTAGCAAGCACTCTGCAACGGCGTTTAACCGAGCTGTGTCATGGCAATATTCACATTTGAGACGGCCGTTTTTATATGTAGCGAACACGCGGGCGTTCTTTTACTATGCGAAAAGTTCCTTCTGCGAGGATTCTCTACTGTGGATGCGGTACAAGTATTTTCTCGCCCGGTGGGACAATAGCTTCAATATAGGGGTTACTTTCAAGTAGGACTGCCGCTCTGAGAGGACATCAGCCACATTTATTATCAACTTACCAATCGCACCTTTAATGGCTGTGGATCTTGAATGAAAAATATACATATACTTTTTAAGGCAAACAGAGTAGTCGTTTTTTAAAATTGAAAAGAAATTATTTTTAATTTTAAAATAAATTTTTTAGTAAAGTTTTTGTTCATAAAACTGAAAAATGGTTTTTCATTTTCAATAATATATTTATTAAATGTATGAAATAATTATTTATAATTTTAAAACGTGTTTTTTTTTAATAATGAAAAGAAAATTTTCTAGTTTTAACAAATGTCACAACTATACACAATCAAATTTTTGACAAATAAAATAATCGAAAATTCATGTTAGTGCTCGAGATGATAATTCCTATAATATCTCCCACGATATTAACGATACATGGCTTATGTCGTGCGATTTAAAATGATCCTCTTGCTTTAATCGACATTAAATTTCCTATAAGCAAAAATACCTTTTTTTTAATTAAATACACTTGCAATTATATTTTTTAACTTACCGTATACATATGCATTACACAATTTTTTTATTTTATTGAAATACTAATGCACGATTTACATGTTCCATTTTTTCCCAACAAATTTTTTACAGAAAAATAAAGCTGCACGCAAATAACAAAAAATTACTAGTTAAAAAGAGACAGCCATATGTAAACAACATTTCCTCAAATTAAAAAGAAAAAAACCCAATTTTATTTTACTGGAATTTGTTTCGTGCTCCTCTCGCAAACGAAAATTGTAATATACCTAACCCTTCATTTTTTACTGGAAAAAAAAAATTTAACATGTAAATCGTGCATAAGGCTGTGGGTCAATAATTCTCAGGTAAATCGATTAGTACAGTAAATTGAAATTTTAGTACAAATTGCTTTTCAAATCTTACGATTTTTTTAGTAAATAAAATTAGGTAAATGCGGCTTAAAGGGACAAATGGTTTCTAATATATACAAAAATTGGTATGTATGTACAGGAACTAATGTCATAAATGTTATTGTTGTTGCTCCAATTTTCGATTGTTTTTACGAATAAATTTAAATTGTATATTTGTTCAAATTTTTTGCGAAATATACAACTTATTCAAAAAATAAGTAAAAAATTTAACAAATGTGTTCATAAATGATGTATGTGAAGTTGGTCCAAATATCGGCCCAGAAAAACGCAGCGGCAACACGAAAACTACAATTTCTGTCACGTATGAACTGTCAGCCCAAAAAAACAGTATATCACGATATTTTAATGGTGTCAGCCCAAAAAACAAAAAAAAATTCTGTCACGTATGAACTGGCCAAAAAAAAAATCATATGTCACGACATTTTAATGATGTCAGCCCAAAATACAAAAATATTTTTCGTTAAAGATTTTTGGAGTAAGCCGAAATTAATAAGCCCATCTTAATGGACCTTGCGATTTTGGGTATTGGTCATAGGTCTTACGGTCACGGTCACGGTCTATGACGATGTAATTGGTATCTCATTACGAGAATGGCCCATATATAGCCACTTTGAGAACACAATGTATATCTTTATGGAAGTTGAGATTTTGGGTATTGGTCATCGGTCTCACTATGTATTTTGAGTAGTTCTGGTCTCAACCTTTGTCGGTGTAAAGTTTTATAACGATGTAATTGGTATCTCATGCCGAGAATGACCCATATATTGCTACATGGAGAACACACTGTATATCTTAATGTAAGTTGAGATTTTGTGTTTTGGTCATCGATCTTATTATGATTTTCGAGCAGTTCTGATGATTTCAACATTTCCCTCCCTGTTTTATCGTCTCTCTTTTCTGATGATGTTGACTGCGTTGATTATTTTGAGGCCTTTGTTTTACAGGTCATCAATAATTTCATCTTTTGAACAAGTTGAATGAAGACCTCTTGCCATTACTTTAATTGGTCGATCATTTTTATCCTCGTAGGTATACCACTGGTGACCATCAGAATTTAATTTGTTAGCTAGAGCTTTATAATCTTCAGGCTCTGTTGTATTTATTTTCCAAATATTACTACTGAGCGATATTATCTTGTAGTCATTTCGTACTACTTCTTTCATCAGTTTCTGAATGCTACCGTGATTTGTAATTCCTAGAATATTGATCGGGGGTTGGGCCTGTTTCTTTTTTTCTGGCTCGTGCACTTTTAATGCGTTAGTTGCATTGATAGTTTTATAGTGTGAGTTTGAATTGGCTCAACTTCTGGTGATGATTCAGCTTTCCTCTTGCTTAGGTTGGTTTCTTGTTTGCTCTCTTAGATTTCTGTAGTATCCAATTGGTTTCCCTTTCAAGCTCTGTGAGTACTTGAAATTGGTTGTTCATTAATGCTAAGTTTCCTGCGTTGTTATTTTTATTTACAGTTTCCTTTAGCATAAGGTTTTCTTTTTTTAGCACGGCAATTTCATTATTCAGCGGCGCAATTAATTTCTCCATTTTTTCAAACTTATTTATTAACTCCGCGTTATTTATTATAACTGATTTTGCTCTGGGCATGGCTTCATAAGCTTGTTTGATAGCTATTAGCTTATGCTTCATAGTAGAGGTATTTTCCTTCTCATTGTTAAGTTCACCCAGTGTGGTGATCTCTGGCGGTGGAGTGGTTGGTGGTGTTCTAGGAAGTGCCATACTTCTTTTACCAAAGGGTCATTCATTTATCGCTTGTTCTGTGCTTCCAGTAGTACTAGGAAAAGGATCAACCTGGTTGCCTACTGACAATTTCCTTTGCAATATCGCGTTGCTCCCTCTAGAATCCGTGGAGCAGCCCGATAGATTGGGCCCGATAGATCGGGGTGGGGTTTAGAATCTAAGTTCTGACCCACCTGGAGTATGTTATTGTTTATACCCGACATCTCATCTTTTTGTTGACTATCTGCTATACTGTTTCTCTACTATGTAGGGATTGGATATCACAACCGTTCGATTTACAGTACATTGCCCAGGATGCGCCACATGGAGGCTTTCAACTAGCACCCCGTTAAGAGGTGTGAGTGTAAAAATACAATTTTGTCATGGCACTCTATCGTCATGACAAAATTTTTCGAGTGAAGATAATGTCTATGAAAAGTTTGGAATAATCATTTCCGTCCGATTTCAGGCAAAAGTCATGGGATCTCTTAATTTATGCGAAAATGTTATGTGGGAAGTTTCGTCCCGATATGCGGTTGATTTGTGTCCCAGTATATTTTGTAGCCGGATAATTTATTAAGCTCTTAATGTCATGCTTGAATTAGCGTAACGTGTATCTGCTTTTTGTGTGGTGGTAAATCGACTATATAATCTACATAAGTACATTAGTTTTGGTTATGTTGTTAATACGAGATTTGTTTTGGAAAAAGTCAAAATTATTCATATACAAATGAAAATAACACACAAATACAGCGGTCCTTTTGTACATTTCTTATTAAATATTTAGATTAAAGATGCGTGACTTGGCAATTGTGTGCTTTTCCTTTTTGAGATTTTAATATTTAGAAATGGCGTGTTTCGACAACATGCGAGTGCAAATGAAAACCAGAAGCGCGTCATTAATGAGGTCCGAAGCGCGCTCGAATCGGAAACCCTGTCAGCAAAGGTCTTTTACGTTGACGCTCTCGGCGGGTGTGGCAAGACATTTGTACTGCAATCACTCATTGCATTTGCCAAGGGGCGTGACTTGGAGTCCATTTGCTCCCCCTTCACTGGAATCGCCGCGAGCTTGATGGAAGGTGGGCGTACGCTACATGACATTTTCAAACTTCCAATGGATAAGTCATCTGTTTCATCAATGAAGCCAAATTCCTCGCACGCTGCTAATTTGAAAAGCGTGCGACTCATCATGATAGATGAGGCCAACATCATGCTAGGGGCCGCGCTCACAATCATAGACAGACTACTACGAGATTTGTACAGAGGAAAGCCGAAGAGGGTGCTCCATTCGCTCTAAAAATCATCCTCATGTGTGGTGACTTCCGACAGTGCTTGCCTGTAGTACCAAAGGCGGGACGCGCGCGAACATGCGAATCGACCATCAAGTTGAACCCGTTTTCGAAATTGGTAAACAAGTTTACACTCACCGAGAACATGCGCATCGATAATGGTGAGAACGAGTTTGCGCAATACTTGCTTTCTGTTGGAAACGGCAATGCTCAAACCGAATCGATCACACTTCCGGCGCGCTTTTCCAGTTCTCAAAGTGTGATCGATTTCGTTATGGTGACATCAACACAACACTAGCCGAGGGAACCATCGAGGAGCGCGCCATCCTTGCACCCAGCAGGTGCTTGACCTCCTGCCCGGCGGACAAGAAGTCAAACTTATCTTTATCAACGATGAGTGTGACGACATGAATGAGGAACTCTGCCTACCCGTCGAGTTTCTCAACAAGATTGAAGGGTCCGGACTTCTGCGTCATGCAATCCCGCTAAAGGTTAGCGCGATTGTTCTTTTGATGAGAAATCTAAACACTAGCAAGGGTCTTATCAATGGAACGCGCATGCGAGTCACAAAAATAAACTGTTACAGTCTGGAATGTGATTTGCTGACTGACTTCTCAAAAGGCGAGCGTGTTCTCATCCCACGCATGAAGCTTTCACCCTCGGAAGGCACCTTCTCATTTAAAATGTCTCGCGTTCACCATAACCATCAACAAGAGTCAGGACCAAAGCTTGAAGAAGGTAGGAGCGTACTTGCCGGCTTCCTTGTGATCTTTTCACGATGCCGCTCATTTGACGGACTCAAGGTGTTTATGGTTGAGACAAGCGATCAATCAGCTGATCGGGATGGGCGCATCACAACATAGAATGTTGTTTTTGTGGAGATTCTACGCATGTAAATTGTAATGTAAATTCATATTTTACTATCCTTTTTGTACATTTCTTATTAAATATTTAATAGCGTATATGAATTTACTTTATATTTTTGATAAAATTGCATCAAATTTACACCTTAATAAATCTTCTTAATCATTTTTTTCTCTAATATTCTGCGAAACAAAAAACAAGTGATTAGTAAAAATGTGTTTATTAAGCATTTTTTTCTCAGTGTGGTAATGCAATCTGTTGGGTGGAAACCGCTTGGAAGCGATGTTTTCGATACACGCCCTCATATATTCTCACTACTTTTTCCGGAGGCATTTAATCGTTTCTTTCTTAGTGCGGAGATACTTTGTGTGAGTGCTCCAAGTGTTATACCATTTTTCACGCAGGATGCGTTTAATTTCGACTTGACGGTACTAACCGATGAACCAATCACTTCCGTGCGATATTGGTGTGGTATTCTTCCAATTGTGTTTTCTGCTGCGGCAGTTATGGCTGACTGGATAACTAGCCACTGCTTTTATATTTGGTTTTATCTCCACTGTCGAAGGAGTTCACTATCCTTGTTTCATTGAGCAAGCGAAGTGCCTATATAGTGGCACTTTGCGATGACAATAATCATCACACCTTATGGGAGAGCTCGAATATTAATAACATGGTCTCTTCTTGTATCTAAGCACATTTGAGCTTGAAATCCTTAACAGAGGCTGTGAGCAAACTTTCATCAGATCAGTAGAGAAGTGGTTGATATTAGCTTGTGCTCTTTGACGATTACTTATTTAATCATAAATTGAAAGGTGGCCAATGATATTTCTATACCTCTGAGCATAGGTGCATTTCAATTAACATAAACCTTAAATGATCTACTCTTAAACCTAATAATAATAAGAAGCTTATCGACTGCTAATCATCGTTCTTTGAAACGCGTTGCATTAACTTAAATAAAGCCAACAGATCTAACATTTAGGATGTTTGAGGTAGCTTTTAACATCTCAAACAACAACTTGAAGATCTGATGTGGTGCGGCTTCCAGATAGCAGATTTACCTCTTCCAAAACGAAAATTGTCAACAGCTTTTTGCCATCAATCATATCAATCCAATTGTGCCACGATGTATCTTCCTACCATTGCCCACTTGAGCATTCAAATAACCGAAAAAGATTTTCAAATCAAGATGAGGTATTTTGCTCAACACGCTTTCAAGAAGTATGCTAATCCTTTGTTAGATGAAAAGTTTTTTCAGTGGAAGCATAAACGTAAATGTAGTGGTATTTTCCGAACAGATTGGATCATGAGTATGAATTTGGATCATTGGTAACTCAAAAGTGATTTTTATACTTGGCTCTCGTATTTCTAAACCTCGGAAATTCACTGAAAATTTATTAATGTAAAATTTATTAATTTAAAGCGAATTTCTGCATTCTAAACTCCCTATAATTTTTCATGTAAGGAGATTTTTCTCAGATTAAATCATAATTAACTCAAAGGTTATTTTAGTAATTGGTTCTCATGCTTTTGTGCTTCGGAAAATTCAAGGCTAATTTATTAAATTAAAGCGAACTCCGGCATACTAAACCCCAAGGGCCATTATAACTTGTAATGTTACGATACTTTTCGACAGATTGAATCATGAGTAATTCAAAAGTGCCTTTTTTGGTTAGCTCACGTGCTTCTCAAATTTGAAATATTCATGGACAATTTTTTAACGTTTAATTTAATTTTTAATTTTAAGCCCCCAGAGTAACTGTAGCTTTTCAAGTAAGGGTGTTTTTCCGACAGAATGGATCCTGTGTAACTGAAAAATGCTTTTAGTATTTATCAGTCGTGCTGCTGAGTTTCGGAGCATTTTCGGTAAATTCATTTACGTATAAGTTATTATCGTATTTATCCTCAGTACCTCCATAACTGTTCATGTAAGCGTATTTTTGGGACATATTGGATTATGAGTAACTCATAAGTGATTTTATTAATTGGCTTTCGTGCTTCTGAGCTTCGGAAAATTCACTAAAAGTTCAATAACGGTCAATGTATTAAGCTAAATTGAATTTCTGCATACTTTTGTGCGTACCCGTTGCCAATATTCCAGTAAGTAAATTTCAACAAAAGTTTGCGATAATTTTAATTCCATGTCGAAAAAATTCGAATACTGTCGTTAACTTTGATATGATTTTCTATTTGAGGGTGCTCAACAGGTCTCTCTCTAGGAAATAACGATTTTTAAGGAAATCACACTAAAGAAGGGTTCCCATTAGAAATATTTCAATATTGTTACGAATTTCAGGCATTCGATATAGATTCGTAAAAAACAGTTCATTTATTTCTCTCTTAAATTACTTGAAATTAAGTTTCAAACAAATTTTATGATTGTGCCTACTCATGATTGTGCAAATATGATTCTGGCTAATGGGGAGTAGGGCAATCGTGAAATTTGATCTGAATGTTCATTTCAAGTAGTTTAAGCGATTTCATTAGTAAACGGTGAGAATTCCAGAAATCATCCATATTAAATTTTTCAGAAATTGATCTTTTGAAATTAAGTTTGAATTAACGGTTTCTATGTTCCCAATTCGGGCTGATATGGTGTATGCCACCACTGAATTCTGGTCTTATTGAGCTATATACATTACATTTTCTTACACAGTTGATCTAGCCGTTCTAGGAAAAATCCTTACCAGTTCTAGAGGAGAACTAAATTGGTTTTGACAAGCACAGTTTTGCACAATCAAACTAAAGCAAAACATATGCTTTAATCTTCAAACGGATCTATGGGATTTCTGGTGTGATAATCACGTCAGGAATCCTACATTATCTACCAAAGTACATTAGGCACAAATTTTACCGTTAAACCCACAAAATTGCACAATCAGATGCTATACTCGATAAAATAAGAAAACAGTAGGATTCCCAAAATGGGATTTCCGACTTGACTCCCACGCATTATTCTATTATTTTGCCAGTAAATTTTACTGAACAATTTTTTTGTTTCTCTCGAATAAGTAAAGGATTTATATTTTTATCTCGTCTATAACCGCAAGTAAAGATTGCTTTGAATTAATTTTCCGCCTTATTTATTACATGAAATGTTTGGCCTGCAATATATCCGATCTTATTTACCTTCCCTGCTTGCTTAAACAAACTATCTTTTCCCATTATTGTAAATATTACACCAAATTATCAAATTAATTTGATTCATTGATAAATTTAGTAGATAAACATTCATCAGTCAGTATTTAGTTCCAAATAAGATAAAAATCTTAATAAAACTAAAAGTATAAAACATAAAGTTTTCGCCTTACATTCATTTGGTGAAAAAATAAAATATCGACCAAGTCATAAACTAAAATAAAAAATTTTACGACCGATCTCGCACAGGAAAGATCACTTGACCAGATAAGAACGGTATAAAACAATAACATAAAAATGTATAGCGAGAGGATTGAAATATCATATGGTCGACATCAACGGTCAATCGATCGAGCATAACACAAAAGAACTTCAAAATACATAAAAAAAAAATGAAAACAGAAATGGGTAATCCATATACATATCGTAATAAGTAAATTTAACGTTTTATAGCTTTTTTTTACTTTTCTTGTGTTACCTTTAGTCAGTGTTGTTATCGATAACCAAAAAAAAAAGTCGTAAAGGCACATACAAGAAACATGAATGGAGAAATGGAATAGTAAAGTTTGGAACAGAAAATTTCTATTTTATTGCCCATAAATTTATGGATGGAAGATGGAACAGGTTTTTGAGAATTTTTTCGTTTGTTTTGTTCCGTTGAGTTGCGTATCGAAAACTTTTATTGTTTGGTGATGCAATAACTTTTAGTGCGCACAGACTGTCATTGCGCGGTAGTGATTTTAGCATTATGATTTTATGAATTTATTGTTGTATATAAGTGACCGGTAAATGGATTTCAGTTAACACGATAAGCGGTGTATATAAAACAATGGTCATTAGGACCTTGTAGATAACTATTTTACGTCTTCCTGTCGTGCTGTTGTACATAATTGTACTTAAGGTATACTAAATATGGCCGAGCAATAGATAAAATTAAGTGGCAGTGAACATAAAATATTTTTTTTCTCTTTGTTAGAAATGTCGATAAAAATTCGAACGCAATGATGTTAGTTGGACGAAGTCAGCAACTTTATATGCAATAAAACTTGCACTTCCACACCGCATATATAGCATACCAAAACAATAGGAAGAATAGGTGGATAATAAAATGCCGAAAATTCTATAGGCAAGTATGAGACAAAGAGTCTATTCAATTTTACCGTAAAATTGGTAAACAATTTAATTTCTACCTACATTACAATTATACCTTTCTCTGATACAATTGTCTTTCAAAAATCGGGATTGGGTCACACTATTGCTGCCAACTGACGTCTCTTACATAAAGTTTAGCATTTTAGATGGTATATTTTGCCGCCGCTGTAGTGATTTCAAAATTTTATTTCAGTGCAAAAATAGAACTAAATCACGAACATTTTCGTGCGATTATTTTTTACAAGTTTCGACGTGGATTAACTCAGTAACAGTACATTGATGAACTTAATTCGATTTTGGCGATGAAGCACCATCCAGGATTAGTGTTTATCGATGGTTCACAGTCGATCAAAATCGGTTGTTGTTTCCAGAAACATTGATGCTGTTAATGAACTGATAATCCAAGATCGTCATGTGACTTATCGTGAAACTAAGGTACCTTTGGACGTTACATTCAGTTTATACATGCACTTTTTATGTAAATTCGCAAAAATGTAATTTTTGACTGCAGCAATATTCATTATTACAATAAATATTTTTCATAAAAATTGTCACACTAATGCTTTTTCTGATAATTTTCATTTTAATTTTAGGATTACACTTCTTTAAACGACTTTCTGGTTAATTGCGATTGGGATTTTCTACAACGATGAGGTAATTTAAACGACATTATTTCATCATTCAACATGCTCAAGACTGAAATCGACAGATTTGTCCTATTGGTCAAAAATCAACCTCAATTTAGTGAATCATGGTATACTAGGGAACCACCTAGCCTTGTGAAACGCCGAAATAAATTTCATGCCTTATATTGGATGCACGGCGCCGAGTTTTAGATTCCCGCAGTTCATCCTATTTTAAAGTTGGGTAAAGGGAATGAGATTGAAAATTATCGTGGTATTACCATTCTATCTGTCATATCGAAACTGTAAGAATCCAACGTCCAGAAAATCTAATCTGTCCGTCGGAAATCATTAATTATTTCTGAGGAACATGGATTTTATTCCGGTAGGTTAATTGTTACAATTTTAGTACCATTCTGTGGTGACTTATTTAAAAGTACGAATTCTAAGCGTCAACTAAGTTACACCAAATGGTTGCACCAAATTTCTAACCGCTGACAATTCGTAAAGGTTTTTAATTCATCCTCGCACTTATTTCGAGTAACATCTTGAGCGAAGTGTGTCATGGCAGTCATGTCGTTCCACTGTTATTCTCAATATTCATTAACAATGTTTTTGACTGTTTCGAGTTTGAGAATTGCTTCATTTTCGCTAATGGCATGAAAATATTTAAGTTACAAGCAAGTTTGGTAACAGATTTTGTAATTGGTATAACAAGTAATATTGAAACAAAATTTCTTACATGATAACGCTGTGAGTTAGACTTCATACGGCACATTAATTCTATAATTACAAAGGCTTAGACTATATGGCTTAGGCTTTATTAAACGTAACTGCTATGATTTTTGCCACCCGCTTACATTAAAAGCCTTGTAAGTAGCGTTTGCTCGATCTATTCTGGAGTATACACCTCACCAACCATTGTTATTGGCGCAGTATGACCATATGTGTATGGACAGGGTGTGTCCCAGTTTTTTATAAATCGAAATCCCAGCTTTTATAAATCCGGTTTTCAAAATCCCAGTTTTGTAAAAAAAAAATCGGATTTCTATGGAAATCGGGGTTTGAAAATTTTTTATAATGAAATAATGAATATTTAGTGAAATAGTTTTACAGGGATCGAAATAAAATATTTCATTTCAAAATGTTGCATTAACATAATATTGCTTTTTTTATTAATCTTGCAACTACAAAATCTTGCAATCCTCTACAATTATTGCATGGCCGGGCCGAATTAAAAAAAAATATTTTTCAAAATCAAGTCTTTAGAACTAGAAGAAAAGAAAACCGTGATTTCGAAAACCGGGATTTTGAAACCAGGATTTTGAAAACCGGGATTTTGAAACCCGGAATTTCGTAGTACCCGCGTATGGAGTATGAACCATTCAGTTTATGCATGAATTGTTGATTTAAATTAATGGTTCTCGGGAACCACAACTTTCGTGATCGATCTCTTCCGATTTCAACGCGGCACCATTTTCGCTACCGAAAATAAAATTCACATTACGATCGGTATGTTGATATTTGCTTTATAAAATCCGGGAATGGTACACTGAGAAAAATGTTGAGTAGTAAAATTATAGGCGAAAAATATTAATTCAATATTGTTTCTGGTTCAAAAAATCAATCACGTTTGTGGATGAATTTATCATGAAACGGGGTTAAGCAAAAAAAAATAGTGTTAAATTAAATTTAAAACTGTTGAACTCCTAACTATACAAATTGTAGAGTTAACAATGGAGCATCGATGAATTTACAATGTTTATTCTGTGATTTTTGACTGATAATAATTTTTGGTTTGTTTATGAAAAATTCGCTATCTTAATGAGTGATTAATTTGTATGTAAACACTAAATTTCCACCTTTTACTTTGTAGGTTGTAGCTTCATAGCTGCAGTAATTATGCGATTACCAAATATTTTATAAGAAATGTTAATAAAAGTTTGAGTTGAGATGATAGTGAAAAACCAAACTTTCGGTGCTCACGCAGGCGGAGAAAATAAATTCCGAATATTAATGATTACAGGCTGTAATTTACAGCAAGCATAAAATGATGACGCATTAATATAGAAAGAGAAACATAAACGCTTATAATACCCCACCCACCCCAAGTGACAATTTTGTACCATTTTTGTTCTACAAATTGTAGAGTTAACAACGAAACATCGATGAATTTACTATGCCCGCTGATAGATTAACAACGTTTCATTTATGATTTAAATATATAAATTGTTGAATTAACAACGGCTCATCAATGAATTTACTATACAAACTAATAAACTAACATTGTAATTCTTATGATTTAACAACAAAAACTGTTGAATTAACTACGATTTATTTTACAATGCATTACTATTTTTATACATAATTTAATAAGAATCGCTAATAGCGCATTTTCATATTTGATGATTTGATGAATTTCAATGGTTTGTTAACAAATTTACAATTTTTTTTCTCAGTGTACATTTAAGTGTTGTATGCGATCTCATTTGGGATTGATTGGACATAATATGTTTTAGTTGTTTTTGATATATGTCTCTTCTTTGAGAGAGAATGACATTCTTCTTCTTTCTGATTTTAGTAAAAACCCAAACATTTAATTTCAGATTACTACCGATGACGTTCTGCATGCTCTGTTGAATGTAAATGTGAATACGAGTTATGGCCTGGCCTGATTATGCAAGTTCACCATATCGTGTTTAAGGAGTGTGCTTGTATATTAGTTCAACCGCTGGCATTCCTTTTCAATTTGACTTTGGGGAATGGAGTACTTACTTCAATTTAGAAATTCAGTTTCATTAAGCCAATTTTCAAGAGTAAACGGAGAAAGGATAACGAAAATTACCGCGGTATTTAGATTTTATCGAGTATATTCCTAAATTATTTGTATCGATGGTCAAGGGTCATATCTTTTCTTTTTTAAATTTTCATCTCTGTAAACCAGCCTCCGTTATACCCGGGCCAGTCAACTATGAGAAATCTTGTTTAATTCCCAAATTTTTGATCTTTAGCATTAGAATTGGGTGATACTGTTGAAGAAGTGTTTACACTGATTTTAGTAAAGCATTCGATAAAATTGATCACTTGTAAAGAAACTGTGATATCTTTCCTTTCAAGGGGATCTATATTTGACGAACCCAACTCAATTTTTTTTTTAAATAACATTTTATCTGACGTTCCACAAGGTAATGATTTTAGACCACCCTTATTTATTGCAATCAAAGATGATGTAAAGCGATGCTTCAAACATTGTGAGTTTTTGATTTATGCTGATGATGGTAAAATCTTAAAAAATTAAAAATTTTCTATGAATGGTGTACTTTGAATAAGCTTTGTCTGAACGTTTCTAAATGAGAAAGTGATGAACTTTTCTAGAAGACGTAATGATCCGGATAATAGCTTATTTTTAAATAGGTTGCTGATGGATCGAGTTCATTCTTTTCTATATTATAAGTGTCTTATTTTCTCGAAATTTATCATTCGCACGTGGAATATGCCTCAATTGTCTGGAACCCGTACTATAAAAATTCCTTTACCCGTAATCAATTCAGAGGCGATTTATGTGGTTTGCCTTAGCAAGAGGCACTTAGGCTGTGGCTTGCTATTGAATATTGAATCATTGTCCGTATAGACAAGTATCTATGCGATCACTCAGATAACGAGGCGTCGCCATTGATCTGCATCGATTCTTAATTTTGGTCGTATATATTTAAACATGTTTTTACCAAGTTCGATTTTAATTTGTCTATATAGGCGAATTTAAAAGGGTTATAAAAAATTTTATCATATAAAATTGAATTGATTTTTCTAAATACCAGATTAATGTTGGCTAAATAAATAAATCTTGACGGAATAGGCCACTATTTGAATGATCCATTCCGTTTATACGTATGAACTATTGATTTAAATTAATAGTTATTCCGAGATTTTATATAAAATATAGTTTAAAGATTTAAACGAAGTGTTTACAGGAAGGTAGAGGTCATTACGTCATATAGAAACCAGAAGACATCAATGACGATATTTCAGGTTGACATTGTGCTCTAAATAATCGTTCGGCCATTTACACATTTGAACCCAGAAGACTAATCCTAACGTACTGATATCAAATGAAACAGGCTATGGCATTTAAGGTTCCAGGAAACCATTCGTTTAAAACTTAAATGTATATTTTGTGTAAAATGAGCCATCGAAGGATGCTATAGTGCCAATTTCAATGCCGTTTTGTAATGAGAAGGGATCGATCACGGTCACGTCACTCACGGTTTAACGACTTATCTTCTTATCTTTTTATCTTTGATATTTAAAGGATAAACACATTTAGAATATTTTTCGTGTCATTTCATAATTTCCAGCGATATGGGATGTAATTAGTATCTGATTAATATTTTTATTTTTTTGTGATGAAATACTGAAATATACGTTTTATATTTCGAATATTTTCCAAATATTAATTTCCCCAATAACCATAAATTTATTTTACCGATAACGCTTTTAAGCTTCAAAAATCATTGGCGTGTTGAAAATTTTTGCCGATAGCTGATAAGTAAAACAAATTAAAATTTTGCCAAGTAAACCATTTCTCCAGAAATTTTGAGTGGCATTGCAAATGCCCAAGTAGCAATTTTTGGGTTCAAAGTGGTTTCAACTCTGGCCTACAACTTAAGTATCAAAACTTGAAAGTTTCAACAACAGTTGCGAAAACTTTACTGATACCTTACGAAACGATAGTGACAACCCAATTTGATTGCTTTTTTTGAAACTTTTACGTTTTATGAATTAAATTTAATTTCAAAAGAATCGAAAAGAATATTATAAACGCTTACCCTACGTTCTCAAACCGTTAGAGGAAACGAAAGTTTTTTTGAATCTTTCCTGGAACATGATTTAAACGTTTTACAAAAAGTTTTAGGTTTCAAAGGACGGTTCAAATGCTGATTCTTATTCGGTTTTTAGAAATTTTCTGGTTTTATAGAATCCGTTAGGAAACGTACTTGATTAGGTACAGAAAACTGAGACGGTTTTTTTGTGCCGGTTTAAGCACTTCTGAAATCGGTTTCAAAAACCAGGATTTTTATAAAAAGTTTCCTTGAATCGTAATCCATTGGTTTGTAAGAAACTATATTTTCAAGAAAAAGTTGGTTGGTTTGCATAAAATTTTTATGCAAATTTGTGAAAATTTGATACCAAAAAATTATTAATTTAATTATAATGCAGTGTCTAGATATTTATTTTTTTTTAAATTCGATTATTATAACGGTACACTTTTACTTTTGATAGTGAATATAACAATGTTGAGTATTTCACTTTAATGACTTGTTGATATGCATATAAGCACATAACAAGAACTGTTCAACGGACACAAGCCACTTATGACAGCAGTAAAACTTCGATGATCCCGTCATACTTACCTGGAATAAACTCTCTACCTATATAAACCTAAAAACCTAGAATAA
This sequence comes from Nephrotoma flavescens, assembly GCA_932526605.1. Taxonomy (NCBI): domain Eukaryota; kingdom Metazoa; phylum Arthropoda; class Insecta; order Diptera; family Tipulidae; genus Nephrotoma; species Nephrotoma flavescens. The sequence goes on along the minus strand of OW052222.1, from coordinate 189,096,486 downwards.
ACATTATCAATTATTTAATACTTACCTTGCTATTATATAAATTCATCTTGAGAAATTAGTTTTTTTTTTTATTATTTAAATTATTACAACTGAATACAATTCATCTATAGTAATTTTTCTTTCTTAATTTAGTCACTTGTGAATGAGAAGACGCCCATTGGCCGGTTCCATTTATATGTTATTTACTGAAGTAGTCTTTGCTTTGGTGTCCTTAATCCATTAAATCAATTGGTTTTGTTCTCTGCAATCGTCTTACTGCATGGGAGGTGTCCAACAAATCACGAAGCTCTTCATTTACGTGTTGATAAATGCGTTGTCCATGTATTACTGCAAGTTTTTTTATTTCTTCTTGGACCGTCGGGATATTTAGATCCCTATGAAGGTCATCATTCCTAATGTACCACGGAGCGTTAACTATACCACGTAGCACTTTGTTTTGAAAAGTTTGTATTATTTTAGTGTTGGTTTTCTTTGTACAGCCTCAGAGCTGTATTCCGTAAGTCCATACAGGCTTTAGCACCTGTTGATATAATAGCAATTTATTTTCGGTTGACAAATCCGAGTTTTTCCCGAGCAGCCAATAGATGTTTCGATATTTGATATTAAGTTCTTCTTTTTTCTTTTTAACGTGCTCTTTCCATCTGAGAATGGTATCTAAGTTCATCCCTAGATATTTAGCCTTATTTGCATACGGAATCTGCTCATTATTAATGATTACAGGTTTGTAACTGACTTTTAGATTAGTAAAATTCACATGCGTGGATTTCGATTCATTGAGCCCGATACGCCACATTTTTGTCCATTTTATGATTTTGTCACATGCTTCTTGAAGTTTCGTTGTCGATTCCTCGATAGTGTCTCCTACTGAGAGAACTGCAGTGTCATCAGCAAATGTTGCAACGGTAACATCGTTTAAATGAGGTAAATCTCTGGTGTAGAGTAAGTAAAGAATTGGTCCCAAAACACTACCCTGTGGGACTCCTGCCGAGATCTTTTTTAGCTCGGAGTATTCATCTTCATATTTCACCCGAAAGTGGCGATTCTCTATGTATGATTTTAAAATCATGTAATATTGTTTTGGTAAATCTCTATGTAGTTTGAAGAGTAAACCTCTGTGCCACACCTTATCGAAGGCCTGTGCCACATCTAAGAAGATACCAGAGCAAACCTTTTTCCTTTCTAATGTATTCTCAATGTCATCTGTAAGCCTGTGAACCTGCTCAATAGTTGAGTGTTTCTCTCCGAAACCAAACTGATATTCTGGGATAAGGTTTCGTTGTTCTATGGTTTTTTCAATCTTTTGAGCAACAGCCTCTCAAACAATTTCGCTAGTGTTGGTAGAAGTGAAATTGGCCGATAAGATTTTCTATCATTCGTGGCTTGCCCGGTTTCGGAATCATTATTACTTTTGCTACTTTCCACTGCATTGGGACATGTTTTTTCCTGAGGATCGCATTGATTATATGTGCAGTAATTTACGGGTCCCTTTTTGAGGCAGCTCCTTTATTATTTGCCCTGTTATCAGATCGTAACCAGGAGCTTTCTTTGCTTTTATGTTCTTAATTTCAGCTTTTAGTTCTTTCAATGATACAGGCCTGATATCTTCGAAATCAGATATTCTGGGCGTATCAGCAGTGTTTTCGTAACTGGTCTGCTGACCTAGAGGTTGAAATGTTTCTTCTTCAAGATGTTCAGCAAACAGGTCAGCTTTATTTCGCACTTCTAGCCCAATTCCCATCGTTTGTTTCGATTGGGGGGATCTGCGTTTTTGGTCGTTTTAACCCTTTTGTTGCTTTCCAGAAGGAATAGTCGGTATCTTTGCTTCATTTTTCACTGCTTTTATGAGTACCTTTAGTTTGATGCACAAGTTGTGTGTCTGCCATTTCTTTCGGGCTTTTCGTTTTTCCTGCCCTAATTCTCTTACTTCTATTGGGTAAATAACGGAGTTTTCTTTCCTGGATGATAATTTGGGGGTGCATTCCCAAGCCGACCATTGTATGACATCAAGGTGCCGGTCTAGTTCCTCTTCTATTTCATATTCACTTTTGATTGGCACTTGAAGTTCTATTTTTTCTACCACTAACTGCTTAAACAATTCCCAATTTTTGTTGTTTGTTAGTTGTGGTGAATTTGTTTTTTCTATTACATTTTCACTAACCGTCATAATAACAGGAGAATGATCAGATATTAGACTTTCATCATTTTCTAAGAAGATGTAGCGTTCCGATATGCCTTTAGGGATGTAGAAATCTATAAGGTCTGGGATTTTGTGAGGATCTGTTGGCCAGTACGTTGGTTTCCCTCCTGAGTAAAATTCACAGTTTGAGTATTGGCCAGCTGCAAGTAATTCCTTGCCTTTTGGAGAGGTTAATCTTGAACCCCAGAAGGTATTTTTTGCATTAAAATCACCTCCGACAGTGAAGTTACTTCCTAATTTCTGGAACAGATTAATGTAGTCTTCTTTTTTTAGGTTATACCGTAGGGGCAATATATTGCAGATATATTACAGGTGTTGTGATGACCAAATTTAACTGTCACGGTAGTTACTTGCATGGATTCCTTTTCTATTTTTAATTCTTCATGATATTTCATATCATCCCTAATAAATATAGCTCACCCTCCTCTTTCTCGTTCTGCAGGGTGTGTGGTATGGTAACAAGTATATCTCCGGATTGATACATAGGAGCTGCTGGTAAAATGTGTTTCTGATATTAAGCATAACGAGTATATCAATTTACTCTGTATTTAGAAATAGTTCTAATTCTTCTAGGTGTTGTGTTAATCCGTTTGCATTCCATATGGCTATTTTTAATGAGTAGTTTTGATGTCTGGTTTCTGTTCCGCAATTATGAGTTGAACTATGTATTGCAAACATTATTTATTTTTAACTATGTTGGAACTTGGTATTTCCAGCAGGTTAAGTAGATTCAGAATTAACTTATTTAGTTTATTCTGTTCCTCAAGGCTATTTAGAATTGCTTGGACAGTGTTTTTGAAATTTTCGGTATCGTTTGCCTCATTTTCTTTCGAACTTGAAGCGGCCTGTGCATATGTATGATTCTCCCTACGCATAGATGATTCGTTTCTTGCTCGATTCTTGTTTGGATGACTTAGAGGGGGTTTGTGTGCCTGATCCCTCATCTTTGTAGCTGCTTGGTAACCTCACATCCTCGGTAGCTAGCTGGATGCTGCCCAGTTCTTCTTTTGATAGTTTGCAAGTTTGTGTTGGGTGCTTTTCAGCACATTTCACACATCTTGGATCGCGTGCCCAATATCGTTGCGTATGGTTAAAGCCTTTGCACTTTTTACATTGGTACTATTCTTGTACTGCCTCTTTTAATAGCTTCGATCTTTAATCGCATGTTGAGTGTGCCAGTTATATTGTAAATGTTTTCTATTTTCTCGGATTTATAAAAACGTTAGCATGAACAGGGGAAGCCTTCTTTTTGAAACGGCTTCTAGTTGGTTCTCTCCGCTACGTCTCTCTTTTTTAATAATGTTTACGGCATCAAGGATTTTAAATCCATTATTTTCTAGATCCTCCATTATTGAATTAATTTCACAGGTCGGATGTAGCCCGCATGCCATGACCTTGATGGGACGATCGTTTTTATTTTTGTACGTGTACCACTGATATTTTTGCGTATTCAGCTTCGTTGACAAGTTTCTGTATGCGTTTGGATTTGAAGTGTTAATCTTCCATACATTATTGTTCAGAGCAGTAATTTTATACTCTTGTTCCGTTACAGTAGTCATTACACTTTGGATTTCTGAGTAGTTCGTTACTCCTACTATGAAAATCGGTGGTGGGGCTTTTACCTTTGTCTGTGCTTCATTTTGTTGAGCTGGTTGCCGTTCGTATGATTTTTCTACCTTATCGACATTTATTGGTGAAAGTGATTTCTCTTTTGGTTTAGCTGGTTGTTGGTCTACAGCTATTTGTTTCTTGATGATTAACTGTTTTCTAGAAACCTCTTTTGAAGTTGATGGTAAAGTTTCTGCCATTTCTGGTGAGTGTTGAGCTTTCCTTTTCTAACTTGGTCTTTTACTCCGTTTCAACATCTAATTTGTTTTTCTTTCCAATTCTTCTTCATCCGTATGGAATGTATTGATGTCATCATCGATTGCAGGATTGGGTTTCGACCCAAGTTCTGCACGTATTTAAACTGCTTTTTTGAGTTCTTCATTCTCTTTCTTTAAAATTGTAAATTCTTTTTTCAATTTAGTTGTAAATTCCTTTATTTGTCGTAGTCATTCACAGAGTTCAGCATTTTCCTTCTCGTACTGAAATATATTTTCAGTTGAAGATCTTGGTAATTTGGAACTTCGTCCAAATGGGTTAAACTATTGGCCCACCCCAGAATCTATTGGGCAAATAATGAATATGTAATATATGTAATAATGAATTTTAATTAATTTTGATAATTATTGGCTGAAGAACACCTATATAAATTCATTCACGATCATGATAAATTTATACTCTTACATTCAAGAAACATATACACTTACATTTTATATCACATAATATTACATTTGATCTAATATCACTTCAAATTTAAAATTGTTTCAACTTGGTTTTCTAAAGGATATTTTGATACTTATACATTAATCTAGCACATCACATGAAATCATTTTTCATTGCACACATTTATTTCTAATTGGTATTTTTAATTAAGCAGTAACAGTAGTCCTATTTTTAATCAAACATCACGGTCGTAGTTTAATTAAAAATAGGACTACTGTACATTTTGCGATATTTTATCGAAGTCTACGTCTCTTTCAGCTAGAATTAATTTGACTTCTGTTTCAATTATCAATTATTTCGTCTTTATTGCTATCACAGCCTACTAGAATACATTTGACCGATATCTATTTCACTTATTTTTGTTCTACAATCGAAAAAAAACTGTTTGGTGATAGAAACACAGTAGAAACATCACAATGTTGCAATCTAGCAGGCTGGTAAATGGTATAAAAATTGAAACAGAGATAAATTTTATTCTACCGAAACGAGAAATAAACTTCGATAAATTATCGAAACATGGTGAGGTGATGTTAGAACATCCCAGCACAGATAACATACTTACGTTTTGATTATAAAATTGTTTGGCACAAATGCCCACTAAAAATAATGTGTTTCACTACTAAGCATGTACTAGACGAGTTTACGACTACATATATTATTTCACAATTTAATTAAATAATGTATTAAATATTATTACTTTAATTTATTATTATTTTTGATTTCATCTACATGGCACTAATTTTAGGAAATAACTTAATTCTTTACTAATCGAAATTGTTTCCTTCTCTGTTCATGATGGTTTCCAAGGATACGGCATATATAAAAAACTAGTATAAAAGCAAAAACAAAATCGTACCTAATGTGCCTAAGCAGGTTTTCCAAAATGGATTCTGGAGCGTTTGAAATTTGTTTTAAAGTTGATTTTACATTACGGTTTCTGATGAGTATTTTTAAAATATTTTAAAACTAAAAAAAAACTTAAAAGTGTTGTTCGAGACAATAAAAACTGGACCTAAAGCGTAACAAAATTACTGACAAATTAGAATTTTTAATGCGCAAATATTTAGTTCCACAACCGTTTTAAATAAACCGATCACATTATATTTTTATTGATTAATTTAAGTTTTACTAACACCTTTAAATACCGTTCCGAAAACGTTTTAAAATGACCAAATGGTTTTTTAGAAATGTAGGTTTTATTTTGTTGCTTATTCATGAATAATGTACACCATATAAAATCGTAACAACTAAATATAAGCAAGGGAGTTTGTGTTCGGAAACTAAGATGTACCTACTCTGTGTTTTGAAATTAAACAAACTTTTGTATCTATTCGATTCTCGTGAGTTTTAGTTATATTTCATGATTTAATCATAAAAAAACTTTATTAATTCTTCATTTGAAAAGTTGCCTTTGACTTTCATGTCGTGGCACGTGTTTTTTTATATTTTGGAAATTTTTGTTTTATTTTCAATATTAATAAAATTAAAGCTAATATAAATTATTGGAAGCTTGAAAAAGAAAGAAAAGAACCAAGCGCACCTTATAGGTGTCCATTTCAGATTGTGAGACATAAAGCCATCCAAATAGATTGGTAGAACGCGATAATGATGATCCTCTTTCGTTATGCATTCTTTTGAATTCATACATACGAATATCTAGACGAAGTGCAGAGAAAACAATTCAACACGGAAAACACAATGGAAGCTGAAAGCAATTTTTATTTGTTGGAATCCCTGGACTACGCACCACCATATAAATGAGCTTTAAGCTCACAATGGGGTGTGTAGTCTAAAAATTGTTGAATGAAACTAAATAAATAAATAATATTTTATACACTGATAATTTCACAGTATTAACATATTATATATAATATGTAAGACGTGTTCTTTTTTCTCTTATCCTATATCGTAATTAAATTTGTTGGCATTGTGTCACTTCTGTCGTTTTTTCGAACTTCGAAAAAATATTCGAATTAATCAAGCTGTTCATGATTTTTGGTTGTCACCAACTGCCAAGTAGGTATATAAAGATATATTTTTTGGTTTATTGTAATAATTTTAATTATTTTTTACTTAATTAAATACATTTTAGTGTTAAATTATTTATAATTTTATATATATATACACAAGAACGATGATGTATTGATGGTCAGTTGTGGTAATTGAAAGCTAAGTATCGATCTTCGCGATTCAAGAAAATAAAGCAGATGAACGACATGAATAAAATACAAAGACTAGATATGAATTTTATACAAATGGACGCATTATATATGAGTTAATGATGGTGAATTCACAGTGCTACTGGATAGAGGTACGTTGGATGTCTTAATGTGTCACGATTCGGTCGATAAGTAGGAAAATATAAAAAATATTTTAGCGAAATTGATCGCGTTATGCAAAGTAGAACATTAAACGTTTTGAATTAGGTTGAATTTCTAAAAGTATTTTTGTATTGTGTTTCAGATTAATAGGTCGATATGTTTGTATATCTTTGCCGCAGCAGCACATTCTTGCCATTCTGTTGGAGTATTTTCCGCAAAATAATTGGATTATATCGTAAAATTACATCGTAAAAAATACCTATGGATTAGAATCGAACATAATGCCATGGTCTAACACTTAAACGGGGCGGCATGTACTTACCACCGGTAACCAAAAAATACGACAACAGTAACATGAAAACATTTTCATTGTAGATGGCTGATGAAACCAACCATGATGAACTTTAGATTTTTAATTAGGAACTATATTGAGAACGGTGAACTATACAACGTTTCTAACATTTTTAATAATGAAAACAACTAACAAACCACACTAAAAATTAATTGAGGACATGTTTTGACTATACATGACAGTACTTATTTACTTTTTTATTTTGACAAATAACCTACAGTATTATTTTTTCACTAGCTGTGTTGGTTTTCGAATTTTTTTCGAACTTGTACTAAAACAGTTAACTTCCTTCTTGTCTTATAGATCATGTTTAGTACATAAACTTCACCCTTTATCCCACCAGACGTCAGCTAAATACGGGGTACATTTTCAATGTTTACATTTTTTTTATATGGAGTTTAGGCGAAAATAGACTTGATAAAATTTAGAATCTTTGTATGAAAAGTGCCAAATTTCGATATTCAAAATAAAATTATTTAATTAAAACACAATTAGACATATATTTTTTGAAAAATATTAATTAGTAACCATTAGGATATGTGTGGAAATAATGTTTAAATAGCAACAAGTTTTGTAAATTTGTGAGGTTATATCGAAATGTTTATTGACATTTAGTTATGTTGAATTGTAGCTAAAGAAAATTTATAATGGTGAAATATTGCTGTGTGCCCCAATGTACAAACAAGTTTGTGAAAAATTCTGGAATACGTTTTCATGTCTTTCCGAAAAATAAAACAAATTGTAGGAAACGGTTGTCATTGGAAGGCGCTGGGATTGTTTTTGTTGTATACAATTTCTGATCAAGTTGGGTTTGTTCCCACAATTGCAATCTATAATTAATTAATATATGTACATACATAAGTCATAAATATAAATGCAATACAAATTCATTTAGAGTATATGTACCTCTCATTTAAAACAGTTTTATTGCCGCTCAGTTAATGTATGAAAATATTACTTCAATTATAATTAATTAATCTATTAACTGTATTGTATGTAGGTAATAAATCTACATAGATTCAATGTTAAACTTACCAATATTTTCTTTATTTGCCATCTTAAAATTAGAATTTGTGTTGCCTGTTCTTGAAGGCTTCTTGAATCTTAACGTCGACCAACCAAAATAAACAATTTGACATAACCTCACAAAACTTCAATAATTGTTAAAGTTTGTACATCATTTTCTTAAATATCCAAGTAATATTATTTATACATTTTTTTAAAAAATCATCTATGCATATATTATAAATAAAAAGCATTAGTTTTAGCATCGAATCATACTACATTTCATTAATTTTTTTCCAATTTTGTAATAGCCGTTTATGCCTAAACTCCATATAAAAAAAATGTAAACATTAAAAATGTACCCCGTATGATATTGACATCTGGTGGTACTAAATTGAACAATTATCACGATCTATAGAAAAAAAAATTGGAACACGATTTTACATGACAGTGTGCAATATTGATACTATTTAATATTTGGTATTAATAAAAATTAATTAATCTAAATATTAGTTTTACACTTTTCCATACTCTTCGGAGATGGATTTTATAGACAAATAAAATACGATATACTTAGAGATGATCTTTTCAGAGTCACGATTACAACTGTACTTATAAATTTTATATTTTAATAAAGCAAGATTGATTCTGTCTTATTTTGCAAATAATTGCATTTTTACTTAAATTACACAAATTATATTTTTTCGTTCTAATTTAATTATTGAAATTCTATATAGATTTCCTTTAATGAAAGAACCCAATTAACATTATTAACATGATATACCCAAAATAAAAGTGTGTCATGTGCATTTTTATCATTTTTATATATGTAAGGTGTAATTTCCTGACACGTAACTCGTGTGCTGTGCACTTCCGGTTATTTCTTTTGAAAGTCTTCTAAGAATTCGCAGGTTAAATTGCCAAAGCAATACTAACTCGAGTTTCAATTTTCATTGAATCCTTGCATATTTTTTTTTATAACACATAGGTAAATTTGTACGACAGAGCTTTGGAGCCGTAAAATATTATGAAAGTAAATTTTTAAATGAATTGCAATTCATATAACGTCATTAATTTCTGGCACCGTTAAGCAGCCCGCTTTGAAATAGAATGTAATTTGTATTTATGTTTATATACAAAACTTGTCCAAATGTAAGTACAAATCGTATACCATAAACAAATTCGAAGGTTAAACAATTTACTTAAGAATAAAGAAAATTAATAGATTTCCAACATATCACAATAATTTATTGTTCCAATAAACATAAATTTTGCTAATTGCCGCTTGCATTCGATAAACGAAGGCACGATATAAGCTAATAAGTATATATCATATAGGTTTTGACATCGATATGCAGATAATTTGCACTGTATATCATATCCACTTATATAATAATTTAATCACGTTAATCTATTTAGCCTCAATCATGGTAACCGTACACAGGCGCGCGAGTAATATATAGAGAAAAAAAATTAACTTGCACGCTGTCTTGCGGTTGGTTGGTTTGGTTAATTTAATAAAAAATAAATATGAATACAAAATCCTGTTTTTAACAACTTCAATTTAAATATATCATCGTTTTTATGTATTTTGAAAACAATAAACGAATATTAAAACGATGGGCAGTGGGAAAAACTATGAAGACACACACGAAATACACCATACCGCATTCACAATTATTATTTTTGTTTAGTCCCACCTATCATGTATACGAGGTGTGCTTCTTACAGGTATCCAATTAGTCTAGCGGTACGATTTTAGATTTCAATTTTTCATATTACATATAAATATGTATATTTTATTAATAAATGATAACCGTATTTTAAAAGATTATAGCGTTAATTCAATTTAGCGCGCGAGAGTTTAAATGATGGAGCTAAATATTTAATTAAAGAACTTGGCTCTTGATTGGTTAAGTATGGAAAGTATCTTATTGATTTAAATAATAATTTAAACGCGTGAATATGCTAAACAAAACAAATAAATAAAATAAAATGATTGAAATTACTTAATAAAGAAGCGCTACTCTTAAAGACAGTGGCGGAGAAAACAACCGATCCATTCACTCAAATCAATTCTATTTAATAAAGAAGAAATGTTTTGGGCAAATTGCTATAAAATATAATAAACATTTTTGACATATTTTTGGTTTGTATTGATAGAATCCGGTAAAAATTGTAGATCACAAAATTAAGGTAAATAATTAATTAAATACTCGTATAATAAATAATATTAATAATTCCCAACGACCAATCACATCTCCCTAACCGTACGCGAGGAGTCACCATCAACATTATTATTATTTTTTTTTTAGTATAATACAGGGGGTTTATAACTACAATGATGACTGGTTCTAGTTATATGTACTAAGTTAAGCGCGATTTAGATGACGAAAAAATGTTGGCCCAGCAAAAAAAGAAGAGTTAGGTATATGTATTAAAATTTTACTGTGTATGACAAGAAAAGAATACAATCGTGCAAAAATTTTGCTGTGCGTTTTTGTCTTTTTTTTTAGCAAATGCTGCCATAAAATAAAAATACTGCCATAAAATATAATCGACCCGAGTATATTTTATGGCAACAAATATTAATTATGGCAGCAAAAACATAAAAAAAAATTATTCAACCAATCAGCGAATAGACGTCAAAATATTAAAATTGTAACAAGCAGCACAATGCGTTGTAAGTACATATACAAATATTTATTTTTCTATTTTTGTTTTGATTCATACTTAATTATTTATTATATTTCAGCAAAAAAAGTGATTATTAAACACATACAAAAGGTAAATTATAAAATATCGCCAACACCGGGAAGATATGGTAATAAAATTAATCATTAAATGATTTTTAGGTTATGTTTTTATTTTGTCTATACAATTTTTATTTGCAGACACAGGATACATCGAGGATGAGGATTTACATGCTCCGGCTCCTTCATCTGTGGGTTCACAGGTTGAGTACGGTAATTTATTTTAATAAATTTTGTTTAAACACTAAATTAAATTATTTTATCCATCTACATTCGTATTGCAGACGCTGAATATCTATATAATAATATGGATGATAATTTTGAGGCTTCCATGGATAATTTGGATGACACCGGTTAATTACGGTAATGTACTTTAATGCATTTTTGTTGAAACATTTAATTTATGTTATGCATTTACATTCTTGTTTCAGAAAGCGAGTTACGGGAAAAAGAAGTAATCATAGGTGAGTACGAAATCTCCGATGTTATATGTATATTCTTACGATTTTTAAAATTTTAGATGATCTCATAGAAGCATTTCGGCTGTATCCGTGTTTGTGGGACCTCATGTCCCCGGACTATAAAATAAATACAGTGCGTACTCGTAGTTGGGAGGAATTTGCCCATTCCTTAAGTAAGTTATGCCATCATTTAGAAATGTACCAACTTTCTTTAACCTTAATCTATTTTTATACAGATATGACAGCGGCCGATGTCCCAAAACTAAAGAAGAAATGGGAAACAACAAGGGCGAGCTACGCTCGATCAAAGAAAGGGACTCCAAGCGGCAGTTCACGGGATTCGAAGCCCTATAAATATAGTAGGGCCCTTTCCTTCTTTGATGACCAATTTCAACCAAGACCGTAATTGATAACATTAAACTCTTTGTAGAATAATAATTATAATAATTTTTTTCCTTTTTATAGAACATCATCATTCTCAAACTATAGTACGAAGGATATGAACGAGAACAGTGAATTTAGGACCAGTCCTATACCAATAAAAAAAGTAAGTAATATTATTTTATATCAATGTGTATATTTTTAGTATGTTGATTTTTTTATGTATATATTTTTAGGAAAACATGAAACAAACCTGGCCCGCGATAATTTCAAACTAAAAGAACGAGCTCTTGAAATATATAGCAGTAAGACCGCTCAACCAGTTAAAGTGCGAAGGGCCGAGGATGTTTTCGGAAAATATATTGCCATGGAGCTAAAAGGATTCACTAAAGCCTACAACATCCAAGCTCAACTAAAAATTGTTCAGCTAATGGCAGAGCTAAAACAAAAGCAATTAGGTATTATAAATATATATATATTAAAAACGATTTAAATAATTTAACTTTAATTTAATGATCCTCCAAACAGATGAACAACTTGAAATATGAAGCAATAAAAAATGAAATAAAAAATATTTTTAATTTAATTTATTTTAAAAAATTCATATTTAACCAGACTAGGGCCCGACATTCCATCAAATATTAAAAGTATTAATACAAAACATTTAAATATTTATACTAACTAAATTTTGTCCATTTGCCAAGGTAGAGCTCCGTCAGAAATAACATATTCTGAAAATTTATCGCGGCTTTCCTTAGGCTGTTTGGTACCATTAAAATGTTTTGTATTAATACTTTTAATATTTGATGGAATGTCGCTTCGCCAAGTTCCATTATTAATCCTACCATGCGCGTCTTCCACCTTCCAGTTATGAAGGCAGACACACGCGCAAACTTTTTTTTCTGCTGTATCAATTTGTAAAATTTAATTTTAATAAAGTAATTGTAAAATACAGAACATCAAACACTTATACGTTTGCTATTATGGGCTGTCTAAATATTCTCCATCGAGTTACTAATATCCCAAATGAATTTTCAACGATACGACGAGCCCTTGACAGTCTATAATTGAAAATTTTCTGGGGTATTGTTAGTGGAATTTTCGAATAAGGCTTTAACATATTCTCGTGCAGACCAAACGCGTCATCTGCAACGAAAGCATATGGGACATTTTTTATAGCAGTTGTCAAATCCGATGGCCCTGGTATCCTAAACAAAATAATGCAAAGTTAATAATTTATTTTACCTGCTGAATTATTTATACTTACGGTAATGAATTCGAAAAAAATTGTTTTCCAAACGTGCTATTTCGGAAAATACCCCCATCGCTCTGTCTGCCAGCAGCCCCTATATCACACATCATAAAACTGTAGTTATGATCGCATATCGCTAACAATACAAGTGAGTGGAACCTTTTATAATTAAAAAATAAAGATCCACTATACGACGGAGCCTATAGGTAAATGAAAATTTAGCTTCTTGCTTGTTTTAATGTATGTATATGAGTGAAAATTTAAATACCTGTATACAAATGTGTTTGCCATCTATAGCACCAATACAATGTGGAAAATTCCAGCGCTCTTCAAATCCTTTTGCCACTTCGCGAAAGTTGTTCTCATTTATTTTTGGAAATACTTTAGATTTTATTAAATTAATGATGGCGTGCGTGGTATCCTTAATTATAAAATAAACTTTTTTGTGATTCACCGGTTGCCAAATATCTGAATAGCATATACATTAAATTAATGAAATGTTATGTGCAAAATGTGAATTCTCATTCTTACCTGAGTGAAATAGCCAATCTTGCACTTGGCTCTATGCTTTTCCGAATCAAATCTTGTTTTATAATTACAGGCCCAATTAAATTTAGAAGTTCGTCGAACTGAGATGATGTCATTCTCATGTAGTTGTAAACCAACTCTGGATCATTTTGTTTTAAGGACAGAAAAACGCTTTGAAATGATCCAGATTGGTCCCGTTCTAGGTAATAAGGCCGAGCCCAATATTTTTTTTTCGTTTTGGATGGTAAATCTTCTTCATTGTCACTTTTGAAAATTATTTTAATTAATAAATTATCTTCATCAATTTCACTCTCACTAAATACAATTTGTAATAACTGATTATTATTAAGATTATCCATTGTATTCTAGTTTTTAATTTTTTAATTTTAAATCAATTTTAAAATGTTTTTGCTTCACAAAACAATCTAATGTCAAAAATTATAGCGTCCAATTAAAAGCCATCAAAAATTTTATAAGGCATCCATTTTTTTTATATTTCTTTCTCAATTCAACTAATGCGAAAAATTTGTATTGTGTGCAGCTCTAAACACAAAGCAAAAATTATGCTGGGCCAACATTTTTTCATCATCTAAATCTCTAAAATCATCATCTAAAAATTATACGCCACCTCAAAAAAGGAGAAATCGTCATCATTTCTATCATGATAATTTATGAATGAATGTGTGTTTTTCAATGTATTGATAAATTTCTTTGCATCAAATATCATGACTGGGCAATTTTGTTATCATGATAGTTATTTTGAAATGTTAATGTTTTTAATTGTCAAAATAATATTTTTTTTTTTTGGGATTTATTTTATTTGTTTGGCTTGACGGTCCCTATCCACATCACCAAAACACAAAAATTATAGTATAAAAATACGAAAATTTTAAAAATTAAAGTATAAAAATAATAATGAATAGACAAACATTGCAAAAATTACAAATTTTTAAAAAAAATGAAGAACTAGAAAAAAAGGAAAACTTAGAAAGAAAAAACGAGAGTTTTTTGTCAATGCGTTCTTGGGGAAAAAATGCTCTATATCTTTAGAAGAAAACCTCTTAAAAAGTTTACTGTGGCGAAATAATAATAAAATTAACGTAAATTTCACGAGACTCACATATGAACAGTTTAGTGAAATATTGGTAATAGTAAGCACTTCCTATGGAGGTAATAATAAATTAAAAATACATACATACATATACCATTACAAAAATGTACTTTATGTTTTAGGTTGAATCTGATATACATAAACTAGATACATCTTTTCATCAAGCAGTGAGTGCTCGGGTTCGTCTAGCCATAACCCTTACTTATATCGCAACTGCGGAGATTCATACCACTCATTGGAGTACCTGTCGCGGGTTTCACGGAAAATCATTTCGTGATTTATTCCCGAAGTTCTTACGTCTTTATATGAGCGTTTACAGCCTAAATATTTAAAAGATCGATAACATATAGATTACAGATCGATAACATATAGTTACATGTTCCCATTTAAAAATGTTTCATTTTATTCATGTTTAATAAAACGCAATTCTATTTTAGATGGATATCACAACAGATGGATGCCAAGAAATTGTCCAAAATTTCTGGAATATCTTAATTTTTACTCATACACTTGATGCCATTGACGGAAAAGCTATTCGAATACTTCAACTTCCTAATTCTGGATCCAACTTTTTTTAATTTTAAAGGCTTTCACAGCATCATACTATTGGCCATTGTCGATGCTCACTCTCGATTTTTGTTTATAGATGTAGGGGCAAATGGAAGAGCATCTGACAATACAGTGTACGAAAATACAAATTTATTTAAAAATCTAAATAAATTAAATATTCCTGAAAAAAGTTATTTAGAAGGTAAAATTATGCCGGTACATAATTTTTTTTATAGCGGACGATGCCTTTAATCTTGATAAGCATACAACAAAGCCGTGTACTAGATGTCCAACATTGACAACAAAACAAAAAATTTCCAATTATAGGCAATCCCGCGCCAGATTGACTGTAGAATGCGCTTTTGGTCGGCTTGCATCTCGGTTTCGCATTTTGCATCGACCAATGGGCAATGGACCTTAAAATCGAAATAATTGATTTGGTAGTAAAAGTCTGCGGCGTGCTTCACAACTATTTAACTAAACCAATAGAAGCAACTCTGAATTGTGATGATATGCAGCCAACTACATTGCCAGCAACATTTTCAAATATGATAGTGGCAGATCAACCCAGCAATTCTACCAGATTACTACATACAATGAGGGACACAATTGCCAATTTTTGTGTTGGAAAGAGTGACTTACCAATTCAATGGCAGAAAATTAAATAAAATCATTTATACTTCTATAAATTTAAAATAATAATAATCCCGATTTGTGCCTTGCATTGTATTCGGATCTACCACCGTTAATTATAATTACCAATAAAAAGTCATTTACATATTAGTAAAAAATACAAAATAATAAAACATAAATCAAAATAATAAAATT
This sequence comes from Nephrotoma flavescens, assembly GCA_932526605.1. NCBI lineage: Eukaryota > Metazoa > Arthropoda > Insecta > Diptera > Tipulidae > Nephrotoma > Nephrotoma flavescens. Next base: position 189,080,420 of record OW052222.1, on the reverse strand, counting down.
CGCTTAAATTTCGTCAAGGTATTCGATAATATAGTCTTCATCAATTAGACAAGCGTCATTCGCAGCAGTTTGAATTAAATCGGATGGGTCATATTTATATCCTAACCAAGAGGAGTATTTGTGTGGAAGAAAAATGATAAAAAATATTCTTTACATTTTTTCGTGAAATCTTTAAAATGCGATTAAATGAATAGGAATATTATATTGGTATGTATGTCTCTTTTTAACAAAGAGCGTAAAACAAAAAATGAATAAAACACGCCTAGCGTATAAAACAATATAGATTTAAATGCGACACGAAAAAATAAAAGATAAACGACTATGATTATTCTTCTTCTTCTTTCGATGCAGTTCTTTTCCCATCACCTATTTGTATCCCCTCCAGTTTTATGATATTTTTAAAATTAGGTTGGATACCGAAGAAACAAAAAATTAATTTTTGGGAAACGACACAAATATTAATTTAATCAGATGAACTAGTTTTGCGATAGTAAATATTCTATCAAAAATGTAAATGATTTTTAATTTCTGTTTTAAAATTATGTCAACTAAAATCATTTTACAATTATTAAAATGAAACTCCAATACAAATCTCTAAATGTGCAATGCCAAATTTCGTTTTAAAATTTACCCAACCAATAGTTTTTCTTATTCAAGTTAGTTAGTTCATGCTGAAAATTATTTCCCGATCTTCAATAAGAATAAATAAACATAAAAATCTGTATATCGATTTTGTCTCGTGAGTTACTCATTTAAAATGAGTGAAGCAAAAAAAATCGAATACGTACAATGTGTATAACACACAATTATGGCTTTGTGTTTGCATTTTTCTTTTGTTCGTATTTGTGTCATTTGTATGATGGTCAGTATCAAAATAACGCAATCCGTGCGAATCGGTTTAATTGTTATTGTGCTTATTTCCTTTTCTCAGCACATTACGTCTGCTCTCGAGCTGTGGAGTGTCATTATTTAACATGGTATTATATTTTATATTAAATTTTTTTTTATCATAAATTAATTTTATGCTACATTTATTTTAAATTTTAAAAATAAAATGTTAACTAAAAAAAAATTTAAATACATAAGCAACACAAAAATATGGCGTTTACAATGATTAACTCTTTGAGTGCCAAAAAGCGCGAATGTGCTCCTCAATACACTAGCCGAAATCATGTCGGCTCTCAAAGGGTTAATATGAATAAACAAAAAAAGAATGACACGTGACTTGCATATGCAGTAAAACAATCATACGCACGAAACTAACACAAACACAAATGCTACTACTATTGCTTTTCGGTTACACTCATTTCGTTTCACACATTTCGAGACAAAATCTGTATACTGAAATTTATACATTCAATGTCATTGAAGGACATTTATATTTTGTTAAAACGACGATGTCGAATTATCTTTGTTTTGCTTGATCCTTCGTAAAGCAATATTGTTCAGTCGCTTAATGTTGTGTTGGTTAGTGCATTCCAACATTTGCGTGTTTTTTTTATTTTATTTCGTTAAAATAATATAAGTATGCAATTGGAAAGCACTAATTGTCTTTTATTGTTTGTTGTATAGAATTTAGAAAATGTAACACACACATAAACGATTTTTGTATGTAACTTTTAATCTACACATGGTCCTATTTCATTCCATTTGGATTTTAATAAATATCTAAAACCTTATGACGAAGGGAGAAACCAGATCATTTAAAATCAGTTCCGCTATTCTCTATATTACTCGTATGTATACGATCTACACGTGCATCTACTACTTTTACATAGTCATATAAATGTATGTTTGTATGTTTTATATGCGCGTTTTCAAATTTGATTTTTTTTTGAATTATTGTATATACCACACGCAATAAATGATAATTCCAAAATGTTGTCATACCTAAATTATTTAGTACTATTTATTGTAGCTAAATTTGATTCATAATTATTCCAGTCTATATTGTGATTTTCAATATAAACAGTTGATTTAGTTTTCATTACGAAAACAAAACAAATACCAATGCCTGATAAATCATGGTATATAAACTTATAGAAAACCTGCATACATATAAATAAATAGTTTTTTTTTGGTTTTTGTGTGCGTATATGTATATTGTGTACTTCGGTTTAATTTTTCTTGATTTGTTAAAAATTAAAAAATTACCACTATTTCATCAATACTTTCAAAATGCAGCTCTCCTACTCTCGTTTATAATAAAATACTCCGTTATTTCAATACCAAATAGTCTGCTGCGTGTTTAATACATAGCAAATAAGAAAAAACAAATTTTTAGTTTTTTTTGTATATTATACAGTAAGTGACTTAAGATTTTTAAAGTATCGATTTCCAATGTTTATAAATCTTTAAAATAAAAATTAATTTTTAAGTGACTTACTGTACATAATATCGACATAAACTAATATAAATAAAATGAACAAAATACAATGAAAATGTTAAGCCCCGCCTTTTAATATTTGTATTATTTTTGTTTAGTTTTTGATTATTTACCCTCCAAAATACGAAACGAAGTAAAACAGCAGGAGTCATAAACAACAGAAAGAAACAAATGTATATTCACCTTTCATAACTTCGCATTAAAATCTCAAAACAAATCCGAAATTTAAATGCATACACATGGTTTTAATGATGACAATCTCTCTCTTTTTAAATTCTTGCTCAGTGTCCTAACTTTACATCTTCTAAGATCTTAATACGTTTTTCTGGAAATGATTTCTTTGATGGTGGAGGCTTTACGTTTAATTTAGAATTGTACATACTATTTAAAGTGAAAGATGGTGAAGTGATGGTTGAACTGGCTTCAAATCTGTATGACAACGACTATGATAATTCATACTTACTTATACACAATCAACTTCCCAACCACTCCATACTTTTTCTTTCCTTTAACGCTGGATCGCGGATAAATTAGAATTTTTAATTTTGAATTATAGATGGAAGATCTGCAAGAATTTTCCTACGAATGTGTATTTAATTTGAGATATACTGAAATAGACCAATGTACGGAACAATCACAACAAAACCATTACAATAAAACAACAACAACGTAAAATATAAAAGTAATTCGTACACAACGAAAAGTTAATTGGTAAAAATGAAGTATATATGGAGAATATGAAAGAATCGAATTTCGTACGCTATGCAGTAATTCGCTAGTAGTACAACTACATGGTATTGTTCTATATATAGACAATATTCCTATGTAAAAATATCAACGTCAGTCGCCGCGGCCTGATGAGATGACTGATTTTTTCAAATCAATAATCTCATTAAGTTCGAAACTGATTGTTGCGATTCTTGCAGATCTTCCATCTATAATTCAAAATTAAAAATTCTAATTAAAATTTTATTTAATAAAAGCAACTTACTTCGTTTTTATCATTTTCGGTTACCTCCTCAGATTGAAAACTACTTGTTGTTTTTCTTAAGACAATCACTTCGTCCAGGAATTTTATTTCTTCAAATGAAAACCATTTTGGGTTCACTCCATCATAGGCACTGCCCGATTAGTTTTTATCCTGTAATCTTTTTTTTTTGTTGTACGTAAGTATTTCGTAGGTTACGTATTTTCTTTTTAATTTCTTCTACATCTATGTTCAGTTCTTCTGAAATTTTTGCAAGTGCAGAATTTTTCAAATCAGTTCTTCTATAACTTCTGGTCGAAATTTTCCACAAACACTCATTTTTTCTATATAAATCGATTAATTTAACCGTACTTTCCGTCGAAAAGAGTGACATATTTATTAAATAATAAAGGGGTTTCCAATAAGAGTGATATGATTTCTTTAAAAAAAACACACACTATAATTGTTAAGGAAATTGAAATGTTTTTTATTTAATGTGAAGTACAGTCGATACAATTAAGTTCTGAATAAAACGTCATTCAAATGGCCTCCACGACTTCTTCTGTAGGAACGAATTCGATGAACCCAATTTTCGAGCACTTTTTCCACTAAATCAAGTCGTATGTCATGAATAGTACGTTCAATATTGACTTGTAAAGCTTGAAAAGAGTTTGGTTTATTGCTAAAGACCAATGACTTCAAATAACCCCACAAGAAATAGTCTAACGGTGTTAAATCACAACTTCTTGGAGGCCATTCAAACTCCAAACTTTTCTCACAATAATTCAATTATTGCACTTGCTGTGTGGCACGTAGCCCGGTCTTTTTTGAACCAGATGTTGTCAAGATCAACTTCTTCCAATTTCGGTCATAAAAAGTTGGTTATCATAGATCTATACCGATCTTAATTAACAGTAACGGTGTTACCAGCTTCATTTCGAAAAAAATACGGGCCGATGATTCCGCCAGACCAAAAACCACACCAAACTGTCATTTAGGTGAATGTATTGGTTTTTCATGAATAATTTGTGGATTTTCTTCGCACCAGAATCGACAGTTTTGTTTATTTACCGCACCAGTCAGATGAAAGTGAGCCTCATCGGAGAAGACGATTTTCTTAAAAAAGTCGTTATCGTTTTCAAGTTCCAAGGCAAAATCAGCAAATTCACGACGTTTACGGTGGTCCAATGGCTTCAGTTGTTGAGTGAGAACAATTTTATACGGACGCAAACCCAAATCCTTTCTCAAAATCCGCCAGGTTGTGGTTTAAGACAATCCCAATTCTTGAGAACGTCTTGGAATCGATTGCGGTCTTTAGCAACACTTGCCTGAACGGCAGGAATATTTGCATTACTTCGAGCGTTTCTTTGTCTTATTGGCACTTGAACATTATGTATGAAAATGTACGCTCAAAATTTTCAACAATTCGACGAATACCGAGCTCACTTGGACAATTATTATGACTATAAAATGGCAAAAGCGCACGAAAAATTGCAATTGGAGAACGATTATTTTGATAATAAAACTGAATAATTTGTAAGCGTAAATCTCACCATGATAAAATTGTAAACATTATTGAATACAATGAAACAAAAAAATGACAGATCATAACATATTACAAATGACCAAACGTCACTTAAAAATCATATCATTTCTATTTTAAAACCCTATATAAACTAGAATAACATAAATAAAAAACAAAATTTAAAAATACGGGGTTTTTCAGTTTTAATGATTTATAAATGGGTATTGCCAATAAGTCTTTAGTCTAAAATGAATATTTATAATGAGGAAAACTAACCTCAAAACTTGACATTTCGTAATAATTTCATAATAATTTATCGTGAAATAGCCTCCTAATAATTTGCTGATAGTGTCAAAATTTATATAACATACTTACACATACACTGACATATTTGATATCATGATAGAAAATATCAATGGATTTGCATAGTGTAGACGCCGGGTAAAGCAACCAGATATTAATGTGGGTTAGTACCAGATAAAATGTTGCTTATCATAAATACTGGATAGAGTATTTAAGAATATTAAAATAAAAAATAAATTAAATTTATATAAAAATAAAAAAAATTAAGTTTATTGGTCTATCGGCAACATTCTTGTAATAGGCTCGTTCTGACCATAAGCCGTTCTATGAGGAGCAATTCTATAAGCAGGTACCGTTCTCAAAACACTGAGCATTTACATTAAAAATTATCTTTTCAAGTAGAGCTGAAGAATCTACCCCGCCAAATAAAAGGTGATGAATGAAAACGATGTCTGCAATAGATCTTCGCTTACTGACTGGCTTTAAGCTCCAAGCGGTCAAGATAATGAGGCAAGTTGTAAATGTCCACGGAAATCCCCACAGAGTAAAGTGCGAAATATACGTTGTAGAGCTTTAATTCTTCGTATGGACACTTCATGGTATGGGGTCTAAAATCTGATTAAATACTAAAGCAAAGGCCGAACAAATGTCATATAAATAAGCCTCGCAACATAAGGGTTCAAAAAAGTTTTAGACTAGCTTTTGATAAATCCAAGGAAAGAGTTTGCTCTATTGACAATAAAATCGACGTGATCTCGAGATTGATGTATACTCCCGACTAATTGAATTCGCAAGTTTTCTAGAGTATATGTAATGGACTGACATTTACTCACATTCAGATCAAGATTATTTTCAGCACACCAAGTTATCTAGTTATTAAGGTCATTTTGTATAGATTAACATTCAAGAAACTTGAAATTTGTTGGTAAATGTTCATATCGTATTCATAAATGGAAGTTGACGGGTTTTTAATCACAAAATCGATGCTGGTGATGGACAAAACGAAAAAATAGGCCCAAGATGACTGCCTTGTGGAACTCCGGAAGAAACTATAAAAGAAGCAGATATTGATGACCTATAAGATCACTTGATACCTAAATTCACTCAGATAAGAATCCACCCATAGTAAGAGTTGAGGTGAGAAACCAAGAGCCCTGAGTTTAAACAAAATCATCTTACGGGAAACCCTGTCAAATGCTTTCTTTGCTGAAGTCCATGGTATAATAACATCAACTTCGTTTCCTCCCTCCACAACGTTTAAAGTATAAGATACAAATTCGGTTAAATTAGGATTTACATCCATTCTTATGGGTCTGAATTATAAAAGAGTTTGTCCATATTGATAGCAATATTCCGTGCGAGTTCAAGCTTCGGAAGAGCGAATTAAGTGACTGAGCTAAGTTACCAACGCAAACTTTTAAAACGAGAGACGGTAAAGCATCGGGCCATCTGAAAATTATCTTTTAGCTTGTTTATGGGCATTACAACAGTATCAAACTCAGTTTGAATAGAGACCCGAGATTCTAGAACGGCATTATTCATGTAACTGAAGTAGTCCGCATCGGGCTCGGTGTTGGTTTAGTATTAACAAAAGTTCCAAACAAGTCAGCAATGGTTTTGGGGTCACCAGAACAAAGATCACTGAATTACTCGTAGAACGATATCTATCCACTTCTCCTTAAAGTTTATGAATTGCCAAAAACACGGGTACGGCGGCGAAAATCATCATCGAAAATTATGGAATTAATAACGGGTGGTAATCTATAATACAGGGAAAATGATGACGAGGAATACTACAGTGAACAGTTAAGTGAGCAGTCAAAGTGAATTATAGTGCATAGTGAACACGTGAAACTTGTGAATTGCTGTAAAAATTATAGGTGTTGGCAATATAGTTTGTAATATCAATAGTCCAAAAAGCCCTGTAGCAACACTAAAGTATAACTATCTGGACAGTTTTCTATCAGAGCCCGAAAAATGTCACTATCGTGACAGTAAAATGTGTCATGATAATATGTCATGACATTTATAAAATACAGTCCGAAATTGTGACCTCAGACCTGTTGTGGTCAGTTTAAGTCCTTTATAAAAATCGAGGCAATTCTAAATTTGTCGCTCTTTTACATGGAAATAACCCCGCCAAATCAACATTATCTAGAAAATAATGTTCTTTATTAAATTTATTCTTCCAATTCACTAGGAGTGGTTCGGCTCTACCGATAAAGAACTAATAGAGAAGTGTGTTTCAACGGTTTTATCTCAGACAAATATTTTTTTATTTTAGTATTTGCAACATATTGCATCTAAATTACAAAAGATAGCCTTAGGTGTTTCAGATGGCCAACTTCAAGGATTTAGTTATTTTTAAAACGCTATATTGGATAGTTCTTCGATACGGCAGATATAGAGTCTATGTTGACTCTGATGTCCCCATCATCCTTTCAGTATTAAATTCGCATGCAAATTCAGCCGAAGCAATTATGATTTTCCACAATAAGCACTCTCAGCCGGAACCTACACAAGGTCAGTCACAACCATATAAAGCCGGCCGTAACCATACCCTATGGGATTAAACTAACTGTGGCAGAAGAATCACAATGTATTGTGCATCATTGTGCATTTTTCAGCTCGTACCATTATAAATATTAAGCCTACCAGAACCATTTAAAACCAGCCGCAACAAGGGTTTTATCAGAAAAAACCATTAAGAGCTCATAGTGTAATTATGGGTAAAATGCACTTAAGTGGCTGTGCAACATATAAGGTTTCAGCCGGAACCATAACAAGGTCATCCGAAAGCACTGCAATCTTTTCTGGGCACTTTTAAAAATTTGGCTATACTAATAAAGATCAGACGATATCACATAAGGTAGGTGTGCCGTGTTACACGTGATTCCGCTGACAAAATTCTTATTCTGGCTGGCTTTAATTGGTTGTGGCTGGCTTTTTATTGGTCTCAATTGATAAATCAGATAGTGTACACTGATGTATAATGTTACATGTGGCACATACAGTGACTCTCGTAATTGATTACGATTTCATAAATTTGAAGCATTTTGGTTATTGCACTAAAACTACAACATAAAATCGTTTGGATTATTTTTCAGAATTATTATAAAACAACAAAACAAAAAGAAACACTGTTACAAGAGCAATATGAAATACCGTTATTTCTGTTTTTTCATTTTTCTATACATATCGACTGTGATCAATTTTGTGGTTTAGCTTGTTTTTGAGAGTAGAAGTAACATAGCGCGAGGATTTAGACCGCATTTTATAATAATTATTGTAAATAATTATGTTTTTTTGTAAATTTGATAAAACTAAAGGTTTGGAAAGAATTAGTTCGATAAAAATAGCGTATAATATGCCTTTACTTTTATAGATGCTTCCTCAAGTCAAAAACCGACTTCCTATACAACTAAGGTCCGCCAAATTGAACAATTTTTTTGGGAAGGTAAAACACATAGAGATATTTCCTAAATATTAAACGTCTCATTAGGAGTAATATCGAAACTGCGAACGAAACTGAACTTAAATGTCCACAAAAACCGAGTGGGAGCTAAGCCGAAATTAACAACGAGCGCAAAGCAGTTAATTATCAAAAATATTCGTAATGAAACAGTAAAAGAAGCAATAAAAATAAAAATTAGGACAATTTCGTTATCTAACAATTCAGCCAATGTTTCAGCAGAAACTTTTCAACCAACATTGAAAGATGTCGGAATGAAAAGCTACGTAACAGCGAAAAAATCACTTGTTACAAAACGGCACCGGCAACTTCGACTCAATTTTGCAAAAAATAAAAAAAAAACTGGACGGTTTCTCAATGGGCTAAATTAATATGGTTAGATGAGTACAAAATTAACCGGTTTGGCTTCGACGGTCGAAAGTGGACTTGACGGAAACCTGGAGCTATTTTATTATCACATAATGTAAATGAAACAATAAAATTTGGAGGTGGTTCCACAATGGTATGGAGGTGCATGATGGTTCTACGTATTGGCCAGATAAAATAAAATCGAAAGTAGACGTCCGCCCCCTACATACAAATTTTGAAAGAAAATCTTCTTAAGAGCGTTAAAAAATGGCAGTATAACACAGAGGACGTTGTTTTTTATAAAGATGACGATCCCAAGCATACCGTTAAAATTAAGAAAAATTGGCTGAAGGATAAAGGGTTAGTAATGTTGGAGTGGCCACCTCAATCCCCCGACCTAAATCCTATATAGCATCTCTGGGGCGAGCTTAAGAGATCTAATGCAGATTTTTCAGGCACACCACCTACTGTAGACGATATTTGGGATAGAGTTCAGTTAAAATGGAGAGGCATTTGAGCCGAAATAAGCAGAAAGCTGGTAGAAAACAAGCCCAATAGAATTACTGCAGTATAGAAAATCAAAGGAGGCTATACCAAATATTAAATTAAGATTATAGGCTGGTCACAAAATTGATCACTCCCATGAAATATATTTTTAATTCATTATTTACATATGTGATGTCAAAGTGAATTGTTTTTTTTTATTTTTTAAATAAATTATTAAATAAACAGTTGAATTGGAAAAGGAAACTTGAAAAATACTTTTAGTTTTATTTTGGTATAATAAAATATTAGCATGTTATAAAATCGTGATCAATTGTGAGAGTCACTGTAGGTTGTTGAATTTCGGCCGCATTTTTCTGGCTTGCTTTATGTGGTTCCGGCTGGCCTTGATTACTACAGTTGGTTGGTTATGGCTGGCATGATTTCGGCTGAAAGCTTGTATATTTCATAACCCTTCAAGTGTTTTCTGCTCATTGGGCAAACTCTTGATGGTTCTGGCTAATAAAAATTTGATTCCAGCGGGCTTTAAGTAGTTTAGGTTAATATTAGTTCCGGGTGAAAAATCATTTAGTACACAATGCTGCACAATGTATCGTGCTACTTTATTGATATGGTTCCGACTGGCGTGACGAACTCCATAAAGAATACGTTTATTATCTAAAGTTAGTTAAACATAAATTATATTTAGCGTTTATTATGATGGTTTTTAATGACAATTACTTTATATGATTATTGAATAGAGTTGGGTTTGATTACTCCCAACGTTATATATATTCAAGAAAGAGTTTTATAAAAAATTATGATGGATCGATATTTTTGCGCGTCAGTGTATTATTTAGCTAAAATATAATTTATGACTACACGACGCTCCATATGAATGTAATTCCAAAATCACACACGAAAAATATAAAGTGTCGTCAAAAAATAGTTTTGATGCGGTGGGTCTCACCTAAAGATTTTTATAAAATTACAAAAATATGTAGATTTCGAAATAGTTTAGTCTTGATTCGTATTTTTATTGGAATACTGTATTTTCTAGTCACATAAAATCACTATTTTATTGGTAAAATGAAATTTTATTAAAAATATAAAATTATTGACATTTTCATGGATTTTTTTTTATTATTATTATTAACATTATTGTTATTGTTATAAATATACTCGCATATACACATATGTATATATGAAAAGTGTATACAGAGTTAACAACACAATACGACTCCAAAGTTATTTTTTGTGATGGTTCGTATTGTTGTTGTTGTTGTTGTAAGTTCTTTCTTCTTCATTTCAAATCTCTCAAGTTTTTAAATGTGATAAAACCAGAATATAAATTAAGATATGATCAGACAAAGAAGGCGTAATAGTGCCAACAGTTGGATAAAAAAGTAAAAAAAAAAAACTTAAATAAATATTTAATAATAATTTTTATTTTATTAATATTATTGGTATTATTTTTAATAAAAATCGATTTCTCGTATTTATACATAACTCTTTGTGCCTGAGAAATTATTTTGGTGTAATCTAATCGCGGACCAGTCGGAACCCAACATTTAATGTCTTTTTCGTCTTCATTTATATGATTAATCCAAAATGAGTGCCATTTAATTGGTACTTTATGATGGGGTATCATATATTGACCGTAATATAGCGGTATTGATTTCGATTGTTCTCTAATTTGCATTTTTATCAAATATAGTCATTAAAATTTCTGTGAAATGCGGATTAGTAATTCTGATGCACCTTAATCGCATTAGTTGCCCTAAAGATGGTGAAAAGGTGTAGATGGTGAAAAGGGGCCGTGGACATTCTGCTGATTCTAAGCAATACTGTAAATGTCACAACAAGTTATTGGCACGTTACAACTATTGAAGCTATTTTGGTAGCTAAAATAAGATATATTATATACTGTCGACTCTAACTTTAAAAATTTTTATTGAAAAACTGCACATTATGGTCGTCCCATATCTAGTAGTAAATATATTTCGATCTGAGTTCATGTGCAAATCGAATTCGTCTCGCAGGAAGTTTATTAGTGGTTCAGCTTGAGGAACAGCAACATTAATATTGAAATCCCCGCTCATAATCACCGGCAAAAGATGATAGTCTCCTTGGAGAATTTTTGAAATTCTTTAGGATATGGGGCAAGGACGAAATGTATGAACTTCATTATGCCTTCGAAAGATTTATTCGGGGAGGTTAATACAACTACAGAAAGCATCTTATTCCCATTGAGAAACTGAACTTCAGCCGTATATATATCATCAATGAGTTGTGTTGTTACGCTCATACCGATTGTTTGTCCAACGATGATTTCTTTATGCGAGGTGACTGTATGGTATGAGTATTCTATTTGAATTTTTATATATTGTTACTCCGGCAGCTCACTCACCGTCTCTCTTGAACTGAACGCAGATCTGGAAAAGCAAGAAAATTGAGCATCCTTGCGTGACTGTGTCAGTTAGGTCGAGGTGATGTGTATGACCTAAGACTCTGACAGTTCAATATTAAAAACCAGACGTCATTATTATCTCGTACAAAATCCGCCATTACAACGGATAAAGCGGATTTGTGGTGAGGCGCGATAGCTAATTTTGAAGAAGACCCATTGAGGTCCCATTTTTACGTCCATGGTAGACGACATGATCATCGATAGCCGACGTGATGAACAGTCCTTCGAGACTCGTTACTCGTGCTAAAGCAATATACACAATTTGTTAACTGTGTCTTTTATCGTAAGAGTATATACTGACTATCTCGTTGTAGGTACCACCGTGTGATGCATGAATTGTGGTGGCACATGAAGGTACGACGCTTTACATTAATTGTTGTTTATGCTTAACATTAATTGTTGTTTCGATTAATAGTTGAGCTTTTTCTAGAAATGGGCACCAAACATCCGTCGATATTCGTTTTCTGCGCCCATTTAGCTTCAAGCCACCTGACCTTCTTGCCAACTTGTGGATTTAAACCGAAATCCATCCAGAGCCGCTTGACATTTTTTACTGTCGACGTTTTCATCGTTCTTGTTGTCCTGGTTAGGATGCCTATGCATTCGATATACTTAAGACAGCCCATAGTTCCATTCGCCAGTCCATTTGTTACGTCAATATTTGTTTTGAAAAAGTACGGCAAATTATTTGTGTCCACTATGCTCATTTTATGGATCTTTTGACGGAATTGCTACTCCGGCAGCCCACTGACCATCTCTATTGAACTGAAAACAGCATTCAAACGTAGGAATATTAACAAGTTCGTCATTGCGCAGCCAGGTCTCGAAAACCAAATGAATTGAGCATACCTGCGTGACTGTGACCTGAGACTCTGGCAGTTCAATGTTAAAAACGAGATGTCATTATAACCCCATTCAGTAGAAGACATGATCATTGATAGCCGACGTGATGAACAGCGCCTAGAGACTCGTCTCTCGTGATAAAGCAATATACAGCAGTTGTTGACTGTATTTTTAATCGTATGAGTATGCAATTTCGTAATCGTAATTCGTATTTCGTATCGTAAGTTTTTTTTTTTTTGATTTTTCTGATCGATGGAAATGTCGATGGTTTCTATTTCATTCATTAAATTAATTTTTTCATTTTCCCTACTATTATACATATACATAAAAGCATGCCATGTATAGTAAAAATTGTTTTTGTTGAGTTTCTTCCTTTTTTTTCAAACGAAGTAGGTATACGTCATTTCCGTTCGTTTCATTTACAAGTTTACTCTAATACAAAAAATTTTGGTAGGCGCGCGCAAAGATGTTTACACATCAAAAATCCCATTTGTATGCAGCCTAAAGTTTATTAAAAACCATGTTAAATTGCGAATTTTACCCACGAACCGTTATATCGTTAGAACGTGTATTTGTACGAAGTAAAATTAGAACACACGACAAAGGCACTTGGCACGTTAAAAGTATAAATTTGTGTGCTTTCTAAAAGTTAGAAAAAATCGTTCAGTGGCAACTTTGTGAAATTGGGCCCTGACGAGTTGACGTTTGTGAAGTTGGCAATACCGTCATCTATTTTGATAAATATCATGACAGAAAACTGAAAAAACATTGAATATTATATAAATTCCAAGATTAAATATGAATTTGAACGAAATGAATATAAATAATATACAATTGTATTTAAAATTTATAAAATTATACTATTAATAAACTAAAAAATACAAATTTAACTCAAACATGATCATGCTTTAAATGAAAGTGATAAAGAACATTTCTCAAAATTCTGAAAAATTTTTAACACTAAAACTATAGTGGCTATCACGAACTGTCAGCCCAAAAAAATCGTATACCACGATATTTTAATGATGTTGCAGCCCGACATTTTAGTGTCGTCTTAAAATTTATGTCGAATACACTCAGCCCAAAATTTATATTTTCATAGTAGAAGGAATCATTGTAACCCGGTATAAAAAATGTAAAATAGCCAAGAAGGAATTCTTATTATTTTCAATTGGTTCATGAAAATACTTTTTTTACGAGTAGTTTTTACCTCGAGTTTTAAAGATGGACATATATCAAAATTACCGTTTTTCGAATTAAAATTGAACTTTCTATTGTGTTTACTAACTTTCGAACTATGTAAGCTTCTATTAAAAGAATCGAGGTTTTCGGAGTTTTTCATAACTAAAAATCTGTGAGGTATGTCGGTCTTTGTTAATAAACGCCTCATATACGATTAGTCGATTGGCTCATAAATATAATACACATATACATAATACTATACATCCTCATACTGAGAATGGCCTATTCGGCCGTTTTATGAGCAATCATAATATTTAATGGAAGTTGAGATTTTCGGTGTTTTTCTTCATCGGTCTCATTATGATTTTTGAACAGATCTGGTTCTAGCCTTTATGAGTAAGAAGTTTCAGGAGGTTGTGATGGGGTCCTCATACAAGAATGGCCTATATTCGGTCGCTTTACGAACAATCATAATTTTTAATGGAAGTTGAGATTTCCGGTGTTGGTAATTTGTCTCATTATGATTTTTGGACATATCTGATTTTAGCCTTTACGAGTAAGAAGTTTCAGGAGGAAGAAGCTTCAGGAGGCTCTGATGGGGTCGTCATACTGAGAATGGCGTATATTCGGTCGCTTTACGTTCAATCATAATATTTAATGGAGCTTGAGATTTTCTGTCGTTTCTTTCGCGAAGGTATTCATCATCTACCTGATAAATGGCAAAAAACCATAGATAATAATGGCGAATATTTTGACAGTTAAATTTTGTAACAATTATATTTTCAATAAGCAAAAAAAACAGAGATTGTCTATACTTGCAAATCTAATATGTATATAAAAAACAGCACCCGACTTTCTTTTAAAACGAATGTACACATTATAAATTTCGAATACATCATACCTTGTTTTCTAAGGTGAGAAATACAACTTACCAAAATTTTGTTAAACACTTTTGTTAGGCCAAAAATCTTCATTCCTACTCTTCTGGAAAACTTAGTCTATATTTAAATTCATTTGAGGGCTATTAGTCAGCTTTCATAAATTCTATACCTTTCAACTTTGCAAAATTTAAAAAATATTCTTCGAAAGGTGTCCACTCCCAAAACACCTTTTTAGCCCAATTTTAGAAAACACTGACGTACAAAGTTTAATACCAATTAGTCAATTTGTCTGAAAAACATTAACGCTAAAATTTTGAACCGATTTTATAGCAAATTAAAATTAGAATATTTTTGCTTATAATGATTTTTTGAAATATTTGGGAAAAACTATAAAAATCGAGAAAGTTTTAATTAGGAGTTGCTGCCAATTACGGATTTCCACTACATTGGACTCAATATTATGGTTTTTCGTAAATCGGCCGAACATAGGCCCTTGTCGTTATGAGGACCCCATCACAGCCTTCTTAAACTTCTAACTCGTAATCTGTTCAAAAATCATAATGAGACCGATGACCAACACCGAAAATCTCAACTTCCATTAAATATTCAGATTGTTCGTAAATCGGCAACACAATCTCCTGAAACTTCTTAATTTTAGTTAAATATTGAATTTTTTGTAGTAAAAATATTTTAGTTTTTTGGGTTGACAACATTAAAATGTCGTGACATACGATTTTTTGGGCTGACAGTTTATACGTGACAGAAAAATATTTCTGTTTTTTGGGCTGACATCATTAAAGTGCCAAGATATACGATTTTTTTGGGCTGACAGTTCATACGTGACAGAAATTATAGTTTTCGTGTTGCCACTGCGAATTGACTGTGACGATCTCAAAACCACATTGCCTTAATCCGATAAATTTATACTTCTAACATGCGAAATTAAAATTTAATTTTTTTGGTTTACTAGGTATCATATAGAAATTAACCCAGTTACAGGCACCTAACTGATTAATTCGTTAGTAGAGTTATATACCGCTACTACGGTTACGATCTGTGATTAAAAGGAACACAACTGCGACCCTCTATCGGCATGCAAAACTCATGGACCGACCTTCCATGTCCAGTATAGGCTGGCATGGAGCTATGCAATGCGCGGATGGTCACTTGAATCGGCCCTGTACCCGTACATCTTCTATGTGGTAGATGATGCATAAAGTAAAACGGAAAAAAAACCACGAAAAGCAGGGAGTGCTTCGGCCCCAAAACAGATGGCATGGATTAAAAAATAGAAAAATAGTACAATCACCATTTATAGTTTAATGTTTAGTTTCTTTAAGTAAATGTAGCTGTCGATGTTTTAACATATAGATGTAACGGGTTTTACAATAGGAGGTTTCATTTTGATATTAAAAATACGAGTATTTTTTAAGAGAAATCAATGAATGTTTATTTCATTGTAAAGAGAAAGTTACGCCATTAACCATACCCTTTTCTTGAAATGTTCCATGACCAATTCTTATATTTGCGGCTATATGTAATCGAAAACTTCACATATGCCATCTTTAAGGTCTTGAATCGATTGCGAAGCATTGGCATAGCCCTTATCTTTCACGTGGCCCCAAAGAAAAAAGTCTAAAGGTGTTAAATCACACGATATCGGTGGGCAATTATTATCGCCTCTTCGAGAAATAACACGGCCAGGAAACTTTTCTTGCAAAATTGCGATTGTTTCGTTGCTTGCGTGGCACGTAGCACCATCTTGTTGGAAATAAACGTCGTCCACATCAATATCTTTCAATTTCGACCATAAAAACCTTTAATCATAGCCTCGGTAGCGCAATCCATTCACCGCAACAGTTGCACCAGCCTCAATTTCGAATAAGTAAGGTGGAATCACGCCGCCAGCCGAAAAACCGCATAAGACAGTGACACGTTGAGGATGGAAAGGCTTTGCAACAATCATTCTTTGATTTTTTGAGCCCCAAATGCGACAATTCTGCTTATTAACGTAGCCTCCGAGGTGAAAATAAGCCTCATCACTGAACATGATTTTTCGATGAAAATCCGGATTATTTTGATGCATTTGAAGGAGCCAATCAGCGAAAATACCACGTTTATGGTGATCGAACTGCTTTAGTTCTTGTGTTAACTGAACTTTAGAAGCCTTAAAACCTAAGACTTTATGCAAAATACGGTGTAATGTTGTTTGTGGAATGTCTAATTCCAAAGATCGACGAGCGATCGACAAACCTGGGTTTTCGTCAACACTACGGGCTATAGCAGCGATATTCTCAGTTGTTCTTGAGTGACGCACACACATGTTGACGATTTGCCAGATAGAGACAAAATCCGAACCACTACAAAAAAGGAGGATGAGGCCATCATATACAGATATTTCCTGAATATTCTTCGTTTACAATGGAAGCATCTGTGAAAAAATTGATGGAAAAGAATATTATTATACCAAAAACAACCATACGAAATAGAATTATGGAACATGGCTACGCATATGGAAATACTTTGGTAAAACGACTGGTATCACAAAACTACATGCGGAAAAGCGACTACAGTGAGCGAATGAACATAAAAACAAAGTTTTTACGAATATTGTGGTTACCGCGATGAGTCATCCTTTTGGAGTTTTAATGTTAAAAAGCGTGTTTGGCCAACTAAGCAAAAAAAAGGATTGCCCGAACTGTATGAGGATACTACACCAAGCAAGGTTTTGGTAAATTAACGCACTTTTTATGCATAAAATTTATTCACGAGGTTTGTTATTACTATCTGTCCTTAAATGGTTTGGAGCGGGGAACTCTAATTGGCTCTTGCAAGAAGACAACGATCCAAAACACTACAGGTGTTCGAAATTGAATCTCAAAAAGGGCATCACAATATTGGATTGACCATCTCAGTAACCTAACTCTAATAAGATCTAAATTTATGGACAAGCTGATGATGTGCCATATAAAAAAAATGAGCGCTCTAAAATTGGTTGATAGTATGACAAAAGGAGCCAAGCGAACTTTAATATGTACATTAGTTGATAGCACCCTAGAAAATACAACACACTTTCTAGTCTTTTGCCGTACACGCTCTTGTTGCACATGCTCTGATGAAGCTAAAATTTTAATCAATTTACCTATTAAAACTACTTAGTGCCACTGCATTTACAATGCCATATGTTTTCATCTTATACAAACTCGTGTTTGTTCGTCGAATATACGAAAAGTCTCATAATTAAGAGTAAACTCAAAACAAAGACAAAAAGTCTTACCTAAGACCATTTTTCAGTCAGTTGTTCTTCGTAATTGGGGTGTTAGAATCAGCTTTTGCCAAAGAGGAACTGTACACCAAGAAAGAATAAAATTAAAAGTCCACATTAATTTTTTAAAAAAATATTTTTATTTTAAAAAACCTTTATTTAATTTTTTATTCCATTTAGCGAGCGTTAGTCATCTGTTTTTCTTTACTTTGCGTTACTTATTGACATGTTAGTTCCGCCGAATCTTGTAGTAGTTGTCTGAACACCACATGTTGAAAATGCCATTCTGTAGTTTAAGGTACGCACGTCAAGCGATTTTAATCCATGAACACTTTCGGTAGCTGCCGAGCAAATTTCTTTCGATCACCAGCTTGAACAGTTTAATTTCTCAGTTCAGTTCTAATTTCTGTTTGATAATCAAGACACTCCAATGTACCGTAAACAAATTGTGGGTGTACAGAATGAGTACAAACCACTTGCCCCAAAACATAAACTAGGGTACCAACTTTCGAGACGTTTATGTTGATATCTCGGAATACATTTTATTTCGAATTGACGCAATGTCACCACAAATATACTCGCTCATCAAGAAAAACTTAGAATAATTGTTCCGACCTCGTCATGTGTCGGCCATATAAACCTTATGCGGACGATTTGATTTGCCCGACGGCGAAACATGAATAGCTTTTGAATTGGCATTCCGATTGAACATCATTGTGAAAGATTGCCGTTCGAAGTTCTTGAAACATCGAGAAAAGTAGCGAATTTGCACAAGTAAAGCAATTTTTAATGCCTATATGCCGTATATGTTACGGTAAAACCCCGAAATCGGTAAATGTTCGAATAAAATTTGGATTAAAAATTTTCATAACTTCGAAATCTTTGAAATTAAAGTCCTATATTTTCGAAATGGTTTGCCGTTCACCCCCGGGAAGGTAAAGGTAGGGGGAAGGTAAAAATGTTTTTCGTAACCATCAGACCTCTGGGCAACCGATTTTTAATCGTGTAAACAAATTTAAAAAAATTTAATTTCGGGCATTTACCGATTTCGGTACCATTAAGCGATATTATGACTCATTATTTAATAGAGATTCTTAACTGAATCTCCAACTTATTACTAATTGATAATATATTGTACACTAATAAATATATTGTACACTGTCGTGGTCGAAAAAAAAAATTCGATCCCGAAACATAAGTCTATTTGATGGCGCGCAAATCAAATAATCGATTAAAATATAGTCAGTCACAAAAGTCTATATACACCACGAAATTTGCAAAATCGAAATAAATGAAACGAACGAAATAAAGGGTGTCACAATAACCGGTTCAGATTTGAAATATTGGTTATTTTGGCTTTGGCAACAATAATGTCATTATTTCTTTGACAGCAACTCAGTATATTTTTTCTAGTTGCCAGTGCTAGTGACCATCCGCTTTAATATCGATTCGCTGTGTGGGCTTTGGTTCCAGCAAGGAATCCACACGTGGGGCGTGCAAGGAGCAATTGGCCGGCAAGGAGCTATTATTTGACGTTTTATGATTTTTATTTGTGGGGTGCCGTAAAAGACGTTATACGGATAATCCACAAACAATTGGGCATTTGATAGCCGCGGCTCCCATTTGAATGAAATCATTTTCCATAAATAACCAGTATAGCGGTTATTTATATCATTAAAAGAAATAAAACTTTTAGTGAATTTACACACATAAATTTTAATTATTTTTTTATTTTCACTAGCTCAGGGTTATAATACTTTCGTTTTACTTCATTCAGAGCGCATTGTCAACTAAAAACTAAAAACGTGTGTTAACAGTAGAACGAAAAAGAAAGAAAGGTAAACAGGGTTGCCGCTACACCAGGACGATTGACCTTTCAAACAAAACAAAAAAATTGGAAATATATTAAGCCGTTTTTGTTTTATTAAATTTTAAAATCTGAACTTCTTATTGGGACACCCTTTATTGTAATATTAATTAAATAATATATTTAAACATATAAAATTATAATTGGACAAAAAAAATTCAGAAAATTTAAAAAATTCATAAAATGTATATCACAAAAGTCTGTATGTAGACAGTAGTTATGTAAATACAACCAATGGGATCATGTTTAGACTCACTTTTGCACTTTTTAATAAATCCCTATTAGGAATCTTATATTTTAGGACCTTTTGTGACTGGGGAGGCGGATGAAAATGTTTCGGCACATTATATAGAAGCCAAGTTTTACTGCCATCGCTGTATGATTTGTCTCATTATCTTGATATAAGGTCCACTGGTTGCCTAGTTCTGAGCAGTTGGACGGTTATAAATTCGCTGATCGATATTACCTTCTAGAATAACGAATTTTCCGACACCAACTGCAGCCATAGATAGTCAAACCATTACCTTGCTACCGCCGTCTTTAACGGTGGCAAACAAATTTTTTGGATCTATATCTTGGTTTATTTTCTCCAAATTTTCATAACGTAAGCTTTCATAACGTATTTTTTTTTTGCAAGTTCATGCTTTTTCAGCTTATCTACTAGGCTTATAAATGGTTTTTCATTGGCATTCTTCCATTAAATCCTTCGTTTCGTATAATTTGACGAAATATTTCGGAATGAACATCCTTACCAGTGCTATTCTGAATCTCAACCGTTATTTTTGCAACACTAATCCTCGGATTGGATGCCACTTTTTTAATTTTGCTTCCACGTCCCGTGCGTTAAGTTTTTTGGGATACCCAACTCGTTGTTTATTTTGAATACTTCCTCTGTTATCAAAATTTCGTACTATTCTTTGTATGGCTCCTCGACTTTTACCAATAATTTTAGATATTTCATTATAACTCTTATTCTGTTTGACCCTTCCGTCCGACGCACCATTTTTTAATGCCAAAGACGAAAAATATTTCTCACTCAAGTCGAATGCAAAGTTAATACTGAAAGGGTCGATAAACGTGCCTAGGTATTTATATACAAAATAGTAACGGTACTTTGCAATAAGTCGAGAATAAATAGAAACATGTAACTGTATGTAGACTTTTGTGATATATATTTTATGAATTTTTTGAATTTTTTGAAAATTTTTTTCGTCCAACTAAAATTTTCTTTGTTTAAATATTTTATTTAATTAATATTACAATATTTAGTTCGTTTCATTTATCTCGATTTTGTAAATTTTAGTGGTGTATGTTGACTTTTGTGACTAACTGTATATTTATTGTTAGTATCTATTCCATATTTTTAGATAGATGTCTCTATTTAATTAGAGGTTTTAAATTTATTTACAATTTTTAATTTATCAAGAATGCTTGTAAGAGTTAGAAATAGTTTTCATTTTTCAGTAATTATTATTCCTTATTAATTATATAATTACCTAATAGCAAGACAGTAACAGTATAATAAAAGAATTAGAAAACTGAGTTTTTAATATAGTTATACCCGCATGTAGGTTGTCGATACACGCCATATTGTCGACGCCGCCTTGTAATCTACGTAATAGGTTACGAGCCCGCATATTATTCACATTATTGCACAAAAGGCTAACTTTTTCCTCTTACAAGAGAAAGTTAATTTTTTGTCACTTTTCAGATGCCACCATTTGGTCATTTGGATCCGAAAACACAAAAATTTCGAAAAAATACTCGAACTAACCGAAACTGCCCAAAAGTTAATTTTAAAATTGTCAACTGCTATACCTGCCAAAAACACAAATATTGCATTACCTGCCTCCAAAAATTAAATCTAAAAGTTAGTTTGGAATCTTTACGGTAAAATTTAATAGGACTGTTCGGCATAGACCTGCCCAGAATTTTCGGCATGTTATGTATATAGGAGTATGTTATTGCCATATGAAAAGTTGGATTGAAATTTTGCAAATGTGAGGTTGACATGAAGCATCATGGAACTGAAATTATTATATTCACAAAGTGTTCAGGATCATCGGAAGCTGAAAGAAAACATAGGGTTTAGTTATTTTCTAAGTTAGATAACAATTTGAGTGTAATTTACCTTTGTTTGCATTATTCCCAAACATAATTATTCCGGTAATTGAAATTATATATTATATTATTAGAAATTAGCTTATTTTATTATTTTGTAATTAAAATTTACTTACCATTTCCAGTACTGTCATTATTCATTAGTATTAGACAGCTGATTTCTTGTTTGTTTACATTTTATTATTTGAATTTCAATGTCAACCGGTAATACCGATCTTTACGAATCATGTTGCCATCTATATTTTGGATTATATAATTAACATTTTCTTTTATAAACCAAATTATATTCAAATCACGGCGGATACGGTTTCTTGGATTGTTAGAATTTTTAATATTAAGACTAACAAAAATTTACCCCCCGATTCTAACGTACAGTCACAGACGTATTTTCAATCTTAGCGAAAACTTTTGTCTTAACGAAGACTAGATACTTTAAATTCGTATTCTGCACTTAGTCTTATCTGTCAGTAGTCTTAAAAATTGTGTTCAGCGAAATATGTGGTCTTAGGAATCATAATTTTGACATTTAAACAAAAACAATAATTATATGTATTTGACTATAAAAACCGGAAAAATTATTCAAAATACAATATTATGTACTCTCTCAGCATATATATAACATAAATTTGAGTTTTTTTTAACAATTTCGAAATGAACTGTCGCTTTTCGTTCATAAATTTGAAACAATATGGTAAAAATTTGGTTCGACAGCTCTACAAAAGTCTTTGGAGAGTTCCTAACATATTATTTAAGACCACTGTCTTCAGAATTTCAATGAAGACTTTAGTCTTAAAAAATAAAGTCTTAACAAGAAAGTCTTAGCTAAGATAGCCTTAGTAGTCTTATCGTCAGAATCGGGGGGATATAATAGCTTGTTCACTTTTTCCTTGGCAAGAGAGCTGTAAACATCAAATTTTGGACAACACATATTTATATTAAAAATCAATAGAATTTAAGTTTATAACGATTGAGAAAAAATCAATTTGTTTTATCATTTTCTCAATAATTTGGAAACACATTCGCACACAAAGAAATTAAAGAATTTTACTGTTTACTAACAGAAAGAATAATTTTCGCCATTGTCTACATATTCTCTACATTGTCGACGTAATTTTTCTATACCATTGTAACTATTGGTTTGATTGTCACAACCACAGAAATACTTGGTTATCTGAAAGATCTGGACCATAGACCTTTGTTTATGATATTCAGATTAAATTTTTTCCATGAACAAAAATTAGAAATACATAAGAATGTCCCTGCGGAGGTTTGATAATGAAGATGACATTGAAAAACAAAGTTGGTTTAGAAACGATTCAGTAATGCCATAAGTACTAAAGTTAGCGCTTATACGAATGAATACGCTATCCACCTTTACCCAAGTTACCCGTTACCCAACTTCAACAGACTATTAAAGCTAGCCGAAAGATCAAAAAAATCGATAATGCAGATAGTGTCTTCGCTTTCTCAGCCGAAAGTATATAAATACATACTGTTAAACTTAGATGAAAGTTTCCAGCCGAAAGATAATGCAGATAGTGTCTTGAATACAGCAGAAATCAGTCATGAACTCGAATTTAAGAGAATTTAGGATCGGATTACATCATTCGGGTGAAGGAGAAATTATTTCAGGTTATAGGAATTTAAAAATCGATAGGATCGAGAGTATAAAGAGAATTTAAAAATAGTCAAGACACTATCTGCATTATCTTTCGGCTGGTAACTTTCGGCTAACTTTAACAAGGTTATAAATACGTCATCGTTGATCAACATTCTTCAGCCGAAAGTTATCAGCCGAATAATTTTTTCAACAACACATCAACAGAAACCAATTTGAAGGTTTTAGTATGCAAAGGTTGTTGTAAAACCTAATTCTATTTAAACTTGAGAAAAACAAATGTTTACATTAACCTTACTCCAAATGAACACAAAATAAGATGGGGATGCCACTATGGACATTTGATATATCATAATTGTTGGTCAACTTTGGCCTAATTATGTAGAAATTCTGAAGGGGATTAAGAGGTGTAATTTATCAAAATTCCGCTAATTCAATATATCGAAAATGCATTGAATGGTCTGTCGTTCTATGTTTGCATACCTTGTTATTGATGAAACTATGGTCACTTGATAGGTAATCATGCTGGTCAACTTCGGCTTAACTGTGGAGAAATATTGAATTAGCAAAGTTGCCCCCCCTCCCCGTATGCGAAACGAAATTAACCGGTTAATGAAACCGGTTAACGAAATTCTGATGATAGGAGGGTTTAATATTACAAAATTTCAACAGTTTAATTTCTGAAAAATACATTGGCCATTCGATGAACTTTCAGGCCCTAATGTCTGGTAAAAACAGTCAAATTGTGAAGAAATTCTGATGGAAATACAGGGATGTAATTTGAATTAAATAGTTCAATTTCTGAAAAAATCATTCAACATTAATTCGCATTGATGCCACTATGGCCATTTGATAGGCTCTAACGCCTGCTAACAACAGTCCAATTTTGAAAAAATTCCGAATCTTGTTAACAGGCATTAGGGCCTATCAAATAGCCATAGTGGCATCAATGCGAATTAAGGCTAAACAAGAGCGCCGAGCCTTTAAAGAATTTTTCAGAAATTTCAAAAATATTGTCAAATTACACCCTTGTATCCCCATCAGAATTTCTTCAAAATTGAACTATTGCTAGCAGACGTTAGGGGCTATCAAATGGTTATAGTGGCATCAATGCGAATTAAGGTTAAGCAAGAGCGGCAGGCCATTAAATGAATTTTTTAGAAATTGAACTATTTAAATCTTGTCAAATTACACCCCTGTATCCCCATCAGAATTTTTTCAAAATTGGAGTGTTGCTAGCAGGCATTAGGGTCTATCAAATGGCCAAAGTGGCATCAATGCGAATTTAGGTTAAACAAGAGCGCCGAGTCATTCAATAAATTTTTCAGAAATTGCACTATTGAAATCATCCCCATCAGAATTTCTTCAAAATTGAAAAAAAAACATTTATTTTAATATCAACTTAAAGAAGTTAATTATATGAAGGATTAAATAATATTTCTTAAATACCTAACTTTCGGCTGAAGTATATTGATCAACATTGTTGAATTTTTCTTTTCGGCTATCAAACCAAAGACACAATCTGCATTACCATTTTTGTTATTTTCGGCTGGCAACTTTCGGCTAACTTTAACAAGGTAACTGCAACATCCAATTCTTAAAAAAGGTTGGAATGCAGATATGGCGGCCACATGAATGAGTGTACAATCGAATTGTTTGTGTTTGATGAATTTAAAGCTTCATGAAAATATTGGGATAATTGAGTGGTTTTTTCTGAATAAAATTTGTTGTGATGATTTGGTTCATTGAAGTACCGTGGCTCAAAGTAATTTAATTTAACAGCTCTGTATCTACATATACATTCTCTACACGTGTGTAGTACTAATTATCTACGCGGTGTGTTATGCAATACACAAGTTTTATGCAGAAAATTAGTCAACGGCGACTTAAAATCCAATTACAAAACTCAATTCCTCTTAAAGCAAATTACACAAATCCTATTTCTTATTATTGTTAATTGAATTTTAACCGCATATTATGTCAGAAGATATTATTAGTAATTGACTCACAGAACCTTCGCATTAATTACGTGTACACCCAATAAGTACGCGCGTATGGTTCAACAAGATCATCGACATTATTAAAACTGTTTAAAAGTTTTTAAAGTGTATGTATGATTAGTTCACTCGCCCAAAAAGCCAAAAACAAAACAAGAACTAAAAACGACCACCCATCAAATTCAAAGTATCTTTTGAGATTTGAATTAGGAAAACAAAGACCATATACGAGTATGTTATATGCATAAGAAAAATCTCTATTCATATATACAACCAAAAGATAAAAATTCAATCGAAAATGTATAATACGAGTATAATGAAATCAATATTATTAATAATAATATAATTTTAATTCTAACAAATAAAAATGTCCAATTATAGTGAGATTTTTTTTATTGCTATATCTTCGTGCTATGGGCTATATGGAATAGCGCGCCGTATCTGTGTATATATAGATTCAATAAAACAAAGAGAACAAAAATTCTGTTAGACAAATTCTTGGGTTTTATTCGAATAATTAATCTGGGGATTTGATACTTTGTTCGTCGATTTCCCAAATTGCATAATTTGTTTAGTGTGCTTTTGTCTTATTCTCACCATTTATTATAATATGTATGTGTAGTGTCTTACCTCTCTAAAATATATATGCTTTGTAGTTATATAGATAAC
Source organism: Nephrotoma flavescens (assembly GCA_932526605.1). Classification (NCBI taxonomy): domain Eukaryota; kingdom Metazoa; phylum Arthropoda; class Insecta; order Diptera; family Tipulidae; genus Nephrotoma; species Nephrotoma flavescens. The sequence goes on along the minus strand of OW052222.1, from coordinate 189,054,023 downwards.
CGATAATTAATCATCTTGGACCATCTACGAAAATAGATAAAACAATAATTTATTTATAGTTTTGTATTATATGCGTGACATGTGAGTAATGTCGTCTACTCGATGTGTTCATATAAATAAACGAAAGGAATAAAAAAGACATGACCACAAAATGACATTCCGCAGCATATAGACACCAAACAAACAAAAAAAAAATCGAAAATAATTCTGGGGTGTTAAGTAACACTTTGCAATAACATTTACATTTTTATTTAATTTAGTCATACGTATTTAAATTTATAGTGAAATTGAGGCGTGTAAATTTGCCACCATTTAATTAATCAAATTTAATCATTTTGCATCCAGAATTAGAAATTATGATAATAGAAACGTTAAATCTCTAATATCATAACGTTTAGTCCATGTGTGTGGCCATATTTATAAACGATTAAATTAAATACAATTTGTGCGCAAACGCGGACCACCTAAATTTTTTGATACGTTTTGAATATTAATTAAATAATTTGAATATATAGGAAAAACAGATTTGAGATTAATATATTTAGTAATCGTTAAGTACTTTGTTGGTGAACACCTTTTTAAAACCACTTAAAGTGGAACCACTTTTAAGTGGTTTTAAAAAGGTGTTCACCAACAAAGTACTTAACGATTACAAATGGAAACCACGGCGGCTTCGCAATACAATAATATGTAATATATTTAGTGTTTTTCTGATTGAGTTACCAAATTTTTTGACATGCGTCTAGTTGGGAAACAATTTTTCCGAGTGTGCAGTGTAATATTATTATAGACACATTTATTAATGCTTGGACAGAAATGTAGTTTATAGCGCAGTGTATATACTGTTGACTGTCTTAGACAACGACCAACTGTGTCGGAAATTGGACATTTAAAGAGCGCAGTAGCCTATTAGTGCCCAGAATGATATAGCTCACATATACTCAGGAACATTTCAGCCTGCCCATCTCTAAAGTCGAACCATATTACATATAACATAATGAAAATCGAAAATGCCGATTTATGGAAATGAGAAATGAAGTCGTAAATTTAATCTCAGACTCTATTAACAACATTAGAACAGATGGTAATTACAAGGTTTCCTCTGTTTGAAAACAAATTTAAATAAGAACGCTTTGGCTATACATTCCTGGTGAATCCTAGCACGATGGTATAGCATATCATGTTACTTTGAATTATTGAATTTCTTTCATCATGAATTATTAATGGTACACGGTTAAAAATGAAAGAATAAAAATTGTTTTTAGCCTAAGTATAAAATTATTTTTAAAAATTTTTATTTAATTTGGAACATAAAATACATTCTTTTCGTTAACTTAAATATTATACTCCATTATACTAAATGATTTTCATTCTTATTTTGTTTATTGTTTATCCGTTTTTTAAAACCAAATTTTATTTTTACGTGCCATTTTTTGCATAAATAAAAATGTCTCCTTTATCGTGTTAATGATGATGTTTATCTATCTTTAACCTAAAATATTTTAAATATTAAAGGTTATTAACTAAATGGTTCATTATTCCAAATTGAATGAAACTTAACAAAATAATTTAAGCTTAACCCTCGTCAGGCAGCATAGGTACAATTTATTGTACCTTTTCTGTTTTTAAATACTAATAAGTCTTCTTGTAGAAGCCGGGGAGAGTTAAAGCTTTGTGAGATGTCTACATTTTAATAATGTGGAAATTCCAAATATTATCTATTAACAAAAATTATGACTACAGTGACGATATTCATATAAAATATATGAAAGTACAATTGTACGTCTGCCGCCTTTCAGCGTAATAAAATTATGCCGCCGGGGGGGGGGGGGGTAAAAGTATAAATAATTATTATTATGTATAATAAGAATAATATGCTATGTGCTTATTTTGATTAAACATTTATACATAAAAGGCATGCCAACTAATATCGAGCGCATCATAAAAGTTTATCAATTTATCGGAACTTCACAGTTGATGCCAAATTAATTCGCGGGTTATTAGGCCAAACCTTTGTGGTGATATTAGAATTCCTTAATTGAAATGTTGTCTTTAAAGACATCTGATTTTGAAATAAGCTGAAACTCGATTTATTGTGCTTTATTCTGTTCGGGTCATATAATGCTTTCTCTCTTTCAAACCAATTTAACGATACCCGGTGAAAGATTCATTTTAATAATTCGTCATTGTATACCTCAACTATGATGACGAATTATTTAAATGAATCTTTCAAGTGTGCACTTAAACTGGTTAATGTGATCAGAAGAACTAACTAAGAAACTTATAATTGGATTTTCAAATCTCTGCCTCCGTGTAGGTACCAACCGCAACAAAAATATTTTTTATTAATTTTTTCAACCATAAACTTCCCAGAGATTATTACGGTAATCTTAAAAAATTTAACGGATAGTTTTCGAAATTAGACGGCTCGAGTTGAACAAATGGAAATATAAATACAGATAAAAATGGAGGATACTGTAAATATTATGTATGCTGTAATTCTTGACATCCTGTTCCCATTTCAAGCTCAACGTATGAAAGTAAATAATTTTCGAGAAAATCGAAGTAACAAAACAGGTAGGAACATAAAATATTGATACACATTGATCCGGATCAGTTCAAATTTTATATGGAAAACCTGATCCAAATTTCATTTTATTCCCTTTTCCAATTACCAACTTATATCAGACTTATTGACTTATTTGACGCCATCTTGAATAAGTCAGTCAATTTGTACCAATTCGTTGTACCGACTTATTTGTGACGTAATAACAAAAAAAACCCAATTTCTATTATATGGAAGAATAAATTTTCTTGACATATTGGTCGTTGCTACTATAGATTTGAAAAAAAAACTGCATGTGTTACATTTAGTCAAGACACATTTTTGGAGACATTTCTGTCTGGACTTACATATTTAAATAGGACTTTTTTGAATAAGTCGGTGTCCACAAATAAGTCGGTAATTGGAAAAAGCCTTATGCTGTGTGCCTGACGCCGATTTTTTTGTCTAAATTCTCGACTAACTAAATTGATCGTTAGTTCACCCAAGTATTGTTAGATGTCTCTAATATTTGTAAACCAAAATCTACCCGATATTTAGTTCTAAACTGCAAACTTAGTTTCGATTTATCAAGTACCGATTAGAAATGTTTCGTAGAATGTTAAATTTAAGTTTATGTAGCAGATTTTAATTAAACATCACATGCGGTTTGTTGTGTGCCATCTTTGAACGATTAGTATAAACTAACCATCAATTTAATTAGTTGGAAATTTAGACAAAAAAATCGACGTGAGGCACACAGCATTAGATAACAAATTTTGATTTGAAATCTAGCAAGCGCCTTTGTGTTGTTTCATAAAATATGAACTGAATTGCATCAGATCATGGATAAAAAAACACTGCTAATATCGTAAACAACACACAACAGGTTCAGCCTACTCTCAACTGCCTATTGTCTCCACTCAAATTAATATTATTGTGACATGATTTTGCAGATAGAGCCGTTTTGTAGATAAAACATTTTTCTTCACATATAAAACATTAAGAAATTTAAACTTATCAACCCGCAACTCAAAATTAAAGATGTGTAATACGAGTGTTACTAAACAATAAGTGATTTAAGAACGTTTCGTGCTTGTTACGATGGTTAATCTTAGTGACTGAGTGCCATTATAGTATCTTTAAAAAAAAATACAAATTTCATTGAACAACACAAAAATTGTCGGAGGCTTTAAACCTGTGGCACAAAAATTGTCGGAGGCTTTCGATATTATTTGAATTAGGGTTTCTATGGAATCTATATTTGTCGATGCGATGTTTATTCGATCGATTTTAATCGATTTATATCCAACAAAATGATAAAAAGTGACAAAAAAAGTGTTTTTCGTCGAAATGAAAATTAAAAAAAATGTAGATGTGGTTTTTCGGTCTTGATATGTTCGGCAAAGTTGTTTGTCTTGGCTTGCGCAACAACTTTGCTGAAGAAAGCATAACAAAAATTTTAATGGTTCAAGAGCTATCAACGTGAAAATGAGGGTATATTTTGACTCAGAGCCAGAACATATCGAAAGCGATATCTCAAAAATGGGGAGTAACTTTGAAATGGGACTAGCACCATTGAATTCAGCGTACTCGAATTAGGTTTATCACCCTGGCTGCCCAGCTTGTCACAAAAAAAAAGTTTGCGATTCAAGCACAGTGCTTTTATTCTTTGTGGCTTTTTTTTTATATGCAAAGAAGTGTAAATTTTGGGATTTTCAAAGATCAAATTCTATTCTAAGCCTGAGTGCTTTTTACACTCGGGCCAAAGAATAAAAATTATCATTGTCCGATAGATGAACTTTAATCTTTTGAACAAAAATAAAATTTGTTAAAATTAGGACAAAATTATTTGAGTTTTTAAAGTATAAATCTTATTTATTTGCGAAGTATAATTTTAATCCTTAGAAAAGGATGGACGTATAGTTATTCCGCAAAAGGATAGGAAAAGGATGGATTCCTTCATTTTATTTTTAACCGTGTATGTTTCGATGGAAAGGAATTCGTACCAAATAAAGGCCGTCAGTATCGGTAATTTTGCTGATAATATTTTTCGCACAGGTTTTTTTTCAATGTATATCAACTATAACCATTGATTGGATGCTCAGTGGTTTTTCGTTTAAAATGTTTCGAAATATATTCCATCCTAGCTCCATTTCTTGTGCGATTGGTTCACCTTGATGCCATTTTACAACTTGGTTTATCAAGACATTTGGGTAATAATCAACACCCAATTGTCTTATTTTGCTGTAAATTGGATCATCCCGCAATAGATCATTTAAATGATTATTTAAATATTTAACTGTCGAAATGTTGTTCACGCGATGACTGAGTTATAGTCGGCAATATTAAGACCTCTTACATGGAAACAGAGTGATTTTGTGGCACTTGTGAGCCCGCTATCGTTTAAGATACGAAGCTCCAAATATGTTTTCTCCATATTCACACAATGGTTTGATTCCATTTTTGTCGACACTTTTATCTCAGTCACAATTTTAAAAAACTATTTACGGACAAATATAAAAAAATCTTTTTAATTAAAAATAAATAAAAAAACGCGTTAAAAAATTTCTACTATGTGATAATAATTTTGTAATTTTATTACATGAGACTGGTTTCGGGATATATTTACTTCTTTGTCAATCCAAATTTTAACTATCCAAGATAGTTAAAATTTGGATTGACAAAGGGCTAAATATATCCCGAAACCGGTTTCATGTAATAAAATTACAAAATTATTATCACATAGTAGAAAGTTTTTAACGCGTTTTTTTATTTGTTTTCAATTAAAAAGATTTTCTTATATTTGTCGGTAAATAATTTCTAAAAATGTTTTCTCCGTTTGCTGTCTGATTTGCATGGCTCCTTCTTCCGTGAAAAATGAAATTTGTGTGGTTTGTTATAGGGTTGATTGGTGATGTTCTTCATTCTTTATTTTGGCCGTCGCTGTCACCAATATAGTACACCAGTTGCAAACGCTTCGACCCCCTCAAATTTTCAATTATCTGTAATTTTTAATCTTGAATATCGTGCGTCTGATTTAGAACTTCGCTGCCTCCGTGGAGGGGTGTTCAAGAAATCTGAGGAATTCTGTTAATGTTGGCATGTCTATAGCGTCTGCAATTGATCTTGAGAATCAAGAAGCTTGAAATAATTATGTAATTCCATGATGCCGTTAGGATGCCTTATCTTATTTTGGTATTAGTTGCAGTTTCCTGGAGTCATTATAATGTTCACCTGTGAGCTTAATGTGACTTACGAGTCTGCCCACACACATACCGTCGTTTTCATAAATGTCAGCTCAACAGATAATAGCAGAAACTGAAATAATTTCGACAATAAGAGTTTTTTGTTAATCCCTGCCATCTGTTCTGGGGCCGCAGCACTCCCTGCTTTTTCGCGGTTCAATTTGCCGTCCTATACTTTACGCAATTACTGCCAAATCAAAGATGTACGGCTAGGCACAGATCGATAGGCCCGATTTTTTAAGTTGCCATCTGCGCATTGCATAGCTCCATATCAGTCTATATAGTACTGGACTTGGAAGATGGGTCAGCCCATGAGCGATATATGGCATGTAATGAAAAAGTTTGCTATGTGCGGAAATAAGACAAGTTTTTGTTAGTGCGAGTCCAACTCATTCAATTTTTCCTCTTTTAAAAAAAATATTTGGTGAAATTGGTTTTCCAATTAAAAATTTGAAAATGAATGTGGAATTTGTTACTTAACCAGCTATCAGGGATAGGCGTTTACGCATCATCTACTAAGGTGATTATACATGGAGAACTAACTCATCGACAACGTATATAGATAACGTGGATTACTCTTCGATAGGAGAACCGCTTGTAATTACGTCAACAGAATTGAGTGATTTTCATAATTTTATCTCAGGTTTACGGAGATTTTAGCTATCAAATTAAATTAATAAAAAATATTAAAAAAATTTAAGTTAGTTCATAACAATTACATATGGTGAGATGTCTCTATTGTTTCAAACGGCATGATATTTACATCTAAAGTGCAAACTAAGTTCAGATTTATCAATAATCCATTAAACATATTTTTGAAATTAATAAATTTAATATTAGTTGGCAACATTTAATTGGGACCTAATTATTAAATTCGACGTTTATTTTCGACAGCTATCGTTTTCCTATAGTAAAAAGCATGGAAAGAAAAGAGAAAAAATTAGTAAAAATTTCACATATTTTTATTTTTTCTTCTTTTGTGTGCTATAGGAAAACGATAGCGTTCGAGAATGAACGTCGAATTAAATAGTTAGGCACTAGAGGGTGCGTATTCTTGAAATCGGTGGATATTTTCGTCGGAGGATTATAATTTGCATTAAAATTCTTCATATTATTCGAATTTTTCGCCGGCTACTTAAATCATTTTTTTAAATTTATTTCACTACTAAACAAAAGTCAGTGGAAATTTCCGCCTGGGTAAATCAATGCGAATTTATTTCCCCAAATAACAAAAACTTGGAAGCAAATTTGAAAAAATGATTAAAGTAGCCGGCGAAAAATTCGAATAATATAAAGAATTTTAATACAAATTATAATCCGCCGACGAAAATAACCACCGATTTCAAGAACACGCGCACTGCACTGCATACGTGGTTTGATTTGTTGCATCTATGAACGACTACTATTTATTAACTAATCATTAATTTTGTTAGGCCGTTAGTGAATGTGTTAAAAATATTTAGTTACCAATTTGGTAAAATAAAATATTTGTGACGAAATATTTTTAAACAAAAAAGTTAAACTTGCTATGTGAATGTATTAAAAATTTTGACACATAAAAATGAATCACTTGTCCAAGAATTATACTCCAATATTATTTTTAATTTTATTTTGTTATTAAAAATTTAAAAATAATGAGGTTGTTGTTCGGAAATACGGAAGGAAATTGAGGGAATTAACTATATATTTATATATTCGAGATGATTATAATTTTTGTTATTTAATATACAGTATGTGCAACAAGAGCGTGTACGGCAAAAACCTAAGTAAAAATACAATTACGATTTTGTGTGTTCTAGGGCGCTATCAACTAAAACATAGTAAAGTCACCATTACTGTTAATAATTGCCTGGCTCCTTTTGTCCATACTACGAGTACCAACCAATTTTTCTGCATACTGTGGTGATAAATTTTTCCATATGTTTCGGACAACTCGCGCTAGAGCGCTCAAATTTTTTATGTGGTACATTTTCAGCTTAACCTTCATGAGTGCCCATAAATTTTGATCGGATTGGAATCAGTTGACTGAGATGGCCAATCCAATGTTGTAGACCATGGTGTTTTGGATCGTTGTCATCTTGCAAAATATAATTAGAATTCCCCGCTCCAAACCATTTAAGGACAGATGGTAAGCTAATAAATTTTATTCATGAAAAGTGCGTTTAGGTTCCGTGTTGAAACGATTAATTTACCAAAACCTTGGTTGGTGAAGCATCCCCATACATGGAGCTAGGGCGGGTGCTTCACAGTTCGGACAATCGTTTTTTTTCTGCCTAATTGGCCAAACACACCTTTTCACATTAAAACCCCAAAGAGATGACTCATCGGCAAGGGTGGGCAAATTACTCTGCTTGTGTAATTAAAATACACTTGGTCAGTTACATCAAATTAAGTAATTGAAATACAAGTTAATTAAAATAACAATTACAATTACATCGAATTTTAATATTTATTTAAAATACAAATTACAATTATTTTAATTACAAAATTTCCTAATTTCTACAATAAAAAACTTTTTTTGATTTATAAAATTCAAATTTATTAATGCACGTTTATTTCAATTACGGTTCTCTTACTACCACAACAATTTTTAAATTTTCTTTCATTTATTTAGATAAAAATTCTTGGCTACCTTTCAAAAAGACTAACTTTTCAAATACACCATCTGATGAAGATTCTCTGGACGGTGAATTTAAAAAGCCAGTAACAGAAAATAATCGCTCTACTGGTGCAGCATGCATAAATATTTTCAGATTAGTTATGATCCATTTGTTATGCCTTCAGATGGGTGGTAAAATTTGATGTGGATTTTTGACACTCGTGAATTTCGATTGGTATAGGACAGAGCAAGCAAATCGCTTTTAACTTTTTATCTGGTATTTTAAAACCGCACCTAAAATTAATTATAGACATTTTTCAATAACATACACTAATCTGAATGCTATAATTTATTTAATTTAATGCTTAGATTGTAGTTTTACGATTTTTAATGAATCTAGTATAAATACATGCGAACTTTTTGAGGTTATTCGTGACAACTAACCAATTATCCGGTGAACCAATATAAAAACCAATAAAATCCTATAGTTCATTGGCAATGTAATTTTCATACCAAAATATAGATGGGTCTGAATTTATGTAAATGTACAAAAAATTATATTAAGTAATTAAAATATAAATTACACTTTTTGGAGATAAAAGTAATTAAAATACAAATTACAATATTTGGATTATTAATATTTAAAATACAAGTTACAATTTGTAATTTGTATTTTCATTACGTAATTCAAATACATGTATTTCGTTACTGCCCACCCTTGCTCATCGGTAAAAACAGGATTCGTAAAATCTTTGTTTGTATGTTCATTTGGCCACTGTAGTCGCTTTTCCGTATATTTTTGTGTTACCAGAGATTTGACCAAAGTATTGCCATATGCGTAGCCATGTTCCATAATTCTATTTCGTATGGTTCTTATTGGTATAATAATATTCTTTTTCGACATTTTTTCAATAGCTGCATCCAGCGTAACTAAAGAATTTTCATCAAATAACTGTATGATGGCCTCATCCTCATTTTTTGTAGTGGATCAGATTTTGACTCTATCTCTGGCAAATCGTCAACATTTTTATAAATTGAATAATGTGTAATCCGCTTCTATACAAATGTTTTCAACTTTTTATATAATTTGCTGCACTTGCAATCGACATTTTTGTTTCTTACGGATGTGCACTTAAAAACACCGCTTCAAATCGTTTTTTCTAAATCGCACTCATTTCTTTCATGTATGTTATCCACAAAACAGTTGCAGTTAAAGTAATGTTTGTTTTAGAGCACCCAAGAGGAAACAATATAAAACCTATGTAAGCCCCGCCCATATTTGTTCCTATAGTTTTAAGTATAGTTATGCCGTACACGCTCTTGTTGAACATACTGTAACTGTTTTCAAAAATACCCCTTTGTATCAAGATGGTACTTACACAAATGAGTAAATGACAAATGGTATTTACTAGGTGATAGTAGGTATCCATATCGGAGGAGCCCTATAGTAGTGATTACACCATTGAAAAATGCTTTGGGGAAGCAAAATATATTTAATACGTCACATAACAGGGCTCGCAATTATGTAGAATGTATGTTTGGCATTTTAAAATGGCGTAGTAGATTGCAAAATATAAGTCCCTGGAGTTGAAGGTTGAAAGTTGCATCATATTTGCTCAGTGCTATATTTGCTGCTTGTATGCTACATAAAATTTGTGTATCTGGAGGAAATATCGTTCCATTACCTGAAATAGACACATTCACACTTTGAATCTGATGAAACAAACATTTCGTATTTGAGAGATTCTTCCGTAAAATAGTAAATAAAGTATAATAATTTCAAAAATAGAAACAATCCTTTTATATCATCCTAAAAAATTTAAAACTATAAGTATAAATTCAGTCTTTGACGCTTCAATTAGTCGGTTAAGGTACATAGTATTGTTATGTCGCAAAATACAGTAATCTGATCCGGAACCAGAAGAAATCAGGAAAACATTACATTTATATTGGGATAGTCTTGTCGGGCCATTTGCTTAGTAGGCCATTAATCTTTTTGTCCATTTTCTTGTCCCGCTTTTCACGAAGAGCAAAATAGTTTTCAGTCGTTATACAACATTTGGCAGTATGACTTCAAAAAGAGCCTCGCGATGAAGTCGATGGTGATGGACTTTCCAAATTTGATCGTGACCCGGATGACGTCGATGGTGTTGGACTCTGTGGCGGAACATATCCTTGCGATGAAATGGATGGCGTTGGGCTGATGGAATATTTATAGGCGTTTTATTTACGATTAATCCTTTACTACTGGCCATCAATAATGGATGATGGAAGTTATCTTTACAGCTCGCATATTTGTGAATAATTTCAAAATATGAACATATGGCTTGTTTTTCTTCTGTTGTTTCATCTCCAGCTCCCTCTCCGGTGTGTATTTTAAAGAATTTAAAATTACATGTGGCGTATGGTTTTTCAACTACCCGTTGCTTTTTTAGCGGTGGACCATCCATATTTATATTTTTATAGGAAAGTACAAATAAATGAAAATTACACTAATTACGTTATTTACTATAAAAAACTGAGGTTATATTTTTTTAACATCTTGTCAGCATTTATAGACGGTCTACAGTTCGTAAATTTTTTGTGGTGAATAAAAATAATTTTTAATTTTCCTGTCAAAATTTTAATTTTTAACAGGGTTTTTAATACATTCACTAACAGCCTTAAGCTGGAATTCCATTACTGCGGCTTTTTTTGTGCAGAAAACCAGAAAGAGATAAAATCAAAAATCCCTATGTGTGTGAGCAGCGCAACAATACACATTTTTATACTTAAATTTTTTGTTGTTGTGGCATTTTGGTTGCTATAAATATAAATAAAAAATACAAAACGAAGTATTTTTTATGGCAACCAAAATGAAAAGTATCCCCCACTCTCAGCAAATTTGTAGTATTTTATTTTTTTTTTTTGGTGAGAACGACTCTAAACATTTTAATTTTATTGTTGTTTGAAAATAAATTGTACATATGGAAATTTTTTTGTGGTAAATTTTTTTGTGTGCTAGGTACATTTTAATACAAACGAGACGTGATTAGGTATAATATATTTGTGATTTTTTGTGATTATATATTTGTGATTTTTTAATTGAATTGCAATATGGATAAATATGGTAAGTTGGATCAATGGCAATTTGTAATAAAGTGAATACTGTACACAATAAAAGTGAGGTTACGTCGCGTACAGTTAACGAAATTAAAATAGTCTTCATATAAGTAATTCATTTAATTGTTAAAATTTACACAAATTATTTTAATTTTGTGCAAATTGTTGAGATAATTTGTGTCTTTTAAACGCGGTAAAGTTCCATTTTCTGTGAAATATAGTTGTTTAATTTTTAGTTTTAAATTGTGTGAGAAATCGGAAATTCATAACCTCCAGTATTCGCTACGAATTTAAATAAAATTTCAATTCAGTTTAAATAACATTTTTCTAATTGCAGGTGATAAGCAGATAGTTGTTATACAAGATATCAGAGTAGATCCGTTGGCGAACAATACGAGACTGTACAACAGTATTTTACGGATTTTGTTGGATCGGAGCAATACAGCTACACAACAGTTCAAGGTATTCAGCAAAATAATAATTCAAATTGTATGTAACTAATTTTTTATATAAAAATGTTTTTTCAACTAGAAGATTTAAATTTTAACGACACACAATCGCCTACACCGGCACCTGATGTAGAAGAACATGATGTTAATGGTAAAATTGCTATATCTTTAAAATTTGTTTTATAAAATTTGTAATAAACTTTTCATTTCCTTACCAGAATTTATTATTGAAACAGTACGGGGCAGACCAGCGCCTTGGAATATACGGGATAAGCTCCATAAAAATCGTAAACTCCGAAATAGAATGTGGGAGGAAGTAGGTGCTGAGTCAAGTAAGTAATTGTTTTAGGTTTGGTTTCAATTTTTCATTTTTATATTTATTTTATATTTATACATTTTATATATTTTGCCGAGGATGGAGAAAGTGGAGCGAAGGCGCACAAAGTTTGGGACTGCCTCAAGGCAAACTATTTACGATGGAAAAAAAAGCCCCAAGTGGTTCTGCGGGTGGAAAGTTAAAAGAATATAAGTACGCCAGGCAGATGTCATTTTTAGATAGTTAAGTTAATTTTGAGAGAGTTGATTATTTAAAAATTTCACTTTCTTCCAGATCTTCCGACGTTTGTGGGGCGATTTCGGAGGAAGCCGGCGACAGCAGCAAATTGCAGGAGGACCGAGACAGGGAAACTCCAAGACCGAGCAGTAGCAATAGAAAGAGTAAATATCCAATATTATATGTATATGTATGTCTACGGATACAAATTTCTTTCATTTTTGTTCAGGAAATTACCAGCAAGAAACTTGAGCATACAGCGTGAGTACGTCGACATCCAGTCCAAAAGATTACAATTAAAATCATCGATAACTTGTTCCTGTGCAAGTGCTCCTGCCCCGAGTTTGGATGATGTCGAAATCGATAATTTCTGTTCAATAGTAAAATGCCATTTAAAAAGGTTGAATGTAAAGGCCCGAGTTGATGTGCAGGTACAGTTTTTACAAACTCTTGGCTATGCTATGGACAACGAAGTGCGTAAAAAGAAATTTATTGCTAGCATTTATTTTTAATTATTGTTGTTTTTTTCTTACAGGAAAACCTAAACCATGACAGGCACAATTTTTTTATATAGTATACACAATTTTTTATATAAATTTTTTATATTTTATATTTTTAATATTTTTTTATAATTATTTTGTATTACGATACGATGAAAATATCGTATCCTTATAAATTTTGTCATACAAAGACATACAAAAATATCTTTATATGAAAACTATTTGTAAACAACTAAAATTGTTTGACATTACTATATGGTTTCCATAACGACAAATAACAAACTCGCCAAAATAAAAGGGAGACTCATAATACCAATTTTGAACTCGGGTGACTTAGATAGTCACGGCGAGTGGTGTGGTGAGGCGAGAATCATGAATCCTAGAAAAATATTTATAATGATGTTAAACAAAATTGCTAAAAATTGTTAAAATTGCTTGCTTGCTAGCTGAGGTATGTACCTCAATCTATTTAGTACGCGGACCGGAAAAGGGATATATAGGTAGAAGATGATAATATACATAAATATATACAAGGTTGAGAAATTAAAAAAATCAATACTTACGGAAGTGTTTTGGCATAGAATCGCTTCCCGAAATTGCTTTCTCTAAAAGCTCCGCCGTCACTTTGGCGACCTGCAGCACCAACATTGCACAATATAAAATTATAATCATGGTCGCAAATTGCCATGAGAACAATCGACGAGGTTTTTTTATAATTATAAAATTCAGATCCGGGATTACTGGGCGCCTGTAAATAAAATATAGTAAATTTGTTGTAAATGTGATTTTGAAAACTTTAAGCAAGATTATTTAAGTACAAAAGTTTTTTTAAATGCAAATATTTAGTTATATCTATGTACCGAAATAAAACATTTAATTCCATTTAATTTGTCTTTATAAATTTGCTTGTACAAAACTTGAAAATACTCTAGATGTTTTAGTTAGAGAAATTAATTTATAAAATATTAATCTTACTTGGATGGTAACATGTTTGCAGTCAATTGCTCCTATACAATTCGGGAAATTCCATTGGTGTTCAAAACCAGCCGCGATAGTTTTGAAATACTCTGCGTTCAAATCCGGGAAAACTTTGTTTTTTAAGACTGCGGTAATGCATCTTGTCGTCTCTTTTAAAATTCGGTGCACACTTGTCTGTGAACATTTGTAGACCAATGCTAGGCTAGTGTGGGATTCCCCCGTTGCTAGATATCTGTAAATATTTAAGTTAGATAATATTAATACAATTTTCGTTATTTGCGACAAAAGTGACATGAACAAAAATTTAATCTCTAATCTATATAATTCGAATTGAAATTTTTCTGTTGATTTTGAACGTAAAAATTGGTATCATGCATTATTTTTCGTAGAATAACTTTAATTTTCTAGGTTAAAATATTTTTTCATTAAAATTTTTAAAAAATAAACATTATAGTGGAGAAACAAACCCATTTTTAAAACTTTACTAAAATTTGTTAATTATATTATTAATATTCATATTACACTAAATAAACATACCCTACGTGTTTTCAACCAACAAAACCTGTATGTCTTTGCAGTAGAACACAACACATAAAACGTTTTCTGTAGAACTGTGTTGTCTTAAAACCAGCCCTACGCGATTTTTCAAAACGCAAGGTACCAGTTTATAGGAATTTTAAAATAGATAGGCGTGGGAGTTTAGGATCGGGTTATGTCAGGCGGGTGAAGGGGAAATTTAATTTCAGTTTATAGGAATTAAAAATTGATAGGAGCGAGAGTATTTATAAGATCGGGTTATATCTGGCGGGTCGCTGCGCTCCCGTCGCTTCGCAATGCACATTCTGTACCATATCGCGTTATGATATATCTCATTCCGAAATATCGAGTTTTAAAATATCACGTTTCGAGCGAATCCTTTAAAACCGTTACTCCAACACATATTATATTAAAAGTACCAATTCCCCATGAACGAAGTCGTGGCTAACAGCTAGTCCATCATAAATAATCAAGTGCGTGCTACTAGTACACTTGATCGAACTAACTAATTTAATGCGAATCATATGGAAGGGCCGGTTATTTCCAAATAACTCGTGAAAAAAATCTGAAAATATATACAGGGTATTTCGTGGAACTCATACCTATGGAATTAAAAATATTCTAAACCTGCCAAATTAAATCTTAAAACACAGGATTAATCGAACCAAATAAATTGTATAAACAATATTGTAGCAGCACGAGCCAGACAAGTTTCGCTTAAAGTGTCATGCTCGATGAGTGTTCTGATGGATAAACTAGTGGTTTATTTCTCGCACCACCCGTAAATTATTATTAATGGACAATAGATAGAATCAAGTTGGAGCTTTGTTAAATCTTGAAATGATTTTGATAAACTAAACCAAAACTAAAAAATTTGAACCAGGCGGGAACCATTAGTATACGCCTGGTCTTTGTTAAAATTC
Organism: Nephrotoma flavescens; assembly: GCA_932526605.1. NCBI lineage: Eukaryota > Metazoa > Arthropoda > Insecta > Diptera > Tipulidae > Nephrotoma > Nephrotoma flavescens. Next base: position 189,038,592 of record OW052222.1, on the reverse strand, counting down.
CAATATGACTATTTGCAGAATTGAATAACCATTTTATTTTATTTCGGAAGCGTTATAGTTCATCTATATACTTTGGTTCATAAACCATGTCGTATATTTAAAGGTTCCCACATACATTATTATTTTGCTTATTCGTCCCATTGAAATAACAAGACGATGACATAATTTGTAAACCATCCCGAAATCCAACAAAAAATCAAAATATTAATTCTAAAATAACAAAATTAAAATTTAATTTTAAATTTATACAATTTTTATTTTTTTATTACTTCACCATATTTTGTTATTGTCATGTCATCCACTTAGTTGGATCGTTAAGTCTTTAGACCTCTCGTTATCCTATTGCTTATGTACGGTGGAACGTTCACTTTACATATAATTAAATAAAATAAATAAATCAAAAGTTATAACTTATAATCACTTCAATGTTGTATTTTTTTTTGTAGTTTATTTTGATCCAATTAAAATTTAAGTTAAAAATAAATAAAATATTATTTTTATAAGATTTAATAAGAAAAATAATAAATAACAAAATATGTTCATAAAGTCTCGAGTATTTCCCACTCGAATGGTTCGTGCATTAAACATTTTTTAAACAAAAATATGCAACTCATTATTAAATTATAGAAATTGAATGTTGTACACCGAAGTTTTAAAACACATAAAGAATTAAACATACAAATATTTTGTAAACCCATTTTGCCGCACGGTTTAAACTCCGAGTATTATATTCGTCTCTCGACTTTTATACAAAATTGTAAGTAAATAACTTATAAACTCCATCTCATTATAAAATGCATCTACTCCCAAAGTACGAAGAGTAATCCCACCAATTCAATCCAAACCATCATTTTATTTGTTTTGAACTTATATCTTTCTTCGTGTGGTAGGTATCTTGAATATAGTGCTACATGAATTTCAACTGTACACTCGTATTCACGTTATATATATCTTTTTAAGTTACTTATTATTATTGCTGTGCAACTTATTTGAATATCATCAATTTCATTTTACCATAATAATAATAAACAGATTAAAAATTATTCGTCTCGTCGTCAAAATACAAAACAATAAAAATATTTAAAAATTTAAATAAAATTTAAGAAACTGAATATTTATCAAAATAATAAAAATCATAAAATGTACTCCGCTAAAGAATGACATGAATCAAGAGATTTTTTAATAAAAATATTTATTTATTTTAAAGTTTTTAACCCTTGACTGCATCATTATTATTTTAAAAATAATTATTGAAAGCTGATTTGAGTGTCTGAGACCATCTCGAGTATCTACTGGAGGTGTAAAAAAAAATATGCAGTTCCAACTAAAAATTTACCAATTTGGAATGAAAATCGCGATTTTGATCAAGATTCTTACATTAGTTCACTCTTAATAATTTTATCTATCGATACAGTTTTTTCTGTTTCAAAAACATGTGATGATTTGGAGTCAAGTAGTTCTTTTCAAAAGTGTTTTGTGATAATGAAAACACAAACTATCTTGACCCTTGAAAAAATTTATTGTTTAGCTGAGTGAACAACGATGAATAATGAATGCCAAATTGGACCAACGTGCAGAAATTGTTTGATCAATAAAATTTGTGTTTAACCATCTAATAATTTATCATCTTAAATCCTCGATTGATGATGAATATACTAGGTTGCATTCACAATCTCTCGCAGCACTTTATTTTGAAAACATTGAATCATTTGTACATTGTTCTTCTTGGTACAACCCCAAAGTTGAAAAACATTTTTCCATGCTGGTTTTAACTTTTGCCTGTACATGTATTGTGAGCTGAGAATTTCATGAGCCAGTAAATTTTCTTATAAATTTAATGTTTAACTCGTCTTTTTCCTTTCATTTACAAAATAAAATAAAATAAAGTATAGCAATTATGAAAAATTGTTCCCTCTCGACTTTTACAGATTTAGTATTTTGCTATTTCGCCGAAGTCCAAGACAATTGTTTTTAAAAGATCTCTGTGTTTTCGTGTGGGCGTGCATGTGTGCGTGCACACTAAATGTCTATGGCTTTTCTAGAGCCCAGATGGTTCGTCTGATCGCGATGAAGCTTCACACATAACCTTTTTCATAAAATTGAGATATCCCAGTAATTTTTGGCCAAAATCGGTTTAGCGGAAGTGACAGCTTCCATATAAGCTTTTCCGTTTTTGCGAAAGTATATGTGTAGCATTTACCAGTAAAACGATGGTACACTAAAATATTGCAATTTAAATTTTTCAACAATATCGTTCCAGACCATTTTTCGAAAATTTAACCGGAAATGATGATTTTTGTCAAAATACTGTTTTCAAGTAAATTTTGGCCCCTAAACAGCCTAGACGGATTGATTGCTTGGAATGAAACTTCGTAATTAAGCTTCTTCATAAACTTTGAGATTTCAGTGAAAATTGGTCCATCCTAAGTGGCACCTGCCATAGATGCTTTATCGTTTATTACAAAAATTTTGAAACGCATAGCATTTTCAAGAAAAATGATTATGATCTAAACGATTCTAAATTAAATTTGCAAAAATATCGGTTCAGATTCATTTTTCAAAATTTACGCAGAATGGTCGAAGCCAAAAAGTGACTTTTAAAAAGATCTCTGTACATGTACGTGTGTGTGTGTGTGTGTGATTCCGAGCAAACTAAATAGCTTAGTCCTTTCAATAGAGATTTTTTTGATTTTTATATACTAAAACATTCTGAATTACATCTGCAATAATATTGATTTAGAATAATTTTTTCAAAATTTAACCGGCAATGATGATTTTTGCCAAAAAAAACTGTTTTTAAACAAAAATTCGACCATGTACTCTGCCCAGACGAATTGATTGGTCGGGATAAAATCATATTTTTATTATTATTTATTTTTTTTCTAATAAATTGGCTGACCCAGTGGATTTGGCCATAATATATATACCGGAACTGGCAGCTTTCATTTTAGCTGTTTCGATGTTTGAAAATATTTTGAAAAGTACATCAATTATGAGAAAATCGATTATAACCTAAAAAATCCTAAATTAAATTTACAGCAATATCTGTTCAGATCCATTTTCCCAAACTTAGTGGAAAGGTCGATGTTTGACAAAAACCGGTTTTTTTTATAGTAAACATAAATATTTTTGACTTCGAGTTTTTGAACTAAACGTCTGTGTCCCTCTCTATAGATGTGTAATGAATATTTATATGGGATGAATATTTAGAACTTTTAGTAATATTTTTCACTGGACACCCATTATATTTAATTTTATTCACTAAGCGCAATTTATTATGTTGCTAAAGGTTAGGGTAATTTATATTTTTATAAACACTTAGTTTAAATTGAAAAGCTCAGAATAACATATTATACATTTTATGTTTTTTATTAATTTATACAATATTTTTAGTTAAATGTATTTAAATTACAATTAAATTTTATGTAAATTATTTTATTGAAATTTCAAGTATATTATTGGTTCACTTTAAAATACAGATTAGTCTAATTTCTACAAAATGTTTAGCTTATATAGCCAGATAACTGTTTCCCATAAGGTCGTGCGCGTTAATTTATATACAAAATTAGTGTATTGCTATACATATATCACACCTCACCCCTTCTGAGAAAAAAAAAGATGTTTTTTTTTTTTTTTTTTTTTTTTTTTAATTTACAAATCTAATTAATATGTATTATCATTTATATAACCAAATTTCATTATTTTAACAATTTTTTAATGTTTGTATAAAAACTTCATTTTTAATTACTAAATATAATAATAGATGTTTGAATGTTTTATATAACAAATAATTAATTATTTATTAGAACATAATAGTAAAAAATAATTATAGTTTAATTATAAAAGTAAAGAACTTATAATAATTTATTTCACCTAAACCAATTTCATTTAATTGAAATAATGTTGTTAAAATTAAAATAAATAGTTATCTAATTTCTGAAGTTAATCATCAATTTCATCTCTTTAATTGTTATCGATAAAATAATTTTAATCTATTATTGTGAATAATTTTATTTTTATTTCCTATTCGAATTTCAGTATTTTCATCTGTCAAAATATCTGTTACGTGATAAGGTCCTTCCCATAATTCGTCAGTTTTTCCACTTGAAGTTTCATTTTTCAAAAGAACCTCATCTCCTATTTTAAAAGTATCGTAGTGTACATTTCTATCATAAAGTTCTTTTGATTTTTCTTTTGTTTTAATTAAGTGGTTTCTGGCTACTTGCCAAGAATTTTGAAGTCGAAATTTAAGTTCTTGTGTGTAATCCTTATAATTATAAATGGGGTCCGGTTGCTTGGTTAATGAATTTGGAATCAGTGGTTTGTTACCGAATAATAAAGTTCGTAAGGCATGAATTGTGTTGATGTGTGAGGGGGGTAGAATTGTAAGCAAAAATTGCATAAGGGATCCATTGGTCCCAATTTAAAGGATCGTCTTGCGCGTAATTCCGCAGGTATTCGCCTAAAGTTTTGTGTGACCTTTCCAAAGCTCCATTGCTCTGCGGGTGATAGGCAGTGCAAATAATTTTTTTTATTTTCAGAATCTTGCATAATTGTTTGAACATGTTGCTCATAAAATTTTGTCTCTTATCAGTTAATATAGCAATTGGACATCCGAACATACATATAAAATTTTCTACAAATGCTTTTGCAATCGTTGTAGTTTCTTGAGTACTAACAGGAATTGCACAAGAGAATTTGGTCAAGTCGTCTTGAATTGTAAGTATAAATTTATTTCCTAAATAAGATGTCACTAATGGACCAACAATATCCATGGAAATTTTTTCGAAGGGAGTAGAAGATGTTGATGTAATTTTCATAGGCATTCTTTGACTTCGACCATGTTTATTATGTTGACATTTACTACATGTTTTAATGAAATGTTTGATACGACATTTTCGGGAACTCGTAATAACTTTTAATCCGATTAAATGTTCTTATTATTCCTTGATGACCTCCCAACGGGGCTATATGAAATTCTCGTATAACTTGAAAAATTTCTTCTTCATTTTTCAGATGAATTCTATTATCAGATATTGGATTGAAGTTTGAAGTTTGAATTAGAATTATTGCTTGGATTTAAAACGGGATGCTTAGTTAGTTTAGGATTTAAATTTTTATTCGTTGAATTATTCGAGTAGGAATCAGGAAAAATTTTAGAAATCGGTGCTTTAGACTTAGTAGTTTCATTTTGTATTTGGTCAACTTGAGAATTGTCAGAGATTTGTAAATGGTTTGCTTCAGACACTTTTGTGTGTGCACGAGTAACGACATTTATTAAATTTTCTTCGATCGGGAGTTCTATTCTTGAAAGTGCATCAGCATGTGAGATTTCTTTTCCAGGTCTATATTTAATCTTAAAATCGAATTCTTCCAACTGAATTCGCCATCTAATTAATATTGAATTGGGATTTGCGGTGGAAAACAAGTAAGTTAAAGGTTTATGATCTGTTACTATAAAAAATTGTCGCCCGTAAATGTAGGGACGAAAACGATTTACAACTGCCCATTTAATAGCTAGAAGTTCTCGTTTAATGGTAGGATAATTACGTTCAGATTGGTTTAACACATGACTCGCATAAGCGATAGGATTGTCCTCTGAATTAATAACTGTGATAATACAGCTCCGATAGCTACGTTGGATGCATCGGTCGTAATAAAAAAAGTTTTGGTAAAATCTGGAAATTGTAGTATAGGTGGTTTTATTAAAAATGGTTTTAATGTACGGAATACTTCGTCTGCGAATGCGTTCCATTGAAAATTTTTGTGCTTACCTCTTTTAATCGCTATGAGAGGCTCGACTATATCAGCGTAGTTTTTAATAAACGATCGGCAATACCCTGTTAATCCAATAAAAGACTCTAACTCTGATTTATTTTTAGGAGTAGGATACATAGAAATTGCTTCTAACAGCTTTGGGTCGGGTTTTATACCTTCGTTTGTTATTAAGTGACCTAAATATTTAATTTCGCGTCGAAGGAAATTGCATTTTTTGGGTTGGAGTTTTAAATTAAATTTACGAAAACATTTAAAAACTTCAACTAGTTTCTCATTGTGATTTGTTAAATCATATCCATAGATGACGACATCATCAAGGTAAACAAAACATTTAAAGCTATTTAACCCAGATAAGACGTGGTTCATCATCCTTTGAAATGTACTTGGAAAAAGGCCTTCTCGTAAAATGAAAATGACCTATATCAGTACTAAAGGCTGTTTTCTATTTGTCCTTTGGATTCAACATTATTTGGTGATACCCACTTGCTAGGTCGAGGGTTGTATAATAATTGGAATTTCCGAGCTGCTCTAAAACTTCATTTATATTTGGTAAGGGAAAAATATTATTGATTGTGATTTCATTAAGCTTACGAAAATCAACAACTAGACGCCATTTCTTATCGTTTGAATTTGATTTTTTAGGAACTAATAAAAGTGGAGAATTCCAAGAGCTAACACTATGTTATATTATTGAATTGTTTAACATTTCTTGAATTTGCGAATTGATTTCTGATTTCATTGACTGTGGCAATCTATATTGTTTTTTTATTTATAGGTTGAGAGTTTGGCAAAAGTGGAATGTTATGGTAAATTTTATTAGTCGCTGATAGTCTATCACCTTCTAAGTAAAAAATGTCATTGAACTCACGATAAATATTTTGAATTGATTTTTTCTCTTCTGTATTTAAATGATATGTATCAATTTCGTCATCTAATCTTCTTAGTCGTTCCTCGAATGAATCCGACCATTGTGTTGCATGATACACGTTATAATCCGCTAATTTTTCTTTTTTTATGTTTAAATCTTTTAACTCAGTTTCATATTCATTGTTATTTAAAATACTAAAAACAGCATAATTATTTTTAGGTTGTACAACACAATTAGCTAGAAAAACACCAGGCAGTAACTCTTGAGATGGACAGAGATACTCTTCATTTTCTTTCGACCTAATAGGTAATAAGATATACTTTTCGAATCTTGTCGGAATTATATATTTTTGATTTGGATTGTTAAGAAGAGGAATAGTAAATTTAATTTTATTTTGAATTATTTCAAGCGATTTGATATCATAATCAATTTTACATTTATAATACTCTAAAAAGTCTTTTCCTAGAATACCAGCACAAGGTATGGGAAATGTATCTGGGACAATATGAAATTTATGAGCTAATTGAACCCGCTTTGGTAATACAATATTTGCTTGTACCATTGCCAAAGTGTGAACGCTCTTTAAACTTATACCTTGAATTGATATTTTTTTAATCCGGATAACAAATAGTTTCAGGTTTTAAAACCCCTTTCTTAATTAAGCTTACATCCGCTCCCGTATCAATTAGGAAATATGAATCAATATCAGAACAGACATCTATAAAGTTAAATTCACATATTTAGAATTATTTTGATTATAAAGTATAGAGAATAAAGTAGTGGAAAATTTAGTAACTGTATTTAAATTTGAATCTGAAAAATTGTAGATTTATGTTGTAAAATTGTATCTTTATTTAAATTTTGATCATTTGAACACGAATTTATGGAAGTTCTTAGATCCGAACGGCTGTGTTCACTTCCTCGGATCCTATTTGGTTTTCCGGTATCGGGTATTTAACTGCTTTAACATTAGAAGATGTAGGAATTTGTTTCAGTGACTCGTTATATTTTCTTTTATAACATTCCGAAATTGAATGACCTTTACGTTTACAATAGTTGCATGAAATAATGTTACTGTTTATTCGATTTGAACTCGAGCTATTTTGAAATATTTTTGATTGGAATTGTTTGTCAGTCCTTTGAATAGCAGAAAAGTCAAAATCCCGATTTTGAGTATTTTGTAGCATAGTACTGTTGCTGCTCGAAATTGGATTAAAATTCGAATAACTTAAATTATGATTTTTTCTTTTATAACATTTATCGATATTGTGACCGGTTTTTTTACAATAGGAACATATTATTTGATTGTAACTTTGACCAACCGAGAATTTAGAATATGTACTTGTAGTTGGTTTATGACTTATCTCTTCTTCTACGGCTTGGGCAATAGCGTCATGTAATTTTTCGAAATGGTGAGATTTAATAATTATTTTCAGATTATCTTTCAAGCCGTCTTGAAATGAAGTGCCGTAGATTCATTAATGTTTTTTATTATTTCTGCATGAGCCAATCCCTGCTTTGAAATGCATATATCATTTAATTCGTTCAGCAAGGTTTCTATTTTAGATGCAAAACTTTTGACACTTTCGTTTTTTCCTTGAACAACACATACTAATTCGGCGGAAACTGCACCTTCCGACCTACGTTTGAGAAATTTATTTTCTGAGGCAAGTTTCAAATCTTCCCATTTGTCATAATCTTTGTAGTGAACCAATTCAAAAGCTTCACCACACAATTTTGTTTTTAAAATTTTCATAAAAAATATTTTTTTTTCCGGTTTAGTTATTTGAGACCAAAAGACTTCAACACAAGAACAAAATTTGTGTAATTCACTAAGTTTGCCGTCAAACAGCGGAATAATTTTCAGCGCATGACTTATGTTGAACGCCATATTATTTATTTCAATACCGTTTGTTTGGGTCGAGCTATTATTGTTTTGTGCTTCAAATAAATTTTCGATTGATTGAGAGTTTTCACTTAACACTTCATATTCAGAAGAAGACACTTCAATTTTGACACTCGGATTAAAAATCTCTGTTACAGAATCGTTATTTTGAAATTCACTCATAAGAAATAGAAACAAATAGTGTATTTTCATTAAGATTTCGTATACCACTATTTTAAAAGACACATAACAAGAAAAAAATTAGAATTTAATTTGAATTATAGATGGAAGATCTGCAAGAATCGCAACAATCAGTTTCGAACTTAATGAGATTATTGATTTGAAAAAATCAGTCATCTCATCAGGCCGCGGCGACTGACGTTGATATTTTTTACATAGGAATATTGTCTATATATAGAACAATACTATGTAGTTGTACTACTAGCGAATTACTGCATAGCGTACGAAATTCGATTCTTTCATATTCTCCATCTATACTTCATTTTTACCAATTAACTTTTCGTTGTGTACGAATTACTTTTATATTTTTATGTTGTTGTTGTATTGTAATGGTTTTGTTGTGATTGTTCCGTACATTGGTCTATTTCAGTATATCTCGAATTAAATACACATTCGTAGGAAATCCTTTCCATTTGGCGTCAAATCTGTATGACAACGACTATGATAATTCATACTTACTTATACACAATCAACTTCCCAACCACCCATACTTTTTCTTTCCTTTAACGCTGGATCGCGGATAAATTAGAATTTAATTTGAATTATAGATGGAAGATCTGCAAGAATCGCAACAATCAGTTTCGAACTTAATGAGATTATTGATTTGAAAAAATCAGTCATCTCATCAGGCCGCGGCGACTGACGTTGATATTTTTTACATAGGAATATTGTCTATATATAGAACAATACTATGTAGTTGTACTACTAGCGAATTACTGCATAGCGTACGAAATTCGATTCTTTCATATTCTCCATCTATACTTCATTTTTACCAATTAACTTTTCGTAACTGATTGTTGCGATTCTTGCAGATCTTCCATCTATAATTCAAATTAAATTCTAATTTATCCGCGATCCAGCGTTAAAGGAAAGAAAAAGTATGGGTGGTTGGGAAGTTGATTGTGTATAAGTAAGTATGAATTATCATAGTCGTTGTCATACAGATTTGACGCCAAATGGAAAGGATTTCCTACGAATGTGTATTTAATTCGAGATATACTGAAATAGACCAATGTACGGAACAATCACAACAAAACCATTACAATACAACAACAACATAAAAAAGAAAAAAATACCCAATTTTTTTAACTAAAATGAATTTGATGAAATGATTAACAGAAACTAAATAACGAATTATATATAATTATAATGATTTAAATGAATTATTGTTTTAAATATAATAAATTATTACTTACAATTTGATCTTCTTTGAATTAAATTTTAAAATTGAATTTATTGGAATGCGTTGTTGAACCGTTTTCCAAATTGAATGTGTCACAAATTGATGTTGAATTGTTACCGTTGCGATGTCAGATGTATTGATGTAGTTGGGATATATGTAGAATTCAAAGCCTTTGTTGTGTTTATCATCGTTGGCTTACGTAATAAAAGAAAGGCTTATAGCAGGTAATTTCTTCTTACAGCTGGTTTTGTGATGACTGCAAATTATAATAACCGTTTGATCAAGTTGATGAAGATGTTTTTATGTATACTACAGATGACTTCTTTACAGATGTTTTTGTGATGCATACATTTAATATACTGGATGATGAATCGATGATCGATGCGCCCGATTAATTTAGGGTATGGGCGTTTTTTTTTTTTATTTTATTTAGATGTTGATTATAAAATTTTTTTTTTATCAATTTCAAGAAACGATTTTGTACAGAAAAAAAAAATTTGTTTGCGCCGAATTTTGCTTTTATGTAATTGCGGTTTTAATTTTTAAAATGAATTTTTAAATTTTTATATTAATTTTACGAATGATGCCACAATTTTTAAGATGATGTCTCATACTTTCAATGTCTTTTACGAATGATTTTATTTTTTTTAACATGTACCACCGTTTTACCTTTAAAAATTTTATTCTACAATATTATTTGATTTCAGTTAAGATTTGATATTATAAAATTTGTATATTATGAGCACTGTTATATGACTGAATTTTGTCAGTTAAATTTGTTTATAACCGGTGGTAATATATAAGAGTAGTATATATTCGTCATGAAACACTTTATATTAAAATCACTGTGACCATTTTATTTTAAAGATTGTTTTTGGTATGTTTACCGCTGCCACCAATGTAATGAATATTTATATGGGATGAATATTTAGAACTTTTAGTAATATTTTTCACTGGACACCCATTATATTTAATTTTATTATGTTGCTAAAGGTTAGGGTAATTTATATTTTTATAAACACTTAGTTTAAATTGAAAAGCTCAGAATAAGATATTATACTTTTTTATGTTTTTTATTAATTTATATTTTTAGTTAAATGTATTTAAATTACAATTAAATTTTATGTAAATTATTTTATTGAAATTTCAAGTATATTTTTGGTTCACTTTAAAATACAGATTAGTCTAATTTCTACAAAATGTTTAGCCTATATAGCCAGATAGCTGTTTCCCATAAGGTCGTGCGAAGCAAACTTCTATGCGTAAACTTCTAGCAAACTTCTAGCGCAAACTTGCGCTTGTGTGCAAAGGTATTAAGCTTTAATTTGTGTACAAAATTAGTGTATTGCTACATATATCACAGAAGCACAATGTTGCACGGGCCATTGACCGATCGGGTGAAACATCATACTTAAAGTTTTTGATAAATTAGCAAACCCCAGTGATTTTTAGATCAGTAGTGGTATGTAAATATTTGAAATAATACCGGCCAAAATTCTACAATTTTTGCCAAAATACTGTTTTTCTGAATTATGAAACTTCACAATTAAGCCTTATTCTTAAATTATGAGATCCCAGTGATTTTTGGCTGAAACGGCCGAGTAGAAGTGACAGCTTTTCAAGGAGCTTTCTTGTCTTTTGCAAATATTTGGAAAACTAAATAATTTGCTAGAAAGGATTATGAACTAAAATATTTTAAACAAAATTTGATACAATACTGTTATAAATCAGTTTTCCAAAATTTAAGCGAAAATGATGATTTTATCATAAAACTCTTTTCAGTAAAAACTTGGTCCCTGTACAGCACGTACGGATTTAAACGAGATCGGTCTTGCAAATATTTTGAAAAGTATATAGCATTTACGAAAAAACGGGTAAATGGCGGATTTTGATTAAAAATAATTATTTCAAAAAAAAAATCGGCGTCTCTACAGACTAGGTGTATTGACTCTTCGAAATAAAACTTCATATACTAAAACTTTCCCCATAAAAATTGGAAGATTCATGCGAAATGTTTAAAGCAGCATCTGTGTACCAGAAGTGGCTGCTTCCGTGGGAGCTTTTTAAATTTTTGCAATGGAAATTTAATTTTTAACACAAAGGTTGACATTGTTGGTTTTCTGATATTTGGTGGGCTCCATTTTTCGCTTTACAAATTAATTGTGATGTGTTCGAGATCTTCGTACATTTGTCGTAAAAGAAATTCGGATGTTGGTCACAACAATTACACCACTCTATTTTTTCCACTTGGTGTGCTCTTTCCATCTTAGCCTAGCATCAAGGGTCATGCCAAGATATTTGTGTTGTATTTGCATATAGAATTTGGTTTAAATTGAGAACGACAGAAAACCAGTCTACATTTCAGTTTGTAACGTTGACATGTACTAAGTTAGCTTCATTTAATAAAATGCGCAATTTTTTTCGCTGTGTTAACTGCATTTTGAAGTTTGCTTCTACACTCGTGAACAAAAGTAACGAATTGTTTTGCAATAAAAAAAAATCCCGCTGGCCGATTTCAATGGAACTGGTATCAAATGATCCCAAATTTATATTTTTCTCAAAAGGGGCACAAATGTGGGGTTATAGAACTATAGTGGCTATTTTTCATTGCAAAATGTTAAAAAATGTCGAACTATTTTTTTTGTTTAATTTTCAAAAGCGGTTTTTAAACACTAAAATTAGCTTTGTTACAATTTAGTTTGATTAATTTAGTAACGAGTATTTCCCCCCATGCCCTTACTACATCTTCCATTCTTCGAGGCATACTAAGTAGAATGCTTTGTATTATTTCTTACTCAATGGGATTTCACTCTCCTAACGCTGCAACACTCAGCTCTGCTATCGCATCTGGTGTGGGATTTCTAGCTCTAGATCTGAACTAATTGGTAGCTAACTTAGTGCACGAATGCCGATGTCTTGGCGATATTGATGTACCATTGCAACTACGTGTGTGCTGCAGCGTTAACACAAAACTGATATAACCTATGAAGCACATATATGGCAAAACGTGATCCAGTTCCATACGACCCTCCCAGGTGATTCCACCCCAAAACATTATTGAACCTCCACCAAAGCTTACATTTTGCACTATGTTACATGATGCGTAGCGTTCTCCAACTCTTCTGTATACAAGATTACGTCCATCTGGTTTCTATAATTGAATTATGGTCTCATCTGAAAAGAGAACAGTGCCCCATTGATCGTTCCCTAATTTGCATGAGTATTAGTAAATTCTAAACGGCTGGATTTGTAACGGGGAGAAGCCATGGAAGTTTTACGGACTGTTTTGGAGTTAGATTCACTTCTTTTAATCGTCTTCTAATTGTTTTGGCACTAATATTCACTTGACGGGCACTAAGCAACTCATTTTTCAGTTGAGTAGCAGAACGTTTTCGATCTCGTAAAACTTTCCATATTACTTAAGTATTCGTGAAACCGAAGATTGGTTCATTCCAAATTTTCGTGCGATTTGTACTTGAGTATAATCTTCATGATACAATGTGAGGACTTTAACCGCCTCCAGCTCATGAAATGGTGTCATATTACAATGAATCTTATATTCGGTGTTTGCTTTAGAACACATTTACAAGAACTAGTGGTACTGAATTTACAAATAATTGATCTGCAATGGTAAAAAAGCCGATCGTTGTGTTGAATTTCAAACAACATGCACTCTTGATTAAGCATTTATGAAAATTTTAATTGATTGGCTTGCAGAAGGCTTTATTCTAGGTGGTTTCTGATAAAAATATGAATGTGTTATCATTTGACATTAGTAGTATTAAAATTGACCAGCGGGATTACAGTAACATAGTAATATAGTAACATAGTAACATAGTAACATAGTAACATAGTAACATAGTAACATAGTAACATAGTAACATAGTAACATAGTAACATAGTAACATAGTAACATAGTAACATAGTAACATAGTAACATAGTAACATAGTAACATAGTAACATAGTAACATAGTAACATAGTAACATAGTAACATAGTAACATAGTAACATAGTAACATAGTAACATAGTAACATAGTAACATAGTAACATAGTAACATAGTAACATAGTAACATAGTAACATAGTAACATAGTAACATAGTAACATAGTAACATAGTAACATAGTAGCATAATAGCATAGTAACGTAGTAACATAGTAACATAGTAACATAGTAACATAGTAGCATAGTAACATAGTAACATAGTAACATAGTAACATAGTAACATAGTAACATAGTAACATAGTAACATAGAAACATAGAAACATAGTAACATAGTAACATAGTAACATAGTAACATAGTAACATAGTAACATAGTAACATAGTAACATAGTAACATAGTAACATAGTAACATAGTAACATAGTAACATAGTAACATAGTAACATAGTAACATAGTAACATAGTAACATAGTAACATAGTAACATAGTAACATAGTAACATAGTAACATAGTAACATAGTAACATAGTAACATAGTAACATAGTAACATAGTAACATAGTAACATAGTAACATAGTAACATAGTAACATAGTAACATAGTAACATAGTAACATAGTAACATAGTAACATAGTAACATAGTAACATAGTAACATAGAAACACAGTGACTAACATTATAACATAGTAATTTAATCACAGAGTGACAAAGGGACAAAATGATAGTAATAGAAAACGGAAGATCTGTCGACCAAAGGGAAGATTGTAGTAAGATTTGCACCCCTTGTAGACCGGCAAGGCATTTTCAGACTGAGTAAAACACTGCTCTATGCAGAATAATCTTATGATCCAAAACACCCCATCATTTTGCCAAATTCTCCATAATATCCTGACCAATGTGGTAGCTTATCATTCAAAATACCTCAATCTGGTTCTTTTCTTTTATCCTGTCTTCTCAAACAGATATTCTGGATAATTAATGGTACAAACATGATTCGTGGATTGCGCACAAGTGTTTCTCACGAACGCATGCGGTTATAAGCAAATAGGCGCATTACTAAGATACTGGGATACACATTCTAATTTTATTTAAATTTAGAGGACTTTATGAAATTTGACTAGCCTCGAACTCTCCCTAGTAAAGTCCATGATTATATTTCATACTTAAATTTTTTTTTTTTAATTATTGGGATTGGTTCAATGTTAAATGTTTGTCGTTCGCTAACACAAATTACCTCATTCAGCATATGATCGATATAAATTTTTGCCTGGTGCTGCGTGTATATTGCATGTTTGGCCGTACTCATTTTTTCGACAACTTTAATATTTATACATAATACGTTGCAATGCAATATGCGCATGCCTACATACATAACCATATATACATAGTTATATTGGCATATTGCAATAATTTAGTTATGCATTCAATTTTCAACATATGTGCGCGCATGCAATCCTTATTATTGAAATATTTATATTCGCATACAGCAGAACAGAGATCAGCGAAAGGCTGGTATGTGTATTTCCAGAGTACCTTTATGTATTGTCGAGAGACGATGTATTCATTGCCATATTATATTTCAAACAGTGGGTAGCACTCAAATTTTAGATTAATTATTTTGAATATAAATTTTGAATTTGGATTTGTACTTTTATTTATTGGAACTGTTTCGATTTATCTATAAGAATTTATTTATTTGCTCGAATTTATATACAAAAGTATATATTGCTTTGGCAATGCGAATCTCATGTGGTCGATAAATGAAACAGAAAATCAATGTTGCAAACAATTAAAATTAGATTTTCTCACGAACCTCTGGTGCGCGTGTGTGTATGTGTGTGTGTGTGCGCGCCCTTGCTAAATCACTTGCGTGTGTTCGCGCTCGCTTAATATGTTTGTATGTAAGTTAAGGTCAATAAATATAACTGAAATTGTGAGGCGATCCTCGGGTAAATAAACTTTACACGTTACACATATGGTTATGGTTATTAATATTCGAGATGTTTTAATTAAAAATTCAAAACGTGTGTAAGAAATAGCTTCCTGTCTTTTGTAATTTCAACAGATAAAATTTTTTTTTACTTTACTTTTTTTTTTACTTTTACTTTTTTAAAATTTAGATCCGGACCTGTTGACGAAATTCCAAGAAGAATTAAGGCATGAAATTGATAGTTCTACAAAAGTAACACTTCGACTTGGAAAGCTTGGAAAAATACTGTGGCCGGAAATTGAAGATGAATATTCCTAAATATTCGAAGAAAAGGAATATTTGCTGCACTCACATACTAAAAAAACACTGGTTCAACTGAGCTTAATAGGGAGCCATCAGGAAATGACAAAAAGGAACCATTCACCGTTTCAACAGTGACGGACAGTGAGCAAACATTAAAATAGAAGAGGCAACGCATCCGGATGCATGTTTTAATGGAAATGTGCAAAACATCCAGCAGGTAACTTCAATAAAGTTACAAGTAATGAACTACACGAAGACGCTTCAAATGATAAATTTAAAATGGAATAGTTTACTAACAACATCTACGAGTTATTAATTCAATGGTGCCAGCGAATATTTAATACAATCCATACATAAAATAATTGCCTAGAATTACGGTGCCAAAGTGTTTAATGGACAATATAATGGAGGATAGAGTCTAGTAACACAATCACAAAAATGCAGTATCTAAAAAATTACACTGCTGGTGATGCAGCTCAACTATTGCGTCATTTGAAAATTTCGGAGGTTAGTTACCGCACAGCTTGGAATCTAATTAAAGTAAGATACAACAACAAATGAAAAATAGTAAATACTCAGTTACAAACCCTGATATCTCAACCAACACTCCATGGAGAACCTAGGGCAGGAAATAGGAGATTAAATGATCAAACTACAGAATGCTAATATGCTATTGAAAAACTGGGCACTAATATTGACAGCTGGGTAGTTTTCATCACTCTTCAAAAAATGAATACAGGAAGTTAGAGGTCATTTGAACAGGCGCACTATCCAATCAAAAAGAGCTTTTATATTTTTTAGAAATTTTATATTCATTGTTGGAAGTTCCCAAGCGTTAAAAGTAATTAACGATGGAAGAAAGGTCGGAAAACGTCATTCAGCCACTGGTACCACCAAAAGGGGGAAAGATGCAATTAAGATCAGTTCATATATCCAAGAAGGAAATCAAACTCGAAGCGTGCCGAAATTTCTCAAGCAATCATGCGATTTCAGACTGTCCAAAGTTTAACGAAAATAGCCCTAAGGGACGGGGCGACCTTATAAAGGATGAGCAATACTGCTGAAGATGTTTATGCCCGAATATACGCCGATGCTTCAAAAGAGGTGGTTGTGATATTTGCAAAAGATATCACCATTGCATTCAGAGGACCTGAAATTCGAAGGTAACAAGCTGCAGTACACAAAATATGAGCAAGAACCGGCTAAGGGATGATATTTAATCAACGACTGTCACAAATGGCCACCAAGCATACTTAGGAGACTCTAGGGCAAAGAACGTGTTTCTTGCTGCTGCGTTGGTAGTTGTCACGAACAGCTAAGAGAAGACACGCTTAGGGTTCTCGTCGATCCAGATTCGCAATCACCATTCATCACCGAACATGATGTGAAACAGCTAAAATTGAAAGAATGAGAATTCAGGCTAAAATAGCAGAATTAGTTCGTTGTTTAGGATGAATATTGATTAGCAATAATCTAAACAAATTAATAGTACCTATAGAAGCCTCTTATTAGTTGACTAAACGTATGCGACTCCGGTTCCGATAGACATCACCTTAGGGGCTGAACAATAAGGAGAAATCATCAAGGATGGTATATAGCAAAAGGTTAAAGAGTTTCATTTCGTTGCTAGAAATCGAAAATTTGCTGAAATTCCACCAAGCCTCCGACATGCAGAACAAGAGAAGATGTGTACGATCAACATTTTGAAAAAACTACAGTTCGTCAACAATTTGGCTGCGACGTAGTCCAGATTCCATTTAATAGCAAAATCAATGAAACTTCTGAAGCTAATTTATGGGTAATTGCGATCGCTCGCTCTCACCAAATGGAGAAGAAGTTTGAAATGGATAAAAAATTACCAGTTATGTCCATCGACTTTCTCGCAGGATTCAATCTTGGGTCACATGAAAGTTGTTTCCAAAGAAAACCGAAAATTCTTGTATTTATACATCGTTCCATCATCAATCTGCTAAACCAAGTTCCGGAGTATTCTAGAATGACACATTGCTAATAGCACCCGTGCGATCCCAATCGACATGCGCATGCCAAAGGAAAGAGGAAATTAGAGTTACTGACAAGGTATACTTAAGTGATTTTTGTTTTGCTCGATCTTAGAGTAAATGGATTTATCGCAGCATTTATCTGCTTCATACGCAGATGAGGCAAACCTTCCCGAATTTATAGTGATATTGGCATGACTATTGTACTGTTCAACAAAATTTTAAAAGTGGTGAAGACGAATATAGGTTTGAATGTAACGAAAACGTGCTAAATACAATTTCCAAAATTAAAGATCTTTTGAGGTTTTAAATAATTGTTCTCGCCCAACAATAAATTTGTTCAACATAAGCCAGGAGAAAGAAAACGTGTAACTTAACTTCTTCCATGAGCATTTAGTATTGTTCGATGGTATCATAAATGAAGAAGAACTGACCAGGGAAGAAGAAGAAACGTTTATCGGTATATACATAATATTAATTCTGCTAGGTTACGAGCAAATACAATACAACGCATGTTCACAACAGTAAACTCACTCCACTGCTTCTAAGTCCACAGTTACAACAAGAGCGCCTGGAAGTGAAGATGTCATGCGTGAAGGAAGCAGTCCCATAAAATCCCACACTGTTGTAAGAAACCATAAAGTTATCGTGTGCCTTACAATACCATTAATAAAACTGGAGTTCTTCCAGGTATTTCAATTAACATCCATACCAATCAATCAGATCGGCAAGCCAGATATACATAGTCAGAGAAACAAAATTCTTATAACAACTGATGCTAAGAGAGGAGGTTCAGAACAATGGAATTTTGAAGTTTGAACCAATTTGAAAATTTCATATATATACCTTCCCTTAAAGTATCGAATATGTCGGTAAATCGACAATTTTCCTCATTAGAAGCATTATCTATATATTGTATCGAAAATTAAGGAAATACAAGGACAGAAGGAGAAAGTAAAGACAAGACATCGAAAAAGAGTTAGGTTACAAAATATAAAGGGATGTGGACAATAGCCCGGGAGCAAGTCGTGTACACAAGAGAACATTAGTATTAAACATAATTTAATTACATTGTATACAAGTTGCGCTGTATCAAATTTATATATTAGGTGTGCAAAAAAGAAACTCGGCTTCGAAATTGGTTGCGCATTAAAATTTAATTGAATGCATCCTAATTGCCCGCCATTTCGCCCGCCAGTGATTTACCGCCCGCCAGGCTATCGTTCCGCGTGTGCATCATTTTTAAGAGAAGGCTGTCGATAAGTAACATTTACGTCATTGCATTCTCTTGTATTTTCAAATGAAAAAAGTGCTGCTCAAACTATGGAATTGATTAATTCGACTTTGAGTGAACATTCTGTGATTCCTTCAAGAGTAAACAGTGATTTACAAGATTTCGTGATGGCAATTTGGGTCTTGAGGACGATCCACGTCCAGGTGCAGTAAATCAATTTGATGGCGAAGAACTTAAAGTTTTACTGGATGAAAATCCGTGTCCACCTCAAAAAAACTTGCAGAACCGTTAGGAGTTACTCACCAAGTAATATCGTCGTTTCTGAAAAACCGAATAGTTGACATCTGCATGAATTTGTTTTCTTGGTACAAAAGAAAGAATGTTTTGTACAAAATCGTCACGGGTGATGAAAAGTAGATTTTGTACAATAATCCTAAACGCAGAAAAACATGGGTTGATCCAGGCCAGCCATCAACATCAGTTGCAAAAGTGAATATTCATGCCAAGAAAGTGTTACTGTGTGTCTGGTTGGTTTGGAAAAGAGTCATTTACTACGAGCTTCTGGAACCTGGCCAAACTGGTACAGCTGGGAGAAGGAAGGCGGAAGGTGATATTTTCGCATGACAATGCACAACCCACAACCCACATACAGTAAAATCAACCCAGGAACTCAGCCGTGGGTCCTTCCGATTACCGCTTATTCAGATCGCCTCATCATATTTGAAAGGCGAGCGGTTCACGATAGTTGAAGATGTGCAAAAAGGCTCGATTACTGCTTTGCTTCGAAAGCACGAAATTTTTTCGCGCATCATCTACCTGATAAATGGCAAAAGACTAAATATAGTAATGGCGAATATTTCGATAATTAGTCTTTGCGACATATTTTACAATAATGTTGCCCCTAATTGAAGGAAATTCTGTCATCTATGCGATGCTGGCATCCGTTTTATTTTATTTTGTTTATTTATGACGTTTTGAACTAAAATAAAAATTGTCAAAAGCCTCGTTCTCATTAGTCCAGTTACTTGATTTCATGTTCTTGAATTCAAGTATAACTTGAATCTACTTGACCAATATGTACGTGGTATTTTATGGTACAGACACATTACCAGTTTCGTAACCATGATTTCGGGATCATGATTTCCTAAATGAGAACACAAGACACACTACAATTTAGTTTGTCTTCTCATTTGAGTTTAAATAGTAATTGAGTAGGCTTTGATAAAAACGTCAAGATTGACATTTAATTTACTTTTAAATTGAAAAAATGATTTTTATATTTTTATATTGACAGAACAGAAAAAAATTGTTCCCGCCAACTAAATATCTCAATAACAAATAGAAAAATCAAAGGAAACTAGATTTGCTTGGAAAACTATTAGTGCCCAGCATATCCATTTTTGATGTATTCGGCGTTGGGAGCTCAAAAATGCCTCGGGATGAGAAAAAATATCTCATTCCGAAACTATGTATAAACGTTGTTGTAAATCATGGTTAGGCATGACACATTACAACGAAATCATGGTTAAATCGAAACTATTGTTATGAAACCAGTAGTCTGTCTATGGCATTCCTTGTATTCAAATTAATTTTATTTTACTTCAAGTATCAAGAAAATAAGAGAACTTTTCAACTTATATGTACTCAAGTTGAGCCGTCTGAGATGAGCTTCATTATACAGTTTAGAAGTGTATAAATTACTTTATAAAAAAAGTAAAGGTAACATTTAGTAAAGGTAACATTTTTGTCCTCTACAAAAATGAAGTGGGGTTGTGCAGAAATTATAAATTTTTTGGAAATTTACTAATCCTTTGAACTTTTGTGGAACATCGAACTTTATATCACGACCGAAATGTCCGAGATGAAAATTTTAAAAATTTATTAACTAAAATTAATGAGAAAGGGCTAAAATCGGATATGGATGATGTTCGCAAGAAAATAATAACTATTAAAACCGTATACAGTCAGGAATTAGGGAAAATTGAGCAAAGTAAAAAAAGTGGTTTGTCACCTGACGAAATATATAAGCCAAAATTAAGCTGGTTTGGGTGGCAGAGGCCTGGTACTGCTTCCAACATTTAAAAATAAATATTTGTTTATTATTACAGGATACATAATGGTGCCAGACTCAGGAATAGAAGAAACGCAAATGTAAGAGGTTGAATTAAATATTTCGGGCGAGTTCCGAGAGACGAGTGTATCACATAAACGAAAAAGAATGACGCCACCAACAAAATTGAATAATAAAACAAAAAACCGTCAGAAAAACGTCATCACTTAAATCGTGTTGAAGTTCCGATACAAAATTTGAATACTATAGCAAAACATAGTTCTTCGGTGGCGGTCGATGAATTTGACCATTCTGGTAAATACGTTATGGCCTCGTTGAGGAATCTGCCCATTATAAATGCGATTCGTTGCCAACAAAAATTCAACAATATACTGACTGAAGAAAGACTTTCTATTTTGTCGGAAAAGAACGTGGGTCTCAACGCCACTTGTCAATCGTCAAATTCGTCGTTTTCCAAGTAATGCGACATATCCACAACGCAATTTTCCACAACAGCAACAAATTCATTTGCTTTTTCATCGAATGACAAAATGATTTAATTGAGGTTGCATTTGAAAACGCATTTAAATACAAATAAATACTTAAAAATAAAAATATGTACTTGTGAGTTTTTTTGAGATCGTCGTCAAGGAAAGACGTGTTTTTGTCTCTCCTCGATATAAATAAATAATTTAATTTAAATGTGTTTAATTAAATAACTAATATAATATGTGTTTATAAATAAATAAATAATAATATTAATAATAATTTGTGTAAATTAATACCTAAGTAAAGTCAAAAGTTTTACATATTGTATATTTATTTTAATCTGTGTATGATGGACATGCAGTGGCGTAGAATATGTATATGTTTAAGAATTTCGTTTATATATATTTTGATACCGTTGTTTGACTGCTTCGTATGAATTTTATGTAAAAAAAAGAATTTAAGGGGTTTTCAAATGTTTTTTTTGGTTACACTCGCTTAATAATCTTTTTTTGTTACACACACAAGCGTAGATGTTTCACTAGATGGGGAGACACGTCAAGGAAAAGCGTTAGAATCATAGATTTTTGTTGTTGTTTTCCTACCGGATTCACTGTTCATATATAAATTTTTTGTTTTTTGACTTTTTCGTTGATTTCATTTATTTTTTTACTGTTTTCGTCTATTTTGTGAGTGTATAAAAGATGTATAAATTTATCTTAAAAGTTTATGTCAAATTCCTTGAAAGAAAAGAGATCAAAAAAATTTAATTATGATCAAAAAATTTTGATCACAAATACTTTTTCATGTTGATGAATGATCAAATTTCAAACTCCAAAATTTTTGGAGGATTTGTTTTGAGATCGGAATAAAAGTCAATATCAAAAACAAAGAAACAAAAGATGCGCCATTTTCATAATCGGCATTATAATTTGGTATTTTCACGTGCGTTACTAATGTTTATTTAAATTAAATATTATAATTATAAATAATATTAATTTTTGTGAAACTTAAAGTGAATTTGGTGCAATTAAAATTGTTTTTTGGTTACGTTGTACTTTTTGTTGTTGTTCTTTGTTTTGATTTCCTTTAAACAAATGTAAACAAACTCTTTTTTTTTCTTTTCACGTTCTTTGGACCACAAAATAATTGATCCCATTTCATTTCTTCCTAGGAATTTAACATTAGTAAAAGTTCAAATATTTTGTATTTTTATTCTCTTTCGCGTTTCTGTTTGGAAGTGTGGCGGGATAATGTGTAATGGATTAAAAATGTTTTTATTGTAAAAATGTTTTTCAAGCTGTGTGTATGATGATCGCGCAGGAATGAATATAAATATAAATAAATAGATAAATACCATATAGTAAATGGCAAAATGTATACACATAATATTTTAGTGCTGCTTGACCGAAAAAATTTTGGCTAAAAAATCAGTCGCAATTAAAACCGGTTTCATAGATAGGTAAACGGGAAAAGAGACGAAGATGAAGATGCTTCAAAGACGTACAGTGTGAAACGACGTAATGAATATATAAGGGACGAATGGTTTGTTTCATTATTTTATTGTTTTCTCCTGCATGCCTGTGGAACATAATACACGTGTGTATGTGAGCTCGTACATTTGTAGT
Source organism: Nephrotoma flavescens (assembly GCA_932526605.1). NCBI lineage: Eukaryota > Metazoa > Arthropoda > Insecta > Diptera > Tipulidae > Nephrotoma > Nephrotoma flavescens. Next base: position 189,015,068 of record OW052222.1, on the reverse strand, counting down.
TCGGATCGCTTGGTGGATGGTAGAGGTCTCACAGAGAGAGGATTCGCGCCGGCTATTGGGATTGTTTCGAAAATAACTTAATGTGTTGAAGTTTGTTTGTTTTTTTACTCTAGAAGAGCGAGTAAGTACTCCTGGATAAACGTTACACATTTTTCTTGGTAAATTGATTCCTTCCACAGCTTGGTATCGGAGATTGGCTAATTTTAAGTATTATTTCTTCATCCAGGTATTCAACGGTCGGTAATAAATTATTAAATTTTTTATATTTTTATCTTAATTTGATTAGCAATTTAGAGTTTTCGAGGTTTATCAGAAGATCTTGAAGGCGTAATAATTTCTAATTGCAAATAAAATTTTGCAAGTGTTTCCATCACATATACCCCTCCTCATCTTTAGGATGGGTAGAAGGGATGAAGGTGAAACTATTGCTATTGACAAATTCCAAAAACTAACTAAGGGAAATTTGAATTGGTGATGGCAACTTTATAGGAAAACTCTGGATTGTAAGTTGTAAACGACAGTTCGCTCAACTAGTCCTTTAAAGTTAGAACCTTTAACGTTTTCTAATCCTGTATTATTAGAGACCCTCACAGGTTCAGGATTCCTAGTCAGTTCGGTCACCGAATCGTGTCTTACATGTATCTCATTGTTCTATATAATTATAGGTGATAATCGAATTCAGTAGTGGTAGTATGCATGGGCTCAAGTAATTCAGTTGCTGCGACATATAGAGGAATGTGAGAACATTTGGTATGGACGCATAACGAAAGTATGCGTTATAGGCTACCAGCTTAACCGCTGCCCTGCGTTATAACAATCATATCATCATCATATCATATCATAAATAAAAATTTGTACTTGTATTTGTTGTTGTTTTAACCGTTATTAATAAATGAAATAAACGAAAAAGGGCTAAGATCGAATATGGGTGAGGTTCGCAAGAAATATTTCCAGATAATTTTTTACGAAGCGTAACACTACAAGAAAAGCAATATCAAATTTCTTTAGTTATAGTTTTATTTACTTTCAAAAAATATTTTTTAATTTGTACCCCACTAAAAGAAATCAGATTGGTAGATAATTCATTCTGCGCCAATAATTTTTAATTGCCATTACTGTGCTTAACCGACTCCTGTGAGATAATCCGCATATGAATCTCTAAATTTTCCGGCATCCTGAGAACAATTATGCCAACCCCGGATGTAATATCTAACATTGATTGTGCAGCTTTCCCAGTAGTTTCTCGCTATGATCCAGGAATTATATGACCTGTGTCATGGTCTTCTTCATCTAGGGATCCTGCTGGTAAACATGCAGTTCTTTAGTTATATGATTCTAAGCCAATTATGTAAGGAACAGCTAGCCAGTATCACTAAATCTACTGTCTCCGGTAATAGTGAAATTGGTCTTTCAAATACTTCAAACCGTGATGCAAATATCCCAATAGCATTTTCGACGATTCTTCGGCCTCTATAGATAGGCGACACTTGAGTATCTCTTCTTCTAGTGACATGGTTTAGCAACGTGGTTTCTACTGTCAGGTTTTAATAAATTTTTACGTAGCGAGAATGCAATGCAATCCCATCTATGCCCCGCAGCAATTAGGAAAGTTCCTTCGTTTCGAATGTTTCTTGAATGTAGTTCCACTCCTCAATGGTACTCGGAACCTGTAAAAACATATATTTACAGCATACAATAATGCCAGACTCAGCAAAGGAAGAAATTCACAAATTGAATTAAATAATGAACATGTACTTGCATTAGTTTTATTTTCTCAAACAGATTGACGTAGGTTATTACCATCATAAATGACTGCAACACCTTATAAATAGCTGAAAGAACTTCAGCTAGGAACGCAGATATTATGTTTTTGGGACACGGAACAAATACTGCAGAGCAGTTAGGCTTTCACCACTCGCTAAATAGCGCAAAGTGATTTCCAATCTTAAGCTTGCCGAGTTTTTTTGCCTAAAGCACGTTGACTTTATCTGTATTATCTGTTCAACCATATTAATATCAGTTTTTGTAATTTCAGTTTTTAGTACCTAAATTCCAGCATGCACTAACTTATTCGATGACATTTTAAACAACTACTTAATTAAATTAACTTGAATATATATGAACGTAAACTTGAATTCAAGTACTTTAAATCAATCAACTTGACTAATGGGAACGAGGCTCAAAATAGAAAAAAAAAATCTGCTGTTTGAGACAGTAAACGAACTTGCTGGATATTTCATTCCCAAAGCCAAATTATCCATTTTATAAAAAATTTAGAAACCTTGATGCTGTGAAAACTTCTGTACTATGACTCATTGTCACTTTATTGAAGTTTTAGCGATAAACGTAACCAAAAAATGAGTCACGCATATCAGACGTAATTTTGATGGTTCATGGAGAAAATAAGTTTTTACAGTAAAATATGTAATTTACTTCAAAAGGTATATTTCAACCAAAATCCTTTAAAACTTTATTTAAATGTAATAAAACTAAAATCTGCGAACAACTTGGTATTTTCAATATCGTGTGTTACTTCCTTTAGACCGCATTACTTCATATTTAAAACATTGTGTATTTATTGCATTGTGATTTGTTGCCATCCTTCTTGTAAAGCATCTTAAAGTTTCTGCAAATTTGTTGGTTGCCTTGTCCCCTTTCTTATACGCCGATATAGCATATCTCAGACGTGCTCTATAGGGTTTAAATCTGGACTTCGCTGAGGATGGTTTATTAAATTAATACGGTGCTGTTGCAGAAATTGGTGTGCGTTTAGAGTATTGTCAAAAAAAGCAACGCCCAAAATATCGTGTTGATGTTAAAGCTGGATGTGGTATTACTACCAAAGCTGTCTTGCAATTCCACGATATACCCGCCCAAACCATTATCGAACCTCGGAGTTTCTATATCGCAACGCATAATTTTTTCGTTAACGACGATCATTATCAGTCAAGTACGGAACTCTATCTTCGTCGATAAGCTTTCAGCCGATTTATTGTCATCTGTTTTGATATCTGGTTTTGTACTGGTACATTACTTTTCTTGAACACTGCTTGTCCTGTTTTTTATAGCATAACATGCGATAGCTCGATCTTCCCTTGGTGTAAATGCGATAAATTAAATTATTGTTTTCCATAAAATGAAGTAAAATTGAGTGCGTGATAAATCAACAATGAGTTGTTGTACACAAATTTCATATCAGAAACATCATTTTCTAGGTTTCAAATTCTCTATAAAAAGGCTAAATTGAATTTGAGAATTAAATATCGAGCGAGTTCATTTACAGTGTCAAAGAGCAGGTTCTTTTTATTTCTTTGTGCGGACCACGGATTATGCCTTCGAAAAACCCAGGATTTCAACCGCTTAATTAAGAAGAAGAAGAAAGTAGAACTTAGAATTTTAAATCTCCGCTTAGAAATGATTAGCAATTTAAAGAATTATTTTATTACAATTTAATTTTACAAATTTATCTAGCAAGACTGAAAAAAATCGTTAGGTTGAAAACCATTAACCGGGAAAATTCTATTGCTTTCTGACATTTAAAAATAATTAAGTCAGATGTAAAAATAAAAATAAAATGTAGGTTATTGAGTAGACAAAAAAATGTATAGACTTAACATTTTGATGTAATGATATACTGTTATGGTAATTTGTGGCTTTTCTAATCAGTTTATTTAAAATTAATTATTTTTAATGGCCTCGTTACACCAAACAATCGTTAATTAAAAGTAACATGATGTATCGTTTGTATCATTTAAAGAAGTTGTATGAACAATCCTCATACAAAACTTAAATTTCCAACTAAAACTTTTTTCAATCCGATCGGTGCTTTAAAATTATTGCACATAAATAATTCTTGAATAGTCGATGGTGAAGCTTGGTACTATTTAATTATAATTGTTCGGCCATATATCGCGATAAGCTGTACGTTACACAGCATATTTAGGTATACAAACAACCGTACATATATTTTGAAACGACACGGAACACATAAATTATCGCATTAGAGTTTCTATTTAAAACTAGATAAAATAAAATAAAATAAATTTAAAATTGAAAAGAAAACTAAAAATTAAATTAATAGTAATATTATTTATATTTTATCTTTTTTATATAAAAAATTGATTTGTAAAATCAGAATGATTTCATTGACAATAAAAATCATCATGAGTTAAAAAAATAAAAAAAAAAAATCTTGAGATGCGACTGTGTGGACCGAGGAAAAGCTGTTGGTCTCTATACACAACTATATGGGATTGTGTTGTGTGGACAAACAACGAAAAAGACAGCAACGACGACTAATGGGTGTGATTTTTATATGGATTTCTGGGCGATATGTTAATTTTATTATTAATATTATTATTGTTATTATTATTATTATTATTACTATTATTTTCTTCTTATACACAGATTTTAATAATATTTTCAGTTTCAGAAATGCTGCGAGAACTCTTTCGTATATACGAGTACGACTATATTATACATATATATGTGGTGTTGTTGTAGCTTCCTAAGACGTTTCCATTATATTATCTACATATATCTGTATATCGCGCGCGGTGATACAAGTGTGAATAAGAATGTGGTTATGTTTGTATTTACACAAATTAATGATGGCGATCTTGAGTTTATTAAGTTTTATTAAAGCTTTGGTTCTTTTTTGTTTTGTTTGTGGTAAATGGTGCAATTATTAATGCGGATTATCTTTTAAAATATTTTTAGTCGATTTTTTAGGTGACGATTATGTTGTAATAAAGATATAAGAAGTTGACACATTTTCAAAAGTCTTGTGGGCTGCTGCCGTTGTCAATAATCATGTAAATCGATTTATAATTTTAGGTTTGGCTAGTTTGATTGTTAATGGATTTATAATTTATTAGAGATTTCGATTGGCACATCGCGCTTCAACCTAGATAGCTAGTATTTTAGAGCCAATGTTGAAAAGTTAATAACAAATTTATTTTTTAATTTATTATTATAATTTTTAGCACCGCCTATAATGAAATTTCAAAATTATTTTTAAATTTATTTTAAAAATACTTGGCATAAAACATAATTTGGTCTATCTCTCTCTCTAGCATTTACATCCCATGAAGGGATTTTGCCGCCCGCACTATGGTCCTCCTGCATCCGTCTCGGTCCATCGCTCTCGTCCTCCAATTTCGACATCCTAATGCGAGTAGGCCTTGTTTGACGTCGAAATTTCGACGTCGTCATAATTTGGCCACAGAATAGAAAAAATCTAACAGAAACCATCCAGCAGAACATTACAAGATACAATTATATTCTAATGCTACCTAATTAAATTCTCTTTCAAAAAATTTGTTGGTTCCATCCCTTCCAAGAACCTGTATAAGAATGATTTAAAAATAATTCGAAAATTAATGGCTAATTTTAGACTAACTAATAGTACCATTAAATTTTTTTCCTATTCTGTTCATTCTAGAAAAAACATTACGATTTTTAACTTGAGCTTGCTAGCAGAACCCAAATCATTAATCGGACCAAAACCGAAATTATAGAACGCAAAACCAGATCTATTGACATACAAATAATGTTAGGCTCATTATGGCTATTCTGGCTAATTTTTTATTTTTAAAATTTCAGTCTCCTATCGTGCCTGACCAACCTATAGACCAATTAATTTAAAACTAGCACAGCACAATTCGAAAATCTGCTCTAAACCAAAATAAAAACACAAAACAAAAATAGAACATACAAATGCTAACATACAAAATAATTTTAGGTCCATTCTAGCCTATTCAAGTGTTCCAACTTTAGATCATTTAATTTACCCAAATCGAAAATCTGCCCAAAGCCAAAATTAGAACGCAAAACCGAAACCAGATATATTGACAATTTTAGACACATTATGGTCTACTCAAAGGCCTTATTACAAAATTTTAGGCTCCTAGCGTACTTGACCAAATTTAGGTCATTTAAAATATAGCTCGTAGAACCCAAAAGAAAATTGGACCAAAACCGGTATTAGAACGCAAAACAACCTGTTTTGCGATCTAATTTTGGTTATGGTTAATTTTCGATTTGAGTTTGGTAAATTTAAATAATTGACTAAAGCTTGACCAAGAACGAGTGGAGCGTAAAATTTTTACAAATAATTTTAGACTCTTTATAACCTAATCAAATAAAATGTTTTGCTCAACTACTCGTTCTTGACCAACCTTTATAGCCAATTAATTTAAAGCTTACACAAACCAATTCGAAAATCTGGTCAAGACCGAAATTAAAACGCAAAACCAATCTATTTATATACAAATAATTTTAGGCTCATTAGGCTTAAACAAATGTCCAATGACAAAATTGTTTTTATGGACCAAAAATAACAAAATTTTTCTTAAAAAAGATGGACACTCGGGTATGACCATCAACACTACTGCGGACGTCGAGAAATTGTGAACACAAATGTAAAACTTTTGTTTACAGTAAGACAAAGTAATCAGCTATTCACTTAATTAAATTACAAATTATTAATTTTCATTTATTTTTATATTTTAATCAATTAAATCTTTATAAAATATTATTGTGTACAGGTGTTTTGTTGTTGGAATTGTGTAGTCAATTTGGTGGTGGATATAAACTTTTTTTTTTTTTTTTTTTTTTTTAAAGAAGCTTACGTAATAAACTTTCTGATGTTGAAATTCTACTAAATAATCTACCTTTTGGCGCCGATGTTGTAGTACATACTGAGACTTGGCTTCGTACTTTTGATAATCAATTTTACAATTTGAGTGGATTATCACTCGATTATATTGGATGGATATGGAGTGTTTTTGTTAAAGAAAAATATAACTAGATTTTGATTTACGAAGAAGTATATTTTAATCGTAATTTTGTTGTGGAAAATATTTGAAATCTTAACATAAATATTTTTGCGATATATCGTTCATCAAAATGTAATGTTGAGTTATTTTTGCAAAAATTTGAATGGTGGTATCAAGATTTAATAAATGAATTAAGATAATGATAATCTAACAAGAGTTTGTAATATGGTGAAGACAGTTATAAAAAAGCTACTGATTTAAGTAACATAAAGTACGAGCTTTGCTAAACAATGATACTTCTTTATCTGATCATAAATTTATTAACTTTAAATTTAAGACGCAGAAAAACTGTTTGATTCAAACTCCAAGTCTTGTATTAAACGTGTTATACAGTAAGATTTAGTCGTTAAAAATTCAATATGAGATGAAAAATAACAACAAAAACCAATTAAGAAAGAGAAAGAAAGAAATTGAATAGAGAATCAAAATAATAATAATATAGTAATATAATAAAATGTAATAAATAATTTTATATCACCAGATCCGCTAAAATATATCCCTCTTCGTAATGATGGCCTTGATGCAAACCGACGTCAAAAATTATATGGATTCCTTGATCGATTGATGCCGGTTCAGCTTCTGCGTACCGTTGAGAAAATTTTCAAACAATTTTTTTTTCCGTAGCCTCGATTTCTGAATCTCATGCCCATACGTTATGGGCATGCACAATTTTATTAATTTGTATCTACACAAGTAGTTACCACCATTTGTTTTACACTTAACAAAAGTTTTTATTATTTTTATTTTTGGTTGTTACATACATAGATTATTTAAAATTACATATTTAATAATTTAATTTATAATTTTAATTACATTACCAAATTATTTTAGTGTCTTTATTTTCTGTATGACAGTATAATTTATTATTCTCACTGCACCGTACTCTTGAATCTCATTTTTCGTTTTTTTGTCAAAAACCAAACAAAAATTCTCCCCTACACCAAAATATTCAATCTTTATATAGCCAGCTGATTGCCTCTCCATTGAATAATTTTTTTTGTTTTCATTGAAATATCTATACCATCAATTTTCCCTATACACGATAAATTTTGACATTTCCTCATTGGAACCTAATCTATATATGTATTTACAGTGGAAGAAAGATTTATTATTATTAATATTTTATTCAGCGCGCTAAAGTTGTGATCATACCGACAGGAACTAGACGAGATATTGTGCGAGTTGTTACAAACTTTGAATCTCTTACCAATCAACTTACAAAAGTAACACATAAGTGTAGCGTTTAAATAAAATCAACAATTAAAAAGAATTACAAGAAACCTTGCATAACTGACGAAATATATAGATGCATCACGTTTAGAGAAAAATTTCACAAACTAAAAAAGAAACATTTGAATTCTGAGTATTGTGCTACAAAATTTGAATTTTAAAACAAAAATTTAATGAATATCTATTGAAAAGGCAATCGCGTATTAAGATTATTGAGTTGACAGTGAATGGCAAAATTGTTAGAAAGGATATCGAAATTGCTACATTTGGTCTTTTTTTTATTGTGTCCGAGGTATCAGATAAATCACAGAGATAATTTATCTGACAAGTCTGATAATATTTTATATGAAAAGGCTTATTACCGATTTACTGAAAATAGATAAAGACCACTGAACATTAGACAATCGACTGACATTTCAGCCGATTTCACAAGTTATGACTAGTGAATGTCAAAATAATTAAAACAAATTATACGAGTAATAGCTATTTAAAAGTACAAATTATAATAAAAATGGAATAAAATATGTTAGTATTGAGGAAAATAGTTAAAAACACATACAATATTAAACCATTTTGAAGATTATTGAACTCCGTTTTTATTTCATTTAATAAAAATAATATATTTGTTGTTGTCCATTTAATTTGGGTATCTACCACGAACAAATAATAAATTAGTATATTATTAATTTTACAATTAATTTATTTATAATTACAAATTAATTTAATAATTACCATTTTCCATAACGTCCGCCATATTTTCTGTTTAAATATTTCAAATACGTTTTTTCTCTGAACTGTCTGAAAATAAATTCAGAAAGAAAAATGACGATCTGAGATTGATCCGATAAAATAAAAAAACGGAAAAGGCTTTCTTTTTATCTCTCTGATCTCTCCGATGTAATAAAAAAAAACAGGCCAATTATTCAATATTTTTTTTATTAATAATGTGTCTGATCTATATAGGAATCTACAATTTTCAGATGTAACACATTTTGATTACATTCATTACAATATTAATCAACCTTTTTCCATAGAAAATATAACTCCTGAGGAAATCAAGGATGTAATAAAAAATTTGAAAATTAAAGCATCCCATGGATTCGATGGTGTTTCGAATCGGTTTATTATTCGATATGCCGATAGGTTAACAAGCATAGTAGCTCAACTAATTAACAAGAATGTGAGTAAGCAAAGTTTTCCTGAGTGTCTAAAATGTGCTAAGGTAGTTCCGATTTACAAAAGTGGTTCTAATGTTGAATTGCCTAATTACAGGCCAGTCTCTATCCCAAATTCGACCACAAAAATTTTTGAAAATGTGATCAATTCGCGAATATAAGTTTTTTTTAGATACTAACAATGTAATATCATCATGCCAATTTGGCTTTACCAAAAATTCAAATACAACCGCATCGTGTCTACACCTTACAAATAGCGTAAGCTTGGGAATTGAAAAAAAACAAATTTTGTGTCTGTCTAATTCTGGGACTTAAGTAAAGCCTTTGATTCCATAAATCATAAAATTTTATTATTAAAATTGAGAAAATTGAAGATTACTGATAATGAAATAAAGTTTTTTGAAATTTACTTATCTAACAGGAAACAATTAGTAGAAGTTAATGGATTTCAGAGCAATATAGAAACAGTCAGTTTAGGTGTCCCACAAGGTTCGGTATTAGGTCGCACCTTTTTAAAAATTTTATAAATGATTTAATGACGATCGATTTTCGTGGTAATGTACAAATGTATGCAGATGATATTGTTATACTTTATAAAAATCAGGATTTAACGAGTTTATTGGTTGTACAGGCATATTTAGAATTGTTGACTGACTGGCTTAAAATAAATATGATGCTGCTGAATGTCAAAAAAACAAAATATGTATATAATATTTGAAAATAGAACTTTAGACGAAAACATAATAGTTAATAATACGATAACGTACAATGGAGAAGTAATAGAGCGAGTAAGGATGTACATATTTGGGTTTAGTTATAGACACAAAATTAAAATGGAACTTACATGTTGATAGCATAACAAAAAAAGTATGCCTCATATCTTTATTTTAAAATAAAATTTATCATTCCGCAGAAAAGGGCCATAACATTTGTATTAAATGTTCCGATAAGGACTCCCTCCACAATAATATTCACTGATTTTAAATCACCACGTAAAATAATTAAAAAGGAATTGATTGCCTTAAGCTACAAAACTATATAAACAACCTAATCAAACATAATTTTCAAGTCGTTAGAACCTGTGATGTTCATCACCTGTGCTCGGGGTACCTAAATCCGATTTAGGAAAAATGGGGCATTTGATTAGCCCATAATGAGCCTAAAATTATTCGATTGTCAATAGATCTTGTTTTGAGTTCTAATTTCGGTTTTGGCCCGATTTTCGATTTGGGTTCTGCTAGCTTTGAAATGATAAAGCCTTTTGCAGTTTCTAGAACGACCAGAATAAAAAAATTTAAATAGGGCATTTAATTAGCCTAAAATTAACCTTTATTTTTTCAATTGTTTTTAAATCATTTTTTGATATGGGTTCTGCTAGCTTTTTCTAAAGCTAGAAGAACCCACGCTTTAGTTGGTAGGGATGGAGCCCAAAATTTTTTAATGGGGCATTTAATTAGCCTATAATTATACATACTATCTTGTAATGTTCTGCTGTATGGGTTCTGCTAGCTTAAGGGACGTCTTTAAACTGCGTGCAGAAATGTGTAACTGGGAACCACGTCTCCGATTTGATATTTCTGGAGGCTCTGCAACACTATCGCTCATCAGAGCCCCATTTTCAGCGTTACGAGACGTCCGTTGTCTTTCAGCACGAGGTCTGTCTGCTGTCGTACCGTACTGTCGAAAATTTGCATGTAAACGATAAATTGTGGTTTTGTGAGGCACTGGACGATTAGGATATTTTTGGCGAAATTTCCGCTAAGTGGCAATAATGGAACGATTATTTTCAATAAATATTGTCACAATTTCTGCTTGTTCTTGTGGCGTATATTTATCCATTATAAAATTTGGGCGTGAGTTGGCGAGATGGCGCGCAATCAAAATGGTAGCGGAACTTTCGCCCTACCCGTTATTTCAGAGAGTTTTGGAATGAATCGGTTGTAGTAGTTTACTATACCGACAAATTGTTGTATTTGCTTAACATTTTGTGGTGCTGGGAATTCTTTAATTGCATTAATTCGTCCTTCGGACGCCAGCATGCCGTTAGGAGTAATTTTATGTTTGAGGAAGTCAAGATTGCTTGTCCCAAACAAACATTTTGCTGTGTTAATATTGATGACATAATTTGATAACTTTTGGAAGAGCTGTTCCAAATGGAATATGTGTTGCACATCGTCTCTAGATGCTACGAGAACGCCGTCAATATAAACAAAAACGAAATCGAGATCTCTCACAATTTCGTTGATGTAACGCTGGAATGTTTGCGCAGCATTTCTGAGTCCAAATGACATCTGTTGAATTCGAATGTCGTCAAAAGGAATTGGTATGGTACGCTCTGACGAGATCGACTTTTGAGAAAATCGTAATTTTACAGAAAAATTTTGAATGTGGGGAATAGTGTCCCCGTCAGGAATTGTTGTACAGCATGAAGCCTTCTTCTGTAGTCCCCACATGGTCTCCGGACATGATATTGCTCAGCAAGAATGTCGGCAAATTCCTAGTTCCACCATGTGCTGAAATTCTATGGAATGCTACTTTGTGCCGAATTGGATCAAGTCACAAATAGTAAATGGCCTGTAGTCACGATGTGGTGTATTACATTGTGCCTTGCCGGAGAGTTGTAGTTCGGTGAAACTGTTAAAGAAGGAAATTTTTTAACAATGTTCCATAGCCATTGTTGATAATGTAGAACAATGGTGATGGTGTATCAACTAGTGCTGATGTTGCGTTGATAGTAAGCTTAGTGGACGGATCAATCAATTTGCGATTTTACAGATCCACTAACAAACCGAATTTCGTTAGGAAATGAGCGCCGATGATGATGGGGCGGTTGACTTTGGCAAGAATAAATGCATGTTTAAAGGGACCTCTTAATCCCATTTCCGGAATAATTTCCGTATACCAACACTAGTTTTGTGAATTTTGGCATATTTGTGCTTGTGGATTGCTTGGGCGATTTGGGTTTCCCTGATGTGTTGTAAATTGCCTGTTTCTCAATGAAGAAAGGGTACATCTCCAGGGAGATTGTGATTGCGAGGGTTGTCGCTGCGTGTGACTGTGTTCCGAGTCTTATTAACCCGTGTTCTGAGCTAGGCGTATGGTTATTGTATTATATTGATCTCAAAGTCTGAGTTCGAGTGCCAACTAAATCGTGTGGCTTGTCGGCAATAACAGCGAGATCCTCTTTTTGTTTATATTGCTGCGGGATCAGCGCTGTTTGTATGTAGTCAGGCAGCTAACTGACTCACAATTTAGTATTGATGTTGGTTGGAAATTTTTTTTCAGTCTCTGACGCATAAACCGTTCTTTTTTTTGTGTCATTTTTTTATTTAGTCTTAAAATTTTTTTTTCATTATTTTCTATTTAAAATAACTATGAAACAGCTACTCGTAATATTTCTTAAAGTATGTTGAAACTTGTTTATAGTTAATAAATTGTTTGTATGATGGAATTATTTGTTCAAATTAATCGTGGTGTTTAAATTAATAAAATGTGGTAAATAATTTCGTTTGGTGAGGTAATGTGCATCTTGGATGATGATCCTGAAGTGGCGCATAACTGGAAGCTTACTTTAATATTTTTTTTTTGCACATTCTTTCATTTTTTTGAACGGTTCCATTCATTATAGCGGTAAAGAATGAACCCCCAAATTTCCCTGATCGCTACCCATCTTTAACAATGTGCCCACCGCTATAGATCCGTTACAAAAATGGCACCCGAACAGGGACCTGGAGGTTGTTGGGTTCTTAGAAATCATCTAATCGAAGCATGTATTTACTGAAAATCTGTTAGATTGGTTTTTCTTAATTTTATTAGTGTAATAATTTTTTTTTACGATTAGTTTATTGGTTGCCCTAATAGTATCCAAGAAGCTTCACTTTCCATCTATAGGTCTTTACAAATCCGCTTGATAGTGTTTGCTTGCAGCGGATAAATTACTTTTTTTATTAGTTAAGTTTAACAAAATCCTACTAACATTTCTGTTTTATGTATAGTTTCTGGTAGTGAAATCATACTTTTATTTTTTTTTATTAAGAGTGTGTCGCGATTGAGTTTGAGCTGTGATGATATTGATTGACACTTAATGACTTTTTGTGATCTCGAATCAAACAGTGTCAAACTCTCGGTTCAATTCTTATCCATTTTTGTTTTAATTATTAGATTCAGTTTAAACTTCAGTGCAATATTTTTTTTTAGTTATTGATTGATTTTATTGATTGGAATTGTCCTTAGTTAGCAATTGATTAGATTCCGTGGTGATTCCGCGTGATCTCACTTATAAGAATCAGATTCTCTGTAGAGTGGTTAATGGTAACCCGTCCATGCATTCAGTTGGAAATATTAATATAACATTTTAAAACTCCAAGTTTAAAGTCCTTCAGGCATCGACATTCCATTAGTACCATATCACCTCACCAGTTTTCATTATTCTTACTGAATTTATCTTAAAAAGAAAAAAATTATTATTCCTTATTATATTATTATCATTTAATATATTATCGTTTCTTGTATATATGAATTTCGTTTACAACAATACAAACGTTTAGATGTATTGCGAGTATTTTTGGTACAAATTATCAAAATATTGCTATATTTTTTTTTTTTTTTGCTAAACGAATTTTAGCGATGACGTCGCATTATTTAAATCGTGCTATTCGATTATATAACACACATGGTGAGATTCAAAACCTTAAAAACATTATCGATAATTTGCAAAGATATACCAACGAGGTTTAATTAGGAACTGTAGGGAACCTCCACACCAAGCCCAAAAGATCACTTCCTATGACGTAGCTATGCAAAATCCTCCAAAGCAGAACTTAATGGATCAAGAAAATGTTTGTACGGACGACCTGGAGGATGAACTAAGTAATGTAAAAAAACAGAATAATAACATTTTGGGATTGGTACAAACTAGCAACACATCGAATAAAAATGAAAATGTTTCACATGACGATTCTAAGGTAGCCCCCACGTCGAAAATGCCTCCATTTATACCTGATCTTCAACTTGAACAAATAAATACATTCGATCCACTATCAAGGTTAAGCAAACGGAAAATGAGATTGAAGTACGACGTCGTATTCAAAGCAGGTTTCAACGGCCAAATGAATCATTGAATGAGTTCGTATTAGAGATCCAGACATTAAACGTGAAACTAATAAACAGATTCTCGGAAGGTGAGCTTTTTACTCGCTTGAGAAAGAATATGAATAATAATTTAAAAGAAAGAACACTTCCGGTTTGTTTTAATAACGTCAAAGAACTCCGAGTACTCTGCCAAAAATATGAAGATTTATGGAATTCCAGCTCAACGATCCAGCTCCTCCAGGTGATGAGGTCTTCGTCGAATATCCCACAGTAGAGGAAGTAGCCACAGCTATTAGTCGATTGAAAAACCTGCCTAGGACCGAATGCCTAGGAATTCCAGAGAAACTCGTTTCTCTGTGCAAATTAACAACGTCTGGGTCTGTATGTAGAATTGTAATCGAAGGAACTGTGTCAGACTCCTTTGAAATAACATCTGGTGTTCGACAGGGAGATGCACTCGCGCCTGTGCTGTTCAATTTGGCGCTTGAGTACGTAGTGAGGAAAAGCAACATCGAAACTTCGCGCTGTATATTTAACAAATCAGGCCAAATTCTTGGATATGCAGATGATATCGTGCTTCTTGGCCGAAGACCTAGCGATATCAAAGACAGTTTCGTGCCGCTCGATCGCTGCGCAAGAAGACTTGGTTTGAAGGTGAACAGTAACAAAACCAAATTTGTATCAACACCCAGGAACATCCCCATGGCAAATCTCGGAATTGGCGACCACAATTTTGATCGCGTTGAAAATTTCAAATACCTCGGGTCAGTTATAACATCATCAAATGACATGCAGGCAGAAATAAAAGCCCGAATAGCTGCCGCACATCGAGTTTTCTACGCCCAATCAAAATTATTGCGATCTAGAAATCTATCGCAGTCGTGCAAGCTCGCACTTTATAAAGCACTAATAAGACCTGTGCTGGCTTTCGGAAGCGAGAGCTGGACCATGACCACTAATGATTGTAGATTGTTATCAACTTTCGAAAGGAAGGTCATTCGCTCCATCTTTGGTCCAATTAAAGTCGCGAACAATGAATATCGGATTCGCATGAACCACGAGATAAAGCAAATACTTGGAGATTGCGATATTATCGGATTCATCAAATCCAATCGAGTGAGATGGCTTGGCCACGTTGCAAGGTCCCCACAACAACGGATGACCAATAAAGTGTTCCATCAACAACCAGCCGGTGTGCGTCGTAGAGGAAGACCCCGACTGCGCTGGCGTGACGACGTCGAACAAGATCTACAGGCACTAGGATGTCGAAACTGGAGGTCGAGAGCGATGGACCGAGACGGCTGGAGGACCATAGTGCGGGCGGCAAAATCCCTTCATGGGATGTGAAGCTAGAGAGAGAGAGAGAGCTCAACGACAAGATTCGCCATTACCACGGGTCCCGTTCGTGCAACTCCTATTGTAAATCAATTAACAATGGACCATTATTCCGATCCATTCGAACGTGAACCACCAAATTTTGCTGAGTTATTGAATATTGATCCAGCTTATGGGAACATGACACAGACTAATGGAAATTTCCAATGAGTCGAATACAGTGAGTGGAACCCAAACACATCTAGAACGTCAAACATGAACTACTACAGTAGACCAGTATTCTACTGATTTAGAGGCTTTGAATAAAACACCCCGCAACAGACAGATAATTCAAATTTTTTAATTTGTTGGAATTGTAGTGATATCGGGCATCGATACTATAAATTATTTTAGAAAAAGAAAATCTTTTTCAAAAGAAATTTCTGCTTCGTCCATTTATGAAGCCAAAGACAAAAATCCGCGTCCATGTCTAACTATTCATCTTTGCAATAAAACGATTACATAGGGTCACTTGATTCTGGAGCTTCAATAAGTATTCTGTCGAAGAACTGTCTGAATTTTTTGGTGGAAAACAACCAATCTTTCAAAAAATTTAACACGTCCGTGAAAACCGCCGATGGTACCTCGAACCATATAGTTGGTTACATCAATTTGTCGGTTAAGTTTGATAACCGTGAAAAAATAGTTCGTTTTTTTTAGTCTCATCTCTCCAGGAAAACCTATATTTGGGAATTAATTTTTGGGAGTCATTCGGTATAATCCCAACAAAACAATACACCAGAAAATTGCAACGTTATCCTCGGATGATGATAAACATTTTCTTACTCTTAATCAAGAAACCACATTGAAGGAAATAAAACTCCTGTTTCCTTCTTCAACCAGTCTAGGTTTAGGTAAAACAACTCTCGATGAGCATGTAATTGATGTTGAAAATTCTTCACCGATCAAACAACGCCACTACACAATATCACCTGCTGTTCAAAAATTAGTGTTTGCTGAATTGAATAGAATGCTTGAGCTAGGGGTAATCGAGGAGAGCCATAGTGCAAAGCGAATAGTAAAACCCGATTATGCCTAGACTCTCGCAAAATAAACGCAATCACCAAAAAGGATGGGTATCCTCTTCCGCTGATAGACTGCAAGCTACAAGATTCATAAGCAGTATAGATTTGAAAGAAGCCTTCTGGCAAATCCCACTAGCAGAAGCTTCTTGAGAGATCTGCCTTCACCGTTGCCGGAAGGCTAATACATAAAAATATACCTCATAAGTACCATGATCATATATTCGTTTATCTTGACAATTTACTTACTGTCTTGGAAACTATTGAAGAACATTTCACTTTATTGCGATTAGCAAATCGATTATCTGAAGCTGGGAGTGACGATTAATCTGGGAAAGAGTCATTTCTTGATGAAAGAGATAAAATATTTAGCCTTCCTTGGAGAAAAAGGGTTGCGATTAGATCCAGAGAAAGTTGAAGCTGTCCAAAAGTTTCCCGCCCTTTCAACTGTGAAACCAACAAGAAGACTCCTAGACATGGCAGGGTGGTACAGAAGATTTGTTGCTTATTTTTATCAAGTGTAAGTTCCAATTACAAATCTATTAAAGAAAGGTGTAAAATTGATACTGTTAAAGTTAGCCGAAAGTTTCCAGCCGAAAGATAATGCAGATTGTGTCTTGAATACAGCAAAAATTAGCCATAAACTCGAATTTAGGAGAATTTAGGATCGAATTACATCATTGGGGTGAAGGAGAAATTATTTCAGTTTATAGGAATTTAAAAATCGATAGGAGCGAGAGTATAAAGAGAGTTTAAAAATAGTCAAGACACTATCTGCATTATCTTTCGGCTGGAATCTTTCGGCTAACTTTAACAAGGTGTAAAATTGGCCTGGAATAATGACGCTGACAATGCTTTTCAGCAGTTGAAAGATCTTTTGTCTTCTGCTCCTGTTTTAATAACACCAGATTATTCTAAGCAAGTTTACATACGTTGTGAGGCTTTAACGGAGGGTATTGGTAGCTTGTTGTACCATAGAGATGATGATGCGAATTATCGGCCAATCGCGTATCTATATCGCAAAAGCTAAATAGTGCACAAAAAAATTATTCTATCACCGAACTAGAATGTCTTGCTGCGGTAATAAGCGTCAAAAAATGTCGGCCTTATATTGAAGGCCACGAATTCTCAATAATTACTGATCATGCCAGCCTGAAATGGCTTATGAGTCAGAAAGATCTTAGCGAACGTCTAGCGAGATGGAGTTTAAAATTACAACCTTACCACTTTAATATCCTACATGAGAAAGGTTCCCAAAACGTCGTACTCGATGCACTATCCAGAGCTAACTGCGATACTGTGGATGAACTGAATGCTGATCTGTCCTTGTTTGTCAATTCTCCGGATCGTTCCTTGCCTGAATTTAATGGTCCGGAATACTTACCATTGAAGCAAAACATTGAAGATGAATACCATGTTGCTAATTGTCTTGGACCAACTGACACAATTTTGTCTTTGAAAGCCACTTACAAAGGGAAATACAACTAAAATAATAGACATTTCCAATTATCGGTGTACCCGAATTCATATATTCTGATAAAGGTGTTCAATTCACCAGTAAAGAGTTTAGGGAAATGGAGCGTTATTTTGGAATAAAGCATAATTATACTGGCCTGTATTAACCACAATCGAATGCTTCGGAACGCGTTAATCGGACTATTCTTACTGCAGGAAAATCACAAAATGTGGGATATAGATACTTTCATGAAATTAGCAGTTCCATTAGAGATACGGTTCATGACTCAACCACCTATACCGCTCATTTTTTAATGTTTGGATATCATCGTATAAATCATTGAAACACCTATAATATCCTACGCGAAACAAATTGTGCACACGAATCAGAGATAACTGAATTACCACTGCATCATCGTCTCTCTATAATACATGCTAATGTTCGAAAACATTTTCAGAAAGCGCACGAAAAACATGCAAAAGTATATAATTTGAGGGCAAGAAAAATTGCTTTTAAAACCGATCAAAACGTTTTTGTACGCCAGCAACACTTGAGTAGTGCTCCGAATGCCTTTTCCAGTAAATTCGCACCAGGTTGGCGACCCGCTCGCATATTGGGCTGCGAAAGCATTGTTAACTATGTCTTGACTGATGAAAATAGCAAGGTCTTAGGTAAATACAACGCTAAAGATATAAAAGTATAATATTGAATTTAATTAGCATTCATTTCCTCAGGTTCAAGTATTGCCTGTACCTTCGATGTGCAATCAAACTTAAACCTGTGTTGTATGGCGAATGCCGGATTTTTTCTAAGTCTAGTTCGTACCCCTGACGTTAATTAATGTACACGATGAATTATTTCCCCTATTCGGTTTCCCCTCTTTGAACGAAAAATAAATTTTACGATGAATCCGTTAGATTGAATACTAAACCCAAATTATCGTAGAAGTACAACGAGGTACTTTATAATCATTATTGTTTGACCACTAGTGATTACCAAAAAAAAAAAATTTAAGAAAATCGGTAAAAGCTCCGTATATACATACGCGTATTATATATATATATATAAGTCGAACCGGACGATACATATCAATTTCCTCTAGTTATTTCGGAAGACGGAAGACATTTTATACTAAGCTAAAATTGTTACCAGGTAAGCGAACATCAAGTTGGCGAAATTATTAGGTTTAAAAATATAGAGGTTCGGAGCTGGTGTGATATTAAAATTTGCATATATTTTAATTTTAATCTAGATACAGCTGATCTAAAGCTTACACGGTGTGAATTACTGTAAGATGGCAGTTGCCATTTTCACAACCAAAAATCATAAACTTTCTAACAGTTTGAACTAAACATAGCCCTACACCTGTGATGTTTTCTTTAAAGCACCTTCTGTAAGGTAAGTCTAGCTTGTCGAATTTACTGAAGATACGACACTTTTGCGATTATCAATATGTTTTACGAAAATATTAAGTCCATGTTTAAAATGTAAACTGTCAAATTTTCACGTAATACGATTTTATTCAGAAACACAAATATATTGCGAAAATTGCAAATATCCGGAGAATATTTATAACCACCAACCGGTACTTATAGTTAACTATACAGGTTGTAATATAACACTGTATACATACTCACACTGGGAGGGATATGTATAATAAAAACATTTTTAATTAACCGCAAATGAAGAAACCGTTTTTAAACGATCATACCTCATCAATTTTATTTCCGAAAACAACTTCAGCTGTCAACACTTTATCTCAAAATGTTTATATATATTGCCGGTGAATGCAGTATATCGCCTGAGCATGTATACATATTATAATGGATTCTGTTCCCAAGAATTAAACATGACATAATTAATTTTGGTAAAGTAATTTTTTGTTTAAATAAATAAACACAACACACGCGTAAGTTCAATATCTTCGATATGCGATTAAATCACGTAAATGCGCAATGCAAGATAAAATAATTAATGTTCTTTTTATATAAATTGTGCATGAAATTTGATTCTTTGAGTGTGTGCCACATTTAAACAAAATGGATTTATAATTATTAATAGCAAATTAACATAAAAATTATAATTTTATTACAAAAGTCGTTAATTGCGCATTTTGGTACTTGCGCAATTAGCGCACACATATCAATATAGTACGCCTTATTCCCAAAAATTTATGTTGCCATTATTGTTGTTGTATTTTCAAATGTTATGAGAACGACAAAAAATATAAAAAAAATTTCTGCAAAAAACCAAAACAATAGCTGTTCACTGTTGAGCGCGCAGAGCTTATTCCGCGCCTCTTAATTATAGCTTTTGTTTAAAGAGTATCCATCCACACAATAAATATTCTTCGTATATATACGAGTGTGTTCTGTATAGTCAAGTCAGTTAGCGGTAAGAAGATTGGCTCCGCCTTATGTTTATGAAGAGGCGGTAGTTTGATATTTTTTTTGCTTCTTTTATGTCTTATTATATTCGTTTAACGTCTTATAAAACGTGGAATTTTTTTCTTTGCTTATACCTCATCATGACAAGAACAGAAGGTTTGTTTTATCAAAACACAGCAACAACAAAAACAATACCGACAGCAAAAAAAAATAAAAACTTTTTTTTTGCGGAATTTATGTTTTTGGTGCAGAAGCTCTTTGCCGGATGAATTAACACTGCATTGTATTACTAATTTGGAAATTTGACGATCGAAATGTCACAAAGTTACAAGTGATATTTGTTTTTTATTTCCTTGAAGTTCTCGAAACGGCAGCACCGCGTAGTTAATTGAACTGCCTAAAATTTACTATACATATGGTATACTTGACTTATGGGAGTGGAAAGGCATAAAGACTTAACAGCAACAACAACAACAACAATACCATATCATCTTATTAATTTATATATAAAACACTTGTTCTTCTACATCTTATATATAGTCAAGTGAATATTTTGATTTTGATCACATGACGCGTATACCCAATAAATATTGTGTAATTTATTTGCTGTGAATGTATTTGTTAATATTTTGGCTATGTATATTTACGCAAGAATGTCACTTTATATATATATGCGCGCAAGTCTTAACGAAACATAATAAACATTCGCGATAAGTTATTGTACGGACATTCGCAGCCGCGTCACCTAATCATCAAAAATCATATTTTTTTTCGTGGCGGCATCATGTTTTTATGATTTTCAACTTTCACTATGAAACTATGCACAAGAGTGTTAATTAGAATTTATAGATCAAGATATTACCGCGCGGCTTAGCAATTTATTTGCTAATTTGGAATGTGAATGTGATCCATAAGTGGAAGAGAAAAAATTAAGATATGTTTACTGTAAAATGAAGTGCGCTCAAACATGTTATTTTTAATTAATTTATGTATCAAATATAAGTTATAAAATATTGCTAAATCGATTGCAGCAGTGAAACGTATTTCTTAAGTTTAGCAATAAAAATAAATATAATGATTTAGATATTAATTGTTTGGTAACTGTATAATGTTTGTATACCAAAATGAGGTTCCACAATCAAAATAATTTGGTACAAATATAGGTTCAATCATTATGACTTAATCGGTGGAACGGTGGTATTCTTTGAAGCCGCTTTTAGAAGAAATAACATTTTTACAGATCATGTTTATCTTGGTGCTGGGATGTTCTAATCCATCACTTTCCGCTCTAATCAGTGATTGATTAGAACATCCAAGCAATGAATTTGCCATAATTCAAAATAGCTAAAAAATGTAAGAAATTGAAAGGACCACTTTTTCAGATAAGCTGCGATTCATTTGTTGCAACATTTTCATATTTTCTAGTTTCAACTGCCACCTACACATAAAACAGAAACACTGGCAGATAAAATATCTGCTCTTAGTATTTTAAATTACAACTTAACTTTAAAAATTTGGTGGTAAAATTTAATGGAATTTTCGGCTTAGACCTGTAAGCCAAGAGGCTAAGCTAAGCTGTAGGCTGCTATAAGGCTTGTGACCATTTTAATCGTAGCAAAAGTGCATTTGCAGTGTTTTATTACCTTTAAATTAACAAAGTATAAACACGACGAGTTTTATGCAATAGTGACCCAAGCCCCCCACCAGTGGTAAGCGCATTATTTGCATAAATATTGAAAAATTCCTTGGTCGATTTTTAAAACTACGTACGTGTTCATTCCGATACTAGTTCTAAAAATTCGCAAGAAATATTTTTCTCTAGTCGAAGTCCGCTTATCCTACAAATATTTTTTTTTTTAAACGCGATTAGATATTATTTAGGTGTGTGATACCAAAATACAAAAGCATATAATGTTGCTCATAAGCCGACATGGCAAATAACTGGGACGACAAGGAGCAATTTCTGGGTGGAAACATCCGAAAGCAACATGCGCTGAACCTGAGATAGCCTCGTCAAAACAATTGATGAGGTTACCAGCGTTCTGCGAAACTAACTCAAAAAGTTGGTTCTTGACGGCAGGAATAATGTTCGCCGCGAACAAAATTACAAGCGACAAACAGAAGTTTGCGCACATAATACTTTCACTATCGACAACACAGGTGGAGAAGATCAACTATATATTACAAAAACCTCCAACTGTTGAAAACTATGAGACCATTAAAAGAGCCTTAGTTGATCGTTACTCCATTTCCGAAGAATGGAAATTGGAGACAATTATGTGATCAAAAAATATCTGATATTTTGCATCAGATTAAGTCGTTGACTGACTTGTAACGGATCTATATAGCGGTGGACACATTCTTAATGCTGGGTAGCGATCAGGGAAGTTTGGGGGTTCATTCTTTACCGCTATAATGAATGGAACCGTTCAAAAAAATGAAACAATGTGCAAAAATAAAATGTTAAAGTAAGCCTCCAGTTATACGCCACTTCAGGATCATCATCCAAAATGCACCTCACCTCACCAAAGGAAATTATTTACCACATTTTATTAATTTAAACACCACGATTAATTTGAACAAATAATTCCATCATACAAAAAATTTATTAATTATAAACAAGTTTCTACATACTTTAAGAAATATTACGAGTAACTGTTTCATAGTTATTTTAAATAGAAAATAAAAAAAAAAATATTAAGACTAATTAAAAAAATAAAACAAAAAAAAAAAAAAAAGACGGGAAAGGTTCGGAGCCGAACCCTATAAGCATTTTTGTTGCCTATAAAATAAAAGAAAATAGTTTTTCCACAAAAAAAATCACAAACCACCACACCTAAACATTATTACCACCCTCACCCACCATCCAAAACCCCCAAAACCTATCTCACCCGCACCACCCTATACCGCACCACCCTATACCGCACCACCCTATACCGCACCACCCTATACCGCACCACCCATATTATCACCCTTTAACACCTCCATACCCACTTCCACACACACAAACCACCACACAAACCCGCATCCACCAAATCCCAAATTCCTACACCAAACGAAAACACCTCATCCCACCCCCTCCACCTCCCATACCACCACTCCTACCACCCCCATAACCACACCACCCACACAAAACCACATCCAAACGAAATATATTTTGATTCCACATTTACATGCTCTATGAAACCAAAATAGAATAGAAAATGAAAAAAAAAATCTAACAATTTTAAGGAGGGGGGTTAACAAAACCCTACTTACCTCCGAACACCCTAAACACAGAAATGTCCAAATCAATAGGGATCATTCCCAAGAATTGCTTGAACTTTTAGTGAAAAAATTAAGTTGATATCTTCATTCGTTCTCAAGTTATCGTGCACACAGACGGACAGACGGACAGACGGACAGACGGCAAACCGAAACCATATAGCATTTTTTTTAACAAAAATGCTTAAAAAGAACGGTTTATGCGTAATATTTGAAATTTGCACGCGTCGGAAATGTTAAATAAACTTTCCTTAACACACGATATAGAGAGTTTAGTTGAAATTGTGATTTATTATATTTACTCACCCCCCTTATAAAATTTGTTTAGTTAGTAACCCTAACGGAAAAACGATAACGATACACCGTTTTTTTCTGCAAATTTCGGTATCATACACTAAACTTTTACTTTACTTTTTGATCAAAACTAAGAATTAATTCCTTTTTTTTGTTGTTATGACGTACACTAAAAACTCTGGTTATTGGAATACTAGTTACACATTTTTTTTTTTCTTTATACACTTTACAAATGTACGATTGCACTATATATTTGAGTCAGTTTGCGTCTATACTCAATCCAGCAGATAATTTCTTCGACCAAAAATCAAGATGGGAAAAATTAGGTAATGGCTCCTTTACTAAATACCGGTATTCGTTGATCCAGTCAATATGAAAAAAAAATTGTTGACCAAAGTCGTGTGGATCACCTTAAGGTTCCTCGAGTGGTGTGGTACACGCATATTTGCCTTTAACAATATATTAGTTTTATTTATTGTCATAATTGTAATTTGTATAATAATTATTTTCAAGGTAATTTTGCTTTGGAACAGATATACATAAAACAACTGCATTAAAGGTTCCGGTCATACAAAATTCGGTAATGTGATCGGAAAAATTGTACAAATACGTTTAATGAACCGTCCCAATTTAACTCGTTTATTAGGCGTAAGTCCCTCGTACTCCATTGTCTAAAGTATCATGATGCTGATACATTAAATATACTGAATTCTAGCAATCTTCCTGAACACAAATTTTTTGAGATGAATAAATGTTTAATAAATAACAAATTATGTACATATATATTTTAGGCTGCAGATATCTGTGATACAGAGCAGAGTGATCAAAGCATTGTCCATTGTGTAAAAGTTACAAAACCGACAGCAAGAAGAGAGAAGTAATCAAATACGACTGGAAAATTGTTCGCCCATCGAGACTGCATCAACACACAAGATTTGTACATAAAGCGTCTAAATTATTTTGTAAATTCTTCGAAGACATTATATGGGCACGTGAATCGCTTCAATTCTAGCAACTAGCAAGGTTAGCTTCAATTTTAGCAACTATCCTGAGACCAACCAGTATCTCCTTGAAGTTTGTTCACGTAGCGAGAGTAAAAAACCAGGTGAGCGTTTCAGATTTTCTTAATGGATCGATTTAGCTCGTCAATATTTTCGTAATTATTAACAATTCAGTCTGTCTACACAATAGAAATAAAGTCAATATTGAAAAATATGTATCATAATTTAGCTTAAATTTAATAATAAATAGGGGGCTTATAACTGCTTGTGCATATTTTACTTAATTAGTAATAAGGGGGCTTATTATTGGTATTTGGGTGCTAAACTTTGCTTTGTAGTATAAACCTCTTAATAAATTAAACTAAAAAAAAATATTTGAATGAGAACGATTCTATCTTGAAAGACCAATTTTCATTTTTTATGATTATTGCGACCGGTTATTTTCAGAAAAATGCCAAAAGTACCAAAATATGATGCCAAATACATATAATGACACTTAATGAAATAAACGGCGGGCTATCGATCCACGCCGCGGCCAGGAAATCTAACATTCCTAGATCAACAATCCAAAATCGATTGCACAATAGAGCGAAAAAAATAGTTTTAGGCCATCACTAATACTCACAAATGACGAGGAAAATCAGATTGTGGATTGGCTATTAGCTAACCATTCTAAGGTTTCCCACGGCGAAAGTAAGACGTTCAGAATGTTGTGAAAGAGTTATTTGAACAAGATTAAACCCATCTAGGGGCAACCTACCGGGGGATAAATGGCACGAAAGCTTCCTTAAAAGGCATCCAATCCTTTCTATTCGTACTCCTGAATCAATAACAGGTGCTAGTTCTAAAGTCACAGATACAAACATTCGCGGGTGGTTTAAGAAAATTGAAACTTACTTGACAGAAAAAAAATGCCTTAACATTCTTGAAGATCCTTCGACGATATTCAATGATAATGAGACAAACTTTTTAATGTGTCCGAAATGATTTGTTTATTTTATACTAATGACAAATGCAAATTAATTAAAAGCAAAAGAAAACTTGACCGTTATGTTTAGTTTCTCGGCATCTGGTTTTATAGTACCACCACTAATCATTTATTCATACAAATGTGTGCCGGCGCACATTCAATTCAAAGTGGTCTAAAATGGTTGAAATCGGATTCTGGGTGGGTGACAACCGAAGTTTTTCTTCGGTTAGAGATATTTTTTATCCATTAGATACATTAGAGATATTTTTTATCCGAGTGTCGTGTCACAAAAAGTACGAATCCTCGTAATTTTGTACGTTGATGGACACAGAACGCATCTAACCTATCAATTGTTCAAATTATGCGAAAATTTGAAAATTATCCTAATTTGTTTGTACCCAAACTCAACTAGGATTTTAGGATTGTGCAGACGTTTCGATTTTTAAGCCGTTGGCTGGCAAAAAACTGTTTTGAATTGGAGAAAGCAAAACATCGATAAAAAGCTAACAAAATCTTGTTTTGCTCCAATTTTAAAAACGGTCGTCGATAATCATATTAGCAAGAATTCTATTGTTAATGGTTTCCGCACATGTGGTTTCCAACCATTTAACCCAGATGCGATACATTTCTCGAAATGCTTTTCTCGAATACATTTCTCGAAAAATTTAAAGAAATTGTTGGCCGAGAAAAACTTGATCAATTTGAGAATTTACCGAACAGTCCACATTCAGAAAATTTTCTAATCCTGTTGCAAATTTATCAGTAATTTAATTTAAATTTGAACCAGAACAATGTATATGTACCCACCTAAAATGCAAATCAATTTACAGTAGTATTAACATTATTTTCAATTACATCGTAGGACGATGAAAAGACATTCATGAGGACCATGAGGACGCCAACGAAGCCAACGTTGAAACCAAACAAGTTGAAAACACGGGTGATAATCCCATTTCTTTAGAGCATCACGAACTTACGGTGTAAACAATAAACCAGCTTATTGGCGCAGTATCGCAGGAGATTCATTCGATCGAATTTATTGATGAAGTAATTACAACTTGTTTTATATTTGTATACTTTTTAATCCTTGTTTTTACAGTTTGTTGGCCCAGAAAATTTCGACTCATTTGGCTTACCTGTTATCCATGTTGATGATCCAAACGTCCAAATTGGAATCCTTTTTATAGTATCTCAAACGCCCGTGCGAATGAGTATTAAAAATTCGGAACACCGCACGTACATAATTTCATCCACACTGTTCCAAAAAGGCGAAGAAAATGAAATTCAGAAAAAAAGTTAGCTGAAATAGAGAAAGAAAATCTTCGTAAGGAGAGAAAAATTAAGAAAGAGAAGAAAGACCAAGAAAAAATTAAAGAAATTTCGTAAGGCAGAAAAAATAGCAGAAGAAAAATGCATAGGAATTCTAAATCTATAATAAAGAGTCGGAGGGCTACCAAAAATCCACCTTTAAAGTTGAAAGCTGTAAACCAAATTTATGTACCAAAACCAATATGCGACGATAAGATTTGCGAAGAACTGCTAATTGAGCCTGAGCGAACTGAACCACATGTTCGTAAATTATTTGTTGATGATTTCGATGACAGGTTTCTAATAACGACAAGGAAGTTAGTGGTAAGTGTTTTCAGTGTGCTGGACACTACTCTATTCACAAACCCGGAGTGTCTTGCAAATCATGCAATTTTCGAAGCTATCATCTCAATTGTGCTGGGGAAAATGTTGATGAAAAGTTCATTTGTCCAGCATGTACTACTAAATAAATGTAAAGACTTAAAGTACGTGGTACCTAATCATTTATGAACTTTATTCTGTAAATGTGAATTAATTACCGTTATACCTATTGTATGCAGTTATTTTAGATTTAACTTACATGTGATGTTCGGTTT
This sequence comes from Nephrotoma flavescens, assembly GCA_932526605.1. NCBI lineage: Eukaryota > Metazoa > Arthropoda > Insecta > Diptera > Tipulidae > Nephrotoma > Nephrotoma flavescens. The sequence goes on along the minus strand of OW052222.1, from coordinate 188,987,061 downwards.
CAATTAAACTAATTATTGAATTAATAAAACATGGATTTTCAAATTAAACATTTTTGTTTTAAATTGCTGATTTGGGACCGGCTGGCGGGTTTACACCTTTGTCTTGTTTTCTTATTCACCAGAGTTTATTAATCAATTATGTACATTCAAATTGGTTTATAATAACCTACTTCCAAAAGGGTCCGTTACTGGAAAAAATGGCTTTTTTGCCTTTAAGTTTTATTTATCAGGAAATCATTAATATATTAAAAATATTAAACTAGTGTTTGATTCTTGAATGTTTGCGAAAGATAAAAACTTCAACTTCCGAAAAATTGTATAACCGACTAAATAAGAATTCATCCGTAAACATATAAATTTGCTTAAGGGAGCTCATTACTGGGAGTTTTACAAATTACCGGATAAATAGGACATTTCTATCTCTTAACACTTAACACTTTCTCTTATTTCTTTCTCTTTCTCTTAAATCATCATTTATTTTCCCAAGTTTAGTTTATTTGTGTCAGCTCACACTTGCAAATGCCGGCAGATAAAAATTCGCCAGCCCCAACTACCTTTGTTAATTCAAATTAAAACTTTCATTAAATAAAATGTAGTAGAATATAACAAGCACAACCTTCAAATTATTCCTCCGGCTAAATTTGCTTCTAGTTTCGACAATTTTTTTATTCTACGTATCCTTACATTGTTTACATACAGCAATCATCAATTAAAATTATCACCGTTGAGAAATTACTTTAATCATCAGGAATATGGTATATGGAATTTTTGTATTTGAGAATGTCGTTGTAGCTTATGGTAAATTACACAAATCTCAGAGATTGGCTCCCATGGTGCTATATAGGTTTGAAAGGGCATACATCATGGAGCTAAAATCACCTAATGCCATTTCAAATTAGCCATAAGCTTTTGTAGTTTACCATAAGCTACAAGGACATTCTTTCATATAAAAATCACGGATAGCGAGAATGTTCAAAAATTATATACGAGAGCCCTACGGCTCATTTCGAAATGGCATTAGGTGATTTTAGCTCCATGCCCTTTCAAACCTATATAGTCACTATGGGATCCAATCTCTGAGATTTGTGTAATGTTCCATAAGCTACAACGGCATTCTCTCATACAAAAATTCCATATACCATATTCCTGATGATTAAAGTAATTTCTCAAAATTTCTGAAACACAAAAATTTCATCTTTTTTATACACAATCTTTTTTTATATTTACATTTTCTAGAAAAGTATACGTGTGTAAATATCTGTCTAAAACCAAAATTATTTCTAAAAAAAAATAGTTTTGAACACTCGCGTAAATTTCTGTCCAAATTATAAAAGTGTCCAAAAACTTCACACCGGTGATAAGCACGAACAGGTGTTGGCTCATCTTGATGAAAAGGAGCGAGGAAAGGTCCAAACTCCAAACCTCGAAATCAACTTATTCCGTATTCTGCAGATCCCATTAAGTCAACCCCGAAACTCGTTGGAAATTGGAAACAATTGGTATCCTGGCTGCGAACAGTCGAAGATACTTTAAATATTTTCACACTAATAGTATCGGAACAACAGGCAAGAATGTATTGGCAAGTAGTCAAAAACAAAATTGGGGGCAAGGTCAAGGATGTATTCTGTGTTTGGTGGGAACCCTTTAATGTTTTGCGGAAATTAAGCAATTGTTAAGCTCTACTGATGCTCTTGATGATAAACAAGAACTAGCATTTTACTATATACCCCCAAGTCTGGGCTAAGCAACCAATGGATAATATGTCCATCCAGCAGAGCCCAAAAATATATATGAGACTTGCGCATTTTTGTTCAAATTCAGCACAAATGAAATAATTTCAAATAATTCAACAAGATTACCCATAACCAAAAAAACAGCAACACGTGTCTCTGAAAAGAAACCTTATGAACTGACACAAGATAATACAAAACAGATCCCAATGGAGAAAGATCCGTCATTAAAGTCTTGAAGAACTTTTAATGGCAAAACCATAAATAACCACGAAATGCCAGAAGGCACTGAGGAGCAAGCAGTTACCAGCCCAGAGCTGGAAAATTTATGGGAAGGACCGGAACCAGATACGCAGAAGACTAAACTTCTTACCTTTACTGGACTGCCATATAACATACTGTGGTGTCCACCTGCCGATCATACCGTACGACTTGTGCCGGTAAGTTGATTTGTTGGTGTTCAACCAACAAATCAACTTACGTACGGAAAATTTCTTCGAACTGAACAAAAAAAGAACCATCGATGCACGTCTCATACCTCACTCCTCATAATCTACAACACCTCAATTATCTTTCATTACAACTTTATTTGGATTGATCATTATTCAAACATAATCAAAAGGTTCGATGCTACTCAGAACCCAAAAATATAATAACAATGATACTTTACTTATAATTTTTATACTATAATTGTTTAATAAATATCAAGACGAATTCGTTGGATAAATTTATTAAGACTATATATATACAAGTATATATAGTTGTAAATCTTCGATTAAGTATATAATAAAAAAACTTACAGATGGTATATCCTCCGTAAGGCCTTGCAGGGATCGTTGGCTGTAGCTGGAAATAGAAGAAAATCCAAATATGGACGATCGTGTGCACGCGGCTTTAAATTTATCCAAACTTGCACTGAACTATGCTATCAAATTACAAAAAAAAATATGCTATGAACAAAAGAAAATTGAATTTGGAAATTAATGCAAGAACTTCTAATAAAAATTACCGAATTAAAAAAAATATTTTTTTTTTTCACAAAAACCGATATTGGAAGCTTTAAAGCACAGTTTAGAGTAGATTCTAAATAAACCATACACAGTAGATTATCATTTTTCTTTTAAAACAAAGGAATCACAACACCAAAACAAATTATTCACACGTATACGTAGGCGCGATTGAGCACTCAATCGGCATTGCACCCAGTTTCACTGATCGGGTCGATTTATTTTAATCTACAACCCCCTGCACGTCTGAATTGCCAGCCAGGTTCTATGAACACAATCCTCTAATCATATGGCGATTGCAATGGCGTTGATCAGTCTAACCTCCGAACTGAATATTTTCCGGGCAATATATATATATATATATATATATATATATATATATATATATATATATATATATATATATATATATATATATATATATATATATATATATATATATATATATATAACGGGTGATTTTTTTGTGGTTAGGATTTTCATGCATTAGTATTTGACAGATCACGCGGGATTTCAGACAAGGTGTCAAAGAGAAAGATGCTCAGTATGCTTTGACATTTCATAATGAATAGACTTACTAACGAGCAACGCTTGCAAATAATTGAATTATATTACAAAAATCAGTGTTCGGTTCGAAAAGTGTTTCGCGATTTACGTCCGATTTATGGTCTACATAATCGACCAAGTGAGCAAACAATTAATGCGATTGTGACCAAGTTTCGCACTCAGTTTACTTTATTGGACATTAAACCAACCACACGAATGCGTACAGAAGAGAATATTGCGTCTGTTTCTGAGAGTGTTGCTGAAGACCGTGAAATGTCGATTCGTCGCCGTTCGCAGCAATTGGGTTTGTGTTATTCGACGACATGGAAGATTTTACGCAAAGATCTTGGTGTAAAACCGTATAAAATACAGCTCCTGCAAGAACTGAAGCCGAACGATCTGCCACAACGTCGAATTTTCAGTGAATGGGCCCTAGAAAAGTTGGCAGAAAATCCGCTTTTTTATCGACAAATTTTGTTCAGCGATGAGGCTCATTTCTGGTTGAATGGCTACGTAAATAAGCAAAATTGCCGCATTTGGAGTGAAGAGCAACCAGAAGCCGTTCAAGAACTGCCCATGCATCCCGAAAAATGCACTGTTTGGTGTGGTTTGTACGCTGGTGGAATCATTGGACCGTATTTTTTCAAAGATGCTGTTGGACGCAACGTTACGGTGAATGGCGATCGCTATCGTTCGATGCTAACAAACTTTTTGTTGCCAAAAATGGAAGAACTGAACTTAGTTGACATGTGGTTTCAACAAGATGGCGCTACATGCCACACAGCTCGCGATTCTATGGCCATTTTGAGGGAAAACTTCGGAGAACAATTCATCTCAAGAAATGGCCCGGTAAGTTGGCCACCAAGATCATGCGATTTGACGCCTTTAGACTATTTTTTGTGGGGCTACGTCAAGTCTAAAGTCTACAGAAATAAGCCAGCAACTATTCCAGTTTTGGAAGACAACATTTCCGAAGAAATTCGGGCTATTCCGGCCGAAATGCTCGAAAAAGTTGCCCAAAATTGGACTTTCCGAATGGACCACCTAAGACGCAGCCGCGGTCAACATTTAAATGAAATTATCTTCAAAAAGTAAATGTCATGGACCAATCTAACGTTTCAAATAAAGAACCGATGAGATTTTGCAAATTTTATGCGTTTTTTTTTAAAAAAAAGTTTTCAAGCTCTTAAAAAATCACCCTATATATATATATATATATATATATATATATATATATATATATATATATATATATATATATATATATATATATATATATATATATATATATATATATATATATATATATATATATATATATATATATATATATATATATATATATATATATATATTTACGGGCCAGTTACACTATAATAGTGGTACTCAACCGCGCATCTAGGTTACAAATGTAAATAATCACTAATCTTCTATTAGATTCTCTTCGTTCGAATTTATCGCTATAGCGGAGTTAATTGGGCAGTACACTGCTCGCCCCTTCGATATTATCGCGCACTTATCAACTTACGCGGTGTTACCTATGTAACAACAACCACTCGAACAATCAAAATTTATATATTTTTATATTTTTTTTGTTTTTGGTGTTTTACTTAAATTCACTCTGTATACACTTAATGTTGTCGGCACGATTCTAGATATATAATGATCTGCCAAATAATTACCAGTTATTAATATAATAACGAATTTAGGTATAAGAGGAGGGAAAGGAGAGCGTTATACTATTTTTCTCTTGCTAACTGTTGCCGTTTCATATTATTATCGTTTTTATTATTTTGCTTGGGTGTGATAGAAAATTAGGTTTACTATAACAACTTGATTACCAGGGTTACCCGACGATGCAACGCCTAGGCGTTGTTCGACGTCACTCTACAATACTTAATGACAAAACGCAATTACACTCTTAATAGACACTGGGTGGGGCCCACAAAAATATAAAAAGGCCAAATATTATTCCATATTTTGGAAATATCCTATAAGAACCCCAACCAAGAACGGTTAAAAATGTCCTAGGAACACAACATCTTTCAACAAAGGCAAAATCCATTTTCTTGGTTTCAACTTTCTCAGACAAACCTATTACGGATTTTAGCTCCATAAATTGTTTTATGGTATCTTAGGATCCCGCATCCAATGGCAGCAAAGAACGATAAAATTCACTATAAATGTAATACGATATCATTGAATAAAAAAAGTTTAAAGTTCACCGTTATTACTCAACAATTTTTGATGTGTAAACATCTTTACGCGCGCCTACCAAAATTTTTTGTATTAGAGTAAACTTGTAAATGAAACGAACGGAAATGACGTATACCTACTTCGTTTGAAAAAAAGCAAGAAACTCGACAAAAACAATTTTTACTATACATGGCATGCTTTTATGTATATGTATAATAGTAGGGAAAATGAAAAAATTAATTTAATGAATGAAATAACTTAGAAACCATCGACATTTCCATCGATCAGAAAAATCAAAAAAAAAATTACGATACGAAATACGAATTACGATTACGAAATTGCATACTCATACGATTAAAAACACAGTCGGCAACTGCTGTATATTGCTTTATCACGAGTGACGAGTCTCTAGGCGCTGTTCATCACGTCGGCTATCAATGATCATGTCTTCTACTGAATGGGGTTATAATGACATCTCGTTTTTAACATTGAACTGCCAGAGTCTCAGGTCACAGTCACGCAGGTATGCTCAATTCATTTGGTTTTCGAGACCTTGCTGCGCAATGACGAACTTGTTAATATTCCTACGTTTGAATGCTGTTTTCAGTTCAATAGAGATGGTCAGTGGGCTGCCGGAGTAGCAATTCCGTCAAAAGATCCATAAAATGAGCATAGTGGACACAAATAATTTGCCATACTTTTTCAAAACCAATATTGACGTAACAAATGGACTGGCGAATGGAACTATGGGCTGTCTAAAGTATATCGAATGCATAGGCATCCTAACCAGGACAACGAGAACGATGAAAACGTCGACAGTAAAAAATATCAAACGACTCTGGATGGATTTCGGTTCAAATTCGCAAGTTGGCAAGAAGGTCAGGTGGTTTGAAGCTGGATGGGCGCAGAAAACGAATATCGACCGATGTTTGGTGCCCATTTCTAGAAAAAGCTCAACTATTAATCGAAACAACAATTAATGTTAATTAGCGTCGTACCTTCGTGTGCCACCACAATTCATGCATCACACGGTGGTACCTACAACGAGATAGTCGATATATACTCTTACGATAAAAGACACAGTTAACAAATTGTGTATATTGCTTTAGCATGAGTAACGAGTCTCGAAGGACTGTTCATCACGTTGGCTATCGATGATCATGTCGTCTACCATGGATGTAAAAATGGGACCTCAATGGGTATTCTTCAAAATTAGCTATTGTGCCTCACCACAAATCCGCTTTATCCGTTGTAATGGGGAATTTTGTACGAGATAATAATGACGTCTGCTTTTTAACATTGAACTGTCAGAGTCTTAGGTCATACACATCACCTCGACCTAACTGACAGAGCCACGCAAGGATAAATCAAGGAAAAACAATATATAAAAATTCAAATGGAATACTCATACCATACAGTCACCTCGAATAAAGAAATCATCGTTGGACAAACAACTGGTATGAGCGTAACAACACAACTCATTGATGATATATATACGGCTGAACTTCATCTTCTCAATGGGAATAAGATGCTTTCTGTAGTTGTATTAACCTCGCCGAATAAATCTTTCGAAGACATAATGAAGTTCATACATTTCGTCCTTGCCCCATATCCTAAAGAATTTCAAAAATTTTCCAAGGAAACTATCATCTTTTGCCGGTGATTATGAGCGGGGATTTCAATATTAATGTTGCTGTTCCTCAAGTTGAACCACTTATATACTTCCTGCGAGACGAATTCGATTTGCACATGAACTCAAATCGAAATATATTTACTACTAGATATGGGACGACCATATTGTGCAGTTTTTCAATGAAAATTTTTAAAGTTAGAGTCGACAGTATATAATATATCTTATTTTAGCTACCAAAATCCAATTGCGTCGATTATACCGAAAGAGTAATAGACCAATTTAACGATAATAAACAAATGAAAAACTCTGGTTAGTAAAATTGCATTCCTTCTTCCTTCAAAGTAAACTGTACCCACGTACTATACACACGCCATGTTTACACATCTCCTTGAGAGTACTAATGGACTCACTCATTTTTTTTTATAATCATAGGGTAATTTTCAACACAAAGACAAATGGTGAGTGGGTAACTTTGAATTATATCACAATCTCACTACATCATATACAAGGTCAAACATTTTAAAACCACAGTCAAAATAACAAAAGACAATTTAGATCCACCTTCAAAATTAACTAAATTAGGCCTAATCGTCAACAATTTCGAAAAAAATCGAACCACTCCCCATTAATTTAAATGCACAATTAGTTAACAAATAATTTAAAACCTAATTCGGACCAAACATTTAAGAAAACTCGAGAAAGAAATGCTATTAAAAGCAATTTACGAAAATCAGGATCTACTATTGAAACAGGACCAACAACTTTCATCTACAACAGTAATTCAACATGAAATACTGACAAAAGAGAAAAGAAGAAATACACAGAATTCAAATTCCGGTAATGTTTTCATGCAGGGCCACGCATGAACCAAATAAGTTCAAATCCATTGATTCAGCCAATGTATCGGATGAAGTTTGCTCATTTTTCTGAATGGTCAGTAAACTATTTTCGGAACTTGATACTATCATTTTGGATGAAATATTAACTAGCGAAGACTGGGGTTATAATCATCAAAGATATTTTCAGTAAGGAAATTCAAAAAAACGACACTTCGTACACTCCTTTTCGAGGCCGAAAATCAAATTAAACGATCCTATTATTTTCCAAATATGATGAAAATGTCCAGAGTTGCATTAATAGTTTTAATATCTGCAACCTTCACTAATATGACAGGAAACCGTAAATATATCAAATTGTCCCCAAGACCAAATACGAAAAATATTCTACCAATGACGTATTCATAAATTTTCATATGGACTGGACAATTTGAGACGGAATTTGTATCTCACACGATAATCCAAATTTATCCATACAATGCTGCACAATTTCGCAAGGACAAAATTTGATTGCGACGCAACACTAAATACCAGCACGCACGGTGATTTTAAAATCACAATCGCCATTGATGAATGATGATTCGAAATCGATGGATCACAACCAGTCCAAATATTTTACACTAGAATCAATATCGTTGGTAACAATAACGATAACTTCGATGAGTTCGTGGATTTGAATCAACTTTCTATGGTGCTAAGAGACGCTGTATGCGCCAATGGTTTGAATTGGTTAACAGTAAACAGTAAAATCTTTTTGTATCGAAGTTAAATAAAAATATTTTTGTTAATTTTATTTCATTTGTATTCGTTTTTTAACGCAAAAAAAAATCATTTCCACAATTTTCGAAATTCTTTCTCTTGGAGAGAAGACTATTTATTGCCTGAAATACTAAAGCTCTATAATATAACAAAACTAACTTGAATTTTTTTCTCAAGTTTTAAATACAGCAACTAACAATGTGTCAGGATTCCCTCAGAGAGAGAATATTGAAAGCTCTGGTTTTTGCGGTATAAAATTAATTCCAGCCTGGGGTGGTTGTGTTGCGTCATTTGTTGAACTTCAAGTTTAGCTGCAATTTGTCGCACGTGTCCTTTAGATGTTGGAATCAATCATTCCTAATCCGGTTTCATGCTATCCCCGACATACTTATGTGTTTCATGTGATAAAGCAGATCACATATTTGATCCAAGTACAACCATTGGGATGATACCAGTTTTTTATTCAGCTCTCCAATTATTTCGTACAATATATTTGTAATTGTCATAACCATACTCAACCGTTCGTTTTCAAAGTGCTGCAAGAATGACCAGCCAAGTAACAAAAATAAATCAATTAGTATTCGGTGTGTATTCTTGGTTTTAATTTATGTTTAACGTAATCCGGCATGATACTCAATTGTCCCGCGCCATAGTGGTGCAGTATCGAATGGGCCATGGCCATTGACATATAACACAAGATTTTAGGTGAATATTGATAGGTCCATTTCAGCATTTGTGGTAATGATATTATTCCTGAGACGATCATATATGACACTCCAATAAGATTAGCGCAATGCAGACATAATCCAACCTATCGCATTAATCCAGCTATATGTACCTGTTGCGTTGGTATTATTGGGTAAATCCTTAATCATAACGGGTAAAATACTGTTTGCAACCACTTACGGGTCAACCGGAAGGCCTTGCAATTCGACACATGTTCCATTTATATATGTATACTGGAGGATTCGAAAATTCATTGAAACGCCAATTGATCGGAACATATATTTTTCCTCCTGGGTTCGTTTACTTACTTTCAACCAGTCACCGTTCAAAATAGTAAATCAATTCGGGAATCCATTCAACAGTTGTGCATCTTTTTATTGGTGTGAATTTTGTAACAAAAAACTAACAGAAATATGTATACGAGTCCAATAAGAAAATTACATGTGCTAGTTTTTACACTGTTAAACATCTCTCTCTCTCTTTCTGTATCTCTATCTATCTATCTATCTCTTTCTCTCTCTCTGTTTCTCGCTCTTTATCTGGCTTTCACATCTCGAGTATGAATTTTGCCTCCTGCACTGTGGGCTTTTATCCATTTCGGTCCGTTGTTCTCGCCTTCTAGTTTCGACTTCCTTATACGTAGAATAATAGTCTAGTGCAACGTCGTTACACCAACGTAATCGGGGTTTTATGGGGCCTCTACGAAGCCCTCCGACTAGTTCTTATTGGAACACTTTATCACGAGTTAGGATTGGTGCTTCGTATGCTGTGCGTAATTTTAATTTGACAAAACATGGAACGAAAGACCATAACTAGCATTCTTCAGTCATTAGCGGTTAGGATCCACCTCTCACTTCCGATCCAGACTTTGTTAATTTATACAGTGGCGCGAGTTTCTCCGGAGGTTCTTGCGATTGATACTATGTCTGCCGGAAGACTATATATACATAGTTGATGTATGATATTGTACTCCCAATTTGTTTCCAAAATTCTTCTCATGGTTAAGTGGTTAAGCACTGGTCAGTGGTTGATCAGTTGGACTGAAAACCATGCTGAGTCGTCCAATTATCCGGCAGCTCTTCTTGGTCAACGTAGACGATGAGATCGGGTAGATTTAATGCAAGATTAGTGTTTGTGAATATAATCTTGTGGGTTATTCGAGAAAGGCCTCTTCTTATGGTGAAGCAATTTTTTTAACGCGGGTCACTTCTTCATTGCGATTTAGTAAATTTTAGAAGTAGGTTTGCCATACTGATCGAACAACAGGTTTGTTCTCAGCTCTCCATTCCCGACTTTGAACGCTGTACTTCTTGTGTGGAAGCCATTAGCGAGATTTCTGGCATTAGCAAAAATCTTGAATTTCATTTCTCCACTTGAAAGCTGATTTTTCGGTGCCTGATCTTTAAATCTTCACGCTTCTTTTGCTGAAGATTTGTTGTCTAGTCCCTATACAGTAAAGAGATTATGTTTTTTTTATTTTTAGTGTCTTTCAAATTGATTAATTCAATCTTATTTTACCACAAATATTTAAATAGGAATGCAGCATTAACGGAACGAGATAGTTATTGGAATCGTAGATAGTAAGGAAATGACGTAGTGCTTGTCTTACTTATCATAAGGAAAAAACTAGTTTTTGTTTTCATGAGTTTTTTTATTTCACTCAAAATTCTTATAATAAATATTTTAACAGTGTACTTACTAATACATTGTTAGAAACGTGACTAGCATATATTTTTTCTGTATTAAATGATATACGATTCGGATAGAGCCCAATTTGGTTCGTTTATTCACACTTTGACAACTAAAAATCGTGAACAGGTTGACACCGTGCCAGTAAACCTAATTACAGAAAATGCGATGAAGTAAGAGAAAAAAGAACACGTCCGTCCTATATAAGCTATTTAATATATGGTATTACCAAAACTAAACTTCTGACACCATTGCTAACTTAACTATTACTTCCTAAATTTTCCACTTTCGCAGATGATAACACCAAATTTACGACACTTATTAAGCGATCAAAAAAAAATTGAAGCACCCGCATATATGCTATCTCTATATATAGCTAGATTTAGCCACCGTAAGAGATGCAAATTATCGATAAAAATCAATTTAAAAATTTTTACATTTTCGTCTCAATTTAATGACATCATAATTAGAATAAAATGTTGATGATTCAAGCAATTATAAAATCTTGACAAATCTACTCAAACCTATTATGCGATTTCCGTTAAAATGACACATCGTTTATCCGACATTTTGACAAATTGTGTGAACGTATATTGTTGTTTGTGTTTTATAAGCGGGGATCGATTTCGCGACGTGTACCGAATAGAGCTTTACAATGATTTACATGACACTACCTACTATTTACCATTTTATATGACCTTATCTTATAAACGATATGACTTTTTAATCCAATCCACTGTACAAAATATATTCGTATAATTAAAATGTTATTGGTCAGATTTACCAAATTCGTTTGCAGCTTACACGTCATGTACATACATGCGAGTATAACAATAATGATATCAACAATAACTATATGCGACCATGAAGACGAACCTTGATTTAGAAACAAATTAAAATATTTAATAGGATTATTTACCTTACGCCCGCAATGGTACGAGTACATCTGTTAAAATGTAATCTTCCATTTAGACATCGTATAATAAGAATTACATTTTACGTCAAGTGTAAAAATGTTTCCAACTTAGCTATACTCAACTGTGCGCCAGAGAATTGGTTACGTTATATGGTACACAGTTTACTACCTCACTGTATATACATTCAGTTGTCTTGTTCAGTCTCATTGTTGAGCACACAACTATGTCTGTTTTATATAAATTATGTCTGACACAAGTGTTGATATGGAATCAAATTGATCATTGTATTACAATCAATTCCTTATTTATGCCATTTATTTATAAAAATAAGAAATAAAAATTTATTTATTTCAACAATATCACCAATTTTTTTTTTTACTTTATTTTTAACGATTTTATTTTCAGTTTTATTTGAGCCGAATCGCGCTATACATTTCAACGAACGAAAAAAAAAATGTTTGTGTATTCCATTTTCCAATTTGTATTTACGTTAATTTGATTTAAAGGTTATAGTAAGATAACTAATTGTAATCAAATATATTTTGTATGTCTGTTGGTAGTTTTCTGTACGAGTCATAAATATAAGTTGTATAGGGTGTTGTAATGTATGTAAAGATATTTATATCCGTGTAGAGTCAATTACGGCACGGTTAAATAAAATGATTTCGAGTAGGTAAACGTTGGGAACCGTTATGAAACGATTTATTAACGCAATTGAAATGTTTGACATAAAAATGTTCGAAGCAAATAAACAGCTGACACCTATTCGATAATATTTGAAAAGCTTCTATAAACTTACCATATAATTAACGTCTAAATTCTGCTATACATAGTTGAATTTCAGAATTGTGCAACTAACTACTGGAACGTTTTTTACTTACAGAACAAGTTTTCAAATTTTTTAGTCTGGATTTGGCGAGGAAAAAGTGTTGGGCCATAATAGCTATTAGAATTTGAATACTCCGAAATATTGAAAGTTTTCGACATATATAGGGACTATTACTATATCTATAGTGAATTCTATTACCTACATATCTAAATAGTGAACGCTGTGGCGGACGAATGTAACTAACTAATTCTCGATTGTTTCTCTTTTATTTTTTTATTTTCCGTTATGCGCGATTGCTTTGTTATCGGTTTGTGACAGTTCGGCCAAACCTGTGCCGACATGTTGTAACTATCACTATTTTCGCTTCGATGCGTTTTCGATAGAATAACGGTATTTTCTAAGTAAACATATTTTTTCTTTCATGTAAATTTTTAAATTTTCATCAAAGTAACACGGTTTTTTCGTCGAAGCGAAAATAGTGATAGTTACAACATGTCAGCCCTGATACTGGTTCGTCTTCGATCCACTCGTCGGCGCTAGAACAATTATCATCTTCGATACCATCCAATTCAGGCGATGGCCTGCACCAATATTTCATTTTGTCGGATGAGTAAATTGAACTAATATTTTGAGATTTAATTTGCATTCACTTCATGTCCTCCACCACATAGCGGTCGTTTCCAAGAACTTTTGATACTACGTAAAGTCCACGGAATTCCAGATCTAACTTCGTGATTCGCCGGTTGAGGATTTTTCATTTTCGATGTCGATTAATTTTCCATCAATCGACTTCTTTGAATCCCGTCGTTGAGTTCCTTTGATAATTGACGGTCCATTGTAAATCTTGAAGTGTGTCATCCCAATCTTTGACATTTGTTACAACACCTTGAGGGTCATAACATGATTCAATTGGTGTTTTTTTTTTAATTTTTCATGTTTAAAAATAAATTTCGTTATAATCGAATAAGTGGTGCCATCTACCCCGCGGCATTCATACCTTAAAGTTTCATTTGAATAAATAGGCTTTAATATTATATTCTATTTTCTTGGCTCACCCTATTATATTACATCAACGCCCGAGAGAATAATTGGAGCAAGAGCAATGTGTACACCTTGTGCGTGTGTGCGAACTGCGAAAGTATAGAGGAATATTTTTTGTGTTTTTTTTTGGTACTTGCGATAGAAGCACGGTAAAAAGAGTGTGCAGGTGACGCGCCAGAAAAAAACGAAAATAATATTCTTTTATATTTTTATTTGGTGCGAGAATTTTTAATCTCGCTTTGGTGGTTATTAAATAAAGTCTAGTTTTTGTTGTTTGTCTAGTAATGTTGTTTTGGCATTTAAAAGCTTTTAGTTTAATGATGTAAAAAAATAAAATCTGAAAAAAATATAAAGAGGATGAAGGATGATATGGGTTAACAAATAAAACAGACGAATTAATACGAACAAGTGCAACCAACAAGTGGAATACAATAAAAAGTGTGTGAAAAGCTGTCAGCTTGTGGCTTGTTAAAATTTAATACCCGCGGAGTTGACGCTGCCCTCTTTTACGCGTGGCACGTTCATTTTTTTTGGTATTGTGATAATATTCTTGCAGTGGATGCCGTTGAGTGCCAGTTATAAATAATAGTTATTTTCTGTGTAACGGTTAATCCGGTGTGTGGTGATTCGAGACAGAAGCTAACTGCTTGCTGCACCAATATAAGTGGTCGGATTTTTACGAAGGCGCCACAATTTTATTAACGGGCGGCCGGTACGAGGTTCGTTCGAGTGGTGCTATAACGGACGCTAAAATTGATTCAAGTGTGCGTGTCGAAATTTATCAGCTTAGTACCGCATTGCTAACGAGTACAGTATTACCTATACGATACCACTATTATCTAGTTGGTACAGAATGGTGAAAGACACAGAAAAGCACGGCGAAAAAAAATTTCGGCGCACATGCCACCACGCGAGATCAATAGGTGGCCAGTTGGGTCACTTCAGCAAATTTATCTACGGTTTTGGCGAGCCCACGCCAAACAAATGTTTACGGTTAAAGGCGAGACAACGCCCAACATTGGTTTTAATTTACGGTTTAAGGCGAAGGATGCCCAACATTAGAGGTGGCCAACCGGCCATTTGTAAAATTTTTCAAAGGCGGGAAGACGCCCAACGGCCATTTTCGGTGGAAAGATACACCGCAACAGATGGCTGGCATGGACGCCGAAACCCTTCAGGGTAACCTTTCAGAAGTCAGAAGGTACAATTTTTGTTTTTATTTCTTTTCCGTTATTCAAGGATTTTACGTAAATTCAAGTTTCTTTTATTTATGTTTTAATTTTCAAAATTTTAAATTTTTCTTTATTTTTCCAATTTTTTATATTTTAAATATTTTCTGATCGAGCACCGGTGCGCGACTGATGTGTCCATTGGTTTCGCTCCGTTGATAAAAGTAATTGTTTTGGTTCGTATTTGAATACTGAAATAAAAACCGCACTGCGTATGACTTTTGACATTTGGGCTCATTTTCCTTTTCGTATTTGATAATATAAATAAAATGAATTACTAAATTTTTCGGATCGATATGATGTGAGGGGTTTTTCTTTTTGTGATGGTTCCATATTTAAGATGGCCTGTCACTCCCCATCATCCTCTTGGCAGGCCATCCACAGGGTTGGAGTGATGAGTCCAGCATATGTATCGTTCATTCTGGGACGACCGTAAAATCCACACGGTCCCCCGTGGCCCTTCGGCGGTCTCATGCTGTTGAAGTGTGAATTTTGGGGGATTAGCTGGTGGTCTCTCCGGATGAAGTGAAGCCTGGTCTGTTGAAGAGATGCCCCATCCCTCTAATGCTGCTTTGTTGTGGCTGGGCATCGGTCTTTCGGGATCGATGCGTCATTCGGGAGTGTCTCTTCAGCAGACTGGGTACTTGTCACTCGGGGAGATCCGGTAGCCAGAGGATGGACCCGCTCGGTTATTAGTAAATTTATTACGTTCCTCAAGTTTCGTTCGACAAATTCTGGTCGACGTAATTTAGTTTCAGTTTATAATTTGCTTTTATTTTAATTTTATTTCTGTTCCACGGTGTAGGCCAGGAACACGCAAGCCTCTAATTCCCCCACGACCCATGCCATTACAATGGGATCTAGAGAAAGGCCTCTGCGTGCTTAATTAAAAACTGCGGCTTGGCTGCGAGTCATCCGTAACACATTATTGACGAAGGCACAAATGAAAGACAAAATCGTCTGGTTTGCGCTATCCACTTGTCCGTTCGCGTGAAGAGTTCTAACTGCCTTTTTGATTTGCTTACACACACAATATTTATCAAAGGCTTTAGATGTAAAATACGTACCTCTATCACTGACGATACAGTTCGAGAGCCTAAAATAGGCGGTAAGTTCGATAAAACAATTTTATAAACTTACTAAAAGCATCAAACATCGCAATGATATGAGTGTTTCCATGTTTACTCTTTCTTTACAAACGGTCCGAGGTGGTCGATATGCATCACACGAAATGGTATCGGTTTAATTCTCCAAAGTATAGCCGACCTTCGGGTTCTCCTCTTTTGGATTTCATATAACACCATTCCATTCGGAAACCATAAAGTTTCTTTAATTCGTTCGATTATTGCCTTCTCGATACCAAGGTGCCTCATGTTATCGTGAAAATGTTGCAACGCCCTTCTTTCGAAACAAACGGTTATCTTTCAGTCGATAAGCTTCTCTCAAAAGCCTTTCATCATCGGAGAGTTACGGTGATGATTCTCTTCAAACTTTTGCCTTGGAGTTGCATGGTAAGAAGCGCTAGATCAATTCCAATTTTCTTCATGGAACCACCAGTCTCCATTTCTCTAGGCGGTTCGTTTAGAGATCAGCTTAACGCATCGTCATGAGCCACGCGATTCCAATGGGAGAACAGCCGGTGATGAAACAAAATCGTTTTCCAAGAGAATATACTCGAAACCGATCAAGACATTCCACAACGGTGAGGATCTCAAATTCGCAGCTGTGGTACTTTTGCTCGGCATCTGTGCAATGACGCCTATATACCCGGATTGTAATAGAACTCCAGCGAGACCAATACTAGAAGGGTCGGTGTATAATTCGTTTTGAACGGCAAAATCGTAAAGTGTGAGACTCGGTTTGTCACAAAGAAGCTCGATTAACTTAAAAAAGGCCTGTTGCTGCGGTTCTCCCCAATTAAAGTTTTTATCTTCGGACTTCAATATAGCAAATTGGTGACCGGCTACGAAACTAACGAATAATTCTTAATAAACTTTCGGAAAAATTCAACGATACCCAAAAATCGTCGGACTTGACGGCACAAAGGTGTCAAGAAATTTACACTTATCCAGACGAAGTCCGACTTGTCGTACTGCAGTATGAAGAACTTATATAGCCGTGTCAATCCCTCTTTAACGGTTTTACTTGGAATCAATACATCATCGAGGTATTTAATCACCAAGCCCCATCATTGAAACGAGTTTAGTCATCATGGCTTGAAATACGGCTGGTGCGTTGACTAAATCGATAGGCATTCGATTATATTCGTAATGTCCTTATTTTGTTACGAAACCGGTGTACTTCTTCGATTCATCGTCGACCTCGATCTGATAATATAGTCCATTTTCATATCCAATGTACGAATGGTTATCGACGTCAACTATTGCGGCAATAATTTTTTGACACACGTATTGACCATCAGCAAACCCCGTAAGAACTATGGAATAATCAAATTTTGGGATTCATATTTTCGGCGAATGATTTACGGATCAAGGTTCGATTGTTACCAGGGTCCACAAACGAAGAAGTCTCTTTACGATTTTTTTTAATTTCTTTTGAAATGAAATCGTTCGGAAACCCATGGATTAGGGTATTACTATTTATAGAACCTATCCATCTCGAAATTTTGATTTTCTTAATATCCGGTATCTCCTGCCTTAGTTTTAACCATTCTTGTTGTGTTCTTTGCGGTAAAGGCTCATCCCCATCCGTATGTCGAATACAATAAATGCAATTAAACCCAATGGATCGATCCGCTGAACTCCGCAAACGTAATGCTTCATTTACCTCAGGTGACCATTGCAAACTTAAAATCTCAGTTAGTTGTGTCTGATTTAAATCAAATTCGATGGATACGGAATAATTTTGAATGTGTGCTATCGAAGAAATCGATTGCAAATAATTGCAAAGCAATATCAGATGGAAACGCACAGTTAGTAGGGAAATAAATAATAGAAAACTTGCAAACAAATTTGAAAAAATAATTAAAGTAGCCGGCGAAAAAATCGAAAAATATAACGAATTTTGAAGCAAATTCGAGTGGAAAAATTTGAACCGATTTCAAGAATAGGGGCCTAGATTCCATATAAAATGCTCCTCATAAAGGTTGCTTCGGGGTGGTTCCACTTCTCGGTCAATTTCCTCGCTTTCCCAGAAGTTGCGTAACGCCTTTTCTGTATTCATTTCACATCTCAGTGATCTGATTTCACATTTCACATCTCACAGATCAGTTCCGATCAAAACATATATCGACTTGGATCAGCCATCTCCTCTTCGTTGATTTTTTTTGACACTGATCGATTCACTGTTGAAGAAGATCTAGTATTTGGTTATATGGTGCGTCACGTAAACATTCATCAAAATTTCAAAATGTGATGGAAAATGCGGTTTAAATTTGAACTGCGTAATCCGTTTGCTCATTCTAACCTGTGATACTTTAAGAGTTACTTACCTTAATTCAGAAAAACAGTTAACAATTTTTGTGATAAATCGAATATACAACATATATGATCCATTTGATTTTAAGAATATTTACTATCAGATTTAGGTTAAGATAATGATCTTTAAATGAGACACCCACATTTCACTATATATAAATCCATATATAGGTAAGTATCAATCAATCACCTATTGTGTATCTGTGTAAAGAAGTAGAATTATATATAATGTCGACCTCTTACACCCCATCAATATATAGCATATACCAGAACCATACTGATATATTATACGTTGGGTATACAGCCAAAAACAAAAACTCAAATCACCACTAATATCTTTACGTGTGTAAAAGATTAAGATCATTTTTAAATCTTTTTTGTGTTTTCTTATTCCATTTTTGTATCTCAATCTTAGAAGCGTGAGGAATAAATGTTTATATCGAGAAATTGTATTTATGTACTTACCACCGTACCACAGTGCTTTTTCTTAAGTTGCTTGCCTTGTTGAAAATTGAAAAGAAATTTAATGTGGATTTTCTAGATATTTTATTTATATTCTTCTTAATTTTATTTTTTTTTTTTATAAATAAATTATATCTGTTTTGTTTTGTGAATCACGTTATAAAAAAAAAAAATTGAAAAAGAAAAAATCTTGAAACATAAGTAATGTCGTTGTAAAACAAACATCCAAACAATTTATTTACTTTTGAAAAACACAAAAAAAAAAAACCTTTTGAGAGAAATAAGATTAATGTAGTATTACGATTATAAAATATGTTATATTGTAAAAAATAAATTATTACTATTTTTATTTATATTTATTGTATATTTATACAAGCATTTACAAATACATACATCGGGGTATACATATAGTCGGTCATTTAGTCAGCTGTGAGGCGCAGTTTAGCATCATCTTTCATACTGGTGATTAAGTGATTTGAATGTTTTTTTGTTTTTTTTTGTAAACAGTTGATCGATTTGATGTCATAATTGATTTGGTTCTGTATATAAAGTAAACGAGGTCCAAAAATATGTAGGTACTTAGTTTTATCGAATTCAAATTTCTATCAAATAACAAAAACAATACATGTGTGCGAATATACAAATAGTATACATTTAGGCTGAATACTGGCAACAATTGTTGCGTGATTATTAAATAAATTAAGGAAATAGTTCCATATATGTTATATTGACATGGTTTTTAATGGTGGCCTTGGTATGTCCTTTAATACAAAAATGCGCATCGATCGGTCCCTGGGTTCCGTCATATGAATAACAGGCAATAACTGCAACAGTTGTTGCACGAAACTTCAACGAAAAATTTTGTTCTACAGAGTTCTAGATTTGTTTATTTTCAATGTGGCGATCGTGTATTCTCGTTTTGTTAAGTAAATAAAAGACAACTTTCAAAACAGTGTTGTTAAAGCTTTACTGGGATTAACTGCTGTATTGCTTGATGCAGTAATAATAATTTTTTGTAGGTCGTTGCGGTGATCCTCCCTAGTATCTTTATATAGTTTTTGTGATGTTTTAAGCCATTTAATAGTGAATTACACCTTTTGTCCTATAATTTAGATAGGATAGTAGTAACTAGTTGTGAATTATCGACGGCTACAATCAGAACCTCCTAAATAAAAGAGCCGTAAGATTTTTCCATTTTTTTCATGAGCTTTTTGGTACTTTTCAAACCAATCAGTGTATTTCAATATTTTTAGAAGCTTTTTTGTGTATAAAAACATAAATGCATCGTTTGAATTTTCAATTTTAAAGGTTAGTTCACGGTTCAGGAAAAGCATATTTAAAATTATGTCGAGTTAACGCAAAAACATTTAAATTAGTCTAGCACAATTTTTTATTTGTAGAAACAAGAATTTGTTTATATGTGTATGTAAAGAAAATAAGAAATTAGTATAGAGTGTTCCATCAAAAATTTCAGAATTATTTTTTCCAAAACAAACGTTCGTTATAAAATGTTTTTGGAGTAACAACGTAATATGGGGGTTATTGTGTTTTGGATTCTATATCAGCATTGTTGATCAACAAACATCAAAAACTGTTTTTCGTTACTTGTAAAATCAAGTTTTTAGATTTTTTATCGTAAAAATTCTCAGGCTAAAATAAAAACCAATCAGAAGATGTCGCAAAGTATAAATTTAGAAAACAATAGCGACAAAAAATTTAATCTTTTTAAACCCAAAAATTTGTTTAGAAAATTTAGAATATGGAGATCTCACATTTTCCTGTTATTGTTTTACAGCGCGCTGCAATTATGATGTTGAATATTTTAGGACGAAAAGTTTTATTTTTTTTATTCTATAAAAATTATAATTGTTTTGAGTTTTATTAATTATGTAAAATTATACCAATGGTTTATTTAGGGGTATATCCTCCATCCAGTCGCAAGTTAATTTTTTGCGATCAGAAATATGGTTACTAGATTTATTTTGCCATGTTAATTGACACATTTTTTTTAATTTTAAATTTATTTTGCGATTGTAAAGTAGAAATCCACGAAAAGACTGCTACGCCTTTTCCGAGATCGCAGTCTTTTTATACATTTCTACTTAACAATCGCAAAATTTGAAAAATATGTGTCAATTGGCATGGCAAAATAAATCTAGTAACCATATTTCTGGTCGCATAAAATTAACTTGCGACTGGATGGAGGATATCCCCTATACTGGTAAAGTTAGCCGACTCGCTCCAATCGCAAAATTTCGATAATGCAGATTCGACGGTAATAACTAAAAATCAGCAACCGAAAAATGACGATAGTGCAGATTAAAACAACTTATATTTTCCGTATTTTTTTTATGAGTGCCCGATAGATTTATCTGGACCACCCAATTTTCTATGTCAAAACTTATATTTAGCGCGCTATTTTTGCATGCAATTAATTTATTTAACTCTAAGCTTAGGTTTTCCATTTCATCGAGAAATTTGAAAAGGCCTTTATTTTGCAAACCCCTGAAACCATTAGAAACTTAATCTTACAATAAAAATTTAAAATACTGCAAGATGAATTCTTGTTTATAACGTCATGTCAAAATAAATGTCAATTAGTATATTTCAGGTGATAACTGTTTGTTTTATGGGTGCATTAATTTTTCATTTTTTATGGTATAGCGACACCAGTGAATAATAGCTGCAGTTTCAGTAAAAAATTTCCCATTTTGCTCCGAATAATGTTCGAATAATAAAACACGGCTATTATTCGCCTGCAAAAGTCAGTAGAGCAGATTCGTATAAATAGCCAGCCGAAAAATGTCGATAAAGCAGATAAATAATTTTAGTGTTAAGCGGTAATTTCTTTTTAAATAAAAAATGTTTATTTTGGTTAATTCACGTATATTACTCAAAATTAAACTTTTTTATTAATTGCATAAAAATTATAATAAAAAAAACTATTTTAATACTGAGAAAACAGAAAACACAATTTGGCAGATATCAAACAAAACTTCAAAAATTGCAGGTCAATTTTCATGTGTAGAGTCCGAAAATTTGTATAAATAGATCACACACACAAACCTTGAAAATTTGTCTGAAAATAAATTCGAACGAAAGATCTTAATGTTGCATATATCTGGAAAAAATTGCAGGTTTATTTCTATGTGGGGAGTCCGGGAAAATTCGATTGAATATATCGCACACACAAAAAAAATTTAAAAATTGACGTTTAAAGTGTCATGGCTGGAAATAGATTCAAATGAAAGGTCTTACTCATGCTCAATTTCAGATCAATTTTTATGAGGGAAGTTTACAAAAATTCGATTAAAATAAATATAAAAAAAAATTTCTAATATAAATAATTACTTTCCGGCATAAAATGTGTGTCTGCATTATCGACATGTTTTGGGTACCAAAAATTGGCTGTCATTTTCGTTTGATTAGTTTGAATCTACATTATCGACATTTCGCGGCTGGAGTGGGCTAATTTTAATATGGTGGTAAATTTTCGTAAATAGTGGTTTAATTATTTTATTCTTTTCTGCGTAATTTCAAGTAAATTTATTATATAGAGGCATCTGTGTTGCCGCCCCGGTGGCAAAGTGGTTAGCATGCTTGCTCCAGCGACCGGAGGTCCCGGGTTCGATTCCCGGTGGTGACAATGAAAAAATTTCACGGCTGGTTTAGGATCAATGAATTTAATCACTCATTATCCGAAATGAAAATATGATTATGAAACCTCATTTGAGGCGGCCAAATCCCTTGATGGGATATAATGGCAGAGAGAGAGAGAGAGGAAATCTGTGTTGGGGCAATTATGAATATTGCAAATAATTCCCAAGTTAATATAGCAAAAGAAAGATTGAATTTTAATTAAACACTGTTTTAGCCTTTACAAAATTGTAATATTTTTATTTCACTTCTGAATGAAGAACAACCTTTGCTGTACTTATTTTTCTACCAAATTGCTAATTCATCATAAAAAATCTTAAATCTAGTTTTACAATTTTTCGGTATTCATTACCAATGAAAAGTATATCCTACAACTACAAACGCGACATCTAGGATGTATTTGTTAAATAATTATGGTAAGTAATTGAGGTAAATAACCACTAACCATAAGACATAATTCACAATAACATATATATGACTAAATAAAAATAACAATAATTGTGAATAACAATATTATGACATTTACAGCGAGTTCATACGATCCCATCGTTTTAACCAATTACATCACGTAAATTATACAACGGGCACTCCTCTTTTCATATAAAAAGTTGAAAATATTGAAAAAAAAAATCTGGGATAGAAAAATCTTGTACTTATGTAGATTATATAGTCGATAGTCGATTAACCACCACACAAAAAGCAGAAACACTTCACGCTAGTTCAAGCATGAAATTAAGAGCTTAATAAATTATCCGGTTACGAAATATACTTTGGACACAAATCAACCGCATATCGGGACGAAACTTCCCGCTTAACCTTTTCTCATAAATTAAGAGATCCAATGACTTTTGCCTGAAATCGGACGAAAATGATTATTCCAAACTTTCCATAGATATTATGTTTGTGTAAGTACTATGGTCAATCTTCACTCACAAAATTTTGTCATGACGATAGAGTGCCATGACAAAATTGTCTTTTTACACTGACAGAACACCAAAATATTTGTATGTATGTAGAATCATTTTATGTTTTCTGTTTTGTTCTGTAGTGTCACGGTGTAATGACGATTCAATACAAACATATTTTGTCATGGCATTCTGGCGTCCTGATTAATTTATAAGAGGTACAGTATAAGAAAAACGTTTCTTGGCTTTTACACCTATTTCCCGTTCACGTACCTTAATAAAACATATATTCTGCACATCTATGAAAAAATACCTTTCACCTGATATATGTTTCATTAAGATACGCGCACGGGAAATAGGTTAAAAAGGGTGTACAAACTAAAAATTTAATATATAAGATTAAGAAAATGAACGATGTGAACGATGTTGTATACATTCCCAGTTAAAAAATTTTGATGAAAACTTTTTATTACATATATGAATAATAATTCTTGTTTTTACATGGTGGTTCATAAAACCTCCTTTCAGCTCAAATTTTGTTATTAATGTTATCGTTTAGATTGCTATTAAATCCATCTTTCGAAAATTCTGATGTGTATAGGACCAAAATTTACTAAAAAAGCAAATTTTTATAAAACTATATTTTAAATTGAATGTAAGAGGAATTTGGGGCAGCACCCTTTATTAACTCACTTTACATTCGCACACAACTAAACGGAATGCTAATTTTTTATAGATATAATAAATTTATAATTATAATTTATAATAAATTTATGATCCGCTTTAGTTTAAATTTAATAATTATATACTACACTATAATGGCTGATTTTAGTACTGGTGGAGTGTGCTGGTGTCAGTGGCAGTGCATCAATTTAATCGACCTTGTGTATAAGATAGGCCTCGAGTTTCAGCAGCTTTCTATCTCGGCTAACAGTGTAGTCATCCCTTTGAGTGTTAAAATGGTTTTGCCTATAACTCATTTTAAAGAAACTTGGCTGACTTGACTGCAGCTTCTGAAATTCAATTGATAGTACGAAATGCCAGAAAATCGAGTTGATAAGACTTTGCTGGCACCCACAAAATTAGTAACGTTGTCGGACTGGATTTCAACTGGTACACCTCTCCTTCCTACGAAACTATTTTTACTCGGGAAGCTGGTAAATTCCCCATTAGTTGGTGTTGATAAGTAGCTTGGTCCTTCTGCATACGACACATTTTCTAATAATCTCACGTACTACGTTTCGTCCACAAGTTGATCAGTATAATTGGCGAAAAATGGAGAGTAATAATAACGATGGTCATGCGTATGGTGCTTTTTATGAAGATTTTCCAAAATCATTCTTGTGAAAATGGACTTTGGAAGCAGTATCAGTTGATGTTTTGTATTATAAATTGCTGTGCTGTTTTCAATTCTTCCGTCAACTCGAAGTACATTCTCCCTGCCAATGAATGGGTTTAATGGACATAAACTGCTTGTTTTATTAAATTTGCCGTTTCGTTCGAGAGCGCGCGTATCTCTTCATAACATGCCCTTTTCTGTTCATATTCGCAGATAATTTTAAATGCCTTGTACAATTCCTGTGGTTTCATAAATTTCCCTCTGCTTCTTTCTTACTTTAGTTTCCTTTTGGTGTTGTCCATGAATCGGATCACGAATGCAAAAATCTTCTGGAGTTTATAAACTGAGGAATATTTTGATAGCAATGAGTCGAGTAGTGTGTTGCACAGAAATCCTGAAAGGGCATTCAATTTGATTGATCGCTCTTCTTGTTTGCATCTATAGCTGTTTTGTTGCGTGGGCCAGTGTTCTTCAGATTGGGTTAGCCAGTCCGGCCCATTCCACCATAAATTATGTTTCCGAAGTTTTAAAGGAAGCATGCCTCAGCATGCAACAATTTGCAGGATTCTGCGTTGATGGTACGTGTCTCCAACGGCTTCGAGGTACAATATCCATACCAATGACGTTCAATTAGCCATGAATGTATCCCAACGACGAGGTTTATTTGTAAGCCAGTCGAGCATGATTTTCGAATCAGTCCATACGCAAGAATGTTGTTGATTTTTAAACTTGTTTCTCGTTTTACTGTTACAATCAATTTAACTAAAAGCACAGCTCCACAAAACTCCAACCGAGGCAACGACACTTGCTTGATAGGTGCAACTTTACTGTTTGCAGTCACTAGGTACACAAAGATCCCCTTTCCCGGTGTGGTAATCTTGAAGTAAATTGCAGCTGTAAGCACCCTCGCTGGCATCACAAAACCCATGAATGTCGACTGTGGAGTGATTCGAAGATTGTATAAACCGTGGTAGTGCAACAAGTTCAACTTCTTTTAGATTGGGTCGGATTTTCTCCCACTGCTGCTTTTGCTTCTCAGGTAGCGCGCCATCCCGTTTCAAGTTTAGGAACCTAAGCTTCTACATAAATATTTTCACTTGAACGTGTTAGCCAACCGAGTGGGTCAAATAACCTACTGGCTTCAGAAAGAACGCCCCCTTTCGTAAAATTTGCCTGATTTTGAAGCGATGTTTTAAATATAAATTTGTCTTCTCGTGCATGTCAACCGACACCTAATACTTTTACATATTGGGAAGACTCAATTTCTGCATCATCTAGTTCTTTTATTTTATCGATATCTTCATTCTTTGCAATTGAGTTCAGTAGTTCCGAATAATTTAATTGAATTTTTTAATTGAAATCCGTATTGACTTAGGATATTGCTGATATCATATTTGAGTTGTAATCCTTCTTCTTCCGTTCTGAAGTCATTAAGTCGTCTACATAAATGCTTTTCTCAGTTGCAGGACACGCAATTGGGCTGAAATATTTTTGATCTTCAACTATTTGATTTAGACATCGTATCGCTAGAAATGGTGCGCTGGATAATCCATACGTAACCGTTGATCGTCGATTGTGACAAATTGGGTCTGATGGGTGCTTGCGCCAAACAATCTGCTGGAACTTTCTATGCTTTGAGTCGATGAATACCTCAGTCAAAAATTGTATTTTGCATAATGAGCCCGTGTTCGCCAAGCTGTTTTCGACCGTTAACCAAAATGACAAAGAAGTGATCAGCTCCGAATAAAATGTATATCGTGCATGGCTTGTTAAAATTAGGGGCTGCTAACTGCAATGAATTAAACATATTCACTGAAATGTCGCTAAACGTTACTGATGGCAAATAGGATGTTAGTTTAAAACTAACGCGTTGATTTCAAATTCGGGTTGATCTGGTGGTTGAACAAATAATGTCACCTTTCCTCATGTCAGCCCAGCTTTAGTCAGTCCTAGACCACTTACTGAAATTCGCGAATTAGATATTTTTAATTTCAACTGTAGTATACAGGATACCGTAATAAAAGTAGCTTGGCAACCTGAATATAGGTTAGGTTTCAGTGGTTGATGCTTAAGCCATTTTTGGCCCATTGTGATACCACGCATTCACGCCACATCATTAACCCATTCACCTATTCACCTACTCACACAATTACAGTATACTACCTGCACATTGCAAGCTCCATGCCAACCTGTACATTGACATGGAAGGTGGGTCGGCGTTGAATTCTGCACTAAATCAGAGGGTCTTAGTTGTGTTTATTAACATCACCGATTGTAATTGATGATGACAATTCGATTTGCATCTACTCTGATGGGGTTCGAACCCAGTACCTCCCGGTCCAAGTGCCGAAGCTTTAACCACTGCACCACTTGTCCGGTAACCTGAATATAACAACGCTCGTCATTTTTGAGGTTTCCCATGACAATCCAGTACAGTAATTTGAGCTGTTGGTAGAATTGAATAGAGTTTTAACACCTTAGCACAATTAGTTTGAAGAACTGATGAATTTAAACTGGTCTCTGAATCATTTTGTTTGGAATTTGATTCACAAGTCTCAGGCGTTCCTTTGGTTTCTACGACATTGACATGGAGTAATGTATTGTGTTTACCGGAACAGGTTCGACATCGGCACCTTGATTGACAATTATATATTGCGTATTATCGGCTTAAGCAATTAAAACATCTTGGATTATTTTTAACCCATTTCCTGCGTTGGTTAACATCCAAATTGTTAAACCAAGGGCAGTCAAATAGGGAATGAGTTTTATTATTGCAGAAAGCCCATTCAAAAACGGTTGATGCAGTTGCGACTCTGCGTGCCCTTTTATAGAACTTTTAGGATTTCTCGGCTTGGTCGAACAGCTCAATGACTCCATAGAGCGTCGATTCTGATTTGCAAGAACTTAAAAAATCTTCAATTTTCGGCTGTTCCATTCCCGCTGATGTCTCCGTTCACATACATTTGCTCTTATCATCCAATTTAGTAACCAACCAGTAAATCAACCAGGAGTCACGAGATTCTGCTATTGGGCTCAGAGATTTTAGACCACGTTCTACTTCATCTGTAGTATCTAGTAAATTTTTCGTTTTATCAGCATTTGCGGCCTGTAGTGGTGGATGATCTACGAAAGTGCGTATGAACGAATTAATAATATATTTATTTCGGTCATATCTGTCTTTCAGTTTATGTAATGCCTCCATGTAATTAGCCTCGGTTACACTAATAAAGATTCCTTTAGGTATTGGAACATTTGAACTGGGCTCAATATATAGTTGAATCATGAATCGTGCTCGAAAATAAATCGTAAAATGACTGCCATTCTCTATATATTCGCCTGAGAATGGTGGTATGCTTAATTTAGGTAGCTTCACTACAGCTTGACCAGTATATGTGAGTGGTTTAGTGTTATGCCCATTCTTTGTATATCACCTTCAGGAATCATTGTTAATTTGCGATGTTTTAAATTGAGCTTTGTTTTGGCGTCATAAACTTTTTCGTCCAATTAAAAATCGGGTTTTTCTTCAGGGTCGACATTCAATATCTTACCTTGCGCAATATATTGAACGCGTGTTCTAATCGCGTTAATATCTATATCTGCTGGATTTGCGGTGATGAATTTGATTATGTTGGTTAATTTATTAATTGTAGATCGTTGTTTCTTAAGACTTACTAGTTCGGATATCTTTATGATAATATCGCATACACGCTTGCTCCAATGACTATGTACTTTGCTCAAAGAGGTAAGAAGTTATCACAAACGGCTATAGCACAATTATATGTTATTGTTAAGTTCACAATATTATGAGTATTTGAGATGCACTTGGATTTATATTTTAGTTATTGGTCACTGCACTGTAAATTTAGCTTGCAGGCTAAATAATATTTCAGTAAATTTTATCAAAATTAAAACTGCGAGTTATAACAAAGGGCGTCGATCACGATAACACTTCTCAAAATGGTGAGAAAAAACCAAAATGATATAATGACGACCTCAAAGCACTATTTCTCACACGGCGAGAACAAAAAAAAATATTCCGGACTTAATTCGATCCGGCTCAAAGGAACACTTTGTTGGGGCAATTATGAATATATCAAATAATTCCCAAATTAATATAGACAACTATAAGTGGATCTGACGGAAACTCGCGAAGAAAGATTGAATTGTTTTTAGCCTTTACAAAATTATAATATTTTTATTTCACTTCTCAATGAAGAACAACCTTTTACTGTACTTATTTTCTACCAAATTGCTAATTCATCATAAAAAGTCTTAAATCTAGTTTTACAATTTTTCGGTATTCGTTACCAATAAAAAGTATATCCTGCAACTACTAACGCGACATCTAGAATGTATTAATTAATTATGGTAAGTAATTGAGGTGAATAACCACTAACCATAAGACATATAATTCACAATGACATATAATATATTCGATTGACAGAACAGAAACAAATTTGTTTGTCCGCCAACCAAATAACTCAATGACAAATAGAAAACTCAAAGTTAACTAGATTTGCTTGGTAAACTATTAGTGGCCAGAATCTTCATTTTTGATGCATTCGGCGTTGTGAACACTAAAAAGCATCGAAAAGAGAAAAAATATCTCATTTCGAAACTGAGTTCAAATAAAGTTTTAAAACTATGGTTGAACATGACACACTAATACGAAATCATGATTTCGAGTTAATCATAATTACGAAACTAACAGTGTGTCTATGATATTTTTCAATGCCTTAATTTGGCACCGGATTGGATATGTATTTCAAATAAATTTGACATTTCGCAAAAATTTCAAATGTTTTATTAATTTTTATCACCAAAGAATATTCGTTTAATTACCAAGTAAATTAGACTGCGCAAATAACATACTTACCACTCCTCAACCAATCACTGTCAAATATGGTATGCATAATTGGATTGGCACTCCAACATAATGATCAATGGAACATCATAGAAAATAGCACCAGCAGAAAGTAATCTAAGAAATAATCAACATTAAAAGGCCGAGGGGTATCACATCAAAGATTTACTTGTCGTTACAAACGAAACTAAAAATTAAAAGCCATTTTCCTTCTGCCATGCCGTAACGCATATCGCACATGATATGAAAAAGTGACACAACTCAAAAATTAAAATGTTGCAGGAGAGCAAAAACAAAAAATACTAATTACGTTATTTAATACCAAAATCATAAAATGAAGAACGATTTGCGCTCTATTAA
Source organism: Nephrotoma flavescens (assembly GCA_932526605.1). Taxonomy (NCBI): domain Eukaryota; kingdom Metazoa; phylum Arthropoda; class Insecta; order Diptera; family Tipulidae; genus Nephrotoma; species Nephrotoma flavescens. Next base: position 188,956,899 of record OW052222.1, on the reverse strand, counting down.
TTTCGGGGAAGGAAAAGCAAAAATGTTTTTATTGCGGGTTATGAAATCTAACATTGCTCATCTTTCTATAGTGAATTAACTCAAAAAGTTCATTTTTTCGAGTTGTGATACCCTTCCATATTATGTGCGATATGAGGTCTCACCCCTTTAAACCAGACTACAAAAAATATGTTTTATTTATATTATTTGAAATTGGAAATTAAGTATAAATTTTCACCGTGCATTATTAATAAATTTTTTATTCATAAATTTCCATAGGAGGTTTAAAAATGTTCCAACTACCACGGTTTCTTATAGTAACTCAATAAACCCTTCCTATCTATTTAAAGCTCTCTCTAATATTAAAATTACGGCTCTTTAAAATCATAGATGGCTCTACTACAATTTCAAATTTTGCAACTACTCGATTCTTGCTTCTTGAATTATATTTTGTTTTTTTATTGGACGTTGGGCACTTTAAATTTGTAACGAAAATTCAGATTTTAAAATTGTTTAAATGCATTTCATGGAAATATCCTAAATCGACGGGTAAATAAAAGAAATCATGGTCAATTACTGTGTTGCACTTAAATTCAATCTTCATTATTTTCGGTAAAAAATACATACTGTTAAAGTTAGCCGACTCGCTCCAGCCGAATAATGTCGATAATACAGATTCGAATGAACTTGAATACAGCAAAAATAAGTCATGAACTCGAATTTAGGAGAATTTAGGACCGGGTTATATCATTCGGGTGAAGGAGAAATTATTTCAGTTTGTAGGAATTTAAAAATCGATAGGAGCGAGAGTATAAAGAGAGTTCAAAAATAGTCAAGACACTATCTGCATTATCTTTCGGCTGGAAAATGTCGGCTAACTTTAACAAGGTAAAAAATACTCCATCAATCGTCCGACATTGGTAGAGCCGTCCACGTTAACTGGTCCAGAAACTTTTATTTTTAAGTATTTTAATAAAATTAAACTCTTAAGAATTTTATACGAATTTGAATTGAGAGTATTAGAATTACTTTAATTATGAATAAATTGTAAAACATCACTTTGTTTGAATGCACTGAACACATGTCGTGAATTCCCATTATATATAAAGTTTGAGCAATGGAATCAAATGCCGCAAGCATAGTAAATAGTTCCCTTTTCAAATCCTCGTTCTCAAAAATGAATTGATTTTGAACAAGACATATTTGCAACTTTGGTTTTCCAAATTGTTTTTTGTATCATATTTCGTCAAACTTTTAGTATTTCTTTACCGTTTTACAATGTTCTGATCCAAATGCGAAGTTTCGGTGTTTTAATTTGTTTGTTCCAATTTTCTTCGTTGGCCTTCGTTGGCATATTATCAGGATCCGAAGTAACATCAATATTTTCATCTCTTTTTCGTTTTTGTTTTGCCAAATTTTTTTTACAAATTTTATTCGTTTTAAAATATCAGCCTTTTTTCCTTCTATAACAGGCTCACAAATCTTCCCAGGCGTAAAAATTTATTTTCCATGAATTGGTTCTTCACCCAGGTAAGCCTTGATGCTGGGTGCCTGGTACTGTCAAATTAACCCATAGCGGTAAATAAGCGAAATATTTCTTAAGGTTTCTTAATTTCTTTTTGAAATAAGAGTTCCGTTTTTCGAGATTCTTGCGAGTTTCAATATTTTTTATACATTATTTTTTATACAATTATATTTTCTACATATCGCTTATAAAATGGGTTAGATGTATAAACCCTACAACAATCTAATTTAAGATTATAGGCATATGACCGAACCCAGGGACCGACTATTTAGTATTTTTGAATTAAAGTACAGTCAAACCTGTTTTTGTGCGGCCATTTTTTGTGCGGTCTGTTTTGGTACGAGGACTTGTAAGTATATTTACATATATTTTTATTCTATATTAAAACAAATAAAATGAATTGATATTATATTAATTACATAAATAATTTTAACGATTTCTATATCGTGCCATACATTTACGATGGTAAGAAATAAATTTCTCCAATTTCAGGTTAAGTTTTTAATTATATATACATATTTTGTATTTTCAGAAGATGGTAATGAAGAAATCGAAGAATCGATCAATGAAAATGGTAAATAAGCTAATATTTGTGTAGAATGAACTCCCAATCCAACGTGGTGAAGCAGCAATATCTTAGTATTCCAGAAGATGGTTGGATCGGTAGGTCGGTTGTTGTCCCAAAATTGTATAGCCACACCCAAACAAGTTTTCAGTTGTAGGCTTCAGCAATGTGGTTATCCGTAGAAACTCCCAGTAAAATACAGTACTAACTTACCGTGCTAGTTGAACTCTCTATAGATCCGTTCACTTCAAGAGTTTATTGAGAAAGGAATTTTAAGTTGGTTTTACAAGTTTGACAAATCGTATACTATAAATTAAAATTAGTGTAAGTACATTTTATAACAAAATTATAGCAAAAAACTATGTAAAAATTGCGCAAAATTTAAATTATAACAAAAAAAACAAGTAATTATAACACTTAAGTTACAAAACGCATGTTGTATAAGATAGCAGAAAATTTCCAGCAGAAAAAATGTGTTTGGCTATTCATCGCTAGAGGCATCACAATCACAAAAATGAAATTTTTTCTGCTGATATTTTTTGACACAAGCAAAAAAATTTTGAAATTTTTATGCAATTTAATAATTTTCAGCAGAAAGTTTTATGAAAAAATCAAAGAATTTATGAAAAAGAAGAGAAAAAATATGTTTAAACGTTTTGAAGCGACGAAAGTCAGTTTTCTTTAAAATACGATTTGTGATGTGTAAGAACTTTCAAAATATACTAAAATTACCATAATCGTCATTATGCAAATACAGGGTAACGTAAAACAAATCGCCATACGTTTTCGAAGTCATTTTGATTTGAATGTTTTCAGTTTTTTAACAAAAGTGTTAGAAAAACCCTCCTGTAACTACTCCGGGTGTATGTTTTATGGTAGCTGAGATCATAATCTATGTACATGAGCAACATAAGATTCACACCTGGCGTCAGTAGCCTTCCATACATTTTTGAAGTCATTTTAACGCGAAATATTTTCAGTTTTTTAACAAAAGTGTTTAAAAAAACCCCCTGTAACTACCCTGGGTGTATGTTTTTATGGTAGCTGAGATCATAATCTATATACATGAGCTTATGGTAGCTGATATCATAATCTATATAAATACATGAGCAACAAGATCAGCTACCATAAAAACATACACCCAGGGTAGTTACAAGGGGGTTTTTCTAACACTTTTGTTAAAAAACTGAAAACATTCAAATCAAAATGACTTCGAAAACGTATGGCGATTTGTTTTACGTTACCCTGCATATGGGATAATCAAAATATAGAGCACAAAAATAAAATAATTCGTGCGCGAGCCCGGGATCAAATTGTTATATATATGAGTAACTATATCCAATCAATGAACTCCTGGTAAAATATTAAATCAAAACATTTTATTTTCACGGACATGATATCGGAAGACCTGCCCGAAATAAAAAAGAAATGGGAGTCTGTGAAGGAAGTGGTCCCGAGTGGTTCGGCACAAACAGCTAGACCCTACAAATACGCTAAGGCGTTAAGCTTCTTGGACGACACGTTCCAGCCAAGAGTGTAGGTATTAATGAATCAAAAAAATTATGTCATTTCCTATTTTTTTATTTTTTTGTTCTAGAACTTCATCATTATCAAATTATGAGGGTAGCGAGATGGATGAGTTCGTAGAGAATCCTATACCGCCACTGAAAAGTATGTATCTTTGTGTATGTATGTATATAGTTTACTAAACCAAACAAATAACATATATACAAACATTACACACATTTAATTTTATTGTAGAGAAAAAGACTTCGGACGAGGGGCTGGAGCTCGAAAAGCTGAACTTAAAAAAGGAAGCGTTGAAGGTTTATGCGGCAAAGTCAGAGCCACCAACTCAACGTAGCTCCGACCAGATTTTCGGAGAAATGGTATCGAGCGAGCTGGCCGATTTAAATGCAGCTAGTAAAATAGATGCAAAATTTCAAATAATGAAAATTTTAACAAATTTAAAAATAAAACAATTAAATGAATAAAAAAATTCAAATTTACTTTTTTATTTTTATTTGACGAAAAGCTCAAATGGAAGCCTACAGTACTGTCCAGAAATTATTATGCTAGTTAATTTGACTACCATTCGGCATAAAAACCTCTTATTATTTCAATTTTTCAGAAACAAATTTTTATAAAAAAAAAAGTTCTGAAAAGGGAACAAAAAGAAAATCCTAAAAAAACGAAAATAAAGCCAATTCTGAACGAAAAATATACATTAAATTTTAATTTAGAAGAAGCTGTAGTAAGAAACTGTTTAAAATTACACACTTAAATTTTAACCATTTGCCATGGAACCGCACCATCAGCGCTAAAATAGTCCGCGAATTTATCCCTAACTTCCTTAGCTCTTTTCGTAGGGTTGAATGATTTGAACTTCATGCCTCGTATTTTCGTCGTTGGATCATGACACCAAGCTCCACTGTCATCTGCTCCATTTATGTTTTCTACATCCACTAAACCCTCAGTGATGTATGACGTGGGTCTGGTTTGCTGTCGTAGCCAGTTGTGGAGGCATACGCAAGCGCCAACTATTTAATCATCTGTGTTAATCTATATAATTAAAATTTATACAAAAATTAAAAGAAAATAATGTTATGAGTATAAAATGTTGATGTACTTACTTATTGATTGGTTGCCTAAATATCCGCCAATTAAAAACCAATATCCCAAAAGAATTTTCAATCATCCTGCGAGCTCTTGATAATCTATGATTGAAAATTGTTTGGGTAATTGTGAGGGGGCTCTTTGAGTACGGTTTTCTCATGGAGCCCAAACGCGTCATCGGCAACAAAGACATAAGGAATATCTTTTATTTGGCTCGTCAAATCGGATGGACGAGGTATTCTAAACAAAATATTTTATTAATTAATTTTACTGTATTAACATACAACATATACTTTATACTTACGGTAACGCATTCGAGAAAAATTATTTTCCGAACTTGCTATTTCGGAAAATACCCCATCGCTCTGTCTTCCGTCGGCCTCTATGTCGCACATGATGAAATTATAATTTGCATCGCATATCGCCATTAACCCTATCGAGTGGCACTTTTTATAATTGAAAAATGTTGAACCACCAAACGAAGGAGCTTGTTATTAAATAAAAGTTTGTTTACTATCCTAATACACAGAAGTATTAATGATTTATTAAATACCTGTATCTCGATGTGTTTCCCATCTACGGCACCCATGCAGTGTGGAAAATTCCTTCGTGCCCCAAATCCATCTGCCACTTTCCTAAAAGTATTCTCATTTAATTTAGGAAAGACATCCGTTTTAAGGGCATTTATAATGGCATGCGTGGTTTCTCTAATAATAAAATGGACGCTAGCTGGTGAACATTTATATGATGTTGAAATACTTTTTTGGGATTCGCCTGTTGCCAAATATCTAAAAAAAACAATGCATATTATGTATGTGAATAAATTATATTTTATTTAAAAAAAAAGGTATTTATTAAAATTACCTAAGCGTAATAGCCAATCGTGCACTGGGCTCAATTCTTTGGCGAATCAAATTTCGTTTATTGATCGCTGGCCCAACTTTGTGCAAAAGCGCATCAAATTGAGGTGACATTCTTATATAGTGATGAAACAACTCTGGATCAGAATGTTTTAATGGCAGGAATACAGTTTCAAACGCCCCATTTTGGTCACGATCTTTATAATAAGATCGTACACAAAATTTTTATTTTCTTTTCGGTTGAGGACTTGAGTTCCCACTATCATCATTGTAACTCACTATTTTTATTTATATTTGTCATTTTATATTTAATTAAATAATTAATTATAGCAATTAAATAATTTATTATAAAGCTGCGTGTGGTATATTTAATTTATCAACGACTAACACGTCAAATCATATAGCATCCAATGAGAAGCCGCCAAAAAATTATGGCATCGCCATGTTTGTTTACATATATTTCCTCTCTTTCAATTAATGGGTAATTTTGTATGGCGTGCAGCTCTAAATTCAATTTTTTCAGTAAAATTAACACGAGATAAAAATAATTCTTTACTTGTTAGAAAGAAACAAAAAAAAATTTCAGTAATATTTACTGGCAGTAAGCGGGGAAAATGTTGCTATAAAAAGTATGAAACTTTATACTTTTTATGGCAACATTTGTTTGTCTTTATCACTCTAACGTAACTTTAATATGTATACTCTCCTCTTTTCGGTTTCCCAGTATTTTTTACTGAAAAAAATATTTTCACTGAGAAATCCCGGCATTACTTTGCTAAGGTTTTAGATAATTTTGAATGTGTTTGTTATTTATGGATATAGAAGTACTGTATCTAATTATTGTGAGTTGTATTGCCCCTGATTAGGCATTTTATATATCTTGTTGCCTTGTTGGTATATTAGATATATATATATTTTTGTTATTTAACGAATTTAAAAGTTATTATTTTTAATGTTTTAACGTTAAGCAGTAAACCAAAATGTGATAATTGGAAATTGAAATCGTGATTTTAAAGGAGTGTTATATTTTACTACCCTTTATCAATAAATTCGGAAGAATTTATGAAAATACAAGTCACCGATTCCGAAAAAATAACAAAATTAAAGAACTGACGGTGATTCAGAAGCTGCTTTTAGTCAAAACGTACCGGTGGTCTAATTTTTCTTCCAGTCCTGGATTGAACTGGTTCCTTCGGTGGAAGATTGAAGCGAACCTTGTTTAACACATGTGTATCATCAGAACCCGGCTCGTTTTCCGAAGTTCTCTCACCCAACGGGGCCGCCGGAAACGATCCCACGATGTCCGAATTCTCCGCGAAACACGGTTTGAGGCGATCCAGAGACACCACACCTGACCTGCCGTTTACGTCAATAGTGAAAAACTTATCACCCAAAGGTGGTTGTAAGGATTTCCTCACAAAATCCGACCTTAAAAATACGTGTGAACACGTTGAAAGCTCTCTGCTTACGAAAGTTTTTACATTGGAGTGCCTGGTTGCCGGAGACGGTCTAATTTCATCAAAATGTTTTCTAAGATTATTTACAAAATCTGTCTGAAGAATTTTCTCGGTCGAAAAAGAATTTAGAAATTGACCAGGCACACTCAACGTACTTCCGTAAACAAGTTCAGCAGGAGAAGTTTTAAGGTCCTCACTATATAACGTGCGTAAACCTAACAGTACGGTTGGCAAGAACGTTACCCAATCAGTTCGCTCGTGACACATGATTGCGGTCTTTAACGTTCTGTGCCATCTCTCAATCATACCGTTGGACTTTGGGTTATAAGCCGTCGTTCTTACTCGTCTGAATCCGATTAACGCTGACAATTCATTAAAAAGACAAGACTCAAACTGCGAACCTTGGTCGGTGACTATAACGTTTTTTACCCCGAAGCGTGAAATCCATGTGAAGTATACTGCAGAAGCGACAGTATAGCTGCAGTAATATCAGGAACTGGAACTGCCTCAGCCCACCTCGTATACCTATCGATTAATGTAACGCAATACCGCTAACTGTCAGAAATAGACACAGGACCAATGATATCTAAGTGAATTTCTGCGAAGCGTTGCGAAGTTAATTGATAAGATCCGAGAGGTGAAACGGTGTGTCTTGAAATTTTGGATTTCTGACAAGCTAAACAGGATTGTGCCATAGTTTTTCAATCTTTCGTGATGGAGGGCATGATGACATTTTTCGTCAATAATTTAGTTGTTGCTTTAATTCCATGGGTGTGAAAGATTATGAAAGGCTTCAAAAACTTTTTCCGAAGTTCAATTGGAATAAAAGATCTTTGATTAGCTGTCGAAATATCACAATATATAGTTTTGTTAACTCAACGGAACTTGGACAAACTTTAAAGTTAAATTATCGCGTATAAGATCTTTAAGCTCGACATCATTGGTTTCGGCATCCGCAATTTGTGCATAATCTATACTTTCAGGAATAGAAATTAGATTAATGCGGGAAAGTGTATCTGCGACGATATTATATGATGCAACTCTTGAACTCTTGGACGATAAATGCAACTCTTGAATTGGCATCATGAATTAATAGACGACTGGTAGTAGGTTCATCAGTAACGGTCGTCACGTCCTGATGAACATTTAAAAATCCTTCTTGATCGACTGACCTCCGCAAGTTTTATCATAAAATGTACAACCAGGCTGGCATTTCTGAGCCTTTTCACCGAACCGAAAATGATAAAAACATAAATCGAATTTTGGGTTAACCCGACCTCTAGATCTCGAACGAGAATTTGTTTGTTTTCTATTGTGTGAACGAGATCGAGATCGAGGGTTAACCATAGATTTAATTTCAGCTAAAATTTTAATTTTGAAATCTTCTAATTTTGCGTCTAAATTAGATGCATTAGAAATGCCAGTTGGATTGACATACCCGTTAGATGCTGCAGAGGAGGTTGGACCGAAAGGATTGCACGATTTAACGGCATTTAACCCTAACGGTGGCATTACCTCCATCATATTATCTGCCCGTGCTGCCAACCCATCTAACGTTACGTCATTTTCAAAAGTATAAGTCAGGATAACTTGAACCTGCGAAGGCAACCTCTTCATCCAAAGTTGTCTGAGCAACTTGTCGTTGAAATTGCTGCCAGCGTTCAAACGTATCTGACTCAGTAATTGAGACGGCTTTTTATCCCCCAAAGTCAGGTTCGTCAGGACGTTAAGAACATTAGCCTATATAGCTTTGCCAAAATGAAAATTAAATGGAAAACAAGTGAATCAATTATTCTACTTGCACATCCCAACCCTATTCAAGGTGACTCGATCGATCCGAAATAAGAGGTCAACAGATGCTATAACCAAGAGTTTGAGCCATTTAAGCCTTGATGATTTAATTATTCCAATTATATCAAAGTTGTTCAGTTCGTTAATAAGGCCTAGCAGTATACGTATACAGTTTCCAAACTACCCAGCAGAAATACTTCATACATAGTATAGGGTTCATGTAATATTTCACGACCACAATCTAAGTGGCTTTGTAAATGCGATCTTATCTAACTATACGAAACAAATATTTTATCATTTGAGCTTGCACTCCCTCTAGCGATGATATAAAAGGGTTTAAACTTAGTGTGGTTTAACTCTTCAAAGATAGAAATCAAATTCATATATTAAAGAATCGGAATCAATAAAACCAAGGCTTCTGAAAAAAACCACTACATTTTGGATACATAAATATTGTATTACCAGTATATGAAGATATATATGGTCCCCCATATGGATCATAAATTGACATTGTTATACCAATTTAACATTATAATAATTCTGTAGAGCCATTAAAAAATTTTAACGATGTTTAATGTGTATAATGGGGTGTAGTATAAATGTAAGTTTTATCTACAACATCGATATTCAACATCTAGAAGACACAATGTCTTATCTGTTTTTTGTCTAGTTCCATCTATTCTATAATAAAACTATTAACGTATTGTTTAAAGTTTTAGTAACGGGTCAGATTATTTATTATGTTGTCATGTCTGATTTATTTATTATCTCTCGATTTTATGTTTTATTTTATTTATGCGTCTATAATAACCATAAAATTTTTGGTAGGCACACAGTACATGCGTAAGACAATATTATTATGTGAGAGGTGTACCTTAAAATTTGAGGCACGCGTCTTATATAAACATAATAGCCAAAATATATCTCAAACCAATATAGATCCTGCAAATCTAGTTCCACACCCTGTTACAAAATATATTAAACATTAAGACACAATACTACGCAAACCAACATTACGACATAATTTTTTGATTTATTGTTTATCAGATTTTTATAAAATTCTAGCAGAGATTCTAGGAATTAATTAAAAGTTTCGATGTTAAAAAAAAGCCGACAAAATCATTAAAAGTGCAAGCACCCCGTTTAAGGGCACATACGAACACGATTTTGTATCGAACATTATTAATATTTTCGCATCATGTATGCTGCTTAAGAATTCTTTCGTGTTTATGATGCGCGCAACTTCGTACCATTGAGGACAGTGCATCAGAATGTATATTACACTCGTATATGGCATATGAATATAATCTTTGATGAACATTTAACATAATAAAATATTAATTCTAATTATAGTAAAAAATATTTGTTGGCAAACATTCTGATGAACATGATAATAATTAAAATTAACATGCTTTGTGGTGAGTGCGCATTGTTATCCACCAGAAGGCAAAAGGAATTCTTTCATGAAAATATTTTTTATGTATAGCTCTTCTGCAGCATTTTTTTTTGTTCAACTACCAGCACATAACTCTTTTGGCCGCAAAAAAACCTTCTTAGTACGTTTGATGTTTTTTCTTTGTTCGTTTTTGGACGAATTAAAAAATTAATTAGTCTGCTTATAGGTTAATTGTAATAATGACCCTCTTAAATCTTTCATTTTTGTGAATTCTGGTTGTTTGTTGGTCACAATACGTCTATTTATTATTTAGCTGTATGTTAATTTAAAACATGGACATGTCTTTAATTTTAGCATAATTGAATAAAATCATTTTGATTTGTTGGTATTTATTTAATTGTTTTAACTATCTCCATTTTTCTCGTTAAACGATTTAACGTGACAAAATGGTCACAAAAGTAAAGTTGATTAAATCTTGACTCGGTTTTAACTACATCAATAAATTCTAAGATGGTGGGTATAAGTAAAAGCCACACACTATACCGAGTTAAATCCAAGCTAAGAACCTCGACAACGATTCGAAATCATAGGCCGGGTGTTTAGTTTAAATTACAACAGGTAATGCCACTGATAAATAATTTAAATGTTTTTAAAACTACACTATGCTTTCTGCTTACTGTGGACTAGTAAAACGTTTATTGTCTTATTTCCTCTTTGGAATAATTAATAAATTAGTTACATTGTCTCTCAGCCTCTCAGCCCAAGGTACTCAGAGGACTTCGGCTGTCTCTGTGTACTGCTTTGGCAGTAGCAAAATGTTACCGGGATTTAAATGCCTGTGGTATATCTTGGCTAAAACAAACAGTGAGTACAACAAATACGGAATGTAATACCCCAGGTGGTACAGCTGCAGATATGCTGCCAAATCCATACTCTTCGTAGGCACGCCCAACAAATTCTGTTTGGCTCATTGTTTAACCCATTTGGTTGAAGTTCCAAATTATCAAGACCACCAAGATCTCCAAATGGGAATATATTTCAGTAGAAGGAAAACGCCCAACTCTGTGAACAACTATAAGAGAAATAAACGAATTGACAACTAAACTGAAAGAAGAATTTATAATTTTAAAGAAAGAAAATATAAAAATAAAAACAGCAGTTGAAACACGTGCAGAACTTGAGACGACACCTATCTCTGCAGTCGATGATGATATTAATCCATTCCATACGGATGAAGAAGAATTAGATAGAGAAACGAATTGGATGTTTAACCGAAATAAACGACAAAGTAAAAAAAAGGAAAGTTCAACACTCACCAGAAATGGTTGAAACTATACCATCAACTTCAAAAGAGGTTTCCAACAACCAGTTAATCATTAAAAACCAACTAGCTCTAGAACATCAACAGCTAAACCAAAAAAGAAATTACACCCACCTTCAAATGTCGTCGGGATATCAAATTTCTCCACTATACAATCGATTATGAAATCGATTCCGGGAGCCGAGTACAAACTCGTACCATAAGAATTATCGCCTCATCAAAGTTATGGCTAGAGGTCTTAACGCAACCTGCACAAAAAAAATTATGGAGGGTCTCAAGCAAAAGGGTTATCAAATAAAAAATGCTGTAAAAATAAAAAAACAAAAAATCAAAACAGAACAAGGAGTTCAAATTAACAAAAGAGGGCTACCACTATTTATGCTCACTTCCAATAACAAACAAAAAGTGGAATATCAATTCAATACTAAACATGAGAGTTAAAATAGAGCCATAAAAAATAGCACAGTGCAAAAAATATCAAGGTTTTAATCATACGCAGAAATATTGCCAAAGAGAGACTATAGATGTGCAAAATGTGCCGCAAAGCATCATGTCCGCAAGTATTGGGGCTATAATATGTGTTTTAATGAAATTTTAAAATCTGTTAATGCCTAGCAAAACCTGGCTTTTTCGCCATAAAATCGTTGGATCTCTTAATTTATTGAAAAACTTAATAATGAAATTTTGTCCCGATCAATTATTCCGTCAGGGCTTAGGGCCCTTAATACCAGGAACGTGCTTTGCTACATCAAAATGATAATTGCCGACTGTATTACACAAATAACCGGATTTTCCAGTACCGTAGAGAAAAAGGGTGAAAGGATAACCGAGTTACTTGTCGGGTTCATCATGGCTTTGTACTCGGTCCAGCTCTTTAAAATAGTATGTTGAACAATGTTCTTGCACTTCAAATTTCCAAGAACGTGGCTCTAAGCACAAGACGAGAATGATTACAGCCTAAAGAATTGTTTCGAACGATGAAGCCTATGCATCATTGAGGGAACGACAAAAGTTGTAGGATAATAATCATGGAAAAACATTTTGTCTTTATTGCAAATAATGCAGCATGCAACGCTAACGTCGCGAAACGAGATAATTTTTAACGGTTTCGTGTGCGATGTGATGATACGATTTAGTACAAAGTCCCTCCCACCGAAGCCATTTAAGTTCATGTTTGATTTTTCCACCTTCTCTAAAATCAAGAAAAAAAATTACGGGTTCGTGACATAATCCCGAAAGACAAAATCCCACGAAACAAAAATTGAAGGGCATACAGGATACAATATCCTGATGGTACAAAATCCCAACTATTGAGTGCCCCGAAGTTTCCTAATCACGAGGGGCAATATCCCTAAAATACAATATCTCGAAGTACAAAATCCCGAAAGGTCAAAATCCCGCAATCCATTTTCTCGGAAAAGAGTTCCGAAGAAGGTTTGTTGCAACTAAATAATGATGTTTATATAAAATGTACCATCTAAATGTAAATAAATATGCTTTTTAAAAAATGTAGAATTCAAATCGTTACTTATATTGTATCTATTTTGTTTTATTTTTTAATAAAATCAATATGTTAATAATTTTCTATAATTATGTTATGTATTTATTGCCAATTTTAAAATTTTAAATCATACTTTTACAAAAATTATAATTAAATTTAAATTTCTAATATTATTTTTTGCTGTTTTCTTGTGTTCTATAATAAAGCGCATCCCCAATAGGATTCCTTATGACTTTTTCCTTACAGAAAAGTATGAAAAAAAAATTTCAGAAAAAAAATTCTCAAGTATTTTTTCATACTGGAAAAAGTCATAAGGAATTCTATCAGGGATGCCTTGGTAACTAGCTCCAATAATATTTTCTTCATAGTTGTATTACGCCGTTCTTATAATTTGCAATAACAGACAAATATACTTTGAAATTTTCATAGGTTTTCGGCATTTTGTTCCCGGAACATTTTGAACCTCGTGATGTTGTATTTTCGGGATTTTACACCCTGATGATTTTGCTCCCTCGGTGATTTATTACTCTGGAATCTTTATAAACCTGCGCTGTTTTGTACCATCAGGATTATTAATATCATAACATAACATAAACCGAAAACATTTTTGAAATCCACTTTTCAGGATTTCAGTATTATAGCGATCGATAAATCTGCAATAATTTCGAATTCAAAAATAAAAGTTTCGCGGCAATCAAAATATAAATGGTTGTTTATCAATGTACGTAATTAAAAAATATATCGCACACAATTTTAAGTATTAAACTTTTAAACTTAATAAAAAAACTTTAAGTTGGTCCTTCCCACTTTAGTGGGGAAACTAAATTGGTTGTAAATTTAGTTTAACATTTGTTTGTTCCAAATTGTTTTTGTTATTATTGATATACAAACTATCAAAATATTTTCAAAAACGAAAAAGCTCCTATGGAAGCTACCATTTCCGGTGGACCGATTTCGATCAAAATTCACTGGGATTTCCCAATTTGTGGATAAAGTTGTATGAAGTATTTGTAGTGGTATTTGTGTATGAAGTTTTTATTGCGATCAACCAATCCCTATATGGACTGTACAACGATCAAATTTTTGAAAATAGTTTATTGTCAAATTTGACGTTTTTTTGCTACTGCTTAAATTTTGGAAAATTCATGTGAACCGATATTGTTACAAAATTAATCTACATTCTTTCGATCATAGTCGTTTTTCTCATAAATGAAATACTTTCAAAATATTTGGAAATAACAAAAAATTTCCTATAGAAGTTGCCAGTTCTGGTGGACCGATTCCGGCCATACTGCACTGGGATCCCTCAATTGTGGTCCCTGCGTACAACAGGATTTCTTTTCAACAATTTTGTGTCAAAAAACGTTATTTTTCCTTATATTTTGAAAATATAATCTGGATTATTGTTGCAAATGTAATTTAGTTCACATTCGTTTTTCTCACAAATGATTTACTTTTTAAAATATTTACGAAAAACAAAAAAGCTCCTCTTGAAACTGTAAATTCTAGTGGAAAAATTTCGGCCAAAAATTAATGGGCACTCCCAATTTATGGAAAAAGCTTAAATTGAAATTTGCACCTAGATCAGTTGATCCGTTTGGGATGTGACGCAGCTACAAACTTTTGTTCTGCACAGACGACCCCCTTTTAATTTCGGCAATATAGGGAATGGTAAATCCTTCGTGACTACTATCCTTTATTTTACTTCATAAAAGAAAGTGAAAAGGGAACTCGAAAGAAGTTTGCCATTACATTTGCAGAAGATTGACAGTTTAAGGAATTTAAATATTCGATATTTTATATTGCGATTAAACAAATTTCTTCTAGAAATAAAGTTGGACATTTGTTTAATCGAATTTTAACCAATATTTGATTTTATTTTAAAATCTTTTTTCCATCATATAACATTGCGCAAAGTAAATAAGCTTTTCGAAATTTTCCACTTTCTGTTACGTAGTAAAATTGAAAAATTTTGACCTCGAGATTTACCATTCGCTGTATCGCCGAAGCCAAAATTTTTTTTTTTTAAGAATCTCTGTGTGTGTGTTTGTAAGTGCATGTGGCTGTGTAGTGTGTTGCAGACCAAATGTGGTTCATTCTCTACAGCCCAGACGGATTGACTGATCGAGGTGAACTTCATATTTAAGCATTTTCTATAAATTGGGTGAACCCATATGAATTTTGGCTAAAATCGGTCTACCGGAAGTGGCCCATTAGGGAGGACCATTTTCGTTTTTTGCAAATATTATGAAACGTATATCAGTTTTGAGAAAAACAATTATGAACTAAAAGTATTTAAATTTAATTTGAAACAATATTTGTCAATTTAAATTTTTCAAAATTTAAGCAGAAATTTCGATTTTTGGCAAAAACTGCAACTCAAGAATAATTCGGCATCTCCGATTCAAATTTCATATTAAATCTCTTTCCATAAATTGGGATGCGCATGGATATAGGAAATGTGGTGGAAAACGAATTAGATTTTTCAGCTTTCGGATATTTTTCAAATTTTTCGACAGAAATTAAATTTTCAACAAGTGTTCACATTGTTGGTTTTCTAAAATTTAAGCAATAATAATAAGTTTTGATCTTAAAGACTATTTTTTTTTTATGAAAGATACGGTAGGTTCAATTTTTTGATTGATTTACAATTTAGGCATGGAATATTCCAGATCTACGTACATTTGTCATAAAAGGAAGTTGAATATTGTTCATTTTTTAGTTTAGGAATTAAAATGAATGCTAAACGGCTTGATTAATTTGGTAATGTATATAATCGTGTCGAATTTTAAAATCCCAAAATAAATCTTTAATTGGCTTCGTGCAACATTTAAGCAGCCAACATGTTTCTATGACTTAATTTTTTGTTATTACCACCAAGATCTCAAGTAGCGCAACGAAAATAAACATTTAGACGTCAAGCCAATAATTAGCATAATAAGCTACATCCCGCTAACTACCAGGGATGTGAAATAGCTAAGGAGCTACAAAGAATAAGAAATAAAACGCGTAAACAAAACCAGGAATATCGGAAAAAATTAACCCTACTTTCACCAAACAGGAACCAAAACCTCATGCTAGTAAAACGGGAGAACCAAAACTATACTCGCAAGTTGTCATGACAAAACTAGTTATTTGAAAGCGTACTCTCGAAGGTACAGATACTTCCCGAAAAGATACTAAAAAGCATGAGAGCTCTTAGCATTCGTGTAGCTTAACAAGAGAAATGGCTCTCTAAATGAAGTGAAATCCATGCTCCATTAAAATGATGCAAACAACAACAAATTAAAAATGAAAAATAGTAGCCTGGAATTCAGGTATGGCATCATCCAGCAGGTATGGCAAGAGAAGGATCGTCGGTGGTTATAAAAGAAAACATCAAGCACATTATAAATCTGAAAGTTGAAGAGGAATTTATGTAGTGTATCGTCAATATATTGCCTCCTACCCCCACTATTGCACAATACTTAAATGACCTATATCAACTTTCATAATCGGAGGTAATTTTAATGCCAAAAATACCTACTGGGGGATCAAGAGTAAACTCTAAAAAAGGAAGTGAGCTGCGTTTGACGCAGGTCGACTATGCAGTTGCAATTTTCATTCTGAAGATCAACCAACGTATTGGCCTACGGATAGAAACAAAATACTCGATATCATCGACTTCTTTATCACCAAAGGTGTAGACGAAAACAACATATACCTAGAAAGTAGACAGTTGATTATGTCGGATAAACAACGACACGCCTGTCATTATGACAATCAGTTCAAGGATTGTTAAGAAAGCTGGTCTACCTTCGCTAACTAATAAAAAAAAAAACCTGCTGGGAGAAATTTCAGAAACTAGTTGAGGTTAATATTGATCTTCAGGTGCTAATTAAAAATCCAATACAGCTAGAAGAAGAACTAGTACAACCCAAGTTCAAAGGGAATGCGACGAAACGCTATTTATCCTCTGAAAGTTAAAGAACTGGTTGCAGCAAAAGAAAAGCAAGAAAGGCCTGGCAAAGAAGTCAAGCTCCACAATATAAAACAACTCTAAATTTTTGTCCAATAAACTAAAGTTGCTAATCAAAGAAATCAAGAACGGATCCTTACTCCCAATAATTTCAAAAATATTCGAGGAACTACTCCTTAAACCTATAATAGAAGAAAGAAATCTTATTCCTCAACATAAATTTGACTTCAGAGAAAGCCATTCAATAAGAAAGTACAGCACAGGCCTTTGACAGAGTATGGCATAAAGGCTTGCAATATAAATTACAAAGAGACTTACCAAAGCAGTTTTATGAAATTCTAAAATCTTACATATCTAACAGACACTTTATATTGAATTAGATAGCGAATACTCAGAAATAAAGAAAATATCAGCAGGAGGTAGCATTCTGAGACCAACTTTATATGTTCTATACACCTCGGACCAGCCAATTATAGAAGGGGCTAACAAAGGACATTTGCGGATGATACGGCTATTTACGCAGTCACTAATCGCATAGAAGAATCCACAAGCAAATTGCAACAAGCTACTAATGGTACCTGGACGAAGAAATGGCGAATAAAACTTAATAAAATAAAATTTGTTCACGTAAACTTTACCAACTTACTGATAAAAAAGTTGGTCTACTCATCAGGTTGCAACGACCAAACTGCACAAATACAACTCATCAGTACGAAACCAAGCTGCCAAGAAGTTACCTAAGGGATTTCTCATTTTTGTAAGGGTTTGTGTATCTTTGTGTACACTATTGCCCTGGGGTTAAAGGTTTGGGGGAGGGGAGCGCATTTTTTCTACTTTTGTGGTAGAAATATTGTTAATAAATGGCCTCTTTGTTTCTGCGACTAATTGCAATTTCTTTCCAAAAAAAAATTGATTTATAAATCAAAAAAATTGATCTGAGATCAAAAATTTTTGATCGAAATACCGTTGCAATTTCTTTCCAAGTAAAAAAATTGATTTTTTTTTGATCGCAATCACTTTTGAAAAATCTCAACATTTCGTTAGATTTATTTTTGACGTTTACAAACACATAAATATGTTTACGTCAAAAATATAAACATAAACACTTCAACAAATATAAACATAAACATTATAATTTTTTTGACTAGTTGACCGTGATATTTTGACAAACTCAAGTCAAACTGAAATGTCATTTTTTCACAGATACACTACCAAAAAAAAATCAATCGTGTATCGTGTTCTTTGACATACAAAAAAATCAATTTATTTTTTATTTTTGGTAAGAAATTGCTATAAAGTAGTCGTAAACATCGTATGGGTGTCCATTAAAATAATATTTTGTCCGAAAAGCCGAAAAAATTCTTAAACAAACAAAATTCACGGACGATTATAAAATTCTTCTTAATAAAAAATAAACATCGTTCTTATTCAATAATTTTTCTGTAATTCGTAAGGAAATCCGTTATATATTTACATAAAAATTTGTTTGAAATGTATAAGGAAATCGGTGTAATTTCCACACAGAAATCGCAGTACGACTTCCTAATCTAAAACTGCGATTTATACTCGAAAATCTACATACTATTCCTCTCATTTTCCATCACTAACACATTGACATACATGGAATTTTTGTGCCACTTTTCTTGGGCTAACAGCACGGAATTCCGTGTAAGAATATTAATGAAATCCACATTCCGAGTGAATCTTTCGTATAGATTTTATTACGGAATTCCGTGCGATGCGTTTATTGGGTATATTTTGGTTGTTATTATTTTCCGATCGGAGAAGCATTTTTCGCCTTAGCAAGTAATGTTTTTTTCCATCCTGGTAAATAATCTTTAATAGAAATATTGTTTGCGCTATTAAAGTTAATATCCCGTGCTGTGATTTTATTTTTAGTTTTATAAAGCTGTAAAATAGAGTCCCTATAATATTCATTGGACAATTCTACAGTAATTAGTTTCGGAGAATTTTTGGAATATGTTCTGTGAATATGTTTAATGTAATTTTTGTCTGTGGCAGAAAATCCAATAGTATTAAAAATTCCATTAGCAATGACCACCAAGTTTTCATTTTTATCAAACCGGCCATAGGTTATGCCGGCTATAGGTCTGTTTCCATTTGTTATTTTTAGTTAAAGTTGATGTCATTGTTTTATTGTTTTTAAATTGTGTGGTTGATTTGATTTCAAAATGTTGTACATGTATCGATTTTAATATTTCCTACTGTTAAAGGATTGATATAATGATGCTTTTCTGGATCACCTATTTTGCAATTTGGCCAATGGCTTGCTCTCAATATAGTTTTTAGATAGCGTGTAAGATTCTTCTTTGATGATCGTGTTTTCGGACCAAAAATTATGTTTTATTCAGGAACCTAAGAAAATTAAACGTTCGCACTCACAGTGTCTTGTGAAGTATACGTTTTTCCCCGAAGTATCCTGTCGGTAGTGCCAATGTTGTGAAGAGCGGGTAGGGGATTGGGTAATTCCCAAAATTTACGCAAGATTTGAATTCAATCGGAAACACAATTTTTTTCAATTCTCTTTTTACTATTAAAGCATAAAGAATATATGGAGTCAAATGACCTCCACTTCTTTGCTGGTACATACGCATTCTGTTGTCGGAATTTTCCATGGCCATTTTACACAAATTATCCCATAGAAATAAACTCAATAATTGGATTGCTTCACGGGCTTATGTGACATGTCGCATAGTCTTGTTTAAACCACATGGCTTCCACAACAGTATCATCCAATTCAAACAGAAAGAACTCGGTTATCATGTCGCGATATCGAGCACCAGTAGCGGTAACTGCTCGACCATCCTCATTTAGAAAAATCCAATTATGCCTCCAGCCCATCATCCGAAGAACAGCGACACGCTGTGGATGCATTTGTTTTTCAGCAACCACATGTGGTTTCTCTGAACCCCAAATGCGGCAAATTTGACGATGAACGAATTCATGAGAAAGCGCGTTGTTCTTTCTTGTAGTGCTGCGTATGCTTACTAACCCTAAACGGGCAGCTGTCAAACTGTTTTCTTTTTTTGGTTCCAAACACTAAATTAATTAATTTTCTATTCAATTCAAATCTTGCGTAAATTTCGGGACACCCTTACAACCACTATAGAAAACAATTGTACATTTTCCGAGGTTGCAACATAGCATGCTGTATAAGATAGCAGAATTTTGACATCGGAAAATAAGAGATTACGCTACTCGCCGCAAGTGGCAGCCCCATCACTAAAGAGAATTTATTTTGTAATGTAATTACCAGCGGAAATTTTTTATTCATTATGTATATATTTTTCACTAAATAAAACATCTCAGCGGAATAAAATATTAGAAGTGATCCTTAAAATGGCAAATTGATTGATCTCCGAAAAGGAACTCGGTATATGAAATGTTGAAATTTAACAATATTCCGTCTTTCCGGCATTTCTTCCACTAGTAACTAATACTTTCTGTTATTTTCCTATTAGCTTAGGTCATACTAAGACTATATGGAAAATTCATGGACTAGAATTTTCACTAGAATTTTTTGATTTTCTGCGGCAAATAAGTTATTTTCAGTTTTTGCCCAATATCTCAAAAACTTTCACTAGTAACCAACAATTTCGGTTGTTTTTCTAATAGCTTAGGTCGTACAAAGACTATATAGATAATTTTGGGAAAATTCATGGACTAGAATTTTCACTAGAATTTTTTGATTTTCTGCGGCCATATAAGTTATTTTCAGTTTCTGGACAATATCTTAAAACTTTTCACTATAGTAACCAATAGTTATTGGTTACTTGGTTGAGGTTACAAAGTTTTCGAGATATTGTCCAGAAACTGAAAATAACTTATATGGCCGCTGAAAATAAAAACATTCTAGTGAAAATTCTAGTCCATGAATTTTCCCCAAATTTTCCATATAGTCTTAGTATAGCCTAAGCTATTAGAAAAACAACCGAAACAATTGCTTACTAGTGGAAGAAATGCCGGAAAGACGGAATATTGTTAAATTTCAACATTTCATATACCGAGTTCCTTTACTTCGGAGATCAATCAATTTGCCATTTTAAGGATCACTTATAATATTTTATTCCGCATATTTTATTATTTTATTCCATGTTTTATTTAGTGAAAAAATATATACATAATGAATAAAAAATTTCCGCTGGTAATTACATTAAAAAAAAAATTCTCTTTAGTGCTGCCACTTGCGGCGAGTAGCGTAATCTCTTATTTTCCGCTGTCAAAATTCCGCTATCTTATGGCAAATTCTTTAGAAGAAATTGAAATGAGATCAATTATTTTGTGTTCCAAAGAACACGAAAAGAAAAAATTGGTTTGTTTACATTTGTTTAAAGGGAAATCAAAACAAACAACAACAACAAAAAATTACAACGTAACAAAAAAAAACACTTTATATTACACCAAATTTACTTTAATGCAACATACATACCTGCGGACCCGATTGTGGCACAATTCTGCAGTTTTGAGTTGAAGTTAGTCTTTGCTCAAAATATTAGTCTATTTCGTACGTCATTTTGATTGTCAAATTTTTCATTTGTAATTTTCGCTTGGACAGTGAACACGCCATATAAATATTTCTCAGTAGGCGTAAATTTTTTTATTAGTTTGACGTTTCAATTTTCGGAGTGAAGAATTTTGTCTGAGTAACATTTTTAATTTTTTTTATTATTATAATTCAAACGACTGCGGTTGATAATCATGTCGGAATGGAGAGAGATAGGTAAAAGCAAATATAATATTGCCGATCTCATATAAATTTTTTCGCCAAATTTTTTTTTAAAAGAGGGAACCAATGCACAGTAACCTCACTATGCGGACACTTTTTTCATTAAAAAAGTTTAGCTAAGATAACAATTTTGCGTGACATCTATACGTTTCATGAACAAAATTTTACGAAGTTTAAATTTTTTTTATCGATCTTTATTTTCGACGATTTGCACATGCTGGATGCACATGTTGAAGTATTTACATACAGACTTGAATAAAAACGTAAACAAGAAGCAAGATCAACTTTGAATTTTATCAATGGTTTTTACTTTTCGTAAAATATTATATTTTTGTTTTGTGTCCTTTTAAAACAAAATTATGTTTTGTGTCGTCTATTCCCTATGTACCTTATGTGATATTTTATGATACGAGAGACTCCATTAAAAAGAAGTTATTGTAAATAAGACTTATTATTATTGTTTTAAATTTAATCAAAATAATTTTTTTCGAGTTTTATGCAACATTGTTATTCGTATTATTAAGCGATAATTTGTTAATCCGTGGGTAATTGATAGTAGGGATAATAAATATGTAGATTAAATTTTTTTAATTTTAAAACTAAGGAAGCAACATGTGCTAATTTTATCTTGTCCCTTAGTGTGTATTTTAAAAACGCATATGAAAAAAATCGACCTAGTGTGGAATACCGTCGATGACGTAAACTAGTTCAGCGTTGCACTTTTTTATTTATTTATTCTTGCATCGATTGGTTTTGCTTTTTAAATGAATGAATGTTATGAAAATAATTTTTTATTTTTTCTTATGATGTATGTGCAATAAACTTTTATTTAAAAACGTCCAATATTATAAATGTATTGTTTCTACAAAATTATTTTTCCGAGGAATTAAATTATTTTCCCTTTAAACAGAAAAACGAAATTTTAAATTCTTATTTTGTTTCTTCTAATTTTTTACGTAGATCGTGTACTCTCGACTGCAATTTATTCTAATGCTAATATATAAACGATAATTAATATGACATACAAATTACAAGATGTAATATACATTAATAATATTAAAAGGCAGGTAGCAAATTTTTTTAACGATTAAGTATGAAATATGGGCAAATTAAATAAATCTTAAATTCTTTAATATTTCTTAGCGGTTGAACAGATGATTGACTTATGTAATGATATCTGGATATTTGATCCTTAAAGTTATTGCTGATTACGAAAAATTCATCGAATGAATAATTTTAACTTAGTTGGTTGGTGGGATTATTTCACTTATTTAAGCGATTTCCCGGAACATGGAAATAGTTCACTAATATTAATTCAAAATGAAAAATCTAATTTGATTGGCAGGAAATAGAATCAGGTTTTAGATTTACATTTCCATATATGTATATAGATTTTTGGTTTTAAAATAATAAGTTGGAACTGGTTGCATAACCAAATTTAATTAATTTTATGAATTTTTAAAATTGGTGCAATAAAAGAAAGAAGCTTGGGATGAAAATTAAAATTTATTATTTTATTTCCAGTAAAATTTCATAATACGAGTTATAAGTAATCATGTTCCTAACATTTACGAGTATATTATATAAAGGAAACTTTTGTTGACATTTTTTGTAAACATTACGCAAGAACACCGGCGTCTCCGTGGCAAATATTATTGGCACAAAGTGCATTGATGCAGAAAAACTTGTAAACAATTAGAGTGGTGAATATGTTGTGGCCAACACCAGACTTTTTTTTACCACGAATGTATACATAGATCTCGAATACACCCCACTTGATTTCTAAAGCGAAAAATTAAAGTTACTTTTCTTTTGGTAAAACTGTTTTGCACAATCAAAAATCATAACTCCTGCGTAAATTTCAGAAAATCAACAAAATCAACTCTTGTTGAAAACTTAATCTTTAAATCTATAATTTTTTAACATCAGTGAAGAAATTGAAAAAGCCCCCGTGGAAGCTAGTGGCAGCTTCTGGTACACAGAATTCCACTAAACTTCGCAAGAATCTCACAATTAATACAAAAATGTTAAGTATGAAGATTTATTCAGAATAGTCAATCCGACTGGGCTATATAGATGTCGAACTTTGGTGAAATAAAGTTTTATTTTAGAAAAAGTCATCATTTCCTGTATAAATTAAAAATTAAACTAAAAAAAATATTTTATGAGACAATAATATATAAGGTTTTTATTGGTATATGGCTCAGATTTTAAAATTAAAATAATTAATTGCTAAGCTTTCGATGTCAATTCGACATCGTTCTCAAACTTCAAACTGATGTGTTTGAAATTAAATTTACGAGGATGCTCTATTTTTAAATGTAAATAAAACATGTTGTGTGAGATTTCCACTCAATTTTTTTTTTGGTTTGGAAGAATATTTTATAGTATTTAAGCTTGAAATATAACGTCGTTCAAATGTCCGCCGGGGCTTTGCTTCGTGGGACGTTTTGGGGAGGTCCAATATTCAATGAATCGAATAAATCTCGCTGAATTTGCTGGATGGCGTTCGTATGTTTACTTTGTGGGCATCAATTGTTTGCGGTTTACTCGCATAGAACTGCAATTTAAGATTGCCCCAAAGGAGGAAATCTTAAGGCGTTAAATCGCATGATCTCGGTGGATATATCAATTGATGCGTTTATTCTTAAAAAACGATCCGTTTGGCTGATCTTGGACAAACCATTAAAAAAGGAAAAACCCGCAATCAAAATTGTAGTGACGACGAAAGCTAGCAACGCTATATAACATCCTCGTAAATTTAATTTCAAACACATCAGTTTGAAGTTTAGCTTTGAGAACGATGTCGAATTGACATCGAAAGCTTAGCAATTAATTATTTTAATTTTAAAATCTGAGCCATATACCAATAAAAACCTTATATATTATTGTCTCATAAAATATTTTTTTTAGTTTAATTTTTAATTTATACAGGAAATGATGACTTTTTCTAAAATAAAACTTTATTTCACCAAAGTTCGACATCTATAGCCCAGTCGGATTGACTATTCTGAATAAATCTTCATACTTAACATTTTTGTATTAATTGTGAGATTCTTGCGAAGTTTAGTGGAATTCTGTGTACCAGAAGCTGCCACTAGCTTCCACGGGGGCTTTTTCAATTTCTTCACTGATGTTAAAAAATTATAGATTTAAAGATTAAGTTTTCAACAAGAGTTGATTTTGTTGATTTTCTGAAATTTACGCAGGAGTTATGATTTTTGATTGTGCAAAACAGTTTTACCAAAAGAAAAGTAACTTTAATTTTTCGCTTTAGAAATCAAGTGGGGTGTATTCGAGATCTATGTATACATTCGTGGTAAAAAAAAGTCTGGTGTTGGCCACAACATATTCACCACTCTAATTGTTTACAAGTTTTTCTGCATCAATGCACTTTGTGCCAATAATATTTGCCACGGAGACGCCGGCGTTCTTGCGTAATGTTCACAAAAAATGTCAACAAAAGTTTCCTTTATATAATATACTCGTAAATGTTAGGAACATGATTACTTATAAGTCGTATTATGAAATTTTACTGGAAATAAAATAATAAATTTTAATTTTCATCCCAAGCTTCTTTCTTTTATTGCACCAATTTTAAAAATTCATAAAATTAATTCATAAAAATAACAATCGTTAAATAATCC
Organism: Nephrotoma flavescens; assembly: GCA_932526605.1. NCBI lineage: Eukaryota > Metazoa > Arthropoda > Insecta > Diptera > Tipulidae > Nephrotoma > Nephrotoma flavescens. Next base: position 188,931,536 of record OW052222.1, on the reverse strand, counting down.
AAACGTAATCATTTATTAAATTTAGTTATGCAACCAGTTCCAACTTATTATTTTAAAACAAAAAATCTATATATATACATATATGGAAATGTAAATCTAAAACCTGATTATATTTCAAATCAAATTAGATTTTTCATTTTGAATTAATATTAGTGAACTATTTCCATGTTCCGGGAAATCGCTTAAATAAGTGAAATAATCCCACCAACCAACTAAGTTAAAATTATTCATTCGATGAATTTTTCGTAATCAGCAATAACTTTAAGGATCAAATATCCAGATATCATTACATAAGTCAATCATCTGTTCAACCGCTAAGAAATATTAAAGAATTTAAGATTTATTTAATTTGCCCATATTTCATACTTAATCGTTAAAAAAATTTGCTACCTGCCTTTTAATATTATTAATGTATATTACATCTTGTAATTTGTATGTCATATTAATTATCGTTTATATATTAGCATTAGAATAAATTGCAGTCGAGAGTACACGATCTACGTAAAAAATTAGAAGAAACAAAATAAGAATTTAAAATTTCGTTTTTCTGTTTAAAGGGAAAATAATTTAATTCCTCGGAAAAATAATTTTGTAGAAACAATACATTTATAATATTGGACGTTTTTAAATAAAAGTTTATTGCACATACATCATAAGAAAAAATAAAAAATTATTTTCATAACATTCATTCATTTAAAAAGCAAAACCAATCGATGCAAGAATAAATAAATAAAAAAGTGCAACGCGGAGCTAGTTTACGTCATCGATGGAATTCCACACTAAGAATAAGTTTATAAAACAAAAATGTCTAGTTCATAAACTAGTTCACGGTCGATTTTTTTCATACGCGTTTTTAAAATACACACTCATAAGGGCAAGATAAAATTAGCACAAGTATGCTTCCTTAGTTTTAAAATTAAAAAATTATAATCTACATATTTATTATCCCTACTATCAATTACCCACGGATTAACAAATTATCGCTTAATAATACGAATAACAATGTTGCATATAACTCGAAAAAAATTATTTTGATTAAATTTAAAACAATAATAATAAGTCTTATTTACAATAACTTCTTTTTAATGGAGTCTCTCGTATCATAAAATATCACATAAGGTACATAGGGAATAGACGACACAAAACATAATTTTGTTTTAAAAGGACACAAAACAAAAAAATAATATTTTACGAAAAGTAAAAACCATTGATAAAATTCAAAGTTGATCTTGCTTCTTGTTTACGTTTTTATTCAAGTCTGTATGTAAATACTTCAACATGTGCATCCAGCATGTGCAAATCGTCGAAAATAAAGATCGATAAAAAAAATTTAAACTTCGTAAAATTTTGTTCATGAAACGTATAGATGTCACGCAAAATTGTTATCTTAGCTAAACTTTTTGAAGTAAAATTTAATGAAAAAAGTGTCCGCATGGTGTGGTTACTGTGCATTGGTTCCCTCTTTAAAAAAAATTTGGCGAAAAAATTTATATGAGATCGGCAATATTATATTTGGTAAAAGTGATTGATCAAGCGACTGGCTGATAACCATGTTGGAATGGAGAGAAAAAGTTAAAAGTGATTATGGCGAATATTGTTACAAGTAATTTTTTTTTAAAATCACCTAAATTCTTTATTTCTATAACTATATATAAATATTTAACCTTAGGACGAAGTCGATCATATTTACAGAGGAAAAAATTGGAACTGCTTAATGACCAGTGCCAAATATACCAGTGCGTAGTTACAATTCGTGAGAACATAGAAGTAAAATACTCGGGTATTGAGCACGAAATTGTTTATGCTGTGGTTCAGATTATAAAATTGATGACGGAAGAGGCTTATGCCTCAACCAGTCAGACTTAAGTTCTTAAGTTGTGCTCCGTTTTGGACCACTTAGGAGAGCGGTGTGACCACCAAACTTTTAGAGGTCAGTTGTTTATTTGTGACGAGAAGCCTATAAAATTTTGGTGATTGTAGCACTAACCGAAGTGGTGCAATCGGCTTGTAACTTAAGCTCTTAAGTCTGACTGGTTGAGGCATTAGCCTGTCGCAGAATTCGCGTTTTAATATGCCAAAGACAATCGCACGAAAGTGACTGCGGTACATAAGGCCCATATTATGCGAATGGAGTGTTTATTTTGTGCTGCTGTCGTGACATATAGCCGTTAAATATCCCGAAGTGAAATTTCATGTATTTGGATAATGTGTGCTTAAACATGGTGCAGGATCCACGTAAATATGATGTGCTTGTTATGCCAAATTAACATTATGGTGACATTTTGAGTGATGTGCGCTTGTCTAGTTGGTGGTTTAGGCACCAATAGATATAACCAGGACCGCGATTGCGTAGACCGACATTTTGCTTCCTACCTTATTTTTTTACAACTATGTTATGTATTAAATCCAGGAATTTTTTATCCTCTTAAAATTTAGTAAAAAATTTGATGTTTTAACAAAAAGTATTGAGTTTTTATTTGTTATTTCATATCAACTACAGCCCCTTCATAAATATGGTTGATACCCCGTGATGATGAATCTAGATGACGTGCTCCTCATTGAATTGTAATCACTTCGTAACATTCGGGTATACCATCTTTACCAGACACAACTAATGGTAGCCCCGAATCACATGCAGCAATACAGAATAGTGGCGTATTTGCCGAATATGCTTGCCGTGGTCGGTTTATCTAAACCTGTAGAAAATTCCGTTCAGGCATACTTGAATTTGTATATTAACCGATGGTGGCTAGTCCAGTTGATGGTCAGGGTGTCAGCAAACATCTGTTGCCATTCGGAATTATTGTAATTTTCAGTGTATTTTGACCTAAGACTACTTGTATATGCGTTTGAAGAGCAAATATTGTCTAAAATTATAAAATTTTACATTAAAGTGTTACTGAAATAATTATTTTAAAAGCCATTACCGTATAATCAATTTTACTAGTGTCGTTTGTTACACAATTATCTCTTGCGGCCATCATATTGATCTTCGATTATTAATATTAGTTTTTAGATCATTCTTGATTCGGGACAGTTTCCTAGATTTCATGCAAATTATTCTCAAAGTTGACTACATCCTTCTCCAGTATTTTAGCTTGGACGAAATTTACTTGGCCCATTTTATAACAGTACGCAACACTTTTTTTCCAAAGCATGGAATGCTCATCGTTATAAGTTAGTGAACGAGTAGCTGTGAACGATGACGAAGTAAATGTTGCCAGGAATCACGCAATCGCTCAATTGAGGTTTTCGATTTTTCTTTTGCTCGGATTAGGCCCGGACATCGATTATTTCTGATGGCATTTTGCAATTCTCGCGTTAGCATCTCATCAGTTACAGTTACTGACTTCGAATAGTTGCGATTATTTTCACTGCGAAGACCCTAAGGAGGTCGCTATTACGTACGTCCCAAGGTGGATTAACAATATCCCTTAATACTTTCGAGTGTTGATAATTTGGAATTCCTCCTCAAAACCTAGTAAATTTTTCTTTGTTTGGGTTTGAGCTCTCACATTTGTTTTTACATGCACTTTCCATCGCAGTTTACCATCTAGATTCATATCGAGGTCTTTACTTAGTTGTAACTTTTTAGATCAGAGTTCTGATTACTTCGCGAGATTTCAGCCTTACTTATGTTTTGGTTTTTTGATGGCCTTATAAGTCAACTAAAACTTTTTACCTATTAAAGAAAAAATAAAACGTGCTTAGCATATTTCATATGAAAATCACTAGGCCAGAATTAGCCTCCCCATTGATCTAAACAATATTTTTTCCTTATACCCGTTTCTGTTAACTCAAGAAAGTGTTTTTGGACTATTATTATTCTCTCTAATTGCGTGTTTAGTATTTATTTTATACAAATGCGAGAGCATGTATGCGAGATTTAAAATACTGGTACAATTCAGATGATAAACCAAACGGAAAATGACTATACATCTCCGCAGAAAAATTAATTATTCATTAAAACCTACCTTTTATCCAACATCTTGATCATTATGATGAGATGACAATTTTGTTAAAGATTTTTTTGGTTCTTATTAAATGTCGTCATACACAATCACAATACAAGATTGGGATGAAAATATGCAGTCCAAAAATATTTTTATTTTTCGGTTTTTAACGTTTTGTGTTGTTGTTGCAAAGTTTTTGTAGTTCTGTTGTTGTTGTTGTTGTTGTTGTTGTTTTTAATTTAAGTTGCTTCACTTTAACCAGATGACACAAAACTGAAAAACGCCAAATAACCAAAAAGATAAAAAAAAAATACGAAATTGAATAAAAAAAATAATTAAAAGGAATTAAATTCCAGGGATGAATTGCTATGACAAAAATTATGACGAATGATTTTTTTTTGCGTCAGTACAGTTTTGTAACGTGTATAATTTGCCTTTAATAAACAGGTAGGGAATATTTTTTACATGCCACGGGGAAAGAGACGTTGCGCATAGGTAACCTATATTTGGCTGGGCACGGATAAATCATCGATTAATGTGACGGCACAAAAAAAAATTCTTGACCGAGAGTTTTACGGTTTCGCGGAAACAACTCTGTGAAAACGCATTTCAGGTTAGTACAAAAAAAGAAAATTAAAGTCTAGCAATTTTGTGCTTATTTTTTATTTGTATTTTATAAGTATTTTGTTCTTTTCTTTTTGGATGAAAAATGAGTGACATTTTATTCCCATACAAGATTAAGAAGAAATAAAACCAAAACATAATAAAAATTATATATAAATGATGAACATTTCTGCATTTAACAGAGAGAGCAAAAGCCAATGTCAAAAACTACTTAATGTTGTCGCCAAGGCATGTCAATTGGTTATAACATTTATATATCAAAATAATTTAAAGATGAAAACAAAAAAATTCCATTTCTTGCTACATACACACTTACATACACAGTCGTGCGGATTCAAGTCATTTACACGACGATTTTGAAAGCATTTTATCTTGCGCTTCATGCTTATAGTGAGTACTGCATATAACTGGCAAATATTTCTGTACATTATGTAAAAGGATGTAAAACACAAAACCGGGATACTTGCCGAGAAAGTGAAGAATGTGGTGTTTTTAATTTAAGCACTTATGAGCTTTAAAAAATAATTTTATATACGCATTTCGATGATAACGTTTGATACTAAAAAGAGTAAAAAATTTATTCTAAAAGCGTATAACGTTCGATAGGATGCTGAAAAATGTATCAAATTACACATTATTTGCGAAAGACGTATAGTTGCCCGGGTAGCTCTTATAGGAATATTTTCTGTTCAAAACACATATTTTGATTTATGTAGTTTACTTTAAAGGATTTAATTTATTGTACATTTTAGAGCATGTGGCAATTCATGAAATTTTCGGTGGATCCAAAATGTCTAATTATTTTCAATAATTCTGTTGTATTTTTAAATTTTATCACAATATGTCGATTGTATAACTTACACTATCCGTTCAACTCATCTTAATACTGGACAATTGAGATTTAAACTGTAGAAATAATAATAAATTAGAAAAACTAATTACAGAACTACAGGCCCATACCAAAAATGTGGTTGACGGAAATCTGCCAATACTGAGTTCTATATATGAAAATTTTATGAGTTCAAGCATCATAATTAAGCTCAAAACTAGACAAATTATTTGCTGTATCAGATAGCGGAAATTTGACAGCGGAAAATAATAGATTACGCTACTCGCCGCAAGTGGCAGCACTATAACTAAAGAGAAATAATTTTGTTATGTGGAAATTTTTTAATAATATCAGCGGAATAAAATATTAAAAGTGATGCTCAAAATGGCAAATTGATTAATTTCTGAAGTAAAGGAACTCGATAAATGAAATCTTAAAATTTAACAAAATTCCGTCTTTCCGCCATTCTTAACGAATTACAATGAAATTTGGATGGTAGTATTGATCAGGGATTTTAAAGTAGGTTTTGGACAAAATTGTAGGATCTGTTCGTGCTGGACTAACCTGGCCATTTCATAACCAGTCCTTATGAAAAATCGTATTTGTACATTTTACGCAATATGAATAAATTTTAAACTGAAGGGAACTCTGCTATTTCTTAATTAAATTTTGAAAAATTTCTACAATATACAATTTCAAACGTATTTATCAATATAAACGAAAAATAAACATAAATTTTAACAGATAAAAAACATCAAATTAGTTTAAAATAATACGAAATCAAATTCATCTCAAAGTGACAAAAAGAAATTCAGTATCATGTACACCCCTCAAAAAGGATGAACGATCGCGAATTTATTTTTAAACTCTTAGGTAGCTGATTATAAATTTTAGGTGCCACAGAGGTAAAAAATCGTTTAAAATGTTCTTTTTAAGCTGGTGGACAGTTCACGTGATTAGAGTTACGTAATGAATAACTAAAATTTTTAGAACTTTATATACGTATAAATATCTCAAAGGAAGATAATTTTGATAATTTTCTCCAAAAGTTTAGAGATAGCTGAAAATAACGAAATTGAACGATAATTACCCAATTTGAGGGAATCACCTTTTTCATAGAGTGGTACTACAGTAGCTTACTTCAGAACCTCAGGAAAAACACCGCTTGACATGCTATGTTTACAAATAAAAGATAAAACAGGTGGAACGAGCAGCCCAACAGATTTGATCAGAGCCATTGAATTATTTAAAGAGGCAATGATATCGTGTGTCTCAATGGCATCAGCTGGAGTAAAGAAAAACGATTTCTGTTGTACTGTAGGGAACAAATACCGCGACTCTTCTAATGCAGTTGGAGCTCTACGCAGGATACTACCTTTAAGCTCCTCAATGTCATATTTTACAATGAATTCAATAACAATTTTTACGAAATAAAAAAGCAAGTGTAAGTGTGTTTCGCCAAGTGCCTATACGGCAAGTAGTGTAAAAAGTATCCTCAATGACGTTAACAAAATAATTATTGAATTCGTGTGCAATTTTTAGTTCCTCTTCTAGAATTTCATTATTCTCGGTCATTATGGACGCAATAAGAACTTTTTCCCAATTACCTTTTTAAAATTCGTTTACAAGACGCCATTGAGTTTTTAAGTGTTTTTTACAGTTGTTAAAACGTCGGTAATAATAAAGTTCCTTTTCTATCGAAATAGCTGAGTTTATTCTTTTCTTTTCAGTTTATTTTTCAAATCAATCATTCGCCCTTTGATAAAAGGGCGGCTGGATTTTGTCGTAAACCAATATGATGTCAATCTTCTACGTTATTTAGTTGTTGTATGTTAGCAACTCTGTTCGCCACAAAATTTTTCCATCTAGCCGGCGATGCTACAATCCATGATAACACAATTTTTGAATCGGACCAATAGTATTGGTGATCAAATTGTATATGCATTGCTGAGTATACCTTGGCTTGAAGTTCTGCTAATAAATTTGCGGCACATAATTCAAGCCTCGGAATTGTAAGTTTATTTAACGGAGTCACACGTGATTTCGCACAGAGCAGATTGACCTTAATTTCATTATTTGTTATACCTTCGTATATATATATTTATGGATCTTAAGTTTACATAACAATAAAAAAATAAAAATCTTAAATGGATTTTTATTTTTTTCGCTTTATTTAACAAATTTTGATTACACTCAATCAATTCCTTCTTAAGACTAACTTAATTATCTTTCTTAGCACTATTTATCTATTCATTTTGAAAGAATCTAATTACAAGCCAAGCGAGTGGAAAATTACTGTTATTTTGCTTGCTATGCATTTCTCACGATTTGTTGGATGACACGTTGAGTCGTTGATCCGCCTGTTATGCTGATGTTGTGTCTTTCTATGTTGCGATATCTCTTGTTAGATGATCTTAGGAATTTATAACTATATACATGCTCCGTATGCGGATTCTGATGAATCGCAAAAACCATATAATTCCAACCTTGTGGTTGGCGATGAAGAAATATACCTGTCGATATTTATAGATTTAAATGGATTAATTGCTGTCGAAATTGCAACTATTTTGTTTGTACATGGATTGGTAATGATTCGTCCCATTTTACATGGGTTCGCCATAACTCTTGCATGATTATTTTTGCTACTATAATCACTGGCGCAATGAGACCAAGTGGGTCATAAATCGTAGCAATGTCTGATAAAATAGACCTCTTTGTGATCTGGCGAATGTTATCAGGGTGACGAACATTATAAGACAATGTGTCTTGATTTGGAGTCCAAAATATTCCAAGAGTTTTTGATTGAGTTCAGAGTGTAGTTGAATCGCTGTTTTTAATGACTCTGTTCCTGTGAGAATACCATCTACGTAACAGTCGGTTAATGACTGCGGTATGTGCCATTGGCAATTTGTCTGCTTCAGTTAAGGCCAATTGTTGAAGACACTTGGTTGCAAGATAAGGTGCCGATGTGGTTCCATAAGTTACCGTTGTTAACTTAAATATTGAAATGGGATAGTCACTGCTATCTCTCCATATGATCTGCTGAAATCTTTGATCGCCTTGATCGATGTTTACTTGTCGGTACATCTTAGCTATATCACAAGTAATGACTATTGGATATTTTCGAAATCCCAATATTATTGAGAAAAGATCATTCTGTGTTGTTGGACCGACTAATAGATGATCGTTGAGTGAAGTGTTGTTACTGGTTTTAAATGACCCATCAAAGACCACTCGCAGTTTTGTTGTGGTACTGATCGGTTTTAAAACCGCATGATGTGGTAAAAAGAAATTTGGCTGTGCTACTAAATGTGAATCGACTTTCACCATATGCCCCAACCGTATGTATTCCTTTAATGAAATCATGATACATTGATTTTAATTCCGGATTTCATTCTAATTTCTTTTCCAAATAGTAAAAACGTTTTAGAGCACTATTAAATGATTCGCCTAACTGAAAATTGATTTCTTTAAACGGTAATTTAACAATGAACCGCCCAGTTGAATCACGTTTGACATGAATTGCGAAGTGTTCTTCACACCTTTCTTCGTCGAATGTGAGATGTTTAAGTTCAGGAACCTTCTCTATTTGCCAGAACTTCTCTATTTGTTGATCCAACTGAATGCTGTCATTGATGGCTAGGTTACATGTTGTAACATGGTTCGTGGCTGGTTTGCAATTTGCAATTTTACCCGCGACTATCCAACCGAATATGGTTTTCTGGAGAATAGGAAGATCGTTCGGTAATTTTATTTGTCCAACACATAACAGTTCGAAAAATATCTCGGAGCCTAGCAACATATCGATTTTTCCCGGAATATTAAATGATGAATCAGCTAATTTGATTGAATCTGGAATATTCCATAAGTTGATGTTGTGAATTTGTAAATTTGGCAAGTTATTGGTGATATGCTTTAATACTAAAAATTCAAGACTACGTGTGTAGTTGTTGAATCTCGATTTGATGGTTACGTGTACACTGTGCTGAACTTGTGATGTGGATTGATTAACTCCTATAATTGACGTTGAACTTTTGTATCGTTTAATTCGTAGCAATTGACACAAGTTTTCTGATATAAAATTTGATTGTGCCCAGTTGAATCAAATACATATACCACTGCGGTTGATAATAAAACTTGTGTTGCTGAACCAACCCTTTCTGACAGATGAGAAGTTACTTTTACTTCTGATTGTAATTCACTGACGTTTTTTATCGCTTGTGTTACCGGAAAATTAATTTGATTTACTGATGCATTCGTCAAAACACTTGATGCATTTTCTTTGTACGTTGTAATTTCCTTTTCCATTTGTGGATTATTTATGAGGGTTGATTTATTAGTGTTATTAGTGAAAGATTGTGCATCTCGTCTTTCGAAATGTAATAATGTGCTATGGTTTTTATTACAACGTTTACATGATCCCGCTGTGCACTGATACTGTCTGTGAAATGAACTGAAGCAATTTAAACACATGTTTAGATCTCTGACACGATTTATCCGATCGTTAACCGATGATAACCAGTACAACAATGCTGACAGACCTTTGTTGTTGATGGTGTGGGTTTATCATATTCCTGTTGTGTTTGTATGTGTGTAGCATTCTGGATGCACTCGATTTGTTACGATAAGCTGATGACTTCTCGTTGATTGTGACTTTGGATATATTTTCCTTATGTTCTGGTTGCGGAAAAATGTCAAGCATTTGAGATCTCTGTTCGATGAACTGTTTCAAATCTTCTAACAACGAAAATGTTTTTGTATTAGAGGAATGTTTGGTCTCCCACTCACGACGCGTTATGTGATCCAATTTTGAGGTTATGTGATAGTTGTATCAATAAGATCTCGAAGTAATTTTGACGCTTCTCTTGTTAATTGTTGAATATTTAAAATCGCCATCACATGTTTTTTAATGATCATTTTGTGATTTTAGTATCTATCAACTAATGTTGTGTATGCTACTTCATAATTGGCTTCTGTAATTTGAATTGAACTGATCAAATCAAAAACGTCCTTTGGAACTAAAACTTTGTCCAACTAAAACTTTCATTTTGATGCACCAACGCATTATATGTGTCGCGGAAAGCATGCCAATTTTCATAATTCCTATCGAATTCTGGTATTTTGATGATTGGTAATTTCAAATACTCTGTAGTTTTGACCGTGTAGTCAGCTTGGGTTGTGATTACGGTTGGTGAAGTTTGTTTTATGATTGAATTCGCCGTTGCAACGACTTCAAAATATGACTCATGGAATTTTTCCACTTTACAGTGCTCTTAACCTGCACCGACCATATTAGCCCGCCTCAATGAAACCTGTACTATAATTTGTTACACATTTATTACAATATATTACAACAAATCCCGATTTTATTACAGTTACCGTTTTCGAGGAACGAGTGGTCGGTTTAGCTTGTAATTAAACCTACACCGCCAAAATTGTAACTTTTGATGTAGCTGTGATATCGGGATGGTTCTTGGACCAGAATTTATTACAAATTAATTACATTAATTAAATAGTTCAAGATCAACCCTATATGTTGACTAAGGGTAAATTTCACCCCAAACGATTATTAAACACAAAAACATCGATTTTACCAATATTAATAAATTATTACACCAGACCGCGACTAGATATTGAGTCAATGTTACTCCTTGGGTCTTGTGGAGGACAGATCAATCTTATTCAGGTGTGTAATAAATTATCTTTGCGTCAGGTTACACGGAATTGGCTCCAAACCGTAAAGGGTTCAAACGTCTAATTTAAAGTTCGATTTTATCACCTTCCACAATTTATTACACCAGACCGCCACCAGATATTGAGTCAAATGTTACTCCTTGGACCTTGTGGAGGGCAGATCAACCTTATCCAGGTGTGTAATAAATTACCTTTGTGTCAGGTTACACGAAATTGGCTCCAAACCGTAAAGGGTTCAAACGTCTAATTTAAAGTTCGATTTTATCACCTTCCACAATTTATTACACCAGACTGCCATCAGATATTGAGTCAAATGTTACTTCTTGGACCTTGTGGAGGGCAGATGAACCTTATCCAGGTGTGTAATAAATTATCTTTGTGTCAGGTTACACGGAATTGGCTTCAAACTGTAATGTCTTCAAATTTGTAATTTGAAGGTCGATTTCATAACATTTGATGGTTTACATAAGACCGTTATCAGATTTTGGTTTAAATGTTGCTTTATTGGGCTTGCAAGCCCTTGGAGGGCAGATGAAATTTTTTCAAGTGTTTATTGTATTATTTTTATGTCAGGTTAGGTTAGACGGAAATAGCTTCATGAATATATGGAGTTCGTAGTTTAATGTTCGGTTTTTCTACCTATAATGAGTTCATTTATTTTAACTTCACTTGTAACTTCATTTATTTTAATTAGCAATAGCTTGTATTCTCCTCGCTGAAAAATAATTAAGCAAGAAGAAAACGTTTTTCGAAACAAAATTAAACTGTTAAAGGGTTAATAAATTTATTATTTTGCATTATTGCTGATCTAAAGGCGACTGTTTATGAAGCTATTTCCGTCTAACCTAACCTGACATAAAAATAATACAATAAACACTTGAAAAAATTTCATCTGCCCTCCAACGGCTTGCAAGCCCAATAAAGCAACATTTAAACTAAAATCTGATAACAGTCTTATGTAAACCATCAAATGTTACGAAATCGACCTTCAAATTACAAATTTGAAGACATTACAGTTTGAAGCCGCTTTCATTTAGCCGGACACAAAAATCATTTAACACACACCTGGATAAGGTTGATCTGCCCTCAACAATATCGAAATCGAAAAAGTAACGTTTTACCAAATATCTGGTGGCGGTCTGGTGTAATAAATTGTTGAAGTTGATAAAATCGAACTTTAAATTAGACGTTTTAACCCTTTACGGTTTGGAGCCAATTCCGTGTAACCTGACACAAAGATAATTTATTGCACACCTGGATAAGGTTGATCTGCCCTCCACAAGGTCCGAGGAGTAACATTTGACTCAATATCTGATGGCAGTCTGGTGTAATAAATTGTTGAAGGTGATAAAATCGAACTTTAAATTAGACGTTTGAACCCTTTACGGCTTGGAGCCAATTCCGTGTAACCTGACACAAAGATAATTTATTACACACCTGAATAAGATTGATCTGTCCTCCACAAGACCCAAGGAGTAACATTGACTCAATATCTAGTCGCGGTCTGGGGTAATAATTTATTAATATTGGTAAAATCGATGTTTTTGTCATTAATAATCGTTTGGGGTGAAATTTACCCTTAGTCAACATATAGGGTTGATCTTGAACTATTTAATTAATGTAATTAATTTGTAATAAATTCTGGTCCAAGAACCATCCCGATATCACAGCTACATCAAAAGTTACAATTTTGGCGGTGTAGGTTTAATTACAAGCTAAACCGACCACTCGTTCCTCGAAAACGGTAACTGTAATAAAATCGGGATTTGTTGTAATATATTGTAATAAATGTGTAACAAATTATAGTACAGGTTTCATTGAGGCGGGCTAATATGGTCGGTGCAGGTTAAGAGCACTCCACTTTACCCTCTTCGTCGACTTCACCATCTTCCAGTTCTTCTATTTGCGTTTGTATATCAAAAAATGTTTTATAAACTGCTAATGCTGCATTTAATCTGGTTTTCACAGCCACAGGTTTTCAATCTCTTGACCGTCGTATTTTTTCAAGTAATTTTTTATTGTGGTTAAGGTACCAAACACGTGTCCTCGTTTTATATTGAGTGATTTTCGATCAGCCATTTTTTAATGTATTTGCAACACTTACTGTAATATCATGAAATTTGTTTTTACGATAATTGATGCCGTTATCCGGCTCTCGAAGGACTAAAAATGTTTCGTAATAAATTAATAGGTTGTTTGTTTTCTCTTGCAATTTTTATTTTTTATTTTAAATTTATTTTAATGCAACTTCACGCTACTTTACTAACAAATATCCATGAACTGAACTCAAAAACAAAATCATGTATATTTAAAAAAGTACTGAAAATGAAAAGTACTAACAATTTCATTGTAATGTACTCCACGACATCTCTTGGACGTCGTACGTACTAATATAAATAAATGCACTGAACATTCAACTGTCATTTGGTATTTTGGGTTTCAACATGAAACCCAATAAGTAAATAATTGTCAATTCAAACTGACAGCGAGCGCGATGTGAAACAACAGTTATCCTTTGTGATTTCAAGAGATTACATACAATGGGCAGATCATTTATAATCTAAAACTTCCGCATTCGCAATTAGTTTATCATTATTATTTAATCTCAAAATAATGTGGCCAATAGTACTCGAAAGAAGTATCAGTAACTCTAGTAAAATTTGAAATTAGAGAGATCAATCCAAATGAAGACATCATTTGAAGATATTTATTGACATTTTGATTCATAGAAATTGAATCCGAAATATCAATATTTAGATCACCACGGATAATTAAATTTTTTGTTTTAATACGACTTAGATAAACTGTAAATTCTTCAATAAATTCTAGTGAATGAAGACGATATACTCCAACGACGCAAAAACTCTCAGAATCGTTTGCAAAATTAATCCTTAATACACAGCAGTTTTTAACGTTTTTCTAACAAAATTGAAACTTAAACCTAACCTCACATATGCTAGAAACGTCATTACTATCAATCCAAACCTCTCAGAAAAATATAATATCAGGCAAGGTACATATCAGGTACATATATGAATTTTTTGTGTATACACAAGGAATTTTCATCTTTGGAAGGAGAGCAAATATTCGTTGATGAGAGATATAATAGTTGAGTATGACTATCACAATTTACATTAGACATCTAAAAAGAAAAAAGTTAAGCAAAAATAAAATTTACAATGTCTGATTTCTGCCAATCAGTCCCATCAGTTTTCCTCATGAATATCTTGGCATTCCGTACCCAAAGATGTTTATAATTCTTTTCCTGTTTTGCATCACTTCAACTTTGGCGTTGCTGAGTCAGAATTTCTATGTTTCAAACGATACGAATGATTTATATCTGTGGAATGAATTTGCAAGCCCAAGCCATCATTGAGGATGCGCATCACAATTTCTTCGGTGTTTTCATTTTCAACAAATGGAACTCCAACCAGTTCGATTGAGTTTTAGTATCGGTTCTCTTCTGCATTGCTGTAAGTTTCTCTTTTAAATTCCTCGATGAGATTTTTTACGAAATTTTCAATTGTTTCATCCAAAGCTTTGTAATTTTCTGTTGCTGTTTAATTTCACTAGATATTGAATCAACTTCATATTGAGTCAACTACATATTGAATTTATTTTCGTTATGGAAATTGCTAATGTTTGACTTGCATGATTGACTTTTTAACTGATTCTGTCCCATTTATTTATTAATAATTTTTCTTATTAATTTTCACCGGCAATTATTTAATTTAATTTTTTTGCGAGACAATTTTATTTACACATTGAAGATGTTTGGCAGCACGCGCTTTTCTTTTTAATGTTCTTTAAAGTGATTTCTGGTGTTAATCTTTCAGTATCGATGACTAAGGCATGTATTTTACCCCACAATCGAAATAATGAACGAATATTTTTTGTATTAAACAATTTGAAAATTCTAACGCCGTGTCTTATTTGTTTTTATTATGTAAATGTATTTGTTTCTCCTCTTATAGAGCTATTGAAACATCTTAATTAAGCGTGATTCAAATGACAAAGAATAATATGTTTTATATCAGTAAATCTAATTTTATTGTGTATGTCAATTAATCAAATCGCAATTTTGTTCAAATTAAATTTTTGAAATCGAAACGAAAATCGCTTAATAATGCACATCAACAGATAAGTTTGTTATATGGGCAAAATTAGCAAACAAGTTATATTGAAACTGATGGATGAAAGGATTAATAGCTTTTGACATTGAAAATTAATTTTGTAGATAAGTGAACAATATGATTGAACCTGAAACAAGCAGCATAATTACTATGGAATCACCATATAGATAAAAAAAAATTGGAATTGGCGTTAACTAAAATAAAAAAAAATCGCTAAGCTTTAAAGGAATACGCATTCCGTACGCAATCATCAATCTTTACCCAAAGCTATTAAGTCTGCTTGCTTTAATCCAAACTATATTTGTTGATAAATATTTCTTTAGGTTGACCAGCTCGTTTATGAGAATGTTGTTTTACTAATTCTTGAGCGTCCGGGTTTCTTCACATAACATTTATACACAAAATTAAATTTATCTTTTAGTTCCATTATGCTTGAAATACTACCCAGGACAACAAAATGTACGTTACTCATCCGAAAGTAAGCGCGAGAAGTCAGTACCTCCCAAACTTTGAAACAACTTGCATCAATTTATATAAGAATTTTTTTTTTTAAATTTTAAAGCTCGCAATTTCTGTCCAACAAATAAAAATTCTATTTTTCTTACACGTAAATGTATCATTTTACAATGACGGTGGTACATTGATTTCCATTGGCGGGAAACTAATTAATTTTGATGACTTAAGGCATGTCTCTTATGTTTATATATATACGGACCGAGGCTATTAAAAAAACATTTTTTTTTTTTATTTTAAAACAAACCCAAAACAACTTAATAACAAAAGTCATAAAATCACACCAAAGATAATATAACGATCGAAGCTGGGGCGCTGTTAAATGTATCATCGTTATCGCATGTTTTGAATAATTTCACTTATCGATAATGTGGAAATAAAAATTCGTAAACTAAACACTAAAAATGTGTTTTTTTATAATTCAATTTAGGATTTAAAATGATAATTTTTTTAGAGCTCGTAACAACCACTAAATTCGATATGTCTCTATTATCAATATAAAAGTATAAAATAAAATTTTTATTGCATTTAAATGGCATTGTGTTAACGGATTGTTTAGATGTATCCGTCCATTTGTGGGAGTGGAATTTATCGATTTAGTGATTAGTGGGATTTCTAATTGGCGTCATATTTCTTAAATTGCAGATGAAGCAAGTTTTTTGAATATATTTAGTACCTGGTCAAAAGCTGTTTGTGTTTAATGCAGCTTAGTGTTAAATAATCTTTATAGTGTCGGCTATTTATTACATGCCTTGGTTATTGCTATTCTGTTTTTTAGGATGCCACAGCGACAAAACAGATGCAACACAACTATATTGTTGGAACAGCAGTTCGTTTGGCTATGCACGAATACTAAAGTTAGTGAAATTTGAGCTATCACACCACCCAAAAACAATCTTAAAGAAATCAATTATGTCACAGTTTAGTCTAAATTTTGCCAACCCGTTAAAGTTTTGCCAACAAAACGCGCTACAAATAAAGTTAATTAGGTCTGCAACCCAAAAAGCGAATTTAGACTAAAACTACTCAAACCAATAAAACCTGACACATTTGATTGTGTCAACCTAAAGCTGACAATTGCAAATCGTGGAATTTCAAAGAGATCAAAAAGTAATATCACTATACTTTCCGTTTGGAAAGGCCACTTAACTGTTATTCTAAGGCTACCATTTCAACGGAGTGGAGCAACTCAGCTCCTGTTCTGGCTATATACTTTGTATTCTTATAAGATTTTATACTTATGATATATAACAATTGGGCTTAATTTAGAGTTCGTCAAGCCTGTTAACAGAAACTGAAAAACAGCTGTTTTTTCTAAAAATCTAAAACGGTTTTTTTATTTCTGTTTTTGGTGATATTTTTTTTCTTTAACAAAATTATTTTTTCTTTGTCAATTTTGTTACACATACATAGACATTATATCTATTACGGCTAGTTGGCCTTGAACAGACATGATTTTAAAAGAAATCTAGTGTGGAATGGACCAATGGCCCGTTCCATACACGGCTTCAGTTTCTGGCTTCAAACTAAGTCGTAATAGATTTTATTAAATAAATAATTCAAAATATTTTTTTTATAATCCTCATGTATATGTCTTTAGTATGGAACTATGTTACTAAGCGGAAAAATCCCGTTACACAAGAAACTGAAGCAGTATGTGGTCATTGCAATAATACTATTAAGTGTTCAGAAACCCCCCTACTACTTTAAAAATTCATTTAAAAGTAAACATGGTATTGATTGCAGCGCAGCTCCACATGATGAAATTGAACACCCGGCAATACAAAAAAGAAAACTAAAACTATAGTGGATTTTTTGAGTGGATTTCATTAAGTTAATCTACGAAGACTTCGAGGTAAAGAAACACAAAATGATTACATGTCATTAACTGGAAAAAGTTCGGCGTAGGAGATATTTTGAAATAGATTTGCATGATGGCATGGATAAGAAAACAAACAAAACAGGATTAGTCCGTATTTTTGGTTCATACAATGCAGAATTAATGGCGAAAAAAGTTAAAGATCATTTAGTTTGACATCAATTTTGAACAGCACCCAAATTCCGGTTTAATGATAAATGGTAATGGGAAATGGTAATGGTTTTTTTTCGACCAGTCATTTACCATTACCATAAAATTTTCGATTCCGGTTCAACAAATGGGTTTTAACCTGGGAAACATTTAATAAATTACGTTTTTTGGTTTATTGGGCTATATTTTGACAGAAATTGTTTTTCTTGCGATGAGCAAATATATCAAAATACATAAAATATATATATGTATATATAATATACTACAAAATGATTGTAAGAAATATTCAAAATAAATTACAAAATTAATTGAATTTTAACTTAATTCTATTTTCAGTAAAAAATGTAAAAAGTTCCGTATCCAATACAATCGGAAATATTCTGCTATCACAAATTATGGGTGAATTATAATCGTAAATCCTAACTAAAATCGAAAGGAAGTAGTTGACTGAATACCACGTCGCCGTCTCACCGTATGGATTTTGGAGAACCAACTATAAAGCGTACGACTACCAGTGCATCGAAAAGGGATATGTAGTAAGCGCGGTCTAATATCTCAGCGATACACGAAATTAACGATGCCATTGAATCTCTATGTAAAGGGAATTACTATCGTTGTCAAATTATACAAGGAAACGGATGATCCGTGCCCAGCTGGAATTTTTGATAAGTGGTCGGAATATTTAATGTTTTGTAGAAATTTTGTAGGATTAGGGCTGCTGTAAGTGATTTGGCATCTTTATATCCACTTATGTTTCAATATATACTTAATATAAAATAAATCTTGATGTTACCGCTATCAAATTAATATTTTTTTAATTGGAAAATACAAAACCAACCAATTCTCATGAAAAAAATTCTTATGGTGTTTTTTGACATTAGTTATCTTAAGGGTTTTATTTTCTCAGTCATTTAACAGGAATCGCTTTTCTGGGTTTTTATACCAATTGCATATTTTCGACTAATAAAAACCATAATGGTAAATTTACCACCGAACCGGAATTTGGCCGCAGGACATAGTTGGATCTACACAAGATGGTGCGGCATTATTGGTCAGTATTGCATCAATCATGCTTCCATTTGGGTGTCTGTAATACGATTTACAACACTTATAAAGTTTTGCGATTATCTGAAGAAGATTCCCTTGATATGGAAGTCATACAAGAAGAATATCTTGATGATGTCGATTTTTATGAGATATTAAGAACGCCTGACATGTTGTAAAATTCATAAGAAATTTTACAGTCAGAAATCAAATTTTTCAATCCATAATAATTCCTGAATTTGGTAATGAAATCGAACTTCAATTAGATGTAAAACACCGCTGGAATTATATTGCAGTTATGATTGCACCATTGATAAAGGCAAAACGGTGCTGCCTTGAAACATTTTCTGAGCTGAATTCACTGATTATTATATAATCAACAAAAATGACTTTGATGCATTATTGATGCTGCAAAATGCCATGGAGGGAGCCAATTAGGCTTGCTGTTGAAACATTAAGCCTTGAAAATTAGACTATACTTAATGCCGAAACCATAGTCGAATTTATGCTCAGTAAGCTTTCGAATTTGAATAGCAGCATTAGCTTATATAGGGTTTTCCAATAAGAGTGATATGATTTCTTTAAAAAAAAAAACACGCTAATTGTTAAGGAAATTGAAATGTATTTTATTTAATGTGAAGTAAAATCGGTATAATTAAGTTCTGAATAAAACATTATTCAAATGGCCTCCACGACTTCTTCTGCAGTAACGAATCCGATGAACCCAACTTTCGAGCACTTATTCCACTAAATCAAGTCGTATGTCATGAATAGTACGTTCAATATTGACTTGTAAGACCAATGACTTCAAATAACCCCCAAGAAATAGTATAATGGTGGTAAATCACAACTTCTTGGAGGCCATTCAATATCACAATTTATTGAAATAATCGAATCTCCAAACATTTCTCGCAATAATTCAATTGTTTCACTTGAATGTGTGGCACGTAGCCTCGTCTTGTTGAAACTAAATGTTGTCAAGATCAACTTCTTCCAATTTCGGCCATAAAAAGCTGGTTATCATCGATCTATACCGATCTCCATTGACAGTAACGACCAGCTTCATTTCGAAAAAAATACGGACCGATGATTCCGCCAGACCAAAAACCACACGAAACTGTCAATTTAGGTGAATGTAATAGATTTTCATGAGTAATTTGTGGATTTTCTTTGCAACACTCGGATGAAAGTGAGCCTCATCGGAGAAGATGACTTTCTTAAAAAAATCGTTATCGATTTCAACTTGTTCCAAGGTAAAATCAGCAAATTCACGACGTTTACGGTGGTCCAATGGCTTCAGTTTTTGAGTGAGAACAATTTTATATGGATGCAAACCCAATTCGTTTCTCAAAATAAGCCAGGTTATGGTTTGAGACAGTCCCAGTTCTTGAGAACGTCTTTCTTTGTCTTATTGGCACTTGAACATTGTGTAAAGAAAATGTACGCTCAAAATTGTACGGCAAAAGCACACAAAAAGTTGCAATTGGAGAACGATTATTTTGATAATAAAACTGAATAATTTGTAAACGTTGTTCGTGCCCAAATAGGGCCTATTCCATGGAAATAAACTGCTGTCAGCAAAAATAAAAACGAGAAAAAAATATAGGTTTTACTTGGTTGTGTACGAAACAAAACATGTTGTCAGTAAAATGCGAAGTTGCGATAGGGGAAGTTTACTGCTATAAAAAATGTAAATTGGAGTATTTTTTATGGCAGCATTTTTCACACATCTACAAAAAATGTATGTATGTAAAGATAAGAAATTTTTCTCACACTCATATAAAATAAATCGTTCGCCATTTTTATAGTCAAATGTCATTTCGAATTTAAATTTGTTTACGGTTGTGGTTTTTAGAACACACACATTCGATTCTGCAATACGTTTGAAATAAAAAACATCACGTTTTCGTTGGAAATACTCAAAATTCGTCATCAAAACAATTTATTAATGTAAATGGCAGGTGAATAAAATAATTTTAGCTTAAAATAAGTGTTCAAAATGATGGCCTGCGACTTCAATGCACTTATTAATATGCATTTCCAATAATTTTTTCCAAAAAGTTTCGGTACATTTGACCATTCAAGTTGCCTTCAATAATGTGGGGGCCTATGAGTTTCTTGCCAATTATTCCACACCACACGTTGACAATCCAAGGACGCTGATGTTCAACTTGACGAAGCCAGTGCGGATTTGTAACACTCCATGCATGTTATGTCGAGTAACCGTTCCATGGTTTGTAAAAGACGATTCGTCAGAGACAATTACGCAACGAAAAAAATTGGGGTTTTGTTGTATTTGTTCACGTGCTCATTGACAAAAAGTTACCCGATTTTGGAAATCAGCGCCATGAAGATCTTGGTGTAAGGTCACATGATATGGATGATACTTATGCCGTTTTAAAATACTCCAAACACTGGTGAGCGACAATCCGGAATCGCGAACTATTTCTCGTGTACTAACATGCGGATTATGAGCCACTGCTACCAATACAGCAATTTCATTATTTTCTCCAGTGACTGGTGCTCTACGGATCCTCTTTTTCGGTTGAACATTTCCATCAGTAATAAATTGTTTGATAGTACGGCCAAATGAAGCACGTGAACCAATCCTATCCGGAAAACGTTGAGCGTAAATAGCAACAGCATTTTCAAGTTTTCTACCAGCTTCTCCATAAACCAGAACCATTCCAATTTCCTCTGGCACAGTTAAACGCTCCATTCTAAAGTATTTTATCGTTTATTTTGCAATTAAGAAAATCATGAAGATAAGAAATAACACAAACGTTAAATGTGATTTACAAAACTGAATAAATTGTTTTGATGACGAATTTCGAGTATTTCCAATGAAAACGTGATGTTTTTTATTTCAAACGTATTGCAGAATCGAATGCGTGTGTTCTAAGAAGAAGAAATTGAAAAAATTGAATTTCGTCGAATACAACGCCATCTATCATGAACCGAACAAAATATTTCATTCAAATCATACGTACATTTAGTCGTAGAATCCGTATTTGCAATAAAAAATATGGCTTCCTATCTTAGTTTAAAAGTTACCCCCGCCCCACCTACAAAGCGGGGGGTGGGGGCCTATTTTTTTGCACTAATGTATTTCCCCCGCGGTATGATTAAATTTTGATTATGGACATTTTTTCCGTAGAGTGACTATTTTTCGAGATATTTGATCGTCTCAGTTTAAAAGAAACACCCGGTATATCAAAAATTACAAAAACCCATTTTTAATCTCGCCTGTTTTTGGACTAGGATATGTTTATTTGGGCTTTTGTTTACTTTTCATTATTTCATATTTAATTCCTTTAAAAAAATATATATAGTAAATAATGTTTAGTTCAAGATACTTTAGTCCCTTTCTATTATAACATAGTTATTTCGCCACAATTTTGGTTTAACAGTGTAATTACTAATACAAGTTCTGTATTAAAAATTTCTTTGAAATTGGATTTGTATATGCGTACACGGGATTTTTAGTGAGACAAACTTCACAATCGTTAAATAAAGTCAAAAAAATGTGAAAGAAACCAATGGGGTGAGGGAAGGGAATTAAGAGTTCTCTATTCTCGAAATAGTTCACCTTCCACATTAGGGAGTATTTTTTATGGTAGTGCAAATTGGTATTTAGAGTAGTGGGTATAACGTCTTTACTAACTCATCACGCTTAGCTCTCTGATGGGGAATAAATGAGACCACGGGGATGGAGGGGGAAGGTCGACAAACATTTCGTAACCAGTGAACCACTGGACAACCGATTTTTAATCGTGTGTAAACGTATTTATTTGGACATTTACCGATTTCGGACTTTAACCGTGTCATATAGAATAAACAAAATTAACCAAAAAAAAAACATCTACAGAACTTTTTGACTGAAATATTTTTGATATTCCCGGAGCCAACTGGTGTTTCCAGTCACTAATACCTTGATTCAAACAAATTGCATTGTATCCATTACATTCTATAGCCAACCATACAGCACAAAAGAACAAAATATTTCTTTTATTAATTCAAATTTCACACAATCATGTGTGTGCAGCAATTTGTCAGATGATTTATTATTATTAAAATTGATGTTTATGGTTTTTTGATATCTTATTTCTGATGAATATATTATTAAAAATTTAGAAACAAAAAACAAATATTAAAATATTCCTCACAAAAAACCTACAATCTTCAAAAATCGAAAAATTAGAATTTGTCAATGTTTTGTAATTTATTTAGATATATAGTGGGACTAATTCTAAAATGGCTGTATATAGACACTTCATAGGTGGCCGTTTTTGTACAACGATTAATAATAATTTATCGAATAAAGTGTTGTGATGGCGCCATTGTCATATATTTTTGTAGGACTACGCATACAGAGCGAACAAAGTGCAATCATCTTACTTATTACGTTTACTTATATTTACAAGCCAAACGCGAAAACCGCACAGACCCAAATAACGAACAAACGAAAAATCTCATGTAAATTACGTGATATGCGGTTCAATCTAAACTGATAGATAAAAGTCATTTTTTAATGTCTTGTTGTATAAATTGAATTTGTTAATATGATTATGAAACTAACAAGTTTATAATTCAATTATAAATTCAATATCATCATCATCATCATCAACATCATTGATTTTTAGAACGTGTGGTGGTTGTTGGTTCTTTTATATAATGATATTGTGCTATGTGGACATTATGGGATGAAGAATACAAAAGGCAACAACAACGGCGAGAAAAAATCTAAAATAAAAAAATCAAATTTGTCACCTTTTCTTGTTTTATTTTATTCTTTTTTTTTATTTTAAATAATTTAATTTATATATTTACATAATCATTTATATTAAAAGCATTTTTATAAATAAAAATAAAAAAAATATCAAGAAATAGTAAAGATTCTTTACAATGACTTATTATTTTTATACCTCACACATCGACTGTTTAGAGTGAGAATTTAAAACCTGAAAATATACTTAACATTTAAATTTTTGTTTCTTGTGTTTTCTTCTTACCAACTGGCTCGTTGTACCTATATACGTATGTATGTATGTAATAAGAAGACGGCCACAAGACGAAGCAGTTGGTGGAAAAAAAAATCTATTTTAGAAAAATCAGGTGACAATTTATTGGAAATGATGTAGCCATTTGGAATAGTATATGTTTTTTTAAACATGTTTTCTGGTGTTGTATTCGGGCTTAAGACGACGTGCAAGAAAAAAATTCTTCATTTCATGTATCCATGAGTCAGTGTGTGTATGTTACTTTCTTATATATCTATAAATTTATTTATTTAGTTTTTTTTTTTTTCAAATTGATCATTGAATTGCCGGAAATTAATTTTACACCAAATGACATCGTTATTAATTATGTAAAGTTATTTCAAATGATCGCATCCTTTTCAGAATTTAAAATCTTTAGTTTGAACCTGTATGCATGATCAGCATACATAATATAAATAAGCAGCTGTTTACCAATGTGATACATTTTAATAATACTGTTACGATTTCAGGCGTTCGATACGAGTTCGTAATGGATTTTGCAAATAAAACACTCAGCATTTAAAGTTACAAACTTTATTTATATCAACTTCTTCTACAAATTAGACAATGGTTACAATAGTTTTGTCTTTTAATAAACTTGTCAAGACTGGTGTAGAAAAAAATATCCCGTGGAAAAAAACTAAGCCTTGCTTCCGCGAACCATGGTATAACAAGCAATTAAAGGACATAGAGACACGCCGTAATAAACTACACTCCCTATATATAAAATACACGGTTCGAAATATTATCATGAATATTAAACTGGTTCCTGTATAATAATTATATTCTGCAGATCGAGGAAGATTTAACTTGTACTCCAAAAAAGTTTTGGAATTTTATCAATATGAAAAGAAAGACCGTTGGGTTCCCTTTACCTATATACGTACCTAGATGCCTCTGCAAGTCATTCTTCGGAAATCTGCAATTCATTTGCCAATTTTTTTGAATCCGTTTACGAATCGCTATCCATCGATCCAGCAGTTAATTCCATCGATCCAGCAGTGCAACCCAATTTGCAACCCAATTACGGTTCACCGAAGATGACGTTCATGACAGCTTGTCTCAAATTGATGTTAATAAGGGTGCTGGGCATGATGGATTTCCGCCGATTCTTATTAAGAATTGTGCTGCTAGTCTAGCTGCTCCCATCTCCTTTATTTTTAACGAAAGCATTCGAACTCAAATTTTTCCAGATCCCTGGAAAATTTCGTATATACATCCAATTTTCAAGTGCGTTAAAAGAAGTGGTATCTGTAATTATCGTGGGATAGTTATTCTCTCCGCCATTCCAAAACTGTTTGAGCTTATAGTACAAAGGTTTTTATTTTTCCATGTTAAAACGGTTATTTCACACGCACAACATGGTTTTTTCGCCGGGAGATCCACCGTTACCAATTTGATGACATTTTGCAGACACTTATTCAGCAGTATTGATTTGAAAGTGCAACGGGATGTTATTTATACCGACTTTTTTAAAGCGTTCGATAAAATTAATCATTTAATTATAATCAAACAGCTACAGCGATTGAATTGTCAAGCCATCCCTACTAAGTGGTTGCTGTTCTACCTCTCAGATAGATGGCAGTTGGTTAAAATTGGTGAATCATCTTCTCGTCTATTTCGGGTTACTTCTGGAGTGCCACAAGGTAGCCACATTGGGCCACTTCTATTTTCAATATTCGTCAACGACGTGGTTAACTGTTTTGTCTCTGCAGATTGCCTGCTTTACGCAGATGATATGAAAATATTTGCACGAATATCAAATGTATCCGACTGTATAAATTTCCAAGCGGATTTAAACAGATTTTGTGATTGGTCGGTTGAAAACAAACTGTTGCTGAACGTGAGTGAATGTAAGGCAATGTCTTTCTTGCGTACCCGCTTTCCGATTATACATCAGTATTCGCTTTATAATGAAGAAGTAGTTAGAGTTAAGTTCATCTCCGATTTGGGTGTTATTTTCACTCGAGATCTCACATTTACAAGGCACATTGATTCGAAAATAAGCCGAGCATATATGATGCTGGGTTTTATTAAACGGAATTGTAAGGATTTCTGTGATCCGATAACCTTGAAATCTCTATTTGTCTCATTTGTTCGATCAATTTTGGAGTATGCCTCACAAATTTGGTCACCTTTTTACCGATGCCATTCCGAGAGAATTGAGAGTGTTCAAAAACAGTATCTTATCTACGCGCTTAAAGGTTTACCTTCAATGCGGGCACATGATCACGAACTTCCGCCTTATCGCGATCGTTGTGCTCTGCGTGCCTGCGTTCAAAATTGCTCACGATGATATACGTATGAATCGCTGTTCGAGATTATTCCATTTATTGTGTCTGCCGATGTATACATATACATTATTGCAATTGTAAATCATTTGCCTGTAAATATATTAGCGAACATTTCAAGTCATCAACTCCCCTGTCTTGATGTTTAGCACCATTGTAACACTCAAGTGAAATATGTCACAAAAAAAAATCCCAAATTTTTTGCAAGCAATAAACGTTGCACAATCAATAGGTTTTTGTCAATCTTTTGAATTTTGAAGAATAGATTTCTATAATTTTAATCTTGTAAGAATAAACCCTGTGTATGTGTCTCTAAGAAGATGACTTTTGATATTAGCATATTTGCCTTCTTTTTATAGTTTCGTAGTATGATTTTTTATTTCATATTATAATAAATAAGTTTTGTGTATTTGATCTATTAATCTGAAAATCTAAAATTTTATTTTTATTTCAAATCAATCCTTATATTTTTTTAAATATCTCTGCAACATTTGTTGCATGCAGCAAATGTGGGGTTTTTGGGACGTATTTCACACGTGCAAAATTTGCTGAAACATTTGTACGTATTTCACACGCATGTTGTTACCAGTATTTTCCGCATGATGACTATCGATTTCGTTTACCATTGGTTTCGTTATTTCCATATACCCTTCTATGTGAAATGCCTTCTAAATCCAATTTCTAATCAGTAATGAATATTTAGAATAATAATTGTTGTTTTTTTAATCATATTTATCTATTACAACCGATTTACAAATCATCTAATAATGAATCTTTCATAATCCTTCACAGTTTTATTACATCAAGTGGTTTCTTCCTTCACAGCCGTCCTACTGGGTTTATACCATCTAACATCTATCTACTGTTCCAATCCATTTTCAGATCTCTATGGAGGTTGTAATTTATTATGCGAAACGGTGCATTAACTATTCTACTTAGGACTTGGCTTTGAAATAATTGGATGATATTAACAATGGTTTTCTTTGTACAGCCCAAGCGCTGAATACAGCAGGTCCACACAGGTTGTAGAATTGTTGGTACAGTAGCAATTTACTTTGTAAAGTTACCTTAAAATTTTTTCGGCTGTCTCTGTGTACACCTAGGTAATATCTAGGCAACCGCGTCTACGTCGCGGAAGGTCGTACTGCTTCGACCGTAGCAAGGTATTACCGGGGACCAAATACCAATGGTATAACTTGGCAAAAATAATCTGATTCATTGCTACACAAATACGGAATGTAATACCCCAGGTGGTACGGCAGCATAGATTCTGCCAAATCCACACACTTCGGAGGCTCGTCTTTCAGTGCGAGAAGGAAAGCGGTGAACTCCGTGAACAATTAAGAGAGATACAGAGATTTATATCTTCATTGAAAGAAGAATCTATGATTTAAAAAAAAACAACGAAGAACTCAAATTCAGGTGAAATACGTGCAACACTTGGGAAAAAATTTTAAAACTCAACACTCACCAGAAATGACAAAAATTTTACAAGATGTTCTACGATAATAGCTATACTCGTATTAGGTGTACCTATGACTTGAATTTTACAGAGTTTATCTTCGAGCTTAAAATTATATTTAACCCTTAACAGGTCAACATCGCCGATTTTAACGAAAATTCACCAAACGGTGGCTCTCGATGGGATTAACAATTTCAGTTAAAAGGTTTATGTCTTTATTTTTACCAGTTTTCAGGAAAATCCTTTTTGTTTTGTGTGTCATATATTACACAAAGTCCGGTAAGACGAAAAAAAAATAATTTCAAAATCAGCACAAAAATGTTTATTCAATTCTGGTTTTATTAAAATAATATAAACAAAATTTAACACAATAATTCTTATTTTTAAAAATCACATATTTATCACAACGGTCATGATATTCGAATTTAAGTCATTTTTAAAATAATTATATTTAAATTCATTAAATAAAATAGTATATAATAAAAAAATATTAATCTATTTATGGAAATCATAGAAGCAATTTCGTGATCTATTGATACAAAGGCGTACGTCGCATTTTGTGCACTTAACAAAACCCTGGCTACTACATTGAGACATTTTACATCTCGTTCGCATTTTACATCCCAAATTGGGAAATGCTTTACATTATCAACCATTACCTATAAAAGATAGGTATGTTTTGTGCCGAAGACATTGCTTCTTGTATGATTTTATTCCCTACATCAAAATTCCAATAAAGCTCTGTGTTTGGCAGTTGGTGAATTGAAGATAGCACACAAACGCCAACAAATATTTTAAAATTTTCCTTCTTCAGAACAAAAGGGTTAGACACTTTTGTTTGCGTGGAATT
This sequence comes from Nephrotoma flavescens, assembly GCA_932526605.1. Classification (NCBI taxonomy): domain Eukaryota; kingdom Metazoa; phylum Arthropoda; class Insecta; order Diptera; family Tipulidae; genus Nephrotoma; species Nephrotoma flavescens. Next base: position 188,903,075 of record OW052222.1, on the reverse strand, counting down.
TATATTTGTCTGTTCTACAATGAGGTCCAGTACTTCATCGTCAAAGTATAAGCTAAACATCGATAAGGGAGATTCATTATTTGTAATTCTTTGAGGTATTGAGGTATCTCCGATAAAATTGCTTAATCGCGATAAATTAATCAGCGCATTTTTCCAAATTAACTTCTTAGATTTTTCTCGGAATTGTTTAATTTCATCGCCTTCGTATGGTTGATTGCATTTAAGAGTCTCTTCATGTTCGCTCTTCTCTTCTATTTCCGTATTTTCGAAAATAATGTCCCCTTCGATGTTGCTTTCACTAGCGAAAATTACGGGTATATTTTGTATATCTAATTCCTCGATAACAGAATTGTTGAGTTTGTGGCTGTTTGGCTGAGTGTTTAAATCATTATGTTGGGGGAATATTTCATCTTCATCATCGTCTTTCAGCTCATCTTTACTACTGTCAGGCGATTCCTGTATTATTTTTTCAATCTCTTCAAGAGATAAATATTTCGGCCTCGGCATGTCACTGTAATAAATAAAAAGTTTTCCAAATAATTTTACTTTATGGAAAATTGACAAAGAAATATCCCACTAAACTAAAATTGAGTATATATGATACATATTTCAAAAATATCCTTAACGGATTTTGTGTTATATATGATACATAAAATTTACTTACGAATTATTTGCAATTTAAATAGATGAAACAATCCAAATCATATGTTTACACTAAAAGCTGTTAATTATTACTTTAATTTTATTGTAATTTTAAAATGGTAACGATTTTTTACTATACAACTCGAATCTTAATTCGCACAAACATCTGAAGTAACGTCTTCGAATTTTCACCAAAATAATGAATAGGTTATGTCAAAGTAACCCTAGAAACGAAAAAAGACAACGAATTTGTTTATAAAGCAGAATACATGCTGAAATGATAATATTTGAATAAAACAGATATGTAACATATATGGTACAAATACCTTCTAAGGGTTAAAATAGAAATATTTTAACGGTATTTTATGGTTTTCACAGGATCGAACGCAAGGTTTCAGAACATCGAAGGACAAATCTAGGGGAGTTACATGAATTCCCAGAATAGAGAAGTGTACGATGGCAACAGATAAACAGCACATTCGGCAACAAGGAAGAAATGCTTCTAATTGGTACAAATGTTTTAGAAGTGATGATTTCGATCTTAGTGAAGAGCCGTGCCCTGGACAGCCTCGTAAGTTTGAAGAAGCCGAATTGCAAGCTCTACTAAATGACGACTCAACGCAAATGCAACAAGAAGTTGCAGCTCAGCTATGGAGTCACCCAAACAGCTATTTCCAAGCGTTTATTGCACTAAATGGGCAAAATCAAAAACTTGGAGGGTTGGTCCCACATACGTTGACCAAACACAGCCTAGGTCAACGTAAGAAAAACACGTGCCTTTCACTGCTTGCCCGGCCGCAAAAACAAAATTCTTGTGAAAAATTGTGATGGTTGATGAAAAGAATGTACATATTTTACAAGAATCCCGAAAGTTGTGGGTAGTTCCCGGACACCCCAGTACATCGCCGCTTGGGATGAGAATTTCTCCCGCACGTGGCATATTGCGGCTAACTAAATATGACATTTATATTTAGTTTTCGGAAATAATTGTTACAACTCCCTGGTCAAACCATTTATTTTTTAACTGTTTCGATTTCAAATTTTTAATTTCTTTGTCATTGTTTGAAAAATAAATTTTACTGATTGCATTGTCATCTATGTTGTATCATTGGTATTACATTGGGGCATTATTGCTGTGTATTGGTTGGGCATTAATATTTTGTATTGCGTAAACGTCGAATGATTTTGAGAGTGAGACCAATGTCTACCCCTATGCGTGTGTACGAGCGACTTAATATAGAGGAATATTTTTGTTGTGCTTTCTTATTTTGGTGCGTGCAGCTGAAGCTGGTGAGAGAGAAAGTATGCAAGTGACTCGCGCGGAAACACAACAAAAATATTCTTCTATATATTTTTTGATGTGGTGCGAGAGTTTTTTTTGTTGGAAAGTCTCGTTTTGGTTGTATAATAAAAAAGTCGAGTTGGTAAGGTGATAAAATAAAGTCGACGAAAACTAAAACATTTAAAGGACATAAAATCTTAAAAGTTTGAAGTTTAATTTGTAAGTTTCTTTTTTATTGGAAAATTCATGACAAAATTTATAGTATGTATCAGAAAATACATAACAGTGTTCTGTTATTTGTTAATACAAAATAAAAACTTGTTTTTATGAAGAAAGAGGAGAATAAAAAAGAGTTCAAGTGCTAATTTTCCGTGGTTCGTTCATTTCTAAAGAGAAGAAAATGCTGTATATTTTGAGAAAATAATAAAGTTTCTAAAAATACTAAGATCAGTGAGGACAAATCTCTATGTATATAAATATACGAAAAGTGAAAATCCCAAAACGAAAAGGAATACATTAACAACGGTACTATATCACCGGGCATCCCGCATTTTTCGACAGGTGTGGCATTTTTATAAAACGAGCACCGCAATTTAAAGCAAGCACCGCAAGTTGCGAGCGCAGAATTTTTCACTTTTTTGGTGCGCCGAAATCTGCAGGTGGCCAGCCGAAGCCATTTGTAATTTCTTTAGGATATCGGTAAAAACGGTAACATACAGATGGCCAGTCGAGGGCATTTATAATTTTTTTTTTTTTTTGGAATTTTTCAGCGAGCCAAGGCCCAATAACACAGGTGGCCAACCAGCCATTTGTAAAATGTTTCGAGTTTTTCTGCGGTTAATGCGGGAAGACGCCCAACGCTGGAGAATATACGGGTTCTCAACCGAGGCCAGTCGTTTTCATGAATCAAAGGCGAGAGTACGCCCAACATTCCAGTCGGAACCCACCCGGGACTTACGGTAAATTTTTTTTTATTCAATTTTTTTGATTTTCCATTTTTCGATTTTTTTTTTCTTATTTTCAAATTTTTTTGTTCAATTGTTTTCAAATTTTATTATTTCGATTTTACTTTGTAATCGAGAATCGGTTAAGTCCGTTGTGCGCGCCACAGTGTCACGCTGGGTTTCATTTTCAAAATCATTGTACGTTGGGCGGCCATATTGTGTGTTAGATTTATTTCATCTTTGGTTTTCGCGACTATTTTTATGGTTTTTTTCTTTGAACGATTGTTGCTTTTGCTTTGATTTTTGAATAAAATTCCGTACGGCGGATGTATCTTGGCATTCGGCTTTATTTTTATCTTTTCTTTTTTTTTCCTTTTTTTATTTTTTTTGGGGGGGGGGGGGGGGCACTCCGGTAGTTTCAAGCTGTCGAAGTGTGTATTGTGGGAGTTTCGCTGGAGGTCTCTCCGGGTGAAGAAAGACCTAGTCTGTTGAGGAGACGTCCCTACCCTCTTATGCAGCTTCGTTTTTGCTGGGCATCGGCCTTTCGGTGTCGATGGGTCATCCGGGGGGTGGGGTTCTCTTCAGCAGACTAGGTACTTGGCACTCGAGGAGATCCTGCCGCCGTCGGATGGACGGTTATCATTAATTTTATTAATTAGGTTCGTCAAGTTTCGTTCAACGAATTCTGGTGCTTTTAATTTAATTTCAGTTATGTTTTAATTGCAAGCCTCTATTATCGCACGACCCATGCCATTACCCTGAGATCTAGTTGACAAAACATCACCGTGTGAGGGGCCTTTGCGTACTTAATTGAAAACTGCGGGTTGGCTAAGAGCCATCCGTAACAAATTTTACCCCAATGTTACAAAGACTGTGATGAATCTGATATGGTAATCTGGAACTTTTGATAAGGGTTCATAACTTAATTGTTTTTATTAGAGATGGTTGTTGTTCTGCCGCTCAACCCGCTTGTTATGTGTGTGGGTGACGATTGACGAATTCTTGTTGAATAAACGTCTCGCCACTGCCGAACAAATTGCCTATCAACCCAATAGCCGAGATCGTAACACTACCCCTCACCTAAGCCTGTTCGTCCCGAACAGGATCCAAACTTCCTTCTCTGTAGAATAGATCGTGTAACGCAAACCAATTCCAGTTCATCTTCGTTATTGCCTCTCGATGTCATCTTACCTTGCCGTTACTCTTCATGGTAAACTCTATCTCAACCGTATTCTTGACGACAACGTATCAATGCCGATACTGTTTTCTTTGCAAATAGACAACGCCCCAATTGCCAACGCTCTCTTTCTACCCGCATTGCATATAAGTGATCTTTTTCGTCTTTGTCTGTGCCTCTCGAATTTTAGGGACTTAGGGTATAGTCTGTTTAATCTCTCATCGCTCTCGCACCTCATAATTTCTGGCTATTTCTTGACCTCTTTCATAGCCCATCTATGATGCCGATCATTCTTCCTCCGCCAATTTGGCGGATATGTTCTACAAATCTCACTTTCGTCCACGGTTCTCTACAAAACTTATATGGCCCACGCTGGATAGCCTTAACAATCACAACTGGTTGACCTTCTGCAATGTCAACTCGCTTTAGCCGGTATCGCTTCCATAGACACATCCCAATGTTCCATTCAACGGAACTCCATCCGATCGTAAGATGACCGCTCAACAATCTCATATTGATCTGGCCATACCAAGTATCCAGCATTGATCTGGATACTTACTGACATGATCCTCGCGTTGCAATCCATGTTTGATTTTCACGTTAACCTCAACACTTTCCGCATCTACAGCACCACTTTCTTCAAGTTTACCGTCGTTCTCTGTTGCATAAGCAATCCTAAGCGTCGATTCTGCATCTGGGTTAGAATCCCAAGTTCAAAGTATGTAGTTGGAATCAATCATCTTGAACTGTGGCAATATCCCGGTTGAATTGTTCATCATTTTCGGGCTGGCTCTCCATGCCTGCTATCACCTTGCCAATACTCGATTCCACAAAGCCCAATGGTTCCTCCCCATTGGTCGGAAGGAATCTTTAGGCTTTGTGGAATCGAGTGTGTCATTCTCAACATATATTCCCCACTGTTATGTGAATGCTAGAACATTTTTGTTTGCAAAATACTATGTCTACCTTGATGCAGCTTCTTTTCGATTCTTTCTCTACCTCCTTTGATTTCTTTAAAAACTTGTTCGGGTAAAAACAGCAAATAACTACGCTATATCCATTTTTTCAAATGGTTCGAGAAATATTTCAACAACTTCACACACCGTCAAATATTCTAGACTTAAATCTTCTAATATTCACAACCCACCACTGTCGCCAATTGTTACGAATTGGTCCTGTCAATTCCGGTTCATAGCACTGGATTGTGCAAATCGTTACAGAATTTGACAGTTACAACAACAATTCTCGTAGTTTACACACTTACACATAAATACCAAAAATAATTTCCAAATATTTCCCTAATATTTACGCCACTAGTTTACTAACCCTAAATCACCACAACAAATAATTTTCACGATTATTTTTTAATTCACAATAAACCATTTACAATTTTTAATTGTATCATTATTTTCACTTTACACCACTTATTACTTTCCAGCTATTTCGGAATCTCCCAAATGCCACACAAGTGGTACTATTCTGGCTTTCCCTGGGAATTGGGAATTTTTATAGGGAAAATTAATTCAAAATATATCTTTGATCCAAAAATATTTACACTCAACTAATTCCAACAGTAGGCCAGAAATTGTATAATTTACACAAAAATGCTATGAAAATATTTTTCCCAATTCCTAATTCCCAGGGAAAGCCAGAATAGTGCCACAGGGCACATGTTGTTCCAACAGGACAGTGCCAAATGCATTACTGCTAGAGAAACCATGGAAATGTTACGAGAAATATTTCCACAACAGTTAATTTCGAAATCTGGTGATGTTAATTTTGTTTTTTGTTTTATGTCGATTTACATGTCGATAGCTAATAAAATTTTAGGAAGGTACTCGGAATTTGAAGTTGCTAGCTCACTTAAAAAAATATTTAAGTTATAATTAAAATCGAAAAAAATCCAGCCACACGCATGTGCTCAACTGAGGGTTGATTCAAATTCCGGCTTGGCCCCGGAAAATATTGGGTATACTTGGCCCCGGAAAATATTGGGTATACAAATAAGTCTCCGCAGTTCAATAAAGATGGGGCCACCAGTAAGCCAGGGTTAAATTTTCCCGATTTATAACGTTATATCCTACGGCTGGACATCTGTCGCAACAACATTACTTTTGAATTACTTATATAATTTAAAGAAATCTGCAGGTGAGGCACATCGATTACTTGTAGAAGCGTATGGTAGGGCTGCTTTATGTGACAGAAGATGTCGAGAGTGGTTTCAAAAGTTTTAGAACGGTGAATTTGATGTCGCAGTAAAAGAACCTAGCGGAAGGGTCGAAAGTGTAGCAACGATAAACTACTTCAGATATGACAAAATTATTCTCCTGCATGATAATGGTCATCCACACGTTGCTACAGCGGTCAAAACCATATTTGGAAACACTCAATTGGGAAGTTGTACCCGCCGTATTCACCAGACATTGCCTCGTCCGATTGCCACTTGTTTCGATCGATGACGCATGGTCTGGCTTAGCAGCACTTCATATCATATGAAAAATGTGCTAAGCATTCTGTTGATCCGGATGCTGCCTACCGTTCTTTCACAATAAATGCCCAATTTTTGATAAAAATAGGCGAAGACTTATTTGTCTATCGTTGGGTAATATTTTGACGTGAGTCCAATCAGGCTGAATTGTAGTGGCCTTGAATTTGCTTGGTTATTTACTGAAATATTGGTAAAATCAGTAAACGTGCAGAAAATGCTTTCAGGCCACATTTAGTACTCTGTCTCTCAAAAAATTAGTATTTTAATTCCTTGCCAATATTATTCCTATCTTTTTATCGGGTCCTATCTTTTTTTTCTTTATACGAAGTCCATTATTACCTGTTGAATTCCTGTGTTCAGAAGGCCTTTATAATTTATCGCACCAGCTAGCTAATGATCATCATATATTTTTACCGGCAACACTGCTACACTGCCACCAATAAAATATCACCATATACATGATTAATTAGCTCTTATATTTTTATACGTTGACGGTGCGCGTTTCTCAAACTCCTTGTAATTTTTTGGTGGTTGCTTATTGATTTGTTTGTATGTTTTCGCTTTTCTTCAACTTTTCTTGTACATAACGTATTTTCAATTTTTGTGTGTTTTGTTTTTGGTTTATTTCGTTTAATGAATTATTATCAGAATGATGGTCATAATGATTACCATTTTGTCATCAAAAACCGCATAACGTGATCATGTTCTTGTTTTTTAAAAGATTTTTTTTTGCACAACGTTTATTTTGGACATTTGATAATTCTGTTATATTCCTTTTCTTTTATTTATTTATTTATTTAATTTTGTTTTTTTTTTTTAATTTGAAATGTTGTTTTATTAACTAGTTCTCTTAAAAACACAAAAAATATCACAAAGATTTGTTAATTGCTTTGCTTTTGTTGCGGTTTAAGTAATTGTCTGAATTTTTTGTACGGTTGGTCTCGAAAATTTGAGTTTTTAACAAAAAAAAAAAAAAAAATCTGTTTATTTTTCATGTCGGATTGGTTTGTGTGTGGATATTTTATAGATTTAGATAAATATTTTAAATTTCTCAATGACCAAATTACGTATTTGTGTGTGCTTTTTGAATAACTTTTAAAAGTTTTGCTTGTCGCGATTTTCATTTATATCGACTTACCCCCCGATTCTGGCGATAAGACTACTAAGACTATCTTAGCTAAGACTTTCTTGTTAAGACTTTATTTTTTAAGACTAAAGTCTTCATTGAAATTCTGAAGACAGTAGTCTTACATAATATATTAGAAACTCTCCAAAGACTTTTGTAGAGCTGTCGAAACCAAATTTTTATCATATTGTTTCAAATTTATGAACAAAAAGCGACAGTTCAATTCGAAATTGTTAAAAAAAACTCCAATTTATGTTATATATATGCTAAGAAAGTACATAATATTGTATTTTGAATAAATTTTCCGGTTTTTATAGTCAAATACATATAATTATTGTTTTTGTTTAAATGTCAAAATTATGATTCCTAAGACCACCTATTTCGTTGATATTAACGAAGACAATTTTTTAAGACTACTGACAGATAAGGCTAAATGCAGAATACGAATTTAAAATATCTAGTCTTCGTTAAGACAAAAGTTTTCGCTAAGACTGAAAATACGTCTGTGACTGTACGTTAGAATCGGGGGGTTAGATTTGGCGTTCGTCCACGATCATAATTGAAAATGTTTCATTCATAATACATATATGTTAAAACCGTAACGCATACGATACAAAATATTTTGTGGCAGTTCAAGTTCACTTGGAATAAATTTATTTAAATTTCTGTAAATGATACATCGAACCGCACAAATAATGATTACACCGCATTTAAAATATAATAATTAATTGTCACACGAAGAAATGGAAACTCATAAAATTGGCTCATATTTACAATAATTAAGTACGTTAAAGTACTGTGGATTGTGTGGTTAAATATGTTTGTGGTTGTTGAGAGTGTCGTCTCTACTCAAAATAATATATAAGATTAACAAAATGATGATTCAATTCGATTATTTGAAATAAATCAGTCTGGGGCAGTTACTTACCGGTTTGACCAAAGACATTGTCACATTATGTTATAAACCGTCTGACTCTTAATATAATACACAAGTCTTTAATAATTTACAATATTTTTTATTGAGAAGGCTGGAATCCAACTAGGGTTCCGCACTCAACGACAAAAGAGCACCATGGTTCAATCAGTAAATAATCCGTCAGAGTTCGCACGTGCACACTGCAATTGTGACAAATTGAACCAGTACATGGATCAACGACGTCAATTGATTTAAAACATCGAGAGGGAATTAAAAACTTAGGATCTGATCATTGTAATAGCGTTACAATGATCATCGTTAGCCTCTAACTTCCTATGCTCTATAAATCATGTAGCAGCCATAACTCCCCAGTTAACAAATTTAATCCAGACAAATTCTGAATACGATCTGGTTCTGAATTATCTTAGCCAGAAGGTTGAGACAGAAGCAGCCATGCATAAAGCCGGAATTACTAATAACCGCACCGTTGGTGATATAATTCGAATTCCTGATCTGATAAAATCTCTCCCTTCTTTCGACGGGAATATAGAAAACAGAAGACGGCATGGCTGAAAACACCAGAAGAAACACTGTTTTTGTTCGAATAATTAGCTCCACAATCGCAATTCAAATTGTATATCCAAGCGATCAACATAAGATCAAAGGGAAGGCAAAGGATATAATATGCCTTGCAGGTGACTCTAAATCATTTCAAGAAATAAAAAAATCTGCGGAAAATGGTGAGTGAGCCTTACCACATAGTTATGCAGAATTAAAGAGTAACCATTCAACCGGGTCTTTACAAAGCCAATAATCAGCTATGAGGGGGTTTCTTGTCGACTTCTTGTCGATAACGTCAACTACTCGACAACTATTTGTAATTCACGACACTATAGTGATTGAATGGTTTACATATTTTGAACTTTAATTTTCGGAGATTTTACTTAATGGTAAATTATTTTTAAAATATAGTGATTGATAATACACGGAAAAAAACTGGTTACAACGAAGAAAAAACTGAATAATTTACAATAAGAAAAATGAGCACTTGATTTTCAGCTAAGACAACTTTTTCATAATACAAACTTCTAATTTATTCATTTGATGTTTTTATTTAAGTATTAAAATAATATTTTTTTTATTGTTGAAATAAATTCACTTTCTTAAAGCAAGAAAATATTATTTTGTAGAGCTAATCGCTCTTCTTAATTTTTAATATAATATTTCTTCATTAAAGATAACAAATTCTTGTTTTAAGGTAACCGTATCTCAAAATGCAATAAATTTAGGCTTGTTTTAAGAAATATTACATATAATTGTATAATCGAAATTTCTTTAGTTAAGAGTCATTTTCTAATAATTAAAATGCATTTTCTGTCAGATATCTTTCTTTTCTTGATAGAAGAACGAATTTATAAGTTGTAGAGAAAAAATTGCTTCTTTTTCTAGATTGCAGAAAGTAACTTCTTGCAAGCTTTAATAGTATTTTTTGTTTCCATATCTATTTTTCCTGTTTATTTGAGCAACATTTTATATATAATTTCCAATATAATTACAATATAAATTTATTTTATAATTTTTATTTTATTTTATTATAAGAAAAATAAAGATCCAATTTAATATTAATTAGCAATGTCATAAATATTACAATAATAAAATACAAATATTATTAAACAGAAAACATAAATTTGCTTCAATATTTTGGATCTGTTTCGAAGTGTATGAAAAGCTAAAGGTTTTAAGTGTATGACGTAATTCACCTAATTCACCTAATTTTAAATTTATTTTTCAAATAGCCGATCTTCCGGAGCTTAAATTAGTGGTTTTTATGCTTGTTGTATAAGCCTGTTGGTTTTTTACCCCTGAAAATAAGACAATAATTAGAAATTACTTTTAAATATAATTCATTCTTATTTACTTTTTTTTTTCAGGAAAAAAATGCTCGATATCACTTCAATCACACAATTTTTTTAAATAAATCAGCTAATACAGGGGTTTCGACCAATATATCCACAACTGTAGATACTAGTACATTGCAAGTCTTTTCGCTGAGCGGCGGTGGAGTTGCTGCTTTAAAAATATTTAAGATTTTGAACCCTTTGGTTGATTCGAGAAACTGTTCAAAATTCTGTGAAATAAAATCAAAATCAATAGTAGCGTTACTTACTCTATGTTAGACAGTTCTAACAAATTCTGCTGATGACATGGATGGAGAAGAAGGGGTTGATTGATGATGTGTCTAGACAACGATGAAATAACAGAACCAGTTAATGTTGCTATTTAAAGTTAGCATTTTTGTCAGCAATTTCTCTAATTAAAAAATTAAAATACAACTATAAAATCATTATGCACAAATAACTCACATAAAACACACAAAATAGAGCGATCACTTGTTAATTCAAAATAAAAATATATTTAATACATATGTAACTTACATTCAATTACTTAATTCTACTATTATTTTTCAAAGGCCACTTTAAAAAAATTTTATTTGACAATCTCTTTTGATACACGTTGTTAATATTGAACTGTTCACAAAATAATGAATATTACTTATTTTATATATTCTCAAATGTTTCATTCGTTTTCTTGTTTTAAAAAATATGGAGTATGCACTGAAAAATCCTTTTCTATAATTAAAGGTATTCTCTCAGCTTGAGACATACATATTAAACCAAGAAATATTATGTTGAAGTTTATAAAATTACTTTTTGGTGATAAGAAAATTTTTTCTTGAAATAACGTAGAAAAAAATATAAAGTATTTGAAATTTTTAACTTGATTAAGGAAAACTGAGAATGACTAAAGATTAATTATTTCTTCAATCAAGATCACTTTTTTGAAATTCTAGAATTCATTAGTTTATCAGAAAGAGAAATTACTTTTTTACAATATTATCAAGAAACTTTTTCTAGTTTAAAATGTGATATTTCAATAAAATATATGTTTTGTTTTAAGAAAAGGTTAAATTTCTCGTTTTAAGAAAAAATAAGATTAAATTAAAAGTATTTCTCTTCAAACTAAATTTTTTCTGTTATTATGAAGAATTTATGGCAACGATAAATGCAAGAAAAATAATTCTCAAGATAGAATTTAATGTTAAAATTTCCGTCAAGAAATAATTCTCTTCATAAGAAAACTATTTTTATAACTAGAAAAACTGGTATGGACATAGAAATGTGGTTTTTAAAGTAAGCAAAAATATTTTTTATTAAATAAAGAAAAAGTTTTCTTTAACATAGTAAGCTTATTTTTTCCGTGTAGCTATATACTGTATATGTCGTTGGAACCAGTTTAAAACTTCTTCGGACATAAGATGGGATGTTGAGCGAGCAACGGGAAAACAAATTTCAGCTTAGTGAGAAAAAGACTTGTTAAAGCTGGTTTGAGAGCACTTAAACCAGTTCAGAAGGCTGATTTCACATTACTAGTGAAAAAAAAAGTTTGCTATGTGCCCAAGAGCATATTTCTTAGACTCCAGAGATGTGGAATGATGTGATTTTGTCCGATGAATCAAAATTCAAGCTGCATGTTAGAGATGGAAGAATTTTCGTAGGAAGAAAACCGGCCGAGAAGTTTAGCAACGGATGTCTTTTAAGACTTCCACCGACAAATGAAGGAGTTATGGTCAGGGGATAATTTTCTGGAAACGAAACCGATCGATTATGCTTCCTTAGTTCCGGCACTACAGCAGCATTTTATCTGCAGGTCCTACACAACGAGACTTGCAAACAGAAGAACGCTCCGTGCCATACCGCCAAAGTCGTGAGTTATTAATTTTGAATTGTAGATAAAAAAAATTGGCTTTCAGATAAACATAAATAATTTGTTCAACACTTGTTTTTTTCTTATCTCTTCATTTAAAGGTAAAAAAGTACTTCGAAGAAACAAGTATCGCTGTGTTGAGCTTTCCCCCGTATAGTCCAGACTTAAATCTCATTGAAAATATTGGCCTATAATGAAGTTAGAAGTAGCAAGAAAGCGCCCAGAATCGTGTTAAGCTTTAAAAAGTTTGTTGAGGACGATTTGGGAATCCATACCTCCTACGACTTTGAATAATGTATCAAATTCAATGAATCGGAGGTGTATCGCTGTAATAAAAGCAATTTATTCCAAAACTTTAACTCCAATCAACGTATTTTGAATATTTTGGCATTTTTCGGCGTTTTGCCTGTAAATTGCAGGTATTTTTTTTCAAAATTCATGTATTGAAACAATAAGCCAATTGCTTCCAAAAGTTTTATAATTTTAGCAAAAAAGACTCCAATTCGCAATAAAATATGTTTGCCAATATTTTCTGCCTATTTTGGATAAGCTAATTACGAATTATAAATCTTCAAACTAAAAAAGTATTTTAATTATTTAAGATTCAAATTTAATTGTTTTGTCTATATCCAGGTTTGGAGCAACTTTTCTTGAAAGGCTTGCTATGTCCATAGCATTGGGGTGTATATCCTCAATTTTTGGAAATACTAGCTTTAAGCAAACACAAGTAATGTTTAATAAAATAATATTATAAAAAAAATATAAAATCCATTTATTTAAGCAAATAAATATTGCCTTAATTTTTTTTCATTGCACTGGACCCGACTTTTTTATTTTTTATTGGTTCTTCACTCTGAATTGGATGTGAATGATGCCCGCCATTAGACACATGAAACACCATTCCTGCTTTCAATTACATTCTTATAAAACACCAGATCAACCGGTGACATGTCAGATAAGTCGTTTAGTTTCAGTGAAAAGATTTTTCCACTAAGGCAGAATTGTGGGTAAACCGGTATCATATTTTCACAGAAATAAATTCGCTATCATAACCACAGTAATACTTTATTTAAGGTGACCCTTCTCATAAATTAAATGTTTAGACTTTGCATGTTGTATTTGGCTGTAGTTCAACTTAGAGGCTGCGTTATGGCAGTCCTTGTAATCCAAAAATTTCATTTGTTTCGCGCACTTTTCTCTTCCCTCTAGTAATTCGACAAATTCTTTTAGCAGGCCAAGTCAATGTCTTGGATATTGCTGTGGCCGGCCTCCGAAAATGTCTGTTCAATCCAGTTCAGAGCAGGCGATGAACTTATATTTAAAAATTGCTTTAGAGCAAAGGTCACAATTTTGCAGCACACAGCTGACCAAAAAATGACCGTTTGTACTTCCGGATGAGAATTAATATACTTTGCCAACATTTTTATAAGCAACATTTGCCAACATTTTTATATTTTTTATTGAACGTATCTGTATTTCCATGTTTTGATGTTGCACTCAGGAAATTTAATATTAAATATTTAAAACATCTTGCCGATGTTGAGAGAAGCATCCAAATATTTGCTCGTAGTTGCACTTCGGCAATAGTGGGACTCGATTATCGGAAATTAATTTATGTGCGGACAAATTTAAAGTATATCCTCATTTGAAACACATTTTTTTTAACTTTCCTTTTAATGATGTTTTAGCCACAACATGTTATGATTAAAAAAGTAATATATGCGACCCTTATTTATATTTAGGGTGTTGAAAAAAAAATCCTGGCAAACTTGGATTCGTTTGTTTGGCTCAGTTTCGAAAAAATACAAAAAACTGTTAACTCTTCTGCTTTGAGGAGCATCAGTTCTCTCGCTTCCTCAAAATTATCATAATTTAAATTACTGGAAACAAATTAATGAAAAAAGGATTAAAATGTTAAAAATTAGAATACATTTAAAATATCTATTGACACTATAAGCGTCTTACTTTGAGGAGTTTACAACAACAATTCCATATAAATTTCAATCCGGAATGAATAATTTCATTCCACCTAAAAGTAGGATTAGAATTATTCCATTCTTCGTGTAGTTCAAATCTTCCCCGCCCGGTTAATTAATAAAATAATTTTATTTTTATGAGTTGTCACTCTAGGAGTAATGTCAAATTTTTATCGCATAAAGGATAAAGAACCAAATGACATAAATCAGCGATCAGCTAAATTAATCTGTAAAATAAGACATATTTACGTCGAAAACGCATTTTATATTTTCATAAATATTTGTTATAATAATAACATACGTTTATAACATAAAAGTAAATCGCATACTTGGTTTGATTTTACTAAATTTATGTACCAACCGATAAAAGTATAAAAAAATCGCTTGGCTGTTACTGGTACAAGTTTCATTCCTATTCGAATAGGAATAGATTTTCCCAAAGTAAGACCACATATAAAACTTAGTTTGAATCCATTTTCAAATTATAAAATAGATTGTGAATTGCATTGAACGAATTTGAAAATTTTAAACAAACTGTCTAGAATTATTTGAATTTAAATTAAAATTAACACACCGAACTATTGCTGTTGTATAAATCGACTATGAAAAAATTTATTTGTCAATGAAATTTTTATACATAAAAAAAGCAAAGAAAGGCAAAATAAACAAAATTAAAATAATTTTCCCACCGAACCAAAAAACTATGAAGAATGCGAGCGGATGTATCATTTTCACATAGACGTTTTGGAGTATCTATGCATATCAAATAATCATCGGCTCACACGCTGTACACTTTGTTTCCCTGGTGGGAGAAAACCTGTTCATGATTGAACGTATTCTCGGGCGGCTGAGAAGGTTGTACTACGCTATAGCGTCCACAGATCGAGGTTGCAGCGGGACTAATGGGCGCCGGCGTCGTATGTAAGATATGATCCGATTGTTCCGAAGATGAAAGCGCTCCAGAACAGAATATGAATCGTGGTGTAGTGACGACATGATGTTGATTTTGGTTGGTAGAACTCATTCCACTGGATCAGGTTCTCATATTCCCGATGAGCTGCTATCTGTTCTTCCAACTTTTTGGTATCAAAACTGGAGACGAGATCAGCTACGGCGTCATCACGCACCTTGGTTTTGATTTGCTTCATTCTGCTTCTGACTGTTAGACTCTGATACACATGTATTAAATCAGACGAATCAGCGGAAGTTGTTCTTCTAATTGGTCCGGCGTGAGCATAGTCGGATGTAATATCTCATGATGCGCTGAGTATACTATATCGACTAGACTGCGTTGGCTGTTTTCTAAATTTTGTAGGATCTAGGTTAGCTCGATTAAGTTCATTAACACAGAGCGAACCCTGTCCTCATATCTTCGATACTCTTGTAGTCTATTGTAACAGGTTGTTCATGGACAACGTGGTGAGGTTGGAATTGTGCTTTATCACTTTTATCGATGTTTGATTCTGTATTAATTTCATTCGATGGTTTTCGTTCATCATCTCAAACTGGTATTCGTATTGAGCAGCATCGCGTTGCGACAAGATTCCAAATATATCGCCCATCGCAATTCCCAGCGTATCTCTTAATCCTCGCTTTAATCGCTTGCGATCCTTATTGCGGTCTTTTATTTAATAGCTTCTTTTTTGCTATGAAGTTGTTAAGTCGCCATTGCAAATGTTGTAGGGTATAGTATTACAGTTGAATCCTGATATAGATCTCTACAAGCTCCTTCTAGTTGGACTACGGCTTGATTGCAGTTTTCTACCACTTCCCAAGTCAAGTTGTAAAAAATCACTAGTTTCCATTTCATGGTGATGGCTTTTTAAGTTCCTATTTCCTCAAAGTGTATGCCTGATGGATGGTCGAAGGGGCATATGCTAGTGATACCGTGCGCCAACCCTATAGTATGGTGCATACCGATAACAACGCCAATTCTAAATTGCTGGCTTTTAATCCACTCTTAGCTCTTCTTAGCGGTTACTTCCTAATAGGTGGATCATCCTTGTTGGCGGCTTCAAATTCTAGAATATCTGTCGTCTCCCCTTCTATGGGAAGCTTGCATAGTTTGGTGATTGGTCGTTGTACACATTCTCCTTGCATTTAACAGTAACTACGCGAAATAGACCATCAGTGCCAGCTTGAGGCTCGATTATTCGACCCAATTTCCAACATGTTGCCGGAAGTTGGTCTTCTCGTAAGATTACCAAGTCATTGATCGATAGATTTGGTTGAGGCGTTTTCCATTTGCTGCGTTGTTGTAATTGGTGTAGATATTCAGCTGACCATCTTTTCCAAAAGTCTTGTATCATTTTTTCTTGTAAAAATGTAGAACGGTTTTTGAAGTAACTGGCATCCAATAATCCAATTATCTCCAGAATCCAAATCCAAATTAGACTTCGAAAGATTGTATCAAATCCAGTGAAAATACAATAAAACTACCAGGAGTAACACACTGTATATCTTGAAACTGATCGCCATAAATATTACGGAAGGGTGTAAGCTGTCAACCGGTGTGAGTTTTGGAGCATCATTTATCCTGCATAACGGTAACGTGGTAATTTTGTGGTAATGTATAGCTGAATTTCTGATCGTAATACGTTGCGTAACCAAAAAATTTCACTGACATGTTATTGATTATCCCAAAATTAGCTAAGTGACTTGAACCAGAATTACAAGTTGTTCTGTAATAGAAATTTTTATATTAGCTATCGTTTCATAAAAGTATATAGTTTGTTCGAATTAGGCGAAAATTTAGATTTATGTGGCTGGCAGTAGTATCGTGGTTCCACCAGGCTCGTTCAGGTATTTTAATGTAGATGATTTTTTATGAATTTTCAGCTTCCTTATCCATCTCTCGATTTTGTGGTGTACTGAGCTTTGTTTAAATTGCCGATCCAAAATTTTGATATATATCACAATTCGTTTTTGGAACTTGAATGAAATCTTTTCGCAATATTGTTGTACTTTTATTAGCGGGGCATCGATTGCTGGGACTGATGTGGTGCGTTTGTAAAAATAGTTATCCGCTAATATGGATTTCTTGGAGATACTGCTCGATTTTAGTGCTGACCGAAGATGTTGCTTGCAGATACCATATTTGGAATTATCGTAGATTATATTTTCAAACCATGACATACAATTGAAAGTGCGAAGCTCGGAAGTATCTTGTAGAAAAGTGTTATAATCCGTGGAAGACTTGGAAGCCGCGATGAGTTTCTTGGTTGTCCTTTGATCCGTGTTTCCTGACTCTTTTGTTGACAACATCACCGCCAGTTTATGATTCATGTTTTTGTCTGAGATTTTAAAATAAGATGATGAATAACATTTTTCGGACAATGTATATCTTAGTTGGTTTGACACTTGATTCACTTCTCGTAACCTTCTTAGTGACTCGTTGGTATCGTTTTCTTGGGTAATTATGGTGAATCCATTGGCATATACATCTGTGAATTGTGTTGGACTTTGAATAAATGAATCTGCGATTGACCAAGTAAATTTTGAAAGTATCTGCAAATTTAGAAATGTTTGCGATGTAAATAATTTAAGTAACGCGTTCGCGTCTAATAGCATGTTGATTTCAATATATTTATTGAAGAATGCACAAGCTGAATCCAGACAAAATGGAGCTGGATGTTGGTTTCGTTGGTGTTTTTTCAGTTGAACTGTATTAGTGGTTTTTGGTATGATATGAGCTTTCGAATAAATAGTGTAATGTTTAATTACACGTAATGTCATATCAGTATCGCTCTTTGTTATTCCAGCAGAATTTGTTATTTGGCCGTATTTGGAATAAAATGATTCCAATCGTTTTAGGTTTAGACCAAAGTTTTGAATAAATGACCTTATTACAAACGAGATTTGTGAATATGAGTCATTTGGAGTTTGCTGAAGTTGTCTTGATAATACTAACGCTGTCGGCAGTATGTAATGAATATTTGAATTAAGTGTGTGTGATGTGGTGGACTGGTTAGTTTCAGCTGAAGGTATAATTGAAGCGGGCTTAAATAGATTGTTGTCTTCAATTTTGTATGAGCAGCAGGAACGTAAATTATGAATTGCTGAATTTGATTTGGATTTTCTCGTAGGTAGTCTAATTTGATAATGGAGTAATGTGTGAAGTAGTTTGTTGTAGATAAGACAAGATGCGTGGTTTGTACACTTATTGCACGTGGGTCCCTTTTGTAGACAATTTCGGTATAAAATAATTTTGGTAACAATTTTTTCTCGAGCTTGAATCGATAAATTTTTGAATGTGTGGCATTTATGCATCAAATGTAGATTATCACATTCACAAACAATAGAGATAATGAAACCATGCGATTTAGTAGAGGAGTTTTTAATAGCAACCTTTTCCAAAGTTTTGCGAGTTGTTTCCATTAACTTTAATTCATCGTATGTAACACTTAAAAATTTAATAAATGCAGAAACATTTGAGATATTCTTGTCAACAGTTTGTTCGACCCAAGCTTGCCTAACAATATTCTTTAGGATTAAG
Organism: Nephrotoma flavescens; assembly: GCA_932526605.1. NCBI lineage: Eukaryota > Metazoa > Arthropoda > Insecta > Diptera > Tipulidae > Nephrotoma > Nephrotoma flavescens. Next base: position 188,884,264 of record OW052222.1, on the reverse strand, counting down.
TAGATACGCCAATAATCTTGCACCTCACTACCACTTTCACGTTTTCGAAGACATGTGATTTTTCCATCAGCATTTTCTGCTATCTGCGGTAATTCGTTTCCGTTTGAGTATTGACAAGGTTTCTGATTGAATACCAAAAAATGTAGAACGAATTTTTGAAGTAATTGGCATCCAATAATCCAATTATCTCCAGAATCCAAATCCAAATTAGACTTATGAATGATTGTATCAAATCCAGTAAAAAATCAATAATACTACCAGTCCTAACACACTGTATATCTTGAATGGCTTTTAAGAGCATCACCGATCAAAAAACAGCTGGTGAGCAGCGTCAATTTCTGCACATTTAGGCAAGCCTCTAGCGATTACGGTACTTAATTCTTCAAACATAAGAGTAGTAGCTCCTATGACTCGTTTTAAGTAACCCTTTACAGATTTAATTCCGGCTTCCCAAATACAACCAAAATGAGGAGCGAATGGTGGTATGAAATGCCAAGTTGCCTTGCCGATTAATATTACATTTGCTATCTCAATTGACAATGTGGTCAAGGCGATGCGAAGATTCTTCTTCATTTCAGCATCGGCTCCAACAAAATAGGTGTCATTATCCGAATTTCAATCCGTGCATAAGCCTCGTCGTGACGTGAATCGTTATTAAGCGGTAATAAAAGCGTGCGTTGTTAAGCTGTTAACTTTTTCTATATGCACGGCCTTGATTACTACACAAACAAATAGGGCTTTGAATCCTGTGTAAGATTTATAACCTCTGCGTTTTGTTGTTCTAAGCTGATTAGGTCCAGCATAATCGATTCCGATTGCTTGAAACTCTGTTGGTATTTGAGTTAATAACTCATTACTATTGGAAGACCACTTCTTTAGTTTTAGTCCCTCTTTCTCGGAGAGCCCATTAACTGTTGTATCATGGCTGAGGTATGGTACATGCTATCGCTTTCCTGCCGTAAATCATCTACGTAAAAATCAGACAATATGCTTTTGGAGGCGAAAGAAGACCATCGCCGTTCGTCTTCTGCTAATTGCCGCAAAGCACGCACGGCCAGAAAGCTGGCGGCTGTGGTGACATATGTGACTGTTTTTAACCTATAAGTTACTATGGGGTTTGTTGGTTCCGTCCTCCATAGAATGCCGAACACACCTGCCGATATATTTTTTCTATATCGGCCGTCAGTACATACTGATGTTTACGCCAATGAAGGATTATGTCCGCCAAATCTTGCTATAGCTTTGGGCCAACCATCATTTTCTTATTAAGGGATGATCCATTTGTTGTTTTGGATGATGCGTCGAACACTATACGCAGTTTGGTCGTAGTGCTATCCTGCTTTATTATGCCATGTTGTGGAATCTAGTAACTCTAATAGTTTAGCTGCTCTTCTACCCTGGGAAGCAACTATCCATATAACCTAAGTCTAGATATTCTTGCATAAGGTTTTGGTATAGTTACTTGTACGGGGGTGTCTTTTTTAAACCTTATCTCTAGTTGTAATAATCGAGCGGTATCCGTTTTCTTAGATTCTCCCAGCTGTGGGGGATCCTCCCTGAACGGAATTCTCACCGTGTACCTGCCATCACCGTTTCGTTGCACTGTTGACGAAAAGTGTTCGTCCGCCCTCTGTTCTTCTTCGGTACGGACCCGCTCGTTTTAAATATTGACGTTTTCCACTAAGAGTTTTAGTTGGTTTATCTATGGCCGGTTGTTCTGTGACTGTTGAAAGATGATACTCGGTTTCGCTGGTTGTTGTAACGCTTGATTATTGATGAGAATTTCGCTAGTTGTTATTTATCCTTGTTTTCGATGGGTTACTGAAGCGAACGATAATAAAACTGTGTGGACGGTTGTTGTTTGGCTTCAAGCTAACTTTTATTTCCTTGTTTGCCGCTGGTTGTTAGTTAGCTGTGCCGATAGGTACCGATTTTTTTTTGGACATAGTAGCGCCTTGTTTGCCGGTTGTTGTTTGGCTGCAATCTACTTTGTTTGCAAGTTGTAGACTGCTTCTGCCGGGATCAGAAGCTTAGTTGGCTTACTACGGATGAGGGCCAACTAGCTCGTGATCCGACTCGCAGGACCAATGGAAATTCTGTCTAGAATTATTTGAATTTAAATTAAAATTAACACACCGAACTGTTACTGTTGTATAAATCGACTACGAAAAAATTTGTTTGCTAATGAAGTTTTTATATTATACATAAAAAAAGCAAAGAAAGACAAAATAAACAAAATTAAAATAATTTTCCACCGAACCAAAAAACTATGAAGAATGAGAGCGGATGTATCATTTTCACATAGACGACTGCAAAACGTCTATGTGAAAATGATACGTCTATGCATATCAAATGTACAATTTTTTGCCTAGGTGGGAGAAAACCTGTTCATGATTGAACAGAATTACTAGACCAATTCTAAACAAATTAGCGACTGAAAAAATCGTTAAATTTTCATAATAAGAATATACTCATCTCATTTTCGATCAATTAAAACACAACTTTCCGTTATATTTACGAAAGAAATCAACATAATAGAATGATCGAGTGATTTGAGTAGGGTAACGTTGAGTAGGATATAGAAAAAACCGCACATCTAACAAAATTAAACCAAAATTTTTGTACAGCTTTGCTATGGAGATATGCAAAAAAACTAATCTCAAGGATACAACAGTGCAAATTTGTGGAAATAGACAAATTTAAAAAAAAAAACATCTCCGAAACGATTGAAATTAGCCAAACTTTGATGGAAAATTTGAATTCCTTATGGTCGTTTTGCCCTATAACTACATTCTAACTCAAATTCATCAAAAATTGGGCATGGACAAGAACAATTCTAAAGCGATATGTTGCTGACATCTACTGGCATTTGTCAAAACTATAAAAACATGAAAATGAATTGAACTTTAAATATTTTTTTTTCACTAAACTGAATATATTTCTTGTATGTAATGAATTTAAAAGTGCAGTTAAATGTCAAACTATTCACAGAAAAAAATTAATTTTGACAAACTGATTCTATGGCAGCTACTGTATTTCTTCGTTAAATATGGTGAGATGAAATGTGAACCAGGTACACCTTTAGTGTCGATTGTTGTAAAACCTTGTTTATACTTAATGGGAATTTAGTTTAGTGTTCAGTACAATTTATGGCCACCTACTTAGCGCAGGTCCATTATCTTCCCCTGCCGTAGTGCAGATTACCATATATACTTGTAAATTTAGAGACCATAGTCCGGATAATTGTATCAATTTAAAGCGGTTTATCCAAAATGACCCTACTCTTGTTCGAATTTTAATATTTTACATTTTGTTACAGATTCATCTTATAAATGAATTTTTAAGCAGGCCAGTTATCCCATTTACTTTGTACTTTTGTTTTCGGCCTCATGGCTTAGAAATCGATTTTTTTTTCATAATTCCACAGTTGCTTTCGATGGAGTGGGTGATGATCATTTGTGCAAATGGATGTGCATAAAACTCGCAATCCTGATTGGCAGATCATTAATAGCAATGTGTTGGAATATAATACGTGTCTTCAAAAACGTTCACGTGAGCATGAATTGAGCATAGAGTTTCAAAATAGTCAAAAAAAAAGTAGAGCTTCTGGAAAAAGGAAAATATGAGTCGTCATCGACTATAGAAAGCTTAACGAAAAAAATCGTTTACGACAAATATCCAATTCTATAAATTGAAGAGATACTAGACAATTTAGGAAAGTTTATCCACGTCACAATCGTTTAGGTCACATAATAACCCAAGACAATGTGACAACGAACAGGGAAAAAGCTCAATAAATCTTAGACTGGCCGCTACCAAGAAACCATTAAGAAAGTAAGCAATTTCTTGGCCTGTCTGGGTGCTACAGAACATGCATAAAGAATTATTTTAAAATCCCAAGAAATATGGCAAAGTATCTGAAAAATGAAATCCCATTAAATCGAAATGCTTAAAACACAATAGCGGTGGACCAAATACTTACCTATCCTGATTTTATTAAAATGTTCATTTTAACGATGGATGCTTCTCTTACGAACAAAAGAGTTAAATACAAACGAACTGCACCATAACACTTCACGGGAATCTGAAGGGGCTCTCGAGAATAATTCCGATGAAATAGAAACAATACTTCAGTTGCCATATAACCTCAATACGAATTAATAAGAGTTCGCAACAGGATTTGCCGCAAATGATAAACCAAAATAGCTTTGTAACCCCAATAGATATCCAAACACACCAAATAGTTTTTATAAAACCAAATACTGGGTGGGCCGTCTGTTAGCCTTCTTTTTTAAGAAAAGTGGAAATTGGAAGGTGGTTCTCACGTCTCTCATCACGGCTTCGTGGCTATGCATCCGAAAATCAAAATTTTCAATGACTTTTTCCATTAAAAGCAGATCAATTACCCCAATTTTAGCTCGAATATTGTTTTCAAGTTGTTGAATAGACATACGCCTTACCTTTCAAATAACCGAACAAAAAATAATCGAGTGGTGTTAAATCTGGGCTTCTTGGCGACCAATTTCATAATTTCTTGAAATTATGCGATCAGCAAATTTTGTTGACATTTGTCGTTGACACGCAATTCTTTCAATTTAGGCCTAAAAAAATTTATTAACATGTTGCGATAACGTTTCCCATTCAGTGCCCTTTTCCTGTTCGTTTTCCCATAAACCACACCAAACAGTGACTCTTGGAGGATGAACTTCTGCTTCGTGTGTAACATGAGGATTATCTGCTCCCCAAATTAGACAATTTTGCTTATTGACGTGCCCATTAAAATGCAAATGAGCTTCATTTCATCGATGAAAACCCTTCATTTCGTTCAAGCAAATTAAATGGTATCACATGTTTTGCTGTTTCCGCTAGTATTATACTATATCAACTATAAATTTTTGGATAAAGAAGTAAAGTTAAAAAACTTGTAAGCCTATCGCTTCTCAATTTATTAAAACATTCGTTTAGAATTAGTGAACTAGCCCTGTCTGTAGACGCACCAATAATAACACCATAAACCAATAACAAACCGCTCTTAACAAAAACTTAAATTCTCCAGTTCAAGCGAAGGCTGAAATGTCATATATAAATAAATGAAAAGCTGCGCAATAGACCAAACATCGGAGCCCTTGATTATGTAAAGATAACATACCATCTTGCAACACATATTTTGACATTTCGTTAACAACATTAAAATGAAAAACCGCACAGATTAAAACAACAACAAAAAAACCTAAAAATTCCAACCGAAAGACTTAAGTATTATAGACATTCCACAAATGAAAAAAAAAATTCCCTCAATTTTTCATTTTTCGTTTTTTGTTTTTTTTTTTTGCTGATTTGAAACCCGGCTTATAAAAAAATGTCCATTATTACAATCGCGATTACCTCATGCCATTAATTTCAATATACACACAAATTTTTTGTTCACATTACATGCCGCACATCTAAAAATGTATTTTGATTTTATTTTCCATTTTATTGTTGCGGTGCAAACCAATCATGACCGTGTGTCCACAAGAATCAATATTATTGTTAAAGTTGACCACGACCGTTGAACGATTAATTGTTATGTGATTTATAGCTTCAGTTGGGCAAGATAAGCATGTTTTTCTGAATACGTATATGCTAAATAACACAAGTGCACCGCGCCATTCATTTTTTATTAATCGAAGACGTGTACATGGTTTAATCCTTTCAAGAGGATTAAATACCACCATAGTTTTAGGAATATAATTGAATAAAATGTTTTAACGAAGAGGAAGGTTGGGAGGTCATATTATAACTGATTAAGCGTAAAACAGTTGTGGATTCATATGGTTTACAGGATAAAGATACTTTACGAAATTCAACGTCCATATCTTAATAGTACGAGTACAATTAACGTACATTAAATATTATTTAACCCTATAAAAATTAAATCGATTGAACCGCTCATGTATGTACGAATGACAAAATTAACGGCAACAAAAAATTGAGACAACAACTTAATACTTAGCCACACAATTGTTGTTTTGTGAAAGTTACACCTGCACTGTTAGGTATTTTATTAACTATCGTTAAATGAAGAGGTAAGAAAACAAGGTTTATGAAGTGTAAACACTTTTTTTTATTTCTGAAACAAAAGACTTCAATTTTTTTGGTGTGTCTATTTAAGAGTAAGCACGGAACCTGGATTTCGTAACAAAAGTTGTTTGTAAAAGTAAGAAATAATAAAGAGCTACGTATATGTGAAGTTGGTCCGAAAACCATCCCAAAAAACGCCTTTTAAATGAAGGTGTGTTTCTCCACTAAATTCATTAAAAGCCGCTTCAACCCGAAAAATAAAAAAATATGGAGAAAATCAAATTACATCCATAGAAAATAAAAACAATCCCACATACACCAAACAAATTTTACGGTAAAAATGTATTACAAGAAGAGATTTACCACACTATATATAAATTAAAAAATTTTATTTATTACCACCTTAATCACAGAGGTTGGCAGATGTAACTGTATATGCCGAATTATGGTACTGACCATCAGCATTAAGCACACAAAACCCATTACCTTACAATGGGGATAAAGGGTCTCCCCAGCTGATTTAATATTCGCTTCTGATAGATTAGGTATCGGAACTATGCTCATTTATCACCCTAAATTTCTCCGTTCACAGTAGGTGGTTCATACGAATGGTACTGTTGGATTTCTTGATCAATACGGAGGTGAGTTTACTTTTATCACTTCGCATGTTAAAGCCCCCTTGTCAAATTATAGACGTTTAAAGAACCGGTGTGAAGTTTTAATCAATTATCAAAAGTGTAGCTACACAAAAAATCATTTTTCAAAAGTGTACTTACACAATTTAATCAAAAGTGTAGTGATACACGGAAGAAAATGTAACAGGGTTGAATTTTTTTTATTTAATCAAAAAAACCATTTTATAGGGACTTTAAATTTAAAAACCATGATAAAAAATATTGTAAATTATCTAAAGGTATTTAAATATATTTTAATAAAAAAATTGTTACGACTACGTGTTCGTAACTATCACTTTTATATTATATTCCCTTCGATTTGTGTCTGTGCTTAATCGGTAGAGAAGTTTGTGCCTTTGCTTCCGGTATTGATTGTTTTGGTACATCTTCTTGTGATGGCGCGGCGGTAAGAAGAAGTAAAAATTGAGAGCGAGACCAATGTGCATCGAGTGTGTGCAAAGCAAAACGCTCTAGAAGAATGTTTTTTCTTATATGCTTCTCGTTTACATCAATGCGAATTGATGTAAACGAAAGACAGAGAAGAAAGTTTTTGAAGTGCGATTTTTTTTTTTTTTTTTTTTTTGATTAGACATTCGATCAGTAAATTTTGTGACAGAGAGTCTTGTTTGGAAAAAAAAACTAAAAGTCTCGTTTTTTTGGTTGTGATCGATAGAGTCTTGATTTTGAAATTCAATTAAAGATAGTCTGATTGTTTGGTTGTATGATAAAGGAGTCTAGTTAAATCCTGAAAATAAAATCAAGTTTTTTGGAACAGTTTTTATTTAGGCTGTGACCATTTCTTTCTTTTGTTGATTAAAATTATAAGACTAAAAATAAAATTGTGCGTTCAGTTTTGTAATGGGGAGAACGGGATTATTGTTTTTATGAAACCTAATAAAAACTCTATAAATTAAAATACATCGATATTGTGCGTTTTAATAAATTTATTTGTTGAGTGGGTGTTCCACGGAGTGATAACGAGTGTCGCCATTATTATCTACGGGTGCCGGCTTAAATATATAGTGTTTTCTGGTGGTTGTAAGCGGGTGGCGTAGTTGTCGTGAAGGCGCCACAGTGTCAACGATTACCGTATTTAACAACGTGCAACGTGTACAGATTTAGCAAAGGGGGCAGACATTTTGTAACAACGGGCGAGGCAGTAAATTTAACGGTTGCCTGCATTAGTTTCAACGGTTGTGATATTATTTCAACGGGAGCCGCCAATTTCAAGTATTAATTTCATTAAAACGCTGATAACCGATATCCGTTTAAGCTGGAACTTTGGTGGAGAATCGCTCATGATTTGTGGTGCCTTCCAACAAGATAATGCAGCAATTCATACGTCAAAGGAGACGAAAAAATTGTTTAGCGAAAAAATATTGAGTTGATGAACTGGCCAGCTTGCTACCCACACCTTAACCCTATTAAAAATTTATGGGGCATTCTTTCCACAGAAGTATGTAAGAATGGGACACAGTTTCAATCAGCAATTGAAATAAAAACAGGGTACGGTAAGGATATGGTTTGAAATCCGAGTAGAAGTTCTCCGAAAATTAGTTTCAAGCATTCCCGATAGGTTATTCGAGGTAATTAAGAACCAAAGTGGGCACATAAAGTATTAAACAATACAAGAAGTCAACAGTCCGGTTTAGTTCCTAATAATTCTAATGGTCTTTGAATTTTCCAACTAAACGTAAAGAAACTTATAGATTTCCAAGACAGTTGCAGTGAATATTGCCCTTCACCAGATAATGATTCATCATCGGAATGCGATCGCCGAAATTTAAGAAATCAAGGTGAATATACTTCTGAACCAACCAGTTCAAAACGCAGGAAAAACAGATTATCTGAAAAAAATCGAAGAAAAAGCGGTTATTGCGACATGAATGGAAGGCAGTTAAATCAAAAATCACATATAACGGAAAATTGGAATTGAACATTTTAATGTACACGTGATCAATTCAACGTTCAACGTCAAATCTAGATCGATAAAGCCATCATGCATTTGCAAATTGAAATGCTACGAGGAGTGTGATTTAGGCAATGGAACTTTATTTTGAATTAATAGCAATGAAACACATAAGTCACGGATCGTTGTTAATCCAAAAATAATACTGAATCCCAATAGAGAATATTGTCTATAAAAGTTTCTTTTCTTTGCGTTACCAAATTGTTTTAAAATTCCTTTACCACAAAGTGAATTAAAAAATATATCTTCTAATAAGATTATTACATTGCTGTTTGTGTGTAGTTTTACTAACGTGCATCCGATTTATATTATCACAAAACCATTTGTTTTTATTCTTCAATATTTCTACACAACAAACTATGACAAGATATTTGTAGTAGAAATATTTTATTCAACCCCTAATATAACAATTTGTATTTAAGTAATTTCTAGGCTCCCACATGAAGTTAGACAGTCATATAGTGTTCGGGACTCTGTACGGAAGAAAATAACTACCTGCATCCTGCTGTGTTTCACATTAGCTGTGTTCCAATGGAGAAAGCAAACTACTCACAAGTACTTGTATCTACTCATACTCAAACGATGGTGTAGATGTTGAAAGCTGTTGTTATTGGCTTTGACTTTCGTGTCGAACAGTGCTGTTTGTTTTTTTTGTTGTATTTTTGAAAAATGTAATATTAATATTTTTATATTTTACTTTGGATATTAATCCATTTTTACTGGAAGTTTTACATCCCAGCCCTTTGGCATCTACGCCAAAATATTGTTAAAACTTAGATGGTTAGACAGCTTAAAGTGGGAGTACCAGGCAGAAAAATGAAATAAATCTAAGGCAAACAGAATACAACGAACATACTAACAGAAGAAGATAATGTTCGATAGTTATCACGTCACGGCCACGAGAGGAAAAGGCAAAATTTTTAGATTTTCCATAGATTACACGTCGCATTACAAATGAGCTTTGAAGCTCAAAAGGTGTGTAATTTATAGCTAAATTGTATTAGTTAAATAAATAAATAAATAAAGCTGTTACGCATAAATTTGACGGTATAGGTATAGTACAGCTCAATTCCCTTAGACGTGTCACTTCATGCGACGTGACTATGGATCTTCTTGGTTACTAGATTTTAAAGTGAAAATTTACTAAATAATTTTCTGCAAAACTCTCAATAAAAAATTTTTAAATCTTAGTTGGCTTCATTAGTTTGAATTTTTTTTTATTTATTTGTCACGTAAAAACTTCAAGTGATAGAAATTGTCATTTGGAGTGATAGCAGTCGCAAGGAAATATTTATAAAGCAGCGTACTAAGATTTAAAAAACAGCCAGAACGACTTTATTGAACATTTATTTTGTAAGTTTCGATTCAATGATCTAGTAGCCAGAAAGATAAGCAGTCACGTCACTTGAAGTGATGCGACTAGTGGAATAGGGGTGTTAGTTTCAAAAAATCTAAGAGATGGCTTTGTGATGGTTATTTTATGTTGAAATGTCAGATTTTTTCCAATTTTTTGTTTGTTTATATTTGAATGATTGACAATAAGGGATTTTGGTGGAAAATTGATTACCAAATTACAATAAAATTTGTAAAATTACAATTATTAAATTAATCCAATTGTACATACACATATACAACATATATATATATATATATATATATATATATACAATTATTAAACTGATGGGAGGAATTGATTCCGCTGTAGTAGTGGATTTTTATAATAAATATACGTGAATTGATTTTGTTAAAATTTTGACTATTAAAACCTCAATTGAGACTAGGGAAAGTATAGAAAACGCTACCAGTGGCAAAAAATGAAGCTTGCTTCAGATGCACCCCAGACACTTTTCCATTTTTAAATTGATAATTTTAATATTAATTTCAAATAAATTTATATAGTTTTTATATTTTAATGCAATATACAAATAATATTAAACTTTCCAAGATCACTTTTCATAGATAATTCATAGAAAACCTGACTAAACTCTTTTTCGTAGTAATAAATTTTTCCGCGAGAGCACAGGGGTACTAGTCTCAATACTCTTCTTTCCTGCCAGCGTAGGCACAGATTAAGGTTTCGCCCTCATTGTATGTCCGATTTTTGACATTATTACCAAATTGTATGGAAATATTCAAACAAATTTAATGTTGTATAACAAAATATGTTGCTGTCATAATTTTGCCCGTTTCTTTGGTTATCTACTCACAAGTACTTGTGAGTAGCAAATTGTTTCCATTGGAACACAGTTATTGTAACACATCACATAAAAACGAAACCCCAGCAATCTAAAAAACTAGAAATAAGATTAGTTTAATATTTTTATTTCAATATTAACTTACCATTTTTCTTGCATCTAAATGTATTCCTAGAATTAAATTGTTTATGTCATCAATTCTTTATTAATTCGTTTAAAACTACATATTTAATTTATATAACTTGTAATATAATTTATACTTACTTTATGAAACAAATGTAAACATTCCGCCATATTTGAGAAATGTCACATTTGCTTAGACATCTTACACCAAACGTACTAAAATATTTGGTTGCGTACAGTTATTCTATACTTGAGATGTGTTCGGTAATTTAGTACAAAAAGTAGTACAAACATGACATTTTTCACAAATTTTCACGCATGCATAAAAATTTTAGTCAATCATTCGATGTGCTTCAACAACAGAAAATCAATTAATTAAATAAAACTGAATTAAAAGCTTTAAAGTAATTAAAGTTTATTGTGTAATTTAACAAGTGTTAAAATTAAAGTATTGTTTTGTTGTTTGGAGTCGCAATCAAATTATCAGGGAAGACTGGAAACGCCGCTTTTGAATTGAAAATTTGTCTACGGAAGCGGATTGCCCCTACATTTGGTCCTTCGAGCCGGATGGTAATCGGTAGAACACGAATTTATGAGTAAGTTTATTCAGTCTATCATACAGCATTCAATCAAAACGCTCGCACTCGAGCGAAAAACTATCATCAAAGTACAGAGCGTTTTAAAACCGCAAAAATTATCAACATTCAACGCATTATCTACGCGTGGAAATATGCAAGCAGCCATTTTGTGACGCGTAAAAAATCGAATAGCATTCACCACTGTCGCAGAAATGTTATCATCATCGCGCGATTGTTTTACGAATATATCCATAGTGCGCTCGCAATCGAGTGAAATATTAGCATCGCGTGGTTGTTGAACGAGTGTTTTCCAGTGTGCTCTCATTTTGAGAAAAGTATTAACACCGCGTGGTCTCCAGTGCGCTCCTCGTTTCGAGTGACAAAACATTAACACCATGTGGTTTCCAGTGCGCTCATCATTTCGAGCAATTCCGAGAGATTTTCAGTGCGCTCTCATTCGAACAAAATTCTATCAATCATCGAGTACTTTCCAGTTTGCTCGCAGTCTAGCGAAATATTAACAGCAACGAATTCAGTGCGCTCTCATTTGAATGAAATATTATCAGTACAGCGAGGATTCCAGTGCGCTTACATTTCGGGCGGAAATGTTATCGACCTAGCGGTTTCTAGTGCATTCGCATTTCCAGCGAAAATATTAACAAAACCCAGTACCTATGTACCAACATGCTACCTTTAGCGAGCCAACGAGCTACCATACTAGCTGAATCAAAGCGCTATCATTCTAGCGAACCATCGCGCTAAACCAACATAGAATGCTATCCAGTGCGCTCGCATTTCGAGCGAAATTATTACCAATACTCAGGGGTTTCCAGGGCGCTCTAAGTCGAGCGAAAATATTAAAGATACACTTGTGTTTTCCAGTGCGCTCATCATTTCGAGTGAAAATATTAACATCGCGTGGTCTCCAGTGCGCTTATCATTTCGAGTAAAAATATTATCACCGCGTGGTCTACTTTGCGCTCATCATTTCGAGTGAAAATTTTAGCACCGCGTGGTTTACAGTATACGCTCTCATTTCGAGCGAAAAAACTAAATATTAACAACATCGCGGAGTTGCCCATCGAGTGTTATCCAGTGCGCTCACAATTGAGCTAACTATTAATAACATCACGGAATTGTCCATCGAGTGTTTTCCAGTGCACTCTCATTTCGAGCAAAAATACTAACACCCAATACTGTGAAATCGACGATACTCTCAACCGCTTTGATTAAAACTCTTAATTCAAACGAGCGGATATGCATGTGTCGGTCACTATTAGATTCAGCATCTCAAGCCAGCTTCATCACCGAGTCCTGCGTACAGCGATTGGGATCGAGCAAAGTGAACGCTAGATTGCCAGTGCAACTGGATTTGGAAGTGCCAGCGCTGGACACACGGAAGGAAAAGCTACATTCAAAATACGTCCGAACCGCTGCCAGAGATACAAATCGAAGCGTTTATACTACCAAAAGTTGCTACACACGGGGTATTAAAGCACCCCATAATTTTACATCTTAAATCAGAGTGCAAATTAAGAGAAGTGTTTAAACAACGTAAACATGCACCAATGATAGGTTAAAACATCGTAGCCGTTAAAATATTTTATGAATAGGAAATAACATAGATCTTATTTCTATAACACCAAAATCACGACAATTGTAAACACAATTTTGTGTGAATTATTATAAGTGCTGAGCAATCGCATTGCTTTTATAATTTGTTAGTGTAAACAACCATGTAATTTTGTACATAAACTGAATAATTAAAATAAATGGGTTAGATTTTTACAACCAGTCAAAGCCTCTACATAAAAGATTAGTGACCAAGCTCCGACAGTACATCTATAGGCCGGATACATACAGGAAGAGTTTAATAATAATAATTATTACTATCCCAACGACCTATTACCCCTCCCAACCGCACGCGGGGGGTCTCCATCTGTATTATTATTATTTTTTTGGGTATAATTCAAGTGAATTATAAACAAGGATATCGAATTGCTTAACCAGTGCAATTGAAAAATTGGGTGTTAAAACGGCAAAATGTGTATATTAGTATATTAAAATCAAAAATGAATAGCTAAATGAATAGTTAAGCAAAACGATACCCGTCGCAGACGGAGGGAAAACGGAAGTCGAGTCTGCTTAGTACAAGCAGATTTGATAGATTTAAAATAGATAAAACAAGATAAAGTAAACCAAAATAAAATGAAACAAAAAAAAACAAATAAGTTAAATAAAACATCAAACTATAGTCAAGAAAAATAAAAAACTTTTTTCAACATGCGTTTCGTCAGATGAAAATCGATTAAATGGCAGTACTGATTAGCTTCGAACAGCATTCTAGAGACGGGCTCATTCTTTCCGTAATCAGTTCGATGAGGGTCGATTCTAAACATAGGTACGGTTCTTAAATCTCGCAAATTTATATTTAGATTAATTTTACCTAGCAGAACTGAAGAATCGATATCGCCGGTTAGTAATTGATGAATGAAAACCACGTCTGCAACAACTCGGCGCTTGCTAAGTAGTTGTAAATTAATTAGCTTTAAACGATCTTGATATGGAGGCAGGTTGAACATGTACACCCACGGTAGAACCCGTAAAGCAAAGCGAAGGAATCTTCGCTGGACTGCTTCAATCCTCTTAATGTGAACCTCATGATAAGGCGACCACACCTGGCTAGCATACTCGAGCAAGGGACGAACGAATGTAGAGAAGAGAGCCTTCGTAACATAAGGATCATCGAATTCTTTCGACCAACGCTTGATGAAATCGAGCGCAGAGTTGGCTTGATTGATAATACGATCGATGTGTTGTCTGAAATTCAATTCACTGTCGCAAATGACTCACAAATCACGAACAGAATTGGCTCTATCGCTGTTAATGTAATAGTCGCGAGAAATGGACTGTGCACGTTTTCGAGTGTAGGTGATTGTTTGACATTTACCCACGTTCAAATCAAGGTTGTTCTTTGCACACCAAGTGGAGAAGTTATTGAGGTCGGATTATAATAGGCTCTTGTCGGTAGTGTTTGAAATCCATCTGTAAATTTTCATGTCATCGGCGTATATAGATATCGATGAATTTTTTATTAAACATTCGGCGTCGTTGATTGACAGAATGAAAAAAATTGGCCCCAAATGGCTGCCTTGGGTGGGCTACTCCAGATGTTGCTGATATATGAGTTGATACTGATGACCTGAACAGTACATGGTATAAACGGCGTTTGAGATAAGAGCCCACCCAACGGAGAATTTGGGGAGGAAAGCCAAGGGCCCTAAGCTTAAACAAAATAACTTCATGAGAAATCCTGTCAAACGCCTCGCTAAAATCGGTGAAGATAACGTCAACCTCTTTCCCTGCTTCCATCGTATTTAATGTTTGTGAAGTGAATTCAATAAGGTTTGTGGTCGTGGACCGTGCTTTGAGAAAACCATGCTGATTGTCAGAAAACAACGGTTTACAATGAAAATACAGTGAATCATACACAATACTTTCAAACATCTTAGGAATAATAGATAATTTTGCAATCAATCGGTAATTACAGATGCCTGACTTGCAGCCGTTCTTATGAATCGGAACTATAAAAGAACTTTTCCAGATGGATGGAAAAATTCCAAGCGAAAGCGACTTTTGGAAAAGTGTCGTTAGTGGCTGAGCAAGAAAATCACTACAGTTTTTTAGGACGATGGATGGTAGACCGTCAGGACCGGAAGAAAAATCATCTTTAAGTTCGGAAATCTTTTGTACCACGGATTCATAATCGATCTCAATAGAAGTTAAGTTTGTTTGAATACAATTATTCATGTATGTAAAGTAACTTTCATCGGGTTTAAAATCGCTGTTTGTGAAAGCCGGACTGAAGAAGTTAGCAAAATGGTTTGTTATGACTTTAGGATCATTAGAAGAATGATCCTTATACTTCAAAGTGGAAGGGTATCCGTCGGACTTTTTCTTCAGATTGATAAAGCGCCAAAAACACTTAGGATCAGCGATTAGATTGGATTGCATGAGTCTGAGATACTTCCCATAAAGTTCGTCAGACAATCTACTGAAATCATTATAACTATTTAAATAGTTAGAGTAATCAGAGTCTGTTTTAGTTTTTATGAATCTTTGCCAACGTTTGTTCCTAAGATTACGTAATGTTCGTAATTCATTATGAAACCAAGGAGGTGATGGCGATACAGTTTTTTGGCGTATATACGGAATGGATTGTTCAAAACATTCAAAAACTGCAGAGTAAAAATTGACAGTTTGTGTTTCTATGTCATTATGATCATTTAAAATGGTGTTAAAGTCTACGTTAGCCAATAAATGTTTAAGCTTCACAAAGTCGGCCTTATGAAAGTTGAAACGTTGTAGAGTTTTTCGGGCCATCACTCTGGGGAAAGTAATAGGTCAAATATAGCTTCAGCTTTCAATTCCTTCTCGAGTTGCACGATTAGGTAGTCATCATTGGTTTTACACGACCTGGTATCTGCAGTAGTGCATGCTGATATTCGAGAATTAATATCGTTGGATAAACTCATGATTAATTTAGTATTCGATGCAAGATGTTTATTGATATTGTTGTTAATGTTGTCAGTTGTCGGACGAGTAGATACTCCTGATGATGACCTAACAAGTCGAAATCGATCGAGTGATTTTTTAAACTTTTTGAAAGACATTCAAAATATTCTGCGGAACAAAAAACAAGTGATTAATAAAAATGTGTTTATTAAGTTGTCAGTTGTAAGTTGATTGTTGTGTTGGATGTTAGTCTAGTTGTTGTTAACACCGGAAACAACTGATTCAATCTTAATACTGACCGCTTCATTAATGATTGAATCAAAGCTGTCGATAAACTTAGTAATTTTCGCGAAATATTTTTCGTTGCCGAAATTAGAAAGCGCGATTGATTTAGTATTAGCGGCAATGCAATCTTCGGTACGATCTAAGGAGGAAGAAATTTCGTCTAAATTGTTGTATAACAAATTTAACTTCTTCTCCAAATTAAATAATCGATTACAGTTTTCATTATACCCAGTTTTATAATAATCAAAACTGCGGGTAATTACATCCATTACCACACTAATTTTTTTTACAATAATTCAGCACTTCTGACGACACCGAAACGAGGAATATAGCCTCCAATAAAAGTCAATGGCGTAGTGGTCATAAAGGACAATACTACGACACATCACTAAATTATGCGTGTTACAACTGCCCCAACATATAGAACTTTGATAATAAGATAATAACTTCGCCTAACATAATCATGAAAACCCGTTCTAGTAAAATACAAACATTAAAATTTAGAAGGCAAAAAGTTAAATAGTGCTGTAAAAAATCAGCTTTTTACTAGTAATACTATCAAGAGGGATGGTGGAAATATGTTTTTATAGCTAATTTAAATAATGATACCCAACCTTACAAATTAAACATATTGTAATCCCTTATAGCAGGATGCGTAGAAAACCACCGCATGTAGGCTGCTATTGAAAAAAATTCAATTGCAGTCGCAATGAGTATACAAAACAAATAATAATCTTGTATAAATAAAATTATACATATGTTGATTTCATATTCTTGCGGCCGACTGATTCATATACAATAGACTTTACTTTTATAGAGTTATAGCCTTCGCTAATAATTCTATTGTCGAAGAATTATTGTATTATACGTCCCTAGACGTGCACGTAGTTAAGAAGCATGTTCAATTGCAGATTAATAGCAAGCAGCCAGACAGACATATACCTATACATACATATACATAAGTTAAATTGTTCATGAAAAGGTTAAATCAATCTTTCATTGATCATGATCAGATTAAAATTTAAAAATAAAAAAAAAATAAAAATCGAAAACATTGTAATAGAATTGTATACATTACAATTAATACGGCTAAACATAATTCATCCGATATAATGTACATACACACACTGGAGGTAAAAATAAAAAAAAAAATAAAACAACACGACAGATAAAAATAGATAATTTTTATATGATAAATGTAAGAACAAGGTAAAGACATAATACAAAAAGAAATGTCGAAAAATATCTTTAATGCTATCAATATTAAACATAACATCTTATTGAATTCATAAATATAAATGCAGTGTGCGCACGCGCACCAAACTTACTCAAATAATTTCTATTCGGAAACTTCTTTTAGAAAAATGCAAAAATCAATTTCGATTAACCATTTAATCGATTTGTGTTCCCACTGTCCATCCAATTTATATAGTCTTAATATAGACAAATAGGTTTAACCTCATATAGTTCTTTGCATATTGCGCGCAAACTTACTTTACTTCTTATAAGTCATGTTCTAATTGATGCAGTCATTTGTTTCACCAGTCGTATTCAATTTTACTTAAAATGAAAAAAAAAGCAAATTCTTTACTGGAATTTTTATATTTATTTCTGTTTAGTTCTGTGTTACTTCTTATATACGTTTACAAGGCATGCATTGTTGTTGCAATTACGAATTAATCATAAGACTATATGGTATCGAGATAAAGATGTTATTTCGTAATTTATTACATATTGTTGAATATATATATATATATATATATAGTTTGTTATATATTGCACTGACAGTAAGTAATATGTTGATTTTTTTATAGTAAGGATTAACGTATAAGCAAATGTTTTAGTTTTAAATAGATAAGCGAAATACTTAAGGTAAATTAACAATAAATCGAGTGCGGATTATTTAAGACCACCGACAATAAAATAAATCAATTTTTTTAAAAAGGATTTTAAAGAGATCTCATTCATTCGCCAAATGGATGATTCCAATCAATTTATATATATATGATTTAAAATAATTTTTGTATCGCATATAAGAACAGCTTTACTAAATTCTAAAAGCTTTAACATTTTCGGCTGTTACGCACACACGATACACCACACAGATCCACCATTCACGTATCGAGTATCGACCGCCATGGTAGTGTCATTAAAATACTTATTTTATGGAAAGGCGGCATTTTATAACTACATCACACTAAAAATTATAACTTTATCAAAATTAGTCAATCTCTGCGCGCATCACAAAATTAATGTAAACTGTTATTAGTTGGGGAGTGGCGTCTTTATTAAGCTTTAGCTTTATAAGAAAGTATTATTGATAAAAAAAACTCTATTTGCAGATGTTGAAATTGGGAGGTTTACCTTGTTTATACATTTTAAAGCAGGTGTTTTAATATCGTTGATGTTAACCAATTAGGAACTGTTTAACTCCTTAACTTGTAATAATTTAAAACGGTTTAAAATTTACTTTTAAATGTCAGAAGATAAACAGTATAATATTCCATTTGATTTTACACCCGGTGAATGTTAATCGCCCATTTGGCTCTGTGTGTATTAATGTTTTCTCACTGTACAAACCATATTTTCAATCCTAATTTTGGTGCTAATTTAAGTAATTTCATAATTTAAAAAATTTGAAATTCTTCAGGTATTTTGGATTTGGGCAAAAGACATGATGACAGAATGAAGTGGACATGAATGTGTAAGTCACCGCAGAGAAAAATGAGTGTTATGTTTTTAAATATTAAGGCCCTTTCCCAAACACCGACTTAATTGTTCAAAGCGACTTATTTAAATAGGTCACCTCGCGAGGAAACGTGTCTTGACTAAGATTGCGGTCCAATTCGTGACTTATTTTGTGAAGACTGGCCTATTTGAAAGTCTACAACAAGCCTCCTGTCGGCTAGACTTATTGTAAACTTGTTTGTCTTGTATGCGAGGGTTGCAAACTGGTAATTCATCAAAATAATTCTAACAAGTTTCCATTAAGTGTATTCGACAGGAGGCTTATTGTATAGACTTTCAGAAAGTCAGTCTCCACAAAATAAGTCACGTCGAATTGGACCGCACTCTAAATGTAATTCAGCCTGAAAAAATGTCACTGCCGCGACACTAAACAGTATCATGATACACTGTAATAACAGCCTTGTGAGGCCTAACCTAATCAGAAAACGACAATGCAGAAACTCAATTAGCACTACGTAATTGACCACCATGAGACGCTACTGACCTCCTTTATATGTATTGATAGAGACATTCAGCAGAATTTTTGTTGTTGTTTTCGACCCAATTTTGTTTATGTAAGCATGTTTTCGGCCGAAATTCGAG
Source organism: Nephrotoma flavescens (assembly GCA_932526605.1). Lineage (NCBI taxonomy): Eukaryota > Metazoa > Arthropoda > Insecta > Diptera > Tipulidae > Nephrotoma > Nephrotoma flavescens. Next base: position 188,864,532 of record OW052222.1, on the reverse strand, counting down.
TAAATTTCAATTGTTTACTATCAAAATGCATTCACATAAGCACAAGAACTGTCTTAATAATAAATTAAAAGTAGAAAGTATAAAAGTTCTTTAGCCTTAGGATAAAGGTCCGCCAATTTGTTGATTTAGATAAGTTCTGGACTCCGCGGGTATTATGACCCGCGGATCTTGGGAATTCCCGCTATTCGAATATAAATGACACGGGAAAAACACTGATTCCGTTGAAAAGAAGAAAAATTCATTAGCGTTAGGGTTTAAAAGGTCCGCGAGTTTGTTGATTTATATAAGTTTTGGACTCCTATGTCTATTTCCCGAGCGAGTATGACCACCCGCTGATCGTGGGAATTCCCGCTATTCAAATATACGTATAACGGTATTGAGCTGCAAAATATTTTAATGGAAGAAGCCGACGTCTCTCTAAAAGCCCTAAGAAATTTAGGAAATTTTAAGTCCATTGATGTGCTTAATCAAGCTCGAAGAAAGGCGTTACAATCAAAAGACGATGATTGTGATGATTTTATTGACAGAAAAAAAAGTAGTGAGGCTTCCATACTTACCATTTTAATGGCTAATCCATTTTCCGTTTGTTAACTTGAAGTAAAAGAATTTCAATTTATGTGCACATTTTGACAGGACTGCTTCGATTGTTCGGGCGCCACGGAATTTGAACAAAAATGTTATGTATTACGCCGGTGTAACTAACGTTCAGAACGTTGATGGTCGAACGGGATCAAACATTCCATTTGTTAAAAAGTTAACTACATTACAAACGGCGTTTGGAATACAAATGTGTTTAGAGTTTTTCAAAAATGAAGGCCGTAAACACCCTGGCGGTAGTTGGCCAATATTTTCTGATGTTGTTTCGGACAACAGTAAAGATGCATTGAACTCTATTTCAAGAGCATGGAATAATTTAGAGTTGATGGAAAATTCAATATATGTTATGATTGGGTGAAAAAGAAGGAACATAATGAGGACGAGCGACAAAATGAATTCGTTAAAATAAGATTATGCTATGCCCATTTAAAACGAAATTTTAGTAGAATTATTTTGAAACATTTTAAAGAGCCAGAGAACTCTAATACAGTTTATTTTAAAACGTTGGCTTGTTTGGATTCTATGGTACACGAATCAAATTATGAAAGAATAAAACACAAATTCCACTTATTATGAAATTTTGTTGTTCCCACTCTCCATACCAATCTAAACTTTACTTAGCGGAACTATCAGCTCTACTAAAAGATATCGGCAATGAAGCAGAGTCTAATAAAGCGATTGAAACGCTAATTGAAGAAAACGAAATGTTAGCAGATGACATTTTATCTTCGTTTGTGTATGGCCAAAAGGATAATTCTACTTTATTTGAACGATCAAAATTTTGTTTAAATTTAAAATCATCGATTATGCCAGACATTGACAGCGGCGGTTAATGTGTCAGTTAACATCGTATTCTACAAACCAAAATTTGCTGTAGAGATTTTACAAAATTTCTTGTCAATTTTGCATTTATGGTGTTCAATAATAAAGAAATGTGACTATACCACTGACCATTTTACCAATGCTCCTGTCGAGAGTTACTTCGGGAGTATTAAATCGGCGATGGATAAAAAAGCGGTAGAAATAGGAAGCCGACCTGTAAAAGTTGGACGGTTCCTCGAATTTTCAAGAGCCACTATAAATGATAAAATTTATTCGGTATTAAACGAATTTCCAAAAAAGGAATTTACAAATTATAAAAATAAATCAAAACGAAATAGATCCCGCAGAACTATGGAAGCACAAAAAGAAGAAGGACAGCATGAAACACTTTTCGAAAATGGCCGTTCAAAACTTAAATGTTAATCCGAGTAATACAGTGTAATTTAAGAAAAAAAAAATTTAACAAATGATGGTAGTGAAATTTATACTAAATTTTAATAAATTTCACTTGCTATTCATTTGCATATATTCAGCGGCAAATATCTCTATCCATAAATCTTTTAATATATCAAATATATTTTAATTTATCTTGTAAACATGAAGTGAAAACTTATTAAATAAATATTTAATTATTGTAAAGAATTAATTTAATCTAAATAAATTATTTAAGTTGAAGTTTAAATTTAAGAATTATTTCCCGGTCCTAATAAACCCTAAGGTTAAAGGATTTCTCTTCTTTTCAACGGAATCATTACTTTTCTCGTGTCACGTATATTTGAATAGTGGGAATTCCCACGATCAACGGGTCATCATACTCGCCCGGTAGATAGACATAGGAGTAGAGAACTTATCTAAATCAACAAATTGGCGGATTTTTTTAACAATAAAGCTAAAGAATTTTTCTCCTTTCTACTTTTAATTTATTATTAAAACAGTTCTTGTGCTGTTTATGCTTATACATAAATAAAATTATACACTTTGCAAATCTCTTAGTTTGTAGTGAAAACTTTAGCAACTTCGGTGGTATATGTCAAGTGCTCGTGAATCGCCTGTATGCGTATATTCAAACGACTACATCCCGACAGTTCCAGACACAATTTTTCTGAAAATATTTCAGTTTGTAACCCCTGATGTAGTCAAAACTTTATCAATTCCGGTGGTATACCGGAGTTTATAATTTAAGTAATTCCCTATAAAAGCTTCAAGCTGAATATAGATGCGCGTGAAATATTTACTAAATTTATCCTAAGTGTAAAAATTATTTAGGAAAGTTTTAGGAAAAATTTCACACTCCTACACACGTGGAATATTTCCTAACGAAGTCCTATGTATGCTAGTGTTAGTGATATCAACTTAAAAGCACACATTAGGCGAAACGGAAATTAGCAGTTACAAACGAATTAAAAATTTTTAATTAAAGTTAAACACAAAAAACATCTTTAACTAAACTCTGCTGGAGGTTTTGCCAAGTACTCATCAATTCCATTATGTTTCTCAACTTTACTTTTACAAATCTATATACATAAAACAAAGTCGGGTTAGTTACACCATTTATAACTGAAGAACGGCTGGACCGATTTTTATGATTTTTGTTTTGTTGGATTTGTCTCCGTTCCGAATAGCATAATAACTATTAAAACATTGGAAAAATTCACCAAATAAAAAGTTATTAAGAAAATTCATTTTCTCATATATTTAGTACATTTTGTTTTTTTTTATTTTGTTCGTCTCAATACAGTGGGGGTTTAGGAAAAAAGAAAAGTCGGAAAAACTCAAAAGGGAAGCCCCAAAAATCTAATAAAAAAAAACCTTTTTTTATATGAATTTTGTAGGTGTAGTTTCTATGTGACGAGTGGTGCAGTGGTTAAAGCTTCGAAGCTTGGACCGCAAGGTACTGGATACGAATCCGACTGGAGGCTGCATGCACATTTACCATTTTATTTTTTATCCAATTTTTTTTTTATTTCATCTACTTATTTATTTATATAGATAAAATCTTCGTCCGAATTACGATTTCAGTGCGAATATAGTAGATTTTGACAGCTCCAAAAAAAGTTTTTTTCCTTTGCGATTTTAATATTAAATTTAATTTATTTTTGGTTTTGGTTATTTCATATTAGTTAAGTGGTTTGTGGTTTAGCATATAATATTAAAATAAGTGGTGGAATTTAGTGAAATAAGAGATTGTGTGGTGTATGCCAACAACAATACGAAAACAGTACTTTTTTGCGTTCAATTGTACGTAATTTTTTTAGTGGTACAGAGTGTCCCAACACCGGACACCAGACTTTTTTTTTGGTTTTTTTCATTTTTTTTATTCTGCGGAATTCTATTTTCGATCGAGATTTTTAAACGGTAAGTTCCCTTCGAAGATGTTCACTTTGTGAGGTTATCACATTTGTGATTGTGCGCACATCGATAATTGATTATGTAATTTTGGATTGTGTGATTAATTTTCCAGTATTATTTACAATGCCGCGAGCCAGAATATCTAATCTTTCACCACGAAGCCGTAATGCAATTAGACTTCGGACTATTGCGAATCAATCCACTGCAGATGAACAAGAAATCACACGAGAAGTGCGCCGCGTTAGTATGGCCCGACTTTGCGCTTCACAAAGACAAGCACAAAGAGAGGCAGTACGTCAAATGGCTCAGTTGACAATGAGAAATCGTCGAGCTTATCGCTCAGGTCAACAACGAGATAATTTTCGACGCGCAAGAAGAAATCCTTCAAGTGTTGATTTGAATCGAATAGCGTTTCAATACGATTGCACAATTGACTACAACTCGCATCCTTTCGTTCGAATTGGCTCAATGGAGTTTGTGTGCGACCATTGCGGTGCATTGAAGTTCGCTGGAGAAACGCCTGGATTGTGCTGTCTCAGTGGCAAGGTGAGATTGCCATTATTGGCGCCTGCACCACCTGAACCGTTGCGTTCATTGCTTCGTGGCGAGACACCAGAATCACGACATTTTCTCTCCAACACTCAAAGATACAACGGATGTTTCCAAATGACTTCATTTGGAGCAGACATTATCGAAGAACGCGGATTCAATCCAACATTTAAGGTCATTTCTGCTCGAGAGAGTAAACATTCATTTTCTTTTGGTGATCAAAAATCTATAATTCTGACTTCGTCTTCGACTTTACAGATTCAAGGCCAAATTCACCACCGAATTGGGTCATTGCAACCGATTGAAGATGGACAGCATAAATTCAACCAAATATACTTTATGGGCAATATGGAGGATCAACTTGATCGGCGCCAAACGATCAATACAGCAATGAAAAGGATTTCTGCAAGATTTGCAGCAACTACTCCATGAACATCATGCATTGGTTCGATTGTTTAAAACTGCGATGGATCGCATGCCGAGTGATGACTGCAAAGTCGTGATCAGAGCAGATAAACGACCCGCTGGAACACACGAACGCCAATTTAATGCTCCAACAACAGATGAAGTCGCAATTGTGATTGTTGGTGAAAACGTGGAACCGCGCGATATTGTGCTTACACGTCGCGACACTGGACAACTGCAACGAATAAACGAAACACACCGTTCATACGATACATTGCAATACTCGCTGATGTTTTGGCAAGGAGACGTTGGATATCACTTCAATATCAACATGATAAATCCATTGAGCGGTGAGTACTGATATCATAATTTAGATTATGACACTAATTTTACTGATTTCATTTCAGGTGAGGAAACTAACAAGAAGGTTAGCTCGATGAATTATTATGCATATCGTTTGATGATTCGTCAAAAAGCTGACAACTATTTGCTGCGATTTCGTCGTTTGCTTCAGCAATATATCGTCGACATGTACGTCAAAATCGAAACGGAGCGCCTCATTTTCATTCGGTTGAACCAAGCTAAACTGCGTTCGGAGGAGTATATCCATTTACGCGATGCAATCAGCATCGAAGGAGATGCAACTAATGTTGGTCGATTGACTATTCTACCGGCGACGTACATTGGCAGCCCACGTCATATGCATGAATATGCGCAAGATGCAATGACATATGTTCGTCATTACGGTTGTCCAGATTTATTCATCACTTTTACTTGCAATCCGAAATGGATAGAGATTGTTCAACTGTTGCTACCCGGGCAAATAACAAGTGATCGGCACGACATCATCGCACGTGTCTTCAAACAAAAAATCCGGTCGCTGATGAACTACATTGTTAGGCATTGCGTCTTTGGGGATACTCGATGTTGGACGTATTCAATTGAATGGCAGAAACGAGGCTTGCCGCATGCTCGCATTCTTATTTGGTTAGTCGAAAAAATTCGACCAGACCAAATAGATGACATCATATGTGCCAAGATTCCTGATCCCGAAACCGATCCAGACCTGCATGATGTTGTAATTACGAACATGGTTCACGGTCCGTGTGGCTCCATCAATCCCCAATCACCGTGCATGGGCGACAACAAGTGTTCCAAGCGTTATCCACGAAATTTAACCGCAGAGACTATCACTGGCAATGATGGTTATCCACTGTACCGGCGTCGATCAGCCGATGATAACGGTAGAACTATCACAACGATAGTGAGAGGAAATGAGTTCGTGGTCGACAACACTTGGATTGTTCCATATTCGCCACTTCTTTCCAAAACATTCAAGGCGCATTGCAACGTGGAGTACTGCAATTCAATGAAGTCCATAAAATACATTTGTAAATATGTCACGAAAGGCAGCGATATGGCGGTTTTTGGTGTTCAAAATCCCAATACAAACGATGAAATCACGCATTATCAAGTTGGTCGATATGTGAGCTGCAATGAGGCGATTTGGCGTATATTCTCATTCCCTATTCATGAACGTCATCCCACTGTTGTACATTTGGCGGTGCATCTGGAGAATGGTCAAAGAGTTTATTTCAACACATCGAATTGCTTAACGTGCTGAGACACCTCCAGCAACAACATTGACCAGTTTCTTTTCGATTTGTCAAAGTGATCCGTTTGCACGTACATTGCTCTACTCTGAGATGCCACGTTATTACACTTGGAACGCCTCATCAAAAAAATTTCAACGTCGTAAGCAAGGCGATGAGGTTCCTGATCATCCAAATGTGCGTTCTACTGATGCTCTTGGTCGCATTTACACAGTTCATCCGAAGAATGACGAATACTTCTACTTGCGGTTGTTGCTGGTGAATATTCGTGGGCCGACATCATTTGAATCACTTCGAACTGTCAATGGTGTAGTGTGCCCAACATTTCGTGCTGCATGCCAACAGCTCAACTTGCTTGAAAACGATACTCATTGGGACATGACAATCGCTGAATCAATTATTTCTGCAACTCCAAACCAGATACGCACATTATTTACTATCATTATTTCGACATGCTTCCCATCAAATCCACGTGAACTATGGAGCAAGTACAAGAATGACATATCAGAAGACATTCTACATCGAATTCGTGTCAGTTTCGGAAATCCCGATCTCGAGGTGAATGAGGAGATACATAACCAGGCTTTGCTTTTGATCGAAGACATGTGTTTTCGCATGTGCGGCAGTTTGTTAGTCATATTAGGAATACCAACGCCATGTCGTGGAATGAACGACGCTTTCAATCGAGAATTGGAACGTGAACATGAATATGATCGAGATGCATTGAACCAATGTACCACTGTTGAACCTCCAACAGAAAGGAGTGTACGATACGTTAATGAAGGCAATTCATGATGGAAATGGTGGATTATTTTTCCTCGATGCGCCCGGTGGAACTGGGAAGACATTCCTCATGTCATTGATTTTGGCCACTGTTCGTGCGAGATCCGATATTGCTGTAGCAGTTGCTTCTTCTGGGATAGCGGCCACATTGCTAGAAGGATGCCGAACAGCTCATTCAGCGTTGAAATTGCCGTTAAACCTTCAATCGGCTGAAAACCCGACATGCAACATTGCAAAACACTCAGCAATGGCGAAAGTGTTGGTAGCAAGTAAAATCATCATCTGGGATGAATGTACAATGGCGCACAAACGCGCATTGGAAGCACTCGATAGAACTCGACTCAAGATGTGAGCACTCGACTCAAGATGTTTTGGAGGCGCAATGATTCTACTTTCTGGCGATTTCCGTCAAACAATACCAGTCATTCCAAGATCGACCGCTGCTGATGAAATAAACGCTTGCCTCAAATCATCGACTCTGTGGTGTTATGTGAAGAAACTTCAGCTGACGACAAACATGCGAGTTGCATTGTTAAACGATCCATCTGCCGAAGAATTCTCCAAGCAATTGCTGCCTATCGGTAATGGCCGTGTTCCGGTCGACAAATCGAACGGATTGATTTCGTTTCCTCAGAACTTTTGCAGTTTTGTCTCAACGAAGGACGAGCTCATCAACAAAGTGTTCCCGAACATCATTACTAACCACAAAAAACATCAAATGGGTGAGTGAACGAGTAATTCTTGCGGCAAAGAACAAAGATGTGGATCACTTAAATTTTACAATTCAAAATCTAATCGTCGGTCCACTTCATTCCTTCAAATCTATTGACTGTGTGACAAACGAAGACGAAGCAACCAACTATCCAACTGAATTTTTAAACTCATTGGATCTACCTGACTTGCCACCGCACAATTTACAACTAAAAGTTGGCTCGATAATCATCATGCTACGAAACCTGAATCAACCAAAACTATGTAACGGAACGAGTTTGGTGGTGAGAAAACTCATGGGCAATGTAATTCACGCGACGATACTCCAAGGGAAGTTCAAAGGTGAGGAAGTTCTCATTCCGAGAATTCCGATAATCCCAACCGATATGCCATTCGAGTTTAAACGAATTCAATTTCCGATTCGTCTTGCATTCGCCATGACGATCAACAAATCGCAAGGCCAATCCTTGAGTGTTTGTGGCCTTAATCTAGAAAATGAATGTTTCTCTCACGGCCAATTGTACGTAGCATGTTCACGTGTCGGTAAACCATCCGCTTTATTCGTTCTCGCACCTAACAATAAAACAAAAAATGTCGTATATCACAAGGTGCTACAATGAAGGGAATCGACTCAATTGCAACTCACCCAGCAAATAGTTTAAAAGAAAGTAGTGCAATAATGCTACGCGAACCATTTCTATTCAATTCAATAAAACGAAAGCCTTGCTGCCACGTGAATTACATTCATTTCAATGTAATTAAAATATATTTCATTTTGATTTTTGTAATTTCATTGAATTTAATTAATTTGGAGTATTCATTTAATTTATTTAATCTTAATAAAAAACTCAATTTTATTAAGCTAATAACTTTAGAAAACATTTATTGATTTTGAGGCGGTACGAAGTTCGCCGGGTCAGCTAGTGAAGAAATAAAATATGGTGATGGTGAAAGAGAGGAACTCGATTCATTGTACTTTAAATAAAATTTACACTATTTTTCAAAATAAGAACGTACCACAGATTGGAGACTGTAGGAAATATATAAAATGCCAATATCCAATGTCCATGTTAATTTTCTTATCGATCCTGGCATGTATATTTGCCCATGCCAGAACTATGACAAAATTCAGATAATTGAAAAGGACATTGCCATTTTATATAACTTTCTGGAAAACATAACGAGATCGATAAGACCCGGGCAAAATCTTGACTAGTAATCGTTTGAATTGCAAAAATACTGTACATCACTCACACGTTTCATTTGGAAGTAGCATAAAAGCATGGTGAGATTGATGACCAATTCGCTAAATCTCGATTAGGGTTTCTATGAAATTTAAAAAATTTATCAAACCAAACTTCAATTTAATTTTAAGTTTATATGTATTTCCGATATATGTGCATATATAGTATAATGTTTTTACATCACATTTTTAATTGTTTTATAATTTATGGTATTTTAAACGTACTAGTGTTGGGTTTTGGAGATATACATATTAATATTATTGTCTGCAGCGGTGCAGGCTAGGTTTAAACAGCACGCTAGGTTTTTGTTGGAGTAGGTTGGATTTAAGCCGCACGCTGGATTTGGTTGGAGTATTTTACGGTTTAAGCAGCACACTGGATTTCGGATGTTAAACCTCTTATTATAATTATAAACAAAAATCACTTCACAAAACGTTATAATTTATTTTTTAGTTATTATGTAATTTAGATATTACTCAGCCACTCGTTTTACCCAACTAACTAATTAAATTTTTGTATTTTTTGAAATACATAATAATTTAGTACCGAGAGCAACAGAATCATTGCATTTTTTATATAAACGCTGTACAAAATTTAAGTACATAAGTAACATGAAAATATATATATAAGTAAATAAAGAACAGAAACAGTGGCTCAATTAAATGATATACATATATTAATTTTAATGCGGTGCATCAACTTCTCGGCCGCCTTGAATCGCTAGATCCAATTTATAGGTAATAATACAAGCTTTTGAATTGGTCGCTTGAATTATCCGGGTATCGTTCGTGCCGTGGCAACTCTTACAAAGCCATCTCTTCCATGAGTATACGAATTGGTTATCTTTCCTAACATCCATTTGACTGGAGGCAATTGATCGCATCGCACAACAACTACGTCGTCTATTTTTAAGTTTGGCATCTTATAATAGTCCACTTCGACCTTTGTTGTAAAGTGGTTATAGATATTCGTTATGTCAGCATAACCAGAAGTGTTATAACATTTTCTGAACCGTAGACTATCGGGCTGACGAGGTCAATTTTATATCGGTCAAGTCATATTCCGGAACTAGTGTAAACAGTTGACCTATGATGAAGTGTGCAGGTGTCAATGCATCAATTTAAATGATGAGTGTTAACATTTCCTCTAGAGTTAAAATAGTGTTACCAACCACTCGCCTAAGATGGTACGGCATAGATTTAACTGCGGCCTCCCAGAGACCGCCAAAGTGTAGAGCTGCTGGCGGAATCAAATGCCAAGTTATTTTGTCTTCTAAAAGTAAAATGGAAATGGCATTAGAAATGTTTGATAAAAATAAAAAAGGTCATAGATAATAAATATTTTGTGCCAACGAAATTGGTCCCGTTATCACTGTATATACATCCGAACATAAACCGCGACGCGACACAAAACGCTTTATGGCTGCTACAAAAGCTTCTGTGGTCAGTCACTTATTCAAAGTATACTGCCTTTCTACTTAAGCACACAAATGTTAGCTACTTTGTGACATCTTCATTCTTTCTCAACAAGGCAGGCAATAACATTTGATTTGCCTTTAGTAATGATGGCCCTGCATGATAATGTTCCAGATGTGCGTCTCGGATGATAAGTCTTGTAAAAACGTGGTCCGGCGGCAATAGGGGGTTTTGTTTCATATAAAGCCATTGAATTTTCTATTCGACCGCCTACTCATAATAATCCATCATTGTGTATAGCTGGTGTCTGCGAAGAAAGCTTATTATTTTTATCTATAACTGCAATTCGGAACTTAGTTTAAGAATTTCCAACGGGAATAATACCTTTTGAAGCAATCGAATCAGGGTAGCAGCTTCTTGGTTTAATTCATCAGCTGCCAAGTTAATGGTGAAGGCTGGTACACAATTTTTTCGTGACCGTTGAAACATTTTACTACATCGTATGACAGAGGCTAATATTTTACTACACTTATAAAACGAGGAATACAATACAGTAAAGCGATCAAGTAAACTAGACGTTTTCGTACCAACGTCCACTAGAACTGGTTTAGGACGAATCTCTTAGTTGATGACTTGAGTATCTTTCATAATCGTAAGTTATTTAGGTCACGTGCAGATTCGGATTTTTTAAGCCAATTTCGCCATTGAATTCTAGAAGTTGTGTTTAGTATTTCGGAGGTTCTATTGGCTATAAACGTTTTCCATTTGCTTGGATGCTTCGAAAGCCAGGCCAACACAATTGTTGAATCGGTCCACTCATATATTGTGGTATCTTCAAATTCCAATGATTCTTTTATCAGTTTCAGTATAATATTGTCAATAGTACTGCTGCACAGAGTTCTAACCTAGGCAGCGAAATAGTTGTTATGGGTGCAACCTTCGTTTTGGCTGCAATAGTAGTGCGGTTATAATTCCATCTTCGGTTTTCACACGGCAGTAAACTACTGCAGCGTACGCACTATCGGAGGCCTCAGCGAATCCGTGCAGCTCAACCGCATTACCGCGAGTGAACAACCATCTGGGGATCTAAATATCCCTAATCTGGGACATTTCGTTTCGGATTGTGGTCCATTTCGATGAGTTTTCTGCAGGCAACTCATCATCCCATTCTAGCTGATATAACCATAGACGTTGAAAAAGGAATTTGACGCTCACAATGACCGGTGAAATCCAACCGAGTGGGTTAAAAATTTGCGACATTTCCGATAGTAAATTTCTTTTGGTTAATTTTAGATTTTCGGCAAAATTAATTCTGAAGGTAAAATGATCACTCTTTGGGTTCCATTCTACAACCAGAAGTTTTCAATTGCAAAACGATTCGGTGATAATTTGTATCAGACTTTTCAACCAAGACTTGCCGGTACATTTTTTATGACATCTGAACCGAAGTAGAATAGATACCAAACTTGATTGAACATATGGGCCAACCAAATTTGCGTTCCATGGCGTGGAGTCGTTTAATAGCGCTCGTTCTCGTATTTCGCATGCTTGGAGTTGGGATTTTAAACCGAAGTTTTAATACGATTTTTCCATCGGAATTACGCATAAAGTTTTCGAAATGATGTTAGCAAGTTTATTCTTTTTCGGTGAAGATTTTCGGTGCAATTATTTCTTCAGACTCCCAAAATCTGTTTAAGGCTCTCTGTTTAAGGTCTCACTGGCTACTATCCGTCTCAAAATTGTTCGTTGAGCAATAGGCATTCCCTTTTCTCCAGATATACGGCCTTCGGTGATTATATTATAAAATTGATCTGCGCTAATTAGGAGATCGATAGGGTTTGAAAGATGGAATAACGGATCGGCCATTTTAATGCTATTTAGGTGGATCCATTCTGAGCGAGCTATATTGGTAATCGGTAAATTGGACGTCAGTTTGGGTAAAATTAAGCCATTGGCCATTATTTTGATGGATGGATCGATACAAGAATGTATTTCAATAAATATTCTTCCTCTCGACGTACCAGCTCCAGCTGAACTAAGGCCGATAAAGAAAATGCGGGCATCTTGAAATTTGTAATTTTTGCATTAGAGACTCGGTAACAAAGGAGCTCTGGGATCCAGAGCCCAGCAGTGCACGACATATTTCTAGACAACCATATTTATCTTTCATAAAAACGAAAGCTTTAGGTAATAGTGTTTGTGAATATACATTTAAAGTTTGTAATGCCTTGATTTGTGAATCACTTAAATGATCTGGACTTGGGCTAATATTTGAGTGCTTAGTGCAATAATAAGTGCTGAGTGTACGAATGATGATTCGTTGATTGAAGTGGTGTATGTTGACGTGGTTTCTTTATTATAATCGTTTATTGCAGTGCTAGTAGATGGCATGTTGATTGTTGGGGCCTTGTGGTCTAGAGTGTGGTGCTTAGAATGACATTCATGACATCTTTCTTTGATCGGCAATCGTAAACGGAGTAACTCCTTTCGAAACAGTTAAAACAGCGAATAGAAAAAATAAATTCTCTACGTGCATCGACGCTCACACCTTTAAACTTGGAATATAATCAACAATCAAATGGTGATCGGTATTTTGGCAAACAGGACAAACTGAATCGGTTATTTCTGCTACAAAACTTTCTGGGGCTTCCAACTGTTTTAGAAGCATGCTAATTCTATTCGATAAATGATTTTCTTCTAAAGAATCTGCTCGTACGTTTAGAAACTCTATTAGCTGACTGAGTGTAGGAAAATCATTTTCGGCTGATTCTCGTAACCATAATTGACAGGACTTGTACCAAGTGCTCTAAGTCTCCTCGTAACTTTGTCACATGAATCAGTGAATTTACAAATATTTGCGGCGGCGTTAGGTTGACGTATGACTCCCTGTTCCATAAAGGTTTGAATGAAGGAATTCACTATATGTTTTTTCCTGTCATATCGTTTACAGAGCCTTTAAAGGGCTTCCAAATAATTTCGCTCAGTAACTGCAAAATGCCTTATTAACGATGCAGCTTCATCTTTGAGAAGCCCTTTCAGATACTGAAACTTTTGTGCAGCTGAAAGCGCAGCATTTTCAGGAGCCATGGCATTGTATAAATCAAAGAATGATTGCCATTCTCTGTAATCCCCCGTGAAGGTAGGTATTTTAACTCTAGGTAATTTAAAACTATTGGAATTCCCTAAGGCTACGGATGTGTCCATATCCAATATCCAAAATCGAATTGCTCGGATTCTTCTTCAATAGAAATATCAGACATTTTATTGTCCGTTTCTATAAATAAATTTAACAACTCTGTTGCTTTTGCAAGTTATGCTTTAACCTCATCATAACTGTGACCGTCCGGTAGAGCTTCGGCATATGATACAAGCATACATTGTTAATTGTCCATTGATGCGATACCTCTACGTTTTATTAATGCATTCATTTTAAGTTAATTCGACAATTTTTAAGAACACAATCACACCTTTATTAGGCCAATTTAAGTAAAGAATGTTACGTTAAATAATTTCTAATTTATGATATTGATTTGAAATTATGAATGAACAATAAAATGGAATAATTAAATAATAAAAAATGTGATTCAAAACCATAACTTGTTATGACGGATTTAGCGTTTTTGAACGACCTTTAAAATGCAAAACGGAGAACTTTCTAGAATTTGACGATGCGGTTTACGAACCCTTCAGCAACAATTTTATTCAAAGATAATCTAGTTATCTTTCACTAAAATGTCTTATCATAATCACTTACACTAAATAATTACTCTTACTTTGAATAAATAGCAACTAAACTATTTAATTTTACGTTTAGGTTTTCATAAGTGAACAAAACAGTTTATGTTCATGGGGTTTGAATAGTTTTTTAATTCAGGGTCGGCGATCGATCGTCGTAGAAGAAAGACGCGTTTTTGTCTTTCTCTGCATAGAAAAACTAAAATTTATTGTGTGTGAAATAAATAAATAAATATTATAATCATTAAGTTATAAATTAAATTAAATATAATGTGTGTTTTAATAAAAATTTGTTAATAAATAAATATTAGTGAAGTAAAATTAAAATTAACGTGAATATTTATTTGTATGTATGTATATAAATAAAAATAATTTGTGTGGCGCACTGACGCAGCAATGGTGAACGCATCACAAGCTAAGTGTTTTTGTGTTAATTCAAATTTTTTATTTATATGTATTTTGTTTAATTTATATTTTTTTATAAAATATCCTTATAAATTTTGATTTTATTTATATGAATGTTTTAAAAAATATTTTAATATACGCATTTGTATATGTTGTCGTAGTAGTGGTGTGGTATGATACGTTTATGCAAATTTGTTTTTTTTTTTTGTATTGAGAACTATAAATGTCCGGGGTAGTGACATCTAGCGCATTAAAAATAAGCTGATTGGGTCTTTTTTTATATGAAATTTTAGCACGGCATACTTTATGAAAATAAAAATTAACATACAAAAATAGTCCCAATCAGGTTATTTTTTTTGCCGTCAGATCTACAAACAGTTCTCTATATTCACGCAGCTTATTTAAAGTCAAATAAGAGAAAAGGATGAAAATAATATAGAAAAATACTCTTTAGTTACTTATTATTCATTTTCCGTTTATTTTTATATGATTTTTTTTATGCTAATTTCTCTTCTCTCTTGAATAGCAAAATGATTTTTTAAAAATGTTATACAGTAAAAATAAATAGTGAGCGAATAATAATTATTTTTTGTGGTAGTGAACGGGATCTACTTCTCTTTTGTTTTACTTTTCTATTCTAATCAGAAAGTTAAAATTCATCGTAGTACTGATTGGATAAGATGTATTATTCTCTGTATTGAACGATCGAATGGAGAATATAATTTCTTTCTACTCTATTCTGAAGTGAATAGTAAAACAAAATATTTTTTGTCTCTTTTCATTATTTTTGTTGTTCAGTATTACAAATAACATTAGCTGTGATGCTTTCAAAATTTTACAACAATTGTTGTTGTATTAAAGCCGATTTTCTTAGAATGTTAAGAAAAATTTTAGGATTAGGGGAAATAAAATCATTTTATGGTTATGGTGTTTACCGCAAGGATTTATTTTTTCTATTTTTTTTTTTTTTTTTTCGAAAAATTTATATTGTAGTAAAATTTGGTATTTTTTATTTGGTAGCAAAATACCGAAAAAATTAAAACGCATTAAAAATTAAAGCCAAAAGTTGTTGCTTTCACATTTCTTAGCTAATCCGATTAGATTAGTGAAAGCGACACTACTATTGTTCGATCGGTGTAGAGTGAATAATACATTTTAACGAGTGACTTTTTTTAACGTAGATATTTGTGCATGTGCATGGGTATGTATATGCGTATATTTGTTCTTTTTACCTATTTATAATCATTTTAATATTTTAAAAATAATTTGATATATTATTATATTAGTTTGTATAAACTCTTAAGATTGTTATTTATGTACTGTTCCGTGCAAATAATATTTCACTATTAAGCTTGGCTTATTATTTAAAGGATAGTGAGGATGGGTAATAAATTCAAATATGAGTAATCGATTTTTTTAGTGTTACCAAAGTAGAATAATGTTAACTTAAAAAAGTGACATCTATCAGTGGTCATTTGTTATTTTGAGTTTATAAATTCCGATAGATGGCATCAATAATCAATAATAAATAGTTAAGTTATTTAGAATTTATAACAGGTGGATTGTTTTTATTGTACATAATTGTATTATATTTTAATTATGTTATGTATTATATTTAAATTTTAATTTAGGGTTGTATTGTACTGAGAAAATTTGTTTAAGTATAGATATTTAATTGCTCCTTTAATGTATGCAATTGATTTGATTCTTTAAAAAGTTAAGAGCATTTAAATCTTGTATAAATTGCTTGTTAGTTCTTACTTAAAGTGCTCATACGTGTAAATTAATGAATAAATCTGTTAATTTTCATTATTCGGAACTAACATTGTTGTTGTAATAATTGAATTACCTTTTTATCTTAGACACATTAATTAAAAAGAGATTTGCGGGATATAGTTAAAATTACTCAATGAAATCGTCATTGCGGCGTAAAACAAAACTTATCGTTGGTATAATTATCGATAAGATGGAATTTATAATATTTTACTAAATTTTGAAATTTTTACGTTATTTCGAGACTGATCTTGAAATTTTGTATATTTCGATTTGTGTTTCTTACCAATTTGATGATAAGTGTTTTGCTGTTTGACGATGGAATTTTGAGAAATTGGTTTGTAAGTTTCAAAATATTAGACTGACAATTTCAGTACTATACAGCTCATGTTTGCAGTATAATTTTTAAATGCTACTGGATTTCAGTTTAGTTTTATTATTAATATAATTCAAATAACTATGATTTCAGGAAATTCTATTGTAAGTTGTTGAGTTTTAGGAGGATTAATCAATAAATGTTTGTATTATTTAGGAAGCCGAAAAACATTAATGAAGAGTTAAATTTCAGGAGTCTTAAGATGTTTGTGGAATAATACTTCTTTAAAATACTAATTGATGATTGTGTAGTTTAGAATTGTGTTGTGTTTGTATTACTAACTATCGAATTTACCTAGATGACTCTGAGTAGAGTGAATTAATCAATCAATTTTGTTTTAGGAAGCTGGAAAGTATTAATGTTGAATTATATTTCAGGAAATTTCCAGATGCTCGTGAAATAATAATATTTTTTTATCAGGTTGCTGATTTATAGAAGCAATTGTTGAAGACCAGTATCATCGTTATCCATTGAACCTATTAAACCTTTATTCGTCCTCCGTAGATTAGAAGTAGATTAGAATTGTGTTGTGCCGTACGATCGCTAGGTGTCTGAAACCAGGTCGTTCCGTCCCAAAAAAAAAAAATAAGAAACCTTATCCTATCCCTCCTATTGTTATGTGTAAACAGGCTGTAGGAATAGGCCCGGCGTTAACCGGGACACTCGTCAAGAACTTGGTTCTACAGTCCAATCAATCAATCAATCAATGGGGTTTGAATAGTTTTTTAATTCCGAAAATTAATATAATTGTATTTATATATAATTGTGACTTATCGGTTTTTGTTGAGAGTTGAATGATGACAAGTTAACAAAATATTGCTTTTTTTATTAATCTTGCAACTACAAAATGTAGCAATTACAAAATGTTGCAAGTACCAGACCTTGCAATTACAAAACTTTATTAATTATTTTGAGCAGAAGAAAAGAAAACCGGGATTTTGAAAACCGGAATTTCGTATAGTACACCAGTGTAAATACCTACTCTCAAAGTTATAACCTCTTAGAAATATCTTACAACAGAGGGTTTTTACTTCAACTTTTACCTCGTCAACTTTAGAATATTAGACCCAGTGTTCCCCTAATTCTTTCCGGAAAACTCGTGTTTTCTAGTTGGATTGGGTCTAGTATAAAATGAAAACACCTTCACTCAAAGTTGTAACCCTCTTAAAAATATCTTAGGACATAGGGTTTTTACTTCGACTTTTACCTCCACAACTTTTGAATATTAGACCCAGTGTTCACCTAATTTTACCGGAAAACTCGTGTTTTAGAAATATCTTACAACAGAGGGTTTTTACTTCAACTTTTACCTCCACAACTTTAGAATATTAGACCCAGTGTTCCCCTAATTCTTTCCGAAAACTCGTGTTTTCTAGTTGGATTGGGTCTAGTATAAAATGAAAACACCTTCACTCAAAGTTGTAACCTCTTAAAAATATTTTAGGACATAGGGTTTTTACTTCGACTTTTACCTCTACAACTTTTGAATATTAGACCCAGTGTTCCCCTAATTTTTTCCGGAAAACTCGTGTTTTCTAGTTGGATTTGGTCTAGTTCAAAGTGAAAACACCTTCACTCAAAGTTGTAACCCTCTTTAAAATATCTTAGGACATAGCGATTTTACTTCGACTTTTACCTTTACAACTTTTGAGTATTAGACCCAGTGTTCCCCTAATTTTTCCGGAAAACTCGTATTTTCTAGTTGGATTGGGTCTAGTATAAAATGAAAACACCTTCACTCAAAGTTGTAACCCTCTTAAAAATATCTTAGGACATAGGGTTTTTACTTCGACTTTTACCTCCACAACTTTTGAATATTAGACCCAGTGTTCACCTAATTTTACCGGAAAACTCGTGTTTT
The DNA here is from genome assembly GCA_932526605.1 of Nephrotoma flavescens. Classification (NCBI taxonomy): domain Eukaryota; kingdom Metazoa; phylum Arthropoda; class Insecta; order Diptera; family Tipulidae; genus Nephrotoma; species Nephrotoma flavescens. The sequence continues at coordinate 188,845,894 of OW052222.1, read as the reverse complement.
CTAGTTTGATTTGGCCTAGTTCTAAGTGAAAACACCTACTCTCAAAGTTGTAACCTCTTAGAAATATCTTACAACAGAGGGTTTTTACTTCAACTTTTACCTCCACAACTTTAGAATATTAGACCCAGTGTTCCCCTAATTCTTTCCGGAAAACTCGTGTTTTCTAGTTGGATTGGGTCTAGTATAAAATGAAAACAACTTCACTCAAAGTTGTAACCTCTTAAAAATATTTTAGGACATAGGGTTTTTACTTCGACTTTTACCTCTACAACTTTTGAATATTAGACCCAGTATTCCCCTAATTTTTTCCGGAAAACTCGTGTTTTCTAGTTGGATTTGGTCTAGTTCAAAGTGAAAACACCTTCACTCAAAGTTGTAACCCTCTTTAAAATATCTTAGGACATAGGGATTTTACTTCGACTTTTACCTTTACAACTTTTGAGTATTAGACCCAGTGTTCCCCTAATTTTTCCGGAAAACTCGTATTTTCTAGTTGGATTGGGTCTAGTACAAAATGAAAACACCTTCACTCAAAGTTGTAATCCCCTTAAAAATATCTTAGGACATAGCGTTTTTACTTCGCCTTTTACCTCCACAACTTTTGAATATTAAACCCAGTGTTTCCCTAATTTTACCGGAAAACTCGTGTTTTCTAGTTGGATTGGGTCTATTACAAAATGAAAACACCTACTCTCAGAGTTGTAACCTCTTAAAAATATTTTAGGACATAGGGTTTTTACTTCGACTTTTACCTCTTCAACTTTTGAGTATTAGACCCAATGTTTCCCTAATTTTTCTGGAAATCTCATGTTTTCTAGTTAGACTGGGCCTAGTTCAAAGTGAAAACACCTACTCTCAGAGTTGTAACCTCTTAAAAATATTTTAGGACATAGGGTTTTTACTTCGACTTTTATCTCTACAACTTTTGAATATTAGACCCAGTCTTCCCCTAATTTTTTCCGGAAAACTCGTGATTTCTAGTTGGATTTGGTCTAGTTCTAAGTGAAAACACCTACTATCAATGTTGTAACCTCTTAGAAATATCTTACAACAGAGGGTTTTTACTTCAACTTTTACCTCCACAACTTTTGAATATTAAACCCAGTGTTCCCCTAATTTTTCCGGAAAACTCATGTTTTCTAGTTGGATTGCGTCTAGTACAAAATGAAAACATCTTCTTTAAACTCAAAGTTGTAACCTCTTAAAAATATCATAGGACATAGGGTTCTTACTTCGACTTTTAACTCTACCACTTTTAAATTTTAGGCCTAGTGTTCCCCTAATTTCTTCTTCTGAAAATCTCTCGTGTTTTCTAGTTGGATTGGGTCTACTGAGTGAAAGTGAAAACACCTACTCTCAAACTTGTAAGCTTTTAAAAATATCTTAGGACAACGGCTTTTTATTATTCCCGTAATAATATATTTTACACTGTTAAATTTTATTATTAATTGGAAACGTTTTTGTTGGGTTTAGGACAAGTTAGGACAAACTTCAAGTACATTCACATCGGGCCATTTTGCAACTATAGAATGTAATTGTAGGTTGTCTTATGAGGTTATGTGATAATGATTTTGTAATAGTTGGTAATTTTTGCATTGTGGTCTGATTGCATTTCTATAAATCAACGAAGTTTGTATATTGGTAAATTATTCAAGACACAAGTTGCTATTATCAATCTTTCAAAATCCATAGTATACTTTAACATTTCTTTAAAGGGATTTACCGCTATAGAGACTATCTAGGGGTGAAACTACAGAAAACGTGATGAATATTAAAATTTGTTCTACAATATTAACTCTCAGTGACTTCCTTTTATTCATTCAATGCATGTCATTCATATTTCAATCAACCCATATATACATTTTTCCGCGCACGTCACTGTCTTGTATTTATAAAAGAAAATGTACTGTGAATTATACTCGTATACATATGTATGTACCAATAACTTATAAATAAATGATAAAAATGTCACCATCGTTGAACATTTATAGATAAACGACAGAAGCTAACAATATGTATTAACAGTAATTTTTTTTTAGAAAATGATAAGTAAAACATATAAATATGTTAAGTGCCTAGCTATCTGTGTGTGTGTGTAATAATAATTGTTATATTTCTGCTGTTTTATTATTTCTTATAAGTGATGTACACACACACACACACACTGCAGATGAAAGTCAAAAACTGATATTGCATTGCAAGTTGCAAGAAGATTCAAGCAAGAATTTTGTCTTATTGCGCGAGTTGTAAGAAACGTGTTCTTCTACAACAAAATACGAGTAATGATAATAATAAATCGAAGACAGATTTTTTTTTACATTTTTTTTTTATTTATTTATGTCACGACAAAAATAATCATCATCTTAATAAATGATAGATTAGTAAATTGGTTTTGCAAAAATTATACAAAAAAATTAAATATTAAATAAGAAAACAGTAATCGTTTATTGATACGTTTAATTTATTTAAACAAAGTTTGTTTATTTTTTAATTTAATGTATTTGAGAAATGACAACAAGCGATAAGAAAAAGGCTTTTAAAGATTTTTACTTTTAATTTCGATTTTGTTTTTTTTTCTGTGTTACTTGTCAAAAGATTTTTATTTTTAGCAAAAACCATTCGTATTTTGGCTTATTTGATACATTGCAAACAGTTACGACATTTTAGCAAATATTTGTGCTTTATACAAACTATTTCTTCAATGCAATATGACAGTATTACCTGACATGAATTTATTATGAAATAAAATAAATCTTATGTACTTCTAACTGAATATTGTAACGTAAAATTGGATTGGACTCAAATTCACAGTGTTTGGAATTCGATCAAGTAACTCATATTTTGTTGCTGTTCGTAATACTTCATGTTATTCTTTATGATACTCCCGGGTTTTTTCTTAGCAAATATATTAAACAATTGTTTTGACCTTTATACTTGTAAAGTAGAGACTGTGGTCGACTGGCTTAGTAAAGAAGACCCGCCGCCCTAAACTATATTTAAAAAATAATGTGGTTCGATTCGAGCTATGCAATGTGCGGATGGTTCTACGTAAATCGTAACTATAGCCGTACGTCCTCGATTTGGCAAGCAATGCGTAAACTAGGACGTCAAAAGTGAACTGCGAAAGAGTTGAGAGTGCTTAGGCCCCAGAACAGATTGTATACAACAAAACATAAAAGCAAAAAAATATTTAAGTACCCGATATAGTGCGGGACATAACACCTTTTGATGGAGATAAAATTCTCCACATAATTTCATTCAAACAGTGGATGAAATTGATAAACAGCGCGTGATTATACATGGTAGTGAATAAAAAACAATTATCAGGGCCACAACAAAATAATCGGTAAAGCGAATGAATATAAAATATGTGAAAAATGATTGGACGGATATTAAACAAGTGTTAATCGAGGTTTACGCTGATAAAAAAGATGAGGTAACGTTAACCCTCGAGTTGCATGGGTTAATATTAAATAGCTTATCCCCAAACGATTTAAAAATTATCAATATACAAAACACATTTGTCAACCAAATTAAAGTAAAAACAAATAAGGAAGATAATTTCGAAATCGAGGCAAAAATTTAATTATACCTCGAAATGAGTTGAAAATATTTTTAGGCGGTATTAGGAAACCCTTAGGCCCCTGGCTAAGAGCAATGCGACCAAAAACAATAGACGAAGTATTAGAATTGGTAACTCAAGAAACAAATATTCGAAGCTTAAAAAATCTGCAATTGCAATCTTCGAAATTTCACCAAAATTCCCAAGAGTATAAAAATTTCAATCAATATAATCAAAGGCATCGAAAACCTAAAAAAATATTATAACCCTCATTACAAACCTAATCCACATCAATCTGGCCCAAGCCAAGGTAACCAAAAAAAAATTCAGCAACGAGAAAATAAATTCATACCAAGACCACAAATTAAATCGGAATCGAATTGGGATAAAACGAAAAATCCACAAAATTCTAGCCGATGAGAATTTTCAATATATAGCCTCGAACCCGAACATCAATTGATGGATGTTTTTGTTGTATTTAATATTCTTGGTTTCTTGCGTAAGCAATTTTCATGTATTTTACACGGGCGATCGAGGTAATAAAACAGAATTGAATTATAATCGCATTTCAACAGTTAGTTTTAATTCTCACAGTGAATATTTGGTGCTCACCAGTAGTAAACCAAATACAATATAGTTAAACAACAAGGACCTGTATTACTACCAACAGCAATGGCCAGAGTAGCAACAGACACCGGACATCTCACCACAATGAGGGCGTTGATTGATTCAGGGTCCCAGGCTACATTAATATAACATCGAGAGCTGCCAATCTGCTAAACATAAAAAAAACACATGTGAACATTTCAGGCATTGGCGGTAGCAAAGCAAGAATCTTCTAACATACAATCAACATAAAGCTAGTGCCAAGATTCAATGGAGACTTCAGGTTGGACGTGAAAGCTTTGGTATTAAACAAATTAACTCAACAACTACCAGAAGCTGATATCGACAATACCACATGGACGTATTTCAACAACATAAAACTAGCAGATCCACACTACAATTTATCTCAACCGATTGATCAGCTAACAACATTATCAAAGGTAGCCATCGAGAGCCAATGGCGCAGAACACAGAGTTCGGATGGATTATAATCGGCAGCATGAGTAACATGGACAACCAAGTAAGAAAAGCCATGGTAGAGCAAGAAGAGCCATACAGCAGAAGAAAATCAAGTTGAGGAGACATTTCAATCAACATTGAATCGACACACAGATGGAAGATTTATAGTAAAAATTCCATTTAAAGACGATCACGTCAAACTTGGAGAATCTAGAAAAAAATCAGCAGCCAGCCTTCTGCATATCGAAAGAGGATTTGTCAAAGATCCGGACTACGAACAATTATAAAAACAATTCATGCAAGAATATATAGATTTGAACCACATGGAGTTAATACAAGAAAAACCAGAAGTTGAGCGCTTCGATAATATGTATTACATACCTCTTCATGGCATTATCAAACCAGGCAGCTCAACGACCAAGCTTCGAGTGGTGTTTGATGCATCATCAAAAACAACAACTGGGGTCTCGTTAAACGACATCAAGATGACCAGTCCCAAACTACAAGAAGACTTGGCCAACATACTACTAAGGTGGAGGAAACACAAGATTGTCATGATAGCCGACATCGAAAAAATGTTCCGTGAAATCTGGCTCAACACAAACGATCAGAACTATCACCGAGTATTATGGAGACGGGATCCTTCCAAGCCGATAAAAGCATATAGCCGATAAAAGCATATACGGAACTACCGCTGCCAGCTAGCGGTAAGAATATTGATTTAACTGGCCAAAGAAGGATCCAATACTCACCCAAAAGCAGCTAAAATAATGATGACCAACTTCTATATGGACGATTTACTCTTTGGCGGAGAGAGGTGTTGAGCATCCAACTCTCCCAAAATATTGCAAAGCATTCCTAGAGAGCAACAAGCCAACGGAAATATTCAAATAAAATTAAATGACACCATTAAAAAATTGGGAATTCTATACAATCCAGCGGAAGATATTTTCGAATTCGATATAGACTGCAGCTGACCAACAAACAGCACACCAAACGCTCATTCCTATCTGACTCATGAAAGCTCATTGACCCCATAGGATGGCTATCGTCGACAACAATCATGGCCAAGATCATGATGCAGGATGTTTGGAAAATGGCAATAAGCTAGGATGAACAACTACCAGAAAGAATAAGTGCCAACTGGCCGAACTACAAAAATGACCTGGATGAGATATCAAAATTAAAAATTCCAAGATGGCTCAGTACAACGTCTAGATGCAAAACGGAACTACACGGGTTTGCTGACACGTCCGAGCACGCCTATGCGGCAGTGGTTTATTGTAGGAGAGTGGATGACAACGGTAAACCAGCAGCTCAGCTATTAATGTCCAAAACACGTGTTGCACCAATCAAAACGAAGCTATCAATTTCTCGCCTCGAGTTAAATGCTGCCTTATTATTGGCAAAATTAATGAAACAAGTTCAAGACACCATGAAGCTTTAAAACGTTAATACGTACGCTTGGTCAGGTTCAACAAGAACACTCTGGTGGATTAAAGAAGACCCAAGCCGCTTCAAAACGTTTGTGCGGCAAATGGAATCTCGGCGATTAAGAAGACGTTAGCAACAACAACCTGGCATCACGTGAAGTCTCAAGAAAATCCCGCGCACGCCGCCTCGCGTGGCATAACACCTAAGCAGCTCATTGACAACAACTTATGGTGGCATGGACCAAGCTTCCTAACAACTATGCCGCCGCAGTGAAATACTGAAGAGCCCGTTCCGGACCCACCATCAAATTTACAAGCAGAGCTGGATGAATAGAGAATGTTGGCGACGGTAATAAAAAGGTCGCACATACTTGCAAAGTTATTTAACAGACTTTATACATACAGCAAAATCAAACGCACGGTCGCATATTGTCTACGATTCATAAACAACTGCAAACACGAAAATTTTAACAAGGGCTGGCTAGCCCGTAATGAACTTAAGGCAGCAGAAACAACAATTATAAAAATAACCCAAGAGCAAGATTTCGGACCAGAAATCGCCCGCATAACTAAGGACGTCTCCAAAACTCTAATCCGGCAACCAACAGCAAACAGCTTGTAATTCTAAGCAAAAACCACATAATTACTCAACGGATAATCGAGGAAACCCACCAAAACACATTATACATGGTGGCACACAACTTACCCTTGCAATGCTGACACAAAAATATTCAATCATAGTCGATGGGAGACGAGCCGAAAGACAAGTGGTACAAAAATGCATTACCTGCTTTCGCTACAAACAAAAACACATGGAACAACTAATGGGTAGTCTACCATCAGCAAGAGTGAGCCCGGGTAGACCGTTTTCTAAAACGGGAATCGACTATGCAGGACCCATCCAAATAAGAACCACAAAGGGTCGGGATAACAAATCCTACAAAGGATACATTGTCCTATTTGTATGCATGACAACCAAAGCCATACACATCGTGATAGTGAGCGCAGCCTAACAACAGAGGCATTCATAGCGGCCTATACAAAAGATTCGTTTCCAGGCGAGGGCTTTGTACTGATGTATTCTCTGATAACGGAACCTATTTTGTGGGTGCGAATTCCGTAATAAAGAAGACGTACAGTTCAGCTATGGCCACACTACCTAACGACGTAGCAGCTATGTTAGCCAGTGATAAAACGACATGGCACTTCATACCACCTCATACCCCGCACACTTCGATGGAATATGGGAAGCAGAAATAAAATCCGTGAAATTTCACCTTAAGAGAGTAATAGGAGATTCGACTCTAACATTCAAAGAATTAACCACTCTCACCTCTCAAATCGAAGCGGTCCTCAACTCTCGGCCGCTGACTGCACTAACCAACGACACAACGGATACAACAACGCTGACACCAGGACACTTTCTCATTGGAGATGCTGTTAAGGCGAACCCAGAAGTGACTACCAGCAACAAAGGATTAAAAACGAGATGGCACATATGGTCGAAAAAATGGCGCAAGACTTTTGGAAGCGATGGTCTTCTGAATACATTCACCAACTTGAACAATGGAGCAAGTGGAAAACCTCCCAGCCAAATTTGGCAATAAACGATCTAGTATTGGTGAAGGATGATCAACTAACTGCAACACGGTGGAAATTGGGACGGATCACTGACACTCACGCCGGAAAGGACGCGACCTACAAGCGACCAGTAACCAAGCTGTGCAAACTTCGTATCAGTGACGATCCAATTGATGTATTACCTATGAAGACCATTGCATCGCTCAAGGAAACAACCACCGGGAAGGCCAGTGCAATTACAACTCAAAACAACCAACCAAACTAGCCATCCTTTCAGTGTGCTGCCGATTTGGTCTCGTGAGCAGCAATATCAAAATAAGTCCGTTTAACCATTCCATTGGGATACATTTCGAAGAATTGGGCAAGTTGGAGATTGTGGCGACAAAATGGACATTAGTTGTTCAATACAATTTATCTTCATACTGCGGGAGTAAATTGACAACTTTAAAAGAGCCCACACAGAGTTACAGTCAGTTTGTATGGAGCTGTCCGGGTTAAAATGCGACATCATTCTTCAGCAAATATTATTTCAATATAATTATTTGATAGCAGACAACGAGCTACTATTTGAAAGTTATAAGGAACGTAAACGAGGGAAGCGGGGTCTCGGTGACTGAGTGGGCCTTGTACTAGGCTACCTATTTGTAGTACTCACCCAGCGAGAAGCTGACAAGTATGAATCCTATTTTGAACAAATTAACAGTGACGAAAATTATCTCTTGACTCTCATCAACAATCAAACAACTATTGTGGATAACACCATCAATTTGGTAAAACATAACACAAACCTCGCCACGGCATCTATAAACAACTTAATTAAGGACCAACATCGTTTGCGGTAGGAAATGTTGCAGTTAAAAGAATATAGAACGTATGAAGACAGAGTGCGATCAACGCTAATGACCATTTTTGAAATAATGCTAGTTCTAAAGAGCCTCCAGGACACGCAACAAGAATTACTTAACGTGATTTATCATGCTCATCAAGACGTCCAGCATCCATCCATACTTACTCCAAGTCAGTTGGAAGAAGAGTTACAATTCATTCGACAACACGTGCCGGTAACCATTGCGCTGCCAGGGCACGACATTCACGACCTCCACGAGAATTCAGTGCTGCGGTCAAAAATAAAGCAAACGAGGGTGATCAATTGAATTTACTGTAAACCACGCCAGAAACAACCGGATTAGATGATCAGCTTGAAGCATTGAAAAATGATGAACAAATTACCTTCCGCATCATCAGAGTGCTCATCATATCCACCATTACGCAATGATCCATTGCAAGATGCATTGCAAACCACCGGCCGCCGTCTCCTCTAGTGAGAGCCAACAAAAGCATAGTTTAACAGATGTGCGACATCAGCAAAGCCCGGGAATATGTTGAAACAACGTCAACATGCGCAATAATACAATATTCCAAACGGGTACTGACACAGGTGGAATATTGTATATTGTAGCAAATTCAACAGTTTTAATTTTTTGTATATTGTATTGTGCGTTTTTGATGCTGTAAAAGGTAGCAGAAAATTTCCAGCAGAAAAATGTATTTCGCTATTCACCGCAAGAAGCATCACGATCACAAAAATGAAATTTTTTCTGCTGATATTTTTCGAAACCAGCAGAAAATTTTTGAAATTTTTGTGAAAATTAATAATTCTCAGCAGAAAGTTTTATGAAAATTCAAAGAATTTATGAAAAAAGAGTATATGTTTAAAAATTTTGAAGCGAAGAGAGTTAATTTTCTTTTAAAAACCATTTTCCTATGTATAGGGATTTTTATGGTAGCTGGGATCATAATCTATATACATGAGCAACATAAGATTCACACCTGGCGTCAGCAGCCTTCCATACAATTTGGAAGTCATTTTCTAACACTTTTGTTTAGAAACTGAAAACATTTCACATTAAAATGAATTCAAAAATATATGGAAGGCTACTGACTCCAGGTGTGAATCTTATGTTGCTCATGTATATATAGATTATGATATGCTGTATAAGATAGCGGAACTTTGACAGCGGAAAATAAGAGATTACGATACTCGCCGCAAGTGGCAGCACTATCACTAAAGAGAATTTTTTTGTAATGTAATTACCAGCGGAATTTTTTTATTCATTATGTATATATTTTTTCACGAAATAAAACATCTCAGCGGAATAAAATATTAGAAGTGATCCTTAAAATGGCAAATAGATTGATCTCCGAAGTAAAGGAACTCGGTATATGAAATGTTGAAATTTAACAATAATCCTCATTTCTTCCACTAGTAACCAATATTTTCAGTTGGTTTTCTAATAGCTTAGCTCATACTGAGACTATATGGAAAATTTGGGGAAAATTCATGGACTAGAATTTTCACGAGAATTTTTTGATTTTCTGCCGCCATATAAGTTATTTTCAGTTTTTGACCAATATCTCAAAAACTTCCACTAGTAACCAATATTTTCTGTTATTTTTCTAATAGCTTAGGTTTTACTGAGACTATGGAAAATTTGGGGAAAATTCATGGACTAGAATTTTCACTAGAATTTTTTGATTTTCTGCCGCCATATAAGTTATTTTCAGTTTTTGGCTAATATCTCAAAAACTTCCACAAGTAACCAATACTTTCGGTTGTTTTTCTAGTAGCTTAGGTCATACTGAGACTATATGGAAAATTTGGGGAAAAATTCATGGACTAGAATTTTCACTAGAACTTTTTGATTTTCTGCGGCCATATAAGTTATTTTCAGTTTTTGGCCAATATCTCAAAAACTTCCACTAGTAACCAAAAGTTTCGGTTGTTTTTCTTAAAGCTTAGGTCATACTGAGACTATATGGAAAATTTGGGGAAAATTCATGGACTAGAATTTTCACTAGAATTTTTTGATTTTCTGCGGCCATATAAGTTATTTTCAGTTTTTGGCCAATATCTCAAAAACTTCCACTAGTAACCAATATTTTCTGTTATTTTTCTAATAGCTTAGGTTTTACTGAGACTATGGAAAATTTGGGGAAAATTCATGGACTAGAATTTTCACTAGAATTTTTTGATTTTCTGCCGCCATATAAGTTATTTTCAGTTTTTGGCTAATATCTCAAAAACTTCTACTAGTAACTAATACTTTCGGTTATTTTTCTAGTAGCTTAGGTCATACTGATACTTTATGGAATATTTGGGGAAAATTCATGGACTGGAATTTTCACTAGAAAATTTTGATCATAGCTCTATATCTCTCTTGTAACATTTAAGAGCCATGGACTATGATAATTTCAACTTAAAATTAATGCATATGCATCGGACAGGTTTTCTTAATTATAACAAGGCAGGACTAGGTCTTAAATTCTCCATAAAATTCAGAGCAGTTACTGAATTTTTATTCGCAAAGCACCATTTGTGTTCAGTTAAATGTAAAACCTAAATAAAGTAAATACTATCATGAATCTGCATTATATGCTTTGCAATTCGCAGCACGCAAATTGAATTTCGACGCATTGCGAACAATTTAAAATATGATATTGGACAGTTTGCGTTTAGCGTATTTAATAGAATCGAATAGCGATGCAAAGCGGGGCCTTGGTGTACTACCCACTACCGCATGCACCATGCACGTAGTACTGCCGGCTTTAATTTTAGCCGGTGCCGGCTTTAATTTTTTGTTGATGTTATACAATAAATAATATAGTAATAAGATATTGAATTATAATTTTTTTTCTGGGAAAATGTTTCTATTTTTTTATTGTTAATGTCCTATATCAGTGGAAAAATTAAATTAGATTAAAAAAAATATGAGTTCTACAAATATATGGGAAATGTCCTATATCCATTTTCACCACTTTTCCGCAAATTTCTTTAAAACGGTATGATTTATCAAAATTTTTAAATTAGTTTCAAATAAATAAATGATTAAACTAACGAAAAAATTATCATCGACTTACTAGTGGGTTCGGTTACTAGTGGAAGTTTTTGAGATATTGGCCAAAAACTGAAAATACATTTATATGGCCGCAGAAAATCAAAAAATTCTAGTGAAAATTCTAGTCCATGAATTTTCCCCAAATTTTCCATAGTCTCAGTAAGACCTAAGCTATTAGAAAAATAACAGAAAATATAGGTTACTAGTGGAAGTTTTTGAGATATTGGTCAAAAACTGAAAATAACTTATATGGCGGAAGAAAATCAAAAACTTCTAGTGAAAATTCTAGTGCATGAATTTTCCCCAAATTTTCCATATAGTCTTAGTATGAGCTAAGCTATTAGAAAACCAACCGAAAATATTGGTTACTAGTGGAAGAAATGAGGATTATTGTTAAATTTCAACATTTCATATACCGAGTTCCTTTACTTCGGAGATCAATCTATTTGCCATTTTAAGGATCACTTCTAATATTTTATTCCGCTGAGATGTTTTATTTCGTGAAAAAATATATACATAATGAATAAAAAAATTCCGCTGGTAATTACATTACAAAAAAATTCTCTTTAGTGATAGTGCTGCCACTTGCGGCGAGTAGCGTAATCTCTTATTTTCCGCTGTTAAAATCCCGCTATCTTATACAGCATGATTATGATCCCAGCTACCATAAAAACATACACCCAGGAGGGTTTGTCTAACACTTTTGTTAAAAATCTGAAAACTTTTCACTTTAAAATGACTTCGGAAATGTAACGAGTGCTATCAATGATGGCGATTTTTTTGATGTTTTGAGAGTCTTTACACTTACGCAAATCGTTTTTAAAAGAAAATTAACGTTCTTAGCTTCAAAACGTTTAAACATATATTTTCTCCTCTTTTTCATAAATTCTTTTATTTTTCATAAAACTTTCTGCTGAGGATTATTAATTTTCATTAAAATTTCAAAAATTTTCGGCTGGTTTCGAAAAATATCAGCAGAAAAAATTTCATTTTTGTGGTCGTGATGCCCCTGCGTGAACCGAGTGGGACAAACCGGGTCATTAAACGATTAGCAGTAGGAGAGCATCTACGATTAACGCCGCAGGATAACTTGGCCTGAATTGCCCTACGTAAATATATTGGTGGAAAAGAGTTCGAGCGACGACACTAATAACGGTTGTTCTATACACAAAGAAGGTTGGTACGGGACTCCTTACCAATCAACAGGTACGTGTTGTCTATTTAAGTTGTTTTCCCTTGTACCGGAACAAAACTAGGAAATAGTGACGATCTCTCGTTTTTTTTATTTGATTATTTCTTCCTTGTGTGATTTGCGAGAGTTGGAAGATCGGCGGGCAGGAGCGGTTAAAGCAGCTTGTAGAATATATGGTGATTTTGGGTGCTGGACAATACGACAGTACATAAGGCCAACCCAACAGTTTAAGTTTACCGTGGAGCAACGGCATCAACAACGATCATCTTCAATCAAGTTTGATATGTCTTTTCGTAAAATTTTTTGCGTTCTTATTTAACATTATTGCTTTCCTGTTTTTTTGTTGATGAGGCTATGGTGTTCCGGGATTGGTTATTTCGATGTTCAAATAACTCAAACCTTTAGTATTTAGTTATTTTTGTTATCTAGTGTACGGAGTTTTTTTTATTACGGTTTTACGGCAGCACCGAATATTTGAATGTTAATTTGATCCGATTCTTTCGTTTATTCGCTTTGGTATTGCGTCCGTCTCCTTTATTTATCTATAATATGAGTAATTAAATTTGTTTGGGTACGCGTAGATGGTGATGTTGAGTAGACTATTAATATAAATGATTCGTTGCACATTAAAATATTTTTTATGTTTTTTTTTTGCGGTGTATGCAAGGATTGCGCAAGCCTCGACAAACCCCACGCCCAATTCTGAGCCTAACCGGTTACCAATCACCGCGTCGAGGCCTCTGCATAGTCATTCTGATAGTGGGATTTGAAAAATAAATTTCAAATTTCGCTACAAGTTTGGCATGAATCTTGTTCAAAAAAAGCCTCCAACTGAGCGTCTACAAACTTTACTGGTCTCTCTTCGCGTTCTTTGTCACTGGTGTAAAAAAACCACCCCTTTTAAAACGGCAAAACCAGTACTCACATATTTTTATTGACGTAACATGTTCCCCATACGCTTCAGACAGCAATCAGTGTCCATCAGTTGCAATTTTCTTCATATTAAAACAAAAAACCAGAGCTTCCAGGAAATTGTGTTTTGTTGGCACAAAGGTTGATACGGTTAGAGCACAAAAAATATGTTGTTTACGCACTTAAGTAAAATGACACATACTGATTTCTAGAGTAAAATGATGACAAGAAAGACTAAAGTCTTGTCATACATGTTTCGCGTGAGAAAAAAGAAATTTGTTTTATGTAAGAAGACATGTATATGACATGTCTCACAATTGTCGTCGAACGTGAACCGCAATTAGGCAAGTTTTGAAAAACTAATAAGATTTGTCAAACTATTTTTGTCTTTTTCATATGCTACTGAAGTTAGCCGAAAATTTCAGCCGAAAAAAACCTACATTATCGACATATCTTGTATCAGGTGATAGTAAAAAATTTTGTTGTTATGAGCCGAAAATTACATGTAATTGAACTTATAGCAGTAAATTTTCGCCGAAAAAAAATTTATTTTATTATTTAATAATTCGAATGTTTAAAGGTAATATAAACTGAGTGAAGTTACCCCCCGATTCTAACGTACAGTCACAGACGTATTTTCAGTCTTACAGAAAACTTTTGTCTTAACGAAGACTAGATACTTATTCTTACTAGATACTTATTCGTATTCTGCACTTAGTCTTATCTGTCAGTAGTCTTAAAAAATTGTCTTCGTTAATATCAGCGAAATAGGTGGTCTTAGGAATCATAATTTTGACATTTACACATAAACAATAATTATATGTATTTGACTATAAAACCGGAAAAATTATTCAAAATACAATATTATGTACTCTCTCAGCATATATAAAACTTAAATTTGAGTTTTTTTTACCAATTTCGAATTGAACTGTCGCTTTTCGTTCATAAATTTGAAACAATATGGCAAAAATTTGGTTTCGACAGCTCTACAAAAGTCTTTGGAGAGTTTCTAATATGTTATTTAAGACTACTGTCTTCAGAATTTCAATGTAGTCTTTAGTCTTAAAAAATAAAGTCTTAACAAGAAAGTCTTAGCTAAGATAGGCTTAGTAGTCTTATCGTCAGAATCGGGGGGTAAAAGTGAACACCTGTGCCAAAAATGAGGCCATATTTTATGTAGCATCATAGTGAAATAAAATAAAATCTAAGCGCATGTTCAGTGGTAATTTGAACTGGATGAAGTTAGACTAATTCGTAAATAGCTGGATCCCGTATTTATAATTTGTCGTGTAAGGGGGCTTTGAATTTGAGTTGCGACACTAAAAGTGAACACCTGCGCCAAAAATCAGGCCATATTTTATGTAGCATCATAGTGAAATAAATTAAAAGCTGGTCACATGTTTAGTGGTTATTTGAAGTTTGTGAAGTTAGATCTTTGTGGCAATTAAAACAATTTCGCATGGCTCTTCCTGTTCCTCCACGTTCAACTGCAGCTGACGAACTAAACGTGTGCTTGAAATTATTAAAATTGTGGCGGTATGTGAAGACCCTTCGATTGACGACTAACATACGGCTGTCTTTGCAACAAGATCGAACTGCAGATTTGTTTTCAAGTGATTGTTGGACATTGGTAATAGGAAAATCTCAGTTGACACCGCGACCGGATTCATCACATTGTGCACTAATTTCTGACATGTTTATTCGAACATAGTGCAAAACTTAAAAAAAACAAAATTGGCTTAGCAAACGAGCCATATTGGCGCCGAAAAACTGACATGTCGATGATCTCAATGCGACCATTTAAAATATTATTCTGGAGCAGTTGTTTTCCTTCATATCGGTTGACACAGCTATCAACCAGGATTAGGTAGTCAACTAACTATCACACAAAATTCTTGAATTCGCTGAAATTTTCGGAACTGCCGAATTAACACCTCATAATTTGCAATTGAAAGTATAGGCTCAGTCAGCATCATGTTGCGTAAAATCAATCAACCCCGAATGTGCAATGGAACAAGACTGACTGTGAAAAATCTTATGAACAACGTCTTCGAAGCGACGATTATCAAGGGAAAGTACAAAGGAGAGTATGTTTTGATTCCGCGCATCTAAATGATTCCAACGGACTTGCCAGTCGAGTTTAAACGGCTGTAATTCCGCGTGCTTCTGGCATAGCAGAAACATTCACTTCATTTGAATATCGATCGAGTTTCATTTAATCACCAAACGAAACTCAAACCGTACACAGTGCAGCCAATATTGCCGATCTCAATGAATTAGAGTTGGAAGGTTGATTGGGATTCATATTCGCTTATAAAGAATTACATTCATATAAACAAAAAAATGCTGTTCTCAACCGCTCATAATCCTGAATATTTACACTGATCTGTTTATGGTTTTATGATGTCAGTGATCTATTGCGACTGTTTTGTAATTGACTATATAGGTAAACCTCGCTTAACGAAACCTCGGATTTACGAATATCAATTTTTGATACAAAAACCTCACTTAACGAATACACAACTCAGAATAACGAATAAAAAATTAACAAAAAAATAAAAATCCGCCTCTTTTACTTCATTTTTGTTACGATTTTTTTATGAAAATACGAGTAGCTACATCGAAAAGGGAAAACATCTCCTGGATTTAAAAAATCAAAAGAACGACGGACAGTTGTGTTTGGTGCAAATGTAACCGGGGACTTTAAATTTAAGCCGTTTGTTATTGGCCGTTCCGAAACCCCCAGAGCACAAAGGCATAACTAGTACACTTTGTGTTGATAACGTAAAGAATTACCTCAGCAAAAAGATTAAAGACACAACAAACAAAACACACAAAAAACAACTTACAATCGATAATTTAAGCATTAGTGTTTTGTTTTTTATGAGATGCTTTGGATTTTTTATTTTGCGATTTTTTTATTTATTTTATTCTAAATAAAACTGAATTTTAGTACTGAAAACTATTTTTTTATTAAATTTGTGCACTACAGGAACCAAACTGACAATTTATCATATAAAACCATATAATTTGATAACTCGATTAACGAATCCTCGCTTAACGAAGCATTTCCAGGAGCCGAACCCCTTCGTAACGCGAGGTTTATCTGTAATCAAAATTTTCTATAATCCCCATCACTGCACGCCTGATTCATTTGGAGTAACCCAGGTAGCACCACGTGAAGGTATGGATCTCGGACTTCGCCACCCATTTTTTGTGTTTTTTTTTATTTTTTTTTGTTTTTTTTTTTTGATTTTTCTTGTTTTTTTTTTTGGTTCTATATTTATTTTTTAATTTTCTTGTTTTTTTTTAATGGAAATCATAAAAAAAATCATCGTTTCAAAAATTCAAATAATAATAATCGATAAATATCGATTCCTTATCTCACTTTAACAAACACAATTAGGTACTATTAGTTTATGTTTTACATAAACCGCAAAGGAAGTATAGGGATAATTTTCCGAGGTTAATTCCACTTCACTGGCACACATACCTCAATGGCAAACACAATAGCGAACTGTGTCAATTAATTGGTCGAGCATATTGCCACAGATTAAACAGAAGGCCCCCATATCGGAACTAAATTTTATCAAATTTGATTGAATTGATTTCCGTAAAACCGAAATATTTGGTTTGTTTTCCAATTTCAGTTTTCCATATTGCATGAAATGTAATGCATATAGATCATGCAAAAAACTCCACAGTCATCATTACCTTTCTGTTTGAAGCACAAAGGAAAAAATTTTTTTTTTAATTTTAAATTGCTAAGCTTAGTTTGTTTTTTTGCTTCGTCATTAGTCGAATTCGTAATTAACGAATTAATTTCGTGTTCAGATTTTTTCTTTATTTCACTATGATGCTACATAAAATGTGGCCTGATTATTGGCACAGGTCTTCACTATTAGTGTCGCAACTCAAATTCATAGCCCCCTAATACGACAAATTATAAATACGGGATCCAGCTATTTACGAATTAGTCTAACTTCACCCCTATAACTTCAATTACATGTAATTGAATGCTCATAACAACAGAATCTTTTACTACCACCTGATGCAAAATATGTCGATAATGCAGGTTTTTTTCGGCTGAAATTTTCAGCTAACTTCAGTAGCATCTTTTTCATACGCATTTAGAAAAAATGTAAGAAAGTTCAACGTACATGTCTTTCGTAAACAACTATTCACATACATGTTGACAAATTACCAACTGGGTTTCTTTAAGCCTAATTATGGCCTAAATTATTAAAACTGTAAAAAAATACCTTATTTATCAAGGTTAATGATAAATTAAATATAAATTAGTAACTCGGATCATTCGGTGGCAGTTTTTAGCCCTATACATATTTAACTGGTAATCAAATAACCGCAATTCTAGTTTACTTTTAAATCAAATATTTTCAACAATGAGGAACAGCTTCCAAAGGTAACCCATCAATATTTAAATATTATCTAACCATCTTAAAAAAATTCAAAAAATTTCAAATTTATTTTATCCCTTAGTCGTCAGTAAAAGGTAGCCAAACAATTCCTTTATAACATTCCAATTCAAATGGGATTCGGTTTTCTTAATCCTTCCAATTTTTTAAATAGATTGTTATTAATTATAAATATTTACTTAGTACTAACTTGTAGGTACTTATATATATATATGTGTATACCCAGAACTAAACACTCATACATTTACATGAAATATGAATGTAATAAAATAAAAGTCAAATAGTCGATTAGTGTAACCCGCGCGCACTGTTTGATTTATTAATGCAATTTGTAAATTGAACATGAATAATACCAAACAGTGGAATGAACGTCGATTTTATTTTAGGTTTTTTTTTATTTGAAACAAAGTGTATGAGGAGAAAAAAATAAGAATTGTTTAAGTATGGATATATATGTAGCATACATGCATATACACATATAAATCCACGGGGGCGGTCTATTTGTTAAACTTTTAACTTAAAGTATTTTTTTTGTGAACTCGACATGTTTAACTTTAATACTACGAGTGTTTTAGTTTTTGAATATATTGTGCATCGTGTGTGTGTATATATATGCTGCTTCTGCTCCAAGAACACCAACAACAACAATTAAACAGTAGAAGAATAACAAAAGATGATGAATTAGTCTTGTGTGTTGTCCTTTTTCGTATAAATTTTCTCTCAAAAAAAATAAAAAACCTAAACGAACAGAATCACATTAATTCATGTCAAATTTGATTTCGTATATTACGGTTGTGTGGATTAAACGTCTTTTTTATGGCACATAACAATAAAGAGACGATCGTGTTGAAGTTGTACCTTCAAGGATCAAAACCATATAATAGATTCATCTTTTTCTTGTGTGTGTAATGAAATTTGATTTTTACGGTGACGCATCCGGTTGGGAATCGATCATATATGGAGATCTATAACAGTTTTCCTCTAGCCTGTATTTTATATATAGGGTAATTAGGTAAACGAGCTAACACATACACATATATAATACGCATTGTTTTGTCCAAGATCAAGATTTGTTCAAGTGTTTCTCATCATCAATTTAAATATATATGCATACACACACATAACCATGTACAAAAAAAAATGAACCAGATGAACGAGAATTCTGTATATAGGTACAATTTTTTGTATATTCAATAATAAATTTGTTTCACAAATAAACCCAGCAGGGGGTTTCAAACATTTTTCTTTTTAATGTCTTTCTATTCTGTAATACATGTCTATTAAATAGAATGGTTAGCCAAATTTAATACATTCATTATAAAAACATTCATACATGTGTGTAATGTATGGACACGGTAGACCATAGAGAAATATTTTATCCATGACCTAGAAGTATAATTCCGGTGGAAAATAACATTGGGAGCAACATACACAAAAAATAATCGAATGTATATCGCACGTCACATTTGTTTCACTGTCCTCTTTATTGGTTTAAGTTTGTTACGATTTTGACATATAAGACGGGGCGAGCTGAATATATGTGAGGTATATACACATAAAAAATATTTTGAACACAAAGTGTTATTTATATGTAAGTATGTACAATGAATTGAAACCGTGTGTTAATTGTGGGCACCGCGAAAATATTTTATTCGACACACAGTTGTGTGTTAATTCGATATTGAATTATTAGGGGGTCAACTGCAATTAAACTGTCTGAATAATATATGACCAATATTTCATTATTTCTTACACTTTATATATTATTTATATTTTTTAATCAGCTGTTTGCATCATGCGCACCACACCAAAATAAATAATTAATCGTTTATTTCTGCTTTATATTCGGTATAATAAATGACTGAACCGGTAAAGGAGACTTGATATAATATTAAAATATAAATGGATTAAATGTTAAAGTTCCTAGAATGTTAAGAAATTTTTCAATATTTTGGTACGGTATATTGTATATACATATATATTTTAAAAATTAAGCCCATGAAATTAGCTGCATATAATAATAAAATAAATATTTTAGAGGGTACGTACGTACTGGGTACCCCACACATAATATAAAGGACACAAAATTAATTAGTTATTTTTTGGTGTCGGATTTAAAATAATAATTTGTCTTTTTATTTTGATCGCCACTTGCATATGGAATTAATCAAGATTTTTGGTTGTATGATAAATTGAATTGAATTAATTGTATTTACAATATCTTAGGTTAAATGCGGATTAGTGATGGAGTTTAAAATGCGCTTTTAATAAGATTCGGAACTACAATAGTGGTGGATTATAATAATTTCGTCTTGGAAAGGCGATTTGTGGGAGGGGAGTGCTAAAATTCCTGTAGTTTGCTTCCTTGCTTTTCTTTCGAGACATTTTTGGGTGTAGGTAACTGCGGCGGGACTTTCGAATTTCAAAATGAAACTTTGAAAGCCAATTAAGCCCAATTTGTACTAATTAGTGCTCACAGTGCTCTTTATTTTTCAATTTGTTGTTAAAAAAAATAGTATTGAACGATATACCTCTGTGTTTTCTTTTTTTAATATAGTATCTTTTAGGGGTTTAAAAATAAATGAATGTTTTAAAAAATTATGAATATTATCTATTCAGTTAACGGACGAAAAAAAATGAAAAAAGAGTAAAATAATTCACAAATATGTTAAAACAATGAACTCTAGAATTATAAAGTTCTTTCCGGAATCATTTTAATACTCAATTCCCTTAGACGTGTCACTTCATGTGACGTTACTATGATTCTTCCTGGTTACTAGATTTTAAAATCAAAATTTACTAAATAATTTTGTGTAAAACTCTCAATGAAAATTTTTTAAATCTTAGTTGGCTGCATTAGTTTGAATTATTTTTTATTTATTTGTCACGTCAAAATTTCAAGTGATAGAAATTGTCATTTGAAGTGAGAGTAGTCGATAGGAAATATTTATAAAGCAGCATGCTAAGATTTAAAAAATTGCCAGAACGATTTTATTTAACAATTAAGGCGGTGATACATGTACAAATTTTGCCTTTAAGGCAAAAAAATTGCCTTGCACAAAATTGAGAAATGTTCAATTTAAAATTTTTGCCTATAAGGCGATTCAAGATGGCCGACTTTTAACCAATCAGCGCGTATAATTTTTATGCCTTAAAGGCAAAATCTGTACATGTATCACCGCCTTTATTTTGTAAGTTTTGATTTAATGATCGAGTAATCAAGAAAATGAGTAGTCACATTACTTGAAGTAATGCGACTAGGGGAATAGGGGTGTTAGTCTTTGTGAGAATTAAGATATTCTCAAATTTTGATTTTGCGATTTTTATCAAAGTGGCACGGTTTATCAAAGAACTAAATTTTCGATGAAAAATTTGATATAGGAAATTTCGTTATTTTACTAGTCGTCAATAATTTTATATCTATGTATATACCTGGAGGAATTTAGGTAAACTAGGATGGTTGGGTTTGGGAGGTCAATACGTTACGGGGTGCATAATTAATCCGTTAGAGGGGCATAGTTTTGATATTGACGAGTATCAAAATTGGATACCCTATCATGTGATTTTTTAGAGAGTGTTGAAAAAGTTTTGCTCCTAGCAGAAGCAAACGATTATTGAGGAATAATTTTCAAGTTGTTTAACATGGAGCGATCAACTTCTTGCTTGGGATTTAATTTGCGTCCAAGTGCGTCTTTTGAATCTCTCTCTCTCTCTATTTGGAGAACTAAGATGCTTTATAGTCAAAAAATAAAGTGTGAAAAAATCCTTGCAATATTAATACTAAAAAATTTCTTAATTATACTGCATAGATGCGATTTAACGGACAATTTTTGATTTTCCATTTTTCAGTTACCGATTATAATGGGATTGGGTATGCAAAAGTTCTGGAATATGACCACCTAGGACAGAACTCGGTCATTTCATAAGCGATTATGATGAAATCGGAACTTGGAATATTGTGTCTTCTAAGGCCTTTAGATCTTCAGAACCTTTCGAACCAAGCGGAAATTTACACTTTTGAGATACTTGCAATACAAGAGCATAAATGGTCTTGGAGGTACTTCCATAGTACCAATAATTACACTCTCCACACCAACAGCAATAATCAGAAAAGAGGAAAATTAGGATTCGGTTTCTCATACTCTTGCGAGTACAGCAGTTTATCATTTTATAATCACACATTTACCCAACGTGCATATAATTAAAATTAAATGCAAACTAGTGCATATAATTAACGCAGCATTTCGACTAGGATATGTACCAAGACAATGGAAAGTTGCATAAGTAATTATGTTACTTAAGCCGAACAAACCTCAAATTTTAAAATCATATACATATATCAGAGAGGCACTTCCGAGTAAAGTATGAGAATGAATACTCCCAAATAAAAAGAATAACAGCAGTGGTGTCACAAGGGAGTGTTCTTGGGCCAATCATCTATCTCCTATATACTAGAGATACCAACTACAGAAGCAGCAATGGCGACTTTTGCCGATGACACCGCAATACTTGCAACAGCAAAGAACATAAATGACTCCACTAGTATATTACAGAAGGCTACTAACTAGATATGTAATTGGACAAAGAAATGGCGAATCAAATTAAATGAAGCAAAATCAATCCAAGTGAACTTAACAAATCTAAAAGTTAATCATATACCAATAATGATAAACTCGAGTATCGCATGCAAACACTGCTAAATATCTCGGAATGACTTTAAATACTAAACTTAGATGGAAGGGACACATAAAAAAGAAGAGAGAAAAACTAAACATTTAGAAAAAGGAAGACAATCTGAGCTAGCGATCCATAACAAACTGCTGCTATACAAGTAAATCCTGAAACCTGTATGGACATGTGGTAGCAAACTCTGGGGTTGTGCCAAGAAAACAAATATCAAAATCATACAAACAGTTCAAAATATAATCCTGCGATGTTTTGTTAATGCACCGTGATACTTTTGAAACGACAAGCTCCATCGAGATCTAAAAGATCAAGCTTGTCGCGGATGAAATTAAGCATCATGCAACAAAACACCTACAACGTCTGCACCAGCACGAAAATCTGGACATATGCTGTATGCTGGTTACCACACCAACAAGAAGATTACAAAGAACCAAACCACTATGGACCTATCGTGACCAGAAGATAGACTTACTGTGGCGAAAAATCTGAGGAGGAGTTACACGCAACTGGGAATTATCACTTGATTACGCCGACTAATCAAAATACTTTATTATGCAATGTAAATTACTAAATGGGTACAAGACTCAGTCGTAATAAAAATAATAATAAAAAAAAAAAGAATGCATCCAACGTGCCGAATTCCATCATTATCATTATTAGGTGGCCATATTAAAAAACTTCTTCTAGAAATTATTAATGAATCGCATTTCCATTAAACAAATCCAATCCCATCGTAATCGGTTAAAAACTGCCTGAGTTCCGTCCAAGGATCAGGCCATATTCCAAAACCTCTACATTATAATCGGTTACAGAATGGCCGAGTTCGAGATGGCATTTTTGTGGTGGAAAACTGCTTCCAATAACATTTAAAGAAATAATAATTTATAAAATAAGAGTACACTGCCTTTTCACAAAAATACGTCAAGATTTCTTACATGTTAGCTACTTTTGTAATTAAAATTATTTGATTATTAGGCTCAGGTAATTGCTCTCCATTAAAACAAAAAAAAAAAAATCTTATGTTTTGTAATATTATTTGTTTTTTTATTGTTATAATTTCATATTCATATATTAGGAGGTTTAATTTCAGAAATTCTTCCAAAAATCATTTAATAATCCCAATTTCATCCAACATACTCAATTCTAACATAATCGACTAAGCCTGAGTTCTGTCCCAGATGGTCATATTCCAGAACTTCTTCCAAAAACTGTGTATATAAATCTCATTTCCATCCAACAAACAAAATCCAATCATAATCGTTTAAGAAATGAACGAGTTCTGTCCTAGGTGGCCTTATTCCAGAAAAAGTGCAAAACTTATAGACGATTAAATTTAGAAACATTCCGATTTAACGGACAATCGGATTGGACGGACGATCGGATTTAACGTACATTCGGCTTTAACGGACAATCGGATTTAACGGGTTCCCCAATTAGTCCGTTAAATCGAGGTTTTACTATAATATTGTTTGGAAATAATCTATGGAGATTTGTAGTGAATATAATAGAATAAAAAATTTAAATCAAATGTTAGAACAAAATATTTTTGCCATTTTCAAAAAAAAAAAATTTAACCACTTGTGGCCGTATTCTGGTTTTCCCCGGGAATATCGAATTGGGAATTAGTGACCCAAAGTGTATTCTGGCGTTTGGGAATTTTTTTTATTGGGAAAAAATAATTCCATTTTATCCAGTTTTGACGTTAATTTTTCCCCATTATTTTTTTAGGAAACTGTAATTCGTACCTTTTTCAATTTTGAAACATTATTTCCCAAATGGGATCATCCTATATTAATTTATTCATAATAATATGTTACCATAATAATGTTTAATTAGGGTTTTGTTGATTATTATATCAAATAACGGAATTAAATATATCAGATTTGAAAAAATATAAAAACGAAAAATATTAATTTTTTAAAAGTCATTTCCTCACCACTCTGTATTTTTTAATTAAAATTTTGATTAAAAAACATTACTTTAATAGAAACCCAACACTAATAGAAAAACTACGACCGGCATCTGTACAAAATTTATCTATCTCGTTCGAATGCAACAAACAAATACTACAAAATAATTTTTTTAACAAAATATTTACATCAATAGAAAAAGCTTCACCAAAAATCAAAATCGACAATTTCGTGAATAAAACATCTTCATCACATGCACTCTTTTATTTTTCGCTGAACGTTTGTTCGTCCAAGTATTAACGTTTCATTAATGGGCCTATTCCATGGAAATAATCTGCTGTCAGCAAAAATAAAAGCGAGAAAAAAATATAGATTTTACTTGGTTGTGTACGAAACAAAACATGTTGTCAGTAAAATTTTACTGAAAGGGGAAGTTGCGATAGGGGAAGTTTACTGCCATAATGGGGAAGTTTACTGCCATAAAAAATGTAAATTGGAGTATTTTTTATGGCAGCATTTTTCACACATCTACAAAAAGTGTATGTAAAGATAAGAAATTTTTCTCACACTCATACAAAATAGATGTTCGCCATTTTTATAGTCAAATGACGATTTAATTTTTTTTTCGAGTTGAAATTTGTTAAGGTTAGTGGTTTTTTGTGGTACATGTATAAAAGTTAAAACATATACATAAAAGAAAATCGAATTGTACGAAAGTGTACAAATTAAAAATTTTATTGAAATTTTTAAGTTATGCCAAAATGTAAAACCATAAAATTTTTCTATAAAAGGAAATAAAAAATATTTCTTTTCTTTGTCACTCTTATGAAATTTTTTTTTGCGTATTATGCTTTAATTCCATGGATAAAATTTGCTGACAGCAATTTTTTTGCTGATAATGCGCAAAAAAAATTTTCATAAGAGTGACAAAGAAAAGAAATATTTTTTATTTCATTTTATAGAAAAATTTTATGGTTTTACATTTTGGCATAACCTAAAAATTGCATAAAATATTTAATTTGTACATTTTCGTACAATTCGATTTCTTTTTATATGTTTTAATTTTTATTTATGTACCACAAAAAACCACTAACATTAACAAATTTCAACTCCAAAAAAAAAATAAATCGTCATTTGACTATAAAAATGGCGAACATCTATTTTGTATGAGTGTGTGAAAAATTTCTTATCTCTACACACATTTTTTGTAGATGTGTAAAAAATGCTGCCATAAAAAATACTCCAATTTACACTTTTTATGGCAGCATTATGGCAGTAAACTTCCCTTATCACACTTCCCCTCTCAGTAAAATTTTACTGACAACATATTTTGTTTCGTACACAACCAAGTAAAATCTATATTTTTTTCTCGCTTTTATTTTTGCTGACAGCAGATTATTTCCATGGAATAGGCCAGCAAAAAAATTGCTGTCAGCAAATTTTATCCATTGAATTAAAGCATAATTTGTGTAATTTTTACTTGGCATTCTCAATACAAAACAAGAGAACGAATATTTTTTTCGAATGAAGAAAAAACATGTCGTAGAAGAATATTCATGTGCATGAAAAATAGAAAAATTTATTTTCGAGAATATTTTTGATACTTCTTGTTTGTGAATTTTTTTGATTCTTTGATGTCTGGCTTTTTTTTCTAGAATTCGGGTTTTATTTGTTTCGTTGAAATTTGAAATTTTATTTTTCCATTTTTTCGCCTACTGGACTAGCACTTATTTTTTCCCGTGATTAGCACAAATTGGGCTTAATCGGTATGCACAGTTTCATTTTTGAAATTCGAAAGTTCCCCTGCTGCAGTTACCCACACCATTTTAGGTCTTTGCTATTTCTCTGTACAATTCCCTCATTTTAAAGTCCTGCCTTCGTATAGCATTTAGATGAGCGTGCTATTGCTGCTTATTGATCTATCCGTGTGTTGATTTCCTGTACACATCACTTTCGACATGTTTTGACTCTGAGTCAAAAATTTGTAAATATTTATTTATTTATTTATTTATTTATTTATTTATTATTTAATACATAATAAAGCTTAGAGCTTATACATATTATGAAAAGTAATGATTAATAGTACAAAAAAACTTTTATAAAATAGATTTCAAAATTTTTTAAAAATAATAACAATATATTAAAATTAATAATAATAATAACAATAATAATAAACGAAATAATAATGTCTAACATCTGGTAAATCAAGGAAAATAAATAATATTACCTCAGAGATTCTGAAAAAACGATTTCCTAACGAGTAAACTATTCCAACAGCCAACACCCTTAACATAAAATGATGAATTGAACAACTTACTATTATTTCGCGGTATAATTAAGGATTTATTACGCGATAGATTAGATTGGACCAATTTCACAAACAAGTACGATGGAATATGTGTGTCTAATAACTTATATATAGCCAGACACGTACGATATGTATAATAATCTTTAAGTGAACACCCAATCACATTATGTAGAAACAAAGAAATATGATCATATTTGCGAAGTCGATGAATGTATCTTACACCAGCCTTGAAGGCCCTATTTAATTTTTCTATATTATATTTATTCATACCAAATAGAATCAGGTCACCATAGGAAAAATGTGGAAAAACGTAGGCAAAAAATAATTTCCGTCTAAGCTCGGTTGATGCAAAATCAGTAACATTCCATAAACTACGAATTTTCATGAAGGTTTTACTACAAATTGCATTAACATGCTCATCCCACGATAAGGATTTATTAATTAAGACACCCAAGTCATTAACACAATCAATGAAAGGAATATTTTCATTACATACTGTAATCGACGGAAACGAGGATGTATCAATGCCGTGTTTATAAATAACAATTGATTGGGTCTTTTTAGGGTTTAACTTTAAGTTGTTCCTCGCAGCCCAATTTTGAATAGCTAAAATGTTATCATTTATATTACTTATTCCATCGCTCATACAGCCTAGTGAGGAACTACCGTAAACCTGTACGTCATCGGCAAATAAATGATAGCTGCAACAAGTTAACTCTTTAGGTAGATCATTAATATAGAGCGAAAACAGCAACGGACCTAGTACCGAGCCTTGAGGAACACCGCACGAGGTTGTAACAAAATCTGAGAACGTGTTGGAACTAAAGACAGTAAACTTTCTGCCTGATAAATAACTTTCAATAAGTTTACAGGCGGAGAGTGAAAATTGAAAGTTACTATGTAATTTCTTGATTAAGATTCTATGATCGATAGAATCGAATGCCTTCGAAAAATCGAGTAAAACTAAAATAGTTGCCTTTAGAGAATCAGCATTCCGCCGAATATCATCCACAATATTTAATATAGCCGTACACGTACTATGTCCTTTCCTATATGCTGATTGATAAGGATCTAACAGGTTAAAATCATTTAAATGCAAAGTAATCTGATCTTTCACAATCTTTTCAAAAACCTTTGATAAAGAAGGGAGAATGCTTATAGGCCGGAAGTCAGACACAGTGGCAGGATTTTTGCTTTTCGGAAGTGGAATCAGTTTAGCACTCTTCCACGTATCAGGAAAAGATGACTTACATGATAAACAAAAGAAAGCAACCGACAGCTGGGAAAATAATTTTAATAAATTTAATGGGTATAAGATCAAGACCAACACTTGCTCCGTTTACTAAATTAACAGCTTTCTCCAACGTAATAATGTCAACACACTTGAATGAAAATACAGAACTGGCCGCATTATCACCCATAGATTCCCAAACATTGTAATGCTGGTAGTGTGATAAATGACTAGAAAACTTCCTAGACAATTCACTAGCAGAAAACAAGCAATCCTGATTCTGATTTTTGTTACCGCAACCTAACATATTAATTGTATTCCAAAATGTTTTCTGTGGCAGCCCGGAGTTAAACACACTATTAAGGTAAACAGCCTTCTGCGAACGGATATGTGTGGTAACCTTATTACGCATCTTAGTATATATCTTCCTACTACTCGCCGTTCTGTCATTCCTCCACTTGTTTAAAGCAAAATCTCTTAAGATCATCAAGTTCTGAATAACCTCCGTAAGCCATGGAGGCTTAGCTAATCTAACTTTGAAAGAACGAAGTGGCACGTACTTTTGAGACAAATAAACAACAAATTTGTTAAACAATTCTAGTTGAGCATCAACATCACTCAAACCATAAATGTCTTGCCAGCACAAAGCTACGCATTCATTATATAAGCTAACCACATCAATGTTCTTATAATCCCTATACCTTATAAGTTCACCAGTATTGCCTAAAAAAGTATTGTATGTCCAAAACAATATGTCATGATCAAGAAACCCTACACCGATTTGATTAAAAAAATGGATTTTCTGATTATTAGAAATTACAAGATCCAGCAAAGATACGGAATTATCATAGAAATATGTAGGCTCATTATTGAACAACTCTAAAGAATATGATTTCAATAAGCTCAATAACTTCGAAGTATTTTTCTTAGAATCAGGCAACATGTTATAATTAAAATCGCCACATATAATGATATCGCTATACTTAGTTGAATATTCTTCCAAAACATCATTAAGCTCAGTAAGAAATTTTCTGTGAGGTGGTTTATATATGAGAACAAGTAGTATTTTAGATGAATTGGTTATAACCTGAACAAGCAGGATTTCTAAGTTTGGTTTAAATGTACTACTCTTATATATAACCTTAGATTTTAGACCACATCTGATATACATACACAAACCCCCGCCAGTGGTATCAGTAATACGGTCATTACGATACAAATTGAATCCATCCAGATATATAGAAGAATCGTAGTTATGGTCTCTTAACCAAGTTTCGGACACACATATTATATCTAAATTAACGTCATCAAATAATAATTTAAGTTGAAATATATACATTCATTTTCACGTTGATTATTCCAGCAAAATAACTGCAGCCAGTGGGTTATTTTTTATACAAAATGTCGTAAAAAACAAGCATTTTTTTAGTTGTTCACCAATAGTACTTGAACCATTACGATTTTTGTTATGCTTTCTTCAGCAAAGTTGTTGCGCAACTCAAGACAAACAACTTTTCCGAACATATCAAGACCGAAAAACCACATCCACTATATATGTGTATTTTACTTAGGCCAAGCATATAGATGAAAAGTCAGTGATAGACCAGGGTGCAGATTCTGTACATGTATGTGACGTATAATCATTTTACTGAATGAGTGTTGCTTTGGTAGAATGGCCGGATGCTTGTAATCATATTGGCAGTCCAAAAGCTTCAGTCTGCCACCGACTCTCAAAATACCATTATCATCTATAAATGGCACCAAAAACAGAATAACGCTGTTTTTTCTAATTTCTCTGCCTTTCTGTAAACAATCGATTTCTCGACGATGAGCGATGAACACCTTTGCAGAAACACATCAAAAATATCCTCTTGTTTTTTGGCATTAAAAACGAGTAGATTTTCTTTGCTTCGCTGTTGTTTCAGATAATCTGAATTGATTTTTTATTTTTTTTTTATTGTTAACTATGCGATCTGTTCTGGGGCTCAAGGCTCATCCTGCACTTCCGCGGTTATGCTTTTTACGTCCTTACTTTACGCCTCCCCGCCAACTCGAGGACGTACGGCTATAGGACCGATTTAAGACCATCTGCACATTGCAAGTTCCATGCCAGCTGGGTCGGCCAATGGGTTTTGCACACCGATAGGGGGTCATAAATGTGTTACATTTCACCACAGATCGTAATCTGTTGATGAAATTTTACTTTGCATCCTGCCATCGGGATTCGAACCCGGTACCTTTCGATCCAAACGCCAAAGCTTTAACCACTGTGCCATTTGGTCGGTAATCTGAATTGATATTTTCATCGCCTTTAATAGCAATAATTATTTCAGGGGTTTGAAGCCATTCGGGACCTTGCCACCATTGCCATCTAAAGCTCATCTAAAATCTGTGATGTACTATTGGCTAGGAACGTTTTCCATCTTGCTGGATGACTTCTTGACAAACACATCAAAACAATAGTGGAATCTGTCGACGCATAGCATTCTACTGGCTGCTTCATTGTATCCTCCACCAAACTTAGCAGCTTCGTTAGCAAATGTACACCACATAACTCTAGCCTTGGGAGGGTTATGTGGTTAATGGGCGCTACTTTGGTTTTGGATGCCATTAGAGTCACTTTCACCGAACCATCTGCATTCACTGCTCTACAATAAACATCAGCACCGTACGCCTTTTCGTTTGCATCCGAAAACCCATGCAATTCCACCTTATCACGTTTTGACACATATTGCTTAATCCGTATACTTAATTTTGACACGTTATATCGGGCAGTTCATCGTCCCAGCCCAGCTTCATCAACCACAGGTTTTGGAAAATAATTTTCATTATGATTATCGATGGAGATAGCCACCCCAGGATCAAATACTCTCCAATGCTCTATTCAACTTGAAATTAAAAACCTCCTCAACTGTGCTCCATTGAAGGCCCAATATTCTTGCTTCTTGTGGATTTTGGAACAGCGAAATTAGCTCAGCCAATTTTGGCGTCATAATGCTAGTGGAATTGGACTTCTACTTTCTTAATTTTAATCCACCAGTGTGCAATGCAGCAGCTATTTCGTCTTTCAAATTGCGAACTTCTTCGACCGTGTCTGCTCCGGAAACGAAATCATCAACAAAAAAATCATTCAAAATTTATTGAACGATATCTAGGTGATTGTGTTGATTATCGTAGGCAATCTGGTACATGGTTCTAATTGCCAAAAAAACTGAACTAGCTAACCCGAACGTGACAGTCTTGAGCCTGTAATGTTTGAGCTCATCTGATGGCACGCTTCTCCATAGTATGCGTTGGAATTGCGCGTCCTTCACAGCAAATAAAATATGGTTGTTCTTCTCAATGTAGCCGATCAATGCTATTTTGTGGTTTTGGAATCTCATCAAAATTGACCATAACGAAGGCTGAATCGTTGGACCTAGTAGCATTGTTTCATTGAGCGAAACTCCTGATGTAGTTTTCGCCGAACCATCAAACGCTACTCTCTATTTGGTCGTTTCACTAGACTCCTTTAATACGCAGTGATGAGGTAAGTAGCATAATTTTAACTGCTCAATTTGATGCTCAGCTTCAGTGATAGATTGCATGTATCCTAAATTTATGAAGTCATTAATAAATTTACAATATTCACCTTTTAATAGACTGTTGGCTTGCAGCTTTCTTTCCAAAGATAGAAATGTCCCTCTCGCAACATTCTCGGAATTTCCTAGTTAAGCAGCGAATTCCTTAAAGGGAATCTGCACTCCGTATATCCCATCGCAATTTCTCCTATACGTTGACTTTCCAGATGCCAAACCCGTTATTACGATGTTTGCTTTTGACCTCGGAAGTTTTAATTTCTGCATACACACCTCGGTAATGAATGGCGCTTCAGATCCTGGGTCCAGCAATACTCTGCAGATTTATATCTTTCCAGATTGGTCCATAACTTGAACCATTGCCGTTGGTAATAATGATTAGAAACTTTGCAACTCGGTGTGTAGCGTTAGATAGTGCTTTCTGTAGCATCTACCACATCTATATCTCGATCTGCAAACGATTGTCTGATGGCTTGGGGACAAACAGTTAAAGCAAAGCTTTCTCTCAGACACAAAACCTCGTCTGTCATTAATGCTTAGAGAAAGAAATTGGTCACATTTGGTTAGATAATGGTCTTGCGAACATTTAAGGCACAAAGGCTCTACAGATGACTAGAATGATTTAACTCGATTGCTGGTTACCGGGTGTGACACCTTATTGACTTCTATCGCATCCAAAGAATCACTTCGGTTGCTTAAAAATCGAAAAAATCTTTCCATCGTAGGGAAATCTTCTTCAACTATCTCATTTGCCCATGCTTGCTTAGTCACGCTATCCAATTTGTTTCCCAAAATATGAATAAGCCTAACACTTTCAATAATCTGAGAACTTCATCCGATACATCAGCAATTTGATGAAACCTTTGATATAGCTGGCTGGTCAACGAACTGCTTTATGATATTTGCCACCACGTCTTTTTTATCGTATCTCGGTTTTATCATTTCCCAAGCCTCACTATATAGTTTGCCTCAGTTACTGCGATATGACGAACTAATGCAGCAGCTTCTCCTGTTAAAAACCTTTCAAATATTGGAGTTTAAGCACCTCTGAGATTTTAGCATTGTTGTCGATGGATGCTTCGAATAGATCTTTAAACGAAGGAAACTCCGAGTATATTGACCGGAAAAAAGAGAGAATATTAATTTTTGAAGCCGGACATCACTGTTATTTTTATTCATAATTGCGAATTCATATGTAAGAAAGATTGCTAATTCACTATTAGTTCGTCGGTTGATACATTATGTGAACGCGTAGGTGCTTCAGCTCCGCGCTCTTTTTTAGCATGTACTAATATAAGTTTCAATTTAAAATACGCTCCCTCCATGGCATTTTTTAGTTCTTGATAACTCTTTTAAGATTCATACAATTAGATTTCGGTCTTTGAAATGGGACTAGCACCACTGAATTCAGTGTACTCGAATTAGGTTTACCCCCTGGGTGCCCAGCTTGTCACAAAAAAAAAGTTTGCGATTCAAGCACAGTGTAGTAGACAGATTTTTTCGATGATCTACTACGATTCCAATTGTTGACATGACGGCAAAGTAACGAGTGCTGCAAATTTGATATCAAAATGGATACAAAACTTTGGATTACGAGAAAAAACTTCACTTAATCCCAGCAAACAGTTTAAGTCCCAAATATTTGAGAAAGTGAACCAAATATTAGGAATAAAATAGTTAACAATTAACACAATTCTATCCTCAGGCTAATGGAATAATAGAGACATTTCTCTCTATGCTAGCGCATAGAACGCGTAATGCTGCAATAAAGTGCCAGCAGTGCAACGATATTATGATTAAGAGAGTATCATTCAAAGAATATATGTTGTGTCGCCTGCCGAGCTCGTATTTGTACAAATATTCGAGTACCTGGAGAATTCTTCTCTCCTAGGAAAACAAAATTACCTTTAAAGATATCCTTTGATAGACTATAGGCTGTATTCTTACCTATCGATGAATTTGACAGATTGCCCGAAGCACAGTAATGGCCAACACTAGCTTATGCCAGTCTTCTGTTCCAGGTCCCAGGAGCAACTAATTCAAACATTGCGCCACGAGCACCAGAGAGTGTGATGCGGCGAGATTGTATTTTATTAGGTTACAGCATGTGTGTGAGGTTGAACTGTAGTTATTTAAAGTAAAACGAGCGCATAGAATTTCTATTGTCAAATTAATATTTTTCCGTTGTTCTCATTTTCAAACAGTTTTGGAGTTAACCTCGTGTAGAAATAGTTAAGTGTAAAATTTTCAAAAAACAAAGGTTTATAAAATATCGGGTAAAACAAAATCTCTAAACCTTAATGAGGTGGTGATCATGTTCCATCACATTGAGTTTCTTACTATTTTTGGTAAATCGTCATCAAAATTTATATGAAAATTTCTTTGTTGTTAGTGAGATCTCAGTATGCTGTGCTGAATATGCCCCATATTTCCTTTTAATTTGGTAAGTCACCCCCAGTGGCACTATTCTGGTAATTCCCCGGGAATAGGGAACTGGGGAAAGATTTTACATAGCTTTTATGTATAAATCAGTTTTTTCTGGCCTACTGAGAAAAAAATTTTGATGTAAATATTTGTAAATTGGGAATAATTTTTCCATAGCATAATTATCAGGGAAAGTTATACCCAATTTTATTTTGTTTTCAAAAAAAATGCCACTAACCTTTTACCTTAGTATGCCAGAAAAAAATTATTTAAATAGAATTTATATGTAAATTTATTCCCCAGTTCACTATTCCCGGGGAATTACCAAAATAGTGCCGCAGGAAGTATGTTCGAAAATGCGATGTAAATACGCCCCAATTATAAAAGTTTCATTCAGTCTTGAAGGATGTGGTAAGACATACCAAATGCACGCGCTCACCGCGAAGGAGAAGAAGAAAGGTAGATCGCGAGTTCCCGAATAACATAATACATACAGCATCATCATGTATGTTTAAGAATGTAAAATTATTCTAAGAACTTTTTTCTTGGAAGAACAAAAACATTTCATGGAAAATTAAACGATTATTTTACGAACAAACAATTTCTTATTCAATATTTACATATCGTAAATATTTACATTTAACAAATATAATAAATATGTATTATAATT
This sequence comes from Nephrotoma flavescens, assembly GCA_932526605.1. NCBI lineage: Eukaryota > Metazoa > Arthropoda > Insecta > Diptera > Tipulidae > Nephrotoma > Nephrotoma flavescens. Next base: position 188,811,010 of record OW052222.1, on the reverse strand, counting down.
ACATTAATGCTATTGTTATTTCACATTTAAATAAATAAAAATTTAAAAAAAAAAAAATTGTTGTAAGTAAATAATAAATTTTAAACATTTTTTTCATTTCTTTTGTTTTCTTTAACTTGATGTGTATTGTAGCCCGTTTGTTACAAAAAGATGATCTTCTTCCATCATGGGATGCGCGCTCATATATCGTGCGCGCACACACACACACAATTTTATATCAAAAATGTGATATTTTTGAAAGGTAAACAGACATAAAAATATTTTTTTTTTATTACGATCATTACTTTGTGACTTTGTTGACATCGCTTGGGATCATACACTTTAAGATTATTAAGAGACAGCGAAATGTTTTTTTTTATACTCGTATGTGAAAATAATATTTGCACCTGCGGGATGTTTAAAATGAGTGATAAGGTTCTCAGGTAGGTAGATTTGAAAAGCGATATATTAAAATTGGTATATCGTAAGCATGTGTGTGTTACGTAATTTTCGCTATAGTTACCGTATACCGTGGTATTATAAGGGTTATTAGTTTTATTTCATAATATGTTGGCAGTTTGCAACATTATTTCATGGGCAGAGTAAAACCGATTTAGTAAAATTCCATCAAGTATGCTGATGCTCTAATTTTGCCCAAAAAATCATGCCGAAAAAACCGTTTTATGTGGTGTGTTTCCACGATAAATTCAAATCTGAGAAGATGTGAGTTTCATCCCGAAATTTCTTTTCTAGCCAGAAAAAATGTTTATCAAGTGTTTCAGGGTTCAGGGTTCTGCTGGGGAGACTACTGTGTCACTATCCTGGCCTTCACTGGGAATAGGGAACTGGCAAAAATATTTTCATATTATTTTTGTTTGATTTGTATTGTTCTGGCCTAGTGATGGAATAAGTTTAATGAAAATGTTTACGAAAGTTAATTGAGAAATTATTTTCATAAAAAAATGTTTGTGGAACAGAATTTTCCGACTCCCCGAAGTTTGGCTAAATTTGCATTTGATAGAATAACAAAAAAAATCATTTCTACCAATACTCCCCGTGATATTCGATTGATCATTGGATTTGTCCGAACTCATTAAATAGTACATTAAACCTAAAATTATTTCGCATAGACATTTATGGGATCCGTACAGGAATTAAGCGTAAATTTTATCGATAAAAAATCATCAACAAAATTTATTGCAATTTGCTAGAAAAACGTACGTTCAACATTTGAATTATGTAGGAGTTATACTTTTTCTAGCAGACGTACGTCACTTCTTATTTCTTTTTCTTATCGAAATTATCGAAACGTCAAAATGTTTTGTAAACACATTTTGACGTTTCGATAATTTTTGAGCGTTTGTGGTATTTTGCATTAAAAGTTTTTCGTGTTATTAATTTTTATTTTAAAAGTGAAGTGTTATACATATTTATTCAATTTCGATATATTAAATGTTGTATTTAGATACAATTATAATTATAATAACATAAATAAATAGCGTATACAAAGAAAGGATTATCAGTTACGACAGATTAAGCAGTCAACCTATTAAAAATGAGTGTTGTACCTTTGGCGGCATTACACTACGAAAACAGGCATCATATGAGGATATTAAGAAAAAGATTCAGGGATGTGATGAATCCATTTGATGTGCCAGAAAATAGGTAAGAATCAAGAAATGCTGCTCCAGTTTATTTAAGGAATTTAACTAATTCCGGTTTTAGTTTGTTTTTAGGTTTATGGAAATGTATAGACTCCCAATACGTTTAGCGAAGGACTTCATTGAGGAGGTCAGAGAAGTTGGGGGCATCATTGAAACTCAACAAAAAATTCCTCTACATTTGGAAGCAAGTTACTACATGTTACTAATTTCTGGTATATAAATTTAAATATTTGTGTGTACTTTTTTAAGATGTTAGCTGTTCTAAATTTTTTGGCGAGCGGTAGCTACCAAAAGAGGGTTGGGAGTGATGCGTTGGCTTTTATGAGTCAACCGAAAATTTCAAATTGTGTGAGAAAATACACAACTTTGATCACAGAGAAGCTATCTGGGAAATACATATGGTTTCCTCAAACTGCGTCGGAAATTGAGTCCACCAAAGCAAGGTAAATACATATTAAAAATTAATTTTATACATTGAAATACATATACATATGTATAATTAATGTTACCTTAATAGTTTCTTTGCAGAACATGGTTTCCCACACATTATAGGTGTGATTGATGGAACCCATATTGCCATATCCGGGCTTGAAAAGGAGGTTGAACATTCATATGTCAACCGGAAAGGATTCCATTCCATAAATACCCAATTGGTAATATATTTTATTACTATATCTAATTTTAATTTCTTCTCTAATAACTTATAAATTTTAGATATGTGATAATAAACTTAGAATTACAAACTGCAATGCGAGATATTGTGGGTAAGTATGTATAAAGTAATATTTCGTGCAATTCAAGTATGAATATAAAAATGTTCATTACAGGTCCACCCATGATAGCTTTATTTGGGCTTGTAGTCAGAGTTTTGCATTTTTGCGATTGCGGTACGAGCAGGATGAAAGACGGGAATGGCTTTTAGGTAATGTAGTTTGCTATGTTTGTCTACACATTATATATTTAACAGTATACATTTTAACATTTAATCTATTATTCATGTAGGAGATAGTGGATATCCTTTGCAGCCATTTCTTATGACAAACATAAAAAATGCGAGAACCGAGAAGAAAAGTATGATAATCAACTCCACACAAAAATACGTTCAAAAATAGAACGCTGCATTGGTTTATTGAAAACCCGGTTTCGGTAAGTAAAATTAAAAAATTTTGTTATAAGTTAATTTTATATGTGTATTTCATCATTATGTATATTTCAGGTCTACGTTGGGAGAGCGTAAATTACGCTACGAGCCACGAATTGCTACCAATATTATTATTGCATGTGCTGTTCTACATAACATATTAATCAATAATAATGTTTTGTATTTGTATGAAGACTTCATCGCACCAGGTCAAGATGAAATGCAAATCCCTAATAACGAAAGGGGTTCGTTATTTATTGCTGGCCAGGAAAACCGCAACTGGGTTATGGATCATCTAAACGCTATAATTTAGGGAAATTTTATTAAGTATATTTTTAAAGATGTCTTTGACTTGCGTGTCATAACGTTCGATTTTTAGATTTCAGCTTTTGAATTTTTTATTAATTTTAATTCCGTTATGTACCAGTGCCAAAGGCATCTTTCACGTTAATCCAGGGATTCGTTTTTTTTCTTGTTCTCATTTCAGATTTGGCAGACTGACGAGAAGTTCAAAAAATTATTTTATTTTTTCAATATAATGCTCTTTCGATTAGGGTTTTCTACAGTTTTCCCTGATCATAATGCATTGAACGGAATCAATTTAATAAATGTTTCCATTTTTAATGTATTATAGGAATCTGAGAGAGTAATCCGAAGTCGGCTGTAGACGCCAATATTACAATAAATATTGTAAATTGCAGTCTCGTGTTTTATTTTATTTTAGTGAAACACAATTTAAACGAAATTAAATTAAATTTTTATTTTGTAGGGACAACAGAATCTCGTTCTTTCTCGCAACTAATTTGTTGTTTTCGTTAATTACATTAAGAATGTCAATTTGATTTATAGATTTCAAAATTTCAATTTGAGTCTTATTGTTTTTTTCCTGTAATTTGATTAAAATATCTTGATTTTTATTTGTTTGACGTTGAAGTCGCAAAGATTTTTGGATGGACTCCATTATAGTATCTTGCTGAAATTTAATTAAATAAAGTTTGTATTATAAGTATATATCATTATTGTTTTATTAATTACTTACTCTTGGTCTAGTTTGACTAAATTGGCGACGAACACTCCTTTCTCTGGGCGATGGACTTCTGTATTCTAATGGTGTCGCACTAGAATTATTATTATTTGCCTCCATATTATTGGCCGATATCGGTGATTGTGTTACTGATGTAATTGATAGCGGTTCAATTATTAAATTAACCAACTGCCCAGGTGATTCTTCTGAAATCGATAACTGAAACATGCATATGTAAATGTTAAAAATTTCTATAAGTAGTCAATAATTTTTGTACCTACAGGGGTTTCTGAAATCAGTAACGCGCTTGTAGAGGTAGACGGCTCTGGTGAATTTGGTCCATCTGATGATGTGAAAAGTGAATTTGGCATATCTGGTGGTGGCGCCGACTAAAAACAATTTTTTTAGCTTATTTTACCAAACAAACAGAAATTTTACTTACTATTAAATTAAAGCCACATTCATATTCTGAATGACCGTCTAATGCCTGCATATTGCACAGGCGGATTTTCCTCCAATCACTTTCGGTGATTTCGGTTGCATCGGGATCTAACCAATCGCCCCTCACGTCTTGGTCTATCAGCGGTGCGACGCCAGTTCGATTGCGGTGATTTCGAATAATTTTTATTTTATCTTTCACTTTGTATTTCAAGCTTATCCATGTCTAAAAAGAAATTTTTTATCAAATTGCATATTTAGAAGTTGTTTATGCTTTACATACTTTATGCCATAGTTCTCCATAGTTTGTAATGGGTCCAATGGCATTTAGCGTCTCTGCAACTGTATTCCACATTGTTTTCTTATCAGTAGCCCCTCTCGCTGTAGCGTGCCTCCCTATAAGTAGAAATTAACAAATATGCTCAATATCCATATTAGAATACAAACATAGCAAAGCTACAATATAAACATAAAATCATACCTTGAATAAATTCGAAATTTTCTTCCACCAAATCTATTAAAGCATCTTTCTGTCGATTTCCGAGTCGATGTCTAGAAGACTGAAAATGTATTAATTTAAAATAACACATAGATTACATTTTCCAAAAAAAAAGTTTATTATTTATTTTAAAATGCTACTAATGTTGAACATTAAAACATCGAACGTTGGTTTAAAATATTCAAAAGTAGTAATAATAATAATAATAAATTACATACCATTTCAAATTTTCTTTATTTTCACTTGCAAAACACTTTTATTAATTTCTTTGATAGATTTATCAAAAATTTTAAACGATTGTTGAGAAACAAAAGTTTAACGACCATATTTATTTTTATGAATACCTTTGCATATGTCACTAAAAATGATTTTCCTATAGAAATTATTTTCTAGCAGTTTTGGTTGCGTACAATTTTATATTTTTAAAATAATTTTATTATATGGATTATTTTTATCGATAAAATGTGCGCTTACTTTCTGTACGACAAGAAATGTTTAAAATGCCTGATGTCTAGGCATTAAAAAAACACTTCCTTATATATTTCCGAAAATTGTATAAATATAATTTTACAATTTAATGTTTATACGTATGTACATATTTTATGTAATGTTGTTTAAATTTTTCGGTAATTTCTTTCAAAGGTTTTTTTTAGCTAAGATACTAAATTCAAAAGCCTTCTCGAGCTGAAAAAACATCTGGCTAGGTTATCGTATATTTTAGAATATTTCATAGTTTGTTAATATTGAGTAAAATTTTATATATTTTATGTTCATGAGTCGTTGCCGAGTTTTATTAAATCGATTTTAAACTGATCTGCAGTCTATCCAATAGCTAAGCCATAAATTTTGCAAGGTTATAATCTCGACTAAATGTCAAATGGGCATTATTATTAGTATGTAATAATAGAATAGTAACTGTATTCCAATGGAAGCAATTAATTTACTACTCATTTGCTACAAGTACTTGTGAGTAGATGGTCAATGGAACGTATATTTATATGACAGCTTTAAAACATAACCTAAAATATTTTCGTGTAGTTTTTTGTTGTGGCTATTTCTCAAAAAAAGAAAATTATAATTAAAATTTCAATAAATAAACAAAAACATAAAATGTCTATAACGAAGGAAAAGCGTTAATCAGTGTTTGCCATACACTATTTATATTATGGGATATTTTAAAACAAGAATCAAAAAATATACTGCGGGAAAATGTACTAAACGCAAAACGTAAACAATTTTCTGACAATAAAATTCCAATCGTCACATCAATTTTAGTCAACCCATATGAGCTTACTTCATTCAGTTTCTCATATTTCCGTAAGTAGCCATCTGGAAAATACCGAATCATTCTCCTTTCCCAAAAAAATAATAAGAGGCAGCAGCAGGAAACAATCAGCTCACACACAATTGGTAATGAAGCCTAAATTTGGGGTTTCGAAAAATTTTAGTCTACGAAATCGTCCCTTCAATAGCCCAAGAGCATTTTCAACAACAATTTTTCTTTCAACAACAGCATTTTCAACAACATTCCGCGTACATCGAGACGAAAATACTTTTGAGTTAAGATAATGATGGGTCCTTATTTAAACGATAATAAAACGTAACTTTACGTAGCAGCCCAATGAATATCAATAAAAAAAAAAAATTCTGCCGTTTCTATGCGTTGTAAGTGTATACTATAATACTTCTTGAGATTGTAATTCACTTCTTTGTTGTTTCTTTGAGAGTTAATTCTGATGTGACTGTCATTGCTCCAATTACTCTAACCCCTTCATTTTTAATTTGGTTTATTTCTCTTTCTAATTATGTTGGCTACTTTATGTACCTGTGTCTTTCTTTTCCAAAACATTTTATGGCTCGATAGAGAACTTAGAACACATACCTTTGGGGTTACATCGAACTTATCATTTTTGCGATTGAATTTGATAATTCCTTGTTTGTTGAAAATGAAATTTTCTACTCACATGAATCACAAACACAAATAAAAATAAAAAATATTAAGGACAAAACCGTAACTAATATGCCTGAAAATCCGAAATAGACGAGCATATATAAATAACGAGTGTACTACGAAGTCCCGGTTTTCAAAATCCCGGTTTTCAAAATTCCGGATTTCCGATTTTCAAAATCCTGGTTTTCAAAATCCCGGTTTTCTTTTCTTCTAGTTCTAAAGTCTTGATTTAAAAAAAAAATATTTATTATTATTTCGGGCCGGCCGAACTAATATTATTTTAACATGAAAATAAGATATCTTACCCAAAAATTTACGAGAAAAAATCAAGGCTGTGAAGGCAAAGGCGGGAGTCGATTTCGTAGAGTCGGTGCTATTTTATCAGAGTGGGAGTCGGAAAAAACTGAACTCCCATTTTTTTTGTGAAATTACAACAACAGTGCCATATATTGACACCCGCTCTAGAATTAGTCGAATAAATTGCAATTCCCATTTCTTGAAAAATATAAAACGACTATAACAAAACTAAAACAGTAAAACCCGTACACAGTAAAAAAGTAAAGGATCAGGATACATAAGTCGGGTTGCGGCGCTCCCGCCACTTTGCTCTTTGCTCCCTGATTTTTTGATATACAGTTCTAAAATACAGTCGATAGGGATGGAACTTGACCATTTCTCTACTGATTATGTTAAAACTCTACAAGTACGGTCTAAATGGGAAGACTCCATTAACCATTTTCTAGAACTTTATCACAAATTTATTTTTGAATTTTGTCAAAATATCATTTAAGAGTCCCATTTTCCCACATGTCAAATTTTAAAAGTTCAACCCAGGATTTCCTAAAAATCGGGATTTACAAAATCGGGATTTTAAAAACCTGAAATTTGAAAACCAGAATTTTGAAAACCGTAATTTAGAAAACCGGGATTTTGAAAACCGGGATTTATAAGTAGCCAGGATTTTGACAAACCGGGATTTCGTTACACCCATAAATAACATATGACACGTTAAAAAACCCAGTCGCAATTTTTTTTACAGGCCACCACCAGGAATTGAACCCGGGACCGCCGAATAACACTCTATACTTACCAAGCTATAACGAGGACGACAAATGGTAAATAATAATAAATGAATAAAATGACAGTTCAAAATAACCTAATGATTCAAAAAGCTATCATTATCTACACCACCCATTAAAATGGCTAGTCCCTTTCAAAGTTTTATTAAATTTGTAACCAATCTAGATTGGTTGTAGTAGATCAAGTGGTTTCTTCCTTCGCAGTCATCTTACTAGGTTTGTATCATATAACAAATGACGTATCTCAGCATTTTTACGTCAACTAATACGGTTGACTATTACTAAACGACTATTACGTCATTTTAAACTTTCTCTCCTTTTCCAAAGGAAATACTCGGTATCATTTTCCCAAGTAAGGCCACTTAAGTATTTATTAATGGATTCGTTCTTGATTTCTTTAATTTGCAAATTTAGTTTATTGGACGAAAAATTGTAGAGGTCTTATTATACTGATAATCTGGCCTCGGCTTCTTTGCCAGGCCGTTCTTGCTTTTTGTTTTGCTCCAACCAGTTCCCTAACTTCCAGAGGATAAATAACATGTTGGCACAAATAACATGTTGGAAGATGTACTACTCCACGCCGCTTCATGTATGCTGTTGTTGAGTTGTCCTAGCTCTTTTTTCTAGCTGTATCGGATTTTTAATGAATGTTGCTAATAGGCAATATCTAACCTAGGTGTTCACAGACAGTCGTAGCCCTTTGGATACCCTAATTTAAGGGCAATGTTGGCAGTTAAAATATGAAAGTAATTCACTATCAGCACAGGTTGCAAACCTCCTGATTCTACACAAAAGCTTGATATCCTATCGGACCAGCTATCCGACACTTTTAATAAGACCATATAAGCTGCGTGTCCCCCATCTATCGTGGTGGTCGAACAGACTTCAAAACACGAGTCAAAAATACAGGAAGCACTTTAACAGAGCCAAGGAAACTGAAGGTGCTATGAGGACTGTTCCCAGGAAGTTCTTGAAACATACAAATACGAATTAAGAAACGCTAAACTAAATCCCTGGACGATATACTGTAGTAAAATACAGACCGGATGGTTCATGGGCCGTAACTAATGCAGAACCCTTAAAAAATGGTCTGAAGTAAATGTAAAATTAATACCTAAGGTGAAGAAAACCTCTCATTGCAGTCCCAAATTCCTTTGATATATACCAAGGGATTTGATAAGCCTCTTCCCTATTAAAAATTTTAGAAAGACAGATAGAAGCTCACATTAGAAGTTCGATTGAGGCCAATAGGCTATCGAAATCAGAAAAAACGGGTATGAAATGCCTCGTGTAATACAGGTATCCTTTGGAACTTGGTCATATCTGTTATTTAACCTGGAAAGGTTCCGCTTTAAGGTGGTTGCTTAATGCGGTTGGCGAGTTGCGGTTTAGATGTGAATCCACACAAAATTGAGTTGGTCCTTTCCTCCACGAAATACAAAATTCCTCAGATTGGCCCCACACCCCCCACGCTAAATGGTGTAGCATTGACCTAACATGTTGGACAGAGTAAAGAAAACTACAAAAGCACTTTACTCCTGTAAAAATGCTATTGGGGAAAGGTGGAGTTTGGGGCCCCACATTGTAATTTCTTCTTCATTGAAACTTCTTCACTGATGGGTTGTGGTTTTTTGTTAAGAATTAATTGTATACCCGTATTTACGTCTGCCGGACTACTGCAGCGCTTTCAAGCTGAACTGAATGTGATAAGGGATAATAATTTGCAAGGGATATTCGAATTTTTATGGACAGTCATGCTTCAATTAAGACGCTCAAATCATATTTCATTACGTCGAAAGTACCCCAGAATTATCCCACATCTCTTACCGAGATGACATAAATCGGTTCAAAATCGGATAAACTCGCTCGACAAGGCACAACATGCCTCATTTCCCAAGCAGGGTGGATGGTGATATACCGCTCGCTGTAGGTGCTTCAAGAAGAAACTAGAAGAACAACGAACGATAAATGATCCAATAGTACATCGTGCGTAATAACTAGGCAGATTTGGCTAAAAATAGATCTGTCAAGATGCAGGCAGTTGGTATCACTGCAGCAGCGCCGCTTCGACAGGAGGCACTCAAGATGGCTCAATATGAGAAGGTGAGGAGAGAAAATAATGTGGCATGGCTTCGGACCTGATTATATCTATGCCAGTTATTAGCTGAATCACCCTAACACTTAACTAAACTGTGCTACGATGTCGACTGCAGAGAGAATTGAATTGATTGTGGAAAGTTTAGGAGACCTGAGATTCACTAACTATTAGGACCCGTTAAGAAAATATGAGACTGCTTCACGTGAAACTGATCGAGTAGTTGGGTAACAGTTGGATCGAGTTATTCGACATAAGGAGTTAGCAGGGTTCTTTGAATATATTACGCATGGAAAGACTATACTTTGTCGGTTAATAATTTATAGAAATGCCGTATTTGGTAATGCCATGCTCATTTAAAGCTTTTGTTAATGCTTCGGTATTTTTGTTTGGAATGGGGATCGCTACTGTTCAATAAATAATTATTGAAATTTTTGGTTGTTGGAAATGATTCTCCAGTATAGCGATCATTTAATTTTCAATGGTACAGCAATTTCTTTTGGATTTATCAAGTCCGCGACGTGTGTATGCTTCTGGGGATTCTCCCGAAGGATATCATTGAGAAATTTCAGCTCGTAGGTTATAGTCACTTGCGTGTCGCGCCAGTGCGGGTAAATGTGAAAGATTTCTCAATCCGGGTATCTGCTTCCATCGTTTCCATACTTCCATCGTGTGTTTCTTCAAGAACTTTTCGTAACCGATGGATGATAGCACAGTTTCCTGTTTATTGTTTTCGCCGTTTGTCGATTCCCACATTTTTACTAGCAATTCTACAGTCCCGGTTTGAGATGCAATTTCACGATAACGAGATCGTTCGCCCTCTACCAGCCATTTCTTTACTGTCCCAATTAACTCATCAGCCTGACTCGTACTAAACTTGTGGAACAGTTCTTTAGTTCTTGCGCATTGCTTACACTGATCTGAATAGGGCTGAATAGGCTATCTGCATTGTTGTAAAAAATACACTGTCAGTGTTCAGTTTTGAAAATGTTCCGCTTGTAGTCTTTCGATCAGCCTTGCTACTTGCCCCTCAGTTGCAATAAACTGCATCAAACGGCGAGAGCCACATGATCTGAGTAGCAAACTATTTTCCGTACAAATGTTTGTGGAAATGTTTAACACTGTCCACCATAGCTAACAGTTCACTGCTCGTTACACAATCGCTTTTCTCTGCTTTAGAGAGGGATCGATTATAGTCTGCCACAACTCTTTACCCTCTTGCTTCTGTGATAACACTGCATCTATATTTCCGTGTTATTAGCATCTGTATCCAAGAATGCCAATAATGTTTATCCTAAATTAATCCTAAATTATAAAAATGGCGGCTATTATTATTTTAGAAAAAAATTCAATCTTCTACTGAGAAGTATGAAGTTATACTTAATTCAAAATAAAACAAAATGTGAAGATGTATTAGTGATTTGCGAACATTTAGGCGTTTTACAACATTGTTCGGTAATAATATAATTCACAATGTTTTCTAATAACCGCAAAATTGTGGATAAATTATGTTACGCTACAAGTAGCAAAATCGTTCACAGATTTTATTAAAAAAAAAAAAATAGAAGTATAGGGTCAAATAACAGGGTGGATTTAAGTACTCAAAATTAAAAAATGATAGATAATTTAAAATCTAACAATTGAACCCTACTACTACATTCTCGTGAAAGATTCTCGACATTCTTGTGAAACCCGGCATCTCCAAGAAATTTTGATTCTTAGAAATTTCATATCTCAAAATTTTCACCGATCAGCAAACTTGCCACTATAATATTTTGGTAGACCCATATGAGTGCACTCTATTTCTGCCAACCCGATTAAAATGCTAATGGAGCTCGCATATCTACCCGACATTCAATTGAAAAACGGATTTTTTTTTGGAAGATTTGACTCTAAGAAAATTCGTATCTTAAAATTTTTACCGATCTATTGATCTCCTATTTATTGAATAATGGTTCTTTATTATTGATTTTAATTAGTTACAATAAGGCTTCAAATTTGCTACACCAATTACACGTTATAGCTGGGTGAGTTATCTGTTTAAATTAATATGCCATGTTTAAGCCATTCCGCCGCGTCTTGGCTGTAATCATGGATGGTTTAGTTTTTACTTCATTTCATATTTTTGGGGGTTTTAATATTTTATGTTTTTTTTGTTTTATTTTTTTATTTTTTTTTTATTCTTTTTTTTTATTTTTATGTCGTTTTAGATATGCGAGCTCCATTAGAATTTTAATCGGGTTGGCAAAAATAGAGTGCACTCATATGGGTCTGGCAAGTTTGCTGATCGGTGAAAATTTTGAGATACGAATTTTCTTAGAGTCAAATTTACTAAGAAATTCCGTTGTTCAATTGAATGTCGTTTTAGATATGCGAGGGTCCATTAGAATGAACAATTTTAATCGGGTTGTTACTTGTCGAGTATACATATCGGTCTACTAAAATATTATACTGACATATGTTTTTTGATCGTTCAAAATTTTATGATTCGGAAAATATTTCAGCATATGTGTTTAAATTAAATTTAATTTAGAGTTACATATATTGTTAATTATTTATTTTATTTTAGACTTTCATAAATGTTTATAATTATATGTATAAACATTATTGTTTTTAATTTAAAACTCCGAATTAAATAAATAGATATAAATATTTAAATAATTATTTGAATAGAAATATATTTGATGCGTTCCGACTTCGCCTAAATGACTGGTTTAAACGAAACACTCTCATTAGTTTTTGTTTTTGTTAGTTTAGGATTAATTAAGGATAAACTTCAATCGGGTATCCCAGATGAATACCACACTAAAATAGAAGCGCTACATAATTGTATCTTCAATTCTTCAAATGCTTTTTAATGCTTCGTGTCCCACTCAAATGGTTGATTTTTTCGGTGAGGCGATGAAAGACTTTGTGCAACATTTATGAAGTTTGGTACAAATCTCTATGTCGATTCTATATGTTTCGCAATATTAGTTTTTCCTAAATCGTCATTATTAAGATCAAATACGTGCTTCTACTGCGACATCTCTGTTAATGATTTTGTGATCGACGACAATGTTTAGTCTGGCAATATAGTTCAATATACTTCGCCCCTTCGCGTATCTCGACCCTATTTTCGGTTACAAGTTGCAATGTATTTTGTTCACATATGTCTATTTGAATTGAATTATTTTAGTACCTGGTTTCCGTCTTCTCGCTCAACGTCTAACTGACTCATTTCTTCGCATTTCTTGCGTCGTGCATCAACTGCTATCGAGATGTGTACCTGGCAGCTTATAATCCCAGGAACGGGATCGTTTTCGGCTATCAGTTCGAATTGGCTTGGTTTCCTCATCTCCATGGCTTATTTGCATGATATCCTCTGAATCCAGTTAGCGCAACTTTAATGAATCAGTTGCTGAGCTTTTCTGTCTGCCTCATATTTTAAAGCAAAATCCATAATTTGAATTTCAAATGAAGGTCGTCCTTGACAACACTGATAAACGCATTCACTGTTAGCCCATTCAACACAGCTGCAGGTGCATTACATGAAATACATGTTTCCCATGAATTGTTCGTTGCAGAATTTTCGGGGAGGGAACTGAGGTAAGTAGGGGGACGGGAGAAGGAGCTTATTAGGTTAAAAGGGGAGTAATGTCTGGGGGAAATGTCCGTTGGTAATGACCGGCATTAATGACAGGTGGGGGACTGACCTGGGGATAATGGCGACAAGGAAAATCTTCTTTAACCTTCAAAGTCATTCATCTGGGAAATTTGGTCTGTGTACGTTGTGTTATTTTTACGCATTAAACTTGATAGTCACATTGTTCAATTCCAACGTTTGAGCGTGGCTTAAAAAAGTATTGCATAGGGCGCACAGTGTGCTTGGTCGAATACTTATATTCTTTTGGTACTTCTAATCATCATGGAAGTTCGGACTGTATGTATGTGCAATTAGGTCAATCGATTTTCTAAATCACTTTAAATTACAGAACTATGTATCGACCTGCAAGATTGCAGCTGAAAAAATATTACCCTACACTCCAAAAGATATTATCCTTTACAATTAATCGTATAGCTGCTACCCTTTTACAGTTCACATAAATGTCACAATATTCTTGGAAACTTGTACACAATACAACTCTATCCAATTCTTCAACAATACGTTATGAGCTTAAACCATTACTTAGAATTAAAAATTGTCGACCTACCTCATTGTGTCTGAACATATATAGTATATAGCTACCCGAAAACTTCTAAGGAATGTAAAAAATTATATCATTTATCTTAAAAGATAAAACATAGATTAAACTCAACACACAACAGTACAAGCAATGTGCGATAGATCAAAGGAATGTCTTTTAGATTTAGTTCTTATATGTGTTTGCAAACAATGATTTCCTCTTTGTCCTTTTGTCGTTACACAAAAGTCTATTTAAATTCTTAGAATTTATATGTCTTGTAGGTACCGGAAATATGCGAACCAAGCAATGCACAAAAGAAGTTTACATGAATGAATATACGAGTAGACAAACCGTTTAACGTAAATTGGCTGCACATCACAGTTTAGAGTGTAAAAAGTACATAAATAGGATTATAAAATTGATTTTATTTCCATTTATAAATGACAGATAATTTGCCATTTTTACCTTTGCTCGAGGGCAAAGTGATTTGTGAAAAATGTTTTGTAAATACATATTTGCGAATTGCTTATGTTTTGCGTTTGTATGTTACTTTCGTCTGTCCTTTTTTGCTTTCGATTTTCTGAAATTTTATTTTTTTTCTTTGGTTTCTTCGGTGTGTCTTGTTGTTTTTAAAACACATTCTCAGGTTACCAAAGTCATTTGCGTCAATTTGTTGTGTATGATGGCGCATACTACAAATATAAATTACATTCTTTGATGCTTTTACTGCCAAGACATTGCCACACTTTTTTTTTTTTGTATTTTACAAGTTTCATTTTTCGATTTTGTTTGGACAAATTGAAAATGTTGTTAAAAGGAAATGACCATCAACGTGTGTGTATATTTTATTGAGGGGTTTGTTATTTCATTTCCAAATTAATCAAATCTTATTCAATGTGGTAAGGTATGTCTGCTGGGGTCCCGGTTTTGTGGCGTAACACATTACTTAAGTGCAATCACTCCATTACATCAGTTGCTTTACAAACACAGAGAAACTAAGATTGCTGTCAATAAAGTAAGGAAATTTATTAAAAAGTGCGAAAAACATCGTTTCTGAATAGTAACGGAGGTTGATATGACAACGTTATCATCGCGGCGATTGTTGGAATTTAAACATAGTTTTATAAAAACAACAAAAAAAAAGTAGAGATTAATTGTCTGGGTTAGTGCAGAATTTAAGATTTCATCGGGGTCATCTAATGATGCAAAAAAATCAGTAGATGTTGATTGACCTGCAAATTTATAGATTTTGTAGGCCCAACGATATAAAATATTCTATCGGAACTGTTAATTTCAATATCAAATTGATTACAAAATGGTCTGTAGAAAATAATCTTGAACTTAATGGTGGAAAAACCAAATCTATTATTATATCTTCTACAATTCGTGATACGCACAACCTACCTAAAATCAGCGTACTAGGAGAGGAGGTAGATTTCTCTGATTCTGTCAATAATTTAGGCTTAACTTTTGACAAATGCTTATGCTGGAGTTACCACATCGAAACAGTTTGTAATCGAGTAATTTTTTTATTAAGAATGTTATGGGCTACCACGAAGTGCTTTAATACCAATTTTCGACTTCAATTGGTGAAATCTTACATCCTTCAACATTTTTTGTACGGAGATATTGTCTTCTTTGAATTAAAGAAGAAGTACTTTAATGAACTACGATTTATATTTAATTCTTGTGTGAGATACGTATACGGGCTAAGAAAGTACGACCACATCTCGAATTTTACTAATTCATTACTTGGTTGTTCTCTTGCTGAATTCTATGAGTTTCGAGTTTGTTTATACATTTTCAAGTTCTTAAAGTATAAACAGCCCACCTATATTGTAGGTAAATTAGTTTCGTCTTCCAATCGTCGCATTCATCTTTTGACTCCGGCTATTAATAAATGTAATCTGATGAATTCATCATTTTTTGTGAGGGGAGTTAGCATGTGAAATTCGTTAAGTAATAACGTTAAAAAATCTAAATCCCCTGCCGTGTTTCGGAAAAAAGATTTTTCTTTTTCACCTATAGGTTAATTTAATAAATAAAATTAAAAATAAATTAAAATTTAGTAGTTTGCCACTAATGGAATAAGTTCATAGGGACTTCAAACATTTATATTAAATAAATAAATAAATTAACTTGTGTCAAATATCGGCAAACAGACTCTTATTCAACTCATTAGTAGAGAAAACAATAATATTATCCTACTCTGGATGCAAGAACCTAACACTACAGAATATGTATACATATGAATCTCTATAATCCGGGATGTGTGGGACTTCCCGGATAATCAAAAATCCCGGTTAATCGAGCTATTTTTATTAGAACTAAAAAAAATCCCGGTTAATCAGATGAAATTCAAATTAACCAAGAAACTAAAAAATCCCGGATAATCGAGGTTCACGGATAATCGGATCCCTTATAATCGAGATTCAAGTGTAAATATATATATATATATATATATATATATATATATATATATATATATATATATATATATATATATATATATATATATATATATATATATATATATATAACTTAATATTTTATTGTATTAAATTATTAAAAAAAATCAATTTTTGATTTTTATTTCTTTTCTTTTTATTTATTTATTTAATTTAATTATTTATAACTTTTAATACACAATGTTACTTATAATTTTAACAACTTAATATTTTAGAATCTAGATTACAACTGACTTTACTGTTGCTAATAACTTACAAACTAACTTATTACAATATGCGCGTTCAGCATTATTGCGGAAATGGTGTTAACATGCGCTTATGATAATATTGCAACTAAGGCAACCTGATATTTTTGTAACCGTGTGAACCCAGTTGTGTCACGTGTTAACTCTTCCCCCTTAAAATTAGGTGTCTCAACTGATCAAAAAAATGGAGTTTCGTAGAATTTTTTTGGATGTAGTGGCACTGGATTTACTAATTCTCTACATTGTACTTTATTCTGGCTCTCAGGTTTTCCCGTATGCTCTTTAGTTTCGGTCATATCTTTGTCTGGATTTTGTTCTTTCGCGTCTGAACTTGTGACATTTGTTGTTGTATTGATGATTCGCAGTGTTTTACTTTGTCTTCCTTTTATAACTATGAAAACAATAAGGACAATAATTATCAATGAAAAAATACTGTCGCTTGAGATTTGTTCGATGAACTTTTCTTCTTTCAGAAGTTTGATATTATTTGTGTTGTTAATATGTATGGCTTTCATCATTTGTAATGAAAGGACTTCTTTATAATCGTTTTCCTGTGGTGTTGGTTGTAGAATCGCTGGAAGTACTTGTACTGTTGATTTTTCCCTTGCGATGAATAATTTATTTCCAATAGATATTGTAGTGTTGCTGAATTTTACTAAATATGTGCCATTGAGATACTGCGTTTCGTTGTTTATGGTTATGTCACCGTCGAATTGGTTGAGCAATATTAGACCGTCAGATATTTCATCCACTGTTGCTATATGTTGATTGTTGGTTTGATGATATTTGATTTTGCGGGTCGGCTTTTAAGCAGGTTTGGTAGACAAGAGGAATTACTTATATCTAAAATACTTTTGCGATTACAGATTGACAAATAGTTAACTGTTTTACAATTGTTAACGATACTATAGACTTTATCTTGATTTTTAATAATTTTTTTATATTCTATTTCTGTAATTCTATTATTTTTCTTAACAGGTTTTAGTAATATTTCATCATATAATTCTAAAGTAGTTAAAGGAATATAGACAATATACAATAAGCAAAGTTTATTACTGATAATTTTAATATTAGCAAAATCTAATGCTTCCTCTGGAGTAGAGTATGGTAAATTTTGTTTTTCTATTGTTTTTATAGCTAGTTTGATTTCGGAATTTGATAGAATAAGAGAATTTATGATACCGGCCTTAGCCCAATGAATAGCATATTTAATATTTATTATTTCTTCTTTTATTAATCTTAACTTGTATTGGATATTGAGTGCTAATTGATCAGGTAAATTATTTCCCTTGCGGATCATGTTAGTGATCATATTAGCCATTTTCGTGATATTGTTAATTCGTTCATTGTATAGCTGGTTTATTATGACCTGTTTGTTATTGTTTTCTAGTACATTATTGATTTTGCTTTTAATCACTTCGAAATCTTCATGATCGGGGTTTCCCGCAATCCATTTCCAGGTACTTCCAATGAAATCTAGTGATCGTTTACTCTTGTGCGTCTTTATATTGTCTAACAATGTCTGTAGTTGTGAAAGTTCGTAATTCAAGTAGGGGTATAGGGAATGTTCGCTTGTAATTTCTTCATTTAGTATCGTACGTATTCTGTCTATAAAGTTTTGGTGGTTGTCTAGTTCAATCACATGAATCAGTTTAAAATTTCCTTCCTGAATTTTTGCCCTGCCGGTACCGATAGAGATGAGTTGAGAGTTAGTATAGTCTAGTAATTGCACTTCCGCTAACACGTTGTTTCTGGTGTATCTGTAATTAAAAAGGGTCTACGATTTAATATTGCTTTTGTGGATTACCTTCCCTGATTCCGTTAGTATTGTAGTATTTCCGTTTTCCTTGACTATCTCGGGTTTATATCTCGCCGTTAACTTGGACCCTAACCTTACGTTTTGTTTTATGTAAACCGTTTGGCCTACCTGATAGGTTTTTATAGGCTTGCGTTTTTTATTGTGATATTGCAAGTCCTGCTCTTGCTTGTCTTTAATTTTCTTTATATTACTGATGCGAGCTTGTTCGAATTCCTCAGGGCTGATATTAGGAATTCTTCCATAAAACAATTCCACTGGTTTCTTGTTGGTGGTTGAGTGTATGGAGTGGTTATACTCGTTAACGGACCGTTCAAGCAATTCCTCGAATGATCGTTCCACCCTATCAGCTTTGAGACATCTCATTATCTCCGAGAGGGTTGAATGAAATCTTTCGACTTGACCATTCACCTCACTTTTATACGGTGGAACTTTAAATACTTTGATTTTAAGAGCATCTTCCATCATTGATGTTATAGTGATCGAACTGAGGGAAGGTTCGTTATCAATTACTACGATTTCAGGGACACTGAAGAAAAACAGGATATCTCTAGGAGGTTGTTTGATGTCCTCAATCGCCCTAGATTTTAATGGTTTACAGACAGCAAATTTGGTGAGTTTATCAATGGATGTTAACACTAATTTGTTTTCTGTAGAGTAGATATCAATGTGCAACGTATGCCCTGAGTAGTTTGGAATAGGTGTGGGGTTTATTATTTGTTTGTTGGGGTGCCTATCATACTTGTTTTCTTTACATACATCGTCTAACCAGAACTCTAATTTTCCTACTCATCTTTGGGAAGTAAAAGTTTTCTATAATATGGTTTCTGTTTTCTTCCGCGTTACGATGGGCACGGTGGTGAACGGATAGAATCTTTTCTTCTTGTGCATTCTCATCCGTTATGTCTTGCACTAACCTTCGTGAGAATCATACCTTATAATCTCGAAAATGTACCGGAAATATTTCTTGGATTTTTCCCATTATTGGTTCGGTCGTTTTTAGTCCGTTGATGGTGTTAGGATTTAAGTACCGTTTGAAAATATTTATGATGTCTGGCTCAGCGAAGTGAGGTTTAATGATTACGTGTCTCGAATAGCCATTGAATGGATTTATTAGTTGGTATGAATTCTCTTCACCAATTTTTAGGATAAGTTGATTCCTGAAAACGTTCACTGGAGCATCAACTGTTGGGATTAAGTTGTGTGATGAGCTATCATCACTATGCGCTGTTGATAGCACATTTATTTCAGGCGCGGGGTTTCGGGATAACGCATCCGCTACAATGTTCATTTTTCCTGGTTTATATTTTAATTCGTGATCGTACTCTTCAAGGATGGCTTTCCATCGATTCATCTTCGAGTTGTTGTTTTTATTACTAAGGGCATAAGTTAAGGGTTGATGGTCTGTATATATTTTCACTTTTCTTGCTCCGTACAGGAAATTTCGTAGCGTAGTTAATGCCCAAATTATCGCGAGCATTTCTTTTTCATTTGCCGCGTAATTTTCTTCCGTTTTGTCGAGAGTTCTTGAGAGAAATGTAATTGGTTTGCCATCTTGGGCCAATACTGCACCTAGTGCGAAGTTAGATGCATCGGTAGTTAACTCGAATTCTTTTTTGAAGTCAGGGAACTGAAGCATAACTTCGTTAGAGGTAAGTGAATTTTTAATTTTTTCGAGTGCCGTTATTGCTTCATTGTTTAACGTAATTGCCTTTGTCTTTGAAATTACTTTGGACACATGTCCATCCTCCCCTCTTAAAAGCGAGGTCAGAGGCTTCGCTAATTTGGCGTAGTCTCGAATGAATCGTCGGTAGAAACCGGCCATTCCGAGGAAGGATCTTAGTTCTTTTACTGTTTTAGGTACTGGGAAGTCCATTATTGCCCTTGTTTTCTTTTGGTTTGTCTTTATGCCGTCTTTGGATATAGTGAATCCCAAGAATTCTACTTCATCTTTCAAAAATTCGCATTTGGCTAACTGAATTTTTAAATTAGAATTTTCCAAAGTTCTGAATATTAACTCGAGATTCTCAAAATGTTCTTTTTCTGTTTTTCCGAATATAATAATATCATCATTATAAACAAAACAACGCTTCCCTATGTGTTCTCTTAAAATATCATCAAGAGTACGTTGGAATATAGACGGAGCGTTTTTGAGCCCGAAAGGAAGACGAGTGAATTCGTACTTTCCATGATTGACGGAAAAAGCAGTCTTTTCAATATCTGATACTTTTAGTGGAATTTGATGAAATCCACTTTTAAGATCGACAATTGTGAAGAACCTATTTTCACCTAAGTTCATTAGGATGTCGTTTATCTCGGGTATTGGGTATTTGTCCGCTATTGTAACTGTGTTTAGCTTTCGATAATCTATAACCAGTCTATATTTTTTTTTTCCTGACGCATCTTCTTTTTTCGGAACAATCCATACCGGAGAATTGTAGGGAGATTTGGAAGGCCTGATGATGCCATCCGAAAGTAATTGTCCGATTTGTTTCTCTACCTCTTCTTTGAGGCATATGGGATATGGATATGGTCGGGAGTAGATTGGTTCCGAGCTATTCGTACGGATTTCTCCCTTTACGGATGTTACGAAAGTTAACTTCTCATCCGGATCTGAGAACACATTTGGGCAGTTATTTATGATTTTATCTAGTTTATATCTTTGGTCGGAATTTAGGTGGCTAACTCTAAGGCTTATGTTGTTTACAGAATCAGAGATATGTTGTTTTAGTGGTATTTCTAAATTTGGATCTATTGTCATAAACCCTTCCTTGGTGTGTATTGTCGCACCGAATTGTTTCAAACTGTCGTTCCCGATGATGCTATCAAATGACTTGAGGCTGGGTAATAGAAAGAATTTTAGTTTTTTCTCCGGACCAAATAGGTCTATCAGGGCATGGTGTGTGACTTTGATGCTACCTGCTACGGAGTTTGCTGTGAAAGGTTTTATATTTTGTAGAGGATTTCGTACGTACCGTGGTTGAATATAATTTTTATTCGACCCTGTATCTATTAGAAATTTAAATATTCTCCCGCTCCTCCCCACGTGTTCTATATAAGGTAGAGAAGAGCTCCTTAGTCTAAAAAATTGATGTCATCTAATTGCTCAATTTCGCCCTCTTCTTCGGGGTATCCGCCGATATTTTCGTCATTAGTTAGTTCTGGAATGTCTTGTGTGTCTGTGTATTCTAAAAGAGTCTGTTCGTATTGTGCATCATATTCTGATACTTGTTCTTCATATTGTTGAAGATTTGGTTCGTCGTGAACCTGTTCTGTATGATAAACTCTTTGGGATTTATTCGGTCTATGGATTTGTTGTGACTGGTTAGTTTGATGGACATAGGGTCTTTTCATGGGGTATCGGTTGTCTTGTGGCCTATTCATGTAATTAACCTGCTTCGATTGACGGTTAGCATATTGCGCTCTGAAATCCATATTTTGCAGCTTCAGGCATAGCTGTAACGCTTGGGGTAGATCGCTAGGCTCACGAATACTTAATAGTCGTGGTAAATCTCCCTTCAAGCCTCTGACGAAAGTATCGAGTGCTTTATCTCGATATGTTTCAGTTAGGTTATTTAGGGATTCTTGCCCCATATCTATGCAGGACAATTTATTTAATATTAGAGACAAATGCTGGTAAACCTTTTGATAAAGTTCTGGTATTGTTAGATTGCCCTGTATTAGGGTCATCATTTCATATTCAAGGGTGCCTAGATCCCTTTTGTCTGCGTAATGCAGAGTTAAGCACTTAGCAATTTTTTGCCAATTGAGAGGGGTGTTATATGATTCTAGTGCCACGTCCGCGTGACCTACAATTTTATTGCGTATGACGCTCAATATGCCATAGTATTTAGGAGTGCCTTGCAAGTGCTCATACACGTGTAGGACTCTATCTACGCTCTTTTTCCACGAACTAAATTCTCCTGGCAAACCGGAGAATTCCCTTAAACATTTCACTACGTCTGGTATTCTGTCTAGATCTTTAAGATTCTCTCGGTATTTGTCGTCTATCGTCTAGTCATTACTGTTACTGTTATTGTGATTATTATTTTTTCTCGTCTGTTCTGCTATGATTTCCGATATAATATTATTTAGTTGTGATAGGTCTATTGAATTATTACTCGTGGTGTCGGTTGCACCTCCGCACGCTCCGAGTACTGAGGGTTTGATAGTTGTTTCATTAACCATTTTGCTAATATTCGAAATATTTGTTAAAATTCAATTAGGCAATATATTCCCTTAACTATCACCAATTAATTTAGAATTATATTTAAAATATAGCGAAATATTCTGTTATATAAAAAAATTTGTTTTTCCACTAATCACCAATCAAAAATAATTTCGCGTTAATTCCCTAGATAAATTTCTTAATTACTACTTAATTATTCTAAATTTTGTTAGATAAGTTATAAATTCTTTAATTTTCCTGCTTGAATTATTCAAGGTTATATTTATGATAATGATTTTCTTTTAATTTTTGTTGCTAAGAGTTTTAACTTTACTTTTTAGTTTTTATTTGTTTCATAAAATCAGAAAGTCTAAAATAATAATTTTTCCTTCAAGTCTCGATATCGAAAATTTTAATTTTTGTTAATTTTACTTAATTTTTTCCTTTTTCTTTTAAATTAATAATTTTCTTCTAAATCTGTGTTTTGATATGATCTAGTCAATTTACTTAATAAAATTTAATTCTTTCTTTAATTTATTATTCAAATGTTCACAAACTATATAAAAATTAATCTTTATAAACTTACATTAAAATTGACAGAAGTATGATTAACTTCTGGAGTTGCAATCTGTTTTGTACCCTTGTCATCTAGTTGAACTTTTTGCCTCGTCGTAAATGGATGGGCCGCTGTTGATTTAGTTTGAGTGGGTTCCGTCCTGGTTGTACTTGATCCTCTTCAATATAATTCAACGCCTTTTTACGTATCTCGTTACTGGGGGGCTTCTTTTCCCACCACTGATTTTTACTCGATTTGGCTTCACAAAATGTTATGGTTAAACATTGATATTTAATATTCTGGTTAAATATTAATAGTGTTAGAGTTAAGTGCACTTCACAATTTACTTCACAATTTTACTTATGTGATATCGATATTATTGGTTAAATATCTTTAACAATTAGCGATACTATTATGTTTAAATATTACACCGCATTAATGTTCTTACACTTAGTTTAACTTGTATTTATGGTTAAATACGGCTAACACTTTTACACTAGACTTTTTTCAAGGGTCCCTGTTTCGGCGCCACTTAATATTTTGTTGTATTAAATTATTAAAAAAAATCAATTTTTGATTTTTATTTCTTTTCTTTTTATTTATTTATTTAATTTAATTATTTATAACTTTTAATACACAATGTTACTTATAATTTTAACAACTTAATATTTTAGAATCTAGATTACAACTGACTTTACTGTTGCTAATAACTTACCCGGCGTCTACACTATGCAAATCCACTGATATTTTCTATCATGATATCAAATTTGTCAGTGTATGTGTGAGTATGTTATACAAATTTTGACACTATCAGCAAATTATTAGGAGGCTATTTCACGATAAATTATTATGAAATTATTACGAAATGTCATGTTTTGAGGTTAGGTTTCCTCATTATAAATATTAATTTTAGAGTAAAGACGTATTGACAGTACCCATATTCATATGAAATTCATTAAAACTGAAAACCCCGTATTTTTAATTTTTGTTTTTTATTTATGTTATTCTATGTTTACACTATTTAATAAAAATGCCACTTTTTTCGACGGAAAGTGCAGTTAAATAATCGATTTATATAGAAAAAATGAGTGTTTGTGAACAATTTCGACCAGAAGTTATAGAAGAACTGATTTGAAAAATTCTGCACTTGCAAAAATTTCAGAAGAACTGACCAATGATGTAGAAAAAATTAAAAAGAAAATACGTAACTTACGAAACACTTACGTACAACAAAAAGAAAGATTGCAGGAAAAAAAATTGGGCAGCGCCTATGATGGAGAGGACCCAAAATGGTTTTTATTTGAAGAACTAAAATTAATGGATGAAGTGATTGCCTTGTCTAACCCTACTCCATTAACCAAATATATATTGCCACCAAAGAGTGCTACTTCTCAACCGAAAAGTAATGCCATCAACGATGATGGCCAGTACAGTTTGTTTCTACAAAAATCAGAAATCTCAATTAATTATCTAAATGATTCTGATATTGCAGCTATACTATCCAGTTCAACCATTACTTCACCACCTTTCGCTTCAAATAGTATGTACAATTCTAAATAAAATGTAAAGCCTCCACCATCAAAGAAATCATTTCCAGAAAACCCGAACTGCTGCGAATGACGCTTGTCTAATTGATGAAGACTATATTAATTTACTTTAATTATCATATTAATATACTTTAATTTTTGTGTTTTCATACTTTAATTTTTGTGTTTTGGTGATGTGAATGGTGACGGTCAAGCCAAGCAAATAAAATAAATCCAAAAAAAAAAATATTATTTTGACAATTAACAAAATTGACAGTTCAAATTAATTATCAATTATAGCAAAATTGCCCAGACATGATATTTGATGCAAAAAAAATTTATCAATACATTGAAAACACACATACATTTATAAATTATCATGATAGAAAATATCAGTAGATTTGCATAGTGTAGACGCCGGGTTACAAACTAACTTATTACAATATGCGCGTTCAGCATTATTGCGGAAATGGTGTTAACATGCGCTTATGATAATATTGCAACTAAGGCAACCTGATATTTTTGTAACCGTGTGAACCCAGTTGTGTCACGTGTTAACTTATATATATATATATATATATATATATATATATATATATATATATATATATATATATATATATATATATATATATATATGTATATAAGAAAATTCATATTTAATATTTAACAAACTAAAGCATCATGTAAAACATAAAGAATAAAAGAATAGAATTAAGATTGAAAAATCAGTTATGTTTCATCCTTTGAACGTGTAACATGAATAGTTTCCGAACCAACGCACGACAGCAAAACCTGGTAAGATTTTTTTTTACTTTTGCTAAATTTTTATATGCATGTCGCGCACTACCAAATAGACACGAGAGCAATAAATTCTATCTCTCGATTCCAATTTTGGTCTTGGAATCTAATCACGTTTACTACAAGATAGGCATATAAAGTGAAAAGGAATTAGAATATAGTGCACGTTTGCCATCGCAAACTACTAGGTAGGTGCGAAAAAATAACAAAATTGTTTAGTCCCGACTGAAATAAATTAATAATAATTTACGTCAAACTAATTCGCACAAAATGGATTACAAAAAGAGAAAGAAAAACATAAATACCTTTATAGTAAATAGGATTATAGAGGTACTATTTGAAGAAACCCGCTTCGAAAAAGGCAGAGGAACAAACAAATCTTCAATTAACTGCGATATCAGCACAATTAGCTAATAGTTCAGAAGCAGACTGAACAGGACGTGATACTGAAATAACTCCGCCAAAAGGTAGATACCCTACCACCCCCATCTAGAGAAGAAGAGAAAGTCAACCAACCAGTTGCCGATCTTTTTCGAATCGCAGACCCTATAAAGTCGATACCAACAGTTGACGGGAACAACAAATAAGTAAAGGCATGGCTTAAAACAGCCGAAGACACGTTACGAATGTTCGAACCATAAGTCCCGCCGGCACACCTTAGAATGTATATCAGAGCTGTGAAGAATAAAATAGAGGGCAAAGCAAGAAACATAGTTTGTCTAGCTGAGGATCCGGAATCCCACGCGGAGGTTAAACAAATTCTTCTTGAAACCTTGAGGACAAGCATGAATTGTCTTACTATAACTCCCAACTGTGGGGAAACAAGCAAAACGAAACAACGTCTATACATAATTTCTATAACAAGACGAAGGAAATTGTTCAAAATATACAGACGCCAGCGAATTTATAAGCAATCATGGCAAGCCATCTGCTTATTTATTGGTGAGGATGCACTTGCAGCTTTCTTGTCTCTCTTAAGAAAGCCATACTTTGGATACGCTCAAGCAGCGAAACCCAAAGACATAGAAGAAGAATATTTTTTTCTGTGTAAATTTAACTCAAACGAGTTGATATCAAATAATTCGAGGAGACGTCACTCAAAGCAAACCTAATATACCGAATATAGTCGAAAAACAAAAAAGTCTTTAGCAGTGTTAAAAGTTCAAACAAAATTATTGGAAACAAAGAGAGCTAGCAACCCCAATGGAAGTGGATCCTTCTCTAAAATCGAAACAAAATTACATTAAAAAATGATTTTTAATCATGAACTGTGTCCAAATGAAGAAGGCACAGAAAACCAAACCAACGATGAGGAACCGACCCTAGACGAAATAAATTTTTAGAAGGGCCAAGACCCTCTTTAAAGATTAAATTTTCTTCCATTTCTCAAAATAAACACCTTAAAACTGCTTATAGATACTGGTGCCAATCAAAATATCATAAGGCCAGGTATCATACCAACAAACAGGGGCCCATAAATCAAACAGAAAATTTAAAATAAATTTATTAGGCACAAGAATGCCGAACCAAACCTTTCATGAACTAGGTTGCACAAGTTTTACGGTGGGGTTCTAGGCTCTCAATATATGGCGGAAACGGACGCCCAAATAAACTATCAAACAAATACAATTTCGTTCAAAGACAAAACATTCAAATTTTTCAGATACTAATGACAGTTTGTATAATCATATAGCCACATTCGACACTAAACAAAACGGCGATTGGCTAGTTTCAGATTTCAATAAACTGGACGAAAATATGTCTGTCTCTGGCAACTCCTGCATTAATAAAGAGAATTAAAAAATAAATTAGGACGCGATATATAGAGACAAAAACTCTAATTAACTTAAATCACAAGAACCAAGCAGTTTTGTTACGTTTAGACGAAAAACAGTCTGCTACGTCAATAGTTAAACACAAAATACAAAAGGTGGATGACAATCCAATCTATACCAAAACCTATATATGTCCACACAAGTTCAAAACAGACGTCGAAAATCAGATAGAAGAAATGCGAAATAGCGGGATAATAAGAAACTCAAATAGCCCGTATTGCTCACCCATCTGGGTGGTCCCAAAAAAGAGATGCATCAGGAATACGTAAAATACAGGAAACTGAACGAAAAGACGATAAATGACAAGTTTCCTATTCCGCAAATCGAGGAAATTCTAGACAATCTGATGAAATCAGAATATTTCACCACCCTCGATTTAAAATCTGGGTTTCATCAGATTCCGATGGACGCTCGGCTTAATCGGTAGAATATCTCATGTCTATTTAGACGACATAATTATTGTAGGTGCAAACTTAGACACCCATATAAAAAATCTCGATACAGTCCTGAAAAAACTCTCAAAGTTTAATTTAAAAGTTCAACTAGATAAATGTGAGTTTTTAAAGACCTATAATGTTGCAACCTGTTATGGGAAAACTCCTATACTGGTTAATAGCCATTCGCATTACACCGCAGATTGAACAGAGTGGACTGTTCTTGGACAAACAATTCCATTTGCAAGAAGCTGTTCCATTTTTTAAATAAGAGGATTTAAAAATACTGCGCTTGTGCGTTAGGTTCAAACGGGCGCTCAAATCGGAAAAATTTGAAACATTTTCAAATTTGCTAATTATTAAGACTCTCGAATAAAACACATAGGCATTGTTTAAGTAAGACTGTACGGGATACGATTACTCTCCTTAGATCTGATTATTTTTCATTGGGTGACTTATTTGTGTGCGTTTTCACCTGAAAAATTAAAAATTTAAAGCATCCCGTTAAACCCAGCTTAACTAGTTCTTAGTTAATGACCAGCTCCTTTGCTATATTGCTGCTAAAATTTATTTTTCATAGTTTCGTTTTACGTTTAATGTTGATGCATCTACTCCAAAAGATAAAAAATAAATAAAAAGTTTAAAAATTGCGAACGATATAATTTGAATGAAAAGTTCAAAATGGTGCTGTACGCTTCATCTATTAGGAAAAAATAAACCAATTTTATTGTACACCAATTTTCTATCAACTATCACGACAGTTTTGATATAGTTAGATTACAAACCGCCATCTATATATGGTTGATTACATTTTTAAAATACACCGAGAAAACAAGCAGAATTAGCTGTCACAATGACAGATCCAGTTTATTTTCAAAAATCAACCACGTCGGTTCAATAAACGACACAAAAATTTACAACTTTATTTTTAGGAGCATTAAAATCATAATAAATATATAAAATTATTAGTAATGGAAACAAAAACTATAATAGTGACGGGTGGTACGGGACTCGTTGGAAAAGCTATTGAGGCTGTTGTAAAAGAGCAAAATTTACCAGAAGAAAAATGGATATTTTTGGGATCAAAAGATGCAGATTTAACGTAATATATAAATGATAGATTCTTGTAGTAATTAAATATTTACATTGTGATATTTATAGAAATTTAGAATCAACCAAAGCTTTATTTGAAAAGTATCATCCGACCCATGTTATCCACTTGGCGGCTATGGTTGGTGGCCTTTTCCACAACATGAATAACAATTTAGATTTTTTACGTAAAAATATGCAAATCAACGATAACGTTTTACAGTTGAGCCACGAATATAATGTGGTTAAAGTAGTTTCATGCTTATCCACGTGTATATTTCCGGATAAAACTACATATCCAATTGATGAAACTATGGTTCATAATGGGCCGCCCCATGACTCAAATTTCGGTTATAGTTACGCGAAACGATTAATTGATATTGCGAATAAAGCTTATCACCAGCAACATAATAAACTATTCACCTCAGTTATTCCTTGCAATGTATTTGGGCCGCATGATAACTATAAACCGGGGGTTAGCCACGTTATCCCCGGAATGATTCAGAGGCTTTACGAAATTATTTACGAGAAAGATGTAGAGATGCCAGAAGAGGAAAAAGTATTTTCAGTTTATGGTACGGGTAAACCACTTCGCCAATTTATTTATTCATTAGATTTAGCTAGACTAATTGTTTGGGTGCTTCGGGAATATAACAGTGTTGATCCAATCATTTTGTCAGTTGATGAATCTGCAGAAGTTAGTATAGCAAAGCTGGCAGAATCGATTTGTAATGCGTTTGATTTCAAGGTAAAATCGAAATTATTGAAAAATAATTTAGAATCTATTGTTAATTTTGCGTTTTGTTCTATTTTAGGGTAAAATAGTTTTTGACGCTACAAAGGCTGATGGACAGTACAAGAAAACGGCGTCCAATGCTAAACTAAGAACATTAAATCCAGATTTTAAATTTACAAATTTTGATCTTGCCATTAAGGAATCGGTTAATTGGTACAAGGAGAATCAAAACATTGCTAGAAAATAACAAATTAAATACGAAATATTCCTTCGGCTAGAAGAAAACTTAAAAGTTATTTATTTTTGCCAGTTTCATTGTATTAATGTGGCAATCTTGTTGCGTAACTGGATGGAATAAAATGAATGAAAAATCAAAATCATTAGCTATATGTGTTCTAAATTTTTAAAGAAACAAATTTTTAAATCGTCTTTATTTGTTTAAACGAGTTTCGCAAAATATAACGGTTGTTAGACTCCCAAAAAGCGATGGTTGTTGGTCCTAATTTAAAGAAGAATTCTAATGTGGAGAATTAAACGGTTATAGAACTTTCTATCAACTTTGCTTTGAATTCTTTTATTTGCCTTGTAACTTGTATTCATTTTAATTCTCTAACAATAAGGGGCGAACTTCCCCTACCATTTCCGATCGAACGGTATGTCCCGGCTTTTGTTCGACAAGACATTTCAAAGTTGTAAACTTTTCTAACAACCAAGCGCGGTACTATCAAATGAGCGGTATATTAAATGAGCGAGTAAGTTTAATTTAGCATCTTCCCTAACATCATTAGAAATAAATTTTAGAATGCCAATCCATGAAACCGACCTGTTTAATTTTGACTTATAGATGGAAAATGTGTAAGAATCACAACAATCAGTTTCGAACGGATGAGATTACTGATTTAAAAAATATCAGCCTTCTCATAAGGTCGCGACGACTGATGTACTATTGTCGACTGATGCACTAGTGGAATATTGTCGATATATATAGAACAATACCATGTAGTTGTACTTCTAGCGAATTACTACTGCATAGCGTACGAAATTCGATTCTTTCACATTTCTCATCTATATTCTATTTACACAACTATCTTTTCGTGTTTTCGAATTTATTATATTTTACTTTGGTTTTTCAATTGCAATGGTGTTTGTGATTGTTCCATAGTTGGTCTATTTTCAGGCTTCAGCACTCTCGAATTAAATACACAACCGTAGGAAATTCTTCCATTTAGAATAAAACGCGATATTTCGAAACGAGATATGGTACAAAACGCGATATAGTAGAAAACCCGATATGGTACAGAATGTGGGCTGCGAAGCGACGGGAGCTTAGCGGCCCGCCTGATATAACCATTCCCGCTCCTATCGATTTTTAAACTCTTATAAACTGAAATTAAATTTCCCCTTTTCTAGAATGTACATTGCGAAGCGACAAGAAATACCGCGTTTTGATAGTTCGCGTTTCAAAATATCGCGTTTCAAATTCGACCCATTCCTGAGAAATCTCTGGTCAAGCAGAAATCAAATATAACATAATACTTGTTTAAGAGTGTCTCCTCAGACCACGTTCACGGGCGAAAATGTTTAGTACCGCGAGCATTTCCACACAATTGACTCAACCCAGAAAACGTCTCTGAAGAAAAAATCGGAAGCAACTTCACGCCGATGCATCATTAATCGTAAACCAAGCAAAACTCAATGATCATCATAAGCTATATCTAAGTAGAGGATCCCTTTGTCTACTAGAAACCTTTATTTTAATTGAATTTAGTACTTCCGGTGCGTCGAGTAGGCCTAGTAAGAGATTACCAATAAATGTACTTTTGAGCATTTCGCACCTAATTTCTAGCGTTGCTAAGGTATACATCTTACATCCTATAAATGAGAGGTTGAAAGGAAAAATAACACCAATATTCCTGATAAATTCGACCCTTTCAATGGCGCCGTGACGAAAAGAATACCAGCAATGCACGAAGGGTGAGGGGGAACGAAGAACAAAGACAACTTGTTGCTAGTCAATATTCACAAAACGCGTTTACATCATTTTGAAAACTAATTCAGTAAGATAGTTCACTTCTAGGTGCGAATATAACCACGTGACAGGAATAGACGGGAGGTTTAACTTTTCAAGCTAATCAACCAGAATTCGGTGATCAATCTTCTCAAAGGCTATGGAAAAATTTGTAAAATTAAATCAAGCTGACGGCAGGAGATAACATTATGGAACAGATGACCGCAGAAGGAAATCAAATTAGTGACCGTCGATCTTCAGCGAAAAATCCGTGCTGAGTCTGAGAAGTTAAAGTTTTCAACTGAAAGAACAGGTTTTGAAATGTTTGGCCATTTAAATAAAATCAGAGAATTCTGAAAGGAGCTACGTTTAAATTGTTGCGATATGGCGTTCGGCGTTTTTATGAAGTTACAGAATTCTGAATCGAACTACGTTTTAATTATTGCGATATGACGTCCGGTTCGCTCGATAATTACGTTTCGATTATCAAATATTTCGAACCTCGAAATTGCAAAACTTCCAGTAATGACACTGTATGGCGACGCCTTATATGGTTTGTAGATTTTGTTTGCACCGGTCGGCTTATAGGAGTAGAGTAACAGCACATCCCCAAAAGAATTCCTTTTTCCTTACAGAAAAGTATGGAAGGAAAAAGGAAAGAGGAATTCTATTAGTGATGTGATGTAAATAAGGAAAAGAAAATAATTTTCATTGTAGATTTCACCACTGGTTGAGTTGTCTCTTGAAAATTAATAAAATAAAAATTTAATTTTCTGTAAAAAAATATATTTGATTTTTTGTATGTAAAAGTAAAAATAAAAATATAAATTGGAAGCGAAGTTCTACCATAATAAGTAATCCACACATCCATAATTAGTAACCACGACGGGGCTAAACATGATGAATCTGTAATAAATCAGTGCACCTAGAATACAACAGGCCAACTGCTTGCTATGTCATTAAATTTATGTCTACAGTTTTTTCTTTGAACTCTAGACGGCAGTCAAGTTCATAAAATGAAAAAACCAAAACAAACAGAAAAAATAAAAATATTTTTATAAGTGTATATAAGTGTATAAGTGTATACACTGCTTTAAAAATTTTGCTATATGACGTCAATTTATGTCGACAGTTCTCTCTTTGGCTATTATAGGCAGCACTAAAATTAAAAAGATTGTTTTGATTTTTTTTTGTTTTTGCTGTCACATTGATAAGAAAAAAATTGTAAACAAACAAGAAAAATATTTTAATAATGTATTTTGAAATTTAACAGAAAGCTATTGGTAAAAGTATTAATTCATAACATTATTATAAAATTATGCACTTTAAATTGTGTTAAATATGTAAACACGTATAAAATGTGTACACATTTACATAATATAATTTACGAGAAAACATAACCTTACTTTTAATACACGTATAAAAATATTTTTTTTTGCTGTTTGTTTTGGTTTTTTCATTTTATGAACTTGACTGCCGTCTAGAGTTCAAAGAAAACACTGTAGACATAAATTTAATGACATAGCAAGCAGTGTGGCCTGTAGTATTCTAGGTGCACTGTCTAGGTGCACTGAATAAATACATACCCGTATTATTTTGCACACTAAAACAACATCCAGCTTAGTACAAACCACGCGGGGGATTATCATAACCTGCAATTTGGGGATTTATACAATTTTGCTGTACATGCAACAATAACTTGCGTAAGAACCACGAGGATGATTATCATAACCTGCAATTCGGCGATGTACAAATTTATGCTATTACAATTTAATGTAGTGACAAATTTAAAATTATTAATGTTATTATTTTAAACATATGATTATATTATTTAACACTTTGTATTTAATAATTTGCATTATGTGTGTATTACAATAATACTTTTGTATTGTTCTAATTGTAATTCGGGGGCACTCAATTAGTTGTTTTTGGTAGAAGCTGGAAAAACATTTTTGTTCTAGTACAGGCAGTAAAATTTAAATTTTGTTTTCTGCGGCAATTTTTACATGAATTTAATACATTTTAAAAAATGGTTACTTTACCTAATTCACCGACAAAGCAGGATATTCCGTATAAACAATAAATAATAAACAATATAGTACGAATGACGAACGTACATCAGCGCGTGTGAATCGTGTGGTAGTCAAGTTACCCCCTTTTTGAACCTCGAGCCCACGTCTTCGGTTTCATAGTATAGAGGCACAGTTTAAAACGTCAGGGATCGTGGAGGATCAGACACTAAATTGTATTATGTGGTAGGGGCTCTACAAAAAATATCTTAAAATCGTAGGTGACATACTTGAGAATCCAACCGACACGGAGAGGTATTGAGCTATTCGCAGCAAATTAATTAATAATTTAACCGAGTCGGACGCGACACGTCCTCAACGATTATTCGGGGACATAGGTTTAGGGTATCAAAAGGCTAGTCAGTTATTGTCTATAATATAGTCATGCACATTACATTATTAGTAACAACGATTTTTCTGATCAGGAATTACGAAATTTGTGGTTACAGCAGTTGCCTAGAGAAATGCAGGCAATTTTAGCGGTCAGCAATGAACCGTTAGATAAAGTAGCTGAATTAGTAAGCAAAATTTATGACGTTTTGCCATCGATCAATTATAATTTAAACCAGGTTAGTAATACACCTCCTATATCACTTGTTTCTCGCCCAAGCAACTCATGTTGTTCACATCGACATGTAAAAAACGAACGGTCACAGTCACGAGGCAGATCGTTTAATAGATCTTCATCCATCCAACGTGGAAAAAAGTTTTGTTGGTATCATTTTCATTTCGGGACGAAAGCAAAAAAATGCGGAGATCCAGACAAATGCAAATTCGAGAAGTTATACATGTAGGCCACTCACAGGTAGCGACATGTGACAATCGCCCATGTAATAGTCTCTTAATTTTAAAGGATACGTCAAGTAAACGTCAATTTTTAATAGATATGGGAGCAAATATATCGGTGCTTCCTGCATCGAGTGTTCATAAGAGACAGCCGCTAAGTAATTTTCCACGTTTCGCTGCGAACGATGGCGCCATTAGAACATATGGTTCATTCACGTATTAAAGACCTTTATTAGATGCAGATTTTTTAGGAAATTTCGGATTGTTAGTAGACATAAAAAATCGTTGTCTCATTGATCCTTCTTCTACAATGTTTGCAAAGGGAAAACTTATCGGAATATGTACCAGTTAGGCATCTTGTAACACATATCGAGACTACAGGCCGTCCAGGTAAAGTTAAAGTTCGTAAACTGTCGATCGAAAAAACGCTTGCGGCCAAAAACGAATTCGATCGTTTGATCAAACTAGCGTATTGTACTCGGACGGAAAGTCCCTAGTCTAGCCCTTTACACATGGTGTCGAAGAAGGGTGGTTTTTGGCGACCATGTGGTGATTATCGGGCGTTAAATGCTTGTGCAATTCCAGACGTCTATGCAATTCCGCATATTCAGGGTTTTTCCTATCAATTAGGCGGTTGTAGTATTTTTACAACACTGGAATTGGTTAGAGCGTATCACCAGATACCGGTGGAGCTAAGTGATATTCCAAAGACGACAATTTGTACACCTTTTGGGTTGTTTGAATTTAACCGAGTGACATTCGGGTTGCGAAATTGCGGCCCAGACATCTCAAAGGTTTATACATACAGTTTTGGATGGATTGGGTTTCGTTGTTCCTTATATAGACGATTTACGCATAGCTTCTAAAAGCCTTGAAAAACATTTGAAGCATATCGAAATTGTTTTTTGACACGTTTAAGTGACTATGGTTTAATAGTTAACGTGGGGAAATGTGTTTTTGCAAAGTGCGAGGTAAAATTTCTTGGTTATATCGTAAGTCAGTTGGGTACTAAACTAGACATGGAAAAGTTTTCCACCGGAAACGGTAAAGAACATGAGACGATTTCTCGGGATCTTAAATTTGTATCGTATAGGTTCATTCCTAATTTATAGCTGGGAGCCAAGTCTTTCTTAATCAATTCCTAAAAGAGTCAAAGAAAAATGATAAACATAAAATTGAATATGATGAACAATCGATCTCAGCGTTTAATAAGGCGAAACAAGATCTTACTGCCGCAACAATATGGTCCCATCCATCTTGTAATGCACCGCTGGAATTAATGGTCGATGAGTCTGATTTTGCTATAGGTGCAGTTATTCAATTGGTCGTCGGGCAGTTTCAGCGACTAGGATTATATTCCGTAAAGCTTTCTGATGCATAAAAGCGTTATAGCAAATTCAGTGAAACAACCTGACATACAGGAGCTTCAAATACAGTTAATGCCAGAGTCTGCTTATTAAATTTCACAAAGATACCGCTCTTTGGTTCAAAGTTACAGGTTATTTGTGACACATCGGCTGGAGTTGAAAGACTATTTGTTCCGATCATGTTTAGGAAACAGGTATTTCACAGTGTCCATGATTCATCGCACCCAGCACATGGATTTTGTTGCCTTTTCAAAATCAATTCAAGTTGAATTTTGTGTACGTATACAGTGTATAATATACACTTTTAATATTGTGTGCTGTCATTTTGTATCATTGTATGTGTGCAAATCCACATGAAATTTCGCCAAAATGTTGACCCGATTTTATAAATGATACTATCGGTAGAGGAAACAATACATTTCCTCTGCTCGATAGCAAAGGAAAAAATGACATGTTAAGAAAATAGTTTCGATTTCAATATGTTTTTTGTGAATGTTTCATTTATATTTAGATAAAACTTAAATAAAATGAATTTTATTATTGTTTTTAATAAAATTAATATTCCCAGTTTAATTGTAGGTACATTTGCCTATATTTTATGTGTTATTTATGGAAATAGTATTGAAAAAAAAAGATTAATAAATTATAAAGTGAATTAACACTTTAATTGCCGCTCACACAGCATGTGTGTGATAGTCGGAACAAGTATTATACGTACGGCCATTAACGTGTTAACTGAGGAAATACATATAAATAAATTTGAAAAATATTTTTATTCTCTCTTGTCTTCTTGCAGTCGATCGCATCGATGTTATTTATTTTGTTGTTTAGTTAGTAGAAATATGGAATGGAAATGATAGACGAAAGACGGACAAATGCTTAAATTTTTTTTATGTTTACATTTGACTATGATAATAATTTTTTGATGATAATGTAATTACGTTTTGATTTATTTACTCGGAATTAAATTAAACTATATAGGAATAGGGACACAACACTTTATTAACTTACATAATGATGTGAAATTTTTTAAATTCACAAATTATGTACTCAACATATTATTTTGTGTTCTTAAATGACGTCAAAAACACAAAACAAAACAAAACACATATACCAATATGCACACCACTACTATTACGTTCCGGTAAAATTCAAGTTGAATTGTAAAAAGGCAACAAAATCCATGTACAGGAATCAAGAACACCGTGAAATTGGTGTCAAGTAAATACGTATGGCTAGGTATTAAAAAAGATTTTAGGAATTGGGCGCAAGCATGCATGGCATGTCAGAAATGTAAAATCAGTCGGCACGTCAAAGCACCGTTGGGTCAGTTCTAATTAGTAGAAAAAAGATTTATTTTACTTTTTGGTTTTTGCAATTGTAATGGTGTTATTGTGATTGTTCTGTAT
This sequence comes from Nephrotoma flavescens, assembly GCA_932526605.1. Classification (NCBI taxonomy): domain Eukaryota; kingdom Metazoa; phylum Arthropoda; class Insecta; order Diptera; family Tipulidae; genus Nephrotoma; species Nephrotoma flavescens. The sequence continues at coordinate 188,773,661 of OW052222.1, read as the reverse complement.
ATTGGTATATTTCAGCACTCTCGAACTGTCACACAGATAGTGACGCTAAATGGAAGAATTTCCTACGATTTGTGAATTTAATTCGAGAGTGCTATATAATAAAATTCGTGACTGCGAAAAGTTAGTTGTTAAAATAGAATATAGATGGGAATGTGAAAGAATCAAATTTCGTACGCTATGCAGTAATTCGCTAGTAGTACAACTACATGTTATGTTCTATATATATATAGACAATATTCCAATGTAATAATACAACATCAGTCGTCGCGACCTGCAACCAAATTCCGGTTTAATGATAAATGGTAATGGGAAATGGTAATGGTTTTTTGTTCGACCAGTCATTTACCATAAAATTTTCGATTCCGGTTCAACAAATGGGTTTTAACCTGGGAAACATTTAATAAATTACGTTTTTTTTGGTTTATTGGGCTATATTTTGACAGAAATTGTTTTTCTTGCGATGAGCAAACATATCAAAATACATAAAATATAAATATGTATATATAATATACTACAAAATGATTGTAAGAAATATTCAAAATAAATTACAAAATTAATTGAATTTTAACTTAATTCTATTTTGCGGAAGCAATTCCATTGCCTGATATTAAAGTAGAAACCGTAGCATTTGCGTTATACAACGGTTGCATAACAAGGTTTGGCACTCCCTCATATGTGGTTATTGATCAAGGACGTCAATTGGAGTCCGAGTTATTTAGGGAATTAGCAGTTTTAATGGGATTTAAACGGAAACGAACTCCCGCTTACAATCCTCGGCCAAACGGAATTATTGAAAGATGGCATCGTATTCTTAAGACTGCAATAATGTGTCACATTCGACAAGAGTGGACAAAGGTGTTACCAACTGTATTACTTGGTTTGAGAACGGCGTACCGGGAAGATTTTAAGAGTACTTCAGCAGAGTTAGTGTATGGCGAAACTCTAAGGTTGGCTGGGGATTTCGTTAGTGTATCTAATACCTCAGAATTACAAACAAATTTTGTAAAAGAGTTTAGAAATCATTTTAAAACTATTAAACCAGTGCCTCCTGCTCGCCATAATAAAGCTAATTCATTTGTGTTCAAGCAATTGGGTAATTGTACACATGAGTTTGTACGTACTGATGCAGTGCGGGCGTCACTTCAGTCCCCTTATATGAAGAACCTTGTCACGTGTGAGGTCGTAATGAAAAATTGTATAAGGTCAGGATTAGAGATAAAGAATTAGTCAACGTCTCGATAGATAGATTGAAGCCTTGTTTTCAGGAGACAACTGAGGTGGTTGACACAACAGAGGGAATAAGTGCGAATATCTCACAACCAATTTTGTCGAATTCAAGAGTACCATTCACGCCAGTGCAAGGAGTTTCGAGTTCAAAGAAGGGTGTAATCCAGTGCCGAAGTTCAGGATAATTCCGAGAAAAACACGGACTGGCAGAGTTGTAATATTACCCACGAGTTATCGTTAACTTGCATCGTTCTCGTTCGCTCACTAGGGAGGGAGTACTGTGGCGTCGCCCTATATTGTTTGTAGGTTTTGTTTGCACCCGTCGGTTTATAGGGGTAGAGTAAGTAAGAAAATAATTGTCATTGCAGATTTCGCCACTGGTTGAGTTGCATCTTGAAAATTAATAAAATAAAAATTTCATTTTTTGTAAAAAAAATAAAATAAATTTCATTTTTGTGTGTAAAAATAAGAGTAAAAATAAAAATATAAAAATAAAAATATAAATTGGAAGCGGAGTTTATTATACCATAATAGGTAATCCAGATATCCATAACACTAAAGAACACTGAGGTAAAACCAAGGTCCTCCTGCGGCCAAATTCCGGTTCGGTGGTAAATTTACCATTATGGTTTTTATTAGTCGAAAATATGCAATTGGTATAAAAACCCAGAAAAGCGATTCCTGTTAAATGACTGAGAAAACAAAACCCATAACTAATGTCAAAAAACACCATAAGAATTTTTTTCATGAGAATTGGTTGGTTTTGTATTTTCCAATTAAAAAAATATTATTTTGATAGCGGTAACATCAAGATTTATTTTATATTAAGTATATATTGAAACATAAGTGGATATAAAGATGCCAAATCACTTACAGCAGCCCTAATCCTACAAAATTTCTACAAAACATTAAATATTCCGACCACTTATCAAAAATTCCAGCTGGGCACGGATCATCCGTTTCCTTGTATAATTTGACAACGATAGTAATTCCCTTTACATAGAGATTCAATGGCATCGTTAATTTCGTGTATCGCTGAGATATTGGACCGCGCTTACTACATATCCCTTTTCGATGCACTGGTAGTCGTACGCTTTATAGGTGGTTCTCCAAAATCCATACGGTGAAACGGCGACGTGGTATTCAGTCAACTACTTCCTTTCGATTTTAGTTAGGATTTACGATTATAATTCACCCATAATTTGTGGTAGCAGAATATTTCCGATTGTATTCGATACGGAACTTTTTACATTTTTTACTGAAAATAGAATTAAGTTAAAATTCAATTAATTTTGTAATTTATTTTGAATATTTCTTACAATCATTTTGTAGTATATTATATATACATATTTATATTTTATGTATTTTGATATGTTTGCTCATCGCAAGAAAAACAATTAATGTCAAAATATAGCCCAATAAACCAAAAAACGTAATTTATTAAATGTTTCCCAGGTTAAAACCCATTTGTTGAACCGGAATCGAAAATTTTATGGTAATGGTAAATGACTGGTCGAAAAAAAACCATTACCATTTCCCATTACCATTTATCATTAAACCGGAATTTGGGTGGACAGAATATTATCGGTAGTATTAAAACTATAGCTGTTTTGCTTTGGCAAAGTCCACTTAGCTTTAAATAATCAATTATTACTGGCCAATTTTGGTTTCAGCAATATTTACTGGTGAATTTCCAGTATCGGAAAATAATGGTTCATCATAGTTGGCGTATTTATCAGTAGTAATTAAAGAAGAGTTGGCTCTAAATAAAACCAAAAAAAATAAGACTTTCATAAAACCGATTGATGCACGATTTACATGTTCCAATTTTTTTTCCAGTAAAAAATGAAGGGTTAAGTATATTACAATTTTCGTTTGCGAGAGGAGCACGAAACAAATTCCATAAAATAAAATTGGGTTTTTTTCTTTTTAATTTGAGCAAATCTTGTTTAAATATGGTTGACTCTTTTTAACTAGCAAATTTTTGTTATTTACGTGCAGCTCTATTTTTCTATCAAAAATTTGTTGGGAAAAAATTGGAACATGTAAATCGAGCATGATGTTTACAATTATTACTGACATGAAAGCCAACTATAATGAAAAATTATTTTCCGTTACTGGAAATTCTCAAGGAAATATTAAAGAAACCAAAATTGGCCGCTAATATTTTATTTTTTAAAGCTAAGCGGACTTTGCCAGAGCAACGCAGCTTAGGTATATTTTTCATTTTCCCTTTACAGAACTCAAAAAATATATATTCTGACTACTCAAATAAAATTTGTCGACTGTTGAGCGGAGGATTTTGAAAAGCCCACTTTATGGTCGGTTCCTTGACCAAATTTCATGAAGCCATAAAATTCTTAATAAAACGTTCGCTTTAGATAAAAGGCAAGTTTTAAGCCGAAATTTGCATCCATTGACAACCCCCAACAGATTAACTAACCAGCGGCAAAACCGAGGCAAGTTTAGGTCCAGTATCTTTTTGTGTGTCTACTTACGTTTTATTATTGTGCTGACACCGTTATCATAAATTAAAAACCGACGATTTAAGTTTCAACAAATAAAATTTTAAAATATATAGATTTATTATAAACATTTAAGAAATATCAATAATATAAATAATAATATATGTAGTTATGTATTTTAAACATTGCCATATAATTTACAATCAACATGATAATAGTAACAGATAATACTTGATACGATTTTTAGGAGGCCTGATAACATTTAGTTTGTAACAAATGTAGCGTAAATGAAAAGTATCTAAACATTGAACCTTGTCTCTGACCCATCAGCCAACATTAACGTTACCGTACGATTATTAATCCAAATCAATTTAGCCAAGCGCATAGGATTGTAGCGTGTGACGTCCGGTATCGAAGCGGTCGAATATCCTTTAATACATTTTGTTTGAGATTGCCCAAGGCCAAACATGCCAGTACTCGTTTGCCAGAATGAAAGACGATTTTCGCCACATGCATAACTTACCAAAAATTTACCATCTGGACTAAATGCGAGTGCCGTTATTGGATGCGAATGGGCTGGTATCATTTGACACTTGTTTTGTCGTAACTCATAAATTGCTAGATGTCCGTTACTAGCACCGACCGAAATGCGACGTGTAGCTGCACAATGAGAAACTTGATTAAATTTACAAATGGCTGGACACACTTCATTTAGTGGCTTGTTTTTGAGATCCTGCGAATCAACACAGTGTAGTGCTATATCCATCACTTCGACGAGTAGCGTCGCCATTTCACTTTGCATTTTCTCAATAAGCATTTCGACGCACTGTAGTATCTCCTTTTTCGCGCGATGCAATACTGATTGGGTTAGTGGCACGCTTATTGTTTGTGCATTTTGTTGCAAAGTATTATATCTGGCGACTTCACGCGCCATTGTCGTAATGAATGCTGCCGGTCTAGCGGTTGCAATTAATCGAAGAGCGTGTCTAGCTGTTCTGCACGCATCGGCCTGAGGTGTTAATGGAAGTTTATAATTTAAACTTGGAATAAGACGACTCGAATCACAGCACATTTCTAGGAGACCTAATAAAACTTTACTGACGTCCAAATACGGTTCCCATACGGTAAAACCACGGCCGATCAAATCGATGGCAGCACGCCGTAGAGGAGTGTGCGCCGGTAATTTTGGTGTGGATGGAGCGAGTAATAAATGCGTCAATGCCATAGCGGTGAGACGAGCTAAATTATTGTTGCCGATACCAAATCCTTCAACCACCGAACTCTTTCGACGCTGATTATTCGGAGCCTTTTTATCGGTCGTAGTCGTTTCATTGGAAATATCCTGTCCAAATTCGGCACCAATAACACCGAGTAATACCACGGCGGTGGTTTGTTTACGTTTTAATTCAGCTAAACTCGATGGTTTGCGTACAACTTCCTCCTCTTCCTCTTCAAATTCTTCTTCAGTTTGTTCCGGCGTTTGGATTGTTGGAGATCCTACCGTACCTGGTTGACCTGGTGATTGAACCTGTTGTGCGATAGGTTCCGTGTGGGTATAAAGTGGTAAATACTGAGCCCAACTTTCGACTAATTGTTTTCGTCCCTTTTTACCCATGCGACCTAATTCACCAAGAAGAATTTGTTGCGCTGCCTCACGAATTTCTAGGCAATGATGTTGCCACCGCCGTGCCATCATTTCAACCTGAGGTCGTTTAAAGTTTCTCGGTTTCAGTTCATCAATTTTTTCTGGCAACAAGAAACAATGATGAGTCGATAACAAACTCCATCCCTGTTTAATTTGTGCTTGATTTTGCGTGTACAGTTCCTCGTGCTCTTCATCCGTTGTCCAGGAAGCACTTGCTTTGGACGTTTGTCGATGTACCTTTTTATTGCGGTCGGATTCCTGTAAAAATGTCGCCATTTTCATAGACATTAAAGTGTTGGACATGGCGACCATAGCCAATAAATGATTCGATGTTAGCGTCGTGCTCAATTCCCAATGTAAGCGACCGGTGAACAAACGTGTCAATGCCTCTTGTTTAATTAATTCCATTGGTACGGTACCTGATTTCGACTTTTCCAAATTTGTAATCGCTTCGCTGGTGGTTGTATTCTGCCAAGTCGGTAACATGAGAGACATGTAGCCACCTTTTGAAAGTACGCCAAATGATAACGGCACTTTGGGGCGTAACAAACCCAGTTGTGTTTCACAAACCGTATCCAAATTCGAATCTAGCCCCCAGGAGTGAAGTAACGAAAGTAGCAATTGGGCAACTTCCATTACGTGGGTGGCTTCCATGCGTGGTGCTATCTTTTTCGTTGAGTCCGTAATATCTAGAAGGAGAAATTAAAAATTGTTAATACGGTTTTATTGATGCCACAAATTCCAAAAGGTACATATATTTTAGAAAATTGACAACATTTTTGTTAACAAAATTTATAAAAAATTAGTAAAATATTAGTTTAGGTTGTAAGTAAAACCACCGTCTAGCTAGGATTATTAATCGTTAAATTTAGTTTAGCGTTATACCCACACAAAAAACTGTACCATCGTACCCCCATGCTAAAGAACTAAAATTGAAAGTACCTAGATGAAAATATAAATTATTGTGCTGGTAATAAAAGTCATAGACGTTGACGTCACGGCATGCGCCATTTTTAAACATGTTGGAGAAGGGGTGGAAATCTTTTGAAATCTGTCTTAAAATCGCAAGTTTTGTAGAATTACAGACCATGTACAAAAGAATGACTGGTCAATAGTAGAATGAAAAACAAAAGAGTTCATGACAAGAGATTTCAAATCCTGAGTCGAGTAGGAGTAATTAAACGACTTCAGGGGCGGTATGTTGTGCCATCACTTCGAATCGAAATTCGAAAAAAGTCGAATAGAGGTATGTTGTATAATTTTCGAAAAGCAAAAATGATACAACTTTCACTTTTTCGATTCGACTTTTTTCGATTTCGATTCGAAGTGATGGTACAACATACCGCCCCAGATCTATAAAGGTATCACCTTTTCTTTTAAAATTTTTGGAGAGACAAATAGAAACTCTCCTTAGAAATTCTATAACAATTTTTTCGGATATAAAGGAAACGTCAAACCGGGTGTGATCACTTGGATACTGACTTATCTAGTTGTGTACGATTTATTCAAAGGCTGAAATCAAATGGTGAAAAACAACGATTTGTGAGTAGAAGCACACCAAAAGGCAAACCTGCCATTATTGGTAAATATTCTAACACTTTGAGTAACTGAAAGAAAAGCACGCCGGAACTGTATCGAGCCGCGCCTATAATCTCATCTTACAGGAAGCTTAGAATTTATCGAGAAATTATCTCACAACTTAATCGAGAAACCAATTCGCATGGCACAGGGCGTATCGCAAATAAATAGCTATTTCTGTAAATTTTAAATGTTTCCGCAACTCATTTATTTCAGTCGATCCGGATCATATCATATCAGCGGATATTCGCTGATATCCCAGTTCTGACTTCTGGGAAATTCATTTAGGAGCCTCTGATGTTCTACCCAATCATGTTGCACCAGCAAATTGCACAATGTTACATCATGTTGCATTAGGTTGCATCATAAGCTTTACGTTAAATAGATGTGTGACTTTATTTTGCATTATGATGCGCCACGTCACATCACGCTGCATTTGTTCATATGTATTAATTTGTAGTACACCAAATTGGTTATTGTGGATGAAAATGGGGTTCTGAAATTATTTTTGGAAGAAATTCTGAAAAATTGCCAACTGGTACGGCCATTTAATAAGCGTACCAAATTTAATTCAGCTAGTTGGAAGGAAATGGGGTTTTGAAATTTTTGAATAAAATTCTGTATGGAATATGGCCAACCGGGACGCAACTTAGGCAACTTATTAACCGACTAAAGTAAATTAACGTATGGTGCTGAAAATGGGACATTGTGATGATTTTTTGAGATAGTTCTGGAATATGTATGGTTATCTATAACGGAACTAGACCATTAAAATTTTTGATCAAATTTTTTGCAGGACAATTAGTTTGGATTTTATCGAATTAGTTTGGAACAATCCCATGCGTTATGTAAAATGAGCAATTTGAATAGAATTCAGCAATTTACAGATCGGGATAAAACTCGGTTGGTATTATAACAATAGGATTACAATATGAGTTTAGGATGATACCAAAAATAAACTAAGAAATGACTGAGAAATGAACCTTGAACTTAGAAATGAATGATGAAAATGGAATTCTCCAATGACAGTTCCGAAGGGGTGTTTCTGCAAAATAACCAATTTGAATGGAACTAACGCATTGAAAATCACTGTTTGAGTTATGAAAATGGGGTTTAAATATGAGGGTCAATTTAACAGAACTAAGACAAATGGCAGACTTTCGTTGTACACCCAATTCTTTTTTTACACGGTGATACGTTCTAACCGTGTAAAAAAAACAATGTAAAAACTGTGCAAAAAGGACATATGATTAAAACCATATTATTTCAAAACCGTGTAAAAAAAGACCACGTAAAAAATTGGGTGTATCATGAAATTTTAATTTCAATATCAGTTAACATTATGGGTCCAGAAGGTGGCTAATTTTAATGGAACTTAATCATTCTTCAATAAATTGGAATGAGGTTCAGATTGTATGTTAAAAATGACGTTATTCTCAAAGGTTTGAATTGCACCTAGGTTTCGGATTTACAATAGGAGTTCAAGATGTGATTCTGAAAATGGCTTGCTTGAATGGAACTAAGTCATTTCTAATAGGAAAATGGAAAATTTGAATGGGACTAGGCCATTTCTTAATCGATCTGGATGAAATTCTGTTCGTATATTGAAAATAGGATACTTATCGGATGCTAATCAGAAAATGTAGTAATTTGAATAAAACTAAGCCAATTCACAAACAGTTTGAAAGAAATCCTTTTCGTACTAAGTGTACGGAAATAGCCATTTACACTCTAATCGAGGCTGCGATTACCAAAACGTGTTTGCAAAGATGATGATAATACCGTAGAAGAGTTTAGCAATGGATACGTATAACTGTGTCTCTGCTTGTTTACAAACACCAGGATTGACGCCCTCGTTAGCTTAGTAAGTAGAGTGCTTGCTCTGTTATTCGGGGGTCCCGGGTTCGATTCCTGGTGGTGGCCAGTAAAAAAGTTGCGACTGGGTGTTTTTAACGTGTCATATGTTATGTATATGCTCGTCCACTTTCAAATTTTCAGCCATACTTACGGCTTTGTCCTTAATATTTTAAAAAACAAAAAACCAATAAATAATCTTTGAGTAAACCAGCTGGTTTTATATGTTTTAGAGTTTCGTCAACATACTCCCACGCCTTAAGGAATATAATTACTTAAGTTTGCATGAATTAACAAGTTTAATAAGTTTATTAATCCGATCGGGGTTGTGGGGTGATTCCATCATTGCCAGGATGAGCAGCTGTTACTTTGCCAAGTATCCGGCTATGATACAAATTGTCCTCCTTTAACTACGTCAACTTGAACTTTAGTTTTCCATTTTATGCGTTGTTGTAGTGATGTGAGGTAATCTTGATACCATCGTTGTTAGATATTTTCCCATCTTGACAGTTTGTTTTGCTGAATGCCATCTAACAGTGACTCAGGGAAGTTAAGTGATTCTTCGACCAGGAAGTGCGCAGCCGTTAATATTTGTAAATCAGTTGGATCGTCATTCAGTCTGCATAGCGGTCTCGACTTTAAAAGTGCCTCAATTTGTGTAATGAGCGTTGTCATCTCCTCAAACACCAGGTTGACATTTGAAACCCGTTTTAAATGATATTTGAATGATTTGACTGTGGATTCCCACAACCCTCCAAAACGGAGAGCGTGCGGTGGATTAAAATGGAAATGAATACCTTTCTGCATAAGGAAATCTAGAATTAGTAAGTTGTTACATTGATTAATTATTTGGTGTTTGATTATTTTCAGTTCCTTATTGGCGCCAATAATATTAGAGCCATTATCGCACCAAATTTGCTCCGGAATTTCACGACTAGCGGTAAACCGTGATAAATCACAGTGCATGTGTGTATCCGATATCGATATCACAGAAACGAACTGCTTAACAGCCCAAAAACCGCTTAACAAAGTATCTCGCTCCTATTATCCAATATTTGTTGCGTATAATGGATAACGTGAGTATGCAGGATATATGAGTTACCTGCATTCCGCATACATATGACGGATGCTTAGTCGAATAGTGGAGTGATGATTTGCTTAATCATCCGCCAACTCTCCATATGCCATTGCAGTCTGTAAACGGATCAAGAGAGGATAGTAGATGGTTTGCTGGCCCTTTACTTATGCTGTGTGCCTCACGTCGATTTTTTTGTCTAAATTTTGAACTAACTAAATTGATGGTTAGTTCATACCAATCGTTCAAAGATGGCACAAAATAAACCGGATCTGATGTTTAATTAAAATCTGCTAAATAAACTTAAATTTAACATTCTACAAAACATTTTTAGTCGGTAATTGATAAATCAAAACTAAGTTTTCAGTTTAGAACTAAATATCGGGTAGATTTTGGTTTACAAATATTAGAGACATCTAACAATACCTGGGTGAACTAACGATCAATTTAGTTAGTAGGAAATTTAGACAAAAAAATCGGCGTCAGGCACACAGCATTAGAATTTGTATTTGTTTTAAATACAAGTTTTTGTACGTTACGAAGTATGATGATTTCTGCATCATTCCTCTCTGCTGGCGTGATGAAATTGTTTTGAAGACAGCGTTATTTTCGACGATGCGGTCTGCCAAATCTCAGGATAAATACGATTATTTTTTGAATTTTGAACCACGGCGAAAACTTATTAAGAAGCGTTTGAATTATATCATCATCCTGTGTAGTTTCGGTAAATACTTGGAAATAATTTGGCCTTTCCTCGGTTGCTTCGTGGTCGATTTGGGTGTTAGTTGATTTACATTTCGGCCAGTTATTTTGAGGTTCTTTTAACCAGAGTGGCCAATGCCACCATAGATCAGCAGTCGTAATGACTGGAGTTGAACTCTTCTGTCCTCTTTCCTTCGAATGTTGTCCACTGCCTTGGCACGTCGGACAGCCAGTGAAGGATGATCAAGGGATTTATCTAAGTAAAAATTGGTACGTTATCGTACTGTAGCGTTTTGGTACAAAATTTTACTAATTTGCATAAAAGAACAGCCCCACATAATTCCAATCCACGTAAGGAAATTTGTCTGATTGGTGCAGCCTTCCTTTTTTGTGTAGACGATGTTTACTTTGGTTTCACCAATACTGTTCGTAGCTCGTAAATAAATAACACTACCATATTCCGCTTCGGATGCCTCACAAAATGCGTGTAACTGGAGCTGAGTTGGGTCCTGTAGAGATATTAAATGCGTTGGAATGCGAATTGTTTCAAGTTCTGGTAGCGACTGATAAATTTTAATAAAAGATTTGACGGTATGGTCAGGTAAGCTGGTGTCCCATTCTGTATTCAGCAGCCACAATTTATGGATCAAGATTTTAAACAAGATGACGGTTGGCCTTTGATGCTGTTGAAGAATTTTCCGCTTTGTCCAAACTGTTGCATCGTCCTCCCTGTGTACCTTAAAAGAGAACTCATCTAATTCTGCGTTCCAAATAATTCATTGTTTTTACTGAAGAATCATTTTCTATTAATTTCGGAATATTTTGTACATCATGGGGAGAAATCGAATTCAGAAATTCACTGTTCGATTTCCATTTTCGTAGATTGCATCCGTTCTTCTGTAATATTAAATTTATTTCATCTTTGAGTTTTATGGCTTCTTGAATGATGTCACTTCCCGTTAATAGATCATCTATATAAAAGTCGGTTGATATCACATACGCCGCCTGTTTTAAGGGTTTTACAGCTAAATATGGTGCTCAAGCGGTTCCGTAGGTCACGGTGTTAAGCTTAAAAACTCTGTGTTTGCCTTTTGGTTTTCACGCCATAGAATTAGTTGAAAATTGGCGTCTTCAGGATTTGCCTACATTTTTACCACGTTTTTCTTAACCTGCTTTCTTGTCTGTCTATCTGTCTGTCTATCTGTTTGGGTCAAAATTTGAGGTCGAAATTTGAAGCACTTATCATCCATCATTCGATTTCGTTGAAGTTTTGTTCACTTGGTTGTTTCACCTGACAATTTCATATTATCAAACATTCGAAACAAAAATCTAATACAAATTTCAGAAAACCGTTATAATATTTTACGATTGGCGTAAATAAAACTTTCATCGTAAAATATTCACCATCATAGTTGCTGTAAAACAATAACAGAAAAATGTCACAATTTTTCCAATTTTTTTCTTTCTTTATTTCAATCCAATTTGCTCGTGTTGGGTTATTTTCAGAAATAAAAATATTAAATGCAAAAGTCCATATGGTCATTTGGATTGAGAATGCGCCATCATTTGAATCAGAACAAGGAATTAAATTAATTGATGAGGTCATTTCTTGTTATTTTCCATCAGAGGAAGAAAATTCGAATTTACATAAGTTTGTCAAAAAGAATCAAATTCATAGACACACACATACTTGTCACAAGAACAATGCGGAATCATGTGGATTCAGATTTCCTCGACAAGCATGTAATCAAACAAAAATCATCTCTCAAACATCTGATGAATTTATCAGAAACGCAGGTAGAATATGCGTTTTAAAGAGACGACCCCAAGACAAATATGTAAAATAATTACAATCCTGCAATACTTCAATTATGGGATGGTAAAATGGATATTCAGCCATGTGGAATTAATGAATTTATCGCACACTACATAGCTAAGTATATTTCAAAGTCGGAACCTACTAATGTAAATGAGAGTGTTGCACAGGCCATTGGACAAATTCGCAGAGAAGAAACAGACGTTTCAAGAAAACTGTTTAAGGCATGCGTATACTAAAAGAGAGACAAGTATCTGCATGTGAATGTGCATACCGCCTATGTCATCTACCGTTTAGAGGAAGTTCACGCAGATGTGCATTTTTAAATACAAGACCCCTGAACAACGAAGGTAATCAGGCTACGAGAGTATGTTCCAATATTTTTGAAAGATATGAGAATCACCCGATCATCCTGTTTGCAATTTCAAAGACATGCGCCTTATTGAATTCGCAATGCTTTTTGAATCGTATTATGCAAAAAAGGCCGATGACAATGAGAAGAGTATAGATGCTGAGATCGAAGAACCAGGATTTGTGAGACGATTCATCACTCTCATTGATAATTCTAAAATGCTGATAAGAAATATTCCTGCTGTGGTGAGAGTTCCAAATTTACAAATGCATACTATGGACACACAATTATTTCTACAGCCTCCTACTTCAATATGTTCCATATTAGTCTGAAAGTGAGTTTTTGCTGGGATTTGAAGACCCACAGGAAGCATTTCTTTCTCGTGAGGAAATATTACAAGAAACAAGCAGATATATGGAAACTTTCCGAGAAAGAGATAGATAACTTGAAAATGCATTCAATCAGGTTCATGCATTCAATATTCTCGAACAACCTGAAGAATATGTTGATCCAAATCTTGAAGAGGAAGTTCCCGAACAGAATATATCTGTTGAACAATTGCAAACAAGAACTTTTCCAACTAGTAAGACAAAGCATTCAAGAGCATTTGAACGGAAGTAGACAACGAATGAGATGGTTTGTCACTGGCGGAGCAGGAGTAGGCAAAACATTTACGTTTAATGCTCTTAAGAATTTGGTTAAAAACTGTTTTGCTGGAAAATCAGTGGTCAAAGTTGCTGCCTTAACTGGTGTTGCAGCTAGACTAGTAGGATGTTCAACACTTCACAGTTTATTGAAAATGCCTGTTCAAAAAGATGGCTTTCTTAGACCAAATATGCTCCAATTTACAGGAAATTACCTGAAGATTATGCGTCAACAGTGGAAGGATGTCGAGTACCTTTTCATTGATGAGATAAGCATGGTTTCTTATGAAGTGCTTATGATTTACTCACGACTGAGACAATTGAAAAATAAAGAGAACGAAGTGTTTGGATGTATCAATATAATTGTTGTCGGTGACTTGATGCAATTGCCTCCCGTAAAAGGAGCACAAATTTTCAATCAGCCAACTCGTTTCTTGCCAGCGGCTCATTTGTGATGATTGTTTTCTTTATGTGGGCTGACAGAAAACATACGGCAACACATTTGCTGATCTCTTGAATGCCTTTAGAGTTGGAAAATTAAATGGTCAACATTTTGAGCTTCTGATGTCAAAACAAATGACAGAAGCAACTGGATATTATGCATTGGATAAAGCCATTCGAATTTATCCTTTAAGAGCCCAAGTAGATGCCCATAATCTTGCTGTACTTGAGCAATATCGAGCACAACAAGTGCGTATTTTCAAAATTCGAGCACAAGATCAAATTACTGATGCAACAAGAAATGTTGATAATGTCAACGGCGCCATTGGAAATATCACAGAAATTATCTGGCTGCATTTCCGCAGAGAGCAAATGTACGATACTGACGTTACATCAGTTAGAATAGATTTTGGCAATGAGAATATTCAACTTATCGAGCCGAAACTATACAATTTCATGCGAAATATAATTATGGAACAATTGAGCGTAGACAATTGTCAATAATTTTGTGTTGGGCATGTACAGTCCACAAAATTCAGGGATGTACCGTCGATCATGCAGTCGTTTACTTAGGAAGATCACCTTTTCAAGACGGCCAAGGTTACGTCGCATTAAGCAGAGTGAGATCTTTAAATGGACTGCAAATTGAGGAATTGGACTGTAGCAACTTGTCAGGAAAGAAGCCTTGTAACGAAAGTGTAATCAGAGAAATGGAAAGAATGCCACAATATCGACCGCCATAAGACCCTTAACTTCTTTTGATTAACTTTAAGTTTCGTTACAGTTTTCTTTGTGTTTTTGTCATTATTGGTGTTTGTATAAATGTTTGTGTGTGTTTGTGTTGGGCGCAGTATGCCTCAGCTCTCCGTGCTTGCGCCTGAAACTCCAAATTTGAAAACCAAGAAGGCATGAAATTCCTAACAGACAATTCGTATAATGACGCGAAAGCACACATGCTAAATTGAATAGTGACGTTGTTTAAATTAATGTTAAATGTTTATGTTAAATTGTATAAATTTGCTTGACTTAAGAGATGAAATCTATTTTAAAAATTTTTGGTCAATTGATAACAAGATTCAAAATTCGTACAACTAAAAAGAGTAAAATAATATACATATATAAAAAAAACTTTTTAAAATACCACGTTTTTCTAATTCTCTAAAAAGAAGAAAATAATTTTTTTCTGGGCATATTGAATTATCTGGGCATTTATACTTAAAACTAGCACCTACAACTAAAAACGTGGGGCGCATTTTAAATACGTCAGTGTTTACTCGGGACACATACACCTTAATCATAAATTAGGTACTGGAGGGTTCTAAGCTAGCAAAATGTTCTAAAAATACCATAAGAAGTTATCCAAATCATATTTATCAATTTTCTTTTCTAAAATGCGCCCCACGTTTTTCGTTGTAGAAAATTGGTGCTAGTTTTACGTATAAATGCCAAGATAATTCTATATGCTCTTCTATAAAACAATTTTCTTCTTGTTAGTGCATTAGAAAAACGTGGTATTTTAAAAAGTTTTTTTTATATATTTTTTCAATATCGGCTACTACGGCGATTGGAAGTTTCCGAAACTTCATGATTATTGTTGACAAACCCTTTTGTAAATTCGGCCCAATTTGCAATACATGATTAAGGGATACTCCGTTGCTAGTTTTACAGGATGCATCGAAAACAACTCGCAATTTTGTGGTACTAGGGCGATATACTCGTCTATGAATGATTTATAGGAGTCACTGAATTCCGGCAATCGTTGAAATTTTCTATCCATAGCGAATAGTCTCTGCTGTGCTGCTTCGAATGATCTGGCTAGTTCTGGTCGTGGATTTTTAAAAGAAAGTCTTACAATAAATTGTCCTTTTGCTTTTCTAGTCGTGCTGTTCTCGTAAAAGGTGTCACATTCATTCGCAGGTAATATTTTTGGATTAGAGAAAGGAAGTGGTTGTTCGACTTCCCAAAACTTTCTTAATTCTCGATTTAAATCGTCGTTTTGCTGTTGACTCCAGGGGTGGAATCATGAACGCCGGACGGAAAATTTAAACGGTTGTGAAATTTTATATGGAAAACAGCAATAATTGTACCGGTTTTGTTCCATTGTTTCGCAAAAAAACACAAATAGCAAGCCAGAAAAAAATTAATTCATTCGTCAGCTTTATAGCAATCGAACGAATTTGTAAGGTTTTTTTGAAACAACAGAATAAAACCGGTAGAATTATTACTGCTTTCCATATAAAATTTCTCTACCGTCTAAAATTTCCGTGCGGCGTTCATGATTCCGCCCCAGGATTCGGTGGTTGCGTGCATGATGAGAATAGGTTGTGTTTGATTTTCAAGGTTACCTGCGACTAACCAACCAAATTTTGAGGGTTGAAGTGGTGGAACAACCTTGATTATTCGCTTTTCTGGGTTTAAAATTTCAAAAAACACGTCAGCCCTAAGAAGACAATCGATTTTATTTGATAAAATGGGTCGAAACGTGATCGATAGCTGATAAGATGGATCGAAACGTGAGCTAATGTCCAGCCGATGTGTATGCTAAACCGTAAATGGATATAGATGGCGTTTCAGGTTTAGGCTTTGAGCGCAAGATTCTGTAATAAAGGACGTTTGCGAACCTGAAACCAAAAATGCTCTGAATGGCTGGAGTTCTCCGGTACGCGACATAATCAGGAGCACAGCTGTAGGTAGTACCGTGGTTATTGAATGTAAATGTGCGTGACATACAATGTTGATTTAATATAGCGTGATGGATCGAAGTTGATTGACGGGAACTTTGGGGAACATTGTTTTCGCCTTGGTGAACAAGTGTGTGATCACGCTTATTGCAAATGAGACAAGATGCCCTATTAAAGCACTTTACACTTGAATGCCCAGGCTTTATGCAGTTACAACATAAATCCTTGTCTGGTACTAGTTTCATCTTAGATTCCATATTCCACTCGTAATTGTTGTGAAACGTATTAGCAGTTGTTTTTGCACTTGACTTGTATGTTGATTTCTTTGTTGTGGAATCGCAAATTTCTAGTGCATCGCACCTTTTATTTAGAAACTCTGTAAAGCTATTGAATGTTGGATAGTCCCTACCAACCGAATCATTTGTCCACTGTTTCGACTCATTGTCCATCTTTCCTAACAAAATATGAATAAGCCACGGATCTCGTTACTCAGCGGTTGGTCCCAATGTTCGTAGTCCGCGAGTTATCTGGTCAGCTGTATCGCAAATTCGTCGCAACTCCTTCCTGTTGGCAGAAACACCTGGCTTTTGGTCAAAAAATGTTTGGATTAATGACGAAACAATGGGTGCCAATTTATTGTCTGAGTTACATAATTTATCCCACACTTCAATATAATTATTTTCTGTTACAGGGATATGCCTGATTAAAGTAGCAGCTTCATCCTTTAGTAAGCCCTTTAACATTTGCCATTTATGCACCTTACTAATTTTTTGATTATCGTGCACCGTAGTCTTAAATAAGTCATGGAATTAGGCCCAATGAGCTGCGCCGTATTTGCTCTCTTATTTGGGTGGAATTCAAACCATGTGCATTATTAGATTCACTTCGCCCAAATCTAGTACAAGCACAGGTTAATAACTCTCGCGCTTTAAAATCTTCGTTTCTTCAACTACATCAAGAATCGATTTGTACGCTGATTATCGAATAACCGTAGTTCCAGCTCATTAAAAATTTCATATCGGTTTTCAAGAACTTCGCACCGAGCTGTTATTGCTTCAAAAGTTGTAATCTCAGTTATTTCTTCAGCAAATCTGAAAATATTCTTCATTGATGTGTGCGCCCGATCATGCGACACCACTAATTTTTCGGCCATTTCCATCTAATTCACAGTATACCTCCACACAATATTATGACCACGGCACCAAAAAATGTTTGTAAGGATGATGATGATAATACCGTAGAAGAGTCTAGCATTGGATACGTATAACTGTGGCTCTGTTTGTTTACAAACACCAATAAATAATCTTTGAGTAAACCAGCTGTTTTTATTTCTTTTAGAGTTTCGCCAACAAAACGTGCATGTCAATTGTAGGTTTAAACCTAATGGTTCACAGATTGTCACTCCTAGCCCAGGCCTTTATCTGCTATAGGTTTCTGATATTTGTATTGAAGAAGTTTTAACTGTCCATGTGATTTATCCATTTTATCAACAACTAATCAATTCCCTAAATCAATAAGCCACCCCTTTCTCCCTATCAGTTCTATGGAACATAATGGAAGAAAATAAAGTGTCCTAAGAACGGGTTTTGAATGACTAAAATTTTTCTATATAGAACCCGAGAAATACTGCATCAAATATTCCTCATATCCGGGAACAAGCTGAACAATAAAATCTAAAATCGTTTAATGATAAAAGATGAAATATTATTTACCGGATCTTACTATCCATTCTTTTATACACCAACAAGATCATGGTAATTAACTGGACTATGACGTCGTGAGAATGTAAAACAATCCTCAATGGTAAATTATATTACTGTAAAGAATTGCTTATTTCGAACTAACCTTTAATAAAATTATTGTAAACTGAATCTTTATTGTTTTAAAGATAAAACGTACACACGCATAGTTAAAATTTCTTACATTAAAAAACCTTTAAAAAGGCATTCATTACCTGTATTGATGACAAAAAAAATGAACAAAAAATAAGAAACATGATGAAGACCAACCCACCTTGTTAATTTGCTATCATTTTAGGTATATAAGGTAATGGAATAACTGTTTTTCGATATAGTAGCTTTTGAACGGGTTGAGCAATCACAATAAAAACAGCATCATGAGAGTACTTGTAAGAAAATAATTCCAAGATTGATTTATCTCAAGGAACATTTTAACAAAATTTATTATTTTTTTTTAAAAAGATTTTTTCAGTTTTGATCGCTTTTACGCTAGCAGTCGAAAATCTTCCGGAAAATGGAAGTACGATCGAGGCAGCATCTCTAGAAAATAAGGATGAACCAGTTGCACCGGAGGCTCGAGGTTTTCCAGAAACAGACAAATATACAATCATTAATCCACAACCATTTTACACATCAAACGTATATCCATCACTCCAACCGATCATTCGTTCGGCGGTTCACACCCACGAACCACAAATTGTTCAGCTCAATCAAGTGATTGTGCCAAATTACGTGCCATACACAACAATTGCCGGTAAGCGCAAAAATACTAAAAATAAAAACGTTTAAGGTTAATGATTTGGATGCGATGCTGTGTGCGTACATTTGACATTGACCATGAATATTTGATTGCATTGATATTGAAATTGTGTGCACAAGAAAAGTGAAAGTTGTAGTACATAATTTTTAAAATTATATTTTTTTTTTTTTACTTTTCAGCTCCCACAACGTACATTAAAACTGTAAGTCCAATTGTAGAAGTACAACCGGTAGTCAGCGGTGCAATCGTTGATCAAGCTCTTTTGACCGAAAAAACTCAGTATCATTCACAAGATGAATTAGGACGTGCCACGTATGGACATGCCGAACCACTTCAAACGCATAACGCATATCAAGATGAAAATGGTGGAAAATCAGGAAGTTTTTCATATATTGCACCAAATGGAAAACTTTTCACCACCACATACTCGGCTGGCGCGAATGGTTATCGTGCCAAGACAAACGCACTACCAATTCATAATAAACCAGAAGAATTGAAATCACGTCGTAGACGATCGGTTGTGGCTGCAGCACCACTTTCACTTTTACGCAAATCCATTTTAACTCAAGTAGTAAATAATCCGGGCCATGCCATCTCGTACCGCGTCGATCCAGTCGAAAGTAACGAGAAATTAGTAAAAACCGTTGCTTATCAGCAACCCTTGGTTTATTCAGCATATCCATATGCGACACCGTTTGCATTTAGGGCACAACCAATTTTCTACAATTCAGTTGCAACGATACCGGCCGCATACCAAAAAGCAACCTTAACAAATGTAAGTACACAGTAGGTTAAGGCGAATTTAAACCATATTTTATAATATATTTTCGTTGTGCAGATTGTACACACACCGGGACATGCAGCCTCTTACCGTGTGGACCCTAACTAAATATAAAATTGTATGTGTATAAAAAAAACAATGCGAAACGACTGACCAGTTTAATGTAAAATTCAAATAAAATTATTTAATTTAAAATTATCAAAACATATTTTTTTGGTGTGTAAATGAATTTCGATAATGCCCGCTTTATAGACCCGTACCCTAATTTTTTTGTTTGTTTGGAATGACACTTACCTTTGCCATTTGCATCGACCGTTTTTAAACTTTCAACTTTTGCCTGAATTTTGGTTTGAACATTTTCAGCACCTTCTTTCATTTTTTGTAATATTCCTAAACAAAACATGGTTATATCGAGACATTGTCATTTAGTGTGGTTAGTAAATTAATTTATATCATTAAAATAAGTAAATTATTCTCTAATTTCTAGATTAAAGCACGAAATAATAAAATGCATGCGGCATCTACATAAATCTAATATACATACATGCAAACATAAATTTGTGAAATAAAAGCGCTTAACGATATATAAATAAGCCAAAATGTGCACAGGTGCAGTGTGCATCTCGAGTACAGTCGAGTTAATTTATAATGTCATATTTGATCGGACATCAAGCACGAATAATTCAAATCTAACATTATTGTAGGATGTTTCTTAGATAAAATTAATTATAAAGTTAGACAATTTAATTAAGATGTTTTGGATAAAATTATAAATATCTTCATAAGATTTTCGCAAATCAACTATCGTTTACTATATTTGTTTAAACCCTTTGCAAGGATGATGTTTATTGTGTACTATTATTTTGAAGGCGATCAGTGCAAAAGGCACTACAAGACCTCGTTTATCTTGAATTCCTTGCTCGACATTGCAGGTACATACGACAGAACTTCTTTTGGTATGATCAGAAATAACCATCTCAAAATCGATATTGGCAGCACTAAATTGTGAATTGATTGTTTCTGTCAAAGGTGCCAAAGGTATTCACAGGGCGGCCAATTTTCACCGTTGACCAACAACTGACCAACTTCAGCATAAGAAGTTAGCCAAGTTTTTCATCTCAGACAAAACAAAAAAATTCTCCAAACAACAATCGGTTGTTATCCATGCCAGTTTTCCACTGTTTAAATATATTTACTCAACACAAAATATCCATCCCAAATTTTTCAATTAGGTAATTGTTGTTTTTGTACTGTACTCGTATGTATGTACGTACGGATTATAACAATTATACATTGTTATTCTCTAAGCAATATAATTTGACGGATTTAATTGTGTTTGTTTTGACTTGCCGGGAATGATAGATCAGGTTTTGAGTTGATTATTGTTAGCATTGACAAATAGCTCTTTACGAGGGCTGAACTACAAGCATACGAGGGCTGCCTTTTAGAAAAAGTAATAAAAAATTTCATCAAAAATTGCTTTAATGCTGATAGCTAGATGATAGCTCCAAAATATGATTTTTGAACACTTTGATCGCTTCTTCAGGCGATAAAAATCGTTGTCCAAGCATCTTATCTTTGATTGTTGGGAACAGGAAGAAGTCATTGGGTGCCAAGTCGGAGCTGAAATGCGGATGACCCATCAATTCGATCGTTTGAGTGCTCAAATACTCACTTGTTTGATGTGGAGTGTAAGCTCACATTATCGTGATGCAAAATGATTCGCTGTTTTGGGTTGTTTTCTCTCAACTGGTCGTATACCAAGCTGAATTGACTGTCTTTTGATTTTCAAGAGCCACAGTAGCCACATGACCGGTTTTCGTGAAGAAACACGCTACCATTTGCTTCCAACGCTCCGAGCACGCACAACTCTTGTTGGTTTTTCCTCGAATTGGAAGACTCAAACAGTCGATGCCCTTTTTTTTACGGCTCATACGCATATATCCATGACTCGTCATCTGTCACGATCTTGTATACGTTTTTGAAAGTACCTCCAACGAATTTTTCAAACATTTTGGCGACACCAATCGCCACGAACCTTTTTTTGTGCATCTGTCAACAAATATGGAATCCAACGTGCACATAGCTTCCGCACCTTTAAATGTTTGGTGTTACTAATGCCTAGGCATGCCTAGATATTACGATAAGTCACATGACGATCCTCTTTAATCAGCTTTTTCACAGCACCGATGTTTTCTGGCACAACAGCTGTTTTTGGAATACTATTAAAGTTAGCCGAAAGAATCCAGCCGAAAAATAAAAAAATCGATAATGCAGATAGTGCCTTCGCTATTCCAGCCAAAAGTAAACAATATGGACAATATTGATTGATTACTTTAAGCCGAAAGATATCAGCCGATTTTTTCAACACAATAAATGAAAACTATGGCCATTTGAGATACGGGGTGAGTAATTTGACAAGATTTTGATAGTTCAATTTATTTCAAATTCATTTGGAAAATAAATATGGAAAATTAAATGTATATGGATAATAAATATCTTAAAAAAAATTATTCAATATTCCAACAGAAAGAAACGGCATTCAAAGAGACATTTTAAAGCATAGTTGTCACATGCAAGATTTTTGTCTGATTTGCGGGGATAACGTAAACAACTTAGGAAATTCTATCAGATGTTCATAATTCCCATCAGAATTTTTTCACAATTGGTCTATTGCTAGCAGGCATTAGGGCCTATCAAATGGCCATAGTGGCATCAATGCGGATTTAGGTTTACCCAGGGCACCGGGCCATTCAATGAATTTGCAAGAAATTGAACTATCGAAATCTTGTCAAATTACACCCCCGTATCCCCTTTTTCACAATTAGGCTAGAGTATAAAATGAAAAAATTGATCAACATTGATCAATATATTGATCAACATTGTCGAATTTTTATTTTCGGCTATCAAAGCAAAGGCACAATCTGCATTATCATTTTTGTATTTTCGGCTGGCAACTTTCGGCTAACTTTAACAAGGTGTTTTTGAACGACCTTCACGAGGTCTTTGAGTGAACGTTGTTCGCATTTAAATTCATTGTACCAATTATAAACACTAAATAAGGACGGCGCTTCGTCACCAAAAGGCGAATGAAGTGATTCGAAGCATTGTTGTTAACTCCTTTCGAAAATCGTAAAAAATCAACACACGAAAATGTTCACGCGTTAATTCTATTTGTTCACTGAATTCAATTTTTCAAGTAAATAAAAAACAATGTTGCGATGTGAACTGACAGATGACTTTTGAGAAACATAACCTCCAAAAATGTTACACTTCTTGACTGACATAGAGATTTGCATCGGAAAACACTAGTATTACCATTTTCTAAAAACTTTTACGGCAGCCTTCGTATATACCTGTTAGTGTGGGAGACGTTTATTTTAATCCTCGATTTTCGGATTTTTTAAAATTATCCATAAAATATGTATAGCTTGTCAAACTGCAAAATAATTCTCGTTTCGGAGATAATCTTCTCGTTTGACTTAAACCGCCTCTCGCCAAGCAAACTATTTCATGTTTGGAAACAAAGAGAAATCGGAGTGAATCGAATCTGGAAAATAAAGTCCGGCAACAATTCATAGAGTAAAGGTTCAATCACAATGACACCGCACCGCTCCGTTTCGTTAATCAGTCAAAGTAGTAAATGTCACATTACATGTGATTTAAATCGTAAAACGGATATGCAAACACAATGGTCGGCGCGGAACGGTACGTGCGGAAGAGATAGGTCAACTTTCTACATTTCTGGATAACATAACCTAAACAATTTTTTCACAGGCATACAACAAACTTATTTTCAATATTACCGGTGACAAAACATAATATTATTTTAAAAATGGAATCTCGAATTGTGAAATTCATTAAAAAATTAAAATTTAATATCGAAGGTAATTTTATACAGAGTTAACTGGACCAATTTTACGAAACGGCGCGGAAAAATTGTGTGTGACAAGTCGTAAAAGCGGCTTGACACGGTGTGGTACGGCGCGGTGCGGTTTCATTGTGATTGAACCTTAATTCGACTAGTTTTGCTGTTATCGGGCGTTCCGTTTTTGATTAGAAATAGCTTTGTATCAATCAGCTCTCTTTCAATTTCTCGTTAAAATATTTACAATGTCAGCAATAATCCTAATGATCATCCGTTGGTCTGCTAACACGATATCGCGGATTTTATGGAACAATTAATAGTCACATTAGAACATATCAATAGTTTAACAGATGTTGGCCACGTTTTACAATTCCACAATAAAGTAACGAATCACAATCACAAGTCGACATTGCTCTTTTATCACGGCTGCAAACAAATACAAACTATAAAACTATATTCCGGCAAGTCATATTCCTATGAGAATGCTACATCTTCCTATTATTCTTATATGGGGTCTAATGGAACCAATTGGTTGGTGGCCATTTCGCCAATCCTACGATACGGTTAGAACTAAAAAGGAAAAGCCACTTGAGTAATCTTCTATCTTCGGATTTCACATAGATATGAAACAGTCGATGCTATTTGACTTTTTTATATTGAATATAGTTCTAGCTTTGTTTGAGGTTAATGCCCTTTTTTGGTCCGCCTGTTTTCACTGCTTGTCCAAGGTATTCGAATTTATCAATTTGTGCGATGGTTTTTTAATTGATTTGTATTAGTGTGTAAATGTTCTTGGTTAGCCCCATAGACTTTGTGTTTATGATGATAATTTCTATGTTGGCTTCCTGTGTGAAATCTGATAACTTAAGAATTGTGAGACAGCTATCGGAAGCTTTTCTAGATTGTAAGTATTATCTATTATGAAAAGTAATGGAGCTAGTATACATCCTTGTCTGACCCCTTATGTGTTGCAGCATTTGTCACTCTGCTTAATCTTTTATTGAACTCTATTTCGACCAGTCCTGTACTCTTTGATGAGCTTCATTATGTTATTCGTTATGTATATTTCGGAGAGGGATTTCGAAACGAACAGTATGTTCAATGATGAGCTTCATTTGTTTCAACGTTAGATATTTTTTTTAAGACTGCCTTTGGCATTATTCTTGAATCTTTCCTATCTTGGGAAATTCACAAGTTGTTTCCAAATCTTACAAGCTAATTAGTCAAATAAACAATTTTTAAGTCTTAACCTATGTCAATATTATATGCACTACTTGGTTTGTTATTTATATGACAACCCGAAAATTATGCGCAACACAATCACAAAAGTGCGAAATTGTTAGAAATTGTTAGTTTTTCCATCATGATCATCAATCATCATTATTCTAGTGGGATTTGATATCAAAACTCACTTCCACGAAAATAAAATTATTTAAATAATTTTTCCCCAAGGAATGATATTAGATGATCCCTTCATTTTAGTACTTGGGGCCAACCACTTGCACCATAACTTCCCGAAATTTTCGAATTATTATATAGCAATTCTGTTTGATTTGCATAAATTGTGCACCTCATCACAATAATCCGTTTCAAAATCTAGTTAATATCGATATAATTTTATTTCGATGAATTGTAAAATCTCGATAGTAAATTCCATTGGGACCCGAAAAATGTGTGAAAACGAATTGTGCGAAGATAGAATTCATCGAAAAAATTCACAATAACTAAAATGCCCTAACTGTTGGCTCAGACTTGAGCAGTTTCCCATGATTTTAGGCAAAATGAAGTCCTGCGTAATTAGAGATTTTCCTTGTGAATTTTCATGATGATTGGAGCATTTTAAGAACATGGTCATTTGTATGGGAAAATATTGTTAAAAATATTGTTCCAGAGTAATTTTGGAGCATCACTTGATGAGAATATTTATAAAAGAAATTTTGTAGATAAAAAATTTTGTTTCGATGAATTGTGTTTTCGATGAATTGTTATTTGCAAAATTGTTTTCACGCACATTTGGTTATTGTAAAATTGAAGTTTTCATATTTATTTTTCAATGAATTGTTTATCGCAGAATTTTCGGGTAGTCTGTTTATATGAATTAGTTAGCTAGATCTAAGGAATCTTTTCTTTTAAGCCGCCGATATCCAGGCCTCCATAATATTTCCCGAGCTAATGTGCTGGGATGTTGTTCTAACTTAGTTTGGTATATTCTGCGGTAGTGTGAGATCACGATGTATGTTTGTGTTACGTATGTACCAAGGTGCGTTTACCATCCTTCATAATATTTTTGATTGTACACGTTGCAATTTTATTATATGCTGGCTGAGCCTCACAATTGTATTCCGTAAGTACAGATTGGTTTTAGTTCCATTTTATACAACAAGACTTTGCAGTCTAGAGTTAATTTAGAAAGTTTTCCGATTAACCAATTTACTTTTCCACTTTTGATGTTGATTTGTTGTCGTTTTGTTTCGATATGTTTCTTCCATGTCAATCTTCCATCTAGTTGTAGATCTAGGTATTTCATGGTTTTGCATTGGGCTAGACTGATGTTATTTAACTTCACTGGAGGGCAGGTTTGTTTACGGAGAGTGAATGTAATGTGTGCTGATTTTTGCTCGGTTGCTTTTATTTCCCAGTTTGAAAATCACTTAGCTATTTCTTCTAATTGGTGCTTGCAGGACTCTTGATGCTATTTGAGGGTTTTCATGTGTCGCTAATAATGCTGTATCATCTGCAAATGTTGAAACTGTTACATAATTTGAATTAGGATGGTCCGCTGTGTAAATTAAATATAACACTGGAACCAGTACACAGCCTTGTGGAACTCCTGCGAGTATTTCATTTAAATTGGAAGATGCACTATTATATTTCACTAAAAATTTCCGGTTTAGTAGGTAATTTTTAATGATCGCATGATAGTTTGATGGTAGCTGGGCCTTAATTGTATGTACAAGTTCTTCATGCCATACTTTATCGAAAGCTTAGACGATATCTAAAAATGCTATAGATCAGTACTTCGTTTGTTCAAATGAGTTTCTGATTTTTGATACGATTCTATGCACTTGTTCTATGGTTCCATGATCTTCTCTAAATCCAAACGTGGGATCCAGAATAATACTTTACTCTTGCAGAATTGGTTTAAGCTTTTTAAGAAGCATTTTTTCAACGAGCTTTGACAGAGTTGGCAGTAAACTGATTGCGCGATACGAGTCTACTTTTGTTTCATCTTTACCTGGTTTATGGATCATTGTGATCTTTGAAATTTTCCAAGTTTCAGGAAAATAACCAATTTTCATTACAGTAAGTAAGTATTTTACCACTAATAAGATCATGACCAGGCGCCTTTTTGGGGTTTATATGTTTGCTGATCTTTGTTTTTACTTCACGCCATTTATATTTAATTGGTTGAAATTCTGAAACTTCAACTTCTTCAGGCAGCAATTCCGAGTGGCCATTATTTTCGTTCGGAGTAAATACTTTAACTAAATGTTGGGCGAATAGTTACATTTGCTTTTTCTGCATCGCTTCTTGCCCAGTTTCCATCGGAAAGGCGAATCGGAGAACATGATTGCGTAGGCAGTTTCAGGTTTTTGTGGCTTTCCACAGTGAGTAATCTGTTGCTTCTGCAATGCTGTAAGTTTACTTAGATACTATTGAATCTTCCCAGCATGTTCTTTTGTTAATGCTGCTTTCAGGTTTTTGATAGCTTTATTTAGTTTTGATTTAAGTCCAAGTGATCTATGTAACTTCCATTGCCTGCGCAGTACGCGTTTATTCTTTAAGAGATGTTTCACTTCAGTAGAGCTGTTGCATGTAGCTACCTTTACTGCTTGCTCTAATGTCTTCGTCAGGTGTTGTACTGCTTCATTAATCTCAGATTTCGTTTTAAGTGGGATGATCTTGCCACTGTGGATTTGAATTGAGACCAATTAGTGTGTCGGTTCGTTAAGAAAATATTTGATTCTGAATTTAAAACTTGTGTGCTTAATGTTATTAAAACCGGGGAGTGGTCAGATGATAGCTCGTAGCATGTTTCGGCCATAACATAACTTCCAGCAATACTTTTTGTTACACCGAAGTCGATTAAATCGGGAATTTTTCGTCTTTCGGTTTGCCAATATGTTGGTCTGCCTCTAGAAACATGATCTAGTTTTCATTCCTGCATACATTCCCATAGCTGCTTGCCTTTTGGTAATGTTAATCGAGAGCCCCATTGGATGTGTTTCTAGTTAAAATCTCCTCCTGTAAGGAATTTATTTAACGAAGTATTGAAATAATTTGCAAATTGTTGCTTTTTAATTGAGTAATCGGAGGACAGTAAGCTGCGGATCTGGTGCATGTACCGGACCATTTTTCTAAGCAGATGCTAGTATGCAGATGCGATATTTTTCCAGTTCATGGTCTCTTATTCTATTTCTAATAATAATTGAGGCTTCCCGTTAGGGTGCTGGTTATCGTAAATTTTATCAGCTCATTTATGTAAAATGTGTCTCAGAGATCATCATGATGTCAATGTTGTGCTCATTAAGAAAATGCTGTACTGCTAATTTATGTTGCGCTAGCCCATTGGCATTCCTGTCTCTATTACTGCTTCAAAGACTGAAGCCATCTTAGTAAATCTTTATCGACTCTACTTGACTGTTGGTGATATTTTCTTAAACATGGTCTTTCAGTTACGCACATTGTAAACCACATACCCCATTTTGAGCGTATAAGCTCAATTTTAAAAGGATGCGCGGTTTAAATTTAGCCACAAATATACCGAATATTTTTTTGAGTTCGTTTAGTTAGAGCTTTCTCTTTAAGCTACATTTGAATAGGTAAGATCTTTAAAAAGTCTGAAATGTTAAATATGCTAAATTGGAAATTCGTTGATGAATTTATTCAGTATTTGTCGAGGGGTTGTCGTATCGGTTTTAACAGCTGACACTAGTGAGAAATTCCGTAGTTGTATCCCTGTTCCAAAAATCAGGGTATATTTTATGTGAGCTCTTGGTGAAATTAGACCATCTCGAAATTCCTGGAACCCGCATGCTTATAATTTGTCGTGTTAGTTTTGTTTGACTCGATACGAAAATTATAACCATGAGATTCAGGAATATTGGAAATTTTTTAATCTCACCCAATCCATATTACGTTTAGCAGGCGTCCAGATATTAATTTATCTGATCAAGATCCTTGAATTTTCCCTTCATTAACTTAAACATAAGTTCAGTTTAAATTAATTTGACTATGGTGCTACATAAAATATTTCTGACTACTTTACAGGGAGTCCCTTACTAGTGCCACATTTGAAATCTAATACTCTATGACTGGTCAAGTACTAACTCTTTAGAAAATTTAATTTTTAACTCAAATTTTGACCTAAAAACATAGTTATGCCACTTTCGTTCGAAATAATAAAATTGGATGAATTTTTTCACGATCACGCAAAAAGAAAAATCTCGAAAAATTTCTCAGTCTCATAATGAGATTTTTATAATGAGATTTTTATAATTGATCCAGGATCGAAAATAAATCAAAACAAATAGAAGTAGAATTAAAATTTATGTCATATTATTGATCCGGGACCAAGATTTTCTCGAATGAAAATGGCATAACCATCAATTATTCAACAATATCCTAGTTAGAAATTTGTCAACAAGCATGCGAATAATTTTTTACAACTGATATACGTTTCAATGACAAGTGTGAGACATGTCATCAACATGTCTTTTTTCAAAGCAATGTTCTTATTTATGTAGTCGAAAAAAATTAGACTTTTAAAATATCAACTAAGGCCGAAATATATAGTATTCCTAATAAACTAGAAATATTACTATTTTATCATTAAAAAGACATTTCATAATCGATCCATCTCAGACATCTCACATACAATTCATCTCAGGCATGACACTTAAGATTCGTCTATGATGTCTTACATAAAACGCATTTCAGGCATATGAAAAGTGATTCATCTCAGACCTGTCACAAAATAAAAAAAAACAATTCGTTCCATTTGCTGATAAATGTCTAATGACATACGTGTCATGTTTGAATGTAACTGATGAGTCATTAGTATATTGCCAATGACGTTCTTGTTGGGATCATTTTAACGTCGAAAACAAAGTTCCGCGATATAAAAGTGGGGGGAAAATTGTGTACTTGACACATGTTTTCTTCAATGCTATGACAAAAAAAATGCATGACGGATAAAAACCCCGATTCGCTTGCAAAATTGTATACCGAAGGTTCCTATGCAGTAAATATCTTTCAATTTTTAGCTCGAGATTCGATCTCATCTAAAACACAATAGTAGTGACGACAGCTACTAATGCAGAGCAACGACTGTGTTATTTTGATTAGCAACACTACAAGTACGGAAAATTATTTATGAAAAGATAAACCAAGTCGACCGCAAAACAATATGTTTAGTTTAGCACACTATCAGAAGCAAAACGACGATAATCATTATTGATAACTAGCGCTAAAGATTATTTTTTAACTATTAATAAAAAAAACAAAGATATGGGTCAAACACTTAACTTGAAAAACAATGTTTCAGCTCATAGTTAATAAAACAAACTAATATTATGTATGGTAAAATTAACGTTATAGTTTGACTATCTCTATGAAAGAATATTCTACCGACCTATATAATTAAACGGTCCCTAGTTTCGGTTTAATTTTCCATTCAAATTTCTGAAAAAGGCCTTTCGATTCATGAAAAATAATTTTAAAAAATTCGATTTGTGCAATTTGAATATAAATAAATAATAAAATTGCATAACAATTAAAGCAACATCTAAACTATAAATATTTCACTATATTGATTGACTATATGTTGTAGCAGTTCAGCCAATAAAAAAAAACGATAAAAATTTAATTTAAAAATAAAAATGCAGCAAGCAAACGATAAATGTGCATTAAATTTATAAATTTGCTCTAATTTCTTGTTTATTATTCTAAACAAACCATGTTTGTCTTTCTCTTTAAGAATTTTTTCCATATCTCCTGCCTTATTTTTAACTCGTCCAAAGAAATCTTAATTGAAAACAATAAGTAAACGGTATATGCAAAACATTTTAGTATTTGTTTTTAGATAAAAATCATTATTAGGATTACGTAATTACTGAAATTGAATAGAACTGTATTAAAACGTAACGTACCTGATATCTTTTTACCAGCGTCATCTTTTTGACCTGTAATCGCCGCTGGTACCAAAAGTCCCTGTTCCTATAATAATGTACGATTAGTTTGTGTTATAGTTTGATCCCTAAATTTTTGTTACCTCTAACGTAGTTTGACTCATTGCCGCGTATTCTTCACTGTGCAACTCGAATATTAATCCCTCAATATCAAAAAATAGGATATGGCTCTCAGCGTCTTTTGGATTTGTACGAAGTCCCTGTATTAAAAGCGGGCTATTCCTATTTTTCAGCAATAGTCCACTATCGTTGTTATGATGAGAATGCAACTGTTGCAGTTGATGAATACCACGTTGAGTAGCGTGACGAATAGCTTGGAGATTTCGATGACGCAAACCTCTAAAGAAATGTACTGCGGGATTGGCTAGTCCCATTTCGGATGTTGAACTGCCTGAGGCGGTCGCTTCAGCGGTATTTTCATCACACGCCATTAATACTTCCTCAGCCAGCATTCCGTGCAAAACACGATCTAAATGTCCCGTATCCATTTGCCAAACGTATACTGTACCGTCGGAGCATCCGACTACCAAAAAGTCATCAAGTGGACGCCATTTAATTGTAACCACTGGGAATAAATGTCGACTGGCAAGTGTGACACATTTACGCTCTTGCAAGCTTAGTAGTGTAACAGAATGATCCGAAGCGACGGAACAAATACATTTTTGGATTCTTGGCTGCAAATAAACGATTTTATAACAAAAATAAAATTATGCCGATTGTTTAAAAATACTTACACTGCATTCGTTCGGTGGTACGAGAAGTTGTGTAATTTCTCCGGCATGGACACAAAATCGGTGGAGTAAATTTCCACTGTACAAATCCCATAAGCAAACCGCAAAATCGACACCGCCCGATATAAGATGGGATTTTTCATAACGAGGATGCGCCAATGATGGACACAGTAAGCAATTAACACGACCTTTGTGGCCTGATAAAATTTGATGTGGTGGCCAATCGTGATATTGCTGATGGTTTCCATGCAACAATTGCAACATAACAGTTTGCGTGGCTGGCACGATAATAATAGTGCCGTCCTCGCGTCCTATTACCAATCGACTTTGTTGTGGCAAATATATACTGGCAGTTAATTTTATCACTGGTTCAATCGATTGGTTTAACTGGTCTAGAATACCAACCGGAGATGGTACCATTTCATTCCATGATTCGGTCACACTCGTACATATCTTTGAACTAATCACTTTAGCAGATTGTCCTTCATTTTGTAAACGCTTAATTTCATCTAATGTATAGTCGGGCACTTCCCATAATGTCACATATCCCTCAGAATCGCCACGCAATAAATATCTTTGTGATTTACCCCCTATAGTGGTCGTCACGAGTTTCATCGAAGGTGGACATGAAAGTGGTTTTTCGCCAGGTTGAGCGAGCACGCAATACAGGAATGGCGAATCTTGGCCAATCGATGGTCCGTGGAAAGATTTATTGTCCGGTATACTACTGTAATTTTAAGAAAAACAAAATAATATTAGTGTTTGAGGTCAAAACAATATTCGTATCTTGTGAGTATACAGAATCAATAGCAGCTGATTAATTAATTGTCACAACGTTATAAATCTACAACATACAGTTATGTAATTTATTATGACATAGCAGTCGCAATAAGAAAAAGGTAAATTCAGATCAATTTGGATTAGTTTCGGAAGCAATTGAAGAAAATTAGTTTTAATCAGTTGATGTAAAAAATACAACGACGAGGGCCAACTGATTTCATTAAGACTTTATCGAGATTTGCGAACACATTCGAATATTTACGAGTAGAAGAGAATTATAACATGCAAATACATTACACATCAATTTGAAAATAAAATTCTACCTAGGGTTTACATTTTTTCCGGGTATGATGCTATAAAATTTAAAAAATATTACAAAGCAAAAAATTATAATCGTGTAGATGATGATCGGCACTGGTCGCATTGGTATTTTAAACTTACTTTGCTGGCAATCGGTAAAGATATCCTTTGCCCTCGTCTGACCATAAAATAACACGATCGTTTGAAAGAAAATCACCTCCCATCCAACGTTCTCCTGCCGGTGAGATTACACTGCACAATACCGTGAAATCGCCTGCATCATAAATTTGCCAATATTTGGCGCACACGATTAAAACGGTTCGTTGATTTTGTGAGCAGCAGTTCATTGTGATTGCGTTTAAGCATCGAATCTTGAATGAAATATTATTTAGTAGTTAGGTACTTAGAAATTTTATAAGTGCGACGTTTTGTTACTTGTTTTGATTCATTTTCATATATTGGCTCGGAATATTTATTTTCATTTCCAAGTAGAGTCCATACTTTAACGGTACCAGTAGTTGTAATTGCCAGCACTACATCATCCTTTCGTTTCGACGGCCGTAGTACGTGCAATGCTGAAATCCAATCTGGGCTTACTTTAGAATTTAAGCAGAACAAGACTTCCAGACTAAATGGATCCATAACCATAATTTCTGCATAGTATCCATTACAGAAGAGACGAATATCATCAGAATTCGCCATATGATAGGCCTGAATATTTGTATGAACCTGTGGTAGTTTAACACTTTCACGGCATTTGCCATCGACCAAGTCCCACGTACACATTTCACCACTTTCCGATGAGCTGATCAAAAAATTATTATCCTGTATGATTGATGCCCGGCATAAACATAGCACGGGTGCCGAGTGCCCGACCAGTAAGCATCGTGGAGTTATTTTCAAGGACTCGGGATCCACCTGCCACAAGCAAATCTGGCCATCGTAACATCCAGTTGCAAGAGTTCGTTGATCGCGCGATAAAAATACACTTGAAACACAATGCGTAGGAGCGAATGGTCCCCATAATATTACAGGAACGACTAGGCTAGTGGAAGCCATTGTTTAACAACTAAATTTATATTTTCACAATTTTTTTCAATTAATTAATTTTTGCAAAGTTCGATTTGACATTTGTCAGATGACACAAAAAATCTAAAAATCAATATTTTCCAGACATTGGGTCTATTCAATAAATTTCTAATTGTGTCTTTTAGTTTATGCACAAATACTTTATAACAACAAGTAATACAAATATTTATTAACCCAATTAAAGGATAATTTTTACTAGATTCGTTTTTATAATTTTATTATTAATTAAAATTTGTTATTGTGTCGACTTCTTCACCTTTGCGAACGTCAAAATAATACGAAGTAATTATTTTTACAAGTGTATCGCGATATCGATAAGAAAATGTCGTGATAGTTGCTATTGAAATGTCAAAATTTTATGACTATTCACAATAGCGATTTAACAAAAATCTAAAACAACGGCGTCTGCATTGTCGACACTTTCAAAACGTTTTTGGTTTGTTAGCATAGAAAACCACGTTTTATGATTGTTCTTAAAATTAATGTGTATTGTGTCAATTATTCTTGAAGATATTTTAATATTATTTGTATGAGCAATATATTCCTTGAGCACAGCTTTGTTAGACAGTTCCTAGAGATAAGTTCATCTGGAAGGATGCTGAAAAATGCTCTAAAGACTTAATCTCTAAAATTGTGTAACTATCCTGCGAAATTTGTTTGAGATTAGTAGTATATGTTATGTAGGAAGTGTGTTTTCTATTAGATTAGTCGCCGCCACCATATATGGATTTAATAAACTTTGATCTGAGAGGGCAGCAAGTCTAATGGTGATACTTACGTAATGATGTAAATTTATTTCAAATTCATGAAACAAGTGACGGACTTCTTATTCTCGCGGTCATTATTTGGATATCAATTGATCATTTGAGAGGTCTTATGACCATGCGAAGATGTTGTGTGGCACATCCCGAGATTTAATTGTATTTCAAATCCAGATTAACATGTTTTCCTATTGATACTAGTATGATCATCAATAGGCGCTAATTCTCGACATGGTGGTTATGGTGTTTGGGTCGGGACGGGCTGAGTTGGATGCAGCGGTTACCAACTCACACCCAGGAGATTCTGTCTTGTATGGATGAGACCAATTTAAGATAGTTGACGAAGGCGACGGACAAAATACTGGAAGTACAAAAACCTATTGGAATTTATGGGGTAAATTCGAGCATGTCCGAACAGCAAGAAGACAATTTATTCGTTCAAATAGGCGCATTGACTAAAAAGGTCAATGAATTATTTAATAAATTTAACATGGTAAACTCTGGATCGCTACATGTAATCGATCTAAAGATTCACGATTGCAACGTAGTGATCGACCTCGTAGCCTTTCTCGTTCTAAGGAACAAGCAGCTAAGCATCCGGTATGTTGGTACCATTTCAAATTCAAACACGGTAACAATGCGAAAAAATGTCTGAAACCGTGTAATTTTAATAATGGTAGTTTAACCGTGAACAAACCGGAAAACCATTAGGCACTGCACTTAACGCGACACGTGTCAGTAGCCTAGTCACTAACAGTCGCTTCACAATTTTGGATGCTCAAAATAAAATGCAATTTTTGGTTGATAGAGCTGAAATTTCAGTAATTTCCCCTACAAATTTACAGATGGCTAATCCTTTGGATTTTAAATTATTTGCTGCGAATGCTTCAGAAATCGATACATTCGGAGTTAAAATTGTCACTCTTCTTAGACCATTCACCTGGAAATTTGTCGTCGCAAAGGTCGATAGAAACATTTTGCGTGCGGATTTTTTATCACATTTTGGTTTAATGCGGTTGATGTAAAGCGGAATAAACTTGGTGACATGGTATACTCGTGTTAATCAGTTTTTTCCGCTTTACATCAACCATTAAACCAAAATGTGCTAAAAATCCGCACCCAAAATGCAAATCTTTGGAAAGTACCATTCCAATTCAGTCTTACGGTATTATGACGATTAAGGCAAATATGTATCAAAGCGAAATTTTAGAATTGTTACACTCATGTACCAAGCTCACAAAAATAGATTTGGTGAGAGCCAGGTTCCTGTCGAGACTAGGGACATTGAAAAGACTGCCTCGTAGTCACTTCTTTTGGATTGTTTGAGTTCCCACGAATGACGTTCGGTTTGAGAAATGCCGCTCAAACTTTCCAAAGAATGGTACATTCGCTGTTTCGAGATGTTCCTTTCGTTTTTCCTTATATCGATGATATTCTCATTGCTTCTGGTTAATCTACATAAATGTGAATTTGCAGTTCACGAGTTAGTTTTTTTAGGCTTTCAAATTTCAAAGCAAGGTATGTGTCCGGACAAGCAAAAAGTTGAGGCGATTTTAAATTATCCACAGCCAAAAACAACAGATGAGTTATTTAGGTTTCTTGGTAATTGATCATACCATACTGGGTAATTGACTACAAAATTTTCGTAGAAGGAGCAGCTAAAGCTTCTTTATACGAGTTTTTCAAAGGAAATAAGAAGAAAAAGAATTGACGAAGCAACTCAAAAATTTGAGTTATGTAAAACGAAGTTGGCAAATTGTACGCAATTAGCATTTCCTATTCCGAATGACAAGTTCGCAATTTTTGTGCATGCATCTGACGTGGCTGTATAGGGGCTGTTCTGTCCAACGGAAAAAGGTTGGCAGCCTTTGTTTTTCTTTTCTCGAAAGTTACACGATGCAGAAATTCGTTACAGCACGTATGACAGAGAGCTTTTGGCAGCGTACTCAACAATTAAACATTTTAAAAATTTTATCGAAGGAAGAAAGTTTATTTTATATACCGATCACAAACCTTTAACTTTTTCATTACATTAAAATTTAGATAAAGCTTCAACCAGACAACAACGACATTTAGACCTTAAAACACAGTTTACGTCCGACATAGATATATTTCAGGTAGTTCCAACATTGTAGGTGATTAGGTATCACGAATCCAACAAATAGATATCGGTACATCAATCGACTATGTAGCGATGACGGAAGCGCAAGTGAATGATTCAAATCTTAAAGCACTTTTGGAAGCATGTTCAAATTTAAGTTTTGAAAAAATCCCAATTTTTAGAACCGGTCAATTTATTACGCGCGAGATATCAAATGGTAATCAACGACCATTTGCCCCAAAGCAATTTCGTAGGCAGGTTTTCATTGCCTATCATAATATATCTCACCTCAGCATTAGATCAACAGTCAAACAAATCACCAAAAAATTCATTTGGCCATCAAATGTTTAGCGAAATACGTAATTGAGCAAAATGTTGCATCATAGAGTGTCAGAAGTGCAAAGTGACCAAACATGTAACGAATAAGATTGGGTGATATCATATTGGGTGATTCATATTGATCTTATTGGTCCTCTACCACCTTCGGAAGATAGAATTTAAAGTTTGACCATAATTGATCGATATACGCGTTGGACTGAAGCCATGCCGATATCAAATATTCGCACTGAGACTATTGCTGATGCTTTATAAAAAATTGGATCAGTAGATTTGGTGTTCCTTTAAAAATAGTTACGGACGAGGCGCGCAGTTTGAGTCTGCGCTCTTTGACTATAAACCTCTAGAGTTTTGGGATTCCAGCACAAACGCACCACAGCTTACAATCTGTAACGAACGAGTTCATTAAGACACTGTGGTACTTGCCTATCGTGAGAAGGTACTAGCAATTTTAATTATTCAATCCAAAAATTCAAACCAACGTCTCTCACGGATACATCGAAGTTGATTTTTTTTATAATCTCCAATACTACGTGATCTCAACGCAATAACCAATTTGGGTGTATTGATTATGAGCAGCGTAATCATACCTTGTACCTGTGTATAAGTACGATTGATGATGTGCACATTTAAAGAATGATTAAATTTACTATTTGCACACCGTTCCATCTGATCTTTGTTAGTGTACTGTCAATTTCCCCAATCAATATTATATGAGAGGTATCTTAATATTGATGTACCAGTATAAGTATGCAGACCAAATGGTGAAGCCTCTCATTAAAGTTAATCTCTTTCGAAATAAAAATAATATACCTCTCTTCATTGCGATTGCTATCATACATTTTTTCCAAGTATCGATTAAATCAGTTTACCGCCAGCTGTTAAGGTGTCATAACATTAAGTAAACTAAAGTAAGTGTAGTGTCAGCTAAAATTAGTTTAACCAAACGCCAGCTAGAAATATCATTATACTTGATTTGTTGAACTTACAACGGCCGCTTATTTTCGGATTTGGGTTTCCTTTATACCACAGCAGCATATACAATTTTCTTAAAGAAAAGAGTGCTAGTGCAACGAAAACGCATTATACCCACGCGGGTGCGAAAATTGCGGTTATTCAAGGACATTAGACCCTCCGTTGTGAGTAATTGGAAAAGAAACCAAAATCAACAAAATTTGGTTTTTGCATGGTAACGACCGCTACTCAACCACATGCTAAAAAAGCATACAGTATATTGGCTATAGTACGGATGGTCGGCGTCTTTCTCTATAACATCTGTGCAAGGCGTACAATCATGTGTTATGACTTTATGAGCAACTTATGTTATGCACGCGCGGGTTAACCAATAATTTTAGTTTAGTGAAATTTTGTTATAATTTAATTAAGTCTCCTGAATTAATTGATTAGTTTAATTTAATTAAGTTTCATCAATTTCAATTCTTAATTAATAACCAATATTAGGTTAATGTTCGATAATTTAGATTCTTAAGTTAAAGACTTTAAAATCATTATTATTTTTAGTGATGTTGTTATATTAAGTGATATCAATTTGGATAAAACACAAGCCAATATAATTTGTGACAGTACAGATTGAGTGACGTGAACTTTACGATTTTCCACATTGTATATTATATATAATATTTTAGTGCCAGCTATAGAAAACCCATCTTATAAGTCTACGCGGGGAAGCGCTTCATCGTCGCAGCTATAAGTGGTAAGTTTGTTTTGTAAATTAAATTTCTTGTTTTTATTGATATTATATTGTATTATATATTGTGGTACCGAATAATTGGCACGTCATAATTTCATTTTATTACTTCTGGCAAGGTGTCAGTTTACCTTTGAACCTCGGTGTACGGTTGTAATTCATATAAGAAAATTCATATCACTTAGTTTAACTCATTTTTAGTATTATGAAAGTTTATCTCAGATTGAAGATTGTTTATGAATAAACAACCGGTAATTATGTTCCAGATTTAATTTCTTTTACTTTGTGGGGGGAGATGGGTTGAGTGAACAAAATTCTCAGTGATTGTCCGCCATTTGTTTGTTTTTTTTTTTATGCAGCTGTATATATCCGTTATTATCCGAAGTACCCCGCCCTTCACCGAAACCAGCTAGCGGGCTAATGGCTGCTCTTCGGAATTTAATAATGGATTTCTGTTAACGTATACGCGGCATTTCCGGGTGACCTTCTAATAGGTGCGTTAGCAAAGTGTAGTGGGTGAACGTTCAAAGTTGTTTAATCGATACCGGTCACCCATGTATTTGTGTCCAACCCGGTGGGGTGGTCGTGTACGTTACAGTGGCGCCCAAGGGTGCACGTCCTTGTGCATTCGCACGGCTTACAATTTATTTATAAAACTGTTACTGCAAGACGTATGAAGCTGGCATTCAATATGTTCTTTGTCAACATATTTTATTTAAAAATGCTGTGTCAAACTGTTTTTGTTCTGTACAACCATTTCCAAATATTCAATTTATTATTTAAATTGTTGAATTTGTGAACGGCTTTTAGAGACAACTATGTGTTAAGCGATCGAGTTACGAATTATTTGCAGTCAAGTTTTATGTGTTTGTAAGTTTTTGTTATACCCCCACATGTTGCATTGGTTTATTTTTTTTTTTGATGATCTATATGTGTCTTATTCTTAATCCGATGTGTTGAACAATTGTTGACGACGAATTGTTAACGACTCATTAGTTCCGATTGTTTAATACATTTTTGATAAGAATTATTTAGCTTCGATCATACTATGCTAGGAAGAATGAAAAGTAAATCTCGAATTGGTTCGGTCGATTATTTTGCTTATTCCAATTAGGGGACTATTTCTGTCTTATAATCTGTAATTTTACCAATGCCATATCTGTAACAAATTTTCTTTTGCCTTGTAATTACTATCTCATAATTTTTTTTATTTTCTAATTTAACCTTAGTAATAATATCCAAAAGGTTTCCTTACTTGTTGAATCATTACTGGTAGCTGTTATATTAGAAATTGTAAATTATATAATGTATTTTTTTTGCCCTTAAAGTAAATCAATTTTTTTTGTGTGGAACATTACTGAGAATTTTGTTTAGACTTTACTCTTTCCCATATATCCCTCCATATGAATTATTATATTTTGATCAATAACTAACTATCTTGCATTTAAGGTCTAAATATTGAAACCCATTAAAAAGTTAATTTTAAGACCCTATTTTGATAAAGTAAATCTAATTATTTAAGTATTAACGTAGATTAAATCATTTACTAAATCGTTATTTTTTTTTTTTTTTTTTTTTCCTTCAAACTCCACCCGGAATTTTCATGATGTGTGATAACGAAAGTACTCCTAACGGTGTTGAAAACAACAACAGTAAACAATCACAACAGCTAGTTAAATCCTCATCTTCCGAAAATATTCTTTCGGTACTTAAACGCAGAACAAACTTGAATATTATGAATATAGATCATTTAACTCACGATGAATTTAAAATAGAATGTGACGTTAGGAATTTGACAGGTCCTGCTCATACTTGCTATCAAACGCTTAAAACTCTGTTTGAAGAGGAGGCTCGTACACCAGTAATAAAACCCAATCGTGCCCATAAAAATGCACGAAAGAACCCAATACGTGAGGTCGAAATTTGTAATCATAAGTTAACTCAGATTCAGACAGCCTTAACCGAAAATAATGACGACGAGTCGCTTCTTGCTAAAACTGAGTCACGTTTGAACCATGTCAAAGATCGATTATTGCGTATTCAATCATCCGGGGTCGCGAAAGATTCTGCCACTCTGTCCCTAGAGGTGTGTATTAAATTATTGGCGATTGTCTGCGAAGCGACTAAAGCTCACCAACCTGTAAATACTGACTCCATCAAAGAGATTATTCCTAATACATCAATCCAAGTAGAAAACCTTGAATGGGAATCAGCCGATGAAGAGGAGTCTAACGCCTCACTTGCTGAATCGGTTAAACCAACACAAAGTACCGGTTTTCTCAGCAGTTCCAAATTACAAACCAATTGTGTTAATCCTACCGAACCTCAAGCCGGCTCTTTGCAATCTATGGCGTTTGCTCAACCGCTTGTACATGAGCCGTGGCAAACAATACCAATACCCAACCTCCTTCCCAATCTCCAAAGCGAGTTTGAAGACA
This sequence comes from Nephrotoma flavescens, assembly GCA_932526605.1. Classification (NCBI taxonomy): domain Eukaryota; kingdom Metazoa; phylum Arthropoda; class Insecta; order Diptera; family Tipulidae; genus Nephrotoma; species Nephrotoma flavescens. The sequence goes on along the minus strand of OW052222.1, from coordinate 188,732,599 downwards.
TGTCCGAGAAGCTTCAGTCTCTACAGCTACAACTCGCCGCAATTAAACCAGATCCTCGCTACACTGCAGATCAATTTTCACCGCCTGAAATAAAAAGTTTAAAGACAGGCAGTGCTAATTTTAAAGCAATTAAAGGGAGCTCTTCCAAGCCAGAAGATACCCTCCGTTCAAATGTAGGTCCTCATATGAAGCCTACTTCAGTTTATTTTTCACAGCCCATTGCGAGCGCAAAGAGCGCATCTGGGTTTATTCCAATTTCGTCACAGATTGCCAGTCAGCGTAACCAAAATCCCGATCAGAGCTTTTTGTACAACTCTTATGCCCCGCATACTGAAATCAAGCTCCTCAGGAACTGGAATATTAAATATGGAGGTGAACGAAAAGACCGTGCTGTCGAAAAATTCCTATTTCAAGCGGAATATTTAGCGAATGCTTTTAACGTGTCTCAAAGCCGGCTCACTAAAGAATTCGCGTCGTTGCTCGCTAAAGATGCCTTGGAATGGTATTGGGCGTTTATCCGACGAAACTTTGATAAAGAAATCACTTGGAACCATTTGCGGGAGGAAATGTTACGATATTTTCGAGACGCTAAAACGGACGATAATATAAAGACTGATTTCGATAAGCGACAACAAAACTATAAACATAATGAATCATTTATGGCGTATTTTCGAGACATGTACCTAATATCTAGTTCTCTTCATGTACCATATTCAGACGCGGAATTCATGCGAATAGTTAAGAAGAACATGCGGCCTGGCCTCAGAATAGCTACAAGGGGAGAAGTATTTCAGAGTATTGATCAGATGCTACACCGTTGCCGTGATTTGGAAGAAGGGTGGAAAGAGGAAGGTTTTAATCCCGAATATGGCTTGCAAACTGCTCCAGCTAAGAAAAATAGAATCGAAGTGAACGCAATTTCCAACTGCGGTCAAAAAAATTTTTCCACTCAGACCACTTCTTTTCAGAGTCCATCCTCAGAGGATTCCAACATAGCACTTGAAAATTTACCCCCGCCGTTGTTACAATACTATGAAACCCCGTTACATGAACAAATTAATAACGAAAACTCAACAAGAGATTCCAATATTTCAGCCATGGTCCAGAAACAAATGTATAGTCGACCATATCCAACTACTTCATTCCCTCCGCTAAAACCTTTTACTACTCCCAGACCCATATTTTGTTATAATTGTGTGGAGTTAGGCCATACCTACACTCAGTGTCCATATGAAAAATGGATTCATAAGTTCTGTAAAAAGTGTGGTTTTCCGAATACAGAAGAAACCATCTGTCCAAGATGTAAATTACGGTCGGGAAATGTACAGGGGGGGAGCTCTTTAGCTGGGAAAAGTCCCCTACCGACGCAACCAGCGCAAAAAGCGGGCAAACAGACGGAGGATTCGTCGGCGAACACATGGCCGAACAAAAACAAATCTTAAATTCAATCGCCAATCCCTATTGCAATGATTCCCTTCCTTTTCATCCTTCAACTTCCCCTACGGAAGGGATAGCCAAAATGTCTCCCCATCGTTTGCGATCATTTAAATATTGGAAATTACGGAAAAACATATCCCATCAAATACTTGCCTCAATTATTACCGATTCTAATGATGGCCGTCCTCGTGTCGATGTACAGCTCGGTGAATATAAATATTGCGGCCTATTAGATAGTGGGGCGAATTTGAGCGTGTTAGGGAAAGGCTGTGAAGTTTTCTTATCCAATCCGGCCTACAAAGTTACAAATCTTCTTTCAATGGTGAGAACGGCTAGCGGACAGAAGAAAAGAGTTTTGGGTTACCTGACCATACTTACAACCTTCAATAAGCATTCTAAGCCTTTCAAGTTTCATTTGTGTCCGGATTTAACTGAAAAATTATACCTCGGCATCGATTTTTGGCATGAATTTGGCATAGCCCCGATTATTACTGCACCTCTTAAACCAGTTCCTATCTCTTCGGTTTCGTTATCTTCGGTGACCGTATCTCCCACTGAATTAGATAGTAATATGCATAATCTCACCGCAGCAGAAAAATCTCTTCTCGATGAAATTGTTAATAATTTTCCTTCTTCCGAAGCATTGGGTCTTGGGAAAACAACACTCACCAAACATGAAATCCAACTGGTTGAGAACGCAGTTCCAGTAAAGCAGCGATATTATCCTGTTTCTCCTGCTAAGCAAGCAGATCTCGATTCCGAAATTGACAGGATGCTAAGGCTTGGGGTAATTGAGGAGTGTCGTGGGAGTGAGTGGAGTTCCCCGGTCACATTGGTCCGAAAGGCCAACGGGAAAATTCGGTTGTGTTTAGACGCCCGAAAGGTTAACGAGGCCACGGTGAAAGACGCTTATCCCTTACCTATCATTGAGGGGCTGCTAGGCCGCCTTGATCAAACCCGATACATCTCCAGTATCGATTTGAAAGATGCGTTCTGGCAGATTCCTCTCGGTGAGGGGTCTAGGGATAAGACGGCTTTTACCGTGCCCGGCCGGCCATTGTATCAATTTGCGGTTATGCCTTTCGGGCTCTGTAATGCCCCGCAACGAATGTGCCGACTGATGGACCGGGTGATTCCACATCACCTTCATGACAGAATCTTCGTCTACCTTGACGACCTATTAATTACGTCTGCTACCTACGAGGAGCATTTGGTACTCTTGCGGGAAGTTAGTCGTTTACTAAAGGAGGCTGGTTTGACCATTAATGTGACTAAGAGTAAATTTGTTCTCAAATCCACAAGATACTTGGGATATGTTATCGGTAATGGTACTATTCGAGTTGATTCGGAGAAGGTTAGATGTATTAAAGAATACCCAGTACCCAAAAACATTAGACAGATCCGAAGATTTTTGGGTATGACTGGATATTACCGACGATTCATTTCTAATTACTCGTCAATAGCTGTCCCACTTACCAACATGTTAAGTAAAAATAAAGCCTTTCGTTGGACATCAGAAGCCCAATTGGCTCTGGATAAATTGAAACAAGCCTTAATTTCAGCCCCCGTACTTCAAAACGCCGATTTTAAGAAACAATTTTTTATTCAGTGCGACGCTAGTTCGGTGGGTATAGGAAGCGTATTATTCCAGGTTTCGGACGATGGAAGTGAACACCCAATCGCGTATGCGTCAAAAAAGCTTAATTCCGCCCAGCGAAATTATTCCATCACGGAGTTAGAATGTTATGCGGTCGTGCATGGAATTAAGAGCTTTCGTGCCTATGTCGAGGGATACAATTTTGTAGTCATCACGGATCATGCCAGTCTTAAATGGCTTATGGCGCAACGGGACCTCACTGGACGACTGGCAAGGTGGGCATTAAAATTGCAACCATACACCTTTCGTATTGTTCATCGTAGTGGTGCACAAAACATTGTTCCAGATACTTTATCTAGGATGAATATGGAAGAGTTGCTCATTTCTGGCGATATTCCCGACAAACATACTAATACTTCGTGTGATGACCCCTCAGCTTTGCATATTAATCTTTCTTCCCCGGCGTTTTCAAGTCCCGAATATCTGGCACAAATACATAAGCTTCAACAACATCCTAATATTATAACTAACACCCGGGTTGAAGATGGAAAAATTTTCATATTATTAAATACTGGAATCTCATATGATGACTCAATTCCCAACCAGTGGAAGCTGTTAGTGCCATGCTCTATAACTCCTGAATTACTCGCCAGAGCTCACGAATCACCAACGGCGGCTCATCTCGGTATTGCAAAGACTTTGGAGCGTTTACAAAGGCAGTTCTATTGGATAGGAATGATTAAACAGGTGAAGGAATACGTCAACAATTGTTCCATCTGTAAAACCTGCAAACCAGTTAATTATGTCACACGTCCCCCAATTGGAGATTACCATGAGGAAATATTTAGGCCTTTTCAATTTTTGTATATAGATTATCTTGGTCCTTATCCTAGATCCAAGCTAGGAAATGGCTATATCCTAATAATACTCGATAAACTGTCTCGATTTGTGTGGTTATACCCGTTGAAGCAAGCTACTACTAAAGGTACAATACTAATCCTCGAAAAACTTTTCCTTAGATTCTCAGTGCCTCAAAAGGTATTCACCGATAATGGAACGCAATTCACTGCGGTGGGTTTTAAACATTTTATGGATAAATTCGGTATCAATCACACTTACACTCCAAAATATTCGCCTCAGAGCAATGCCTCTGAACGAGTAAACAGAACGCTATTATCCGCAGTTCGTTGCTTTATTAAACACGATCAAAGATATTGGGATCAGTATTTGTCTGAATTTGAATCTGCCCTTAATAACGCTGTTCACAGCGGAACTAAATATTCCCCGCACTTTGTGCTGTTTGGCCAAAACCAAATATTAAACGGTAAAGAATATGATTTGTATAAACTGCTAGGATATTCTGAGGATGGGTATTTCTCTGTCACCAACAAAGCTAATAAACTTAGTAATACCCGACAAAAAGCTCTTGAACACTTAAAAATTTCGCACGCGAATAGTGCCAAATACTATAACCTGCGTACACGGCCTCGTAATTTTCGTCAAGGCGAGTATGTGTATGTCAGAAATTTTGCGCAAAGTGATGCTAGCAAGCACTTTTCGGCAAAATTAGCGCCAAAATTCATTAAAGGAGTCATTCACAAAAATGTCGGTAACGTAGCTTACGAAGTTCATGACGAAAAAGGGAAGAACCTAGGGACTTATCATACCAAGGACATCCAACATGCTTAGCGAAATTTAAACCCGGCTATGAGACATCTCAGGGGTAGGTTTCCCCACGAATGTAACGAACGAGTTCATTAAGACACTGTGGTACTTGCCTATCGTGAGAAGGTACTAGCAATTTTAATTATTCAATCCAAAAATTCAAACCAACGTCTCTCACGGATACATCGAAGTTGATTTTTTTTATAATCTCCAATACTACGTGATCTCAACGCAATAACCAATTTGGGTGTATTGATTATGAGCAGCGTAATCATACCTTGTACCTGTGTATAAGTACGATTGATGATGTGCACATTTAAAGAATGATTAAATTTACTATTTGCACACCGTTCCATCTGATCTTTGTTAGTGTACTGTCAATTTCCCCAATCAATATTATATGAGAGGTTGGTGCATAACCATAACGCAATAACCAATTTGGGTGTATTGATTATGAGCAGCGTAATCATACCTTGTACCTCTCATATAATATTGATTGGGGAAATTGACAGTACACTAACAAAGATCAGATGGAACGGTGTGCAAATAGTAAATTTAATCATTCTTTAAATGTGCACATCATCAATCGTACTTATACACAGGTACAAGGTATGATTACGCTGCTCATAATCAATACACCCAAATTGGTTATTGCGTTGAGATCACGTAGTATTGGAGATTATAAAAAAAATCAACTTCGATGTATCCGTGAGAGACGTTGGTTTGAATTTTTGGATTGAATAATTAAAATTGCTAGTACCTTCTCACGATAGGCAAGTACCACAGTGTCTTAATGAACTCGTTCGTTACAAATCCAGCATGCAATCGTACATTGAAAAGTGCAATCATTTGTGCATCCAATATCCAATGGGGAAAATCTTTTCTAATCATTTTATTGGGATTAAGATCAGTTTTTCGAGAAGATTTCGATAGGTCGTCATATTTTGATAGCATTCAACCATCCAAAGCTACGCATCATGCAAAAGAGCGAATATTTGTCTTCAAAGATTTAGCTGATTGTAAAGCAGTATTGGTACCTCCATAAAAAGGACCTTTTACAGTTGTCAAACGAAATGAAAAATATTATACATTATTAATTAAAGCTGTTGAGTCAAATATTTCCATTAATCGACTCAAAGCTTGTTTCATCGAAACGTCACAGTCAGGCGACATGGAAGACACCACCTCAAACCATCACAAAGTACAAACGTCAAATGAGGTTTCGGAAATTCCATTAACGAATTTGCATTGTGCTAAAGTTTCTAATAATTCGCCTAGCAAAATGGTAACATTTGCTCCAGACGTTAATAAGCAGGTTAGGTCAAGGACTGGTCGCATTATAACTAAGCCAGTCCGTTTCAAATAAAAAGTATCGTTTACTATCGATTCACTGGGGGGTAGGATAGTGTGGCGGTTAGCTTAATTTATAAAAATCAATTTCAATAAATCATTTTTAAATAAAACCCGACTTTGATTTGCCCGAGTCGACCTCCATTTTGTGTCCAAGATTATCGTGTCATGAATAATGCAAAACCGAAAATAAAAAGTTAGACATGATTCTTTCTTTTGTTGGTGGGCATGAAAACGTTGTGAAAAACAAATAATAATTAGAATTCGCACGTCCAGAAGGGTAAACTAAACGTTAAAAAGTTTTCCAATAAAAAATTAATTACCTATATTACGTGAAAAGCAGAAGTGAATTTCTTTATAAAATATTGCAACCAATAATTATTTTAAATCATAAATTAATCTAAATAAAATAAATGTTATTAAATAAAATTAGTTAATAGTTATAAATTCAGTGCATAAAGGTGATCCCTAATTCAACATACAAAGTTTAGGGGAGCAACAAAACCCCCTTAACAGGAAGTATAGCGGCAAGTTGCAATTGCAAAAGAGATTTTTCTTCATCTGTTTACGATCGGTGATATAAATGAATACACAACTATAATCTCCCCCCCCCCCCCGCACCACCCCGGATTGCAGAAAAAATGGGCTGGAATCGAGCTATACAATGCACAGATTATTCTAGGTAAATGGGATATATAGTTTTACAACTTGCAAGTTTCAAAGTTCTATACAAATTAAGAGTTCTAACTATAACACGATCAGTAGTAAAAGTTACCCATAGTAATTAAAAGGTAAGTTTTTACCTTAAAAATGTTCCTAGTAACCGATTCTAAAATTGAGAACTCTCACAGTCTTTTAGGATTTCTCCAGATCTACTTGCTCAAAAATGACAATAAAATACCTCTACCTTCACTCCTTGATGCAGTGGACTTCTCGCGGATGCTTTCAGCAGGATGCTCAAGATTCTCCAAAGACCAAAGTGTTCCAGGTCGTCCCATACTTTGGGGTGATACAGTGTATTTGTCACCTTAAATTGGTGCCTGTTGTTGCGGGTATTTTTTCATTGAGTAGCAACAATTGATGTATTATTTCGAACAGGCATTGAAATGGTAGCGTGTATAGGAAGGGTTACATTTTAATTTGAGGAAGCAAAAACCAAAAGTTAAGGCCCATGCCGAATTCTTTTCAAACAAAACTTTGATTCCAGTTTAAAAAAAATGACCGCCAATGCAATAAATTTACATAAAGTTTCATTAAAATTTATCGCAATGGCACTGATTTTTTTGATTTGTGGGATCAAATTTTTCGATGAAAAGAATTCACCATAAAAAAAATCTATATTAATCAAATGTAGTGATACTGTTTTGACCACTCTGTGAAGATCTTGAAATGAAGATCTTTGTGCAAAAGTCGGAATCAAGTAGTTAGCGGAATGTATAATTGCTGTGAACGATGATGAATTGATGTTTTGGGACTCTCATTAACTCGCACTCGCACGTACAGAGTAGCAATATTTTCTTCTGAACGACCACAACGATGGTACTGTTTGCTTTTTTGATTATTGGGCGATTAAGTTTTCATAAATTTTGTTCTAATTTATACGAAATTTTCTTACAACTTCTTTATAGTTTTCACCAAAATTAAAAATATTTTTAACAAAAAAAAACACGTTCAATCGTCGTTTATCTGTCACTTTTAGAACGGAAAGTAGAAAATTCGGCGTCTCTACAACCCAGATTGATCGGTCCATTTGACTGTCAATCTGTGTCTTCCATTTGAACAAAATTTAACCAAATTGAACTGTGGCGGAAATTGGCCCACCGGAAGTGGCGGCTTTCATAGGATTTTTTTTATTGTCTACATATATCTTAAAATTTACTGCCAGTTTATCGTGAACAATTTATCGTAGAACAGTTTATCGTGGGGAAATTTATAGTAGAACAGTTTATCGTGAGGACAGTTTAACGTATAACACAATTTGTCTTGGATTTGAAATATCTTACATTTCTTAACCGATTATGATGGAATTGAGTATGTCCGAGAGAAACGAGAATTTTAAATAATTTTTGAATGAAGTGCTGGTATATGGCCACCTGGGATGGAACTCGGCCATTTGTTAACCGATATTGATGGGATTTTGTATGTTGGATTGCAATGGGATTTTAAAACCATTTTTGGAAGTGGTTCTGGTATATGAACACTTGGGATGGAACCCGATAATTTCTGAACCGATTATGATGAAATTGGATATGGTGGATGGCAATGGGGTTCTTAAATGATTTTTGGAAGAAGTTTTAGAATATGTCCACCTGAGACGGTACTCAGTCATTTCTTAACCGATATTAATGGGATTTTGCAAGTTGGATGGAAATAGGATTTTTAAATGATTTTGTAAAACGCTCTGGAATATGGCCATTTGGGACGGAAGTCGGTTATTTAAACTGCACTTAAAATAATTATAAGCAATAGTACTTTGACATCGTCTTGTAGTATTTTTCTCCCAAAGTCTTGTAGTACTTTATAAAATCCCATCAATATCGGTTAAGAAATGACCGAGCTCCGTCCCATGTGACCATATTCCATAACTTCTTCTAAAAGTCATTAAAGAATCCGATTTCCATCCACCATATCCAATTTCATCATAATCGTATCAGAAATTACCGAGTTCCGTCCCGGATGGCCATATTCCAGAACTTCTTACAAAAACCATTTTAAAATCCCATGTTCATCCAACTAACAAAATTCCATCAACATCGGTTTGAAATCGCCGAGCTCCGTCCCAGATTCCAGATTCCAGAACTTATTCTAAAAATCATTTAAAAATTTCCATCCATCCCATTTCCATCCAACTTACAAAATCTCATCAATATCGGATGACCGAGTTCCGTCCCAGGTAGCCATATTTCAGAACTTCTTACAAAAATCATTGAAAATTTAATTTCCACTTAACTTACAAAATTCCGTCAATATCGGTTAAGAAATGGACGAGTTCCGTCTCGTGGCCATATTCTAAAACTTCTTCCAAAAATCCTTAAAGAATCCCATTTCTTTCCACCATATCGAATTTCATCATAATCGGTTAAGATATTACCGAGTTCCGTCCCAAATGTCCATATATTCCAGAACATTTTACAAAAATCATTATAAAATTCCATTTCCATTCAACTTACAAAATCCCATTAATATCGGTTAAGAAATATCCCAGTTCCGGCCCAAGTGGTCATATTCCAGTACTTCTTCTAAAAATCATTAAATAATCCCAAGTCCATATACCATATCCAATTTCATCATAACTGGTTAAGCAATCACCGAGTCCCGCGTCCCAGGTGGCCATATTCCAGAACTTCCTCATTTAAAAATCTCGTTTCCATCCAACATATCTAATCCCTTCTTAATCGATTAATAAATGGCCGAATTCAATAAAATTTTATACACCGGACACTAATTTTTATTTACACATAATTTTGTTATACGGTCAATTTTACAAACTACGATAAACTGGCTGGCATACGGTAAATTGTCCACGCACGATAAATTGGGTCCACGGTAAATTGTGTCTACGATAAACTGTTCTACGGTTATTTTTTACGCTATTTGCCGTAGGCACTTGGCGAAACACACTTATACTTAATAAACACATTTTTATTAATCACTTGTTTTTGTTTCGCAGAATATTTAAAAAAGTTTAAAAAATCACTCGATCGATTTCGACTTGTTAGGTCATCATCAGGAGTATCTACTGAATTGTATTAGTAAAAATTTTTTGTTATATAGTAGAAAAAAGCAAAATATAAATAAAAATAAAAGAAGGAGGGAAAAAATATGCAATAAAAATTAATCTACGGATCGCGCTGTTAGGCGATGAGTCATAGGTTGAGTAACAAAATTCAAGGTATATTATTGCGTACGTGAGAATAGAAAAGGGCGGGGTCTGTAATTGGTGAGAACCGGATTTCTCTCTGTTCGTTAAAGATATTTTGGTTAAGAAATATTGATTTTCGAATTTCGTAAGATTCTAAGGTATCTAAACGTCTGCCTTTATTTTTATTGCTTATTTTTTCCCTCCTTCTTTCATTTTTATTTATATTTTGCTTTTTTCTACTATATAACAAAAAATTTTTACTAATACAATTCAGTAGATACTCCTGATGATGACCTAACAAGTCGAAATCGATCGAGTGATTTTTTAAACTTTTTGAAAACTATTCTGCGAAACAAAAACAAGTGATTAATAAAAATGTGTTTATTAAGTTCTACGGTTAAATGTTCGCGTTAAATTGAAACACGATAAATTGTTAACGATAAATTGTTAACGATCGTCACTCATATCTTGAAAGTGTAGCATTTATACGACATATGTTAAGAACGAATATAAACAAAATATTTCTAAATTAAATTTTCACATTATGCAAATAGTTCAGATTATTATTCCAAAATTTAAGTGAAAATGACGATTTTCGATACAGCCCAAACATGTTGACTCGATCGTGATGAAACTTCATACTTGAACTTTTTAATCGGAAATTGGTGTATAAGAAATGACTTCTATGAGAGCTTTTGTGGTTTCGAAAATATTTTAAAAAGTTAGGATTTTAAGATAGATTAACCATATAACTGCTAAAGTTAATGAAGAAAAGTTCAAGGAACTGGACTCGAGAACTATCTTAATTTTCTCTTAAAGTCTCGAATAACATAATGAATGATCGAGGGAAATGAATCTGGTTTTGCCATTCAATGAGAAGGCCACCCGGTAAATGAGGAATAGATGAATATCCTTGAAACCGCAATTCGTCATTTTAATTACTTAAAATAGTGCACTGACTGAAAATCATATCACAGAACAAGTTATTGATGCAACATTTTGAAAATTTTGCATACTAATACCTAACTCCCGTTGATTTCGTTTAATGAAAGATAAATATAAAAAAATAGTTTCTATTTATATATTCTCATAGAATGGTCAAATACCTTTAATCTAAAAAAAATGCTTGTCATCCAAGAAAGCAAAAGTAACGTCAAAAAGAAACGCACGCTTACGCACGATAAACTTTAAGAATCATTATAACAGTCGATTAAGATATACAATGGGGCCGCGATCTTTTTTGTGTATATACACTCCTATATTTATATACAGAATATCAAATCAATTTTCACTCATAAATACTTATCATATACTCGTATCATCTACCAGCTAGCTACATGTTATTTTCTGAAAAAAATGTACAAAATTTAAAACCTATTGTTTCAAGAAATATGTAATTTAAAATTTTTACAAAAGAAACTGAAAACGGGTTCGTTGCTTTTTTCTGTACACACATTTTACAAACGTTGATGTCTTTTGATGGATTTTTTTTTTTTTTTGTTAAATTCTTATCTTTTATTTGTTGTGTAAATCTACGCGCAATGTACATAATGTAATCGTAAGATCGCGTATACGATCATAGAAAATTTGCTATCATTTTGTGTAATCAAAGAAAAAGTATTTGTGTTGAAAATTGAAATAATATTTGAGTACGGTAGATACAGGTCCAGAATTCTAGAACTCGTTATGCTCATAAATGTTTATTTACCATTTTGGTTTGTTTGAATATAATTTTGGATTCTAACTGCACTATATGCTACATAATAGGTATTTAGAGTAAATATTTAAATATTTATTTATGTACTATACATTAATGGAATTATAATGAACAAATATTATCGGTTCCCTTGCCTTTTTTTCATTTTTTTTTTTTTGGTCGAGAAATGTCTCCACCTGTGCTCTTACGTTTAGTGCAAAATGCTTACTATTGATGTTGGTATTTACTTACACCTTATTTGTATATGCAAATATATGAACGAAAGAATCAAAAATGTTTTGAGTAGGTATATGGTGTTTCAAAGTAAACAGATAAAATACATAAACATCGTAATCTTCACTCATTTTATTTAAACACTTTACACAAAGTGACCAGACGTTTATATTATGGCGGCATGCATAATTCATGGACTCGTGAACTTAATGAAAATGTACAGTGCGATTTTGTATCTACAAATTTAAATTTTTGCTAGTGCAGAGAAACACGATATATTTTTAGATATTAAATATCACTTGAACCGTATAGTCATTAATTCATATAAGGGTTTGTGGGTTAATAAGTAAAATTGTTTATTTTTCCACATAACTTATTAATTTTGTTTTAAATGTTAGCAAAGAATCTGGTCCTGAAATGAGCTGTTTTTATAGTGTATTTGGAAAGTAACCTTTGTAATCACGATGATTTTGAGTAGTTGGCACAAATCACGAATGATTTCATTTCTTACTTTTTGGCTGAATTTCGTAGAGCTAAATTCCATATTCTGCAATTTTAATTAAAGAAAAATAACCCCACATATATAAAAATTTAAATATCTACGAGACCTAGGAATCCAGGATAGAAAAATTCGTGTTATCACCTTTCCAACTTCATCTTTGTTTTATCCATTCTGTCAACTCTCTCTTCCGTCTTAACTCTAGTATATTTTTGACCAATGGAGCGAGACATTCCAGCCGGTATACCGTGCTACCGTCACTTTACTCCATATAACTAACAATAAAAAACCTATTCAGAATTCGCAGGGATGCGAAATAAGAAAATTAATCATCGCTGTTAAAAGGAATTTACTATTCTGGTCTTTAGAAACCAGAAGTGTAACGGCCTGCGGAACTATAGGCGCTGACTAATTATAAAAATAGCCCAATAGGATTATGTTGCCGCGCTCGGTTGCGTCGCTCCTTACATAGGTTTATAAATTGGGACCGATCGTATTTCGGATTTTTTGCGGATGCAATTTGCCTTTAATATTGGTAATGCGATAATATGCATATTGCATTGCTCACAGAGAAATTGTAGGTGGATAATTTTATTATGTTAAAATACAAGAAGGTGAAAATGTTTTTAACCTCGAAAAACCATTTAACTTGTTAGTTTTAATAATGACGGTGAAAATGAAGTATTAAAATACATGTTTAATTTAGATTTGATTTGAATTACATTTTTATAGTGACAAACGATAGTAACAAAAAATTTTTTAGGAAAATGTCGTGTTTTAATTCCAAAATGCGATATCACATGAAAATACGAAATCATATTTTTTTCATAATAGGGCCCCATTATGAGAGTATAATAAGTAAAATTTAAGTGTAAAAAAAAATTCATTTTCACATCTGTCCTATCATCAGTCATTATCAATTTTAATCATGTATATACACGGTAATACAAAGAGTTAAAATTATTAAAGCCTATTATGAGAATGGGCGTTCAGAAGCAGATGTGGTTTGTGCACAACGACGGTAATGCTGCTCCTGTGGCTGGTCTATAACTATATCTTTTTATGGCCCAAATTGGATGATAGGGATGGGGATGATCTGTGGTTTCAACAAGGCGGTGGTACCGCTATACAGCCTATGCAACAATGGTTTCATCGTAGGAAAAGTTCCCGGGAGCATTATGCGATCGTGCGATTTCACACTATTGAACTTTTTTCTTTAGGGCTACCTCAAAAGTAAAGATTACGCCAATATAATAAAGTGGAATAAAGGAGCAATACACCAGGATGTCATCATAAATTTGGACCGATGTTATTATTCACACATAATTGTTATCGATCAATAAACATGATACAATAAAGATAATAAAATCATTCTAACGAAATATTTTTTTTTAGTAACTATTCACTTGATGAAACCCTTATTGGTCCACCCTATTCAATATCATTTTCTAGAGGTGGACCAACATTTCTTTTTTTATTTGGAAAACCAAACGTTTGCTATTTACTATATTAACAAAATTTTAAAAAGATTTATGATGGACAAAATATAATAAAAATTTAAACGGTTATGGTTAAAGACCTCGCATCCTGACGAGTGGAATTGCAGGACTGCTTCAAGATTTATTGGAAAATATAAGAGAGATATAAAGTCGAAAGCGGAAAATTGTAATTCATATTTTAAAATGAAAAATTGAAATTAAATAAGTGTGTCATGAAAAAAATCTCCCGACCAGATATTTTACATGTAACACTTTCGTAGTTTCAATTTTTTCATTTCAAAATGTGAGTCATTTTTTGTGATTGATTTGCCCTTTTTATGGGTCTTATCAGTACGATTCGGATGGAAATATTTGCATTTCCTTACTTCTTTTAATAAATTAACGACTACTTTAAAAAGACCGTTGTTTGGTACCATTAACCCTCCGATTCTGACGATAAGATTACTAAGACCATCTTAGGTAAGAATTTCTTGTGAAGACGCTTTTTTAAGACTAAAGGTCGGTATCCAGCCTAAGATAAATTTTACATACAAATTTGACGTAAAATGTAGCTAGCGAAATAATAATAGAAAACCCTTATCGCCGCAAGTTTTATCAAAACCAATCGAACCGACAAAAAATTATTTAAAGGTACCGGGCTCGATCGAACGATGTCCTAAACGAATTTGCCCGAAGTTAGAACCCATTGAAATCGATTTCTGGCATTTGTCATCTCCCCTTTACGAATTTCTATCTAAATGAATTTCCTCGAATCAGTTTTTGGTACTCGATCCGGGCCCCATCGGACGATCCCTTTGATAGCATTTTCTCGAAATTAGCTCGTACCGCAATCTTTTCTCGGCCCTCAAAATTTCTTCTTCACCATTTTTATAAAAACCGTAGAACTCGAAAACGATTTTGTCTGAAAGCAGGACCCCATCGCAATCGATTCCTAACAACTGATACTCCCCTTACACTAATTTTTATCGAAATCGGGCGAGGCAAAAAAAAAAAAAAATCGTCTAAACCAAAAATAAATAAATATTGCGATTCCAGCTTAAACCGGATGACAACCTAAATAAATTTTCCCAAAATGGGGAACTGCCATCGCAAGCGGATTCTGGTACTCGAAAACATTCGCGCTCAATAATTTTTTATAAAAGTCACGCGAACTAAAAAAAAAACTTAAGTAAATAAATCCCAGGTCCCACCAGACGACGTCTAAATCGGTTGAAGTGGGGCAGTGAAAAGAAGGCCAGGGTCAAAATATTAATTAGATAGCGAATGCTTCAAAACATTATTGTTACTCATAACAACCAACATTTTCAAAAGGGTGCTTTTACTACAACCATACAATGTCAACGTAACCGTGCAACATAGTAGGTAGGTACATATGACGGAACATGGTACAACATCTAACGACATTTCGTTACATGATATAACGTTCTGCAGTATTGCGCAACACGACGCAATATAGTGAAACAATTAAATAATGGTGCGACATAACGCAATATAGTGCAACGTGGTGCAACATCATGCAACTTGGAGCAACATTATTCAACGTGGTGCAACATGACAATCCATCTGGAGGACCCCTAAATGAATTATTCAGAAATCAGAACTCCTTGAAATCGTTTCCCTTGCATTCGAAAACCCTCTTATACCAAAAAGAAGGCATCAAGCCAACATGACGCAACACAGTTAGCACACAACATATATCGCGCAACATAACGCAACATCCCACAACATGCCGCAACAAAATGCCGCATCGTGCAATATGCCGCCACATTATGCAACATCCCACAGCATGGCGCAACATAACGCAACATCGTGCAATGTCATGCAACATGGCGTAACATGGTGCAGCATGACATAACATAAAGGGACCCCTAAATGAATTTTCCAGGAATCGGAACTAATGGTCCATCGATTCCTGACACTCGAAAATCCTTCTCACCAAAACTGATCAAAATCGTGCGAGTCAGCTTTTTTCTTTTAAATGGGACCCGGTGCCCACCAAAGGCGCTTCTAATCGGTTTTCTCGAAATTAGGACTCACAAATAATAAGATATTATCCAGAATCCGATATTAATTCGCAGCATATCGCCATTGTCATACACACTATAGGAGACACTGTCACAGTTGTGACACCTCATTGGATTTGGAATGCATAAACGCACTTCCAATCTCATGGACGGAGCGTCATGACCTAAAGGCATTGATTTATTCTTTGAAGTGCATCTATCAAGAAATTTAAAACTGTCGGATTTTTATCGAGCTCCTTCAGGATCTGCAACGAAATTGCGTTTAACCGTTAGAATAACTCAACCTATCGAGTGAGGGAGAAAGGGAGAAATTTTCGATAAAATATTTCTCAATTCAAGGTTAGCCACGTATGCTGAGTGTTGATTGGCTACGGAACAGACTTACTACAGCAACACAATGCTGTGACGGGATTGTTGTCAAAGTTAGTATTGGTACTTGATAGTATTGATACCTATTGGTACTTTGCGTTAATGAGATAGAATCAATGCCATTACGGAATTCTCAGTTCTGCAATAGTACAGAATGATTATTGTTTTAAAATCCGAACCAGATACCAATAAAAAACCTTATATATTTTTGTTTGGTGTAGGACAAAATAAAACAAATAAACTTGTTAGCTTACTAAAACCGCGTCCTCAATAGAAAACTTATGGCTTATGACTTGCAATTTACGACTTTTGTCTTACGAAGAGCATACCCAATTAATAGGGAAAACTTAAAGCAAAACAAACTTAATTTTTCAAAATCATTTTTTGTCTTCTTGTCAAAATCAATTATTGACAGTCAGAAAACAACAACCAATTTTGACAATGCGGTTTGCTTCATTGTATTTCTCATAAGTGAAAAGCCAAAAGTTTGATAACTTTTTCATAAGTTTTACACCAACCTAACGAACTAATTTTTTTTCTCAAATTTTTTTCATACTGTATGTCATAAGTTTACTATTGGGGATGCAGTGTAATTTATCTGTAATTTAGTGGAGACCGCGTTAAAATGTATCTGAGCGCGAGCTGGATACTTAGCTTAAAGTCTTCATTGAAATCCTGAAGGCAGTAATCTTAAATAATATATTAGAAACTCTCCAAAGACTTTTGTAGAGCTGTCAAAACCAAATGTTCACCATATTGTTTTAAACTTGTGAACGAAAAACAATAATTCAATTCAAAATTGTTAAAAGAATTCAAATTTATGCTATATATTAATAATTTTTCTGTTTCTAATAATCAATTATAATTATTGTCTCTGTTATTGTCTTAACATTTAAGATTACTTGGAAACGTCAAAATTAATTAATAGGAAACGTCAAAATTATGATTTCTAAGACCAACTATTTCGCTGATATTAACGAAGACAATTTTTCAAGACTACTGACAGATAACTAAGTGCAGAATAAGAATTTATAATCTGCAGTCTTCGTTAAGAGAAAAGTTTTCGCTAAGACAGAAAATACGTCTGTGACTGTACGTCAGAATAAGGGGTAAGTACTATTAAGCCTCCGTATGGCGAAACACACATATTTAATTGTCTGTTTGTTCTTCAGCAGATATCATGAATACAAGCCTATCCAACCACCACTTGTAAACTACTACCAGTACAGTAAAAGCTCACGGTCGGTCGAAAAACGAATTCAAATTTAGAATTTGTTTAGAGTAAAAAACAAACGCAGTGTCAATTTCTATCACAGTCACCGATCATAACTACGTGCACGTAGCCTTATCTAGTACCGAATCTCAAATTCAAGTTGCAGGTACTGGTGTTACGAAGTATATATACCGAATGCGATTAAAAATGACAAAACGGTTCGATTATCGCTCGCTCGCGAGGCAGTAACAACCAAAAGCACGATTAAGTCATTCGGTCGAGCCAACGGCAATCTTGACTATAAATAATACTTGACTTTCCTGATTGATACGAGAGGTGGAGTACATTCACAAATTTTGTATGACAGCTCTCATTACGTTAACATCACATTTATATATTTATATTTACTCTAATGCAATATAAAATTTGAGAACCAAAAAAATAACACTGCCGATTTTCTGAGCTCTAAACAAAGCAGACCTATGGGTATTCTGCCTTCATGAGATAGAATCGCCACCATTACGGAATTCCC
This sequence comes from Nephrotoma flavescens, assembly GCA_932526605.1. Classification (NCBI taxonomy): domain Eukaryota; kingdom Metazoa; phylum Arthropoda; class Insecta; order Diptera; family Tipulidae; genus Nephrotoma; species Nephrotoma flavescens. The sequence continues at coordinate 188,714,622 of OW052222.1, read as the reverse complement.
AGCTCTCACAACAATCAAACTCGTTTAAATCGTAAAACTAACTAAATAACTATGTACGCTTCCACACTGAATGTCATTAAATTCAGTGTGACAATTGATCTATTGAACTTGGCCGTCGAGGCTGTTGTGGAATAATACTGCAATGATTGTTGTTTTGAGATTTTTCTCGAAGATATTGTTTTTCAAAACAAAATTATTCATTGAAGTTTCATGCAACAACTGTTGCAGTTATTGCTTGTTATTCATATGACCGAAACTAGGGACCAACCATTTGGCATTTTTGTTTCAAAGTACATACCAAGTCCATATGTCTATATATGAGATTTTTGACTTAATTAATTTTAATTATTAATTTGTTTTAACCATTTAACCGTTTATTTGTATATTCGCACACATGTACAGTTTTTGTTATTCTGTACAAATTTGACTTCGGTAGACATCTCTGGTAATGGCAGTACAAATGAAAACATGAATTCTATTATAGGCATAGCAAACCCCGTTAGAATCGGATAACGGTAGAATATTGTGTAATTTATTCGAAAATGTGCGTAGAACCTGTAGACATCTCTACGATCGACGGTATAAACAACGGAAATTTTTGTCCGGGGCCTCTAAATATATTTAACTCCATAATTGTAATAAAACATAGTAAAACCCATCATAATTTTAACCCATTCACTATACACTTACTAGATTGGATGATCTATATGAAAATGTTAGTGAGGCCCTGGTGAACATTTCCAGAATCGGCTGGAATATTATTTGAAACCAGCCAAAAATGCTCAATTTCTAAATACATATAATTTTTAATAAACAAATCTTAAAAATATTCTTTATTTAAATAGGTAAGGATTTAAGGAATAGGTGTATACTTTACCTTCTCAAAAATGTCAGCTAGAATCTGTAGATATTTCTAGATTCGACGGCACAAAATTTAGAATGAGTTCAATTTTATAATTTTCTTTAGGAAATAAATTCCAATAGAAAAAATAATAAATTTATAATATTGTATTTTTTTAATAATTTGTTTAGCACAAACTTCACAATGCGCGGACGCCACGAAAAAAACTGTTCTCCTTTTGATGACAACCAGCTATTGAGCCATTTTCGTACATTTTCGTATGAAGTGAAGTGCCCCTCAGCAGGCCCATGCCCCACCGATGCAAATTAGTGGTAATTGGACGGAGCCAAGTCTGACGAGTAAGCCGCATATGAAGTATTTCCCAATTAAGTGCTTCCAACGTTTCCATGAGCGGTTTTGCTTTCGGTGATTTTGGTGCATTATTATGAAGCAAAATTACTTTGTGTTGCCTTTTATCATATTCTGGTAGTTTTTCACGCAAAGCTCAATTGATCATTTTTTGTAGGTAGCGTTCAGTAATTACGGTTCCACCAGCTTTTAGAAGCTCAAAATAAATCGCACTCTTCTGATCCCACCAAATACAGAGCATTGTCTTCCGTCCGAAGCGATTTGGCCTTACAGTGGATGTCGATTGTTTCTTTTGACTTTCTTTTGTATCTTGCGCGCAACATTTCGTAAGTGGTTTTTTATTTTCCTGTTGCCTTTCATTCAGTTTATGCGGAACCCACTTCGCCAGATATGAATCTTTCCCATGGCTTTTAAAAGTATGGAGACGGCTTCTCGAGATACATTCATGCTCACCGTAAGCTTTGACAAGTAATCGATGTGATTCTGCACCAGTTTTCTTCAAATGATAATAAACAATCAATAATGCCAGCAGATCGTAATATGTATGTAGGCACCTTAAAACGTAAAAAACATGCGTTATTGTATGAAACTTGTATGGTTATGAATTTTATGTTGTTGACAGATGTCAAAAGAAAACAATGGCGCCGATGACGTGTTTGTCGGAAGGGACATTGACTGGTGCCGCTATGCTAAATTCCGGTTTCATACTTACTTTATATATATACGTATTATCCCAAACAAGAAAATTGCAAATATGTTTGTTTATTAATGTACTCAAATCTGTACATATAAAATTTCTTAAGGAGCCGGATATGTGGGCAATCTATTGAGTATTGATTCGAACGGAGGTGGAATTGTTTTTTATTTATTTTGTGGGAACTTAAAGAATTTTATTATTTGAGTAGTTAAAAACTTGGGAAGAAGCAGGCAGCAAATTTCCAGAAGGCCTAAATTGTGCCCGACATTTCTTGTGTCATTTTTCCTATTTCGCTAAGTATTCTGCGCCGTTCTGCGTCTTCGTTTTCCTGCCGAGGCGCGGGATGTGTATGGTTAGGTGGTGATTTATATATCTTTGTAACTTCGAGCCAGCCTCGTTATAGAGGGTGGATAAGCCAACTGAGCAGTTTGGGTACCACCTGGGGTAAAAAATCCTTTTTATTGCGAACTCATTGCTTTAAGAACAGGTTATTGAAGCGCACCGAGCAACCTAACTATAGTGAAATTGGTAGTGGGTACAAAATCACTCTCTTTAGACGTAGAAAAAAGTAATATAATCAGAATTATAGTTTTTGTTTTGTTCTAATCCATGCTATCTATTTTGGGGCCGAAGCACTTCCTGCTTTTTCGCGGCTCATTCTTCAAGTCCTATACTTTACGCAGTTATGCCAAATCGAAGACGTACGGCTATAGGCTAGATTATAAGTTACCGATTTCTCGCCTTTTAGTTTTGTCCGACAGTTTTTTAGCGATTATGCACAAATCGACAAAAGTAAAAGGCGAGAAAATTCAACAACTACGGATTTAGCTGTCAAAATGTCATTTTGTGTTTAAAATTATTTGTGTCATTTTGCGGTTTAGTGTTGTGTTGAGTTTTTTTTTAGATTTTAGTAATATTTCGATAAATTAAAATAATTATTCCAGTGAACAATGGACAATTTGCCCATTGCTACTGTTTTTGATAAAAAAAACAATAGGAGAACTCTAAAACTTAACGAAGAAACTTAATTTCGTAAATATGGTAACACTAAAAAACCTCAAAACTTCGATGGAAATGAAAACTTAGTTTCATATTTTTTGGGGAATCACATAGTTATGAAAATACAACCTGTCAAATTGTCATTTTAAAATATTTTTATTTTTCACGTTTTAAAAACCTAAACAAAGTTGAAGGAAAATAATAACCCCCATTTACGGGACCAGTTATGCTAGAAGAAATCATAACAAATATGCCGTCCTTTGATTGGTGGAAATCGACGTTTGTTTTACACCAAGCATTTGATAGCTACGTTAGACGGACATAAAATCCAGGAAATAATAACAGCCGCTTCATCAGCTGGAGCAGAACGAGTTTTTTCAACCTTTGGGTTAGTTCGTTCAAAATTAAGAAATAGCCTATGAGATAGATAAAGCGGCAAAACATTATAACAAATTCTTCTTTTGATAGATAAGTACAAACCTTAAGGGCAACACAAAAATATCAAAAGGAGTACGAATATTAAATAAAATGTTTTGACAGGTTGGTCAATCTTTATCATTAAATTTGACCAATTCGGCTACCTTACATTCTGTACAGTGGAGTAAATTCATATAAACAAACTGATCACATGTAGTTTTTTTTTATTTAATAAATTTATTTATTTATACAATATTACAACTGATTCAGAGATCATCTAGTAATTTATCTATCTTGAATTAGTTTCTCGCATTAAGATAAGTAACCTATTGGTTACTCATTTTACATTAGTTTCTCATTCTAATTATAACTGCCCAGCTCCAGCGGTTTCTGTCTTTGGAGTCTCGCAGCACTTCATTGTATCATTTTTACATTGGCCTTCTTTATTCTTTCCATCTTAGCTTACCATCAAGGGTCATGCTAAAATATTTAGCTGTATTTGCATATGGAATTTGGTTTTAGTTGAGAACCACGGGAATACAGTTTACATTTTGATTTGTAAAGTTAACGTGTACTGGTTTAGCTTCATTTAATAAGATGCGCCATTTTTTAGTTCAGTTGCTCACCGTGATCGACACCATGTTAACTGCATTTTGATGATTGCTTGTCGCTTCCGAAAAATCTTTTCCAACTGCTAGAATAGCTGTGTCGTCTGCAAATGTTGCTACTTTAGTACCTTGCATGTGCGGTAAGTCTCTCGTATAAAGAATAAACAATGATACTCTTTTTTCAGAGTATTCATTTTCAAATTTGACATTAAAGTGTCGATCAGCTATGTAGGATTTAAGAATTTGATAAAATTACTTATGCAGGTCTCGATGCAGTTTAAATTCAAGACCGTGGTGCCAAACTTTATCAAAAGCTAGAGCTACATCTAAGAAAATACTGGAGCAAATTTTCTTATTCTCAAGTGCATCCTCAATGACATCCGTTATTCTATGAACTTGTTCAACTGTAGAGTGATTTTCTCTAAACCAAAATTGGTGTGGTGGAATTTATACCCCTATTCCACTAGTTGCATCACTTCAAGTGACGTGACTGCTCATCTTCCTGGTTACTAGATCATTAAATCGAAACTCACAAAATAAATGTTCAATAAAGTCGTTCTGGCTGTTTTTTAAATCTTAGTACGCTGCTTTATAAATATTTCCTTGCGACTGCTATCACTCCAAATGACAATTTCTATCACTTGAAATTTTTACGTGACAAATAAATAAAAAAAAATTCAAACTAATGAAGCCAACTAAGATTTAAAAAAATTTTATTGAGAGTTTTGCACAAAATTATTTAGTAAATTTTCACTTTAAAATCTATAACCAAAAAGATCAATAGTCACGTCACATGAAGTGACACGTCTAAGGGAATTGAGCTGTAAGCATCTCTCTTCTATTATAGGTTTGAGTAACTAACTGGAAGTAGTGATGTCGGTCTATATGATTTTTTATCGTTTCCTGGTTTACCTGGTTTAGGAATCATTATTACTTCGGCCACTTTCCCTTCCATTGTTGTGCAACATATTTCAATCTGAAGGCCGCTCTGAAATAATTAATGAATCAATTTACGCAAACTGTAGCATTTAGCCTGCTTTGGAGGATATAAGACAAACTATAAATTCATAAAAGACATTAAAACAAAAAACAAAATAGATAACACCGTCCTGAACAGACTAGGCTATATATTTTGATCTGTACAGCGGAGGGACTTTAAGCGATTGTTGCTCGCCTGAGCGTCGGTGTGGGGGGGGGGGGGGGGGGGGGGTGGTTTAAGAGAAAGTTTGTGCAGATCAAGTTTAACCGCTATTAGGAAATGGCAATCACCTATATACCGACCTTGACACTCACCCTAGCTCATCCTCAATTCAAAAAAAAGAAAAATCTCTTTACCTCATGATTATTAAAAACAATAACGCATTAAATTTCATTAAAAACACGAAATTAAATTATTAATCGAAAAGATAGAAATATAATATTGCAAACAAAATTATCACGATAATTAATTTGGAATGAAAAAATTTAAAAATTTAAGCCTTAACTACGCAACACCAGATTATCTAAGAAAACAAAACAGTAAAAAAAACCTTAACTAAATATTCTAATTTTGAAAGTAATAAAGAAAATTAAATTTAAGAACAAAATGAAAATTATGCTGAGAAATTTTACCATGAATTTTGAACAATGAAATACGACCGGAAAAATTTAAAAATATTTTCAAACTTATTAGATTGAAAGTATTCAAATTTACAATGATGGATGCAGACTGATGTATAAATGCAACTTCTATAATGTTTTAAGAGCAATGGCTAATCTCGCACAACATTTTCGAAATACAATTTTCTCGCCCCAGTTCGTCGCCGTTTCATTTTATGAGATGGCATTGAAGTCTTTTATATTTAAAAATTGTAAAAATTCCGGAAATATATAATTATTTTGATGTATACAGGGGCAAGATCATAAAATCCGACCGGAAAAATGAATTGTTAGAAAATATTTCAATGGACAGACACAAAAAAATTCGAAAAATGGTCAAAGTTGGCGTAAATATTTTGTATGAAAACATAAATAAGTGAAAGTTTAACCTAAAAATTGTATTCCACAACTATTTCATAGTCCAGGGCTGGGATGTTCTAACATCACGAGTTTTCGATATGATATCGAAGTCTACGTCTCTTTCAACTAGAATTAATTTGACTTCTGTTTCGTTTATCAATTATTTCTTCTCTATTGCTATCACAACCTACTAGAACATATTTGAACAATCTATTTTACTTATTTTCGATCTACAATCGAAAAAAAATTATTTGGTGATAGAAACACAGTAGAAACATCACAAACAGAGATAAATTTTATTCTACAGAAACGAGAAATAAACTTCGATAAATTATCGAAACATGGTGATGTTAGAACATCCCAGCCCAGCCGTTTTAAACTAAAATGTTGTACAGGTAAAAAATGAATTTCGAAAATTTTGTAGGAGATTAGCCATTGCTCTTCAAATATTTTAGAAGTTGCATTTATACATCAGTCTGCATCCATCATGGTAAATTTGAATACTTTCAATCTAATAAGTTTGAAAATATTTTTAAATCCGTTTAAATTTTCCGGTGGTATTTCATGATGCCGCCCCTGAATTATCGATCGATCGATATTTTTACTTTCCGATCACTCTCACTATATTTGCTCTCACTCAATTAAAGATTCGAACTATACAATATCATAGTCAACATTTAGGGATTAACAATCAAATATCGAATTTCAAATTCAAATTGCTAACTTACACACAACGCCATTCAGGCAACTCGTATGAAGAAAAACAGAAAAAATTCAAATGCATTAAATAAAAAAACTTGTAGCGATGCCATTTGGAATCGTTACAAAACTTTTCTCGGGGATGGCTTTCACAATTTGCCCAGTAATTAAGTCATAACCTGGAGCTTTTCTGATACATATTTATTTATTTTTATTTATTTATTTATATACAATTAACAATTTCGCAAAACCGCACACCCCATTTTGAGCATCAAAGCTCATTCATAACGAGGATGCAGTTCATAGTTTTCTCTAAAAGTTGTATGTGCAATTACAAGGTCAATTATGCATGCATATAGCCATTATGTGATAACCAGTCAAGCAGCAATTATATCGAACTTGTGCCAATAGCAGAGGCCAAGCGCAATATCACCTTCCTTCAATTTCACGCAGCTACAACATTTTCAATTATACAGAGATATCTACATTAAAACGACATTTTACATATGACGCGCTACTTGTAAATCTGCCTTTAGATAAATATTCGTGTAGTATGTAGTGAAGCTGCTTCTAAATATATCCTATAATCCGCACCGGTTGGGGTACTTCAACATTGTACTGGGAGGCACTGCTTCACTCCAGTAACAAAAATACAATTTCCGATTTTTCGGAATGATTTCGTATAGAGCTGCTAAAAGGCTTGTACAAATTATTTGTTTGTTAGCTTTTTCCATTTTGGATATTGAAATAAAAAATTAAAAAACTATAAAAAAATATATGAGGAAAAAAACAAAAAACAGACGACTGGCTGACGCGAAAGTCAAAGCACCACATAAGTTATTATTGATTTGAGTTTTAAGTTCCAATAAGATCACATGCCTTATGTTAAGATCATCTACTTTGTTTACGACTGTTGTATTTTCATTTGCTATTTGTCTCGGCAACGGTTGAAGAGTCTCTGTTAAAGTAAAGCTGAAAACATAAATAGTTTATTGGTCGCAGTAGCCGCAACAAATACAATATTCTGTTTATAGGGATAGATACTGAAAAATCAAATGTATAGTATGTTCTTTATAATAAACTCACTTCTGTGCTGTACCTCAACCTAAAAACACGTTTTTTTTTCTTCCTGTACGGTTTCTGGAAAGTTGTAATAAAACAATTTCAACAGGTTATGGGCCCAGACCCGTATAAAAACGAAGATTTAATTAATTTAAAATTAGTAAAATAGACTAAAGAAAACGTGTGTAAAAACCAAGAGTACCTGTGGTAAAGCAGCATCTTGGAAAAGCGAAAAACGAAAATTAAAATGGAAAACATTTTGGTGAATTCGACGGGAGCTTCGTCGTCAAACATAAAATTAGAAGGGCTATCAAATTGGTCTACGTGGAAATTCCAAGTTAAAGTAATTTTAAAAGCATTGGAAATATACGACATAATAGAGGGTACGGTGATTAAGCCGGAACCAAATGCAGAAAATAACGCAGAGATAGCAGCATGGCTAAAAAAAGATGCGAAAGCCCAAAGTGTTTTAGTTACTCGATTATCGAATAAGATTATGTGTCAAGTAATGAACTGCGAAACATCAAAGTCAATTTGGGAAAAATTACACACATATTACGAACAGACATCGGAGACATCGCTTCATTTGGCACAACAAAAATTTTTCTCTATGACATTTCACCCGAAAGACGATATTGCGAGTTTCGTAACTAAAGTAGAAGAAAATGTAAGCAAAATAAAACAATTAGGTGGGGAAATACCAGATAAAATGGTTTAACAAAAATAGTGACCTCATTGCCTGATACATACAAACATTTCATTTCTGCTTGGGATGCGGTATCCAGTGATAAACAAAATATATCTGAATTGACAGCAAGATTATTGACCGCGGAACAAAGGATGACAAATAGAGAGGAAGTTACAGCATTAATGTCCAAAAATATTGGAGGTAACAGAAAGTGTTTTAGATGTGGGAAAACCGGTCATATAAAAGAACAGTGTCGTGTGTTATTAAACAAGAGTGAAATCAGTTGCGAAATTTGTAAAAAAAAGGGTCATTTGAAAAAAAAATTGTTGGTTCCAGAAACGTAAAAGCGAAAACAACGGCAACAATGAAAATTTGCAAAATGCATTCTCAACGTCATTGATTTGTGGTCAAAATGTCACAAAAGATTGGATCGTTGATAGTGGTGCATCAGAACATATGTGCTATGACAAAAATTTATTTTACGAAATGGAAATGTTGTCGGAGCTTAAAAACGTAGTCATTGGTGATGGAAATTTAATAAAAGCAGAAGGGAAAGGAAAAATAATGATTTCTGCATATAATGGTGAACAATGGATCGAAACAACATTGCATAATGTATTGTATGTACCAAAATTGGCAGTAAATTTGTTTTTGGTTAGCGCAGCCGTGGATAAGGGATATACAGTAAAGGTGACCAGTGAACAATTTAATTTTATAAAAAATAATAATATTCAAGCGATTGCGGTAAGAAAACAAAAAATTTATACAATGGTGTTCGAAGTGTTAAATAAAAAGGCCTATATAGGTAAAGTGAATGAAAATTTGCTGGAGTGGCACAAAAAATTAGCTCACCAAGACATAAATCAAATTAAAAGCATGTTAAAGAGAAATAGTATTGAATATGAAAACGGAGAAATTTTGGATTGTATATCCTGTATTAAAGGAAAACAACATAAAATAAAAAATAAAATTGGATCAAGAGCTGAAAAACCTGGACAATTAATACACATGGATTTATGCGGTCCTATGGAGGTAAATTCATTAGGCGGTTCGAGATATTTTCTAGTTATGAAAGATGATTTTTCGAAATATAGAAAAGTGTATTTTTTAAGAAATAAAGACGAAACAAAGTTTAAAATAAAAGAATTTATAAAATTTACGAAAATAAATCCAGGTTACATTGTTGAAAAAATTAGAACGGATAATGGAACAGAATTTTTAAACAATGTGGTAAAAGAGATGGCAATTGAAAATGGAATTCAACATGAAGCGAGTGTCGAATATACCCCTGATCAAAACGGATGTGTTGAGCGTGAAATGCGAACGATTGTAGAGGCAGCAAGAACATTGTTACTAGAAAATAATTTGGAAAAAAAATTTTGGGCAGAAGCTGTAAACACTGCGATTTATGTAATAAATAGAACAGGACCGAGTAGAATTAAAGACAGAACTCCATATGAAATATACTTTAACAAGGACAAATATGATATAAACAAATTAAAATGTTTTGGTTCAAAAGTTGCGGTTCATATTCCTGATCAAAAACGACGAAAATGGGACTCAAAATCTGAAATCGGAATTTTTCTAGGCTATGGAGAAGATATAAAAGGATATAGAGTATACTTACCAGAAAGCAATATCATTTCAGTAAAAAGAGATGTGATATTCTTAAAAAATACAGAAGAATCAGAAACTAGTAATCTAGAAAACATGAACGTAGAGCAGGTAAATGAAATAGAACTAGCAATTGATCAACAAAATCCGACAAATGTAAAAGACGAAAATCTGGACAACGAAAGTATACTACGAGAAAAGTCGATTGATCAGTCTGAAATAAACGAAAGTGAAACATCCACGGAAAGTGTTGAAGAAATTACTACAAGAACACGAAAAGTACCAAATTGGTTGAATGACTATGAAGTTAATTTTCTGAGCACTTATAATGAACCATTATCATACCATGAAGCAATGGAAAGCATCGAAAAGGATAATTGGAGCAAGGCAATCAATACTGAATTAAATAATTTAAAACACAACAATACATGGACCGAGATAGATGAATATCCCGAAAAGGAAAAATTAGTAAGTAGTAAATGGATTTTTAAAATAAAAGAAAATGAAAACGGTGAAAAAACATATAAAGCTCGTCTAGTGGCTAGAGGATTTGAACAAACGAATTGTGATGATGAAGTATATGCACCAGTAGTAAGGTTAACAACGGTTAGAATCTTTATGGCAATAGCAAATAAAATGAATGTATCGGTGTACCAATTAGATGTGGTAGGCGCTTTTGTGCATGGCGAAATTAATGAAGAAGTTTTTATGAAATTGCCAGATGGAAGATTGTGTAAATTAAATCGCTCGATTTATGGACTTAAAAAATCTCCTAAATATTGGAACGAAAAATTCGACGATTTTATGAACAAAGAAAATTTTACAAGATCCAAAAATGATTTGTGTTTATATAAAAGGTGTAAAAATAATAATCAACTATATTTATTAATTTATGTTGATGACATATTAATTTTTGGCAATAATAATAACGAAATTAAAAAGTTTAAAATACTCTTGAACAATAACTTTAAAACCAAAGATTTGTGTATGGCAAGTTATTTTTTGGGTATAAACATAACACAAGATCTAAAAAATGGTATAACAAAAATAAATCAAAGGAAATATTTAGAAAACGTTCTTGTGAAGTTCGGTATGGCGGATTGTAAACCTGCAGAAACTGCGATTGATCAAAATTTTGGTTTTAAAATGTTAAATAGACAGAAATCCGAAAACATATTGATAGAGAAAACATGTAGGCAATTAATTGGCAGTTTACTTTATGCTGTGAGGGGAACTCGTCCGGATATAACTGGCTGTAAATTTCTTAAGTAGATATCAACATTGTGCCAGTACAATGTTATATAAATCATTAACAAGAGTTTTACGATATATAAAAAGCTTATTAAATTTGGAAATCGTATATGAAAGAGGAAAGCAAAATGTTCTGGAAGGTTTTGTAGATGCAGATTATGCAAGTGATCCCAAGGATCGACGATCAACTTCAGGGTACGTTATTGTGTTATGCGGCGGTGTTGTTTCGTGGTCTTCAAGGAAACAAACAGTGACGGCATTATAATCAACCGAGTCAGAATACATAGCTCTGAGTAATATCATCGTTGAGATATTATGGATAAAGAAGTTGTTAATTGACCTTGGATTAATTTATGATAAACAAATAGTCATACATGAAGATAATCAATCTGTTATTAAAATTACTCAGAAAAATGAAAACAACAAACGGTTAAAACATGTTGATGTAAAATATAATCATATTTTGGAAAATGTGGAAAATAAAGAAGTCGAACTGAAATATGTACAATCAGCAGAAAATGTAGCAGATTTGTTTACCAAGCCGTTAGGTAAAATAAAATTCGAAAAATTTAAAAATTATATTTTGAAATAAAAATTTAAATTTTAACGTCATATTGAATTAGTTAGAAGAAATGATTTTTTTAAATTTAACTTAGATTATGTAACTAAAAATATCTAAACTTGTTTTATATAAAAGTTTATTTTTTGTTTGGATTAATAATTGAAAATGTAATCGTTATGTACATGCATCTGTTAGGATAGAATAAGGTATCTGTTGAGGGGGTGTGTTAAAGTAAAGCTGAAAACATAAATAGTTTATTCGTCGCAGTAGCCGCAACAAATACAATATTCTGTTTATAGGGATAGATACTGAAAAATCAAATGTATAGTATGTTCTTTATAATAAACTCACTTCTGTGCTGTACCTCAACCAAAAACACGTTGTTTTTTTTCTTCCTGTACGGTTTCTGGAAAGTCGTAATAAAATAATTTCAACAGTCTCTTATAAATAAACAGCAAATAGAGATACCCCTTCGTTGCTTTCCAAAGCGAGTAATCGTCATCCTTTTGTTCAGAAAGACCTCGAAGTCGCTTCTTTATGCTTTTGTTCTTTATTTCCTTTATGAGTTGTTTTAATTTATTGCACAAAAAATTAAGGATATTTTGTCTGCTACCAGATTTTGCGAGATTTACGTTTCTCTTTAAATATAGCTCTCTGACTTCAAGAGGATATTTACACTTCATTGTGGTGTTGGTATGAGAAATCGGTGAACTTTCCCAAGCTGCTTGTTGGATATTGTTATTAAATGCTTCTAGTCCATCTTCCAGCTGCACCTTCGTTCGGGGAATAGATGGGAATAGATCTCAATTGGTTGTATTGTATGTTAACTTAAAGGTGAACTATTTTGTTTTATTGTCATTGTACTCAGAGTCATGATCACAGGTGAGTGGTCAGATGCACGTGTAATCCTCGCCCAGAGTATCGCAAGAGATAAATTCTCAGTTGTTCTCGCGAGATGCATTAAATAACTCTTCCTTTTTAGAGGATAACATGTAGTGAACAGTTTTAGAAATATGGTAGACAAACGAAATCTCTAGATTATTACAAATTGAAAATTTTCGAATAAAAATTGAAAATTTGTTTTATTATTTAGATAAATTGCAAAAATATTTAAATTTTACTACAATTTATGCAAATTATTTCATTTAATATATTTGTTGGCCGACCCGTGTCATAAACAAACAATTTTCAAGTATCTGGTCACTCTATAACCATAAACGTACTTTATACGAGTACTAACGTAAGAACCTTATAAAGAATATTCAAGCAATCAAAAAGATTGAAAAAATTAATAAAAAAAGACGACGAAAATACGTAATAATAAAAAAAAAACTTCTCCAACTTTAACACTTATACCAATAAAATTCTTGAAGTTCAAATCAGTTTATGTCTGTTGTTCGTCGAAGGTAGAAGAAGAATTTAATTAATTGCCGTCGACTTAGTGGAATGAAAATTTGTTGTTAAAGTTAAAAAAAATAAAAAATAAAATAAAAAATTGTACCGTTATTTAAATTTCAAGAAGTAGAATCAACAAGTTGCAATTAAAAGAGTTTTTCTTTTGGGATTTTATTTAGTTGGTGTTGTTGTTTTTTAAAAGAAAAGTTAACATTTTTTAATAAAAAAAAAAAAAAAGCGATAATATAAATAATAAAATAAATTGTTTTTTGTTAATTTATCTCTAATATTTTATAAAAAAAAAACAAAAAAAAAATTAATACTGAAATTTGCAATTTAAATATTTTCTTCAAAATGATTAAATATAAATTTCTAGGAGTTATGCTATTTGTGGTAAGTGATACCTATTATACGCTTGGATTATAGAAGAGATCATTGTTAATTTTCCCTTACGGTTATTGATTGAATTTTATTCTAATGTATTATACGTTTTAAGCATTTGTAATTCTTCGATTATTATTTTGTTTCATTTGCTATTCACTTAAAAATATAATTTGTTCTAATTGCATTTTAGACAAATTATGTGTATACCATATACATATACTTATTATAATTAATTAAATAACGGTCCTTTATTGCGCTCGCGCTATATACATACTTAAAACCACAATTGAAAATCGCAGTTATACATATGTATTTCACTTTCTTTGCGCGCCTATATAACCGCCAATATTTTATGTTAATAAATAATATTGATTGTGTAATCGAGTTTTAATCTTTTACTGCAAATGTGCGGCTGCAATGACCTGGTCTACATATTATCTCGATAGCTTACTTCTTATGATAAACATGATGATGATGATGATGGCCTTATAAATATCTAAATTTAGAAAACAAGTAATTAGTATTACATTAAAAAAAATATTGTAAGTTTTATTACAAGAAGTAGATAAGTAAAACTAAACCACATCGTATAAATATAAAGAACAAGATTTCAAGATAAGCGCGTTCTTGTATTTATTGTTATTGGACGCGGACATACATAGGTTTATATGAACATTGTAACGAATCATTGTAATTCATATAATGTGCGTTTAGAATTAGTTAAAATTTTAATCGTCTTCAGATTATGATTAGAATACGTTTAATATACATAGAACCGTTTTGTGGAACAATATTGACGTAGAATTTATAAACCAAAATTCCAATTTTTTTTTTTTTTGTCATAATTTTATAGGTTGTGACTTTTATGGAAATACTTTATGAAATTGCACACAGTTGAACGTGAGACAAACGGTTTTAATTTCAAGCTGAGTTTACCATATAGTTTTTTATGCTTGACCATATTTTTCGATATCCAGTAAGAATAAGCCATGCATAACAATGTAATCTACTGGTTTGCACATACAAATTGTATTTCTCGCATAGCAACTCTTATATAACGGGTTTTATTTAGATTTGTTTGCGAATTCTATAAATGTACAAAATAAATGTCAACCGGGCCAGGTTCTATCTCAGTTCTTTAGTTTATTTGAGATAAGGGTGCACAGGTTTGATTTAAATTGACAGTATAGATTTTCATTATATTCATTGGATATCCGAAGAGGTAGACGATTTTAACTAGCCAGCCGCAGTTTGTTACAGCCCTCGTTCTTTTTGGCTATCCATAATTGATGAATATGAAATTCCAAAGTGCATCTGCATGCGTTCTATATTTTCTAAATTGTTCAAACTATCCATTCTTTCATGTTTTGTCGATATTAATGAAATGTCCTTTTATTGATAGTGTTGAAAGTTGTTTGCTCATTTAAGGTACTCGGTAAAGTGGTTTTTTCATGCTCGGTATGTATTAATATACAGGGTGGGTGGATACAGTGTTTTTTAATTTATATTGAAAATGAATAATTTTGATCACAAAAGATAGTTTTAATCATGAAGAGTTTTAAAAAAAAATAAATTTTAGCAATAATATCTGTTAGATGCCTGCCATCAGCCTCTTCACAAGCTGCTGCCCTTTGCTGTACCTGGGCCATAACTGAAGCCAAAACTGGTTGATCAATCGCATTTAGATCAATTTCATTTAGTATGTCGTCTTTTAGTTGTTGCAGTCCATCCCTACAAAAAGAAATCTGGTGGTGTTCCGTTCGTATCAAATTCATTAATTCCCTTGCAGTATGGGACGTAGCCCCGTCTTGTTGAAACCACATTTCTTGAGTATTATCAAGTACAGGAAACAAAAAATTTTCGACCCAATGCATTGCCATCTTCGTCTTTTCAGTTTTTTTTAAAATAGTACAAGCTTATCACATGATAATTTATTACTAATGATGATAACACACTTATTTGAAACTAATAAGTGGAGCGAGTGTGGGGTTACAAGCAATCAATATTCTGCTCCCAATAATGAATCTTTATTTATTAGATGACGAGCTCATGCGGTTTAATTCTTTTAAGGCGTCTCAGTTCTTGTGCTATGTGAAGAAGTTGTATTGATTCACTGTTGGTATGTTGAAGTAATCTGCTTTCATGTTTGATGGCAAATTCCTGAATCACTTCATCAATTCATTTAACGTAAAAAAAAAAAAAAAAAAAACGTTGAGGTCGTTGTGTAATTCCTCGTTGGTTACGTAGCAGTAAGCATTCGTTATTGTTCGTAGAAATTTGTTTTGGCAACGTTGAATAATTTGATTGTTTAGTACAGCCCCGGAGTTGGATACCATACGTCCAAATTGGTTTAATTATCGATTCGTAGATCAGGCGTTTACAGTACAGGCTAAGCTTAGAATGTCTTAGAATCGAGATGCAATCCGAGATATTTAGCAGATTCAGCTTGGAGAATTTGTACCCCATTGAGAAATGTATGGATGTTGTTATTTTTCGCCGCAACGTGTATGTTACATGTACTATAATTTCAGCTCGTTAAGTTTTATTTTCCAATCCCTGGTCCATTGGCTGATTCTATCGAGTACTTGCTGTAAGTATTCTACTGCTTGTTTCTGCGATTCGCTTGATGCTAATACTGCGGTATCATCAGCAAAAGTTCCGATAAAGGTTGTTTCCCTTGTTGGTATATCAGAAGTGTAAAGTAGATATAGGATGGGTCCTAATACGCTACCCTGGGCCACCATTGCTATTGCTGGGTAAAAGTTACAGCATGTTTCTTCATGTGATACTCTAAATGTTCGTTTGGAGAGATACGACTCGAGCAATTGGCAGTAATTTTCTGGCACTAATTTATTTATCTTGTAGATAAGACCCTCATGCCACACTCTATCGAAAGCCATACATCAAGAAATACGGCAGGGCAATATTTATTATTATTTATTTATTTATTTATTTATTTTATTTCATTACCAGCTTAATCATTATAAATAAAATACATTGTGTGTAAAACATTATTAAAACTAACAAGATTAAGAAGGTAAGATAAGAGAACCATTGGATCAAATAGATCACGTGACTGGTCCCCTGATTCTAAGCCACAAAAAAATATTTGAATTCTATTTACAAAATTAAAATCAATTTAAAGTCAAATTATTTTACAGTTAAAATTGAGAGAAACAAAAATTATATAATAAAATTATAACTACATCTTAATTACTACACATGAATATATTAAAACCTCTTAAACTACACCATTTAATTTTAACATAGCTATATAATTTTAAAACCAATAAAAACAAAAACAATAATATTTTAAACCAATAGTTGAAAAAGATGGTCAATATTTTTAGTTTGATGAAGCCATTCTTTAAGGTATATTGAAAAACTAGAGAAGTTGCCGCACTTACGAATATCCAACGGTAAATTGTTAAAAATGATTGGTGCAACGATATTAATAAAGTTTCTCCGTAGATCTAATCTAAACTTAGGAATATGTTTCAAGAAAGTATGATTTGATCTGAGATTATACCCTGCATGAGTCACAAAATTATTCCCACTTTTAACATAGAATATTCTAAGTACCTTGAAGACGAATATGTGACGTAGAGGAAGTATGCTGAGATTTTCAAATAATGGCCACGAAGGCGAAAAAGATGGTTTAAAGCACATTATTCTGATTAACTGCTTTTGTCGCACGTAGACAGGACGTAGTGTAGCATTGCAAGCACTACCCCAACATGATAAACCATATTGCAGTATTGAGTCCGCTAATGCAAAGTAAATCGTCCTAAGTAAATATTGCGGACAAAATCAATATGTTCAGTTACTTGTTCTAGGAAAGATACAATAGCTTGTTCAGTATTTTTATTTTTCCTAAAACCATATTGGTCAGGAGAGAAAAAGTCTCTTTTTTCTAGGAAGAAAACGATTCTACTTTTTATGACTTTTTCAAATATTTTCGAGAAGACCGAAAGTAGAGAGATTGGTCTATAGTTGTTCATACTTGTTTTATCATTATTTTTAAAGATCGGAACAACTAAGGCTCGCTTTAACGATGTAGGAAAAGTTCCAGTTACCAAGCTTAAATTGAAAATAAAAGATAAGACATCAACTAAGAACCATTTCTTCTCTTCAAGTGCTTGTTCTATCTTTGCAGTCACGCGATGAACTTGGTCAATTGTCGAATGTTTATTCCTGAATCCAAACTGGAAGTCAGGTATAATGATCATTGGTTTTAGTCGTTTCAATAACAACTTTGAAATAGAAGGTAACAAAAGGATCGGCCTGTATGATCCCATTTGCCCGGCTGGTTTATCTGGTTCTTTTATCATGATTATTTGTGCAACCTTGAAGCACAATAGTGACTGCTCTCTTTGATAACTCCTTAAGCATCCTCTTAGATTCAATAGATTCATGTCTATTTCTTGCGCAATTTCTAGTGGGGTGACACTTCTGATATTTGATGGAGATCTATAGACTGATTTAGGGTCAATCCTAGATTGTATGTCGTGTGGTTGAAATACTGATGCCAGATGTAGTGCAAACAGTTCTGCTTTGTCTTCGTTACGTGGCACCCAATCTCCATTTATGTTCCTTTTAGGTGGCACTTGGATTATTGATCTCTTGTATCTTTTAGTAGCTTTCCAAAGAGAATATTTTTTCAGCTTCAGGACCCAGTCTTTTCAAATATTTTTCAGTACCAGCTTCTTTATGTTCTTTAATTAATCGGTTAACTTTATTACTGACCCGATTAAATTCTCTTTTGTCAATAATATTTCTGGTTCTATGCCATATGCGTCTTTTCTTACGCCTTTCTTTTATCAGTTCTCGAATCGCCAGGGGGTAGTTGATCTCTTGTACGACTTTCTCACCTAATACGGGTGTAACCTCTTTAGCTGCTTCACGCATAGAGTTAATAAAATATTTAGTTTGTAATTCAAGTTCTTCTTTAGTTTTAAGACTAACTTTTAACTCAATTCAATTAGATTGTCCAGTTTCTCTCTAAATAATTCCCAATCAGTAAATTTATTAGTAAGGTTAAGTTTGGTTTTCTTTTTTATGTCTAATGTATTCAGAGTCATTAAGACCGGTGTGTGATCGGAAGTAAGGTCGTCAGTGCCTTCGACTTCAAAGTAATTTGAGGCTATTCCTTTCGAGATATAAAAATCAATCATATCAGGAACTTTGTTGATGTCTGTAGGCCAATAGGTAGGTTTACGCGATGAGTGATATTCACAGCCTGACATTTCTATTGCACTTAGGAGTTCTTTTCCTTTTTCTGGTGTTATGAGTCGAGATCCCCATATGCAGTATGTTTGACGTTGTAGTCACCTCCTATGATAAACCTTGGACCAAGTTTATTAAAAATGTTAACATATTGATTTCTTACGATATTATGTCTTGGTGGACAGTAGATCGCCCCTAAACTTAGTTTAGCACCACCATGGTTCATCGTTATTACAGTTAGCTTGCATAAATGGCTCCTTAATTTCTTCTTGCTGGAAATGTAGGATATTTTGTTTGATTAAGATTGCTGTCCCTCCTCGAGCACGATCACTCGGATGCAATGTCCAATAGGCTCTATATCCTGTAATTTTGATAAAGTTTTTATCCGTAAAGTGCGTCTCTGATATTAAAGCTACATCTATGTTATTGGTTCTTAGAAATACTTCTAGTTCTTGAGCTCTTGCATTAAGCCCGTTAGCGTTCCAGGCAATTATACGTAGGAACGTTAAAGTAATTTATTTTTTATGTTTTAGCGGTTTATTTGGTGGCTTAGAATTATCTTCCAGTTTATCCACCCTGGTAGTAAGCTGGCTGAAATTTTGTCGCATTTCTGCCTGAAATTCGGTGAGCATTTTCATTATATTACTAATGGTTGGCTCGTTGGACACAGGTTTCTGCCTGTTTTCTTGATTAAGATTGTTATTTAAGGTTTTGGTGCACCTGGGGTAAGAAACCCCCTCTCTATATAGTATCATATTGTTGGTTAGGCTTTTGCTGTAGTCGCCCTGCTACTGTTATTTTTCTCGGTAGTTGAGCATTTAGTTTTTTCTGATACACCAGGCATCCTTTGTAGCTAGCCGGATGACCTTTTTGACATTGTTTTGTTTGATAACTCTCTGCGCATTTAACACATTTGGCTTGCCTATTGCAGAAGTTCTTCGTGTGTCCTAACTGTTGGCAATTTGTACACTGAGGTATACCTATTATCTTTTTAGGTGGTTCAATAGACACCTTGCAATATAGCAGGTTCTTAATTTCGTATATGTCCTTATTGTTTTCCCCCTGCAACAGGCCTACAAAAAACAATGGGAAGTGTCTAATAATTTTCTCATTAATAATTGTCGACTTTTTATGAATGTTAATAATATTGGTTACTTTATGACCATGTTCCTCGATTGCTGCTTTGATCTCTTCGCGATCGGTAGATGACGGTAAACCTCGTATAACGACTCTATACCATCTTTCACTTTTAAGTATGGTATTCCATCTTATATAATGTACTATCCTTGTTATTGGATTCAGTTTCTTTTATATCGCTAAGTAGTTTTTTAATTTTACGGTAGTCATTTTCAGACTGCGTTGTTATTTTGATATCGTTATTGGATATTGCTTTAAACTGAGCAGGTTTCTCTGTCACTGCCAATACTCGAGCTCTGAGTATATTAAAATTCCTAACATTGCTGACTTGGTGGTGGTAAGGGTTCCTTTTGGTGTGCATGCGTGTGGTTGTTTTGGTATTTCGTTATCTTGTGGTTGTGGTAGAGATACCTTTAGTGATGGCGTTTTGGAGAGTCTCCTCTTTTTATTTACATTTACTTTATTTTGTCTAGGTTGGGTTTCTTTCTCAAGTTCTTCTTCATCCGTAAAGTATTCGTTGCCGAGACTTTGTAGGCTCTGACTATCATTAGTAAATGTAGAAGGTTTATTTTGCCTCTCTAGTGTTTCGATTCTATTTTGTAAGTTTACCAAAATACCTTGGTATTTATTACATTGTAACTCATATTGCTGGCATTTGGTCCTTATTTCATTATTCTGGCGCTCAAGCGAGGTTAATTTTGATGTCATTTCATTGCCGTCTTGAAGCATTTGGCGTCTTTTCGTTAATGTTGGAGAATGCATGAGTTCTATTGGAGGTAGGGGGCTTATACTTCTAACTTTCTAACTGCTCTAGTAGCTAAGCTTGCCACTACTAAAGCATTGCGGTCGCTTGATATCGACGACTGCAAGCCCGCTTGCTCACTTTCCGAAGTCGTTGGTACTGAGCATCCTAATCCCAGCACCGTAACATTATTCTTCTGCTGATCTGCCATGGTTGGTTTATTGTTCGAGGTTCCTTCCCTTAGCCAGAGCATTCCCCTATCTGCCACCTGGGAACGCACCACGATGGAAGTTTGGCATCTCCACACGGGGTCTTTTCAGTGCCCCAGATTCTAAAATGTTGCTTATTAACATAACCACTTAAATGGAAATGCGATAAAATCAGGATCATCCGTTAATAATTCTGTCAATTTTGCACAAAATCTTTGTACCTTCTAGGCATTTCATGTACCATTTATATCTTGTAGGGAAACAACAATACATTTTTTTTCATTATTCTACGCAGTGAAGTTCTGGACATTTGAAACTGAGTGGCACGTTTACGAGTCAATGTTTCAGGGTTCTCATTTACGCTCTACCGAACTCGTTCGATATTATCTTGGCTTCATGCTTCAAGCGATCTTCCACTCCGAGATAAGTCGCTAACAGATCCCGATGACTAAAAACGAGGGACTAGATTGCGTAATTGATTTCCTGATGGTACATTTCTAGTGTTAGAAAAATTTCGAAATTTGCTTTGGGTTGGAATTATTGAATTTTGACTAGCAAAATAAAACTAAACAATTTTTGCTCGCTCCTCAATCGTATACATAGCTACTGAATCTCCCAAACGTTGTTTCTAATACTGAAAAATAAGAAGAGAAAAAAAATTCAAAATAAAAAAATTATATCAAAAATACAATGTTCAGTGACTTAAGGCCCACCCTGTATAAAACGGCAATAGTGTTTAGGCACTGTCAAAAACAGCATAAAACATATAAAACTCAGTAAAAATGTGAAAATATTTATTTTTAGGTACAGGCACACATATATTTATGGCAATATACTAAATCAACGTCAACATTAAAATCCTTCATTTAAATTTTACTTTTATCTATGTGACCTTCACTTGATTGAACAAACGCAGCTCACAGTCGAGGCATTCTCGCAATAAGTTTTGTTAGAGTTTCTGGCGTTATTGAGTTCCAAATTGATTAAAGTTTGTTTCACATAACACTAGCTAATGTTGGAGCAGATTGCGGGTCCTGCCGGTTCAGTTCTTCAAACAGTAACTCAATTGGGTTCAAGTCAGGGCTCTGGGGACGCCATTCCATAATTTTAATCGTTCCTTCTCTAAATGGTAAATATAGCCTTTACATGATTTTGATGAATATTTTGGGCCACTGTCTTGTTAAAGATAAAATTTTGACCCAAAAGTCGAATTCCTGAAGGTGTTGCGTGGTTCTCCAAAATTTGTCGGTATCCTTCTTTTCTTAGTATTCCGTCAATTTGCACGTCGCCTACACTAATACCAGCAAAACAGCCCCACATCATCACTGAACAACTTCCATGCTTTACGGTAGCGGCAATACACTTTTTCTGGCATGTTCACTCACAGATCTTCGCACGAATAGTAGTCTTCGGGTACCGAACACTCCAAATTTTGACTCGTCCATAAAACTTTGTTCCAATCTTCTATCGTCCAATGTTGGTGTGCACGGGCCCATTTAAGTCGCTTTTGCTCATTTTGCTTACCTAGTACTGGTTCCTTCATAGCAATACGGTCATGAAGTATGGCGTCTTGTAGGCAACGTTTAATCGTAGAAAGCCTAACTGGTTTTGGGCGACCATCATTTAATTCTTCGGTTATTTCCGGGGCTGTTTTGCGTCTGTTCATTTTGCTAGTAATCACTATTCTATGATCAACTGCAGACTCTTTTATTAAGAAAACTGCCACATTTCCGATATTTTTTAACATTATAATCGTGGTTTAATTTCATTTCCTTGACAAACTGTCAATTAACCAGCTGCGTACGATGACTTCTATTGGGGACTTCTATTGGGTGCGGCTTTTATTGATAATGTTTTGCTTGGTCATATTGCATGCAGGACATTTCGAAACCAAGAGTTTTTAGCACTAGAACACCATTCCATAAACTATGGAGAAAACAACCAAATTTACTGGTTGTCAAAATGATTCAACATCATCGATGACCTATGTGACTTTTATTATATTTGCTTTAATTTATCAAAGAACAACTTCAAAAATATCGTGAAGAATTAATTTTTAAATTAAAATTTTGATTTTGATTTTTTGTTTTACACTGAATGTTCTGAAATTTTTGCCGAAGCTAGCAGAATCACTTACAGACATGCTCCTGCTAAACAATTCCAATGTTCAACCTAACCCCAATATAATCTTAACCGAGGAAACGTTATTAATGTGCATTTCTTGCGCGATTTGTTATTACTATGGCTTTTTCGATCATTGCATTTCTAATGTCCGACATCCAACACGAAACCATTCTTTCTCATAAAGTCCATTCCTAGAATGACCTCATCGACAATATCGGCGACCAATACTTCGTGTTGTAAACTGTATCAGGAATTTTTATTTTCACTACTTTCTTACATATAGGATGATTTTACTGTCTCCAGTTGTTGTTTTGCAATTTCAACCCGTTGGCTCTGGTTATGTGCTACCACGGACAAGATCCTTTCGAACAATCATGTGTGTAGCTTCCGTGTCTAAAGTGATCACACAACTTTTTTCATCAATATTATCTCTTCTTGTTAAAGTGTCACCACTTCGTACCAATCTGGGAATAGGGATCACGGTTATGTGGTAATCAGTTATGGCTTTTTCACCTTAAACTGACTCGTTGGAGTTTAGCGACGTTTTAGTAGCGTCCTCGTTCTTTGGGAATGCTTTATCTTCCTTTAATTCCCGCTGCATTGGAGATGGTGACCTACCTCGCTGTCGTCAGAATTCCCAGCAGTCCCGTGATATGTGGTCCACCTCGTCACTAGCCCAACAAGTAACCCTACTATCGTGAAATCTGTATGTAGCTCGATTATGGCTTCACATGCAATGGTTTCAGCTAAAGATATTTTCGGTGACTAGCTTACCTCGCTATATACGGCAATCTCTAAGGACGACAACAAAGTACCTTCAACTTGCTTGATTTCATGTAATTTACTGTATATTATGTAAGAGTTGCTCATTGCAATATCCAGCAAATCAAAGTAAAGGCGCAAATAGTATTTTATTTTAGCTTTCCTGTACACAAAATATTAATTTTATCAGATGAATTCGAATCAACAATTTCCGTCGTTTGTCTGTGGACTTCGGTATTGGTGATAAGAAATTAGTCAATAAATAAACAACCTATTATCCATTCATTTTATAAATGAGATATCTTCGAAACTTGTTGCAAATAAATCTCTTCTTTTCATATTTTTATCCAACGGCACATTTTTTGGTAATTTTTTTTCTATTTGTACGTACTGTTAAGATTATATTGTAGCATTGGCGAATTAAAGAAGTTGTGGATTTAAACTTTGCATCCCAGACCTACCAAACATTTTGATAAACTTAGAACAAATGATTCACCTAAGCCCATCTTTGTTCCACAATTTTTTCACCCGGTATATAAAGCACATTAAAAAAAATATCCACTTTATGAGTCAGCTCTACACCACTCAGCTCTTATATTATGCCCTTTGAATTTAATCATATGTCTATCAATTGCCTGTGTTCTGGTATTATTCATGGCACGCCTTATTTTATAAGCTCTATATGTCAGTTTACTTTTAGTGCTAAGTGCATCCAAATAAATCTTGAACAAGAATAAAATACAATGCACGGAAATTTTACAAAATGACATGTCAAAAAACGAATAACGAAAATTGTTATCGGCGCGACATCTATCTTTGAATATTTTTACTAATTGCCATACATAATTTTCGTTATCCGTTTTTTGCACTGAACTAAATAATATAGGGATGCGTCCACTAATTGTTATTTGAACATTCCACCGCCGTTGACTCGACAGGGTCAAACTTTGATATAAGGCATAACTTGTAGATCGGTCATTATAATGTGTTGCCATTTGCTAGTTTAAGAGAGACTAGTCTTACTAGATTGTCCTCACCAAAATGTAAATCACTAATTCTCGCCAAAGTCCATTTAACTCAATAGAAGTGGCCTTTATGGCCACGTGCAGACAAAAATCAATATGTAGGCTTTAAACAACTTCGCTCCACGGTTCGGGTTGTCTTTAAACTAAATGGTCTTGCCAAATCTATACCGACTTCGATAAACGGTCGCATTGGAGGATTAACTCGACATGAAGGCAGTTGACCTATTGGTTGCTGTTGATGATGTGCCTTGTAACGTCGACACATGATGCACATATGGATTATAGGTTCTTATTTCGGGGAATCGCGAATCTTTGTTTCAGTATTGTGTTGGTCATCCTCGTTTCGGCGTGCAAATTTTTGTAGTGCGCTTCGGGTGTTTGGTGTCGTGGTCCATCTCAGCATGCTTCAACCATCCACCAATTCTGAGAACGCCATGGTTATCAACAAACGGATGGAAAGATAAAGTTTTTGAATCAAAATATTGCCATTTAACAGAAAACGGTACGCTTCGTATTGAAAGTATCGGAAAATCATATATTCGGCATTTAATTTTTCAGTTAACGTTAAATTTTTTGTTATATTTGGCAATTAACGTATTTATGATGGTAGAACACAATTGAACAGTAGCAAAATTGGTTATAATTTCGTTGGTTTCATTCACTATTGGTGGTTTTATAAGCTGGAGCTGAGTTACATTTAAAAAATCTGGTCTATTGATCCATGTTGTATTACTTAACTATTGTTGTGGATTTATTCCTCGAGTAGCATGATCGGCTGGATTATTTTCAGTAGCTATACAAAATACCATTGACAGAGTTTTGTTGGTTTAATTATTTCCGAAACACGATTCGCTTCAAAAAGATTTAATAATTTTGGAGGTTTGGATAACCATTATAACGTTATGGTGGAATCAGCGGCGTTTTCTAGTGATGTTCTACACGTTCGCCGAACGACTAAACAATTTTTGATTTTTATTCGAATTCTAAAAGTTTTATTTTTATTACAGAAAATTTTATTTTTATTATAAATTTCTAATATTATTTTCTTAATTAATTACTATTATTTTAATTATTTATTTAATTATTTTAATTAAATCCGAAGCAGAACACCTTGAGAGCACAACCAGGACACGCCATTGCTATACCTATATGTCATGTCAGTTGGAAATCTCTCGGTACTGGCCAATCCTCGATGCAGTGAATGTGTAAATTCCATTTGCAAAGATTGAACAACTTCGGGGTCAATAACAAATAGGTCTACCTCATCGTATTAAAATGGGGATAATTTTTATTTGTTTAGGATATCTTAAGCTAACTAGACATATATGCCATGTCATTTGGAAATCTCTAAGTGCTGGCCAATCCTTGATTCAGTGAATGTGTAAATTCCATTTGCAAAGATTGAACAACTTAGGGGTCAATAGCAAATGGGTCTACCTCATCGTATTAAAATGGGGATAATTTTTATTTGTTTAGGATATCTTAAGCTAACTAGACATATATGCCATGTCAGTTGGAAATCTCTGGGTGCTGGCCAATCCTCGATACAGTGAATGTGTAAATTCCATTTGCAAAGATTGAACAACTTGGGGATCAATAGCAAATGGGTCTACCTCATCGTATTAAAATGGGGATAATTTTTATTTGTTGAGGATGTCTTAAGCTAACTAGACATATATGCCATGTCAGTTGGAAATCTCTGGGTACTGGCCAATCCTCGATACAGTGAATGTGTAAATTCCATTTGCAAAGATTGAACAACTTTGGGGTCAATAGCAAATGGGTCTACCTCATCGTATTAAAATGGGGATAATTTTTATTTGTTTATGATATAAGATATATTATATTAAGCTAACTGGACATCAGCGGCGTTTTCTAGTGAAGTTCTGCTCGTTTGCCGAACGACTAAACAGTTTTTGATTTCATTCGAATTCTAAAAGTTTTATTTTTATTACAGAAAATTTTATTTTTAAAATTTTTTTTTTTAAATTATAGTTTTTTAATATTATTTTCTTAATTAATTACTATTATTTTAATTATTTTGGGTGATCAAAATCCGAAGCAGAACACCTTGAGAGCATAACCAGGAAACGCCACTGGGTGGAATCGGAATATGTTAGATGGATTTTGTAACTTGAGTGATTGTAACACAGTATTTAGTAACCGGACTAACAACGTTGCTGCATTATGCTTCAGTTTTGGAGTACTCAATGCTTTGATTGAAGATATACGGATCTTTGCAATTAGACCATATGGGTAGTCCATTATTTATGATTGTTCGTGAATATATTACAGCTGCGTAAGCGTCTAAAGATGTATTTCCGAATCCATGTAGTTCTATGAGTTGATCCGTCGTATATAACCATCTAGGAAACTTTAGTTCAACGAGTTGAGGGCATTGCTCTCTTATTGATAAATATTGTTCCGCAACGTATTGTGGCAATTCTTCATCCCAAATGATTTCGTGTAATCAAAGAGACTGGAACAATATTTCAAACTTACCATAACAGGTGACAACAGCCCCAATGGATCATATATTTTGGCAATCTCTGACAGGAATGATCTCTTTGTAAATTGGCTTGTTGGAGGTAGTGCAATTTTGAAAAGGAAGTAATCCTGAAGAGGGTTGTATTTAATGCCCAATACTGAATCCTTGATTTCCTATGGTGCCATTTCACGACTCTCCACAGGCATGTTTACCAAAAGTTGCGAATGATTGGACGACCATTTGCGAATATTAAACCCTCCTAGTTTTAATAAATTGATAATTCTGCTTTGTCATGATTGTGCAGACACTAAATCACGGCAGGCATCAAATCGTCCATAAAAAAGTAGGTTTTTAGGATCCCACTGGCCTTTGGAAATTTGTCACTGAATTTTCTGTCAAATAGTGTAGTGCCCTCCCCCCCCCCCCCCCCCAACAGCCAAAAACGGCGATGATGCTGTTCCGTAGGTAACGGAAACGATAATGTTCTCACCTGGAATTAGGATTATCTCCCCAAATAATACGATGCTAATCTTGGTCATGGGTTGTTATAGCAATTTGCCGAAAAATTTTCTCAATATCGGTGGAAAATATATATTTATGTTAACGGAAATGAGTTATGGATAGAACACACCAAGCAGCAGTAGCGAGCATCAAATTTAAATATTGGCTTATTCACTTATGTAATGAAACAAAATTATAGTTTGATTATAAATATTAGGATTTCCAATAAAAGAAATCAAATATTTTGTAAATTTAATAGAAAAATTTAATTTTAAAGAAATTTGAAGCTGCATCTGTCGCGGCATCAATAGATTCTATACTTAGCAGCTTCGATTTACTGCTCTTTGATGCTACTCATAACCTCAATAAAATTTAGGCAAGTGCATTTTACTAGTAAAACAAAACAAACTGCTGCGCTGTTGAATGTGCATACCCATTCGCAGCCGTTAGTGTGGATTGTCGTACTACTGGACTCCTTTAAAACTGCATGGTGTGGTAAGTAGAACATCTTGTTATTGGGTTGATCAATGTCGTTTTTTGGTTTAAGTTCGAAATGGTCCAATGCTAGGCATTCTGCCATTGATTAATTATAGGTTTTCCTTAACTCGTCTTTCTGTAATCGGTGCTCTAAGGCATAAAATAATTTAGTTGCTTGCGAACAACTTTCTCCGAGGTTGGGTGGACTATGTTTAAAGGGCAGGCAAACTGTGATTCAGTTATCCTTTATTGTGACAGTTTTATTGAATTGATCAACGATCATCTGTTCCTCTATACTAAATGTTGGGACAGGTGATATTTCTTCGATTTTTCAAAATCTTTCTATTCCCGTTGCAATTTGAGAAATATCATTATTTGGTTCACAGTTTGTCTAATAGGCGGATTCGCTGTTTGTTTTGATGGCTGATTGGTTGTCAATGTTTAGTTGACCTGCGATTATCCAATCAAAACTCGAATTTATCGCTATGGGCCCATTCCGATCAAATTGCACAAACTTCACCTCTTGAAGTGACTTGAAGAATGGTTCACCCTTTGGTTCCACCTTTCCTCTCGAATAGCCGGCTACAGAACTATTATGCGTGTTGATTTTTGTATCGGTTTTAAAACTTGAAACCTTCATTCGATTGGCCAACTCTTCCAAAATAAATGAATGCGTAGAACCTTAATCGAGTAAAGCTCGAGAGCTTACCCAATTGCCATATCTGCCCTGTACCTCGATGGAGGTTTTTGGTAAAATTGAAATCCTTGGCTGAATTGGCAATGTTTGTGGAATTATTGTTGGATTCCTTTGTTTATTTAGCTGGTGTAAGCAAACTGCTAACTTGGACTCAGTTTCGTTAGTATTGGCTTTGGTCTACAACTCGGAACTATCTGGTAAATGAAGGAGAGTGTTATGATGCTTTGAACACCTCCAACTGTGTTTGGAACTCCTGAAGCAGTTAAAACACCTTTTCGATTTGGTAATGAATTCTCGACGTTTTTCGACGGGCATCTCTCTGAATTTCTGATAATCAAACTATCTATGGTCTATGTGGTAAATTGGGCAAGTGGGCAACTGAGCAGAAGCGTGAAACAGTTTTGATGTAGCTTGTCTGTCATGATTATAATTACCTGTGGCCTTTACTTGTTTTGGTACTGTTTATTAATTGAAACATCGGTTCGCTTGCTTAGAAAGGCTAGGAATTGCTGAATTGTAAGATATTCGTCTTGTCTCTTCGTCTTATTTATCACTGGCTAGCAAAATTATCCATGGATCTCGTTCCGATGCCTTTGGACCAAGCGATTTCATGCCACGCACTGTTTCATCAACTACATCATGTAGCTTCATTAAATTATTGGATGAAGCTTTACTAAATTTTGTAAAAGAGAAAAAATCACGAATATACGTGTCGATTATAGGTTTTTTGTTGTAGTTTTTCGTAAGCCGTTTAAACGCTTCAATATAGTTTGCATCGTCAACTCGGAAATTGGACATATTGACGAATGGGCAGCAATGGGAGATAGATTAACATTTTCATGAACCGTTGATGTGAAAATGTCATAGAACGATTGCCACTGTTTAACGTTACCATCAAATATTGGTAAATTAAGGCGTGGTAACTTGAAATCGGACCGAAAGCGTTTCATCTTGGTCTAAGTTTATCACTGGGTTGAAAGGCTTTTCTCTAATTAATTTTTGGATTTTTTCTACTATTGCAAAGTACATTTCATTTATCAAATCGATTTCCGATGCCACATTTTCATCAATTCCAAAAATTCGTTTGTACAACTCGTGGGTCTTCGATAATCTTACTTCTAATTCTTCACTCGATGCATCTTTACTCTTCGTAGTAAGAATCTGGGCATATTTAGTGAATTGCCCCTTAATGATGCCTTTACGTTTATTCAAGGCCTCCATGATGACACAATCCGATAAATTGGTATTAAATGGACAAATATATGCCCGTAACAATGGTTAGTTAATTTGGAATATGCACCGTAATATTAAATAGATGACATTAATTAGAAGGGATTTATACCGAATATAAGAAATGGATACTAAAACAGATTGCCTTGTGTATGTTCTCGAAAATCAAATTGGTTTGATGAGATGACCACGTTTTCCTTCCACGAAAATTATAACCGAGATGGCGTGTGACCTTGATATCCGCCGCGTTACTGTATTGCGCCTTACGTCCTTACTGTAATTGGTGAACCTCGTGTGGATTGCGGACGGTTAACTGACCTTGGTAGTCGCCGCTTCGTTTAACACACTTGGACTGTCCTTGGATTGCGGTAAATTAACTCGATTTGGTAGTTTCCGCTTCGGTTACACACATGCACTTTTCCTTGGATTCGATACCGGTTGGCGGGATCAGGCTCAAAGGACCAATTTTTATGTTGAATTTTGTTAGGAAAAAAAACTACGGTAATTATTTATACCTTATTCGATATAATTTTGCTTATCTTAATACAGTTCAATTTTAGT
This sequence comes from Nephrotoma flavescens, assembly GCA_932526605.1. Lineage (NCBI taxonomy): Eukaryota > Metazoa > Arthropoda > Insecta > Diptera > Tipulidae > Nephrotoma > Nephrotoma flavescens. The sequence continues at coordinate 188,683,859 of OW052222.1, read as the reverse complement.
GCTAAGTGTATCCAAAGGAATCTTGAACAAGAATGAAATACAATGCACGGAAATCTTACAAAATGACATGTCAAAAAACGAATAACGAAAATTGTGATCGGCGCGACATCTATCTTTGAATATTTTTACTAAATGCCGTACATAATTTCCGTTATTCGTTTTCTTGCACTGAACTAAATACAGGGATGCGTCCACTAATTGTTATTTGAACAAACATAAAACGGTGGCACTCTAGATATTCGATAGGTTCATCTTCGTTTGATAAACATTTGTATGACATTATTATGATCCTCCTTAATCCTACGCATTGAAACCCAATATTACCTTCATTTATTTTAAGGATTAATATGTTTTCTAAACCTCAGGTGGGATCAATTTTCTAACCTACTAGCCTACCGACGTGCACCAATAATTTCATATAGTAAAAACCGGGTGATCTACCTAAATAAAACAGACATTAAAAATTACACTTCTTTCCGGAAAATATATTCAAATTGATCTGCTATCCAATAGAAAACTTAGTATGTTGTACACATTTTTTACGAGAACATTTTCGGAGGAGAAACTATTTGATGAGAACCTTACAAAAAAAAAACAAATTACAAGAATTCGTACTTAAAATAAAAATGTACTTAAAACGCAAATAATAAACACACTTAAACCTAAGAAAGTGGTTAAATTATCGGAAGCTTGTAATGATTTAAAAAAATAAAATTTACAGGTTTAGAGATCTCACACACGATCACGTCTCGCTATCTATTTGTACAATAATAGATGGTTGGGTAAATTATTATTATGTATTATGTCTTCAATCATATCAAATATACGTAGCTACATACATATATATGTACATTGTTTTTTAAATATAATTATTGTAAATTGTAATTTTACCATCTTCTTATATTTCACGTTTCTTGTATAAGGTATATACATCTTATTCTTGCTCAACTTATGTACCTATATACCTTTTTTCCATTCTTAAATCAGATTTTTGTTTTTTTTGAATGTTTACTCGTAAAAGAAAATGACAGAAATTAATTTAATTATTTTAACAGCAACAACAACAATGCGACGACAACAAGAAAATTAACCGTAAAACAAAAAGTAAAAATAACGTGCATTCTTAATTAATAAGAGATTCACATTTTCACCGCTATGTTATAGCTGATTAGATAACACAAAGTATGTATATATGAATCTCATAAGTCACATGCATGCGATATTAAAACTCGTCTTTTTATGACATTTCATATGCAATACGGGTTTTGGAATGTGCTGTGTCGACGAGTGTAGGATTATTAACTTGGACTTTTTTTTTAATTAGTATGACATCAAATGTTGCAGTAAATGGGCGAGCATTACCATAAAACAAATGGACAATTAATTCAAAGCATTCTTACGGAATAAAAAGTATTTTCCGAATGATGCATAATTTAGAATGAAAATACTGTTTTATGACGACGAACGAGATAAAAGAATAATTTTACCCGTTAATTAGTAATGGAATCTATAAAATTATGAATTCTAAGTAAAACAAATCTGACTGTGACGGTTATATTTTTTTTATGAAACTATTTTTAGATCATTTACACCGTAAATCATAATTGATTTAGAACAGATGGAGATCCAGTTTGTGTATGTGGAGTGCAATAAAATAAGAAATTCTCGCGGAACAGCTTATACAACAAGTTATAAACGCAGATATAACTAGAAAGTGTATACGTACATCTCATACTGAGTGTTTTCTTAAAAATATTTAGTTAGAAACAGGATAGAATTTGAGATAGGATTGGTAAAACTTGTAGGTAAGCTATATCTCTTACCTTCAACAAAATTTATAGGTGTAAAATAGGTGTAAAATTGTTCTTTAAACGGAAGTTAAAAATAATGTGGAAAATTGTAGAATAATGCACATTATTCTGCAATTTTCTACATTTTGTAACGTGTACGTTGATGAAACGGCAGGCAACCAATATAATTTGTTCGACCTAGCACATGAACTATGAACTTTTTGATAGGTTCAAATTTTGTGCTAATCGATTCCTCCGTTATTAAATGTCAAATTTTATTGTCATAGAATTTTTAATCCATACCCTATGGGCGATAACAAGATATTATAGAGTGCTCCTTTTTATGTGTGTGTAAATCCCACTTTACCCTCCCCCTATATATGGATATACGATTCTAAAAATGTCAGCTTATTTGTAAACTTCGAACGTTAATGTAAATAATATTAAAAGGATTTCAAAGTATATTCACAATTCCTACGTCTTGGGTTCCCAACCGCCTCTTTATGTAAAGGACAGTCCTTCTTTTTAAAATTTGTCCTTTCCACTTTTCGTATGACAAAATGTCATTTATTTTGTTAAAATGTCCTTTATTACATTATCTCGTACCAAAATAAAAACCAATTTTCATTTACGTTAACCGAGTAAAAATACTAATAAAATAGCAAAATGGTCTGTACCATAAACAAATCAAAACAAACGTTTAAAAATAACTGCAATTGTACTCTATATTGCTATCGCATTTTGCATCTATATTTATTTCGGTATATCTATTCGACATTTATCAGGTTTTTACATTTCCCACTCATCATAGAACGAACCACTATATATACGTGGTGAAAAATTCGTGAAATCAAAAATTTTTGGAAGTCATGTTTTAATTTTCTGATTTTTATGTTTTGAACATGTACATTTGGGAAAAAATATTGTAGAACTCGATTTTTTGTGATGCATTTATATAAATATAAAAAAAAATAATTATACCGAAAAATATAAAATAGGGCTCATTTTAAATGTATGATAAGGATTAAGAAAATGTTACAAAAATAGTATCATCTTTAAGTTTTTCATTTTCAAAAGGGCCACCAAACTGGTTTTTCTCAATTTTCTGAAAACCCTATTATTTTTTGTTCGCCATTTAATTTCATAAAACATACTTAAAAAAATTGGGTGATATTTTCTGTTTTCATGCAAAACGATCACCAACTCTTTATATATAGATAAATTTAAACAACAAAATTTAAAAAAAAATTTATTAAAAATTAATTTAGTAATTAATTACATTTTAAATCTAATATAGTCTTGACTATTTGAATATTTTTTAAAATTAATGTAACCTGCTCCTGAAGGAAATCCTGGTGGAAATCGTGAGTTCGTTTTACAGTTTTCAATTTTTCGAACCTTCAATGTCAAAACATGTCAAAACAAATTTCATTCAATGTCAAAACAAAACTCAAAAACCATATCAGTCTTTAAAGTTTTAGCCCATTTGAATAATTCTGCTGCATTCGTAATGATGCCGGAAAATTCGTCAGTGAGACTGGCTCTGGACGCCATTCTCTTGATAGCACCTCCTACTTCATCGCATGGTCTCTTTTCATGTGCTGTGGCATAAAATGCCATTCACAATCGACGAAATCCTCTCTTTGTATCTCATTATATTAATAAAATTATTTTTATTTTTATAATGTGTTTCAGCACCATCAGTAATATAATAAATTTTGGGTTAAATTCGTCATTTTAGTTTTCAAGAACTGGATCATTTTTTTGATGAACAGATGAACTTCCGCACTGATATGACTAAGACAATCCGATATGAATGAAGCTGTAGTGCTGCAATTTCCCATCTACATTTATGTAAATTACAAATGGATGAATAGTCGCTTGCTTATTATTCCAATGAAAACTCTGCGCTGCATTCTGCATTACAAATGACTAATTTTCTGCAAAGTTACATAAAACAAGTGCTTCTGTAAGCTCCAGAGTAAGTTTTTTATTTTTTACAAAGCTAGATTATTGAAGTGAAATGAAGTAATGAGGAATCAGATTTTCCAGCTTCTTTATGAAGTAATTTCCATATTGCATCTGTCAGTTGAAAACCACTGACTGAATGATAAATCAGCATCCTCGTAGTCCTTTTCCAGAAAAGCGTTTTTCAAATATTCTCGAAATAAACTTAATCCTGGACAATTCTTGCATCTTAGAAGATAACATGTCGGCTTAGGATCTGGACATAAAATAGATGAAATGCAATCTTGGTATTTTGATATCTTTCCATTTGTAATAGTTTCTATTTGGGTTCCATAAATAATCAATTTTACATTTTGATGTACTATACAAACACATACTGTATCCGTCCCTCTGCTTCCTGATTGCACACAGTTTTTAGGACGAAGCAAGCAAAATTTAGAAAATTCGTTTTTTTTTTACTCGTCGTTCTGATGGAGAAACTTGTTGCCCTCGTAGCATTCTTTTAATATACTCACCATTAGATGTTTCTGAACTTTAACTTTTTCAATAGTTAAGCAATCGTTTTTTCCACGCTTATCCGACTGACTTTATCATCGTTATAATAATCTATCACTGATTGCTTTAGTTCATCGCTTATTCGTTTCCCAGTTTTACAGTTTTAGTTACAGGAAGACAAAGTGGGCTGTTCGTTTTCTGAATATATTTAGCTTTATGCACCAAGTATTGTGTTGTGTTAAACTCCTGTTGAATTTTTTGCATGGTTAGTGACTTCGGCAGTGTAATCAGCAGCTGTATCTTATCACAATTTTTCTACAATTATTTGAATTTACTTTTCAGTTGATTCATGAATTCGTCATATAAATTAGCCTTCATTGCGTTGTCCATTGATCGATTCACAAGGGACCCGATTCCAGAAATCAAAGATGTACTATTGCAGTACTATTGCATCTAAATTAGTTAATTTTTGTTGTTGATGCTGTTGCCTAGCTCCTAGTTTACTGGTATATATGGGAAAAATTCCAATATCTGGTAAAATCTCATTGATTTTTTGAACAACGCTTGCTTGTTGTATTTGGCGTTCTTCACTATCACTCCTAATGGAATTTATTTCATATTCTACTGCAATTGATGACGGTTTCGGCGTAACTGCGAAACTTGATGGTGAAGAGGGTGTTGTATCTGTTTCAATTTTTCGATGTTTAAAAGAAATGTTCACATAACAAGTTGTACGAATGAATAAATTTTCATTTCTCTCAATCGACGGCGGCAGAAAATCCATAATATGTTTATACACTTTTCGTAAATTTTTAGAACACTTCGAGCCAACAAACGGCCTACGACTCTTTTTAATTTCACTCAATATTTAATTTAAGTAATACAACTGCACTATATGATAAACTTTCGCAGTTATGCTTTTAACGGCCTTACTTTATGCCTACTCAGACAGTTCGAGGACGTACGGCCATAGGATCGATTTAAGACCATCTGCACATATCTGTACCTCCCGTTCCAAACGCCAAAGCTTTAACCACTATGCCATTTAGTCGGTTTTTTGATTTTTTTTTTATATGTGATTGTCATTCAATCAAATCGTAACTAATAAAATTTTGTTTGTGTTTTATTTGTGGCTTGTGTGGATCAGTTTTAAAATATAAAATTGATAACTTTTGTATAAATAAAATTATTTTGCGGGGGTAAAGTGTCAGCAAATCATTACAACCACCAAAAAAAGTAAATCCTCAAAACAGAGAAAAACGTATTATAATGCAAATTGGGAAGAAAACAACAAATGGTTAACCAAAGGACTCAACAACTTGGAAGCTAAATGTAAGCTATGTTTAAGTATCTTTTCTGTCGAATACAGTGGCTATTTCGCAAATAAAAAACACGGTGAACCGATCGCAAACAAAAATAAAATACAATTTAATTTGAATTATAGATGGAAGATCTGTAAGAATCGCAACAATCAGTTTCGAACTTAATGAGATTATTGATTTGAAAAAATCAGTCATCTCATCAGGCCGCGGTGACTGACGTTGATATTTTTACATAGGAATATTGTCTATATATAGAACAATACCATGTAGTTGTACTACTAGCGAATTACTGCATAGCGTACGAAATCGTTAAGCGTACAAAACCATTACAATAAAACAACGTAAAATATAAAAAAAAAAATAATAAAAAAAAAAAAAAATGTCCAGCAGCACCGGGACCACTTCTCATTCATTATCAATTTTTTTTGGTTAAATGTGGATCGGATATAGAAATGAAAGTAATTTTAGTAGTAAAATCAAATCTAGTTTCGAGATATTTTACCGACTTTTTGTAAAAATTGTTAAAGTCGTTTTGAAGCGAAATTCGGTCGGTGCTAGTTAGATCTTTCAATTTTTTGTTTGCCTCATCGCCGTAAAATTTATTGTCCAACCAATTATTTATATCATCCCGCAATTTGTTCATTGTGTTAAACAAGTTCAAAGAAGTGGTTTGGTTACTCTCTAAATTTTTGGTGGCCATATCGAAAACTGGCAAAATATGTTTGGTATACATTAGATAAATCTCTATTTTGGGTGGTACGTTGTTTGCTTGAACATCTATTTTCAAAAGTTTTTTTCTTTCTTGTAGGCAGTCGTTTATAATTTAAAAATATTGCTGCAGAAGGCAGTATAGTTTAGCAAAATGCGTTCGATACAGAGATTTAATGAGAGCTAAGGAGTCTCGACATGCTTAATTAATTCTTTCCAATGACTTGCTACAAAATCATGGAAACCCTTTAAAGTTTTCCGTCTTTTGGTCGAATTTGAAAAATGGGAATAAATTTTAATTATATATCAACATGTAAGGAATCTAAAGCATCTTTTACACAGTTGCGAACATGTATGTGTGTGTGTGTGTGACAATTGGCTTTCTGAATGTTTTGCGATTATATATTCTGCCAGTTTAATTATAGCTCATCGTTACATTTTTCTACCGTTTTAAACCAATATAGGAAAGAATTTTGTACACACAACACATTTGACTATTTGCCTACGGCAAATAGTGTAAAAAGTGTCAAAAACTTAAGTAAAAGTAAGTGCTTTTATTAATTTGCAATTAACGAGCTAACACTATTTGTTTATTTGTTTATTTATTTATTTACATTTTACAATTTCGAGTAGAGTTCAACTACATTTTGAGCTTATTAACTCATTTATAACGTGGTGTGAACTCTATTAAAGTTTCCGAAATAATGGCTTAACTGTCAAACCCCAACCAAATGTGTCAAATTAATGCACATATTACTTACATACAACTTTTAGATGAAATTACAACTTTTAGATGAAATTTTATTATTACATATACAGCCTATGCTACCGAGAAAACAAATTTATTTATTAGTATTGACATTTAAATGCCCCTAAATGTATGCAACCATTTGTTTCTTTAATAAGTTTGAGTACCGTAATTTCGCATGATTTGCTTACTAAACTTTACTTATATTGTTTATATGTGTAAAATTAATTAATAAATGTATTATTTTTCATTATTGCTGATCTAAGTATTGTATATTAAAATAAATTAATAACCACTTATCTTGGACACACTTTTGATGTGTAAACATCTTTGCTCGCGCCTACCAAATTTTTTTGTATTAGAGTAAACTTGAAAATGAAACGAACGGAAATGACGACCTACTTCGTTTGAAAAAAAGCAGCAAACTCAATAAAACAATTTTATACTATACATGGCTTGCTTGTATGTATATGTATAATAGTATAGGGAAAACAAAAAATAATTTTAAAAAATGAAATAGACACCATCAACATTTCCATCGATCAGAAAAATCAAAAAAAAAAAATTACGATATGAAATACGAATTAATACGATTACGAAATTACATACTCTTACGCTTAAAAACACAGTCTACACTTGTGTATGTTGCTTTATCACGAGTAGCGAGTCTAGGAGCTGTTCATCACGTCGGCTATCAATGATTATGTCTTCTTAGACAAGAACTTCCACTTGTCATCCTTACTTTCTCAAAACCAATATTGACGTAGCAGATGGACTGGTGAATGGAACTATGGGCTGTCTGTGGTATATCGAATGCAGCCATCCTGACCAGAAAACGAGAACGATGAAAACGTCAACAGTAAAAACTGTCAAACGACTCTGGATGGATTTCGGTACAAATTCACAAGGCAAGAAGGTCAGGCGGCTTAAACCTGGATGGGCGAAGAAAACAAATATCGACCGTTGTTTGTTGCCCATTTCTAGAAAAAGCTCAACTGTTAATCGAAACAACAATCTGACAATTTTGATGTTAAGCGTAATCATTTTCCAGTCGTATCTGCATGTGCCACCACAATTCATGCATCACAGGGTGGTACCTATAACGAGATAGTCAGTATATACTCTTACGATAAAAGACACAGTCCACAACTTGTGCAATTGCTTTATTACGAGTAACGAGTCTCGAAGGACTGTTCATCACGCCGGCTATCGATGATCATTGCTTCTATCATGGACGTAAAAATGGGACCTCAATGGGTCTTCTTCAAAATGAGCTATCGCGCCTCACTACAAATCCGCTAACTATAGATCAGGTTGTAATGGCGAATTTTGTACGAGATAATAATGACGTCTGGTTTTTAACATTGAACTGCCAGAGTCTCAGGTCACGTCACCTCGACCTAAGTGATACAATCACGCAGTGATGCTCAATTTTCCTGCTTCCCGAGATCTGGATACGCAATGACGAGCATGTTAATATTATTAATTTTGAATGATGCGTTCAGTTCAAGAGAAATGGTCAGTGGGCTGCCTGTGTAACAATATATAAAAATACAAGTTGAACTTATACAGTCAACTCGCATAAGGAAATCATCGTTGGACTAACAAATGATATGACGGTAACAACACAACCCATTGATAATACATACACGGCTGAACTTCAGCTTCTTAATGGGAATAAGATGCTTTTTGTAGTTGTATTCACCTCACCAAAAAAATCTGTCGAAGACATAATGAAGTTCATACATTTCGTCCTTGCTCCATATTCTAAAAGAATTAAAAAATTATCCAAGGAGACTATTATCTTTTGCCGATGATTATGAGCGGGGATTTCAATATTGCTGTTCCTCAAGCTGAACCACTTATAAACTTCCTGTGAAACGAATTCGATTTGCACATGAACTCAGATCGAAATATATCTACTACGAGATATGGGACGACCATTGTGCAGTTTTTCAATGAAAATTAGAAAAATTAGAGTCGACAGTTTATGTATCTTAATTTAGCTACCATAACCCAATTGCGTCGATTATACCGAAAGAGTAATAGACCAATTTAACGATAATAAACAAATGAAAAATTATGGTTAGTAAAATTACATTCCTTCTTCCTTCAAAGTAAACTGTACGTGTACGGACGCACTATACACACGCCATGTTTACACATCTCCTTGAGAGTACTAATGGACTCACTCTTTTTTTTATTTCGTGATTTGCCATCTAACGATAGTAAATTTTCCAAATTTTATATTTTCTACGTTATTTTAAGACTAATCTTGATACTTATGTATTAATCCCTCGATTTTATGTTTCTTAACACCTTGATCCTAAATTGTTAGAAGTCGTTGTTAGAAGTAACGCAACGTAAATCCAAGTTCTTACGTAGACTACATAGCGGTTTTGAGCGTCCATGACGTCGAAAATGCACAGATTACGTCAACAATCAAGGAAATAACATTATTAATTCAACTTTCTCATTATTTTTTCTTTATTTTACGTTTTGCGGTCTGATAAAATAGTTGTTTAGCTATTAGGTTATCATGTAACTATCACCTAAACTATGTGAAGTTATAATAAAGTAAGTTGCGCACTATTAAAATACATGAAAATTACATTAATAATTACTTAAAACTATTTCAACAAGTTTTATATATTTAAAATCTCTCATTAACTAGAAACATTTACATAAAAATTGGAGTAGCGCGCCATCTCTTATCAAATAAACTATTTAAAGCGATGGGAGAGATTTCTCGACCATGACAGTGTGCAATTTTGAAATTTTCTTTTAATTTTTTTTACATCAGTCAACTGGGACTTACAATTTCCAATTACGGTGTTTGCGAAATATTGCAAATGGATGTTTAAATATCGTGCATATCGTGATAAAAATGTATACAATCTGAGAATAAACATATGAAGTGTAAATGTGACGAAGCATATTCATGTATTAAAATTTCATCACGACTCTAGGCACGAATCCTCCAAGCTATCCTCAGTGAGACAATATCCCCATCGCGCACGATTACTAATGTAACACACTTAAAATGCCACCACAATTAAAAACCAATCACAGCTTCGAGCGGTGATGATAATGAATTCATATATATTTTGCAGTTGGTTCGAATGGACTAGCGTCCATTTCCATCATCCAATTTAACATCATCCCTAATGAACCTGGTTAGGTTAACATTTAATTAGCTCACCATATTTTAGGAAGAAACACACCAGTTGTCATAGAATAAATTTGACAAAAGTTAGTTTTTTCTGTGAATCTTTTGAATTGAACTGTAGTTTACTTAAAAACTTAAAAACTACTTAAAAGTAGTTTATTTCAATAAACAAAATATTTATAGTAAAATTCAACACCATATCTTTTTTTAGTTTGCTCAAATTTTAGAAGATGTCAGCAAAATATATATATGGTTCGAATTTTTATAGAGATGACACTGTTCTTAATTATGGTTTTCAAACAAACATTAACTTTTTTTGTCATGCGGCTTGGATAGAAAAAAAATGTATTTATACTGTTTATGCCTGACACAGATTTGCTTGTCTAAGTTTTCGACTAGCTAATTTACTCCAGTTATTTGTAGATCCCAGAATGAGCATTTTATTTGATGTGTAAATATGAAATCAGCATATACCGATAAATGGTGCCACCTATCAATGTACCTTTCGACAAACCACGCCAAAGGCGCCATTGTTTTCTTTTGACATCTGTCAACAACGTCCAATTCATAACCATACAAGTTTCATTTCAAAAAAGCCGAATTTTCTGCCTTCATATTACGATTTGCAGACATCATTCAGTTTTTGTTTTGATTTGAAGAAAACTGCTACAGAGCATGCTCTTGATAAATCACAATGCTATGAGTGGTTTAATAAACTCAAAAGAGATGATTTTGCCTTGAGAGACGAAGAGCGTGGAAACACAAAAAAAGTTTGAAGATGGTGAATTGCAAGCATTGCTGGATAAGGATGACGTTCAAACACAAAAACACCTCGCGTATCAATTAAATGTGTCACGAGAAGCCGTCTCCATACGTTTAAAAGCCATGGGAAAGGTACAAAAGCTGTTAAAATGTGTTCCACATAAACTGAATGAAGGGCAACAGGAAAATAGAAAAACGACTTGCGAAATGTACAGATACAAAAGAAACTATTTTAAAAATCGAAAGTGCAAAATTTCTTGGGTTGATCCAGATCCAAGACAACCATCGACATCGACTGCAAGGTAAAATCGCTTCGGACGGAAGACAATGCTCTGTATTTGGTGCGATCAGAATAGTGTGATTTCTGTAAATACTGAACGCATTCAATAGCGTAAATAACTTTAAGTACTTCGTAATTGTATTGTAAAACAATCATATACTTATACCAAGTGCTATATATAGCTACATATTGGGTTTAAAGTGTATAATCTACTCTAACCTGATGTACTGTTTGCGGCGGGAAGTCAATATAACAACGGAAGTTATATATACATAATCAATTATTTTCTAACTGGATTATAGTGAATCCGTCACTTCGTATACTATTACATTGTTTGATTCACTTAATTGTATTCTTCTGTACTCTTTATATTATTCGAGCTGTATATGCTAATTAATATGTATAAAGGTTTCTAGTCCACCTGTGTGCTATGTACACGATTCTAATTGTATTGCCAAAAATAGAAGTTTGTCGAATCGTACACGAAAAGTCAAAATACTGTTCATTGTTAAATAAAAAATTTAAAATATTTATGAACCACGGACGTTACCGCAAGAAGCACGTAGAGAGAATTTTTGGACATATCACTTTAATTAAACTTTATAGAAATTACACAATTAATCTTCATAAACTTGTGTGTGTGGCATGTGAACCATTTCTATTCAATATAAATTAGATTTGCACTCGCAAACAATACGCATGTGTAGTCATGTATATGTATAAATCGTGAACTAAAAGCACTCAGGTTATATTGGAAATGTTAACATCGAATAAATGTACCTGCATACACATTATGAGTATATGTATATAGGTCAAGTTAAGAACACCAATTTAAGAAATAAATTAAGACGCGCTGCAAGCGATGCATTGCGGCGTGTTTACATTCCATTACATAAATAATATTTAATTATAAAATTTCTCTGTCGAAAGTAAATTATATTGGTATTTCTCTTGTACGCGCGCGTATATTTAAAGAAAGCCGTGTTAAGTGTACGCACATATGAATGACGTTTCTTCACATGTCAAGAAAATAAATAGGTAAAAATTCATTAATTATAATTAAATTATAATACGTGCACATACGAGTATATATGTACGTACATGTTCCCGCTTTACTTAAGGAACATTATGTTAATTCGAAAATGTAATAAACAGACTTGTTGAACAATTTGTTAAAAAAATGATTTATATTTAAGTATACAAGAACCATATAATGATATATTAATTATGATGTTCATGTTCTGTAAATTGTATTAATTAATTTAATGGTAAATAAGAAAATATTTGTATCAAAATGTATTTTGTTTTAAAATGTTGCAAAACAAAAGCTGTATTGTTCTTCAAGAATCTCTGGTGCCATTTTTAGTTTTATATCCGCATTCTTCTTTTAATTACACTGCACGTAGAAATGTAAATGTGCTTTTATGCATTAAAAGTTAATGCGTTGATTCTTGCCGTTGTTGTAAATGTAAAGGAAATGGAAATCTGCAATGCAACGATTTACAAAATAACCAACACTAATTTTCAATTAATTTTAATGGTAATTTATTACTTTGATATTCTTAATGAGCAATAAATTTAAAATAAACTAAAATATTCACCATCGTATCTGATTTTGGCTAGACAGGCACGGTGTCGTAGAAATGCGGTCAGTTTCTTGTTTATTGTTTAATTATAGAGTGTTACAGCCATAATATAGTTCTATTTTACCTTTCTCGTTAATACTTCACAGTTTAACTCTACTTCGTACACACGTGCATAGAATGGTGCTGATTGGGCGTTTACGTGTTATCTATTAATGTTCACGTGATCGTGTGGACAATTTGTTAACAACGTCGACTACTGTAATCCACGTCTGTAGTGATTGTATGATATACATATTTTGTTTCTAGAGATTTTGCTTAATGGAAGTTATTATTACTATAAATCATATTTTTAAGTAATTCTCATGCCGATTTTTTCAACAGAACTTTCGAAACTACTGACTAAACTAAACAACCCTTAGTTTGTTCTAGTGATTTGATAGTAGTCACTGTTCACGTACTGCAAATATGGTTCTAGCTTACATTATCAAATTTATATTCTGATTAATGGTTGATAAGTTTATTAAATCCTTGCCAGGCCCCAGAGCAGTTGGGAGGTGTACACTGCTGCTGGATGAATCATACTGGCATACCGGGGAGGATGATCTCGCTTTTTTTCCATTTTCAAATTTTCTTTTTTATGCTTTACAACCTGTCACCCATAGTTGTACTAACTCAACCAACGGTTGCCTGACGTCGATGGTGATGATGTTATCTAATTATCTCTCTCTGCTATGCGACCCTCTACTGTGCATATTATTTCATCCTATCAATTCACCACTATCGATAATAAATATTTAGGCAAATGATAAACTTCAAATTAAATTTGAGAATTAGAATAAAACTAACTTTAAATTAGTTTAGTGAGTAATTTAGTCGAAAACACTGTTATCAAGCACACAGTATTAGAGTTTTAATACCGTGTGCCTGACCTTCATTATTTTGTCTAAATTTCCGTCTAATGCTGAATACATACTTGCGGATACAACGATTGTAATAATCATCCCCATCGAATAATTTAGGCACGTCAATTAGATAGTAGTTCATCATCGGTTAATATACAAATTCAACCAACTCCATCGTCGTCATTCATCGAATACAATATGCCTGAACGGATTTTTTTACTGATCAGATGGCCATTAAACCGATCACGGCAAGCATATTCGGCAAATCATTAGTTGTGTCCGGTAAAGATGGTACCCAAATGTTACGAAGTGATCTCAATTCAATGAAGAGGACGTCAACTGGATTCATCATCACACGGTAACGATAGTGATGAGGGACTTGATATGAAGTAACAAATAAAAACAATTTTTAAAAAATTAAAACTTTTTATTAAATTTTAAGATGATAAAAATTTGTTGGTTTTACTCGATGAGTTGTAAATAAAGTAGCACAAAAAGTCTTGGTCTACGCAATGGCGGTTCTGGTTATACATATATATTCGGTGCTTAAACCACCTACTAGACAAGCGCACATATCACTCAAAATACACCATGTCACTCGAAATACACCATACAATTGTTAATTTAAGCACATCATATTTACGAACATTATCCAAATAATGTTCTTCAAATTTCACTTCGGGATATTTAACGGTCACGACAGCAGTGAAAAAAACATAATCAGACATTCGCATAATATTGGCTATCTACACCGCAATCACTTTCGTGCGATTGACTTAATTGAAACGTGAATTCTGCGACTGGCTAAGCCTCTTCCGTCAACAATTTATACTTTGGACCACGCTATTAATATTTTCGTGCTCAATACCCGAGTATTCACCTTCTATGTTCTTACGAATTGTGTTGTGACTTCATCCACATCGTCGTATAGTTTTTTAACCCTTTTTCTATCTCAAGACTGTGACCGACGTTTAGGGCCGACTTGATTTTGGTTCACTGAATCAATTGAGATTCCCATTTTGCCATCGGCTTGCTACAATTAAACAAAATATATTAATGAAATTTTGATTATGTATCACTGTTGCTACTACATACCCGAACTGGTCATTAAGCAGTGTGAATTCTTCTGCTCTAAATTTTATCGACTTCGGTCAATAAAATTTACAACAGAAGAATTGAAGACAGGCAAACAAACAAAATTCTCCACTCCAAAAATTGAAACGTCAAACTAATAAAAAAAATTTACGAATACTGAGAAATATTTATATGGCGTGTTCACCGTCCAAGCGAAAATTAAAAATGAAAAATTTGACAACCAAAATGATGTACGAAATAGACTAATATTTTGAGCAAAGACTAACTTCAACTCAAAAAACTGCAGAATTGTGCCGCAATCGGGTCCGCAGGTATGTATGCTGCATAACTTATTTGATTCTTAGTTCATACCAATTGCTCAAGCTGTGTTCACAAGTCGGATGGAAATCCCAAAATCCCACATCCGAGATTATTTTAATTTTTGTTATGTTTTTTGCTCTATATATTTGGTTTATTTTTTGTGACCTAGCTGTCAAAATATAAATTTATTTTTAATTACGCTTATCTTAATTACCGTTGGATACTCCGTGGTGTATTCCTTTTTTTTTTTTTCTTTTTTTTTTTTTTTTTTTATTTAAATTATTACAACTGAATACAATTCATCTAGTAATTTTTCTTTCTTAATTTAATCACTTGTGAATGAGAAGACGCCCATTGGCCGGCTCCATTTATAGGTTATTTACTGAAGTAGTCTTTGCTTTGGTGTCCTTAATCCATTAAATCAATTGGTTTCGTTCTCTGCAATCGTCTTACTGGGTCCGGTGTGGGAGGTGTCCAACATACCACGAAGCTCTTCATTTACGTGTTGATAAATACGTTGTCCATGTATTACTGCAATTTTTTTTTATTTCTTCTTGGACCGTCGGGATATTTAGATCCCGATGAAGGTCATCATTCCTAATGTACCACGGAGCGTTAACTATACCACGTAGCACTTTGTTTTGAAAAGTTTGTATTATTTTAGTGTTGGTTTTCTTTGTACAGCCCCAGAGCTGTATTCCGTAAGTCCATACAGGCTTTAGCACCTGTTGATATAGTAGCAATTTATTTTCGGTTGACAATTCCGAGTTTTTCCCGAGCAGCCAATACATTTTTCGATATTTCATATTAAGTTCTTCTTTTTTCTTTTTAACGTGCTCTTTCCATCTGAGCCTGGTATCTAAGGTCATCAGTAGATATTTAGCCTTATTTGCATACGGAATCTGCTGACCGTTAATGATTACAGGTTTGTAACTGAATTTTAGATTAGTAAAATTCACATGCGTGGATTTTGATTCATTGAGCCCGATTCGCCACTTTTTTGTCCATTTTATGATTTTGTCACATGCTTCTTGAAGTTTCGTTGTCGATTCCTCGATAGTGTCTCCTACTGAGAGAACTGCAGTGTCATCAGCAAATGTTGCAACGGTAACATCGTTTAAATGAGGTAAATCTCTGGTGTAGAGTAAGTAAAGAATTGGTCCCAAAACACTACCCTGTGGGACTCCTGCCGAGATCTTTTTTAGCTCGGAGTATTCATCTTCATATTTCACCCGAAAGTGGCGATTCTCTATGTATGATTTTAAAATCATGTAATATTGTTTTGGTAAATCTCTATGTAGTTTAAAGAGTAAACCTCTGTGCCATACCTTATCGAAGGCCTGTGCCACATCTAAGAAGATACCAGAGCAAACCTTTTCCTTTCTAATGTATTCTCAATGACATCTGTAAGCCTGTGAACCTGCTCAATAGTGGAGTGTTTCTCCCTGAAACCAAACTGATATTCTGGGATAAGGTTTCGTTGTTCTATGGTTTTTATCAATCTTTTGAGCAACAGCCTCTCAAACAATGTCGCTAGTGTTGGTAGAAGTGAAATTGGCCGATAAGATTTTCTATCATTCGGTGGCTTGCCCGGTTTCGGAATCATTATTACTTCTGCTACTTTCCACTGCATTGGCACATGTTTTTTCCTGATGATCGCATTGATTATGTGCAGTAATTTACGGGTCCCTTTTTCAGGCAGCTCCTTTATTATTTGTCCTGTTATCAGATCGTAACCAGGAGCTTTCTTTGTTTTTATGTTCTTAATTTCTGCTTTTAGTTCTTTCAATGTTACAGGCCTGATATCTTCGAAATCAGATATTCTGGGCGTATCAGCAGTGTTTTCGTAACTGGTCTGCCGACCTAGAGGTTGAAATGTTTCTTCAAGATGTTCAGCAAACAGGTCAGCTTTATCTTTCGCACTTCTAGCCCAGTTCCCATCGTTTGTTTTGATTGGGGGGATCTGCGTTTTTGGTCGTTTTAACCCTTTTGTTGCTTTCCAGAGGGAATAGTCGGTATCTTTAGTTGGGGCTAGAGAACAGAGATATTTTCCAATTGTTTCATTTTTCACTGCTTTTATGAGTACCTTAAGTTTGATGCACAAGTTGTTTAAGGTGGTTTTATCTTGCGGCGCACGTGTATTCTGCCATTTCTTTCGGGCTTTTCGTTTTTCCTGCACTAATTCTCTTACTTCTATTGGGTAAATAACGGCGTTTTCTTTCCTGGATGATAATTTGGGGGTGCATTCCCAAGCCGACCATTGTATGACATCAAGGAGCCGGTCTAGTTCCTCTTCTATTTCATATTCACTTTTGATTGGCACTTGAAGTTCTATTTTTTCCTCCACTAACTGCTTAAACAATTCCCAATTTGTTTTGTTGTTTGTTAGTTGTGGTGAATTTGTTTTTTCTATTACATTTTCACTAACCGTCATAATAACAGGAGAATGATCAGATATTAGACTTTCATCATTTTCTAAGAAGATGTAGCGTTCCGATATGCCTTTAGTGATGTAGAAATCTATTAGATCTGGGATTTTGTTAGGATCTGTTGGCCAGTACGTCGGTTTCCCTCCTGAGTAAAATTCACAGTTTGAGTATTGGCCAGCTGCAAGTAATTCCTTGCCTTTTGGAGAGGTTAATCTTGAACCCCAGAAGGTATTTTTTGCATTAAAATCACCTCCGACAATGAAGTTACTTCCCAATTTCTGGAACAGATTAATGTAGTCTTCTTTTTTTAGGTTATACCGTGGGGGGCAATATATTGCAGATATATTACAGGTGTTGTGATGACCAAATTTAACCGTCACGGTGGTTACTTGCATGGATTCTTTTTCTATTTTTAATTCTTCATGATGTTTGATATTATCCCTAATAAATATAGCTGCCCCTCCTCTTGCTCGTTCTGCAGGGTGTGTGGTATGGTAACAAGTATATCTCCGGATTGATACATAGGAGCTGCTGGTAAAATGTGTTTCTGATATTAAGCATATATCAATTTTCTCTGTATTTAGAAATAGTTCTAATTCTTCTAGGTGTTGTGTTAATCCGTTTGCATTCCATATAGCTATTCTTAATGAGTAGTTTTGATGTCTGGTTTCTGTTCCGCAATTATGAGTTGAACTAGGTATTGCAGACATTATTTATTTTTAACTATTTTGGAACTTGGTATTTCCAGCAGGTTAAGTCGATTCAGAATTAACTTATTTAGTTTATTCTGTTCCTCAAGGCTATTTAGAATTGCTTGGACAGTGTTTTTGAAATTTTCGGTACCGTTTGCCTCATTTTCTTTCGAATTTGAAGCGGCCTGTGCATATGTATAATTCTCCCTATACGCATAGATGATTCGTTTCTTGCTCGATTCTTATTTGGATGACTTAGAGGGGGTTTGCGTGCCTGATCCCTCATTTTTTGTAGCTACTTGGCAACCTCACATCCTCGGTAGCTGGCTGGATGCTGCCCATTACAATTTATACATTTTGCTGGTTCTTCTTTTGATAATATGCAAGTTTGTGTTGGGTGCTTTTCAGCACATTTCACACATCTTGGATCGCGCGCGCAATATCGTTGCGTATGGTTAAAGCCTTGGCATTTTTTACATTGTACTATTCTTGTACTGCCTCTTTTAACAGCTTCGATCTTTACTCGCATGTTGAGTATGCCAGTTATGTTGTAAATGTTTTCTATTTTCTCGGATTTATCAAACGTTAGCATGAACAGGGGAAGCCCTCTTTTTGAAACGGCTTCTAGTCGGTTCTCTCCGCTACGTCTCTCTTTTTTAATAATGTTTACGGCATCAAGGATTTTAAATCCTTTATTTTCTAGATCCTCCATTATTGAATTAGTTTCACAGGTTGGATGTAGCCCTCTTGCCATGACCTTGATGGGACGCTCGTTTTTATTTTCGTACGTGTACCACTGATATTTTTGCGTATTCAGCTTCATTGACAAGTTTCTGTATGCGTTTGGATTTGAAGTGTTAATCTTCCATACATTATTGTTCAGAGCAGTAATTTTATACTCTTGTTCCGTAACAGTACTCATTACACTTTGGATTTCTGAGTAGTTCGTTACTCCTACTATGAAAATCGGTGGTGGGGCTTTTACCTTTGTCTGTGCTTCATTTTGTTGAGCTGGTTGCCGTTCGTATGATTTTTCTACCTCATCGACATTTATTGGTGAAAGTGATTTCTCTTTTGGTTTAGCTGGTTGTTGGTATAGAGCTATTTGTTTCTTGATGATTAACTGTTTTCTAGAAACCTCTTTTGAAGTTGATGGTAAAGTTTCTGCCATTTCTGGTGAGTGTTGAGCTTTCCTTTTCTTACTTGGTCTTTTACTTCGTTTCAACACCCAAACGGTGTATTCCTGGTAAATGTAATTTACCGGTATCTTATCCAAATACTCGAATAAATATATTATTTTTATTTTACAATCACAATTTATTCAAGTAATGCAAATTTTAATGTCACAAAATATAGATTTCGTTGTTGATGATCTCCTATCGAAATCTCGCTTCTCATTTACCCTTTTCTTCGTGTAATTTTAACTGGAAAGTTGGTGGATCATTGTGTCGGCATCTACATTTAATATTACATACTTAATTCTAGTAGCTCTAATTTCTACACAAGTATATAGTAGTGGCATCTATGAATCGCTAGTTAAACAAAATAACTTACTATAATTTTAATGCATTTACAAACAATCGATTTCACTACTATGACTTGTATTTGACATTCGTGTAATGGTATGTATAGGTAATTGTGTGTGTACATTGTTTTGATTATAATGGACAGTTTGTTACATACAATATTTTATATACATAACTGCTTAAATAATAATAATTTTTTATGTTTCAGATTATTGATTATATGTGTTTTTTGAACTGTGTTCAACGTTAACAACAGTGATTACCGTCTTTTTGTGTTTAATAAAATTTTCTGGCATTATAAATAAAAAATCGATTCGTTCATCATATTAGTTATTCAGTTTTTAATAAATTCTTTTTGCTTTTCATTCATTTTTCATAAATTTCCCGCCATTATAGTTTCTCAGTTTTTATTAAATTCATTTTTATTTTCATAAATTTTTCGATATAAATTTCGCGTCATTTTGTTTTAGTTTTGCAATTTTTTTTTCTTTTAAATATTTTATATTAGTTTCGGGTACGCGGTACGTACAAGGGCTCCCGTCCAGGTTTCTTTATCTCCTTCAACATTTGCTCGTCGCGTTCCCGTGTCCCTATTTCTGAAAAAATAAAATGTTTGTATTAATTAATGTAATACATTTGTATTATTTAATTTAATATGCACATACCGTTTGATTAATATTTTAATGTATCTTTAGAAATTCAATTTATAATTGATAATGCGAATTAATATACAATTTAATAATAAAAACTTAAATAACACAATGACACTGTTTTACAACACAATACAAACAATCCAAATGTCATTAAGAAGTACTCATTACAACACACACAAAAATGAGCAAAAAAGTATATTGATCTACAAAATGTAGCTGAATAATTATTTTTGAATTGTTAAGTTGGTCGTCTGCAGGATTTTTGCTCAAAAGTTTCAATTTTTCTACTTTTTGGGATGAAAGGGGGCGTGTATTTTGTATAATTTTTGACATTTTATTGGTTACAAAATCTTGGTTGAAAATTACAGTTTTGGTTTTTTTAAGTTGGTCGTCTGCAGGATTTTTGCTCAAAAGTTGCAATTTTTCTACTTTTTGGGATGAAAGGGGCGTGAAATTATGTACTATTTCTTTAATTTGATTGGATGAAACGGCGAGATGTGAAAATCCCAGATTTCCATCCGTCTTATGAACAAAGCTGCAAAGACGGCACAAAAGATGCCAGCACAAAACAATTGAGATATTTTCAAATCGGTTTACCTTTATGCTAATCGTCCAAAGCCAATTTGGACAAAAGTGTTTTTTTTTGTAAACAGTAGTCCAGTAGTAACTTGAATAAGTTGTTAAACTGTCCAACCAGCGATCAGTTGAAAAAAAGAGGCCAAATGATGCTTTAATTTGACTCAATTTTTAATTGTTAAAGATAATTAATAGTTCCAGAGGTGTACCTAAACGTGAAAGTTCAAACTAATTTAATTAAAATCATCGCTAAACCACAATTGTAGCTTATCATGCAGATATCAAAATATACGAATAATTCGTATAAAATGTGTGCTGTTTCATAGCAAATGAATATGAAAATGTATACAAAGTTACGGTTCACGGATCAAACACATTATTACTCTACACGTAAAGTCTTTAAAACTATATTGCTGCGGTTGAAGGCAGATCTGCCGATGTTTTTAGACCCCCCCCCCCCTCCACTCCACCACTCACTCCCATCTATCTGAGCCTAATCACGTATATAAACCGTTAGATTTTAGTGGTATTTTGCACATAGAATGTGAATACATTTTTAATAAATTGTTTTGTCATAGTAATTTCATCCATTCATGACCATCCTCTATAAATGTTTAATTAGGCTTAAGCGAAAAATTAGCCAACTGTATTGGTGAACATTGGACTAAAATTTGGTGACATTTACTATACAACGGTACTAACTGAACACGACGGGCATACAATAAAGATTAACGTTTCATTCATTATTTACTTTACAATTTTAGTCAAAGAATGGAATTTATTATTAATTGAAAAGTTTTTTTTGCGTTAATGACAAACAGATATAATCTTAGTTATCTCAATCATTTATGTATAGCTTAACAATAGAGTCTCTCTTCCCGTTTTAAGTTACATTAATCATTTTAGTTTGTCGTGTAGGTTCACTATATTATGGATAGAAATGTTTTACGCAATTTTTTTAGAAAGTACAACATTTTAAGACATTTGTGTCTCTTTGCCAATGTCAACGTCGATATTGGCATACAGAAAGAAATTTTCTCACAGGTAGGAACATCTTTATTATCATTATCGTGAGCCAACGCAAATAAAATGAAAGGCTCACTTAGTAACCAACCATTAGAATTTCAATATGTGTTAGCACGTTGCCGTATAATATCGATGTGCAAAAACAGCCAATAAATTTTAATTTTTAATTCCTAAACTCCGGTTTATTAAGTGCTACGTTACGTATCATCGATTCTACATAATTATATTTGTACAACTAAAAAGTTAATGATTAAACATTTTATTATAAACTGCTTTTTCATGCACGGCATAAACACGATATTCCTAAATTATCATCCAATTATTCTGTACAAGCGATCATTAAATTGTGCTATAAAAATATGAATGGATATGAGAACTCTTCATGATCGGCTTTGTATATACTTACATATTTTGGATTGTAGTTGCAACTTGTTGTGTGTAGCTCTGTTCAAGTAGGTAAATTGTTGTGCCTGTCCTGACCTATATTTAGTTTGTGTATACATAAAAAATTTATATTTATGTATATACGTGATTGGAAATTTTAGTTGCATATTATAAATACGAATATATGTGGCTGTTTGTTATTCATGCTGGATTTTTCCGCATTCATTTTATTGTGGTGCGATTGTCTATTTTTGAATAATTTATTTATGTAGCTTTGATGGACGAGTATTAATAAATCAGTTAAATAATCTGTCGTAATCTTTGAAAAGGTTTTCATAATGTTTAATGCGTATGCATCTTTATGTAGCATTTAAAAGAACGTAGGGGTGAATATGTTGTGACCTAGTTGTGTTAATTTTCATCACAGCTCGCGTAATCTGAAACGACAAAACCACTGTGCCGTTTGTGTAAGTGAAATAAAGTTCTTTAATCAAAACTAGTCATTCCCGATTAAATTTAAAAAATGGTCTGAGCTAATTTTGTTTGAAATTTAATTTACAATCTTTGTTTTTTTTTTTTTGGAAAATGCTATGGGCTTTTCAAAATACTTCCAAAAAACGAAGAAGTTGGCACAAACATCACTGGGCCCCCTCAATTTATAGAATAAGCTTAAGTCTGAAGTTTCAAGTAGATCAGTCAAAATGTCGCATCTTCCTTCACTATATCTCAGCTGCACACAATTTCTTTTTTTTTTTTTTTTTTTTTTTTTTTTTGTTTCCAAACAAAACAAATTCTATACTTGAATTCCCCTGTTATCACACTGGGAATTTACTTGATTTTCAGGTATAATAAAGTCCAACTTGAGTTTTGAAAAATAAAAATTCCATTCACAATATAAAAAAAACTCACAGGCGAATCACCAAAAATAATTTTTTTTCTATTTTTTTTTTTGTTTACGAGTCTTGTGATTGAGTGTGATTGAGTTGTAGTGAAAAAAAAATTCTTTTTCAACCAATAACAAGATACTTTGCAAAAAACAATTTATTATCCGATACAAAAGAACGGTCAGGTGCACACACCGAAAAGCAATCATCGCAATGATGTTATCAAATGCCTACCCCTCAGGCGAAAGCAAGCTTATGTGACAATTAAATTATTTGTATCGCGTTTAGGCGCATAAGACCACCGTTTAATGTCAATGAATGGATATGGCTTAGATAAATACCAAATGGAACGAACGTTACAAAGCAGCATACAACGAATTATGGCAAAAGATCTGCATTGGCACGCGTACAAGGTTCAATTGGTGCAAGAAATCAAGCCAAGGGACTATGCGCAGCGCCGTGAATTTGCTGATTGGGTGTTGGAACATTATCATCCACCGCGACGCGAGTTTGGTGTGCATTTTGGGCTGGCGGTGTAATTGGGCAGTATTTGGGTAGTATGTTAATGGAGTGCGGTGTCGCGAAATCTTAACGGAGTTTTTGTAGCGCGAATTGGATGTAATTGATGTGGAGGACATGGTTTTCCGACAAGACAGACTACATTCTCACGCCGTGTCATTTCGCGGATTGGCGATGGACTTTTTACTTTGAGGCTATGTGAAGGAAAAGGTGTATGTGAATAAGCCTGAAACAGTTGAACATCTTAAAGTGGAAATACGGCACGTTATTGGTGAAATAGAGCCACATTTATGCGAAAACTTTATTGAGAATTTCAACAATAGAATAACCCTGCGCCAGAGGTTTCTTGGTGGCTGTTTGCCTGATGTTGTATATCACGTTTAAAGGTAAAAGGTTAGAAAGGATGCTACATAGAAGTGTTTGCCACCTCTATTATGTCTATTCGTTATTGATGAATTACTTTTTAAAATGCAGCGACCTAGGTTCATTGCTCATAGCTACAATGATGACTATACTACTACTAGTACTTACAATGACTAGACTACTACTAGTACTTATTAGCCTAAGAAATATTGGCCAGCTCTCTATTTTGAAGTTACCTGACAGTAAAATTGCCTGCGGAGGTTACACTATAAAACTAAACTTAAAAAACCAATGTAGAAATGCATTTGGGAAATTGTGTCGCAGTTAATGCCAAGATATTTATATCACATTTCACTTTAGCAAAAACTTAACCGTCTACAGGGTATGGCTTGCAGGGCTATGACCGTTGCTCTTTGGACCCGATAATTGCATTCAAGTCATCAGTTTTGTCTACTCTTGCATCAGTCTTTCGTTTCGAGAAACCTAATCATCCTGATTATTGGCCCCAAAATTTAGCTTCGATAATTCTTTCTCAGAGGTTTGTCAAGAGACAAGTGTGTTCACACACACATAGTTATGTGTTTCTCGTTGGGTTAAAATCGAAGTGACTCGAAAATCGAATTAGAATTTCCAGCATAGTACTCACCTTCCAAAAAAGCTAACAGACGCCTGATATTCTCATTAGATTTTCACAGCATTTTAGTCATTTTAATTAAATAATTAAAATTATCTAATCATTTATTTTTCTATTTCTTTACAGCACATGGTTCTGATAACGACGGTCCTCAGTCAACAAGATAAAACCCTGCGAGCACCTTGTCAACATGATATGGACTGTACGAATGCCATAAAGGACAGTTACTGCTCAATGGATGGGGTTTGCGAATGTTTACCGTACTATGCATATTACAACGATACAACGTGTTTACAAGGTAGAATAATTATGAGTAACCCTATACTAAAATGTAGAATGTAACTCTGTACTAAAATCATTAACATTTTTCACTTTTATATTTACAGCACAACTCCTTGGGAACGACTGTGTGCTAACCGAACAATGTACGATGCGCGTTGCAAATAGTAGCTGTTTAGCTGGAGCTTGCCGATGTGATGAAGGATTTATTCAATTCCGCACGCACACTTGCCTTACATGTAAGTAATTTGACCATATTATGTAAGTTAAAATCTAACATTTTCCCTTTTGCGACAGCTGCTCAACCCGGCACCGTATGCTACAGTAATACGCAATGTCAAATGTGGGAAACTAAAAGTCATTGTGATTTTTTGATACCAAATCTATTCGGTCGATGTCAGTGTTCCGCTCCCACGCGGCAAGTTGGTTCAAACTGTATCGAACCACCAAATAACGATTTAGATAATCTTCCAAAGCCAATGGCAGTTTTATCGTTTCTTGAGTTTGCTCCGGAAACACCGACCACAACCGCTAGTGCAGCAAATACAGTAATAACCACAACAATGGAACAAGAAGCAGTCGAGGAAGTAACAAATGAAGATTTGTTAACACCTTTAGTGAATGAAAATGCTGTAGACGCGATAAATACCGACGAAGAATACACAAGTAGCACGCAAAATGAAGAATTTGTATCGACTACATCGAATTCGGAAACAACATCTAATTTTGAACCAAGCAGTACTGATTTCGAACGCACTACAACAGAAATAACTGCATCCGGTTCAGAGGCTACAACAGAATCGGCTGATATTGAAAATGAATCTTTACTCGAGGAGAACAGAAGCGCCGAAATTGAGATAGAAACAGAACTAAAACCAAACCTATCAGTAAGAACTCGAATTGATTTGGGCGATGCTTCAGTATCGCTAGGATTGCCGTGCACATCACATAAACAATGTCAATTGGCCGATCCTTATACGCAGTGCAGTGACGAAGGTGTTTGTGATTGTGCCCAGCCAAGTGATCGATTCAACAAATGTGATGCTAAACATACCGGATGTCCCGAAAGTACGTTCCAATGCATATCGAGCGGGGTTTGTATTAGTTGGTTCTTTGTATGCGATGGCCGGCCAGATTGCGCAGACGCTTCAGATGAAAATTGTGTCGTGGATTTATCAAAATCGGATATTAACGGAGGTTGTCCAATACAATCGTTTAAATGTCACAAAAGTGATAGATGCATATCAAAGGCTGCTATGTGTGACGGTAAAAACCAATGTCCTCAGGGCGAAGATGAAATGGGATGCAATAAAACAATATCAAAATCGTAAGCATACTCATTGTCGGAACTTTTATCACAAATTTATAATTATTGATTTATTACAGTTGTCCAGCGCATACTTTCCAATGTAAAACTGGTGAATGCCTACCAGAATACGAATTTTGTAATGCGATAATTTCATGTAAAGATGGAAGTGATGAACCGCCACATTTGTGCGGATCCCGTAATGTACCATCGTTCTTCGTCAAACTACTAACAAAGCCAAGAATAAATCGTAATAATCATTGCCCGTATCTATGTGGAAATGGAAGGTGCCGGTCAACGGCGATTGTTTGCTCGGGACGTGATGGTTGTGGCGATGGAACAGACGAAGAAAATTGTTCGGTTTGCCGTTGTCCGTCACCATCTTATGATAACGAAACATATTTAGTCTAGGAAAATATACATACATATAATAATAAAGTAATTATTAAGTTAGACTGTAAACGTACACTGTATTCCTTGCCATTTTGAAATTTAGCAAGACAAAATTTTATTTTTCATTATACTATGGCATTGTATAGCCGTGGTATACTATCACAAGACTTTTGCTTAAATTTCAATATGGCGACGAATTATTTATGCCTTATTTTTAGTTATTGTATTTATTGATACATGAATTTATTTTATTAATAAAATCGATTTATCTAAATTAGATAAGCACAAGTATTGTTTTAACTCAAGAAAAGTGGGCAATTCCGTCTTATACAAGTATACAATTATGTACTGGTAATGGTTTGAATCCCGGCTAAACTGTATTATAATATAAAATGTTATAATAAAAACGATTTTGCAGCAATGACGTAAAAGATTAATGTTTTGTGACTTCATAATTTCCGAACCAAATAATGCTTTAACCTAAATATAAAATAAACTTTAAAATATCTACAAATTAAATGAATTTGCACATCAACCCCGGCTGAACGATATATTTAATACTTTATAACAGTTTTAGATATTACTGTAATCGCCGGAATGGCGTGTTAATTACATATTCGACCGTTTAGGGGACTCGCCCAAATGATTTGTAATACAGAATACACTCCGTTTCAGACAATTAAATCCATAACAATATATTTCGGAAAATCATTTTGTGCGGAGTGATAACGTTGTACATTTTTGTGTGTAATTTAATATTTTATAACAATTGTGGATTATGTGCCAATGGCAACGGTTATCAGAAAACCGGTTTTATAGGTAGAGGGGAAAAAACGAAGAGAAAAGCCCGTCTTTTGCGTCCTCGTTGTTAGCTTTTTTAAATGAAAAAAATAGAACGCTTTACTTTCTTATGTTTATTTTATTTTTATACGACGCCTTCTCTAATTTATAATACACGCCAATCTGCTTTCATTTTTTATAACAAAATTTAAAAAAACTAGTACTTTTTCTTTTTTTGTTTTAAAGGGCTGCGCACCGGATAAAAAATTTTATTTCAACACCCTCCCTTAATTTTTCCTCCATACCAGCAATTTGTTGCAGTGTTTATTAAATTTTATAGCACCAAGCGGTTTTGTAAAAATATCTGCTAATTGATTTTCACTTTCAATATATTTCAATTTAAGTAGTCCTTCCGATACCTTTTCCTTTATATAATGATATCTCACATCAATGTGTTTGCTCCGCCTATTTATAACACCGCTTTTAATTAATTTTATTGCACTTTGGTTATCGATGTTCAACGTTACTTTTATGTCCACACCTATCAACTCTTTTAATAAACTTTTCAAGTACATTAGTTCCTTGCAACACTCCGCTGCTGAAATATATTCAGCCTCTGTACTTGCCAGTGCAACTATTGGTTGTTTTCGAGAACACCAACTTATTGGACCCCACAAAACATTATTACGTATCCTGACGTACTTCTCCGAGTTTCTATATCACCAGCATAATCTGAATCACAAAACGCTTCTAGTTTAGATTTGTCACTATCCGCCGAATATTCAATTCCTCTTTGCACAGTACCCTTTATGTATCTCAATGCTCGTTTTATGTTGTTTATATCTTCTTTGCCTGGGTTTTCTACAAATCTGCTTTCAGAATTTGTTGCAAACGTTATACGAGACTCCCTACCGTCTCTCGATACGGAAATTTTATGTATTCATCTCCAGTCATATTTTCATTTATATTTTGTTTTACATCCATTAGTGGTGTTGATACTGGTTTCGCTTTCTCCATGTTGAAACGTTTTAGAATGTTCATTGCATACTTCTGTTGATAAGTTTTTATTTTTGAGCCAACGTGTACCTCCAGCTCTAAACCTAAGTATGTTTTTAGATCTTTAAACACGGTCATTTCAAACTCGTTTCCAATTACTGATAGGAAATTTTCCATTTTTGATTTATTGTCCCCTATTAAAATCCCATCATCTACGTATATTGCTAATATCATACTACTGTCGCTCGTTTTGTATATACATATATCACTTTTTATAATCTGTAGTCCTACAGTTTTCAGGAACATTGTAAATTTCTCGTTCTATTTTAGAGGAGCTTGTTTCAAACCATATAACGCCTTTTTCAATTTACATACTTCATTTTTCGATTCATATTCTTCAGGAAGTTGCATATATATCTCATCCGATAACTATCCATGCAAAAATGCAGTCTTTATCTCGAACTTCATAATTATATCTCCCCGGTTTGCTGCTATTGCAAAAATAGATCTTAAAGAATTACTATTCACTACAGGACTGTATGTTTCCTCAAAATCGAATCCAAATTTTTTTTGACCGCCTCGTACAACAAGCCTTGCTTTGTATCTTCCATCCCCTTTTATTTTGAATATCCACTTACTAGTCAAAAAATTTTTATTCCCAGTTTCTTCAATACTCACACAGTCCCATACATTGTTCGTTTCCAATGATTGCTTTTCTTCTTCTATTGCTGCCTTCCACTTTTGCTTTTCTGGCCCAGTTACTTCTTCTTCATATGTAAGCATTACATAATCATTAAATTTTTCTGGCAATCTTATCTGTCGTTTTGGAACCAAATATCGCCCTTCTCCATCACTTTCTTTTGCGTCTTGTTCTAGATCGGATTCCCGTTCACAATCTTCGTTAATTTCATCTATGATATCGTTGTACTCCCTTACATTATTTTCTCTTTCTTTCTGCAATATATTATTTATTTTTTCAGTTTGAAATATAACGTCCCTTGACATTATTATTTTTTTATATTTCCTATCCCAGAGTCTATATCCATTTGTACCGTATCCAACAAAATTGTATTTTTTACTCCTGTCATCTAACTTTTTTAAGTGTCCGAGTTGTTTGGCATATGCGCTACATCCAAAAATCTGTAGCCGCGAAAGATCAGGTGTTTTCCCGGTCCATTTTTCCGATGGCGTCACTTCTAGATTGGATGACGGACTTCTATTTTTTAAATAAGCAGCAACTCTTACTGCTTCTCCCCACATTTCTTTGTCCATTGATGAATCTAAAACTAAGGCTCTTGCTTTTTCCATCAAGGTTCGATTTAACCATTCGCTTTACACCAGGCTATAAAACTGCTATTTTTATATTCGCCACCATTGTCACATCTTATTATGGATACCTGAGTACCTCATTTCGCCTCTACTTCTCGAATATATTCTTTTATTTTCTCAGGCACCGTCTATTTATTACTTATTAAGTATACCATCACGAAATGTGTGTAGTCATCAATGACTGTAACGATGTAATTTTTTCCATCCCAAGTATGTGGTTCTATTGGTCCACAAACATCCGTATGTATTATCTCCAATGGACGCACTGTTCTGTTTCTTTCTTCTCTGAATGGATGTCTCGTTTGTTTTGCCTTTACACAAGTTTCACAAACCTCACGAGCTTGTTTTAGATCACTTTCTTTTATATTCATTCCTTTAGAAATTTTCATTAATTTTTGTGTGTTATTAATGCTCAAATGACCTAATTTATGATGCCATTGATCAATCAGTTTCTGTTGATTTGCTACTAATGCTTCTTCTGATGACTCTACTCGTATATTTAATTCAAATAATCCTTTCTTGTTTCATTTCCTTGTTGCTATTGTCTGTTTATCTTTTACTATTCTTACGCTATCCTCCATAAATATTACGTCACCACCATTTCTACATATTGCATTTACTGATAACAAATTTCTGCTTAAATCCGGAACATACAGTACTTCCTTTAGCACATAGTCTCTAGTTTTCACTAAACCCACTCCTGCTGCAACCATTGATTGATTGACGTACACATTTACTTCTTTATATTTAGTAAGAATTGTTTTTCGTTTACCATATGTGACGAGGACCCTGAGTCTATCACCCAGTTAACTTGATACATTGTGTCACTGTTTGTCATAAAAGACACTTTATTCTCATTACTCGCTGATTTATTTTTGTTTTTCCGATAAAAACAGCTCGTTTCATCATGATTATTTTTCTTACATATATTGCACAATCGAGTCTTTCCGCCAGTTTTGACACAAAATTTAGAAATATGCCCAAGATTTCCACATTAAAACAACGACTTCTCGCTCTAGAAAATAGAGAGATATGTCCCAACCTATTACACTTATAACACCGTATAGCCTCCGTTTTTACTTTTGCAAAATTCTGTGTCTTAAACGCCACTGGATTTTCTTCGTTGTTCTTATTACGATGTTCCTCCGCAAGGAGTCGACTGGTTAGATTAATTAATGTTTTTTCCTCTGGCGAGGTTGATTCCCACGCACTAATAAAGTGTTTATATTGCTCAGGCAACGTGGATAAAATTTTTGATATCAACATTTTTTCATCTATTGATTTTTCATTTACTTTTAATTGATGAGCTATATTTTCCAGTTGACTTATAGCAAATTCTTTCGAAACAAAATTTTGATCTTAGATCAAAAAAATGATTGGCAATACAATAAATTTGATCGAAATGTCATTGAAATACATCGCATTGCCAGTCATTTTTTTGATCTAAGATCAAAATTTTGTTTCGAAAGAATTTGCTATTATATGTGTTCCATTTCTTTTGTTCACTATCTCTCTCAAATATAGAGCACAATTTATCGTACATCTCTTTCGACGTTGTACAATTTATTACGTGCATCAACGCCTTTTTACCTACTGTCGTTATTAATATTTCTTGTGCTTTTGCGTCCTGTTTCAACCATTCACTTTTATTGTCCTTTCCCATTATTAGTTCACCATTTACCACTTCAAAATCTCCTACCGATTTGAACAAAATCTGCACTACAAATTTCCATACTACAAAACTTTCAGCATCACTCAATTTTTCCACGTGGTGCTGTTCTTCTTTGTACGACTTCATTTTTTATTTTCGATAATTTTCTTTTCTACTTTTTTATTTTTATTTTGTTTTTATTTTCATTCATTTACTTTTCAATTATTATTTTTATTTTATTGGGCGTTTTTAAACACTCTGGGTCCATAACTTGTTAGCTTTTTTAAATTAGAACGCTATACTTTTTTATGTTTATTTTATTTTTATACGACGCCTTCTCTTCTTTATAATACACGCCAATCTGGGCCGACATGTTGTAACTATCACTATTTTCGCTTCGACGAAAAACCCGCACTACTTTGATGAAAATTTATTTACATGAAAGAAAAAAATGTTTACTTCCAAAATACCGTTATTCTATCGAAAATGCATCAAAGCAAAAATAGTGATAGTTACAACATGTCAGCCATTTTTTATAACAAAATTTATCTAGTACTAGTACTAAAAAAACTAGTACTTTTTCTTTTTTTGTTTTAAAGGGCTGAGCAGCGGATAAAAAATTATATTTCAACACTCGTGTGGTTTTGGTGAATAAGACGATAAGTTGAAATAATATTAAATTGAAGTCTATATGTTTACATTGAAATGCAACAAATGGTTAGTAGACATATTTTTTTGCGTACCGCAACACACTAAACAAATCTTTTTCCATTTCATATTTCTAGATATTAACCCTATGGTGATGCACTGCATCACTAAATTAATGTTTGCAAGCAGTGTATAATTGATTTGTATCTAGCACAATGGCAATACATACATAAAATATACATGTACCTTAATTTTTCTCTCTGCTGTTAAAAATATCTCTAATTTTAAAATATCTTCAATTTTAAACCTTCCCATATTTTCGTATTATTTGCCACACAGATACCGCATGCAGATTTAAATGTTGTTACAGTAATTGCCTAAATGTCGAATTAATTACAATAAAATTTGATCGAATTATTTCTACATCGTTTTCGGCATTCAAATTTTAATAATTTTGTGCTTAGGGAACGACGTAACATCTTTAAGAACACAAAATAAGAAATTGTCAGATTAGCTTTTACTTGTGGCGCCATAGCAACGACTAGCATCGTCTAATGCACTTTTATTGGCCGCCGTCTATTGGTGGTTGTAGTTTATTAGTGTAAACCATCTGGACCACTTGCGACATTTTTCCATTTGACTTTAAGTAAAAAAGGTCTTACTCGAGACGTTAAACTTATTACTTGAACTTCTATTTAACCTCCAAATGCACATTTTTCTATCGTTTGATTTAATAGAAGCTGGATTAAACTTGTAATCTGGATCCAATTTTAATTTCACAGATCTTCAAAAACCAGTCTCCTGCCAAATTCAGTCCATATAACTCGATTGTGAATAAAACGGTCAATTTGACGGCTACTTACGGAATGATCTTGAAAATGCAGAACACAGATTTTGGGATGTTTAGTCATTTGATAAAATTATAGAATTTCTGTATGGAGCTGCGTTTACCAAAACTTCCAATTATGACACTTTCCAAGTGTAATTTTTCAATCGTTTCTTGGTTGTTGCCCCTCAGTACCTTAAAAGTAATTTCAATCAAAATTTGAAATCCTCTGTATGAATTCTATTATGAGGAAGTTGATTGATATACATATTGATGTTTGTTTGTTTTTAATCATTGCAATCTTTTCTTGGGCCAAAGCACTCAAAATTCTTTAGCAGTTCGCTTTTCACGTCCTACCGGATACAGTTTCTTAATCGAGGGGTATGGGCAATATGTCCAATTTACGTAGAACCATCTGCACATTGCATAGCTCCATGCCAACCTATAGAATTGCCATGGGAGATGGGTTGGCCATCGATGGGGTTCGTAAGCAGATGATGAAAAATCCCTGTTGCATCCTGCCCCTATCGGGATTCGAATCCGATACTTCCCGATCTAGCATTCAATTATGAGAAATGAGTAATGATATTATTTCCGTAGACCTTAGATGTGTTGCTTTTAACAAAAACCTTTGAAGATCACCTTTAATAAAACTTACCGTACTGAGAATTTTTTCGGCTTTTCGGACAAAATATTATTTTAATGGACACCCATACAATGTTTACGACTATTTTAGTCGCAGAAAACAAAGAGGCCATTTATTAACAATATTTCTACCACAAAAGTAGAAAAAATGCGCTCCCCTCCCCCAAACCTTAAACCCCAGGGCGTACTTGTGTACACAAAGAACACAAACCCTTGCAAAAATGAGAACTCCCTTAGGTAGCTTCTTGGCAGCTTGGTTTCGTACTGATAAAAAGTTGGTCTACTCATCAGGTTGCAACGACCAAACTGCAAAAATCCAACTCTTGCTTTGTACCGATAATACAAAACTAGAACATATCGATTTAGCGAATTATATATCACTAAATCAGAAACCACAGGAAATTCTCACTATGTATGTGTAACAAGCCAACACATATAATTAAGAAGAATTTTATAATCGTCCGTGAATTTAATTTGTTTAAGAATTTTTTCGGCTTTTCGGACAAAATATTATTTTAATGGACACCCATACAATGTTTACGACTATTTTAGTCGCAGAAAACAAAGAGGCCATTTATTAACAATATTTCTACCACAAAAGTAGAAAAAATGCGCTCCCCTCCCCAAACCTTAAACCCCAGGGCGTACTTGTGTACACAAAGAACACCGTTTTTTTTTTTTTTTTTTTTTTTTTTTTTTCTACTTTTGTGGTAGAAATATTGTTAATAAATGGCCTCTTTGTTTTCTGCGACTAAAATAGTCGTAAACATTGTATGGGTGTCCATTAAAATAATAGTTTGTCCGAAAAGCCGAAAAAATTCTTAAACAAATTAAATTCACGGACGATTATAAAATTCTTCTTACCGTACTGAGTTCTTCAGTGGTCGAGATACGTTCGGCTGACGACACTGAACTGCTAGCATTGCTTTGATGCAAGCAAACACTTTACTTTAAGACTTTTGATGTTCTTATATTAAAAAACTAAGGAAAACTGTCAGAAAAAATAATGAATAGGACCATGAGGTCTAATCTTCAGATTCATCGAAGCTCATTTCTAAAATCCCTTTAGAGAATTTTTGACAGATTTTTCAGAGATCACGACTTATCAAATTTTCCACTCAGTGGTACGTGTACTATTGACAAGTAATAAGTTGCTTCTCGTGGGCATGTTCCTGGTATTGCGAGTGCCTTCGATTGTCATACTTATGAGTATCTAATATTGAGAGAGCCTCTAACTGGGTTTATAAGAGTGGTTTTACAAAAGTGTGTGTAAGTATAGACTAGGGGGGTTCATATTGTTACACCCCCCATTTTTTCTTAAAATGTTAATTTTGAAGTAAACTAATAAATGAAAATTATCAAATAAGTTAATACAAAATATGAAAATATGCTTATTATAAATGATAACGTTTTGGTGTTTTAATCACACTTCCACTTCTAGTTGTTTTTTGTTGATTGTCCTGTCGATTGTTGATATGAATGTTAGGTACCTGTTTGGATGTGGCACCCAAAGGTCTCTTCGGTTGTACGATGGCTTTGGAACCAATTTCCCATTCATTTGATACCTAAGTCGATATTAAATTATTGTCTATATTCTCATTGATATCCTGATTGATATAAACTTCCGGCACATCTTTTATATTAGCTGATGAACGCTGTAAATGAATTTTATTTCGTCGGTATCTCTGGACCACCATCTGATTCCAACGTTTTTGGCATTCCGTGGATAGCAAATCATTTTTTAATTGCAAAATGACTGTTGCCGATGTTGTTGACTTTACTTAGATAGTCGGATAGTCCGGCAAAACCTTCTGTTTGGTATTCTGTATTAAATAAAATAACTATCTGCATCCTACTGTGTCTCACCCTGCAACACATGAATCAAAAACAACTACCAAACTAAAAACTAAGAATAAGATAAATTTATGTACTCAAATATTACAATATGTATTTTACTATTTTTGCTCGCACCTAAATGTATCCCTAAAGTTATGTAATTACTACCATCATTCAGTTGTCGCAATTTAATTTATATAATGTCTAATTTATACTTACTTCATCAAAATATGTAAACATTCATCCATTTCCTCAAAATGTCATATTTATCGCAGTAAACCAAAAATGCACTAAAACATTTGGTTGCGTACATTCATTTGTGCGATGAATTCGTAATTTTTGATAAACATGTGCACCAACATGAAATTTGACAAACGGATGAATGGAAACAAAAAAAATTTTTGTATTCAGTTATTCGATGCGCTTCAATAACAAAACCAACTTGTGTAATAAAATAAATTAAATTAAAAGGCATAAAAATTAATAAAGTGTACTTTTAAATCAAAGTTGTCAAAAAGTAAAGTATTTGTTTTGTTTCAATTGAAGTCGAAATCACAATTATCAGGGAAGACTCGCAAAGCCGCTTTCATCAATCGTAAATTTATCTACGGAAGCGGATTGCCCCTCCAAATGGTCCTTCGAGCCGGATAGGAATCAGCAGTGCTCCATATACAAGAGCAAATTATCGAAGCCATCCACGTTTCCAGTGCGCTCGTATTTATTCCGAGTAAAAATTATCATACCGCGAGGTTTCAGTGCGTTCGCATTTCTTTCGGATTATTATATCATCGAGTTGCACCGTTCACGTGTGTTAAATATACGAGTAGCCATTTTGAGACGCTGATAAATCAAGCCGCATCACCCACGGATGCAAATTAATACCGATATCAAGTGTTAAAGTTCCATCAACGCGCACGTATTCGATTAAATTAAGTGCTTAGTTAACGTGAAAGTGTACATATTGTCTTCGAAAAAAAATATTATCATCGAGTTGCACCATCCCTGTGTGCTAAATACACGGGTAGCCATTTTGAGACGCCTGACAAATCAAGCCACATCAACCACGGGTGCGAAACCAAAACCAGCTATTTGTTCAAAGAATCATTCAGTTGCATTGCCCACTCGTGCAAACCATACGGCGTTCAGCCATTTTGAATTCGTGATCTCCAACAGGAATATCCATTGGTGTGGGCAGAGACTGGCATCCATTTTTAAGATACGAGATTTTCATTTTCAATAATTAAGTGAAGCATTTAAAAAATATTTATAAAAATAATCGTATGTGCAATGGGGTATATAACGGCTCTCAAAAAACAACGCTCGTCTAATAAGGGCCGTCTTATAAGCATCGCACGATGAAACCCCAATTGAGGAATACAAAACCAGTCTCGCTCGCGTGGAGGATGTCCGAATTTTACGATCATTTCACGATCATTGAAAATACACCAATTTGAGACAAGTCTATAGCAGCAGGCAATAGATCGCCAGATGTATCATTCAACATGACCAATCCAGGTCACCACCACGAAGTCAAACTGCCAAAACACAACATACCCCCATTTTCGGGCGATTATAAAGAACGGCAATCGTTTTATGACATGTTTTGTTCTACGATTCACGAATCTACAACGTTAAGCCCGGTACAGAAGTTCCAATACTTGATCGGGCTTTTTCGCGGTGAACCCGCAATCCTACTGAGGCACATCAGCATAACCGAAAGCAATTACATCGGGGCCCTAAACAAACTTAAATCACGATACGATCGTAAGTGGCACATAATTAATGTATTTTTGCGTACTTTCATCGAACAACCAGCAATTACGACAGCCAACCCAAATAATATTAAGCAACTCATGGATACCTCCGACGAGGTTATCCAATGCCTTCATTTTGAGAAAGCGCCGAAGCTCGGGATCATTGGCTAATCTTTCTATTAGTTCAGAAGCTGGACGACAAGTCCAAATTATTATTTGGACTATATTACCAACAGCTATGATCAAAATTATATGGATTGCAATTCGGGCCTCTTAGTCTGTCGTGCTTTATTAGACTCGGGGTCCCAATCCACCTTCATTTAATTTTAAATCATGTGTGTAGCGGCTAGGATTACAGAAGCGGATTGCCCCTCCACCTTCTGTAGTATTGGTTCCTTTGTTTTTGATCTTTGAGTGCGTTGACATGTAGAGCACTTTTCGACAAATTTCTTGATTTCCTTTGTTTGTCTAGGCCAGTAGAGGCTGCTTCACGCTCTGGCGAATGATTTCGATGCACCTGGGACACCTTTGAGTATATCAGTAATAGTAGTTTAAATAGTAATTGACCATAAACCAAATTTCCTCTTTGAAGCTCGCGTACGCCTTGGCTGCTTCTGACAATTTGCTGTCATCAGTTGGTCATCCGTCTGTCAATTTTGCTAAGTGATTTTTCGTCACACCCGACACAGGAATAATGCGTTGATTTTGTATTCTTCGGTTTCTGTCCGCTGAATGCGTCAGCTACTTTCATGTCCCCACCTTTCTTGTATTGTACTGTTGGCGAATATGGCGGTTTTTTGAAACCCGTTTCCAATGGTTTATGATCGGTTTCGATGTCCAATTTTGTGCCATATAATGGTGAAACTTTTACACGCAAATCTTATGGCGGCTGCTTCTCTGCCTTTCTCTCTATCTCTCTCTCTCTCTGGCACTATATCAGATCAAGGGATTTGGCCGCCTCAAATGAGGTTTCATAATCATATTTTCATTTCGGATAATGAGTGATTAATTCAATGATCCTAAACCAGCAGTGACATTTTTTCCTTGTCACCACCGGGAATCGAAACCGGGACCTTTCGTTGCTGGAGCAAGCATGCTGTCCACTTTGCTACCGGGGCTGCTTCTCTGCCGATTGGTAGATAATTTTTCTCGGCTTTCGTCAATGCCCTGCTGACATATGCGATCGGTTTTTTATTTTAAAGCAGACAAGCTCCAAGAGCTACGAGACTTGCATCGCAGGAAATTTTAACTCTTTGATCTACGTCATAATAACCCAGAACTGGCGTTGTTCTTATGACCTCTTTTAATTTCTCAAAAGCTCGTTGTTGGTCAACATCCCATACCCATGCGGTGTATTTCACTATTAATCTACTCAATAGTTCTGCAAAATCTGAAAATCTCGCAATAAATTTTGCAAGGTATGTTACTGTACCAAGCAATCTCTGCAATTATTTGACATTAGCTGGAGCGTTCAAATTCATGCACATGTCAACAATGGTATTTTTCTCGTTCCATTGCGAATCTTATTGTTACGAATTTGCCCTGTAAAATCCGGCTTGAATTGCTGGATTGAGAATCTATAAATTTGAAGGTTTACAATAACAACTCTCGCAATTTACGTTACATCCGGAATATTTCTGAAAATAATCTTAGAATAATTTCCAAATACCTATTTAAACCCCAAACTTAAAAAACAACAACAATAATTTTTACTACAATTTATTATTAATTTACTTTCCACAATTTACATTTAATTTCACTTTCAACATCACTAATAGTTTTTCGCACTGTTCACTTTCGCTCGTAAAATTATTACATACTCAATCTCCTGGATGACTTATTTATATATCGCGTTATATACTCCAGATGCTACACGAACATTAGCAACGGTTCATTTTAGGACTGATCTGCATAAATCTATATATTACTAGTAAATCAACGTAATTAAATTCTCAACCCTCGATTGAACAGTTCGCCATGAACCGACGTCGAACCCTAATAACCTCCAATAGGCGAAAACATATCAATATATAGGACAACTGGTTTGGCTCGACATCAATCGGCTTCAGTTCATATGGAACCCAATTTCCTTGCTTTTGAATCGTTCCCAATGACTTCACTCGACATCAAATTTACCGTTCTTAATCTTTTTTTTGTGAAAATGTCGAGTTTGAACCGAATAAGTGTCATTTGCGGGAACTTTTGATTTACTTCTTTAATTTGAAGAAATATGCAGCTGAGGCACATTGATTGATTGTAGAAGCATATGGTGAGGCTGAGTTAAGTGAGAGAAGTTGTCGAGAGTTTCTCTCACTTAACTCAGCCTCACCATATGCTTCTACCAGTAATCGATGCGCCTAAGTTGCATATTTCTTCAAATTAAAGAAGTAAATCAAATGTTCACGCGCAAATGACACGTATTCGGTTCAAACTCGACATTTTCACAAGAGAAAAAATATATATGATGTTGATACAAAATCGCCAATAGTTTAAGGCTATGTTGTTCACAGATGGCCAACCTTAGAATATGACGTTTTACATCGGGCAATTTTAACCATAATAACTTACTGATGACACCATCTTTTGTCGACCATCGGAGACTTATTTGTATACCCAATAAATTTTCAAAATAACGCTTCTTTGCAAAATATTTTCCGTTTTTCATTAGAAGAACTTTTACAACAATTTAGTTGTATAACAGATAGTATGGAATAGAAATGTTGTGGGATTTAATTAAGGGTGCACAAAGAAGACATTCAGGAGATTTGGTACGCGATACTTTAAAAACGAACTTGAAATGAAAAAAATATTAGCAGCATTTAAAGTGAAATAGTTGGTGTGATTTATTGTAAATTGTGGAAATTCAATTAATAGAGTGGATTCTAAGTGTTTGACGGAACAAATTCGTAACAATAAACTACGTAACGTAATAATCAAAATGAAGTTTAGTAAAATTTTTTAAAAAAATAGCTCTCAGCTGATCTCATTACTCACACATTATAATAAAATATGCATTGTTTATTTAAAACAGTTTAAACATTTAAGTTCGTCTCTTTACAAACAAATGCTAACCGACGTTTATTAATGTTTTGTTTACTTTCTGACAGACAGAAGTGCAAAAGCCGAAAGCTCAATTTTTGTTATGTTGTAATACGGAAATACGAAGTTCGATTTGAATCATAAACGGCAAAACATTGTATACAGCTAATATACCTATAATTATGTGCGGACATGCACATTGTAAAACAGTTTAAACGCGCGCGCAGCTTAACACATATACAAACAAATACGTAAAGTCATAAAAAAATACAAATTTATGAACCAATCTCTAATAAATATTATTCCGCTCGCAACCTCTGAGTACCTTCTACATTGAATATATCTCTCTGGGGTAAACATATATATGTACATAAAATGTAATTGTTTCATGTTTACTACATAATTATAAACTGCTACACAAATGAACATCAATCTACTCATGTAAACATGCACTTCCTATTTTATATTATGTTTATAATAATTCTAGACATCGTAACAACATGACTATATTCTTAAAATGTATTGGATATAATTACGATTTTATGCTTAGTGTAGTACATACTCGTGTGTGTGTGTATGAAATACTTAGCCAGCCACACAAAAACAAATTATTAAGGAGACAATTATTATTATAATGACGCACGATAAGATGAGAATATTGTTTTTAAGCCGCTTTACGAATATGAATCTTTCTTGCACACACTCATCTTAAAGTAAAAACGAAGTTGTAAATATAGTAAAATAAAAAACAGAAAAAAAATAAAAATCAGTTTTATTTGGACTCGTAACATGAAAAAATCTTAAAGAGAATTCTCCGGTACAGCTGTTACAAAAAACAAAAACGAAACGAAGAAAAAAACAAAAAAAAATTTAAAAAAAAACATGAAAAAAACGAAAAAGAATAAAATCGAACTTAAGAAAGCGGCTTCTTTTATTCAGTCACTCTATTGTTTCCGTATCAAAAGACCACTATTATGTAAACAACATAACTTTTGAAGTATGCCGCGTGCAAAAGAAGCCGACAACAAGTTAAATGAGTGTTTTGTCTCACTCCTATGCTCGTACTTAAAGTAAATCCATTTCATTTTCGCGACCTGTATTTTTTTCAATTTTATTTTATTATTATTATTATAGTTTTTGAAAAGATTACAGATTTAGTTCGTTGTTTTTGTTGTTGTTGGTATTGTTGTAACGAATGAAATATACATAATTGTACCGAAACTAAAATATATGTATACATTTATACATAATTTTTGTCAAGAATATTGATTCTCGCAATAATGCTGCATAGAGCATACAATCAAAATGTTGCTAAGTAACCTAGTAAGCCAAATTGACGTATTTGTGTAATTCCTATACCTACGACGTTTTTTTGTTTGTTTTGTTTACACAAAATCTGCAATTTGCTTAATAATTGTGTATTATTAGCGTATTTAACATAACCTTTCCGCTCCAGCAACTATAAACCACGGATTATAATTATAATTATAGTAAATTGTAATTTTATACGTATAAGTAGGGGTTTAAAATTTTTAGCTTTTTTAGTTTCGTTCACAGCTTAATTTTTTACTAAAACGTATTTTACCATTTTCAGGTTATTATTTCGACGTAATGATAACTGCGCAGGTTTATTATGCAAATGGTTCATTAAACATATATGCATCGACCAATATTTATCACGTTCAGCTCCATTTCAACGTGTCAAATTCGGCAGTAAATAATGCAATGCTAATAATTGGAATTAGCAACTAGTTATATGTGTAATTTCAAGTTGTGGTATTTATGTGAATTTAATCTGTTATAATTTAAAACTATTGCATGAAAGATTTATGTTTCGTCTCTATTTTATATTTTATCGATATGTTATGAAAGCTTAATGAATATCATCATTGGTCAACCACATATCCGAACTGAACATGCTGCCTT
Organism: Nephrotoma flavescens; assembly: GCA_932526605.1. Lineage (NCBI taxonomy): Eukaryota > Metazoa > Arthropoda > Insecta > Diptera > Tipulidae > Nephrotoma > Nephrotoma flavescens. The sequence continues at coordinate 188,641,640 of OW052222.1, read as the reverse complement.
TAAATGAGTGAATCACATGAACTTAACTCTCATCGACATCGATCAATCAAACTAATCGAGCTCATTAATTTACGTCAGTCTGCGATCTAGCCATTCCCAAGAAAATAATCGAACTCATCAAATAAATGTACAGAGGATGATGCAAATGGAATTCATCACAGTGGAAGCGATAAATAATGAAAAAGCACGGGATGAAACAGGACTGTACACTATGGGCCTATTTTTTAATTCATTTAATTCAACCTGTGTAATTTTACTCTGCACACTGCGTTTTTATTTGTGACTGTGCTTACACAGTGCATACTCGGTTCTTCAAATTTTACTCTGAAATTATTGTCAGTGTACGAAGAGTGTGCAAAATAAAAAACAATTTATTACTCAAACAATTTATACCCGGGGTAAGCCTGCTTGCTCGGGTTGAATTAAAAAATAGATCCTATCATCATTGTACTGCTTCACAAAACACTGGATACTGTAATATGCAAATTATTGCAATGAAACCCAAAATGGTATTTATGCATCCATAAATGGAATCCTATAAATGGGCATAATGATCTGGCTTTGCAGTCGATTTACATACAGTGCGATTCAATAGATTACCGCCACTCAATCAAAAGAAGTAAATGTCAATTTTCATCCGGTGTGTGTGTGAAATAGAGTATTTAGTACTGAATACAATAGCAAAAAGTAAAAATTCCAGACATCAAGATAACTGCGTTTTTTGTTTTGGTTTGAAAAATGAGCCAGAAATGCATGCGACTTTGTTTCGGTTCATTTGATTATGGCCACCAAACATACTGTCGTTGTTCATGAATCTGAATAGTTTATTTTTTTAAATTTGAAAGTGAAGTTAAAAATTAATATTTTTGTTATTCAGTTTTTAATCAATGGGTAAGAAAATGTGTTTAACTTTATCAAAAGTGGGATCGGACGAGGTTACAAAGCCATACTAAATTGTTTGAAGAATACAAAATTTAATGGAGGTAATTATAAAGGAAGGGTTTCAACGAAACTTACACATCAGGATAAGCGAAGTATTGTTAGATTAGCCTCCAATTCGGTTCTTTCTACAAAAAAAATTTGCACTTCAAGCTGATGGTAATGCCAGGAAATCGACTGTCCGCCGTGCTATTTTAAGTGCAAAACATCTGAAGAGGCTAAAGTTAAAAAAAATCACCACTAAATGACGAACGGAAGCAGAAACGATTGGAATTTGCAAAGGAACACATGACCAGTGAAAAGTCGTATTTTCTGATGAAAAAAAATACCAGATGGATAATTATTATTTTGACGATCTTAGGAAAGAGGAAGTGGTTTTGAATAACCATCATAGTAAAGAGGGCTGATTGAGTGGCGGTAATCTATTGAACCGCACTGTATGTATACCGTAGCACAAACTCTCAGTCATAACCACTGATATTCGAATTATTTCAGAAACGTTGTACTTAACCTTTACTAAATCGGATAAGAAACGGTTAACCAGAACATCTAGTGTTATGTGTTTACGTGTATTTCGGAATTATCTACATGATGGTGTCGAAAATAGTGCAAGGCATGTGACTTTATTGGAGCTTAAAACTGAAATCAATAGTAACTTAAGTATCAGAAACGCTCCAGGTTATCGTTTAATAACTGGGAAAATTGTGAAAGCCATTCCCGAGAAAGATTTGCGTAAATTAAATCAAATAATTAATGCAGCTTTCAGATTGAAATATGTTCCACGACAATATAAGGTGGCTGACATGATTCCTAAACCAGGTAAACCAGGAAATAATAAAAAATCATATAGACCGATATCACTACTTCCAGTCATATCAAAAATATTTGAAAAACTGTTGCTGAAAAGACTCAAACCTATAATTGAAGAGCGATGCTTAATTCCACCACACCATTTGGGTTTAGAGAAAATCACTCTACAGTTGAACAAGTTCACAGAATAACGGATGTCATTGAGAATGCACTTGAGAATAAGAAAATATGCTCCAGTATTTTCTTAGATGTAGCTCAAGGGCTTGAATTTAAACTGCATCGAGACCTGCCTAAGCAATTTTACCAAATTCTTAAATCGTACATAGCTGATCGACAATTTAGAGTCAAATTTGAAAATGAGTACTCTGAAATAAAAAGAATATCGGCAGGTATACCACAAGGTAGCGTACTTGGACCTATTCTGTTTATTCTTTATACGAGAGACTTACCAAATATTCAAGGTACTATACTGCTATTCTAGCAGTTGGAAAAGATAGGAAGCAACAATCAAACTTCAAAGTGCAGTTAACACGGTGAGCAACTGAACTAAAAAATGGCGCATCTCATTAAATGAAGCAAAATCAGTACACGTCAACTTTACAAATCAAAATGTAAACTGTATTCCCGTGGTTCTGAACTCAAACCAAATTCCATATGCAAATACAGCTAAATACCTTGGCATGACCCTCGATGCTAAGCTAAGATGGAAAGAACACATCAAGTAGAAAAAAGAAGAGTTAAACATCAAATATAGAAAAATGTACTGGCTCATGGGTAGAAACTCTGAGCTCTCAATACACAACAAATTGCTTCTATACAGGCAAATGCTAAAACCAGTATGGACCTATGGTATACAACTTTGGGGTTGTGCCAAGAAGGCCAATGTACAAATGATACAATGCTTCCAAAATAGTGCTACGAGGGATTGTGAATGCCCCATGGTACATTAGGAATGACAACCTCCATAGAGACTTGAAGATGGAATACGTCATCGATGAAGTAAAGAACCAAGCAAAGAAACACGTACAGCGATTATCTCTACATGAAAATACAGATATCCGTCGTATGTTGGACACCGGTAGCGGAGTGAGGAGACTCCAAAGGCAGAAACCGCTGGAGCTGGGCTGGGCAGTTTGTTTTAGAATAAGAAAGTATTATAAAATTTGTAACCAATAGGTTACTCATCTTAATCCGAGAACTTAATTTAAGAAAGATAAATTACCAGATGATCTCTGAATCAGTTATGATCTCTGAATCAGTTGTAATATTGTATAAATAAATAAATAAATTTATTAAATAAAAAAAAAAAACTAAACTCTATTTATCAAATAGAATTTATAGTACAAATGAATAACTTTTTTCTATAACCAGATGAATTACATTGTGTTGCGATAGATGTCACTATTTGGTCATTTCTTTTCGAAATAACTAAAATGTTTACTTTTGAAATTGTCAAAGTACGAGTATCACCTGCCACCAGTAAAATGCGCAGGCAGATAAAAACTAAAAGCCTTTACCTGCCTCACGAAAACGAAACTAAAACTATATTTAGAACTCAATCCTTCAAATATTTTGGTTATAATAAGCGTTTTCGGAAATATCACATGTTAACTCTTGTGTAATTTTAATTTTTTTAATGTTGGTAACAAAATTTACTCAAGTTACCCAAGCCTCTACAAAAAGTAAGATTACATTTTTTTTGTATTTTTTTAATAGTTTTTACTTTGAAAGTTTGTACTTTTATTTTTCTGACACTACTAATTTAATACAAATTAAAAAAATAACTAATAGTAAATTACCCTAAAGTTACTCTACATGTTCGGAAATAGATGTGGTAATTTTTTATCAGCAAATTACCTAAAAGTTATTATGGGATATTTCCGAAAACGCATGAAGGGTGTTTTTTAGGGGTTCACATCTTTAAATTGGCAACACCGTTTTGTTTCACAACCGATTTGACAGGTGACATTTGCGTTGTCGTTAATTTGATTTGCCAGAGCAACGCTTGCAAATTGTTGAAATTTTTTATCAAAATTTAAATCAAAATCTAAACAAAATTTTGTCTAGCGTTGAACCTCACTTTTGGTAGAATGGGTACGTTAATAAACAGAATTATCAGATTTAGAAGTGTAAATAATCCACAAGCCATTACCGAAACACCATTACATCCAGAGAAAATCACTGTTTGGTGCGCTTTATGGGCCGGCGGAATCGTTGGTCCATATGTGTTCAAAAACGATAATGGGCGAATGTTACAGTCATCGGCGAACGGTATAGAGACATGATTTCTAACTTTTTTGTACCCCAATTGGCTGGCATAAATCTTGCTGATATATGGTTCCAACAGAACGGTGCCGCATACCACAGCGCGGAATACAATTAATTTGCTTAAATAAAGGTTTGATGAAAGACTAATACGTCCTGTTAATTAGCCACCAAGATCGTGTGATCTAACTTCATTAGATTATTTTCTTTATGGGGGGGGGGGGGTATATGTTTAGCCACTTGTCTACGCCGATAAACCAATAAACCAGGGCCCCTATTATGAAATTTTTCCGACAAATCCGTCTAAAAAAATCCGTAAAATCCATCTCGCGTCGGATATTCATATTATGAAACTAAAAAAAACCGATCCGGCCGGATTTTATACTATTATGAAATAAAAATCCGAGTTAGCGGATTTTACGACAAAATTCAATTGCCAAATCCGACAGCTAGTTAGGTGACGGATATTGTAGTATAGGCACAGAAAATAGATCGTAGTTCATACTTTTTATGTGCTATTTAATTATTTAGAAATTTAGAAAAATTTTAAATGTAAGTACAAATCTCTATTAAATTATTTTAATCAAATTTAAATGTGCCAAGTATATTCTGAAAATTTTGAGTTTCACTGTAAAAATACATGTTTCATAATACAGAATATCAGCCGCGGATCGAATTTTACGACAACGCATTTTCCGACGGTGTCATATTTTCCGACCAATTTCATAATAGGCCTCCAGAGACGATTAAACACTTGGAATACAACATTCGGCGAGTTATTAGCTAGATACGGCCGCAATTGCTGCGAAAAGTGAGAAAATTGAACATTCAGAGTGCGCCACATGGCCAAAATTATATTCAAGCATTAATGGCATAAAATTATCTATCCAATAAAGCTAGTTCCACTGATATTCAAAATGTTTTTCTTTGTTCTATTTTAATTTAAAACTGTGAGCCTCTAAAAGAAACACCCGTTAGTATGGCGCAACTCTCGGCTCAGCAATCATTTATTTTCGATATCGAGCTCCTGTACGCGGTACTATATGAAATTTTCAAAGGACCCCTGTGTATACTAAAATTTATTTTCGTTCATGCGATTGTGCTCCATAAACAAGCTAAAATGATCACAGATGCCGTGATTAAAATTATCAAGCGGTGTCCGTTTGCACCAATCGAGAGAATTTCTTCAGGACATTTGTATTTTTTATTGTCCAGGATTAATAATGATAATTTTAAAATGAGTGCATTGACTAAGCTCATCTGATCAATTTCAGGAATTGTATTAAGCCCATGATTAGTATACAACCTACAACAGAATTTAAATAATTTTATTTACAAATCCAAGATCAAAAACATTAACCATGTTATCAATAGTTTGATTCGTCAATATATGGGTTAACTTAAGTTTTGACGTACTCGGTGTGGTTAGTTCAAAATTTATTTTTTCGTATATTTCTCGATAAATTAGCGAACACTGGTAGAATCGGCATCTCTCGTGCTTAGATATCAATGGTTTAATATGATCCAGTAATATTACGAGTTACGACACGTTATTTGTTTGGTTATGAAAACCTTCCAAAAAACATTCATTTTGTTTAACTGCATTAGTTAACTTGTTCACAGTAGTTCCTAGAAATATAAAGAAAACTACAAAGAACAGAACAAATTAAATACAATACAACACTTATCTGATTCTGGTGCGAACTTGTCTTGTACAAGTAAATTATCATCATCATACTCGGAATTGATCTGTAAGATAAAAGGAAAATTTAGATTATTATATATTAAATTTGCATTATATAATTAGTCACAAATTAGACATAAACTTACCATTACGAATTATATTTTTCTTAAAACTTGTTTGTTTATATTAAACTTTTGACAGATGCAAAACTTGAAAATACATGATGTATGTACTAGATTAAGTCATAATCAAGAGAAAAAATTGTACTATTAATTACAGCAAATTAAGTTCAAATGTTCAAAACTAGAGGTCACTTTATTATTAAGACAAAAAATTGTATAACCAAAAATTGTAAAAAAATAAAAAGCTCTTCTAAAAACACCGTGAACGACTGAGCACCTCAAATTTATTAAATAAAATAAATTAATAATATTGTCCAATATTTTTATGGAAACCACCCCCATTTACACCTATATCCTGGACGCGGCATTGTTGTTTGGAAAACACGCAACGGGTTCAGTGACATTACATTATGGTCCTTCGAGCCGGATAGGCTAAACTGTTAGTAAACCCCTGAGCAATTATCGAAACAGTGAAAGTGAGTCTCAAGTAACAATCGTGTCGAGTTGCATTACGGGATACGTATAAAATAAAGCCTTAAACGAGAGACATATAGTGAGGTTAAGTGTGGAAAATTCCAATATTTTTAAGCAAAATGACTGAAACACGTGCGCTAAAGCTGATTGTAAAAAATTTAGAAGCCGTAAAAGATAAGGTCACCAAGCTCGGCCAAAACATAAAAACTACAAAAGTGAAAACCGGCCTAGCAATGATTAGTGACGAATGGAGAGATTTTCAAAGCATCGAAGCGAAGATAGGCGTCGAATTTGGTGATGCTTCTCTGGACATTGCAAATGAAATTGAAAGGTTGTATTTTGCCACGAAGGCAAACATATACGAATGTGAGAAATTACATGACGTGATTTGTAGTTTGCTCAAACAATTTATAGAGCAACTATCAATAAAGCATAGTTCTGCCAAGGCCTTTCGCCAGTTAACCAATACACCAGACGAGGTCATACGAGCGAATAAGTTAGACGATGAGTCAAGGGAAACCTGGGCACACGAGTTCGTCGCAGAAAGTTATCCATCTTTAGAAAGCTTTTTTCGATTTTTAAGTAAGAGAAGCGATGCTTTGCAGTACCTCAGCTCCACCGAACGATCTAAGCAAGCATTGCCCAAACGAGTCGGAGTGAAGGTTTCTGAAACTACAACCGTAATAAAGTGCATATTGTGTTCAGGGGATCATTATATCAGCAAATGCAGCAGATATTTAGATTTGAATATCGATAAGAGGAAAGTCTTGGTCGCGAAGAAGAAACTACGTTTCAATTGCTTTGTTCAATTGCGAGATGTGAAGGCCAATTTCTAGTGAGACTCCTGAATCGAGTGTTTATGTTGCCGTGAACTATACAATCATTTCAAGCCATTCTAGCCACGGTGGTTGTGTTGGTAAAGGACAGATCGGGGCAGAGATGCAGAGCACTATTGGATTCAGGATCGCAATCCTCATTTATAACGGAAGCTTGCGCACAGAGGTTACAACTGAAACGAGAAAGGGCGAATCCAAAAATCACGGGCTTAACAACCGGAAACATGATGTCAAAGAGCAGAGCTAGGTCGTGATACAATCCTTATACAATTCAACAAAAAAGGTCATGCTAGAAGTTCTAATAATAAACCATTTACCAACATGCATTCCAAAAACAACAATTTGCTTAGACCGAGAGGCAATACTAAATGACTTAGAACTAGCTGATCCACGGTTTAACAGACCGGGTTCTATCGATTTATTGATCAGAGCGGACAAGTTTTTGAGATTTTAAAAGATGAGCAACAGCAACGATAGTGATATTAGTGATATTAAGCACGATGTTTGGAGAGATAATTTCAGAAAGTGACTGAAACATTCACAATTCAAACCGAAGACACATCGACAATAGATCAAACCCTACGGAGATTTTGGGAAATAGAAGAGGTGCCTACGAATTATAAAATGAGACATGAAGAAGATAAATAATGCGAACAGTTTTTTGCGAAGAGCTGCCGCAGACGTCCTATAACGCCGCCGACTGCTATTATTTATCACACCACGCTGTAGTGAAAGAAAATGGTGATACAACGAAATTGAGAGTGATATTCGAAGATTCGGCTAAGTCGTCTAACAGTATTTCGTTAAACGACAGGCTACTCGTTGGCCCTACCGATTTCGCGCATTAATGACGCTGCAACAAATGGCTGAGAATCCAGAGGAAGATACCATCAAGCTCTTTTACAAACTTCAGAAAAACTAAGCGCTGCAAAAACTAAGCGCTTTTTGAGTAACATCAATCCGTTTAAAAATCTAGGAACCCAAAGTGGTTTACAATATACAATTAGTGAAGAGTTCAATTTATATTTCGAATAAGTTTTGCGAGCGTTTTTCGTAAGTCCAAAAAAACACTAGAAAATATTATACTAAACTCATTTTTTAGTTGTTCTACATTAAAACAAACAGATGGGGTCGATTCCGGGATCTAAAATTTTATGTTATGTTATGTTAGTTTTTTCAATACAAATTCCAGTAGGAAGCGAGGAAATAGAATAATATAACATAAAATTTTACATCCCGGATGGTGATTGGGGTCGAAATCACCAGACTTTGGAATAATCATACGATACGCAAATTGAACTCTTTACCATTTTTTTATTTATTAAAACACTCAACATTCATAGATGTTTTACTGAAATGGTGTTATTCTGTTGGCTTTGACTCGACCAACTCAAAAATAAGTTTGGTATTTGGTAGGGGTTTCTGGTCTTAAAACATCGTTCTTACAATGCTATGCTGCTTAGTATACAAGCATTGCGGAAGCATTGTAGACGAGATAGGGCAGAGTACCGACTTTTAGATGTTAAATGGTTAAATCATTGAATTTATCGTTTTATATGAAAATGTATATTATTGGGGACGTATGTGAAGCTGGCCAGAAAACCATCCCGAAAAACACCTTTCTTTTTTATATGAAAAGAGGTGTGCCCGTTGTATAATTTACGTGATGTAATTGGTTAAAACGATGGGATAGTAAAATCCGAAATTTTTATCCGTCGTATGAACTCGCAGTCACGTACACAAAAAAAAAATAAATTGAAAATCTATTACAAGAAGAGATTTATCACACTTAAAATTAAGAAATTTAAAAACTAAATCCTTCAAATAAAATAAGTTGAAAATTTTTCAACGACCTTAATGTTTCGGTTCACAAAGGTTGGCAGATATAACGGTATATAACTAATTATTGCACTGACCATCAGCATTGAACACACAAATGCTCAATACGTTACAGCGGGGATGAGGGGTGTCCCCAGCTAATTTATTATTCAGTAATTAAATCAGCTGGGGAGGCCTCTTATACCCGCTTTAATCTAATGAGCAGTTGTGTGCTTAAAGCTGATGGTCAGTGCATTAATTAGGAACATACCGTTATATCTGCAAAACTCTATGAACGGAGAAATTTCTGATGATATATGAGCAAAATTCCGATAACTATGAGATGCGAATATTAAATCAGCTGGGGAGACCCCTCATCCCCGCTGTAACGTATTGAGCATTTGTGTGCTTAATGCTGATGGTCAGTGCAATAATTAGTCATATACCGCTATATCTGCCAACTTCTGTGAATCGAAACGTTAAGGTCGTTGAAAAATTTTCAACCTATTTTATTTGAAGGATGTTATATTTAAATTTCTTAATTTTAAGTGTGGTAAATTTCTTCTCGTAACAGATTTTCAACTTAAATTTTATTTTGTGTACGTGAGACTGTTTTTAGTTTTTTCGGAATGGAATTTGATTTTCTTCATATATTTTTTAATTTTTCGAGCTGAAGAGTCTTTTAATGAATTTAGTGGAGAAACGAACCTAAATTGAAAAAGGCGTTTTCGGGATGGGTTTCGGGCCAGCTTCACATACGTTTATTGGGGTCGATTCTGGGATCGAAAGTTTTATGTTATGTTATTTTATTTCCCCGCTTCCTATTGGAATTTGTATTGAAAAAACAATTTTAGAGACCGGAATCGACCCCTATACAAACCTATTATAATTTTTTTTATTTAGGAAAAATTTCTCATGATGTGCTTTTTCCTAAACAATCCTATTTCATTTATTAAACCAGCTTAGGAAAATGTGCCCACAAATTTATTTTCGTGTAATCCTAAAATAATCTTATCCTAATATATTTTCTTCGTCAAATTTGAATAGGGACTCGTAATGATTTTGAAAAAAATACCCAGCTTTTATGGTAAAGTTCTAAGCACGGTCAGACAGACCCTATTAAAGTTAGCCGATAGTTTCCAGCCGAAAGATAATGCAGATAGTGTCTTGACTATTCTTAAACTTTCTTTATACTCTCGCTCCTATCGATTTTTAAATTCCTATAAACTGAAATAATTTCTCCTTCTCCCGAATGATGTAACCCGATCCTAAATTCTCCTAAATTCGAGTTCATAACTGATTTTTGCTGTATTCAAGACACTATCTGCATTATCTTTCGGCTGGAAACTTTCGGCTAACTTTAACAGTATGTCAGACAGACCTAACGGATCCATTACTTGAGTAGAAATGACATCTTCAGTCAAAGGATAACTGAGGAGACAACGTTAAGTTATGAATTAGTTGATTGAGTCGATAATGTTTTTGCGTTGGAACACTTTCACAAACATTGACACATATCTGCAAATTAATTACTCCTAATTGCTCCAACAAAAAATAGTAGGTTTATTAAACTTAATTTATATTTCTAGAGCGCTTCCTATTCCAAAGATGATAGATATAAAATGAAGCACGATTCGAAATATATAAAACAAAAAAAATATTTTTTTACGAAATCCTATTACAACCCCTAATAAAAATTTATCAAGTTCGATAATAACAGGTCACACCTCTTCTGTCCGAAATTGTTTTTTTTTTTTTGTAACTTATAAAAACCGCAATTAGTTATATTGGGTCTATAAAAAAGCGGCCACCTTACTCAAATAGTGGTTATTATATACGACATTTATAACAATACCGTCCCATAAAACGTTAAATTAGGATCTTGCGGTTCCTTCCTTTAAGTATTATACAAACTGTTCGGAACTTTGTTATTTTGCCGTCAAAGGTTTTATGGTATCAAATCCTTTTTAATGTTTACCTAACCAACCTATATAAGTGCGTACATATACGAGAATATGTACATATGTACATTCGAGTGGTAAGAAAAATTATAAGATTTTTTTTTTTATGTAGGTACTGTTTACCAAAATGTTCGGCCGGTATTGATATATTTATTACACACGTAAGTATTTCTGAAAATAAATACTAAAGTGAATTTCTTATATACATCACTTAATGTTAAGAAGACTCCGATAACGTATTAAGGCGTCTGCGCAGTCTAGACGCCCTGATTGGTGTTACAGTACGTTTAGTTTAGTGATACTTTGTTTCAAAAAGGAAACGATCTTGGGTGTTCTCTAATCAGAGAAGGCTATTGTTACATCATACAGAGATGATTGCGAATTATGAGTTTCTTTGAACCAGCACTATAAACTGTGTCTGTTTCCATTTTGTACTATTTTAGGTGATTTGGCCTAATTATTATATATTTTTGAGCTACATACATACCGCGGAATAGATAAACGAGTACTTGTTATTATTTATGAAGCACGGAAATTCTTGTAATTTACTTTGATAAAAGGTGAAAATATGGAAATTAAAAGAATTTGACCATCTGGGAGTAATATAATATGAGTAATAGCTGTTGGGTAAGAATTTTAGATAATTTCAAGTGGATTCTCGACATAGAATATAAACGATGTTGAAATATTTATCAATCTTAGACGTCTTAAGGAAATTAATTTTTTGAGTAGTTGTGGCGTAAATGCGGCCAACACAAATATACCTTTATTTGAATTTTGCGCTGTATGACCTTTACTGCGAATATCTCAAATTAAACGAATATTTTATCAGCTTCTGTCTAAATTATTAGGTCAGATGATGGAGATGGTCATGCGTTTATTGGACCTAAGTAGGAGAGGGCTATGCTAGTCGAAAATCACGCTGCTGGTCGTAATCCCCTGATATTTCTGAGTATGGATGGCTCAGCGTAACAACAAGCAAAATTCTCCTTTTAAACTAGTGAACTTTTATTAAGTGATTCTGAAATGATATTTACTTCTGAGTAATTATGTCCCTTCAATTGCAATGACAAATTTAGTTCGATATGATTGGATTTAGAATTTGAACTGCAATGATGAATGATTTGTTGGATATTTTTTGGACACTTTTGATGATCTATGTAATAAAATATGGTGTCTACCTACTCAAGCGGGACCACCTTTGTATATTTCTGAATATAAATTCTGCATCGGTATCTAGAATTAAATAATGTAACGTTAAGTAGTTTTTTTATCTTACCTTTATTAGCTCATATTTGTTTTTTATATATTTTTTCCATATTCCAGCTTAACTCTTTATACATTTTGTTGTCAAAAATAATATTTGTTTATATTAATCAGTCACCTGTTTTGATTCCGGTAATTATTTTTTTTATGGTGGTAGTGTTTGTTATGATTTGGATGATGTTTAAACACTGTTTGAGTTATTTTTTAGTGATTTACTCAAAAAACTTAAAACTAATTTTTTTAACATTTTCAAATTTATTTATAATTAGTCGGAATATTTTGAAATTTACTTGGAATAGATTATTCGTTGTTGTGATTTATCTGGCTGTATTGAAAATGTTGTACTTTGCTCTCACTCTTCAAAATTTGTTTTTCGGTATTTGTTGTATGTATATTGAATTGTTAGTCTTATATTATGTGTAGTGTAATTCACCAAAACATTCAAAGTTTGAGAGCAAACTTCGACATTTTCAATGCTTATTTATCTAGTTTAAAAGTGCAACCACTATTAATATTTGTTTCGGAAATCTGGATTTACTCACACGAATCTTCATATTACAGACTGCCAAATTATAATTTCATTGCTTGCTGTAATGATGATTATAGATTTGGTGGTGTTGGTGTGTTTATCAATCAAAATTTAACTGTATCTTCTTTTCATTGTTACAACTGGACCACAGCTGATGTTTTAATTTTAAATGTTACCTTGGGGCGTCATGATTGGACCTTTATCTGCATTTATAGATTTTGTAATAAACCGGTAAACTCGTTTTGTGTCGATATTGAGGAGTTACTTCTATCAATTAATAATAATAACATAGTTATTCTGGGAGACATCAACATATTTACTTAATATCAATGAATGCTATAGTTATCTTACCATGTTAGCCTCCCACGGATTTCTAAGTCTTTTAAATGAAGCTACTAGACATTCATCTTGTCTTGATCATGTGTTCATCAAATCAACAAATTCGTTTATTTTTACTGTGGAAAACACACCGATTCATCTATCTGACCACAACTTAATAAAGCTAAACATTTTTGCATCTCAGATCCCTGTACTTCAAAATAGTGTAGCTGCTAATTTTTCGAGAGTTGACTATAGCCGTCTGAATGCTCGACTACAATCTGAAAGTTGGGCGACTGTTTATTGTGAGAATAACTGCAATATCGCTTTTGATAGGTTCTTATTTATTCTGAAATCGCACATTCGTGAATCTAAGGTCGAATCTTTTGCCCCTACATTAAAAAAACTGAAACCGTGGATGAATTCTTATCTCCTTTTGAAGGTTCATAAATTAAAAAAATTCTCTAGAAAATTACGCCATAATCCCACTAATGCACGTTTGGAAAAATTTATCAAGAAACTCTCCAAGGAAGTAAATGCTAGAATTAAATTTGTCAAAAATTCATTTTACAAGAAGAAATTTGAGTATGTTAAAAATAGTTCTAAACTCACATGGAAGGCTATTGATGAAGTTTTGGGAACAAATAAAGACAAAAACCGAATCACCAAAATTTACAAATACCAATCTGATGTTCTTATTTCAAATTATCAATCTATAAGTAATGAATTCAATACTTATTTCCTCAACGTTCCATCGGAGATAACAAATAATTTGAACAACACTAACTTTTCGCCAAATTCTCCAGGCTATAGCAGATATGTTTTAGGCTCGACCACTTCACCTAGTATGTCTTGTGTGTTTGATTCGATTAGCGCCAGAGAGATTATAAAAGAGATTAGTAGTTCGAAAAATAAACACTCTTGTGGAATTGACGGAATCGACAACCTAATCTTAAAAAATTGCGTGTGGTATCTAATAGATGTTTTAGCTTACCTCTTCAATTTCAGCCTAGAAAGTGGTGTATTTCCAGATGTTTTCAAATCAGCCCTTGTAATTCCAATTCATAAGAAAGGTGATGTGCTATTACTAAATAATTATCGACCTATTTCGTTGCTAAGTTCCTTCTCCAAACTATTTGAGAAAATAATAAAACGTAGATTGCTCGGTTATCTGGAGAAAACCAATTTTTTTAGCCGTAGTCAATTTGGTTTCTTAGCAGGAAGATCCTCTGAAGAAGCACTACTACATCACCTCAGTTATGTTTACTCGGCTTTTAACAATTCGCAAAAATCCGCTTCGTTATTTTTAGACATTGCAAAAGCGTTTGACACGGTGGATCACGAGGTTCTTGCAAACAAATTATTAAATATAGGTATCAGAGGTAAAGTTTTTGACTGGTTTGTTAGTTATTTCAACAATCGTAGCCAAATTGTTAAAATAAATGATAAATTTAGTGAACCTGGGGCGGTATGTTGTACCATCACTTCGAATCGAAATTCGAAAAAAGTCGAATGGCAGTATGTTGTATCATTTTCGAAAAGCAAAAATGATACAACTTTCTCTTTTTCGATTCGACTTGTTTCGAATTCGACTTTTTTCGATTCGAAGTGATGGTACAACATACCGCCCCTGGTTACTTAAATTGCGGCGTTCCGCAGGGATCAGTATTAGGACCTATTCTATTCTTAATCTTCATAAATTCTATATTCGACATCGATCTTCTGGGGCACACCACTGCATTTGCGGGCGATTTAGCATTAAGTTACACTTCAGCAAACCCTTCGGAATTACAGAACCTAGTTTGCACAGACTTAGTAAATCTTGGTAATTGGTTTTACTACCATCGCCTGGCTCTTAGTAATAAATCCAGAGTAATGTTTTTTGGCAGGCCGCATCTCCCAATTTTAAGGTTTTGAATCATGTTCCATTTTGCTCTGGACACTCATGTTCATCGCAGTGCTTTGAAATTTCCCTCGTAAATGAGTTTAAGTACTTAGGAGTTACCATCGATTCGCAGTTGAAATGGAATTCTCATCTCACCATTGTCAGAAAAAATGTTATTACTGCGACTTATAAATTCTACCATCTGAAGCAATTATGCCCACCGTCAACACTGCGAGTTCTATATCATGCACTAGTTGAATCTATTATTATGTATGGTATATCAAGCTGGGGTGGGATTTATTTTTCCAATATAGAGGACCTATACATTTCACAAAAACGGATTATTAAATTGATTTATTGTCGGCCTTTAACAACTCCAACAATTCCCTTATTTCGAGATTTGAAATTATTACCTTTAAGATATTGTTTATTTTGATGAATAAAACCACGAGCTCTGAATTTTATATTTTTTTTTTTTTGGTTTATTTAAGGTTTACATTTATCGACCACTTGTCGGTTTGCTGGTTGATGACAGAGAGAGATTTTTATTTTATTTTATGTAATATTAGTTACAAATATTCAACTATTTAGTACAGAGGGTTACCAATCGCTTAGTAAACTATTGCCAAAAGATGGCATTACAAGTTAATTATTTGGTATAAAACGCACCTCTTGCGGTTGCACTAATATTGCATTGGTGTTAGTATAATTTAGGTTAATTTTATAATTACATTTGTAGTAGTGACAAGTGTCAAAATATAATAACAAACTGGTAAGACAATAATTACATGATTGATAGAAATTGAATTTATATTAACTTAACATTAATATTTTAGATAAATGATTATATTCATCGTGATTTATATGTAAGTAGCTACTTGTTAATAAATATAAAGTGAAATTATAAGTTAATACTTATGTTCTAATATGCATTACATAACTTGTCTTTGATTACCAAATTCAATATCAAGTTCAAGGACAAATTATGTTAAGTGTTTTCTACATATGATTTTAATACTAATATTGTTTAAACTAAATTTTAGGCAACCAACTGATGAACTTTATGACAAAGGTAATGAAATTAATAATTAATGTTTGTTTCAGATTTTTACAATGTGTTTTAGGTAATCTATGTTGTTTAGGGAGAGAATTTGTTCCAGCTTCCAGGTAAGTATGACTAGATCCAATCAGAACAGATATCTCTATGTTTATAAGGTATTAAAGATGTTTTTTGTTCGGAGTTCCAGTTTCCATAGTCGTATTCATCACACGTATACTTTAAGGAATCCGAAGAACTTTGCCGGTTTACGTTGTAATAATGAACGGTTCAGAAGGTCTTACTTTTATATGGGATTGTATTGGTTTCACAAATTACGAATAGAGTTGAAATTCATTCCGATTGGCCGCAAACACTATTTTGATAAAATGATTCGACATTGGCTGATTAATATAGACAACATTGAAACCTACTTCTAATTTTTCTTTTTTGTATTGTATTCACTAAATATGAGCTGGAATTTTAATTTTATTGTATGTATTATTTATTTATTCTTTTATGATAGTTTTTAATTTATTATTTTTATTTGTACACTTTTGGCAACCTAAATTTCATGATGTTTTTCTTTCTTGCTCCCCCACAGGTTCTAAAAACCTATTAGGAGCTCTAACTTTATTAGAAATAGTTTATGATTTGTATTAACGTATGTAACCTGTTTTTCTAAATAAAGAGAATAATAATAATAAATTTTTCCTAAATATAAGCTGGTTTTGCTTGTCAGTACGTGAAAACCGCAACAGATTGCGGCTACGCAAAGGTTTTTGAAAAAATTTACTGGTGTCTCATAGTTTTGAGTTCCAAGATTAGACTGTAACCCTTCCATTTTCCGGCTTAGGTTAGTACCTGGTTTCTTCTTGGTTACCATCACCAGCCATTAAACCTTTGTTGAGTGCCTGAAGATATTCGATAGACGAGTCGCGCAAACTGTTGACTTCCTTCGCCAAATTTGATGAAAGTCGGGGTATTCCGTGAACGGGCGTCGGTGAGAGAACTGGTACGCTCCCCTGTCAACCGATTAAAATACGGCGTAGGTCAAATTAAATAAAAATAAAAAGAAAATTTGACATTGCACCGTTCCGGCATCTACGAAAATGAAAAAAAAATATAAAGAAAATTATTCTTCATCTTCGATTCCGACGTCATAGACGTTTTATAATTTTTGCTGATAAATTATATTAATAAATAACTAAAAATAAAATACTTTATGAATAAATAAAAAGTAGCGAATTAGAGTAGACTACACCGCCGCCACAAACCTTTTAAGAATTTAGTACGCAGATAGGTAATTCGCGTTAGTAATTTTCAATTGTAACCAGAAAATATCCAGCAGAAAAACATTGTTTTGGCTATTCACCGCCAGAAGCAACACTATAAGAAAAATTAATTTTTTCTTCTGACATTTTCAGAAACCAACAAAAAAATTATGAAATTTTTAAACAAATCAAAAATTCTAAGCAGAAAGTATTTTGACAAATCAGAGAATTTATGAAACACAAGAGAAAATATAAGTTTAAACGTATTGAACCAAAAATTTTAAAGATTCTTTAAAAAACGATTTGCGTAATAATATTATATTTTACTCTCAAAATATACTGAGTTTACCCCAATCATCATTAAGCAAAATGGCAAAACAAAAAAAATATAGCATAGATCGGTACCACACCAGGCGTTTTTAAATCCATTTTAACCGTTTGAGTCCCAAGCAGCGCGATCGTGCTGTTGAGTTCTTATGTCGAGAAAACCCATGCACGTTTCGCACATTGTCGACAGCTGACGGTGCATTACCGATTGTCCAAGGCGCGCGCTCAGATTTACTGAAGCATGTACATTACATTGCCGCCCCGGTGGCAAAATGATCAGCATGCTTGCTCCAGCCAGCGGAGGTCCCGAGTTCGATTCCCGATGGTGAAAAAAATTTCACGGTTAGTATATAAGATCAATGAATTAATCACTCATTATCAGAAATGAAAATATGATTATGAAACCTCATTTGAGGCGGCGAGAAAGAGAGAGAGAGAGAGTACATTACACAGCTTGTACGTCCTTTTTCACAAAATAAAATACCCCAGCAGACTAAAAACAAATAAAATTGTCAAATTGATTGGCCTCAGAAGTAAAGAATCTCCGAGTATGAAATTTTACAATGTTTCGTGTTTCTCCGCCATTTCTTAGCGAAATATGATGAAATTTGGTTAGTAATATCGACTTAGGATTAAGTGAGTTGTGGACCAAATTCTAGGATCTGATCATGCTCGACTAAACTTAGCCATTTCATCTCTCAATCTTTATGGAATTTAGTTTCTAGATTGATTTTGAATTGAAACATAAATTTTAGTTCTGATCCGGTATCGGTTTTGTCCCGTGAGTTACTCATTTAAAATGAGTGAAGCAAAAAAAAATCGCATACGTACACAGTAATACACAATTAAGTCTTTGGATTTGTCTTTTTCTTTTGTTCGTATTTGTGTCATTTTTGTGATGGACAGTAGTACCAAAATAAAGCGATCCGGGGGAATCGGTTTAATTCTTATGGTGCTTATTTCCTTTTCGCAACACATTTCATCTAGGGCCCTATTATGATTTTTTAGATATTGTTTTTTTTTTTGATACTATCGAGTCATATTATTTATGATGTAGTTTTGTTTAGCTGTCAAAAAAACCGTCAAATTTTTTTGTTTGAAGTTATTAAATGAAATTTATTTATAATATTGTTATAATAATGGAATCGAGCATCGGAATTTTTATAAATGAAAATGATGATGCCACAGAAAAAGAAGTAACGCCAGCGAAAATGAAACGGACCGAAACGAAACAAAACGGAAAGACGTAGGAGACATGGTTATATAGACGAATTGATGAAAATGTTTTTGACATCTTGACATTTGTTTGTATATTATTTCAAGTGTGTGATTACTCGTGTGTGTAAAAACTAATTAAAATAATAAATACAAACCTAGTTATTATAGGTATGGATATGGAATTTTATTTATTAGTATTGTTGCTAGTTATAAAAATTTAAGAAAACAAATATCGGCGTGTACGGCGTTAGGCAGTTCCGCCTATAAATCAATCCCGAGATTTAATGGGTTTTTTAGAGTCATTTTTCTAAAAATGAAGAAGGGTGATCCGGAGGAATTTTTTAAGTACACTCGCATGTCGGCAGAGACGTTCAAAATCCAGCTCCAACGAAACTCATAAAAAGCAATTTCTCCGGAAATGAAACTTGCTGTGATATTAATGTAAGATTAGAATTTAATAAGTATACATAAATGTTATAGTACACACATGGCCAAATTGCGGCTCGCGAGCCGCATGCGGCTCTTTGAAAGAATGAATGCGGCTCTCGAAAAAAAAAATTAAATAACATTTTATAATACATACAGGAAAAAAACAGATGATTTTTACATTAACAATTCTTTATATTTTGGTTTTGACGTATCAAAAATCAACGAAGTGAGGTAAAAATCAATGCCGCATACATATATCTATCGACGACTTGTATAAACAGATTTGGGATTTATGAACTAATTACAGCATATTTTTGACTTAAATTATTGAGATGATATGTAAAATATCTCAAATTAGTAGCCAAATATAAATATAATTGCAATTATTTAATAATTTTAATTGAAAATAATCATTTTTCTATTCAGCCGTTTCAAGAAACGATTTTTGCTCTGAATGGTATAATTTCACACGTAAACGAACGCCAAAAATATAAAAACGAATTTCGAACTCATCAAAAATTTTAAACGATTTTTTTCTCTGTTGAGAATATAAAAATCGTCTGTTACTTTTTCCTGTGTGGCGAAGCAAAACAAATTTAAGCACGAATTGTCGTCGTAGTTAGATGTCTATGTGGATCGCTTTAAAAACACAACAGAGAAAAAAATGGTTTAAACATGCCTCAACCAGTCAGACTTAAGTTCTTAAGTTGTGTTCCGTAGTTCGGAATTCGTGTTTAGATTTTTGGCGTTCGTTTACGTGTGAAATTTTATCATTCAAAAATCGTTTCTAGAAACAGCTAAATAGAAAAATGATTATTTTCAATAAAAATTATTAAATAATTGCAAATATATTTTTTTGGCTACAATTTGAGATATTTTACATATTATCTCAATGATTTAAGTCAAAATGCTGTAGTTAGTTCATAAATCCCAAATCTGTTTATAGAAGTCGTCCATAGATATATATAGCTATGTGGCATTGCTTTTAATCGGAAATATCGACAAGTGCAATAATATCCGTTAGTTAAAACAAAAAAAAAAAATAACTCTCTCCAGTCTTAAAATTATAGTTTGGTATCTCTTATTATATGTCAGCATACTCACAAAATCATTTTTACGGAATATAAATTGTATTGTTAGGGGAATCACAAAAGAAAAACAAAATAATTCCTATAAACAAATTTTGAAATGAGAGAAAACAGTCATCGTGCACTGGCTGCTAAAACAACATCGTGAAAGTTTGTGTTTATATTTTTCGATAGAAAGGTAATACTTATTTCTGTTTCAAGTTACATTAGCGAAGTTGCTGCGTAATAATTGTGCAATTCTTTTCGATCATTTCAAGGTAATTATTCACAGATTTCAATTGTTTTATTAAGTTTGAATTCTTATTACAGTAAAATAAATTACGCTTTGTTTTCTAGATTAATTTAAATGTTAAATATGTCGTCAGAGCAAAAAAAAAGGAGATATGAAAAAGAAAAGCGTAACTGGAAGCAAGAATGGGAAGAAGCATTTGCATTCATCGATAAAGGGGAAAAACCTTTGTGCCTTATCTGCAATGAGTCACTTGCTCATTATAAAAGCAGTAATTTAAAACGGCATCATGAGAAAAATCATGGTAATTTTTTGGGAAATTACCCATTAAATTCCGACATCCGAACAAACAAAATAAAATCTCTAAAATCTGTATTAAATAGTCAGCAGTCATTATTATCATCTTTTAGTAAAGAAGCTGATAATAATACCGAAGCTAGTTTTATGATCGCTTGGAACATCGCCCGTGCTAAACGACCTTACACTGAGGGAGAATTTATTAAAAAGAATATGGAGCAGGTGGTCAAAATTCTTGATCCATTAAATATAAAACTGCACAAACTAATTAGCAATATTCCAGTATCACGACATACAACCGAGCGACGTATTACAGAAATCAGTAAAGATTGTAAACAGCGACTAGAAGAAGATGTACAAAATAGTGTAGCTTTCAGCTTAGCTCTTGACGAATCAACCGATATACAGGACAACCCACAGTTAGCTGTATTTATCCGATACGTTTCCGCATCTTTAATAGTAAACGAAGAACTATTGGATTTGGTAGCACTTAAAAATACTACTCGTGGAATAGATATTAAGAGTGCACTTGATAAAATATTGTCAGATACCGGTATACCATTGAACAACTTGGTAAGTGTAGCAACATACGGAGCACCTGCAATGTTGGGAAAAAATGTAGGCCTTATTGGTCTATTAAAAAACGAGTTGTGAACTATATTCGGACGAATTCAAAAACCCATCGCCAATTCAAGAACTTTCTTGAAGAACTGGACCTTGAAGATCATCCTCAAGATATTGCATTTTACTGCCTTGTGCGATGGTTATCCACCTATAATGTTCTAAGCCGATTTGTTGATTTAATGGAACCTATCAGCAATTTTCTAAAAGAAAAGGAAAAACATTATCCAGAATTAAATGATGATGTATGGATTAATGACTGTATGTTCTTAACTGATATAATGAAGCATCTGCAATCTCTTAACCTAGCATTACAAGGAAAAGATAAAGTTATTACTGATCTTATTCAAACGATTCTGAATTAAAAAAATTCAAAAAATTAAAAAGATTCTGAATTAATTTAAAAATTATTGAAAAAATTGAGCTTTTTAAACGCGATTTAACTACAAAAATGTTCAATCATTTTCCTCGTCTGAAGAATAGATTATCTAAAATACGACAGTAAATTATATGAATTATTAATAGACTTTCACTTGCGATTTGATGATTTGAATAATTTAAAGATTTCTCTAAATTTTCTTGTAAATCCATTCGAGATTGACGTCATTAACGATGGATTATCGATTCCTCATTATATCTTGAATGAAAGTGCCACAGGAGAAATGGAATTATTAGAACTTCAGGAGGATCACATTCTTAAAATACACCACAAATCAACACAATTAGCAATTGAGTTTTGGAAACTAGTGTCTGAATCAAAGTACCCCAATTTGAAAAAAGCTGCTTGCAGATTGCTCTCCATATTCGGCACAACATATTGTTGTGAATCACTTTTCTCAACAATGAAGTTTATAAAATCAAAGCGTGCGTTCACAACTTACAAATGAGCATTTAACGGAATTAATTCGTATCGCGCTAACGAACTACGAACCCGATTTCAGAAAATTCACGGCCAAGTTACAAACACACATGCCATCTACCAGCAAACAGTAGCTGTCATGTAATAAAATTTAAATATGTATTAAAATTATAAGTATTTGTTTGAAGACGTTCAAGGAAATAAAAATGCCATAACTACTGAAGTTTTTGATATTTTATTTTTATGTTGGCTCCCGTAACGAGAGGTTATTGGAATTCGGCTCCAAGTGCAGTGAAGCTTGGCCACCTCTGTTATAGTACATGAAACACTTATAAACTAATTTTCTTTTCAGTTACCTATCCCAAGAGGATTCTGTTCAGTCAGTGGCGTGGTGCTATCATCTTCGTAAAACTACAGTTCGATAACTTGTTTTGGAAACTTGTGTGGCCATTTATAAAATATTGAAGGATGCATTTTTATCACCGCACCTTCAACTGACGAATGGACCAAAATTTCAGATGGTTTTAATATACCAACTGGAGTTTTCCAAATTCCGTCCGGGCCATTGATGGCAATCATATTGCCATCCGTTTACCACCAAACACCGGATCACAATACTACAACTACAAAAAATTCTATAGCATCGTATTGTTGGCAGTGATTGTTGCCCCTGTTGTTATGGTATAGATGTCGACTTCTCTGGTCGTGAAAGCTCTCCCAAATAACCAACAGTTTCGATTGTTTTTCTAATAGCTACGGTCTTAGCTAAGGCTTCATGAGAAATTTGGGGAAAATGTATTGGCTAACATTTTCACTATAATATTTTGATTTTCTGCTGCAAAAACCAAAAGATTATAGTGAAAATTCTAACCTATAGTTTACCCAAAATTTTCCATGTAGTCTCAGTATGACTTTATCTATTAGAAAAACGAACCGAAATTATTGGTTATTTGTGGGAGTTTTTGATATATAGACCAGAAACTGACAAGAACCTATACGGCTGCAGATAATCCAAAAATGATAGTGAAAATTCTATTTCTAGTTAGAATTCGTCTAGTTAGAAACCGAAACTTAATTATTTGACCCTTGGACGACTGGCTCAAATATTCAATTCAATTTACGAATCAGGAGGATATTAATCTTAAATTGACAGAAATTTACCAACTTATGAAGTCGTATTTGTCAAATCGCAGATATTATGTCAAATACAACACCTCTAAATCGAACGAGTAAAACATTCTGGCTGGAGTACTACAAGGTAGGGTGCTTGGCCCAACGTTATATTTAATTTTCACTTCAGATCTACCAACGTCTTCGCAAATTCTGAAGTATAATTTCTCAGATGGTGGCAATCGTATGTAGCCATAAAAATCCACAAACGATGTCCGAAATTCTGCTACAACATATTTATGACATTGAAATATGGCTAACGAAATGGTTAACTTAGCGAAGGCATATTGAAATGAAACGAGACGATATCAAGTTAAAAATTGATAAAATGCACTGATTGATCAGCTATGCAGGGAAACTGGTATATCATCCGAGTTTTCTGGCGCGAAACCTAAAAGATACCTATACGTCTTCGTGATTAAAGAAGAAAACGATGGCTGTAATTGGCCTGTTTTTTTATTGTATCCGAGATATCAGATAAATCAGATAGATAATTTATCTAACAAATCTGATAATATTTTATCTGAAAAGGCTTTTTACAGATTTGTATACACTGTACTGAAAATATGTAAAGACCACTGAACATTAGACAACCGATTGACATTTCAGCCGAAGTCATCACTTCGTGAGACGTCAAAATAATAAAAGTAACGAGTATAAAAGTACAAATTAACATAAAATGGAGCGAAATATGTTAGTATTGGCTGAAATAGCCAAAAACACTTATAATATAATATATAACAGTGATGATTCCGACGACAGCAGCAGTGAAGAAGAAACTAACTTAAAAATATACAATTTTGCAGAAGAAATTGTACCTTCTGACACAAACTCAATATTTAAAAGCCATTTCCGACTAAATATTGAAACGTTTAATAAACTGTGCAAGCTGATTCATGACAGCCTAGAAAAGCCTAGAAATCCATCCAGGTAGACCGGAAATACCAACTGAAAAGAAAATCCTTATCATTTTATGGTTTTTTGGAAATCGAGAACCCCTCCGGTAAGTAAAAGTAATAGTTGATAAAAAACCAAGGAATAACAATAACTGTTTTTAGGACGATTAGCGATAGATTTAACATCGCTAAATCTACAGCCTGGAATATCATAAATGATATTTCTAAGGTATTTCTCTCTCTCTCTGGCTTTCACATCCCATGAAGGGATTTCGCCGCCCGCACAATGGCCCTCCATCCATCCCGATCCATTGATCTCGTCCTCCAGTTTCGACATCCTAATGCTTGCAGATCTTGTTCAATGTCGTCACGCCAGCGTAGTCGGGGTCTTCCTCTACGACGTACTCCGGCTGGTTGTTGGTGAAACACTTTATATATCATCCGTTGTTGTGGGGGCCTTGCAACGTGGCCGAGCCATCTCACTCGATTGGATTTAATGAATCCGATGATATCGCTGCCTCCGAGGAGTTGCTTTATTTCGTGATTCATACGAATCCGATATTCGTTGTTCGCAACTTTAATTGGACCAAAAATTGAACGTATGACCTTCCTTTCGAATGTAGATAACAATCTACAATCGTTAGAGGTCATGGTCCAGCTCTCGCTTCCGAAAGTCAGCACAGGTCTTATTAGTGCTTTATAAAGTGCGAGCTTGCACGACTGCGATAGATGTTTCGAACGCAATAATCTTGATTGGGCGTAGAAAACTCGTTGTCCGGCAGCGATTCGGGCTTTTATTCCTGCCTGGATTTCATTCAGTGATGTTATAACTGACCCGAGGTATTTAAAGTTTTCGACACCATCAAAATTGTGGTCGCCAATTCCGAGATTTGCACTAGAGATGTTCCTGGGTGTTGTTAGATATTTGGTTTTACTGCTGTTCACCTCCAAACCAAGTCTTCTTGCGCAGCGATCGAGCGGTATGAAACTGTCTTTGATATCGCTTGGTCTTCGGCCAAGAAGCACGATATCATCTGCATATCCAAGAATTTGGCCGGATTTATTAAATATACAGCGCGAAGTTTCGATGTTGCTTTTTCTCACTACGTACTCAAGCGCCAAATTGAACAGCAAAGGCGCGAGTGCATCACCTTGTCGAACGCCAGATGTTATTTCAAAGGAGTCTGACACAGTTCCTTCAATTACGATTCTACATACAGACCCAGACGTTGTTAATTTACACAGCGAAACGAGTTTCTCTGGGATTCCTAGGCATATGAGCGCGGCCCATAGGTTGTCGCGGTTTATACTGTCATATGCCTGCCGGAAGTCTATATATAGTTGATGTATGGTTATGTTGTACTCCCAACATTTTTCCAAGATCATCCTCATGGTAAAACACTGGTCCGTGGTTGATCGGTTGGGTCGAAAACCACATTGATAGTCGCCAATGATGTTTTCGGCGAAAGGGATGAGTCTGGCAAGTACAACATTAGCCAACACTTTGTAAGCAGCGTTCAATAAAGCTATGCCACGATAGTTTTCACATTTGAGACGGTCGCCTTTTTTATGCAGCGGACATATGAGCGCGGTCTTCCAATTCTCAGGCAGCTCTTCTTGGTCCCAAATACAGACGACGAGGTCGTATAGACTTGTTGCAAGAGTAGCGCCTTCGAGTTTAATCAATTCTGCGGGGATTCCATCGAGACCGGGTGCCTTTCCGTTTTTTAATCGACTAATAGCTGCGTCTACTTCCTCCACTGTGGGATATTCGACAAAGACCTCGTCACCTGGAGGAGCTATTGCTCTAATGGGGGTCACGTCGTCATTCCGATTTAGCAGATTTTGAAAGTAAGTTTGCCATACTGAGAGAACATCAGCCACGTTTGTTCTCAACTCTCCATTCCCGTCTTTGATGGCTGTACTTCTTGGGTGGAAGTCTTTAGTGAGATTCCTGGCGTTGGCAAAACAGTCCCTTGAGTTTCCTAGTTCCGCTTGGAAGCTGATGTTTTCGATGCATAGTCTCATATGTTCGCGTTTTTTTTGTCGAAGGTATTTAGTCGTGGCTTTCCTAGCGCGGAGATATTCTGCTAGAGTGCTTCTAGTGTTGCGAGCCAACCATTTTTCACGAAGCGTTCGTTTATTTTCGACGACCCTACGGCATTGGTCATCGAACCAATCATTGCGGGCTCTCGGAGGTCTTCTTCCGATGGTATTTTGCGCCGCGGTGGTTATGGCTGATTGTATAGCGTGCCACTGCTCCTCGATGTTAGAGGGAGCTTCTTCATTGTTGCTGGGCCGCTCTAGATAGTTAGTGACAGCTGATTGGTAACTCTGCAATGACGCTTGGTCTTTTAGAGCATTGATATTCCATCGAACGGTCTTTTGTGCTTGTCTGTTAAACGTAGATGACAGTTTGCACTTATATTTAAATATGACAAGCATATGATCGCTGTCCATGTCTGCACCTCTGTAAGATCTAACGTCAGATATGCTGGTGGAGTGCCTCTTAGACACCATGACGTGATCGATTTGATTTTCCGTTCTCCCATCATTCGATCTCCACGTTACTTTGTGGATTCTCTTATGTGGGAAAAACGTACTTGATACAACTAAGTTGTACGTTATTGCCAGGTCGGTGACTCGTTGGCCGTTGTTATTACTAGTTAGGTGCAGGCTGTTAGGACCGATGTGCGATGTATTTTCTGCACTCCTACCGATTTTTGCATTAAAGTCGCCCACGATGATTTTAATGTCGTGGTCCGGTATGTTATTGATGACTTCCTCCAGTTCGACAAAGAAAAGATCTTTGATGTCATCTGATTTATCTTCGGTGGGTGCATGCACATTGACGATCGTGATGTTAAATTTCCTAGTGCGAAGTCTGACCGTGCATATCCGCATGTTGATAGGGCGGAAATCGATGATATGATGCTTCACGCGCCGATGGATGAGGAAGCCAACTCCAAATTCTCCTCCGTTCTGATGGCCGCTGTAATGAAGAGTGTAACCATTGGTGGTGTCATGGATCCCACTCCCAGACCATCTAAGCTCTTGTAGTGCAAGTACGTCTAATGTGTAACTCTTTGCTTGGTTCGATAGGTTCTGGAGATCTCCAGGTCTTAAGAGGCTAAGCACGTTCCATGTTCCCATTTTTAAAGCGTTGTCCGTGTACAATTTCCGAGGTCGAGTTTGTAATGAATCCGATATGGTTATCCGAGGCCTTTGTTTAGGGTTCATAACTTGGTGAGTTTTTATGAGGGGAGGTTGTTGGCCTTCCGCTCAACCCGCTTGTTACGTGTGTGGGTCACGTACTGGTGAGAATCTTGAGGCATCCAGTCCTACCTTGAACACATTTATATAGCGAGCCGCTTGATACAAGACAGACGCCCGCTTCAGCCGCTCCTAACCTGGAAAACAGACGCTGGTTTGGCATTGGTTTTGAGGCGCCAATGGCTCGCCCTGACATGTAGTGTCCATGACTATAAACAGGATTTAGCTGCTCGTCTCCACTACACCGCCTGATTCATTTAGCGTTACCCAGAGAGCACCGCGAGGAGGTATGAATCTCGGACTTCGCCCCCCTAAGGTATTACTGGCCTTAAATATTGAAAAGGGGATCGTAAAATGGCCTTCAGCGAGGGAACGGCTTGCTACCAAGTCATACTACACACTAAAATATCGTTTTAGAGGTACATATTATTATTATAAATTAATAAGTTATATTTATTTGTAACATAGAAATAATTGTAAATTTGCTTCAGGAATCATTGGTACTCATATTCCCATTATTGCTCCAAAAAATCATTCAAATTCATACATCAACAGAAAAGGTTTCCACTCACTTTTATTGCAAGCCGTATGCGACCATCGATTGAAATTCAATCATTTTTATACAGGCGAAGTTGGGTCTCTTCATGATGCCAGGGTATTTACCAGATCAAATTTTAAAAGCAAGTTAGAATCAGGTAAATAGTTGAAAGATTGTTACATTAAAAATTTTAATTTATTTTTTCCACTCCGTGTGTCAGGCGAATTCGAATTATTGAATGATGAACACTTACTTGGAGATTCAGCATACAAGTTGGAGCATTTCTTATTAGTTCCTTTTAAAAATAATGGACGTCTTGCCGATGAAGAACTGATCTACAATACTGTTCATTCCAAGTGCCGTGTTGATATCGAAAGAGCCTTCGGAATACTAAAAGGGCGTTTTAGATGACTTAAATACGTCGAGACGAAAAGGACGGAGCTTATCCCGCTTTATATTGAAGCTTGTGTTATTTTACACAATTTGTGTATCGAAAGTGGTGATTTTATCGACCCGGATGATATTCAACTGGATGCAGTTGCTACGACCGACGAAAGCGCTCAGGCAACAACTTACGCTGATTCAAGCTCCAGTGATGATGAACAAGATCCACATTTAAGTGAAGGACAACGAAAAAGATTATTCATTATGAACTCTTTGTTTTAAATAACCATTTTGATTAAATTTCAAAATAAATTCGTACATTTCATTGATATGATATTGATCACATTTCAATTAATCAGCTTAATTTAAAATTTTATATAATTTATAATTATGTAGTACATATTATGTACATTAAATATATATATATATACATTACACAATTACGCTTGGGAATTATTATTATTATTTATGAAATAATCCACAAATCTCTTAAAGTCCTTATTGTGTTCAGTCATCAGCTCTAATTTTTTCCTGCGGTATTCGTCTTTGGAATTTTCCTCACTTCTTCGCTTTTTGTGATTTACTGAAGTGGATGTTTGGTAGGAATGACCAGCCGTCGCTGTTTCGTTGTGTTCCCTAACACTAAAATTAGCACTTGAGCTGGTGCTGGATGCTGTTGAAAGGGGCGATATAATGGGATCTCCGGCCATAATTTCATCAACAGCATCGTAATACAGCCAGCATTTTCTATTTTGACCAGTAGTGTTGTTATGGTCTTTTATGGCTTTGTATTGCTTTTGTAAAGCCTTCCATTTGGATTCCACTTGAGTCCAACTGACCCGAATTTCATTTTTATTACATTTTTCGGCAATTCTCAGGTATATTTGTTTTTTTATGCCATTTTGTAGATTCTTGTATTCTGTTAGTAATAGAATATTTGTTGTTGTCCATTTAAATTGGGTATCTACCACGAACAAATAATAAATTAGCCTATTATTAATTATATAATTAATTTAATAAAAATAATCACAAATTAATTTATTAATTACCATTTTCCATAGCGTCCACCATATTTGCTGTCAAAATATTTCAAATATGTTTTTTCTCTGAACTATCTGAAATAAAATTCACATGAAAAAATGACGATCTCAGAATGCTCAGAGAAAATTAAAAAACGACAAAAAATTTATCGGATCGATCCGATAAAATAAAAAAACGGAAAAGGCTTTCTTTTTATCTCTCTGATCTCTCCGATGTAATAAAAAACAGGCCAAATAACATAAATTATAAAATTATTACGTTTACGTATTGATAAGAAGTAGATTCTGCTCCCGCAGATTCACCTAATTACCTTAGTTATTAAGATTTGAAAACTTATTGTTATACTTATTCCAATTGGATTTTTTTATTAATTTTGTAAAATGAAATTCCCAAATATGCGACGAACCTGATTTTATTGAATTAATACAATTTTGATTTTGTTTTTTCGCAATAAAAACTGACCCATTGGTGTCCAAACGCCAAAATGTGATGACCAATCCTTACCTAACGATTACCTAACGAAATCTGATAAAAACTGAATGATTTTCTTGCAATGAGGTGCTATACACGAGAAATTCATTTTTTTAATTTTCATTATTTATTTATCGTTTAATCGTAAGTGACCAAAGAATAAAAACTAGTGACCAATCCTGACCAAACGATGACGAAACGAATTCAATCATCACTTTGGATGATTCTCCTGACCAAACGATGACGAAACGAAGTCAATCATCAAGTTGGAGCCCTCGAGGACCATTATTTACGTATACGTTTACGTAAACATTTTAATTTTCCGTGCGTCGTTTTATGGGCAAAACTAATTATTTGGTGGGCAAATGCATCAACAGAGGGACAATTCTAAAACATAACACATTTATTTACATTCACAGTTACAGACTTGCCGCCCCGGTGGCAAAGTGGTTAGCATGCTTGCTCCAGCGACCGGAGGTCCCAGGTTCGATTGCCGGTGGTGACAAGGAAAAAATTTCACGGCTGGTTTAGGATCAATGAATTAATCACTCATTATCCAAAATGAAAATATGATTATGAAACCTCATTTGAGGCGGCCAAATCCCTTGATGGGATATAATGCCAGAGAGAGAGAGAGAGAGAGAGAGAGAGAGAGAGAGAGTTACAGACTTAGTGGAACTTTTAATATTCCGTATATAGCTTTATGCAGTCAGGCGAAATTACTTAGAAATAATAGGAATAATTTTAAAACATAACAAATTTTAGAACTCAGTTCCTTTTTGGAGTGCTGACACCTGACACAAATATCTAATTTTCTTTTATCGCTTTGCAACAGAGTAAAAGCTTCTTAAAGTTCGTTTTTGGAAATGTGTCAAAAACGGTAAGATCAGCAGTTTTTGTATTAATGGAAACCTTATTTTGAATTTTTTAAGATTTACAAAATTGCTCATGTTGCCGTACTTCCTAAAAGTTTCCATTCGATCAATTTTCCGATAAATTACCCATCGGATTTTAGTGGATTTCTACATAAATTATAGCCCGCCCAACTAATCCCTATCCAATAACTCTTCGAACACTATACCTGGAGACCCCTTTTGTTTTAGTATTCAAGAACACTGATAAATAAAGTGAGTAGTTTATGTGTCTATAGTTTCAATGTCACATGATCAGAAATTCTTAGCCAAATACTAAATCAATTTATAATAAAGTAATATATGACAAGTGCTAAGTAAAATTCAAGGTCAAATTTTATATTTTTATATTTCGTTAAGTGGCACAAAGTTTAGTTGCATTTACGAGCTTTTTATTAAGACCTGTTGTTAATAATAAATAATATTTAGAGTAAGAGAGTAAAGAAAAAGCTGGACAAAACTAATTCTCGTGTATTGCTTTGATGATAAAGCGATATAGTATGTATAGTATTTATCACTTATACAGACTCACCGAGCACAAATTCAAATAAAGTTTTGTATTTTAGTAAATTTTATACGATGACGATGAACATCGAATTATTTACCTTCTACATATTTATATTCCATTCATTCATCAGAAGCGCGTTTACTTTTTTTTATGCAAATTAAAATGTTGTGTTTGAATATATTTGAAATTCATATTGAGAAAATACATTTAATTTTTACAACTAAAAGCGTTATGCGATAAATTTGTTGTTAATATTATAACGCAAATTTTTGTAAAGAAATAGTTTATAGCTTTTACGTCGATACGTTGTGAAAGTATTTAGGGATGTTGGTGTATTTTCATTGCATATATAGGGAAACTATAGGGCTCGACACGATATGACCTATTTACCAAAATTAGGTTGATTCGTTTTTATACATAACTTTATTATCTGCGTGTGGCCTCCATTTTTGGTTGTTTTTTTTTTAATAAACCATCCGAAATTATGTCGCCGACTGGCCGCGCGTTATTTAAGTGTGAAATATGTAATCAACATCAACAGTAAAAGTATTTTTTTTTATATAATCGGCTTATACACTTAAATATCACAGTGTATTTAAGACTTCCAGTTCAGCCTATTATTTGCGGCATACAAGAAAAAAAAAACAATAATATAATAATTATGGCTTATATACGTTAAAGCTTATATATAAATCTTCTATTTGAATTCCGATATTCACTTTAAGTTTCCGACATATTTTTTTCTCAATTTGTTTTAAGCTGAAATATTTGAAATATTACAAATTTTTATGTTAAATTTAGATTTACGCATCGACCACACCGCAAATATAAATTTTGAACAACAAGTGAAATTAAAACTTAGGTAAATACGTATAGCCAGCCATCTGCGTATTAAACAAACTGTTATAAGACCACCTAATAAAAGGTTTAGTTCAGGTTATAAAACACAATATTTCTATAGTTTTGGTCTGTTACCTTTGTCTCTAGGTGTGGGATGGAGTAAGATATAAGTACTAGCCTTCTGGAACGGAACAACTCAATGAAATTCTGAAAATTGTAGGCTTCATGAAATTTGCTTAAAAATATTTACTTATCCCTACTCTCAGACAACCGGACAAGCGGTGCAGAGGTTAAAGCTTCAGGACTTTGACCACGAGGTACTGGGTTCAAATCCCATGAAAGGCCAAATGAAAATTGGCCTAAGTTTCAACCACTGAAACCTATCCTCTTCTCAGAAATATTAAATAGAAACCTATAGAGTTTTGCTACAACGCTTAATTCCGAAGGGTATAAATGGTTTAGATATGAAGACAAGCATCATCTAGAATCAAATTTATGACTAAAGGTTCTCACCCAACCAGCCCAAAAGAGAGACGACAGTTATAGTTTGTTATAAGAGTTAAAATAGGGCCTTTGAAAAGAAACGGAGTCTATACTACCACAGTACAAAATGCCAATAGGATTCTATTATACGCAGAAATACTAGACACGATAGATCTATAAAGGAGCAATAAAGATACCACAAAAGATACAGTGTATCAAAGGATACTGACGCTCTGCCCGAATTAATGATTGATTGGAGTGTTAGAGTTGCCAGACGCACGTATTTAATACGTACAGTACGTATTTTTTCTAATCGAATTTATGATGAACGTAACTTCAGTAAATAAAAATAAAACATTAGACAAAAGCATTCGAAACGGAAGAAACAGGATCTGGACCAGTGAAGAATAATAAACATTCTAGGGATGCTATATATCCCGCGAGAGAAACATTGTCAGAATTTGTTTCCAATAGATTGAAGTTACCGTTAGTACAACAAAAATGACTAGATGTCAGATGTTAATAGGCAAAATAGTTGCTGAAATCAAATGAATTTTAATTTAAAAATTTTTAGGCTTTATGCATATTAAAACATGCCAAAAGTTACATAAATTGTCAACCAAGAGACAGAATTCTTCAATTAAAACAACCGGCAACGACAATTAATAACAAACACCTGTGCCACCTCAAAACAACAACATAATGGAAAACTTACTCCAAAGCCAAGATAAAACCGGTGATGAAATAATTCAAGAAAACAAATTACCGCAAGAATGGGGAAAACCGAAAATTAAAGTCGTACCTAGAGAATGGAATAGAGAATCTCCAGCTGTACAACGAATACGTCGACAATGATAACAAAAACCTGGGTCCCTATTCCTGAATACGAATACGAATAAAAAATTTACGAATTCGCGTAATTGGTATTCCCAAATACGAATACGTAGAATTCTAATACGAATACGAAAATGAATGATATGTTCAAAAATTTCCCCTATTCCGCAATTCGAATCCGAACGAATTTTTGTACGATGAATATTTCGTTAACGACTCCATAGAAAATTCAAAAATATATTTGACTTCTAAATAAAAGACATTATTTTATAATAATTTTAAAGAAAATCTTTTATTTTAAAACTTAAACATGGCCGTACAATTTGTTTACGTCAACTTATATGAGTATAAATACATATATGAATACTACTCGTAGTCAATATAGAACACATACTACAGTAAATGACCGAATGTAGAACGGAGTCAAGAGCACTGTTAGAAACTCCTGGACCATAATCCAAAAGTGATATTCAAATATTAACGAAAACACAATTAATTTATATTTAGCTATAAAACCAATCAATTTAAACTTAAGAAATTGGAGCTGCAAGACGCCTAATGGGGCAATCACACCATAAGAAATTATTCGGTGGTTGAATATAATTTTCGATCGTAACAATTTTGTCGGCCACATTTACAATTTTATTGCACGTAAAACCATTTAAAATAAATTCCCCTTATAGCAAGGACACTCCAAACAATTACGTACGACCGTATTCAGAAATACCAATTTATATTCATAACGAATACATTTTCGTATCGTATTCAGGAATAGGAGCCCTGGCTACGATTACACCTCTGGAGCAAAACCACGCATATCTTGGAAAACGGAAGAAAATCGCGGGCACATATAAATAACTAATAACGGAGATAGATCAACAACGACTTCAACAACGCAGTCATTTCAATCAACATAACAACAGAAGAAAACAACCAAAAGCAATTCAAACTGCAAGACGTCTCATGTGTCATTTTTATCAAAAATTGGCGACAGTCAATTATTCATTGGAAACCAACAACATATCTAAAGTATCACCCCAATTACCATAGTTAATTAATATAATCGACTGAGTATTTCTTATTAATATTCAATTACAGGTGAACCAACGTTATGAGTCTCATAGCATAAGTTCATCGCAATTTACAAAAAAATAATTACAAAATTTTTATGAAAGGTGGTTGACCAAATAAAATTAAAATTTGAATCGGCGAAATTATACGTTCGATAATGCCGAACGCCAAAAAACCGATGCGGCCGGTAAAATTGAGACAATTTACGATTGATGGCAATATTATGTGGTAATAGGAAAAAGTTTATCGTGCCGCAAAACCACGGTCTAGATGGGGCAATGATGCGCATAAATCAAGACATCATTATTGACGCGTTAGGAGATGAGAGTAAAAATTTTAATTTTAATTAGTATTGCACATTCGACAAATGGTCCGAGCACATCACAGTCTGCATCATTTGTAACTGAATCAACGACAACTCAGTCACATCGACCATCAAAAGAAAACTCAATCCGAGTTGATAAAAGAATTTAAAGAAAGACAAGAAAAATATTGAGCGAATTTAAGAAAATAAATAAGGAGGCGGAAGAAAGATCGGACAGACGATGCAACATGTTTTCAAGGTTTTTTTGTAATACAATTTTATACAATTTATTTTTTAATTCATTTTGCGAATATTTTACTGTATAACATAAATTTATCATTCTAATTTCTCTCCCGTTGAAAATTTGGATGGCCTAAACCCCACCCATTCTCAATTTTTAATTACGATGGAAAATTACAAATGTTTTACGTGATAGATATTTTGCCTTCATCATAAATTATTTTATGGTTTCTGGTAATTAATTTAATAATTAAATAATTAGATTTTACTTACCTATTTTCAACTTACGTGATTTTTACAATACAATATTCGTAAATATTTTGATTTAGGATATTATTAGTGCTGCCCGATATTTTTATTGGGTATCATTTGAAACGCGATATTTCAAAACGCGAATATCAAACCGAGATATTTCCAATCGCGATATGGTACAAAACGCGATATGGTACAAAACGCGATAGTGTACCAAATTATATAGTATATACGCGAAGTGCCTTTTCCGCCCAGACAATTTTTTCCCTAAATTCAAGTCCACTGTACACAAATGTGCACGTCAAAAATGACAGGTTGCAATGTCTTCCGGATTTTAACGGATCTTAGTTAAATAGGAATTATTTTGATAATATATAAATTATATAACATATTAATTATTTGTTTTTGATAACATATTAAGTATTTTCATAATATTATTCATATCATATTTAAGTGGAATGGACAAATATGTATGTTGGTCAATACATACAAAAATAAATTTTAAACGAATAAGAATCATGTTATTCGTTACGATATTTCAAAACGCAATGTGGTACAAAACGTTAAGCTAAACACTAAAAAACTATTTAATTGTAATATTTGAAATATCGCGTTTTGATAACTCGCATTTTAAAATATCTCGTTTCAAATGGGACCATAAATAGAAGCGGGAGTATACGATCGGGTTATATCAGGCGAGTCGCTGCGCTCCCGTCGCTTTGCAATATATATTCTGGAAAAGGGGAAATTTAATTTCAGTTTATTGGAATTTAAAAAACGACAGGAGCGAGAGTATATAGGATCGGGTTATATCAGGTCGCTAGGCTCACGTCGCTTCGCTCCCTAGTTAGATTTTTTTTTCAGTTTATAGGAATTTAAAAATCAATAGAAGCGGGAGTATTGGATCGGGTTTATCAGGCGTATGAAAGAGAATTATGTCAAAAATTTATTTTTGTATGGATTTTGGACAATAAAATTGTATATCAAAAACAAATAATTAATATGTTATTTAATTTATATTTTATCAAATTATAATGCTTTTATCAAAAAGAATTCCGATTTAACTAAGATCCGTTAAAATCCGGAAGACATTACAACCTATCATTTTTACGCACACATTTGTATACAGTGGAGAACACAAAAAATTTTGTTTGGCCGGAAAAGGGATACCGCGCTATATACTATACTATTTGGTACACTATCGCGTTTTGAAATATCGCGTTCCGAGCGGATCCCATTTCTATTGTAGTATGCGTGTCGTCTTCTAAAATTAAATCTAAAATTAAAACATTTAGAAAAATATATGCAGCGAATAACGAACCATCACACTGCGATCTTAGTTAGAAGTAGAAAAAGCCAAGTAAATGTCTGACTATTCCAAAAAAAAAAAATATTTTGGCCAGCCAAAGTAGAAACCACAATGATCAAATTGAAATAATATAACTGTCATCAAACAACCACTCCAGAATCAGGGGACCTTTTATGAAATTTTCCCGACATCGTAAAATCCGTCTCGCGTCGGATATTTGTTATATGAAACTAAAAAAATTCGCTCCGCGCGGGTAGTATTTTTGCTATTATGAAATAAAAATCCGAGTTAGCGGATATAACGACAAAATTCAATGTCAAATCCGACCGCTAGTTAGATGACGGATTTCGTAACATACGCACGAAAAATAAATAAATTAAACATATATATGTATATATATTTAATAAATTTTAAAATGTTAGTCATATATTTATTAAATTAATATTTGTAGCAATTTTAAATAATATAATGTTTATGCTGAAAATTTTAATTTTATAAGTCCAACAAATGGACAACATTTTGAAATACTTATTCCTTTTATGGAAAGGACCAACGGCTAATTTTGATTCATTCAAATTTGATAGTTGAAATACTTAGTTTTATAATAGGAATATCCGCAGTGAATCGGATTTTACGACAACGTATTTTACGACGATGTGGTATTTTCCGTCCAGTTTCATAGTAGGCCCCCAGTACAAAGGATACTACCAAAACCAGTAATTCCAGTCTTTTACGGTGAATATGAACGATGGGAAACATGTAACGACATGTTCATTGAGATGATTCATCTAAACAACAAAATATCCAACAGAGTGACACAGCGACATATTCAAAGTAACCCTTACAGAATGGAAGCAGTTCAATTCATCATTCACAAAACAAAACTAGAAGACAATTACCAAACAGCTTGGGGCATATTATAAAACAAATACAAGAATACAACTTGGTTACTCGCCAATTCAATGCACTGCTGTCACTAACAACAAGCACAATACGGCAAAATAAATTTAGCGTAACATACATCGGCTCAACATAAGGTTTTCTTTTGAAGAACATCCATCGAAAAATCCAGACATATTCTACAACTCGAAGATGGTTTCAAAATTCTGAAAAGGATATTTCAATCGCTGGAAGCTATGAGCAGTCACAAACCAACGATAAGATGACCACAATAAATATACCTCCGCTAAAACGGGAGTATACACAGCCACATCAGCCATTAGGTTGTTGGGTATCAATCTGTAAGGAATGGCACAGCCTGAATCAATATCTCAATATCAGCAGTTCAACAGCAAGGTCACTAATCGATCCTGAATCACAAGTGACATTAATTTCATCAAAAACCGCAGATTTACTCAACCTTACAAAGCAGAAACTTAATATTTCTATCTCCAGAAGGAAGCAGAAGGAAAAGCAGACATTTGCAAACACACAGTCAATATAAAATTCTTACCAAGGTTTGATACAGAGTTCCATCTAAATATCGAAGCCTTGATATTTGATAAACGTAATAAACGTAATTACCGGAGGTAGACTTTAAAACAAGCTGCTTGATCCATATCTCAAACGTTCCAATAAATACAACAACAAGTCACAACCAATTGATCTCATACTTGGTGCAGACTTTTATTCGGCAACTATAAACAACAACATCATAAAAGGAGGTCAATTGGAACCAATGGCACAACAAACCGAATTAAGATGGATTACCATCGGCACCAGGGGTGGCACCCGAACACATCAACCAACAACGATGATAAGATCGTCGTATACTAAAGGCATTGAGAAACTAATTAAATTACTCATAAGAGCCGATTCGAAACCGGACGAAAGAATTAATACTAAGAAGGAGAATATGACTGAGCAACATTTCCAGTCAACCTAAGAAAAATGCCTTGATGGCCAATATATACTACGAATTCCATTTACCATAGCTAAATCCAAGTTGAAAATCGGTTCAAGAGAGATCCAGAGAACAAATAAGCTTAAGGCATTGAAATATGGGACAAGATCAGGCAGTTTCTTTGACATAACAGCTTTAAAACAGCTAGCTATTGACGACGCCATGACTATCCAGTAGCATCACAAATAATATTGACAGATTTTTACGTCGATGATCTGCTAACATAGTGTGATAGCATGAGAAATGCGAATCGATCACTTTACGAATTAAAATTGCTAACAGAACGAAGTGAACTTAACTTACGGAAACGGTTTCACCGCTTGGATGGTTAGCGTAAAACTTATCCTTAACAGCTCCCTACAAAAAAAAATCCAACGGAGTCAAATCGCAGCTGCGTGGTGGCCAATTGACATCTCCAATACAGCTGATTATTCGATCCCTGAAGACAGTATGCAAAAGACCGATTGTTGCGTTTGCTGTGTGGCAGGTTGCGCGGTCCTGTTGAAACCAAATATTGTGTGTGTCCTCCTCTTGAATTCTGGGTAACAAAAACTCGTTTACCATGGCTCGGTAATGTTCCCCATTGACTGTAAGGGCGGCTTCCTGCTCATTTTCGAACAAAAGGACCAATGATGCAGCCGGTTCAATATCCACACCAAACCAGTCACGTGGGGATTTTTTGTCAAATGCGACAATTTTGCTTGACGTAGTCTCCGAGGTGAGAATGAGCTTCATTTTTCGGTAAAAATGCTCATTTTATATCAAGCGTTCCACAGCCCAATTAGCGCACCGAAAGCGTTACGGATGATCATTTTGATTCAGCTCCTGCACTATTTGAACTTTGTACGCCTTTATACTGAGGTCTTTGTGCAAAATTTTCATCACGGGACTGTGTGAAATGTTCAATTCTTGAGCACGATGGACAGGGCTAGGCAGATCTACCCCACCCGCCGTATTCACCATAGACATAGCTCCTTCAGGTTACTACATATTCAGGTCAATGCAGTAGTTTCTCTCTGAACAGCGGTTCAGTTCTCGCGCAGAGATCGAAATTTGGCTTATCGGCTTATAAAAATATTCAACAAACACCTCACTTTTGAAAATATTCGCAAACGTGCTGTCGCTATCTGATCATAAAGGCACCCGTTTGCGAAAAACTTGAACATCGCTATCGCCCCTCGTAATATTTTAGATTTCATCTATATGCTTAATTAGTACCGGTGGTTCCATGGTTTTAGTTACATATTCCGTCATCAAACGTTTACCCATCAATAGTTTTAGTGCGCGCTGAAACTTTGCAACTCGTTCCATGCAAACATGGTTGGCCAATTCATTTGCTAAGTTCAGGCGTTATTTAATTTGGTATGCGATCATGGTGATAACCTTTTCATCAGTTCCAATATTTTCTTCAACTCGAGTATCTCAAGCGCAACAAATTTCACCGTCGCTTACCGATTTAGCCTCTAGCAGTTCTTCGATATCTCGCCGAATTTCCGGACCAAAACACTTACGAAATCAATCTGTAAATATATTGCCGGTTCAATTGCAGATGCATTTTTAATAAGCTTCCAAACTAATATAATGTTACAAAGTTCTAATCAAGAAATGGTCAAGAAAAGTCAACATCGCTTTGTACAAGGAACCCAACGGTACCATAATTATCAGTCAGTTACGAGATTCTCTGTATATTTCCAAATCTGATGTTTAAGTTCTCGGGTCGCTCGGGATTTAAACTGCTCAAAAGTGTTTGATTCTAAACACGGTAGATCGGCCATCTCAACTTATATTGGAACAGGAAACATCGGTGTACAATATACAGTAACAAACCACGGCTATTATATTTTTTTCACTGAATATACAACTCGCTACATAATAATGCAGAACTACTAGAGTATTACAATAATTATAAATAATTACATACTAC
Source organism: Nephrotoma flavescens (assembly GCA_932526605.1). Lineage (NCBI taxonomy): Eukaryota > Metazoa > Arthropoda > Insecta > Diptera > Tipulidae > Nephrotoma > Nephrotoma flavescens. The sequence goes on along the minus strand of OW052222.1, from coordinate 188,601,003 downwards.
AGTAATGTTTAACCGCAGTTTCTTTAAATTCATAAGAATTATTTATATTATAAAAGTTACTCTCTCGCGGCACACGCATGTTCTGCGCGCTTAGATTAAAACAGAGTAGTCGTTTTGTTGTTGTATTTTATTTCTCTTAATACACAGTGTCGGCATTTTCCTTTGAAATTTTGAACACAACACGTTAATATATATAAGACTGTTACACGCATTTCATCAACTAACCTGACAATACTACATTATTAAAGTTATTTACAACATTACCTTGAACAAGACTATATATATTTCGAGGTTAGTTTACAAAAAAAAAAATCCAATTGTTTGGCACAAAGTCTTTAGGTACACAATATTACCAAAAAAGAAAAAAATTATCGGGAACCAAAATGATAAGATTTATAACGCAGTCGCACCAATTAGCTGCTGATCATTATTTAATAGACGTGCACACATTTAAAAAGAACTTGTACAAGAAAACATCAAAGTCGATGTCAATCAATCATAAATTGTTCCGCTAATAAAAACATTGTCTTTTTCAATTTTTAAAGATTTTCTCCAGTCGACCCTTTCCGATAATAAGTGATCCACCTCCACATAAACAATACCAAAATTTAATGTCCTAAAAATCTTCACATAAATTGTAATGGAATACAAACGTAGTACAGTGATTCATTAAATTATTCATACGCCGATCTTATATTTACTTATCTATAAATCTTCTGATTTTGTAGTTTAGAAAATATTTATACGAGTCCACCGTACGACAAAATTCGTAACAAAATATTACCCATCCAGGCTTTACTATCACTGTTTGCAGATAGATCTTCTTTCGGTAAGATCTAAACCTTTGTTATTGCTCTCTTGTCTAGAGATTTTCTCTGCCCCGTACTGAAACAACTCGTATGTGCCCATCCGTTCCCGAGTGAGTTTCAACGATTCTTCTCCAAGATCCCAAATTTGTATTAGTGGTTTTATGTGTAACTACTTTGGTCGTTGTTGTAGTCTGCAAATATATTCATTGCTCCCCCTTTTCCAGAAGTTTTGTTTGATTTTTCTAGCAGCTGCTATCTTGAAAGTCTGTGGATATTTATATTTGAGAGATTCATATCGGGGTCTAACTAACTTGGCTATACATGAGCCTATTAAAAACAAGTCATGACACCAAATTGAGATGCAATTGCATGTTATTCCATCTACAGTGAATTCTGCGGCAAAGTGTCATTGAAATCATCGACTATCGCCTTTTGCATCATTTTGATCTGGTTGTTGGCTTAAGTAAAAGTTGTTGTATTGTCTCTACAGAGTCGACGTCTTGCCCTGAATCTCTTAAAGGCAATAACTAGACCTGAATTAAAAATCAGAATTCAAAACTGAGATACTGTGATTTAGTGCGAACGGCTAGTGCGAGTTCAGCGAGTGGAGTTTATTGCTTATAGACAATGAGCGTCCTAATCATTCATGCCTTTTAGTAATTTTGAAAATCCTAAAATAAGAGAAGATGAAACCAGGATCAGTAAAAGGATGACCCAATAACGATGATAATCCAATAGCAGGACATATAAAGCGATGAATGAGCAACATTCCATGCTCAATGGGGTGCCAATCACAAAATAAAATTGTGGAATTTAGTTTTGTAATTCCATTTCACGAGGCGTACAGGAAAATTTACAAAATTATCAACGAGGCTTTATCTCGGATAGAGAAAACTCCTGGAACCTCTTCAAATCCATTCAAAGGAATCAGTATGAAACGTACAAAATTTTAGTGTTTCGGTAATATCACTAAATAGTTAAAAATGATACACGCACTAATCGGAAATTAGATCTTGTATTCAATAACGTACTTCACACGGGAAGAATAATAGTTATTTAACGAATGAAATGGTAATTCGGCTTCGAAAATTATCGAGCATGGAGAAGAATCATAAAATAACCAAAGTAATAGCTATTTACGATAGTCAAGATTATAAGAGAAGTCGTAAGAGTTGGCATAGCTGTATGCAGCTTCATAAGCGTGAGCAAATTTATGTGCCAGATGAAAGTTCTGAAAGTTCTTTTTTTCATTACGTTTTCGTAATACGCATAATATGGATTTAAATTCAATCACAAGTCATTTCATAGACGATTTGATAAGGCAAATGATTATCTCAGAATGCTCATAGCACTGCTTCAGCCTAGTAGATCTCATTCCATTCAGTTTAATTAAATTAGGTAGTCACTCATATTAGAATATCTCAAGGTTTCCATTTTAATCTAGGAACGTTAAAATTAGAGAGTCGCCTGAATACCGCATAGGTTTTTTTACAAACTATTGGTACTTTGCTAGTAGGGATATCTTGCTTTAAATGATAAATACTCGTATGACTATCGTATTGGGCAACCCACAACATCGGTTATAGTCAGGGAGACTGTGTACAATTATGAAATTAAATTTTTCTTTAACCTTGCCTTGTAGATGTAGAAACTATTGCAATGTACATTCGGTACTTCCACAAAATGAGATAAATTAAGAAATTTTGAGTGGATCTCTGGATCTCTTAGTTCTAGTAGAGATGATGTTGAAAGAGTTTAGTATAGCATATGGCCCTTTCACTAGCCCCAAGCCCAGGAGCCTTACCACCGACTCCGCCAGCGTTCGTTTTTTCGCTTTTTTATTTTCGCTTCGTCTACTGAAATCATACCACGAAAAACACAACGCTATCGTGCACTGAACTTGTAATTTATCTGTCAAGTATGTTGTGTTTGTGGTTAAATTATATCAATATAAACATTTTATTCACACCATGGATTCAATCGCTCATTATTTTTTGGAAAACTCCAGCGAAGAAGAATTTGATCGGAAAATTAGAGCAAATTCTTCTTTTAATCTTCCAGAAACAGAGTTAGTAAAATAATATTTGCATATATTTTAAATTTTTAGTGCAAATACATAACTATATCAGTTTCAGATAGGTATTTCTAGTGTCAAAAGAAGCGTTTAAATATTTGTTGGACGAAATTAGGGAAGAAATACTTACATCGTTACATCACCAAAAATGGAATTCACCTTTTGTTCACCATAAAATACTACGCGTTGAACACATCGCTTCTCATCGAAAATGAGGTCGTTGGTTTCTACTAGTAACCAAATTGTTTAAATTTTCACCTAAGTTTTCGCTTTGCAAATTTTGTGGTAAAAAAAATGTAAAAACGAACCAGCAACGAACGCCGGCGGAGTCAGTGGTAAGGCTTCAGCGTGGCCCATGCCAAGACCGATAAATAAATGGAAAACTTGTGAATTTGGAAGCTTATGCCATCGAACATGTTGAAAATCATGGATTGGGATGAAACAAATTAAAAGAGTTCTTAGTCACAATATCGGACATTTAATCCGAATACTCAGATTACGAGAGAAACACCCGAACATTTATTTTCTTTTATGAAGGCCTACCTCCAAAGCGATTACTGCCACAGTGATTACCGCCACAGTGTTCTTTTCGAAACCCACTTTCAAATAACGTGGCAAGAAACATTAAAATAAGAAGCCCTACCTTCTAAGCCATATTTTAACATGGATGTGTTACATCATTAAAGTATACAAACATACCTAAAATTAAAATACAAAGATTTTATAAATTTAGATAAAAATGACATGAAATAAGTATATCAATTAGAAGTGACATACACTTGTGTTAGATGACGACAAGAATTTTTATATTAAAATATTTTAATTCATAATTTGACTATTTTACGAAAATTTGCTTATAAGGTTCCTCAATAAAAATAAACTTATAAATTTACACAAACAAAACAAGCTACTATTAAAAATATATCTCGATTTGGTCGTGGTTATCAAAGGAAAGTAGTCATAACTTCAAATTTCTCTAAAATTATGATTTTGATGAGCACTAAGTATGGAAAATAATGTCACTTAAATGACCCACGTTTTCAGCTGATGGGCTCGTTTTAGAGCATTTTCCATAACATATTTCAAAATTTGTGGCTGTAGCGTTCGAATTTCTGCAACAATGCTGGCCTTGAGTTCAAGGATTGTCTCGGGCTTATTCACATATACTCGATCCATCATATAACCCCAAAGAAAATAGTCGGGTGCTGATAAATCTGGCGAACGCGCTGGCCAATTAACTTCCGGATTTCTGGAAATTATTCGCTCTCCAAAAATTTGCCTTAAAAGTACCATTGTGTTGAGGTAGTGTGAAACCACATCTCAGGTCTGTTTTCAAGACTGGCAAACTGTTGAAATTTAAATGTAAAATTTAGACGTTGCCGATGATCTCCAGGTTTTAATTCTTGCACCAATTGCATCTTATATGGGAAGTGACGTACGAGACATTCCTAGCTCAGCAGAACGCCTTCTGGTAGATGTTTCTGGTATTTACTTAACACTTTGCTCTACACGTTCAATATTTTTCGCAGTGCGAATTAAACGTGGTCTACCGGTTAAAGGCAAATCTCTTACGGAGTCATGTTGGTGATGAGGATCAACTAAGCAACGAATCGTTGCTTCAGAGGGCGAAACTCTGACATTAAAATGGCGACGATATGCTCTTTGCGTTAAAATAATTGATCACTGATTTAAATAATAAAATTCTATTATTCTGGTTCAGTTGTGAATCTCTCCATTATCTAGTCTCCAGGTGTTATTTATATAATCTGAAAAAACATTAAAAAAATATAAAAACGAAAAAGTTATTAAGTTTTTAAACGCCATGGTGACTTTTGGCCCACCCTGTATGCGATTGTAAATTATTATATAATTTTGGAGCTATGAAGATATAGAAACATCGACAGTATTCTTTTCTGGTGAATTTTACAATGCATAGGTTATTATGACGGAGATAATACCTATCAATCGACCTAATCCTCTCATAGCATCCTCTATTGAAAAACACTTTAAGTACTTTATAGAAATAGAAATATCTCAACGGTAATATTTTATTATCAACGAACAAAGAAAAAGTGTGGTCCTTAGTCCGTTTACTGTACATGATACGAATTACGTATTTTTGAGCCACAATTAAATTTTTTAGCGGCTCACAGACAACACCACTCCAAAGAGCTTACCATAATCTAACCTTGAATAAATGAAAGCAAGCAGTATGTAAGTAAGATTTTAACTAAGCTCTGAGACACAATTCTCACAAAATGTAAAATTTCCTAAATAAAATAGAAGAAGACATTGACGACCTAGCGATATGATGCGAGTTTAATTCTATGAGTCTCAACACTGAAAAGTGCAAATCTATCATTCAACCAAAAAGCCGACCTAAGGGTTACTTTCTTTGAAAACATAAGCTTTACTAAGCACATTGAGCTGTGTATCGCCAGCTGGAAAAAAAATTGTAAATTTGTGTCCGTTCTACAAAGAACATGCCCAAAGTATTGAGACCATGGCCATGATATACTAAACCAAGTAAACATACAGCAACAACCATCATATTTAACTGAATGTAAGACGTTCAACTAGGCAACGCTAGAAAAAAGGAGCAAATTGCTAAAAAGTACATTTGTTGGTAATTTTAAAAGTAGATTAAGGGAATTGTACCCCAAGGAATTGTTGTTACTTACTTGTTACTTTACTTTTATATTTTTAATTTTCAAATCCAAAGCGGATTTATTTTATTTTGTATTTTTACATTAATATTTCTCAAGCCAAATTTGTAGACTTATTTCAATATAGATAAATAAATAAGAGTGCAGTCCCCAAACCTTTTAATTTTGATAAGGAAACAGGTTTGATTAACCTAAAACATATATTTTCGGAAGACATTTCTGGGATTTCTTCTGACAAACCAAAGCTTTTCAGTTGACTTATATAAATTTTTGATGAATGCTTTTAAGGAATATAATATTGTCACTTTTTCTAACACTTACACTTTGTGTAGCTACTTGTCATAAAAAATGTGGTTTACATAAATAAAGAAGCCATGTACGAATAATTTATTGAATCACTGTATGTAAAATTTTTATTTTTTTTTTTTTGGTTTTCAGCATCGTACCGTAAAAAATTTGATTGATTTACGCTAGTTTTTACTGCGTGAAAATTTATATTGTAGAACATAACATACAATAACCTTGCTTAACTTTTTTATTTAAAATATACTACAAGAAGAATATTTATAAGACATATTATTTCTTATAGTCTTACGTAAATATAATGTTACGACGATGAAGAACCCAAGAAAATATATGGGATTCTTAAATTCGAGAAAGACAGAGATATAGAGAGCAATATGTGTATACGAACTCGTTGAGAGTGAGAAAATATGTTAGCGTTTGTCTGTATGTGTATATAGATACGATCCAGAGTATAAAATTTATAAGGGAAGTTACAACTTAAAATTATACTTGTTCTAAATTAAACTCTTAAGATAAAAATGTTAAATAACATAATAATACGAAATAGGAAAAGTATAAGAAAAATTAAAGAGCAACCCAACAAATGAATGAAAAAGTGTATAATAATAATAATAATGAAATTTTAAGTATTGAAGAAAAAACAAATTAGGTAAAGCGGCGGAGGTAAAAGATCTCATGTTTTTCTTTGGTTTTTTTCTTGTTCGTATTTTTCTTAATTTTTTTTTTTTTTTCAATATCGTTATTCTTTTTAAAAAATATTTTTTTTACTCTAATTCATTCCAAAGTGGTCTCTTATTGTGATCATATATACACACAAGACCAACCGACTGCAAAATAAATAAAATAAAATATTAATTTTTTTTTTTTCGTTAAACTTAAATAATAATAAAACACTTTGAATGATCGACTTAAGTTTTACAAAAATTTTAAAAACAAATCTTCTTACATTCAGTTAAGAATTATCACGGAAAAAAAAAGAAAATTTAAATTTTTATTTATATTAAGTGAAAACTGAAATGTAGTTTAATTAAAAAGAAATTATATTTTTGGGAAAAATTATTTTGTTTATAAATTACAGTGTTCAAGTGGTATTATATATATATATATATATGAAAGTGTTGTAAAATGTAAAATATAAAGTGTAATAAAGCAAAGCGAAAAATTATTATTCAAATCAATAAATTATTAATTAATACGAATATTAAGAAAAAATGTTATTTGTGACTAATAATTATAATCAATATTTAAATTGGAGTTATTCATAAATTAGATTTAAGAGTTGCACAACAAATTATTTATTTATAATCTTGTAATATTATTTATAAGTTTTGAAAAAGTAGAGATATATAAAATTTTATAAAATGTGGATCAAATTCGAAATAAATAGAGTAAGTATAGTTTTTATGCCTGGTAATAACATTAAAAATTAGTCATTACATATTACGTTACTGTGTACAGAGTTATGTTGGATTGACACTTGTCGATTCAACGTAAATTAGGCGGCAAAATTTTTTTTGCTGCACAAGCAGGTGAATTATAATATACGGCGCATACGTATTACGAAGTCTGAAAATGTTGAACATGCAATGATAATCAATTTTTAAACTTTTCTCTTTTGATCGCCGTATGATCAATTTATGTTTCGCAAAAAAATTTTTTTTTCCTTATCTCTGTCTTGATCAAAGTTAATGAAAATGTTATCAATGTGTGTAGGTATTATTAAAATCATATGGTTGAGAGACAGACAAAATTTGCTGTTCGACGTTAGTAAACGAAAAATGTTTAGATGATAGATTTGAACTATTATAAAACTTAAAATTTATAGCGGTGTGTTGTACTCAAAGGAAAGTGGTTTAATAACTAGATCTTGAACGTTTAGTAAATGTCGTGCTTTCAAGATCATTAAACATTTCACGACGAATTCCGATAGCGTCTTGAGGTGCGGAAAATTCATCCAATTTAAAACTCTTGTATCTTGGTTAAACATCTAGATTTTACATTACAATAAATACGCTCTAGCACTATTTAAAAAATTATGTATCCGTTGCAAAAAGATTTGTTTTCATTATTCTTTTATCGTGTCCATTTTATGTATCTCAATTTTCTGTGACACATTTCGCCAATACAATCAGCTATCATATGGAAAACTCCAATATTTAAGATCTGCAAACTTTTCCACAAGGCCAATTTAACATTCATTACATTAGCAACTGTCTCAAAATTAACATTCTTTTTACTGTTCAAATAACAAGCGTTTTAAAATTGCGTACTCTTTCCAAAAACTCACCTGCCGCGGGTTTTGCAGGATATTTGGCTCGATCATCTTCTTGTAGAAATTTCTATAAAAATAAATAATTAAAATATGAAAATCTGACGACACTTCAGAGTGTTATTTGGTTGGTCGGCTCTAATCAAAATATGATGCACATAAATATCTATCACTACATATGCCTGTCTTTGGATAACAATATTCAGCTCATTTGAGATATCTGAATTGTAGATTTGCCTCAGTTCACATTCCTTAATTTATAACTTCATAGCTTGAAGCAAAAAAAATGTCAATTAAACTACAGGCTCAAACCAAAAAATATCTACTCAAAAATAAACACAAAATGTTTGCCTCAATAAACATTGAGATACTCGTATCTACATATTTTTTTTAATGAGATATTTCGCATCCAGCCCACAAGATGTGCAAAGCCTACTATTTTTTAGTAAGGCCTACTTGGACTGTCATGGATTGTCAATCGTTCGATGACACTTTCTCAAATGCGATTAGAGGCCAATTTTATTTTCAGCAATATTTTTTTATGAATTTCCAGTAACGAAAATAATTGTTCATCATAGTTGGCGTATTTATCAGTAGTAATTAAAGTCGAGTTGGCTTTAAATAAAACTAAAAAAAAGGTTTTCATAAAACTGATTCATGTTACAATTACTATTGACATAAAAGCCAACTATGATGTACAATTATTTTCCGTTACTGGAAATTCATAAACAAATATTGCTGAACCCAAAATTGGCCTCTAATATTAAGGCTAAGCGCGGGATTTGCGAAAGCAACGCAGCTAAATTCACAAAAACAGTAGAACCAACGACTAATAGAAGTCTCTTCATTGGGGATGAAGTAGATTTGTAAAAATCTATATCCTTTTTTCCGGTACTACCAACACAAGTCTTTCTTCATTTTTTCTATACACTATATTATCTCGAATTTCATATCCCTTTATAATTCCTTTTTCGACCTGATTTTTAATTTTCTTTATTACTTCATCCTTCAATTGACATATAAATATCTTTTCTAAAAACAAATCCTTCTCAGTCATTTGTAAATAATTAATCTGTATTCTACTGAGAGCATCAAATCACGTTTCGCAAATGTTAACTTTAATGCATTACAATCAGTAACTATTGAGAAACGTATTCCAAACAGATAAGGCCTAGATCGCTTGATAGCATAGACTAACGCTAATGTTTCCAACGCGAAACTATGTAGTTTCGCTACCGCGTCCGTCATTTTCCGATTAAAATACATAACCTGACGATGACGCATCAGCATATAACTGAGTTTCGCCTCCTATACAATATATTCCTAACACTAGCCTAGTGACCAGTAATCCCATTAATTTTACAAAAGCGTCATAATGCTCTTTCTGGAAGTCAAAATCTTTAACCTTCATTAAATCATATAACGGTGACACTATTCTACTAAAACCCTCTATAAATTTGCTTAAATAGCTTATCAAACCTATACGAAACGCTGTAATGACTTATTATCTGTTGGAACTGGGTACCCGTTTATGGTTTCAATATGTTTTCCACTCAGGTTAATTTGTGAATTGGTTATATTATAGCCTAGATATTCTATTTCTGTTTTTAGAAATTTGCATTTTTTTTTACCTGCAACTTGATATTATTTTCTGCTAGTGTACTAAAAAATTCCTTAAGAATATATACTGCTCCCCTATACCTTCCGTCGAAATAAGAATATCGTCTATAAAAACCAAAACTCCTTTGTTATCCGTAAAATCTTTTAAAACTAGTTGTATATAATTGACAAAATGTGCAGGTGAATTCGTGTATCCGAAGGGTAACTTGTTGAATTTACATTACCCTTCTTCTATCACAAACGCTGTGTATTGCTTAGACGATGCCTTAAGATCTACATAATAAAACGCATTCCTCAATTCTAAACTACTATAATATTTTTTCCCGTTTAAACGTACCAAGACGTCCTCAATTAACGGCATTGGATAGTTTATCCGCTCTACTATCTTCTTTTTTCTTAACTAGCACTACGCGGCTGGTAAATGCCGACTTACTTGGCCTAATGATACCCGTCTGTAGTAATTCATCAGTACTTTTTTCCAACTCATCCTTTTCATAATAACTAAATCTTTTAGGATCAGCGCTTATGACCTTATTTTCCTTTAATTTTATTTCCTCTCTAGTACTATAGTTATTTGAATTCGAATTTCTCAAGCAGAGCCTTATTCTTTTACTATATTTTAAAGTTTCTTTTGTATCGTAAATATCAAGGTCTACCTGATTCCCAATCAACATAACTTTTTCATTCATTGCGGACACTTCATTCATATGATCGACATTGAAAGTACTTTCCGGCTTAATTTTCAATGTCGAAATTTGATTCTGTTTTAGAAAAGCCCCTTCCCAAAATGATGTTAAGATCCATTGTTTTATTAGCTACAACTAATAACTTAACATTGTAAATATTATCACCTATTATAACTACAATGTCATAATCACCTAATATTATTATGTTACTTTCGTTTATACCCGTAACATTTAATTGACGGTTTAATACAGAATTAAAATTTACATTTTTTATAAAGTCGTGTTTTATAACACTCACCGTGCTCCCTGAGTCAATAAGTACCTTGTCCTTTATTAACCTTTGATCAATCACTACCTTCACTTCCATTTGACTAACGTGATCCTCGATCTACATTATATCTTCCTTGACGAGTGGTTGTTTTGTTTCGACTGCATTTCCGATAATATAAGTCTTTAGGTTTTCCCCAACTTTTTTCGATTTGGCTCTTTAGTTGTTGCAAACTATTATTCCTAATAGTTTTTAATGACGTATTTAGTTTGTATTCATTTATGTCCTGAATTATATCATAATAAATTATATTTTCTTCATTTATGTATTTCTTACCCACTGCACACATTTCGAAATAATATTCAATTATTTCTTGTTCCTTGCCTCGGATTTTCTTCCTTAACATTTCATGAATTTGCTTCACTTCATTGTGACTTAAAATTCTGTTTCAAATCTTGCACAAACCTAACCCATGTATATTCCGTTCTACTGCCTCGTACCATTTTGATGCATACGGTTTCATTTTCTCCCTGCTGATGCTAAAATAACAATCCTTTCATCTAAATCGTGCATTTTCATTAATTCCTCAACTTGTTGCGTCCACTGATCCGAACTCAGTCCGCTATCACGCGTTGGGTCGAAATTTAAGCAATATTTCGATCACATCACGTATGGAAAACCACATGGTATACGACCTCCAATCTTGTTCCCATTTCCAATTTCCACACTGTCCATATCAATTAGTTCCGTTTATCATTGATTCGCTTAACAACCTTTGTAATAAGTCTTCTCCCTTTCCCGATGTATCGAGACCACGCGATGCCAACTCGCCTTTTAATTCGTTTACACTTAAATTCTTCGCCATCTTAATTTGTTTTTCCACTTGTTAAATGGTAATCCCTCTTCTGAACTGTAAGCCTTTTATTCAATTTGGTTTATTCTTTAAATAAAACTTGTAATAAAACTGCTTTACTTTTATTCAATTTATAATTTTTTATAATTTAGACCACCTTCTCCTTCAGTCTTTTGTTTTACAATGCCTACTTGTTTACAATCCAAATATCCTCTTCTACAAACATTAATATTTCATTTTGAACTTACATTTTGTTAGGTAAACGAAGAAATGCACCCAATTTATTATAAACCTACGCTTTTGCCTTAAATGTGAGCATTTTAAAACATGAATATAAACATATTCACCAAATAACATATTTCACACGATTGAGTTTGCCCAATTAAAAGATTGGAGTGCATTTTATAATGAAAATCGTTCTCGTATAATTCATTGCAGTAAACTTTAAACCGGCTTTGGTACGCTGTTCAGTTGTTTCAGCAGCTCTTGAATAAGAATTTCTAGTTCACCTTAAAGATATTCACCAATATATAATTATTTTGTTATTTCTAAACTTAAACTAATTATTCTATAAAAATGTAATTATTTTATTATCAAATTGTTTATTTACATAGAATAATCACAAAATTTAGCCACTTTGAAACGATTCACTATGATTAACTTTGAACATGACATTACGTAAAACAAAAGATAGTTTTAAAACTAACTTGATTTTGCTCGTGTATAAAATATTTTGTATAAGAGGATATTTCATGTAGAATATATAAGTATCGAACATCACGGATTTTACTTAATGGATATTTCGTAGTTTTTAATTTATTTATGATTGTTACGCACTTTGAAATATATTTCCTATAATAATAAATTATAAAAATTATAATGCAGTGACAATGATAAATTGTAAAATTGATTCAGTTTCGCTTTTTAGCTACCGCCTTATACGAGAAAACGCCTCAGGAAAATTTCTGACATTTCATTATTAATGATAAAAAATATATAAATAATATTTTTGTGGCAACTAGGCAAAACGTAATAATAAAAAAAACGTTAACAAAAGTCAAAATAAGTCGGATAATCACTTTAGGTCAGAAAGGCCAGAAAACTATGTTATGGGTATCCAGAAAGACCTATACTATAGTATAAATCGCGAAAACATCTTGGCTGCCCTTTTGGAAAAAATAGTTCCAGAGAAACTTGTCTCTCTGTGCAGGCTAACAACTCAGACTGTATCTGACCCCTTCGAAATAACATCTGGCATGCGCCCGTGCTGTTTAATCTGGCGCTCGAGTACGTAATAAATACGTAATGAGGGTAATAAGGTAATAAGAACAAGTGGCCACAAACTTCACGTTTCATATTCAACAATTCCGGCCACATTCTCGGATATAGTCATGCAAACTCGCACTCTATAAAGCACTAACAATGACCTGTGCTAACTTGAAGAAGTGAGCGTTGGACCTTGACCACCAACGACTGTAGATTACTATATCTACATTTGAGAAAAAGGTTATCCGATCCATTTCCAAACGCCAAAGTTTCAACCACTGTCTGGTTCTGCATTATGCTGCTTTAAAGAATAACAGGATATGTGCAATTACACATTATTTTTCGTTATCTAAACCTAATAAGTCAGGATGTAATCAGGTGTATCTTCGCTAGCTAAAGTTTCATAAAAGTTGTGAAACAATGGCCAAATTACCAGCAGCCTAGTGGGCGAACTGGTTCGTCGTACGATTTTTGTAATTGAGAATTTAAAATTGAGCTAATTTCTTAGCGTTTGTTTAACGTAGCCACCTAACATTATTCTAAGAAAATGCATATCTCTCTGAAAATTAAAAGTAAACGTTACAATAAAACAAAACACCGTAATAATATGAACTGCATAATGATTTTGCCATCCAAGTGAATTTAGATTTTGATAGTTGAGAAAAACGAAAAAATCCTGTAGGGTCATCTCATGAAATTTATGATCATCAATTTCTTGCTGCCACTTAAGAAAACAATGAAACATTTTTCTGAAAAATCTGTTCTTATTTTGGCCTGGAGTCGCTATAATAGGTAAAGTTTTTTTGTAGATTATGGTAGGAAGCTATTCCATTTCTACCTCGTTTGATTGTTCCATGATGAACCATGAGGTTGTATGTCCATAAGAAATGCAAACATCGTTGGCAAATATTGCTTCAGACCATTTACGCTTTTATAAAGGTTTTTATCCTTAGATTTCGATTTATATGCGTTATCAGCGTCTTCGAAATAGTTTTGTCATTCGATTAATAAAACTTTCATTTCAGCTTCATTTTTAGCAATATCTATTTTGCATTTTTATGATTTCGCAATTATACAGTGACTGCCTTGGGTTTTTAAACGATAAATTGAACTCTCTAAATATTTCGGTATATTTTGATAACGAAACGGGATTAGCATATTCCTCAGAATATGTCTTGCTCATTTTATAAATTGTCAAATCACCGCTGAGGTATTTTTTTTTTTGATGAATCGCGTCATTTTTAGGAAACTTATCGCTTAAGCTTAGAGAGCACAATTTTTTATCTATAACTGTATTAAGAAATCGAGGTGATTCCCCTAAAGTAAAAAAAATCAGACTGAAACATTTTATCTACAGTCATTTGCCTGGTTTGATTTGTTTTATTGCTGGTCAACTAAGTAGCATTAGTAGCACCATAAAGAGAGAAAAGAAAGTTTCGCTGCTAAGCATTTATGTTTGTCAAAAACGTTAAAACGTTGTTAGGACTTTTAAAAACGCTTAATTTGGAATTTAACGAGTTCAAATTTTAAAAATTGAAAGTTAATCGCTCAGAGCCTGATAGTTTTCATATTATGTGCTGCGAAATTCAGAAAACGTTATTTTAGATTACGCGAGTCATCTGATTAACCTAAGTAGATTTTAGAAGCCATCCGTTTAAATTTTGTAGCCCAGAAGAAACTTATGTTATGTGTCTTTAAACGAAATAAAGATTTGGTTGTTATATTAAAAAAATGTGTCTGTCTCTGCATCCCAAATTACTCGTGCTTGCTTATATACCCTTCGCGTTGAATGCTTATTGGAATTGTAAATCATGCAACATGTAGTTGTTTGTATTAGAGAACATTCCTCTTCATCACCAATTCCCTTATGGTCATCCTGATTAACGCCGCTGTTAGTGCCAGTACTTTTAAATGATGCCTGCCTTTTACAGTTGCTTTCGTTATTACCATATTCCTCTCCACATGAAATCTCATTCTAGGATTCAATCAGTACCGAGGCTTGATGCGGCAATATCGACGCGTAAGATAAATAATCGCTTTAATAAAATTTATGGGCTCTGACTAGATTCAAATTCACAACCTTTGAATTGGTATCACTTTGTGTCGTATATATGCCTTATAACCATTCAAGCACCGAGAAATATAATTCTTGATTTTATATGCATTACAATTTATTGTAGACTAAAGAATATTACAAAAATTGTCTAAATAATTTACAAATTAAGACTTTGCCTAAAATGTTGGCGGTGGTACCGCTTTCATAATTGGTCCAAACGGAGCACAACTTAAGCCCTTAAGTTTTGGCTGGCTAATGCTGCGAGCTATAGCTTAAGTTGTAAAGTAAGTGGTAACCATAAAAAAATTTATAAAAATTTAAAAAATTAAGATTACGACAAATATTATTTCTATGTTTTCGACCATAGATAAATTCATTTAAATTAAGAAATTAACGAAGCTTTGTCACTTAAAACAATTATTGGATCGAAATTTTGCATTCAAACTTCAAAAAAATTTAATAATTCTGATATCTGAAACAAGACAATAACTAGGTGTCAAATATAATAACGGATATTGTTTGATATGATTCTGAGAATCACTAAACATTTTACGGCGTGCGTGTATGGCTGGAACGTCAAAAAAAAAAAAGTTTTGCAAAATTTTTTTTTTATTTTATAATATTTGTATGGATTAGGCCCTTTTCCAATTACCGACTTATTTCAGCCTTATTGACGTATTTGACGCCATCTTGAATAAGTCAGTCAATTTGTTCCAATTCATTGTACCGACTTATTTGTGACGTAATAACAAAAATACAAAACGCAATTTCTATTATATGGAAGAAAAAATTTTCTTGACATATTGGTCGTTGCTACTAGATTTGAAAAAACGGCATGTATTACATCATAAAGCAAAATGTATATAAGAGGACTCATGTAGACTTTTCGAGGTTAATCTATCTTACTTTTGGCAACCTGTATAAGCCTAACAAGAACAATAAACTCTAAAATAACTATGCCGATATGTTTTTACGATACGTATATATGGAATAAATATAGAAAAAAAATTAAATTTGTGTATATAATTATATTAAAACTATAAAATAAGATTAACCTCGGAAAAACCAGCTTATAAAATTTGCACTACTTGATTTCTCTTGTATATTTATTGCTCGGTGATTACATTTAGTCAAGACACGTTTTTGGAGACTTTTCTGTGTAGACATACATTCAAATAAGTCTCTTCGCGAGGTGACTTATTTGAATAAGTCGGTGTCCACAAATAAGTCGGTAATTGGGAAAAAGCGTAAGACCTCTATCTCTGCTCTCATTACTGTTATTTCAGTAATTAGACTTGATATTTTAAGCTAGCATAAAATTAGCATAAATAAAACTTTGCCATTATGAATTTCATTAAAATAAAATCAAACAACAGTAAAAACATACAAGACAGTAAAAACATACTGTTCTACATCTTGGATAAACCCAAGTCCATATCTAGTGAAAAAAATGCTTCTGGCCCTGGTACAGTATATTATGTATGTTGTAAGACTGATGATTTCGTATTGATTGAAAAACTATCGTACTGATTTTGATTGAATATTTGTGTAGGGAAGGAAATGCGTTTCGGCTTTACGAAAAACACCCCGGTAATGACGTATATCTTCTTTCGAATATGCGGATTTTCTCCATACATGGTAACTGATAATAAACCAGATTGGACACCCATATGCTGTGATTAGTCTGATTAGAGCTTCATAACAGATTGTTTTCACATCTTTGTGTGACTAATAAATGCTCTTGTAGATTTTGTCGGTTGTATATTGATATGCTCATTAAGGTAGCACAGCCTATCGATATTTAACTCTAGATATCTAGATATTTAACTCTAGATTGTTCGATTATTGTATTTTCGATTTGAATTGAAATTTTTTTCAGTTTTTTCGTGTGTCCCAATTTTCACATTTATTCGCATTTCAAGCAATTCTCCTTGTATGCAAATAGTCTCCGATATTTAGTGCTGATTGGGGCTTCTGTTGAATTGAAATTATTTTAGGCAAAGAATAGTAGATTCCGCTGGCAATCGCGTAAGCTATCGGCCTTTTAAACACCGCCTATAGTTAACTCCACTTCCTATACGAGCAAAACGTGATATTTGTTTATATGAGACAAAGCCTCACACCATTTTATTATTATTTCATCATTTGTTACATTAATTGTGAACTAATTAAACATTTTATATAATATTCAATCGAATTATAGCCGACTATATTACATTAAACTACTAACTTTATATTACATTAAAACTAGTTTTTTGAGAAATTGATCACCTTTCACTCTAGTTCCAAAATATTCCGTCAGATATCACTTACTTTGCGTTGAAAGGCGAATAGTTTGAATATTTTCACTGTATACACGTTCGATTGAAAATTAGATTGAAAAGTAGAGGAGCTGTTACTGATCCCTACTGTAAGCCGTTACATATATGTTTAAACTCATACTGGATTTTTCACTTTCAGATGGCGTTCTAAATTTTCTTTTATACAGCCTATCCTATAATGTAGAGGGAAATTCGTAACAATATAATAGATATTGGAGAAGGACTAAGAAGTTTAAAAAAAATCTAGCCATATTCACTTACCGCTTAAGATTACAAACTCCTTTATTACCCAATGAACTAAAATCAAAGTGGAGTTCTACGAACTCAATTCCAGGGTAAATTTATACTTGCGGGAAATTCATCCTAGCTTGTCCTAAAGCAACAACAAATAAGGACAAATTTAGGACAAACTTCATACGACCATAATCAAGTGAAGTTTGACGTAAACTGTCTTAAAGACAAAAATTTCATTTTAATCGTAATTTAACAGTGTAAATTATTATTCAATTTACGGTTCTGAAATTTTTCCCACCAAAAATCCCGTATACATCTACAAATCCAATAAGAAATTTTTACTGAACACAGAACAAAGGGTTGACACAAACAAATGTGTGAAGAGCCAATGCCAAAAGAAAAAGAGAGGTATCCATTTTCGCTCTTGTAAATCAAATAGATTTAATGGGTTTGAGTAGTTTTTGTTCAAATAAATTCTAGATATCGTAGAGTTTGTGGAAAATCCCACTGAAATTTCCACATAGTGGAATTTTATGACAAAAATTACGTTATCCAGAATTTATTAAAATAAATTTTACTGAAACCCATAAAATTTTCTCGATTTACGTGAACTAAAACTTCCAACTCTCTCTTTGTCAACCTAATGCGATTATTTCCACATAGTGGGTTTATCCGACAAACTTTACAATTTTCAGAACTTATTTAAACAAGAACTACGCAAACCAAACAAATCGACTTGATTTATAAGAACTAAATAGGATACTCCTTCTTTCAATTCGGAAATTTCCGGAATTTATTCAAAATAAAATTACTCTTACAGTAAAAAAGTGGTTAGAAAAAATTGCAATTTTAGTCTTGAGGGCGATCAACGTCCAGGTGCATTACAACAAAAACCGAAGAGTTGACATCTGCATGAATTTGCTTTCTCGGTACAAACAAAAAAAAATTTTGTACAAAATCATTACGGAAAATGTCTGGTGGGATTGGAAAGGTGTCATTTACTACAAGCTTCTGGAACCTGGTTCCACCGCTCTGAACGTTACCAGGCCAATTGATCAAATTAAGTGAGGCTCTGCAGGAAAAAACACCATTTACGAGCGAAGAAAGGCGGAAGGTGATATTGCTGCATGACAACGTTCCTCCACATACAACAAAATCAATCCAGCAACTCATCTTCTCCTTAGGCTGGGAAGTTTTAGAGAATGCGGCTAATTCTCCAGAATTGGCTCCCTCTGATTACCACTTATGTCATCATATTTGAAAGTGATGACTATTTTGCTTCCAAATACCAAGTTTCTATCGCGAACGCATTCATCATTTACCTGATAAATGGCCAAAGATCGTAGATAGTAATGGGCGAGTATTTCGATAATTAATCTTTGTAACAATTATATTTTCAATAAAGTTGAATTTTACCAAAAAAAAGCGGAGTTTCTACTTACACAACTAGTAGTAATAATTTCCACATAGCGCGTTGTTGACAAATTTTGTATACCTGGCATTTAAAGAAACAGCTAGGATTATATCTTCTGTAAAACTACTTAAAAATTGTAAAATAAATGTTGTTGAGCTTTTTAAGTTTTGATTCAAAATTCTTAGAAAAAAATTTTAACAGTGTATTCATACTTGTTTAGTTTTGTTATTGACAATTTTCACTTGCAATGAATTGAATGAATTTTGCGGAAAATCTATGGGAAAACTGGATGTAACATTCAAAAGTTATATACCTCAAAATCGCATTAGAAGTGCTTTGTCTTAAGATATTTCTAAGAGGTTACTACGGGTAAGGATAGTTGTTTTCACTTTGTACTAGACCAAATCTAATTGAATTTTTCGGAAGATCTACGGAAACACTGGGAGTAATATTCAAAAGGAGTAGACCTTAAAATCGCATTAAAACTGCTCCAGTGCTTCCCTAGATTTTCCAGAAATCTCATATTTTTCAATTGGATTGGGTCTAGGATACAGGTGTCATTTCAGTTTTAGAAATATCTTAGGACAATGCATAAACGTTTTTGTTGGTTTTAGCACAAGTTAGGAGAAACTCCAAATCCGTAAATTTATATCTACCGTTACTGTTAAAGATTACTTTATACTACTGGTATGCGAACTAATTTCGGCTTCTCTATAAAATATTACATTCTGTTCACCTATAATTAAACAACAAATTATATTACGCACTGTTATTAAAACGCATAAAACATCAAACGAAATTCATTTTCGTTCGAATCACTTTGATGTTTGATATATTCGAAAGCGCTAGCATGCATCTCAATGCCACCCTACATTTTCCATATAGACATAACCACAAATAATGGAACATATACGTTACTATTCTAAATTCTAACAAATACACAATTTGAATGGAAACACGGCCTTGAGCTTACCACTGACCTACATATTATTTATTTTGGTTGATTAGAAAGAATTCTTCTGTATAGCCAAATAAATCAACAAAATTCTACGAGCTCTCCCAAATCAAATATTAACTCAAAGTCGAGTAAATATTTTTCAATAGACTCGTCATATTCTTACACATCAATAAAAATATATATACATACATATATGTAATACGAAATAGTCAAGTTCTTAAGAAAATAAATTATAATTCTAAATTTGGATATTGTTTGTGAAAAACAGTCAGTGTAGTGTAGCCGAAAAGTATGTAACATTAGGGCAATTTAATTTTAACACATGATAATCATTCAGATTTATTAACGCATAATTACAGTACTCGCATATCTTATCCATATGTAAGTATATAGGTACATATATGAAAAGGAGATCTATATGCTTCTTATTTTTATATACGTACGTACTCATTTACTCTTCTTAAATCAAGAAATTATATGATAAAATCAATGCGCTGAGTAATAAAAAATGTAAATGTATTATATGTCGGCAAATTTCCTTTGATGCGGTAGCATTCCTCTTTGCTTTGATCAAAAAGAAAAAAAAATTCCGCTCTTAAATAGTTTACACACTCCAGGCTATCATCAGATGTTAATAATGATAAAATTACTTTACATATGAAACTAATGATGTAAAAAAAAAAAAAAACAAAAGTAAAAGGATAATAGAATTAAAATTATAGGAAAGATCTTAAAAACGTACATATAAGACAACACGACCCCAGAACTTTTATATATATATTTATAAGACGCGTGAATTTGTAGTAAAAAAAATCAGCTAAAAATCGGTATACAAGAGAGATTTCAATTATATAATAAAACATTTTGTCTTATTATATTTTCTTTTCTTTACTACTTTGGTACTCTCTTATGGTATATGTATTTTACTTTCAACTTGTTCTTTTCTGTTTTTGTTTTTACCAATATGTATAATTTCTCTCAAAAAAAACAACAACAAAAAGTAACAATAACAAAATAAGAAAAAAAGTTAAGAATGAATTTTACAGCGTGCACAACGGCTATGTATAGTAAAAACACGTGCGATCGCGGTTGATTTATTTTTTCGGCTTTATTTGATCTCTTTTACTGGTCTTTAGAGTATTATATGTTAAGAAGTATAATATATAGATGCGGAGGTAAAGTTTTTTTTTTGTTTTTTTAACCGCGCGTTTTCTTACTATATACATATATACTAACAAGAATAAGAAACTTTGATAACTTTGGAAATACGAATTATATTGTATTTTTATGTCTTGGAGTGGAGGCCGGTTTGGTAATTTTTTCCAGCTAAATATAATTAAAGGGGAAGGGCTTTTGGGTAAACACAAAGTTTATTAATAATCCAGTTCGCATCACTTGCTTGTGAATATCGTTTTAGAATTTGACGGTTAGAACTATAGTTCTCGTAATTCTCACCGCTTCCGAAATATTCGCAAAAATACCGAAAATAATCTTTGAATAAATGACCAAAATATTTTCGAAATACGTTATAAAATTTTACCTTAATACTCATCCCCAGATGTCATATAATCTCACATGAGCAATTTTCTTCTGAATGATAACCCAATCGGCAAGATCGTAACATTATACCACCTTTGTCTGCAGAGTGTCAATCGTTCAAAATGCACTCTTATGTTTTCCTCGCGGCACTTTCTTTATTCTGTGAACTACGTCATTTATCTTTATTATGACTGTATGTGGCCCCTTCGTTGCCGATTGTAGAGCCAAAGCAGTTGTCCTTCTTCGAAAGTTTTATTATTCGCACGTATGTCATAGGCTTCATTCGATCGCTTGCTAACCGAATTTTTTCTCCTACAATTTTTGTTCAAGTTCTTCTTACATTTTAACGACGTAATCTTGACAATGGTCCAATGACAATCTTCCAATGGTGTTATAAATTCTTCTCATTAGGAAACTCACAAATTGTGGTCCCTGATCGGTTGTTATATATTCTGGACAACCAAACCGGACTACCCATCCACTCAAAAATCCTCTTGGGACTGATTGATCTGACACGTCACATAATGGCGAGGCTTCCGGCCAGCGAGTAAAACGGCCGATTATTGTCAAACATTATCTGAAGCCATATTCTAAGGGCAACGGACCGATGATATCAACGTTTATATGACTGAATCGTCGATCTTGCAGTTTGTATTGACTAGCTTTTGTTTTATTATGACGGTTTATTTTTGAGCGTTGACACTGAAAACAGCCTCGTACAAATTGTGTAATATCCTTTCGTATATTTGGCCATACAAATCTTTCTGTTACCAGCATATATTAAATAACTTATATATAGGACGTCCGTGTTCTTTTTTCTCTTATCCTATCGCATTTACCATAGTTAGATATTTTGGCACGGTGTCGCTTTTGTCGTTTTTTCGAACGTCGAAAAAATACTCGAGTAAAATCAAATTTTATCATTTTATGTGGCATTTACATGTAGAAAATTGTTTTCTTCTACAAATTTTTGCAGGTAAATAAGAAGGATCCGCTATATAAAAATATTCAATATGCCACAAAGAAATAAACATATACATATAGTAATGCCATAATTGTTTTATCTGTTTTTATTATGAATCCTCAACATTTATAAATACGAAATAATTTTTTTTCTTGTTATTTTTAAAAATGTTGCAAGAAAATACTCGGATTGAATATATTTTATAGCAACATTTATTTTTATGGCAACATTTTATAGTGGTTTAGGCGGTGTAGTGGCTTAAAAATCTTCTGCAAAATCTTGTTGGGATATATTTCTTTTCTTGTCTCTCATGTGAAAAAGTCAATGTTATATCTTTTTTATTTTGCAGAAGAAAAATGTTGGTCGCATGTAAATGAGGTATTATTCATGAAATTACATAATGGTGTTCCTGGATATTACGTTTACATGCAATTAAATTTATATTTCATGTTTCGAACTATTATGTCGATTAGGTTTCTCACATTTCTCTTTTAGTGCGGCAAGCAATACTAAAATATAACATAACAAAATTTATTGAGAATTGTTTAAAACATAACGAATCAATTAAATTACATAATGGTTCCTGGACACTACGTGCCCCTCCTAACATATCCAGTTCGTTAAAACCACATGTAATATAAACAGCACAGCACGGACACGATAATAAAATTCCGTCTCAAATTGTCCAGTCAGTCGGCCGTAAACAGAAAACTACTTGCCAAAACTTCCATAATGTATTGTCCCATATAGTAGATTACAATCGAACATAATGACATGGTCTATAATACACTTAAACGGGGCGGCATGTACTTACCACCGGTAACCAAAAAATACGACAACAGTAACATGTAAATATTTTTATTGTGTGTGGCGAATGGCTGATGAAACCATGATGGTTAGATTTTTATAAGAACTTCCAATATTGAGAACGGTGAACTATACAACGTTTCTAGCGTTTTAACAAACTATACACTAAAAATTAATTAGAGGACATGTTTTATTACTATACTTATTTACTTTTTTATTTTGACAAATAACCTACACAGTACATACACAGTTTTTTTTTCATCAGCCGTGCTGATTTTCGAATTTTTTTCGAACTTGTACTAAAACACCTAACTTCACGCTTGTCTTATAGAAAAAAAAATTGGAACACGATTTTACAAGGCTATTGATACTATTTAATATTTGTTACCAGTTTAATAGTTGTTTTGATGCCCGCATGTGACAGTTGATGGATTGATGCCATTATTTGGTAACGATATTTACGTGGTGCATATACGGTTAAATTTTAGAAGTTGATGTATCGCATCAGAGCGTCCGATTGTCATCTGGAATAGAAAATTGTTTGAATATTAACGAAGTGGAACTTTCTTGAAGTATTTGTAAAAATTCGTCGCCCGTTTCCTGTTCTTTAGATATTTGTTCATAGTCAAGCTTAGTTGTGAGTTATTACTGAAATATTAGTTGTGAATTGGCTAATGAAGTCCAAGTAACGAATTTGGTGAGGAGAAGCCATTTTCAAATTTTGTTGATAAGCGAAGGCAAGTGGTTTGTCATCCGTGTAGATTCGACATACTCTCCCTTCTAGCATATAACGAAAATGTTTGACACCTAAGTACATTGCCAAGAGCTCCTGATCATATGTGCTGTAGATTTGTTGAGAATCTGTCAGTTTATTTTTTAAAAATAACCCAATGGCTCAAAATTTCCATCTATACGATTTGATGCAATGCAGCCCCAACGGCAAAATTTGATGCATCTACGTGTAGAGAGATGTCGATGTTTATTTTCGGAAAAGCCAAGAAAGTAGCTGTATAGCGAGTTCGTTCTTACATTTATCGAAAGCTTCATTGGCTTCATTGGTTCAGTTTAGTAATGTCTTATCATTTTTAATGTTACCCTTAATCATCGAATGCAGTATACCATTTGTGAGTTTATGGCATTTGTTATGAATTTCCGATAGTAGTTGATCATTGCTAAAGTTATTGATTATATCAACTTACGAGAGGTGATTTCTAATTTTTTGAAATAAGATATCCTAAGAGTTGTAGTTCATCTACGGCCAATTCACATTTAGCCACATTGATAGACAGTTTGTATTTCCTTAGTCGTTTAAACACTAATCGTAAATGCTGCTCGTGTTTTGTTAAATTTTTCGATGCAATCAGAATATCATCTAAATATGGGAATACAAACTCCAATCCTCTTAAAGTTTCGTGTAGCAGTCGTTGAAACGTTTGGGGTGCATTTCGTGAGCTAAACGTCATGTATGCAAACTCATATAATCCAAATAAAATGGAGTGGTTATGGCAGTTTTCGGTATATCCTATGGATGGAATGGGTACAAAGGGCAAATGTGTCGAAGGGCCAAAAATTTAAAATTTTTTAAATTTGTTGTTTTATGGAATATTTTGTAATTTTTTTTTTTTATTAAACATAAATGAATTTCTTATGAATTTATGTATTTTACTATTTTTCATCTTTGGATAATCCATGAAATTCCACGTATCCAGTCAGCGATACATTTTAGTGAAGGAAAATTTTGTCTGAGACATTCGGCTCTATGTGAGCCTTCTAATAATAGGTCTGGTACAAATATATACAGCAAAACCCCGCTTAACGCTCGAGATACGTTCTTGATATATGGAGCGTTAAAAGAATCAGCGTTAATCGGGGTCATTTTTATATAGAAACATATGAGATAGGTATGGCCAAGAAAACAAATTTATTTATTTTAACAACTATATAGTAAAAAATTCAAGCTTTATTTCAAAATTATTAAAATTCACTAATATTAAAATAAAATTAAAATATTATATTATTATAAATAGAAATAGAAATATTTCTATTGATAGTCCTATATAAGTACAAGCTTCTCTTCGATGATGGCCCACTTGTTGGTTCTCCTTGTTTCTGGGACTTTGAGAAGAAACTGTCTAGCGTAAGTTGTTTTTTTTTTTAATTCTTTTCTTTTAACATCTCAACGTAGACAGACATTTTATCCAAAACGAATTATTTTTATTTAATCATAATTATTATTTATAAATAAATAAAAAATATATTGCATGGAAATAAGCAAAACGAAGAAAATACGAAAATAAAATAATAAAATTGAGAGAGAGCGTAACTAGCGAAACAGCGCTAAACGGGGCAGCGTTAAGCGAGATTTTCCTACATTTGTACCAAAGATAAAAAAAATAATTAAATTAAATAAAAAATAAATAAAAATTCGGCCCTTCGACATTCGTCCCTTCGACATTCGGCCCTTCGACACATTCGGCCCTTTGAAATTCGGCCTTTCGACATTCGGCTCTTTGATATCATACCTTTTGGATGCATTGGTAACTGATGGAATGCTTTCTCGAAATCTATTTTACTACAGCAGCTCGATTCTGGTTTTTCCTATAGGAAAAGGAATTAGGGAAAATATTTTCGTAGTACATATTTTTGTCAAAAATATCATTTTCTGGCCTACTGGCCTACTGTTTGATCTAAAATTTTATAATTTAAAAAATATTTTTCCCGTATCGAAATTGGATAGGAAGAATATTCCCAATTTAATTTTATTTTTGAAAATATTTACACTGTTTACCATCGTATGTCAGAAAAACATTTTTGTGACAAAAATACTATGAAAATATTTTTCCTAATTCCTTTTCCCAAAAACCAGAACCGAGCTGCAGATCGTTTTCGTTTGCTTGATTTCCTCTGTTTGAAAATCCGTAAACTGAGATCGAATTTAATTTGCTTCTTGCCATAAACGTAGTTTACTGGGTTGTTTCTTTCGCTTATATTTGGAGGTATGGCGGATACATCTGCACCCGTGTCGATGAGAAACGTCTCAACGGGTGGTGCGATTCATTGTGATGATTTGGTTTTGAACGAAAATGATCGTTTATGCTGACAAGGACTACGTCATTTACGTGACTGTTTGCTCTATAGGTTTGACATGGTCAGGCAAACATTGAGCCCAAACACCTTTTAATGCCTTGGCTTAAAGTCATCCTACAGCAGTTCAGACAACAATCGATTTAGCCGCCGCTGCTGAATTTCATAAAAATATGTGATTAACCCTGGTGTTGCGTTGATAGCTCCGTGTAATTGTGAGAGCATTGATGGATTAATAACTGCTAACACAGTATGATATTTTAGTTTATCGTTCATAATATCAGATGCTGGAAACCAAAAATCCAACGAGAAAAACCAGTTTTCGATATCTTTAACGTAAATTCGTGGCATAGGTAAATTCGCGAATATCGATGAAATTCCTCCGACAAGTAAATCTCCATCTTCAAACATTGTTTTTGAATCATTCATGTTAGGAATAATTTAAGAAAAGTCCCGTTGTTTGTGTCCGTATTAATTTCCGGGTAACAATGGCATATATGCAGATTGTGATTATTCACCACTAATTAAACGTTTACAACTTTGTCGAAATTTTTTTGATTTTTCGAGCGTGTGTTCTTTTATAATACGAAACACAGGTTTAACACGTCAAATATCGCCAAAAACTGATATTTTATTCCACAATTTCTTTGCCGTTTTAAATTAATTAGCACTTTAAACTGTTAAGGATTCTTCCAAAGATCGGGATCACGTCGGCGGTAACTAATTTGGGGGTCGCCTTTTGTTTGTTTACAAAAAAAACTTTATTTTACTTGTTAGAGTTAGCGATAGACTAAAACCACACAACTATTATACAACTAACTGCATCAGTTTTTGCTGCACTCATACAGTCAATGTCTCGTGTTGTACGTTCAATAACGGATGTAATAGACGGAGTCTATGGTAATTTCGTTTACATTTTATTACCAACTGATTTAAATACATACAAATACATATTAATAATCATAAATTGTAATTTTGACCAAGAACACCACACATATACCTATATTACCGCTTTCCGTAATATGATATGAAATGGTCCTGCCACGTCCATATGGCAATTGTCTCGATTGATGTGCTAACGTTGTACTGTTGCATTGATCCTCGGTTTTTTCAGCTAGATCCTTCTACTGCTGCATACACCTATACCACTGTGCTACCGACTGGCTACACTTACTTTCAAATGATACCCCTCAAGTATTTGATTAATTCTATTTTTCGGCACCAGCTTTAAAAATTGTTTAAATTTGCCATCCGAGCTCTCCGTATTCGATTTAAACAGCTATTCTCTAATAAAAAGCTGTCCCACTGTGCTCAATAGCTCTTCACTAATGGGGTTTTATCTGAAATCTTCCTGACCATCTGCCGGATTGATCCATCTGTCCAGTGCTCATCGTTCCCTTCCATTCGCTTGCAGTGTTCTGTACATTCAACTTATGTACATGGCCGGCATGATAATGCTTTACAGACGTTCAATCCAAGGCAATTCGAGAAGATTTTTGAGTAATATGAAATGAATCGCATTCGACCATCGATTTCTTGTGGCAACATTCCGCCTATACCATCATTGCTTGCATCGGTATGCAAAATAAAGTTCTCTTTTATTATAGGGTACGCAAGTATTGGTCCTGTGCATCACCGTTTCCGTAATTCAACGAATGATTCCTCTTGTTCTTCGTTCTAAAGTTCGTTCGTTCTAAGCTTTATAGTTCATGTAAATTTTTGGTTCTTCTTCATTCCTTTACCGTTGATAGTTTTGCTCTGTTTATGAATTTCATTGGCGAGTATTTTGTGACCCACATACTTTACCTCTCTTCTGAAGAGTGAACATTTCGTAGGACTTAACCTTAACCCGGCGGATTGTATTCGTTCGAACATTTCAACAAGGTATACCTCACGTGCTCTGTCAAAGTTTTTTCTTTGACGATGATATCGCCTAAATATATAAGACACGTTTCCTTTTAGTGCTCTCTCTCTCTCCCTTTCTCTTTCTCTAGCTTTCCCATCCCATGAAAATATTTGCCGCCTGCACTATGATCCTCCTTCCGTCTTGATCCGCCGCTTTCGTCCTCCAGTTTTGACATCCTAATATACTTAGGTCTGTTCGACATTCGTTGTTGTGGAAACCTCGCAACGTGCTCGTGCCATCTAACTCGTGTTATAACTGACCCGAGGTACTTAAAGTTTCCGACGCTATCAAAATTATGGTTGCCAATTCCGAGGTTTGCCATCTCACGATCTTCCTCTTGAACTTCTACCGGCCTATTAAAATAAATATTGTTAAAGTTTTGCCAAAGGAAATCTTCTAGGTGCTTGGCGAATCGACGTCTCTATTTATATGTCAATTCTGCGGTTTATCATAGTGGTCCTTTCATTATTTTTTGGTGTACTACAGAAAATGAACAGTAATTGTTGCGCTTTATTTTTCTGCTCCTTAGTGAGATCTTCTGACCAGTTCTGCATAAGTAGTCCTATTATTTCCTTTTGTTCTGCTGTGTTGAATTTTCTCACCGGTTTTTTCTGTTCGTAATTCCCTATGGTACTTACTTTTTCTTTTTTTCCGATGATTGACCCTTTCTTGATTGTTTTTTAGTTATTCGAGAGATTTATAGTTGTATTTGGAACTCTACCATGGCTATTTGGTATTACTATAGCTTTTTCAATCATTTCTTCTCTAATTCCTTGTTGCGGTTCATTAGCTTCTACAACCCACAACTTGAGTGACCCAGAACTCCTCTTCAGTATTCCCCAAATAATGGTTTTGGTCAATTATTATTCACCTGATGGTTGTTATATTTGAACTGAAGCTCCGGACCCCTATCCAACATCCAATGATCCAACACGAGGCTGGCTTCGTGTAGCTTCTCATAAAGTCTAAATCTAGAATGACCTCAAACGACAATATCGGCGCCAATACTTCGTGTTGACTACTTTTACTACTCACCTAGGATAAATTTCTATTAACAATCGTTTCTAATTGGAATTTGAAAATCCCAAATGAAGTTGTTCCATCGAATATCGGTGGCTTGAGTATTAAGTATCGCCTAACTATTTGAGATCTTAAACTTCAAACTGCAACTTCTGTTCTACATCCCACTTCGATGAGAACCTCTAGAAACGTTTCGTCTATTTTCTTCTCGAATCTTTCGTTGCCTACTTGGATTTTTTTAATTTCTCGTTTCATTTTTCGCGTCAAATCTTGTATTTTTTATTGCACCTCTTTACTTGTTGTGTCAAATCTTGTATTATCTGTTTGCTTTGTTGAGTTATAACAACCAATAATTGCGGCACATCGAAAGTTCCAAGTAGTCCGAGAACTGCCTCGAACATCTTAAGTTCATCATCTTATTTTTTCTACATGGCATCTTCGAGCTCATAATTATCTGGGACTAATCCTTGCTTCTTCATAGTCTCACGTATAGTCACAATATTAATTCATGTTTGCAACTAACAGTCGGTAAATTACGCTACTTTAAGTGGAATTTTAATTACGTAACCGTTAAACCCTTAACATTTATCTTCTAATATTCACAATCCCACTACTGTCACCAATAGTTACGAATTTGCCCTATCAAACCCGGTTCGTATCACTGGATTGTGAATAACGTTATAGAATTTAGCGGTTGACAGCGCATCCTCAATTTAAAAAACTTTTCCTTATGACTTTTGCCTTTTACTTTTACCTTATAAAGAGCCTACTCAATCATAGAAATAGATTATATAGAATGAATGTAAGCAGCTGTCAGTGTCAAGTGAGTCAAAGTCAGAGGGTAAAAGAGAAGGCATATAAATCAACAGTGAAGTATTTAGAATTTGTTCGATCGAATGCAATGAAGTTAGGAAGTTGAAATTAAAAACTATAAAAATATTGTATTCCTCCAATATAGTACATTAATTGTTTTTATTTTCGGTAAAATATAATACTTATAGTATTCCAAAATAAAAATAAATTATGAAAAGCAAAGCACATGAAATAAATTGTTTTATTAAATTAAAATAAAAAAAATTCAGCCCTGGTAATGTGTTCAAAACTCAACAACAACAACAACCAAATTTTCAATTAGTTTGTTAAGTGTTTTTCCGAGATTTTTTCTGATTTCTAAGTTAAAATAAGGATATTTTAACCAAAATACAAATTACTTTCCTTTAAACATAATTTACATTTTATATTATATAAACACTTGGTGAACCTATCGAAGATAAGAAATATCTTTCTGAAATTTTCTAGGCGTGTTTTGGCAGCGTTTCACAATACACTTCAATATAATTAAGTTATCAATTTTAATCACAAACTGATGCACTACTACATTCACTAAATATTTTATAAAATTTTAATTATTTTCGTTAATAATTTTAATATTTTTTAAGAGCACGAAATTTCTACCACTTTGGCAACAATCAAATATGTAAACTAGTTTGGTTGGTTTATGGTTTAACCATACTTCATTATTATTTATTTCTTTACAAAATTTTGACTTATTAATTTTTAACCTCTAAATTTTTCCAAAATTTTATCTGCATTATTGAATCACTATACATCGTGTACACTCTAAAAACTTCAAAATATTTAACTATTTATAGGTGTATTAGGTAGGAATTATTTTCGTATACACCATTAAACAATTGACATTAAATTCAAAATGCGGTTAACTTTATTGTATTAAAAATTAATGTACAAAATTAATTTGACGGTTAATTTGACAGGATATAAGCTAAAGCGTAATTTATATTCACCGATATCCTACAGATGCAGATAACCTCAAAAACATACAACATTTTACGAACAGAAATATAAAAATGGGAAAAATTGATGTCTATGTATCTTTGATGTCGCAATATTGATTATTGTATTAACCCTTTGCACTCTGAAGTAACAATATAAATTTACTCTACAACTCTTATGTCACGCTGGAAGTGACAATACTAATTTACTCTAAACCTCGTATATCAGTCTGTAAACCAAAAAAAGGTACCACACTGTAAAAGATTACAAAAATTAAACGCTCACTGCGTGCAATAAAACGATAAGTCAAAAACATCGTTTTTTAGGAGATAGGTTTTTACGATTTTCAGCTAGGTCTTTTTGAATACTTGCTCAATTGAGAATGTTCTTTACTCCAAATGGTTCATTTTTCATGACAATTTCTGGAGTCAATTCAAAAATCTAAAAAAATTAGTTTAAATAAGTAAACCGAGTTGTTGTATTTATAAAGAAAAAATCATTTATTTTATACTATTGTAACTCTACATATCGCAATATTGCTATACAATTTTAAAAATAATTTTGTATTGTAGTCAACAATAAATCATAAAACATCACGATAATTAGATTTCGGAGTATGAGTAGGGAAGGAATATGAACCAGATCTAAAAACCATTACAAGCAACTGTAGTTTTTATAGATTTTTATTTATTTTCAAAATCGTTAGAAATACATAATTATAATTATTCACATTAATTAAAGAGAAAGAGGTTAATATCTAAGTTTTAAGATATTGTGTGACTATGAGGCAAATTTTCAAAAAATTGATGGTAAACTCCAGGGATGTAATTATTTTTACATAAGAACATTAAGTCCTGATATTTTTGATCAGAAATCGGTTTCGGCTGATTATACAGGGTGTTTGGTGCATCGTTTGCCATATTGGATTGGCTTAAAGGATGGATCATTTGTTTTCTCTTAAACCCCAATAACTCATTTTGGCTCTACGGATTTTTTTATTTTAATTTTTTAATGTTTATTTTGAAAAATCGCAATATTTAGCATTCAAATTTTATTATTTTTTTAAATTATTGGTATAAGTTCCAAATTTAATTTTAACTCTTATGGGCTAGTTATATAGCCGAAAACGAAACGGACCGAAACGAAACGAACGAATTGAATACATGAAACGTGCTTAACAATAACAAATTATATAGAAGAAACGAAACGAAACCGGACGGAGAAATTGATTCAATTCCATTTGCTTTCGTTTCGTCTTTGCGGTTGGTTATACACTATCGGTTATGTTTTTTTTTTTTGTTATCCTGACTAGCACTTATGTCAAATTGTCAAAATATTTTATATTTTATATAAATTTATATATTTTGTATATTTCTGTGGTGCTCATAGCATAATAATTATAATTTCTCATTTTTTTTAACTTGTATAATTAATTTAACTTGTATTATATGAAATTTATTATATTTTATTTTGGTCTATTGGGCAGGATTATTCGTCTCACTGTATACGAAAAGAGAGAGAATACAGAGAGATTTAATTTATGAGTGTACAAAATAAAAACAGTCTATTCTATTGTAAAACCCGAATGAGATACATCGTAAATTAAATAGTTGTGAACACGTTGTTTTCTAGTTTTTTTAATATCGTCGAGTTGAACGGGAAATACTACATTTCTATTTAGTTCGCCAAATATAAAATGGATTTTCCAAGCTAGTTTTCATACACACAAGAAGTAAACTTCAATGTAAAATTAAAAACAAATATGAAAATGTCAAAATCGTTCCACCAATTCGTCTATATAACCATATCTCTTTCGTCTGTCATTTCGTTTCGTTTCAGTCCGTTTCGTTTTCATCTATATAACTAGCCCATTACGTTTACTAATTGGTAGCACACGTGCCAATTTTCAATTATAACCGATCTATTGTTTTTCAAAATGACGGTTGTCGTCTGCACACTGGAAATAACCAACAACTACCTCACTCTTCCGCAGTAAAATCTGTCACTTATCTTTATCTTACATTTATGTATCACAATTACATAAATGTAAGATAAAGATAAGTGACAGATTTTACTGCGGAAGAGTGAGGTAGTTGTTGGTTGTTGCCTACTTAGTGTATGTTATTTAAACAAAACCCAGTTTTTATCGCGATAATCAAATTTCAGGCTGATGTGTCCATACACAAATTTTGTGATTTAGTAAAGGGTTATATAGCATATTGCATATCGTTGGGAAGGGGATAAACTAGAGAACTTAATAAAAGAGTTCGAAGATCGCGATCACTTTTAGTTTTTTTTATTGCAATGTAAAGTTGAGTTTTAAGTTTTCTTTTACAATTTTCAAACATTTTAAGAGTAAATAAAAAGGAAAATAAATGTTATTTGGGACGAATTTTGAATTTGATAGAACCATACAACAGTAAACGTAAGAGTTAATATTAAATTTGGAACCTATACGAATAATATAAAAAAAAAAAAAATTTGAATGCTAAATATTGCGATTTTCGAAAAGTTAAAAAAAAAAAAGCCGTAGGGCCAAAAATGAGTTATTGGGGTTTAAGAGATAACAAATGACCCATCCTTTCAGCCAATTCATTTTGGCGAACGATGCACCAAACACCCTGTATAACTGATCAACCGTGTCACGATCAATGGCTTTTCTTTTCCTTAGCCGGCGTTATATTGCGGACGTTTCATCAAAATATAAAACAACTTCTTGAAAGTTTTCCCCAAATTCATATTTATAAAATAATATATTGGGCTTACCTTTTGATATGTACACTTCCCTCAATTCGCTCATCCAAAATTGTTCATTTTTTGTGATTTTAGCAAAAAAATAAGAACCTGATACATTGTTGAAATTTAAAATGCCCTTCGGCTCTAGTTGATGAACAATATACGATAATTCACTTACTTTTGAGTTTCGTATGAGGCTATAATATTGGGCGGGAATATATATTGTTTTGTGTTTGCAACACTTCTCTATTCTTGAATGCATCGAACCTCCTTCATTCTGAGTGTGTCCCTTTTCAAGATATTTATGATGACTGTTAACATTCAGTTTTCTAGATGGCTGAGTAAATGTTTCACCGAAAGGACACTGGAAAATTTTTTGAAAATCGATACACGCCCATTCAAAAAAATAATCGATGCGATTTTTACTTAACCTGTTAAGTAAATTTAAAATTGTAAAACTGACATAATATTTTAGATTATTTACCCATGCTCAGTACAAATTTTATAAGTTCTCTTTACTCAGCCTAAGTCAAAATAACATTTTTTGAAATGTAAAAACAGTTTGTCAAAATAAAACGAAACAAACCCTTTTAAATAGTTAAAAGAACTTAATCATATGTAAAAAATCATGTACATCAAAAAATCGTCATTATATTCTTATACTTATTGTTAACAAGTAAAATTTACTTAGACAATGTAAAACACATTTTAAACCAAAATTTACATTTGCAAGGTAAAGGTTGCAAACTGGTGTGTTAAATTTACATCGACGATATTTAACAATTATTATTGCATTTTTAATATAATTCGCTAGGTCAGTTGATGTAAACATCATTTAAATTCATGAAGTTTGAAACGTTATGTTCGTAGTTTTAAAACTACATAATCTGATCTGATGATGAGGATATCGAATCTTTTAATTAAAAGATTCAAAATTTGTATCTCACTGGATTTGAAAAGATGAGACCTCATCTCGATGTGATAACAAATATTTTGTTATCATGTAAAAAAAATCACGATTATTTTTATTAAGCAAAATGTAAATTTTACTTAAATTAAAGTTAATTTAACATTTTCATTTTACGTATTCTATATTTTCGTTTTCTTTCATCCAATAAGTTGAACCAACAAAATGCGAAGTAAATATTACATGCAACGACATAATTTTATTTTAAAATATTCTTACATAGCATGAAGTTAATTTCACATTTCAAAATTTGTGAAATTTACTTTGCGCTACTTAGGCTCAATTTCAACAGCGATTTTAGGTTAAATTTACTTATATTTTTTGTAGACTTCACCCTATTATTTTTTTCAGTATACTATACTTTCATGTACAGTAGCAGCAGCTTTATCTATACATATATTTAATTCGAAGAGATTCGTTTCTCATATCAATATCTTTTTAAAGTTTAATTTATGTTTTTGGTTAGCGGGTGAGGACATATTTATGTAACTCGTACAATCATTGCATTGCTCTTTTTTGGGTTTAAAAAAATTTAAATTATAATTATAATTAAAAGTGGATGGACCCAATCTGTTTTTCTTCTATTCATTTTACATATAGACGATACATTTTGGATACCGAAAGATCGCTATCTAGGAAATATTTCTCATTATATGCACTCCAATACTAAATTTTTTGAAGTTTGCTTAACTTCAATCACCGGCCTTACATATTTACCTATTAAAAGTTTAAAATTTAATAAATTGAGATGTTCAATTACAATTAGAAATATCTTACCGCGTTCATCAATTCTAACACTTGCAGATTTGGAAAGTGCAGTATCGACTACCTGATTAGATATCGAGGAAAATTTGTAGACATACTCTTATCGATTCATGCTTATCTTTTAAACGATAGTTTAGGTATTAAATCCTTGATGATTTTCGTCGGCTATTTCCTGATGCAATTTTTGTGGCTTTCTTATCACCCACTTTAATACCTTTAGCTACAAAGTCCCACTGACGTTCTTTTACAGCGAGTTTGTAATAATGGTTGAAAATGTTAAGTCTGATATCATGACTCAAATGCTCTTGGCATTTTAGACGACATTTTGATGAACAGCCGAGTTTCATTTGTTTAGGAGGAATTAACCGTCCGACTGAGTTTTATATTGATTTAAGATATTTTTTCACGTTTAGACTGTACTCTTTGCCAGCTATTCATGTTTCTTTTTCTTTTTCTCGTTTTTGCTTTATTTTGTTGTGGCGGTGTCAGAAAAGTTTAAATCTAACGGTTCATACTCAGAATCTGTACCATAGCACGCAAATGGATCTGGCAGTGCAAAATAAATTTTGTTAGTTTTTATATCAAATATAACAAATAAAACTTACTTTGAAGATACAATTGAGAACATGATGAACCACTAGCAAATTTGAGGAAATGAAACTCTGATTATGAATCACAGCACAAAGGCGCTGAATATATAACTAATTTAAAAATACATACCCGAATCGTTTTCTTTTAAATCAATTTCGGCAATCGAACATGTCTCTTCGTCGAACATGTTATATTTTATATAAACGTTTGGTTTATTTAATTATAATTTTCCGGATATAGTTTCACCTTTATTTTTTAAGAAAACTAAATTAAAATTTTTTGTGAAAAAAACAATAGGTTTACATGATTTCAGACAATAAAAGTGGAACAAGACATACAATGCCTACTTATAAATATTTCCCAGCTGAAATATACTGTAATTAGTACTTACAGTTATCTAAACGGTTAATTATTTGCTACATAAACTGCGATAAATTACACTTACAGTTGCAGTTAAAAACGATTTGCCTGCTAAGAAAACGATAATTGTAAATACGATATTGAGAATACGATTTATTACAACCAAGAAAACTATAAGTCAACTTAGGCCGTGTCCCAAACACCGACTTATTTCAAACTTATTGACTTATTTGACGCCATCTTGAATAAGTCGGTCAAGTCGTCCCAAACGATTTTGCCGACTTATTTTGACAGATATAGCAAACAACAAATGTTTTAGGAATTTGTTATTTTATAGTAAAATAAAAAAATTAAAATGCACAAAAATAATTTATTTTAATGAATTATTTAATAAATAAAAACATAAAAATGTGTCTTGAGTTATTAAAACACGATGAAAATTTATTATTGTATATTTCTAAATATTTTTATATCTCTAGAATCTATTAATTATATTAATTTATTAAGACAATATTGTATTAATAGTTATTAATTAAGTGGAATATCATTAATGTTTGAAAATAATTGATAATATTTGATAATTAGTTGAATTTTTCATGCTTACATGATCAAATGTATATTGCTTGTTTACATGATCAAATAAGTTTTTTGCTTTCAAAATAAGTCACCTCGATAGGAGACTTATTTGAATAAGACGGTATAAGCAAATAAGTCGATGTTTGAGACACGGCCTTAGAGTATTATTAACGGGAACAAAAAATAAAAATTGACTTATCGTTATCCTACACGCAGTGAGCGTATTTTATAATAGTAATAAATGAAATAAATATAATACGTTTAATTCTACCACTGTAAATTATTTTAATTCATTTAGGTAAAAATAATACAAGATAAGACCTTCAAAATAAATCGAGTGCAAAAGGTTAAAGATGAAGTTGATTGTAGGGTTTGGGTCTTTGGTTTAAGCGTCATTTTTTTAGCAGCCCAAGTATTTTTACTTTCAATTTTCCTGGCGATATTCGTACTTAAGTACTAAACTTAGTCTAGTATTTTTCTAAGTTTGAGTTGCAATTTATTAAAATAAAACGTATGAAACGTGTCGCGATTATACGAAACTGAACGAAACTCAATAAAGGAGAATTGTATACATGTATGTGTGAACAGAAAAGACAAAAAACAAAATGGCGGGAGCGAGGTTGTGCATGAATGTAAAATGCTATATTTGAAAATGTTAGAAGAAAAAGATGGCGGCATCCAAATGTGAGAGCAAAATAAAAATTTAGGTTTAAAATGAATATTTTTATTTTATTAAATTTGCGGTATAAAAATATACATACATATATACATATTATATACGAATCTAAATTATATTTTAGTTAATTTTTTAATTATTTTTTATTATTACACAATTTGAAATTATTCTTTGATTGTAATATTAAAAGTTTAAATAATTTTCCAAATAGGTACTATGATTATTGCACATCAAGTTTATTATTTTCGCATTTGTTTTCTACCTAAAAACTTAAAACTGAACTAGAAATTAATTAATTTATGAAAACAATATTTGAATAGATATAAAATATATTTTGATGTAATTTTATTTAAATTAACGCACATCTTTAAATTTTTTTAACAAAATTTTATAAAATTACCAAACTCATGTCGTGAACATGAAAAATAAAAACAAACCATGTACATTACACGCTATACACATTCCTACGAAAGAAAAATTGCGGTAACACAGTATACAGTAGTTACAACACAGTATACATATACGCTACAAACACTATCATTATAATGTGAAGTTTAACTTTCGTTAATTTTGGATGAAAACGAAGGAAAATACTATGCTCAATTTTTACTTTCGTTTTGTTATACTTGGGAGAAGAAACATTTTTCTTTTCCACCCTTTTATCTATTCAAAATTTTTTTCTCAATTGCTTTGCAAATAACAAAATGTCATCGTAGTAGAGACACATTCAATGTCGATAATGCAGAAAAATCAATTTAATTGAATACAATCAATTTAATTGAAAGCTGTGACACTATTTTGGCTTTAACCAAAATAGGGAATTTTGAAAAATATTTTCGAAGCATTTTCATATAAATTATATTTTTCTGGTCTACTGATGAAATTAGTTTGATGCAATTATACAGGGCGTTTCAAATGTTTTTATATTTGCTAGAAAAATTGCAAAAAAAGAGCGCTCTCACGTCTCATATCTATGATTAGTGAAATCATCGCCAATTCGATTTGAAAATTTCCTAGTGATAAACATTTTCATAACGTTGGTGTCGATTTTTCATTTTCAGTTCTCAACTGGTTGGTACCCTGAAAGCGCCCAATGCATTGTGCCTATTTCATATTCAAAACTGAGTAATATAACACATTTCATGAAAGCGATTAACTTGCGTTATAAGATGGTATGCTCTAGCAGAGAACAGATATTCGAAATACTTCTCGCTACGTGCGCTTTCTCAAATTGTCCATTCTTCAGTTATATTTCGTAGAAAGAGAACGACAACTTGAAACGGCATTAAAAAATATAATTCAAATCCAAATGATTTAGAAATTAGTAGTCTAATCTTATAATGTATTTGCAAGAGTTTTTTTTTTGAATGCTCGTCTTACAACTTGTGATAATCTCCTTAAACCCAAAGCATATATTATAAAGTATATATATACGCTACTAAGTGGGCCAAAAAATAATTTGACTCTACCCTTATTGAATGTAAAAAAGTTCAGTGCACAATTTTTTTCACCACTATATTCTACCCTTTTCCATACAAATCAAGGACAATCAAAATGGTCGAAATTTTTCCATAGGAAAATCGGGTTATGTCCCTTCTGCTTGTATTATATATTCTGTGCCCAAAGGTACACACACAATAAAAATAAAAACATAAATCCAATTATTGTCGTACCATGCAAGTCTCCATAAATTTTCTACAAAATTTTGTCGGAAAAAAGACACATAATATGTTTATGCTTTTAATTCAATTACCTTCACTTAAAGTGCTTTAATATAATTCCGACATTGCGGCCTCTTTATAGTAAAAAATGTACATTTGAACTGGAAACGCAAAACTCTCTATAGGTGGGCTAAAAATAGTTTGTTTTTTTTACATTTCAATATATAGTTGTAACTTTATTATAGTTTGTGAAAGTCTTCTCTGCGCACTGTCAAAATAATTCTTCGAAGATAGAAACAAAAAAAAATCTTAAGATTTTGGTCCCTTATTCTATGACCTTTCTTAATTACCGTATAATATGGATAATTTAATTACGATTTATGATGCGGGCTAATAACCGTTAATTTTGCTTATACGAACAATAGAAATGAAATAATATTTAGATGTATGTAAATTCGCCACGATAAGATGAAATTTTAAGGTATTAAATCGTAACGAAAATTTATTATTTGATACTCATAAATTGATTAAAGCATGACACGCTATATATAGTTCAGCATAAGTGTGAAGTTGTAATTTGTAAAAGAAATGATTTTGTTTTGCCCCGTAGTATCTAATACTATTCTAGCGAATTATACACACAGTTCATCAAAGGTTATTGCTAATTAGTGCGGCTAATTAAATATCAATCTTTCAAAACTCTATCAATTTATCTTAAATTACTTTCTGAAATGACGTAAAGTTTTATATACAACGTGCTGTAAACTTAAAAAGTAGCAGTTTATCTTCGACATTGAAAAATATATATATACATGTTGAAAACTACTATACAATATACAAACGTAATTTAATGACTTAAAAATTAATTAGCCTCGGCATTTCATAAAAGATAAAAACTAATTGAAATTTCATTAATTCATTTCTTCTTATTTTAACTTTTAATTTTATATTTTTCAGCTGATTGTGGTATTTTTGATTTGGGAATTACTTTGCATTATCCCATGCATCTATACACGAGAAAATTTAACCAATTCCATGATTTCGATCGAAAATAATCTAATAGAGAATCGGGATTCACGAGCATTAAAACGTGTATTTCTATCGAATCGCACGATCACATGTAACGATGGGTCACAGGCCGGATTTTACTTACGAAAATCACAAACAAGTTTAAAGCGATGGGTGGTGTTCCTGGAAGGTGGATGGCACTGCTACGATCATAAGACATGTCGAGCCCGATGGTTACGGTTACGTAACTTAATGACATCGGCCCTATGGCCCGAAAAGAGAAATATAGGTGGAATATTATCATCGTTACCGTTAGAAAATCCATATTGGCACGATGCAAATCATGTATTTATACCGTATTGCAGTAGTGATTCGTGGAGTGGTACAAAAATAAATCCAGAACCACGTGGTGGCTGGAGATTTATGGGCTCACTTATTATAAAACAAGTTATAGCCGATCTAGTACCGCTCGGGTTGGGACAAACGGAAGGCGCTGAATTAATTTTAGCCGGATCATCTGCCGGCGGTGTAGGTGTCATGTTAAATTTAGATAGAATTAAAAAGTATTTACTTAATGTTAAACGAGTCAAAGTAAAAGTTCGGGGGGTTAGCGATTCAGGATGGTTTTTGGATCGGGAACCATTTTTAACGGGGGCAGCCGCTGCCTCGGAATCCGTACGCACGGGATGTAAATTTTGGCAGGCCGACTTACCTGAGGCCTGCGTAGCACAACACAGTAAAGAGCCATGGCGTTGCTTTTTTGGACATCGACTGTATGCAACCCTTAAAGGTACTATTAAACCCGTATACCCGAGTGAAGATACTAAATGTTTATAATATAGCTAATTTTCATTTCAGCCCCTCTCTTTGTATTTCAATGGCTATTCGATGAAGCACAAATGAGGGCAGATAGTGTTGGGGCCCCGGTAACGCCACAACAATGGAATTATATTCATGAAATGGGTGCCGCACTCCGTGAATCATTAAATAATGTGACAGGTGTATTTGCACCATCGTGTATAGGTCATTCAGTACTGACCAAACGAGAATGGTTATATATAAAAATTGATAATATTTCGTTGGCGGATGCGTTACGATGCTGGGAGAGATCTGGACGATTTAAACGGCAGTCGTTTAAGCGAAATGCTAACTCCGTCGAAAACGATAATAATCGGAAACAGAAAAGGCGGGGCCGAAAACAACAAGAAAAGCATCGCAAACAAAAAGAGCAAAAAGATAAAGAGGGAAATCGTCGGGGCAAAAAAAGAAAAGGTGAGTGATCGTGATAAAAACGGGGCATAATAGTTTAATGCTAAATAATTATATTTACTATTAAGCAGAATTGATGGCAATGGCCGCAACCAGTGAGCAACCAGATGAAAATAAAATTGATAATTTTACAATAAATCTACTATCCTATCTACAAAATTCGACGCCCAATCAAACATCGCTTGAACAAGAACTAGAAATTCAACAGCAACCAACACGCAAGCCAGGTGCACGTAATCGTCGCTTGGAAGGTCATAAAAAAAATCAGAATCAATTTTTCTACAATGACACGAAAAAACACATGAACAAACAACTAAATAACAACAACAATAATAATAATAATAATAATAATAATAATAGTAATAAAATTAATAAAAAAATGCATTTAAATAAACAGCAGCAGCATCGACATCGATCATTGCGTGAACCAAAATCGTGTGCCCTCCGCCTTTTGGAACGGTGTAGCTGGCCACAATGTAACTATTCATGTCCAGCCCTAACAAATCCGTTGACGGGTGAAGAAATGAGATTTCTTGAATTGCTAGCATCGTTTGGACTGGATATTGAAGCAGTCGCAACTGCGCTTGGAGTCGATATGATTACATTAAATAATATGGATCACACGGAGCTTGTTAACATGCTAACACAGCAAGTCAACTAATTTTACTTTTTGGTTTTTTTTTTGTATATAAGAAGGCCAGATAGCTTTTATTTAATTTATTCAATTTTATTAGAAATTCCTCCTATTAATACAGAAGTGTATATGGATCATGCACGTAAATCCTTTTTGGTGGTAATAAAAGGATATAAATGGTACTGTCAGGTACTAAGTAGTGTGATTCCCGAAAGCAATTGATGATGATTTAATACATTAGTCCTCCCTCCTCCCCAATTAAAATGTGTACTGATTTTGTAAATAGCGATATTCCTATATAACATAAAATATAATTTATTAAGATGAATTTTCATCATTCAACTACAGATTTTATATAAGTGATAAATATTTAACCAAATAAAAAATGAACATAAAAACTACTTACGAAAATCTTATAATGAATGAGAAAAACTACTTCTGAAACTGTTATTGGTTGCATGCGAAAGGTGATCGATTTTTAACATACATACTTATTTGCAAGAGACAAGACACAGTGCAAAAGTGAACAAACAAAAATATAACTTAAAATGGAAAACTACATGTGATATGCAGTTTTAGAGCAAATTGTACCTCTTTGTAACATTTTTTTTATATAAAATTTTTATTTATTATACTTTCAAATTTATTAATTTAATTTAAGATAAAATATTATATTTTCTTTTTTTATGTATATGTATGTTTAACAAAACTCGATGTTAATATCATTTATATATATTATTAATTGAGCCGTTAAAAACAATAAAGCTTTGTACAAAAATATATTTAGGTTATGTGTAGGACTTAAAAAAAGACTTTACAAGTTCTTTGGTTCGCAACTATCCAAAACATTACTCAGGAATATACAGGGTGGCGCACCGAACACAAACCAGTTTGGATATCACAAAGCCATTGGCTTATCGAACATAAAATTATCGTGTATTGAATTGTAAGGTAACTCGATGGTTCGCCAGATAATTTGGCTATTTCGAGGAGTCATCCTGTATATATAAATAAATAAATAAATATATATAAACATTATATATTTTTTACATATATAATTAAATATATAAATATTTAGACTATATAAATAACTCATAAATTTTTATTTAACTAATTTTTAATAATTACTAAGTTACTATTTATTTTAACTATGTACTTATATACTTAATTTAATTGTAATATGATTAAGATAAATTATAACAATAAATTATGCTAGAAAGTATACTGATCATCTGTTGTCTTTTAATAAAAGTAAAACTAACCCAGAGATTAATGATAAGTTAAATGGAAATCTATCGAGGGCAACACTTTTCTGACCTGCCAATGTTTTAAAATGTGGAACAACAAATTAAGGTAGGTTTGATAAAA
Source organism: Nephrotoma flavescens (assembly GCA_932526605.1). NCBI lineage: Eukaryota > Metazoa > Arthropoda > Insecta > Diptera > Tipulidae > Nephrotoma > Nephrotoma flavescens. Next base: position 188,557,478 of record OW052222.1, on the reverse strand, counting down.
TATGGCAATCTGTTAAAACTGTTTGTTAACTTAAAAAATATCAAAGACATTCTAATGACCTTGAAAACGATAACATGTTGTTGAAAAATAATATAATTTTTGTTATGCCCCATCATAATGATAAAACGGTCGGGCAACACTGCAGATGATAATGAAACTGTTATGTTGTTTTATGAGCCAACCTAGTTGTAACTTCACTTGTAATAAAGCACATGAAAGAATACAACGCGTCTTTTCAATTCTACGTAAAACATAGTAAACAAGTTATAACAATTGGCGACGAGTGAAAAAAAAAATTTTAGCAAATTTTCAAGAAATATTTAATACATCGCATGAACAAAGAACAATTCGAACAATTATTAGAAGTTTTCAGTAAAAGTCAACACGATTTGCTGCAACAAATCGCACATTGCTCAATTTTCCACAATAGTTCAAAAATATCAAAAAAATCCAATATTTGTTTAATTTTTTTAATGCAGATTCAAAGTCTATTTCAATACCTATCCAGTGGTATCTTTTTTGTACTTGTACCATTCCAACAAAGTGATTTTTTGTTAAATGCATATCGCAGTCGAATTAAATTCTAAAAATAATTCAACAAGATCAATACAAAAGCATGCCATGAAATATCTCGGTCGGAATTGTGATCATTCGCATATCGACGTTTAGCCTGAACGATCCTCTCTTGATTACTTATTCAACCGGAGCAAAGAAATGGATACCATAGCAGGGGTAGCCGCACAAGTGGTTGCCTAATTTATGTGGGGCAGCACCAAAGTGAAGTGGGGCTACCCTAATTGAGAAAAGTTGAATTAAGAAAAGTAAATTAAAAAAAGTGGTATTTGTATAAAAAATTTCCACTTATTTTAATTCGTATTTTAAACAAATTTCCGGCAACCCGAAAATTATGCGCAACACAATTTAACACAACCACAAAAGAGCGACAGACAATTGTTAGAAATCAATTCAGAGAAGGATAATTGTAATACAAACAATTTTACACGGAAACAATTCTACACTAAACAATTCATCGAAAAGACTCGTAAAGCAATATTAAAAAATATTGATCAATTTTCTTTTAATTGTTCATTTGGGGCGGCAGACTCCATCCTTTAAGGTATACAACGAATTAAAATTACATTAAAAAAAGTTTATATTTACACAAAAGTTGATTTTTTTAACGTTTGTGGCACAATCAGAAGAAGCGATAAGAGCGATAAAAACTCTTTGATCTGTGTCTGCAAGGTTGACGAAGCAATTATTATTAATAAAAATGCAAGATGGCAAAAACATAGCTGAAAAATAAATTATGCACCTCATCACAAAAATTTGGTGCATTACAGTGAAAAATTTTGTTTCGATTAATTGTTGTATGCACAATTATTTTCACGCACACTTGGTTATTGTAAAGTTGTAGTTTTCATATTTGTTTTTCGATGAATTGTTTGTTGCATAATTGTTTGTGGTATAATGGTTTGTCGCAGAATTTTCGGGGAACCCAAATTTCCTGAATTTAAAAGTAATTACAACAAAAAAAAACTCAATTCAGAATGAATTACAAAATGCACGTCTTATTTCATTTTTTAGAAAATTTAACTTAATTCATTTTCAAATTGATTTAAAATACATTTATTTTATTTCATGTCCACTTTTCTTAACTCATTTTCAAAATGAATGGAAGATTATTAGCTATAAAGTTTACTTTACGTATACATCGACAAAATCAGGTAAAGAGTAATACATTTTTAAAATTTTTAAATGCAGGATTGTTTATTAACCGTTATTAGGAGGGAAAAGCTAAATTTATTTATTTTGATTTATTTATATTTATTTATTTATTTTTTTTTTTTTATTTTTATTTTTTTTTTTGTTTTATTTATTTTTATTAAAATTGCTTCGTCAGGCTCCCTAAATTAAGAAAAGTTGAAAAGAGAATTAAAAAAGTGGTATTTGTATGAACATTGATTTTTTTTACACGGTTGGCACGTATCACCGTGTAAAAAAAAGTTTGGGTGTATTTTATTTCACATTATAAACATAAAATTTACATTTGTTTTTAATAACAAAGAAATGCATGCAAAGTTTATAGTTTTTAAGAAAATGTTTCTTCTTACAGTTTTTTTGTTGTATTGCGCAGAGAAAGATGAAAAACATGCATTTCATAAATTTCATTTGTGAATTATTATTTGTGTATTAATAGTTAATTAAAATATAAATTTTCTAATTCATTTAGAAATTTTACACATTTTATTAATGAAAGCATTATTTGAAAATTTTGAATAGTTTTAATTTTCATATTACAGTAAAATAACGATTATCCGGCATCCAATTAACCGGAACACTCAGTTAACTGGAATTTTAATTTTTAGGATTTTTTTTTTTTGCAAGGGAAATTATTTTTTTTATTATTCGGGAATTCACAGAAAATATACTTTACTAAAAGCTCTGTCATCCGGAATGCTTGGGGATGAGAGTATTCCGGATAGTTGAATGTTTCATTAAAACTAGAAATTTTACAAGAATTTAGCTTGATTTCATTCGTTTTTAGGATTCTCGTTAATTTATTTTCAAATTATATACCAGAAAACATTTTTTTATACATTAGTTCATTGAATTTATTGCAAATAATAAATACATACATATTATGTATATGAGTACACCCATACGAGTACCCAAAATTTAATAATATATTCAATATTTCACTAACCTAACTGTAATACGGCTTTACACATTCAATTCAATTAGAATCATGCATAAAACAGAAAAAAAGTAAAGGGAAGTATATTGTCTGTGAATCCTCGAATAATAAATACATAATATCCCTTGTGAAAGAAAAAAAACCAAAAAATCCTAAAAATTAATATTCCGGTTAACTGAGTATTCCGATTAATTGGATGCCGGATAATCGGGCTTTTACTGTAATATGAAAACTAAAGCCATTCAAAATTTTCAACTAATGCTTTCATTAATGAAAATGTGCAAAAAACAATTGTTAATTATAAAATGAATTAAAAAATGAATACGAAAGAGAAAAGAAAGAGAAAAAAGCAAAAAAAAACCTACCTCAAAATTAAAATTCCAGTTAACTGAGTGTTCCGGTTAATTGTAAGCAGGATAATCGGATTTTTACTGTAGTACATTTTTAAGTTTTATTTCGATTTTAAATACACATTTTATTTCATTTTCAAAATATTTTAAATTAAGTAAAAAAAAATGAAAAAATTTCAAAATTTCCGGAAAAAATTTAATTACATGTTTTTTGAATACTTTTCTAAAACCATTTCCTAAACAATTTTTTTAAAAAAAACATATTTTATTTCAGTTTTTTTAGTTTTCTTAAAATATTTTGAAAATGAATTAAGAAGTGTACATATTAAATCAACTTTTATTATTTCATTTCTATCAACTTTTCTTAAGTCATTTTCATAATGAATTAAAAACACTTGTTTAGATTCAGAAAAAACACTTTTCTTAATTCAACTTTACTTAATTCGGGTAGCCGTGAAGTGGCTCTACAACTAAATTTGAGCCGATTCTCCGTTCGTCGAATGTGGTAGAGATCGTAGGAAACTGGGGGCTTAAGACGGCGACAAGGATCTGGCCGACCTCGTGCTACAGCACAACGTGATGACCGCTTTCTTGTAACAACTTAGAAAACGACTTCTAGAAGTTAATCTGACTGCACACAGACCAGCAAACGGGCCGAAATTAACGGCGAGAGCATTTGAATTGGACAGAAGAAGAATGGAAAACAGTCCGGTTCTCTGACGAGTGCACGATGTATTTATAAGGTACCGATGGACGCGGAAGAGTATACAGAAGTCTCGTTTGGCGGTGGATCGTGCATATTCTGGGAAGGCATATAATTAGAGGGGAAGACAGATCTTGAATTCATAACAATAGCCAATACTGGCTGTCGATCAAGAGGAATGAATTCTCAACAGTACATTGAGGAAGTACTCGAGGATTACGTCGTAGTTTTTGCCGGATTTATTTGGTGAAAATTTTCTGTTTATGCAGGATAATGCTATACCGCATACGGCTGGTGTAGTATACCAGTACCTTTCAGAGGTGGATGTGCCTGTTATGGAGTGGCCAGCTCGAAGTCCGGACCTCAATCCCATCGAACATTTATGGGACGAATTGAAAAGAAGGGTTCGGGCCAGAGATGTTACTCAAACGAGTCTCCAGGAGCTGCAACAGGCGATCGTAGAGGAATGGGAGACGATACCTCAAGGTTTTGTCAAAACTTTGGTGAAATCAATGCAGCATCGAATGGAAGCTGTCATTCGGGCCAGGGAATACTTTTTATTAATAAAACTGTTTTTTTTTTGTTTATTTCCATGTTTTAATTCGATTTTTACCCCTAATTTTCATACTGACAAAGTTACAAAAACGTGTACCTCAGATATTTACCCTCAAAAATCAGTTTGGTGGCACTTATAAATACAAAAAAAGTACCACTGGATAGGTATTGAGAAGACGTTGAATCTGCATTAAAAAAAATTAAACAAATTTTGGTTTTTTTTTGATATTTTGAACTTTTGTGGAAAATTGAGCAATGTGCGATTTTTGGCACTCAAGTGTTTTTATTTGTTTAAATTCTTTCGCAAAAATTCATATACAATTATCAATCTGAAATTTTCACTTTCTTTAAATTAAAAACTAAAATATTGGGTTAAATTGATGACCCTATAATAATGAGAGGCGTTAAATTTGACTATTTTTATTTTTTTTTTATTTATGCGTAGGTAAACTAAACGTGAAATATAATAACTTTTGGATGTTCCCTGGCAAACACAAACTCGCAAACAGAAAATGCGACCGCATTGCGCTATTGCAGTTGTGATTTATATTTGAAAATAAGAGGGTGTTTCCTGGCATAACTACCACTATTTTTAATGGTGGAAAATTTTAATTACAAAAAAAAGTATTTGGCGTTTATTATTATTTGTTGCGTTATATATTTTGGTGATTAATTTGTGTAAATTTATTATTCCTCAGAATAATGTGGTAAATTATATTTCAAACGAGTGAAAACTGTAAGCCAGGCAGTTTGAATTCTATATCCTAAAATCCAGTGGCGTATTAGTTATGGAGAATGTATGAATTAGTCCTACCTGCCAGTTTTTAATTAGCGAATTCAAGAAGATACGAAAGTTAATTAGTATTTATGAATTTTAAGTATACAATTTTATTTTGTTTACATAACTACTTAGTTTCAATTGTAATGTTGTAACATAAATATGACTTTTGTCCGTTATTTATTTGTAAATATTCTTAAACTTTTCTTGCAATTTATGTATATCTATTATATATATTAAACGAACAATAATTGTATATTTATCTGTAAATTTTTTCTCGAAAACGGCACTATAATTTTTTCTGAAAATTGGCATACTACCATTTTCCGGTGTGGAAAAACCATCTAGATAAGTCAAGACTTTGTAAAAATTCGTTTAGAGCCTTAATTTTGGAAAAACATTTTTCATATGGATGACGTCACAAATATTTGGAATAGTTATAAGTAGGCTTCGGATTTTTATGTAAATACATCTTTTTTTCGGATTAATATAAAGTAAAATAAATATCAGAGTTTTGCGAATCGCAAATATTCGGAAATATTTAGCTATATTTGTTACCACATATTTTTACATTTTTCTGAATAAATACATATTTTTAAATATTTTACAATTTAAGTAAATATTCTATCCATAAATACATATTGTACTAAATATTTTAGCAATTACCTATGCAGGTCACAGGAAATCATTGACAGTTTTACAAGCGAAATACAGCGCATGCTTTACTATTATTACTAGATGCCACTAAAACCCCTTAGAAGTAAAACATTTAACTGCGAATCAGACACCTCTATGGTATATTTTATTATTTCCTCTATTGCAAGGAAAATGTCACCATAAAAATTTATATCGTTGAACCAAAAATCTCTTGTAGAACTGGAAAAAACAAGCGAATGGATTTTCAGCCATTTTTTTCAAGAAACACTGGCTAGCTCAAGTTATTCGAAATTCAGCGAGGAGCTGTGTATGGCGAAAGTAGCTGCCGATATTCAACTACATTATACTGGATGAAGCTACGTTAAAACAAACAAAACCCTTTTGTGATTTACTAACACAATTGTGCGAGTACGGCAAAAGTACCATGTCAAAAAATTTTTTTGTATGTGTTTTGAACCAATTTACTCATTTGCGCATTCCTTTCAAACTTATTTCGTCCGAAAAAAAAAACACTATAACTATACGTTGGTTGTATTTCAAATCAAGCGTAATTTTTTATCAAAAACGCCATTACATACTATGATTTTTTACTCACACATTTGTGTGGTTTGGACTTTAATTAAGCCATTTTTTTATTTTTTTGGTTGAAAAAGGGATAAAGCGCTTTTCGACAAAAAAATTATCGAATTAAAAATAGCAACACAGAATAATTTTGTGTTGGTTTCAATCGATGAAACTACTGACAGTACTGGACGTTATGTTACCAATGTGATAGTTAAAATATTAAATGTCGACGAAAATATAGACAAGCAAAAATTCTTATTGAATATAGCGGCCCCCAACAAAACCAACCATTCAACAATTGCACGTTTATTCAACGATTCTATGAAATTATTAGGAGAAAGCTTCCAGCGGGAAAAAATGTTTCAATTTATTTAAGATGCGGCGCTTTGTATAGAAAAAGCCGCACAATCATTCAAGAAGTTTACCCCAAAATTTTGCATGGGACCTGTGTATTTCATGGATTACAAAGAGTTTGCACTTAGATCAAATTTTAGCGGTTTCGATGGTTAAAAATATTTTTTCGAAATCACCATATAACGAGAATTTTGAAAAAGTAAAAGAAATTATCTTCGAACTAAACGACGACGAATCTATGTACATTAAAACTGCTTAGACAAATGATTTGGCTTATATAACTAGCAATTATAGAACTCTAACTACGACAAGAAAAAGACTCGAGTCATAAAATAAAGGTTTAGTAGAACAAATGGTCTTGTTTCTGGAAGCTAACAGGGAAGTTGAAGCAATTAGTGGAGCTGTCGGTGAACTTATTGAAAATTAAATTGAAAAATGGCGTGTCAAAAAGTAATGGTTTGAATATTTTAAAAAACATTAAAACTACTTTTGAAGATCCTGGAATGTCGAATGAAATTAAACAATTCACGGTATCGGAAATATCAGCTTTTAAATATGCCTCATTCACATCACTTGACGTACAAAGATCGATTTAAATGTCCAAAAATATTTTACGTTCTAACCGGGGAAAGTTTTGGTTGAAAATTTGAAAATGTACTTTATTTGTTGCAATTAATTTTGAAATTGTGAACTTTCTTGTGATATACAGGTGATTTTTTAAGTAATTTTAAAATACACACCTAAATGAAGAAAATTATTTTCTGTTATTTTGATTTTATGATTTTGTAAAACATTATTTATACTGTTACGTTTATGTAACATACGTATTTACTGAAATAAATATCTTACTAGAGTGTGCATGTTGTTTGTTTTTCTAAATATTTTTTATTTTTGACCACATATTTTGTCATTTTACTTGCATATTTCTTCTTTTTAAGCACATATTTTAAGTACATATTTTTGGTTTTTTAGTGCATAAAAATCCTAAGCCTAGTTATAAGATAAATTTTGCTGAAGATGAATGTCTGTGCTAAATATTTTAAAAAGCACATTACAATTTAATTTGATTGTCGATAGTATAGAATCATGCAAATTTTCAAAAAGGTTTGAATCCCATCTTATATCATAATTGTTCTCCCCAGATTCAAAATTGTTGCACTCCGAAAGCTGCTTAAAATCATGCATATATGAAATTCAAGGTCTGTCATATTAAAATAAAAGTTTTATTATAAAAAACATGAAGACAAAATATTTCTTGCACTAAATTTGACATTTAGTTTTTCATCGGAAATTATTGTATCAAAAATAAAAAATAATAACTTTTGTGAAATAAAAATAAATAATAATTTGCCAAGTAATAAAAATCGTGAAAAAACTTAAATTTAAAATAAAGAAAACTTTACAAACGCGTAATTTAGATAATTCGGAGGGTATGTGCAATGGAATACGCCTGATTGTTACCGGATTATGTAACAACGTAGTTAAAGCAAAAATACTGGGGAAAAAGCTGAACAAGAAGTAGACATTCCTCGAGTTACGCCCGACTCCTGTAAAAGTCAACTTGGATGTATAATACAACGACATCAATTTCCGCTTCGACCAGCGTTTGCAATGACCGTGCATAAATCTCAAGGGCAAACGTTCAAATTTGTTGGCGTCAACCTTCGCACACTTGTCTTTAATCACGATATGCGGTACGTAGAATTTTCCCGTGTTAAAAGACAAAATAGCTTGAAAGTTCTGTTACCACCTGGAAATGAACGTCGCACGTATAATGTTGTGTGAAAAGTGTAGCGGTTAGAATATTGCAAACCAATATTCTAATCGTACATATTACAAACTTAACATCTCGCAAACTCATCGCCAACCCATCATCTAAACAGGGTACGTCTAAACAGAGTAAATGCATCAACAGATGCTCAGATAAATACAAGCCGGAAACAATACGACGAGCATTCCAAACGAAAGCAAAAGCAACACGACGAAGACGAAACCAAAACAGGGGCGGTATGTTGTACCATCACTCCGAATCGAAATTCGAAAAAAGTCGAATGGCGGTATATCCCAGTAGTACAAATCAGCGCACAAAGAGCGCATAAAAAGCATATAATTAGAGCGCTCAATTTTGACTTCAAATTGATGCACCTAATTCCATGCTATTCGTATTGTTGACGACCGAAAACTCGGCTTTGTTTCCCCTTAAAATTAATTTATCTCTCTTTCATTTCGATTTGAGTATAATATGTAACTGTTAACCGTTCGTTTACCAGAAAATAATATTTTTTTAATGTATTTTGTTGTATCAAAACCAGACACAATCATATATTTTTGTATTTGGTTTTGGTTGGATGTACCAAATGTGTATTGCCATTCAGATACAACTAAACATTTTTTTTAATTTTGTATACTTACTTTATATGTTATCCATGTATTTCCATTTCCATCTGAAAAACATTTACAAACATCGTCATACGTATGCATTGAATATATTTCAACAACGCACATCTATTACCTTCAGCTGAAATATGAAAACTGATAGAAATGAAATAACAATTTTTGAAATGAAATTGATAAACAAGAGATTAGGTGGGGGTGAAAATGCTGTGCATAGAAGAAACCGAAGTAAATTTATTTGTTTTCTCGCTTCGGCGTGTGCAAATGTTTCCATCTATTTCATTCTGCTATCAGCGTTTGTTTGCTGGGTATTGTATCATTTTCGAAAAGCAAAAATGATACAACTTTCACTTTTTCGATTCGACTTTTTTCGATTTCGATTCGAAGTGATGGTACAACATAACATACAAAATTTATAAAATTTTCTTTACCATTCAGTTCGTCTCACCTTATCGCCGCAGCAACAAGTGCGCAACACTTGCGCTTGTCCACACCATGCCGCAAACACACCACACCTCCATTGCATATGGTGGTAATTTCCATGGAAAATTTAATTTAATATGTTTAATTAATAATTAATTAATTAAAATAATAAATTCAATAATTTAAATAAAATAAATATAAATTAAATTTAATAAATAATAATTAAATACAATATAAAAATAAATAAATAATAAAAGCATAAAACGTTATATCTGGTGACCCCGACGTGATCATCACTACCGAAAAGATAAATGTCTTAAAGAACGGATATCTTTTCGGATTCTAAATCAATTAATCACGTCGGGGTCACCAGATATAAAAGTTATGCTTTTATTATTAATTTTTATTTATATTTAATTTATTTAATTTATTATTATTAATATGAAGTATTATTTTATTTATTTTTTTTAATAATATTTTTTGTTGTTGTAAATAAAACATTCTTTTTAGTTATTTTATTACATTGGGCATGCAAAGTGATGACCCATCCCTAAACGGCACGCGCGTTCTTTCTGTGAACTACACCAAATTGTTCACATTCTTTTTCAATAATCTTTCTTATCCAATATCGAATGCAACTCCCGTGATCCATATCCAGCGACGCGCATGGTTCTGTGAACACGACAATCATGACAATTGTCGCTCTCTCTCCTCTTGCGTAGACTATGCAACAACCATGATCTAGAGTTAGCATAAACAACACCCACCTCCACAGTGACCACAATTCTCCTTTTTTTTAACACACATTCCAGTTTCTTGGCAAGCACAATTTTGCTGTCATTTTCAGTCGACTGGCTATCCAATATCGAAAGATTAGATGTCGCAACCGACAAATATCCTTCGGTATTTCAACATTCAACAACGAGCCACGATCGACAATTGAACAATACTGGGAAACAACTATTCACGATCGGTTTTCTCTTGCACTCCGAAAACTACACTTTTAGTTTCGCAGTATCGGTCAACTCACCGACCGATTAGGCATATAATTCGAAGCTATTCACTGAGCTTATGCACATCTTAAGCTCACATTGAATAAGAATTACTGCCTGACACTAACAAATAATAATCACTACCGATAAGATAAATGTCTTAAAGAACGGATATCTTTCGGTACCTATCTTAACCAATAAACCAACCGATCGCGCAATCATTCAGTCATGAATCGATCAGCTAATCATATACGATGCTAAAAGATAAGATATGACAGCAACAACGGACTGACGCCCAATCTTTACCGTGTTGAGCATATCGACAGATATCATTCGGTATCACTTGTATAGAATTGATCGACACTCTTCTTCACTGTGTGACTCATCTGGAGGGAGGTGATGTAGCGGTTAGAATATTGCAAACCAATATTCTAATCGTACATATTACAAACTTAACATCCCGCAAACTCATCGCTAACTCATCATCACTCTGTACGTCTAAACAGAGTAAATGCATCAACAGATGCTCAGATACATGCAAGCCGGAAACAATACGATGAGCATTCCAAACGAAAGCAAAAGCAACACGACGAAGACGAAACCAAAACGAACAAAATTTATAAAATTTTCTTTACCATTCGGTTCGTCTCACACTATCGCGGATCGCCGCAGCAACAAGTGCACACACAACACTTGCGCTTGTCCACACCATGCCGCAAACACACCACACCTCTGTTGCATATGGTGGTAATTTCAATGGAAAATTTAATTTAATATGTTTAATTAATAATTAATTAATTAAAATAATAAATTCAATAATTTAAATAAAATAAATATAAATTTAATTTAATAAATAATAATTAAATATAAAAATAAATAAATAATAAAAGCATAAAACGTTATAAAAGAAGCATTGGACGCTCCTGATGAAACTTCTATTAAGTCTTGATAGTGACAGCGACGATGGTTATTATCTCGGCAACATCGATTTTTATGTCTCAGCCGAATAAAATAAAATGAAATTAAAGTTGTTTTGCGAAAGAGTTTAAATAAACTGTCTTTCTTTTCACCGAGCAAGCTCGGTCCCCCGATACTTTTACTACTAAAATGTAGAAATCCATATAATGATAATATTTTAGATTATTTTAAAAATTTGGTTTCTGTCCACTCGATTTTATTGGCCCAGTTCAGATCTGATTGAAGCGGTATATTCCAAGCTCTGCTTATCACACCAGTGAGCGTTAGAAAATTTTTCTAGCAAAGTGGAATTGTGAAGAAACAATTTTTGGAAGCGCATTATTGGAGAACCGTTTTTTGTCACACTTTTTTGATATACTCAGAAAAAAGATTACTACCAAATACTTAGTCAAATTAATTTGGTTGTTATAAATGATAGTGAAGTACATATTCCCTAAACTTTCCTAAAAATTTAAAACAGCAACTGTTGTTTCAATGTATGCGTAAAAATTCGTATAAACGAGTAAATTATAATTTATATAAAAAGATGTAAATAAGTTTACAATAATGCTATACACGATTTTTATAAAAAAGAGAATGCTTTAAACCCCCACTAAGTGTACTTTATTTTCGTGTTAATACAGATCTAATTCAACCGAAAAAAGTTATAGGGGCCAAGGGTGTTTCGTATGCTCAATCCGCAATACAATAAATTTACGTTGTAATCGATTTTCCATAAAAATTTTCTTATGTCCCAGGAATACCCTTATCAAATAAAATCGCTTCCATCGTAAATTTATTGTATTGCGAATTGAGCATACTAAACACCCTTAGCCCCTATAACTTTTCAAGGGATGATGATTTTCCGGTTCTATTGGGTCCTTATTATCTCGAATGTACAATTGGTATACACAATTGTGGTATGTACAATGTACAATTGTGCATACTAAACCACCTTAGTCCTTACAACTATTCTACAGATTTAAATTTATTTTTATTAATAACATATACTATTACCATTATAAAATTTGTTAAAAATTAGAATTTCCATTTTTTAAAGATATCGAATAAAAGGAAAAAATAAAAAAAAATTATAGGTATTAGCAAATTCACATAAATAAGTTAAATTTTATACTTACTTATACATATAAAGATATAAAGATATACATATAAAGTTCACTTATACATATAAAGATATTTAGGATTTAACAAAATATTCACAATTGTGTACACATAATAAGCGTGAAGTTTTTCCTAAACCTACCTAATTTTAATTTTTAGGATAGTTTAGGAAATAGTTCACGGAAATTGTTTTAACACAAAATTCTGAGCTAGGTAAACCAAATCTCTTGCTTAATTTAGAAATTTGGTATTTCCTTACTTATGGTTACTACAAAAAATAGGCGAAATTTGAGTTACCAGAATGTTGGTACGTAGTTTTGTTTAATTTAACTAAGGTGACCATCTTTCTGAAATAGAAAACGCGTACATCAGTTTGCTTATTTTTTTGCTTTTTTCTTCTATATATAAAATTTTTACTTTTACAAATCAGTAGATACTCTTGATGATGACCTAACAAGTCGAAATCGATCGAGTGATTTTTTAAACTTTTTGAACAAATTTTTTAATTAAAATATTCAAAAATAGAATTCTGCGAAATAAAAAACAAGTGGTTAACAAAATGTGTTTATTAAGTACTATATGCTTTTGTTTAAAATGGGGAATACTTGCACCCAACGATTTTTTCTGTGCAATATATATTTAATCGCCTAATTTCTTCAAGTAACTCGTTGTCATTAATTTCTATTTTAAAACTATCGTTTAAAAATTGTATGGTTTCCACCACATCATCCCAATTAATTACGTTATCGAGGATAGTCCACTGGAAAATGATAAGGTTATTAAAATGTTCAGTCCACTCATCGATTTAGTCAATGCAGTAGTCATAAAATATTTTTACTTCCTTCATAAATTTATTTCTAATTTGTGGGTTGCTTTCTTCTGCAATTTTTAATTTATTCATAACTATTATGGGAAGGAAACTTTGCTCTTGTCGCGATCGGATTTGTTGTTTGAGCTCATTGAGTGTTATGGATACTTGTGCGGCAGACACAGTATCCTTTTCTATTTTTTGTACAGTAACGTGGAATATTGTAGCTTGGCTATGCACAAAATATAAGATTAATTCAGCCATATCATTTTCCCAAAACTCCTTTAAGATTTTTGGACATTTATCGATACTGAGAAAGTACAACTTAAGAGGTTCAAACATTTGAATTATTCTCTCAATTGATCGCATTAGAGGTAGCCATCTTACTTTAGAATATCCTAAAATCTTTTTGTATTCTATGTTAGCTACAAAAAATTTCTAATTTTGTTACTCTGACAGTAAATCGCTAAAAAAATAAATAAATTTGTGGTATTATGATTTCAACATTTATACATAAATTGCTTGTTGCTTATTGCATTCGATACCTATAATATTCTTTCCTAGTTTGTCCATTAATTTTTTGTGTAGATTATCAACACCTCGTCGTTTGAGCCCGCCAAAATTCGTATTGGTATTATCCGTCGATAGTGCCAACAATTACCACGTATTCTGATAATATATCGGATGTTTCTCCCTCGATGGGCCGCATTTGTAATATTTTTGTGCTAATGCCTTCATCAATATCGAAATATCTTACTAAAATCGGGTACATTTTGGTTTCGTTATGGTTTGAAGCATCACAGAGTATTGAAACAAACCGCACTTTTGATCATTTTTCTTTTAAAATGTTTTTTGTAAACTTCTTAAAAACTGACTTCACATTTTGTACGGGCACAACTGAATCGAGTATTATGAAATCGTTTTATTAACTTTGAAGTGCAATCCATACTTCGGAAGCTATGATTATGATGGATTGTATGAAACGCAAAAGTTCATTCCTCAATAGCCAATGTCCGCTCATTATGATCAAATTTCAAGGGCCGTTCTGTGTTTAACCGTTTTGCAATGATCTTCAATTGCTGATCGTACACTAGAAGTATTAACTCTTATAGTTTTTTAGAATCCATAATTCGGGAAATAAAAACTTATTTAAACTCTACAAATTTTAATTAAGAAATTCTAATGAATAATCTGTTTACTGTATCACTATAAACCAGTGGCGTTTCCTGGTTATGCTCTCAAGGTGTTCTGCTTCGGATTTTGATCACCCAAAATAATTAAAATAATAGTAATTAATTAAGGAAATAATATTAGAAAAACTATAATTTAAAATAAAAAATTTTAAAAATAAAATTTTCAGTAATAAAAATAAAACTTTTAGAATTCGAATAAAATCAAAAACTGTTTAGTCGTTCGGCAAACGAGCAGAACTTCACTAGAAAACGCCGCTGATATCCAGTTAGCTTAATATAATATATCTTATATCATAAACAAATAAAAATTATCCCCATTTTAATACGATGAGGTAGACCCATTTGTTATTGACCCCGAAGATATTCAATCTTTGCAAATGGAATTTACACATTCACTGTATCGAGGATTGGCCAGCACCCAGAGATTTCCAACTGACATGGCATATATGTCTAGTTAGCTTAAGATATCCTAAACAAATAAAAATTATCCCCAATTGAATACGATGAGGTAGACCCATTTGCTATTGACCCCGAAGTTGTTCAATCTTTGCAAATGGAATTTACACATTCACTGAATCAAGGATTGGCCAGCACTCAGAGATTTTCAAATGACATGGCATATATGTCTAGTTAGCTTAAGATATCCTAAACAAACAAAAATTATCCCCATTTTAATATGATGAGGTAGACCCATTTGTTATTGACCCCGAAGTTGTTCAATCTTTGCAAATGGAATTTACACATTCACTGTATCGAGGATTGGCCAGTACCGAGAGATTTCCAACTGACATGACATATAGGTATAGCAATGGCGTGTCCTGGTTGTGCTCTCAAGGTGTTCTGCTTCGGATTTTGATCACCCGAAATAATTAAAATAATAGTAATTAATTAAGAAAATAATATTAGAAATTTATAATAAAAATAAAATTTTCTGTAATAAAAATAAAACTTTTAGAATTCGAATAAAAATCAAGAATTGTTTAGTCGTTCGGCGAACGTGTAGAACATCACTAGAAAACGCCGCTGCTATAAACCAACACTAATTTACAATACGTACTTACAAAAGTGTTGAAAATATGTATTTTATTATATAAAACTCCTCCTTAACGTTTTTTATCTATTAACGATGTGTTACGATTCAAGACAAAAGCAAAACTATTTAAAAATTTCAATGTGTAAAAGAAAACGAAAATTATTTTTTAGTTTATGGTGTTTCCCCTATTTTTCTCGCATTTGATATTTTTTCATTACCTTTGGGTGCGTTCTGTAGTAAAAAGTTTAATTTAGCTCAAAACGCTATGAATACTTGTACAAAACCGTTACGAAATTTGAACGCGTACAGCCCAACCGAAACGCGTACGAATGGTCACCTTAATTTAACCAAAACAGGGGCGGCACCATCACTTCGAATCGTAAAAAAGTCGAAATTCGAAAAAAGTCGAATCGAAAAGTGAAAGATGTATCATTTTTGCTTTTCAAAAATGATACAACATACCGCCATTCGACTTTTTTCGAATTTCGAATCGAAGTGATGGTACAACATACCGCCCCAGATTTTGTTAGGTGAACAATATTATTGTCATAACTAACAAACTATTCTGGTTTATTTTAATTACTTATTTTAACCTATAAGTGTTGTCTTATAAACTAAGACTTGTTAAAAATTACAATATTTACGAAGGGGTTGACAATTGCGAAATCATTAAAATTCGCTAAGGCATTGTGATTTAAGGCCCTTTTCCAATTACCGACTTATTTGTGGACACCGTATGTCTACACAGAAATGTCTCCAAAAAGGTGTCTTGACTAAATGTAATACATGCAGGTTTTTTTTCAAATCTTTGTACTAGCAACGACCAATATGTCAAGAAATTTTTTTCTTCCATAAAATAGAAATTGCGTTTTGTTTTTTTGTTATTGCGTCACAAATAAGTCGGTACAATGAATTGGAACAAATTGACTGACTTATTCAAGATGGCGCCAAATAAGTCAATAAGCCTGAAATAAGTCGGTAATTGGAAAAGGGTCTAAGGCTGTTTTCCAAACGGATACTTATTTCAGACTTATTGACTTATTTGACGCCATCTTGAATAAGTAAGAAAATCCATTCCAATTGAGTTTGCATACTTATTTTGACATCGACATGAAAACATTGCTTGTTTTCATCGCAAAATTCTTCGAGGCATAATATTTTCGTTTTAATTAATTTAATTATTTATTTTAATAGGTTAACAATTATATTTGTGTAATTAAAAGGATTGGCGACAATTTAAAAAAGAAAAACTTAGAAATAATGTTAAAATGCACAAAAATGTTTATATGATTTTTAGGTACGATTCGGCTGGATTTCAATTTTCATTTAGACAATGAAAGAAGTTCGAATGGGTTCCAGTTAATAGGAAAATATGTATATATTTTATGCAAATATATATTTTATGTCTGTCTAATCAGTATTAATTGTTTCGTAAATATAGAATATATTAATACGCCGTGTGGTCTTGCTAGTTCTGTAGTTGACCTCAATTCATTTGTGTAAGACATGCATACATTACGTAATAAGGATGCTATATCTTTATGATCATCATTTTTTATCCTAATTTTGATTTTAATCTATAATGATCCATTCGTTATCTAGAAATAGTTATATTAACCAAATTCTAAAAGTCATAAATTGACATAAATAACAACAACAAATTGACAACCAATTTAGATTTTTCGGCTAGAAAAGGACAGCAAATAAGTCACCTCGCTAGCTTACTTATTTGAATAAGTTAGGTTCCACAAATAAGTATTCGTTTGGAAAACAGCCTAAGGCCCGATTTTATGAACGCGGATAAACGATTAATCTAGGATTAATCCACTGTTTGCATTTTATGAACGACGATAAACAAAAATTAAATCCGAGAGTTTTAATTTATCTTTTAATTTATCCTCTGATTTACCTTCTCTTTTTGGTGTTTAAATCAGAGGATAAAAGTGGTTTTTGTTCTTGTTTTATTACATTAATAATAAAAATTGTTTGGATATACGAACGTGACATATTAATATTCAAAAAAAGATATATTATTTTATTATTAATTTACATATAATAATAATTTTTATAATAATTGATAATAATAATTAAAATGTTTTAATACGGAAAAGCGCAAGAAAATGAGCTTTGTGGAAGTGGAAAACCTTTTTTCTAAATATAGGGGATGAAATTTTTTATTGTTGCACATACACTTGAATCTCGATTATCCGGGATGAGCGGGACCGGAGACCTCCCGGATAATCAAAAATCCCGGTTAATCGAAATATTCGTTATTATAGACTAAAAACACAAGGAAATTCATCGCAGTTTTGCACTTATACATATTTATATTTTAATAATAAATACCAAATCACGTTAATTAGATTATTTTAAAAAATATGTAACATAAAATAAAAATATGTAATTACGAATTTATACACATACCATTTCATTTTTAAATTCTTTTTGAAACTATAAAAAAATAAAAATACTATCACGAAAAAATTAGCTTTCATCAGATTCAGCATTGACAAATTTAAATTTTACTGAAAAATGATGAAAGGAAAATCTAAAATCCCGGTTAATCAGATGAAATCCCGGTTAAAGCTAGGTATCCAGCTCGCGCTAAGATAAATTTTAACGCGGTCTCCACAAGTCTCCACTAAATTACAGATAAATTGCAAGTTAAAAAGTTTGTGTAGAGATAAATTTTGACGCTCGTTTTATTTCTCCTACAACAAACAAAAATATAGTTCAATCGACTATTTATACATGGATTTTTCTCTACCAACAAACATAATGTTTGTTTCTCTTCATTTTGCAATTCTTTCGTTTTAGCTTGTTTATTTTTAATGTTAGTTTTGGCTTCCTTTTCCACTTTCTAAATTTCCTGTATCCACTTATTCGTAGTCAATCATAAGTATTCTTAAGTAGTATTCTTAATCTATAGCATTATTTAGTTCATACATTTAACAAAAATAGTTTTCACGCTGTGCTGTCAAAATTTATCTTCATTTTATCATTCTAGACAGATAAATTGCTGTTGGTGTGTTCAGTCCGACCAAAATGATAAAATTTATCATGATATTTTTTGTGACCCTAACTTCACTCCGTATAATTTTATGTCAACCCCGAGTGAACAACCAAATTGAAAAAATAATTATAAATTGATTCTGCACGTCAAAACATTGTTGGCGCTGTCATAACAAACCCGGCTAATAAAACAAACCCGGGGAGTACACATAGTAATTCACACATTTAAACTTTCATTCAATTATAATTTACGACAGAGATTTGCAGATAATTGATTGATCTAAAAACTTTCACAAATTGTTTTTAGATGGCATTTATATGTGTAAAGGAAATCATATTTTCTCGCCCAATTCATGAATACACGAATAATTTTAACCACACAACGTCGCACCTAATCAATCATTCAAGGCGGCCGCATGAAATGTCTCTCGAATCTCGAGCCGCGCCAACAAAGTTAAAACTTAAAAATGTGTGATCTCAAAAAGGCGGTACAACAACATTTTCATTACAACAACAACAATAATTTACAACCACAATTTGCATTATATCACTCATTTTTAACTTGAGCTGAGGCTCGAGTCGAGACACATTTCATGCGGCCGCCATCAGAGGAAATGAAACGGACATTGAAGATTGAACAAAAACACAGAAAAGAAACTATACACACACAAATCATACACAGACAATATATTTTTTTGAGTTTACTCCAGACACTGATTTGAACTACATTGTTTTTAATGTATTATTGTTAATACGAAATAACATTAAAGTTGAACAAAATGTTGTTCCTGTCCATATAAAATCATATAAAATCAATGTATAAATTTTGACGGCCAGAATCGAAAATATTTTTGGTTTTTTTTGTGATAAATGAGTGCGTTTTATGACAAAAGCTGATAAAATATATCATGATAATTTTTATCATTTTGGTCGGACTGAACACTAGGTGTGAAAACGTTTGTAGAGTTTCCACTAGCGCGGTCTATATATGAATGAGATAACTACAAACTTTTCGCGTCAGCTGCGTACCGCATCTGCGAAATCGTGACCTAAATATTTTTTTGTTATTTCGCTAGCTAAATTTTACGCCAAATTTGTATGTAAAATTTATCTTAGCGCGAGCTGGATACCGACCTTAACTCTTCAGTTTCTTCGTTTAATTCTTGGTCTATTTCGTTTAAGTTAGCATCTTGGGATCCCTGAAATTGTTGATTTAAGGCATAGTTGAGTAATTCATGAGAATAATTGTTCCGCGAACGTATTTCTATCGGGTATCAATTTCTTGTTGCTTTTATTTCCCCCCATTTAAATTATCGCTTAAAGCTAGGTATCCAGCTCGCGCTAAGATAAATTTTACATGCAAATTTGACGTAAAATTTAGCTAGCGAAATAACAAAAAAAATATATGGCTCGCGATTTCGCAGATGTGGTACGCAGCTGAAGCGAAAAGTTTGTAGTTATCTCATTCACATATAGACAGCGCTAGTGAAAACTCTACAAACGTTTTCGCAGCAATTTATCTGCCTAGAACGATAAAATTGAGATAAATTTTGACAGCACAACGTGAAAACTATTTTTTTTAAATGGATGAACTAAATAATTCTATAGATTATGAAAGTTTCGAATATCAAGAAGAATACTTGATTGACTACGAAGAAGTGGATACAGAAAATTTAAAAAGTGGAAAACGAAGGCAAAACGGGAATTTTAACTTTTAATTTTAAATGTTTATAAAAATACTTATTAAATAGTCAATTGAACTATATTTTTGTTTGTTGTAGGAGAAATAAAACAGACGTCAAAATGAATCTCTACACAGACTTTTTAGCTTACAATTTATCTGAAATTTAGTGGTGACTTGTGGAGACCGCGTTAAAATTTATCTTAGCTCGAGCTGGATACCTAGCTTAACATGGTCACTAATTTGATGCTCTTTAACTATTTCACATTGCGCATTTTTGAACTAGTTATCACTAAATATATTAAACGCTCGCTGGTTGCTATAACTCTACTATATTCTTTAACCACCTGCATTAGTGTATGGTCTGTTATCATTTGATTAAATTTTACACTGTAATTTTCATTGGATTTGACATCAATATTAAAATCACCGAATATCAAATTATTTTTGTTGTGGTTTATGATATTTTCCATATATTCGTCAAATTTATCTAAAAAAAAACTGCTTCGTTGTTTGAAATGATCTGTATACTACAAATATTCCAGTCGTATGATATGCTTATATGGGCGAATTATGCAAGCATTACGAGTACGACTTACGAGTTTCGACTCAAACTAACAACGCATGCCCAATAGAATTCCTTATGACTTTTTCCTTACAGAAAGGTATGAAAAAAAACTTGAGAATTTTTTTTTTCTCAAATTTTTTTTTCATTCTTTTCTGTAAGGAAAAAGTCATAAGGAATTTTATTGCGGATGCGCTTAATTTTGACAAATTGTCAATGAAAACAAGAGCAAAATAAATAGTGCGACTTTTGTCTCGAATTTATAAATGTGTGCGACTAGACTAAAGCAAAACTTCGAAATTACGACACTCTACTTTAATGCTTTAAATAAAAAGGCCTTTGACGTCATTTTTCGTAACTCGTAATGCTTCCATAATTCACCTCTCGAATGATCGCAGGCCGGTAAGGGATACATTGCCTGTGTAAACTTCTATTCCAGTTGGCTGTAAGTCTAAATATGCGAGTGTTGTCTGACAGCGCATCCTCAATAGAATTCCATTTTCCTTACAGAAAATTATGAAAAACAAATTTGAGAAAAAAAAAACTTTGTTTCATACTTTTCTGTAAGGAAAAATGATTTCTATTGGGGGTGCGCTGTGAATTAGTAAGAGTATTTATTTGTTCCACAGCAAATTCATGGGATCGACAAGGAATATAATGTTGCTTCTGAACTATTAGGATTCGGTGCAGTCAACGGACGAGCAACCAAACGCTTACTATGTGAAGGTGCTGTTCTTATTATCGCGTCCAATGATTTCCTAGATCGAACGCAAACCATCCGATGTTCTTACGTTACTTAGTTAAGCTTTCACTATAATCGAAAGCCAGATTATGAATATCCATCTTAAGGAGTACCTTCCTATAAGCTCGATGATAGTCATTCGTCGATTGTAGTGGATGGACGAACAAAACTTGGTTTGTCATGTATACACAATACACTTCGATCGTTTGACATGTAATTAATGGCACAGCATAAGTACGGATCAAGAGTTCGAAATGAAAACGTTTTCATTGATTTAATTAATAAACTGAGTTCGGCAGCAACGATTTTTGATGTAATCGGAACAAAATATTCAAGCCCATTCGGAATTGTCACGAATAGACAATCTTCTACTAAAGGCGCTTCTTTTTTTATTTATTACTAGAATATTACTCACAACTGCCATCGTAGGAAAATATTGATTTCAGTTTACTAATAGAATAAAATCGTTAACGAAGCTCGGTGATAGTATTTCGTCGATTGTAGTGGATGGACCAAAAGAAAATGGTTCAATACGAATTAATTTAGGTAAGTAATAATAATTCTGGATGAAATATATCCGTTAATATTTTACAATTTCAATTATTTTTCAGCGTTTGCATTTCAAATCGTAATGAAAAGCGTCGACCCTTCATCGGTCCTTCTCATTAACAACGGTCAACGCGTCACCAAAGAAAATAATCTAGTCGTATCATTCGGTGGCGATTGGATGATGGAAGAGCAAACAAACACCCAACTGATCACGTTAGTTTATTTCATGGAGGGGTGAAAACCAAACTGAACAAAAGTTTGTTTCATGGAAATCGATTATTGGTCATAGTTCTGAAGAAGGATTCCCAGGCATCAATCTTAGTCATTTCTTAACTGATTCTGATCAACTTAGATTTGTATTCAGCATAGGATATATGCAATAAACTTAAATATTAATAAAAAATATATTGATAATATATTGATAAAATATTGAATATTAATATTAAATATTGATTTCAGTTTAATAAAAGAAGAATGAGACATATTTATAATAAAACTTTAAATCGGAATCATATCCCTTTTCCGGCCTGCGATAACAATGGTGCGTGTGGGAAACAGAATCATGTCAAAACTTTATTTTTGTATCTATTTTGAACCAACATACACATTTGTGCATTCCACTTAAATCGTTTTCGTCCGAAAAATAACACTATAACTATAATAATAGTAAAATAATTAATATGTTATCAAAAACAAATAATTAATATGTTATATAATTTATATGTTATCAAATTATACTATTTTTTCAAAAATATTTCCGATTTAACTAAGATCCGTTAAAATCTGGAAGTCATTACAATCTGCCATTTTTTACACATATTTATGTGGGTTGTTAGAAGCCAAACACAATCAGTAAAAATATTTGTTTTTAATAAAAAAGTGTAGCAATTAAAAAATACTAATTATAACAATGTTTCATCAATAAAGCTAGGTATCCAGCTCGCGCTAAGATAAATTTTAACGCGGTCTCCACAAGTCTCCACTAAATTGCAGATAAATTGTAAGCTAAAAAGTTTGTGTAGGTATAAATTTTAACGTTTGTTTTATTTCTTCTACAACAAACAAAAATATAGTTCGATCGACTATTTAATAAGTATTTTTATAAACATTTAAAATTAACAGTTAAAGTTCCCGTTTTGCCTTCGTTTTCCACTTTCTAAAATTTCTGTATCCACTTCTTCGTAGCCAATCAAGTATTCTTCTTGATATTCGAAACATTCATAATCTATAGAATTATTTAGTTCATCCATTTAAAAAAAATAGTTTTCACGTTGTGCTGTCAAAATTTATCTCAATTTTATCGTTCTAGGCAGATAAATTGCTGCGAAAACGTTTGTAGAGTTTTCGCTAGCGCAGTCTATATGTGAATGAGATAACTACAAACTTTTCGCTTCAGCTGCGTACCGCATCTGTGAAATCGCGAGCTAAATATTTTTTTGTTATTTCGCTAGCTAAATTTTACTATTTTGCTATTATTGACATTTTTTTCATTTAGGTAGGACATGTAGCAGGAAAATATTAATTCATTATTAAATTTCAGAGAATGTGCAGATAGATGAATTACATGGTGGAACTAAACTGTCATAATGGTTTCCGGTGTATAATAAATTAATTTCAAAATTTTATTCTGGAGTTTCAGGAACAAAATTGGCTTGGTGTTGCGAATTTGGGTAATGCACATTAATTTTTATGATTTTTTTAATTTTGAAATTGCTGATAGACATTCAGCACCACCCTAGAAACCATCTTGTTGTAAATTAGTTAAATATTTTGTTATTAAATGACTTTCAGACAATTTAAGGTTAGATGAATATATAGAACGGCAAGAATCCAGCAAATTTGGAATGTAATCATTAAGATTATTCCTAAGGTACTCAGTTACGATAGTCCGTAACTGATTAACACTGCAGGATGGTTTCTGGGGTTCTTTCATTCTTTCTTTCTTTCATTTGTAGCTGATGGAGAATTAAAAAGGCAATTACCATCTCCTGGAATTTTATAAACTTCCATAAGTTAAAGTATTAATAAATAAGTTACAAATGAAATATACTGAGATGATGAACACTAAATGTAAATTAATTTTTATCTTACTAACAGTATTGTGATGTTATTAAGTTTAACTC
The DNA here is from genome assembly GCA_932526605.1 of Nephrotoma flavescens. Taxonomy (NCBI): domain Eukaryota; kingdom Metazoa; phylum Arthropoda; class Insecta; order Diptera; family Tipulidae; genus Nephrotoma; species Nephrotoma flavescens. Next base: position 188,533,225 of record OW052222.1, on the reverse strand, counting down.
TTAACGAACGATTAATTATTTGTTTAAATCACTATATGATTTCTTATTATTTTGTATAAACTTAAGATTGTTATTATGTACTGTTACGTGCAAATAATATTTCACTATTAAGCTTGGCTTATTATGAAGGATAGGGCTGTATTGTACTGAGAAAAAATCTTTTAAGTATAGATATTTAATTGCCCCTTTAATGTATGCAATTGATTTGATTCTTTAATAAGCTAAGAATATTGAAATCTTGAATAAATTACTTGTTAGTTCTTACTTAAAGTGCTCATACTTGTTAAATTAATGAATAATTCAGTTAATTTTCATTATTCGGAACTAACATTATTGTTGTAATAATTGAATTACCTTTTTATCTTGAACACATTAATTAAAAAGAGATTCGCGGGATATAGTTAAATTACCCAATAAAATCATTGCGGCGTAAAACAAAACTTATCGTTGGTGTAGTTATCGATAAGATGGAACTTATAATATTTTACTAAATTTTGAAATTTTTACGTAAATTTCGAGACTGATCTTGAAATTTTGTATATTTCGATTTGTGTTTCTTACCAATTTGATGTTAAGTGTTTCGCTGTTTGACGATGGAATTCTGAGAAATTGGTTGTAAGTTTCAAAATATTAGTCTGACAATTTAAGTACTATACAGCCCAACCATGTTTACAGTATAATTTTTTAATGCTACTGGATTTCAGTTTAGTTTTATTATTAATATAATTCTAATAACTATGATTTCAGGAAGTGCTTTTGTAAATTGTTGAGTTTTAGGAGGATTAATCAATAAATGTTTGTATTATTTAGGAAGCCGAAAAACATTAATGAAGAATTAAATTTCAGGAGTCTTAAGATGTTTGTGGACTAATACTTCTTTAAAATATTAATTGATGATTGTGTAGTTTAGAATTGTGTTGTGTTTCTATTACTCACTATTGGATTTACCTAGGTGACTGTATTCGGAGTGAATTAATCAATCAATTTTATTTTAGGAAGCTGGAAATTATTAATGTTGAATTATATTTCAGGGAATTTCCAGATGCTCGTGAAATAATAATATTTTTTTATCAGGTTGCTGATTTAAAGAAGCAATTTTTGAAGACCAATATCATCGTTATCCATTGAACCTATTAAACCTTTATCCCCCCTCCGTAGATTAGAAGTAGATTAGAATTGTGTTGTGCCGTACGATCGCTAGGTGTCTGAAACCGGGTCGTTCTGTCCCAAAAAAAAAACCTTTCCTATCCCTCCTATTGTTATGTGTATAAAAGGCTGTAGGAATAGGCCCGGCGTTAACCGGGACACTCGTCAAGTACTTGGTTCTACAGTCCAATCAATCAATCAATCAATCAATCAATTTCGCTAGCTAAATTTTACGTCAAATTTGTACATAATTGTACATAGTTAAGCTTAGTACTCAGTTCAAAGTGAAATGAAATTTTAACGCGGTCTCCAAAAATCTGTTTATTTTCGCGTGAAATAGAAATGAAATTTTATTTGGAGAATTTTTAATTTTAACGTATAAATTTGTAGACATGCATAAATTAATTTCTTTATTTTACGTAAATAATTTAAATTAAATTGACTTTAATTAAAATTTATGAATTTGTGGTATTAAAAAATTTGTTTTTTGCCAAAAACAAACAAATGTCAAAATTTCGCGTGAAAATAATGTGCGCGTGAAAATAACGTGAAAATTCAGCTCACATGAAAATAATTTGGAGAGTTTATGCGCGCCATCTTTGATGTATTGAACACACTTGGTTTTTTCGTTGGAGAACTGAGTACTACAAAACGAAAACAGAAATGAAATTTTTCATTTCTAATTTCACTTTGGTAAAATCGTATGGAAATTTCACGTGAAATCGAAATGAGTACTAGGCTTTATACATAATTTTGTTTTATTTATCAATTCGCCAAACATAAATATGTATTGAAATTAACACATTTTTCAATAAAACGTGCTGCCAGCATAAAAAAACTGCTATAAAACTGCAATAAAAGTGAGAGTAAATATTTATTTATCGTCGTTTATAAAATCGGCAAAAAATAAAACTCTCGAGTAAAGAGTAAACATTACTCTCGGATTTTTTGTGATTTATCCTCGTTCATAAAATCGGGCCTAATGCCTCAACCAGTCAGACTTAAGTTTTTAAGTTGTACTCCGTTTTGGACCACTTAGGAGAGCGGTACGACCACCAAAATTTTAGAGGTCAGTTGTTTATTTGTGACGAGAAGCCTATAAAATTTTGGTGATTGTAGCACTAACCGAAGTGGTGCAATCGGCGTGTAACTTAAGCTCTTAAGTCTGACTGGTTGAGACATTAATGTAAGTTCAAAATATTTTCAATATTTTTGTAGTTTGGTCACTGCAGCCTTATGAGACGACCGAATTTTAAATTTTTTTTTAAAATAACCATATGCTTTTGGTTAAATTAACTAGCTAAAAATTAAATAACCACGATTTGGTTATTTAAAATAAAATTTTATTCAACTAAGATTTTGTTCGTTTTTTAACTAAGAGGTTTGGTTGATCGAAAATCACCAAGATTTATCACCAAGTTAGTGAAACTATGCGCTGTTTAACGTTTTTGCACGAATAAAATTGTTTAGAGTCAAAAATGCTCTTTGTACAATTTAATCGCATTGCAAAAATGAAAGGTTCTGTGATTCTTATCAATTGGTGCATTGTTGAAGAAATTCCTCAATTTTCCCATGTTAAAAACATAATAATTAAAATTTATTGAAATTTACATATCAGAACATCTTACATGTAAGAAATAGTTATAAATTAGTTTATTTTTTAAATAAATTGTTGCTAATTTTAATTATTTAGTTTGTTATCATTTTAGTAAAAAGAGAATACCAAGTTTATGTTATTCTCCATTATTAAAATAATAAGAAATATTATAATTCATAATGGCGTTAAACATTATCATAATAATTTTTATTAATTGGGTTGGTTATTCTCATCATAATAACTAGATATTTAATCATAGCGTTGGTTAATCCAATTATAAATTCAATTACTTCAAATGATTGGTTGTATCATAATATGATATTCTTAATCATTGCATGTAATCATAACAATGATGATCACTTTTATGATCAGCCAATCATATTTTTTTCTGAGTGTACTCAGTCATTAATACCCCACTAAGTATATGCTGGTTAATTACCACTTTTCAAAATAGGTTACTCGTAATAAATAAATAAATAAATAGTCTTCTTCCAAAACGAACCATTTTAAACTTTCTATATATATAAAAACTTGATGAGCCTATCTTTATATTGAAATAAACCAGTAGAAATCAAATTACCCACAAATACAAAAGAACTGCAATTTTTTTTTTTATTATTATTTAATCGTTGTCATCTGTTCTGGGGCCGAAGCACTCACAAACCTTTCGCAGTTCAATTTTCACGTCTTTACCTTACGCAGGTAAGGCCAAATCGAGGGCGTACGGCAATAGGTCCGATTTGTGTAGGCCTGTGAGTTTTGTACTTCGACACACCATAGTTGTGTTCCATTTCGTCACAGATCGTAGTCTGTTGATGAAAATTTCCTTTTGCGTCCTGCTCCTATCGGGATTTGAACCCGGTACCTCCCGATTCAAACGCCAAGGCTTTAGCCACTGTGCCGTTTGGTTGGGTCGAATTTTTTCTTTCAGATCCAGCAAAATGCTATTTTGATGTGCGTCAAAACATACTGAATTGAATTTGCTAGTTTAGTTAGCCAGATTGGTTAAGTGCGGAAAGTACTTTCAAATTAGATTCAGTACTTTTGATATCTTAGCAATATCATTACTGATTCAAATGTCTGTGTCATACACTCGCTGAGTAAATATATATTTTGAAAACTATTAAAGGTCACAAAAATTCTTAGAACCGTTTGTTATACCGATATAACTCTTTACAAACAAACAGATCATAAACTTCTTAGCAGGGGTCCTATAAATACTGTTTGTTCTATTTGCCGCGGCTCCATATTCGTCGTCGTTTCATTTAATATTATTTGATTTCAAAAAATTCACATGTCGAAATATATTTTTTTTCTTTTTGATCGATAATCCAGTATCGTTTTGTTAAATTGATTGTTTGCGTTAGATAAAACATAATTGTTTCACAGGACGGATACCTACTTAATATACTCGTATGCATATCGTCGAGCATTTACACACCAAGTCACCAATCAAAAACGAAAACCTCAAAACAAAAAAAATCTATAACAAAACCACAACATAATTTTCAATTAATTTTTGTTTTATATTGTTAATCATTTTGATTTTGAATACATGATTACATAAATCAATTTTATTGGTTTAAACAAAAACAAAAATCTTTATCTCTTGATCTTCGAATAATACATATAACAAATCCATGTCTTACAAATGTCGGTAAATATTGTTAAAGATAAAGAGAAGAATGATTTGTTTATAGTAGTTTGATATTTATTACTAAATAAAATTAAACAACAAAAAATTTATAAGCATTCTACGAAAATAATATAATCAATATATAAAATATATTTGATTACAATTAAAAACTATAATGAAAATAAAATGTGTATACGAGAGTATAGAGGTCCCACGCAAAACAAACTAATATTTGATAAAACAGATCGATAACTCCTATGTATAGCCCATCCGCTACGTATGATGAGATACTCGCTAGCTATATATTTTCCTCTCTGTTACGTTTATTGGTTTTCATCTTTTTCTTAAATATATTATATTTAAGATCGGCATTCAGATCATTTTCAAAGTGAAGATCGGCTGTATCATATATGTATGTATATATTACCATGAGCCATGATGATTTAATAATAACACAACACAAAAATATTATGAAGAATCGTTAATTTTAATTTGTCATCCATATTTTTTGGAAATAATTTTTAAATTTTTCAAATTTTGTATAGTCGAACGTTTATTGTTTCTTTTTAAATATATTTTGTTGCCGATTTATTTGATTTGCGGTACAATTGATTGATTTTCTATATAACACAGAAAACCAACGAGTCGCTTCGCTTTGGTACGCCTTGGTTGCCCAGTATAATAATTATTGTTATTGATACAATTATTTTATTTTAATGGTCCACTCCACAACACACTATACAGATCTAATTTTAATTTATTTTCTTAAAAAAAAAAAAAAAAAAAAACAAAAAATGAAAAAATCTCCATATAAAAATATTTTATTTGTTACAAAGTGTAATTTTTATTTATATGGTTTTTTGGTTTAGTTATACAACGTGAACATCTATCTCAAATAATTCTCAACATGCAACAATTCTTTGAACTTTTCCGACTACAAAACTTTAAAATATACTAGTATATAGAGAAACTATAACGAAAACGAATATAATTTTTATAACTGTAAAGCTTACATTTTTCGCCCAATTTGGGATTCTGAACACAAAAATTATAAAGGCATAAATCAAGCCCTGGTTTTGGTTAAATATTTTAGTTCATTAATTTTAAATAAATAAACTATAAATTAATAAATTAATTAGTTGAGTAATGAATGATGGTTTGAGAAACTGTATTAATTTATGTAATGTCCTTTGGTGTTTCGGTCTTGTTTGAACAGTTCTTTTTGTCGGTGCCTTACATATTTTTATTCTCTTAGATGTATTTATATAGTTATAGTTAGGGTAGGTAGGATTGCCACAATTTGGTTATTTTTATTTACTATTTCATTTGTGTTATATAGTTTTTGAAAAAAAAACAACAGTTATTTGTTTTGATCCAACGCTTTTTGTTAAAATACCACAACCATCGATTTTCATTCAACCATTTATAGTAATTTATAATCAATTCAGATGATCAAGATAAAATGACTCAATATAAGACACGTAGTGTTCGCGATAAAGGAAACTCACAAAATTTTATATGTAGGCAGATGACTGCATCTTGCATGAGAACTAATTTGGTTGAAACTAAATGCTGAGCATTTTTCATGTGTGCGGTCTGACAGCTGCACATGTTACATATGCATCAGTAACTCCTGTTGAGTTCCAACTTTGAGAAAAAGATATGTATAACTATAATACGCAATGGGTGTATCCAGACCAATCCCTTCCATTTTGCATTTCACTAAAATAATGTAAGTATTTTCAATGTTTAGTGAGGCAAAATTGTTTTGTCCACTTTTGAGTAGAAGCAAAAGCCGGTTCTAGCCTCTCATGAATATGAGGGGAAGCAGCAGTCCTCCTCAAATAGAAGAAAATAAAAACAAAAGAAAGGCTAACCAAAAGTATGTAGTGGTGAAGAAGGCTGACAGTGTCAACAGTTTTCGAGGAGTATCGCCTTTCTTGATTGAAAAATGCTTATCAATGATCACGTCACACATCAAGGAAACGCAGCGACTACGTAGCGGGGATCTTTTGGTGTAGACATGCCGGTCAAAGTAGAAGAACACAAATTTTTGATCTGCAGTAAATGTGTAATTTATAGTCATGATTTGATGTATGTTGAGACCGAGGAGATCGAAAAAGAATTAAAAACTCAAAATGTGATCAAAGTGGAACGTATAAAACGAAAAGTTAATAATGAGCTACGAGATACGCCACTACATATCATTACATTCAATGCAATCGAGTTACCGAAACACAATCAAAGCGGGTTTTTTGAGGTTATGGATGTACGGTTGTACATCCCAAACCCAATGTGATGCCACAACTGCCAACGATACGAGCACACGAAAACTAAATGCTTCCGTCCAAGAACATGTCCTAAATACTCGAAAAATGTGATCGAAGGACACGACGAAGAAGTTTGCGAACCCGTAAAATGCGCAAACTTATACGCCGAGGGCCGAAACTTATTATCGCGAAAACGCAAACACTACTCCAGCAACGATGGACACATAAAAAAGAAACGGCTCCCTGAATTAAAAAAAGCTGAAATTAAAAAGGTGGACTTAAAAATGGTGTTTTTATATGAAAAAATGGGACCATTTTTAAGTCATGCTGTTAACAAATTTTCTGACTTAACAAAGGTGTTTTACAAAAAGAAATTTAATTTCAAAAGGCATATTTTATGTTATTTTACAAATATGTATATTTTTTAATTCATTTTCAAAATGACTTAGAAAAGGAATATTTTATTTTACATTATAAACATAAAATTTACATCTTCTTATATATTAATACGCTTAATTTTTAGTTTGTGCTCCCTTTCTAACCTATTTCCCGTGCGCGTATCTTAATGAAACATATATCAGGTGAAAGGTATTTTTTCATATATGTGCAGAATATATGTTTTATTAAGGAAGGTGCACGGGAAATAGGTGACGACGCAAGAATATCATGACAAAATATGTTTGTTTTGAATCTGATCATGCGCATTACACCGTGACAATGACAAAATTTATTAAAATAGCTGATGTTTTTGTCATAAACACTGCGACGGCAAAATGAGTAGAAAATTTGTATTCGACTGTCAATTATACAAAACAGAGAACATAAAATGATTTTACGTACATACAAACATTTTGGTGTTAAGAGGTGTGAGTGTAAAAACACAATTTTGTATGGCGCTCTATCGTCATGACAAAATTTTGCGAGTGAAGATCGACCTTAATACTTACACAAACGTTTGGAATAATCATTTCCGTCCGACTTCAGGCAAAAGTCATGGGATCTCTTAATTTATGCGAAAAGGTTAAGTGGGAAGTTTCGTCCCGATATGCGGTTGTGTCCCAGTATTTTTCGTAACCGGATAATTTATTAAGCTCTTAATTGCATGCTTGAACTAGCGTGACGTGTCTGTGCTTTTTGTGTGGTGGTAAATCGACTATATAATCTACATAAGTACATTAGTATTGGTTATACTTTTTACGCTATTTGCCGTAGGCACTTGGCGAAGACAAACTTATACTTAATAAACACATTTTATTAAACACTTGTTTTTTATTTCGCAAAATTATATTTTTGAATAATTTAATTAAGAAATTTGTTCAAAAAGTTGACTTTTTGAACAAATTTTTTAATTAAAATATTCAAAAATATAATTTTGCGAAATAAAAAACAAGTGTTTAATAAAATGTGTTTATTAAGTAGTTTTGGTTATGTTGTTAATACGAGATTTGTTTTGGAGAACGTCCAAATTATTCATGTTCAAATGAAAATAACACACAAATACAACGGTCCTCTTGTACATTGCTCATTAAATATTTAGATTAAATTGCGCGCCTCGGCAATTGTGTGCTTTTCAATTTTGAGATTTAAATATTTAGAAATGGCGCGTTTCGACAACATGTATGCGAGTGGAAATGAAGACCACAAGCGCGTCATTAATGAGGTCCGAAGCGCGCTCGAACCTGAAACCCTGCCACCAAAGGTCTTGTGCGTTGACGCTCCCGACGGGTGTGGCAAGACATTTATATTGCAATCACTCATTGCATTTGCCAAGGGGCGTGGCTTGGAGTCCATTTGCTCCGCCTTCACTGGAATCGTTACGAGCTTGATGGAATCTGCGTGTACGCAACATCACATTTTGATGAGGGTGATTTCATCACATGAGAGATGAGGCCAGCATCATGTCAGGGGCAGCGCTCACAATCATAGACAGACTATTACGAGATTTGTACAGAGGAAAGCTGGAAGAGGGTGTTCCATTCGCTGGAAAAATCATCCTCATGTGTGGTGACTTCCGATAGTGTTTGCCTGTAGTACCAAAGGCAGGACGCGCGCCAACTTGCCAATCGACCATCAAGTTGAACCCGCATTGGAAATTGGTAAACACACTCACCAAGAACATGCGCGTCGATGAAGGTGAGGACGAGTTCCAGTTCTCAAAGTGTGATCGATTTCGTGTATGGTGACATCAACACAACACTAGCCGAGGGAACGATGGAGGAGCGCGCAGCATGTACATGACCACCTACCCGGCGGACAAGAAGTCAAACTTAGTGTTGATAAAGTTGAGAGTGACGACATGAATGAGGAACTCCGCCTACCCGTCGAGTTTCTCAACAAGATTGAAGGGTCCAGACTCCGCGCCATGCCATCCCGCTAAAGGTGAACACGATCGTTCTTTTGATGAGGAATCTAAACACTAGCAAGGGTCTTATCAATGGAACACGCATGCGAGTCGCAAAAATAAACCGCTACAGTCTGGAATGTGATTTGCTGACTGGTTTCTCAAAAGGCAAGCGCGTTCTCATCCCACGCATGAAGCTCTCACCCTCGGAAGGCACCTTCTCATTTAAAATGTCTCGCCTCCAATTTCCGGTCCACCTCGCGTTCGTTATAACCATCAACAAGAGTCAGGGCCAAAGCTTGAAGAAAGTAGGAGTGTACTTGCCGGCCCCGTATTTACACACGGCCAGCTGTATGTGGCGTTTTCACAATGCCGCTCATTTGAAGGACTCGATGTGTTTATGGTTGAGACAAGCGATCAATCAGCTGATCGAGACGGGCGCATCACAACAAAGAATGTTGTTTTTGTAGAGATTCTACGCATGTAAATTGTAATGTAAATTCATATTTTATTATCCTTTTGTACATTTCTTATTAAATATTTAATAGCGTATATGAATTTATTTTTGATAAAAGTGCATCAAATTTACATCTTAAAAAATCTTCTTAACCAAAAATTCAATAAAATGTAATCACATGACTGACAGTCACAGGTCAGCTAGTTTGTTTTTAATACGCACTAATGCATGCGTAATTTCACGTTTTTAAGAAAATGGTTTCTTAATCAATTTCATTTGTGAATTAGTATTTGTGTATTAATTATGAATTAAAATATGCATTTTTTAATTCATTTTGAATTTTTCAAATGTTTTTTGCACATTTTCACTAACGATTTTACAGTAAAAGCCCGATTATCTGGCATCTAATTAACCGGAACACTCAGATAACCGGCATTTTCCTTTTTTTCAGATTTTTTTTTTTTTTGCTTTTTTCTCTTTCTTTTGTCTTTCATATGCATTTGTTAATTTATTTTGAAATTTGCAATAGTTTCTTGCATATTTTCATTAATGAAAGTATTAGTTGAAAATTTGGAATGGCTTTAATTTTCATATTACAGTAAAATCTCAATTATCCGGCATCAAATTAACCGGAACACTCAGCTAACCGGAAATTTAATTTTTAGGATTTTTTTTGCATGTTTCTCTTTCTTTTCTCTTTCATATGCATTTTTTTAATTCATATTGAAATACAATTGTTTTTTGAATTTTTCAGTTTTTGACATTTTCATTAATGAAAGCATTAAAGATGAAACACACCAAGCAGCAGCAGCGAGCAGCAAATTAAAATACATAGTGGCTTATTCGCTTATGTAATGATACAAAATCATAGTTGGGGTGTAAATATACGTATTTTCAATAAAAGAAACCAAATATTTTGTAATTTCAATAGAAAAATTTAAATTTAAAAATATTTTATTGAATGAAGTTTCATCTAAGTATCTATTAAAATTACAAAATATTTGATTTCTTTTATTGGAAATACGTATATTTACACTCAAACTATGATTTTGTATCATTACATAAGCGAATAAGTCACTATTTAAATTTGCTGCTCGCTGCTACTTGGTGTGTTTCATCCTTTAGTTGAAAATTTTCAATGACTTTCATTTTCATAAAACAGTAAAAGGAAGTTATTTTTTTATTATTCTGGGATTCATAGAAAATATACTTTCCTTTACTTTTTTCTGTTTTATGCATTTTTTATTCTATTTGAATTGAATGTGTAAAGTGGGTACTCGTATGGGTGTACTCGTATACATAATATTATGTATTATTATTTGTAATAAATTCAATTAACTGATGAATAAAAAAATAGTTTTTTGGTACATCCCTTGTGAAAAAGAAAGAAGAAAAAAAAATCCTAATTGTTAAAATTCCGGTTAACTGAAAGTTCCGGTTAATTGGATGCCAGATAATCGGGCTTTTACTGTTATACATTTTTACGTTTTATTTCGACTTAAATGCATATTTTATTTCATTTTCAAAATGACTTAAAAATACACATTTTATGTAATTTATAAACACACTTCTTAAATCATTTTCAAAGTGACTTAATAAAGTCAGCTTTTTTTATTTCATTTTCATTACAGATTTTAAGTCAATTTTAAAATAAAATAAAAACGCTGGTTTTAAGCCCGAAAAAACACCATTTTTAAGTCCACCTTTTTTAATTCAGGGAGTTAAAAGAAACATATAGTGAAATGCTAAAAAGAAACAAAGTATGTAAATGTGGAAAATGACATCAACAGTAACAACAATACAAGCAAAAATTATAACAATAATAACCACAACAATGAATTCAACTCAATAATGAAAACAACAGTAATAATAACAACAACAATAATAATACAAATAATATCAATAAAAACAACAACAATAACAACACCATCAATAATGATAACAACGACAATAATAATAACAACAATAACTATAATAACAACAACAATAAAAATAAAGATAAAACGTCAGTCTGGAAAACAAAGAAATGACGAAACAAAAATTAAACAACATTACAACACAAGAGCCAGGACTGTGCAGCACTAAAATTGTCATCAAAACAATAGCACAAAACAAAAGAACAGCGAAGATAAATTAGCAAGGAGATTATGTGGTTTTTAATCCTAACGAGAAGCAGATTATACAAAACAATGATCTAGGTATGAATGATGATGATTATTAGAGGGAAGGAGAGTGGAAGCGTTACAATTTGGTTTAAATTGTTTTCCCTTCTTCCTTTCTTTTAAATGGAAGTGCGAATGATAAGATCCAATGAATGCGTGGCAGTTGGCCACATAAATATCCGTAGCATGTATGCTGTGAATGTAATTCTTTTGTGTGAAACTTGTGAGCGTGGGGGTAAGACGTGTCGTGTAAGTGTGTACAATTTTCTGTCTAGACCGAGGGCCGATGGCTTCGGCGGAGTGGCAATATTGGCACGTACCATCAGCATAGTACAGGGCGACACACCGTCATTTGAGCGCATCGAAGTCATCGCAGCCAAAACTCGAAATCTCTACAGAAATTTGTTATTTGTGAGTGTATATGTAACTCCAATTGAATCTCTTGAAACAGAAATTACGTTGAGCATAGGAGTAACCCTGTTTCATGTTAGGGTGCTACTTCCGTATCAACCTAATAATTATGGTTATGTAGTAAAAATTCAGCCATCCGTTTTGCCGTTAACCAAAATCAATAATTTTCATCAGCTGGGATTCTTCTTTTACTTGTTTTGACATCACACACACACACACAAAATTGTTTTGTACTTGCAAATTAATTGCTAATGAATCGCAAATTGGCATTCTATTAAGTACTTTCATTGTGGAAACATAATTCTAATTTAAGTGAAGCTAAAGTTAATAGTTTTAAAAAAATACTGTAAAGTTAATAGTGTTTAAAAATACTGTGTACTGTGTTTGTACATACTGTGGTGGTGAAATTGAGTGCCTAATTATAATCACCCACTATCTATCATATTTTTATTGAAATTTATGAAATATACCGACCGACTATAAATTATATTATATTTCAAATATATTGATACACCACGTACCCAAAATCATTAAGGTAAACAACTTAATTCTACAAGTGATTTTCGTATAATTAAATAACGCCGTTTTCTGTATTTATGTCCGTTTGGTTTCTATAGGAAGCAGGGACCTATATCGCGGATAGTGGCATAACCGTTGATTATTAGCTATCCAACCGCAAATCGCTTCTTGTGGGTTCGTTTTACTAACTGGCGGTACATATATACCAATTGGACCTAATTACTCCAAAACAGCGACGGTGGTGAGATGGTGTGATAGAGTATCCACCACCGTCCAAACAAAATTTACGCGCGCTGAAAATTCCGCTAAAAGAAGAAAAAACCGTGTGTAGGATAGATTGCGGTCGACTCGAGTCAAGGTCGTTCACCTATAATACCATTTTCATTTAAGTGATACGTGTTATTTTGTGGTAAATCTGACGTAGAAAAACCGTCTGATTACTTAAAATTCTTATTAAGAATGTTATTAGTGTAATGTATGAAATTCAAATATTTAAAAGTACAAAAATTAATACTTTTATGTCTACTTTTATGTCATTCATATAAATTTATATTTTGTTTTCGGTATAATTACAATTTGTTTAGTATTTTTTTTTATTAAAATAAGTTTCATTGTGGATTTCTTAAAGTTATTCCTAACAATTAATGTTATAGTGGTGTAATTAATTAAATTAAATTATTTTTTTTAGCAATTTAAATTTTGGTAGATAGCCATAGTCGTCCAGCATCCATCCGTAAAGCGCTTTGCCGGTATGTTGGGGTAAGTGAGTTAAATGTTTTTATTTTTGTTTGGGAAGATTAACCTCCCATTTAATTTGATTATTTAATTTCACCACTCTTTAAAATAAATCTGCTTAAATTTTTAAAATGATTTCCTTATCTCGATATTTAATTAATTTAAATAAATAAATTATGTTTATATTTATGAGCTAAAGTGTTTTAAGAGGGGGAAATGGGAAGGGTCTCAACAGAGAACTGGTGAGGCACCATGCGTGCTTAATTTTTTTGTGTTTGTTACCATTTTTGCTTCGGAATCCAAATAGCAGCTTCTAAAGGTTCGTCAAGGTTATCCCACCCCCACTCCCATGCAGACTTCAGCTGGCGGGCCAATGGCTGCTCGGAGAACAAAGATTGACGAATTTCTGTTAACGGAAGTTACTGTATAAGTTCCGTTACAGTGGCGCCCAAAATAAGGCTCAAAGAGCACATGTTTTTTTAAGGTATTTAGATTTTCTTTGTCTTTAATGTCGAATTACGCGTACGGTAATTTGATGTTTGTTTTACAGCTTGTTGTGTATAAATTCGTATTATCAAATATCCACGTGTGAGTGTTGAATTTATAATTTAAAATTAAGTTTTATTGCATAACATCAAAGAAAAAAAAATATTTAAGATAATTTTCTAAATATCTTCGTAGATTATTTTGTGATTATTGCATTGATGGAGAAAACTAATTTCTTTCATAATTGACTATTACTATACTACTTTCTTAATCCAGTCTTTCTGTTGATCGGAATCTTGGGTCCTAATAGCCAGTTTTGAAAAGGAAATGTTATGTTGTGAATGTAATTTAAGCATTTCCTTGCTGAGTTGAATGTTTATTAATTTCCGCATTTCCAAAATGTTGGATTATTGTAATACAAATATGCATTTTTCCTTTAGCATTAAATGTTGAAAATGTATGTCAGGGTATAATCAATAATTGCAATAATCTCAATGCAATATTATACGTTTTTTTTTAATAATTTTTTTTCAGTAACATACTTTCGGTCGTTATTCCGAGTATGAACTTACATTTTTATTTCTCTATTATGATCGAATAAGAATACAACGTCATACTCCGAAAGATCTGTAGTTTATTTAATATTGTTATATTTTCTTATTAATAATTTTGTTTATGGTACCTAAAACACAAAGGATTTTTTTATTGAGACCTTTCTATCCCCCATATTTAATTATACAAATTCTGTCTTAATTTCGAAATTATATTATAATAAATTGTTGTTGATATATCAATTCTCTGTGACATTACTATATTTATTCTACTTTTGAATATAATTGAACATAGGAATTTTCGGTATATTTATCCAAAAATATATTTATTTTCTCGAAAAAAAAAAAAACCCAAAATGAACATTGATCACCTTGAACACGACGAGTTTGAAGTCGAATGTGAAATCCGTAAGCTAAGCGGGACCTCTGTCGAACGATATCACCTTCTTAAAGCGCAAATCTCTAAAGAACCAGAAGCACCCGTTCTTGTACCTGTTAGTGCCCATGCGGCAGCCAAAAAAAATCCGCTGCGGGAAGTGGACTATTGCAATAGGAAATTAGTTCAAATCCAATCTAAATTAAATGAGAATAAATCTGATAAAGAACAATTTGCTAAAATTGCCACCCGTATCACTCATGTGGAGGGTAGACTAAAACGAATTTCTAAATCTAAGACCGCAAACGCAGTCGCAGTAGAAACTTTAAGCTCTTGTGAAAAATTATTAAATGTAGTTCGCGAAGCTATAGAAAAGGATACGGCATTAAACGAAGATTCACTCCATAATGTAACATTCATGGAATCGGAGTACGATGATATGTTCTTTGAAAGCGAAAACATATTACAAACCACCAAGAAAGGATTTCCAAATGATGGTAATGTAAACGAGCCATCTAAATCCTCACCCATTCCACCAAATGACCCACAACCTATCGATGTTTTTCATCAAGACCTTCAATTATGTGAAGAACAACTAAGCAAACTGCAAGCGGAAATGAATATAGGTCAAGTTTCGCAAACACGTAAAGTTCATTTTCAAGAGTCGATTAGTGATGATACCTCTCGCATCACCAATTCATTAATCCAGCCACATGAATTGAATAATGTTGTGAACGATATGAAAAGTATTTCCAATTCTTTAAATGTTGCATTAGAGCTTCAAAAATTAGAAGAAAGGATAGCCACGACGAAAGAAAAACTAGCAAAACGGCAAGCTAGTCAATCAAGAGTCGAATCACAAACTACCAGGTCAAACCCACCAGTTTCTAATCAGGTATGGCCATCACAAAACCGAATCCCGACAATGCCTTTAAGCTCTGACGGTAACTATTCTTATTCGTATGCTCCACCTTATCCCTCTAATTATTCATATGAACCAATTAATGCAACCAATAATCATTGTCACCAGTTAGATACGGCTAGAACAATTAAATCATGGAACATAAAATATTGCGGAGACCGTAAGGATCGGGCCGTGGAAAAATTTATATTTCAAATAGAATATTTGGCGAATACATTTAGGGTATCTCAACGAAGGTTAGTTGAAGAGTTAGGCTTTGTGTTGTCCGGAGAAGCGGCAGAATGGTATTGGACATACATGCGCAAAAATATGACTACTGAAATAACATGGAACCAATTGAAACAAGAAATGCAAAAATATTTCCATGATTCTAAAACCGATGATAGTATTAAAACAGAGCTAGATAAACGAAAGCAAAAATACCAAGACGGTGAATCCTTCATGTCTTTTTATAGAGCAATGTTCATGTTATCAAGTGCATTACATATCCCTATTTCAGATCAAGAATTTATTCGTATAGTAATGAAGAATATGCGACCCGGTCTGAAAATAGCTACCAAGGGCGATACTTATATTACTGTCGACAGATTAATTAGTAGATGTAGAGATCTAGAAGAGATGTGGGCGGAAGTACGTTATAATCCGGAAATTGGTTGTCAAAAACCTACGCCTCGAGTTCATTTTGATGTTAATGAAATTCAACACTATCGGAACGCACCTACGCAAACACCTGAAATGAGCGCTAGTCTGCATTTTGCGTCATCTAATTGCCCCGAATATTTACCACCACCTCTTAACAATTCCTTAAATTTCACACCAAGAAGATCAATACCAGAAACCAGTGAAGATTTATTCCAACCGCAATCGTTTGATCATTCAGAAGGTTATGATGTTGCCGCATTGTACCAAACTGCGAGTTATAAAACGAATGATAACAGTAATAGTTCTCCAACCGGTCATTATACCAAATACAGCACAATATATTGCTACAATTGTGCGGGGCGTGATCATATTTACTTAAAATGTCCTTATAGCACATTACATAAGTTTTGCAAGCGGTGTGGTTTTCCAAATACGGATACCGACTCGTGCAAGAGATGCCATTCCCGTTCGGGAAACTTGATTTCCGGAGGGAAACCAACAGGGAAAGTTTATCCTCCGAGACCTCCAACACCTCCCTCAATAGTAACCGAAGAGACAGCCTCGAACACCTGTCCCGAACTTCACCGCAAGATGTAGGCCGAAACTCATTATCATTAACAACAGAAGGTAACAATTATCCTTCACGACATCGTATAAGAACAATTAAATATTGGAAAACTCGGAAACAATGCTCTAAAGTTATTGCTTCATCCATTATTCTCGACTCTGCTGATGGGAGACCTCGAACAAATGTGATAATCAACGGTGAACCTTATTCTGGCCTTCTTGATAGTGGGGCGAATATAAGCGTTTTAGGACATGGCTCGGAAAAATACTTAAATAAGCCGAATACCAAATTTCACAATTTACCAACATTTTTAAAAACTGCAAATGGTCAAAAGCAAAGGATTTTAGGGTATATTATGGCTAAAATTTCATTTAATAAGCAATCTAAAATTTTACGACTTTATGTTGCTCCCACTTTAACCGATGTTCTATACCTTGGTATAGATTTCTGGAATAAATTCGGAATTATCCCTTCAGTAGTTTCAGAAATTGTAAATTCTATCCCTACTGATATTGATCCTCAGATTTCTGACTATCACCCACTCAATTCGGATCAGAAACAAAAATTGGCCACCATAGTCGATTCTTTTCCAAATTCAAAAATATTGGGTTTAGGCAAAACCACTCTTGCCAGTCATCATATTGATGTCGGTTCCGCCGTAGGCATTAAACAACGGTATTACCCGGTTTCCCCAGCTGTGCAAGCAGACTTATACTCCGAAATAGATAGAATGCTCAGTCTCGGGGTAATCGAAGAATCTCGTGAGAGTGCATGGAATTCCCCTGTTACATTAGTTCGCAAGCCTGGAAAAATTCGGTTATGCTTGGATGCTCGAAAGGTAAACGAGGCGACTGTGAAAGACGCTTATCCTTTACCAATCATCGAAGGGTTGCTAAGCCGTCTTGATAAAACCCGTTATATCTCCACACTGGATTTGAAAGACGCGTTTTGGCAAATTCCCTTGGATGAACGGTCAAGGGATAAGACGGCTTTCACAGTGCCCGGTCGCCCACTATACCAGTTTACGGTAATGCCTTTCGGGTTATGCAATGCCCCGCAGCGAATGTGTCGACTAATGGACAGGGTGATTCCATACCAGCTCCATGATCGGGTCTTCGTTTACCTCGATGACCTTCTCATAACATCTGGTACACTGGAAGAGCATTTATCGTTACTACGCATAGTAAGTCGTCGGTTGCGCGAAGCTGGATTGACTATTAATATCGATAAGAGTCGATTTGTATTAAGACGAGTGAAATATCTTGGGTTTATTGTAGAGGATGGAGCAATCCGTGTTAATCCAGAAAAAGTTACTGCAATAACAGAATACCCGGCACCAAAATCAACAAAACAAGTTCGGAGATTTTTAGGGATGACAGGGTATTACCGGCGCTTTATTCATAATTATTCTACATTAGCAGCTCCACTATCAGAGCTATTAAAGAAGAATAAAAAATGGGCATGGCCTCTGGATGCAAAGAAAGCTTTTGAAAGTTTAAAGCACGCAATGACTTCTGCGCCCGTGCTACAGAATGCCGACTATGAGCGTGAATTTTATATTCAATGCGACGCCAGCACTACAGGAATTGGTAGTGTATTGTTACAAAAGGATGATGATGGAGCGGAGCATCCTATCGCATATGTATCGAAGAAACTTAACGCCGCACAGAAAAATTACAGCATTACCGAACTCGAATGCTATGCTGCTGTTCATGGTGTTAAGTCTTTTCGATCGTATGTGGAAGGGTACCGCTTCACCATAATCACTGACCACGCCAGCCTGAAGTGGCTAATGAGCCAAAGAGATTTGACAGGACGATTAGCGCGATGGAGTTTAAAGCTTCAATCATATAATTTTGCTATACAACATCGTACTGGTTCACAAAACATTGTACCTGACGCTCTTTCGCGAGTAAATATGGATGAAATCATTGCCACCGCGAAGCTTACCACTAATGCCGAAATTCCGCTCCACATTGATTTGTCATCCACTCATTTTTTGGACGAGGAATATCTACACAAAATCAAACTTTTACAAGATCAGCCAAACTTGGAATCTAACGTCACTACCGAAAATGGTAAGCTGTATATCTGCTTGAATCACGGAAACACATATTTAGAAGAAGACGAACCACAGTGGAAATTGGTAATTCCCAAGCCTTTGATCAAGGATTTGTTGACCATGGCACACGAGCCCCCTACATCTGGTCATTTTGGCATTGCCAAAACCCTAAGTAGACTTCAAAGACAATTTTTCTGGTCTGGAATGGTCAAGGACGTCAGCAACCATGTTAACAGTTGTCTTACATGTAAAATGGTGAAACCAGTTAATTACCTAACTAAGCCTCCGATGGGAAAAATGATAGACGTATTTAGACCTTTTCAATTCTTGTATATAGACTTTTTGGGACCTTATCCTAGATCGAAAAATGGAAACTGTTTCTTGGTGATGCTATTGGATAAATTTTCGAGATTCGTTTGTGTTGAACCTATACGTCAAGCTACCGCTCAAGCCACTATAAATTTTCTTGAAAAGACTTTTCTGCGATTTTCCGTTCCTGAAACAGTTCTCACTGATAATGGGCAGCAGTTTCTTTCAGTAATTTTCAAAGAATTCCTAAAAAAATATGGTGTACGTCACATCCTAACTCCAAAGTATTCCCCTCAGAGCAACGCCTCTGAGCGCGTAAATCGAACTATTTTGGCCTCGATCCGCGCTTATATTAAACAGGACCATAGGACGTGGGATACTCATATTCGTGAATTCGAATCCGCGTTGAATAATTCAAAACACAGCTCCATAGGTTTTACCCCACATTTTGTTGTCTTTGGAATGCAACAAATAACTCATGGGACCGACTACGAATTACATAAAGCTTTAGGTTTTGCCGGGAACGAGTTCGTGTCTATTACGGAAAAATGTAACCGATTGAGCGCAGCACGACTGAAGGTACTGAAAAATTTAAAAAACGCACATGAGCGAAGCGCTAAATATTATAACTTGCGCAGTCGCTCGCGTGATATTAAGCTGGGTGATGTAGTGTGGGTTAAAAACTTCGCTCAAAGTGAGGCGTCAAAGAAATTTTCTGCAAAATTGGCTCCTCGAGCAATTAAGGGTGTTGTGCATAAAGCAATTGGTAATGTGGCGTTTGAAATAATAGACCAGACAGGAAAAAAATTAGGGGTATATCACATAAAAGATATACGACATATATAACATTTTTGCATCATAATAGGTATGGTTTTCCTAGTTTTATGATCAGATCCTTGCCCGGACTTTGAGACTTCTCAGGGGTAGGTTTCCCCACGAATGAAACAGAAATTACGTTGAGCATAGGAGTAACCCTGTTTCATGTTAGGGTGCTACTTCCGTATCAACCTAATAATTATGGTTATGTAGTAAAAATTCAGCCATCCGTTTTGCCGTTAACCAAAATCAATAATTTTCATCAGCTGGGATTCTTCTTTTACTTGTTTTGACATCACACACACACACACAAAATTGTTTTGTACTTGCAAATTAATTGCTAATGAATCGCAAATTGGCATTCTATTAAGTACTTTCATTGTGGAAACATAATTCTAATTTAAGTGAAGCTAAAGTTAATAGTTTTAAAAAAATACTGTAAAGTTAATAGTGTTTAAAAATACTGTGTACTGTGTTTGTACATACTGTGGTGGTGAAATTGAGTGCCTAATTATAATCACCCACTATCTATCATATTTTTATTGAAATTTATGAAATATACCGACCGACTATAAATTATATTATATTTCAAATATATTGATACACCACGTACCCAAAATCATTAAGGTAAACAACTTAATTCTACAAGTGATTTTCGTATAATTAAATAACGCCGTTTTCTGTATTTATGTCCGTTTGGTTTCTATAGGAAGCAGGGACCTATATCGCGGATAGTGGCATAACCGTTGATTATTAGCTATCCAACCGCAAATCGCTTCTTGTGGGTTCGTTTTACTAACTGGCGGTACATATATACCAATTGGACCTAATTACTCCAAAACAGCGACGGTGGTGAGATGGTGTGATAGAGTATCCACCACCGTCCAAACAAAATTTACGCGCGCTGAAAATTCCGCTAAAAGAAGAAAAAACCGTGTGTAGGATAGATTGCGGTCGACTCGAGTCAAGGTCGTTCACCTATAATACCATTTTCATTTAAGTGATACGTGTTATTTTGTGGTAAATCTGACGTAGAAAAACCGTCTGATTACTTAAAATTCTTATTAAGAATGTTATTAGTGTAATGTATGAAATTCAAATATTTAAAAGTACAAAAATTAATACTTTTATGTCTACTTTTATGTCATTCATATAAATTTATATTTTGTTTTCGGTATAATTACAATTTGTTTAGTATTTTTTTTTATTAAAATAAGTTTCATTGTGGATTTCTTAAAGTTATTCCTAACAATTAATGTTATAGTGGTGTAATTAATTAAATTAAATTATTTTTTTTAGCAATTTAAATTTTGGTAGATAGCCATAGTCGTCCAGCATCCATCCGTAAAGCGCTTTGCCGGTATGTTGGGGTAAGTGAGTTAAATGTTTTTATTTTTGTTTGGGAAGATTAACCTCCCATTTAATTTGATTATTTAATTTCACCACTCTTTAAAATAAATCTGCTTAAATTTTTAAAATGATTTCCTTATCTCGATATTTAATTAATTTAAATAAATAAATTATGTTTATATTTATGAGCTAAAGTGTTTTAAGAGGGGGAAATGGGAAGGGTCTCAACAGAGAACTGGTGAGGCACCATGCGTGCTTAATTTTTTTGTGTTTGTTACCATTTTTGCTTCGGAATCCAAATAGCAGCTTCTAAAGGTTCGTCAAGGTTATCCCACCCCCACTCCCATGCAGACTTCAGCTGGCGGGCCAATGGCTGCTCGGAGAACAAAGATTGACGAATTTCTGTTAACGGAAGTTACTGTATAAGTTCCGTTACACTCTTACTACGTATATATTAAGAATTCAATCTGGATTGAACCCGGATCGAAATTTCAATATATACGGGATCGAGTCAACTTCGCGTTAACTCGATTCGATCCACCAAATTTGTAGAATCGAGCTAACTCAATCCTTAAAAGCACCAATATATACGGAATCGAGTCGAAACACAACAACAACAATTTTTTATAAAAATATTAATAATAAAACAACGTCATTTTTATTTCGTTTACGATTATTAGCGAATATACATTTTGTTTTTAAATATTTTAATTTTTATTTGAATTTAAATAAATTTAGAAACATGTATTTAGAATAATTTATTTGACATTAAAGGATGAAACACACCAAGCAGCAGCAGCGAGCAGCAAATTTAAATTTTGGCTTATTCGCTTATTTAATGATACAAAATCATAGTTTGCGTATAAATATAGGTATTTCCATTAAAGAACATTAAGTATTTTGTAATTATAATTGAAAAATTTAAATTTAAAGAAATTGTATTGAATGAAGTTGCATCTGTCGCGTCATCAATAGGTTCCACACCCAGCAGCTTCAATTTGCTGCTCTTTGCTGCTACTCATAACCTCGATAAAATTTGCACAATTCAATTTTACTACTAAAACAAAACAATCTGCTGCGCTGCTTGGTGTGCACGCCCATAAGCAGCCGTTAGTGTAGATTTCTTAGAATATGTTGCGCTGCTCTTGGTGTGTTTCATCCTTTATGGTTTCGATTCGATCCCAACATAAGTTGCCAATATATACGCTGAAAGAGATAACTCGGTTTCAATCCAAAGTTAACTCTAGAGAGAAAATGACCTGAAAAATGATAGAGAAAAAAACCTGAAAAATTTTCAATTTTTTTGTTTGACTGGGTGGAAGGAAAAAGTGACGTGATTCTGGGGGGTGATATGAGAGAGTATGGGGGTGTGAAAGAAATGATGCTTGGGGAAACTTGTTGACGACTCACCTTATTTTGGATTCCGATCTCGTAATTCTGAATGATGGTGGGTCAACTAGGAAAGCGTGTGTGCGATCGACAGCCAGTGCGATAAACTTAGCATTAATGTCTAGCGGGATGGCGGGCCAAGTCACTTGGAATGTTATGGATGAGAATTTGGGTAGTGATCATTATTTGATCAGGATGTGTTTAGGTGGTATAAATGTTGATATAGACCGTAAGGTCATTATGAATGGTAAGGAATGGGTCGAACGTATGAATGAGATTCTCATAATGATTGAAGTAAACGAGGTTAACCAACTTGAGGATGAAATAGAGAGAATGAATGAAATGTACACTATACATGTAAAAGAAAATGAATGTAAGATGAATGGTTGGTGGAATAAAGAAATCCAGTATTGATATGAAAGGAAACGGATAGCATTGAGAGTAATCATTAGGTGAATATGTTATGAATGCAGAAAAAATTATGCAAGGAAGAATGCAAGAATGAAAAAGGCTATCCGGCGAGAGAAGAGGAAAAGTTAGCGGGAATATGTGTACAAAATGACACATAGGATCACAACTAAGGATGTATGGGATAAGTTTAACAGAGGGGAGGTTATAGAGCGCAAGGCAAAAATGCAGTGTTAGATGACAAAGAGAATGGAGGTGTCTTTTTACAAATGATGACGGATGTACGTAGTAATTTGAGCGATAGATATGAAGTTTTGTTACCTGTTAATGAAAGTGAAATTATGAACGACGTGTGTAAGGAATTTGAATGGGAAGAGTTCCAAGGGGTCTTAGAAACATCCAAAACTACGACTCCCGGAACAAAAGAGTGAGTTATAAAATGATTAACAGATTGGAATTCGAAGCCAAGGTAGCTTTGGTTCGAATTCTCAATCAAGTATGGATGAGTATTCAAATACCGGAAAAATGGAAGGAAAGCAGAGTCGTACCTATTCCTAGGGACACAAATCTGGCAACAAATTACAGGGGAATATGTATGCTGAATATATTTGTTAAAATTGTGAATGGTATGATGATAGGTCGTATAGACAAATTTGTGAATGAGGGTAGTTTGTTGCCGGAAACTACCTTTGGGTTCCGTCGCAACCACTCTGCTAATGAATGTGTAGAAAAGTTTGTGTGGAAAATGCGAAAGGAAAAGAAGCATGTTGTGGCGGTATTTTTGGATATAGAAAGCGCATATGACTACGTGGTTCCAGGGAAACTTTATTAGATCCTTATGAGCCTGGGGTTTTCTTGGAAAATTTGCAAATGGGTGTATGAGTTTATGAATGAAAGAAAACTACTTTTATGTGGTAGAGGGTAGAGGTTGGAGGGAGCGCTGAATATAGGCCTCTCCCAATGCAATAAAATTTCACCGACTCTCTTCAACCTTTACGCGAGCTCGATACATAGGTTTAACTTCTCGGACATCGTCATTCTGCAATTTGCACATGAAATTGTCCTGTTTGGCAAGGGGAGGGCCAGCGAGGAGGCCTTAAGTCGGGCTCAAGAATGTGTGAATCAGGTAACAGAATGTTTGACTGAAGTGAATTTGCATGTAAATTCGGGAAAATGTTGTTGTATGACGTTTCGAATGAATCGTATGGTTCACGTGCAAGTGTATAATGAGCGAATTGAGTGTGTAAATTTGAATAGGTATTTGGGAATCTGGATTAATAAGCGATTGGGTTTTAAAAGGCATGTGGAAAAATTAGCCGATAATTGCAACACTAGATTGATATGGACTGAGTGTATATTTTTGTTTTTTTTTTTAGAATACCTGTTCCAGGGTGGTATTGGGAACGATTAATTAAACCCCAATACACACGTTGTGGTTTGAATTTGTGATTCACCTCTTAATTTAATAGGAAGTGGATCACCGTACGAGAGACGGTGCGAATAATAACTAAGAACAATAAATTGGTGAATGAAATGAAAGGGAGATTGCAAAGAGGGACGGACTACCAAAGGACACAAAGATCACGAGTATTTTAAGATTCGACCTGTAAATCTGAAAGTTCCTCCGAGCAATCTAATTGTTCGTTTAAAGTTTGGTGATACAACAAAACCGATGATGAATGAGTTGTCGGTTAAGAGTGAGTTTTTAAAAATGCGAATGAATTATTTTGCCCATGTGCATGTATACAGATGCTATAGTGTGATGATGATTGAGTGTGTGTAAGAATTTTTATTCCATCAATAAGAAAAGAGAAAATACTACGAGTGAATGCCAGCATCTGTATAATGAATGAAGAGTTCATTGGAATTATGGAAGGGATCAAGTTGGCAGTGACACAAGGGAAGAGGAGAGTAGTATTATTCTCCGACTCCCGGAATGGATTGGAATTGATTAGTAGGGGTGGGGAAACTCATGGTAATATGTGGAAATGTTGTATGAGTACCTTCAATCGTGTGGGAGTGAGGTCATTCTTCAATGGATACCTTCACACCTACAGATTGTCGGTAACGAAAAAGCTGATATACTTGCAAAAGGGGGTTGTTTGGTTGAGGGGGTAAATGAATATGAATCTGTGGAGAAAATGGGAGAGAGAGTTTGTTGAAAAATGTCAGGTGAAAGGTAAGAAGTACTATGAGTCGGTTAGTTCTCCTTTGAGCCAACCTTTCTATAAAGTACTCAAGGGAGATACTAGAATGACACGAACAATGGAACGAGTGAGACTGAATCATGAAAATTGGAAAGAATGCTTGAAGAAACGCAATTTGATTGAATGTGAGTTATGTGACAGCTGCTTGGTTGTGGAGGACATCGAACATTTGATTTTAAAATGCTCTGCATTTAATCAGAGCAGACAAATGTTCGATGTTCTCTTGAGTGCAAGGAATTTGCCAGAATTATTATGAATATGAATGAACGTGTATAAGAATGTGTATAATTTTATTAGAATGAATCAGATAGAAGTATGAAAGGAGATCGAGGAGTGAAAGGTGAATGATTGGAGAATAAAAAAAAATAATAAAAAAATAATTGATAAAATTGTAAAACAATAACTGTAATTTGTAGCTGTGCCAAATGGTACCAAATTTGGAGCTAGAGCCAAATAAATAAAAAAAAGTTCACTTTTGAGTAGATAATTTTTGGTTTGAGCCTGTGCATTATTTGTCATGTTATTACATAATTTTTTATAATTTCAAGGCGTGAATTTTAATAAACTAGAAGAATATAATATTTGTTGGATTATTAAAATGAATTATCTTAGATAAAACCCAAAATAACACCTAGATTTTGCATCCAACCCATGTAAAATTCTACATTTGAGACCAATCTACAGTATTGAGACATCTCAAATGAAGTAGGCCTACATGAGTTGAATATATACCAATTAACTTTCATGAGATATGTAATACTGGGATTTTTAAAGTGTTGGGCGAATTAGTATGCAAAAGTTACTAGATTAAAATCCGTAATTACTTTTACTACAAATATGCCTAATCTGTGTTGTATAACACGGCCACTCCACCTGACATATGTTATGTCATTAGCAGTAACATATCGAGTAACATAAATATGGCTTCGGGTGACGTACATCTGCCATAAATTTGACATAAAACATAATTTGTAGATGGATATTCTTGCAACGAACAAATATATGTATATTTTTCAAAATGCAATCTCCAAAAAAAATTAAAAATTGATTCCTCTTGAGTTAAATGTTTTAAAAGAATAAAAAATTTAAAAGAAAATAAAATAAAATTGCTTCGAGAAAAAATAGAAGAACACCTGCTTTTTTGGGTCAATTCTTTTGTAGTTAAAAGAGGAGAGCATGATTTGGAAATGCGCCTTCTTAAAGATTTGAATTGGGGCTCTGGCAGTAATTTTCAGAATTTTAGCAGGATGCACATCAGTCAATTTCAAGGAATTTCAGCTTTGGTGAGTTTCTTCTAGTATACAATGAACGGCCATCATATTGTATACTTAATTTCAATGAGCTTTATTATATATTTCAGGTCGAGCCGACCATTAAAAAACAAAATACCGTATTACGAGATGCTATTTCTGAAAGAGTTATGCTATCAGCAACTTTACGGTTTATTGCTTCGCGAGTCTCGTATCGATTGTTGGGATTTTTATGAAGAGTGTCATATAAGACAATATCTAATTTTGTACCAGAAATTTTACAAGCTATATGAAATGTATTACAACCAAAAGTAAATAGAAATTATAAATTTAAATTATGAAAAATTACAATAAATATTATTTTTTACAAGGTTCCACTGAAGAAAGATGAATGGGTTAAAATTGCAACAGATTTTGATAACATATGGCAATTTCCACATATGTTAGGTACAGCTGATGGAAAACACATAAGAATTAAGGCTCCTGCTAACTCAGGGTCTAATTTTTGCTGCATAATTTTGTTTGCAATTGTTAATGCTCATGGAAATTTTGTATTTATTGATGTGGGCTCAAATGGCAGAATCAACGACAGTACCATTTACAAAGACAGTGTGTTTTATCAAGCACTGATAAAAGGCTATTTGGACATTGAAGAGCCTGCAAAATAATCAGGGCAAAATTCAGAAACTTCATTTTTTTCATCGGCGATGATGCCTTTCCTCTTTCTCGCAATATGGTAAAACCATTTAATAATATAGAGTTGAGTATGCCTGAAAAGGTATTCAATTATAGAAACCCAATATGTCGAACGCAATAAAACTGCAACAGCCACACGCCAAAATATTGTAAAATATTTAGCCTCCGATGGAGTAAAATAAATTAATTATATTATTAAAGTAATATTTTCTTTCGATAATTATTTATTTTGTAATAAACATATTCAAAATTGACAAGTACAATTAAACAAATAGTTAGCTTTGAATTTTATCTTTAGCCTTCGCAGTTTTCCATTTTATTTATATACATTTTTCAATCCGCAATCGATCCGCTCCCGCGGATTCTATAATCAACGTGATTGTACTGTAATAAACCGACCGCAGATTAAATTTACATTTTAATTCAAGTATCAATTCGTCCATGCTATACCATTGGCTGAAACGAATTTCAAAGAAGTCTGTTAACACTGAACAGAATCATGTAATAAATTACTCGTTGATAATAATGATGTTGATGTTGTTGGTGTAAAAGAAGGAACTGGACATGTTTGGGGTGCAACTGAGTACTTGATTGTACGGACTGGTACTGATGATGGTGAAACAGATTGGAGTGGGCAAACAACTTTTATGGCTTAAAAGGGGTACGCGGAATGTTAGGGGAATAATTATTCACTTCCGTTGATGTTGATGACGATGATAGTGAAAATAAAGGAACTGAACAACAAGTTGTTAACCAACTAGTTTCACGACTATGTATGAGGTATGTGGGATGTTAATTGGACCATTTGAAAATCCTGATGACGATGATGATGAAGGTGGTCCATGGTGGTGGTCCAAAAAAAATGATTGCGGTTGGCGTATTGTTATCGTGAGTCCGGTGAGTTAATACAACGCACCCTTAATTCAGTCAACTTCTGCTGGACAGAAGACATAAATTGCAATGCGTGAGTCTCGGTTAGTTTCCTTAATTGGGATGCTATGGATTGCCCAATTAAATTCGTCCTTTTCGGTTCAGAATTTACGGTTGAAATAAAGTTATTTAGTGCGTCATCAAAATCAGTAGTCAGCAAATTTAGTGAAGCCTTTTTTCTCTTTTGTGGAATTCATTTAATTCCAAAAAAAGTAATAATCAACATTTGATTCGTAATAAAAATCCCAGTCATTTAAAGTTTATTGATCGGAATCGTCAATTAAACTGCTTTCAATCTAAAAAATACGTTCAACATCAATAAAATACTTGATAATTCTTTAGAGATACTTACATTTAGATTGGTTTTGCCTTTCCTATAAACAACACAGGGATCCAAAAACGATATTTCATTAAAATAAAAAAGTTAAGGTTCCTTAATATCGTCCGGGAGCCGGTCCCCTGATTTTTTTGAACTATCAATTTTCTTCTTCTCTGCTGTATAGCAAGATCGAAGACTTATAATTTTCTTTTTTATTGTATCTTCATCTGAGTCCATTTCGGCTGCAATTTGTCTGTCAGCATTATTTTGTATGTCAGCCCTTCTAAATATTTTGGAATCAATATTCCATAAATACTCTTTATTTTTATATAACTCGATTAATTTTAGAGTTTTTGGTTTGACATTTTGACTAAAAAATGATCTATTTTTTATTATATGTCAGGAATCGTCAAAACTTCGTGTTAACAAAAACTTCTGACATTAAAGTATAACCTTTTTTTTATTGTTAACCATGCGATCTGTTTTGGGATTGGGGCTCAAGGCTCACCCTGCTCTTTCGTGGTTATGCTTTTTACGGCCTTCTTTTACGCCTCCCGGCCAACTCGAAGACGTACGGCTATAGGACCGATTTAAGACCATCTGCTCCATTGCAAGCTCCATGCCAGCCTATACTGGCATGGAAGATGGGTCGGCCCATGGGCTTTGCACATCGACAGGTGGTGATAGATGTGTTACATTTCACCACAGATCGTAATCTGTTGATGAAATTTCACTTTGCATCTTGCTCGTATCGTTATTCGAACCCGGATCGATAGGAACGATAGTATATATGATCGGAATCATGGGTCGCTGCGCTCCCACCGTTTTGCAACGCATATTCTGTACCATATCTCGTTTTGAAATATCGCGTTTCGAAATATCGCGTTTTGTACCATATCGCGTTTTGTACCATATCGCGTTTTGAAATATCGCATTTTGAAATATCGCGTTTCGAGCGGATCCGCAAAAAATTATATGTAATCTAATCGCCCACCCAAAATTTCAGTCAGATTACTTTCAATTAATAACTGACTTCATTTGTATGGAAAAGGGTAGAATACTGCGGTGCAAATATTGTGCACTAAACTTTTTTAAATTCAATACGGGTAAAGAAATAAAAAGCTCTGAATAAGGAGTTTTTAAAAAAAGGGTGAAAATGTACTGAACTAGGTGTGCAGGAGAAGTACTTAGACATAGGCCTGAAAACAACCGGAATAATCAGGATATGTTCAATAGTAAAACGCACTTTTCGTCTTACTTTAACATATTTGTTTATTGCGTTTAAAAATGAGATAGTTGCATTGTATGACTGCTGAATTTGACCTAACGTCCTATATCATTTCACTGGAGCAATCAGGGTTCCGTTCAGGCCTGAATCAACTGCATTTTCAGACGTGCTGAGTATCAAGGATATCAAGTCTAGTATTTAATAGGTGTATTGCGTTGGTAAAATTTCTAAAATTACAATTTTGCGTTGCGTACACTGTAAAGTCAAAATGTTAAAGAATTACACTTTCAGTTCAGTGGTTGAAAGTTGTGTCAATTGTATACTGTCAGAATAATACAGTACACATATTTTTTATTGAAATGTTTAAAATATTTTATAAAATTTACCTTTAACAAAATATGTAAATTATTAAGAATTTTACTACGTATTTGTGATGTATAAATAAATTTTTGAAAAATTTGCTTATGTTCAGAAGACGGCGGTTTATTCGAGGTTGAACTTTGAAACAATTTTGCATGTCGATTATTTACCAAATTTATTTATTACCTCATTGTTAATTGCCTAAAATCTGAACATTCAAGGCCGCCACTTAAAATTAATTCCAACGCAATTCAATTATAAGTAGTTCTGGAAAGTATAAAATATATTTAGTTCGGCCAATGTTTGTCACTTGAAATTTATAGCGAGTAGAAATGCATCGTATTTCTATCTTCTCTCCATCGTGTCTATATACATAGACATAAAGTGATAAGAAAACCATATTTTCATGTCCAAAGTGTTTATGTAATTATAATCAATTTCATATCGTAGTATTGCGTTAAAACACAAGTGTATTGAATTAATTTAATGATAAAGCTATAAGTTCCTGTATAAATATGACTTGTCGTATATAGGAATTAAGTATAATATGTTAGCATTTCATAGCAATAAGCTCGTTTAATAAATGTTTAATTTATGTGATCAAACAGAAGAACAGTTTTTAAAATGTTTCATTCATCGGCAAACTGCATTATCAACTTTATGCGCCCTTTAAATAGGACAACAACAACACAGTTCAATAAAATTGTAACGCGTTCAACATCAAATTTATTGAATATTGAACAGACAAAAAATGTAGATTTTTATTTTTGTTGGCTTAATCGTGATATAATTATTTAGTAATTGTGTTAACTAATTTTATTTATTATTTTAGGAAAGTAACAAACTAAACACTCAGCCTTTGGATAAACCCGCGCTTACCGATACGTTTGGACGATTTCATTCATATTTGCGAATATCGCTTACCGAACGATGTAATCTGAGATGTAATGATGACAAAACATTTTATATGAAATAACTATTGTATGTAATGTTTGCCTTTATTTATTAGGTACGTATTGCATGCCAGCGGAAGGAGTGCCCTTAACGGAAAAATCAAAACTGTTAACGAACGAGGAAATAGTTAAAATTGCATCAATATTTGTGCTTCAAGGAGTCACAAAAATTCGATTAACAGGCGGAGAACCAACAGTACGCAAAGATATCGTTAGCATTATCGAACAATTAAAACAAATAGAAAAATTGGAAAGTGTGAGCATTACAACAAATGGACTAATATTAACCCGATTATTGGTACCCATGCAACGAGCCGGATTGGATGCCATCAATATTAGTTTGGACACTTTAAATGCAGGTAAATACGAAAAAATTACACGGCGAAAAGGTTGGGAACGTGTTATCGCCGGTATCGATTTAGCAATCCAGCTCGGGTATAAACCAAAGGTGAATTGTGTAGTAATTAAAGGTTTCAACGATAATGAGATTTGTGATTTTGTTGAACTGACGCGGAATCGTAATGTCGATATTCGGTTTATTGAGTACATGCCATTTAGTGGCAACAAATGGGATACAGAAAAGATGCTATCGTTTCAAGAGCTGCTTACAATAATTAAAGATCGATGGCCAAATTTTACAACGTTACCGAACGGCCCTAATGATACCTCAAAAGCATATCATGTGCCCGATTATAAAGGTCAAGTCGGATTTATTACTTCTATGACAGAACATTTTTGTGGCTCGTGCAATCGACTACGAATCACGGCCGACGGTAATCTGAAAGTATGCTTGTTTGGAAATACGGAAGTTTCTTTGCGAGACGCGATACGAAGTAGTGCTTCAGATGATGATTTAGTCGCATTAATTTCGGCAGCCGTTAAACGGAAGAAGAAACAGCATGCAGGTTAGTGCGAATTTTAATATTTCGATAATTTTGTATTAAATTTATTTAAAGAACCTGATAAAAATCTCATTTTCAATCAAAAATTTAATTGGACATGTTATTGAATTATATTGATAATAATTACATTTACAGTAATTATTATCATTCGTAATTGATTAATGTCTTAAGTCGTCTTGATTTTTTCAGGCATGCTGAATTTATCAAAAATGGAAAATCGTCCAATGATACTTATTGGCGGTTAGTTTTTACAAAATTTTTGAAATTGGGAAAACTTTTATTTTATTTATTATGTGAGTAGCGTCCACTATTGGCGTTTAAACGGTTATTATTCTACTCTTTTCTTTCTAGGTTCGATTGCAACAAAATCACCGCTAAGCTCAATTATGTTCACTTCAATGTCTGGATTATTGAATTCGACTACTTACACTAGTATTCTATCAAGGACTCATCGGGACTATTCCACGCACCTAACCCATTTGGATGACGATGGTAAAGCAAAAATGGTGGATGTTAACGATAAAATTGTAACGAAACGTTATGCGAAAGCAGTTGCCATCGTAGACGTGGGCCCCATAATTTTGCGGTTAATTAAAAATAACGAAATTAAAAAAGGCGATGCACTAACAGTTGCAAAATTAGCTGGTATCATTGCCGCAAAACGAACTTCGGAATTGATCCCACTCTGCCATAATATTGCTCTCTCATCGGTAAATGTTCAATGCAGTATAAATAAACACGATAAAATCGAAATAATCTCAAGTGTAAAATGTGAAGGTAAAACGGGAGTTGAAATGGAAGCTCTTGTCGCTGTGTCGGTTGGGGCCTTAACTATATACGATATGTGTAAAGCAGTGTCCCATGAAATTCAAATAGAAAATATTCGATTATTGGAGAAATCTGGTGGAAAGCATACATATAAAAAAACAATAGTTTTTCTGTAATAAATTTATTAAATAAAATAAAAGTTGAATATGTAGGTATTAAGAAATCTTTTTGATTTGTTTGGTTAACATTATAGATTAAACTGAAAGTGTAGCGCGTATTAGTGTTACTGTGAAATTTGCTGTATCTATAATATTCGTACCGGGAGACAAAATTCGAATTTTTAATTATTGACTACAAGAACATTTCGATTCGACTGGTCATCGGGTTTGGCCGTTTCCGGTTCTACATTTTCCGGTAGAGAATTTTCACCACGGAACCGAATATTATGCTCATCTCGATATTTATTAATTTCTTGACCTTTTTTGGTTAACTGTTCTGTTACACTGTCTATTAGTTTATCCAATTTGTCTCGGGTTTCCTCCAGCTGTGGAAGTACATCTTTTACAGTCCGTTCACAAAGTACCCCACCAATTAAACGAAAACATTTTCGATCTGCGTCAACTGTCTTCAATGTATCTACGACACTTCTAAAATGAAAAACCGAAATGAAAATTTCCACTTACGAGCAAATTTTGAGGTTATAATCTAGGGTATCCATACTTATGCTCCTTGAGATCATTTTCCAGCGTACCCAAATGTGACACTAAACTTCGTTGTTCATTGCGCATTGATTGAAATTCGGCGAATATTTCTTCATTTGATTTTGTTTTAGTATTTTTCTTATTTTGCTCGTTAGACATTATAAATAAATATATTGATTTTAATCACTTCAAATCACATATGCTAAAATTCTTCGCCTCAAAAATTTTATTTGACTAATCAAAATGAACAAAAATTAATGTACTAAACACCCGTACAAAAGTAAATTTAAAATAGAAAATATGTTGTACTAGATTAAGCGAGCCAAGCAGCCGCGTTTCATGAACGCACGAACATACAGTAAATAACGCAATCCATCGTATCTATTTCGGGCGGTATAGCCCTTTTCCGGCCAGAAAATTATATATTCTTCATTTTAAATCCACAACGCACAAATGTGTATGTAAAAATCGCAGTTGTAATGTCTTTCAGGTTTTATCGGATCTCAGTTAAATCGGAATTCTTTTTGAAAAAGATATTATAATTATACCTTTATAATTATACCTTGCCTTTTCCTTACAAATCAAGGATAAAAACGGCCACAATTTGTCCATACAAAAATCGAGTAATGTCCCTTCTGTTAATAAATCCATTATTTTTTCGCTAGATGACTTTAGTAACGTATAACAACACAGCAAGTGAACCAAAAGTGACCAGAATCAGGCGTCGAGTCGTGTTTCATCAGGACAACTGCACTCACACGTCCATGATGACCCACAAGAAGCTTCGTAAGCTTGGTTGGGAGGTTATTATGCTTACTCCAGATCTGACACCAAGCAATTATCATCTGTTTTTGTCCATAGTAAGTGCTCTTGTTAGTGTAAAAGTAGCCTCAACGCAAAAGTACCATGTCAAAAATTCATTTTTGTGCTGTGTTTTCAACAAACTTACACATTTCTGTTTTCCATTCAAACTTATTTCGTCCGAAAAAACACTTTAACTATACATACAATTATGTTGGTTGTACTTCAAATCAAGCGAAATTTTTTATCAAAAACGCCATTACATACTATGATTTATTACTAACAAGTTTGTGTGCTTTGGACTTTAATCGAGCCATTTTTTTATTTTTATTTTGGTTGAAAAAGGGATATTGATACACATTTGTGTATGGGGAACTTAAATAGATGCAAAAAAAAATTTTTTTGAACTCGAAAGGGATATCCCTTTTTCAACAAAATATAAATTGACTCTATTTAAGTCCAAACCACACAAATCTGTGAGTAAAAAATCATAGTATGTCATGGCGTTTTTGATAAAAAATTTCGCTTGATTTGAAGTACAACCATATATTAAATAACTTATATATAGGACGTTCGTGTTCTTTTTTTCTCTTGCTTATCGCATTTACCGTGATTAGATTTTTTGTCATGGTGTCGCTTTTGTCGTTTTTTCGAACTTTTTTCGAAAAATTTCCGTTGTTTGTTTACTTTTTTGTTTAGACTAAAACTAAACTAAACAGTTGAAACAGTTAAATTTAGTTTTACTTTTTCACCAGCTGTGTTGATTTTCGAGTTTTTAACGAGTTTACTAAAACAGCTAACTTCACTCTTTTCTTATAGAAAAAAAAATTTGGAACACGATTTTACAAGGCAATGTCCTATATTGATACTATTTAATATTTGGTACACAATTGTTTGTATAGTTATAGTGTTGTTTTACGAACGAAAATAAGTTTTAAAGGAATGCACAAATGTTAAGTTGGTTTGTATAGTTATAGTGTTGTTTTACGAACGAAAATAAGTTTTAAAGGAATGCACAAATGTTAAGTTGGTTGAAAACACATACGAAAATAAATGTTTGACATTATACTTTTGCCGTACCCACACAATTGTGTTAGTGGGCAGCAATTGGGATATAAAATGCTTACGCCACGCTACGCGTCTTACTATTCGTTCTTTCGTTCGCTGTATAAAATGCAGTTTGCTGCGTAACCATTGCGAAACCATGACGAAGTTTGACATTTCAAACAATCTTTTCATGTTCTCGCGTTTCCATAGAAAGATTAAATTTTTGCATCGTTTTACATATAATAAAGGAATATCGAGCTGAGAAAATACAAAATAATCCATTATTTTAATTCAACTAGAACAATACTGCCAGTACTTCCGTAAATCTTATATCAAAGGAATTTTCCATTGTCTGGTAAGTCAATTGAATAAAAAGAAAATTATATAGTTCGAGCCTCCTGTAACTTTCCAGAATTAACATTATGCTTAGCAATAACGGGTTCGAAATACAGAAACAAATTCGTGAAAATAGCAACGAATTTCGTGATACAATACTTGATCTTCAAAACTGGGAGCAAGAAATCAAAATGAAAGAAAAACAATTTAAATCCGAACAGAATGGAAAGAATGAGGTTAGGTTTATTTGTTGGGATGTATTTATACAATTTTTTAATAAAAAATTTTCCGTTTAGGAGTTAACTGAAATCCGGACCAAACGTAATAAATCGCCACCCAAATCTAAACTGGAAACTAGGGCCGAATTTCAGTCATATACTACGGAGGATAGGCGCAACGAGGAAAATGATGAAACCAACAAGAAACTGGCCGACGAAGAAAAGGAGAAAGGAAACAGTTTTGTTAAAGAAAAGCTGTACGATAAAGCTCTTGAACATTATAATTCAGCGATAAAGTTGTATAGTAAGGATCCGGTTTACTATTCAAATCGAGCGTTTTGTTACTTAAAATTAGAAAATTTTACTGCGAGCGTAGCAGATTGCACCAAGTCTATAAGTCTTGATACGGATCCGGCCAGTCCAATATTGATAAAATCCCTATATCGCAGAATGTTAGCTTATGAATCTCTGCATAAATACGATAAAGCTCTTCAAGATTGTACGAAATTAAAGAAATTGGAACCAAACAAAAATATTTACCAAACATATTGTAACAAGCTAGTCGCGCTTGTCGATGAAAATCGATTTAATTTAAATAAATTGGAGACAACTGATTTTATTATGAAACCACCTAATCAACGTTCAAAGAAACCACTCCGTCGCATTAGTATAACAGAGATTGATGCAGATTCTTGTAATGGAGCGTGTGGTAATAGTGTAGTAATTACTTCCGACCATATGACTGATAATCAAAAAATTCCAGACGATGTGCTAGATTCACTGTTCAATAATGCAACGGGCGCAAGTCATCATGTCAATTATGGACGAAATTATAAGAAACGCCCAATCGATGAAACAAAAAAACCGGGGCCAAGTCCTAAAGTAAAAGAAAAAAGCGCTACGACCAAAGCGAATTCAGTTGCCGAAACTTCCATCACGGCCGCTAGTGTTTCCGACATTGATCCTAAGAATATAGATAGTGCGAAAATAAAAATTCCACCACTTCCTAAATCTGGATCGCAGTTTGAAATGGCATGGCGTGAACTTTCGATCCAGCAGAAGTATTTATATCTCATTGAATTGCGCACTGTAAAAAATCTAAGAAAAATTTTCGACTCTTCGTTAACAAGTGAAATACTTTCCGAATTGCTGCTAATTATGAAGGAATATTTTACGAAATATGGTCTAGAAGTGTATTACTACTTAAAGGAAATTTCGAGTTGTTCCGAAATAAGTATTCTCGCCATGATGATGTCACCAGAAGATAAAAGCAATTTGAATGAGCTGTTTAGTTATTTAAAGCAGCAGAATAACGCTGCCTATGACTTATCGACCGTAAAGAAGAGTTTTATTGGATAATTTTTTTTTAATATACAAATAATAACTTTGTCTATTTACACTTATTAAAAATTTTTATTTTTCATTAATACAGTCGAACATTTTCTATTGAATACCATTTCGAATATTGCTTAACAGGGCTCAAATTTTTGTTCTCGATAAAATTTTCGAGAATCGGTGCAAAATCTTTTACATAGTTCGTGGTCGATATACATTGGTTTACAACGCTAAGTATGCCCTGAATTAGATCTGAAAGGCCATCATCTTTACTTAGTAGTATTTCCTGGTACTGCGAATCGATTATGATTGAAACCCATTGAACAACAATGTTTTCAGCGTTAAATTCTAAAATATTCTGAGGATTTTCTTCGAGTTCCGCAGATTCCGATAGTAAAAATTCTTTCAAATATTTGAGTAAGAAAATTGTTTCGTCCAAATTGAATTCATTCCGTAAAAACGGCAGAATACTTTCATTATTGTATGTACATGACAGCACGGTATTTAAAAGTTTGAATGATTCTACATCCTCGGTCATAAAATCAACCGGAGTGTTCATTCTCATTAATGGGTTAATAGCGTATTTTAAAGCAGTCACAAGTTCTTTTTCGGAAATGTTTGTGTATCGCTTAAGAGCAACTACTAGATCCTCCTGTGCGTCCGCCTCTATCAGCACCGGTATTAAATTTTTCGTGATCTCAATTTCATTAAAACCCATCTTTTCCATTTCGTTGGCCAAAGTTTCAAAATTCTCCGACATAATTAGTATTCCATTCGGATTTGTAAATAATTTTGTGACAACTGTATCATTGGGATTCGAATCTTGACGCAAAATATCGAATAGGATATCAAAATTTAAAATCGATTTCATTGTATTCTCGACCATTTCCAGTGATGTGAAATAGTCAATTCTTTGGAGATCATCCCTTTTTTGTAATATTTCATTACCGTTGTCGCCTCCACAATTAGCCAAATCAAATTTCGCCTGCAATCCTGAATCAAATGCCAATGATTCTTCGAGTTCAAATTCCTCGTTTATGTATTCTTTGTCTACTTGCTGCGAGAAATCTTTATTTTGCTGTGTGCCGATGATATCAGAAAGTTGTTCTTTGGAAATTCGAAATGGTACTACGGAAAGCATTTGTCCCACAGCTAGAAATAGATTGTTGCCAATAATCCATAAATTAGAGTTTACGAAGTATACCTTGAAAAATTGTTGGGCCTGAACAATACGAAATTTAAGGTTATATATCATTAGGAGTGCACCATCTTGGCCATTCTTGGCACCGTATAATGCAAAGTAGTCGTCGCTAATTCCAATAATGGAAATGGGTTGTTTTAAATTTAAATTCGATAGTAGTGCTATAAATTGTCCAATACTAGACGCATTCGGTCGATCAAATGTGTCCTGAAGCTGCTGCATGAAAATTCGCTTGTCCGTCCCTAAAACGTATTTCTTAGTTAGTCAATCATGAATTTGGACAGTATAGCTTAAACTTACAAACTGTGATCAAAGATGGATGAGAAGCACCATTTAGCACAATGTATCCGCTTAGATCAACGCCAGATTCTCGCGTTAATTTAATCCGATAAATACTGCCCTGAGGATGGTAAGTATCTCTTTCCAGCATAAAGTATACCAATTCGACGGACTTATCGCTGATGTTTTCGACAAAATACGTAATCATTGTCCCCGTATCCATTTCAAAGAAATTCACCTTTTTAATCAAATGCCCTTTCTCAACGATCACTGCATCGTCTTCATCCTTATTTTTCCGTCTAAGTAGCCCCAAATCCAAAGCCTCTGTATTTCCATTTTCATACAGAACAATCGTTGTATTAAGATGTTCCATCGAAAAAACGTCATGAATATTTCGATTAAATTTCTGCTTCTTGATTTTATTGACGTCGACGCAATTTTCGTCCCATTCCCTTATATACCGATTCATGAACACACCAACATAATTATTTGTTTTAAAATCGTAAACGACTTTAGCTGTTAAACGATCTAATACGGTCCAGCTTTTTAACTGTTTCTGATTACTTAACTAGAAGATAAAACTGAATTAATTATTTTATTCAGAATTTAATTGTGGGACCCGGTATTTAGTCATGCACATCACACACCTTCACAATTATAACCATATTTCGCCCTAGCGTATTGATAACTGCGCCATTTTCAACATCTGGTGATAAGCCCAGAAACTCTGTACCAACATTTGTTGGGCACAAATTGTAATACGATAACAGTTTAGCCATTTAAATTTACATATATTAAATCACCTAAGTTCAAAAATTAACAAAACACGTGCGAGCGAAACCAAACAAAATACAAATGAAAATGAAGGGCTGTCAAAATGACAAGTAACCATATATGTAGCAACTATCGCGATAGATTACCCGTGTAACAAATATTTGTTATTACCAAAAATGTTTGGAAATGCATTGTCGAACAACTACACTACAGGGATGGGATGTTGTAACATCATTTTTTTCGATATTTATCGAATATTTGTGTCGATTCAATGTGAACCTAGGAAAACTCTATGCATTTAAGCAAGCAAGCTATAAATTTAAATAAAAATTTTGAAATAAATATCGAGTGGCTTTGAAATAATAGAAGAATAGAAGATGTACAAGGAATCGACACCATTTCTTTTTCCTAAACAAAATTATTTGTCGTTTCATTTTTCAATTT
The DNA here is from genome assembly GCA_932526605.1 of Nephrotoma flavescens. Lineage (NCBI taxonomy): Eukaryota > Metazoa > Arthropoda > Insecta > Diptera > Tipulidae > Nephrotoma > Nephrotoma flavescens. The sequence continues at coordinate 188,493,323 of OW052222.1, read as the reverse complement.
TGCTTTCTATATTGCGATTTATATAGCTTCCTTGTTTTTCGATAAATTATCACTCTTAAAATAAGTAGGTGAAACAATAAGAGAAGAACGACATAGTGTTTTATTCGAATAGGTAGAGATTGCGATAGAAGCAATTTAATTGAAAAATGGAAAATGATAAATTTAATTCGTGATGAAAGAGATGTAAATTTTGATAGTATCGAAAAAAGTGATGTTCAACATCCCACCTCAGATATATACTGAACTTCGAGGGCCATATCACTTTTCCGGCCAGACAATTTTTTTTTCTTTAATTTAAGTTCACCATACACAAATATCTTCCGGATTTTAACGGATCATAGTTAAATTGGATTTATTTTTAAAAAAAGCATACACATATAAATTATATCCCATTGGACGAAAACGATTTAAATAGTATGCACAAATGTGTATATTGGTCCAAAATTCATACAAAACTAAATTTTTGACATCATTCTCTTTCGTCACCCACACAATTGCGATGGCAGACCTCGACTCTTTCACATTTCTCATCTATATTCTATTTACACAACTAACTTTTCGTGTTTACGAATTTATTATATCTTACTTTGGTTTTACTATTGCAATGGTGTTTTTGATTGTTCCGTATATTAGACGATTTTCAAGAAAATACACCAATCTACGGAACAATCACAAATACCATTACAATCGAAAAAACAAAAAAATGTTTTTAAAATAATTATAAAGTTAAAATAATTAGAACTAACTTAAAACAATAATAATATTCAAGTAAAAAATAAATAATAGATAAATTAAAATTATAAAATGAAATATATAAAATCGTGGTAACAAGTGCATTGTATTGCAATCACTACAATATACAGTCATGATATCATTTATACTTACTACGTATATATTAAGAATTCAATCCGGATTGAACCCGGATCGAAATTTCAATATATACGGGATCGAGTCATCTTCGCGTTAACTCGATTCGATCCACCAAATTTGTAGAATCGAGCTAACTCAATCCTTAAAAACACCAATATATACGGAATCGAGTCGAAAAAAAACAACAACAAATTATTATAAAAATATTAATAATAAAACAACGCCATTTTTATTTCGTTTACGATTATTTGCGTATATATATAAAATTTTTTAAATATTTTTATTTTTGTTTTAATTTAAATAAATATAGAAATATGTATTTAGAAATTTTTTTTGACGTTTATCTCAACTCGGTTTCGATTCGATCCCAACATAATCCGCCAATATATACGCTAGAAAAGATAATTCAGTTTCAATCCAAAGTTAACTCTAAGTTGATTCGATCCGGATTGAATCCCTAATATATACGTAGTAACTGTTTATATTGGAGGTTGAACCTAGGTCGAGTCAACTTGTAGTTATCTTCAGGTTAACCTTGAAGTTAACTTCTAGTGTTTATATTGGTGAGTTATCTTAAGGTTGAGTCGAAACCAGGTTATAACTGTCAAAATCATTCTAATTTTTTCCTTCAAAAAATCATTCTAACTTTTTCTTTCGAACTAGTTTCATAGAAACATATTTTAAAAAAAAAATAAAAATAAATAAAAAATCGAAAAAAAATATGCTGCCGAATTTAAACACAGATGCGCTTATACAAGAAAAATATGAAAAATTGCCATTTTTATTTTTAAATTTATTGATTATTTTTTGTTGTTGTTTTTCGACTCGACTTCCACAAATATCTTGTCTAAATTGATTTTTATTGTATTATTCAATTATTTTATTGACCTACTTAAATTATTATCATGTTTAAATTATTATCAAAAAAGTTATTTTCTTATATTACATTTTTCCAAATAATTTAATCAATTATTTTATATTATTGTAAGTTTTCTGCTTGTTGCTAACAATTTTATATATTTGTTATAATAATATTCTTCTTTTTATGTTTTAGAACAAAAAATAAATTTTATATAGTAAATAAAGTAAAAAGTAAAGTAACTAAATTGTCGATAAATTGTTTTTCATTTTTTAGATATGTAGTTTTAGTCCAGAACTCCCATTTTCCGTGTTTAATTTGTGTTGATCGTCGTATGTTTTTCATATTGAATTCATATAAGAAAATAAACTAGTTTTAAGAGGTCGATTTCAATAGCAATTAGAAGCAACTATTGACCAACTTTGACCAAGTAGGCGCCGCAGATACTTTTTGGGGAACAAACCGTTCCAACGAAAACAAGAAAAACTTTCAAATCTCGCATGAAAGCATGGACTCGGAAAAAATGATAATATGTTAACAAGAATGTCTTCTTGTAAATCTCGAAAAAATTATTATAAAAATTATTTCGAACGAAATATTTCGGTTTTCCTTGTTGATTTGACAAAAAAAGATCGTCTTAGACAAATCTATTTCGAGTTCCATTTGGATGGAACGTTTACGATTGCACGTACAACATATTTAAAAAAAGTTTTAAAAATTTTTTTTTTTCAAGAAAATAAGCAATGATTTAATTATTAAATAAAACTATGTGGGCTATGTATCTTGTATTTTTTGTTTTTATTCTTCTACCGACGTTTCGAACACAAGTGTTCATCACCAAGAAAAATTTATAAATAATATAAAATAATTAATTCAATTATTTTAAAAAATTTAAACAAATACAAAAAAATAATTTTATACATAATACAATTATTTGAGTGACGAAAGCAAAAATTAAAAAAAAAAGTTTTTTTTCGTATATTTTTTGGATATTAACAATTAAATAAAATATATGGAATAAAAGGAATAGAATATACATAGAATAAACATTTGTAAAATTCGGGATCAACTAATCCTTTCTCAGCCTGGGTACAGAATTGTGTATTTACATTTTGATTACGAAAAACGAATATCCCTTTCTGGTTCAGAAATATTTTTATTTGTACCATAATTTTAGTCCAACCCACACAAATGTGTGAGTAAATACGTATATTACGAAAATTAATTTTCATCATAAAATTTCATCAGAACAAAAGCCCATCTTACACAATTGCGCCAGTTGGGCTTTAATTATCACCATCTAAATTTTGAGTATTATACCCGTAAAACAATTTTCGTCCATTGAGACGTTTCCGCCTCTAGAAGAGACGAAATATCGTGTTAGAGACGGAAATGTCCAGCGCTTAAATTTAAAAAAGTGAAAGTTGCACTAGAGAATCGAAATTATAGTTTTATTGATAACCAGAATCAAAATAAATATCAATTAGTATATGAAAAATAAAATTTGAGTTAAATTAGGAACCAAAATTAAATAAAAGACGAAGACGACTATCAATTGAAATACTAAGTACATAATAGAGACGAAACAGACATGGCAATGGAAATGTTAAACACGAAAGAGGGACGAGACAGAGTTATGTAATTCAAATGAGACGAATTCGACCGTTTGGAATAAATACAACTTACAAATTAGAGTCATTTTCGACTTAAAATTGTTCACCGCCACGTTTTAATTTTTTTCCTCACTTACTAATAATTTGTGGTCGAGAAATTTTTTTATTAAAATAAATTTATAAAAGAAGGTTTTTATAAAGTTGAAAGTGTAGTGTTTTGTTGTGATAATTTCTATAATTTAAATTAATATTGCAATAAAACAATAATAATTTACAGGTTAGTGAACTTATACATAATATTATATTTTGATCGGGATTTTTTATTTTCTAGAAAATAATTGTTTTAATCTTCATAAATTGAATCGATTCCTAATACTTTGTGTTTATAGATCAGATAGTTGTAGATCCAAAATTACAATTACGGCCAGAAAATAAGCTTCCTTTAGTGCAGTATAAAACAATAAATTACAATATTTATTAAATGGGAAATGGTCCAGTCTTTCCTTCACAAACTGATTTTGTTGTTTTCGATTATTATATTTGTTTGGAATTTAAATGATGCAAAATAAATAAAATGAAAAAATAATTGTTATGTTTTGTATTTTTTATGTAATATATTTTATTTTATAAAATTATAACCCGAAAACCATTTAAAAAAACTGGCTTACAAATGTGCCCCAAAACAGTCTAGCAAATGCTAATCAATTTCGTCTCTCTATTGTTATAAGAAATGACCGTCAAAAGACCTACCCGTTTTAATGCCTTTTGGCTGTCAATTTTGTCTTACAAAGTCATTTTACCAAGCTTATTCGTCTGTAATTTGTTAGCCAAATGCAATGGTCAAAAGTCGGCCGAATCAGCTGCGACAGAAATGTCTTTAAATGTTCGTCCCTTTTCTGGCAAGGATTAGACGCACAAATGACTGAACAATTGGCCGACAATTGACTTATTTCGTCTCTTATGGACGAATGGTCAATTTTCGTTCTTTTTATGGTCATAAATCCAAAAATTGTTTTACGGGATATTTTAAGAGAAATACAAAATAGTGTAAGTTAGTCCTAAACTTATCTATAAAATACATATTTTTTAATGTTACTCACTATATAAATAACAATTTACCCACACAATTGCGTAGGCAGGTCAAGAAATGTCAAGCACAGAATTGTTTATTAATTGAAGACCTGCATACACATTTGTGCATACAATTTAAGGCGGTTTTTGTCCGAAAAATAACACTAACTATAAGATAAGATAAGATATATGTATACAACGCAGGGCAGCTGTTAGGCGATTACCTATAACGTACTTGTTTGAACAACGCAGCAACTGAATTACTTGAGCACATGCAACTACTGCTGTTTCATTCGAATATCACCTAATTATCCGACGAAATCTGTTACATAAGACACGATTCGGTGACCGAACTGACTAGGAATCCTGAACCTGCGCGGGTCTCTAATACTACTGGAAAAGGATTTGTTAAATGTTCTAACTTATAAAAGGACCTACTTGAGCAAACTGTCATTTTTCCACAATACAGTTCGGTGTTTTGTTCTCACAAGTGCACCATAACCATTTCTAAATACCCTTGTTAGTAAAAAATTATTACAATATTAAGGTTAGTTTGTTAGTTGGGACACTTCTATTGACTATCTTCCTTCCACTCAGCATAAAGATGAGGAGGGTACATCACCCAAATAATTGTTTATGATTTGTTACATTCTTCTTTTGATTTTCGTTTTTGGAATTAAAGAAATTCACGAACATTCCTGTGACCCCGAACAATTACCTCATGATCATCTTCCTCAAACAATATGTTTGAACTACAATACGTAAAGTAGAGTAAAAATTAAATAAACTGCAACACATACAGTTATTTCCGAAACGATCCCAATAGACGGCTCAAATCCTCTCTGTGAAACCTCTACTGTCCCCCAAGCGATCCCCCGACAACATCACCAATCAGCAAAACCCATGCTTTGCAAAGCCGTGGCGCATCCATGTCAGATTACAAACGTATCGTGCAATCCTATAGCTCAAAAATTTCAGCGTACGACCAATTATTCTAAAATTCAAAGATGATTCCGGTCCCGCGAAATTGACGGCAAACTTCAACAAAAACATCCACAACATTCAGCAAAGAAACCAATTTTAAAATCCAAATCTAAACTTCAGGCAACACTGCAAATTTGACTTCATATATTAGTAATTAACAGCTACACCAACCACGCCGCCACTGTGTAAATTGGTCACATATATTGCACTCGACAAAACACGATTCAGGTCTCCACATTATAGAGAAAAAGTGTACCCCCTTCCCAATCACTAAAACTGTAAATACAATAAATAAAGATGCCCATCATCACCCAATATTCTCAAAAACAAGCCTATGAAACTGAACAAATTCAAATAAAACGTAAAAACTATCAAAAACAGAAACACTTTCAAAATCATCAGTCCCTATTCCTAATGCCTCCTAAACTACAGGCCGCTTTCACCAAATGATGACGACACGCTATGTCGACGTTTTAGTTGTTTTCTCTAGTTGTTTTGTTAGTGTAAATATCTTAACATTATTATTGCGCAGTCTCGGTTTAGACATAAATTGACGTCATGTGCGAAAAATGAGAGTAGTAAGAGCCTGTAGTTTAGGAGGCATTGCTATTCCTCCTACGTAAAATATTCATATGTACACAAAGATAGAATATCGTCATCGCTCGCAGTCGAAAAACATGCGTTAATTTTCCATTAAAACAACAAATAACCGAGCTCATAGAACTTCACACGTGTATTGTAAAACATCTGCCAACACAAGCACAAAAAGTAAATATGCAATATATAATTACTATCTTTGTACGTTGTTCCTGCACACACTCATCAGATTCTGCATCCATACACACCCACACACAAAATCATATTATGTATAAGCTATATCAAAACAAAACACAATCACATTCTATATAGAATATGATTGCGTTTTACATCGCAAAACCACGTTTTCGATGGTTATGTTATATCCTACCATACAGCTCCAATTGACCTGTTTACTTAAAAAAGTTTGACAGATAAAATATTATCTGTAGGCCACACAAACTATTAAAACCGTATATGGTTTGTGGATTTTGCTTTTTTAATTAAATTAAATTAAATTAAATTTAATTATATGTGTGATATGTTATATATATATATATGATATTAAAATAAATTAAATTATTAGTAAATTAAACTAAATTAGTAATCAATACAAAATATATTTTATAACAAAATAAAATGCAATAACAAATATAATTTTCACTTTAATTGAATATATTTTTAAAAAATGTAGCAACTACAACCTAATTACAAGAATGTTTGGCCTACAGATAATTTTGACGTTTATATTTGACAGATAAGTAGGTCTATATAGCAGGTCTATACTAATCTTCCATGTAAAATTCAATACATATTCGAGTAAATAAGTATACAAAACGAAAGGTAGGATTCAAAATTACCAAAAGCAGAAAAAACACGAAAAATACTCATCGATCACCAAAACGTGCACACTCTCCTCCAAAAACAACAACAAAAATTGTTAGCGAGTGTACAAAAAGAACAGAAATTGAAGAAACCCTTTCTCGCGCAAACTACATATATTCGAATAACCCATAACATGAAAATACTTCTACTCTACACCTTCATGGGTTATAAATATGTGTTTATATACTTAAAAAAAATTATTTTGGAAAACAATTATGTATAATAAAATATGTAAAAACAATGAAAAAACACTTATCTTATGCATCCTTCTTTGCAGTCTAAACTGACCTACATACATATTGAAAATTTACCTAAAATGCGTATGATGCAATCAAACAACGGTATCAAAATACATACAAACGAAAATTGTTATGTAATTATGTACATATATATTCTACACAATTGCAAGCACACCATACACAATTTAAGGCAAATGCGCAATGTTTAAAACTTTTCACTTTACTTTTTAAATTGACAAATTACTATTAATATTATTATTATTTATTTAACTATCAATATATATATATATATATATATATATATATATATATATATATATATATATATAGTAGTTATTTATTAGTTAATTAATTAAACACAGTTGAATTAAATTATTTATTTATTTCGAGGAGAGACAAAAACACGTCTTTCCTCGACGACGATCTATCGCCATAAAAATAACACTAACTTTAATAATAATAATAATTATAAAATAATTAATATGCTGTCAAAAGCAATTAATTAATATTTTATATAACTTTTATGCTATGAAATTATGATACTTTTATCTAAGATCCGTTAAAATCCGGAAGACATTACAACTTGTCGGGCTGGAAAAAGGTTATGAAATGCGAAACGTTGGTTACTTGGTGTGTACTGTGCTTATTACGTTAGGCTATTACTTGTAAAATGAGGGATTCCAAAATTGGGTATCTAATTTAATTGTCAAATTGACAACCACACCTGACTATAAAATAATATAACCTCAAAGAGCAATGTTCAACTTGAAAAATAAGTTAAATTTGTGTAATAAATATGAATATTTATAGTCAAAAAATTTATAAAAATGTATATAATTGTTATAAGCACACAATCAGAAGATGGGATTACGGAATAAGGTGAAATTGAAGGATATAAATATAACAACCGTCGTAATGTTTTTCTATGTTATATATTTCCATCCCAGAAAACTGTCCACGGAACTGGAGAACAATACAGCCCTATACGATAGTATACCAGTTGATCGGATACGAAATTTTAGTATTATAGCACATGTTGATCATGGAAAAAGTACGTTAGCCGACCGATTGCTTGAATTGACCGGCACCGTTAATAAGAAGGATCGACAAAATTTAATATTAGACAATTTACAAGTCGAAAAAGAGCGAGGTATTACAGTCAAAGCTCAATCAGCTTCTTTGCTCTACAATTATCAAAACAATACCTATTTGCTGAACCTCATCGATACCCCTGGGCATGTAGATTTCTCGAACGAGGTATCACGATCGCTAACCGTTTGTGATGGAGTCATTTTACTAGTCGACGCAAATCATGGCGTTCAAGCACAAACTGTCGCAAATTATCATTTGGCACGATCGAAAAATTTAAAAGTTATTCCAGTATTAAATAAAATCGATCTGAAGCATGCCAATCCTGAAAAGGTGTGTAAAGAGCTCAATTCATTGTTTGATATTAACCTTGGCGATGTGTTACAAATATCGGCTAAACTTGGTACCGGAATCGAAAGAGTATTAGAAGCAATTGTGTTGAAAATACCGCCACCTGTCTCGGAGCGAGAGCTTCCATTTTGTGGTATACTATTCGATGGCTGGTATGATCGATATCGCGGAGCGTTAAATTTAATATATGTTAAGAACGGTGAACTTACACTGAATGATCAGATAACATCGTGCCACACAAAGAAATCCTATGATATAAAATCGTTATCGATTTTACGACCAATCGAAACCAGTGTTTGCAGATTGGTTGCCGGCCAAATTGGACTCGTCGGTTGTAATATGCGGAATAGCAACGAAAGTACCATTGGAGATACTTTTCATCACAAAAATGTTCCAGTTGAGGCATTGCCTGGCTTCAAAACACTTAAGCCACTTGTCTTTGCAGGGATTTATCCAATTGAGCAATCCCAACACGTTTCTTTACGGAGCGCCATCGAAAAACTGGTTTTGAACGATTCTGTTGTAACTGTAATACCTGAATCGAGTCCAGCCCTTGGTCAGGGATGGCGATTAGGATTTTTAGGATTACTACATATGGAAGTTTTTTGTCAAAGACTTCAACAGGAATTTGGAGCCGATCCAGTAATAACTGCTCCATCCGTCACATATAAAATCAAGCTGAAGGAAACAAAACAGACCGTAAAGCAGGGTACTGATATTATCGAGGTCAGCAACCCAAACCTACTTCCTGATCCCGTGCACATAGAAGAATATTTTGAACCTTATGTTTTAGGAACGATAATCACGCCCACCGAATATTTGGGTGGTGTAATAGGTTTATGTGTGGAGCACCGCGGTATTCAAAAAACCTCATCAAATATAGATAACAGCAGAATCATGATGACTTACATGTTGCCCCTAAATGAAATCGTAATTGATTTTTATGATTCATTAAAAGCTTTAAGTTCCGGATACGCAAGTTTCGATTATGAAGATGCAGGATATCACAACACCGACGTTGTAAAATTATCAATATTTTTAAACGGACAACACGTCGAAGAGTTAAGCTCAATAGTGCATTACAGCAAAGCTCAGGCTACCGCGAGGAAAGTTGTAAATAAACTGAAGGATATGATCCCAAGGCAAATGGTCCAAATCGCAATTCAGGCTTATGTTGGAAGTAAAATATTAGCTAGGGAAAACATTAAAGCATATCGTAAAGATGTAACCGCCAAATTATATGGCGGAGATGTAACGCGCCGAATGAAATTGTTGAAGCAACAAGCGGAGGGCAAAAAGAAAATGAGAACCATAGCGAACATAAATGTCCCTAAGGATACATTCATCAATCTACTGAAACGCTAATTAGTTTTTTTCATTTTTATTTAGTTTAATAAAAAGCACCATTTGTTGACTTCTTTAAAGAAGTCATGCGTAATTCTGTAGATACACCGAAGTGGATCGTTTTAACTTTTCCCTACAAATTGGACATTCTGATTTCTGACCTAACCAATCGAAAATGCAGTTCCAGCAAAAGATATGCCCGCATCTCGTTATTGTAACATGATTGATATTATCTAAACAGAGTACACATTTTTTATCGATCATAATTTTATCGTTAAACGGGCCTTTTTCCAACACTTTGGCATCTTCGCGTAATCCTCGTTTATAGTTTGTTCGAAAATATTGCAGAATGAGGAAAGCCAATTGAAAAATGGAAAATATTCCTAACGTTTTATATCCACCAATTGACTGGTTTTCCTTGAGCCAATGCCGAACAAGTATATAATTTATACCAGTCATTCGTTTTGAAATTTGATATTTACCACCATATATGTAGAATATCGTCCGGTGGACGGCCTTAATGAAAGGAATTAAGCCTTCAACATAACGAAGACATTTGATTAGGATGGCACGAGCTTCTTCCGTTATGTCATCGTTCCGTCGTAAATTTGTCTCAAACACTTTCAGTAAATACCGTAAAACGTCTTCCCCACCAAATTCTAGTAGAATCGTTAAAAATTGTATCTAAAAATTTAATTTTTTTTTGTTACTGTTATACTTCTAAAATGTACGCAATGGTTTACCAACCAATTTTGATGGTATAGCATTATACCTATGATCCACTTGTACTATGCCCGTATATTCTTCACCCAGCGTTTGCAAATTATTCAGTGATGTGAACCCGTGATAAACTAGTTGTGAAAATATTTTACAGAACTTGTTAAATGTGATGAAATTACGATTGCCTGTGATTCGAAGTAGTTCGGATAGATTTTGTGAAAGTTGATCGGTTATAGCCAAATCTTTTTGAACTGCACGTATTATTTCGGCTTGACCCGCTGCCTGATGATACAAACTCATTTTAATTCTAATTTGTATTAAAGTTTTAATTAATAAATATTCAGTCAAACATTTCTAAATAAACTTTGACCGGATCCGTCAAAATCAGATGATGTAAATAAATACCCACCCTCTAAACATTGCGATTCGAAAACGATATGTAAACGATGAAACTTCTTCATACAAAACATCGTTTTCGATTCGTTTTTGCGATTCAAAACCGATACAATTACGAATCCACCGTACTATGATAATTAGACTTTTGGCGATGCATTTTTTATGTGTTAGTGTGTATCGGAAATATTACGTATTTTGCGATATATTATCGTATCATATTTGTCTAAACGAAAACATTTCGAAATTAACGATGCAATGCGTATCGAAATTGTAGTATCGTTTGTAATGTATTTACTGTGGAAAATTATTAAAGGAAGGTAATAAATTAAAAAATTTGATAGTTGTTTTTAAATGTGTTTTTAATATTTTGCATAAATATATAAACGTAAATAACGTTAAAATGAATTAATAAAAATGCCTTAGAAACTAGTTTGAAATAGAAAAGTTTTCTTAAAGTCTATAAAAATTTTAATGCACATTAATGTTATTTATCCCGTTTAATTCATTTTGGCAAAGTTACTTTATTTACACTATACTTATTATTTACACTATACTTATTATTTATATAATTTATTAAAAATTTATAAACAAAAAAATTAAAAATGGCGTATGACTTCAGTATCTATACTCAAACGATTAACACGAAATATGGTTTATAATCTGTTTTGTATTCATTTTTTGTGTTCCTATAGGAAAATGGTTTTAAATGTGTGTGTCATAGTAAAAATATATATCGTTTATGTATCGAAAATTTATCGGTTTTTACGAATCGCATTTTTTGTTTAGAGGGCAAGTATAACCCAAGTATTTTTACTTTCAATTTTCCTGGCGATATTCGTACTTAAGTACTAAACTTAGTCTAGTATTTTTCTAAGTTTGAGTTGCAATTTATTAAAATAAAACGTATGAAACGTGTCGCGATTATACGAAACTGAACGAAACTCAATAAAGGAGAATTGTATACATGTATGTGTGAACAGAAAAGACAAAAAACAAAATGGCGGGAGCGAGGTTGTGCATGAATGTAAAATGCTATATTTGAAAATGTTAGAAGAAAAAGATGGCGGCATCCAAATGTGAGAGCAAAATAAAAATTTAGGTTTAAAATGAATATTTTTATTTTATTAAATTTGCGGTATAAAAATATACATACATATATACATATTATATACGAATCTAAATTATATTTTAGTTAATTTTTTAATTATTTTTTATTATTACACAATTTGAAATTATTCTTTGATTGTAATATTAAAAGTTTAAATAATTTTCCAAATAGGTACTATGATTATTGCACATCAAGTTTATTATTTTCGCATTTGTTTTCTACCTAAAAACTTAAAACTGAACTAGAAATTAATTAATTTATGAAAACAATATTTGAATAGATATAAAATATATTTTGATGTAATTTTATTTAAATTAACGCACATCTTTAAATTTTTTTAACAAAATTTTATAAAATTACCAAACTCATGTCGTGAACATGAAAAATAAAAACAAACCATGTACATTACACGCTATACACATTCCTACGAAAGAAAAATTGCGGTAACACAGTACACAGTAGTAACAACACAGTATACATATACGCTACAAACACTATCATTATAATGTGAAGTTTAACTTTCGTTAATTTTGGATGAAAACGAAGGAAAATACTATGCTCAATTTTTACTTTCGTTTTGTTATACTTGGGCATGTACATTACACGCTATACACATTCCTACGAAAGAAAAATTGCGGTAACACAGTATACAGTAGTAACAACACAGTATACATATACGCTACAAACCTATCATTATAATGTGAAGTTTAACTTTCGTTAATTTTGGATGAAAACGAAGGAAAATACTATGCTCAATTTTTACTTTCGTTTTGTTCCCAAGTATAAGAAAACGAAAGTAAAAATTGAGCATAGTATTTTCCTTCGTTTTCATCCAAAATTAACGAAAGTTAAACTTCACATTATAATGATAGTGTTTGTAGCGTATATGTATACTGTGTTGTTACTACTGTATACTGTGTTACCGCAATTTTTCTTTCGTAGGAATGTGTATAGCGTGTAATGTACATGGTTTGTTTTTATTTTTCATGTTCACGACATGAGTTTGGTAATTTTATAAAATTTTGTTAAAAAAATTTAAAGATGTGCGTTAATTTAAATAAAATTACATCAAAATATATTTTATATCTATTCAAATATTGTTTTCATAAATTAATTAATTTCTAGTTCAGTTTTAAGTATTTAGGTAGAAAACAAATGCGAAAATAATAAACTTGATGTGCAATAATCATAGTACCTATTTGGAAAATTATTTAAACTTTTAATAATACAATCAAAGAATAATTTCAAATTGTGTAATAATAAAAAATAATTAAAAAATTAACTAAAATATAATTTAGATTCGTATATAATATGTATATATGTATGTATATTTTTATACTGCAAATTTAATAAAATAAAAATATTCATTTTAAACCTAAATTTTTTTTTGCTCTCACATTTGGATGCCGCCATCTTTTTCTTCTAACATTTTCAAATATAGCATTTTACATTCATGCACAACCTCGCTCCCGCCATTTTGTTTTTTGTCTTTTCTGTTCACACATACATGTATACAATTCTCCTTTATTGAGTTTCGTTCAGTTTCGAATAATCGCGACACGTTTCATACGTTTTATTTTAATAAATTGCAACTCAAACTTAGAAAAATACTAGACTAAGTTTAGTACTTAAGTACGAATATCGCCAGGAAAATTGAAAGTAAAAATACTTGGGTGGTTTGTTTTTATTTTTCATGTTCACGACATGAGTTTGGTAATTTTATAAAATTTTGTTAAAAAAATTTAAAGATGTGCGTTAATTTAAATAAAATTACATCAAAATATATTTTATATCTATTCAAATATTGTTTTCATAAATTAATTAATTTCTAGTTCAGTTTTAAGTTTTTAGGTAGAAAACAAATGCGAAAATAATAAACTTGATGTGCAATAATCATAGTACCTATTTGGAAAATTATTTAAACTTTTAATATTACAATCAAAGAATAATTTCAAATTGTGTAATAATAAAAAATAATTTAAAAATTAACTAAAATATAATTTAGATTCGTATATAATATGTATGTATATTTTTATACCGCAAATTTAATAAAATAAAAATATTCATTTTAAACCTAAATTTTTATTTTGCTCTCACATTTGGATGCCGCCATCTTTTTCTTCTAACATTTTCAAATATAGCATTTTACATTCATGCACAACCTCGCTCCCGCCATTTTGTTTTTTGTCTTTTCTGTTCACACATACATGTATACAATTCTCCTTTATTGAGTTTCGTTCAGTTACGAATAATCGCGACACGTTTCATACGTTTTATTTTAATAAATTGTAACTCAAACTTAGAAAAATACTAGACTAAGTTTAGTACTTAAGTACGAATATCGCCAGGAAAATTGAAAGTAAAAATACTTGGGTAAAAATAAAAAGCTTAATATAAAAAGCTAAAAAGCACGAACAAAATCTCACTGGAGGTACCAAACTACGGCAGTTTTTGCAAAAAATGCATACGTTTTTTTATTCGACGCCAACAGACGTTGTCAGGGGCGATATGTTGTACCAACACTTCGAATCGAAAAAAGTCGAATCGAAAAAGTGAAAGTTGTATCATTTTTGCTTTTCGAAAATGATACAACATCCCAAGTATTTTTACTTTCAATTTTTCTGGCGATATTCGTACTTTAGTACTAAACTTAGTCTAGTATTTTTCTAAGTTTGAGTTGCAATTTATTAAAATAAAACGTATGAAGCGTGTCGCGAAAATCCGAAACTGGACTAAACTCATTATAAACATTTTATTGCATGTGTATGCGTATTAAGAAATATTTGGCGGGAACAATTGTGCTTGTGTTTGTTTAAACGGCAATTTCAAATTTTGGTTGTAAAATTAAATGTTTTTAAAGAAATATTTTTGTTTTTGTAATATAAAATGATTTATTAAATTCATTATTTTAATTCATTATTGATTACTTTGGACATACATATATATATACATTTCGATTCAATTATTCAGTTTTTTAATTTCTAATATTTACACTAGATTTTTTTTTAAAATAATTTTCCTTGTTTGTCTTTTATATAATAAAAGTAATTTGTGGATATTAAATCGGTTTCGATAGAGTTCGTAAATTTTCCATAGTACAATCTAAAATGTTGAAAATAATATTATAATTATTAAATTTAACACGGAGTAACGTAAACCATACCTCACATTACCTTTATTGACCGTTAAACGTAAACTTGCAGCTAAGCTCTTTGGTGAACAGCTCTGTAAAGTTTGCCCTAATTCACTTTTTTAGTTCGTGGCCATCTTGCTTCATAAATAATGATTTCTAAATATAAAATAGGAAAACAAAATATAATAGATTGTACCAAATTATCTTGAATGAATCTTTACATTACCAATTGTTTTACAGCCTTCCTATATTCAATTAAATTAATATCAAAGTTGACAAATGTATCCGCATCGTTAAAAGTTACTATAAACTTAGCGTTCTCACAATAAACTAAATAACGCCATTTGTATAAGCATATGTATATAATACGTATACACTACAAACACTATCATTATAATGTGAAGTTTAACTTTCCTTAATTTTGGATGAAAACGAAGGAAAATACTGTGCTCAATTTTTACTTTCGTTTTGTTATACTTGGGATACCACCATTCGACTTTTTTCGAATTTCGATTCGAAGTGATGGTACAACATATCGCCCCCAGGGGCGGTATGTTGTACTATCACTTCGAATCGAAATTCGAAAAAAGTCGAATGGCGTTATGTTGTACCATTTTCGAAAAGCAAAAATGATACAACTTTCACTTTTTCGATTCGACTTTTTTCTAAATCGACTTTTTTCGATTCGAAGTGATGGTCAGCAAACTGTTGGCGACATGTTGGGTAAAATCATGGGGTCTATCCTTTGACTATACATTTATATGGACTGATAATTCCTAACTTCATAGTTGTAGCCAACATATACACTACCGCTGTTGCTTACCTGAACGGCGAATGAGCGCACTAAAGAGTTCGTTATTTTTTTCTTAAATATTTGAAATTAGTTTAGAATAAAAAACATTATGAAATATTTATTAAAAGAATATTTAAAATTTTATTGTCCCAAAAAATGGATGTATTTTGACAATTTTTCTCTTACATAATTTTTGTGTTCATATAATGTGAATTGTTTTCCTAAGTGGTATAAACTAACTTTGGCGTATAAATCTACGATTAATCTTATAATAAAATATTTATGATTTTCTAATATTTCACATTCCATCACATGATGATCGAATGATTGAAATATTAGGTTACAATTTAAATTATTAAAGCTATTTAAAACTATTAATTGATAACAATTTTTATTTTCTAATTTTAATCTACCAATTACTTTCTGCACTACTTCACATATCTTAGCTGGGTGCCTTCTAGGATATCGCAGAAACCCTTTACTTTTTATTTTGATGAATGACGAAGCATGCGGCTCGCATTCATTAAATAAATTGACACATGTGTCGCATTTCAATTTTTTTATAACCGATCGCTCAACAAAACCAGCAACATATATTATTGGCTCCTGGAGAGATGAGTCTATAAAGCTAAGAGGGATTATATTGCAGTCTTCATCTGTATCACAGCCACCATCAGATAAATTTTCCCTTCTGGATGAAACTGTGAGAATGTTATTTGGTTTTTGGGCTACACAATTGGCTTCGGCTGACGATTCCACGTCATTATGTAATAGTAGTTTTTTGTAAGCAGAAGCAAATTGTGTGCTGTTTGGATTACTATTATATCCTTCCATGGATCTTATACAGGAAAAAAAAGATTTCCAGGTGATCCTGGGAGAATTTGTAACTTAATATATAATTGATTAATTTTTTTTTCTAGTACATATTCATAGAAAATATTTTTAAAATTTTTCATTGCTAATATAAAACCAATAAAACCAGTTTTATTTCATGACTTAATAATCAATTCACCATTTTCAAATTTTAAATTTTCTAAATATTTAATTGACTTTTCAAAAAAAAATTAAAAATATTTAAATAATTTTGTTTGTTTATTGATTTCTTAAACCCATGAGCATATAAACTTCGCGAGTTCAAGCAATCAAATATATTGTTAATTTTTAATATAAAGTTTATTGTAGGTTGTGAAGCTTGAAAATTTGGACGTTGATCATTTGAAAGCTGTTGTAAAGAAATTGCAGTACTTTCGCTCAACGTTTGGGCAGCTATCTTGATGTTCATTATATTCCTATTCCACATAACATGTTTCTGTGTTAGCTTATTTGCAAGATGCATGCCAGCCGTTTCTTGATACTCCACTAATTTTTCGATGTACCTCCATTCAATTTTTTCCAGCTTATCATAAAATATCTGTTTTTTGCTAGTGTATTTCTAATTAATTTAATTCAATGACAAGCATCTAGTAAAACATATATATTATATCGATCAATTGGATGTTTGAAAAATGGAACGTTTTTATAAATATCAGCTCCTAACGTATTAAACCGGAATTCTTTTTAAAAAAAAGCATTATAATTTGATAACATATGAATTATATAACATATATATTACACCCCAATTACGCTAGTCGTGTCGTTTCAAGTGATTCTTTTAATATGAAACCATAGTCGCCTGCCTTGCCAACATATCTAATACGTTTATTATCGTAGTCACTTCAAAATTTCACACGACTCGAAATGACAATTTTTATTGATTTTTTCGTCTCAAGTCACTTATTGGCATAGCAACTGGCTAATTTTCCATACAAATGGCAAACTTTATTGTCACTTGAAACGACAATCGACTCGACTAGCGTAATCGGGGTGTTAATTATTTGTTTTTTTTTTGACATAATGCTTTTTTCATACACGCACAATTGTGATCGCGGACCGGAAAAAGGATATGTAATTCCAAATTGTAATACTTTTAGCAACAATCACTTTTGACAAAAATCACTTATATCTCTATTCGCGATTTCCAACAAAGTAGCTGACATCTGGTGAACAAAATATGAATCGCAGTTTGCTATGAAGCAAGGGGGATCAAAACTGTCATAACAATAGATTTGACAATTCTCGTCCCCTTTGTAAACGTAGAAACCAACGCTATCTACAATACATTCGATGAAAATCGACAATTGCCAACAATTAAAAATAACTACTACAACGCAAGTATTCCAATTCGGAATTAGATATATGGGACTGTTGTTGTAAATTTACCAAAGAAACACGACAATAAATTCCTATTAGACTGATAATTACTTGCACCAAAGAAACACCACAATTATATTGATATGTTTGACAGTAATTTTCCGCCTGTTTTTAGTATTTGTCGCAAAGTAAACGACGTCGCTACTGGACATGTAGGCTACACTTTATTTTTGAAAATTATATGGAATTGACATTGATTAGCAGTCCATATTAAATCTATAGTCAAAGGGTCTATCAAACGCATATTTGATGCATTTCAAAAAATATGGTAACACTTATCCCGCAGCCACACGAATGCAAATACATACCAACATTATACGTACGTATATATTAGGGATTCAATCCGGATCGAATCAACTTATAACAAATTCTTTGGGAAAAATGAAAAGAGATCAATTATTTTTTGCTCCAAAGAACACGAAAAAAGAAAAATGGTTTGTTTACATTTGTTTAAAGGGAAATCAAAACAAACAACAACAACAAAAATGTTTGTTGTGAAGTTAGGTTTGCCAATACCAAAATCCATTACAATTTGTAATGGCAAATTATCTTTTATTTTAAACGTAACAAAAAAATAACACTTTTAATTAAACCAAATTCACTTTAAATTACACAAGAATTAATATTATTTATAATATTTAATTTAAAAAAAACAATAACGAACGTAAATATAAACACCAAATTATAATGCCGATAATGACACGTAATTGTACACGTAAAAACATTTTTAATTACACCAAATTCACTTTAAATTACACAAAAATTAATATTATTTATAATATTTAATTTAAATAAACACTTACAACACACGAAAAAATATAAACACCAAAATTATAATGCCTATCTTTGCTTTGACACTCACGTTTTTCTTTTTTTTTTGATCACAAAACAAATCCTCCAAAAAATTAGGATTTCGAAATTTGATCACTGATCAAAAAAAAAAATCAATTATTTGCTTCCAAAGAACATGATCAGGTATTTCTAATCAAAATTTTTTGATTATAATCAATTTTTTTTGATCATTTTTCGCCCAAAGAATTTGATGTTAGAGTTAACTTTGGATTGAAACCGAATTATCTTTTTTAGCGTATATATTGGCGGATTATGTTGGGATCGAATCGAATCCGAGTTGAGATAAACGTCAAAAAAAAAATTCTAAATACATATTTCTATATTTATTTGAATTGAAACAAAAATAAAAATCTTTAAAAAAATATATATATAAATATATATATTTACACATATAATACACAAATAATCGTAAACGAAATAAAAATGGCGTAGTTTTATTATTAATATTTTTATAATAATTTGTTGTTGTTGTTTTTCAACTCGACTCCGTATATATTGGTGTTTTTAAGGATTGAGTTAACTCGATTCTACAAATTTGGTGGATCGAATCGAGTTAACGCGAAGTTGACTCGATCCCGTATATATTGAAATTTCGATCCGGGTTCAATCCGGATTGAATTCTTAATATATACGAAGTAATTATTGGCGTATTTGTTCAAATAACAAATCGTGTAGCCGCAAAACAAATGACAAATTCAAATCAAGGTTGCATTTGTCCAACATTGGCCCACTCGCTCAATAGGCGGTTTTTCAAAAAGATCAAAGGAAAAACCAAATATTACAAATCGTGTAGACAGAAGAGTTTGTCAATTGTCATATTTTACCAATATTTGCCAAACATAAAATACACCAACTTTGGTCGATATTTGCATTCGCATGGATGCGGCTTTAATCAGTTAATGTGAAATTTAATTTTTTTTTTTAGTTCATGCCATCTGTTTTGGGGCCGAAGCACTCCCTGCTCTTTCGTGGTTTATTTTTCCGTGTTACTTTACGCATATCTGCCAAATCAAAGACGTACGGCTATAGGGCCGATTTAAGTTACATAGCTCCATGCCCATGAGTTTTGCACGCAGATAGGGGAGTCGTAGCTATGTTTCTTTTAATCACAGATCGTAATCTGTTGCTAAAAATTTTCTTTTACATCCAACCCCCCTATCGGTATTTGAACCCGGTACCTCCCGATCCAAACGAAAAAACTTTAACCACTGTGCCATTTGGTCGGTGAAATTCTATTTACTTTACCAAATCATTGTGAAATTTATGGTTCAAAGGACAAAATAACAAAATTGATGCGTTTTATTTATGAGATGTCATGAAGAGACATCATGAAAAAGGACATCAATTGACTATACGAATTTTGAATGTGTGCTATCGAAGAAACCGATTGCAAATAATTGCAAAGCAATAGCAAATGAAAACGCACAGTTATAGTACACATTCAAGAAAATTCTGTATCGGTATATAAATTTTTAAACACCCATAAAAAGTTACAAAGCGATTTGCAATGGAAAGTATTTGAGTGTACAACTGCATTTACAAAATGAAACCAAAAATTTCCCGAAATTGTATAGGGAAAATTTCAATCCTGCAATAAACACAGAAATTTGTTTATATTTTGAAAACAGACATTTGTATGTTATGTCAAAACTTTGGTAATAAATGGATGTAGAATGATTTTCAATATCAAACATCTCTTTGTATAAATATTTTTCAATAATTTATTTTTGTATGTATTTTGGACCAACATATACTTTTGTGAATACCACCTAAATTGTTTTCATCCGAAAAATAACACTAACTATAATAAAATAACTAATATGTTAACAAAAACAAATAACTAATATGTTATATAATTTATAATGCTTTTTTCAAAAAAAAATCCGATTTAAATATTTATTTGGCGTAATTTTACTTTACGTATACATCGAGAAAATCAGGTAAGGGAAATTTTTAAATGCAGGATTGTTTACTATCAGTTTTTAGGATGGGGAAGCTAAATTTTTCGGGAAAGTTTTTTGATTTTCCGGAAAAATTTTCACTTTTTTCAATATTTTTTTATATTTTTATTAATAATAATTGCTTCGTCAACCTTGCAGGCATAGATCAAAGAGTTTCTATCGCTCCTATCGCTTCTTTTGATAGTGCCACAAATGTTAAAAAAATCAACTTTCGTGAATATTAATTATTTTTAATGTTATTTTAATTCGTTATATGTATACCTTAGAGGATGGGAGCTGCCGCCCCCAAATCCCCGTTTTTCCATAATTTATACAACTCTTCAAGTGTCAAACTATGTAAAATAAAAAGTTTCAAAATTTTCCAGGAAAAATTGCAAAAATTACTTGTACTGTCGAAAAACTCTTAAGATACAATTATAATATCAAAAGTTTTAAAAAAAATTACACATTTGTACGTATTTTGAATAAAATAATACGCAATTTTTTTTAAGTGAAAATTTTGCAGGAAAATGGGTTTTTCCGGAAAAATTTAGCTTCTCCCTCCTAAAAACTGCCGATAAATAATCTTGCATTTAAAAATTAATACTCCTTACCTGATTTTCTCGATGTATACGTAAAGTAAACTTTAGCCATTTATTTTTTACGAGATCCCTTATCGAACACATTACAATCTGTCATTTTTACAAACACAATTGCGCGTAGTAGACTTATGTTGAAAAAAATCTGAACGAGATACTGTAACTTATTGCGCCGTTGGTATATGTTTTGCACTTCTTAATTTTTCTGGCATTTGGAAATTTTATTATGTACATAGTCTAAAAATCTCTTGTCAAATACTTTTATTCTTGTTAATAAGCGATTGAGCTCAGGAGACGTCAAAATCATTCACATACAAATGAAAATAACACACAAATACAACTACACGATACAAAAATTTCCCTTTGCGAATATAAAACACGGCTACTAGCAACGCATTCAGATGAGAACCAATAGAATCAGGGGCGGTATCTTGTACCATCACTTCGAATCGAAATTCGAAACAAGTCGAATGGCGGTATGTTGTATCATTTTCGAAAAGCAAAAATGATACAACTTTCATTTTTTCCATTCGAAGTGATGGTACAACATAGCGCCCCAGCATTTGCGACGAATTTGGTGATCACAATTTTTGGTTATTCGGGCGGGAGTTGAAGAAAAACGCATCGTGTTACAGCAAGATCTGAAACTACCTGTAGGGATTGAAAATAAATTAAATTTGAATAACTTAATTTTTACTAGACCGTTTTCGATCTTTCCATTTTACATTACTACCGAAATATTACTTTTTTCAGATAGGTATAAATGAATCTAAGAAGGATCCTAATAAAATTTTGGATAACTTCAATTATCTCACAAAAGTTCGCAAATTCGTTTAAAGGATATTTTCATGTTCATCAATACATAGGTATAACTTTTTTGTTGAGTGTGTACATAATTTCGGAAAAAGAAAAACACTGAAAGTCTGGGCACAGACTACTCTGTGCTCTGGGTTATACAAATGCTGGTCAAAACAATGGTTAGTTTTTTTTTGTTACAATATACAGAGTTTATTTAATTAATAAATATTCTATTTTTATGGTTCTTTCATTCCACGCGTTATTGCTTCTTGAGGGAATGGTAGTTAATCTTTAATTGCCTCTAAACCCTGAAAAACAAAAGGCTAATAAATTTACGAATCTACCCAAAAATGTAATTTTCGAATGACATACATTGCATACGTAAGGATTTCCCGTCAATCTTTTGTCACGTTGGTACAAGAAACGTTCCCACCGTTCCTCTTTAGTTCTACGAAAAGCCTGAAATAATAAAAATACACTTTAAATAACAATTAGAGAAAATAAAAATTTGAATTAATCATGATCCAGCGTAATGTATTGCATCTCACTAAATCAATGGGTGGAAATACATATTGTGAAAAGGATAAATCACACTTAAATTGAGAAGGTACGTATGTATTCCACGATCCGAGACTCAGAAGGATATTGGTTTATGGAACGGTCCGAAATCAAGAAAATCTTGAAGTAAATAACTCTTATCCTTTAAACAATAAATCCCAATTTTATCAAAATTTATTTTCCACTTATTCCTAGGTTATGTTCACAAGTTATTACATAAACGGCAAATATATTTTCTTACGTTTCCCAAAACCAATTTATTTAATCCATATGCGGCATATCCGGGTATAGCTAAGGCCACAGTAATAATTGCAGCCGATGGAATAATTTCAAACCACATTATTTTAAATTATTTAAATATTTTTATTATAGAAATATTTTTTTTACTTCCAATTCTGACGTTTACCACTACCCAAAAAATACAAATTAGCTAGGTAGCACTCTGAAGTTGTCTGTACACATAAAATTTAAGGTAGAATGTAAACGATAAAAAAGTAATAATTCATTTTCTAATTTTATGTATGTATTTTCTTTGCTATTTCTTAAATGAATAAAATGTATTAGTAGCACACACATAATAATACCGTAAAGCATTTAAGAATTAAGATTTAATGATCTATATTGTTCTTCATCTACTTCAGTCATCATAAAATTACCATCGGGCAGCAGAAGTACAACACGCCGTGTTCCACCGGGTGACGGTACCTCGGCCTGTACAACTTCAGCTGTTATTTGTCCATCTTGCGAATCGCTTCCGTCTATACTAATTGTTAAGGTCTGTGTTGGGTTGGTGCCCTCACCTTCTGACTTTATTATATAATGTCCCTGATCCTCTTCCATGCCACCCTGCTGTTGCATCAGCTGTGTTACATTTTCTCCATTAGGATCTAATCCTAACACACCGTCATCATCTTCTTGGGCTGCAATGTACACACACTGTTGTTCACCGTCAGCACCTTGCGCAATTAATATTGTTTGGCCTTCCTCGTTTTTACCCGCAATTTGATAAATCGTACCATCTTCACCGGTTACCAGTAGTGGAGAACCATCCTCATTTGTCATTGGTTGCAATTCCTGAATAGTATTATTCTGATCTTCAACTTTCATTTCGTGTGTTCCTTGTGCATCCTCCAGTTTTGGTTCGATTTTAATTGATTGATCAACCATATGGGCTGGTACCATGGGCTCCGGACTAGCTGGTGGCGTCTTTTCGCCCTCGGCACGTAGCAATACTTTCCCTGTTATTGGACATAGTGTCATCGGAAGCGGTGGACTATCGGGTTCCGGTGGTGCTAATTCTGTTGGAAATGGGTCTGGAAGCTCGTCTTCCTCTTCGTCCTCATCTTTTAATTCATCGGGGAATGCTTCAACTGGTGCTTGTAACTCTTTATTATTCTGTGGTGATGGTGTCGGCCTTCTTGCAAGCTTCCCATCGGATGTGCGATACGTAATTAACTTGTTCGTTTCTGGTGTTGATTTTGTTGAATTAGGAACGCTTTTTACTATACGCGTTATTGTTGTTTTATTGTGCACCGTTGAACCTTCCGGTGACAAACTAAATCGCTTTGGTTGGGCCAATTTCTGTACAGGCGTTTGCTTTTGCGGTTGAGACTGCTTAGACACGACACGCTGAACTGGTTGTTGAGGTGATACCGTTTTTATTGGCGAAGTCATGGTTTTTGGAGAATTGGAATTGTAATCGATTCCCTTATTTGGTTCACTAATACGAATTACGCCGGATTGAGCAGAATCACCTTTAGATAAGACACGTACTTTAGCTTCAGTTGTACTAGTTTTATTAGAGTTTATAACTACACCTGGTTTCTTTATAACGCCCGTTGCTGTTTTGCCATCTTTTGCTACCACAACTTCCGCTGAGTTTTTATTATGATTGACGACAGCCATACTGCTCCCATTTATGATCTTCTTGGTTATCCCATTATTCTTGACAGGTGTAGAAACATTAGAATTAAGATTTTTATTTACCTGAACTATTCTTACATTGCCAGTTTGTTCTGCTTTGCGCAAGGCTTGAGCCACCGCCGGATTATCGGTTTTAATTTTTTTTGCCAAATTAAACCCAAAATCATCATCCGGGTCATCGGTCAGCTCTTCCTCCTCATCGCCTGACGACTGATTTTTACGTTTCATCGCTGAAATAGCAACGCCACCAGATTCCTCGTCAGCAGCACACCATTGCTTGACTTGATCGATCGCTTTTGATTTTGAATTTCGCGCGGGACGCGTCGGTGAAATTGTCGCATTTGTAATACTTTTCACCGTATTCTGGGTTGATGGTTTGGAATTACTTTGATTTACTTGTTGAAATTTTGCCCGCTGCTCTTTCTGCCTTGCTAATTGTTCTTCGAAATGTTCGAGCAAGTGCTTACATTGATCGAAATGAGGTAATTGCTCCCATGTATTCTGATCATGAGTAAAATTCTCCCATTTCACTAAGTACTCGTATTGTTTTTTTCGGGGGTTGAAACGTTTTGCTAGGATTTTCTCGACTGTCTCCTCTTCGAGACTGTTATCAGCACTAGTACGTTGGGCAATTCGAGACAACTGTTTTATTGGAGTACGCGTTGGTGGCGAAGTTTTGTTTATCGTTGCAATTGGAGTTCGATTCAGTATTGATGGCTTTTTAATTGGTTCTTTTTTATCGTCTTCTAAAAAATGGATAGGTCGGTTAGATAGTGAAGATTTAAACCCGACTAAAATTGTTTATAGAAATACTCACTTGTCGCTGCATCCACCACAGTTTTTGTGATTTTAACAGGCATTTCTTGCAGATTCCCTTGTCCCATCTAAAATGATTAATACAATAGGTTTAATATTAAATTCAAAATTTTATTTTATTTTAATTAATTTACTCTGCCGAATGACTGAATAGTTCGACCCGCAACAACCCAGGTCTCGCGTATCGTTTCATCCATCTTCACCCAGGTTTGATACAGTTTCCATGAATTAATATTTGCTGCTTCTTCTGAATTTAATTGGGAGGCTTTCCACAACAGGAATGCCCATACTTTTGGTTTTGTCTCACGCTAAAATACAAATAAACAATTTTGTTTAGTGCTTTATGTAAAGTTTATGATCATATTAAACCTACGCAATCACGCAGACTAGATTCCTTTTTACAGCCATGGTCTTTGTGTTCCTTAAATAATTCGATAAAGTGAAATACGCTGTGACAGTTGCCACAGACTAAAACGTCTGTTTGGGCCATTTCCGCTTGGGCAGCTATAAAAAAAAAAAAAAAAACAACAATATTTAATTTTGTTATACGTTCATTAACTATATAAATATATATTTACCTTTTATAATTGTGGGATGTTTTCCAATATCGGAAGGGTCAATATCTTTGTCCATTTTTAAAACACTGAAAATAACAGTTATTTTTTAAATCCATACAATACTTTCTACACAAGCACACCACATGAAATGGGATACGCCATTCGCTGTACATGTTTAAAGTAGATTGTACCATTAATCAATTAACGAAAATTAATCTACTAAATTATGTGAAATCGGAATTTTACTTAATAAAACTAAATTGAATCTGTATTATTGCATATAAATAAACTATTATTACAAAAATATAATTTATATTGCGACAAAAAAGAATTTACCGTTTATACAATCTACATTAAACTATTTCCATCTAATAATGGCTTCTCTTTATACCTTGTTTGTTGACATTAAACGAATTGATTAAAATTGCAAAAGTTTGCCCAAGAATATTTTGGTACGCGCCAAAAATTATTATAATATAAATTAAATTACAATTTCAATTAATCAACTTATTTCTTATAACATTTAACTACACTAAAGTGATATTGTTTAATATGAAATACAAAAAATATTCTTTTATATTATATTTTATCAACCAAAACATTACCATAAAAACTATCTCACTACTTTTTCAATTTAGAAATGTCGGATTTTGTTCATTATTTTTCGGTGCTGCGTCGCATCGGTATTTCGACCAATCACATAGATCATCAAACCTAAAATATACATTAATAAACGCTGAATAGGAATAAATTTTGTTTTGTAAATTGTAATTTATTGTAATTTTTTCTTAATATATAAAATAAATATTGTGTATACACATTATAATATTAATTATATTATTTGGAATTAAAATTTAATTTAGAAATCGAATAAATTCATTTGAATGTATCAACCTTATATTATTTTGTATCATGGCTATTCAGCGGAATTTTGCTGTCAGTTTATTTACTCGATTTTTGGACGTGTTATCTTATTTTAAATAAATTAATTTGTGAAGTTTAAGAATAATATTATACATATTTGCATACATGAACGAACATAGTATGAAATAGGATAAAATATGGATTTTGATATAACGATGAACGATGATGCGTCTCCCGGCCCTATAACTTATGAGAAAACTTTCGAGGAAATTGCATCTGTAATTTTAGGGTTTAATTGTAGCACAGAACAAAAGCAATTTAAAGAGAAAAGCTTTTTGATCTATAAAGATGTGGAACAATTTGTTAGTTGTGGGACGATCAATGGAAGTTCGTTTAGTTGTTTTGGACGAGAATTTCATAAAAACGTAATTGAGGAGCCGTGTATTTTGAACACCTTATTAAATAAAGCTTGGTGAGTTTTGATTGTTCTTATTTTTTTGTTTCCCGCCTATTGCAAATCTTGTAGAACCGTACAACAACTGTAATGGAATATGGTTTGAGTCTTGGTTACACGATAAGTTAGGCGTGTGCCTATGTATTAAAATTTTATTTTTATTCACCTCCGTTCCTACCTACACTGTTGTCCTTATTAAATTTTTGAATTATGTAAAATTTTTCATTTTCAAACTGCCTAGTCTTCTTAATAATTTTTTATTTAAGTACATTTCATGTATGTATTTGTAAATACAATTTCTAATTAACAAAGAACTGTTTTTATAAAGGGGTTTTCAATTTGGGCGGGTCGATGTTGAAATGGAATTTTTTATTTGAAAGGCCCATGTATGCCATTATTGTTAGATTATAACATCGTTCAAATGTCCATCGCGGCTTGTCTCGGTGGCACGGATCCGAGTGGTACGTTTTTCAATAACTGCCGCATAGATCCGGCTGGATTTGAGCGATGGTATTGGTTATGTTGGCTTTAAGAGCAACGGTCGATTGCGGCTTGTTGGCATTGACATGCGACTTGAGGAAACCCCATAAGAAAGTCTAGCGGGGTCAAATCGCACGTGAAATTGCGCTGCTACAATTTTGATTGTTTACTCTCCGCATAATTAAATCAAAATTTTATTAATTTATTACAGCTTATCCTACAACATAATCAGAACGTCAACAGCCAACAATTCTTTATTGGAACGGAAAACTACCTTAAAAATTGAACGGTCCAACATCAGCAACTATTTACAGGTCTTGCGAGATTTACCACTAAACAATGATGAAACTATACGCCAATTACAATGCCACGTCTCATCTTTACATAATCTTATTGGCCCAATATCTGAAATCGAATGCGATTTTGTTCGGCAACTCGATAATACATATCATTTAATACATGGCCATTTGGATTGGAAGTGGTTCATGCTAACTATATTGCTAAAATTGGAACTTGCTTCGAATGACGGCAATGTAATTTTAGAGGGTACCAAATTCGAGAAAATGTTTAAAATTATTATCTACGATTTACTACAATTCGCTATTAAGCGGTTTAATAAAGTTGCAGTCTCAGTTTTGTACGAAACAGCTCCATTTCCCTGTTTATGTTTCAAAGAATTTTGGATATTGATGCAGGCCCTGCTAGAGGCGTACAGCATTTCCTTTTGGAGTGAATTAAGTGGAGGTCTTAAGCTACTCGATGGTGGAACAAATATATACGAATTGTATAACGAACCAATTCTGAATCGGAAATTTAAAAATGTTGAAGTAAAATCGTATGATCTCTTCACTGTATGGATATATTCTTATTTATCACAAGCCATAAATGTAGATACCTCAGGTTTCAGCAATACATGCACCGAAGATGCGTATGAATTTTTAGAAAAATTAACAAACGGTTTTCTGGCGAATAACCCGTCCGAACACGAATTAAGGGTTTACTTGTATAACTTAAAGGAAGTTTTGATGCCGTGGCAGCCAAAAATTGAAATCGTAATGGCATTTTGGAATTACTACCACAAACAGCTTAATTCACCGTGTGGTTTATCCGGATCGACGGTTAGTTATATCTCGGTGAAGGGTACATTGAATAGTGAAGACATTCTAAATATTATTAGAAATAATTGTTTACAGCAAAGGCTTAACGCAAATCAAACGAGTTTTACCATGTTTGCGAATATTTTAAGTTGCCTAATCGAAGATCTAAAATTAATCGAGAAACAGACTCAAATCGATAAAATACTGGGTCGGATCTATTCACGGCTGCCACAATCGAAACTGGTGTTACTGGCCGAAACAGGATTAAATAATATGGCAACGCTGCTCATTACATTATGCATTGCAACAAGCGATCGTGTAGTTTTGAATAAAGTATGCGATATGATTATGCAGTATCCGATCGAGAGGGTTACCGAGGCTCGTCAAAATTGTATCGTTAAAATACATGTGATGCTGATTATGCTAATGATTGAGAATAAATTAAATATTGAGCACTATTTGGAAAGGCTGCTCTGCCGAGCGAATGATTTAATGAACATGATCGTTGATCACAAGGATAAACCATTTCACATACTAAAAGTGTTGTACGATGGATTTATCTGTATATTTCAGAATAAAGGTCCATTCGTATTGGGTGAACACATTTTTTACGGGCCATGGCTCGGGAACTACTTAAATTATGCATCAACTGCAGAACTGGATCGTTTGTTCGAACTAACAAATCGAATTTTACTGCAAATCCATCGTAACGATGATGAGGATTCCGAAAAACTTTATAATTCGATTTATGAGAGTTTGTACCCGTTTGTTAAAAAGAAATTTTCTGGACTGGCTAATTCCAAACACATCGCTATGTTAGCATCAAATTTGTGTGGTTGCTGTCGTATCCGGGCGAAATTCGACAGCATGATAAACGATTTTGTAGAGGTCGATGGCAGAGATATCGATAATTTTTTGCATTTCTGGGTTAATCTTATAAAATCGGAAAATGCGGTGTATATCAAACAGTCTCTTGTCATCCGGTGCTGGATAAAATGCTGCCTGTTTACTATGATTGAGGATGACAATTTACAGGAATTATCACTGTACGTATTTGAACTAGATGAATTCAAGGAGATGTGTTCAAATTCGGTACCCAACGATTTTGCCACGAACAAATACATTTTGCACACATTTTTTCATCGGATCGAAACAACCTTCACCCAAATGAGCTCGAATACGGATCGCGCGAAACTAATGGACCGATTCCAATATTATTTTAAGGATTTTGAAAAATGGGTACCACCCCAGTCGCCTCAGACACGGGAATTTACTATCAAACTGTTTAAAATGATTTCAAATTTGGTGCTTTTCTGTGGAACGGTTGCGTATCAACGTCAGAAACCGGCCAACATTTTCAATACGTTGATGGAGAAATATGTGCTGCCCGCAAATTTATTAATGGGACGGAAAATACCAGATCTTAAAACAACACAGTCGATACATTGGGCGTTTCCGATGTTATTGTATGGTATATCGAAAATGGGCTACGAAAGGGATGCTCAGCTGTCAATGTATTTAAATAATTTAATTGAAAAATGGTTTCCGTATTTCCAGACAGTGGTAAGTATAAAAAAATTCCCATCCGTGACAATGCTCACATATTTATGAGCATTGCCGTGACCAGGATTCGAACCTGGGTTACTACGGCCACAACGTAGGGTCCTAACCACTAGACGATCACGGCTATTGGGAATATATTTTTTCTGCATTATTATTCTATTTATGTATTCTCATTAAGTCTAGCAAAACTGATGTAGTCGTTAAACCATTTATCCAAATTTGCAATAAATGTGACCCGCCATTGATATCATTCCTGTGTCGAAAATTATCACAGCATTTTATAATAGTCAAAGATAGAAAACCACATTCTCAGGCATGTCTCGCAATCACGAGTATTAAGGAAATGCTAACGGCCGCTAAACAAAAGGGTGAAGATGATAAAATATGCATAATTGTTGAATCAACCCTGTACGATTTGATGGTGCACGCATTACGAACAGATGAAACAAAACCGAGCCACAAATCAAGTTTATTGTTCTTCGTTGAAATAACGGAGTTTATGAAGCAAACAAATTGTCCGGCACAAATTAAAGATGTGTACATGGATTCGATTGGAAATCTGGTTAAAACTTATTTATCGTATCAGGCGAAGCCTTGTTTTGAGTAAATATTATCAGACATCTAACCTTGGTACATAATTAGAAAATTAATATTGTTTTTATTACAGATTTTTCACACGGATTGTAAAACTAAATCCTTCGCAAGGTATGGATCTGCTAGATATTATTAAAAAAGAGTTTGCTGAGCTAGAAAAAATACGAAAGAATGATACATTCTTACAAAATTTGTTTTTAAATTTTGAAAAGAACGTACAAGAATTATGTAAGTAAATGGCAGGCGGTTAATGAATTATGTAGTTTTTGATAACGTTTGCTTGTTAAAATGTGTACAAAATTAATTTGTGTTTTTCACGATAAGTTGTTTTCTACGTGGCCATTCTCAAGGCCGGTTTTAAATATAAAACAATTCCATTTTATTAAAAATTCAATTATAGTATAATTTATTGGATAAGGCACAAAATATCTATGAAAATAATAAACTTCGAAGTAATTCTAAAATATAAACAGTAATTCTATGCCTATTTGTCCGAAACGATGAGGTTGTCCAAAGAGGTAGATAGATACATCATCAATTTGCATCCTTGTGATGAAATTTTTCTGGATGCTCGGCTATATAAAATATATAAAGCAGTGGAATAGCAACGCATAAAGCTAGTATACCAAGTAATAAACATATCCACGATATATCACAGTCAGATCCAGAAAAATCAAATAAATCATTTTTACGTTTTAAAACTATTGGATGTGTTGGCATATCATCATCTTCCTTATCATCACATTCGATTGCATCCTCTCGCCCAATTTGATCGTTATCTAAATACTTGGTAGATTTTAGTTTTGTATTTAAAATTATTTCGTTTACGGACGTGTCTTCATTATTATTGGTTACACTAGTGCTACTACTGGTACTGGTATTTGCATGTAAATCTATTGTACGAGGTGTACTTTGCCTCACTGTAGTTGAACTAGTCGGATTTTTAAAATGTAAATTCTCTTTATTTTCGAGCAGCGATGGCACAAGCATAGAATTTAATGTTGCTGGTATTAAAATTACAGATCTAGCATGAATCTCATTATCCTTGTCAATTTTATTGAGTCGCTTTATCTCTGCCACTGTACAATTGTATCGTAATGAAATCGCTTGGAGTGTATCATTTTCAAGAATTTGTGCCTCGATTGTTGGTTCTTTGCGTACAAAAGCTTTTTGCATTGGAATATCATCGCTAGTATAATTATATGTATCAAATAATTCTGTGTACTTGACGTCAGATTTCAGTGACCTGGAAACGATTTTAAAAATATTTGTATTGGGGCTGCTATTAATAAAATGTTTAAAACTTACTTTTGTCGTTTCATCTCGCCACCATACATATGTGACTAAATTCAATTTGTTTATTAAATAAAAAATTGTTTAAAAACATCAAAATTAATAAAAAAAATCTAGTGAATGAGACTGACTGACATTATTTTGTAAACGTCAAAGTTTTGTACATTCGAATGGGAATTTGTATAGTTCTAATTATTTCTTAATATTTTATAAATCCGATAGGGGTATAATAAGCGTTGGTTTCATAAAAAAGAAAACTATTCAAACATTTTTGCAAACCCTTGATGAACTTGAACTTATCTCATAGATTTACTACCTAGGTAGAAACACCAAGTGCATCAATGATCATATTCAAAATGATCCAGTTTGCACGACGCACAGATGTATCTGTTTACACGAAAAGCGTCGCGGTAAGTTTTATTTTTGAAAATTTGGTTTTTTGATTACCTTTATTAATAATAAATAAAATGAATTCGTACGTGAATCACGAATGGTCAATAACAAATGGAATATTTTAAACATAGGAAAGAAAAATTACAATTTTATTTGCTACATACGTTTAATTTGTTTCGATTATCAAATATTGTCGAACTTTAAAATATCAAAACTTCTTATAATGACACGTTCCAAGTGTATTTTTCATTGTTTCTTGTTCGTTGCGGTACCTAAAAATTGTTCAACCAAAATTTAAGCAACAAAAAATTTAATTTTTTTTCGCGAAAATTGCTGATCGTTACAGCCTTCTTGATTAATAACGGATGAAGTTAATTATTTTGATTTTGAAATTTCTGGCCGTTCTGATGAAATTACAGAATTGAGAATGGAACGGAATTTAAATGGATCCTATACGCCGTTCGGCGCCAAAACTGCTATTTTGACACTTTGCAGCGTTTATGTTGAGTTCACGGAACGGGATTATTTTTGATCCAATCAAATCTTTATATTCAACTAAGTCCCGCCCAAATTTATCTCGGTTTAAGCCTAGTACTCAGTTCGATTTCACGTGAAATTTCCATACGATTTTACCAAAGTGAAATTAGAAATGAAAAATTTCATTTCTGTTTTCGTTTTGTAGTACTCAGTTCTCCAACGAAAAAACCAAGTGTGTTCAATACATCAAAGATGGCGCGCATAAACTCTCCAAATTATTTTCATGTGAAAATAATGTCTCGGCACATTATTTTCACGCGAAATTTTGACATTTGTTTGTTTTTGGCAAAAAACAAATTTTTTAATACCACAAATTCATAAATTTTAATTAAAGTCAATTTAATTTAAATTATTTACGTAAAATAAAGAAATTAATTTATGCATGTCTACAAATTTATACGTTAAAATTAAAAATTCTCCAAATAAAATTTCATTTCTATTTCACGCGAAAATAAATAGGTTTTTGGAGACCGCGTTAAAATTTCATTTCACTTTGAACTGAGTACTAAGCTTGTTGAAATTTTTCTTTATTAAAAATTTTATGTCGCTGCGACATAAAATTTTTGTTCGTGAATCCGAAATGAAAAAATTTTAATGAAAATAAAAAAATTTAAGGACATTTTTGAGATGTAGATTTTGGTGTAAATTTTATTTTCGAGAGAACAGAATAACACAAGACAAAAAAATTTAATGATTTAATTTAAAATAAGGGTTTAAATTAAAAATTAAAATCTATTGCGCAGTAGTTTGAATGCAGAAACCAAAATTGTGTGTAGCATAGCTGTATAAGTTATTTAATATGTGGTATTACATTCATTTTTGAGTAAAATTTGAATAACCGAGTATGCCCGGTGAAAGCACAGTTCGCAAATAAAAACACAGTGTGCAGAGTAAAGCCTTTATTCCACAATGAAACATATTTTTTCAGTAAAAAATACTGAGAAACCGAAAAGAGGAGAGTACACATATTAAAATTACGTTAGAGTGACAAAGATAACAAATGTTGCCATAAAAAGTATTGAGTTTCATACTTTTTATGGCAACATTCTCCCCAGTAAATTTTACGAAATTTTTTTTGTTTTTTTTTGGTACGTGGTGAAATTATATTTTTATCTCGCTCCTCCTTTACTGAAAAAATATGTTTCATTGTGGAATAAAGGCTTTTTTAGGAGGAGCGAGATAAAAATATAATTTCACCACGTACCAAAAAAAAACAAAAAAAATTTCGTAAAATTTACTGGGGAGAATGTTGCCATAAAAAGTATGAAACTCAATACTTTTTATGGCAACATTTGTTATCTTTGTCACTCTAACGTAATTTTAATATGTGTACTCTCCTCTTTTCGGTTTCTCAGTATTTTTTACTGAAAAAATATGTTTCATTGTGGAAAAATGGCATCATTGTGGAATAAATACTTATTTCTTGACAGTACACTGTTTGGAGTATGTTCGTAAACTCTACATTGTTACGATATTGTTAACAATAGCTGAATTTGTTGAGAAATAAAACTTTTTTGCTTTAGCTGAATCAGTGCTATTCAGCTATTTCAACTAATGCAAATCTGCATTATCATTCAACCAAAGCAAAATTCTAAAATGCTTTAGTTTTTGCTTTAGCCATGGTGGTGTTGTTGTAATTGTCTCAACAAAATACGCCGAATGACAGCTCTAAATCATCTGACTGCGATTCAAGCCGGGGATTCGTACTTAAGTACTAAACTTAGTCTAGTATTTTTCTAAGTTTGAGTTGCAATTTATTAAAATAAAACGTATGAAACGTGTCGCGATTATTCGATACTGAACGAAACTCAATAAAGGAGAATTGTATACATGTATGTGTGAACAGAAAAGACAAAAAACAAAATGGCGGGAGCGAGGTTGTGCATGAATGTAAAATGCTATATTTGAAAATGTAGAAGAAAAAGATGGCGGCATCCAAATGTGAGAGCAAAATAAAAATTTAGGTTTAAAATGAATATTTTTATTTTATTAAATTTGCGGTATAAAAATATACATACATAAATACATATTATATACGAATCTAAATTATATTTTAATTAATTTTTTAATTATTTTTTATTATTACACAATTTAAAATTATTCTTTGATTGTAACATTAAAAGTTTAAATAATTTTCCAAATAGGTACTATGATTATTGCACATCAAGTTTATTATTTTCGCATTTGTTTTCTACCTAAAAACTTAAAACTGAACTAGAAATTAATTAATTTATGCAAACAATATTTGAATAGATATAAAATATATTTTGATGTAATTTTATTTAAATTAACGCACATCTTTAAATTTTTTTAACAAAATTTTATAAAATTACCAAACTCATGTCGTGAACATGAAAAATAAAAACAAACCATTACACGCTATACACATTCCTACGAAAGAAAAATTGCGGTAACACAGTATACAGTAGTAACACTAACAACACAGTATATACATATACGCTACAAACACTATCATTATAATGTGAAGTTTAACTTTCGTTAATTTTGGATGAAAACGAAGGAAAATACTATGCTCAATTTTTACTTTCGTTTTGTTATACTTGGGTTTTGTATGAAAAGAGGCGTGTCTGTTGTATAATTTACGTGATGTAATTGGTTAAAACGATGCGATAGAAAAATCCTGCATTTTTATCCGACGTATGTATACGGCTTGAAACTATCATTGTAATAACGACCACGTGCTTTTTGTCGTTCCCCAAGTATAACAAAACGAAAGTAAAAATTGAGCACAGTATTTTCCTTCGTTTTCATCCAAAATTAACGAAAGTTAAACTTCAAATTATAATGATAGTGTTTGTAGCGTGTACGTATTATGTATATACATATGCGTATACAAATGGCGTTATTTAGTTTATTGTGAGAACGCTAAGTTTATAGTAACTTTTAACGGTGCGGATACATTTGTCAACTTTGATATTAATTTAATTGAAGGTAGGGAGGCTGTAAAACAATTGGTAATGTAAAGATTCATTCGAGATAATTTGGTACAATCTATTATATTTTGTATTCCTATTTCATATTTAGTAATCATTATTTATGAAGCAAGATGGCCACGAACTAAAAAAGTGCATTAGGGCAAACTTTACAGAGCTGTTCACCGAAGAGCTTAGCTGCAAGTTTACGTTTAACGGTCAATAAAGATAATGTGAGGTATGGTTTACGTTATTCCGTGTTAAATGTAATAATTACAATATTATTTTCAACATTTTAGATACTATGGAAAAATTTACGAACTCTATCGAAACCGATTTAATATCCACAAATTACTTTTATTATATAAAAGACAAACAAGGAAAATTATTTAAAAAAAAAATCTAGTGTAAATATTAGAAATTAAAAAACTGAATAATTTAATCGAAATGTATATATATGTATGTCCAAAGTAATCAATAATGAATTAAAATAATGAATTTAATAAATCATTTTATATTACAAAAACAAAAATATTTCTTTAAAAACATTTAATTTTACAACCAAAATTTGAAATTGCAGTTTTAACAAACACAAGCACAATTGTTCCCGCCAAATATTACTCAATACGCATACACATGCAATAAAATGTTTATAATGAGTTTCGTCCAGTATCGGATTTTCGCGACACGCTTCATACGTTTTATTTTAATAAATTGCAACTCAAACTTAGAAAAATACTAGACTAAGTTTAGTACTTAAGTACGAATATCGCCAGAAAAATTGAAAGTAAAAATACTTGGTACCAGTAGTGTTGCTTTCACTAATCTAATCGGATTAGCTAAGAAATGTGAAAGCAACAACTTTTGGCTTTAATTTTTAATGCGTTTTAATTTTTCTGTGTTGGTTCATTTTATTAATATTTATTTTAGTTTTTTTTATTTTATGAAATAGATCAAATTAAATTCGGTTTTTGCTGTCAAATAACAAATGCCAAATTTTACTAAAAGATAAATATTTCGAGAAAAATAGAAAAAATAACGCCTTGCGGTAAACACCATAACCATAAAATGATTTTATTTTCCCTAATCCTAAATTTTTTTCTTTACATTCTAAGAAAATCGGCTTTAATACAATGCAATTGTTGTTGTAAAATTTTGAAAGCAACACAGCTGTTAAGCACATACGTCATACTAAACAATGACAGTTGGAATAATGTTAACAATGTAGAGTTTACGAACAGTCTGCTTTGGTTGAATTACAAAATAGGCCCACTAATTTCGCGATTTTCAACAAAGTAGCTGAAATCTAGTGAACAAAATGAGAATCATAGTTTAAAACTGGATTAAAACTGTCAACAATGAATTTGACAATTCTCGTCCACCTTGTAGACGTAGAAACCAACGCTAATACCTTAGACAGACACAAACTAGCTAATCGCGAATTCGAGATTACGTAGTTATTTTTTCAGTCTGTCAGCACACGATTTTGGCAAAACAGGATTACTGTGTTTATAGAACAAGATTACTACAATCGGGTTGTATGAAGAAGATAAATGTGAAATATAAGAAAAAATCAGTAGGATTATATAGGGCTGGGGAACATAACTCATTTTCATTGAATGTACACAGAAAAATTGATTGTAAATTAAATTTTAAAATTTTTTAACTGTCACAGAAATTATTTATACATTTAGTTTATATTAAGATGTATAAACCGTTATTGTAACTGATTCGATGTAATTCAAAATTGGCAAATACGCATTGAAATTGTTTTATTTCATTAATTAAATATGAATTTGAACGTTTGTGTGTCTGTCACCATAATAATAAAATCGCGATACATGTAATCGCGATAATTTTTGTGTCTGTCCAAGATATAACAATCGATGGAAATCGCCAATACGTATACAAAATTCAACTTGAAGCCGTATACATACGTCGGATAAAAATCCGGGATTTTTAAATCCCATCGTTTTAACCAATTACATCACGTAAATTATACAACAGACACGCCTCTTTTCATACAAAAGAGTTGAAAAAAAATCGGATAAAAAAATTCCGGATTTCCATACGGCTTGAATTGATTGTGAAAAGCGAACCCATGTCTTTAATTCATACCTAGTGGTTCTACATATATATAATAACATTGTGACGTTAGTGGCTTTGCTCGAAAATAGACAGCCAAGTGAATAGAAGTGAAAACTAGAAATATTTTATTATTTAATTTCATAACATAGCTTTATGATCCCAAAACTGTTTGGAAGCTTGTAAAATTAGTTCTCCTTCGTCTTTATACTTCCCACCGCTCAAATATGGCGGAGAAAATTCCCGATAGGCAATACAAACTCTTCGGCTTAGAATGTCCTCTCGAAGTAAAGAATGCAGCCATTGATATCGTGGTGGTCCATATAACACAATTAAAGATAATCGTGGCATTGGTATCCTAATCACAAGATTTTTAAAATCTTTTATGTCCTCTTCCAATGCAGCTATAAGTTCATGTCTGTATTCATCAAGAAATTTTAAGTTATACTTAGTACTATCGCTTTCAAACAAGTTCAATGTTAGTACCGAGTCGGAAAGTAAATTGACCGTAACTACTCTTTCGCCCCAAACCCAACAATCGTCAATGTGGGGATCAATCGAGGCACCTTTCGTTGGGTCGTATTCCAATGAGCATTGTTCGATTGTTTGAAAATTATTTAAGACTTCGACGGTATTAAACCGATTTTGAATAAATTTTGTAAACTCTGGAAATCCTTTAAACTGTCCCAATTGCATCTTCTTCTTCTTAAAATTGGTTTTTGGGCCAAAATTTTGTTTACGCCGCCCACTTTGCGAAACATCCCATTTAATTTCATCTATGCCGTGCATTAACCTGCTTTCTTCCGACTCATTTATAAAATCCGTTTGTACAAGAATCCCTTTAAACGGAATACCAGTTTCGTTGTTATGGTTATGGTATGTATGATCGAAAAAAATATTTTCTGTATTCCATCCCGGAAAAATATGATTACACAGTGGGCAGAATTTATAAGGAGTAAGCAACTGGAATAAGCTAAAATTAGATAATTATTGAACACAATTTTAAATATACAATACCTTTAATTGGGAAATATAGCACTTTTCTTCAAAATTATATTCCTTTTCACACAGGAGACATGTTCTGCAGCCTTTACAACCACAAGATCGTGGATAATCCATTTTTTTTTTTTATATTATTTGCTTAGGTCGACTACCACTTATATCTGTATATGACAAAACAATGTATTTTTATCAATTATATTATTGTGTATCCAGTCGTAACTTTCGTTACCACCGGGAATCGAACCCGAGAGATTTTCTGATTTAGAATTCTGTGCAAGGTCCAACTCACAATTTTATTTTGACATTTCTAGAGCATTGGAGTCAATAGAGTTATACTACACAGAGTAGAAATGTTTTTTCCCCCATATAAAGAAGCATATAATATTTGCTATTTCATTTGAGGCACGTTGGTGAAGGATGGTTATATAAAAAAGCATATGGCTTACTCATATTTCAAAACGAAAAACCCCAAATCAGATGTTTATTTATGTGCGCAGTGACAACCTATGGTGACGACTTAAATTTGTGCTTAAAAAATTATTAATTAAAATACATTAAAATAATAAAAATATTTAGTGGTTTATGTAGTAGTGCGTGGTAGTGCAACATTTGATAAAAAAAATTACAAACTTTTAATTGAAATGAAGTGTATTGTCAAAAATTGTTAAAATACGCATAAAAAAATTTCAAAAAGGCGTATCTTACCATCAGTAAGTTTACTAAGTGTTTATATAAAATAAAATGTAAATTATGTTAAGAAAAACGTGATTTGTGATAAATTTATCCATTATTTAATTTATAAATCAGAGAAAATTAAGTAAACAATTTTGATTTCGGTGTGGGGTTTTTCATTTTGTGTGTGTGTTTGTAAACATATGTTATATTACCAGTGTCGCATTTCTCTTATTACTACGTACATATTCTACGTGTTTTTCTA
Organism: Nephrotoma flavescens; assembly: GCA_932526605.1. Classification (NCBI taxonomy): domain Eukaryota; kingdom Metazoa; phylum Arthropoda; class Insecta; order Diptera; family Tipulidae; genus Nephrotoma; species Nephrotoma flavescens. The sequence continues at coordinate 188,452,767 of OW052222.1, read as the reverse complement.
TTCATAATTATTTTTTATTTTGGAATATTATAAGTATAATTTTTTTATCGAAAATAAAAACAATTAATGCGTACTATATTCGAATAAAAATAATTGGGAATTTGAGAAGTTTTAAATTTCAATCGAGCAAATTCTAAATACGACCCGTTGATTTATATGCTTTCTCTTTTACCCTCCGAATTTGACTCACTTGACAGCTGCTATCATTCACTCTGTAGTATTTAACTTTATGTTGGAGTCAGACAGGAAGATGTTCGTAAACTCCACATTTACTACGTATATCCCTTTTTCAACCACGAAAAATAAAAAAATGGCTTAATTAAACTCCAAACCACACAAATGTGTGAATTTAAAATCATAGCAAATATTAAATAGTATCACATTGCCTTGTAAAATCGTGTTCCAATTTTTTTTTCTATAATACAAGAGTGAAGTTAGCTGTTTTAGTAAACTCGTTTAGTAAACTCGAAAATCAACACAGCTGGTGAAAAAGTAAAACTAATGTGGAATTCTTTTTACTTTTCCAAATCAATGTGAAATTTTTGAACCACAAATAGAACAAAAAATCAAAATTGATGTGGTTTTATGTATGTATTGGAAATATTAAATAGGATTTTGAAGTTTAGAAATGTCACATCAAAACGACATCATTTGTGCACTTCACTATACGAAATTTTATGTATATATTTCCGAACGAATAATCGTCACATATTTATTAAAGAACGATTAAAATATATTTCAATTAAATTTAAAACACATGCTTTAATTTATTAGGAATTTAACAAACCAATTGATTTTTCTACAAAATTTGACGTTTCATTTTGTATTGGTATTTCTCCATCAAAAAAAAAATCACGAAAAAATGTACATTTTTTAAAATTGATGTACATAAAAAAAAATTGATTTTTTCTGGCAAATAGAACAAAATTTTTGATGTACATCAATTTTTTTTGCCAGATTTTGGTAAATAAAATTCCACATAAATTTAACTGTTTCAACTGTTTAGCTTAGTTGTCTAAGCAGAAAAGTAAACAACGGCAATTTTTCGAAAAAAGATCGAAAAAACGACAAAAGCGACACCGTGACAAAAAATCTAATTACGGTAAATGCGATACAGCCATGCTACACTATAATTTGGTTTACTGGATTCAAACTATTGCGCAATAGATTTTAATTTTTAATTTTAAACCCTTATTTTAAATTAAATCATTAAATATTTTTGTCTTGTTTTATTCTGTTCTCTCGAAAATAAAATTTAAATAAAAATCTACATCTCAAAAATGTCCGTAAATTTTTTTATTTTCATTTCAATTTTTTTCATTTCGGATTCACGGTCAAAATTTTTACGTCGCAGCTGCGTAATAAAATTTTTGTCTGTGAATCCGAAATGAAAAAAATTGAAATGAAAATAAAAAAAATTAAGGACATTTTTGAGATGTAGATTTTTGTTTAAATTTTATTTTCGAGAGAAAAGAATAAAACAAGACAAAAAAATTTAATGATTTAATTTAAAATAAGGGTTTAAAATTAAAAATTAAAATCTATTGCGCAATAGTTTGAATCCAGAAACCAAAATTGTGTGTAGCATAGCTATAAGCTTATGCCCGGTTCACATGAGAAAATTGTTTTCTTCTGCAAATTTTTGGAGGTAAATAAGAAAGAATCCGCTATATAAAAATATTCAATATGCCAGAAAGAAATAAACATATATAGTAATGGCGTAATTTTTTTATAGGATCATTATTAATTTATTTTTAATGAATTAAAAAACGAAATTTACATTTTTATCTATGGGGTCTGTTTTTATAATGAATCCTCAACATTTATAAATACGAAATAATTTTTTTTCTTGTTAATTTTAAAAATGTTGCCATAAAAATACTCGGATCGAATATATTTTATGTCAACATTTTCATTTTTATGGTCATTTTTGTTCAAAAATTCTTCTGCAAAATTTTGTTGGGATATATTCCTTTTCTTGTCTCTCATGTGCAAAAAGTCAATGTTATATCTTATTCATTTTGCAGAAGAAAAATGTTGGTGTTATGTAAACCGGGCATCATATAAAATAAATAATCAAGTATAGCCATTTAAAATTCATTTATCACAAAACTGTTTTTTGTGTTATGTCATTTTTTAAGGATGAGCGATAGACTACCGTAGACAAATTTTTTGAGCAAAAGTTGGTAAAAAAAGCCAGTTTTTTTTATCTCAATCCGTGAACACACAGTAAATGGTTGCGATATGTAGTCCGGTTCGCCCGTTTCGATTATCAATATTTCTGAACTCAAAATACCAAAACTTCGGGCATATTTTCTTGACACGATTATAACAATAATACCATTTGAAAAAACGGTAAAATAATTGCTTTATCCAATGGAAATATTGTTGTAATCGTGCCAAGAAAATACGGTTTTCAAATAATGGCACTTTCCAAGTGTAATTTTTCAATTGTTTCGTTGTGTTAGCAGGCGATGTTGACACCAGATGCACGTTGCTTAATAGTTGCTTTCCAATCGACTACCGCAAGTACTATGTGTATTGGCTAAAATGTCGATTGGAAAGCACAAAAAATTACGAAAGCAAAATATAACCTACAAATGTTTAGTTTATTTGTGATAACTTTTTAATAAAAAAATATCCTTTTCTGGTCCAGAAATATTTTTATTTTTACCATAATTTTAGTCCAACATCTAAATTTTGAGTATTATATTTTAAGAGAAATACAAAATTGTGTTAGTCCTAAACTTATCTATAAAATATTTTTTAATGTTACTCACTAGAGTAATAACAATTTACCCACACAATTGTGTAGGCACGTCAAGATACCGCAATTTTATTAGCGCTTCACATACGACACTCAATAATATTTTTGACAGTAAAATACTACACACAATCACCTAGCGGACAAATTTATCATAACTGTTTTCAACTACTCATAATAAAATGGTAGAGCAGTTGTGAGTAGTTAATTTAGCAAAGACAAAAACCATAGGTACTTATAAGTACTTGCGGTGGTCGATTGGAAAGCAACTATACCCAGCAAACACATTCGTGTATGGTGTATCGGGAGACATACTGTAACACTGCGTGTATACACGGCCAAGTGGAAAGTAAATAAAAAAGATACGGTTTGAATGTATGCATGCAAGCCCGATAACATATCCCGTTGTGTCAGAAAAATAAACGAACATGAATACTGAGCGTGCACTTTGTTTATTAATCATATATTTTAATTAATGGTTTTTCATTTTTAAGGTGGCTTTTATTCAGAATTTCGCTATTTTCCGTTATGATGTCTTTGACAATTGTCATATAATATATGTAGAGCAAAGTTTGTGTGTATGCATGAATACATGAATTGTAGACGACATACACAAGAAAAAACGGAAAAATAACTACGCTTAATGTAAACACACAAAGTTAGCCCTATTATTATCTTACTGCACCTTTATCTTTTATTTTGCTAGCGCTACATACTATTGAGGAATTTTGACCGCCTTATTTAGGTTACATAAGTAGATTTCAATTTCAGATTAATGAATGATTGGTCCATTGCAGGCTAACCAGGCCTCAAGGCTGTAACGCGAAGGGGAATGCTAGCCATACTGTTACTAAAATTCTGACTGAATAAGTGATTTCTATTCCAGTACCACCGAACCCTATATTATTGGAGAGAAAGAGAGATAGATTGTTTATTTATACATGAAAGAGCTAACACAAGATACTTTATATGTGGAGACTGCCTCAACGTATTATGCTCAGTTGCCCGACCTTAACTCTAGATAATTATCTAATTACATTTTACCAAAACAACATATCGTGATAGGTGGCATTGAGTTCTTATTATTTCGTAAAACGGGTTTTTCCTTTATTTAGTTACGCTTCGTAAAAGGATGTTATAAGGTCCATTAACTGACTATCATTTACTTTACAGACTGAATAAATAAATAAATATTACATTATTGGGCGTTCCCAAGGTACTAATCCAGGAGCCTTGTATAATTTGTGTTCACCACCAGTTCATAATAACTTATCTTTCAGAATTCATCTCAGATTAGATATTCCATAATAATTACTTCTTCCTTTTTCGGCGTTACTAGGAATATGAAGCTGGTGTAACGGACAGTATAGTTCTTAGAACAATGCAGTTACATATTTAAAAACACAAGGCCTGCAATAATCGATAAGCACACACTAAGGTTTAGGATTTAAAACGTGTAAAAGATAATAGCTAGCCTTGAATCTTGATACAATACTTTTTCTACCTTTGTCGTTCTCATTTTCAATTAATTTCTTTTTCGGAGCTAATAATAATCGAAAGTCGAGATTTTTAATACAGGCTCAAACTGGACGAAATAAATATAAACTTACAATTACAACTTATTCTTATTAAACTGGAGTTCATACCAAAGGTAACGGCATGGACAAAAGAAACGGAAGAAGTAGAAAAGATTGTCTAACTCAGTTTGAAGGTATATTTTTATGGTAAAGGACATAGGTATTCACTTTTAAATTTTAATTCTAATGATTCAGAATTATATATAAATTTGGTTTATTTTCGGTTCTTTTATACTTAATTAAATATTTGACTCAATACTATTTTACAACATAATTCTTTTCATGGTCGTGTATCGCACTTATTGGCTTGATCCCCAGTAGCTGGCCAGTTACAGTTAGAACAACAGCATAATTGAAGTACCAAAACAATAAAAATATGACTAAGAAGATTCCATCTAAAATGATTGAATAATACAAAGTTTACGATTATAATCTTATCTTATATACAAACTCATAATTGAAACAATTAGGTTTGTTCGGCAACCAAACTTTTGATCTACTTACGAATGGTGTATCGCTCCCATTTTTCAACCATATATAATTCAGTTACCATTAAATATCTAAACCACCAATAGTTTATGAATTTAATTAAGGTATCAAACATTGTTTTAATAAGAAGTAAATATTAATTAGGTAGTAAATCTAGAACTAAAAACGTATCAATACCGAATCCACCGAATGAGTGAAGGAAATGTCAAAATAAATGTCAAATTGATTATCTAGAATTTCTTGAATATTCTGTTAGATGGCATGCAAGCTACTTAAAAATTATATTAAAACTGGGGACATAAATAAATGAAACAAGATTATCCAATAAGAATTATTTATTTAAACCAAAGCGAGGCTAGCGACGCACCCATTAGATTTCTTTTTGGAACTAACATTAAGATCAAATACTCAGCATTATTAAAATTAAAAAATCATCATATTGCGTGATCGCAAAAATGAAAAAGGTTTCTTGCTCAGTAAGTAATTTGGAAAAGATTCTTCAATCTGGGGGTACATTTTATGAGACCAAGAGAAAAGGCTGTAAGGGGCTCAGGAAGACAACGCCCAGAACAGACCGGAAAATTATTCAATCAGCCTTAGAAAAAGCGCAGAGCAACAGCGAGCGAGCTACAAAAGCACCTTAGTGAAGAAGGGATAAAGATATCAGCGATGACGTTGCGACGAAGGCTATATGAAAATAATTTGAAATGCAAGCGTCCACCAAAGAAACCCAATTTCACTGAATGCGGAAAACGTCCGATTTAACCTAAACTTCATAAGCACTGGGCAACAAACGACTAGAAGAAGGTAAATCAAATTTTTAAGCACTCATTACATATTTTCAAAAATTAAATAAAAAAATCCGATAGTTTTTTAAATTTATAGGTTATATGTAGTCGAATGCAAACTAGAGGCCATTACATAATCGGTCCAGTTCGTCAAAAGGAGATCAGGAGAGTGGTTTAGGGAGAACTGCGTAGTTAGGAGCATAAAACATCCACCATCAGTAATGATATTGAGCTGCATTAGTGGAGATGGACCTGATCACACTATACCTCGTAGAGGAAACCATGAGAAAATAACAATATAAAAAGATGTTAACAGACGTCTTATTTCCTTCTTTACTTCGCTACCTCAAGGCCAATACTGTTACATTTTTATGTAAGATGGAGCTCCTTGCCATACCGCACAATTAATAGGGAATGTCCTCCTTAACCAAAATATTGACATCCACTCTTGGCCTGGAAATTTTCCGGATTTAAACCCTATCGAGAACTGTTGGGCCTTACTTAAGTCCAACGTATATAAAACCCCCTATCCAATATGATCAATACTTGTAGTTATAATGTCGCATGCCTGAAAGAATAAAAGCTGTAATTAAAAATAAAGGTAGTTTAACCAAATTTTAATTGTTTTCCAATTTATATATACTCATAATTAATAAATAAATATAAAAAATCATTTTTAAAGATAAAAAAATCTTGTTTTTATTTATATTTTGAAAAATACTGGAGTATTTCGCTATATTAGGAACGATCGATTGTATGGAAAAAAGTGTTTGGTTGCCATTTTTTGCGTAATTCCCCCGGACTCCATACAGCATATAATGCAATGTGTTAATGACAAATTTTAAACCAATTTTTGATGGAATTTGTGTGTTTTGTTGCAATTTGTTTCTTATAGTTTTTTGCCGGAATTCGGTGGACTATTTGGTGATTACATTTTTTAGTTACCGGGGTTATAATGAAATAAAGTTTTGAGGATTTATCTCGTAAGAATCTTAACACGTTGCAAACAAATTATATGTAGATGAAATAACGAAATTATTACTAGCTGTAGAAGAAATCAAACAAAATTATTTAATCCATTATCTTCGACTAAGGTTAGGTTAGGAGTAAAACACAAGTTCATTGAGGTTTATGTAGATACATAATATATTTATTAGTTATATAACTGCTATTTCTTCTTTTATAAATAATTTTTCATTTTATATGTACTTATAACTATAAATTATTCTTTATTTTTAATTCATCTTTTAAATGTATATTGTCAATGTCATCTTGATTTAAAATCAGAAAGTTATTTTTTTTTAAATATTTATTGTCAATATTTTTATGTATATAATAATATTATTATTATGTTGTGGTATTAAAAACAAATTTAAAGTATATTTAAATATAGATATTTATTTTTCTGGTTTAATAATAACATAACTTTTAATATATAAATAATAATATAAATAGACAATATAATTTCTTTTTAATTTTCTGGTCTAAAACATTTTTTTTAAAATTACATTAACTTCATAAATTAATATCCCCTGTCATAATTTAATTTAATAAAAAAAAACACAAAAATAACGTTTTTTGCAATTTTGTGTAACGTTTTTTTCGGTTTTTTTTTCATTTTTAAAGCTATTTTAGATATAAAACTAATTTGATTTCTATGTATAACACAATAACTAAAGCATCACATATATTTCTACCACAGTCATATTTTTATGTATTTAGTTTATTTATTTCAATTTAAATTATGTATTTGTTTTATTTTATTATTATTTGGTACACAACGTGTTTAGTTTTAGCCGCAAAAGAAATCAAATTTATTTTTCTTGGAATTTTGGTTGTTTTTGTGTTGTAAGTGCTAGTTTGAAAAAATTGCCAAGGAAGTTTTATAAAGTGGGTTTTAATTCTATGCTCTATAAAATTGGGATAAAATAGTGCGCACATGTGGTTGATATAAATTTTAGAAAATAATGTTTCATCACTGGACAGTAAATATAAAACTGTCAACTTTATATATCATGCTTTGTTTAATTGCAAAAAATTATTATAAATTAGATAACGAAAAAGAAATAATAAATAATAGGTTTTATCTGCCGGAAAGCATTGTAAATGTAATTGTACAATGGTTTAAACACCACATGCAATAATTAAATAAAATGTTGTTCTTAGTTGATGTTGTTGTGAATTGTGATTTAGATATTTATAATATTGTAACTTTAATAATATTTGGGTTAGCATAATATATGCTATTATATTATAATATAATATATTAATATTTAATATTTTATGCAACCATTAGATTGTATATGTATATATATATATTTATAAATATATAGATATAATAAAAAATTTATATGAAGATATATCCGCATACATGCGTAGATATATAAATATATAAACATTATTATTTTATTTTAAAAGATTAAAAATAATTTATAAAAAGAATATTCTAGTTTGTAGTATTTCTTGGTTTTCTATATTACATAAATTTTTCTAAAAGCGCATTTGAAATACATTTTTAAGCGTTATAAAAGATTTTTATTTTATTTTATAATAATATAATAATATTTAGTATATAGTAATTATGTATAATAATAATAATAATATAATTGTAATATATATATTATGAATTATTTATGTGCGTTTTGTTTATTTAAAACAATATTATTATTTAAAGAAAATTCTACTTTCTCTAAAACTAATAAAAGTTTTTTATTGGAGCTATTTTAGTGGATTTATTAATACATCAGTGGAGAATTGGGGGTTGTAATATATGTTTACTTATTTTAATATACATATTATGTGCATGATTCAACCGGTGCAATAAAATTTAATACAAAAATTAACAAAGGTTTTCTTGGTGAATTGACTAGTTTTTGTATTATTTTATTTATTATTTTTATATTTTAAATCAGTATAATGTACACAAATGAATTTGTCTGAATTTTACTAAAATATGCTTCACTCTAAAACCTTAGAAGCAACCTTGCTTAAACAAATTAATAGAAAATTTGTATATATAGAGTTGAGGTTATTGAAATTTTGCTATAGGAGTAAAATTGTTATGATATGAAATGTCTATTGGATATTCTTACATTTCAAAATCAATAAATAAGAACATTTTTTAATTAACCAGTTTAGGCGTTAATTTATGGATTACGAAAGATAATAAAAGTGAAATTTTATGAGAAATACTTATAAACAAAAAAATAGTTTGTTGGTACAAAACATAATAAAGGAACGGGAAAATTGCTTTTAAGCGCCAAAATATTATTTGTGGTAAGCTGATTGATAACGAGAACTTGATCAAAAAAATAACAACTTGCCTTATAATGTTCTTGTCCGAAGTAAATATTTTATGATAAATTTGACGTAAGGAGAATAATATTCTTTTTTTATTATGAAAAACTAAGATTTCTGATATAAAATAAATGAAGTCAGTGACTCAATTCTGTTTTTTTGGAGACAATTTTTTTACTATAATTACAGGGATCCTTTTCATTTCGTGGCTTTTTATTGTTACTGCGCGGTTTGATTTTTAATCCCAAAAATTTCAAGGTACTTTTTGTTTCATTTTTCTTAAGAGGCACACAGGATGAAGAACTTCAATGCTGCTACTTCGAAAAGTTTAGCGGAATTAATTAAAAGTGGTAATAAATTAAGAGAACATGAACGAAATATGAATCCAGATTCAAAACGGAACGTTAAGTTTTCTAGAAATATGACTCTAGCAATGCTAGTAAGAAAAACTCAAGGAAAGGGATGTAAAACAGATGAAAACACAATCTGTTAATGAGTCGGCTTTGATTTCTTTGAGACGCAGACACAAACAGCAACTGGTTCAAAAGTTAATTTAAAAATTTTACTGTCGAATAAAGTCGAATTTTGCAAGAACATGTTTCTGGTAGTTATGCTCGGGATTTATTAAATGACGTGGTAATAAATTAAATAAAAAACAAACTTGAAAAATTAGCGATACAAGAGTGCAAAAGTAATCGTGTTCAAGAAACGTTTTCCAGATTCGGAGCCTTAAAGAGAGATTGTACACCGACCAAAGAGCAATACAACAAAGTAAAAAGTGAAAGAATTTATATTATGTATCAAAAATAAAGCAATAGTACGGTAAATAATAGTTAAATATAGTGAACCTATAACTGGTTGTGAAGCGGTGAAAGTGATAAACAACCTCAGTTTAACACAAGATGCCGCATAACGAAATTTACCAATATATAAAGGACAATTTGTGAATCCAAAATAAGAATGGTTTATGTTGGCAAAGAGCGAATGCTGGAAACTAGTACTTAATTTAAAATTAATAAAAGAACAAATTCTGCTTGATTCGTTTGTCTATGGATCTCAACATTTTGTTTAGTTAGGTGAACGGTCTGCTATTGTCAAAATTAGAATAGAAAAATTATTTATTACAGCAATCGAACACGTCCTTAGTGCAAAAAATTATTTATGACATTTAAAGCAGTTTAGAGCAATTTCATATATTGTTATATACCTTGTATGAAATTAAAAGGTATACAAATTATAAATAATAAATGTAGTTACTGAGATTTGTTTTGAAATTATCGATTCAATTTTATTTTCGGACCGTTTTGGTTTAACAACACTAGCACGCTTCCAAACCGCTTTTTTAACATTAATGAACAAATCTCTTCAAGAAAAATTAGGCATTACTTTAGTAAAATTAAAAAAATATAAGGCGAACCAAAACGAAATGCTAAAATACAGCATATTAATGATATTCATATTAAATTTACACAAAATTGCAACTACAATCAAATGCTTTTGGGGTAGCCATTAACCCTTTATTTTATCTACCAATCCGCCGTTTTCTTTTTCTTCACCAACTAACTAATTCTGCGGCGGGGAAATTTGTAATTCTTTTATCATCAATTTTTTTTCGATTCTGCTGATTCTCGCACCATTATAAAGATAAAACATTTAAAAGCCATTTTGTTTATTTGTCGCTTTTGAATTTTTGGTTAATTTTTGCCTCGAGTTGAAAAATATAATTTTTTAACCAAACTATAGCAGTTTACACAGCAAAAAATAAGTTTTTTATGGCGTTTTCTTTTTACAAAAACTGCCAAAAAATTTTGATGTACATCAATTTTTTTTTTATAGCGAATTCTTTTACTTTTTTGATGTAAATCAAATTTCCGATAGTTAAAAAGAATACGAAAAAATTTGATGTGTTTTAATCGTAGTGTGCGTCCATGCCAAAAACAATAACAAACCATTTTGAAAAAAATTCAAATGACGCGTTTGACGTATTTGACATTATTTCCGATTGACATATTATATGTATATAAATGTGTGTATGTGGTAGTTAAAATGGAAGGAAAAATCTACATTTCCATTTTTTGATGTACATCAAATTTTTTTGCTATTTTTTCCCCTAAAAGAACGCGAAAATGTGATTTACATCAAAAAATTTTGATGTACATCAAAATTTTATGCCACTTTTTTGTAAAAAGAAAACGCCATTAATGTAAATCACATTTTCGCGTTCTTTTAGCGGAAAAAATAGCAAAAAAATTTGATGTACATCAAAAAATGGCTATGTAGATTTTTACTTCCATTTTAACTACCACATACACATATTTATGTACATATTATACGTCAATCGTAAATATTGTCATATACGTAAAACGCGTCATTTGAAATTTTTTCAAAATGGTTTGTTATTGTTTTCGGCATCCCTTTCGGGTTTAGGCACACTACGATAAAAACACATCAAATTTTTTTCGTGTTCTTTTTAACTATCGGAAATTTGATTTACATCAAAAACGTAAAAGAATTCGCTATTACTGTACGAATAAATCAAAAAACAAATAATTTTACTCACATACAAAAAAAGGAAACGCTCAAAGAAATCAATTGTGGACGTATGTATAATCAAGACGAATGAATCATAAGGTCATAATGAATCATAATGGCTAATAGCAAATACGCGTGTTTTCAAATTTTAAATTATAACGCTTTCAAAGGACGGACATTTCGTGTTTACTTCTTATAACTAATAGCACATTTAGTTATTGATTTACATAATCAATTACTGTACCATTATACTGAAATATAAATATACATTTTATATCAATTAAATTTAATTTAAAACTTTTACTAGTTTTAAAAATTTGTTTTATAATAACGTTAATTATTTTTTTTTTACTTTTTTTAAATTAACAATTATTGTGGCAAATGCATATAAATTGATTTGAAATAAAACAAATATCTCAATTATTATTGATTTATAATTTATTTAATTTCAAATTAATTTATATTCATTCACCAATTAACTTCAAATACAGTTTTATTTTTTTCATAAATTTCTAAATAATTTAGTTAAAGCTGAAACCCACGCATTATTGTATATAAATTATCATGATTTTTAATTTTTATTTAGTATTTCATTTGAATTTGTGTTTTTTTTTATTTTCATTAAATTTAAATAAACATTTAATTTTTTTATATACTTAATTATCACATAATTGAAATTATCAGTGTGTGATAAAGCTTTTGTTTTGCAATAAAATATCTAAACAATCACAACCTAACGTCATTAATAGAATACAGATTTCGATTTTTTTAAGTTTAAAGTTTTGGTTTAATAAAATTCTGGTTTCAATTTTTTTTTAACGTAGAAAATATAAATTTTAATAAGGTCGTTGAGATTGTGTAAAGAGTGGCACCATTAGAAATTCATGTTTTGGTTTAATATTTTCGATTTACTTTAGTTCTTAGTTAGTTGTGTAACAATTATCAAGGTAATGGTTGGTCTAAGCCAGTCAGGTTTTACTATGTCGAAAAATATTGAGCGTTAAACAGAATTTATACAGTTATCTAACAGTAATCAGGCTAGGATATTGTATAAAGTTGTAAGCATTTGAAGACAGGATTAGACCGCCAAAATAAATGAATTGAACTCTATTTGGACCATTTACGATACTTAAAGTTACGGCCGTAGTCCGTAGTGACCAAGAACCTCAAGTGGCTAATATGGAGTACAACAAGAGCCCTTATAAACTAGCAACCTTAAATCCAACATTGGTTAGTATAAATAAATTTTGTGGTAGAAAGGGCTAATGCGACAACATCCTCATTGTAATGAACGTTACCGTTGCTTGGTTTAGTACAAATTTAGGCGACCGCATGGAAACAGCATAAAATAAATTTAAAAAATTATAAAAATGAAAAGAGTAACATTCTTCCAAATTAACCCATTAAATATTACAAAAATTACAAACATCTACATGATTAGAGTGGCATCGAACTACTCGATTTACATACGCATTCGCAAACAAAATGGCTCAACCCGCTCATTATTTTGAGAATTTAGGTCTTTTAGGAAACTGATAAAGAATTTAAATTTGATGCTTTAGTTTAACTGAAATTTTTAAGTTTCCTGTGACTGAAAAGGTATACAAAATAAGCTTCTCCCTCTTTTCATAAGGTTTTGACAGAATGAACGCGGGAATCAACTCTTAACCTATTAGCATCCCGAATAATAAGAACACTCTTTGTTCCTAAAAATACTATGTTCGTATATGTTTTGTATATGGCGTACTCGACTCAAAAATTTCTAGTGCAAAAATATCTGGCTTTCTGAATGAAGGTCTGAAATATAGTCTTGCGGGATGTAACGTAGAAAACAAAAAAAAAAATAATCTTGGTCCTTTCAAAACTGATATTAGTATTATCATACTATTATTTAATATAATTAGGATAAACTTTGACTATTTCTTACCCAATTTTGGTCACATTGGGATTGGACACATTAACCCATTCACCTACTCACACAACTACAGTATACCACCTGCACATTGCAAATTGCAATCTCCATGTTACCCTGTTCATTGACGTGGACGGTAGGTTGGCGCTGAATTCTGCACTCTATTAGAGGGTCTTAGTTGTGTTTATTAACATTACCGATCGTAATCGATGGCGGCATCTAGCCTCTGATGGGATTCAAACCCTGTACCTCCCGTTCGAAGTTCCGAAGCTTTAACCACTGCACCACTTTTCCGCTCCCAAATAGCGACGTGGCATTGTTTCAATGTATAACCCAAGGTATTAAAAATTCACATTCTGATTCTTCATTAATTTTGTAAAAATTTATTTTTAAAAATATTAAGAATTTGCTGACAAAAATTACAAATGAGACTTGAGAGTAGGGAATTTGCTACTGTTTCGCTAACTTAGTAGATTGACAAAACGAATTGAAATTTGTTTGATGTGAATAATAATAAGATTTAATATTTACATCTAGTGCGCTTTCGAAACAACAGCGAAACTTCCAACTCTCAAGTCACGGTTTTCGAACAAAATCCGTATTCTGGTAATTTTTTGTCAGCAAATTACTCAAAAGTTACCCTGGGTTATTTCAAAAAACAACTATTATATTATTATTATATAATCTATACCAATGGATTAATTTATTACTAGTGCCAAAAGGGCGAATTTCTGCAATAAAGTGGCAAATGAGATCTCCTTCCAGCGCTACAGCGGTAGTTTTGAAAACTAAACCTCTTCATTGACATGTCACACTTGCGTATTTTATATGATGTTCGACATGTATATATTCTATAATAATTGAATAATGAACCACCAGCCCCGAAACAATGGATTTTAAACTGACTACAAAATTGCTTCTTTATGCAAAGACCTTTTACATGATTATAAAATAAGCTACCAGTACTTTTTACGCTATTTGCCGTAGACAAATGAGAGTGATTTTTTAAACTTTTCGAACGAATTTTTTAATTAAAATAGTCAAAACTCTAATTCTGCGAAATATAAAACAAGTGATTAATAAAATGTGTTTATTAAGTATAAGCTACCAGTGTCAACAGGTGGATTTATGAACTGTGAGGCATATTGGGTGATTTTCTATGGCAGATACTCAATCCTCTTACGGTAGTGATCCCAAAAGCTTCTCAATTCTTCGAGTAAAAAATAAAAGCAAAATTTGGTGAAAAAAATTATCGCACAGACCGTTCTTGAGATATCATCGGTACAGAGATTCAGAATTCCAGACATCCAGACCGACGGGTAAATAATAATATATTTGGGGATAGGTAGCGAAAATAGAGTAAAATGAAATTGGCCTTTATTGTTCGATTGTTGTCGTTTGTGATGACCTGTGGCAGTATTCTGGTATTTCCCCGGGAATAGGGAACTATGGAAAGAATTAATATGAAATTTCTGTTCAAATATTTTATTTCTGGCATACTGAGGTAAAAAGCTAGTGTTAAATTTTTTGGAAACAAAATTAAATTGGGAATAATTTTCCCTGCCAATTTAGATATGGAAATATTATACCCAATTTATAAATATTTACATCCTTATTCCGTTTCTTATACCCGGGGAATTACCAGAATAGTGCCACTGTTCAGAAATGTCCTAATCAGGGAAAAATGAAGATGAGTTTTCGAAATTTTTCTAAACGATTATAACACGTTTCGATAATTCGATAAACTTAATTGTTTAAATCATTTCGCTTGTAAAAATTAAACACTAAGCGGTATCGTAATCTTCCTCGTACGACAAAAATAAACTCACTGATTGTATGTAAATCAGAAAAATTCGGAAGTATTACACGAACTAAAATATTGTTTTCGAGATTGTAATATAGACCATTTTCCTCAAACATATTTTTTTATTTTATTCATAAATTCTCATAATGCTATTAAAATTTAACAATACAATTGCTTGTGGTTATGCTTTAATCATTAAACTTTAATAGTTGTGTCATAAACTTTAAGAATTACAAATAAATTTTAGTTTGTTCTTGTTTGCCATACAGCTTCAGCTGTCAATTTTTTTAGTCATAGGGAAATGGTTTATACTACTGATTAGAGTGTTATATTTATAATAATCTCCGCTAACTTTGCTTTAAATATTATACGACAATCATTAAATTAAAAACATAATATCGGAAATGGTAAAATTTGGAGTAAAAACAACCTTAAGAATGAAAAATAATTGATGACACTTAAAAATAAACAAACAAAGTTCAAGTTCTGAAGAATGAAAATTTATTTTCCCGCAACATTTATGAGATATAAATAAAGAGAAAAAACTTTACAAAAAACAATTTCCATAGCATTGGTATCACTTTTTTTTCTGTGTTTAGGTTTTTCTGACCGGCATAAATACAAACCGTATTTTTGTTTTTTGCCTTCTACTTGGCCGTATTCATATATGCTGAGATGATGTCCACGAGACAGTTACGGAAAGAGAAACATACTCAAAAAATTATTAATTGATAAATGAAGACCATCGTAATTTAATTCACAATTAATTTTAAAAAGAATAATAATTTAGCAAACCAAAAACTAAAAAAAATGTAAATCCAGTTTACTTTTCCACGATTGCGTTGCGGTACCTATTTTATTATTACACAACTAATTGCAGTGATAAAGTTAAAACAAATTCGAATCGTTTGATAAATAAAATATATATTAATTAAAATAAAATTTATATATTTTTGTGCCATTATTTATGATACACATGGTCATGTATAATTTTCATTAATAATTTTAATAAAAATATAAATTATTTAATTTCATTTAAGAAAATATTTTTCTTGGTTTTAAATTCATGTCATATAATTTTATATATAAAACATTTAATAATTTAGTTTATTTATTTTATTTTATTTTTATAAATTTTTTAATTAACAAATTATCTAGGGAAGATAAATATCACAAAACTCAATATAAATATTATTTATTTATTTTCATTCAATATGGTGATTATTTTTTTATTAATATATTACATATTATTATATTAACACTCTCATTTTATTTTTTATATATTATAATTTAGTTCTCTTTTGTTTTTTATAATAAAATATATTTCATAATTTATTAATATGTATATATAATATATATGTATTTATATGATAGAAGCAGTATAATTTTATTTTATATGTTTATTGTCATTTTTCCATAAATATTTATTATATTTGTTCTAACAATTGTTTTAAATTAATATACATATTTTATTTTATTATAGAGGTAAGTGTTTAATATAAAACTTAAAAATAAAAATTTGTATCTGACTTTTGTTTCTATATAATTTCTTTATTGTCTAGGAAAGCCATGATTATCATTATAATTATTCTTTTTTATTTTGTATAATAATTATTATTATTTATATAATTATATAATATAAATTTTTATTGTCCATAAATAAAATTATACACATTGAATTTATTTATATAATCGTATATTTAAATAATAATATTTGTATTTTTATTTCATATAAAAGTATAGTTTTTTCAAAGTTATTTTAATTAAAATTAATAGACCTAAAATATAACACTCTATATAAAATCCAATATATGTATATAATATATTTAATTTATTTATTTTTATTAATAGTTATAAGTAGTTTCTAGGTTACGTTTT
The DNA here is from genome assembly GCA_932526605.1 of Nephrotoma flavescens. Taxonomy (NCBI): domain Eukaryota; kingdom Metazoa; phylum Arthropoda; class Insecta; order Diptera; family Tipulidae; genus Nephrotoma; species Nephrotoma flavescens. The sequence goes on along the minus strand of OW052222.1, from coordinate 188,435,726 downwards.
ATTGTCATAGGTTCACTATACTATGAATTTCGGTGATCCGTGACTATTAATGTATACGTCGTATATTTTTTGTATAGAATGATCGCTGGTGGGAGTACTTTCTCCCGTTGAATTCACGGCCAATTGGTTTAAAAATATGCAGGTTGTGTCAATTCAAACTATCGAAACTTGGCGCTATTACTGAACCTAGCATTTAGGTAACGCTATATTTCATTAACTTGATTGTATTAGATTTATTCGATAAACGGGCCATGATTATATTCAGGCATTTACCACGTTTTGTTTGCATAATCAATTTAACTTTTCTAGCGACACTACAGGTCTTTAGGTAAAATGCTTGACGCTTTGTTAAGTCGGCGTACATTTTAATTTACTATTTCTTGGTATTTAATTAAAGTTTTATAAATAAAAAATAATTAAGAAATTATATAATCTAAAACACACTTATTAGATTTAACTTAAATAAAACCGGTTTATTGGTAAACAGAAAGAAACAAAGTTTGATACCGGGAAACTCCGTGTGAACGCATATAGTATCAAAACAATTTTCGTTCGCTTCATGGCAGCATTTAATTACGTAAGTGCTTATTATATATAAACTTTCGTTTTCATTGGGCGCTTCTCAGCAAATATCATTCTAAATTTTCGTAACTAGTAACTTTAAATTAATAACTTTATTAATTATTTTTAATGAAATTTATAGTAGCAGTTGTTGCTGCCACCAATGTATGCGGTAACAGTTTTGCTTAATCATTTGGCATAATAAACTGCAATCACGAAAGAAACTACACTTTCTAAACCATCAAAGTCACTCCTATTTCGTGGATATTGCTAATTAGTGTTATTCAGTCATGAATGATTATTAATTAATTAAATTTCCAACTTTCTCATGCGCCAACCGCAAAGTCTAGTTTTAAGTTTTTAATTAAATGGAAAGTCATCAAAAAGTAAGCTCGTAAATTGACTTTTGGCCTAGTCCTGACAGACGCCAGCATTGTTGTTTGATCATAGTATATGGAAATAATAAGTTGAATTTTAAAATTTAAATTAATAACTTCTATTCATTTTCAATTATAAAACGACTAAGAATAGTGTAGCGAGTGGCTTGCGAGTTTTATGGGTCGCAATAGAGATTAATTATTAATGAAATTTATAAAAGACTCCTATTTATAAAATCAGTGCCCTCAATTTACTTAGTAAATGAACGTTAATCTAGATGTAGCTAGGTAGGTTGAACGGATGGTATAAATATAATGGTATTATATTGCGCATGTCGCATCCTGTCTCTCTCTCTCTTATTTTTACACGTCACTCACATCGTAACAATATTTTATTTATCTAGTGTTCCTTTAACAATTGGATGAAAAAAACCTTTGAAATTAAATATAAACAAGAGCGTAGATCATACCAGGTTTCCATCGTCGATAGCATAATAGAATAATAGTATAATACTATTTTACTATCAAGCACTGCTGGTTTTCCATCGCACGGTTTGAAATAAGCTTATTCGAAATGAGCGTTTGATAAAAAGGATATTATTAGTTTATTTGGCACGTATTATGTAATAATAATATATAACGATAATCAGCCAACAAATTGTTTCTCGTTGCGACGAGAAAATATTAAAAATGGTAATGGATAAGCTAGAAAAATTAAATTTATTTTTACACTGTTAAATTTGTAACGTTAAAAATAATATTTGCTACGTATTATAATAATTTGATAGCTAGTATACTGAAATATTTTAATAAACTATTATACTATCAACTTTGGTTTTCCATCGTAATACTTTAATATTATAATACTATTATACTTGTATACTATGTCGATGGAAACCCGGTATCAGTCGAAAGGGAATCGCGTACAGTAGGCGCATGGTGTGAAATCAGATTCAGTAGACACATGGCGTGAACTGCTAGTGAGAGACAGGCAGCGCTGAAAGGAGGCCGTTTCCGCTCTATGCTCCTCCTAGGAGCAATATCAATTTTTGTTTATGTTGCTTTTATTATATTGTAAAAAAATTGGAGGAGACAATTAAAGAAAATATTAAGAAAAAAAACAAAAATGGTTAAAATAGTGATTTGTGCAGTGTTTAAGTGCAACAGCAACAACGCCAAAAGATTGAAAAGAAATTCAATTGAATCCACTCGTGAAAAAAATTAAATTTTTTGGATTTCCAAAAGATCCTACCTATAGAGGAATTTGGCACCAAAAATGTGATCGTAAAGACAATTTTAGTTTAGTTTAGTTTAGTTTAATGCATCAATCTAAATTGAACTTAAAAATTGCTAGCCGATTAACAGATACTCATTTCAATGTTAAGTGCGGTAAACGATAAAAAGTAAAATTAGCAACTCAATTATTTTCACATAAAAATAAATAATAAACCAAAATAAAATTTATCATGGCCACGTGGACAAAGCAAATATGTAATCAAATGCAAACGAATCACGTCTTAGACTATTCTTTGAATCGAAACGATATGCTCGTTTTTGTCGATTGGGTACATCAAACATGTGAAAACCAATTTGTACTGTATTCAATTGGTCAATTTTTATTTATTTGTGTTAATTAAAGTGTAATAATTCGGTTTGATGATTAATTTTGAACAATTAAAATTATATAATAGAGGTGAATATAGATGTGAAATTCAAAAGCAAAGTACCTAAATAGAAAAATAAAAAGGTGAACTAATTTGTTGTGATAGTAAAGTATTAAGAAGTGTTTGGTGTAATGTAATAGTTAAGTGTTCTTGTTTAAAATAACAAGTATTTTAAAAATATAAAGTGAATTGTGATGTTTAATGTATTCCAGTGCTTAACTAACGGAAGTCCTGCAGAAAAGAGAAGTACATCTATTGTTTTACCTAAATTTGTATATCATTTTCTTAGTGTAGACACTTACGGTTATATAAATTGAAATTCCCTTTTCAAAACAATATTCACATGAAAATTTTGTTTGATGCTTCATTCATATAATTACAATAACTATCCTCTACTGATGCTCATATTTTCCATAGTAAAATGGCGCAAACAATAACAACTTGTAACTTATTGTTGCTGCTCCCTTTGTGAAACAATTTCAATGGAAAATGGGAAGATGTCGCTCCAATCGCTATCTGGTTTTTGTTACAAATCATTTCAAAATATGTACATATATTTTTTGCCTTTCATAGAATATAAATGTGCTATTTTAGTGCGCTAGCATACAAAATTACGAATTCATGCAAATAATAAAATTTTTATTTATTAAACGCATCGAAAAAATAAAAACAATGAGAACAATTTCATTTAACTTACTAGTGCTGCACTCGTAAGGTCATTTTGGTTAGATTTTTATTCCAAAAAGTAGGAAGTCCCGAGTAAACAAAATTTGAAATTAAAAAGTGGTTCACCAAAAATAATCCGAGAAGCCAAAAATTTAAATTACAAAACTTTTATAGTGTAAAATAATTTACAAATTGTCGAAAAAGTTTGTTATAACTTGAATTTAAAAAATTGTTATTTATTTTACAAATCTATCGAATTTTCATAGAAAGTTTGATGAAAGTCAATAAAAGGCTTTAATTACACCCGACTGCCAAGTAGTATTAGAAGTTAAAAATATTAAGGTTATTTTTTAACCCAATAGTTTTAGGAATCAAGATATTCTTCAGGAATGTATTAAATTGGACTTCTTTTAAAGTGTTTGTTCTGAAGTTCCAGATATTTTTGGCATTGTAAAACGTTCAATGATTTCTTGTAGTTCTAATTATTATATCATAGAATATAGAATTCAAACAGAAGAGACATAACCCGATTTTTCTATGGAAAAATGTCGACCGTTTTTTTATTCTTGATTTGTATGGAAGAGGGTAGAATATAGTGGTGAAAAAAATTGTGCACTGAACTTTTTTACATTCAATAAGGGTGTGAAAATCCTCTAAGCCGGTATCTGACGGGACCAATGATTTTTCCGGCTTTCAGGAGTTTTCCGTGTTTCGCAACTTTTTTTTAAAAAACAAAATTTATGTTTTTCAAAAGAAAAATGCCCACAAACTTTATTTCAAAAAATTCATTTATTGGTATTTTATTAATTTAAAATAAATATGTAGCGTCTCTCGTCTTTTTACAATGTTTGCACTTTATTCTAAAAATAATTAAAATTACCACATAATTAATAGGTACGAGTACATAATATGTACATATACATATTAAGTATAATTTATAGCAATATTTATGTGCAACTATGAACGAATATGTACATAATTAAAATTTTATCGTTAGTCAAAATGTATTTTTGACATTTGATATTTGTATGTACAAGTTGCTAATTGCCCCTTAAATTATGCAATTTGCGCTTCTTAGGGTTTCAAAAATAAAAATTTGTACTAGGCAGCGAATTTACGTCCGCGTCTCGGGATTTTTCGCCTTAAAGGTTAAAATAACTTCGAAATTAGTTTGACGGGGATATTATTAGATTTTTTATCCGTCTTTGGAGAGTTTTTGCGATAAGTGATTTCCGGCTCTCGGGATTTTCACGTAGTCAATTTTTTTTGGTCCACTTAGTAGCGTATATAATATGTACTTTATAATAATTATGACTATAGCGTGACGTTATGCGTATCTATTTCACACTTTAATTGCAGTTTTTAGCTAAAACAAACTTTTTATTGGTCTTTTAATCACCGCCATATCCAGTCGTATTATAGTCATCTATGAAGTTTCCTAAATATTAAGAGGGTGATGTAAAACAGAGACTATTCATTCATCATTCCAAAAGAATCAAGTATTGGAATAAGAAATTCTAGACATTATTTTGTGATTTTGGTATTGTTTGTCTTTGCAAGTTATATTCATTTTGAATTTTTATGGTCTCATATCAGGTTTGTGTTTAGCACCATAATTGGTAATTGATTGTCTGTTCCTAAACTTTACAATCCCTTTTGCGGCCGAAGAAATACTACGTCTTTTTCGGATCGCTTTTCACATCCTACCTTGTGCAGTACCATTGCTCCTTACTAGCCTATAGTACCGACATGGAAGATGGGTCAGCCTGTGAATTCTGCGCTCTGACAGAGTATCATAGTTGTATTGATTTAAAACGCAGATCAAATGAAAATTCATGTAAAATACGATTTATTACTGCCCCTTTCGGGTTTCGACCTGTGTCATTTCGTCGATAAAAAATGTATGAAAATATCACAATCTTGTTTCTTTAAGGGTTTCTTTCACCGTCATGTTGAATATTGCTCACCAAATTTGTATAATTTATGTCAAGAGCACACTTGATTTCTTTTGATTATAGCGGTTTGAATATTCCATCTTGAACAATTATGGGGTAAAAATAAGTGGAGAGTCATGCCTCAACTTGTTAAATACTACCATGTTCTTAATCTATAAATTACAATCTTTAAAAAATAATTTATTTTTGTTAAAAATGTAGATAGAGTGTAATAATACCCCCTGCTAATCTAACTCGCTAAAGGCACTCTAATCTCACTTACGAGATTTTGCCAGAGAGTTCACGAATTTTTTACACTGATTTAATTCGTTTTAAGAGTTGACGACGTCGAAAGTGCCTATCGCATAATGACAACCAACTGCAAACCACTTTAAAATCGAATATATAAATCAGAGCCTAGTGAACAAATGGCGTAGTATTTCCTTCAATTCGTTCAAGTGAAATAAAAATGAAAGTTCTTATATTTTTGGCGCTCGTCGCGTTTGGTTGGTTCGGTTATGCCGATTATCGAGAGTAACATGATTTTTCATTTATTTTTGCGTTTAATGTACCCTATATAGCGGCTGCAAAGGCTCAATTTTCAAATGGTTTGAAATTCGAAGTTCGAATAACAATAAAATATGGCATAACAACAAAATAATTAAATCGGTGCTGCCTCTTTCGGAAAACATTATTCAAACTACATAGCCATAAACAACTTATGTAGACGTCCCACACCGATTAAATATCCCGGGCAAATTTTAAGTGTGTTTGATTTGTTTTTGAGTAGTATTGAAAAAAAACGAAGCAAATCAAACTCTTCATATTAAAATATATGTAAATGTATAACTATAAGCAACTAAAATTTGAAATCGAAAAATATGCTAACGAAAAATTAGATGAATAGACACCTGAAGTTTTGCGTAGTTTGGAATTTCGACATAGCAACCGATGTTTTTTTTAATTTATGTGAAATTCTTTCGGAAAAAAAATAAATCAAATTTTTCCAGTTGCCAAAGAACGTAAAATTTTTTGTTGTTGTTCTTGTTGGCGGTGTGTAGGTTAATAGCGCGTAAACGATCATCTTTTGTTGTTGGTTTTCTTATGCATATTTTGTTTAAACGCACTTGTGCAACACAGGCAACGTGTTTCTTGAAAAAAAAAATTATGGCATAAACAAGTTTATATGTAACAATTAATACTAAATATTATTATTTAATTTGTGTAATATATTAATTTACACAAAACACATTTGGACACAGCAAAAAAAATAATTAAATAGTAAATTATAAAAATTGCGCACTAATATGTTTGGTGGTGGTAGTGTCGATCAAATCGAAAAAATATCAAATCCTTCAAAAAATTACAATTTGATTTAAATCAAATCTATCTGTCATTTTTGTGTTCCAAAGAACGTAAAAAATTGATTTCAATCAAATATTTTTGATTTACATCAAATATTTTTTTCCGAAAGAACTTCACGTTAGAATTCTGAAACAATATCTCGAACATTTTGACAGTTTGCATTTTACTACTTATATTTTGTTATGGTTTTTTGGCGAATATTTATTTTACTAGAATATTTCTTACTGTAAATCAGTGATGTCACTTTTGGAAAACATGACCATTATTTTCATGCTCGAGGAAGAAACAACACGAGGCCATAGAAATAGTTGCAAAAATCGACGTGCACTCCAGAGTTACATTCGATATTTTTTTTTTGACTTCATTTTTATCAAACATAATATTTTTTGTAAGCAGTTTTCAGTAAACATATTTCTTCCCACGTACAATATAACTACAAGAAGTGTTTAGGGGTTTCAAGTTGAACAAGACAACAATCTAGTAACCCATCTAATTTAGCCCCTAAGGAGTCTATGCTATATTGATGCAATTTAATTTCGATTTTCGAAAAAATAAACTGTTGCTTTTGGCCGAAGGAGTACTATTTTGATATAGGGCCACATGCTCGATCAGCTAGCAAGCAAGCAATATGCCAGCGCAAAACCTGGCTACTCAATCAATTTTACCAAGCAAAATTGAATTTGAATTAATTTGTTTATATGTTTTTTGTTTATTTTTGCGATTGCACAGTAAAACAATATAAGAATTTGCTGGATAGTTTTCTAAGCCACAAATTTCACTGTGCAATCGCAAAAAAAATAAAAAAAATTATAAAAAAACAAAATTCAAATTCAATTTTGCTTAGTAAAATTGATTGAGTTGCCAGGTTTTGCGCTAGCATATTGCTTGCTTGCTAGCTGATGGTGCATGTGGCCCATAAACTACACAGCCATAAACTACATGCCTTATACTACTTTGTATAGACATCCCACATGGAGCAAAAATGAAGAACTGTTTTCATATTATGTTTTGTTTGATTTTTGATATTATTGTGGATAAACGAAGCAAATAAATACCTTAATAACCTATTAAAATAGTTGTTAAATGTGAGCATAAAATAAAGTGTAAGAATCCCAAAATTAAAAATGCGCTAAACCAAGTTAGTTGAAGCGAAGAACCGAAGTTTTACTTAGTTTCGAATTTTGACATAATATCCCCAATATTTCGACAGACAACATGTTGATAATTTTGGAAATTATAAACGTGACCGATTTTTTACTTTCACTTAAATATTTCATTGGTATCGTTTCGAGTGGCAAATTAACGACATTAAAATATTTAAATCGGTAGTGCCTCTTTCAGAAAACATTATCATTATTTTCGTTCAAATAAAAATATTTTAATTCAAACTACACAGCCATACACTGTTTAACTTGTGTAGACGTTCCACACATGTGAAAATACAAATGAAATTTTTAAGTGTGTTCGCAGAATGCACGAAGATATTATATATCTTTGTTTCTAGTAGTGAAAAAAAATCATTATTTTGTGGGGATAAAAATATTTTTAATCTAAACTGTATGGCCATAAACTATGTAACTTATATAGACGTACCACGCAGAACAAAAAAAAAAGAAATACGTTAGATAGTTTTATGCGATATTGGATGGTATTATAAAGAAAACGTGACAAATGTAATATTTATTTTGGAATTTTGACATTTCGTGTTTTCGGATATTTCAACGCTCATTTTCATTCAGAGACTTTAAAAATATACGATCGTATACTAAAACCATAATATTTTTAGACTTAATATTGTTAAGTCTAAACTTTTATATAAATGATTTAATTGTCAACATTGATCAAATTTGGACCACACGTTTTATATAATATATTTTTTGTTTTGATTATTATTGTCATTTTTATAATAAAATATTATTGAATATTTTATTAGCATATTTTTCTTGTTGTAAATAAATTTTTTTTAATTTATATACAAATATATTTATAAATATATCTTTTTATTTAATTACTATTTTTTTTGACGTTATTATTATATATTTTTATTATAAAATAAATATTGTGTAATATATTTCTTTATTACTAATTATACATAAATTGATTGTAATTAATATAATTTTTCAATCGATTATATAAAATTTATTGTAATATATTTTATTGAATATCATATGTTTATGTATAGTCTTTATTTTAATTATTTTATTTATGTATATCTTTTATAGTACAAATGTTGTATAGTTTTGATATGCGTCTTTTTCGATTAAAAATCATCCAGCAAGCGTGTTTTTTTTTTATATAAATATAAGTTTGAGTCGATTTTGAATCGAAAAAGTTATTGTCATTCATCATTTTATTTGTCGAATACAGTAATAATATACCTTTTAACACATTTTTTTTTTGGTTTATATAAAATTATTATCAAATCAAATTTTTAATTACTAATTATTCACTAAATTTTTATTTAAAAAAAAATTATTATCTTCGTTACATTATTTAACACATGCTACATAGCCGGTAGGCTCTGTACTTTGGGATTAGTTATGCTTATTAGATTGACATTACAACATTGTTTTTTTAAGGACACCTTTACAAAACAGACAGGTTTAAAACTATAATTAAATAGTTTCTTTTATATATGTTTTAAATTATTGTCGCGGTTTATAATTATTGTTTGTATATAATATTTGTGCCAAATAATTGTTTTATTTGTGTGATAATTATAATTGACAAGGTTTTTATTTATTTTTGTTTTGGTACACAACATGAAAAAATTCAATAATTATTTATTTTGGTCACATAATAAAAAAAATATATTTTTTATTTTATGATATGATATGAAAATTATAATTGTTACTATGACAATGATATATTTTAGAGAAATTACTGACTTCATTATTTCTCAGAGAAGCAAATTTTTAAATTTCTCTTTATAATATATCATTGCAAGCTCATATACCGTTTTGATAAAATATATAATTTTTATTATTTTTTTTAGTTTAGATATGTTAAATAATTGATATAAAGATTTATTTTTGTCATTTTGTGTTGAGATAATTAACGTTTTGATTTTGCTTGCAATTTAATTAAAAAAATTATCGCTATGATTGTTCGAATATTTATGAATTTGTTGCATAATCCATGGTATATATTTTGGGACATTTGCATAAACCCCAGGAAGACGGGGATGAGCACACATAATACCCCACGATACAATCCCACCGACAAACCAACGTTCACGATCATTTGGATCTCTACATAATAGAGGGCCACCTGAATCACCCTATATAGATTGTGGATTTATGTTTATCAAATTAAAATTATTTCTTTTTATTCGTTTAATGTAATTCGTGTTCAATTTAATACTTATTTACTTTACACGTCATATGAAGCATTTTAAATTATGGCTCTCTGTAGTAGTTTAAGAAAAACTGCTTTTTAAAGAATATATTTGGAGAAATCCAAAAATCCAGTGGCATTAGTCTTTAGTTATGTTATTGATTAATTAATTAAGAACAAAAGCAACAAGTATTTTACGAGTAGTATCATCTATCAAACAACAATACAAACAAAATCCCTCCTCTGGTGGTAAATAGACAAGACACTAAAACAGCGGTCGTCAATTTTTATATCATAGAACGATGTAAGTTACGAAAAACATATTTTTTTTTGCATTTAAAGCCACATTTTTAGATTAATTCCTCAAAGGTCATTTTTGTATTTTTGGAAATTAAAAAATATTAGGCGAAGCTTCTGATATGAAAACCATTTAGAGTGTGTAGCGCTAGTAATTTTTACTATAATTTGACTACATGCAACCAGATTCTGTGCTTCTGTGAAATCTTCTTTAGCTACTTTAATTTCCTAACTACACGTATATTACGAGTACATTAAAACCCACGACCTTGGAAGGAATAAGGGATTTAAAAATCCTGCTTCGGCTTCTTAACAAAAGCCTTTAATTCTTAACAAATTATGGCTAACATCAAGTTTAGGAGACATCGTGAAAATCAGGTAAGCAACATTTCAATAACATCAACTTTTTTTCATTAAAAAAATTAAATAAATTTAAAGCTTTTAGGGGGATGTTAGCTAAAAAAAACACCTTGCGCTTCGAAAAGTAACGCGTACAGTAAGCGTAAAATATTCACTTGTACTAACTTTCTGAGTATAAAGTACCGTTGAGTCTGCTCAACGAAATTATGAAAATAAAAGATGAAAAATGATCAACAGTTTTATAAACAATTTTTGTTAAAATTGTAATTCCGTCTCACAAACCGAATTTCCGTTAAGTCTTAACTGAGTTTCATTGAGTGAGGCCATATTCCAGAACCACGATAAAAAACCTTATTGGAATCCTAATTCTACCTGCATACTATTGATCAAAATCGACTAAGAAATGGCCAAGTTCTATACAACACGACCAAATCACAGAACTGCAACTAAAATAATGAAAATTAGTTTCCCAATCATATACTACAATCCTAATTTAACCAAAATTTGTTAATAAATTGCCAAGTTTCAATTAGTACGAGCTTGTTTCAGCATTGCTTCCAACATTCATGTTATATTCCCAAATCCGCCCTACAATTGTAAAAATCGCTTTGAATTGTAAAAAAATTTGTAAAAAATCGTCCACGTTCGGGTTGAACCCAAAAGATTGATAAAACTCCAGAATATGCGGCTTATAATTAATTTTTAAATCCCTAACCCATCCAAATAAACAACGTTGTCGCATCGTACAATCCAAATTCGACCAAAATCTGTTATGTAACTGCCATGTTGAGTTCAGCATGATCATAGTCTAGAATGGCATCCACAATTCATGTTAAAATACCAATCCTGACCAAGATACTGGGTTTGAACGTCGACGGTTAAAAATTATGCGAATTAAACTCAACATAATTGTGAAATTTATTAACTTCGTTCAAATTTCAGTCAAAATGCTAAGAAATAGTTGAGGTCAATCAGCAAAGCCAAATGCCAAAAAAACGTTCAAAATTCTTAATCGAATACCATCAATTCTATAAACTAATGTTGATTTCGATTGATATTTTCCTACACTAAAAATAGTACTCTCATTTTATACCCTCATTTTGTATCAATGGAACAGAAATGAACTACACCGCTTTTAAATGTCAAAACATTATATTTCTTTCATCTTTACGATGAATAACGAATTAACATTGCTTGAAAATATTTTGTTTTGACAAGAATAGAAAAAATTGCATATGACAACAACAAAAAATGGGTGAATCGATCAAAAAACCTGGAGTAGAGAAAATTACCCTGGCATGACCCTCGATGCTAAGCTAAGATGGAAAGAACACATCAAGAAAAGAAGATCAAATATAGGAAAAAGTACTGGCTCATGGGTAGAGATTCTGAGCTCTCAATACACAACAAATTTCTTCTAAACCGGGAAATGCGACAACCAGTATGGACCTATGGTATCCAACTTTGGGGTTGTGCAAAGAAGTTCAATGTACAAATGATACATTGCTTCCAAAATAAAGTTCTACGAGGAATTGTGAATGCCCCATGGTACATTAGGAACGACAACCTCCATAGACACTTGAAGATGGAATTCGCCCTCGATCAAATAAAGAACCAAGCAAGGAAACACGTACAGCGCTTATCTCTACACGAAAATGCAGATATCCGTCGTATGTTGGACACCACTAACGGAGTGAGGAGACTCCAAAGTCAGAAACCGCTGGAGCTGGGCAGTTTGATTTAGAATAAGAAAGTATTATAAAATGAGTAACCAATAGGTTACTGGGATAGGACCGGTATAGTGTGTTAAGTGCTAAGAATACGTCCGCTTATTGCACTTTGAGCGATGTTTGTGTAATCTCCATAATTCAACGAAATGAGATAAAAATAAAACTGAAACGTCTGTCAGAAAATGCAGTACCTGCGATGAAAACCACACAGCGAATTATAGAGGTTGCCCATAGTTTATATTGAATTGAAAAGAAGAGTTAACCGCTGTGGGCTGAGCAACGATTGCTTAAATTACATTCAGAAGCTGAAGTTCAAAATGGAAACCGGAATATACATGTAAACAGTAGTGTTCATCACGGGGTTTCGTACGCAAGCGTACTTAAGAGTGCCGTTTCAAAAGTGGAGGCAAGTGAGGAAGGAAATATCTCATCAGCTTTAAACAAGCTATCTGGTATGATGCCAAGCTTCATGGCGATGATGGAGAGAACTATGGATCTAATGATGCAGAATATGAGCACGCTGATGCAGATAGTTGTTGAAAATCAAAAATGGCTCTCCTCAAAACAGCAATATGGAATGCAAACGGCCTAGCGCAGCATAGAGTGGAGGTTCAAGCAAATTCTCATTGAGCACAATATTGACATAAAGTTTATCTCTGAACTCGGTTCACCAATACGAACTAAGCATCCGGATGATAAAGCATACGGTGGCATTGCTGTATTGATTAAGAGAAGACTAAAACATTATGAACTTATGAAATATGAGAAAGATCATATCCAATCAACGAGCATATGTCTGCAGGAATAGTTTGGAAATTGTGTGATATCAGCAGTGTACTGTTCTCCAAAGTACGCTATAAAAAAATTGCAGTTTATTGATTATTTTGGTCAGCTGGGTAATAAATTTGTCGGTGGTGGTGATTACAATGCCAAACATACTCAACGCCTAAGGGCAAACAACTTTATGAAGCGGACCAGTTTCTTGATTTTTTATCTACCGGTCATCCTACTTACTGGCCCACGGTTAAAAAGAAAGTCATCTAATCAAGAATCTAATTGATTCTGCGTAACCAAAGGCATTGCGCGTACGTATGTTAAGGCCACCTATTGATCTGTCTTCTGATCATTCACTGATAATAATAACAATGAGTGATGTTGTCTTAAAATCAGAAACATCGAAGCGGCTGACAAACAAACGAACTGATTATAATCAATATAGAAGACTATTCGAACAAAATTGTCATCTTGATATCCCGCTAAAAACACCAGCAGATATTGATGTGGCTGCAGAAAACCTAAAAGCGGCACTGGAAATATCAGCTGAAAACCCTTCACCAATCATCAACAATTCTGAAAAAATTAATAGATTATCACATAATATCCAGTCAGTAATCCAGGAAAAGCGGAAAATTCGACGGTAGTTTCAACAAACAAACTCGCCATTGTTGAAATGCAAATTAAATCGAGCTATCAAAACCTTGAAATTTGCACTGCAGAAAGAAGAAAACCAATGTGTCCAGAATTATTTAACTGAACTCTCGGCAACAGAGAAGACTGTATATCCTCTGTGGAAGGCAACAAAAATCCTAAGTCGAATCCACCGATTAGACTACAAACTGAAAAAAGTTAATGCTTTCGGTGCACATCTAAAGACGGTGTTTTCACCACACGAAGGAATTAATATCGTGCTGCCTCACCAGATGGATGATGATTCATCCTTTAAACCTATAAAGTTTGAATGGAAGAAAGTTAAAAACACAAAACTTGCATTAGCCAAGAAAAGGCGCCAGGGTTTGACCTTATTACTGGAAAAATGATAAGGGGGCATAAAACTAATAAGCTACATTTTTAATGCGATCATGCGAACTAGTCATATTCCTCAAACGTGGAAGTTATCTTTGGTCACAATGATACATAAGCTTGGGAAAACAAACTCAAATCTCGTCATATCATCCAATAAGCATGCTCCTACATTCTCAAAACTGTTTCAAAAAATGTTAATAACAAAACTGAAACCAGTAGTAGCAGGAAGGCAAACATTCCAAACCATCAATTTGGGTTCCGAAGCCAACATTATACCATACAGCAAGTGCATAGAATTGTAAATGGAATCAGACAGGCCTTTGAGGCAAAGCAATACTGTTCTGCTGTCTTCATGGATATAGCGCAAGCATTTGACAAAGTTTGGCACGATGGACTAATATACAAACTTAAAGCGCTCCTGCCGAAGAATATGGAAAACTATCTCCTCTAAAGGAAATACATGGTCCAACAAAATAGTGCAACAATTTCCGTAAATGATATACGCGCAGGAGTCCCACAAGGAAGCGTTCTTGAACCTATTTTGTATTTGTTGTACACGGCAGACTTACCTGTTACCGACAATGTAATAATATCAACATTTGCTGATGATACAGCCATCCTGGTATCACATGAAAACCCGCAAACACAGCCTCAAGAGAAGTGCAAAGTCATCTGAGCAAAATTGAGGATTTCCCAAGATCTGGCGAATAAAAGTAAACGAAAAAAATCAACTCATGTCACATCCACGCTGAATAAACGCTCCTGCTCACCAGTTAATCGTACAGTGTATATGTTTCTCAACAAACCAAGGTCAAATACCTAGGCTTACACCTGGATAGACGGCTAACGTAGAAATAACTTATTGAAGAAAAGCGCAACCAAATAAAAATAACATTTTACAAAATGTATTGGCTGATAGGACACATTTAGCCCAAAATTATATCAAATGTTGAGAATGAGATTCTCAAAAAAATAAGAAAGTTTGATGACCGCTTATTCTCTGGAACCGTAATATGCTAGCAGAAGCAAAACAGTTCGGCAAATCATGGCTACAATTGCATACCATGTAGGTAGGTAACGTTAAAAAAAATAATGGGTCCCATTTGAAACGCGTTATTTTAAAACACGAATTATCAAAACGCGATATTTCAAAACGCGATACGGTACAAAACACGAAATGGTACAAAACGCGATATTTCAAAATGCGATATTTCAAAACGCGATATGGTACAAAACGCGATATGGTACAAAACGCGATATTTCAAAACGCGATATTTCAAAACGCGATATGGTACAAAACGGGAGTTTTGGATCGGGTTATATCAGGCGGGTGAAGGGGAAATTTAATTTCAGTTTATAGGAATTTAAAAATCGATAGGAACGATAGTATATAGGATCGGTATCTGGTTGGTCGCTGCGCTCCCGCCGCTTCGCAACGCATATTCTGTACCATATCGCGTTTTGAAATATCGCGTTTTGAAATATCGCATTTTGAAATATCGCGTTTTGTACCATATCACATTTTGTACCATATCGCGTTTTGAAATATCGCATTTTGAAATATTGCGTTTTGTACCATATCTCGTTTTGTCCTATCTCGTTTTGAAATATCGCGTTTCGAGCGGATCCGAAAAATAACAACTCACTCGTTGAAGATATTCGATTCTATCCAAGCTTTGCTTGGTTAAATATTACCCTACAAAATATTTCGGTAAAAAATTTTATAAAATTAATTTTTTCTTATTGCATGCAGCTATATTCATCGTGGAAAGAAATGGATGTGATTTTGTTCCTGAAGAACGGAGACCGAAAGTAAGAACCTTGATACATGTTTTCAGCCTAGAAGCAAATTTTCTCAAAATAATTATAGCGCTCGGTGGGTTATCTTAAAGATAACTATCTTAAAACCTTCCCTAGAAATTCTACACAACATGCATACCGTAAGGTTAAATCTTTCGTTGCAAAGCTTGGGAGTTGTTGCGATTTTTAAATCGCTAGTGGTGCAGAACTAGTTATATCCAGGTGAATAAACACTCACTTTAGTAGCGCTATAACTACACTCTGTTTTGCAGGATGCACAAAGAGAGGAGTTCTGTGTACTCTCCTGTGGTGTCTTTTACTTAATCGTAACTTGACCAATTAAATGACAATGTCAAATTTCGCCTAAAAGACGAAACAAATATAACCCAAATTCTAGAAAAAACCAAAAAAAATTTTCATAAATTTCTACGAGCCCCTAAAAGATACTATATTAAACTACCAAAATATAGTTATACCGTTCAATAATATTTTTGTTGTACAACAAATTAGAAAATAGAAATAAAATATTATTAAATCCAAGAATGAGCAATTCAGATAACATATTACTGTCAGGCATGTTCATTGCCATCCTAAAAACATAGTGGCTGAATTTGTGCTAATCCAGCAGCCCTATTCCTGAATACGATACGAAAACGAAAGTATAAGATTCTTATTCAATTTTAAATAAGAATCGTACGAATCTGGAATAGGGGACAGAATATAGGAATAGGGGACAGAATTGGCCAACCAGATGATATATTCGGAAGTGCCAATTTCATTGGTTTCTAGAACACTTTGTCAGAAAATCGTTAATTCAACGGTCATTGTTGTTCAATGGAATTGGGTAAATTCTGGATTAACACAAATTCAGCCACTTTTTCGTTGTTCAATGGGATTGGGCCAGTTCTGTGTTAACACAAATTCAGCCACTATATTTTCCAGATGGAAATGAACATACCTGATAGGAATATGTGATCAGAAGTGCCAACTGCTTTAGTTTCTACAACACTTTTTGTTAGAAAATTGTTCAATCAACGGTCTTTGTTGTTCAATGGAATTGGGCCAATTCTGGATTAGCATAAATTGAGCCACTATAGTTGTCGGAGGTCAATGAACATGCCTACCAGGAATATGCTATCTGAATTGCTCATCCTTGGATTTTATAATATTTTATTTCTATTTTTTAAATTGTTGTTCAAAAAAAAATATTATCGGTATAACTGTATTTTGGTGGTTTATTATAGTATCTTTTAGGGGCTAGTTTGTTTTTCCTCAATTTATGAGTGAAAGGACCCCGCACAAATCTTATGGAAATTGGGTCCCGGTCAAATTCGCTGAATTTTTAATATGTGATAGAGTTCATTATACTGGTCAATTGCATCAATGGCCACAAAACTCAAAAATGGATAGTTTAGCCGGTACAGAGCTTTAAAGCTTCACGGATTTATGTATGTATATGCGGAGTGTGTATAGACTTTTGAAATAGCCTATTTCATTTTTTTTATTATCTAGGTTTATATTTTTGAGGTTGCTGAATTCAGATCTGTTGTTAGATTTTCAAAATTGACAGTTGGCAGCTGTCAAATAGCTGTCAATATGCTATAATAAAGCCAAAAACTTGTTTTTTTTATGTTTTATCTTTCTTTTTTTTTACTTCGATAAGTTCAAAGATGATATCAAATCAATGACAGTGACTATCGGCAGCTGTCAACAATTCTTTAAAGTTCGGTAATAAAGTCAAAAAATTATTTTTTGTTTATAACTTCAAGTTTTTTAGATAAGTGAATATAAATATGATATAAAATTATGTAGTCATCAGCTTACAGCTGTCAACAAGCTGTCAACTAACTAACTGTCAAAATGCAATAATAGAGCAAGTAATTTATGTTTTGTGCTTAACTTTGTGGATAAGAAATCAAACATGATATAAGTTTATGACATCACTTTTGAACTCAGTGATCTAAGCAACTTAAATTTTTTTTAAAAAGTAACTTTTAACATGGAACATGTTCATAAAGCAGGGGTACTTCGCGAAGGCCTCAACTTAGGAGGGGGTGAAACGGGACTTAGAAGAATTTCGATTTAGGGACCTAAAATAATTTCGTTAAAGGGACTTAGGATAATTCGGCTTTAGGGACTTAGAATAATACTTTTTATTAAACTTGGTTATTGGTTATCCGAAAACATGTGCTATGCCCGTCAATTGTGTTTACACAACTCGGTTTTGACAGTTAGTTGGTTGACAGGTGACAGCTGTAAGCCGAGAATATCTTCGAATGTTGCCACATGCAAATAATAATATATAGGTAAAGGTCGGTTTATTATGTTATTAACTTGTTCATTTTGAAAAATAGATTTACACTTTCTTTCTCATTAACCCTTTACGGGGCACCGGTACATATTTGCACTGGCTAGATTTTTTGCTTGTTACCCCCGTATTTGCTACAATTCGGACTTTGGATGGTTGACTATGTGTATTTCATGTCGCTAAGAGGTTCCTGAAATTAGTCCTAGTGATTTTTTCACGTAATTGTTTATTGTTATTTAATTATAAACAATTGAAAGTGAAAAAACTGTTTTTTTCGGAAAAAAATCGTCCACTCAAAATCTGGTACATTAGTATATGATTTTAGTGCGTGTACCGATGTTTTGAAGATTGCTGATCACGATGCTGGTGGCCAAAAGTGCGTTTTGACAGCTGTCAGGTGACAAATCGGGTAACAAATGACTCAATATAATCCGAATGATTGAAAAAAACACATTTATTGCACAATTTGGCACGTCTGACGACAAATTCCATATCAGAAGTCTATTTCGGCAATTTTTCACAAAGGATTGTTGACAGCTAAATCACAGCTGCCGATAGTCATTGTTATTGATTTAGAAGAAAGATAAAACATAAAAAAAACAAGTTTTTGGCTTTATTATAGCACATTGACAGCTATTTGACAGCTGCCAACTGTCAATTTTGAAAATCTAACAACAGATCTGAATTCAGCAACCTCAAAAATATAAACCTAGATAATAAAAAAAATGAAATAGGCTATTTCAAAAGTCTATACATACTCCGCATATACATACATAAATCCGTGAAGCTTTAAAGCTCTGTACCGGCCAAACTATCCATTTTTGAGCTTTGTGGCCATTGATGCAATTGACCAGTATAATGAACTCTATCACATATCAAAAATTCAGCGAATTTGACCGGGACCCAATTTCCTTAAGATTTGTGCGGGGTCCTTTATGAAAATCATATTTCTATGATAAGCACAAATTTTGTCAGTGCAGCCGCCTTTGAAAAGTTTTAAAATTAGGCTTAAATTATTTCTGGTTTTTTGTATAATTTGGGTTATATTTGTTTCGTCTTTTAGGCGAAATTTGAAATTTTCTTGTCCCGTTTTTTCGGCTCCTGGACTTGCACTAATTTTTTCCCGTGAGCACCGATTAACACAAATTAGGCTTAATCGGTATGCAAAGTTTCATTTTGAAACTCGAAAGTTTCCCTGCTGCAGTTACCCACACATATCATGTTAATGGTGATGATGTTATGATACTAATTGTTCGTAATTATGTATTACACAAATCGACTCCAAGCAATAATTATTTTAAGAATTGGGGTTAAAAACGAAACTGTAACGAGATGGAATGGCTAAAAAACTTTAGCAGTGAGAAGTAATTTATTTGAAGTATAAGCTTAGGCGTGTGGTTTGCCGTGAAACTACTGACTGTGTAGCATCATGGTCAATGAATTACCCCGTGAATTTGTGTAAGTTGTGACGAATAACAAGTTAGCCTTTTCATTTTATTGGCCATGCAAATTTTGTACATTGTAATATTATCAATTTGTTTTAGTAGCAAAGTAAATAAGTTTTAAATTGAACGAATTCTGCAAGAACTTTATATATGAACAATTATATTAAATATTTACCTGACAAGCATCTTTGCCGCCCTCTTGATACCCCGCACAAATCATACCTTCAGTTACATTTAATGTTTCAAGCCATTCATTACATAGATCACGATTAAGTACGGGTACCTGAACTTCGTTAACTGCCGCTTCGTAGGTAGCTGACGCAGCATTTATACTGGCACTTTTATCCTCTCGCTTCCCCCACCCAATCACAGTACACAGTGTACCCGGTTTTAATTCTTTCAATGCTGGTGGCAAGCACACGGGTAATAAATGTTCGTGGAATGCCACACGTGTGGCTAATTGAAAAAGTGCTATATCGTTATCGTGCGCCACATTTGAATTGTATTGGGGATGTGGAATAACACTTTTAACTTTTACTTTTTGTCCGTAATACGTGTGAGAATGGCGCCTTGTTATACCCAATTGAATTGTCCAGTCGTTTATATTTCGTAGTGTATGGCTAAATAAAAAAAATTAATTTAGTAATATGATGCATTGTTATATGATGATATACCCACTTTCCAATACAATGTGATGCTGTCAATATCCATTGATCTGCAATAAGTACACCAGCACAATAAAATATTTCTTCTGGTCCCCCCAATATAGCTGCTAGGAAAGGCCAATCGCCAGGTGACGAAATGCTACCGCCAACAATACGTTTAGTTGCTTTATATTTTCGATTTCGGATTTTACCACACTCAAAATTGGAACATGTCAGCTCAACTACCGGATAGTGTCCGTTTATCGGACAACTTGTAAATTCTTTCATCAAATTTGTATTCCGTTTTTGATACATTCGCCACATGGCGGGCGTATCTTTTGTGGGCGGCGCAATTGTTACATTTGTGCCACGCATCGTAATTTTACTAGAATTTACGGAATTGTAGCCGAGCATCGAACAAACGGTTGTCGGTGATGTTGATTGGTCCCAATGCATGACACAAGCGGGCGCCCATTGTTTGGAATCAGCTTTGTAGACTTCTAGTGTTCCTCGTCCCAGATCACCATTTCGTTCACTTAGGCGTACTATTCAATGGACGCCAATATTTTATAGAAATCGGATCTAACCAAATTACATAACACTTACCACAATTTCGCTCGTCTTGACCCCATGGACAATCCACGACTCCATCACATACATGTTTTTGACTCATGCACTTGTTGTCACCACAATATATTGAACCTTTTTCACATTCGTTACATTGAGATTCGTCAGTCTGATCCAAACAATCGACATGCCCGTCACATCGCCATTCATTTGGTAAGCACCGTTTTTGATCACATAGAAACCCAGAGCAATCTACAGTTGGGAATAAATAAGAATTTTGGTTGAATTATTTCTTGTAGATCGATATACTGAGTTGAGTTACTTGGTTTTTGTGCCCGTACTCTAGCCTCTTTAACCTCTTTCAATCCAACGCATTCATCTAAATTAGCAGACTCCGTAAAAATGGAACATGTGATATAGCCCGGCAGCTCTAAACCAAATACATCGAAGAAAAATCCACATCGACGCATTGTCTCAAAGCACAAACTTCGACACGGCGGTACAGTCATTCCGGTTGAACTACATTTCGGCACGAATAGCGAGCATAAAAATAATGAAACCAGCTCGTAGCATCGCACATCAACCAGAGCATCATACGCGTCCAGTTCCATTTGTGCTTCGGGTTGTCCAAAGTGGCCAATGTAATTCGGAAATACAGTGAAATTGTATGGTATCTGATGGTTTTGACAAAATTTCACGATCACCGGGAGGCAAACACCAGGCACGGGATTTTTTCCAACTGCGCGTAAAAATATAAAAATGGTTAAAATATATATTTTTAGAATTAGTTGATAGACCATACTTCCGTTCGAGTCGTCTGACATTGTTGCGTTAATGATTTTTGCGGTCGTAATTATTGTTTTGTTCACAAATTTTACGGTCGGATATGCTTTAAAGTATGCCGCTAAACCGGCAGCTATCGCCAAGAGCGCGACCGCATTTAGCAATATTTGAAATAGTCGAAATTTCAGTCTTCCTCGGGTCACGTACGGATTAGAATTTTTACGGGACTTTAATATCTGTGAACATAATAAAAAATTATATCCTTAAACCATTTTTATTTATAATTTACAGTTACCTTGTGCTGAAGTGACATATTCGACCCGTTTTGAATTCGTACAATTGTCTGTAGACTAGCCGGAGTTGACATACTTTTTGTGATTGGCGTACTCGGACACTCGGTCGTGCTATCTTTGATGATCTCGTCAAAGCATGGATTTGGCTGGCGTACTGCAAAGAATACTATTTAGAAAATTTTAAAAATTAAATCAATCTTATGCCTACGACGCCTGCGACTTACAACTGTTTAACTTAACCGTATTGGTTATTAGTGGCGCTTCCATTAATTTTGTATTATAGCCGGGACTCGACGTTTGACTAAAACTATCACTCGATATGTTTGAATCCTGTCGCGAATTTAATTTCGATCGGTGTTCCAAATTGCCGTTGTTTAAATTATTGTAACGGATTATCATGCCAAAACTATCATTTGAGTCTTGGTGGCGAAGTCCGGTTTTATTAATTTTCGACGCGTACTGGAGTAGTGGCGCTTCCATACTTTTAGAATTGTAGCCCGGGCTCGAACTCGCAAACGAGTAGCTATCACTCGAAATATTCGAATCCTGTCGCTGATTCAATTTACTGTGATGGATTTGAGTCAACGGTGGTGGTTTATTTGTTCCATGTATTCCTTTTTTGATTGGAACCGGGCGTGATTGTAATTCCTGTAAATTATCCTTTTGTGATTGAGCTTGTTGAAATGCGCCAAGAATGTGATTGTTTTGAAATAATTTTCCCGAATCGAGTGAAGTTTGTGAGCGCAGTGGAGGTGGGGGTGGTGTTGTCCGGGATCGCATCGAATTTTGTGATTGTTGTTTTATAACTGGCGGCGGAATTTTTGGAGGCACACATACTTGTTTACGTATTGGAACAGCCGGTGGACGTCTATTTTGTATCATCTCATTGTCATTGAGCGATTTGGCCGAATTCATTTTCGGCGGTTTATTTATATTGTTCGATGGTAGCGTGAACACGGAATCATTTAAATATTTATTTTGAGGGGATTCCAGTATTTCGGAATTATTTGAATAGTCAGGCGAGGCATAACTGTCCAGCGAGGATTGGGTCTCCTCACTAGAGAATCGACTACGAAATTGAGACTTTTGATTGTGATTACTGTTATTGTGGCCAATCGTAAAAATTGGTTGCCTATCTATTTCGGTCGAGGACATGTATCCCGTATCATTTGTATTTTGTGATTTATTTGATTCCGACGATGAGTGTTGATTTGATTGGGCAAGTTTACCATTTGTCCGTTCATAAATAATGATCTCGTCAAATTTATCCTTCTCATTTAGGCTCAATGGACTCAAACTAAAATTATCCTCGTTATCACTGTTATCCACATATTGGTTTTTACAATTATTATTGTTATTGTTATTAATAATCATTCGATTACTGTAAATATTATTGTCATTATTATTGTATTGCAAACAGTTTTGGCCTTTGGGCGCTGCTTGCAAATTAAGTGGATTTGGGGTATGCGAAATTTCTGTTGTTTTTGTCGTTTCATTTTGTTTACCGTAGAAAGTACGTTTCGGCACAGGTGGAGGAACTAGAGTTGGTGTTGTTGTAGAGTGGTTGACAGCTGATGATAAAGATGTTGTTCTATTGGGTGTTGACGTACATAAATTAGGGGTTGTTGAGACTGGCGTGTTATAAACGGTTTTACTCGGCAATAAAATTGGATTCGTGTCATTAAGTACTGGACAATAGTGTGATGAATGCCGTCGATTGTTTTGCATTAAATTCGATGGGCTTAGAAAGGTTTGATCTTTGTCTAGTGCTAAACTAGACGCTCGCGATGTCCTGCGAATGAGTTCAAATTATATCATATAAAAATTTTAACGTATTGGGAAATTTACCTTCCTCTGCTTTGAGCCAGATCATCAAACTGCATGCCGGTGTTGTCATCAAATGCATCACCATTGAATATTGGTTTGTTTTGTAATGATGTCATAATGTTTGCATAAAGATAGTTTCAGATTACTGCAAACATAAAAATAAATAGAAAGAGTTATAATTTAGTCTAGTTAAAACACTATTCAAAGTTTTGAGTTTGAGTTACAGAGATGTCATTTAAAAATATCAGTACATGATTTTTCTGTTCTGCTGTAAAATAAATTAGTCCTCCACCCAAAAATATGAACTTCCTTCGAAATGATGGATTACTGTTTTGATTTTTGTGTTATTTTGATACATGTTGGGAATACCGTTTAGAATAAATTTAATTCAAGTTCACATATAACCTTATACGTACAGCAGAACATTCCACTATCAATCAACCGTTCAATCATTTCTCACCATAAAAGGAAAATTATATGAGAATTAAATGAATCGGGAAAATCATAACGTTATGATAAATATGATAAATTTATGCTTTAATGTTGGTTTACGCTACCGCAGATCTTTTGTAAAATTTGGATTAAAAAAATACGCTCGGGAGTCTTGGGTGAGCTAGAAATTTCGTGCGTTTCCACCCACTTCCGTACGATAATTGTTTTCTAAGCTAATCCTGCTTATTGGTGTATTTTAAAGTTTGTATGTCATTCATAATTTTCAATTCTTCTATTTTAGAATGAACGGAATCAATATAGGATCTCTGAATGCTACGTTACCTTACCCAAAAATCTGGCCGAGTAATTAAATATTCCGATACAATACAACTTCCCTCAATTAACTTAATTTGTAAGGAAACAGGATCTTAAGATGGAATCGCGTATGATTTTCAAAACTTGGCGCTCAGACGACGACTACAGAGAATTACAATCTGATGAAGATTTACATAGTCCTTGGTTATAACGAGCGATCAATAATTTTTTAAATGGTAAAAATTTTTAATTTGACGGACCAGATGGTTGCCAGAATTATTTACGAGAGGTTCGTGAGTCTCCTTAAATACGGAGAAGTATGTGCAGCTTTTAGGCGACGCTTAATTAAATTTTGGAGAGGAAATGTACGGTCAAAGTTGGACATTTCAGCAGGATAATGCTCATATACATGCTGCTAAGTGCACCAAGGATTTTTTTTCTATCCCGAAATATACCAGTATTGCAGAGGCCTGCTATAAGTTCGGACTTAAATCCAATGGAAAATCTGTGGAGCATTCATTTACTACTTTAGCGAAGCTTTACAAAGTCATGCTAGACGAATGGGAAAAATTGATGTTTCCGTTATCCAAACGTTAAAAAATTCAATGTCCCGACGATTGATGGATGTTATTAACAACAATTGACTTTAAAATGCACTTTTTGTTAGCATTTTAGTTATTAATGAATAAAATAAATGAATTGTTTGTTTTGTCTTATATAGCTATTTCCTTCGACCAATCAGAATTATCTGCAGTAGGCAAACTGCATTGCCAAATGTTCTGACGCAAATGAAAGTAAAATTAGAGTTTGTTTATAAAAAAAAAACAAAAAAAAAATTAAATTGTCCCATATAGCTATTTCGCGCAGTGTATATAATGAAATCAAAAACCCTATAAGCAATATTAAAATATATTGTTACGATCTCGCCTATTGGGTGATAGGCAATTGATTTGGCATTGGCGAAACGTTTATTCTACAAAAATTGCTGAATTAAGCACTTATTCCATGGAAAAAATCAGCTGTCAGCAAAAATAAAGGAGCGCTATCCATTTCAATGTGAAATTTGAAAAGGCCTGTATTTTGTAAACCCCTGAAAGCATTTGAAACTTAATCTCACAATATTTAAAACGCAGCAACATGAATTCTTGTTTCAAAAGCCGTGTTTATCGAGCACTATCGAGAGCCGAATGGGAAATTTCTACTGAAACTGCAGCTATTATTCACTGGTGATACTATACCATAAAAATGAAAAATAAATAAAACAAACCTACTTCACTTGAAATATCCTACTTGACATTTATTTTGACATGACGTTTTAAACAAGAATTCATCTTGCTGCATTTTAAATTTTTATTGTAAGATTAAGTTTCTAATGGTTTCAGGAGTTTACAAAATAAAGGTCTTTTCGTCCCAGGTGGCCATATTCCAGAACTTCTTCCAAAAATCATTTATGAATCTCATTTCCGACCAACATATCCAATCCCATCATAATCAGTTAAGAAATTACCGAGTTCCGCCCCAGCTGGCCATATTGGAGAACTTCCTCCAAAAATCATTTAACAATCCCATTTTGATCCAACATACCCAATCCCATCTTAGTCGGTTAATAAATTACCAAGTTCCGCACCAGGTGGTCACATTCCAGAACTTCCAAAAATCATTTAAGAATCGCATTTCCATTCCACATGCCCAATCCCATCATAATCGGTAAAGAAAATACAGAGTTCAATACAAATGGCGAAAATTAAAATGGCGGTGCTTCCCCCTCCACCGCATGCGATGCGTCATCGACCCCACTCAACGTAACGAATTCTTTGATGCTATCGAGCGGTACAATTAAATTTTGGATGTAAATGATAGGTATAAGCTGCAGCGTCAAACTGTATCTACCGATTTCGTTATCATCAGATTTTTGAATTGCCTCACTATGAAAGCAAATTTAAAGACGTATTCACTTAAGTTAAATAAATTAATTACATGCAAAAAAAGCGCGCTAAATATAAGTTTTGATATGAAAATTTGGTGCTCCGGATACGTCTATCGGGCGCTAACAGAAAACAAGGCTTAAAACACGGCTGCTGTCAGCAAATTTTACCCATAGAATTAACGCTTTAAGGTTTAGAACTTAACGATTATCTTTTATGTGACATTAATGACATCTGAGGGCTTAGTAGTAGTACTAAAGAATTTTATATCGGTTTATTGTGTAGCAGATTATAAAAGTCTGGAACAGAACATCTAGGCGAAGCTAGAATATTCGATGGGTCTTATAAATGACGAGCACAACAATCACAATAATCAGGCTTGGTGTGACATTTGGGAGATTCGGTACGTGAAAGTATAAGCAGTGGGAAAATAATAAGTGGTGCATTGTAAATGGTGTAAATAGTTAATTAATAAATGATTGTGGAAATTATTTTGTTTTGATTTATTGTTGGTAAAATAAGACTGGGAAATTTATTGTTAGAGTAATTCTTGAATATTCCAGTAGTGGCGTATACTTAGGTAAATATTTGTAAATTATATAGAAATTATTATCGGTATTTTCGCAAATATTCTAGAAGTGTGTAGGTTAGGTTAGGTTTCAGTGGCTGCTATCGCATACTTAGGCCAATAATGGCCAATTGTGATACCACAGGATCCGACATCATAAACTCCCCTTACACCCATTTAGTGCTATTTATATAGCGTTAAAGAGCTTGAAGTTCAGCATAGGCCATGCTTGCTTCGCCACCCTACCAATTGGACTGGCAAGCCACATAGAATTTGCTAAGGTAACTGCTTTCCTATGGCTTGCCGCTTTCAGCATAGACATAGGCAGGGATGCTTTCCTACCGGTTCGCACCGGTTCGTGCGATCCGTTAGATGTAAATTCTATGGTTCGTGCGAACCGGCTATTAAAATAAGCGAAAAAAAATGTATTTACTTTGGCAAAAAAAAAAATACGCAAAAAAAAAAAATTATTTAAATAAAATTTATTTACCATTTGGTGAAAATTTATATAAACAATTTGAAAATTTTATCTAGTTTTCATTGCG
This sequence comes from Nephrotoma flavescens, assembly GCA_932526605.1. Classification (NCBI taxonomy): domain Eukaryota; kingdom Metazoa; phylum Arthropoda; class Insecta; order Diptera; family Tipulidae; genus Nephrotoma; species Nephrotoma flavescens. The sequence goes on along the minus strand of OW052222.1, from coordinate 188,408,181 downwards.
ATTCTAATTTTTTACTTTATAGAAATCTTTCAGTTACTACGAGTTCATACGACGGATAAAAATCTCGGATTTCTATCCCGCCGTTTAGTTTTGTTTTTTGCTCAAATTTATGGTCTATTTCACCTATCAATTTATTTTTATTTTTTTATAATTTTTGTTTTGAATTATTCTCTATTTCTTTTGGTTCTTCGAAGGGCTTTACGGACAAAACCCGAGTCATTACATTCGAGACTATTGGCAACCCAAAAATTATCATCTAGGAAAGAGTTTGTTAATTGCGAAGTACGCCGTAAAAGCGTAATGCTCGGTTGTAAATCTGGAGTCAGCGTACGAATAAAAGAGATGTTTCCAAATGTTATTATTTGGCACTGTCTCAATCACCGTCTACAACTTGTTTTAGATGATTCCATAAACGATATCAAACAGGTTAATCATTTTAAAGTTTTCATGGACAAAATATATTGTATTTTTCATCAATCTAATAAAAATCAAAAAGAACTGAATAATATTTCCCAGGAGCTTAGTTTGGATATAATTAAGATTGGAAAAGTGTTAGGACCAAGATGAGGTGCGTGCAGCCTAAGATCTGCTCTTGCTGTATGGCGGAGCTACCCTGCTTCTATACGTTGTTCTCTTCTAACCAAAAAATGTCTGGAATGGCAAAACGACTACAAAACAAATGTTTTCTAGTAGATTTAGCTCTAGTGATTGACAACCTACAGGAGTGCTCTCTACTATCTAATGCCCTTCAGAAATATAAATGTTGCAAGGTGAGATCAACTGATTAGAAGAACAATTAACGCTTTTCAAATTCTCAAAGATCGTCGGGGTCATTACGAAAAAAAAGTGGATGAAGTTATAAACTCTGAAGCATTCAAAAACATTATCTTCGTCGAAAAAAGAATTTATGGAAACCTTCCCAGAGATTCCCTTATTGACAGCATCATAAAAAATATGAAATTAAGATTGATGGATTGCTCTCATCTCGGATCAAATAGTAACAAAAAAAATATTGATAATAGTATTATTTATGAGCTAGCCAATTTGCTAGAGCCGAGCACATGGAACATTGAAGATATTGTAGTTCCGTGGATAGAGGCCGAAATGAATTTTGATAAATTTCGAAAAGTTTTTAATTTTGATATCGATAAGAATGATTTCCGTGATTATGTAGAAAATATAATAAACAATGGCCATCAACAAATTAGTAAAATTGCAGAAAACATTCAAAAAGCGAAAAATATGGTTAATACGGTTGCCGTTAGCAGTGCTGAAGCAGAACGAGGTTTTTCATTGATGAACATCATAATTACTAATATAAGAGATTAGCAGTGCAGACAGTATCAAATTTGATGACATTAAACTTAGTTGGTCGTCCATTGGAAACTTGGAACGCAGTTCCCTATGTAGAAACTTGGTTGAGGAACCATAACTCGGTAGATGATACCAGGGTATACTAATATATGCAATTTCTACTAATATATGCAATTTCACAATTTTTTTGTTATGTTCAGTTTTTTTATGTAAATTTTGTATCTCTTGAAATGAATAAATAAAATAAAAGTGATTTTCATCTCGTTGAATTATTTTTTTATTCTTTTTTATCTTATTACATTATTGTGCAAAGAATATGAACGATAGTTAAATATTATTGACTTAGTCTGCTACTCTGAAAACCCATAATATTTTGATGGAAATATTAATATTAAAAAAATAAAAAAATTTGTAAGAAAATATCACTGCGAACCGGTTGATAAATTTTAGGAAAGCATCCCTGGACATAGGTCTTCCTAAACATTCTCTTTCTGGTTTCAGCTGAAGAGTCGTTTCGAACCTTGCTAATTCATCTGCCATGCAATTTCCCTCCACGTCAGAATAGTCAGGAACCCAGACCAACTGGATATTGAAATGTTCACTCATCTCGTTAAGAGATGTCTTCGCCATCATGTGCCTATATGATACTTACTCCAGAGCTGGCCACCATACACTCACTCCATACAGCAGTATGGGCCATACAACTGACGTGTAACGCCAGTGCACCAGCTCCAGTTTTAAGCCCCTGTGGTGACCAAAAAAAATATAAATTTTCGCCCAACCTATAATTTTTGGGTCATCGCCAAATAGCCACCCGGTTGCTTTAGCACAAATATAAAACGACACAAAAGAAGACGAAACTAAAATTTATTTTAAAATTAATGCTGTGTGCCTGACGCCGATTTTTTTATCTAAATTTCCGACTAACTAAATTGATCGTTAGTTCACCCTGGTATTGTTAGATGTCTCTAATATTTGTAAACCAAAATCTACCCGATAGTTAGTTCTAAACTGAAAAAATAGTTTTGATTTATCAATTACAGACTAGAAATGGTTTGTAGAATGTTAAATTTAAGTTAATATAGCAGATTTTAATTAAACATCAGATGCGGTTTGTTTTGTTCCATCTGTGAACGATTGGTATGAACTAACCATCAATTTAGTTAGTTAGAAATTTAGACAAAAAAAACGACGTGAGGCACATAGCATACAATTTTAATTTTCCTTCAGTAGTCAAAAGCCCATCAGCGAACAACATTTGAATAAACAGTACACCGCCATTACTCGAGCCGGATAAACAATACTAAATCAAATTTTTTAGTTAAGATAATAAAATTATAATATAAAATACATAATAAAATTACGAGTTTAATATAATAAAACGATAGAGTTACACCCCATTTCCTTTAAATGGCATTTGGTAGAGTAGAGTGCAACAATGGCTTTCTTTACTCTTTCTATCGTGTTAAGTTTCCAACTGAACTTACTGTCCAGAAGAATCCCTGGGGATCTTGCCTTATCAGTAAGGACCTGGATCGTACCATTCAAGATTGCTAAAACCGGTAAAGGACCGGTTCTGTTTTATATGGGTTAATCCCCAATCCACATCTGCTAGTACACCCCGCAGTTATTGATAACGCATTTGGCATCACATCCCTGATTGTACCCAGGTGCTTTCCCGGGACAGGCGATAGCTGTCATCGGCATAAGCAACCACACCTATTCCTTCCCTCTTCAGTTCCAATAGTAGTCCATTGATTACTACATTCCAAAGAAGGTGAGACAGGACAGTTCCCTGGGGAGTTCCCCGAATAACCTGTCTTCTGACGGAAGCTTCATCCATCCCCGCTATGACCCTTCTGGTACCTAGCAAATGAATAATTAGCCTGATTACTCGATATTCGATCCCAAGTGGCAGCAATCCTTCCATAATCACTTCCATCTTCACGTTATTGAACGCGCCCTCGATATCGAGAAATGCCACCAACGAGAATTCCTGGAAATCCAGTGACTTCTCAATTCCCCGAACCAGAGTATGTCCGTATCCACGGATTTACCCTTATGGTACGCATTTTGAACGAATATAGACATCCAGCATCCTTTCCATGATTTTCAGCAGAAAATATGAAAAGATATTGGTCTAAAGTCCTTAGGGTTGCTGTGCGAGCTTCTTCCCGCCTTCGGGATGAAGATCACCCTAGCCTCCCTCTATTTCTTGGGGATGTACCCCAGCTTCAGACACCGTTTGAAGATAACTTCCAGTCAAGGAAGTGTGTAAATAACGTGAATTTTTTTGTAATGATTAAATTCTATAACGATATTCACAGTCCAGTGATACGGAGTGGATTTGACAGGGCAAATTCGAACCAATATTATGTATGTTATAATATTGCTTATTGGGTTTACATTTTATTATATAACACCAGTTATTAATAGATGGCGTAAAAGAAATCAGATCTGACCCAATATGCAATGCCGACGGAATTCCATTTACATTCGCGTTCTAAAACCACACTGCTTCTATGGAAAGAACCACGTGTATCACGCGGAAATTCGTACTCCCAGCCAAAGAAAAGTGTCACAAAAATTCCGGTGTCGGTGTGAATCCCAACTAAAAAGAGAAAAAAATCACAGAAACAAAAAGCACGTGTTTGTATATAATTTCCAATTGGAATAAATAATAATTCTTATCCGAAATAAAACAAAATTTTCCATTTATAATAAAATAAATATTAATATTTGATTCACATTATTTTTTGTTTGTGTACAAAATAACATAGAAAATTTATTTACATATTTAAATTTCATAAATTGAGTTTTGTATTGCATCCTCCACGTTGTATTGCATCCGCCACGTTGTATTGCATCCGCCACGTTGTATTGCATCCGCCACGTTGTATTGCATCCGTCACGTTGTATTGCATCCGCCATATTGAGATCTTGAAAAAAAAATCATTGAAAATTTACTACGTAAATGTATTTCGCGCCGACGCCATTGTGAGACAGATCTCTATTACCTTTTTAGTCCAAATTTGCACATCGCGATCACTAAATAAGTTAATACATAATTATTATTATATATTTAAATTTAAAATTATTTACTTTAACAAATCGAAAAACATTATAATGAAACACAACACTTTAAAGTAAAAAAACTAATTATGTAGTGCAACCGTGCACGTCGACTTGTCAGAAGAAACTGAAAATAAAAGATATAATCGAAACTTATAAAACGAAAATAATATTACCGCGAAATAGAAAGAGATATTTACAAATAATTTTATAGCGTAAAAAGTATCAATTAAAACTATTATTAAGTTATTATATTAACTATTTTAGTTTTTTAATGGTGATTAACTCTGATTACAAAAATTATTTATTTTTGCTTGAGCTTTCGACACCCTTTCGGTGTCATTTTCAAAAAGCAATATAAAACGAAAAAAAAATTATTTATAAAAACAAAAAGCCAGTATAGCAAATTCTAAGAAACGAGGTTTACATAGAAAAACGGCTATCTCAGGCACTTTCAAAAAATAATTTTGAAAATCAGTTTTTGGAGGTGCACTACATAGACGAACTCTGTGAAAAAACGTTGTACAAATAAATTTAAATTTCATGTATAAATAAGACAAAAAACAACAATAATATAGGCAAATAAATTATAAGTATTACCAATATAAGCACAATCACTTACGATATTAATCGAATTAGTACTACTTTTGATATTTAACATTTCTAGAATTGATCTTTTTTTAAAATTTTTGAAGTAAAACTTCTTTAGGCACGCTTGACTTTGGGACTAAGCTGGCAAATGCGTTACGAAAAGTGTAATCGCACGAGGCGAACGAAACAATAAACGCAAAACGAAATCATTTTCCTTTAGTATCAGGAAGTGCCATGACAATTCATAAATCCCTAGGTGGAACATTAGTTGATACCATTTTATTTTAATAATTGGTTAAAAAAATTGGAAAATAAGAAAATAAGAAAATATTAAAATTGGAAAATTAATAAATGGGAAATTGAAAAATTGGAAAATAGGAAAATTGGTAAATTGGAAAACTGGTAAATTGGAAAATTGAAAAATTGGAAAATAGGAAAATAAAAAAATAAAAAAATATGAAAAGAGGAAATTTGGAAAGTTGATAAATTGGAAAATTTGAAAGTTTGAAAATTGGAAAATTGAAAAACTGCAAAATTGGAAAGTCATAATATAGACTTCTATGTCACTGACTAACTCACCCGAGGACGGACAGGGGACCAACATTTTTTGTCTATATTTTAATATCTATGTCACTCACTCCAGAACGCACAGGATGACCAAAAAAAATCGTCCGTGTGATATATTTTATATATGTACGTATTTGTTTCTATATTCTAGCTCCATTAAAAAACACAAGGTATCACAGAAACCGATTCTTTCTTCGTTTCTTTCCCCGTTTGCCTACAGGTTTTAATGCGATTTAAACAAATTTTCGATGAAACCAAACTACACAAACCCAAATGAAATAAAAAATATTTCAAGGCTATTTTTACTATGCGAAGAGATTTCAAAAATGATTTTTTTGTCCATTTTGTTTTACACATACATAAACATTATCTATTACGACGAGTTGGCCTTGAAAAAGTTACTAAATTACAAGGTTACCTCTTGTGGCATCAGACATAAACGGCTAGGTGACACTCGAGAACGCACAGGGTGACCATTTTTTTTTTCAATATTATAATTTTTCTATATTATATTATAAATATTAAATATATGTATATTACAAGTTTTACTTCAGTAGTGTGGTCTAAAGCACACTTAATTTTTTCTTTTTTGAGAATTTTGAGAATTTTAACATTATCTATTATCTCTTAGATGTAAGTGCACTGCAATTTTGGCCAAGATTATTTACATCTTTATGTTGGTACAACCTTTTTTCCATCATTTGTTTGGTTTGGCCAACATACGTTACGTTACAATCACAACAAACTTGATAAACAATATTAGATTGATGCTTGGAAGGAACCAAATCAGTTTCGAAAAAATATTACTGATGTACTGAAAATAATTTGAAGTTTCATTTTGTGGCCGAGAGTTAGAATTTACACTGAAATAAATTTGTTTATAAACAATATTTTCTATTAGTTTTTTGGGATAATGATTTTGAAGTAAAGTATCATTTAATATTTAAAATTTTTTTTGATGGAATTTACTGTCCGAGAGTTTTAAAATTTTTTGGCGTAGAATTTTTACGGTGTTAATTTTGTACGAGATGGGAAGCTATAGCAGGTGTTATTGGGTGTAACTATTTTAAAATGATAATAACACACACTATTATACTAAACTGTTTATTTATTAATTAGTATTTCTTATAATTGCTAGTATACAATGTTAATTTTAATAGAGGTTCACAAAATGGTGTTAGATTGTTCGCAGCACTTTCACTTCTTTTATTATCTATTGAGACTGTCTCATGAACTTCTAAAATGCGTTCTTTTCGTTTCTCAATTTTCTTTTTTTGTAATTCTCGATATGTATCGATTATCGATAACTATCGAGAATCGCGAATATAATTTGTAGGTGGCGAAATAGCTCTATTCAGCAAAACGAGCAATGCCTCGTAATTAAGCGGCGCGGTGTATAAATAGTTTTGCTACGAGGAGTGCCACGAAGTGAAAAGGTTTTTGAGCCGCTACATCACTCCCCTCCTGGATCGAAACCCGTAGTGTTTTAAATTGAATGTAACGGTTTTTGGAACACTACGTTTTTCGACTGGGTTTACCACAAGTATTCCGTATGCTGGCTTAAGTCTGTCGATGCCAATTGTTGTTGATTTTCCATCTATATCCACAACAAAGAATTTGCGCAATTTGCGGGTCACTGGATACGGTCCAGAAGAGGGTGTACTCAAAGGACCTCTGACTCTATCCACACGTACGAATACATGTGAACAGGTTTCCAGATTTTTGGGAATGTACGTTGTCTGTTCGGTTGGATGTCATGTGTCCTTAGGAACTAAGGCTCTCATGGTGGTACGAAGCTGATTCACGAAATCCGAAGTTAAGACATAAAATTTAGATAGCGACCAGACCAAGTATTTTTGTGGTACCAATCACAAGAATTTTTTCCATCAGGCTCATGTATCAAAAGAATATCTAAAAATGAAGTTTTGTTCTCTGATTCTTTTTCTAGAGTAAATTTAATTCTCTTACTTTTATCAAATGAATTGAAAGCATCAAAAAAAATGTTTATCTTGTCTTCTGGAATGACCGTTATAATATCGTCTACGTATCTATAGTAAAATAATGGTTGAAAATTTAACGAATTTAGCACCGAATTTTCCAAATTTTTCATGACTAAATTTGCAATTATGGGGTTTATTGGGGAACCCATAGGTGAACCAAAAATTTGCCTAAAAACTTTATTATCAAATGAAAATTCTGAATTATATAAAACAATATCTATATAAGCGGTTAAAAATTGTAATTTTGTTAATTTTGATTTAGAATTTTTCTTTATATTTCTCCAATTGTTGCTTATAATGTTTCTGCCATTTTGTTATCCACATTTGTGAATAATGACACTACGTCAAGATCAAAAGAAAATTTAGTGGAATTACAATGTTAATAATTTTTTGTTTAAAATCTTCTGAATTTTGGATATACGAATATGTTTTTCCGGCACTATGTTTCAAAATATTTTCTAAATAAGATGATAATGTATATGTAGGCCCATCTATAGAACTTATAATAGGTCGATATGGCAAATTTGGTTTGTGAACATTTGGTAAACCATATAATTTTGGAATTATACAATTATAGTTCGTTAATATTTTCTTTGTATAAATATCAATATTTCCAGAATCATGCCATTCTTTTACCATTTTATTAATACTCGTATGAGTTTGTATAGGCGTTGTATTATTTTTTGGCACTTGTATGTACGTCGTATCATCATTACAACTATACATTTTTTGTAATATCGTTTTCGGTGACACCAAAATTTAGCTCCTTTTTTGATCCATTTTTGATTTAAAATGGCGTTGTTTACATTTTTTGTCGTTATTTTTTTGAATTTGGATCAAAACTAAAATCCAAAAAATTTGTTGGATTTTATTTTTACATGTACTCACACATATACTAGATGTCATGTCAAATTGTCAAAACGACGTCGCGCCATTTTTATTTTATTATATTTGTGATTGTTTAAAATGTAAGTTGTGTTTAATAAAATAAAAATTGTGTTCTATTCAAAGTGTTATTTTAAAAGATTATTGTGCTTCGAAAACAAAAAAAAAAAAATAATATCGAAAACGATATACAAATAATTTCGATAGTGTATTGGCGGTGTTTGAAATTCAACACACAAAATGGAAAGTATAAGTGACGATATAGCTATTCAAGAACTATTATCTTCCTCATCATCATCGGCATCATCATTATCGATATCTTCAACAACATCGTCTTCATCTATGTATCGCCAAGGAAATTCCATAATTGGGGCTCAATACTTTTTAATTCAGAATTAAATAATACACGCCATTTTTGTTTGTTATTAAAACAAGGAATACATATAAATGTACGAAGTTATGATAGGCACACGATATAAAATTATGGCCACTGACCCTGATTAGTTAAAAATAATGAAAAGTGATGATTTTCCGAAAGTGAAATGAAAAGTGATTTGTATTACACTGATATCTTTATTTTATAACTATTATCATAATTTTAACAGCTATATTGGCCGATAAAAAGCGCCACTCTCTGAAAACGCTCGCAGAAATTAAAGAAATGACGTGAGCGTAATCAAAGCGGCAGATGTGGCGGTTACCATGGGGCATACAAAATGAAATTAGTTCTGGTTATTATTCACCAGATTGCAACATTATCAAGAATGCAATATGACATACAAGTTTAGTGCTGAAATGTACGGGTGGCTTGATAAGGGTGATTTATTTTTTTTATTTAAAACTATTTACAAGGCATTCGAAAATCTTGCGTTTATGCGCAAAAAAATTTTAATTAACAAGACACAGTTATTAAACATTTATAAGTAGCAGCATTTGCATAAATCGACTATATACGCCACTATACCAACTAACTTTACCTTCTCAGCAATAGTGTGCAAACTCAAATTTTCTAAGTGAACAGTTATTTGGTTGAGTGGCCCGCGACACCTGTTTCTATTTTGCCTTATTAGCCGGCTATTAAAATTTCAAAAACGAATTAATTTTTGCTAATTCACATCTTTTCTACAACAACAAAGTAAGAAATAAAGCAAACAACACAACAATACAATAATATAATAATAATAAATTAATAAGGAACGGAAATCGTATTTTCACCATTAATTAAAAATAATAAAAACGACAATACTAACAAATACCTGTATTGTTAATAATACCGGTAAGAATTCTACCGAATTTGGAAATTTTCCGAAATGAAAACAATAATTTAAATTTTTTGTTTGTTTATTGAAAGCACCGAGACGTTAAAGTGCCAAAACATTTGAATCCTTAGAATTATGTTGTGCTTTGTACTTATTCGCAGTAATTTTGGTATTTAATAAAATGAATTAATTGAGTACAATTGAATTAAATTATATAAACATGGCAAACCCTGTCATTATTCTAAGAATAATAGAAAATTTGAAACAATATGTAACCGTAAAATTTCGTAAGAAAAAGTCGGCATTATATAATTTTTTGCGGTTTTTAAATGCGGTCGTATTATTGAAAGGCATCTTATTTCTATTCATCTCAACACATTTATTCAGGCTCTAATATTGATTCTTTCCAATTTGTCAACAAAGACGACTTTGCTGATTGTTCGTGTTCTTTCTAGTTTTGTGGCGATTCAGGGGATGCATTTTTTTTGCTTCGTGGGGTTACCAAACTAAATCGTCGGAAACTGTTCCCATTCCGACTGTACCTGTTTTGTAATGCAATGTATCCCCGTCCTTGATCGCCATATCTGGAGTTTATAAAATTATTCATATATCATACAACAGTTATACAAATCATAAAATGTAATATTCAATCTTCGAAAATATAATAATATTTGAGACTTGAGAATAATAGCAAAGTTCTCTAACCTAGTTAAAAATTTGCAAATTAATCAAAACTCATGTAAAATCTTTCAAATTTAACTGAAAGAAAATTTGACTTACCTAAATTGGTTCTATGGGCTAATATTTATTAATGAAAGTAGTGACATCTAGGTTCAAAAATAAATTTTAGGCGAATTCAACATGTTTCCTCTGTACATAAATAGTACAACGTAAAACTATTAGTGGTGATTAAAGTGAAGGTAATTGCTTTATTTATTGTAATTGTGCTAAGTGAATTAATAAATACATAATTGTGAAAACGATTGTTGTTGTGTTTTATGAATTAAACGGCGGATATTTGGTAATTATTGTGGGCATATTCGTTACAATTTTCTTAAATTAGAACAACAATAAACCTTTGTTTGTTGTTACAAAGCACATAGATGGTGAAGTATCAAAAAATGTGGACCTTTATCCGCAGTAATTTTCAATTAAATAAAATGAATTAATTCAAATCGACACTAGAGACCAGTGATTGGATTTAAATACACAAAAAGCTTGCACAAAAAACAACGTGCTTTCTTCTAGTCATATATATTATTTTTTGAAGAAGGCCCTCCTTAAAATTCATCAAAATCGCCAACAAAATGTTAACTTTAACAATTTCTTGAAAGAATTAAGAATAATTTTAAGAAGAGACAAGAACCATAAAATCAATTTACTCTTAATAGCTATAAATTTTATAAGCTTTTACAAAAACCATCAGCTTAAGTTAAAAGAACTAATTCGAGAAAAGCTGCAAAAATTGTTTTTGCCTTGTTTTTTTTTATATATTATGTATTTTCATTGTACATAGATACAATATTTTCTTGGCGGTTGGTTTCGATTTTTATATTCCATGCACGTTAAATTAAATTTAGATCACGTTTTCAATGTAACATATTATACTTGTCGTTTTTTGTTTGCTTTCTTAAATAATAACGATAAAAAAATATGAAGAAGTTACTTAAATATAGATTGAAATTAATGTTAGTAATTATTTATTTATTTTATTATACATATAATATATACTGGTTTATGTTTTATCATAATTAATCTATGTTAACGGATTTGCTATTCACTTAAATGTATATAGAAGTTTTAAAAAGTTTGATTTTCAAAGTTCTATAACCTCGTCTAAAACTTCCTTAATAATTAAATAACGCAAATTCACACTAATATGAAAGGACAAAATCTTTCTCCTCAATCTAGTCTCCACAATATTTCTAACCGGCGTTTGATAACTGTGCAATAAGTTTGCAGTGTAAAACTATTTACCGGACATATGGCATAGTTTATGAACTTTAGAGACATCTATCAATAATTGGTATGAACTAACCTCATAATTCCTCAAAATTCGTTTAAATTCATCTTTCGGCACGATCCGAAGTGCACGAAATCCTCGCGCCTAGCAAGTTGACCAATGCTTATAATTTTGAGAGTTGGTCACTAGTAGTTTTCGTTTGGTCATAAATCTATTTTTTGCAATAAATCCATAAGGTGGGCCAAACCGAAACAACTAGTGACGAATCCTTAATGACAGTTAACAAAACTATTCTGATCGTTGCATTTATTAAATTACAAGCATTGGTCAACTTTCTAGACCCCAATATTCCGAATCTGATGGAAATATGAGCGTTTGGTCTAACGAATGGAATCATTAAGTCAACTGTCATTGAGGATTGGTTAAACTAGTTTTTTTTTCGTTTGGTGACCATCGCAACGATTTATTGCGAAAACTCATTAAAAAGTCATATTTCTACCAGATTCGGAATGTTGGGACCTTACACGATTACCAATACTACTAATTCTATAAATGTAAATTAATAATTAATTTATTTTCTATAAATTTTATTTAACGAATTTTCGCAAATAATCGTAACGTAAGCTTAACCAAACGAAAACAACTAGTGACCAATCCTCAATGAGAGTTGGCCAAACGATTCCGATCTTCAAATTTATAAAAAAAACTTATATTGTTTTTCTTTCCAGGCCCAAATTCTGTGAATCCTACAGAAAATGAGTTTTTAATGAATTTTCGCAAGAAATCGTTACGTAGGGATGAGGAAACGAAAACAACCCGTGGCCAATTCTCAATGACAGTTAACCAAACAATACCGATCTTTAAATTTATCAAATATTTTTTATTGGCCATCTTTCCAGACCCGAATACTGCGAATCTTGCCGCAAGATGAGTTTTTAACGAATTTATTATTTATTATTCATAAATGTTGCCTACAGTGACTACAATCGGCACAACAAAACAATTGGTAAAAAATTACGGCACATAAGCTCGATTACAAAAGATTATATAAAGCTTTCTTGAATGAATCTCTCGACAAGTGATAATCAAAAGCTTCGTAGACCTTGTGCGATACCCTCGGAATTGGATCAGAAAGACCGTAGTTGGTTACCACTCAGACGATGAATAAAGCTCCATCGCGTTGATGTCTCCGACGTTCGGGAGCATACAAGTTGATACGCGCTAGTAACTCGATACAATCGATACGGGAATTAATGATATCACGCACAAACAGCGCGGAAGCTACATCTCGGCGATTATTTAGACATTCCAGTTTCAAAAGTTTGCATCACACAGAATAAAATAAACTGTTTCTGGATACTCTCAAACCTCTCAGAATGACATTGCTAGGAGGTTGACCAAACAGGGGAAGCATACTTCAAAATAGACCGAACAAAGCAGACGTATATTGATGTCAAAGTTAACGGGTCACAAAGTCCTTGCAGTTTCGTTTAATGAAACCAAGCATAATGTACGACTTTGAAATAATGGCGTTAACATGCCTGGTAAATGTAGCGTCAGATTCAAAGATCACGCCAAGATCCGAAATGAACTCAACCCGATCAATGGTTTCGTTGTAAAGTTGATATTGCTGAAAAACGGCGAGCGAATACGGAATGAAGAAAAAGTTTTCTGCATTTACTTACGTTTAAAGGAAATATGTTGTTAATTGACCAACTGCAGAAGCGGTTTAAGTCATCTTGTAACATTTTGCAGTCAAACACGCTAGAGACCCGGGCGAAAATCTTCATGTCATACGACTACCCTGAGGCAGGCCGGATGGCGCCCGAAATAATGGGGAGAAAGAATCCAGAATCCTAACGGGTTGCCAGCGATCTGAGAGGTAAGAACGCAACCAGTCAATGGGAATGAAATGACAATCGAGACTCTCCGCGACTTGCCAATGAGAATAGAGTCATCAATCACATCGAAAGCCTTTGCGAAGTCGGTTTAGACAATGTCAAGCTGCTGCTTGGAATTTAGGCTGTCGAATAAATGACTACAAAAGAGGACAAGTTAGACCTACCGCGATCAAATCCATGCTGAAAAGGAGAAATAAGTCTCTTGGTATGGAAGTGCAATACTCTGTGAACCATGGACTCAATCAGTTTGGGTAAGATAGAGAGGATGGTGATCCCACGATAATTCCTAACCTCGCTTCTATTACACCCGCCTTGAAAATTGAATGAACACATGAGTTTTCGGGATCAGGGATCGGGAAAAAACCGCGGCGAAGGCTTTCGTAAGAAGGTAACTGCAGAGCCAGACTAACAGCACAACGTTTGAATAGGATCGGTAGAAGACCGTCGTGACCCACTCACTTACTATCGTCGAGAAGGAGCAGTTGATCCAAAACCTTCTGTTCAGTAAATTTGAAATAATCAAATACAATGGAGGTGGAAGTAGTAGGAGACCCGGTGTCTGTCGACCACACCGGCTTGTAGACCGATGCAAAGAATTTGGCAAACAAATTGCAAATATCAGATGGTTGACTGGCAGTGGAGGTCTGGTAAGACATATTCGACGGAAAACCACATACCTTTTCTTACTGTTAATGAAGTTCCAAAATTTTTAGAATTAGATGTCAAAACTTGCTCGATTTGCACTACGTTAATTTTAGCAAAAAGTCGTTACGTAAGGATGACCAAATAAAACAACTGGTGGTCAATCCTGAATGACAGTTCACCACCCGATTTTATTGTTTAAATTTGTCAAATTATTAGTATTTGTCAACTTTTCAGATCGGAACAGTCAGAATCGTACGGACTTAATGAAGACCAAACGGAATCAGCTGTCTAGTAATCAGTAATCACTATAGCTCAGTGTAAGGTTTTGGATTTATTTGTTGCCGAGTTAGTTATGAACAACTAAAAAATTTATTTGATTTTAATTTTATGTTTTCTACTTTAGAGACACGTCTTTGAAAAAGGATATATTATCCAAATATATATTCCAATTCGATTTGTTGCTAAATTTGTAAAATGAAATTCCCGAATGTGCGACGAACCTGATTTTATTAAAATAATACATCTTTGATTTTGGCCAAATCCCTTGATGGGGTATAGTGCCAGAGAGAGAGAGAGAAGTTTGATTTGATTTTTTCGAAATAAAAAATTACCCAATTGGTGACCAAACACCAAAATGTTTTGGACCTAACGATTACCTAACGAAATTTAATGATGCAAGAGGTGCTACCCTGATTTTTTTTTTAATTTTCATAATTTATTTACCGTTTCATGGTAAATGACTAAACGATGAAAATTAGTGACAAATCTTGACCACACGATACCAATCAACATTTGTATCGAAACCTTTGGATGTGGTGCTAAACAGGTGGAGCTAAAACGCCCTACTATCTGCGGAGGGCTCTTAGAATTGCGAGCCTTATAATAGCCAAATTAGAATAAGGATCGTGTTGCCGAAACTGCCGATGAAGTTCTGGAATGTCAAATGAAACAAAATTCAACAAATGATGAAATGAGTCCAGGCTTGTCAAAGGTTCTGCACTCCCTTTTTTATTACAAACACAAATGAAAACCACGTATCCAGTAATGCAGGTGCACAAATTTAAGAATAAAGCCTATTACATAAAGCGAGGTGCAACTGAAGTAACTAGGAAAGACTGCACTCACTTCAAAGCTTTCTACAGCTAAAGAGAAAATTAGAAATCAACTAGGATTTAAAGGAGCAGTATAATCAGTTCATGGCCGACTACTTCAACATGGGCTTCATGATAAGAAGACTGAAAAGACGTCATAACATGTGCAGGTACTATAGGGAAAGCCCAGCATCTGCAGTCACAACTAATCGAACTATTCCATGAAAGCTGAATGTTAGAAGAATAGTTGAGTAATCACCCAGACCTTTCGAAAGGAATACCCAAGGAAAATTAGTATTGAAGTATATACCTCCATCCCCCATCGTTACCCCTCTGCCCCGACAAATGCCCTCTCCCTCCCGTTTTTTACCCTTCGTCATTACCACTCAGCCATTTACCCCTCAGCAATTTCTCCTCGGTCATTACCCTCCCGTCGGTAATTCCCAGCACATTAACGATCAAGAAGCGATTAATGGTATGATGCACTATTATTCACGGGTGTGAATTATTCCAGACTCGTATCGAGATTTTTATTAAAACAGATTAGAACTTCAAAACGACTAGAATAAACAGTTAATAAAACAAGCGAGAGGAGAGGATTTAATTCAAACTTGAGTTAAAATGACATAAGAACACCTAAAAAATAAAACTTTATATCAAAAAACCCGAAGTCAAGCATTGTAAGCACCAAATGGTTTATTAAGGTGACTCAATGACCAACTTCATGTACTATCGGCGGATTGACCGATAATGGCCTTCTAAATTTGAGAAAAAATGACATCAGTACACCGAGAATATGAAAATTCGTAGCAATAAACCCGTTGTCGTGCATTATTTGGATTATTTGATGTACTGATGTCATTTTTACTTAAATTTGGATTCCCATTAACGGCCATTCGCAGAGATCGTGATTAAAAATTTAAATTTAAAAATTTTAATTAAATTTTATGAAAAATATACTCTGTCAGATCTCAGTATACTCTGGCAAATCATCATGAATAGTCTCACGCTTGAACAACGCTACGAAATTGGTTTACACGCTGGTGGCATCATCGGACCTTATTTGGCATCATCGGACCTTATCTGGTGGCATTATCGGACATTGATCCGGGCGAGATGTGGTTTCAACAAGATGACGCTACGTGCCATACGGTGACCGCAACCATCGACTTATTAAAATCGAAATTTGGCGATAAGTTGAATTCGAGAAATGGACCTGTCAATTGGCCTCCAAGGTTGTGCGATTTGACACCTCTCGATTATTTCCTGTGGGTCTACGTGAATCCACAGGTTTATGCTGATAAAGCAGCAACAATTTACGCCTTGGAGGTCTGCATTTTTCGTGTTATTTGTGACAAACGGCCAGCAGTGCTCGAAAAAGTGGCCCAAAATTGGACGTCCAGAATGCGTTTCGTCAAGAACAGCCGCGGTGCCCATATGCCCGAAATCATTTTCAAATATTAATGCCATGTCCTAAAAAACACCCGTTATATGAAGTTGGTCATTGAGCCACCTAACCAAAACCGCCTAGTGCTAATAATGCATGGCTTCCGGGTTTTTGAACTTTCAGATGTACTATTGTCATTTTTAATCAATTTTAGATGGCCAATATTAGCCATTTCCGAAGTTAGTGATTAAGGTCAGAGTCACCTATCAGTAGTCAGGAGAGTTTTTTGTTTTTTTATACTAAATTTTGATGGCCCTTGACGATCATATCTGGAGATTGTGATCCAATTCTTGCTAATTCGTAAACTAGTTGATTAAGCACCTATACCTAAACTCATCTAGTTTTAATAATGCATTGCATCAGGTTTGTTGCTAGGAATTTTTATCGTCAAGTTTTACTGCTGTAAAAGGACATTCTTATTTGCTTCTAAAAGTAAAAAAATCTTGTGGTGTTTCGGTATATATTTTTGATCTCTGGAAAAATCTCTGGAATTTTTGTTAATCCACATGAAACTCAAAAAATTCTTATTAATAATTAGTTGAAAATTCATAAATGGTTTGAGTTCAGTAAATTTACTATAATATTTTTCCTTCGTGATTTATCAATTAAAATTTTATTTTTTTCTTAAGTTATAAGATACAATATTTTTCCGCCATTTTAATTAAGGCAAATTGATATCCGTCTAATAAATATTCTGATAAAACTTGCTCGATTTCGTTAAACTTATCTTGATGTGCTTGAAAGTTCCCACCGGACTTAACAAGTTTCAGTTTTTGTCCGAAAAATCAAAATTTTTGACCCATTGGGGTGAGTAGCAGGTGGAGCTCTTGTCTGCCATGTGGAGGCGGAAGTTAGAATCGAACTACGCACTACCTCTAATTTTCGCGGAGAAATGGAATTAGATTAAAGCGGAGCTGAGGGTCACTTAACTTTTGCAAAATATTCGTGTCGTATACGGCCGCTTCAATGACAATATGCATTATCGACGATAGTCCGAACGGTACAGCTTCTTGAATTCAAGAAAGAACATTCTGCACTCCAAAACAACAAGCTGGCATGACTGCATCCTGACCAAGCCGTGAAGCACCAGATTCACCAGTATATACGATGTCACAAATTTAATGTTAAAATCTGAAACAAATATAATCTTGGAACCATTGTTGGTCAAGTTATGTTCAATCCTCGGCTCACCATATCCCGCCCTATCGACCCATGTAGGAAACAACTAGGCGTATCCTATCAATATAAGGGTGAGTATATGCAGTGGGCCGAAATCATGTAAAATGTATATGTCAAAGATTCATTGGCGCATTTAAATGAAATAGAAAACCGCTCCACCAGTTATTGTCGATGAAGGGGTCGATAACTAAGTTGGCATACATCCCTCCAAGAATCAATCTGCATAACTAAGGCAATGCATACGATATTCTTCGGCGAATAGGTATAATTTCAACTCAATGTAGCCCACCGGTAATATCAAGAAATGAAAGAACTCGAGAATTAACTTTGACAAAATCCCCAAAGTAGAAGTAATCGCAATGGGGTGGGGGCTGATTATCCGATACAACGAGTGCACTCGTGGAATTATGATTTCTACAAAATACTTAGAGTTTCGGGCATCATATCAACCATTATGTGGTGGCACACTTAACATTACGAATACTCATGGGAATTGAAATTATCATTACGATACGACACATGGGAATGTCTTTAGCTTTGAGGACATTGATTAGTCTAGGCCTCTACCATATAAATATAGAAGATTCTCAAATAGATTTCAGAATCCATTGGCACGCACTGCACCAAAAAATTTAAAAATCAAAAATTTCTAAAATTTGTTTACAGGTGCAAAACCCAGTCTATTAGTAGTGCCGTCATGTGTATGCATATCGCTCCCTACATATAACTAAACATAAAATCTAACCCCATTTAAGAGATTATTTCATCGCTAATAAACATTAGCTACATACACGAGTATGTACAATGTACTCCCCTTTTTCCTATAATTTGCATTTTTTAATTTCCGTCGCGTGTAGCTTTATTCGTTTTTAATCTAGAGCAAATAAATCTTCCGCCATATACACAGCGCGTTAAAGCGGCTTTTAAAATGTTGGGTATGGTTGTATGACCGGCCACCCTAAATATTTATCCACGTGGGAATACGCGAATGTAAATAAAAAATCATATAGTTTTAATCAAACTTGCCAATATACGAGTTGGTTATGTGCTTTTAGGTTTCATTTTTATATGTAACTCAGGTCCATATCCACAAAAGTGGAAACTATACCGTTTGGTTCAAAACAAAAGACAAAAAAATCAGTTTTACAATTAAGTTCGATGATTTCTCTATGGAACGGGGAGGATGATGTTTTTTATGTTTTCCACAAAAAAAAATGCTATCACATCAAATCTCATGTTACATGTGTACTAAGTACATAAACAACATTCAACTTAGCGTTAGCATAGAAGAGAGAGGTTGGTTATAATCATAATTTGAGGGGATTTAATGAAAATCATTCTAGTTATACGTTTTGTTCTGCTCTGGTTTTGTTCGACACAAAACAAGAACGTTGAACCACAAACAATTTTTCAAAACTGAATATGAAAGCTGTGTGTTTACCTGGATTTCATCGATTAGAATAAAACAAAAGTATTACCTTATATGCATAATTACCACAATGATATATTATTATGTATGCTTGTGAGAATATAATATAATTAATGTATGCATACAGAGTGATCAAGAAATAATTTTACGGGGTTTGATTATACAAATAGTAGGCAAAGGGCATTCAAAGGGTATGAATCTTACATTACGATGGTCAATTTTTGGGCTTGCAGCGAAAAGCAAAAAGCTGATCTGTTTGCCGAACACCTAGAAAATACCTCCAAACCACCAACTGGACAAGCGGATAATGGAAGTGGAATACTCAAAACTAAAAAAAATATTGGCAGGGGTTCCACAAGCAGTGTTCTAGTCCCCGTATTATACCTCTTCCATACAAATGATCTACCAAACGAAGAAGCTAGAATAGGAACGTTTGCTGATGACACAGCTGTTATGACCACCGATGCTAGTATTATTGAGTACACAAGGAACCAGAATGTTATTGTTATAGTGAATAACTGGACAAAAAAATGGAGAATAACACTTAACGAATCGAAATCTACACATATCAACTTTACAAATACGAAATTAGAATATATTCCGATTAGACTGAATTCACAACAAATTCCATATTCTGATAATGCTAAGTACCTCGGCATGACGCTAGACTCTAAACTTAGGTGAAGAGCGCATGTTAAAAAAATGCAATAACTAAATTTAAAATTCAGAAAAATGCACTGGCTTATCGGCTCATTGGAAGAAACTACGAACTAAACCAGAAAACCTATCTGGAGGTATGGTATTCAGCTTTGGGGCTGCGCAAGGAAAACTACAGTGAAGATCATCCAAACATTTCAAAACAAAGTATTACGTAGCATTGTGAATGCTCCTTGATACATTAGAAATGACAATCTCCATCGAGACTTAAACGTGGAATATGTCAGCCGTGAAATATGTACACAAATTTGCAAGGAGTTATGTCCTGCGACTGCAACAGTATGTCAACGAGGAGCTGCGGAACCTACTGGATCGCACCAATGGACCGAAGCGCCTAAAAAGAACAAAACTTTTAGAATTAGTGATTCCCTGAGCCGCTTAAATCAAAGAACTGGCAGAGCTGGGATGAACCGATAGGTTTCATCCCCCAAAAATAGACTACCAAACTAATAAAACAATTACTAGATAATCCATATGATTAGTTGTAGTATTATACAGGGGCCCTATTTCTGAATACGAATACGAACAAAAATTGTACGAATTCGTATGATTGGTATTTTTGAATACGAATTCGCCCAACTCTAACACGAATTCGTACCTACTTGATACGTTCACAAATTTCCCTTATCTGGCAAAACGAATTCGAACGATTTTTATACGTTCATGAACGGATTTTTATTCGATGGATGTTTAGTTAACGACTTCATAGAAAATCAAACCTTTAAATTGATTTCTAAATAAATTACACATATATTATATTTTTAAATTACATTTATTAAGATGATATAAAATAATTTTATAGAAATTCTGTAACGATGGCCGTAATATTTTATTTTTTCATAAAATATATAAAACGACCAAGTAATACTTAATGTGTCGTACACCAAATGGATGGTGGCACCCGAAGGATGGTAAAAATCACTGTTAAAATCCCGAAGGGACACAATAAAAATTTCTCTGGGGTACTCGTAATTGATAAAATAAATTTTTCTACACAAATTTATTAAACACTATGATACCAATTTATATGTAAGAGGTTGGGGTACAAAAATCTCTGATGTGTCACTATCACTACACAAGAAATTATTCGTCGTTTCACTAATTTTATGTTCGTTTATAACAAACATGTTTGTATGGCACACATAAAATACACAACATTGCATCTACATAAAATTTGATTAGAAAGAGATATATAATATTGCCTAAGATAAAAGACTAGAATATTAATAATAATAATCATAAATAAATCGTCCATTTCTATTACATACAAACAAGAACGAAACGTCAAGTCAAAATGTCACAAGTTGTATAATTTTATTATAGGTAAAACCATTTAAAATAAATTTCCCTTATAGCAAGGACTCACACCAAACAATTACGTACGATCGTATTCAGAAATACCAAAGTATTTTCGTAACGGATATCATTTTCGTATCGAATACATTTTCGTATCGTATTCAGAAATAGGGCCCCAGGAATAAATATTTCTTAAAAAATTAAATAAAAAGAAAAATTTATGATTCTACTCGCTGATTTACACAATTGTGTCTTTCTTTGGTGCAAGCAATTCCCATTCTGAATAGGAATTAATATTGTGCTCAAAGTAACAACCAAAAATATTTTTTAATTTACTCTTGTTAGTTGGTAGCAATTACATTTTGAACAACATAAAAATGCAACTTGTTTAGAAAAATGCGATGTCAAAATAACAAAAATCACTTTTATATTTCTAATGACAACAATTAAAAATTATTACTAAAACTTCCCTGGTGGTGAACAATAAAACTACAGGTATAATAGAATTATTCTATACCAACAGAAAAGTTGGTTTACAACTATTCCAATTTGGAATAACATCTAAGGGATTGTTGTTGAAAATTTACTAAAGAAAGATGCAAAAACTAAACGATAGAATCGGTTTTCAATCGGAAACCGTAGTTTTTTCCGTTTTTTTAAAAGTCGTAACATCACGATTGCTAAACGTCAAAATAATAAGCCGTAACTAGTGATTCACCGGATCCCAAATTTTTGGAAAACCGGATACCGGGTAACTATAGTTCCTTAATTACCGGATAACGGTAAATCAACAATGTTGTTACCAGTAAATTTCGGTAACATACTTTTTGACGGAAAATAAAACAATATTAGGTCTTTATTTAAAAAATATTCCATTTACATATAAATTTAAATTAGATAGTTTTTTAACGATCAATCTTTAATTTCATTTTGTTTCAAAAATAAGTATTTGAGAAAAACAATTATGCGTAGAGAATGTTCTTTCATTGCCTGTAGATGTTGGTTCTGCGGTTTACAAAGCTTTGAACCGCAATGTGAGAGTATTACTTTTCGCAGACCATTTTGAAAAATAAAAACTGCTTTTGAAGTGTTGATGACAATCCTACTTGTTTACTGCGGTAATTGAATTATTAGCGGTCGCGATAGCTTTTAGAAATTGAGATTTCAAATCGAAATTAATAAGTTCGGGCTCATCATTTCTCTTCTGCTTGCTCTTCTGATTTAAATAATCTCTCCATTAATTTTTTCCCAAATGCCGCCGTAGAGCTCTTTGAACAGTAATCAAAGAGAAAATTACGTTTCATTAATTTTTTGGATTAAGCAATTACTGTACAAGACACTATAATTTAATATTACGTCTTTTAGCAATTTCATACTTCAAACGAACTAAAAAATTAAGGGAAATTTGCGAAACATTATGTTTGTCCAAAGTTGAATAGTTCAATTACACTTCTACGGTGATAAGTGTTGCATCATTTCTTGCTAAGGCTTCTACGGCAATCCGAACTGGCTCCAAAATATTTCGAATGTTTATCAAATATTCTTCGTTTATTCAAGGTTAACAGATGAAGGCAGTTTAAATATTCTAAAGTTTCTATTCTAAATTACGACTGCCGGCCGGACGACATAGGTAATAACTCAATACGAAGGAAACACTTTGTTAAAATTGGGGATGCGCAATGTGATGGCGCATTCCTCTTATTATTCACACTTTTTTTCTGTTTTGTATTTAAACTACAGAATAACGATAATAAGTGACGTTTAAACATTTTTTGGTGTTTACTCTCGTAAATTTATTTTTTCAAAAATTACCGGTAAGGTTTAAAATGTTTCACCGATAACAGGTAATCCTAAAAAATCGAAATTTACCGGTAAACGGTAACTAGTTTTACTGGTATAGGAACTATACGGATAACCAAATTGGATTAAATTATTACCCGAACCTGTAAAAACGAGTAGTAAACCGGATAATGAACCGGTTAATAAACCGGGTAACAGACAGCATATGCGGAATTACCATTATGTATCCCAATTCTGTAAAATTTTCTTGTCAAAATTAACAATTTAATACACAGTTATTCTTTCTTATTGTTTTTAAATGTGCACTAACTAGAGTGGAAATAGCGTCGATTATGCATCATTTAAAAAATACAAAATTTGTAACATCAAATCAATAAAAGATTAACTCTACTCTATATAACCCTCGCCACACTTTAATTCTTTCGTCGTGATTCAATGATTTCAAAAAATCAATCGCCGTCCACATTTGATTTCTTTGCCCGTTTCTTTTTTATGTATGTGCGTACAATTATGTTTTTTGATTTCCTTGGTTGAAAATACATATATATTTTTTGCACTCGAAGTGCAAATTAAACTAAAATTAACCCAAAAACGACAAATAAACAAGGCGTCCTTGAAAAATTTATTTTTGTTGTTGTGCGAGAACCAGTTGAATCAAAAAAAATGTTGCTGAAAAAAGAATCAAAGTGTGGAACCACAGTATAATTTCATTCTGTGCATAAACTTACTAATTGTTATTTGAAATCTGTTATAAAAAGTATGTCGTTTATTTATCAATTTTCTTTTTGTTGAACGTACGTTCATTAAAAAACATTCAATTCGTAATATAGTTTTGTTTCATTTACACCATAACATACTATACCCATAGACATATACTAATATACATAGACCGACAGGGTTGGTAAAAAACATGTTTTTTTTTTCAAAAAAAAAACAAAAAAAAAAAACGTTTTTTATTGTTTTAAACTGTTTTTTTTTGTTTTAAACTGTTTTTAATTTTTTAACTGTTTTTCAGGTAATTTTTTTACGTTTATGCTAAACTTATTAGATAACACCCAGTATGGGCCAAAATCTCGTCTTACAAATTAATCAAAATAATAGAATGAATTAAATTGAGCAATTGTTGCTCTAACACGATACTATGCCAGTGTCGATTTTAATGCCAATCGATTTTAATTCAGTGAAATGGAATATTAAATATTTCACCAAATATAAATACATTTTAATGCAAAACTGTTATCGATAGTTTTTTTTATTGTAATTTCAACATTATATGTATTTGTGCTTATACAAATTTGTATTTATACATAAGCGTGAAATCTATAATTTCACATATATCAAAATATAAAAACTGAAGTAAACTAAAATGTATCTTCCAGATAAATCAAAAATAAATAAAATGTCTTTGACATATTCATAAAACGTTTTCATAACTAAGCAACCTAGACGAAACTATTACACGCTCTTTTTATTCAACTGCTGCGAAATGAAAACCAACTTAGCCGCTTTATCAATTCCCAGCTTGTTTCTTAAAGCAGTGTGTGTTAAACCAAATTTCGAAAAAAAAATTCTAGACCCAGGGCTGACACTATTTTCGCTTCGACGAAAAAACCGTGCTACTTTGATGAAAATTTAAAAAATTCCATGAACGAAAAAACTGTTTACTCCCAAAATACCGTTATTCAAAATAGTGATAGTTACAACATGTCAGCCCAGCCGATGAAGCTATAGCAGTATGCAGCTGTCCAAGAAGCCCCATATTTTCATCCGGAATAATATGCGGGTATAGCGATTGAATTGACAACCACCATTCGAAATCAGTTAGTTGTTCACAGTTCGCAAAATGTAATGCTCTAAATGGATTAAGTTTTGCAACAAATTTCATAAACGTAGTATTTGTGAAATTTATTGAAAAATTAAATTCAATAAAATCCATGGCACCCTTTCTCACTTATAGTAAGTGGTGATTTTCTTGGCTTTGGACTTAAAAAGTAGGCGGCGAAATGTGCATTTGTTAACGTCTTAATATATCTTTTGATATAATGTTTTAATTATTGTTCCATTTTCAGGTAAATGTAATTCCAACTCTCCAAATCTCTACAGCCTCCGCTAATTTGCAGCTATTACTTTGAATTTTATCAAGAGCGACTGTAATTGGCTTCAATAAGGCAACCATATTCTCCACCGATCGTTTCATGTTTACATCAATAACTTTGTTTGCTGAAAATATATTAATAAAAATATCTAAATGAAGCTATAAAATATGTTACAGACTTTTACCAATATCTTTATCAAAATTTACGTCGTTTCGTCAATCTTCACACACCTTAGCAAGAGCAGGCCAATTCTTCAAATAAGTTTCAAATGAATCACCGTATGAATTCCAGCGGACGTCTATGGGCAAGATTAAAGATTTACCTCCAGCTTCAGGAAACCCAGCCTTAGGCAAATGGTAATTTTTAAAATATTTCACTATCTGTGTGATATGTTGTTGGACCTTGTTGAAATTGAGTGATTTCGTTATGTCCTTTACCAAAAGATTTAGGGCGTTAGCCGAAACATCCATAAGAAATGATATCCCCATCTAAATTAATTTCAATGTTTTGTCTCATATTTACCATATTATCTGTTACGTTATCTGTTACGAAACTTTTAATACGGTAATTAAATTTCTGTGTTTTCTTGAATACACGAGTTGCTACATTGATCAAATTTTCCGCTATAAGAACACGTTTAACAATATAAAAGAAGTGAGAGAGACAATGAAATAGCTATAGCAATAAATCTACTCCGCCTTATAGCAGCGGAAAGATTTATATCGTATAAAAATTTGATTAATATAGAATAACTAATAAATATTTGTTTCCACCAGTCCACCACTAGTTATAATACAAGAAATGAAGAAAACCATTAAAATAAAATACAAATTTTTGCTGTTGTTGTTGTTGTATTTTTCCAGTTGTCATTGCCTGTTTTCGTTATTTTAGATTTTTGTTTGAAAATGATGAAAAAAAAATACACAAAATTGAGTATTTCACGAAAAAATAATTTTTGGTTTAAAACAGCTTATTTAATAAAAATAACATGCTGTTTAAAACAACGTTTAAAACAACGCTTCTAAAATATATCTTAAAATAGAAAGTTCATTTTTAAATTCCACATTTTCAATATCGCCTTCTAAGTGTTTGACCAAATTTGTACAATTAGTATTGAATTCGTAGTTTTTAGCTTCTTATTATCGAAAAAAACCAAAAATCTCATTTAAAGAATTATACGAATCGTTCTTGCAATGAATCTTTCACAATATCGATCAATTTATTAAAATAAGATTGTTTAAATATTTCTTCAACAGTTAGAGTTAGATGGTTACACTCATCATCAGTTTCTGGAATGAGCTCACATATATCAATATCATTACAGCATTCAATTGGTTTAATTTCTTCTTCCGGAGGTTCAATTTCTTCTTTTGGTATATCATCTAACATATATCTATACTAATGACATCTACATCGTTATATTTAAGCTAAATTTCGTTCACTTAAAAACAATACCGCTTTTACAATACATTTCAAAATTATTCGCCATCTTCGTTTTTCTTATTGAACACATCGTCATTGAGATGGTCTATTCTTGTTCTGTGTTTAATGCTAAATTCTAGAATTCGCCATTTATACGTTGATTCAAGATATTCCTTCGAAGATTCATGTTCAGATAACCGTATTCCTGTATGTGCATAGTCAGAAAATCCAGTTGAAGTTAAGCTTATTTTTATCGATGGAAACAAAAGCAGAACATCTTTCCTGTTGAATTAGAATATATAAGCCATATTCTTAATTCTTTTTCATCATTGTTCATTTGTCGATAAAAAAAAATGTCACTGAAACATCGTCCTTGAGGATTTCTTTAATAATGGATATCTTTAATAAGTTTTGGTGACTGCTCGACTAAAAATATCCGTTGCTTGTTGTCGATTTCAACAGGCCAAGTTGCTGAGTCTAATAACATATCATATTTGGCAGATAAAATACCACACTAATTCTTCTGCTTTCCGGACCTGTTTTGCTCTTTTTGGTGCGCCGCTTTCATAACATCTTTTCGACATTTCTAATTTAGGTGAAAAATGGGTAATCCGTAATATACTGATCCCAAGGATTTAATTTGAAAAGCAAAAAAATACAACTTATAATTAAACGTACAAACGAACCGTTAAACCTAAAATTAATATGTAATACCCGCACTAATATTTAACGGTAGCCACAAAAAATTAAATTACTAATAATACCGTATTTTATATTGTGAAAATTCACTATTTGTCTACAACAATTAAAATAAAATTTATTTCTGTTGTTAACTTTGGAATTGTAGTACTCTTCACTAATAAGACGCTACAAAAAGACAGAAGCAAACAATTTGAAGCAAAAAAAACAGCTGTATTTTTACTATTACCCTTTCAACATTACGTATCAGAAACATACAGTTTCTGAAGACTTGCTAACGCTTTTGTCGTTAAATCTACGTAACCTGTGTCACAAGAGAAATGAAACAAAAACGTGTATACAATTTGTTGTCTACATACTGGTGTACCGTAGTTGAACTATTTTCGAATCACATAGACGTATCAAAATTGAGAGGTTTTTATATTATACTAGCTGATTTACCCGGCGTTGCATGGGAGGTATATAATTCAAATACCTTGATTGTTATGCAAGAATTCTCTCTTTACATCGCTGTAGTTGCAATCACATATGAAAAGAAAATTATAAGTAGCTGTATTCATATAGCTAACTAATCAAGAACAACGGCATCCGAAACACAAACTAATATTAATTTATTCAAAACGATTAAAAATACGTCCACTTCGATACGTTTTACCGCGAACTGTGGTTGAAAATGACATTTCGAAAAACAAATGAAGTTTTTTCAAACTAAAATGTTTCTTGTAGAAGATGCTATTTTCAAATATAAAACGCTAGTACTTTTCAAAATAAATCAGTTTATACGTACAATATTTTTTAGTACCTTTCCTAAAATTGATTTTATGAAACAATCTTTGATTATTTAAGTAATAAACTAAATAAAGTACATAATAAACTATTGGCGTTTAGTATGAAACTACTATTTTCATTAAAAGCCACCGGTTACAATAGTGGATTAAAATAGAATGTTAATTATTTCTGAAGTTTTGTGGAAATTAGAACTCGCTGACTATGGTACATTTCAAAACAGGATATTATAAATAGGATATCGCTAAACAGTACATGTCAAACCAGTAAAAATGGATTATTAGTATGGATAATATAAGTGTTCAGAGATTTGTCTTCAGTTAAAGTGATGAAAGATTGTCTTAAATTTAAATTAATAAAATTAATTTGAATAATTAAATCAATTATAGTAGAGGTATGATTTGTGTATAACAATCGCACGCTAGATATCCTTTTTGGTGTCTAAATTTGCGGCTAAGGCGCTATTTCGGAACATTTAAATAATTGTATCTATACATGTAAAAATGAATTCTTGATCCAGGGCAGACTTCCGGATTGGAGCATGTCACTAATTTCATATAACCCCTTTCCTAAAGTCATTCCCGTCAAAAAATCTTAAAAAAATTGAAATTAGATAAAAAATTTGTACCACAGTCCCTAGACCCCGGGGTCCAGCCCCTTCAAAAGTACATGCACATGCAAGTGAACATGCAACATATACATGGTAAAAATTTCATGGCGATCAGTAAAGCGGCTAAGGCGTTATTTCAGAACAATCAAATAATTGTATCTTTACATGTAAAAATGATTTTTTGATTCAGGGGCGGACCCCCCGAATTCGAACATGTCTTTTATTTCATATAACCCCTTTCCAAAACTCATTCTCGTAAAAAAATTTAAATTTTTGAAAAAATTTGTACCATGGCCCCTAGACCCCGGGGTCCAGCCCCTTTCACAATATCGTAAGATTGGTCCTGAACATGCAACATTTACATGGTAAACATTTCATGGCGATCGGTTGAGCGACTGAGAAGTCATTTTGGAATAATCAAATATTTGTATCTATATACATGTAAAAATTAATTTTTGATCCAGGGCTGGGCCCCTCGCATTCGAACATGTCAGTAATTTCATATAACCAGCCCCATAAACTCATTTTCGTGGAAAAATTTAAAGAAAATTAAAATTTTCGAAAAAAATTGTACCGCAGCCCCTAGACCCCGGGGTCCAGCCCCTTCCAAAATATCATAAGGTTGGTTCTGAAAACGTTTTTTTCATTTACGAATAAATTATTGCATATATTTTATTTAAATCAATGAGATATAATGTAAAATAACTTTATTTATTAGCCAAAATAATAAATTTAAAATTATTGAACAATTTTAATTGAAAAATAGTCATTTTACTATTATGCCGTTCCTAGAAACGTTTTTTTTTTCATTCAGGAAAATTTTTAAATTCAAATTGTTCAAAAATTGTAAATTTGTTATTTGTAGTTATTGTACATTATATCTCATTGATTGTACATTATATCTCATTGATTTAAATAAAATATATGCAATAATTTATTCGTAAATGAAAAAAACGTTTTCAGAAAACGTTCGTATAAATTGTAATGTGGCATCGCCTTTAAACTATCACCAGATTATAAATAAATACTTGAAAATCTATTTTTTATTAATAGTTAAAATATTAGATATTCGGGTCGATTCCGGGATCTAAAATTTTATGTTATGTTATTTTTGTTTTTTCAATACAAATCCCAATGGAAAGCGGAGTAATGAAATAACAGCAATTTTGTGCTACAAGAATAGGACACAGAATTTCGTATCTCATTAACATATTAGGAAAATAATCCAAAATGGCTGATTTTTGACTAGTAAATTATAAATCCGCTAGAGACTGCTGCTGTGCCTTAAAATTGTGTTCAACTAGTATTCGCTCTTTAAAGCAAAGTAGCTGACATCTGCCGGATATTTTTTTAACTAGAGCCAATGGTGGTATAAATTTATTTATATGTCAAACTGCTAGTAAAATTATGTCTTACATCATCAGTAATTTGTAAATTAAATTAATTTGATAAAAATATATTTACCAAAACAGTTAGTGTTAGTTGCATTATAGCCCAAATAGTACAAACATAAAATATTTCGACCAAGTTCTTTAAATATTCATTAAAGATTTTGTGTTTTTCTACCCGTGGTACTTATTGGAGTAGTAAATGAAAGTTTTCCAGTATTAGTCTTCATACGTAATCGTGTATTGTTTGTTATAAATAATATGACTAACTGATTTAAATATAGAAGGCTTCCAACAATGTGTTTACGCATTTACTCCCATGACCTCATGGACCAGTAAGTGGCAGTATTTATCCATTGCTTGTTTAAATGGATGAAAATATTTATTTTCCATGGCTGGTTTTCGGGGTTTGACGATTGCAATCAAATACTCGCAGTTTTGAGCATGTTTTGAGTAATTCCTTCAACACCACACAATATTATGTTTCTAGCCTGGTAAACTTTCCGCCATCGCAATAGTAAATAATGTCTGATATTGAAATATCATCACACATCATAAATAAACAATTACAATTATAAAACAAATCGGCACTTTCAAGCTGATTTTCGTAATTAATTCTGGATTAATTACCTAAAATTAATATATTTATATATTTTATGTGCTATTATTAAATTTATTATATTCTTCTGCGGTGTAATATATTGCGAAATAATAATAAATTCAAATTAAAACTTAGCTTGCACCATTTTCCTATACGTTTTGACATATAAATGAATTTACACCACTCTTGGCTCGAGCGACTACGACGCCTCTAGCGGCGCTTTAAAGGCGAATAACATTTATGTTATTACGTTGTTGATGTATACATTTTTTTGTTGGGAGGTTAGGTATATTTGTTTCAAATTAAATCATAGCCAACTTGATTTGTTTGAAAGTTAAGTTTCATTGTTATTTTTTTCTTTCAATTCGTGGTATTTTTTTTGCTATTGTAGAAGTTTTCTAATAATTTATTTAATATTTTGGTGCCTCAAAAATAGGAGGCCCAGAGCGATGATTGCACTTGCGATAGTACGGCACTGGGCATCACAACAAAATAAATCATGGTTAACTCGAAACTATAATTTTGAAACCGGTAGTCTGTCTATAGCATTAGGACGAGGAAAAATGTGATGTAAACGACAACGACCTAAAGGGTTTTTGCATTATGAAATAAATGTCGGTAATGCCATTGATGTTAACTAGTCATATCGGTAAAATCATTTTTTTTACAATTATTCAATTAAAATCTTAAAATTTGTTAGAAAATGTTACTGGAAATGTTTATGAGGAAAATATGAACTGCGCTGAAAACATAAGAAATAGTTTTAGTTGGTGTACATAAATTTTATAGCAAGGTCACATACTATAATTTTTGCGTTGTAAACGGTTGATAAGTGAGCTAAAATGGGTCATAATTTAGGTTCAGTTTTCAGGTCCGCGAAATTTTTCACGATGCAGAGTACCTTATTGTTTGAATTTCCATGCGGTTATTAAACTTTTTCTTGTGATTAATTTTTCGAATTGTAAAAATATTTTATTCTCAAGATTGACTTTAGTTTATCAAAAGTGCAACTTCTTCTTACCCATTTCTTCATCCAGTTATTCAAATAGCTAATGCACCCACTGAATGAATTTGCGATTATATAATTTGTGTCTGTCTACGGTCTTAGACCGATTTTAAATAAGAATTTAAAATCTCCTCGGTCTACAAAATTTGAACAAAAAACGCTGTACACGGATACAGAAAATGTAAACATTTTTAATGTAGTGTTAGTGTCTTTAGAACCTAAAAAAAATTTTAAGAAAAAAGTATTATACATAGTAAATTTTTCTAGGAAATTAATAAAAATAAAACTTAAAAAGAAACTTTTTATTCCAAATTTTCATTAGATTAAAATAAATAATTTAATTAGTCGGAAGAGTTAAATTGTGGTATTTGATCATTGTTTGTCGGCAAACTTAATTTAAACCGAGAATGTGAGGAAATAAAATAAAATGGAGTGAGGCTCCATTTCCATCGAGGTTCGACGAGGATAGCGTTAGATATTTCATAAAAAAATAATTGATTGGAATTTGTAAAACTATCAGATTACATATATGAGCACATATCTAATATCTTTATAATACTTCTTCCACTTTCAAAATCTTTCATCTCGTCTATTACAAGAAAATATTGTCCCTTAAGGATATTATAATTTGCAATCTATAAAAATGAAATGTAAGAATATTGATTTTATAATTATTATAATATTTTATATTTTATTATTATATGGACTAACAAATTTTCCGTTATTGCTAGCTCCTCTTCTTACATTTTGTGTTATGTATATTGAGGAGCTAAGTAAATAGGAAAAACATTTTCGTGTCTGTTAATATCGTTGGCTTATTTTGTATAAATGTCTGTTATTACATCACCATGGTGTCTGTGTATACAGTCGAATAACGCGTATATACACAGGAGATGATAGTAAAAATTTATGGTTCATTGATGCTAATAAATTTTATTGTTAATTAAGACGGCAACGTTATCATAATTGAAAATTTAATCTGATCAGAAACGAACTCTCTAATATACACAAACACAGTGTTTTTCTTTTGTTTACTTTTACTTTGCCACAGAGTACAAGTATAATGGAAAATTGATTTAGATTTTACTTTTTTTTTGCTGTTGTTGTTGTGCTTTTTTTTTTTTGAAACATCAGTGTGATTATTTTCTGTAATGTTTTATGAAAATGTTATTTGTCATTAAAAAAATAAAATTGTGTCAGTTAAATTTAATCCTTGTAGAACAAGTAATTAATGTGTGTAAATTTGTTGTGTGTCTATATGTGCATGTCAAAATGTCAAAAAGTCTGTTTTTAATATTATCACGTTGAATTGACTTAAAGAAAAAATTTATATAAAAAGACAGTAAACACTAAATTTGACGTTTAATCCATCAATATTAATTAATTTTGGCACTGTGCTCGTAACATTTTTATTCAAATGGTCGCTTGAGAGTTCTAATATTTTGGGAAATGAGTTTACGATTTTACTTTGTTTTTTCGGAAAATAACCATTTCACAAGGCTCTAAAGAGAACGTCCAATCAATTCAGGTCTCCGAGGTCAAGCAACTCGGTTTTGAGCCAATTGTAATCATTATTGAACTGTTATTGAAATTAGTGAACGCGCTCTCTGGTAAAATTTACTTAAAGTTGTGAAAGGTTTGACACATTGGATGGTTTTAGGGCACCCTTACAGTGGGGCAAATTTTTTGCAAATAAAATAACAAGTGTTAAGTAAAAATGTTTAGCACTATGAAATTTTCAAATCAAATTGGCGTTGATTTCACTTATATCATGATACAGAACCTGAAAGCGTGCCCATTGTGTTTTTGTGTTTATGAAAGTGTGCACCATGATTTTATACTCGGCCGGTTTACTCAATTGTAAGAGGCTTGGTGGGAGCGCCACGAAATAGTGCATTGCAAAGTCTTGCAAATAAAAAATCTTGCATTTTTTAGAAAACCGGCAAACCAAAATCTTGCAGTTACAAAATGTTGCAAGTACAAAATCTTGCAAGTAAATCTTGCAAGTACAAAGTTTTGGCATATCTAGCTATCTTCGATGCATAATCATGCGTGGTCATAAAAATTAATGATTTGTCAACTTAGGCTGTGTGCCAAAGTTAAGGTAAATCGTTTACTATGGTAAAAACACAGATTTTTCGATCAATTTGCCATACAGTTTTTGAAAAATAATTAAATTTACCGAAAAATTTACTTAAAATTGACTTTTACCTCAGGTTTGGCACACAGCCTTAGAACTACAATAAGTTATTTTTGAGTTTAGATTAAATTATTGCATTTCATTATAAAAATAAGAGAAATAGATGTAATTTTATAATATAATTAAAAAAAAAGGTAAAATCAAATAAAATGTATAGGCAGTTAAAAAGGAATAATATTTTGGCCGATTGTTTTTAAAAAATCAGTTTTACTGAGTCTTTCCCTTTTATTAATGATCCGTTTTATTTTTTATTTTATTTTTGATTGTTTTTTTTTTTCTTTGAAAGGCGTTCCCCGGATTTCATCTTATTAATTTGAGGTTTTACCACAATATGTTCATCCGCTATATTTTCAATAATTGTATTTACTCCAGCATGTACCGGGCCTCCACGCACCGGACGACACAGTTTTGGGTACGTGGCAAGATTTCAGACCCATATCGGCATCTGCAATAGACCAGAATTGTGTACTATATCTGGATGAACAATTGTCCCCCCCTAATACAGTTTTTTGCGAACCAACGTTCAATCAGTTTTACTCCGCTGTTATCAAAGTGAGATGTACTCCTCAATGTGTTTGTACTCGTACAAATTTTATTTTTATTTTATCCCTTTTCGGATTTCATTTTTTTGATTTCAGCCTTTTACTGCAATTATTTCATTTGAAGCCTCTTAATCTTGCATTACAAAATCTTGCACTAAAATCTGGCATATCAGAATTTCCCGTACATTTATAGAATAACGCGCGGGTTTTTTTTAACCCGTCTTGTTGTATTTTTGACAACGAACAAGACACACGCTGAAATAGTTTTTTTTGTTAGAAATAAACATTTTGTTTTACACACGCCAGCATTTATATTATTCGTTTCACTGCGTATTGGACTGATGGTTGGAAAATTAAAAGGATTAAGATTAATTCAACATTTCGACAGGTTATGAGCCCAGTCCATGACAATGATTAAATCGAGTTAAAATTAAACCACCTCAATTAGTTAATATTACGAATAATGCTTCCAGACTTAGTCTTACGCTTAACAAGTAGCCTGGAACACAATGTCAATTTCAATGAATTTTCTAAACATACGCGTTATAAAATATGGTCACGTTAAAATATCAATTCAACTATCGCCAATAGAAACAGATAAATTTTTACAAAAACCCAACTTTAATCACCACAATCCAATCTAACCAAATTTCATTATAAGTTATCACTAAACATCTTACGTTACGACCAGATTCTGAACAGAACTGTTCTAAATACTTGTTATAATAACAACAGCTTAAAGTTATTTTCAGTATAGCAAAATGGCTGATATTTAGCACGGTTAATCCCTAAATATTTAGCTAGAACCGCAATCAAACTTTACAAACCAAATTTCATCAACTTGAACATTTATTTTTTTCTAAGGTTTTTTTCAGGACTTTATGCAATTACAACGTCCACTTATTTCGGGCACTGTTGTTTGGTTATGATTTTGTTGTGCAAACCGTGTCATTGATTTTTCTTGGATTACATATACTAAAAACCTAAAAGTGGGAACCAGTCAGGAATAAAAACTTAACTTAATATAATAAAAAAAAGAATGCGATAAATGGCATGTCAGTGTTATTACGCAGCCAAACTTAATTTTTACTTAAGAAACCCAACGAAACCTTCGTTAAATTTTAGCTGTCACTTAAGAAAAAAATAGTGCGCGCTATAACTCGCTCAAAAATAAGAAAAACTTAAAAATACGATTTGTTGTTGTTTTTATGTACAGAAGATACACTTTTGATGCGGTAGGAAACCATTTTTATTTGTTTACTACTTTATTTATTAATTAAAATCATAATAAATTTTTAATATATATCAGATTCTGTGATGTTTTAATAATTTATGATAAGGCAAAAGTAGTGTTTTAGTGTATTTTATTTTTTTAATTTATTTTGTTAATGGTATGGAGTTATAGTCGTGGTGTAAAGGCTATTTTTATACTATAATACTTTAATTTTGTTTAGTTTATTTCTATTTTCCAGTGTCTTGCAAAATCATTTCGTGTATGTGTTATCAATAAAAACTAATTGTTTTATTTTATTTCAAATTTTTATGTCAAATTACTGAAAATAAACATGAAATCCCTCTAAATGACATTGCACAATAAAAAACAGCTGTTTGTAAACGAACAGCTGGCACTTAAGATTTATTATTTTTGCATGGCTGGAATGTCAAAAAATAAGAAAACCAATTGATTTCGTTAAAATTCTTATTTTTTCAGCTTTTATTCTTGACTGGTTCAGGCTTAAAAAAAATAAGAATGCGATAAATGACATGTCAGTGTTATTACCCAGTAAAACCTAATTTTTACTTAAGAAACCCATCGAAACTTTCCTTAAATTTAGCTGTCACTTTAAAAAAAATAGTGTGTGCTATTTCTCGCCCAAAAATAAGAAAAACTTAAAAAACTGTATTGAAAATCTGATTTTTTATTAAATATAAAGGCGGCAATTATTTTAATTTTTAATTTAAGAAATACAATTTGTTTAAAACTAATTTCAAGTATTTACATTGAAAACGTGGTAATTTTATTGCAAACATATTGCAGAATCGTATGCATAATGTTCTCAGTAGGAGAAATCGAAAAAAATGTAATATCACCTATTACAGCACCATCTATCATGAATCGAAAAAAATGTTTCAAGCAAATCCTACGTACTTTTAGCCGTAGAATCCGAATCTGCAATAAAAAAATAGGGGTTCCTATCTTAGTTTCCAAGTTGCTCCCCATCCCCCCTACAAACAGGAGCGGGAGTCCTAATTTTAGCACTAATGTATTTCCCCTCCAGAATGATTTAATTTTGATAATGGTCATTTTTATCGTAGAGGGCTTATTTTGCGAAATATTTGAAAGTTTCAGCTTAATAAACTCACCCGGTATATGATAAATTTTTTTTATAATAAATTAATTAAAATGCATAAAAATCTAATCATGTTTTATTCATAAAAGTTGTAATTAAGTTGTGCATGGCTGGAATGTCAAAACAAAAGAAACACAATTGGTATCGTTAAATGTTTTTTTAAGTTTGTATTCTTGACTGGTTAGTCCTTAATAATTGTATATATCTTGTGAACATTTCTTATTTAATTGTATATAGTATTTAAGAAAGTGGTGGGGGTAATATCTTGATATAAAATGCACTTGCCATCGCGTTCAAAAATATAAATGGTTAAGAGTCATGTTTATGCGTTCAAAATAATACAATAATATTATAACGTTGTTAAAAAAGAGAGTATTTTAATAAGGTTGTGTCTGTGACTGTGGAGTATTTGGAAGTTAATCCGAATGGAATACTTTGTGCTGAATTGGATTTCTCAAATTAAGCTTGAATTAGCAATTGGGTTGACAGCGGTAATTTCAAACGGAAAAAACAGATAAATGAGAATGCCCGTCCAGCAACCATTATATTTTCTTCGATTTTAATTACAAATCCTCCTTTTTTTACTTGAGCTGTCCAATGAAGCTTCACGTCTAATGTCAAACCAAAATTATTTGGCAGGAAGTATTTCTTGTTGTTTCAGTGTTCATTTACATTGATTTTCTGAAATTCGTTTATTTGTAAAATCAACATGTACTGATTTAGTTTCATTAAGTTTTAGACGCCATAATCTGGTTCTGGTCCAGGAGCAAGTAACTTAGTGACTCTATAGATCTACTACTACTCTATAGACTTTATTTTTGAAATTGAGTGTATGAACCATTGCCTTAATCGTCCCTTTCAAGAATTAGAACTTATTTATATATAGGTAATTAGCGATAATATGAGCTACGACCTGCAACAGATGACGTTACACATCAATTTGACTAGTTGCGAATGATTGATCATCGATATGAACGATTTCGGGAAAACAAATGACGCGAACTATCACCTCCGGTAGATGGAAGAGCGCGATGTATTAATGAACTACAAGTACCAACGCAAACTACTTCTTCTTCCTTACCTTGGCCACCTTAATAAATCCTCGAATACTTCTCAAACTAACTACGAGTATATTATCTATCTCCAAACATGTGCTGGAAGATTCTAAGTTAGCCCCGCAAATAATCTCTTAATACTGTCAAGGTATAGTGGAAATCCAGTCACCGGGCATGAACAGAGCGTGTATGACTCGGCCGGTAAGAATTTTGACCCGAACTCCCTCCAACATCTTTTGACCCGAACTTCCTGCGACAACACCCGAGAAATACATTTCGGCTGCTACCAACACCGAACAACCTCGCTACCGCTAGATTCTATTACTAGCTTTGCTTATGCCCCTCCTAATATAGATAAGACTTTTCTCGTGATAATGCTGCAACAAATATTATCGTAAAAAAACTATCTCGGAAATATAAAATATTGGAGAGACCGACTAAATTTTGCGCGGGCTGTTCTTAAAGTTTTATCCTAACCGATCATATACCGTACGCCATAATTGAAATTAATGGGATTCTATTTCGTGATTTAATGGATAGCGGGGCATCTATAAACATTCTCGGGAACGGTGTGATCGTGATGGAACTGCTGCGAAAAATCAACGCTAATTATAACCCCATCACAACGGAAGTATCCACAGATGGTTCGAAAAAAATTGGTGTCCCAAAATTGGCAGATCAAACGAAACAGGATGATAGGAGAGCTTATTTTCAACAAAAACAGCCAAGTATAGTTTTTTTCGAATTGATGATGGTGCAAAAGTTATTCCACTTTTAGTGTATTTTAGTGAAATCGCATTCGCAATGATTAAAATAATTTTTTTTTTATTAATTTTAAATATTTTTATTCGGATTTTCCTTTCAAATTCCCGGATTTTTACCTGACTCTCTCGGAATTGGATTTCCCCGGAATAAAACCGGGAAATCTGAAAAAATCCTGAACAACCCGAGGGAAATCTGTGGGATATCCGAAGGAAATCCGGAAGAAACCCGAGAAAACCGGAGCAAATCCTGGAAAATTCGGAAAATTCGGAGGAAATCCGGAACAATCCGGAGAATATGGTAAATTTTGTGGAAATCCGGGAAAACCCGAGAAATTCGAAGGAAATCCGTATAATAATATTTGAAATTAATAAACAAAAAAATTTTTATTCATTTTGTTTTATTTCTGACAAAGCATCTATTTAAGAACTCGAAATTTTGTTAAGTGCGTTTTTTAATAAACACGTCTTAAATTATTTATGAAAAAAAAATGATAAAAAACATTCTATTGTGAATAGCCCCGGTGTGTGATACCATTTAAAATCTGCATTATTGTCGCATATTTTTCTGATAGTAGTTCAATTTTCTGTAGTACATTCCTTTTCCGCTCGTGTCACTTAAACATAACCAAAAATATTGAGAAACAAAAAAAGTTTACAAAATCAAAGTTTTTATTCGACAGAAGCTAATGAAACTTATAGAAATGATTTTATTGAAAAGGCAGACACTTCTAGATCGTATTAAAAATGAAAGTTAAACAAAAGAAATCTTGGTTTCTTTTAAATTAATTTTTTGGTGGGTGCGCATGTGATTTCACTAAAAACAGTAAAAGTGGAATAACTTTTTCACCATCAACAATTCGAAAAAACTTTACTTGGCTGTTTTTGTTGGAAATGAGCTCCCCTATCACCTTGCTTTGTTTGGACTGCCAATTTTGGGACACCCTGTATAATGACCGTGTTTGTTAGTACAAACAACTCTCTGTTACTTGAATTATTGTTCCATCCTAAACGGGAACGAATACACCAAAATGTCGTGGTTCACAATAATGTGGCATATAAAACGTCTATATAATATTTTGAGACTATGAGGCCCAATCAATCCTATAAACACAGTTTTTCTGGGATTCTTCAGACATTACTATATCCTCAGTTGCAACTTTAACTTTACTTAAAAATTGGATTACCAATTTCACATATTGGAGTCAGTACTTCAATATAATTTGCTTCATCCAGAAATATATTATTCAATACTTTGAAGATTTACCAGTCTTGCAAATATGTATTGCAGACCTATACATCACAAACTGAATCACTGGATGGGTAATTTTCTTTTCTTTTTCTCTCTTTTTCTATATTTCTCTCTTTCTCTCTCGCTCTCTTTTTCTCTCTTTCTTTCTCTCTCTTTCTCTTTCTCCCTCTCTTTTTTTCTCTCTCAACCAACAAAAAATTTAACTCCTTTATATTTTTTTGTACCTTCCAAATACATACAACGAAACACGTGATAACGCATGACTAGACTCAGAGAGACCACCGCGAAACATTTGACAACTCTTGAATGGACTGTAATGTGTTAATTGTGGACTGTAAGTTATCGGCACAGTAATACCTTTTTGCCTCATGATTTGCTAATTGATTATGATTTGTATCTTATACAAAGTTGTTTTTTGAAGTTTGAATTTTTCCTACATGTTAGCGATTATGTCTTTACACATCATTTAGGCGTGCAAACGACCACACATATGTGTATGAGGTTATTTGTACCTAAATATGTTATTTTTGTTACATATTTTGCTTGCTTTTAGTATCATAGTTGCTCGCTAATATTTTTTTGTATTGTCCGAATTGATAAACCGGGTCAAATGTGAGTGAGTAAAGTTCAGTTTCAATTCAACGAAAGTTTATCACAGTTCTTGACGATACCAAGTGATATTAAAACTATTATGAAGCGATGATCTCACTAGAGATTTGATTTTCTCTACAATTTCCATTTCTTGAGAACTCTAGAAATATTTTTCTGTCACGTTTTTCATTTCCCGAAAATTCAGAAATCTCAAATTTCTGTGCAATTTGTACATTATATTGACACCTGCTGCAAGTACTTAAATATCAACAGTAAATAAATTTTTAAAACATTCTTGGAGTTCATCTTAATTATTTAAAAATAAATATTAGGTGGTTGGACGATTTTAATTCTTTCAGTAAATTTTATAAACACTAGCAATACGAATTTTATTTTGTGTTGTGGTTAGTAAGGAAGTTTAAGAGATTTATCTGCGGTTTATAATACATATAAAACGTGCTTTTTCAAAAAATCATTCTGAAAAATACCTGCTGTCATGATTCCTGCTATTCTAAAACCTTGCATTTGGTGTTTAGTTAAGTATCACTCTATATCTTAATACTTTTAATTAAATTTTTATAACCAATATCGGCCAACTAGCGATGAGGTAACAATGGAAAACATTTTCCATTAGACCACAAACTGGTATGATGGCAAGGTTATTCGGAATCCAAAGTATTAAATTTTTCTACCTTTATAAATTATTTGAATGATTTAATTTAATTGTTTTAATACAGCATCAAAAATATTTAATTAACTTCGCATTAAATTTTTATCATACAGAAAAGCATATTTTCATTCAATAGGGACGATAGAGACAGGTAAATCCGCAATCCTGCATTTTATTATAATTATTAATCCGCTATGTTATGATTTTTTAATTGTTCGTGCGGTTTATGTATGTACGTGTATGCAAATTATGTCTGTGTGAGAAGAGAAATGAAATATACTTTCATATTAATTACGAGCTTTTCAAATTTTAATTTTGAGCTTTATAATTGTGCTATTCATAAGTATATTGTAGCGAATTTTCAGAAAGGGATTTTGCAAATATTCACCTGCTTCGGGTACGATTCGGAAACCTTATTCATATTGAGTTTTTACAGCTTACTACAATACTGTTGCCCATTCACGGCAGCAGAACCAATACATAAAGTCACTTGAAACACCACTTTACAGTTCTCGAATTTAGTCAAGCCGTCGAATGAAATCCCTTGCATCTGTTTTATTTTTGGCCGCCTCTTTCTATGTAGTTTGGACAAATTCCTCGTTTGAAATGACTTTCGACGTGTTTCAAGGGTTTTTACCTTCTCTGTGATTTTTTTAATTTTAAGCTTCGAACAGCTGAATTTGATCGAGATTGTAGTTCTTCTGATCAAATTTAATATCCTATATAGTTAACCATGATCTTCATTTATGCATGATGATTCTAATAACTTTTGGAAGATATTCTGGTTTTATCCTGATCGTCTAAGCATTGACTCACTTCTGTTCTATTTGGCCAGTTTGTACAACACCCGCGAAGAGTTTTTATGAAATCCCATTTCAACAACAGCCTTGTTTTATTATTCGAGCACGATCCGGCGCCGAATGGGAAAT
Source organism: Nephrotoma flavescens (assembly GCA_932526605.1). Classification (NCBI taxonomy): domain Eukaryota; kingdom Metazoa; phylum Arthropoda; class Insecta; order Diptera; family Tipulidae; genus Nephrotoma; species Nephrotoma flavescens. The sequence continues at coordinate 188,366,066 of OW052222.1, read as the reverse complement.
TTCTACTGAAACTGAATTATTGCCATTCTCATAGGACCGACTTTGGCAAATCATTTTCCTAGGAGGAAGTATGCAAATAAATTTAAAATAGTTTTTTCTTCTTTTACGATTTTAAACAGAAAAATCTGCGGATATGAAACAGTATCACTTGAAAAAGTTTTTTGTTTTTTTCTGGTATGAAAATCTGGACTAACTTAGCATGTTTGTCAATCCCTTTCAAAAGCTAGCTAATCATAACTCCGGTCTGAAAACTGATAAACCCGGAAAAATAACTAGAAAATTGGTCTCAACTCCACCTAAAAAAATATGCATCTTCATTGATTTTGTAAAAATTTGTATCCGTATTCGTGAAAATCAGACCAGTTTCAACCTTTTCCCATGATTTGGTAGAAAATATTTGTATATAGAGAAATTCTATTCCGAACATAATTACTTTTGCACTAACCTGGAAAATTCATGAAAAATGCGTGAAAAACGAGAACTTTCATTAAAAAATTCGTTAAAAAGCGACTCAGAAAACTTGGTGATCCTGCATTGATTTTGTAAAAATTAGACACAATTTTCACATCTGCGATATTTATGGGGGTTTGAACATACATTCTCCGAGGTTTATGGGGGTTTGAAACGATACGCCACATAATTTCATTGAAATGAGCAAAATAAAATGGCTTCACGATTATTTTGAGCACTTTTGTGTGTAAAAACGATGGATTTATGAATAAAATTGTGGATAACAAAAAATTTTCTTCGTTGAAGACCTCTAAACGATATGCCACATGGTTATATCAGCACGACAAAAAATGTATATGCCATCAGCGCTACAACGATAGTTGAGAGTACTTCAGCTACATTTGTGAAATTCTTCAAAACATTTACAATGGGTATTTTCGTTAATTCATTCTTTAGAAAGAATAGAAGGAATAGAATATTGATCACGTGATCTAAGAACATTCCGAACGAAATGTAATAAAAGAACATAAATAGAATAAACAGAATACTTTGTCACAGCAGCGACTTGTTTTTATTTTGGTAGCATCTACTTTTGTTGAACCATAGATAATATACAAATATTATATACATAATATAAAACAAGAAAAAATAATTTTTTTGCACACGTACTATCACAGCTTGACATTTCAAAACAGAATATTCCTATTGATGTAGGTCAAAAAGAATGCGTTCTGAAAATTCCGAATGAATAAAAGAATAGACAAAAAAAAGAATAGAAAACATAGAATAAATAAAAGTACGATTACTGTCAATTTTAAAACGTTCCGAATGTTCGGAATGAATAAACGAAAATACCCAATGATATATGACACTTATATATTCTATAATAAATTAATAATGCGGTGAATTTTAGAACTAAAGCAATTTTGCACAGCAAGAGAAGTTGGCACTGAATTCAGCGCCGCAACAGTTGTTTTAAGTACTATGGCGATACAACTATGGCGATACTAGCTTTTTTCAAGACATTTCCAACGATATATGACAATTGTGTGCTCCATAATAAAATACTAATTTGCAAGCAGCGCCAAAACGGTGGTTTTATGAACCGAAGTGGTATTGTCAAAATTGTTGCCTAATCTAAGACCTTTCAAACTATATAATATACGAGTATTGATATAGCGTTATTGGGTCTTTTTGGGTGTTATACTATGGCAAGTTCTCAACCGCCTTTTGGTGTTTATCTTGAAAGCTTTTCAGTTCTCCGAATTAATAATATAAGAAATATGACGAAATATTTCAAATCACACAAGACATTCGTGAGATATCGGTACGAACATCCAGACATCTAGACGTACATTGATCGTGAGGTTCGATGTTGGTGATACAGAATATTCGCGATGAGGTTTTATTACCATTCAGATAACTGGTTTTGTATTCGGAGTCTTGCAGTCGGTATAAATAGTGAAGTTCAGCTGTAACGTGTCTCATGAGCATCTTAGTTTTTTTCCAGAATAAATCGATATTAGTAATTTATGATACCGAGATTACGGGCTTCATTATTTTGTGGTCGGAACTGGGAGTTCCGTAAAAGAATTAATCCATTATGAACTTCTCGATAAAATCGCTAAACTCATCTGGCCTTTGGAACAGTTAATCTAAGAAAAGTTTATGTTGATTCTCTTGTTTTAATGTCACGAGGAATTGGTGGCTTCGTTTTAAAGTTCACGAACAACTTCGTTTATGAACTTCCTCAAGTGCGATCAATATTGAAGAATTGAAAGTGGACGAAAACGTTTGATGTGTGAACTCGGGTAATGATCCTGTATTGTGACCGATTTATGTCACCGATAATCTATAGCCGATTAAGAGTTTGTTCCTTTTATCGCACGAGACGGATTCCACATTCCTATTTCTCGTGGTCGAAATACCATAACGCAAGGTAAATGTTGTGTCGTTGATAAAATTTTGATGAAGCTTCTAGTTGTCACGGGTTTCACTTTGATTAGTTATTTATTTAGCATGAGAAAATAATAAGATTACACTACCCACCGCAAGAGGCAGTACTATCGCAAAGGAGAATTTGTGTTAAACTATCTTCATTTATTGGCCTCTAAGGTCAAGAAACCCGATCTAGGAAATTTTATAAATCTTAAAATGTTAAGTAAACGGAATTCGACGGATTCTTAAAAATGTTTTCGCCTAAATGTTTGGTGTATAATGAATACACACAAAATTTTTACTTACCCGATTTTGATAGCAATTATTTTATGTCGGTATTCATCCATATTTCTATCTAACGCTTGTTATTCCGTTAGTTAAAGTTATCACCTCATCACATTAATGCGGTATTAAAGTAAAATTAATACCATCACCCGTTAGTTTCAAGGAATTAAATTTATTTTACGCCGTTTTATGATATTTGAGAAAGGTTTAGCATCTTTATTATTTTTGTGTATGTTTACTCTCTTATACAGTCGTATGTGATTTTATTGATCGAACGTAATTCATTCTTTTATGTATCAAATATTTTATTTTCCGTTTGTAATAAATAACTTTAAAAAAATCAAATCTTTCAAAGTTGAAAAATCCTGAACATTAAAGTTTTATTTTATCCGCACATAGACAAATTTTAATGAATGCAAAAACTTTTTGTTCCACATAATTGTTGGATGTCAATCAATTCAAAGAATTAAACTATTTATGGTTTCGTTATACGTCGAAAACGTATTTATATGTCAATGACATACGAGTTCCCAAAATAAATTAAGATGATTATGTAGCGAAAAAGCTCACGTATTATCGAGAAATTCTGATAATTTCTAGGAATAATTTTATGTAACTGTTGTTTTATAGAAAGTGTTGACTGGCAATTTTAAGTGCGGAATTGTTACATAAATGTGATTAGAAAGCATCATGGCACAATCATTATTTTGCTACTCCTTTGAAAATTTTTTATTATGCTCGTCGTATTTTAGATGGGAGTACAATCAAATATTTTCTGTACATAAAGAATAATTTCGACACAAAAGAAACAAAACTAAATTACGTTATCATTTCTTTCAACTCAGCTAAACATAATTCCGTAATATACATATTCCGTTTCTCAAATTATGTGTATCGCGAAGTTCGCGTATTTACTGTGGTACGAATAATTATTCGTACTATCGTCATCCAAGCAAAATTGTGGACAATAATGGGCAATTTAATAAAATTGTTTAGGTCAGTAAAAGTTGTAAAAATTACTGTTTAGCCAAAAGTAAATGGTACATCTGTGGCACTATTCTGGTTTTCCCTGGGAATAGGGAATTGGGAAAAATATTTTCATAGTATTTTTGTCTAAATTGTGTTTTTCTGGCCTACTGAGGAAATAAGTTTGGTGTAAATATTTTCGAAACAAAGTTAAATGGGAAAATATTTTTCCCTATAAAAATTTTGTGGAACAAAAGTTTCCCATACACTTTGTTTTGAAATTTTTTGCACCAAACTTATTTTCTCAGTAGGCCAAAAAAACACAATTTTGACAAAAATACTATGAAAATATTTTTCCCAATTCCCTATTCCCAGGGAAAACCAGAATAGTGCCACTGGGGGTAGATTCCGACAAAATGACAATTTGTCGTGACATTTGCTTATTGGTACAAATTAAAGTCATTGAAAATTTACGATTCGGATAAAATGATTTATGACATTTACAGCAGTTTACAGCAGCTGAATTTTTAAGTTATATTTAAGTTATGTCAGCTTATGTTTGGTGACATTTCGGAAAGGTCACTCTATACGAATCACGATTTAGTGCTCACAAGTATTGTCACAAAATTGCTGCAAAATTTTTAGTACAATGTCACAAAAATTTTCATTTGTCACTTGATCAGAATCTAGGGTCTAGTATTTATAAAATCAATTCAATTTTGTATAATTTGTATCGAAAACGGTTAAAACTGCGTACATGTCATCGGGAGTTAGTTCGGAAAAAATTCAATGGTATCACACCAACTGTATTAAAACAACAACAAAGTTAAAGATATTTCTACTCGAGTATGGAACTAGTAGGCGGGACATAAAGCATTTCACAGAATTCGATTAGTTTTGAGTTTGGGAGTGAGTATGATGCTTTTTATTTCCGAAGTCATGTATGCAGCATAAACGATAAATTTCGAGAAAATAAGACACCTAAATCAGATAAATTCCTATATTTCCTTTGTATATTTAGAAACCTTGAGACAAAGTTTATTCATGGTACACCATTCGCAGAAAATATTCAATTCATATTATAGATTTAGCAGATAGCCAACATTTTCAATCTTGCAAAAGGTTTTAAAATCATTAAAAATTAAAATCATTGTACGCAACGCAATAAGTAAGAGAGGTCTAAGATGGCTACCTTGTGGGACGCTTGAAAATGTTTTGTCATATCTATAGATAAAATTTTATTTAAAAAGACTTTTTGAGTTCGGTTTGCTAGCAGTTCCAATTTCTTTACAAGTAAGACATGATCAATTTTGTCGAATGCTTTACTAAAATCAGTAAACACTACTTCAATATAGTATTACCACCTTCTAATGCTAACATCAAAAAGAATGAGAACAAAATAAGATTTGTCACAGTTGGCTGCCCGTGGTAAAACCCATGCTGATTTACAGAGCTGGAATTTTTAATTAAGAAAAAGGAACGGTCCTTGAGCATCGATAAAATAATTTAGGAATAACCGATATGATAAAAAACCATGGCAATTTTCGATATTCGATCTCCGTCCACTCTTAAAAATTGACTTAAACTGGAATTCCAAATTGAAGGTACGCAGCTATGTTCAATCCAGTTCATATTGTGTGTGATTGTGAACACACTCCATGAGATGAAACAAAATGTAACATCACTCTCTTTCTTTTTTTATATTACCTTTCACTTTGAGTAAGCTAAAACATCACATGTTGTACCGCCATGATGGGAATAAGTTGCGATAAATAAAAAGCGTATAACCAAATATTAAATAGTCAATATAGGACACTGCCTTGTAAAATCGTGTTCCAAAATATTTTTCTATAAGCTAAGAGTGAAGTGAGGTGTTTTAGTATAAGTTCGAAAAAAATTCGAAAATCAACACAGCTAGGGTAAAAAACTGTGTGTAGGTAAAAAAAAGTAAATAAGTACTGTCATTGTCATGTCAAAAACGTTCTCAATTAATTTTTAGTGGTCTCATAGTCTGTGAAAATGCTAGAAAGATGCTAGAATACATAAATAATAAATAGTGATACAGACGAATGCAATGTGAGTATATCGTCAATTTTACAGATACATTTAAGTATTAATTATTGTTCTTAATATTCTATTTCAGTCGTGGGAAAGTTGGAAAAGTTACCGAATTCAATCATCTACGACATCAAAATTCTCTCTGAAAAATCGATGTTTAATGTTTCCGAAGGAGAGGATCCTGAAACGCCGCTTAATATAGATGATAGGCTTAAGCTACTCACAGGTAATAGCTTGTGGAAGTCCGTCCAGGATCAATTAGAGAAAAATCTTGAAAAGTTAGCCAAAGAAAAGGATGCTTTGGCTAACTTTCTCCCGTTAAATTGTTCAGCTGTAGCGCTGACACTATTGCATCTAATGATAATCTGTCCTGTTCAGTGAATATGGAAAGTACCCAATCAGCTAGCCGCTCGAATTATATAAAAATCCTAGAACAATACGTAAATTTTTTTGAACAAATTCCGTTACGTTTATTAAGAAAGTTGAAACGTTTTCAAGTTGAGACATTCCAACAATTAAAAAAGACTCGTTTAGACCTGAAATCCAAACTGCAGATTAGCGAAAAAATTTTAAGAAATATTAAAACGAAAGGAACCTTGAGTAAAGATGTACAAAAGTCAACCACCGAACTTTTAAATTTGGATTACTCAGCTGAAATGGCGTCAATATAAGATGAACAGGAATGTGCTAATAAAAGTTGATGTCGATGACTGCCAGTTGAATATTTGTAACGAAATTAAATCTGCGGATGAGATACATCTGTAAACCATCCCTTTAGCTGGTAACAACTGTACGATTGCAAAAAAATCAAGTTTCGTGTTAAAAAACCATTAGCCAGTACGTTGTCGTTAAACGTAGTGGATTTGAAAGATTTTGATCTAAATTACATAAGTGATGAGATTAACCTCGACGATTCTTACATAATAAGGAACACCATTATGTAATTTCATGAATAAATGATAATTAAAACACTTTTTTAACCAACATTATTTTATTTATTACTTTATTATTGACAATTTCATTTTACTTCGAATATTTTTTCGAAGTTCGAAAAAACGACAAAAGCGACAACGTGACAAAAAATCTAATTACGGCGATAAGCTAAGAGAAAAAAAAAACACGAACGTGGTATATATAAGTTATATTTTAATATATGATATAACTAACACACTGTTGTTTAATTAAATAAATATTACCTTAGGATAGTAAATTTCTATAAAACGAAAAATGCGTCGTGTTAAAATCGTAAAAATATGCAGTGATACAAAACTCTCTTTAAATTTATATATTCATTCCAAGAGGAGTAAGTTAATTATATTTCGAAAGGCTTTTCGACATTTTGAAAGACTTTTCGAGATCCTCTATTAACTTTTCCTCTTCACTCTTTCACGTATGATTGATCTTCATCCAACTAACAAATTTATACTCTCATAATGCTCCGAGTGTTTTGGTTTAATTTTTTTTTGTTATTCGTGGTCTCTATTTTCTCACATGGTTTATACATATTAGATTTTACTTTTCAACGTAAAACAAAATTACATAAAAATACAGTCTCGTTCAATCGTTGAGGAGATGGACTTGATTATGTAAATCAAATTCATTTTATTTTTTTACAATTTCCACCGTGAAAAATACTGAAATTTATTATCGATTGTTTTATTAAGATTGTTGCTAGTTTTGGTAGAAAGTACGACAAAACAATGGCAAAAAAGAACATTATAATTAGAAAATATTTCAATTATGATTTTTGATTATCATTTTGTTTTTTTTGTAGAATACAAACAGGCATCAAATAAAAAAAAAACAAACTTCAATAAAATAAAATTAAAAATATTAAAGCTTCCTATTTTAAACGTACCTACCCGCTGGAGTTCGTCGTTCTTCATGGTAGAACGTATTTTACACCTATAAAAACCTTCATAGAAGAAGAATTAAATTTAATTCATGACGATAACTTAGATTGGGACTTCATGGAAAATTTTATTAAATCATTCCGACCCGTGAAAATTCTACCTTACACCTTCAAAAAGCCAGCATAACTGTAACTGATTTTTACAAAATTTGGTTGGAACTAAAAATTGAGTTGGCTGAAAAAACTGACGATATAAGCAAATCAATTTTAAATGCCATTCGTGTCCGGGAAAGCAAATTACTAGAAAACAACGTAATTTCAAGTGCCATTTTTTTGAATCCTCGTTTTCATTTTTTACTTTCATCTGAGCAGAAAGTCATAGCCCAAAACCATTTACGATATCTGTTAAAACAAATTAGAATTTTGAATTCACTGGGTAACAACACACCACTAGAAACTTTTACCCCAGTACCGTCAACTTCCATAGAATCATTATCATCATCATCACAGGAAATATCATCACCATCAAGTGGGTCAAAGTTAGCTGAGTATTTATCACAATTAGATGGTCAAATAATTAAAAAATCAAGTACTTCATCATTTGAAATTGCATCCATGGAAATAGATAATTATAAACCATCACGCCTACAGCCGGATTTAGATGTTCTACAATATTGGGAAATAAAACAGCATGAGTACCCTAATTTACACAAACTGGCAATGGCAGTATTTATCACCCCTGTTACCCAGGTCAGCGTCGAAAGAGCCTTTTCCGCTTTGAAATTAATTCTCACCGACCAGCGAAAAAGGTAGTCAGATGAAAATCTTAACAAGCTTTTGTTTGTACGACTCAACGCTGAATTTTAATAAGAAAAAAAAATGTAATGAATTTTCAATTTTTATTTATAATTTTATAACTGAATTTTATTTGTTAATGATCGTTTTGTTATTGAATTTATTAATTATATATGTTTTTATTATCGAGTTTATTGATTTTTTAATTAATGAAAATGAATTATAGAATAAATTAGAAAAATAAATGTTACTAGGACACTGCCTTCTTGAGGAACATGAAAGAAGGCTGGGTCTACAGAGGAATGACTTTCGTAGAAGTTGTTTGGACGAAGAGGAGGAAGAGACGTTAGCTCACTTCCTATGCTCGTGTCCGGAACTATCATGCAGAAGGCATAAGTATTTAGGTGTGTACGGTATGGACAGCCTTTCGGAACTCGCGGGCTGTAGAGTGCGAGATGTTTTACGCTACATAAGTAGCTCTGGATGGTTTCAGCGGGAGTAAAGGGATGATAGGATCCTGTGGTATCACAATGGGCCATTACTGGCCTAAGTGTGCGATACCAGCCACTCTAACATAACCTAACCTAACCTACTTTTCTATAGCAAAAATCGCCTTCTTTAATTTGAAAAATTGCGTGTTGAGAATAAGCTCATTTTTATATTTTCGAGGAGTAGGTCTTTACATAGCGAGTTAAAACTTATTCCCAAATCAATGAGTAAGTCTTAAATATATAATTTGTTGTAACTCTTTACTCACAAGTGAGAGAACGAATATATAAAAGTAGGAAAAACAAAATTGTATGACGATTGAGAGTAAGAGTTGATAGGAAGATTGTTTTTTAACTCTGAAAATATGTATAGTGTCTACGTGTGCACAGTGAACAAGATGGACACCGATCAATTTAAAGAAATATTAGAGGTAATACAAAAGCAGAATGAAATGTTGGTTAAGACAATGTTCAACGACATAAAAACCGGAACACCGTTAGGAGCCGCACCACAGTTTCATGCTTTTAAAATGAATTGGAAAACTTACCTTATGCAGATAGAACAGCGTTTTTTTTTTTGCAAATGAAACAGGAGAATGCCATGATGAAACGAGCATCTTTTCTAGCAATTGTGGGAAACACATCACTCGGGCTGCACAAAAACTATTCCCTAACGATCTGGTAAAAAGTCATTTCAAGAGTTAACAAAAGCATTAACCAAAACATGTGCTCGTGTCTCGGTGTAATTTCTACAAAATTCGTATGTTGCCGGATCAGTCGTATGCAGATTGGGTTGCCAATTTACGCCGAGCAGCGAGAGATTGTGCAATTATATGTCCAAAAGCCGGATGCGAAGAAAGCTACACTGAAAGCTACACATCTGGACGAAGTAATCGAAATAGCGGTCCGGTACAATTACCAAAGGAGTTCAAGCTGCCACTTCCGATTCAGCTGTGATTAATTACATAAAACCAAATGAGAGTTAAAATCAGCCATGTTTAAATCAAACAAGAGGTCGCAACCGATGCTATAACCGGTCACGTAATGCTGGTAATAAATATTCTAACAGTTTTAAATCGTGTCCTAATTGCCATGATACCCATGAAGTGATTGTAGGTACATCACATCTATTTGTGACAAATGTGCAAAGAAAGGTCACATTGCCAGCGTATGCTCAAAACCATCAATCATCGAGGAACGAAATAGTTAACGAAGTGAACAATTTTCATTACAAAAACTATGTTTTTAATATGGGATCAGGCACTCCAGAAGACGTCGATCAAGTGTCAATCGTGAGAGGGCATTACCCGGAACAAATTATGGTCGAATTCGATGTCAATAGTAAGCAGATATTTTTTCAAGTCGACACGGGAGCGACTTGTTTGATAGTTGGACTTAAGAGATACTACTAATTGGGTTCTCCAAAATACGAAGTGACGAATAAAATCCTGAAGGCTTACGGCGATACTACCATTCCCCTCAAAGGGTGGGTTACGGTGAAAGTTATGTGGGAAGGTAAGCAGTGCATTCTACCACTCCTGGTCGTTGACAGCGACAAAGCTTCAAATATTCTTGGTTTAGACTGGTTCAATGCATTAAACTTTGAACTATGGACTGTAATAAATACGAATGTCATTTAAAGATTTTATGCGGATTACCCAAATTTGTTTTCGCCTACTCTCGGATTACGCAATTTCTTCCAGGCGGAAATTACATTAAAACTGACGTTCGTCCGAAAATTTTCAAGCCTTACAATGTGCCATTTGCTTTGAAGAAGGATGTGGATGAGGAGATTCAGAGACTAGTGTCTAGCGGCGATCAAGAAAAAATGGAATGAAGAAACAAGCAATATCAAGAAAAATAGAATAGTAAGCAAATAAAAGTACAACTTAGGCTATGTGCTAGACTTAAAGTAAATACGTTTACTACGGTAAATACTGGTTTTAGTACAGATTTTTCGATCAGTTTGCCATAGAGTTTTTTAAAATAATTGAATTTTCCGAAAAATTTACTTAAACTTGACTTTTACTTTAGGTTTGGCACACAGCCCTAATCCGCCGTTTTTACATAAATGGAGCCTGCGATCGATGACAGTCCACATTAAAAAGTATCCAATGTCCCTTCAACTACCCTATCTCGCAAATTTGTATTATGGTACTGTAACCTTGATTACACAGAACCGTTAATAGTTCGCATGATACGGCACACAAACAATTTTCTTTGCAGATACGTTACCCTAAAAGTCGACCCAGATAAGTTGGCAATTAGAAGCGTCTAAGTTCCAAAGCTATAAAGAATCCTAATTTCTAAAGTTTATGCTAAATTTGATATGAAACGACTAAATTTGATTAATAGCCTCAAGAATCGATATTCCTCATTTTCGAATCCCATTTTCATTAAAAATCCTGAATTTTAAAATAGTTAGCTAACCATAACTCAATCACAGGCAGCAATTCTTAAGAAATCTTCATTGAATAATAAGTAGAATAACTAAAACTCAAGGCTTTCGGTTTCTGTTTTCAGATTCGTCATATTTGTTAAGGTTCATTCTTAAAGCTTAATTTCATGGCAAGTTTGAATCAGATACTAAGGTTACTGATACAGTTTCTCGATGTACTAGGCGTAAAAACAAGCACAATCGCCCGTTTCAGCCGAAAAGACTGGCTCAATTTGAGTTTGCCGCGAAAGAGACCGGTTCGCTGATCACGCCTAAACATACCTGAGTCTGACCTCTGACACTACCATCAAAAAATACGTAATATATATTAATCCGACTGAGACTTTAGAGGAGGTGAAGCTTGATTTATTACATTACGAACTTCACCAAAGGGTGCTGATTTCCGTTAAAACGAACATTTTTATACGGCAACTAGCTGAACCCTGCCCAAAGATTAATTTTAAGGTGTTTTCCAATGCTCTTTGGTATACAACACTTTGTGTTGTTCCTTCAGGCGCGAACACTTATAATGATGATGGTTTTCCTACACGTGGGCATCCAACATATAATTGACCGTGTGAGAAGCATGGATATTCAAAATTTAAACCACAAACTTGAAGTGACTGACATTGTGATGTTTTAATCGCCATAACAACGTTTTGGAAATTGAATTATTTTAAAATTAAATGGCATATCTGATGGAATTATAGGAACGCGTGGGATTAAACTTCTCCACCTTTGTGTTTGCCAGTTAATATGGTTGCTCTCGGGCATTTAGTTTAAAGCAAAAGATTAAATCAAAATAAATAAAACGAAAATTTTAAAAGAAAAAATTAAACAAAAAATAGAAACAAATTCTAATTTAATATTTAACAAAATTTAAAAATAATTTTTCAGGAATGTTTTGAAGTTATCGTTTGAAAAATTAAAGTGAAATAGGTCATCGATTTAGACAACCTAATAATGGGGTTGTTTTCAAGTTTTGCAATTGAACACGCCTATTTGTTGCTAAATTTAATTTTTGAATGTTTCTCCAGAAAATAGATGATTTTAAACACGCATTTAATTCATCAGCTGGAGTTAATCGTGTATAACAGGTACTGTCTGTCTAAAATCACCTAATAATAATATTGTTGTACCACCGAACATCTGTTGGTTATTGCGTAAATCTTGCAATGTTTTATCTAATGCTTCTATTTTGCACTGTATTGCCATTCCTGAATTTTTGATATGTTACATGTTATTGTCTTAATTATTTGCATATTTAATGAGGTGTTAGTGCTGAATCAGCTGTTCTACCGACATCTAATAATGTTGATGTTATACCTGAAGAAGTAATTGCTAATGCTATGTTGTTTTGAGATCTTATATTGGCCGAAAGTAAAGAAAGAAAAAATGTTTTTCAGTCCCCCCGGAGCATCTAAAAAATATAATCCACCTCTATCATCATTAACAGGTGACAGAATTGTATTGTACACATGACTTCGTTGGTGATTCATTTTTTGTAAATTTAAATTTATATTTAATAAATTTCATAATATCTATGGGTTTCGCACACACGTTGAAGTCGTATCATTTCTGCGATGTAATTTAATGTCACGTGATTCAAATTGGTATCCAGTAATAACTTTTACAACTTCATTAATTGTTGGTGCATTGAATCCCCTAGAGTACCCTCTAGCAGGAGTTTTATCAGCTTTAATTATTACTTCATGATTATCAGATGACATTTTTTCAATTGATGTTTTAAATAATTTAATTAGTTCATTATGTTTATGAAATAAATTTTGTAATGAGTCTATTATATATCTTCTGTTCCTGAATTAATTTCACAGCGTACATTTAATTCATCTTCAGAATTTCCAATAAAATAGATTTGTAGAAATTTATGTGTATCATCTGGAAGTGGTAATAAAGAACCTGCTGAGTGGTAAATTTGGCACTTTTTGAATGTTGGCCTAAAACTATCAGTTATAATATTTGTAGCAGCAAAAGAAGTCATTTGAAAAGAGTTATTATATTTTTGGATGTTTGATAAAAAATACTTTGATTGTGGTGTTGTTCCCGATATTAATGTTAGCAATGGCTCCGATTGATCATTTAAAACTGACACACTTACTTTACCATTTGCACCATGGGTTTCATTTTTGTATACTTTTAACAGTATTTGCCGTAGGTTTGGCGAAATAAACTAACACTTAATAAACACATTTCACTTAACACTTGTTTTTCTATTTCGCAAAAAAATCATTCGATCGATTTCGACTTGTTAGGTCATCATCAGGAGTATCTACTGATTTGTATAAGTAAAAATTTTGTTATGTATAGTAGAAAAAAGCAAAAAATAAAAAAAAGGAGTGCCAAAAAACCAACTGTTATTCATGTGGAAAAGTTAATAAAAAGGGGGGGGGGGTGGAGGATAGCAGGTTGGCGATAAGTCATTGGCTAAGTAACAAAATTCAAGGTATATTGAAGTACATTTAATTACCCGACGTATTAGCCAATTTATTACGAACGTGAGAATAGAAAAGGGCGGGGTCTGTAATTGGTGAGAGACGGATTTCTCTCTGTTCGTTAAGGATATTTTGGTTAAGAAATACTGATTTTCGAATTTCGTAAGATTCTAAGGTATCTAAACGTCTGCCTTTCGGTTGTATATGTTTATGTAATATCTCTAAATTGTTCAAGCTAGCTGTATGATTTTTATCCCTCCTTCTTTTATTTATTTTTTGGTTTTTTCTGCTATATATAACAAATTTTTACTTTTACAAATCAGTAAGTACTCCGGATGATGACCTAACAAGTCGAAATCAATCGAGTGATTTTTTAAACTTTTTGAACAAATTTTTTAATTAAAATATTCAAAAATCTAATTTTTGCGAAATAAAAAACAAGTGTTTAATACACATGTGTTTATTAATTGTAAATGGATGTTACATGAAAGACAAGGGTGGCGGTAACAGAAAACAAACTATCATTTCCAAAACATCAATTAAGTGCTGCCACTTTGTTTTCAAAATTATTGAAAAGGGTTACCAGAAACACATGACAGTTAGTGAAATTTTAACGTATTTTTGTGGTGAGCTAATGACAGTATTGGGCTTGTCAAAACCTGAAAAAATAGAAACAAGCTTCCATCTACAAAATAAATAAATGGCGTTGCAAACTTTTCTATTTTGCTAGCGCGGCTGCGGGTTGAAGAAACAAGCAATTACAAGAAAAAATGGAATAGCAAACGGATAAAAGTATACAATTTAGTTATTCTCGCCGTTTTAACATAAATGGAGCCGGCGCTCGATGGCCGCCCACATCCAAAAGTATCCAATGTAACTTCAACTGCTACCCTATCTCGCAAATTATTACTGTGGTACTTTAATCTTGATTACTTAGAACCGTTAATATTTCGCATTATAAAGTACACAGGCAATTTTCTTTGCAGGTTCGTAAGCCCATAAGTTGACCCAGATAATGCTAAATCATGTCTTTTCATCGAAAAAGAAATCCGGTTATTACGATTATTCCGGTAATTCACGTGCCATGCAGAACATTTGGAAACCATGGATTTTTAGCACTTGAACACCATTTTACTAACTATGGAGAATTGACGACCTATTTGACTTTAATTTGTCAAAGAATAATTTTAAAAATATCTTGAAGAACGATTTTTTAAATTTTTTATTGTCAAACTAAAATTTGGTTTATATTTTCATTTTTTAAGTTTTTTGTTTGAAATTACTGTTTTAACTATACATATTGTAAAATCTGAAATCATACAAGTAAATTACAAAATTGATTTCTTTAAATAAATAAATAAATAAATAAATAAGTTGGCATTTAGAAGCGTCTAAGTTCCAAAGCTATTAGAATCCTAATTTCCAAAGATTATGCCAAATTTGGCATGAAATACCATATGAAATGACTATATTTGCTTAATAGCCTCTCAGGAATCGATGTTCCTTAATCTCGAATAATATCAAAAATTAAAAATCCTTACTTTTATCAACGTTAGCTAAGCATAACTCAATCCCAGACAGCGATTCTCAAGAAATCTTCATAGAATATAACATAGAACTAAAATTCAAGGCTTGTATTTTCTGATTAGTCATATTTGTTAAGGTTCATTCTTAAAGCTTAACTTCATGGCAAACCTTGAAATCCTAAAATAGCGTCTGGTTCTGAAAATTCGCTTCTGAATCAGATATTGAGGTTATTGATACAGTTTCTCGATGTACTAAGCGTAAAAACAAGCTAAGCATCACCCGTTTCAGCCGAATAGGCTGGCTCATTTGGAGTTGGTCGCGGAAGAGACAGGTTCGTTGATCACGCGTAAGCATACCTGAGTAAGCAGCATACAAAGTCTTATAATGTGTAAAATCACAGATAACTAGAACGATCTGGAACCAATGGGCTGTTGGTAATCCTCGGAAATTGTTGATCCTAGTGTCTTATTAACAAATATAGAACTGATGGAACCAAATTTGTTAACTTTAACCTTGGAAGAGCGTCGGTTCCCTTTTATGTTGGATTTTTGTTGTTATATTTAGATTACTAAATCTAACTTATTTAATTAAAAAAAAATTAAATTTTTAATTTTTAATTGGATAAATTACAAATAAATAAATAATTCGGTTTTAATTTACCTTGAAAGGTGGTAATGAAAACGATAGTGTGTAACTCGTTCCTTAAACTGGCCTCGTTTTCCAATACGTTATAAGATTGAACTAATGATCTCAGTTTTGCTTTAGCCTACGCTCTCTAAGCCATATAATATTTCCAAATTTATGAAAATTGATCGCACCTGAAGCCGTATTAAATAGTACAGGCCATAAATGGTAGTTTTGTCGTGTTACCAGTTGTGTTCTTAATATGGATAGATGGCAGCAGTAAAATTGTAACAAGCTTCTCTATATAAATAGTTGAACCTTTTATATAATAAATGTAACACGTATAAGAAGTTAGCCTAGAATTTTAGCCCAGAAGATAAAAAAAATTAATCAGGCAACACTATTAAATTAAAACCTCATTTAGTCTTATGTGAAGTTATCCTAGTTATCCTCCTAAGCCCAGGAATTTATAAAATTTACTACGTATTATAAGTTGTTGGAATTTATCCCAGCCCAGAAAATAAAAAACATCATTTTACTATGAAATTAGTCTTAGTCCGGAAATTTAAAAATATTACATTGTTAATGAGAAGTTAGCCCAGCCCAGGAGTATATCAAAACAAATGAGTAGTTTAAAATATTTAAATTTTAATTAAGATCTCGGATTGAGACTATACAGATTTAGTATGGGTATGCAAACAGCTTATTTGGGTAAAAATTTCAAGATGATCGGTATGTTGCAACTTGCCGAAATATGGCTCTGGGCTGGGGCGCACAACTAATCAATCAAACACAAAACGAAATTCAAAAAGACTATGTGAACAGCACGAAGTCTGAAAACGTAATGAAATAAAACTAAGAAAAAATTTCTATATATACTAAACGCGATTTTTTCATTTTGAAAAACTGATTTATTTCTCGAAAATGCTTACCCTAAAAGTACCCAGCCCAGAGCCATATTTCGGCAAGTTGCAACCAATAATCTTCAAATTTTTACCCAAATAAACTGTTTGTTTACCCATTCTAAATCTGTATAGCCTCAATCCGAGAGATTTTTAGTTTCGACACACGGGAAGAAAAACTGATTTAATTCTCGAAAACGCTTGGGAGTACTCAGCCCAGAGCCATATTTCGACAAGTTGCAACATTCCGATCGTCTTGAAATTTTTACCAAAATAAGTTGCTTGCATACCCATACTAAATCTGTATAGTCTCAATCCGAGATTTAAATTAAAATTTAAATATTTTAAACTACTCATTTGTTTTGATATATTCCTGGGCTGGGCTAACTTCTCATTAACAATGTAATATTTTTAAATTTCTGGACTTGACTAATTTCATAGTAAGATGATTTTTTTTTTATTTTCTGGGCTGGGATAAATTCCAACAACTTATAATACAAGTAAATTTTATAAATTCCTGGGCTTAGGAGGATAACTAGGATAACTTCACATAAGAGTAAATGAGGTTTTAGTTTAATAGTGTTGCCTGATTACATTTTTTTATTTTTTGGGCTAAAATTCTGGGCTAACTTCTTATACGTAAACGTAACGGCAAATGAAATCTTTTTCAATGAAGGCTAGAAAGGAATATAATTGAAAAGGAATATGGAAAGGAATATAGTTGGTAAATTTATGTTAATTTCATCTTTCAAAGTTTCATCAAAACATTCTGTCGGAAAACTTTTCTTTAGGCGTCTCGCTTAGTACGAGTTTAACCGAGATTCTCTACTAAACTCTACATTATTTTGTTAGATGTTGGCGAAAAATAGCATGTGCTTCCAGGCCGTATGACATCAAATTGTTGGTATTTATTTCTATATATACGAGTAGTATACGAAGAGTTATTTATACCCACTGTAGGTAGTATACACACCGAGTTCGTTTTCTTGATGCAAAAGACATATAGAGACAATTTTGTCGTTACCCCCCGTTAAACAAAAGAAAATATATTTTCTTTTAATGTTACATTTGTGAAGATAGAAGAAAACCAAGAATTTTCATATACATACTTAAAATACAAAATGTATATTGATTGTGGTAGCATAAACATTAATTTATTCAATTCAATGTATGTACATAATGTAGTATCGCTATCTGTAGTATACGAGTGTGTAGTAGCATATATGAGAGGTATAGAAGAAGAACCAACGAAAACATACTCGTATGCTCAGATTCTCATTTTATTAAATGTAAAAAATTGGAAATCGCAATATTGTAAAATTTTGAAATACCAACCACTTCCACTTCTATTTATAAATTTTTTATGTTTCAACCCTTATTGTCTATAATTTGTTATGTAAATTTGTTGTGTGTATGTACATTGTATTACATATTGATTCCGGTTCGGTGGAAAATTCGAACGTGGCATTTGCTGCAACATTTTGGTTAAAATTAAGTAAATTTGCAAATTTATTTGTTAAATAATATGCAACACCATGCTTTTTCCTTTGGGAAATTGGTGTATTGCTTTAGTGCTTATAATTAATATTCCTAAGTCCGAAAACGTGCTAAATGCAGTTTCTTTGGGATGACCTTCACCTTGCGCAACGACGTTTTTTGTTCGTCTTGGTAATAAATATTGTTTCGAATTTCGGATCTTCAATACGAATTCGTAACGGATTTTGCAAATAAAATAGTTCCCTTGTCTTGATGGTTAACGTCGTTGTTAATTCCAGCATTTTCCAAGATGACTATCGTCGCCGTTCACAATGGAATGTCATTCTAAAATCGTATATGCCCAATCAGTATTGGAATAATTCTTGATGTAAGGCCACCCTCATTTTAAATCTGTTTGTCCCGGACAAACCCATCACCGTTGTTGCCGGACTATGTGTCCAAAATGAAACATAGGACCGCGACTAAGGAAGTATGGGATACGTGTAATAGAGTGAGAGGTTATGGAGCGCAAGGTGTTTTCTTATACAAATATTGATGGATGTTTTAGTAATTTGGAACGATAGTGGGGTAAATACTCGATCGGCTAGCAAGCAAAAAATTTGCTAGCCAAAATCCTGGCTACTCAATTAATTTTACCAAGGAAATTTGATTTTCAAATTATGTTTTTCAAATTTTTTTTTTTTTTTATTTTGTGATTGCACATGAAATTTTGCGGTAGCAAAAATATAGCTAATTTGAAATTTAAATTTTCTTGTTAAAATTGATTGAGAAGGCAGGATATTGTCTACCGGTGTGAAGTTGTTGGACAAAAATTTATGCGAGTGTTCTTTGTGTAGCTTTTAGACACAATTTTATTTCTTGGACAAAAATTTATGGAAGTGTGCAATTTTAACCGTGTATTTATTTTATATTAAAATAATTCGAAACAATAGCTAATTATAATAAATATTAATTAAATAAAAGAAATTGTTTGATATTAAAAAATATAATTTTTTTCTTTATCACATACAGTACTATTTAAAATGATATACCAAATAGTAAAAATCTCAGAGATTGGCTCGTATAGTGACTATATACGTTCGAAAAGGGTGTCCGTCACGCCAGCCAGACCCATATCAGCCGGAACAGAACAACTATGGCACAAGCAACACAACGCATTGTGCATCATTGTGCACGGAACTTGATAAAGCCAGCCAGAACCATACTACAGCACACGAACTATGGCATAAGAGGCACGATGTATTGTGCATCATTGAACACTAATTGTTTTCTCAGCCGGAACCTTATAAATCCATCCGGAGTCTAAAAAAGCCAGCCGGAACCGTATCCTCTTCAGCCAAACTAACTATGGCACAAGTAGGACAATGGGTTGTACACTATATGTTTTTGCAGCCAAAATATATTGCCATCCAGAACCATAAAAAACCAGTCGAAACAAAATGTTTACATAAATAGTGCAACATATGATTTTTCCGGAACGATCAAAACGTTATGCACTACAATGCTAACCCAACCAGAACCAGCAACACTAGCCGCAACCGTATGAAGTTGGAGTGGACCATTCGGAGCAATAAAGAGTAAGCATGGTTGACGGTCATTGTGAACTAGCTCCGGCTGATAAATTATATAGTGCACAATGATGCCCAATGCATCGTGCTACTTGTGACATAATTGAATTGGCTGTAGAGTGTATGATTCTGGCTGAATTTGTAAGGATCTTTCTTGAAAAATCTTATATTGCTGACTTTTAAGGTTCCGGCTTTAAAATTATTTAGTGCACAATGCAACGTGTGTGCCGTAGTTGGTTTGGATATAATATGGGTATGTCTGTCTTTAGCAGGTTCTGGGCGGAATTATAAGGTTCCGTCTAAAAGATATATAGTGCACAATGATGCACAATGAATTGTGCTACTTGCTCAATAGTTGATTTGGCTGTAATATGGTTCTGGCTAGCTTTATCAGGTTCCGGCTGAAAAATTAAATTGTGCACAATGATGCACAATGCATCGTGCTACTTGTGTCATAGTTAGTTTGGCTGTAGTCGGTATGGTTCCGGCTGAATTTTTAATGTTTTTTCACGAAAAGTTGTATATTACGGGATTTATAAAGTTCCGGCTGAAACATTATATAGTGCACAATGATGCACAATGCATCTTGCTACTTGTGCTATAGTTGGGTTGGTTGTAGTACGGCTTTGGCTTTCTTTAATAGGTTCTGGTGGGAATTATAAGGTTCCGGCTGAAAAAACATTTAGTGCATAATGATGCACAATGCATCGGTTGGGCTACTTGTACCATAGTTATTTTGACTGTTTGTTTCGGCTGAAATTGTTATGTTTTTCCAAGAAAAATCGTACATATACTTCTGGATTTATAAGGTTCCGGCTAAAAAATATAGTGCTTAATGATGCACAATGCTTCGTACTACTTGTGCCATAGTTGAATTGGCTGATATCTCTTTCAAGGGCAAAAAGGAATAAAGAAAAATTTTGCTAGATGGGCAGAATTTTTATTTTTTCGGTTTAGTAAAAAAACGTAAATTATTAATAATTCAGTTAGTAGTACCTTATATCTGCTAAGGAATAATATAATTTTGTTTGGTAGTTTAGCTATTAGTTGCTAGAAAATATATATATGTGTACACTATTTTATTAAATTCAAACTATATTCATTGATTTGGAATTTAATAGAGGTGGTTTATGATTTGAACCACTGCCCTGTTATGTTGCTTGATTTGGTGGTCCAAATTTTAAACTACCGCCCTTGAAAGAGATATATGGTACTGACTGGCTTTATCAGATTCAGGGAGGAATTATAAGGTTCCGGCTGATAAATTATATGATGCACAATGCATCGTGCTACTTGTGTCATAGTTGGTTTCGCTGTAGAGGTTATGGTTCTGGCTGAATTTGTAAGGTTTTTTCCCGAAAAATCTTATATTTCTGGATTTATGAGGTTCCGGCTGAAAGATAGTATAGTGCACAATGATGCACAATGCATCGTGCTACTTGTGATATAGTTGGTTTGGCTGTAGTACGGTTCTGGCTTGCTGTATCAGATTCTAGTCGTAATTATAAGGTTCCTATATATAAAAATATATATAGTGCACAATGATGCACAAGGTATTGTGCTTTATTTTGACTGTAGGTTTCGGCTGAAATGGTAAGGTTTTTTTCTCCCGAAAATCGTATATTACCGGATTTATAAGGTACCGGCTGAAAAAATATAATTATAGTGCTTAATGATGCACAATGCATCGTGCTACTTGTGCCATAGTTGGTTTGGGTGATATATGGTACTGACTGGCTTTATCAGGTTCTGTGAAGAATTATAAGTTTCCGGCTGAAAAATTATATAGTGCAGAATGATGCACAATGCATCGTGCTACTTATGCCATAGTTAGTTTTTCTATAATATGGTTCTGGCTGGCTTTATTAGGTTCCGGCTAGAATTATAAGCTTCCGGCTGAAAAACCATATAGCGCGCAATGATACAAAATCCATTGTGCTACTTGTGATGTAGTTAGTTTGACTGTATATTACCATACGAAAAATTATATAGTGCACAATGCATCGTGCTACTTGTGCCATCCTTAGTTTGGCTGTATAGGGTATGGTTCCGGCTGAATTTGTAATGTTCTTTTCCGAAAAATCGTATTTTTCTGGATTTGTAAGGTTTCGGATGAACAATTATATAGTGCAGAATGATGCACAATACATCGTGCTACTTGTGCCATAGTTGTTTGGTTCCGGCTGATATGGTTCCGGCTGGCGTGACGGACACCGAAAAGGTGTAAATTGACATATTTAAAACCGTAACCCCTTCTCGGAACGATAATCAAGGCTCATGTAAGGATAAGGCAGATCACGTATTATAAAATGGGATTTAATGGAAGTAAATCAACTGGAACATATTATATATGTATAAATAAAATATTACTAGATAGATTTGTTGCTGCGTCTATACGTACGCTATGCAGTAATTCGCTAGTAGTACAACTACATGGTATTGTTCTATATATAGACAATATTCCTATGTAAAAATATCAACGTCAGTCGCCGCGGCCTGATGAGATGACTGATTTTTTCAAATCAATAATCTCATTAAGTTCGAAACTGATTGTTGCGATTCTTGCAGATCTTCCATCTATAATTCAAATTAAATTCTAATTTATCCGCGATCCAGCGTTAAAGGAAAGAAAAAGTATGGAGTGGTTGGGAAGTTGATTGTGTATAAGTAAGTATGAATTATCATAGTCGTTGTCATACAGATTTGACGCCAAATGGAAGAATTTCCTACGAATGTGTATTTAATTCGAGATATACTGAAATAGACCAATGTACGGAACAATCACAACAAAACCATTACAATACAACAACAACGTAAAATATAAAAGTAATTCGTACACAACGAAAAGTTAATTGGTAAAAATGAAGTATAGATGGAGAATATGAAAGAATCGAATTTCGTACGCTATGCAGTAATTCGCTAGTAGTACAACTACATGGTATTGTTCTATATATAGACAATATTCCTATGTAAAAATATCAACGTCAGTCGCCGCGTCCTGATGAGATGACTGATTTTTTCAAATCAATAATCTCATTAAGTTCGAAACTGATTGTTGCGATTCTTGCAGATCTTCCATCTATAATTCAAATTAAATTCTAATTATGGAAAAGGTTCAGTATAAGTTTTATTCCGAATAGTCAACCCGCCTAGACTGTAGAGATGCCGAATTTTGGTGAAATAAAGGTTTTTTGTTCAAAACACGTTATTTCCGATAAAATTTAAAAATATAAAAACAAATTTTGTTTCAAATTTAATAAACAATTTTTTTGTTTTAATGAGCTGCCACTTCCGGTAGCCCGAGTCCAGCCAAAATTCACTGGTTTCTCTTAATTTGTGGAAAAAGTTTAAGTATGATGTTTCACCCCGATCAGTCGTATCTCCTGGACTGTAGACTGTAACCAACAACATTCACAGTTTTAAAAACTTCAATTGTCGTTACTGCAATGCCATCTGTATAAATAAAAATGAATGTTTCTTTATTTGTTAAGTATGTGATCCTATTGGTCTTTTAAACGTCGTCCAGTTAGCACCACTTCATATACGAGCAAAACATGATTGTTTATATGAGAAAAAGCCTCATGCCATTCATTATTATTATTACATTATTTGTTACATTAATTGTACGCTAATTGAGTTAAATTAAAGTCAACTATGAAGGTTAAATAAAATTAAAAGTTTAGTGAAATCTAGAGAACATCCGAGGATATGCAGACTCCCTGTATTGGTAAAGCTTTAAAAATTCGATACATGAGCTTGATCATAATTTCGAGATAGGGCTTAAAGTTACGGTTACTGTTAAAGTCCGAAATCGGTAAATGTCCGAAATTTTAATTTTTTATATTCGTTTACAAGATTAAAAACCGGTTGTGTAGAGGTCCAATCGTTCCGAAATGTTTGTCGATCAACCCCCCTACATCCCCGTAGTTTCATTGATTCCCCATCAGAGGGCTAAGCTTCATAATTTCAATTTGCATTAATATCTTAAAAAGAACTCCGTGAGGTGAAGAGTGAACAATTCCGAGAATATAGGACTCTCATTTCATAGATTTCGAAGCAATAAAATAGTTTTTTACCGATTTCGGGGTTTTACCGTAACAAATCATTTTATACAGTATGCGGTATGTGATAAATTTATTTACTTAACATTTTTATATTTTTCAATGTCAAATACACGGTTAAAATTGCACACTTCCATAAATTTTTGTCCAAAAAATAAAATTGTGTCTGAAAACTTCACAAAGAAATTCGCATACATTTTTGTCCAAAAATTTTTGTCCAAGAACTTCACACCGGTATTTTGGCTAGCAACTTGCTTGCTTGCTAGCCGATCGAGTATCTACCCCAGTATCCACATTTTGTTATACCTGATAATGAAAGTGAATTGATGAACGCAATGCTTTTTAGAAGCATCCCAATCTACTACCACGAACTAACAGAGTGAGTTATAACTTGATTAATGATGAATTAAGGGTGAGTACTCAGATAACGCGAAAATAGGATGGAAAAATTATCCGATAATTGCAGGAGTAGATTGAACGCGCAAAAGTGAAATCGGCTAGTGCCATCCAAAATTGCGTATGAAATGAGAGTTTATGGTTATCGGTCCAAGGTTCAGTTTAAAAAGTTAATTACTGTGGAGAATACTTCTGCTAGTGTGGTATTGGGGGCGAATAATTCAACCCCAAAAACGCCTCCAAATTATAAGAGAGAATGGATTACCTTAAGGATTACCTGTATAAGGCATGTAGAGTGAAATGGGATTATGAAAGGGGTCAAACTAACAATGGCACAAGAGAAGAGAGGGAGAAGCGGTATTCTCTGACTTCCAGGGTGGGTTGGAATTAATTAATAGAGGTAGGGGACAGTGAGGTTATTCTTGAATGGATATCTTCACACCTGCAGGTTGGAGGTAAAGTAAGAGTCGATTTGCAAAACGGGTTTGTATCAAACACGATTTTATGGTTTAAAATATAGTTCATTATTCAATATAAACTCCCTGAACTTCAATACACTTGTTCCAGTGATCTTCTAATTTATGGATTCCATCCCTGAAGTGAGAATCTGGAAGACTTTCGAAATACGCTTCCACGGCGATGAAAATCGTTTCCTACGCATAGAGAGAGAGAGATGTGAGAACAGCCAGAAGTCAGAGGGAGCTAAATGTGGCGAATAGGGTGGATGTTGCAACAATTTGTATTTTAATTCACTGTTTCTCGCGATGGTTTTTTGAGTTGTGTGAGAGGATCCATTGTCTTGATGAAAAATTATTTTTTTCTTCTGTAAACCAGATCTTTTCTCACGAGTTTTTAAATCCAGATGATCCAAAAGGTTACAGTAATAATCGTTGGAGGTAATCCACGAACGAAATTCTTTTTGGATAAAAAAAACTAATGATAACACCTTCTTGGCCAATTTATAGACACTAACTCGCTTCGGAGCCGAAGTAGCGGGTTCACATCACTGATTAGCCTCTTGTTTTGATTCAGGATCATAATGAGGTGATAGACCTAAATCTCATCCATAGTGATGAAACGACACACAAAATCCGTTTTATTCTTTCTAAAACGCTCCAAATGCTGCTGAAAAAGTCACTTTAGAATGTGGTTTGTTCCATTGTTAACTAATGCACACCCATTGTGCACACAGCTCTCTCAAAACCCAAAACTTCAGTCAAAATATTGCTCAAATTGCCTAATGAGATCGCTAGGTCTTCTACTAAATCGGTCTCAGTTGCATTTGTGCTAAGATTTCTGGTGTTGATGCACTTTTTGGACGTCCTTCAAGTGGATCATCTTCAAGACTTGTACGACCACGTTTAAATGCAGCAATCCATTTCTCGACTGTTCTAATAGAAAGTGAAGAGTCCGTATACTCTCTTAACAATCATTCATGAATTTGTTTTGATGTTACACCTTCCAAAAATAAGAATTTTATCACTGCACGATATTTATTTTTTTCCATTGTAAAAAAATACTGTGACACGTCAATTTTGAACAGTTGTTAATATACAAATGAGTTGACACATTCTACATGAAACTTTACACATGTTCATAAAAAAAATAGTACCATTTTTAGAAAAATAAACCGACGAACCTAATAGCGCTACCTTTTATCGAACGACAAAAATTATCGAGCAACTTCTTTGAGTTGGTTAGTTCTCCGTTCAGTCAGCCTTTCGTTGAGGTACTCACAGGAGATACTAGAATGATACGGAATGTTTAAAGAAAGGATGTTTAAAGAAACACAATTTGATTGAGAGCGCATTATATGAAATCCATTTGGTTGTGGGGACATCGAACATTTAGTTCGGAAATGTTCTGCATTTAATCAGAGCAGACAAATTTTCGATGTTTTCTTGAGTGAAAGCATTTTGACTGGTTACGAATGGGAATAGACATATATAAGAAATTTATTAGAATGAATTATATAGAAATGAGAAAGGGGATGGATGTGTGAAAGCTAAATAAAAGGAAAATTCAATATTAAAATTGTGAATTTTGGAACCGGGCCAGATGACACCACCTCACTTCTGACACCATATTTTACGAATTCGGACTCTCGATATTACAGGGCTTTAAACTCAGGGCCTCTAAGGAACAAATTTTTATTTTGTCAAAATATTTTTCATACTTTTCTGTAAGGAAACAGTCATAAGTTTTCTATTGGGGATGTACGTTAAAACCCGCTTAGTTTTACCAAAGCAACACACCTATTATTGTCAATTTGAAACATAAACTAGATTCCAATACAAAAGTAAAAAGAGGTATATAAAACTTTTTACACAGTAAAACACTCCGAAATAATTTTTTAATATCTTTTATTTAATCTATTAATATTGAAAATATTAATTACAAATCAAACTGAAACTATAATGTGTGTTATGTTTGCAAAAAAATAAAATTTTTGTTTTGGTTATCAAACGTCAAAATTCCATGACCAAGGCGTGTATTTTTCATACAGGTTAACCATAAATTAAAATTTCCCTACTGATTAATTTACAGTGTACATTTTTATTTTCGTTCAAATTCACAAATACCAAATCATGTTCGAATCGAAATTCGTGCGAAACCGATTCGCAAATAGGGTCCCAGCGTTTAAACTTACAAACTTTATTTACCTCGAACTTATGCAAATTGGCTGATAGGGTAACTGGTATCCGAATTCGAACAGTTAACCTAAAAATACAACAACCTTAATTTTTTTAAAACTCTATTGACTTCAAATAGTATCAAAGACCTGTTATTGCTGAAATATTTTTTGTATAATCGCATCATTAAACAAAATAAGGAAATTCAATAATTTGTCGCCAAGGAAATGTAAAGATAATACTCGTAAAGATTAAGTGAAAACGAAAAAAGCATAAAAAAAATAAAATTACATCAAAACATGAAATGTAATTGCCAAGGGAACTTGGGCAAGTTAATATTTCATTGTACAAACAAACAAAATATTGAAAAATTAAATTATTGTTCTACTTTATCTACCACGGTTATAAAAAAGGAACATTTCCTCCTTGTGGACAAAGTTCCAATTTGGAAAACAAAATATTTCCGATTTTATTCACCTGGAAAAAAATATTTTTCTCGGATATTCGTGATACAACAACCATAAAAGTTTTTGAATGAAACTGTTTGTAATTATTGGACGTATGATTCGAAGAATCGAATAATAAGCATCATAGTGTTATCGGATGGAGCTGTGTAATATTGAAATTCATCGGAATTTTGGTTCGATAACAATCTTCTATAAATTTTATGAATAATTTGTAAAAAAAAAAAATCTGTTCTTCAAATCGATTAAAATTTAAATCCTCGATGTGCTCAATACTGCATATACCATGTAATGCTTATTTAATGGTAATTTAGAAATTTTTATTGAAATGTACCGAAGGTATAATCGACTGTACATTATGCAAGTTCTTTTTTTTTTGTGCGGGAATGATTATTTGTTTGGACGTGATAAAAACCCAATTTACAGTTTAAATCTGTATCAATTTGATTTACATAATTATTATACCTAAGGATCATGACACGACCTTGCCGATTGTAATTGGTTTAATGTTTTTTCTTTTTGTTCAGATTATGGTACGTATAGATTTTTTTTTTTTCAAATTATGGTATTATAGACAAAAGGGACCTTAATTTTGAATTAGTCTTCTTGCAAAATTTTTGCGACAATCGCTAGTTTATGATTCATACATGGCAATAAAGTTCCACAAAAACTACACATTCACAAATACACATTGAGGTATACTCTTCCAACGGAAGTGGTAGCTTCCATAGGAGCTTTTTCGTATTCTGTAAATATTTCGAAAAGTATGTAGCATTTACGAAAAATCGGATTGACACCGGAGTGAAATAATTGCAGAATAAATCCTTAGTAAAAAAAATCTGTATATCGTAAATCAACATTTAGGCGATTATATTTTACATAACAAGAGCTTGAAAATTTTCTTTCGCAACAAAAAATGTCAATATTTGTAAAAGTTAAATATGCATTTGTGGTTTAAAATAAGAATAAGCTTAAAATATAAATATTTGTGTCGATTCAATGTGAACCTTCTGTTTTTCTTTTCTTCTATGCTGCTATTTTTACTAGGCAAGCTCGATGCATTTATAGTGCGTTCATGACATAGGAAATAAATATTTGCATACTCGCTAACGAACTCAAAACCAATCAAATTATTTGAAATAGTTTATACCACGCCTACTAGTTCCGAACTCGAGTTGAAATTTTTTAACTTTGTTGTTGTTTTAATACATTTTGTGTGTTGCCATGGAATTTTTTCCGAACTTACTCACTATGTCATGAACGCACTATTAGGGGTATATCCTCTATCCGGTCGCAAGTGCGCATTTGCGACCAGAAATATGGTTACTAGATTTATTTTGCCATGCCAATTCTTACATCTTTTTAAATTTAAATTTATTTTGCGATTGCTAAGTAGAATTACATAAAAAGACTGCGACCTCGGAAAAGGCGTAGCAGTCTTTACCTGGATTTGTACTTCACAATCGCAAAACAAATTTAAAATTAAAAAATATGTGTCAATTCGCATGGCAAAATAAATCTAGTAACCACATTTCTGATCGCAAATAATTAGCGACCGGATAGAGGATATACCCCTTAAGCAAGCAAGCTATACATTTACATAAAATTTTTGAAATAAATATCGAGTGTCTTTTGAAATAATAGAAGAATAGAAGAAAAGATATATAGAAGATGTACAAGGAATCGACAACATTATTAAAACTTGCTTGTAATGTAAAAGAATAAGAATCGAGAGTTGGCTTGTCCTAAAACCTACAGCAACGTTTCTAATTAATAATGAAATTAACAGTGTAAAATATATTACTTCGGGAAAATAAATATTATATTTTGGAAGGTGATTTTCAGACAAATTAAAACAATATAATAGAAAAATAAATTGAAATCATATAGTACTCGATAAATCGCAGTAAAACCCGTTAGTCTTAAGATATTTTTAAGAGGTTACAACTTTGAGAGTAGGTCTTTTCACTTTGAACTAGACCCAATCCAACTAGAAAACACGAGTTTTCCGGAAAAAAGTAGGGGAACACTGGGTATAATATTCGAAAGTTGTAGTGGTAAAAATCGAAGTGAAAACCCTTTACAAAGTAATAGATCTAACATCAAAACAAATAGAGATCGATGACTACCTCCTAAAATCTCGACTTGTATTCTTTTAAATACCAAATAATATAATTAATTATAATATTATTCTTACCTCTTAGCAATTTATTAATGTTTTATTTTGTTTTTAAATATATAGGTGTTGCACTTCAAATTCACAATTTTGCAAATGATATTCAATTTTATTTAAATATTTGTGTGATTTAAAAATTATGGTTGACTTTAACATGGACACAACTTTTTACAAGTCAACCATAATTTTTTGTACTTCATTGTCATTTTTTTCTAAATCAACCTCAATTTTTTGCAAAGCAAATTCGAGTATTTTCAAAGTAACTTCAATTAAATGTTTTTAAAACAAATTCAAGTTTTAATATTTTAAATTCGTAAATTTTTACAGTTAAAAAATCAATTTTTTGCAAAACAAATTCAGTGGAATTGGGTATGTTGGATGGAAATGGGGTTCATAAACAGTTTTTGGAAGAAGTTCTGAAATATCCCCATCTTGGACGGAACTCAGGCATTTCTTAGCCGATTATTTTGGGATTGGGTATGTTGGATGGAAATAGGATTGTTAAATGATTTTTGGAAGAAGTTTTAGAATATAGCCATCTAGGACAGAACTCGGAAATTTCATAACCGATTATGATGAAATTGGACATTGTGGATGGAATGAGATTGTTTAATAATTTTTGGAAGAAGTTCTAGAATATGGCCACTTAGGGCGGAATTCGGACCATTTTTAACCGATTATGATGGGATTGGATATGTTGGATTGAAATGGGGTTCTAAAATGTTATTGGTAGAAGTTTTGAAAAGAGGCCACTTCGAACTTGACAATTCTTTATCCAATTATAATGTAATTTGGTTTGTTCATAAGTGGAATAAGTTTTGGAATATGGCCACCTTGAACGGAACTCGGGCAGTTTTTAACCGATTACGATGGGATTGGATTTTTTTAATGGAAATGTGATTCATTAATCATTTCTAAAATATATTTTTTAATATGGCCCCATAAAACGGGACGTGGTTATTACTTAACCGAGAATGATGGAATTCGGCACGTAGGATAAAAATGGGATTATAAAATGATAAACTGGTGTACTCGCCAGAGGTTGAGGAACCGAATTCTAATTTTCCTCTTTTCTGATTATTGCTGTAGTGAGAGTATAATTATTGGCTATTTTATGGATTTTACTCCTAGACCATTTATGCTCTTTTATTACAAGTACCTCAAAAGTGTAAATTTTTGCTTGGTTCGAAAGGTTCTATGAATCTCAACGTCTTAGAAGACATCATATTCCATGTTCCTGTGAACAGTTTTCGAGGTCTCTCTCTCTCTCTCTCTCTCTCTGGCACTATATCCCATCAAGGGATTTGGCCGGATTTGGCCGTTTTCGAGGTCGTTGTATAAATTTATCCGCGCCCTTTGTTTAAGGTTCATAATGTGATTTTTTGAGGGATTAGGTAGTTGGGTTAATCGGCAACCCACTAATTACCTGAGTGGATCACGTACGGGTGATATATGTAAAGGAATCCAGCCTTACCAAAAACATGTTAACAGCACCAGCGCTGTTCAAGAAAGACGCCTGCTTATTGCCGAGTTTCGTCCTAGTTTAAATTACACAGTTCCGTCCCAGGTGGTCATATTCCAGAATTTCTTCCAAAAACCATCATTACCATTCACCATATCTTATTTCATCATAATCGGTTAAGAAATTATCGAGTTCCATCTCAGGTGGCCATACTCCATAACTTCTTGCTAAAATCATTTAAGAATCCTATTTCCATCCAACATACCAAATCCCATCATAATCGGTTAAGAATTGATCGAATTCCGTCCCAGGTGGCCATATTCCAGAATTTCTTCCAAAAATCATTTAAGAATCCTATCCAGCATACTCAATCCCATCATCGGTTGAGAATTAGTCGGCTTCTGTCCCAGGTGGCCTAATTTCAGAAAATCTTCCAAAGTTTATTTAAGAAACTCATTTCCATCCACCATATCCAATTTAGCATAATCGGTTAAGAAATTATCGAATTCCATCCCAGGTGGCCATATTCTAGAACTTTTCCACAAATAATTTAAGAATCTCATTTCCATCAAACATACAAGATCTCATCATAATCGGTTAAGAATTGACCGACTTCCGTTCTAGATGACCATATTCCAGAACTTCTTCCAAAAATAATTTAAGAATCCCATTTCTATCCAACATATCAAACCCCGTCATAATCGGTTAAGAATTGATCGAGTTCCGTCCTAGGTGGCCATGATCCAGAATTGTTTCCAAAAATCACTTAAGAATGTCATTTACATCCAGCATACCCTAATCTCATCAAAACCGGTTAAGAATTACTCCACTCCCGTCCCAGGTGGACATATTCCACAATTTTCCAGATGGCCATATTCCAGAACTTCTTTCAAAAACTGTTCATGAACCCCATTCAAACAATTCAAAATCAACTTTTTGCAAAACAAATTCAATGCTCCCAATTCATAACCGATTGTGATGGGATTGGGTTGAAATATTAAAACTTGAATTTGTTTTAAAAATATTTGGATTTAAAAACATTTAATTGACTTTGAAAAAACTCGAATTTGCTTTGGAAAAATTTGGTGAGTTAAGTTGATTTAGAAAAAATTAACAATGAAGTGTAAAAAATTGTGGTTGAATTGTAAAAAGTTGAGAATGAACTAAAAAAAATTGAATATCATTTGCAAAATTGTGAATAGAAGTGCAAAACCTATAATTGTAACAGTTTTTGAAATTTTAAATCTATCAGTAGAACCAATTATTCAAAATTGCATATATAACTAGTTTCGCCTAAATGTTTGTTTTTGGTGTATATCTACTACTACTCGCCAGTCGGCTTATAAATACACAAACACAATTTTTACTTAATTATTAAGAATTATTTCATTCCGGTATACAGGGGTGTGAAATATTTCATAAACTTTTCCTAATTTTTTTTTTAACTTAGGATAAAGTTAGGAAATATTTCATGAGCATGGATGACTTCATTTCTTTTTCATAAATTGGGACATTCTTACGAAATTTAGTGAAAATCTGTGTACCGGAAGTAGTAGCTTACATATTAGGTTTTTCATTTTTTGCATTGATAGTACCATACCATTTAAGAATAATTAATAGATTCTAATAATTTAGGTTTAGGTTTCAGTGGTTGACACTTAGGCCATTGTGAGCCCATTGTGATACCACGCATTCACGCCACACCATTACCCCATTCACCTACTCACACAATTACAGTATACCACCTGCACATTGCAAGTTCCATGTCAACCTGTACATTGACGTGGACGGTGGGTCGGCGCTGAATTCAGCAGTCCATCAGAGGGTCTTAGTTGTGTTTATTAACATCACCGATTGTAATCGATGGTGAAAATTCGATTTGCATCTAGCCTCTGCTGGGATTCGAACCCAGTACCTCCCGGACCAAGTGCCGAAGCTTTAACCACTGCACCACTTGTCCGGTTTCTAATAATTTTAAAGATTTAATTTTCAACAAGGAATGATCTTGTTGGTTTCACGAATTTTAGCATAAATAATGATTTCTGATTATACAAGACAGTTTTTTGAAAAACACCGTTAAATTTAATTTTTCACTTTAGAAATGAAGTGTTATGTACATATTAGGAAATCTAGGTATACAACATATTCACCTCTTCATTTTTAGATAGTGCTCGGTTTTAAACCGTCAGTGATATTTATTTTGAAAATTAATACACACATTTGAAGCGGGAGGTCGCACATAGTGTTTAGTTATACAGATTTACTTGAATTTTTGTCGTGTGGGGTTTATTAGTAACTTGTAGTTTGTCTTTTAGTATAATTTTATGGTATAATTCACAAACTGCATGTAAACACGAGATTTTGAGAGCGAAAGCGGATCAAGATTTTGAGAGCGAAAAACTCGAAAAATTTGTCATTTTCTGAAACGGCTTTCACATATTTATGCTGTTACCAATAGCGATGCCATTTGCAGTTTTCGAGGTTTTTGATAAAATACAGGGTGTTTGGCGCGTGGACCGGCAAAATTTTTTGGCAGATTGATATTTTTAAGTCTTTTTTAATTACCTAAAATCTCCCGTTTAAAGGAGCATAACTTTATTGTTTGTAGTCGTAAAGGCACGAAAATACTTTTATTGTAATTTGCAATGTGATTTGATTATTTATTATATGTGATAAATTTGTTTAAGAAACATGACTTATGGACTTCCAGATAATAAAAATTTGTAAAAGTATGGAAAATGTCACCTTCTAAATTCTATAAAAAATCTAAAGGTTATTTGGAAATAAGCTTTATTTTAAAAAAAAATCCCTTGTTCATGCCCTTTCCGATAGTAAACTACATGCCATAGAAATCAATCATTTTGTGGTCAAAATAAGAGATACTATTTTTCCGGGGTCAGGGTTAGGAAAATACCTTTTAAGTTAAGCCCATAAGCCATTTTTCTTAAACCAATTGTATTAAATAATGATTTATTTAGAATAAAATCACATTGCAGAATTCAATAAATGTTATTTCGTTCGTGCCTTTATGACTGCAAACAAAAAAGTTATGACTATAAAGGCGAGATTTTGGGTAATTAAGATAACTTTAAAATATCATCATGACCCCTCCCCCAATCTGCCCAAAAAATTTGTAGGTCCATGCGCCAAACACCCTGTATATATTTTAAGAATTTTAATTTTTCATACGCCTAAATGATTATTGATGAAATATATAAATACGTACAGACGAAACATAATGTTTGTTTACGATAGGCACAGAAAAATATTGGTTTTTAAGGTATATATACGAATGCCGCTAACTGTAATAATTTTGTGGTTTTGGTTTTTTGAAATTTTGAATATATACAGAATGTCAATAAGATTAAAAAAAATCATTTTCTTATGGTCTTGTACTTTGCAAATTTTATAGTTTATGTAAATATTCGAGGGCCACCGTCGAATTTGTTAGTTTATTGAGAAAGAAATAAAATTATAGTTTCAGATTTCCAATTGATAGGAAGGACGTACTGTATCTTTTTCTCTATAACCAATTTCTGTAAACTTACAGCTGTAGAATTTTTACATTTTCAGAATCGGACCAAGTTCCGAACAGAACTGCTAGCACTTTTTCCTAACGTAATAAATCTTAGTTGCCAATCAATATTGTGATCTTTACTTTCTATGTCAGTACCACAGTAATAGTGGCGTTGCAGGATTAATCTTTTCATGTCCCGAGATGTTCTGACACATGGGGGTTGTTTTCTGTATTTTTTTACTTAAACACTGTATTTCTGTGTTCCTTGTTTGGCTTAGATTATTTTTGCTGCTGTAATGGCTAATTTTACTGTTTTTTGATCTTCGATCACTGGGATCATCTCGTCGAAAATAGGTAGATAACCCACGCTGATCGTTTCTGATTTATCTCTCGCGCTCGTGATATTGCTCTCTTCTACATCTCGACCTTTGTGCAAATCGGCTATATTGTATTTTCGGTCTTTTGCTTGATGACTATTCCATCGTTTGCACTAGTTTTTTTTTGAAACTCTTTGATTCTGGCTTATCCTGTGTCAGGTTCTTTTTCTACCTCGTCACATTCCACTACTTCTCCATCTCAACTGCAAAGCGTGTCGCCTGACCACGTCTCTCCGTCGTGGTCTTATAGATCGCACTCTCTTTACCGACCAACACCATCGCCGGACTGTATGTGAGTGAATATGTATGCAGACTAAATGTATGTGTCTTCTCTATGTCCCAGACTGTATGTCTGATCGGGGTGAATCTTCATAAATATTTTATTTTAATTATGGAGATCCCAAAGTTTTTTGAACGAAAGTGGCAGCTTCCTTAGGAGATTTTTGTTTATTGCAAAACTATATCCTCTATGACGGGAACGTCTACGAATTAAAAGTTTTTAAATTAAATTTGCAGCTATATCGGTCCACGTCAGTTTCCTATTATTTAAGTGGAAATGACGATTTTTGGC
The DNA here is from genome assembly GCA_932526605.1 of Nephrotoma flavescens. NCBI lineage: Eukaryota > Metazoa > Arthropoda > Insecta > Diptera > Tipulidae > Nephrotoma > Nephrotoma flavescens. The sequence continues at coordinate 188,330,569 of OW052222.1, read as the reverse complement.
ATAAACTTTTTTCAACAAAAATTCAGCATCTGGACAGCCCATACGGATTGATTGATTGGAATATACCGTTTTAAAGAAAAACGTATATGAACGATCCAGATCAGTTTTCAAAATTTAGGAGAAAATGAAGATTTTTGCTATAAAACGTTTTTTCAAGAAAAAATTGGCGTGTGTACAGCCCAGAGGGGCAAAATTATATTCAATAATTGGGATAAAATTTTAGACTTAAGTGTTCACACGAGTTTGGAGATCCCTGTAATGTTTGTCAGAAGTCGGTCCACTAAAAGTAGCAGCTTCAAATCATTATCAAAAAAAAAAAATGATTAAATTCAAAAATTGTTGACTTGTTTTGAAACATCATAAAGTGAAGTTGCGTGAAATAGCTGACATTAGAACGTGTTGGTCATATTTTACACGAAGATTTGTCCATGAGGAACCTGTATTCGAAGTGGGTACCGCGTTTGCTCACTCACAATGGATCAAATCAATATTAGAGACACTTTGAATGTGCACTTTGAATTGCTTCCGTTTCCACTGTATTCGCCAGATTTGGTCCCCAGCGATTATTATTTGTTTCCAGACCTAAAAAAACGCTCTGGCTCCAATGAAGACGTGGTTGCGGATTATTTTCAAGACAAAGATAAACTATTCTACAAAAAAGGCATCGAAATATTAAAGAGGCTTTGGACTGATTGTATCTCGCTAAAAGGAAATTATGTTGTTGAATAAAATGTATTTTTCCCCCAAAAAATCGTGTTTTCTTTGTTAGACCGGGAATGTTTCAGGCGATGTGTTATATCATAACTATATTGCAACCTCCACAAATTCATACCACGCCTCCATCAATAACACATGATTCGCTTGCCAATAGTTTCCATGGTATTATAGCATCGTTTGGACTGGATATAGTTGGAACCGAACACATTTATGGTTTCATCCTCCAATTCTTTGTAATCGTCTCAAGAATCATGACATATAGACCACATACTATTCACGTAATCCCAGAGAAATTAGTTCAATGCGTCAGTCGGCGCTTTTCGAGAAGAAATTTTTTAATTTTAAAGATGATTTTAGAAACTGCTTGCGGTGTCGGGTGAGCAACAGGTCCTATTAGTATAATTAAAATTTCATAAACATAATAAGATGAGCTTTGATTCACAATTCGCCTTAATCGATAAAATTAGGTTTGCATTTTAGTCAAAGCATTAATTTAACGTATTTTATAAATTATTTAAAAAAAACGCGAAGAAATGATTTATACCTGGCCAAATACATCAAGGTAAAAAGAATATTAGATAAATTCAATTACGGGAAAATCGGTAAATCGATAAAATCAAAGAAGAGTATCCAGGCATACCCGCATCTCTAATATCAACCCAAATCAAATTAATGTTAGGAACAAAAACAAAAAGATTATTTATTTAAATATTTTGCTAAATCAATCCGTTCCAAATCAAACGATGCAAACATAGACGAGAAGAGAAATTTTCTTTTTTTTTCTTTGGTTTATCTATCGTTTAATGAACTTTTCTATGTGCGGCTGCCGGCTAGCTAGAAATATTTTTTTCTCTATCTCTAGAAAAATCGAATTCTGGAATCAATAAATTCAACCAGTGCACGAGCATTTGAAACAAATAAAAAATAATAATGATAATGTTGTAAATCTGATCTGGTGAAGTATTTATAAGTGGAAATGAAAATACATCGTTTATCCCTTAAAACTTTTCCTGAAATCAAAATTTTATCACACATACCAAAACCAAAAATTTGTCATAAATCCTCTCGCATTGTATATGTGTGTGTGTGTGCAACTTTTTGTCGTGTTATTTTTATTGCCAACAAAAAATATTTTTTTTCTGCAAAATAAATATTAAGAGTGATGAGATTAATGCCATTTTGTGAGTGATAATTAAGTATTTTTATGTTTGTGTGTGTGTATCAAAATTTTATCTTTGGTGTGTGTGTGTGTGTGTGTGTGTGTGTGCACGTCTCTATGTGTTTTTTGTGTCTTGGTCAAACAAGGAGCAACTATGTAGTACCATTTATATTAAATATACGCAACTTGTTGCTTCACATAAATTAACAAAAAATCTGATTCTTTTTATATTTTTCGGAAAAATACTAAACTGATTTAAAATTAGCTACCCACTTAATTTATTTCTAATTATGTTATATATGTATTATGTACGTGTGTATAGAATAAACAAAAAATAAAAGGAAAACAATTTTTGTGTAATTTTCCTTTTTTCTTTTGCAATTCTTTACGGTACGAACGAGCCAATGATAAAAGGGTGTAATATGGCTTAAATTATTGGTAACGACAATAAAAAAATTGTTGAGAAGGGAAAAAAAACAAAACAATATTCGGTGGTGTGGAAAAAACGCGTAAACGTTTATTTTAGAGCTTAAAATCTCAGGTGAATACCTATACATACATACATACAGCACAAAACCATCGTCAGCATATAGAAGGATAATGTAAAAAAATAATGTGAGACAATTAGGTTTAAAATTCAAAATTACCAGAATTTCTTATTACCTACGTATTTTTACAAAGGAAAATAAAACTGTATTATAAAAAATAATAATCTTTTTTATATAAAATTTTCACTTTGTTTTAAATTGTTTCATATTTATTTTATTTTGTATTTTTCCTTTTTCTTTTCTTTTTTTTTAGAGCTTGCCTGTGCGCAATAAAAATAGCTTCACCAATATTGTTTACATACACAAAAATTTCCAGGGTATGAATTTCAAAACATATACTAAAAATACTAAAATTTGGTGTGATGGTTTGGCGAGAGATACCATAAGCAGCACAAACAATAAAAAAAAATCGGGACGCGTAAAATTATCGAGAAAATTAATCATAAGCAGATTTTAATTAAATAATGCTATAAAATAAATGCTATAAATCAAATATCCTTAGTAATAAAGGAAAATTTGTGGCTTACCCCGCACCGGGTCGCTTATATAGATTAGTTTATTAAATGACATCTAAGCAACTTACTCGAATAAATAACAATATTTTTCACACACACACACTCATATACTAAAATAAAAACAACAAATGAAAAACGAAAAAAAAAAAATATTTAAATATATCCAAAATATCGAGTTTATATCATTTGTATATTATATTTCACTTGTTTTTCCTCTGCACATTATAATAATTTACATAATGTGTGTGTACACGGAGCGACATACATTTTTCACTTAACGTGTAAAATTTATCACACACAAAATAAATTAATCAGGTAAAAAACAAAAACAATATTAATAAATTAAACAAAAAAAAAAAAAATCCCAAAGTAAAAAAGGGAAAGTAAATTTTAATAGCTAAAAAAAAGGAAAAAATAAACTGTTAAATTATTGATTACATAACACAATATATACATTTTTTAAAAAACTTTTTTTTTTGACGCAATGAAAATTCATCATATTTTAACTAAACGCTATAAATAATTTTTTCCCCGAACACTAGGAAATTATCTAAATCACACACATCATTATTAATAATTATTTTGGTGGGCACACACAAATTTTATAGTAAAGAAAAAAAAATGTATACTAGTAATACTATACCAATTTTATTTTATTTACACATTTAAAAAAAATTGCAAACAACGTAGCACGTGGTAGCTACGTCTACAACAACCGCCTACGCACTGCATTGAACTATACGTTGTTGCTCGCTGGAACAAAAATCTGGACGAAATTATGTTTATGTATTTTCCTTTTACATTCTATTTTATATATATGTGCATGTATAATGTATATGTATTTCAACTTTTTTTTTTTTTGTTAGGTGGGGATTTTTATAAAAGCTCAACACTTGTATTATACTTCTCTAGATATGGAGGGTGAAAAGCGTTTTCAAAGTCGAAAATTAAATGCCGAAAAAATTGGTAGCGGTTTCAAACGGAGTGTGACATTTAAAAAGTTAAGAAAGTGTTTATACAGTGCCATCTATATTACTAAATCAATGGTAATTAAAAATTTTTTAATCCAATCAAATTAAAATTAGATTTCGTTATATTGAGAATACAAATTAATTCGGTCCGTTTTCAAAAAGTGGCTCTGTCTATAATAATTTTTTTATAGTGACAGTTACTTTCCGTTATTTCTGACAGATTAGACATCTGCTGTTAACATTTAGTTTGTATTGCTTTGAGTTTTATAAAAATCGTGTTCTTTTACGGTGTTGAATATGTCGGATTTTGTGATAACTAAACAGCATTTTCGGGAAGTGTTAGTTTCTTTGTTTAATTGGAAAAGTGCAGCTGAAGCACATCGAATGCTCTTGGAAGTTTACGATGACAATGCTCCAGCCAATAAATCATGTAGAGAATGGTTTCGGCGCTTCAAAAATGATGATTTCAGTGTTGAAGATAAGCCTCGCTTGGGGCAGCCAAAAAAATCGTAGATGATGAATTAGAGGCATTGCTCGATGAAGATTCAACTCAAATGCAAGAAGAGCTTGCCTGTACATTAGGGGTGACCCAGCAAACAGTTTCCGTACGATTTAAATCTATGGGCATGATTCAAAGCAAGGCAATTGGTTCCCTTATTTGAATTCAAACCAAGAGACGTGGAAAGGCGATTTCTTTCCTCTAGAAGAAAAAAATACTGGTACGCTTTGCCTGGCCAATCGTTGCCATCGACGTCTACATCAACACCAAAGATGAGCATTCATGGTTCGAATGTTATGCTGTGTATCTGGTGGGACCAAAGAGGCGTTGCGTTCTACGAGCTGGTACAATTAAATCGTTTGAGCCGTGTATTACGAGAAAAACGACCGGAATATGAGAAAAAGCATGGTCAAGTTATTCTTCTGCATGACAACGCTCGGCCTCACGTTGCAAAACTCCTAAAAAAATATTTGGAAACGCTCATATTTACCGCACCCGCCGTATTCTCCGGACATTGCTATTTGCTCCTTCTGATTACTGGTTGTTCCGACGGATGCAACACGATTTAGCAGGTCACCGATTCACTTCTTTCGAAGAAATTGAAAATTGGCTTCAAACTTGGCCTCAACAGACGAAACTCGTTTTCTCGAGATGGGATTCGAAAATTGCCTGTGAGAGGTGGCAGAAAGTCGTAAGCAGCGATGGACAATTAATATTTTAATTAATCTGTTCATTCATTTTATTTTAAAATAAATGTATTTTTAAAATTAAAAAAAGGGACCGAATTAATTTGAACTCCCATTACAAAAATTTCATGTACTCGTAGGAAAATTATATACAGGGTGTCCGGGTTTGAGACGCTAATCTGTTAAGGGGTGTTTTCTTGTTTTATTCTGTGAAAAAAAAATCATATAAGAGGGGTGGAGGGGCTTTTCAATTTTTGATATCCTTTGAAATACAGGGTGTTTTAAAAATTTGTTTAAGTAAAAAAGTACACACAAATATTAAACTGTAACTTCCAAAATGTTTATCGCAGAGCAACCAACTTAAAGGAAGGGGCGCGAAGTGTCCCTCTCCGATTTCGCTTAAATTTCTTAAATTTGAATATGTGAAAGTAGACTGAAAAATAAGGGATACGTATTTTTTTATCGGCGGAAAAACACTCTGAGGGGTGAAACACCCCTCGGAAGTTGGGGGTAAAAAACGGACTTTTGATAATTTCACCTAGAAAAATCAGTGAAATTTCGAAGAAACTTATTTAGGAATGTGTATTTTAATGAGCTAAATAATATACTATTTTTTGAAAAAAATTCGAAAACAATCCAGAGGGTGAAACACCCCCTAACAGGGGTAAAAAAATCCACTAATTGATGTAAAATTCTTACATTAACGCGGAAAAATCTGAAAAAATATATGTTACTTAATAAGAGAAATCAAGGTTGACGTGTTCGAGGATTTTTTGAAACTACCCCCGTATGGGGTAAACTACCCCTACCCTGAATCTTTGAATTATGGAAAGGAGAAAATTTTTTTCTCGACGCAAGTTTCTTATTACCCTTATAAATGGTTAATACTAACCTATCTCATTAATATTAATAATTTTGAGGGTTCGAAACATCCCCTATTTGGCCTATAAAATTAAAAAATTACGAAATATTCAGAAAAAAGTTCAAAATCGTCTGGAAAAAATCTAGAAAAATTGTATAATGTTGCGTTTTAACAATACCCTTGGTTTGTCGCAGAATATATCGTAATGCCCCTACCTCTACTGACAGGAAGTTAACCACCCCTTTAGCGAAACGTTGAATTTTTCGATTGGGAAACATTTGTTCCGGCAAGAAATCTTTTATTCTCCTTGAACATTATTATTACTATCATCCCTTATCAACAACAATGACCTTCAGAGTTTAAGGCCCCTCCCCCCGCCCTCCCCCATGGTGGGTGAAAGTAGAAAAAATTCCGAAAATATATTTGAAACGTTCTGAAAAAACGTACGGTTTTGGTTTATAAGAAGTGACTTTTTATTCTCAAGGAATTTTCGGAACCTCAGTAGTGAGTGTGAGGGAGATTTTTTTCTATCCAGATATTTTTTCCCTGCCTCCTTCCATTATTATTTCTTATTACTGTTAACGATTTTTAGGGATTCAAAACATTTGTAGGGGTCTCAAACTCTGAAGGTCATTGTTGTTGATAAGGGATGATAGTAATAATAATGTTCAAGGAGAATAAAAGATTTCTTGCCGGAACAAATGTTTCCCAATCGAAAAATTCAACGTTTCGCTAAAGGGGTGGCTAACTTCCTGTCAGTAGAGGTAGGGGCATTACGATATATTCTGGGACAAACCAAGGGTATTGTTAAAAACGCAACATTATACAATTTTTCTAGATTTTTTCCAGAGGATTTTGAACTTTTTTCTGAATATTTCGTAATTTTTCAAATTTATACGCCGATTAGGGGATGTTTTGAGCCCTAAAAATTATTAATATTAATGAGATAGGTTAGTATTAACCATTTATAAGGGTAATAAAAAACTTGCGTCGAGAAATTTTTTTTCTCCTTTCCATAATTCAAAGATTCAGGGTAGGGGTAGTTTACCCCATACGAGGGGTTGTTTCAAAAAATCCTCGAGCACGTCAACCTTGATTTCTCTTATTAAGTAACATATTAAGTAACATAATTTTACATCAATTAGTTGATTTTTTTACCCCTGTTAGGGGGTGTTTCACCCCTGGATTGTTCCGAATTTTTTTCAAAAAATAGTATATTATTTAGCTCATTAAAATACACATTCCTAAATGAGTTTCTCCGAAATTTCACTGATTTTTCTAGGCGAAATTATCAAAAGCCCGTTTTTTACCCCCAACTTCCGAGGGGTGTTTCACCCCTCAGAGTGTTTTTCCGCCGATAAAAAAAATACGTATCCCTTATTTTTCAGTCTACTTTCACATATTCAAATTTCAGCGAAATCGGAGAGGGACACTTCGCGCCCCTTCTTTGATAGTCTTATATGACTGATAATTGTACAGGCTTATTGATTGTGGTTATCTTGCATCCATTTGAAAAATAAAAAATAAAAATTTGTTATAATATTCGGTTTAAAAAAAAAAACAGTTATAAAAATAAAAATTAAATATTTCCTTTAGTTTTGAGAAATTTTCTAATGTTGTGTCAATGTTGTGACTCAAAAATTCTAAATAATTTTAGAAAATTAATATTATGATGGCACAGAGATATCGTAACAACATCAAATACGCGGCCGGAGCCCTATTCAATTTCACCAAATAATTGGGATGTCGACGAAGAAATAATTAGTAATGTAACAGCAAATACATCTATCAGCAAAAACGACTCTCAGTACCGAATTCTCCAAGTATTGCACAAGGAGAATCTTCATCCGTACCATACAATACTCGTTCAATAACTATTGCCGATAGACGACCATAAAAGAATGGAGTTTTGTAATTGGTTGATTGCAAGGAACTTTGACAATGATAGTTTTGTGAAACGTTATTCTATGGACGGATGCATTTCAATTCACAAGAGATGACATAACAAACTTTCACAATCTACACACGTGGGCTGCTCAAAATCCTCATTCGAAAAAACAAACATCATTTCAGCATCGCTTCAGTGTAAATGGCGATAATTTAATTGGATCATTCATATTACCATCGACGTTAAATAGTGAAAATTATTAATTACGCCTAGTCACACACATATAAATGTTAAGAATTGGTTAAAAATATTAAGAATATTATTAAAAAAAAATGGATTGGAAAAAATGGTCATTGGCCTGCAAGATCTCTGATCTAACTGTATTAGACTTTTATGTATGGGAAACGATAAAGGCGCTTGTATACTCCAATGAAATTGAAATAAAAAAAGAACTAATACTCGTACAACGAATACAAGTTTATCTTTTTATATTATTAAAATTAAAAGAATTTTTTTTTTTTATTATAGAATTCTAACCTCAACTTTATTATTTTACAATAAATTTACAACTATATATTCTTATTCTAGGTTTTTACATCAGGTAAATTATATATGATAACGAAAATGCTTATTATACTTCTTTGAGGAAAAATACGGTATACTGGAGATTTTCCACTTGCGAGTTGTAACGTGCTAAAAGAGTACAATTATCTTACAGGAATGTCTGTCTGGAATTGTGAAATAAGAGTAGGCATGTTTTATGCGCGTGATAAATGTTAGAATGTTAACTTCTCCGGGCTTAAATGCGATTGTACAAACTTCGTTAAACTTCATCTTTGAAGTACTAGGAGCACCTGTATTCATTTCAGGTTGTATAGCTTCCTTAAATTGAGGCTGTTGCGGTAGTTCTGCCTTTCTGATAGTTATTTTCGGTACTTCTTTGCTTTAGGCATAGCTGGATTATTGCTAGAAATATTAACAATGCGATAAAAATTAGTACGTAGCTTGAAAATTTGTTGATGCTTGAATCTGACTCCACAATTTCTAACGATAGAATTTTTTTTTATTTCCGCCTCACTCGGAACCACTTCCGAGTGACTTTACATCCACATGTAATATTGCTGGGAGGACTTGATGTTTGGACTCTTCTCTGGAAATGAATGACTTGCCGTCGATATTGTGTGTGAAGTTATTGAACTTAATGAGAAAGGTACCATTTAATGTTTGGGGCGAAATCCCTATGAGAATTGTACCATTGAAATTGTTTAGGAGGATTATTCTTTGAGAGTTTTCTTCTACCGTTGGGATATGTTGGGTATTTGTGACGTTGCATTTCGCAACCACTTTTAAAGATATTCGGAACACAAGACGTGTCTGACAGATTAACAGTGTTTTTGTAATTACATATAGAAACAAAGTTAATAGTTTTTACAAGTATCGGTATTAATAACTTTGTGGATGTCATACTGTTAAAGTTAGCCGAAAGTTTCCAGCCGAAAGATAATGCAGATAGTGTCTTGAATACAGCAAAAATCAGCCATGCACTCGAATTTAGGAGAATTTAGGATCGAATTACATCATTCGGATGAAGGAGAAATTATTTCAGTTTATAGGAGTTTAAAAATCGATAGGAGCGAGAGAATAAAGAGAGTTTAAAAATAGTCAAGACACTATCTGCATTATCTTTCGGCTGGAATCTTTCGGCTAACTTTAACAAGGTGTGGATGTCCGCTGTAATTTTTTCATATTCATCCAAATCGATAGCGTGTATTATTTTAAAATTGCCAGTCTGTATTTTGGCTTGTCCTATTTGTATGGATACTATATAAGTGAATTTGTGAAGTTCAATAACTATAAAATTTCGAACTTGCCGTTGTTGATGAAAAAAGTGGGTTTTTCGACATCCGAATTGTTGAGAGGTATTTGGTGAAACCCGCTTTTCGGAAATATCGTGAAATATTGATTTTTACCAAGATTTGAAAGGACCTCGTTTATCTCAAGAATTGGGTATCTATCCGCAATGGCAATAGAATTTAGTTTGCGATAGTCTATCACCATTCGATATTTTTTCTCTCATGATACGTCCTCTTTTTTAGGGACTATCCATGCAGGAGAATTAATTATAGGGGGACCGTGAAAGTCTCATTATACCTTCCTAATTTTGGACATTTGCTTATAATGGAGAGAAGTTTGTGTTTCTGATAGTCGTCGAGATGTGGGATCCTTAGATCAATATTGTGTACGTCCTTTGTACGATGTTGTTTAAGATGTATTATAATGTCTGGGAAAATGGTCATATGACCTTCGTTGGTATGGATTACGAGCCAAAGTTTCCTTAACGAGTCATTTCCGATTATACCAATAAGCGACGACTTTAGACTAGCAAGAATATTGAATGTGTGTTTGTCGGTATTAGTTCCGAAAAGGTTTATGAGCGAATAATGTGTTATTTTAATACTACCAGCTTTGCAATTGGCTAAGAAAGGTTTATTATTGAGAATTGGGTTTCTAACATGCTGTATAAGATAGCAGAAAATTTCCAGCAGAAAAATGTGGAATGTGCCTCAATAGATATGCCCATTGCTATCCACCGCTAGAGGCATCACTATCACAAAAATGAAATTTTTTCTGCTGATACTTTTTGACATCAGCAGAATTTTTTGAAATTTTTATGCAAATTATAAATTCTCAGCAGAAAGTTTTATGAAAATTCAAAGAATTTATGAAAAAGATGAGAAAATATATGTTTAAAACGTTTTGAAGCGACGAAAGTTAATTTTCTTTAAAAAACGATCTGCATATGTAGTGTGTAAAGACTCAAAATATATGAAAATTACCATAATCATCATTATAATACAGGGCAACATCAAACAAATCGCCATCGTTCAAAGCACATAAAAACATGTTCATAAAAACATACACCCAGGGTAGTTACAGGGGGTTTTTTATAACACTTTTGTTAAAAAACTGAAAACATTTCACATTAAAATGACTTCAAAAATGTATGGCGATTATGTTGCCCTGTATTTGCATAATGACGATTATGGTAATTTTAGTATACTTTGAAAGTCCTTACACGTCGCAAATCGTTTTTTAAATAAAATTAACTTTCGTCGCTTCAAAACGTTGTAAACATATTTTCTCTTCTTTTTCATAAATTCTTTGATTTTTTCATAAAACTTTCTGCTGAGAATTATTAATTTGCATAAAAATTACAAAAATTGTCTGCTGATGTCATAAACTATCAGCTGACAATATTTCATTTCTGTGATTGTGATGCCTCTAGCGGTGAATAGCAAAACATATTTTTTCTGCTGGAAATTTTCTGCTGTCTTACACAGCATGTTTTTAACATGTTTAGGTTGTATGTAATTCTTATTTGATCCTGTATCAATAAGAAATTTTAGAATCCCATCCTCCATCCCAGTTCTTAATTCTGAATTCATAATAAGGAAGCAACGAGTGCTTTAATCTAAAAAATATATATCTTCTAGATTTTCGGGTTCGTCGTATAGGGTTAACATAAGCATCGACATATTCTAACTGTTATTGCCCTAATGGAGATGCATCCCCAGCCCTTGGCTCATGCTCGGTGTAATAAACTCTTTGTATTTTATTAGGGTGTGTACTTGTTGGGGTTGATAGTCTCTTTTCTGTAGGGGTGGATTATTGAATTGGGGCCTATTCATGTAATTTACCTACATTCATTGGTTCTGGTCTAGGAATGTGCCTCAATAGATATGCCCATTGAGGCCTATTAGAAGGTTGGAATTTGTTTTGAAATTGAGAGTTATGTGAGAGACTTGATCTGTAAAAGGGTTGAAATTGTCTGACGAAAATAGGTTGTTGCCCGCGTGGAGTGTGAGCGAGTTGGGGGTAGAATGGTTGCTGGAATCTGGGTTCCTGCACGATATTTCTCCGAGGTGGTAAAGGTGGACGAACTTCCTTTCTCTGATAATTGATAGCATGTTGAGTTCTATAATCGACGCTTTGAAGTTTGAGGCAGAGGTATAAGGCTTGCGATAAATCGACCGGTCTCTCTTGCCTGCATAATGCAGGGTTAGGTAGCTCGAAATTTTTGTCCAATTTAAAGGCGTACTATACGATTCTAACGCTATGTCAGCGTTTCCGGTGATTTTGTTGCGAACAACACTCAAAATTCCGTAATATTTAGACGTACCTTTTAAATGTTTATAGATCTTGTCCAGATCGGAAAGGGTTTGTTCTGTATTTATATTCATCGTTTGGTCCGTTTCGTCATTGATATTTGGGTTGGAAACTTCGTTTGGCAGAATCTGCCTACCATCCCTAATCAAAACCTCTCTACCTCGATTCTGGTTATTTGTTCGGTCATACTGTTTAGATTCTCTAAAGGGGCTCGTTAGTTGAACTGAGCCAGTGGCAGGTGTATTTACATTTAGTATACGGGTGGACGAATCATGCTATTGCCTGTGCTTGTCATTATGATAAGTATTGTTTGAAATTCAACAACAACGCGAAGTGTAATTTAGTGTGACGTAAGTTGGTAGGAAAAAATCACTTAATTTGACAGTTTGATATAAAATTCACAATATTAGTTTGTGTAAATAATTAAATTGTAAAATTTAGATTTAGAATTTCTTGAAAATATTGTTATATTCGTGACTATTAGGTAGGGAATTTTTCTTATACACATTTAGCAATTTACAAGTTAAAATGTGCTAAATTTTTATCGTTTCGTTAAATTATATAGGTTTCTATTAATTATTTCAAAAATAAATTTCATTATTTTTATTTTTTATCTTCTGTGTGTTTATCGCGTGGACAAACAAAACTTTTTGGCAGATTGGGAAGTGATGGTCATTTGGAAGCTTCCATCTAATAGAACTGATGTCCTAAGTGCCACGGTATCTGAGGTATGGTTTTTTTTATTTTTTTTTCTAATTATCCAAAATCTTACCTTTAAATGGTCGTAACTTTTTTGTTTATAGTCTCGCATGAAATAACTTTTACTGTGTTCTGCAATATGATTTTATCCTCAATAAATCATTGTTTAATGCAATTGGCTTCAGGAATATGGGCTTCCAAATCCTAAAAGTATGTAAAAGTATGAAAAATGAAACCTTTTAAATTCATTTAAAAAAAACTAAAAGTTATTTGGAAATAAGCTTTGTTTATAAAATCCCTTTCTAATGTCACTACAAACAAAAAAGTTATGACCATTTATGAAGTCATGACGGCAAGATTTTGGGTAATTTGAAAAAAAAACTTAAAAATATCATATCTCAGTTGCCATGGCACTTAGGACATCAGGGGGGGGGGGGGATTTCTATGGGATGAAAGCTTTCAAATAACCCCTCAACCCGCTAAAAAAATTTGTCGGTCCACGCGCCATACACCCTGTTGTATACTTTTCCAAAGTATTTGCAAAAAACGGAAAAGCTGCTTTGGAGGCTGCCACTCTCAGCCAGAACTCATTGGGATCTTCAAATTTATGAGAACGGCTTAAGTATGAAATTTCATCCCGATCAATCCATTCGTTTGGGCTGTACATGAACTGAATTTTTGTTGAGAAACCGTTTTTGGTCAAAAATCGTCATTTCCGTTTAAATTTTGGAAAACTAGTATGGGGCGATATTGTTGCAAATTAATTTAGAATCTTTTAGTTTTAAATCGTTTTTCTTGTAAATCGTGTACTTTTCAAAATATTTGCAAAAAAATCGAAAAGCTGCTATGGAGGCCGCTGCTCCCGGTGGACCGATTCCAGCCAGAACTCATTGGGTTCTCCAAATTTATGAGAACTGCTTAAGTATGAAGTTTCTTTCCGATCAATCAAACCGTCTGCGCAGTACAGAAGCCACAGGCATTTATTATGCACGAAACCGTGATATAGCCGGACGGTAAATTTGCAATAACTCGGTGCCAACATTTTCCATTATTACGATATTTTATTTTAAATTACGTAACAGAAAGTAAAAGTCGGGGAGCGCATGGCATAAAGAGATAATGCGACAACATCATCACTGTCGACGTCAATCAACCGTTGCTTGGGTTACTAGTACAACTTTGGGTGACCGCATGAGAACAGCACAAATGAAATTGTAAAATGAAATAAAACGACATCATCCCGCAGTACGCCTCATCCAACATGCCAGTATGCTTCACCACCGCAGCTTCTAGGACCCGTTTGAGTTTCGTGTCATTTTTCAGAGTTATGCTGTGCGGTACAAGATTTGTTCCAAATAGCGGTGTGTTTCGGCCAATGTGATGTATGTGGCTCGATGTAATGAAGGAACCCATAGGAGCTTTTGTGTTTTGGCATAAGATTGGGAAGCGATGGTTACGATGACTTTTAGCAACGCAGCTGTGTTTAGTGCTTAGTTGTTTCTATGTAATCTTTAATTTATCCCCCTTTTTAAACGTTTATCAAAGAGCAACGTATTGTAAACGTAAATAAATAAACAATGAACTTATCAATCATTAATCTGAGAAAACATCTGCAGTGAGATTTTGTACGCTATTCTCGAATTAGAATTTCGTGAGAATAGCGTATAGAATTCCAGGCCAGTTAATATGCTGTATACGATTGCGAAAATTTGACAGCAGAAAATAAAGATAACGCTACTCGCCGCAAGTGACAGCACTAACTATCACAAAAGAGAATTTTTTGTTATACATATATGTATTTACCTGCGGAAATTTCTTATTCAGTTTGTATCTCTCTTTTCACTAAATAAAACATCGCAGCAGAATAAAATACTAAAAGTGATCTTTAACCCTTTCGCGACACGTCGATTATTACCGACGACCTACAGTGGGACACGTCAGTAATAAGAATAACCGACGTTGTTTTCATATGATTAACACTGAATGTGGTTTTCTGTGTCCCACAGGAAACATCCTTAAATAATTGTGTGTCCGCTAAAGGGTTAAAATGACAAATTGATTGATCTCCGAAATAAAGGAAATCGTTAAATGAAATCTTGAAATTTAACAAAATTCTATCTTTCCGCTATTTCTTAACAAATTACGATAAAATTTAGATAGTACCTTAGTATTGATCAGGGATTTTAAAGTAAGTTTTTTTTACAAAATTCTAGGATCTGTTCATGCTGGACTAAACTTGACCATTTCATAACCAATTCTTATGAAAATTAGTTTCTAGATTGATTTTTGATTGAAATATAAGTTTTAGATGAAAAAATGGCATCTGTATTTTGTACACGATTTAAATAGATTTTAAACTGGAGAGAACTCGGATATCTCTTAGTTAATAACTGTAAAATTTTTTGGCATAATTCGGGCAAAATGTATTGATTAGAATTTTCAATGTAATTTTATGATTTTCTGCGGCCACATACCTTATTTTCAGTTTTTGGCTAATATCTCGAAAACTTCCACTAGTAACCAATACTCTCGGTTGTTTTTATAATAAAAAAATTGAGAAAAATTTATGAATTCCAATTTCCCATGTAGTCTCAGTATGACCTAAACTACATATTAGAAAAACAACCGAAAGTATTAGTTACTAGTGGAAGTTTCTGCGATATTGGCCAGAAAGTGAAAATGACGTATATGGCCGCAGAAAACCAAAAAAATATTGAGAAAATTCTAATCAATAAATTTTGCCCGAATTATTCCAACCAAATTTTACAATTATTAATTAAGGATATCCGAGTTCTCTCCAGTTTAAAATCCATTTAAATCGAATATACAGATACCATTTTTTCATTTAAAATTTATATTTCAATCAAAAACCAATCTAGAAACCAATTTTCATAAGGATTGGTTATGAAAAGGCCAAGTTTAGTCCAGCATGAACAGATCCTAGAATTTTGTCTAAAACTTCCTTTTAAAGCCCTGATTACAATACTATGTACTTACTATCCAAATTTCATCGTAATTCGTTAAGAAATGGTGGAAAGATGGAATATTGTTAAATTTCAAGATTTCATTTACCGATTTCCTTTATTCCGGAGATCAATCAATTTGTCATTTTAAGAGGTACAAAATGAATAAAAAAATTCCGTTGGTAATTATATAAGAAACAATTCTCTTTTGTGGTAGTGCACCTACTTGCGGTGAGTAGCGTAATCTCTTATTTCCCGTTGTCAAATTTCTGCTATCTTATACAGCATTCTGTTAATGTAACCTCATTGAGCTTTTCAAATCAAATAACACAGAAAGTATTATGATTTAGAAGTATGAAATAGTAGAAAAATAATAGTTTTCCAAAGGTGGGGTTACTAACACAAGTCTAACACATTTTGAGCAGCATATTTTTCTGTGTCGCATTAATAATCTCTTTTTATGTGTTCAAAATGCAATTTTTCATTTCATTTTCCGTTGATTCAATTTCATCGTTAAAATAAATTTTTCTCTTCCGCGATTATATCGTTTTCGACATTTCCATAAATATTCTTATTTTTCGAGATTTTTATCGTGATTCGGTAAAAGAGGAGTAAAATAATACACGTACATAGACACACGCATACATGCAAACGCGGTAAAAAACGGCAACAAAAGCACAATTATTTTTCTATTGTATACACAAGTACCGTACTTTTACAAATACCACATACACACACACACACACACTAAAAGGCCGAATACACATGAAGAAAAAAATCCTTTTAGACTGGGAAATGCAATTGTTTTTGTTCGTTGGAACATAATTTTATGCTATTTGTGCTTTATTTATGCAAATATGTATTTAACGAACTAATCCTTTATTTCAAACTCGTGTACGACAAGTTTTATATTTTGCAAAAGGTAATTTATACTTCTTATTGAATAATAAATCTGTCAAGGCGAATCATTATTTTTTGAAAAATATAATTTTCTATACAAACAAATTTATAAATTTTCTTTTTGTATAATAAAATTTTCATATTTTACTTGTACCTATCAACCGCATAAAATGCTTAAATGCTAATTATTATTCTTTATTTGCACATTTTAATCACAACCACAGAATATTCTGAGCTTATTTTCCAAGGATACGGCGATAACAAAATACCTATACATGTTTATAATTATTTTATACATGTTTTGTGATGTGCTATGAATCTTAAACAGTCTCTAACGTTTGTTAAGGACATTTCGGTATATTGGTTTTGTGAAAGAGGTTGTTTCCGTGTGTTGAGTTTCGCTTATAAGAAAGCTATGTATTGGACCCTCTTAATTTAATTCAATTGTTTTATAATTTGATTTGTGATGAATACATGATTTTTTTTCTCAAAATAAAATATTCATCTGTTTCGATTTTTCGCCCAAAAATTTGTAAGGTGATTTTTTG
The DNA here is from genome assembly GCA_932526605.1 of Nephrotoma flavescens. Lineage (NCBI taxonomy): Eukaryota > Metazoa > Arthropoda > Insecta > Diptera > Tipulidae > Nephrotoma > Nephrotoma flavescens. Next base: position 188,313,447 of record OW052222.1, on the reverse strand, counting down.
ATATTTTTCGGCATGGTGTCACACAGATGTATTACCCACTAAATTCGTAACTGGAATGCTTGAACAACATGAACACATATACGAAATTCTTCATCAGGGATAGATTGAATAGTTTGGATCTTGGAACGAATAGCGCACCTAGCAAAGCCGCGTCTGATAGTTTACTGTGTAAAAGATGACACTGCCATAACTCGCTACTATAATACCGAACCTGAAACAACAGAAACGCAAATTAAAAAATATCGAGAAGGATGTAGTCCCATGCCATGAGTTGTATTCGTCTACTTGCCATCCTGGAAAAGAGGCGAAGAAGAATGTAAGTCATCGCAAGCTGGCACCGTTGTTTGCTTAATCGTCATTTATCTCAATCCAACTGGTAAGGCCCAATGAAGTCAAGAAAAATCCCACTGAATAGACATCACGTTAAGGGCCGTCCTAATATCCGGTAGAGGTTGGAGGCCGTAACTGCTAGTCTTTGCCCCCTCATTATATCTTAAATATGCACTTGGCTTTTGTATACAAGAGTTCTGGAACAAAACTGGCAAAAATCACGCTGGAGTTTACCAAAGAAGTAGCAGTAACACTTTAAATTTTGCTGCAGCCTGTTTTTCTGAAATCTGCTGGATGAAGCATAATACTCATTTCGGGGATTCGTTTCCATTCCGACACATTCTTCTTTTTGCTTCTATCGCGGTTATCCAAATTTGTATTAACCATAGTTGGTTGTTTGCCATGATGGTTAAGTTGTTACATTTTCCTTATTATTTTCAATATGATGCGATGGGCGTCTAATTAACATACTCAACTCGAATAGAGATAGGATGTACTCCATATTTCAGCAACACGAGATAGAAGTTCGTTAGTTCTATTAAACCTCTATCTCTCAACACATATTAACGAAAAGTGTAACTGTTAAAAATTGTAGCAATCTTTGCCAAAGAAATTATCAAAATGAACTTTTTAGCAAAAAATGTAGCCGACATATTAAGGAGAAAGTGTAACTATTTACACTTCCTCATTGCTACACAAACCATTGCCAAATCACGAAATGAACTTTTTAAGTAAAAGTGTAGCCTACATATTAATGAAAAGGGTAGCTACACAAATTAACGAAAGTGTAATTATTTAAAAGTGTAGCATTGAGAAAGTATAAATAGCAAATCTTTCCTAGAAAAGATCAAGAAAAATGTACTTTCTAACTTAAGTGTAGCTACACATATTAACGAAAAGTTTAGCTATACAAATTAACAAAAAGTTTAACTGTTAAAAAGTGTAGAAATGTGAAAGTGTAAATAGCCCATCTTTGCCAAAAAAGATCATCAAAATGAACCCTTTAACTAAAAGTGTAGTCCCCAAATTAAGGAAAGGGATAGCTACACACACCGAAAGTTTGATTATTTAAAAATGTAGCAACGAGAAAGTGTAAATAGTAAATCTTCCCTAGAAAAATGAATTTTCTAACTAAAAGTACATATTATCAAAATATTTTTAATCTTTTATAAATTCAAGTGTTCATCAAAGAAAAATTAATTCTATACAGGGTATCCCAGAATTGGACGATCAAATGAAACAAGGTAATAGGGGAGCTCATTCCCAATAAAAACAGCCAAGTAAAGTTTTTTCGAATTGTTGATGGTGCAAAAGTGATTCCATTTTTAGTGTTTTTTAGTGAAATAGCATGCGCACCCACCAAAAAATTAATTACAAAAAAACCCAAGAGTTCTTTTGTTTAACTTTCTTTTTTAATAAGTTCTAGAAGAGTGTGCCTTTCCAATAAAATCAATTTTATAAACTGTATTATCTTCTGTCAAATAAAAGCAATGGTTTTGTAAAGTCTTTAAGTTTCCCAAAATTTTTTGTTTATGCTTAAAAGACGCCAGCGGGAAAATAATGCACCACAGACAGTTAACCCACTATCAAAAAAACATGCGACACTAATGCAGGTTTTGAAATAGCATCACACACCGCACTATTCACAACAGAATCTTTTTTTACTAATTTTTTTCACAAAGTAAGTCGTGTTTATTAAAAAATGCACTAAACAAAATTTCGAGTTCTAAAATAGATGCTTTGTCAGAAATAAAACAAAATGAATAAAATACATATTTTTCAATTAATTTTAAATATTATAGTAAGTGTTCGAAGTGTCCACCATTTACCACCATTTAACCCGTCGAGACGCAAGTTCGTTATTTTTAATAAAATTTGTCACTTCGATTATACGTTGCCGCATCTGCTGCTCGGTCTGGTTTACTCTTTTGTAAACCAGCCCTTTATAATAACGCCACAGAAAAAAGTAACGGATTTAGATCAAGAGACCGTCGTGTTCATGCAATGGACCCTCCTCTTTCAATCCAACGGCTTGGATAGTTTACTTTGAGGTATTGTTTTACTAATTGTGCATTCTGAGGGGGAACTCCATCATGCTGCAGCCACAAATTTCAACATGGTTGTAGAGACACGCCATCAAGTAATTCATCCAAGTCGTTTTGTAGAAAACTTAGATAGACTTCTCTGTTGATCCGACGTTGTAGTTCAAATGGGCCAATCAATTCTCGGTCGACTATGTCGCCCACATGTTTACCTAATAGTGCTAATTATGGATATTGAATCTTCCCTCCTTTATAAAACATGCTTCGTCACTCCATAAAATGCTGTTAAAAAATTGAGAATTTTCTTGGCATCGACGCAGCATTTCTTGACTAAATTGCACCTTATTTTCGTCATCAGCAGATAAAAGGTCTTGTACACGTTGCACATGGTAAGGGTGCAATTTATTTCTTTTTAAAATGTGATGCATCGTGGACCGTGGCATCCCGAACGTCTTGATAAACAACATTCCAATTACTCTATCTTCGTCTATATCAAGTTGACAGGCTGTCCCATCTTTTCTCGGATGGCCAGAAACTTCGCCTTCATTGTACATTTGATATACGTTTTGAAATACTGTGTAATCGGAAAAGCGTTCCCGATTTTAATATCGTCTCTGGAATTCTCTTGAAGCAACTCGACCGTTGCTATTACATAAACCATAAATAAAATGCATTGCAGCATATTCGCGGTGGGAATAATCCACATAGCTTAAGAATTGATCGAGTTCCGTCCCAGGTGGCCATATTCCAGAATTTCCTCCAAAAATCAGTTAAGAATCCCATTTCCATCCAACATACCCAATCCCATCATAATCGGTTAAGAATTGGGAGCACTTAATTTGTTTTGCAAAATGTCGCAAAAAATTTACGAATTTGAAATATTAAAACTTGAATTTGCTTTGCATTTAATTGAAATTGGTTTGTAAAAATACGAATTTGCTTTGCAAAAAATTGACAATGAAGTATAAAAAATTGAGATTGAATTGTAAAAAATTGATGTTGACATGTAAAAAGTTGAGATTGAAATAAAAAAAATTGAATATGATTTGCAAAATCGTGAATTTGAAGTGCAAAATCGTGTATTTGAAGTGCAAAATCGTGTATTTGAAGTGCAAAATCGTGTATTTGAAGTGCAAAATCGTGTATTTGAAGTGCAAAATCGTGAATTTGAAGTGCAAAACCTATATTGGCATTTTTATTATAAACGTTTGAGTATGTATGGAACTACCAATATGAATTACAAAACATTTTCTTTTTATACCACAAATTTTGTTTAATTCGGGCTACTAGATTTGCTCAGAAAATTGGTATAATTTAGTTTACCATTGTGTTTATCATTTTGATTTATTTCTGACAACGCATCTATTTTAGAACTCCAAATGTTGTTAAGTGCATTTTTTAATAAACACGAATTATTTTATAAAAAAAATTAATAAACAACATTCTATTGTGAATAGTCCGGTGTGTGATACCATTTCAAAATCTGCATTAGCGCGTCGCATATTTTTCTGATAGTGCTGAAACCATTGTTTGTATTTGACAGAAGATAATTCAGTTTATAAAATTGATTTTATTGGAAAGGCACACTCTTTCTTCTACATCGTATTAAAAAGAAAGTTAAACAAAAGAACTCCTGAGTTTTTTTTAAATTAATTTTTTAGTGCATGCTGTTTCACTAAACAACACTAAAAGTGGAATAAATTTTGCACTATCAACAATTCATTTCGGGTGATCGTCCAATTATGGGACACCCTGTATATGTTTAAAATAAAATGCTACCAAGTTTGGGCATATCTCATTTAAAAAAAAAAAAAAAAAATAACATACGACTTGAGCTGTTCAATACAGTTGCCAGTTACATTCAAATCAAAAGATTTGGGGTGGCTCCACACAAGTTTTAAGACCTCAAAATTTTGAAAATGTCAGATATTCGTCAAAATACTTCTTAGGCCTAAATAATAAGAAAGACTGTTTGTTTACGAAAAAAATAATTACATCAATAAATAGTTCACGTTTTTTTATAATACAAGGTCACAAAAATGTTCGTACATTTAATAATTAAAAATAAAAATTTGATGGAAGATCAAAAAATCAGTACTTTGTTGAACCTCCTTTGGCTTCCAGCACAGCTCTCATCCTCGAAGGCTGTAACGGTTGGTCAATCTTATAGAATTCCGTTCCCACCTTAAAGACTCGCCTGTTGACAAATAAATAAAGACGCTATTATACGAATTGGTTGTTGTTGCTGGAGATTTCAATTATGCATATTCATACTAGAGTAACTTGAATCCGGTAATTTCTTCGTTTTTTTTCCCTTTACCAGCAAAACCGGCTTTGACGTCAATGTGGATTCTTTTTTAAACTAATATTTTTGTAGACTCAAAAATATCAACACACCAACACAAACAAAAACGAAATAAAAAAAATTCTCAAGGCCATTTTTTGTATTTTTTTTTAGTTTGATTTTGTTTTTGAGCCGTGCACATCACAAATAATAAAAAAATAAAATAAAATTTAATTAAATTTTTAATTAGATTTTTTTGGTAGCATTTTACACAAACACATAGAAAATTTAAAAGTTACCGTATTCAAATAATGTGTGTGGACGTAGAGGGTGTATGCTATAAAAGTTATCAGATTCAAGTTACCGTAGTATGCACATTGGATGGATGCCATTTTGTTTGTTGGCCAACATCCAAGATCATAAAACAATAAAATTGTTAATTTTTATTTTTTATTTTTATGATTCAATAAAATCGAATGCACATCCATACTACGGTAAATAAAATCCGGTAACTTCTTCGTTTCTTTCCGCTTTACCTATATATATTTTTTTTTTTTGAAAGGTAAAGAGGAAAGAAACGAAGAAGTTACCGTAGATGGATATGCACAATCAGCACCTACCATAAATGCAGACGTTGTGAGCAGCATACATCTATGCGAGGAAAATAAATAAAATCGCTAAAAGCTTTCTACGATCACCATGAGGTGGAATGAGATGTCGTTGAGAGGGTTTTTCGAGCGACAACACCAAAATGTCAAATTTTGATGGATGGAAGGAAGAGGTGGAATGATGACATTCAGAATTTGATCGCCAAGTCGGGCGGATCGTGCAAGCGGAAACGCAACTAAACCACATATGCGTTTTTTACGCGTTTTATTTTGACATTTCTCATTAAAAATGAATCTAATTAAATACGATCATCTAGAAAAAATAATATTGTTGCATCTGTGCTTTTTATCTTACAAAAAATTGATAAAAATTATACAAAATCAGCAGAGAAAATCAAATAGACGTATTTGGACTAGGGAATTTCCACAGAAAATGAAAGAGAAATGCACGGATTTTTTTCAAAACTATTTTGAATAAGTTAAAACAATGACCAAGATCAATTTAGAATGGCTTAACCCTTAACCCTCTAGTTCCCAAGCCCGCCTTGAGGCTGAATCTACAAAAGTACTTATTCTAATACCATACACTATTCCATTCAAGCAATGCCCATGTCCGCCTATAGGCAATACTACAGGAAATAATATAAAAATACCGTTAGCATGAAATTTCTCGACGTTCTGCAAAAATAGTCAGTTAGTTATGAAAATTGATGAGATACGGTTGTGCGTTGTATATTGCATTTTTAAAAATCTAAAACAAATAGTTTCAGTGATTGGATTTCAACAAGTAAATTTCTGGTAAGTTTTTACGTTATTTATTTAGTATATTACGTGTTCAATTGTATAATTTTTCATGGGAATTTTTCATTTTAGCTATGTTGATTGTACCCGCTTTGAGGCGGACCTGAGCAATTAATCATAGGTTTTTTGTAATAAACATGAGTCGAATTGAAATGTTTATTATTTTGATTTGGTCTCTGTAAACGTAAATTAAATAATATGTGTCATTTTAGATATGGGAAAATTTTTCTGATGATAGTATGGAGGATCCAGACTATTTTCCATTGAAGCGTGCTTCCAACGTGTTCAATATTAACAACAATAATACATGTTTAGATGCAATTCAAAGTGAAATTGAACTGAACTATTCACAAGCCAATATAGAGGGGGTTGAAGAAGTTGAAATTTCAATTCCTGGATCACCTTTCCAGTTAGATCCCAGAGGATCAGAGTTCACGAACAACTTTGGAAGTAATCAAGATTGTTTTCAAATAAACGCTCCCTCTAACAACAACATTGATTATTTAAATGCTACAATTCAAAATGAAGTCCCTTCGCAATCTAAAATACCGAGGGTTGAAAAAGCTGCATCTTTATTTCATGGTTTAGAATTCAAGAACATCCTGTGGCGCAAAAAAAATCTTCAACTTCATAAGAAGCAGATAGAGTTCAAAGGTACCGAAAAATTGCCTGACCATTTGTATCAACTGAAAACTTCTTGCCATTTTAATGTTTAAAATATTTTGCTGATGATGCTTTGTTCAAACACATTGCAAATGAAACTAACCTTTATGCACGTCAAGCAAATATTTCAACCAATTTCGTTACAACGGCAAAAAAAATACAAACGTATATTGGAATTCTTTTTTATATGTCCATATACAAATATCCTAACGTTAGAGAATATTGGGCTGAAAATTCATTTGAACCAATTAGAAGAGCCATGACAAAAAACAGGTTCGTGTTACAAAAAGATCATCTACAATTTCACCCTTTATTCAAGATAAGGCCGATTATAGATCATTTCAACAGTCGATTCCGGTCAATTCCAATGTGTCAACGCCTTTGTGAAGATGAGCAAATGTGCGCTACGAAAATGGCATCACACCTAAGGCAATATATGCCAGCAAAACCCCATAAATGGGGTATGAAGTTATTTGCTATCTGCGATTCTTATGGTTATTCATATGGCTTTTAATTGTACTCTTGAGCAAGCAGTAATTTAACACCACAAGGAGCACTAGATTTAGGCGCCGCAGCTAATGTAGTTTCTAGATTATCACAGATAATTCCCAACCATCAAAACCACATTATTTATTTTGATAATTTTTACACGACGTTTCCACTTATGGTGTATCTATACAGAAGAGGAATACATTCATTGGGAACGCTACGTGCAAATCGAATAGATAACTGCAAGTTACCTACGGATAAAGAAGTCGCAAATAAACCTCGTGGATATTCAACAGAGTTTGTGGGCTCATCTTATGGTGTTGATTTGTCGACCACTCTAGCTTCAACTTATGTAGGTGTCTTGCCATTCAAGATTGATGATATGACACATGGTACACCAAAGGCAGTTCGTTTTGATCGTGCTAGCAAACAACAAATTGAAGTTAATTGTCCAACAATAATTAGAACGACGAATAAACAACGAATATGTGGGATGGTGTAGACCTAATGGACGAACTTTTAGGTAGATATCATATCAGGATGAAGAGAACGAAATGGACAAGTAGATTTTTTTACCATCTCTTGGATTTGGCCATGATCAATGGATATTTGTTGCACAAACGACTAAACAGGAATCCAAAAGAGTCTTATATGAGTGATTCTAAAAATAAATCACTTGGTAGGCCGCGGTCGACGGGTCTCCTCACTAGTGAATGAGGAGTCCTCGAAAAGAAAAACATATATATCTTTAGCGGATGTGAGATTTGATGGATACGGACATTTTCCGAGTGGCTGGACAGATTCGGAAAACGTCAATGTAAGCTACCGGGATGCAAATCAGAAACTTGGTCGAAGTGTAAGATAAATTTATGCTGTAGTGTTACAAAAAACTGCTTTTATGAATTCCATAAAAATTAATAGAAATGCCATAATACTGCTATAAACATTGAATTATGTAACACTGAATTGAAATTGAATTGAATTTGAAATAAGATTAGTGTGATAGCTGTGAAATAAAAAAAATTACCAAAATACATATTGTTGTTTCTTTCAATCCTTACATATTTTTTTTAGTATTAAGAGCCCAGGTGCGCCTCAAGGCGGACATATGAAAAATGCTCACACAGAGCATTTAGGGTCACTTTAAAATAAATGTGATGGTAGATTCGGTATAAGCAGCCATAAATTTACCTTTAATAATTTTATTGAAAGAAAAAAAAAATTGGGCACTAGAGGGTTAAATATATATTTTGTAGCATTTATGCTTTTTATTATAAATAAATTCGTTTTCACGAATAAATTCAATTATTTTTGAAAACGAAATGCCGGCGTAAAGTTAGTATTAATTTACAATATTTATTTTTTGTGTTTCCCGTGCTGCAGCGGAAATTGCGTTAAAGTTGGGAATGTGAGATCTAAAAAAAGCTCATTCCGCCAGTTATACGAGTTGTGATTCAACCAAAAAAAAATTTCTCTTCTTTCCCCCTGCCTATAAACTAAACATTGTTTGTAGGTAAGGGGGAAAAAAAGAGAAGAAAATTTTGGTTGAATCACAACTCGTGTAAACTGGCGGATTGGGCCTCGTATAAAGAGTTGAACAACAACAACCTAACTACACAACTTAAGTTTACACAAGAAAAAGTTTTTGATGTTACTTACGTATGTATGTGTAAAATAATTTTCATTTCGTATTGAATTTTTGTATTGAATTTACATTTTTTATAGCTTTTATGTGTGTGTTAGTAAGTTCAGGGGGGAAAGAAAATAAGAAATTTTTGGTTGAATCACAATTCGTGTAAACTGGCGGATTGAGTCTTTTATTCCATGAAATTTTAGCACGGCATACTTTATGAAAATAAAAATTAACATACACAAATAGACCCAATAAAATTAATTTGTTTGCCGTCAGATCCACTTGTAGTTGTCTATAGAGACATCTTGCGGAAAAGCGCAAATGTGTTTCCAGCAGAGTTAAGAGTTTTTTTTTTAATGTAAAAGAATAGATGTTCAGGTGATTAAAATGGAACACCATTTTTTCATTTATATATGTATACGAGTATGTTAAGTAAAACAGAATTTGACTAAATTCTATATGACTAATGTTTACTGTATTGTTTGTACAATTTATGATGATCAATCCGCCAGTTTACACCAGTTATGATTCAACCAAAAATTTTTTCTCTTCTTTCCCCCCCCCCCCCCCCTGCCTATAAGCTAAATTTTGTTTATAGGCAAGGGGGAAAAGAAGAGAAGAAAATTTTTTTTGAATCACAACTCGTGTAAACTGGTGGAATTAAATAAATATGTAGAACTAAAATGTTTAAACTGTCGTGTTTTTTTTTGTGAGATAAACAAATTTTGTTCGAGTGCGATTAAAAAATGAAGTGCGCGATAGTAAAACAAGACAAAGCATTCATATTATTTTTCCAACGTTTTGTTTTCCTTAAATTTTCCCATGGGTGCATTGTATATTGAGCGAATCCCATTGCGAGTTGAGCATAGCTGGTTTCAACGTGCAGGTAGATTGGCGCCCAACCTCTATTTATATAACGGTTAATGAAATTTACGTCTAGCCATACTCCAATAACTGGAGAACACGTTACAAGGCATAGAATACACTAAATTCATGCTGGTGGCATAAGCTATTTTATTCCATTCCTCTTTTAAAGCCAGTTTTAATTGTTCTTTTGTAGTGATCCTATGCTTGTAGACTCTTCAACCTAGTTCTTCACACAAATATTCTATAGGGATAAAATCTGGTGAATGAGGTGGGTGAGTTAGTTGTTTAGAGACTTTATAGAGCAGCCATTCCTTTACTTAATTAATAATTCGCGCCGTATTCTTGTGATCGTTGTGATGGTTGAAGTACTACGCAGAAGGAAGATCCAATTTGTCGACGATAGTCGGGATTTTTTTTTTAAATATCTAGATATATCTCAGCAGTCATGTTTCCGTCGATAAACTCTAAATTTCCGACACCATTTACAGCCATACAGCCCCAAATGGACCCATGATAGACCCACCCCAGATCTAATTGTTGATTTTACATTTTAACATCGAAGATGTTTTTGGTTGTCGCATTATATAGAAAAATGCAACGAAATTTTGTCCCAAGAATATGCAACGAAATAAAAAAAATGAAAAAATAAAGTAAGTACGAGAGAACCAAAACACACTGGTGCGCCAATTTTGTTTTGTGCTCTCTCTATGCACCTATTTCTCATCTACGACATCAATTAGTAAGCGTAACATAACGGGTTAAACGGTCATAACGGTTTTTTAAACCTTATACACTGATGCCACACAGCACAGGGTATCACAGAAACCGTATTTTTCTTCATTTCTTTCCCCGTTTACCTATGGTACGGGTTTTAATTGCGACTTAAACAAATTGTTGGTGCAACCACACTTACACAAACTCATTTTAGTTTAAATTTTATTTTCGAGAGAGCAGAACAAAACAAAATAAAACACGCATACATATATACATTATCTATTACGACTACTTGGCCTACACGAAATAATCAAAAAACCAAAAATCTCGTGTGGCATCAGCCATAGAACTTGAAATTGAAAAAAATAAAACAAAAAATGAAATGTTTATGAAAAATATACTCTGACAGATCTCAGTATACTCTGACAAATCATCATGAATAGACTAACGCTTGAACAGCGCTACGAAATTATTAAAATTTACTTTAAAAAACAGTCGTCGATACGCGCAACTTATAGACGACGTGAATGGAGATCATTGCCTCGCCATGATCAATGATTTTTTGTTTGAAAATATAGATGACATTGATCCGGACAAGATATGGTTTCAACAGTATGGCGCTACGTACCATACGGTGACCGCAACCATCGACTTATTAAAATCAAAATCTGGCGATAATTTTTTTTTCGAGAAATGGACCTGTCAATTGGCATCCAATATCGTGCGATTTGACACCTCTCGATGGGTGGGGCTACATGAAGTCTCTGGTTTATGCTGATAAACCAGCAACAGTTGACGCCTTGGAGGCCAGCATTGTCAGAATGCGTTTCGTCAAGAGTCAAGAACAGCCACGGTGCCCATATGCCCGAAATCATTTTCAAATATTAATGCCATTGATCTTTCAAATAAAAAAACAAATTAATTTTTTGTGTTGTTTTTTACAATTTTAAGTTCTATCGGGTTTAAAAACACCCGTTACCAATAAAAATAAAACACCAAAAAATAAAGTAAATACGAGAGAACCAAACCACGCTGGTACGCCGAAAATCAATTTTTGGGCTCAAACTTTTTTATTTTCACAATATAAATACAAGTACTCTAGCCCAAAACAAATCAGTAGGCTTAAGCTTTTTTATTTAGGCATTAAGCAAAATTACAAGCCCAACCTTCGATGTTTAAATTAAAGGCTAGTTAACTTAAAGGCTTTAAGTTTAAAGGCTTCCTCCACAACTTTCCGATGTTCATCTGATCCATAAATTTTAAACAGCCTTTCGTCGGAAAATAAAACATTGTGCTAAAATCCTATATCTTTGTCTCTGTACAATTTTGCAAATTGTTTTCTTTTTTCTTATTAACAACAGATATAAATGTTTTTTTTGCGCATAGTACGCCCATTATATCCATTTCTCCTAAGGATATGACGCAAATTTTCTGGATGAATAGAAATCACTGAGCATTATTCTTCCAGTTCATCAGCTATTTGAGAGGCACTTTTGGCTGGATCGGTTTTTACAATCCGTACAATTTACTTTCCGAGGACGGTCAGTTTGTAGTTTCCGTGCTGTTTGTCCACGTTCTTTAAAATTATTAACAACCATTTTGTTAAAACACATTCAAAATTTGGAAAATCGACAAAACTGTTGTCATGCGTAGATTAATTAAATACAACTAATTGATTGATGCCTAGGAATTTTACTCGGCAATTAAAATGAAAAAAAAAAGAAATATAACAGGGTGTAGCAAATTTTTGTAAGTGACTGTATATTAGGTTATTTATACACGATTTGTTTCTATTTTACTTTTTTGCGTATTTTATATTCATAAGCTTTGACTAAATGTTATTCACAGATTTATAATATGGTCAGAAACTTAAGGCGGGTTCAATAGTAGTGTTGCTTTCACTAATCTAATCGGATTAGCTAAGAAATGTGAAAGCAACAACTTTTGGCTTTAATTTTTAATGCGTTTTAATTTTTCTGTGTTGGTTCATTTTATTAATATTCATTTTAGTTTTTTTATTTTATGAAATAGATCAAATTAAATTCGGTATTTTGCTATCAAATAACAAATGCCAAATTTTACTAAATGATAAATTTTTCGAGAAAAATAGAAAATATAACGCCTTGCGGTAAACACCATAACCATAAAATAATTTTATTTCCCCTAATCCTAAAATTTTTTTTCTTAACATTCTAAGAAAATCGGCTTTAATACAATGCAATTGTTGTTGTAAAATTTTGAAAGCAACACAGCTAATGTTTCGTTCGTTCGTTCATTCATTCATTCAAACAATTTTTTCGGCCAATCATATTGCTCCAAAATGACGTTCTTCATTTTTTCACAAGAGATGGTTGGTAGAAAAAATTATTTCAATTAATGAGTGATTGAACGAAGGCAACACTGAATCCGTATTGATACTTGGAACGCCAAATAAAAACGAAGTAGACTCTGGTCGACCTCTAAAGCAAATCTTATTTTATTATTAAAGATAAATTTCGCTAAAACTTTCATTGAACTATTTTTATTATAATATCATACTTGAACAGAAAAACAAAATAAGCATCTTACACAACAAAGTAAAATGAATAATAAAGAACCTCCACAACTCTTAACTGTCTGCTTAAGAGTATTTATATAATAATAACAAACGAACATCCAACAATGAAAATGTATGAATTTAACTTGTTACCTTCAAACCAGTTCATATGTAGCTTTATTTTACCTGATCCTGGGAACGAGAAGAAGGAGAATTTATTTTTGTTTGAATAACTCGTAGCTGTAGATGTCGATTTCTAAGAAATTACAAAATTTCGGTTAAATGGTTATATGCATATTTATTTATTATATAAATAAGTTAATGTATTAAGGAATTAAGATTACCTATATTATAGAAGGGTTCAAGTAGTATAATAATTAAACAGTTTCTGAGAAAAATTATGGAAAAAATTTTCTTTGGAATGGGAAAATAAGATACTTGGGTAATTATTTTATCTGCATCACCGTTAAATTTTGTACTTTATGGATTTTGAATGGTATACGATGTATCATTAAACTTCGCACAATTCAAAATTAATATCCCTTGTTGACTATTTATGTTGTGATTTAATAGAGGTATAAATACTCGAACGCATCCAAATCGCCCGCCATTTTGGATATAAAGGGTTTTTAAACAGTCGCGCCTAGATGTTTTTTAAAATAAAACATGGAAATATTTAGATTTTTTCTGGTGGATTTTATTTTTGTAAAAATATGGCACGTCTCGGGCACGTCTACAGGCTTCTATACGAAAATCAAAATTGTTTAGAACTCGCTCACACATTACCTTACCGCATTAAGCTCATCAATTTCAGCCCGAATGTTGTGTTTCAGATGTGCAATTGTTGATGGTTTATTCACAAACTTTACTTTTCAATGAATTCCAAAGAAAGTAAGCTAATGGCGTTAAATTGCATGATCTAGGTGGCCAGTTTATGTAACCATTACGTGAAATTAATCAACCTAGAATCTTAGACCGCAATAGCTGGTGCTTTAGAAAGTTCTACGTTGATAATGATCTGTTTGTTTTAATTTTTGTGTTAATTGAATTTTGTAAGGATGCAAATGCAAATCTTTATGTAAAGTTCGCCAAACAGTCGATAGATGAATGCATAATCCCTGAGAACGTCGTCCACTGTTTGGCCTGCCAAACCATTTTCGATCCTCAACAGAACCATTCTCTTCAAATTTTTTCACTAACCTTTGGATTGTTGACCCATTTGAACGATTATTTACACCAAAAAAAAATCACAATTTCTACGATACGTATTTTTTAACGATCGATCATTTTCATAATAGGTTTGAATAACTTGAATGCGTTCTTCTAAGCAGACAGATATATAATTTTAACCATGGACACTTACACATGCATCGTTAAAATTGTATATCTGTCTGCTTAACAAATGCCAAAGATGACATCAAAAAACGGTTGCGTTTAGAAATTATTTACTACTGACATCTAGGCGTGAATTTTGAAAGGCCCTTTCTTTCATTTTCAGGTTTTTTTATGGCGGAATAGGATTGTCCCTGCGTTATGTGTTGTATACGCGTTGTCAAGGTCACAACACTCTTCCATAGAATTGCATGTCTATGGACTATGGAGTGTGTTGGTGGTGGCAAGTAAAATGCGGTTTTCTATGCTCTTGTTTCTTCTTGTTCGTTCGTTTTTTCTTTGTTTGTTCTTTCTCTCTCAGTCTTCAAATTGTTGAAAAATATAAGTAAACTTTTTCATTCTTCTTTTCTCGGCGCTCGTCATAGTAAGTCGATGTTGCTTGCAATTTTATAAATTTTTTAGTTTTATATAAATAAATAAATATTAATAAAACCAAATTTAAATTAAATAAATATGTGAAACAAAATTTGTATTAATTATTGTTCTATTTTTTATTGATCTGTTGTGTGTGTTAATGGAAATACAAGACCGGATCACATTGGAGTTTACTTATTATCATAAAATACGGCAGCCATCTTAGTGTGCACAGTTTGTAGGTTGCCAATTGGAGTCGGATTAGTGCGTACATTACAAATACGATAGTCCTCGCTACACTTTTTCAAAAATAAAAAAATTCAATTTTATCGAGTACTTTTTATATAGTACCATTTTTTAAACTTATTTTTCAAAGATTGTTTCTTTTAAATGTTACTGTTCTAATTTCTAAATCGTATGCGGCTTATCCATGTAGACTTTGAACTTTCCCAAAGGAAAAAGTCTAAAGGTGTGATATCACTTGATCTAGGTGGCCAATTCACTGGTCTGAAGCGTGAAATTAACTGTTCACCGAATTGTTTTCGCAATAAAGCCATGGTTTCGCGAGCCATGCGGCAAGTAGCGCCGGCTTGTTGGAACCAAAATGATTCCACCAGCCCATAAACTACACCAAATTGTTGTTTTGTCTGGATATAATGGTAGCTCTTGAACCTCTTCGGGTTGCTCTTCAGCCCAAATGCAATACTTATTAGCGTAGAGCCATTAAGCCAGAAATGGGCCTCATCGCTGAACACAATTTTGGTCGAAAACAGTGGATCTTCTTCAAGCTTTTCAAGCGATCACAAAGATAGAAACGATGACGATTAGGAAGATCGGCGGGCTTCAATTCTTGCACGAGTTGAGTTTTGTATGCTTACCAAGATCCTTACATAAAATACGCCAAGTCGTTGCATAAGACAAGCCAAGCTGTTAAGAACGGAGCCGAATCCATTCATCACGGCGTGTACTCTCAGCTAATACCACTCTATTTTCTTTACTATGTGCTGGGCGTGGTCTATTTGGTTGCGTATTATCCAATAATGAAAATTGAGTTTTAAATTTTTCATAGCGAATTGTGCGTTTGGCTGATTATGTGTGGCATAAGTTGCTCCAAAGCGCACGAAACACATTCCTCGTAGAATGCTGGTTTTCGTAATACAGCTGAATAGTATATGTAAACGCTGTACCAGGCAAAGTCTTTCCATGATGAAATGACAAACAATATACTGAACAAAAATATCATAACTATTTAGCACGACCCACACGTGATCTGTCATAAAATCGCTACTGAAAAAAGTACCTCTAAATGAATGACTCCGTTATATGGCTCATTGCTGTTTTTATGATATAAGTTTCAGTCATTTACAAGCTGTTATTGCATTCTATTCTGCTTTCAAATGGAAATAATGCTGCTCAAGCTACGGAGTTGACTAATCCAACTTTGAGTGAACATTCTGTGAGTCATTCAACAGTAAAAAAAGTGGTTTGTAAAATTTCGTGATGGTGATTTTAGCCGTGAGGACGATTTCCGTCTAAGTGCTGCAAACAATTTGAAGACGAAGAACTTCAAGCTTTACTGGGTGAAAATCCGAGTCAAACTCAAAAAGAGCTTGCAGAACAGTTAGGAGTTACTCAGCAAGCAACATCACTTCGATTACATGCAATGGGAATAATAACGAAGGAAGGAAATGGGTTCCTCATAAACTGACCGAAGAAAACAAAAGCCGAACAGTTGACATTTGCATGAATTTTCTTTCTAGGTACAAAAGAAAGAATTTTAGGAATTGGAAAGGAGTCATTTACTACGAGCTTCTGGCCCAATTGATCAAATTGAGTGATGCTCTGCAGGAAAAAAGATCGTTTACGGGCCAAGGAAGGTGGAAGGTGATCTTGCTGAATGACAACGCTCGTACTCATACAGCAAAATCAATCCAGGAAGTCATCTTTTCCTTAGGCTGGGAAGTTTTACAGCATGTGGCTTACTTTCCAGACTTGACTCCCTCTGATTACCACTTGTTCAGATGGATGTCTTCATATTTAAAAACCAGCGGTTCTCGAAATTTGAAGATGCGCACAAATGGTTCGATGACTATTTTGCTTCGAAACCACCAAGTTTCTGTCGCGAAGGTATTCATCATCTATCTGATAAATCATAAATTGAATTTGACCAAAACAAGCAGAGTTTCTACTTGCACGCCTAATATTATCGACGGCAATTAAATATTTTCGATTTTCGACATTATGAACGATTTCGGTGTTTTATTATTTATAGATCATGTCACTCTTTTTACACTATTTGCCGTAGGCACTTGGCGAAACACACTAATACTTAATAAACACATTTTATTAACCACTTGTTTTTTATTTCGCAAAATTCTGCGAAATAAAAAACAAGTGGTTAATAAAATGTGTTTATTAAGTATCATGTCACTCTGTAAAAATTATATCCAATTCTAATACGCTTTCATTCAGAAAAAAAACATGAATAAATAGTTAATTTAATTTTCCATAGATGTCGACTTATGTTCACACACAAATATTAATTTTATTTATTTTTTATTTATTTTAACTAATTAATTATTTAAATTTTATTTTATTTTATTATTTCGTAACCGAATGATGACTTAATACTAATTTACAAAGATGGTTAAATATAAGACACCAGACCTGCTGATTAGCAAAATATGAATAAAAGTGTTTATGCATATGAGTATTATGCACATTTTAATACGCGTGCATTTGGATGGTATTCATCCACGCGATCGTGAAAAACCGGCCCCACATGTTTTTATAGGGCGTCGTTTGCAGAGAATCGTAACTCTTCTCGCCGAAGAAAAGGCCATAAGGACTTTGTGCGTATAGTCTCCGGTTCAATGGATGGTTGTGTATTTCCCGTATTGCTACGTGCTTTATGGATTTGTGATATCTCCTCCAGATGCAAAAGACGATAATTGCAATCATAATGATTATAATAAGGGTGGTAGTACTATTGTGGCGAGTGCTATTGTATTGGTAAACTGCACACACTAAGATGGCTGCTGTATTTTATGTTAATATGTAAACTCCAATGTGATGCGGTTCCATTAATATATATTTCCATTAATTCACACAACAGATCTCAACAAAAATTTAATACAAATTTGGTTTGGATTTTTTTTTTTGGAATAAAAAGAGATATGTTAATGAAACTATCCATTGACAATTTATTTAACTGAAAGTATACAAAAAAAATTTTTTTTAGATTTTTTTAGCCCACTGTCGTCTGCTACAAGGGTTTCCCAAAACACTGAAAATTCGCGGCGTGCATCATAACTGGTCTCAGAAACGTCTAATAAAACGGGGTTTTATTCAGCATTAAATCGCCCTTGGAATGAACTAAAAGGAAAAAAATTGGTTGAAAAATAAAAAAATGGCGGCATTTTTTCGAAAATGCACCTTTTTGTCCCCCCCCCCCAATTAGTTGTAACTCAAAAAATTCAAAGCCGATTATTCCTTCCGTAGTTCATTCTGAGCAGAAATATATGTAGATCAACGTGTTGAAATTTTAGAACGATTGGATAAGTAGTTTTTTCTCAATGTTGCACGCCAACTTGAAAAACGCCATTTCGAGATAATCACGTTTAAATTATTACGCTTTAAATAAGGCGCGCTTCGCAATAAATAAAAGAAAAATGTAAATAACATTTTTTTTGAGATTTTCATGTTTATATCATTAAAATCATGTTCTTAAACTTTCATTCTAACATATTCTATCATAAAAAAAATTTCAATTTTTTGAAAATTTGAAGGTGCTATGTCCCCTTAAATTTGGTTTATTTATTTATTTATATAAAACAAAAGAATTTATAAAATTAAAAGCAACACGACTTACTATGACGAAAATAAGAATGAAAAAATTCACTTATATTTTTCAACAATTTGAAGACTGAGAGAGAGAGAGAGAAACAAACGAACATGTAAAACCGCATTTTACTTGTCACCACCAACACACTCCATAGTCCATATTCATGCAATCCTATGGAAGAGTGTTTTGACCTTCACGACTCGTATACAACACAAAAGACAAAGTCAATTCTATTCCGCCACAATAATCCTCCCCCTAGTGAACGCCTAGTGAACGATGTTAACGAAAACGACTTGGTGTTGTAACCGAATGACCCGTTTTTGTTTTAACCGGTTCCGACTTAAAATCAGGTTTAAGATCTAGTGTTATATGCTTTGTTGTATGATTTTTCGTAATTTTGCCTGACCCAGATGTATAATTATTGTTCGTCAGCTCACGTTCCTGACCCGCAGAAACGTACTACATCGCTGACTGCAGCAAAACAAGGTTTAAGACGATTAATTGAGACGGTATTCTCTTTAACCCTTTCTGGTTCAGAAATATTTTTATTTGCACCATAATTTTAGTCTAACCCACACAAATGTGTGAGTAAATACATATTTACGAAAACTAATTTTCATCATAAAATTTCATCAGAACAAAAGCCCATCTTACACAATTACGCCAGTTGGGCTTTAATTAACATTTTGAGTATTATATTTTAAGAGAAATACAAAATTGTGTAAGTTGGTCCTAAACTTATCTATAAAATATTTTTTAATGTTACTCACTAGAGTAATAACAATTTACTTACACAATTGTGTAGGCAGGTCAGGAAAGGGTTAATACGAATCACGAGAGTGAAATATTTATCATTCTGTTTGACAACTTAGTACGGGCCTTCGTAAAGCATCAGTTCTAACGAATGCATGTGAACAAGTAGACAGTTCCTTGAACACAAAAATTCGTTCTTTGTTGTGACGTGCTGCAGGCACAGGGGGAATGATATCGGAATGCTTTCGTAAGTTTTGAACAAATTCGGATTTTAATTGATTATTGGTTGAGGATTGCAATTCAGCCGAGGAAGTTTTAAAATCTTCTCGTAATGCTGTTCTTAACCCTAAAAGTAACATAGGTACTTCAAGCGTACGATGAAAACGCTCAATGATTCTATTACAAGCTGGATTGTACGCTGTAGTTCTCTTGTGTTCAAAATCAATAAATTTTGCTAAGTCCGAGAACAGTTGAGATTCGAATTGTGCGCATCTATCTATGGTAATAGCCGATGGAAGACCAAAACGACAAATCCATTCGCTGTAAATGAATCTAGCTACTGTGTCTGATTTAATATCAGGTATTGGACAAACTTCAGGCTAGCGTGTATAATGATCAATTATATAGTTACAGAAAATTTCGAACCTTCAGAATCTGCTAACGGACCAATAATGTCAAAATCGATTTGATCAAAATGATTTGCTGCCAGTTGGTAATTCCTTGTAGGAGAACTAACATGTCTCGTAATTTTTGATTTCTGACAAGGTTGACAAGATTTTGTAAACGCTCGGATGTCCATATCAGACCAAAAATATTTCCGTTTGATCATTTTGACTGTGGTTCGACAAAAATTTGGTAACAAAATTGACCAGGTCGCATTTCACCAGTTGAACTTTCGCACATGATAGTTTTGATGACATGATACTTTGATGGTAAACGAATTTCTTCAACACGCGATAATGCATCAGCAACAATGTTTTCACGAACAGTGACCCTATTCTGGTAATTCCCCGGGAATAGGGAATTTATTTTTGTAGCAGCTATTCCCCCAGACATTTTCCCCAATTTGCCGTTTTACAAAAGTTAATTCTGGCGATTGGGGAATAAATTTACGGGAAAACAATTTAATTACTCGAGGTCGTCACGCAACCGTAATAAAACAAGAAAACAAATGAATAAAAATAGTTTACTATGTTTACTTGGTTTTTATTAATATTTTAATCGAATTTTACTTAAAAAATAAATTTTGTTTATTAAAATAAAAATTGCATATTGATATTTCCAATTGATATTACTAATTTTAGTATAAATTTACAGCCATAATACACAAATTACGTATATACAATAAATTTCCGTTAACTTCTATTCCCAGTTAATTCTTTCCTAAAATAGGTATGGAATAATAAACGTCAAAACTGCTATAATAGGGAATAATTTTTTCCCAAAAAAAATTTTCCCCAAAAGCCGGAATACACTTATGAGGAAAAGGGAATAAAACTGCTATAAAATTTAAAATTTCCATTTCCCGGGAATTACCAGAATAGGGCCACAGAAATGTGACGGATTTCGATGGTAATTGTGAAATAAGATCTAAATGTCGTCTTTGTCGGGGCGATGCCTTGGCGGCAAGAAGTTCACGGTTGTAGGCACTGTACTGTGGTCGTAGGCGGTGTGCGTCATTTAACTTGCTCGAGAAAAAACCTAAAGGTTGCAAGACATTGTTAACAAACTGTTGTACAACAGCATTAATTGCAGTGTCTGAAGCATCCATCATTAAGAATACTTCGGCATTTTCTCGTGGGTGACAAAGTTGAACAGCTTCGCTGATTGAGAGTTTTGTTTTTTCGAAAGCTTGCGACGCTTCTTCTGACCAGGTAATCTTGGTTTTATCGTTTTTGCGCTTGCTCCCGATAAAAAAATAATTATCCAAAATTTTCTGACATTCAGCAGCATTAGGAATTACAGATCAGTAAAAATTGACCATAAGATGAATCTTCGAAGATCTTTCACCGTGATAGGTGAGCAACTTTCTCTTTTGGAAGGTTTGATACCCTTTGAGTCGATTGCATGACCGAGGAATACTATCTCAGGTGAAGCAACGAACAGCAGAACACATTTACTGACGTTAATAACAAAACCAGCGTCTTGAAGATGACTGAATAAAACTTTTAGACGATTCAAATGCTATTCGAAATCTTTGGATGCTACCAAAATATCGTCCAGATAAGGAAACGCGAACGATAAACCGCACGACAAATTGAATCAATACAACGTTGAAACGTTTGAGCAGCGTTCTTATAACCAAAAGTCATGCGCACGAACTCGAAAAGTTCGAATGGAGTACAGATAGCGGTCTTTGGAACATCCGATTCTTCAACCAGAATCTGGTGAAAAGCCTTAATCAAATCAACTTTGGAAAAAATTGTGCATCCATCTAGTTATGAATTAAAGTCGCGTAAATTAGGCACAGGGTAACGGTCTAGCTTAGTTAATTTATTGAGTGTACGGTAATCGCCACACGGACGGTACTGTCCGTCACTTTTCTTTATAAAGTGAAGTGAACTTGATCACTCACTACACGATGCTCTACATATACCTTGGCGAATTAGATACTCGAGCAATTTTCAATTTTTATTTTTTGCCGTACGATAAAAAAATATGGCTAACCGTCATTCAATCAGAGCGATTAATATTTATGTCTGTCAGACAAGATTTGTACATGAATGATCGATCACCCCTATAATTCCGAAAACTAACATTAACGTGGGGAAAGATTTGTAGAAATCGTTCGCAAATTAAGAATCAACAAAACGCACCGAATTGTTTAACAGGTTGCGATTAATCAACAAGTTTAACTAAGCTGGTTCAGTTATTAATAAAAAAGCAGACCTTATTATTGGCCAGGATGATGCTTGGAGAATTTCTAAAGTGATGGAAGATGTTGCTAAAGATATTTAAAACCTTGTCATCAAGATTATCTATTTGATTTATATTTTGTTTCATACTTAATCGGAAACTTCAATAAATTTAAAAATTTACTATTTTGGAAAAATATTATGTAATTCTCCCGTTTTTAAAATCATTTTACCTTCTTCTCAGAATCGCGCCTTGTTTATATCGAAGGGATAAATATAAGTTTCTGTTGACGTGCACCTACAATAAAAATAACTTCCTCCTGATTTACTCAGGGCTAATTAGTAAAGCTAGCATGTGCTGCTTGAAGCAATGCAGACCCGATGCAATCTTTACTAGTTGTATTGAACTGATGGCATCTCTAATACTGGCCAGTGTCAATTCAGGATCGCTTTACATTGTTAATTTGTGGCTCAAAGCAGCAGTAAGCAGCTTAGAAGACCAAGTCTTTGACGTCGACGCAACGTTGAATCGTGAACACCTTACTTCTGAGCGGCACGTGATTGGTTGCCTCAATGATTTTGAGATACAACCTGAATTTAGTCAGTACCTATATGTGGGCTAATAGTGCTGATTTTTATAGCTGTTAACTTCCAAATATATAAATTTACATGTATGTATATGCACACGCATACATACACACACCAAACTTAAAATCGGGTATTAACTACTTGTGCTGTGTACACAAATAATAAATCAATAATAGTAATTGTTCCATTTCATTTTTTTATAATCGATTGTTTTCAATCAATTTATGAGCTTTTCTACAAAAAAATATATAAATGTATATAAAGGAAAACATGAAAATGAACAAAACAACAAAAGTTCTTTTCAAATTTTTCATTTTGTTTTGTTTTGGTGAAAATACTAATTGAATTTTTTGTTTTCATTTGATTACATTATGTGATGTGAAAATAGGAAAGCACAACTACAAAAATTTTCTAAATTCTACAAAATACTTACTCTGTGTGTACGTACCATTTTCAAGGATAATAGGAATAATAATATTTGTACACGTTTACAGTTACATTTTAGATGTCTTGTACATAAGACGCGCAGAGTACCTACAACAAGAACAAGAAGAAGTAAAAAATCTTGAATATTTGTTTAGGATGATTTTCTCTGAGTTTTCTACTAAATTTGATTATGTATACAAGAAGAAAGTAATAATGGCAACAGTATTTTTTTTTTTTTTTGTTGCAAATTTAATTGAAATTTTAGCATTTTATAAGACAACATGTAATACGTATTCGTATACATGTCATACACAATCTTAATATGGTATACTCCGACTGAGTTTCTAATTAGTGTACCTATTGACGTTGTAGTTAACTAAATCCTTACACAACCTAAGGTGACCTTTTGAAATCTTATTTTAATTAAATAAAACGTATATACCTTTAAGTTTTCTACGCTAAAGTAGAAAGCTAAGGATATACTGTTAGGTATTCATAATGCAATTGATTGTGCGTCCAATATCGCTAAATAACGGTTAATAAATATTTGAGAAAGAAGATAAAAATAGGAAACATTCCCTTTGAACATTCTGGCATCGGGCTACTTCCATTAGGCGGTCTCTCATTGATTCGACCCGTTAAGACACTTTGGATAAATACTTCACACAGGCAATTTTTCGTTACTTATATACATTTTAATTATTACTTGCGGTTCAGTTTCAGAAATTTTTGGTAATACGTTATGGATCATCGGGTAATGTGTAGACGCCAAAATACACTGCAATATTATTGCAAACAAAACACCGAAATTATAGTTTTTAATAAAATTTCACAAATAATTACAAAATTTTGGGAATAATTGAACTTTAAAATATTTTAGAAATTTTTTCTTAACAGAAACCTCAAAATAAAATGTTGCGGTACACTTGCAAGTTGTATATTAATTTTTCCGGTTATGGTTGTTGTAGACAAGTCGGATTATTGGCAACTGGATAGCAATACTTGGTCCAAACAAGCTTTCAAAATCCAAATGGAGCCTTTTGGAGCACTTGCCTTGCTCCCAATCAATTAAGCAAGTTAAGTTTTACTGATGTTCAAGGCGCGAAGAAACAAAGGGCACAAGCGAAGAGGAAACGAGAAATAATGCTGGTTCCTCAAAACTAACGACTACAGACAATAGAACGACTTAACCTGCTCCCCATGCCCCCAACTATCAAACGAGGTGGAGGACATGGAGAGCTCAACAAGATTCGGCGGTGGATAGAACCGGTAAATATTTCGAACAAGATATAGGTAACTGGTACAACGACCTTCAACGAGATGCTCAAGGAGTAGCTGTAGTCGGCGGTGCAAGGAAACTTGACCGCCTCTAACGTGAAGTGGAGGGTGGTATTGGAACCAGCAAAAATTGACAACGTGTGACGATCAATGGTCTCTGACCCTCTACAAGAAGGCTGTAGAAAGTAAAGATCGTCACTGGGGAATATTCCTGTTGACCCAGGGCTCGGACTTGGATGCCAGGGGAACCTAGCGATCCAAATGAAATACTGGAAATGTCACAAACAATCCAGACCTTCCATACATAGTTAAGCGATCCAGTCACTAAATTGTTAAGCAAGGAATCATTGGTTGCGCTGGTGAGGACCATGGCTTGATCACCTGCTGTTTCAGTGCAGTCACGCTAAAGGTTTACAAATCAAATGCAAATCAACCTTCACCACTGCGAAGCAGCTTCGGCTGCTCTTTTTCTCAAAATAAATGAAGAGCAGGTTCAGGAATCTTGGGTTAGTGGAGATCAGGTCCCATTAGGCGAAACCATGTAACATTATTATATTACTTATTGATACCTAACTTAAAAATGTATGAAAATTGCGTCTTTTTTGAATTCGAAATATAGTCCTACTGATTTTGAAATTATATAAAATAACAAATTACTACGATATTTTCATTTTTTCCATTATGCCGCTCCAATTTGACTGGTTTCCAGAAAATAATAAAATGAAAGTTGTGTATTGAATCAGAAGGAACATTAAATAATAAGCCCTTTTTGATAGGATGCTAAATTTAATTAGCAAAGCAACCAAATGCCGGAAACGAGCGTAATGAACAACTAAATTTGATGAGGTAAGAAACCCAAACAAATTTGATTAGAAAATTAAAGAGGCCCAAAGGAGTTGACCAGTTCGAGGGGAAAATCAGACAGGAAATTGAAAGTGAGATTATGGAAGTGAATGTCCGGTTATAGAGCGTCATATCTGGCAGCTGTTACCCATTCTTCAACATACGATAGCTCAACTCGAATGGTATTATTACGGTATACACTGAACTTACATGTTGAACTGAATGATGACCGACTGAAACTTAACGACCTGAACTACCGACTGAAGTGTAATCGCGACCCCACCGAAATTGTGACCGAAATAATGACCGAGTCAGTCGGTTAACATTAGGTTGGTTGAGTCGGTTTTAATTTTTGGTGTAACATGTAACTTCGAACTGACTGAAATGACATTTCACAAGCTTATTTCTAGGTTAGAAGTTAGAAGAAAATCGTCAATTGGATAACAGAATGAGTAAAAAAAAGAAATTTGTGGTCAGGGGCTCTATTCTTGAACTCTTCTTTCGGTACCTAAAATTTTCGTAACACTTTTTTCGTAATCGTAATGGAGAAATCATAAATTGGTATTCTTGAAACCATTACGAAAATAAGAAAGAGGGGAATAAAAAATAATGAGATTTCGTAATGAGGTGATTAAAAATGTCGTTCCAATTGAAAAAAATTAAGCGGAACGGACGTATTTTAAATTATACTGTTGTATATTTTTGTGCTTAATATTATTTTTAAATATTTTGTTATTAAATTTAAAATTTTTAATGTTTTATTTTATAATATAAATTATTTTAGTTATCGTATCTTGTTTAAGTCTTATATTTAATAATGACAGGAGCTGAAAATTTATCCCCCATTTAGAATGGCTTTTTCAATTGTCTGAGCTGGGACAAGCTGAGAGAAGTATTGGTGATATTCGGCAATCAATGTTTCATTAATACTTGTTACAACGAAATGCCAAAATATTATTTAATATAAATGTTAAGTAATTTTTATAGTTAAATCAGCTGTGCTTAAATAAAAATTATGGATTTCCCAAATATAAACTAGTAGTAGTAAACAGAAGATAACAGAAGGTCAAACGTAAAAAAACTCATTCCAAATTACCAATTGTAGATATTCCCATATTATTAAGAATAGAGGAGGATATAAACAAAAATGTCTTTTGTTTTAAAAATAAAATGTAAAGAAAAAAATAGAATGTTTATTATTATCTCGAACAAAACATTATTTTGGACATCAAATAGAAATAGAGTTGTATTTAAAAAAATTAATAAAACCGGGGTAATTCTAAAAAATTAATCCAAATTTTCCAAATGATCATAGTAATAAAAAAAAAATGAAATTACCGTTTTTACTACCCAGGTAACAAAATGTCCATTACATCTGTCCCTGTTCCAAACACCGACTTATTTGCTTATACCAAATATTAAATAGTATCAATATAGGACATTGCCTAGTAAAATCGTGTTCCAATTTTTTTTTTCTATAAGACAAGAATGAAGTTAGCTGTTTTAGTACAAGTTCGAAAACACTCGAAAATCAACACAGCTAGGTGAAAAAGTAAAACTAAATTTAACTGTTTCAACTGTTTAGCTTAGTTGTCTAAACAAAAAAGTAAACAAACAACGGCAATTTTTCGAAAAAACGACAAAAGCGACACCGTGACAAAAAATCTAATTACGGTAAATGCGATAAGCAGAAGCTAAGAGAAAAAAAGAACACGAACGTCCTATATATAAGTTATTTAATATATGCTTATACCGACTTATTCAAATAAGTCTGCTATCGAGGAGACTTATTTTGAAAGCAAAAACTTATTTGATCATGTAAACAAGAAATATACATTTGATCATGTAAACATAAAAAATTCAACAAATTATCAAATATTATTAATAATTTTCAAACATTAGTGATATTTCACTTAATTAATAACTATTAGTACAATATTGTCTTAATAAATTAATATAATTAATAGATTTTAGAGATATAAAATTTTTTTTAGATATAAAAAGCGGATTAATAGAGGTAGCTTGCGTAACAAAAATTGTAGCTTGTGCATTTCACGCATCTCCAGCTACAATAATAAATTTTCATCGTGTTTTAATAACTCAAGACACATTTTTATGTTTTTATTTATTAAATAATTCATTAAAATAAATTATTTTTTGTGTATTTTAATTTTTTTATTTAACTATTAAATAAAAAATTCCTAAAACATTTGTTGTTTGCTATATCTGTCAAAATAAGTCTGTAAAATCGTTTGGGACGACTTGATCGACTTATTCAAGATGGCGCCAAATAAGTCAATAAGTTTGAAATAAAACGGTTTTTGGGACACGGCTTAAATAACTAATTTGGGACATCAAACTGTGTGAAATCATTGCGTTTTAACTACGAATATTTAAAAAACTCGTAATGGAGAAATCATAAATTGTTATTCTTAAACCATTACGAAAATAAGGAAGAGGGGAATAAAAAAGAATGACATTTCGTAATGAGGTGATTAAAATGCCATTCCAATTGGAAATCGTAAGCGAAACGGACGTTTTTTAATTTATTGTTGTGCATTTTTGTGCTTAATATTATTAAATTTTAAATATTTTATTAATTAAATTTAAAGTTTTAATATTTTATTTTATAATATAACTTATTGTGGTATCGTGACTTGTTTAAAATGTTAAAATATTTAAATGTTTGTATTTAAATCAGCTGTGCTTGAATAAAAATTATAAATTTCCCAAATATAAATTATTATTAGTAAACAGAAGATAAAAGTAGTCAAAAACTCATCCTAAATTACCAATTGTAGATATTCCCATATTATTAAGAATAGCGGAGGATATAAACAAAAATGTCTTTTGTTTTAAAAATAAAATGTAAAGAAAAAAATAGAATGTTTATTATTGAAGTATTTAATAATGTTGTATTTAAAAAAATGAAACCAACCCATAGTAATAAAGAAAAAAAATTAAATCACCTATTTTACTACCTAGGTAACAAAATGTCCATTACAGCTCTAAATAAATAATTTGGGACATCGAACTGTGTGAAATCATTGCGATTTAACTAGGAATATTTAAAAAAAAACCTAAAAAATTTTATTACGAAAATGAAATAAGGAACGAAAAAACCATTACGAAAATTTTAGTAACGTTCCGTTACGAAAATTGTCGGAATCCAATTTCAAGAATACCATTTTAAGATTTTCGTTATACTTTGACACTAACTCGGTACCAAAAAGTTTCGTAATAGTTCAAGAATAGAGCCCCTGGTTTCAAACTAAGGCTGTTTTCCAAACGAATACTTATTTGTGGAACCTAACTTATTCAAATAAGTAAGCTAGCGAGGTGACTTATTTGCTGTCCTTTTCTAGCCGAAAAATCTAAATTGGTTGTCAATTTGTTGTTGTTATTATGACTTTTAGAATTTGGTTAATATAACTATTTCTAGATAACGAATGGATCATTATGGATTAAAATCATAATTAGGATAAAAAATGATGATCATAAAGATATAGCATCCTAATTACGTAATGTATGCATGTCTTACACAAATGAATTGAGGTCAACTACAGAACTAGCAAGACCATACGGCGTATTAATATATTCTATATTTACGAAACAAACATTGTCTAACGAAAATTGAAATATAAAAATCCAGCCGTACCTAAAAATCATTAAAACATTTTTGTACATTTTAACATTATTTCTAAGTTTTTCTTTTTTAAACTGTCGCCAATCCTTTTAATTCCACAAATATAATTGTTAACCTATTAAAATAAATAATTAAATTAATTAAAACGAAAATATTATGCCTCGAAGAATTTTGCGATGAAAACAATCAATGTTTTCATGTCGATGTCAAAATAAGTATGGAAAATTGGAAACTCAATTGGAATGGATTTACTTACTTATTCAAGATGGCGTCAAATAAGTCAATAAGTCTGAAATAAGTATCCGTTTGGAAAACAGCCTAAGTCACAATATCTAATGTCTATGTATGTGTGAAAAAATTGACAAAAAAAAATGATCTTCGAAATGTCTTCGCATAGTTCGCATCGTATGCAATATAATTTGTTGAAAATACAAATATGTTGATTTTTACACAAATTATAAATAAAAATAATTAATTATTAATTTATACATTATTTATATGTATTATAAATAAAAATAATTAATTATTTAATTATAATATAGATAAACCAAAAATGTACACCAGAATTGTTTCTTCTTTTATTTCGTTTCAACGTTTGTTTTATTCATATCACACAAAACTTTGTTTCATTTTATACTAATCGTACATACGAAATTAAAATCACATGCGAAAAATGAACGACATTTTTTTTATTACTACTTTGAAACCGATATCACTCCAAATTTTTTTATTATTTTATCACCACACAACACACTCGAAAAGTATACTAAAATTAAAAAGCACTTTCGGAAATACATAAATTGGAATTTTTTATTACATTTTAAAACATTATTTTAAATTTAAACACAAAATTTTTTTGTATTCGCTCTCGAAAATAAAATTTTAACTAAAATCTACATGTCAAAAATGATTTTGAAATATTGAAGCCGGTCTTATGAGACTTCGTGTCGCATGGCAATAGAGTTACACCTTCCAACTCCAAGTCGAAAATATGATAAAATATCAAGGCCTCTGTATTAGGCACACGGCATGAAAGTGTTAACAAAAACCATTTTTAATTCGTATCGTGGTGAATAAATTTTCATAACACATGTAAACATAATACTAATTAGTGCGCGTGCTATTCATCAGATGTCAGTACATTAAATCTCGCTGTCTCGCCTGTCGGCCTGTCTCAATTTTAATTGGCGTTTAATAAAATTGTAATCAAAAGATTTCCAAACGCGAAGCGCATTTTATTTTTGTGTGTTTAATTGTATTTTAAATCATATTCTTATGTTCTAAGTACTCGAAAATATATTTAGCATCGTTTAGTTAATACGTTTTTGTGTTATTTTTGTTACCACATCGTTAAAGACAACAAAGAAAAACAAAATTTATATTCCATCGAAAAGACACCAGTGTCATAAGATGGATGAAATAAAAACAAATATTTCGAAAATATTTGAGCAGTACACGGAAATTACACAGCATTCGGTACCAAAACGTTTAAGTTTTACATTAAATGATTCAGTTGGAAATAGTAAGTTCGTTTTAATTATGCTACAATTTTATGTTGTACGTTTGTTTGTATTGAGGTTATGTTTGATGTTTTTTGACAGGCGGCAAAAAGCGTAAAAATTCCGAGGAACTTGATAACTCGGAGAAGAAAGTGAAACAGGAAAACACCAGTCTAAATATAAGTGGTAATAGTTCGTTTAATGTGCCTCCCAGCCCATGGGAAACCAGACGCATGAAAGCTGATTTGATCGAGGCAAAATCACAGATTACCCAGTTGAAGCAGGAGGTCGACCGACAAAATAAAGTGCGTGACGAGCTCGAGATCCTATATAAAACCAAGGTTGATTCGCTTCAGCGACAAGTAGATCATAGCACTGGTAAAGTTACCGATCTCGAAAAGCATTTGAATAAATTGCGTAAACGTGATGCCCTATCCCGAGAAGAACTAATGAAGGCGAAAAATGAGATGATGATGAACAAGCAAAATTACGAGGAGATGATTCATGAACTGACAAAAGAGAATCAAGATTTGAATGAGGATTTTAATAGTGAAAAGAATGACCTATTGAATCAGATCGGTGATTTGCAACGACAACTCATGGAAGCCGAACAGAACTTTAAAACGGAGCAGGAAGAATACGAGGCTATTCATGATATGTATGCATCATTGCAAGAAAAAATGGAAAAATATGAGAATATGGAACGGCTTTTAAATACCGAACAGCAGAAATCGTTAAAATTACAGCAACAAGTTAGTGAACTAGAGTATGAATTATCCGGGTATGGCGAATGGAAAACTCTTTCGAAATCGGTACAAGGGAAACTAAATAATCTATCGGATCTAGAAAAGGAAGTGGTGCGGCTTAGACAGGAAAATAAAAATTTACGCGATGCAGTCGGTAATAAGTTAATTCTTGAGGAACAAGTGTACGATTTAAGAACTCGGTTGGAAAATGCAGACAAATTCAGTAACGAGAATGTCAATTTAAAAGTGCAGGTAGCTACTCTCGAACAGGAATTAAAAACTTGGCGAGCTATTGCAATCGACCATTGCCCACCGAACATTGCACCAATAGCGGCTTCTCTTCGTAATCATTTGGAAGAAATTTTGCAAAAAGATTTATTATTGACCAGCGAAAAGGGTAGTGCAAAGTGTGAGAAAAATTCGTTGCAAGATAAATTGGCTGAAATGGAAATGGTGAGTAGCTTACCGTAATTTAGCCAATTTACATAACCCACTAGTTTTATTTTTATTTCTAGCAACAAGAAATGCTCCAAAAATCGAATAACGATTTAAAGGTGATTGTGAAGCGCCATCAGAATATTATTCAAAAATTACAGAAGAAATTAATTATTGTGGCGGGCGAGCGAGATTGTTACAAACGTCTGTTGGATAATTACGAGAAAGATTTAACAATTTCCGGGAACCAAACGCAAAACATCAGCAATAACGATAATCAAACACGGCTACGTATAGAAATGTTGGAGCGCACGGTAAATGGTTACAAAGAAATGTGTGGAAATCTGGAACAAGAACTCCAGATAAATAAATCAAATCCCGAACTAGCACTGGAATCGATTGTGAACGATAATTACGAGAAATTGCGTAGGGAATTAAATGCGTTGCGTGTAGAAAATGAAAAAATTAAACGACGAAAAGAGGAACTTGAATTGGAATTGGAACAACGTAGCTTAAAAGGTGATTTCAATACGGAAAAATATAAAGTTCTGCATTTAATGACGAATCCGGCGGCCGATGCCTATGAAAATAATAAAAATGAAATTGAAAAATTACAAATCGAGATTGAACGATTGAAAAGGAAAATTGTGAAGCTTGAAGAGAATGAGCAGGAAATGACGATTCGTATGAATGACACAAACGTAACGGTGAACGTTAAAGAAATGAATGTGCTACGTGTCCAGGTTCAATCACTAGAATCGAAGAATCAACACTTAAAAGAGGTGTATAAGGCGGCGAGTCAAGAATTTCGGGATGTGTGCTATATGCTGTTCGGGTATCGGGTCGATCGTGTAGGTAACACAAATTATCGTATATCGAGTATGTACGCAGAGACGGAGGAGGATTATTTAAATTTCCGTTTAAATGAGTCTGGTGTATTAGACATGCTCGAGACTGAGTATTCCATTTCGTTGGCGGATATGATGCGAACGCATTTAGTCTCGCAAAATTCTCTGCCCGCATTTTTAAGTAGTTTAACGTTAGATTTGTTCAATAAAACAACTGTAATGTCTTAAGTTTTTAGTCTTGTAACATTTTTAAGTTAAGTGTAGCTTTAAAATATCAAATGGCAATGATGTCCAAGTCGATCAACAAAATTTCGCAGAATTTATGAATAGAATTTTATTATCTTGTTGCGTTGTCCTAAAACTACTGGGTAACCGGATATTAAAAAAAATATTTCAATTATCACAAAATTGTGGCTCTAATTAGTTTTTTTTTAAATTTTTTTTGTTTTTTAATTAAAACTCGAAAATAAGTAAAAGCAGATTGTCATAAACACAACGTTTATTAATTAATGATTTAAAGATACGCGTATTACAATAAAACCACTTTGATGTCATTCAATTAAATGTTTCAATAAAATAAACAAAATAAAAATGTAAAATAATAATCAAATCGTTTTGCTAAATGGATTCTGAGTAAGTGCACCTACCTTACCGTTCACGTGTTTCCTAAATGGAAGTAAATGTGCCCAACAGTAGTTGCACCAATTTAAGCACACACACATACACACTGAAACGTTAATTTCCACTTGTTGAATGCAAACTTAATTTGATTCGTTAATCAATAAAATTTGATACACGACTAAATGATGTATATGAGCATCTGAATTAAATGTTTGTAATTTGAATTAAGCAACTAAACATATTCGATTCACAAAAAATAATAAACTACTTTGCTCTCTCACGTTATGATACGGGGGTACAGTAAAAGATCACCAACATCAACTATTGGTGCTTGAATGGTGTGATTAGAGTGCGATATATTTTTCAGAGAACGCGCACGGTACTTATGTAGAAATACTTCCTCGAATTAATTTAAAATAAAAAAAAAATGGATTAGATAAAATTGTGGAATACGCGTGCCTAAAAATACGTCACTACTTTTGGCGCACTTAATGGTGTATTAATTGTGTATTAAATAAAAAATGAGAAAATCCGTCGAGTAGTTGGTCTAGTAG
Source organism: Nephrotoma flavescens (assembly GCA_932526605.1). Lineage (NCBI taxonomy): Eukaryota > Metazoa > Arthropoda > Insecta > Diptera > Tipulidae > Nephrotoma > Nephrotoma flavescens. Next base: position 188,279,798 of record OW052222.1, on the reverse strand, counting down.
CTAGGTACTGGACATCAACATTCTTAACGTGACAATGCATCAGGATAGCGCCTGTATAAAATCATAAAAATTTCATCAAAATATAGTGGGATGGGGGGCCATTCGTGTTTGGTATACCTTAACATTTATAGATATATGTTGTGTGTTCAGAGGACAAACATTTCATCAACTCTAAAGTCCAATCCTTTGGTTCGATCGATTTTAAAAATGTTCCAGGCAAGTACCAGTGCACTTCTGGCACAATCTCAACGGTTGATTCTAGCTTTATCCGAGGAGTCCTGGTTTTGCTAATTATCTAAGGTTTAATTTCTGGTGCCGATATTGTTAAACACCTTATTCGGTGAGTTTCGGATACTTATTCGACCTCCCGATGAACTTGAGTTGCCTCGATTCAATTTTCGTAAAGCTGACTTTATGAAACTTAGCGGTTTATTGGCAAACATCGACTTTAACAGCTACGACATAGAAACTCAAACTACTCTGCATTTTTTGAATGTTTTGAACAGTCCATACTGTCTCACCAAAAAAATATATTGCCATCTCCTTCATGGTATAATAGAGAATTACCTATATTATATTTTGTATTGGATCGTTGAACAGTCAACATCGAAAAATAATTGTGAGCAAAAATAAAAGAATAAAATTTAATAATCAGCTAAAAGTAAATGTTATTTATAAAATAAGTGATGGGATGTGCAAGTGTGGAGTGTATTAGTAAGGGGAGTAGAAATGAAACACTTGAAGTAGCTTGTGGAGGTTTCTGTAATAGGAGATACCACAGGAAATGTGTACAGTTAACGGAATATGATGTAACATTAATTCTAAAAATTGAATATGTTATCAAATATATGTGTGCTGGATGTGCGAATAATTATGGTGTAATAAAATATGATTATGAAAACATTTTGAAAAATCTTCAAACTCAAAAGATTGCTAATGATAATTTGGATGATAAGGCGATAAATGGGTTAAAATGTGAGATGGAAATAGTAAAAGGAAATGTGGTGACAAGAGTGCGTAAGGATATTCCAGCACTCATTATTAAGCCGAAGGAAGGTGAGAAGGAAACTTCTTCGGAGAATACTAAAAAGAAGCTGAAGGTGACAGTGAACATTGTGAGTTTGGGAATTAAAATAGAAAAGGTGCAGAGTATAAGTAAAGGTGGGGTAGTAGTGGACTGTAAAGGGCAGGAAGATGTTCAGAGATTAAAGGAAACGGCGGATGAGTTCATGAAAAGTAAGTTCGTATTGGAGATACCGAGAGCTAGAAATCCCATGATCAAGTTGCAGCAAATAAAGGAGTAAGCTGGTGTGAATCAGGCAGATCTTGTTGAGGCAATTGTAAAGCAAAATAGGCTAGATAAGGCGAAGGGCGGATTTTGCTTAAGAATAGTAAAGGTGGTGGAGAATAAAAAATTTCGGGACATAGACTTGGCCGTGGAAGTAGATCCGGAGACGCACAAATGGATGTTGAGTAAGGGCGAGGTATGCTGCAAGTGGAGCTGTGCCAAGGTAAAGGACTATATGTTTGTGAGCAGGTACTATAATTATTCGAGGCTAAAACATATAGCCAGGCATTGTGTTGGAAGTGTGGAGAAGAGGACCACTTGGCTAGTAATTGTAACGTGGAGCCAAAGTGCGTAAACTGCGCGGAGGTGGCGGAGAAAATGAAATTAAATATAGACTACAAGCACTCAGCATGAGATGATAAGTGTCCAGCGTATGTAGAGAGAATAAGGAGAGTAGTGAAGCGGACGGCTAAATCAGATTGACGTGCGAGTTTGGGGGCAAGTGGGCATGTAATGCTTGTAAATACGGCGGGCATATTAAGTAGATTATAGCGGTTGTGAGAAACTAGGGAGTAGGCTAATAAGTCAAGTTAGTAAGCCGATGGAGTACTGGATGTTAGCGGCAAAAGTGGGACGAGCAAAGAGGAATGATATTATGCTATTACAGGTCACCAAGTGCTAGCATAGTGCCATTCTTAACTGCCTTTAGTGAGTGGCTAGAGGGATTGATGTTGTTGGGAACAGTGAAGATAATAATTATGGGTGATTTCAATCTATGCTGGAAGAGATTGGTAGAATATTATGTTAAGTGTCTTAAAGAAATTACAGAATATTTTGGGCTTAAACAGTCCGTTGGATGCATCAAGAACGGCAATTGATTTAGATTTTCAAATAAGGAAGTGAATTATATTGTGGTGGAAACCCCAAAAATTACAGACTATGCAGTTATAATGAACAAGGGAATGAAGTAAGTGGGAAAAAGGTGATCAAAGAAAATATAGATCTAAATGTTGTGGAACTTAGAAGAACAGAGGATAGTGTACGAGAAGTCACTGGGAGCTTTGAGGAGGAGTGTGGGAAATTATATGTATGGGTGGAAGAAGCAGTGAAAAGGAGAACAGGCGAGTTAAGGATAGTGGACATAGCTAGAAGTCGTCCATGGTTCACCAACAGAATGAAGAAAGTTAGGTAGACAAGAGCTGAGGCGTATAAGAAATTTAGTGTGATGAAGGAGAGAGAGGGAGAGTTGGGTACTGAGAAGAAAGGGTGGATGGAGTATCAAAGGAAAAGAAATAGATTTGTTGGTGTGCAGTGCAAAGATGACTCGGGAAAGATGTCGAAAACATTAAAAAGGGTAATTGGATCTAAGGGAAGGAGTGATATAAATGGGTTGGCTTTTGATGGATTGTTGGTGTATGAAAAGATAGACATTGCGAACAGGTTAAACAAGTATTTTGTAGATAGTATAGAGGAAATTATAAGGGAGATACCGGAGGAACAAGAAAATGTGGATATAGCAAATGATGGAGCAGTAATTATCATGTGGGTATGGTGCAGGGGGACTACCTAGATAGAATAGCTAAAACGTTTAAATTGGCAGGATGTGAGGTGCTGTTAAGCTGTAAATTGTTTAAGAATTTATGGTCCTATAAATATTTTGCAAATCTTGGACCAGGTGTTGGAGTGAATAATTTTGAATAAGTTGCTCGGACTGAGAATAATATCCACTTGGTTCGTGGTGGGGATACCTTACGCATAATGCCGGAAAAACAATTCTTATCAGTTATATGGATTCTGGCTACTCTGGACTCTTATAGATCCGTTGGAGAACGGTTTGATTTAGCAAAATCTACTTTATCTAAAATATTTTTCGAGTGGTTGATTTTTTAATTCAAATAGCAAGTAGATTCATCGTCAGTCCGAATTGCAACGTCATAGTGAACGTAACAATTTTGACAGCGAATAAACATAAACTTTATCTTTTGCGATAAATTTAATTTTTTTGTGTGGATTTAAGTACAATTTAGTGTAATTGGTGTGGCAAACAATTAGTTTTAGTGTAATAGTTATTAAAAGGTGGTGGACAATAAATTAAGAGTAAATTTAAGTGAATTGTGTTGTGTGTGGCAACAATAACAAAAAAAAACAGTACTTTTTTTTTTGCTTTGACAGAGTGTCCCGTAGCAAGACATCAAATTTTTGTTTTTACCTTGACAAGGTGTCCCATACCAAGACTCCAAAGTTTATATTTTAAGGCGGTAACTGCCTGCGGGCAGGATGCCGGGACAGTTTGAAAATAGATTCTCGCCTCTCGTGGATTCGAGAGGGTATGCAAGGATGGACGAAAACAAGAGGAGGCGACGAAATTTTTTCGACGATCCAAAGTTGACACATAAGTATGTCGTAATAAAAAGGATTGACGAAGGAAACAAAACCTTTAACGGCGTATCACCATTTTACATAGAGAAGGGTCTATCTATGATTACAACGCAGATCAAAGAGACACAACGAACGAGAAGCGGCGAGCTGTTGGTACTCTTGGACAAGGAGGAGGCTTTCAACAAAATGTTAAGTGCTACAAGACTTGGGGACATGCCAGTTAAAGTAACAGAGCACCGGTTTTTAAACCAAACAAAAGGCGTTGTATACTGTAGAGACCTACTAATGATGAAAGAGGAAGAGATCGCAAAAGAACTAGAAAGTCGAAAGTAGAAAGAATTAAAATGAAAATTAACAACGAACTAAAAGAAACACCACTGTTAATAATAACTTTTAACACTACCGAGTTGCCTTTGAACATAAGAGCTGGTTTCTTAAGATTGGATGTAAGGACGTATTACCCCAATCCAATGAGATGTCATAATTGCCAGCGATATGGACACCCCAAAGCTAGGTGTGAGAGAATTCCAGTATGCCCAAAATGTGCGAAGTGTTTACCAAACGGACATGACAACATCGCATGTGAACCCATAAGCTGTGCCAATTGCAAAAGTGAACACACCACGCTTGACCAGAAACGCCCAATATTTCAATTGAAGAAGGCGATAATTAAAATTAAAACAGACGAAAGGACAACGTATTTCAAAGCAAAAGACTTTTATTACCGAATGAATGCAAACACCACGGGAGCGCAAACAAAACGTTTATATAGCGAAATAATTGGACAAGAGAACGAAAAAAACATCACATTAAATACAATAAACAGACAACCAAATAATAGTACACAGCAAAACAACAACTATAAAAATAACAATAATAACAGTAATAATAATAACAACAATAATAATAACAATAATAAGAATATTAATAACACAATACAAACGGAGCAGGAAAAAACAATTACAACACAAGAGCCGGGACAAAGCAGCACTAAAATTGTCATCAGAGCAGTGGCAGATAAGAACAGTGAAGCTGTATTAACAAGAAGATATGTAGTTATCAACCCCAACGAGACGCAGACTACACAGAAAAAGGATCAAGGTATGAGTGATGATGAATATTAGAGGGAGAGAGGGAAAAACCGTTACCTTTGCTTTAAAGGGTTTCTCCATTACTCTTTTCTTTTGAATGGTAGAGCGAATGATAAGATCCAATCAATGTATGATAATTGGTCAGATAAATATCCGCAGCATATATGCCAATGGCGATATGTTGCGGACTTATCTGGCCAAAAACGATGTGAATGTGATGCTTTTGTGTGAAACTTGGGAGCGTGAGGGTAAGACGTTTCGTGTAAGTGGGTACAACCTTCTGTCCAGACCGAGGGCCGATGGCTTCGGCGGAGTGGTGATATTGGCACGGAACAATAATAGTATTGTCCGTTGTGGCATGCCGACATTCGAGCGTCTCGAAGTCATCGCTGCCAAAACTCGAAATCTGGACAGAAATTTGTTATTTGTGAGTGTATATGCAGCTCCTTTTGAATCAGTGAGTGATAGAGAAAAAAACCGGAGAGATTTTCAAATTTTGTTTGACTGGGTGGAAGGGAAAAGTGACGTGATTCTAGGGGGTGATATGAATGCGCATTTGAGAGTATGGGGGTGTGAAAGAAATGATGCTTGGGGAAACTTGTTGACTCACCTCATTCTGGATTCCGATCTCGTAATCTTGAATGATGGTGGGCCAACTAGGATGGCGTGCGTGGGGTCGACAGCCAGTGCGATAGACTTAACTTTATTGTCTAGCGGGTTGGCGGCCCAAGTCACTTGGAACGTTACGGATGAGAATCTGGGTAGTGATCATTATTTGATCAGGATGTGGTTAGGTGGTATAAATGTTGAAATAAACCGCAAGGACATTATGAATGGGAAGAAATGGGTCGAACGTAGGAATGAAATTCTCATAACGAATGAAGCAAATAAGGTGTAAAATCGCCGACTTGGTTTGCGACGATTCCAATTTTATTTTATGAATCCCGGTTACACAGTTTAAATTAAAGAACAATAAATTTGGGTTTGTTCTACGGTAATAGGTAATAACAAAACACTGTATACATACAAAAGAGGATTTTTTATTTTATTTTATAAGACGCGGTTGGTGTCGTTTATAATGACGGCTTCTACCCAACTATCATCTGTTTTTATAAAAATTAACATTTTTCAATTTTTTCTTGTCACACAGTTACAATGAAGTTGACTACATTTTAGAAATTTAAAACAAATAAGTAACTGGTATAAAGACACAGGAAGCATAGTAATTTTTGACGTTTAAGTTGTTCTATATATTTTTAATGTTGTTGAACATACCGCTGCCCGTGAACATCGTAGATTTCAGTGATTTGTCACCGGTAGTATACATAATTTGGTTATGGCTCGATCCACTTCACCATCGATTGTTTTGACCGTCACAAGCCGCACCAATTCATCATGGCCAGGATGAATCTTTGTGATCTTTCCCATCTTCCATTGATTGAGTAAAGGATTGTCCTCTTTAATCAGCACTAGATCTCCAATCTGCACATTCTTTCTCTGAAATTTCCACTTGGTGCGTTGTTGTAATGTGTTGATGTATTCCCGGTACCACCGCTTCCATAATGATTGCAACATCTTTTGAATACCTTGCCAATGCTTTAGACGATGACATTCACCTTCGATATCTGGTTCAGTTACTGGTATGAACTGCTGCCCAACCAAAAAGTGGGCTGGTGTTAAAACCTCCTCATTGTCTAGACTGGCTCTATACAAGGGTCGTTGATTTAACATGCCTTCCACTTGTATCATTAGAGTTTCTAATTCCTCGTACGTTAAAATTTGGTTGCCAATGATTCTTTCTAACTGCATTTTTATTGATTTTATGCTAGCTTCCCACAATCCACCATAATGAGGAGCATAGGGGGGTATGAAATGCCAATCTACTTCATGTTCCCGCGATAGTTGATTAGCGAGTAGCTTAGTGTTCTCCTTAAGGAATTGGTATAATTCCTTCAATTTCCTTTGAGCGCCTCTAAAATTTGAGGCATTATCCGTGAATACCGTAGTACACAAACCTCTTCTAGCTATGAACCTTCTGAACGCCGCTAAAAAGGCTTCTGTGGATAAGTCCGACACGACCTCGACATGGATAGCCTTTGTGCACATGCACACAAATAAACAAATATAGGTTTTCATCGGTTTTTGGCCTCTCCTTCTAAATTTATACGTTTTTATCGGCCCGGCAAAATCTATCCCAACTTTCATGAATGGTTTAACCAGCTCCACTCTCTCTTTAGGTAAAACGCCCATTTTTTGTGTCAGCAATTTCCTTTTCTGCTTTGCGCAGTTCACGCAGCCACGTATAATTTCTTTAACAGTTTCACGTACTCGAAGTATCCAAAATTCGTTTCCTAGTTTATTATGGAGGTATAAGGCGCCGCAATGTAAATATCTATGATGGCCATATAATACCATACCTTTTACGATGGGATCATCTCCATGCAAGATTATAGGATATTTCTGATTGAATGCTATGGGAGCATTGCCGATCCGACCACCTACTCGAATGATATTGCTCTCGTCTAGCCATGGGTCCAAAGCCTTCAACTTACTATGATTTGATATGGGGCGATTGTCCCGTAATGCCTTATACTCGTTTAGGAAATGTCGGTTCTGTATTTCTCTATATACCCGGTTGCTGGTGCGCTGTATTTCGTCCCGCTTCAGGTTTCCTCTCTCACTTATTGACGACTTCGAATTATGATACCAGCGATATATGAACGCAAGAATTCGTAGGAACCGTGGATAGTTTGCATTACGTTCATATATTTGATAAATAATAGTTGGAGCACCCGATAACTGTATATTCATATTCACCGACTGGATTCGCATTTCTAATTTGTTCGTGATATGAGCCTTTTCCAATGTTGGCCACTGTGACTCTGGTTGTCTTATAAATTCCGGACCATCCCACCATAATAAATTATTTTTTAGCTGTTTGGGTGTCAAGCCCCTGGTAGCACAATCAGCTGGATTCTGAACACTAGGAACATAATGCCAACGCTCTCTTGGTAGTGTTTCTCTGATTTCACTTGTCCGATTAGCTACGTATACCTTCCATCTTTTTGGTATATGAGAAATCCAATCTAAGACCACCTTGGAGTCAGTCCAGGCAAACATACGATTATCGGTGATTTGATATATTTCTTCAACGTAATTCATCAATCTTGTCAGAATTAGTGCTCCATTTAGTTCCAACCTTGCTATGGAAACATTCTCAAGAGGTGCGACCTTTGTTTTGGATGTCAGTAATCGACTGGTTTGGTTCAAGGTATCACAAATATAAATTGCTGCGGCGTAAGCATTCTCGCTAGCATCACAGAAGCCATGCATACTCATTGTGGCCGGGTTGGTTGTTTGCATCCAACGAGGAATTTCTATTGTCGCTAGGTCGTTCATTTCCTTTCGTATATTCAGCCAGTGATTTAGTAGGTTCGGTGGTATTTCGTCGTCCCAATCAAGGTTTTTGAGCCAAAGTGTTTGGTAAAACATTTTAATCCTAATGGTGAATGGTGATAATAGCCCTAGTGGATCAAATAATCGACTAGACTCGGATAATAATCTTCTTTTGGTTGTGCTTGGTTGTGAGTCAAGATGTACAGCGTAGGTAAGTATATCTCTACCCGCTGCCCATAACAGACCTAACACCTTGGTGGTGTCAGAGTGTTTATCGAACTCCTTTTGTTGAACACCATCGATGTCTGGGTTATCTCCTGCTACTACGGCATCGCAATTGGACATCCATTTTCTTAGGTAGAAATGAGCATTTACAAATAATTGGTTGATTTCCCCTTTCAGTCGTATCGCTTCTTGTATCGAACTAGCACCACTCATCAAATCGTCCATATATATACAATTACGAATTACTTCGGCTGCTTTTGGGTAACTGGATTCATTCTCATCCGCAACGTCCTTAAGGACTCTAGTCGCCAAAAATGACGATGGTGACATTCCGTAGGTTATCGTATTTAATTCGAAGACGGACATTGGTTCGTCGGGGTTGTCTCGCCATAAAATTCGTTGAAATTTTCTGTCTTCCGGATCTAGCCACACCTGGCGATACATTTTTTCTATGTCTGCTACGAACACCACAGCATGAATACGAAACTGCAACAAGATAAACAATAAAGAATTTTGAATCGTGGGTCCAATAGCCAATATGTCATTCAAAGATCTCCCCGTGCTCGTTTTACTTGAGGCGTCGAACACGACTCGAAGTTTGGTGGTCTCGCTGGTTTCTTTTAGAACTCCATGGTGTGGCAGAAATAAGGAAAATTCGGATTTATTTGGTGCGATTTTCGACATATGCCCCAAACTTTCATACTCGCTCATAAATTCTCTATAGCGTTGACCAAAAGTGGTGTCTCGCCTAAACTTTCTCTCCATTGCTAACAATCGGGCCTTTGCAGTGTGGTATGAATCTCCTAGATTGCTCGTTGAATCAGTAAATGGTAACTTCACTACGTAATGTCCATCTTTGTTTCGCTTGGTCGTTTCCCTAAACAGCTTCTCACAATATTCATCCTTTGGTTCGGATTCAAAATTCTTACACGTCGGTAGATCTTCAACCATCCAAAATTGTTGCAGGCATCGATTCGTGTCGATCAATTCGGTACAATGAGAAGCAACGGTTTTAACTTCTTCATTAGAGTTACGCCCCGTCAATAACCATCCTAATTTGGTGTTTTGCGCAATCACAGCGTTATTATTATCCTTGATTTGCTCATTACTTAATAACGAGAAGAAATGTTCAGCTCCGATCAGTAAGTCTATTCGTCGTTTGGTGGGTTCACTAGGATCAGCTAAATACTTCAGATTAAGCCTGTCTAAGAAGGTAACATTAACAGACATGGGTGTTAGTACACTGGTAATTGTAGAGGTAACATAGGCCTTAATTGTCAAATTGAAATTTGATTTAAAGTGAGGTTTTATTACAACTGACGTGACCCCATTTGTATTACCGGCCTCTAGTCGGTTCAGTCCTCGAATTTGCAATGTTGCGCTCTCCCTTGGAAGACTCAAGCGTTGAATACAGTGTTCGGCGATGAATGACGATTCGGATCCGGAGTCTAACAATACTCTGCATTTCTGCCATTGTCCTACGGAGTCCAAAATGTGTACCAATGCTGTCGGTAAGAATGTGTTTATTGGGCCAATAGATTGCTGCATACACGTTGACGCATTAAGGTTGTTTGTTGCGATCTTCTCGGTTTTTATCTCAGCTGTACGCCCCTTCGAGGATGATGGTGCCGCTTGCGGTGTGTTCGTTAATGGAATATTCGATGTCGGCACCATTTCAGTGGTTGACAAATTAGTATTGACTGGTTTTCCTTTATTATTGGTGGACGTTGTATCTTCCTTTACATGTAATAATGAGTGGTGCCTTCTACGACAATGACGACAACTTTTTCTTGATTTACACTGATATACCACATGATTATCTGCCAAACAATTGAAGCATCTTCTCTCCCTTTGCATTAGATCACGTCTCTCTTCCACATTCATATCTTGAAATTTACCACATTGAAATAATTGGTGTTGGTTAGTGTGGCAAACGGAACACGTAAAGGTGATGGTTAGTGCACGAATTCTAGGTGGTTTCACGGGTGAGTTTGAACTTCTGTCGGGTGCAAATGTATCTAACGCATCAGCGCGAGATTGCAAAAATTCAAAAAATTTGTCGATTGTGGGATAATCCTCTTCTACAATCCTTTGAGCCCATAAATTTCTACTCTCCATGTCCAATTTATTAACTAATATGTGTAGCAGCCACGGATCTCTCGCTTCTGCACCTTCTCCTAATCCTTTTAATCCCCTTATCACTTCATCCGAGACATCATGTAATTGGTGTATATTATCAGCGTTTACTCGTACTATGGTGGGTTGTTCCATAAAGGTTTGTATAAACTGTTCCACCGTGTATTTTTTGCGGTCATAGCGTGCTTTCAATTTATTTAAAGCTAATAAATAGTTTGCCTCGGTGATGGGGATGTGTTTTAGTAGTCGTGCTGGTTTCTCTTTTAATAAACTCATCAAATACTGAAATTTTTGTATGGGTTGTAACATGCTGTTATGTATGGATGTAGAAAACATTTCGTAGAACGTTTGCCATTCCGTATATTCACCATTAAACGGCTTGATATTTATTTTCGGTAATTTAATATCAAAATGTCCATCACGTGATGTATTTAGCGTTTCGTCTCCGGTGATCATTGCTACACTTACGTTTGGATCGTTTGATGTAGTAATCTCGCGTATTGTTTTTTTAAGATGAGTTAGTATATAGAAATATAACTCCTCAAACGTTTCTGCCTGTGATTCGTCTTGAATATCCAATGCTAAAATGTCCTTCTCAATTTTCTTGAATTCACGAAACATTTCTTCCACACGTTGCTGCTTCACTTGCAATTCGTCGATGAGAGCTGAATCAAGTTTGATTCCATTGACAAATGTTTTCATTCTCGTAAAACTGCGTTTGAGGTTTGCACGTTGCTTTTGTAGGCCTTCCAGGTTAGCCATCACTTTAACTTGGTTTCGAACTGGTCTTATTATTTTAATCTCGATGATAAATCACAATAATCGGATTATTTGAGGTTGATACTACCTAGGTGTTACTCGATTGTAATAGTCGGTTTAATTAAGGTTATATCCCCGAACGGTAATGGCGTGCCACAAACACGCGGTAAATTTCCAGAAAACAAATTTCGGTCCCAAGAATCACGGTAATTCAAGTTTGAATTTGCGTTTTACAACTACACAGACTAACTGGTTTCACTACACACCGTTATTAATGAATGGATGTTGGTTGTTATACAATTCGGCTATCTCATCTGCGCACGTTCTTGGCGGGTACATTCAGGTTCACTTGTTGTTTTATTAAATGTTAGGTCGAATTTTTTACTGGACACATCAACACACTAACTAAATTCAGCTTCCGTCTTATTCTTATTAGCTGATACTGCAACCGCGCGTTCGAAGCTATGGTAAATTTACTGGACGTCACAGCAATATTCAATGCTTAACTTTATTCACCGTTTGATAATTTATGTGTATCACTGCTAAACCGCTTCTTAACCTTGCCTACAGCACGTGATAAATTGAGGTTAGGTTTAACACTTCAAATGCACGGTTAACTCAATTAATACGTGTGGGGTACTTAACTTCACTTGGTCAGAATTTCCGGACGTCCAATATCCTATCAATTATCGGCAGGTGGTTCCAAAATATCCAATTTATGTCGGGGGATCCGGCTCGAAGGACCATGTAAAATCGCCGACTTGGTTTGCGACGATTCCAATTTTATTTTATGAATCCCGGTTACACAGTTTAAATTAAAGAACAATAAATTTGGGTTTGTTCTACGGTAATAGGTAATAACAAAACACTGTATACATACAAAAGAGGATTTTTTATTTTATTTTATAAGACGCGGTTGGTGTCGTTTATAATGACGGCTTCTACCCAACTATCATCTGTTTTTATAAAAATTAACATTTTTCAATTTTTTCTTGTCACACAGTTACAATGAAGTTGACTACATTTTAGAAATTTAAAACAAATAAGTAACTGGTATAAAGACACAGGAAGCATAGTAATTTTTGACGTTTAAGTTGTTCTATATATTTTTAATGTTGTTGAACATAAGGTTAACCAACTTGAGGATGAAATAGAGAGAGTGAATGAAATGTGCACTATAAGAGTCAGAGGGAATGAAGTCAAGGTGAATGGTTGGTGGAATAATGAAATCCAGTACTGGTATGAAAGGAAACGGATAGCTTTGAGAGAGTTCAATAGGTGTATATGTCATGAATGCAGAATAAATTATGGAAGGATGAATGCAAAATTGAAAAAGGCTATCCGTAGAGCGGAAAGGAAAAGTTGGCGGGACTATGTGGCCAAAATGACACATAGAACCACAACTAAGGATGTATGGGATAAATTTAATAGATTGAGAGGTTATAGAGCGCAAGGCAGAAATGCAGTGTTAGATGACAGAGAGAATGGAGGTGTCTCTTTACAAATGATGACGGATGTACGTATAGTAACTTGAGCGATAGATATTAAATTTTGTTACTTGACAATGGAAGTGAATTTATGAACGATATGTGTAAGGAGTTCGAATGGGAGGAGTTCCGAGGGGTTTTAGAAACATCAAAATCTACTACTCCCGGAACTAACAGAGTGAGTTATAAAATGATTGGCAGATTGGAATTCGAAGCCAAGGTGGCCTTGCTTCGAATTCTCAATCAAGTATGGATGAGTATTCAAATACTCGAAAAATGGAAGGAAAGCAGGGTGGTACCTATTCCTAAAAGGGATCGGGACAGAAATCTGGCAACAAATTACAGGGGAATATGTATGTTGAATGTATTTGTTAAAATTGTGAATGGTATGATGAAAGCTCGTATAGACAAATTTGTGAATGAGGGTAATTTGTTGCCGGAAACCACCTTTGGATTCCGTCGCAACCACTCTGCTAATGAATGTGTAGAAAAGTTTGTGTGGGAGGTACTGCAACGACAGTCAACATGGTTTTCTGTCGTTGCACTGTATCGTTGGATATCAATAAATCGAAAGAAAAAAAATAATAATAAAACATGATTTTAGGCGCGAAATTGGTCAAGAAGAATTTGTATGGACCAGTTTTTATGACGGATGGTTTTTTTGAAAAACGGATAGATAGTCAGTCTAGAGTGGAATTTAAACGAAAAATAATCTAATTTTGTGCAGTAACACCAAGAAAAGTGTATTGATAATTATTGTATGTTCGAAAGACATTTTATTCATTATACCGGTGAACGAACCTAATTTGCTTTGTTTTATTTTTTTTATATAAAACAAAAAAAAAAAAACATTCTGAGTTCATAATAGTAACGAATAATGAAAATTGCAAAAACACAAAAAAATATTCTGTGACTTAAATTAAGTGACCTAGTTAATTATTTAAAAAAAAAATCAAAAGGAACTAATAGATTATATAGTTAAATAATTTGCATTATATCGGGTATACTATAGTTAAACTTTTATTTAGTGTTTAAGCGAACTTAAGACAAAACTAAAAATCACTTGTTAAATGATAATACGGTTTAACCGTACAAATTTGGCTTTAAGTTGTTATAAGAGCCGGTACATTCTATAAAATACATGTGCCCAAGTACGTGCACAAGTGCAAGGTCGTTACAAAGTGTTTTTACCTCGAACGTTAACACCGCAAGTTTATTTAATAATTTAATAAAACCATTTTTAACCTAACGAGCTTAATAATAAAACATATCATAATAATATAACAAATTCATAATAATAATCCACTCACTATAATACAATATTTTGATACTTAACAATTAAATAGTACAACAACACCAATTCAAAAATAATATATAAAATATGTACAATTAACAGTAGCAACGAAAAAAAACCACACCATTGTGACGTATCCTGCTTAAGAAAAAACAAATTTGTGTACATATATCGATTTTATCTTCGCTACGGTATACCAACAACATTGGAAGGCAATCAGCGGTCATCATTGTCATCGCGTCGGCTATGTACATAGTGTCTAATCGTAAATATAAGATTTTGTTTTTCTATATATATTTCTTAATTTTTTTTATTAATTAATTAAATTCATAAATTTAAATTACTTTCTAAACCTATAAAAAATATTAATTTGTGATCTAAAATCAATCGGGTGGTGCTAGTAATTAAGAATCTAGTTTAAGTTTTGTATATAGATTTCTTCTGATTTTTTTATATTTTTGGAGATGATAATTCATTTATTTTGCATCTCAAGGTCAATTTTAATTTTAATTCACAATTCGTAATTAAATCGCTGTTATAGTTTGTTTCCTATTTCAAATAATTTGATCATGAAATACACAATGTTATTAAAATTTAATTCTTCGACTATGTTTTAAACTTAAGTTCCGTTCCTTGGTGATGATGAGTATAAGGTAAGTCCGTCGATTGTGAGATAAGTTCGTTGCATTCCTTTCATGCGGTGTATTCAAGGACTGTGTAAACCTCGAAAAACCCCACGCCAAACCATGAGCCTAGCCGGCTACAATCACCGCTTCGAGGCCTCTGCATAGTCAATTTCTGTTAACGGAATTTGAAGATTATTTTCAATTTCGTTACAGTACGGAAGGAAAATAAGTATGTTGTGGCGGTATTTTTGGATATTGAAAGAGCATATGACTACGTGGTTCCGGGGAAACTTTATCAGACCCTTATGGGTCTGGAGTTTCCTTGGAAAATTTGCAAATGGGTATATGAGTTCGTGAATGAAAGGAAATTGGTTGTGTGTGGTAGAGGGTACAGGTTGGAGGGAGCGGTGAATATGGGCCTCCCCCAAAGTAGTAAAATCTCGCCGACTCTCTTCAACCTTTACACGAGTTCGATACATAGGTTAAACTCCTCGGACAAAGTCATTTTGCAATTTGCAGATGACTTTGTCTTGATGGGCAAGGGGAGGTCCATCGAGGAGGCCTATGAATCGGGCTCAAGAATGCGTGAACCAAGTAACAGAATGTTTGACTGAAATGAATTTGCACGTTAATTCGAGAAAATGTTTTTGTATGACGTTTCGAACGAATCGTAGGGTTGATGTGCAAGTGTATAACGAGCAAATTGAGTGTGTAAATTTGAATAGGTATTTGGGAATCTGGATTGATAAGCGATTGAGTTTTAAAGTGCACATGGAAAAAGTTGCAGATAATTGCAAGAGTAGGTTGAATGTAATCAAAAGGGTGAGCAAACCGAAATGGGGAGCTCATCCTGGTGTGACTGATATGTTACGAAAGGCGCTAGTGTCATCAAAAATTGCGTATGGACTGAGTGTATATGGTGATGGGTCCAAAGTCGGTTTTAAAAAGTTGATGAATGTGGAGAATGCGTGCGCTAGAGTGGTATTGGGGGCGATTAACTCAACCCCAATACACACTTTGTGGTCTGAATTGGGCGATTCACCTCTTAATTATAAAAGGGAGTGGATCACCGTGCGAGAGACTGTGCGAATGTTGACTAAGGACAATAAATTGGTGAATGAAATGAAAGAGAGATTGCAAAGAGGGACGGACTACCAAAAGATACAAAGATCACGGGTGATCATGGAGAATATTAATGTATTGTCCAAGATTCGACCGGTAAATCCGAAAGTCCCTCCGAGCAATCTAATGGTGAGTTTGAATTTTGGTGATACAACAAAAGCGATGGTGAATGAGTTGTCGGTTAAGAGTGAGTTTCTAAAAACGCAAATGAATTATTTTGCGCATGTGGAAGTGTATACAGATGCGAGTGTGAATGATGATCGAGTAGGTGTAGGAATTTTTATTCCATCAATAAGAAAAGAGAAAATGCTACGAGTCAAAACCAACAACAATATAAAGCCATGCTATTGCAACAAATACAGAAAAAACTTCACTATAGATAGTTGTATTAGAAAATATGTATACATAGAATGTGCACACTAGTTTAATAAGTAGTGGTGCGAAAGAAAAAAATTAGCATGGGATTGTTAGTGTAACCAACACAATCTTCTGTAGTTTGTTGCATATTGGTATCTGCGTTTCAGACTTTGTTCAGGGCTTTTAACTGTTGTTGGTTTTGTACGAGTGAATGCCAGTATCTGTATAATGAATGCTGAGTTGATTGGAATTATGGAAGGGATCAAGTTGGCAATGACACAAGGGAGGAGGAGAGTAGTATTATTCTCCGACTCCCGGAGTGGGTTGGAATTAATTAGTAAGGGTGGGGGAACTCATGGTAATGTGTATGTAGAAATGTTGTATGAGTACATTCAATCTTGTGGGAGTGAGGTCATTCTTCAATGGATACTTTCACACCTACAGATTGAAGGTAATGAAAGAGCTGATATGCTTGCAAAAAGGGGTTGTTTGGTTGAGGAGGTAAATGAATATGAATACATGGATGCAAGAAATGTACTTCACATATTTCAGGTGAATCTGTGGAGAAAATGGGAGAGGGAATTTGTTGAAAAATGTCAGGTGAAAGGTAGGAAGTACTTTGAGTTGGTTAGTTCTCCTTTGAGTCAACCTTTCTTTAAGGTACTCAAGGGAGATACTAGAATGATACGAACAATGGAACGTGTGAGACTGAATCATGGAAATTGGAAAGAATGCTTGAAGAAACGCAATTTGATTGAGTGTGAATTATGTGACAGCTGCATGGTTGTGGAGAATATAGAGCATTTGATTCTAAAATGCTCAGCATTTGAGCAGACCAGACAAATGTTCGATGTTATCTTGAGTGCACAGAATTTGACAGAGTTATTACGAAAGGGAATGAGCGTGTATAAGAATGTGTATGAATTTATTAGAATGAATCAGATAGAAGTATGAAAGGGGATCGATGAGTGAAAGGTGAATGATTGAAAGCCAAAAAAAAAAAACTGTAAAATAAAATTGTAATTTTTGAACTGGGCCAAATGGCATCTAATTTTGGAGCCAGTGCCAAATAAATAAATGAAAAAAAAAAAAAAAAAAAATAGATTCATCGGGTTTCCTAAATTTTTACGAAAAATTGAAATCAATTTTTTTTTTAAACTGAAAGTGGCTTAAAAGAAGTTGTAGGGGCAATTGATGGTACGTACCTCAGATGTAGAGTACCCGGGGATCAGAGAACAGCGTACACGAATAGGAAAATGTTAATTAAATTAAATTTTTAGATTTCTTTGTATAGGTTATCCGCGCTTGGTCCACGACAATTGCATTTTCCGTAATTCCGATTGATTTGATTTGATTTGATTGAGATGTACGGCCAAGTCATTTGACAAGTAATCCCAGATATGGCCGGGGCCCACCGTACACCTGTATTACACATAACAAAATAGGAGGGATAGGAAAGGTTATGTTAGTAAGGATAGACTCGACCCGGTTACAGACACCTAAGTAGTCGATAGTTAGTAACACAATGACACAACTCTAACTACGAAATAATTATTAATCATGTAACTGAAAAACTTCCAGTCATCTAAAAATTAAAAATAGTTATTTAACTCTGCAAACTTATCTTCTTGAATTTTCGTTAATACCTATTTTTAATAAAATCTAAAAGAAAGATCTAAAATAATAAAAAATTTAAATTAATAATTATTATTAAATACCACCCACTGGATGCAATACTAATAAAAAAAAAAAAAAAAAACTTACCAAAACGCCTAACTAGAAAAGGAGCCAAGTCACTGAAAAAACAGAGGTCTCTATACTACAAAATAGTTCAATAAAAGTTTTTAACTGCTTCTGGAATCTAATTTTTAATCATAACAGCATATCTATCGTGTAGCTAATTCCAAATGGTTTCAAAAAAAGCTAATCTGCAATATAAGATCAATAATGGATGTTTGGCACAGCTCCAGAACCCCAACACCTAAACAAATTAAATAAAACTTTTAAAGCAATCACGAATCTGTAAGATGATAGAATTAATAATTAACAGCTAACACAACTGTATGATCCTTCATCGTATCGTATCACCTAATCGTATTAAATAAATCATAAAATCAACAACCAGCGATAATTATTTATCCAACCCAGAACAATATAATCAAAACCTTCACCAATTTACAGTTTCCCGAAACAACCTAGAAATCCATTTAATTAAAGCATATATTTTTACATATGATGAACTAAAAATTATACTAAATTGGATGGATTAATTGCATGAATTTACATTGATTAGTTATAAAATATAAATATAAATAAAAAAAAGGCTTATATTATTTCATTCTATAAACATTTATATTAATTCATTTTAAAAATGAACCAAGAAATGCCCCGCCCAAATTCACCTTATCGAACTCTTTCATTTCTTCTTCAACTCCGAATCAATAAAATTACATAATATACAAAAAATCAAAATAACAGAACACTTAGCTGTATTTCCCCAGGTTGATTCGATTGGTGCAGTCCATCCCTCACACGTGTTGATCGGCCCTCGTGGTAACACCGGTTTTCTATATATCGCCTTGTCGTTGATGTGGTAGTGGTAGATGAAAAATCCGTTTCCTTTATTGACTCATATTTATCTCCAGAATCGGTTTTATCCTAACTTTTTCCTTTAGCAGCTGAACCCGTTGTACTCGTATCCGTTTTATCAGGTGCTTTAGGTTGACCGAATTCTGGAGACGGAGCCATTTTGAAATTACACGAATTTCTACTACACGATTTATATATATATATATATATATATATATATATATATATATATATATATATATATATATATATATATATATATATATATATATATATATATATATATATATATATATATATATATATATATATATATATATATATATATATATATATATATATATATATATATATATATATATATATATATATATATATATATATATATATATATATATATATATATATATATATATATATATATATATATATATATATATATATATATATATATATATATATATATATATATATATATATATATATATATATATATATATATATATATATATATATATATATATATATATATATATATATATATATATATATATATATATATATATATATATATATATATATATATATATATATATATATATATATATATATATATATATATATATATATATATATATATATATATATATATATATATATATATATATGTATATATATATATATATATATATATATATATATATATATATATATATATATATATATATATATATATATAACTATATATACACATTAATCACGACACACACGACACGTTCGTACGCGACAGCACACAATATATTCACTTTTGCAATCAGGTAAGATTTGCATTATTATTATAAAATAATTTATGATTTATCGCATTTTCCGTAATTCCGATATATACAAAAATGTAAAACAGAAAGTTGGTGGTTATTTCAACCATGATGAAAGAATTTTGTGTGATAATGCCTACCCAGTCGAAACATGGTGCATACCTACATTCGTCGATAGAGTAAACCTGACGGACCATCAAAAAAAATTTAATAAAACTCACGCTTCGTGCAGGTAAATTATTCATATTTACATTTTGTATTTTTAATAAATAATTTTAAATTATTTCAAACAAGTTATTGAGCGATGTTTTGCCTTTCTTTTCGGCCGTTTTCGAAGGTTGCGCTACCTCGATATAAACAAAAAAAATTAATGCGTACCAGCAAACAAGGACGAGAACACGCGGAAATAACACACTGGACATTCCAGTACTTCAGACAAGTATACAAGATCTGGTACTTCTGTAAGTAATTTAATGATGCAAGGCATAAGAATTTAATATTTCAATAAATTTATTCGATAATAATAATAATAAAGTAAAATTTAAAAAGATTATAATTTTTCAATCAATTTGAGCATAAGCTCCTTATGTTCGGTCAGCGCTCGCTCTTGCAATGCTAATTGCCGTTCAGCTATATTATTGGCCTTTTCTAATTTGGACATTTTTTCCTTATGCCTTTCGGCAGTTTCCTTATGGAAATCGGCAACTGCTTCAGCCACAGTTATTCTACGCCGTTTGGCACTTGGCGCAACAAAACTTTCATCGTTAGAAGTTTCGGTATCGAGGTTGGCACTGGCAATCCATTAATGTGTCTATATCCAAAAATGTCATCCATTTCATCGCTATATTTGAAATTAATTGGTAATCCACCACTATTACCTGCTTGTGAGTCTTTGTATTTTTCGTACTTTTGCTTAAGGGACGCAAATTTTCATTTGCAATGAAGTCCCCCTTCAGACGATTCTTTATGCAATTTATAGGCGCTAATTAATGCTAATATGGCATTATGACACCAATTTACTTTTTCTGCAAAACATATTTGTACTTATTTAATATTCCAACTATTTGCATAAACAAATATATAATTACCAGGGTTGTCAACTGCAGTATCTACATTTTCTTGCGGAAGTAGTCTTTCATTTATAGTGCATCCCGTTTGCCTCATTTGTAATAAAACGGCATTATTCACTTCTATCATTTGTACAGTACTATCTGAAATCGCAAGAATTTACAATAAACATAATAATAATAATAATAAATAAAATAATAAACTTGCCATCATTAACGATGCAAACTGAATTTTGTTCTTGCACAAAACTATTATCTTCATTAATACGAAATTGAAACACCTTTTCCATTTTATTATTTATTTTTCCAAAAAAATGCTAACGCATATGTTTGACATATACGACACTAGTTTGTTCACTGCGCGACTAAAAGTTCCAAAAAGTTACTTTTTTTGACTATTTGTCGTTCACTGTCGAATTATTTTTAATGTAAGCCAAAACCAAAGATAATAGAGTTTTATAAAGATTGCCGAAACAGAAGAAAAAATTTCATCAAAAAACGCATGGGTTATACAATTCAAATGGGTTATACCACTACAAGTCCACACTGCTTGCATATGTCATTAAATTTATGTATACAGTTTTTTCTTTGAACTGTAGATGGCAGTCATGTTCATAAAATGAAAAAACAAACAGAAAAAATAAATTATTTTTATACGTGTGCTAAAAGTAAGGTTATGTCTTCTCGTAAATTATAGGAAATGTGTACACATTTTATACGTGTTTACATATTTAACACAATTTAAAATGCATAATTTTATAATAATATTATTAATTAATACTTTTACCAACCACTTTCTATTAAATTTTAAAATATATTATTAAAATATTTTTCTTGTTGTTTGTTTACAATTTTTTTCTTATCAATATGACAGCAAACAAAAAAAAAATCAAAACAAACTTTTTAATTTTAGTGCTGCCTATAATTGTCAAAGAGAAAACTGACGACATAAATTGACGTCATATAGCAAAATTTTTAAAGCAGTGTGGCCTGTAGTATTCTAGGTGGTTATACACTCACACCAGTTTATTTATTTTATATAATTGTATTTAATTTAAGGGTTATGCACTTACACATCTTTGCGAATAAACATCGCACGAACTCCGTTTTTTGGTTTTCGATACATTCCTTTTTCGTATTGTATAAAGGCAGCTTGTGTACAAACAAAAATTTCAAGGTTGTTATCCCGTTATGAATATATACGCATATTATATAGATACATATTTCTGTTCTCAAGATATAAATTGGTTAGCTCGATTATTATATGTACGTATGCAACTAAATAGATTTCATGTAGTTTAAGAATTAATGAATGATTCTCGGTTACAAATAATAGGGGAAAGATTATAAATTAAATACAAATATAATTATAAATGTTCGATCATCATAGCAGTGCCATATATATTATTTTTATTGTGCATTAATAACAATATTTATTAATTAATTAATTTTTAACTTTGTAACACAATCATTTTTTTAAATACACCCTTGCTACCATGCTCGCCACCTACCGGGGTAATGAATTAATTAATTGTAAGTTTGTGCTTTGAGTATTTGTAATAGATGGCACTAAACTTTTTTTATAAATAAGAAAATATGAAGAAATATAAAAGATAAAAAAGAAGAGAAAAAATTAGTATTGTGGTGGTACCGTCTGATTAATAAATCCCACGAGGGAAAAAAATAAAACAAAGCAAATTTAACAAATATATAAAAAATTAATAGTCTATGTTTTATTATATAAATAAAAAAAAACCCAACAAAGTTTTACAAAGTGATGAAATAAAATTGTGAATTTTATGCATATGAACCAAATAAAAAAATAACGTGTAAACGACCCTGAAAAGAAAAAATGTTAAAATGGCGCTCAACTAGTGGTGCATAAAATCGTGTAACTTCATCGAAATTATCAATGAGCCGAATAAACTGCGAACGTAATCAAATCAAATAAACATATTTGTTTTATAAAATATTTTTATACGGAAACAACCAAAACATAATTATCCGCTAAATTTTTGCCATCGACATCACGCCGGTTATAGGTTATATCATCGACGGCGTCCCTTCGAGTGAATTTTTCTTGAAACTTGATGGCGCTCATTAACAGATAACGATCCAGTCACATTTATAAACGCGTTACTATACGTGAATCATTTTGGGGATTTATCAATAAAATGCTATTTTGCATTAAGATCGTCCATTGAAGTTAAGTCGCAAAGCAGGTTATGCACGTCAGTTTAATCAATTCAGCTGAATGGTTACAACAAGAAGCACCACACCCAACAAAGGTAGTCAAGCAGTAAAAGTAAGAAGAAATAGAATCCGGCAAAGCACAATAATTACTTGAAAAGTAATAAGCAAAACAATGGCGACAAACGTGATGATGACAGATGTCCAACTCCAGGAGTTAATTACGTCAATAAGAAATGTAAACCAGGTAGGTGGTACGTTTGATATTACTGGTGTTGAATTAGATTCACCCCGAATTTCGCGGAATTTTGCAGCTTGTAAAGCTCGTTTCGATGGGAAGGCTAAGTCGAATGTAGACACATTTGTAGATGCAGTCCAGATTTACCGAGATTGTGTCGGTATTTCGGACGAGAATGCTGTCAAGGGTATGGCAATGTTGCTTGTTGATGACGCCGCGGTTTGGTGGAAAGGGGTCAAAGATACTGTCGCTACATTTAAGGATGCCACCGATCTGATTCTTTTAACATATTCACGAAAGAAACCCCCGTATCAAATTTTTAAACAAATTTTTTCCTTAGTAAGATAAGATCACTGTTCGCACAATTGCCTCTCGCGGATCTTACCGCGAGTCTATTCAGGGTCTATTTTTGAATTCATCCAGAGCAGGCAGTGCGCTGTCAAAAAAAAATACTTCGTATTTTTTTTATTCAACCTGTGTAATTTTACTCTGCACACTGCATTTTTATTTGTGAACTGTGCTTACACAGTGCATACTCGGTTCTTCAAATTTTACTCTGAAATTAATGTCAGTGTACGAAGAGTGTGCAAAATAAAAAACAATTTATTACTCTATGCACACCGGATAATTTTACCCAGTACAACCTTTGTTCGGTGTACACTACTCGGGGTAAGCCTGCTTGCTCGGGTTGAATTAAAAAATAGACCCTCAGTTATATATGGCTTATGGTTATTGTCTCGTAAAATTCGTTAACGCATTAAGAGAGAAAACATTAAATCATTTAATGAACTTCTCCAGCTTGCCCGGATTGAAGAAGATTTCTTTGATGAGAGGGTAAAACGTGAGGTTTCAAAACCGGATTTCTCGGGTTCAACGACAAATACCCAGCAAAAGAACTTGAAATTTTGCAGATACTGTAAGACAAAAGAGCATGACATAAACGAATATACAAAACGAAGAATAGTTTCAGCCCCAATGATCAAGAACGAAACACCGGCAGTTGAACGACAAAAAATAAAATTTGAATTATCATGTTACGGTTGTGGCATGAAAGGCGTGGTTAAGAGTAATTGTACTCGTTGTACCCCAAAACCAACAACTTCAGTGTTGGCTGTAAGTACGACAAGTATGGAGGCTGACTCATTCGATAATGTCACTAGTTCCTATGATGAGTACTCACTTGCTCTGATTGATTTGTATTCAGTAACATCGGAGGGAAAGGAAATTCATCAATCCAGACCTCTGTTAATGTTTAATATTTTTGGTAGGGACGAAGATGCTTTAACTGATACAGCTGCTAAGGTCAGCATTGCAAGTCAAGCGTTACACAAACATTTACAGAATAATAAAGTAAACTTTGAGCAAAAATCCATGGCGATCAAATTGGCCGATGGCACACAAAAAAAATAGAAAGTGTTCAAGTGTGTACTGTAGATGTGATTCTTCAGGGAAGAACAATATCCACCAAATTGATATCATTACCAAATTCATGTCCTGGACAAACCCTTCTTGGCATTGATTTTATTACTAGATCTGGCTTGATTTTGGATTTTTCAGAACACAACTGGAAATTTTTTGATTCTGAACAATCCCATAGATTGCATTATGAACCTGAAATTTCCACACAACAATCGTATGAAGGTTTTTGCCCTGTGGCACTGAAAGATGAACATTTAAGGTCCGACGAAGGAAGTTCTCTGACTTCGAATCAAAGACTAAAGGCCAATGAATTACTTAATGGTCATGAAGACGTTTTCACAGTAGGGGGAGATCCAACTACCTATGCTGAACATCATATTGATACTGCTGAGAGTCGACCAATTTCGGTTCCACCGTATCCAATGTCTAAGGAGAAGCGCGAGATACTGAAGTTTGAAATTGGAGAAAATGTTGAAAGACGACATTATAGAAGAATGTGAGTCTCCATGGGCAGCACCGGTCGTGCTTGTCCCGAAACCCGATAAGACGTATCGCGTCTGTATTGACTATCGGAAACTAAATTCATGTACTACTTCCGATAAGTATCCGATGCCGCGCATAGATGAAATACTCGATTTAGCTAAGAAAACCCTATATATGTCCACAATTGATTTGCGTTCTGGATATCGGCAAGTGCCAGTACGATTACAAGATCGTGATAAAACCGCATTTGTGTCGCAGTTCGGTTTACACAGATTTAAAAGAATGCCTTTTGGGCTGAAGAATGCGCCCGCCACCTTTCAAAGATTAATCGACCGATTTAGGAATGGGCTTCCGAATGTTATAATTTTTGGGTACCTAAATGATTTTTTTCAGTTCAATTTAAAAGCAAATAGAGGGAAATGTGTGTTTTTTCGAAATAATATCAAATTTTTGGGAAATATTATAACCCAGGACGGTATTCAAACCAATTTTGAAAAGATCGAAGGTATTTCGAAGATGGAAGAACCAAAGAATGTTCGTCAGCTCAAGACATTTCTTCAGACGTGCTCATGGTATCGGAAGTTTGTACCGAACTTTTCGAATGAAGCGCGTCCACTGACTGATTTAACAAAGGAAATATCCAAATGGGAATGGAATTCTAGTCACCAAAGCACATACGACCAGTTGAAGATGTTGTTAATATCGGCCCCAATTTTACGACAGGCTGACGAATCGAAACCATATATGTTGCGAACCGATGCGAGTAACTATGCGCTAGGGGGAGTCCTTTTACAGGGCGAAGGGGATGATGAACGTTTAAAAAATTTCGTGGTTATTTGGATGGAGCTGAAGTTGTGGTTGGAACAGACCACCAAGCACTTAAGTGGTTTATGAGTTTACAAACCCCTACAAGACGACTCGCTCGTTGGGCTTTGCTCATACAGTCTTATAATCTGAGTATTGTGTATACATCGGGAAAGGCGAACGTAGTTGCGGATACTTGTCCAGACCACCAAGGAGGCTATATGTGAAGTTAGTTCCATACAGGTAGATATCTCGTACATTGGTCTCCATAATATGAGACAAGCTCAAATCGATGATGGGGATATCTATAAAATCATAAAGTGTTTTGAGACCCCAGGTTGCGCAGATCTGGTCAATTGGACCAATCGAGGTTATCTAATGGAATCCGGTATCCTTTATCGTTTTGTTCCGGAAGAAGAAAGTGAGAATCCCCAGTTAGTGATTCCTGAAAACTCCCGAATCGAAAATTTAAAGGCTTTCCATGATTCTCCTACCGCAGGACACTATGGTGTCGAGAGAACCATTGCAAAAATTTCCAATAAATACTATTGGCCAGGAATGCGCAGATATATTATAGATTATATCAAATCATGTGTTGATTGTCAGAAATACAAAGTGAACAATTTACGGCCAGCAGGATTGCTTAGAACTCCTGTATTAGAACAGAGATTTGAGGTCCTTGCTATATGGATTTATTTGGACCATTGGTCAAATCAACCAATGAATACAAATGGATTTTTTTTATTGAGAACACAGCAACCAGATGGGTTGAACTATTTCCATTGAAGCAGGCCACCGCTGAAACATGTTCCAAAATTCTGATAAGCGAATTTTTCCTTAGATATGGTCTTCCCAGACGTATCATTTCAGACAATGGCGTCCAGTTCGTGAGTGCGGTTATGCAACATGTTGCAAGTTGTTTTGGAATTACTCAGTCTTTGACTCCATTTTATGTTCCAGCCACTAATCCGGTTGAACGACCCAATAGGGGGGTGTATATCTTAAAACCCAGTTGCCTATTCTAGTAAAAAATGATCATCGATCATGGACCGACTTTCTACCTTCTGTCCGCTTCGCGATGACCTCCACCAAATGCGATTCCACTGGATTTACCCGCTTATCTGACCTTCGGCAGAGATCTTCGGACTGTTATGGATGTGAATCATGACTTTAGGCCGGTGGTGCAGAATGAGAATTTCATTCCTCAAATCACACCATTTCTTCTACAAATGAATGACGTAATGAAAGACGTAAGGGACTATAGGAAAGTTCATGGTGACAAAACTCGGGAACACCGAACTTTTGAAGTAGGCGACAAAGTGTTAATTAAAACCCACATATTAAGTGATGCCAACAAAGGTTTCACTTCCAAATTTGCCCCTCGAAGAGATGGACCCTACTTAGTGAAACAGGTAAAGTCAAGTTCCACTTACGGAATTGAAAGTATGGATTCCAAATTTCTTGGTACATATCACGTATCTCAACTTACGGCCTATAACGGTTCGGATGATGAAATCCCAGTACACCCAATTAGGTCCCGGGGCAGACCAAAAATGAATACCAAATCTAATACAATGATAGAAATACCTCTCGTAACTCCTTCGATCGATGGCAGGTCTAAAGAAAGTGTTCTGACACCTAAGAAAAATGAAGTGAATGCAAATCATGAAAATCTCAATATAATATTGCAATCTAATAAAATAACCCAGGTCGAACCAGTTGGCGCAGCAAGGCAGTCGAAAACGCGCAACATTCGAATGCCCGTACGTTATCAGTAATTTTCTGAATCCTCGTCGAGACGAGCTTCGATTCAGAGTGGGAGTTTGTAACACAATCATTCTTTTAAATACACCCTTACTACCATGCCCGCCACCTACCTGGGTAATGAATTAATTAATAAGTTTGTACTTTGAGTATTTGTAATAGATGGCACTAACTTTTTTTTATAAATAAGAAAAGTATGAAGAAATAAAAAAGAGAAAAAATTAGTATTGTGGTGGTACCGTCTGATGAATAAATCCCACGAGGGAAAAAAATAAAACAAAGCAAATTTAATCAATATATAAAAAATTAATAGTCTATGTTACTATATACAGTCGTAAAATAATTTTGTGTTTCACGGGGAGGTTGGAGTTGCAAGACGTCTAATGGGGCACTAAGAAAACAACAAGAAATCACTCGGTTGTTGAATTATATTTTCGATCCTAAAAATTTTGTCGGCCACACAAAAATACAAAATATTTTATTTACACAAAAGTCTAATTTTATTTCACTATTTATTATTTAAGTATATTACAACTTATAATGAGCCCCAAATTATGTGATGCTTATTAGAAAACCTATGAGAAAAATAATACTCGTATTATTGCATCCATTTCAATTACAAACCAAAATGTCAAAACTCGAAAAAGTGACCAAGTTGTACAATTTTATTGCAGGTAGGTTAGGTTTCAGTGGTTGACACTTAGGCCATTTTTGGCCCATTGTGATACCACGCATTCATGCTACATCATTAACCCATTCACCTATTCACCTACTCACACAATTACAGTATACCACCTGCACATTGCAAGCTCCATGTCAACCTGTACATTGACATGGACGGTGGGTCGGCGCTGAATTCTGCACTCCATCAGAGGGTCATAGTTGTGTTTATTAACATCACCGATTGTAATCGATGAAGAAAATTCCATTTGCATCTAGCCTCTGATGGGATTCGAACCCAGTACCTCCCGGTCCAAGTGCCGAAGCTTTAACCACTGCACCACTTGTTCGGTTTTATTGCAGGTAAAACCATTTAAAATAAATTTCCCCTTATAGCTAGGACACACACCAAACAATTACGTACGTTCGTATTCAGGAATACCAAAGCATTTTCGTAACGAATACAATTTCGTATCGTATTCAGGAATAGGGGGCATAGATTCTTTTGGTAGCGAGACTTGAACGCCTGTTGTTAGGGACAGCCAAAAAATTGCCGTTTTTGTAGCATAAATTAGTTCGTATGATTCAAGGTCCAATAAGGAAGGGGCAATACAACAGATGCGTCGTAATTTCGAGATCAGAAATGATCTGGACAACATTAAAATAATTGTGACATTTAATTCGTCAAGTTCCAACACAATTAATTTGTCAGGAATTTTCTATTTGGATGAACGACGTTGAATGGGACCTTCTTGTTTCAGATCAAGTTAATTAGAAGAGAATTGTTGAGGCGAACAAATACCTAAAAGGGATGTATCGCAAGCGAAAAAAAAGAAGAAGTCCTTCGAATCCGGTGTAAGGTGTAATTTACGTATTTAATGTGAATCATAACCTGCAATTCAGACATTTTGAATGACTGTAGTTAAATCTTAAAATATCTTTGTCGAACCACCAGACCTACATGCGCTGCATAGATTTATAATTTTACCTTTCCTGTGTTATTCCGCCATAGTTACCCCAATAATAAAAAACAAAAAGTTTACTATCAAGCTTGTAGTTTCAAAATGTTAATTTATTTAAAATAAAGTATAAATCTAAGCGTCGTGATATGATTGTGATCTTGATTGCTTAAAATTAGTAAAGTCTTTTTTAATCATTATGTTGGTCCAGGCAGTCCACATCAGGGTGCTATATATATTTGTAATTTAAAACTTGTTTATGGCAAGAAATTTGGCTTGTGGAGAATCTCCTGTAAAATCACTTTTAAAATAAATTCGATAAACCACTTAAAATATTTTTTAAATTCAGCCCATCATAGTTAAAAGGTATCAAATTAAATTTTTCGACAAGAGACACTTTTTGGTTGTAAATGATCTGTATCTCGCTTAAAATCACCCAATTCTCCGTATCACTGTGTACGTGCAATCGAATCTCTTTAATTTGGCCTAATTTGGGATTTATGGTACCCATAGCAATTCCTTCCGCATCAAAATTACCAACAATTAGATATCCATCTTTAGTCGAATTGTACGCGCTCCACATTTGAGAAGATTCATCCAAATTTGCTGGAAGTATTTCAACAGTTGCATTATAGAAGCGATCATTTGGGTGATCTATATTTCCGCTACGGAAGAAAAATCTGTGGATACAAATAAAAAAAATTATTACTCCAGATTTAAATTATTTAGCAAGAGTTTTCGTGCTGTACTGTAAACCTTTTTAATTCCAGCGGCTCATTAAATATAAATTCAAGTAAATCGCCTGGTTGTGGTACCAATCCCCAAAAAAATGTCTCACCGTCGTACGCTTTTTGCAATGTATGCATTTTGTAAGGTGCAATTACGGTGCGAGCGGTAGCCGGTGGATTTGAATGACGATGGGACGTCGGTAATTTACCAAAATGCTTATCTTTCAACTTCTGTACTTTACCGTTTAAAGAGGACGTTGTACCAATATGCTGAAATAGTGATGGTCTGTAATGCATCCACAGCTTGGGTTTTTCTTGGTGGCAAAATTTCTGGAAAATAAAAACACATTTGCTAAACGAAATTTAATAATTTCCAATGTCTTACAGATTGTTTTTCCCAGTTACAAACTTTCGTGTTTATTAGGTGCTGCAGCAGCCAGTCAACCGGTTTGTCATTATAAAACATTTGAAAATATGTTATAAACCACGGGAGATCGGACGATTTGAACATTTTACCAATAAATCCTAATTGGCAAAAATCTAATATAAGCCATTCCGTGTTGGCGACCGTTTCTTCTTCTGTGAAATTCCGCATAGTCGTTATGAAGCCACGCTTTGTCAATATATCGTCCTCGAGTTGCACATACAATATCCCTTTCGACTGGGCGTACGTCATTAAAAAGGCATAATCTAAATTTTGTTTTGACCGCCATTTAACACGTTCCGGCGGGTCATTTAGCGTTATTCTAAGCGTATCGAAATTCGGATAGTAGGCAGCTGGTGGTGATATAACTTCGATTAGGCCACTCTCAATATGCCGCTTGAATTTTATCTCAAGTTGTTTAACAACTAACTGGACATAATCCATATCTGTTTCACCAATAAAAATAACGATTAGCGTTTCGTTTCGTTCCTTTGAATTCATATTTTTGATTAGATCATCAACCGTTCTAAGTAGATAAGATTGTTTTCCCCGTTTTACAGTTGGTACGCCGAGTACAATTGAAGCAACATGCCGCCTACCCTTCGCAATTAGAAAGGCTGGTTTAAGCGATGCAGGATCATCGGCTAAATGAGGTAGAAATTGATATGCAGTTGGCATTTGTAGACTAGATGGTGACAATTTCGATGTCAGTGTTATATTGTGCATCATTGATTTGGTTTCCTGGCTTAAAGCATCTAATATATATTCGTGTAAAGCGGGATCAGGCGCATCGGGCTGAGTTGCAACTATCCTAAGATATTCTGTTAAAATAGATACATCTTCGTGACGCGATCGATACATTGATTCTAGCGTTTGTGCTCTCTTTTGGTATTCAACTATTTTTTGCATGAGGGATTGTTCAGCTGTCAAATCTATGTGAACATAAACAGATGGAGTGATAAATA
The DNA here is from genome assembly GCA_932526605.1 of Nephrotoma flavescens. Taxonomy (NCBI): domain Eukaryota; kingdom Metazoa; phylum Arthropoda; class Insecta; order Diptera; family Tipulidae; genus Nephrotoma; species Nephrotoma flavescens. The sequence goes on along the minus strand of OW052222.1, from coordinate 188,248,533 downwards.
CATTTAGTCGTAATTTTAAAGCGCCTTTCCACACGAGTAAACACATGGTGATTTCATACACATTGGATATCCTAAAAAAATACCTCATCATGACAACAAATAGGTGAATCTGAACGAGTGGCCACGAATATTATCACGAATATTGAATTCTAGATAGCTAGTTTTTTGTGTTAGTAGTTGTCAAAATTGTATGCATCACATGTAAAGTAGGTAACGTGTGCTGACGTAATTTGTCCTCAGCACACGTTACCACAAAAAAATTATTGCCTACGCACCTTTTTATTGTTATGTTATACTGTGCTTAATACACGTGCAGAGAGGCGTAATAAGCACGTGGACTTACCTGGTTCAATAAATACGTAATATGTTGTTAATAGTATTATTGAAATGCAGGCTAACGACATCAACAAACCACGTAAGCGAAAGGGCATCGACGTCAGCCCCATTTTACCTTATATTGATTGCATTGTTCTGAAAATATGGACAAAATAAAGAAAATTATAAGATTAAATTGTGTTTATGCTGGAATGGAAGAATGGAAATATGAACTCGACAAAAACGCGGTTTCAAGGTATGATAACACCATTCAACCCTCTGTATAACATGAAAGTGAAAAATGAATGTGGTATGGCACAGGCATATCATCGAAATATAGACCTTAGAGAATCAAAAAAAAATTGGTCCTCGATAGATATTTTGGAATCTGATGGTGAGGGTTCTATAAATCAAATGATATCAAACCAATATCAAATCATATCTAATCATATAAAATCATATGCAATTTTATAAAATCCTATCAAATGAAACGAAATAATATCAAATCATAACTAATCATATCAAATATAGAATAATATCAAATCATACCTAATCATACCAAACCATGTCAAATCATGTCAAATCATATCAACATATCGTAATGGCATATCAAATCAAATGAAATCATAACAAATCATATCAAACCATGTCAAATCATCTCAAATCATAGAAACATATCATATCATTTCAAATGAAATTATATCAAATCACATCGCATCATATCACAAATCATATATCAACATATGAAATCATATGTAAATCATATCAAACCATATGAAATCATGTCAAATCATATTAAAACATCAAATCATATCAAATCATGTCAAATCATATGAAATCAAATGAAATCATATCATATCATATAGATTCATATAAAATCTTATGAAATCATGTCAAATATATTAAATCATATATGATTTGATATCAAATATCAAATCATAACTAATCATATCAAACCATGTCAAATCATGTCAAATCATATCAACATATCGTAATATCATATCAAATCAAATGAAGTCATATCAAATCATATCAAATCACATTAAATCATATCAACATACATATCATATCATATTATATCAAATCAAATGAAATCATGTCAAATCATATCAAATCATATCAAATCACATCAAATCATATCAAATATCAAACAATATCAAATCATAACAAATCATATCAAACCATTTGAAATTATAGAAACATATCATATCATATCAAATCAAATGAAATTATATCAAATCATATCAAATCACATCGAATCATATCACAAATCATATCAACATATGAAATCAAATGAAATTATATCAAATCATATGGAATCATATAAAATCATATCAAATCATGTCAAATATCATATTAAATCATATCAAATCATACCAAGTCATATCAAATATGAAATAATATCAAATAAAACTAATCATATCTAACCATGTCAAATTATGTCAAATCATATCAACATGTCGTAATATCATATCAAATCAAATGAAATCATGTCAAATCATATCAAATCATATACAATTTTATATAATCATATCAAATGAAATGAAATAATATCAAATCATAACTAATCATATCAAATCATATCAAATTATATGAAATAATGTCATACCATATTAAAACATCAAATCATATCAAATCATGTCAAATAATAAAAAATCAAATGAAATCATATCAAATCATATAGAATCATATCAAATCATGTCAAATGTCATATTAAATCATATCAAATCATGTCAAATATCATATTAAATCATATCAAATCATACTAAATCATATCAAATATCAAATCATATCAAATCATAACTAATCATATCAAACCATATCAAATCATGTCAAATGATATCAACATATCGTAATATCATATCAAATCAAATGAAATCATATCAAATCACATCAAATCATATCAAATCATATCAACATTCATATCATATTATATCAAATCAAAAGAAATCATGTCAAATCATATCAAATCATATCAAATAACATCAAATCATATCAGATCGTATACAATCATATACCTAATTTAAACAACTATAATCCTCGCGCAATCGAACTTTCTTGTTCTTCTTAGGTATCAAAACTACAAGTGCTATCCAAAGCGACTCACGATCTTCGATGATATCGTTTTCAAGCATATTATTCAACATGGTGGGACGGCTAAGGAAAGCTGATTTGGAGCTTACATCGATTGCACAACTGCGCATAAATTATTGGAATTGATTGCATTTGATAAGGTAGTTTACCATAATTTATAGGTAGTTTACAGACAATTTGTTCTCACTACTCCTGGCGTACCACACCCATAACACTTTATTTCGGCTGATGGTGATTGATCATATGATGTGTTTGGTGATTCATTCAGCGTAAAACGATTTCCTTTTGTGATGGCTTTGACTCAATCTTTCCTCTTTCGTGCGTGATAAAATCATATCAGATCATATCAAATCATCAAATCATAACTAACCATATCAAATTATATGAAATAATATCAAATCATATCAAATAATTTCAAATCATATAAAATCATATCAAATCATATCAAATAATATCAAATCATAACTAATCATATCAAATCATGTCAAATCATATCAAATGAAATGAAATCATATCAAATCATATCAGATCATATGGAATCATATAAAACATCAAATTATATCAAATCATACCAAATCATATCAAATCATAACAAATCACATCAAATCATGACAAATCATATTAAGTCATATCAAATAATATCAAATCATAACTAATCATATCAAATCATATCAAATCAAATGAAATCATATCAAATCATATCAAACCACATCAGATCGTATCAAATCATATCAAGTCATATCAAATCATCTCAAATCATCACAAATCATATCAAATCATATCACGATATTGATGTCTGTTAAATCAGAACTATTCCTAATAAACCTAAATTAGTGAAAAAATTAAGAGAAGATTTCTGAAAAAATTGAGCTCTCATTACAATAAGAAATACCTAGCTCTTGTTACACGGAAACCATTATCTCGAAAAGTTCTCTAAATCGGAATGATACGCACCGTCAAGCAAATTGGTATGAAAAATGTATCTCGATAAACGGAACTCCTAGGAACAGAACGGAATTTACGTTTGAAGGATAACTTCATACAATTTTGGCCATTTTGATTTTAGCAATATTTGTTTCTGAATTTCCGGTAACGGAAAATAATTGTTCATCATAGTTGGCTTTTATGTCAGTAGTAATTGTAACCCGAATCGGTTTTATGGAAATTTTTTTGTTTTAGTTTTATTTAAAGCAAGCTACTTTAGTTACTACTGATAAATACGCCAACTACGACTGTCGGCCAATTTGGCGGCCGCTTCTATTATTTATGAACACAGTTCTATTTTTCAGAAAATATATTATGTTTTTCGCATTATCAGCAATTTTATTTTTATTTTTATTTTATTTTTTCTCAAATATTTCTTAAATCGGCGAAATATTTAAGAAATAAAAAAAAGAGTGAGTCCATTAGTACTCTCAAGGAGATGTATAAACATGGCGTGTGTATAGTGCCGTGTGTACAGTTTACTTTGACGGAAGATGGAATGGAATTTTACTAACTAGAGTTTTTCATTTGTTTATTATCGTTAAATTGGTCTATTACTCTTTCGGTATAATCGACGCAATTGGATTATGGTAGCTAAAATGAGATACATATACTGTCGACTCTAACTTTTATAATTTTCATTGAAAAACTGCACAATGGTCGTTTCATATGTCATAGTAGATATATTACGATCTGAGTTCATGTGCAAATCGAATTCGTCTCGCAGGAAGTTTATAAGTGTTGCAGCTTGAGGAAAAGTAAAATTAATAATGAAATCCCCGGCCCCGCTCATAATCATCGGCAAAAGATAATAGTCTCCTTGGAGAATTTTTGAAATTCTTTTAGAATATGATTCAAGGACGAAATGTATGAACTTCATTATGTCTTCAACGGATTTATTCGGCGAGGTGAATGCAACTACAGAAAGCATCTTATTCCCATTGAGAAGCTGAAGTTCAGCCGTGTATATATCATCAACGGGTTGTGTTGTTTGTCCAACGATGATTGTGCGTTTTCTGCGCCCATCAAGCTTAAAGCTGTCTGACCTTCTTGCCAATTTGTGAATTTGTATTGAAACCCATCCAGAGTCGTTTGACATTTTTACTGTTGACATTTTCATCATTCTCGTTGTCCCGGTCAGGATGGCTGCATTCGATAGACCTCAGACAGCCCATAGTTCCATTCGCCAGTCCATCTGTTACATCAATATTGGTTTTGAGAAAGTAAGGCCGACCTATGACAAGTGGAAGTTCGTACGGTAAATTATTTGTGTCCACTATTTTATGGATCTTTTGACAGAATTGATGCTGCGGCAGCCCACTTACCATCTCAGAAAGCAAATGAATTGAGCATTGAGTGACCTGAGACTCTGACAGTTCAATGTTAAAAACGGGACGTCATTATAACCCCATTTAGTAAAAGACATGATCATTGATAGTCAACGTGATGAACAGCTCCTAGAGACTTGTAACTCGTGATAAAGCAACATACACAAGTTGTTGACTGTGTTTTTAATCGTAAGAGTATGTAATTTCGTAATCATAATTCGTATTTCTTATTAATTATAATTATATTATAATTTTTTTCGTTACTATTATACATTACATACAAGCATGCCATGTATAGTTCAAAATTGTTTTTATTGGGTTTGTAGTTTTTTTTTAACGAAGTAGGTACGTCATTTCCGTTCGTTTCATTTACAAGTTTACTCTAAAGCCTAGTACTCAGTTCGATTTCACGTGAAATTTCCATACGATTTTACCAAAGTGAAATTAGAAATGAAAAATTTCATTTCTGTTTTCGTTTTGTAGTACTCAGTTCTCCAACGAAAAAACCAAGTGTGTTCAATACATCAAAGATGGCGCGCATAAACTCTCCAAATTATTTTCATGTGAAAATAATGTCTCGGCACATTATTTTCTCGCGAAATTTTGACATTTGCTTGTTTTTGGCAAAAAACAAATTTTTTAATACCATAAATTCATAAATTTTAATTAAAGTCAATTTAATTTAAATTGTTTACGTAAAATAAAGAAATTAATTTATGCATGTCTACAAATTTATACGTTAAAATTAAACATTCTCCAAATAAAATTTCATTTCTATTTCACGCGAAAATATATAGATTTTTGGAGACCGCGTTAAAATTTCATTTCACTTTGAACTGAGTACTAAGCTTAATACATAAAAATTTGGTAGGCGCGAGTAAAGATGTTTACAAATCAAAAATAAAAATACCTTAAAATAAAATAAAATAAAATAAAAATAAAATTGCTGATAATGCGAAAAACATATATTTTCTGAAATATATCTTGACATCAGCGAAAAAAGGAAAATTCAACGAATAAAAAAACAGTTCTATTTGTTAAAATTTTTATTTATTGTTTCAATAATTTTACTGTGTATATTACGGAACAAATCTGAACTAATAATTTAAATTTATTCGTATAAGCAATACGAATAATTGGAACAACAACAATAAAACTTATGACATTAGTTCGTGTACCTACATACCAATTTTCGTATATTCCTAAGAACCATTTGTCCGGCTTATAGCGACCATTACATAGTCAATACTATTGTCATTACTTGTAATGACAATACTATCTAAATCTATCATCATTACTTCATCATTAATTTTCACTATTACATGATCAATATTATTGAAAATATTTGTGACATTTGGCGTAGTACAAAAAATATTTCGTGTTTTAATTTCGAATATTACGTGTTTGTATTAATTATTTAAATTCAGAAATATATATGTATTAGAAAGCAAAAAGCGTGTATATATTTGAACGATCTTTGAATTTGCCTGAGCCAAAACCATTACCAAACTCTAGTGCCAATATGCCATATTTTTTCGTCGGACACGAAAATTTACAAGCCATATTCTCAAAAAACAACGGGGTACGACATGTTTACAATAACATCCTCCAGATTTTGTGACTGTTATAATTCAAAATTATAAAATATGATTTGTTTAATACAGAATAATAAAATATACGTACTCCTATAATCGAAAATGATTTTTATATTTTGATTTTTGTGTTTATATTTATTATTGACATAACAGTAGTAATGATTACCCTACACATGATCAGTGTTCCCCATAAACACATATTTCCATCCCTATATGTAGTATTGATGCATAAAAATCAGAAAATCCGGATTTATGTCAATACCGACCATCATTACTAATTTTATCCCATTACACAATCAATAGTAATGTCAATACCAAGTAGTATTGTCAATAGTATTGATTGTGTAATGGTCGCTTATACATCGTGATAATTGTTCAATTTAGTACCACCAGATGTCAATATCATACGGGGTACATTTTTAATGTTTACATTTTTTTTATATGGAGTTTAGGCATAAACGGCTATTACAAAATTGGAAAAAAATTAATGAAATGTACTATGATTCGATGTTAAAACTAATGCTTTTTATTTATAATATATGCATAGATGATTTTTAAAAAAAATGTATAAATAATATTACTTGGATATTTAAGAAAATGATGTACACACTTTAACAATTATTGAAGTTTTGTGAGGTTATGCCAAATTGTTTATTTTGGTTGGTCGACGTTAAGATTAGTGTTCTTGAAGGCAACACAAATTCTAATTTTAAGATGGCAAATAAAGAAAATAGTGGTAAGTTTAACATTGAATCTATGTAGATTTATTACCTACATACAATACAGTTAATAGATTAATTAATTATAATTGAAGTAATATTTTTCATATATTATTATACATATATAAATAGGTTGCCTCAAAGCAAAACTAAAATTAAAAGGTGCCAGAGTGAGCGGCAATAAAACAGTTTTAAATGAGAGGTACATATACTCTAAATGAATTTGTATTGCATTTAGATTTATGACTTATGTATGTACATATATTAATTAATTATAGATTGCAATTGTGGGAACAAAACCAACTTGATCGGAAATTTTATACAACAAAAACAATCCCAGCGCCTTCCAATGACAACCGTTTCCTAAAATTTGTTTTATTATTCGGAAAGATATTAAAACGTATTCCAGAATTTTTCACAAACTTGTTTGTACATTGGGGCACACAGCAATATTTCACCATTATAAATTTTCTTTAGCTACCGCTTTATCCAATTCAACATAACTAAATGTCAATAAACATTTCGAACCTCACAAATTTAGAAAACTTGTTGCTATTTAAACATTATTTCCACACATACCCTAATGGTTACTAATTAATATTTTATCAAAAAATATATGTCTAGTTGTGTTTTAATTAAATAATTTTATTGGCACTTTTCATACAAAGATTCTAAATTTTATCAAGTCTATTTTCGCCTAAACTCCGTATAAAAAAAATGTAAACATTGAAAATGTACCCCGTATTTAGCTGACGTCTGGTGGGATAAAGGGTGAAGTTTATGTACTAAACATGATCTATAGCATTTATCTAATTTTATTTACTAGAGATTTGGTACGATATGAAAAGTAATTTGTACGAAAATGTCAATTTACTGTACTAATCGATTTACCTGAGAATTGGTCCACGGCCAATATGTGATTTTTTAATTATGTACATTAAGGTGGACCTTATTTTCGAAAGTTCCAATATATAACGAGGCACACCCTAGAAATGTGAGGTTATATGCTAAAAACTTAAATAGAAAAAATATTAGGTCGATCGCAGATGGTTTAGAGGTCGCGAATTGAGCGCGAAGTTCGATAAAAACGGTATTGTTTTCAATTTTTCACTTCGTTTGAACAGAAAAATTATTTAAAATTTTTTCTCAGCCTAAATGAAAACTGTGGTGAATAGTGGAGATAATTACCTTTCCAAAACATCAAAGATATCGAAAATCGGTTAACAAATAGCGGCTGTATTGCCAAATTTCCCAAATGCAAAATTTATTTTTATGATGAAAATAATCATGGATGATCTTCTACCCATTAAAGATGTTTTGGTATATGTTAAAAACTTGTTTGTGTACTCCTTTACGACTTATTGTAAATATTACATGCCATCTTCAGTTTTTGTTAATTTCTTATTATAATTTTGTGTTAACCTAACGACACTTTCTGTGATATTATATACGACTTTTATTTGACTGATAATCTTCATCCCGTTCTTGAAATTATCATTCTGAGGCCACATACCCGAATTTTGAACCCTTTAAAAAAACGCCAGTTGTTGATGTAACAAAATTTGCTAGTTGTTTCGTAATGAATGTTTTCACATCAACAATATTTAACTTGACGCGCTTACTAGACTCGGCCTCTACCTCCCTGATCATATCCAACGGTTGCACCATTCTTCTTCTCTGTGCAGTAGAGACGTTTTCGTCGAAAAAAGAGAATGCGATGCTTTATCGGACAAATACCACAATTTTATTTAGAAGGGTCATCGCCAAGTTTTCATCATGTGTTTAGTAAAAATAAATATCTCGTAATTCAAATCCAGCTTTGGTGCTTTAGCAGCTTTTGTGCAATGGAACCAAATTTTCACATAAAATCATTCGACAAAAATACAAATGTCCCGTAAATTCTTCAGTTCTTGTGCTCTTAACTTAAATTCTTCACGAAAGATAAATAATTTCAATACATTTAATGGCTTTGGATATCCAGCGAACATGATGCATAGGCCCTGGCAGACGGAAATTGACCTTTTCATTTGGTACCATGCCGAAAAAAATTAGAGTGATTTCCAATAATTCTTTCTAAATCATCTCGAGCGTGTTTCTTTGCAAATTTTTTCCTAATTCCTCTTTCACATCATTTAATTTGTAGTATATTCAAGGAGTTTCAGTGATTCTTGAATCTCACAAATAATGGAACATTTACTCCTGATGTATTGCTCATTTTTGATTCAGTTATGCAGCGCGCAATGTATTTTCACATATGTAATGTCTACAAGGAAGATATAATAAACTTTGTTCCAGTTTCTGCTCTAAAATAATAGCTGCTCAATTTACTCTCCAATCGATTAAGCTTTAGAAAAAAGCCTTCACCATTTGCAAAGCAGTTGCTCTTGATATTTTGGGAATACCCAATAATTGTTCTCAGGATTTAAAAAAACCGTTTATTGTTCGGGTTTTTATTAGTTTCGGAAATTGGCAACAAACTCGCTATTTGTTAAGCAATTTTCGGTATCTCTAATTTTTTGGAAAGGTAATTATCTCCTCTATTCACCACAATTTTTATTTAGGCTGATGAAAATCTTTAAATAGTTTTTCTGTTCGTTTGAATATGAAAAATTGAAAAATACACCGTTTTCGATTGAGCCATCTTTAAATCATCTTCGATTGAGCCAATATTTTTTCTATTTAAGTTTTTAGCATAACCTCACATTTCTAGACGTGTCCCGTTAGATATCTACATTTTTTCTGCCCCAACAACAACCAAATAATCCACATATGTGATTCTGAAAAAAACGTTGTATTGTTGAAATAAGTTAATTATAATGTTGTATGTATTTTGGTTTTAGTTAAAAAAAAATCTTATAAATCGGAAAAATTGTATAATTAGATTTTTTTTGGCCCATACATTCAAAAGGTAAGGTACTCCTGGCACAGTCACGCATTGGTGTGAATAATTCATTACTTTTTAATTTTCAAAAATTTTCTTTTATACTTTTCAGGACGTTTCAGGAGACCATATCGTTAATTTATCATCAGCAGTTTCAGTGCCGAACAGCTCATCAAAACCTTTGAATTTCGCTTTATCATAGAAAGTGCTTGTGCGGTTATGGTAGACCACCTTCAGTTCGAACAGCCGACAATATTGTAATTGTACGAGTGACAAGTACTGTGGTGGTACTGTACGAAAGTCCTGATGAAAAGGTCCAAAAGTCAATCCGAAGATATGCTACTCAGCTTGGGATGTCACTAAGGTCACTTTAATGTATTCTAGGCAACTACACACACTGACCCACGAAGTATGTCAAATTTGGAGAACAATAGCTGTGTTTCTTTGATGCTTGATCTGATCTGGGGCGGTATGTTGTACTATCACTTCGAATCGAAATTCGAAAAAAGTCGAATGGCAGTATGTTGTATCATTTTTGAAAAGCAAAAATTATATAACTTTCACTTTTTCGATTCGTCTTTATTCGAATTTCGACTTTTTTCGATTCGAAGTGATGGTACAACATACCGCCCCTGGTTCAGTTCATGTTTCACGAAACAATGCAAAGGCGCATTTCAACAAAATTTGTGATCTTATGATCCCTAATCTAAACTGATCCAGATCAATGTGTGTCATGAGACACGGTAAATATTGGCGAACGCTTGACTAGCCGAATTGCTCCTTTCAACTGGCCTTTATATAGATAGTCGTTGGATTCAAGGCAAGTTAACTTAAACAAGCTAGGCCAAAAATGGTGATCATTTGCAAGATATGGGAATGGCACGTTAAGTAAAGCGTTCAAATTCCGGTTGAAAATTATTTTAGGTAATTTAAATGGTACTGTTCACTCCAGACCCACGATGCATTTTTCTTTGTCAAATTGGCTAACAGTCGAGCGACATTCGTAAAATGGTTGATAAATTTTCGGTTCCACGAACCGAAGGTGAGGTGGACTCACACCCAAAATCGCAGAGACCTTGTTCGGGACAGTGTTTCCCTATTGTGGGTTATAACAGGCTCCATTTATTGTGCACAATACGATAAAAAAGTTACACTTTTTCCGATTTGCTCGTAACTTAAAAAGTTTGAAATCACAATTATGTCACCTAAAGATATGCTAGATTTGTGACATTAGAAAGACCACCTCAAAATCATTCGATGAGTCGTTGAACTGCAACCGGACCGTAAATCAATCTTTGCAATGAATAAGGACTGTTTGGTGTACCTATAGGTAACGGATAGTAAATCGCAACTGTGACCTAATTTAAACAAATTCTTCCTAGGTATTAAAACTACAACTACAACCGACTCACGATCTTTGATGATATCGTTTTCAAGCATATTATTTGACATGGTGGGCGGCTAAGGAAAGCTGATTTGGAGCTCACATCGATTGCACAACTGCGTATAAATTATTGTAATTGATTGCATTTGATAAGGTAGTTTACCTTGATTTACACTTCAGACAATTTGTTCTCACTACTCCTGGTGTACCACACCAATAACACTTTATTTCGGCTGATGACGGTTTATCACATGGCATGGGTGATTTATTCAGCCTAAAACCATTTCCTTTTGGTGATTTCTTTGACTCAGTCTTTCCTCGCTCGTGCTTAACTTTGATTTCGTTTGTATTCCCCAAAAATTCCCAAAGAATATATTCTTTATCTCGGCCCAGTTCTAATAATTTATCATATATTTCAAAGTGAGTTCGTTTAATTCGTTCTCGAATTTTGCGCGACAGCTGACCGTGAATCATATCAAGTGTTGTTTCCTTCATTTTATCAAGTTTTGCAAACAATATCCGTACTTTTGTAACGAAAAGGTCAGTTCGAACTTCGAACCTCACTACCGTGTTTCAGGTTGCAATAATTATATTCAAAAAAATTGTTTTTCAAACTTTTCTGTAAGCAAAAAGTCATAAGCAAAAAGTTTATTGAGGATGCGCTGTAACTCGGTACGGAAGTTAAAGTCATGCGGTTCAAAATATTTTAGGTTAGGATTTTAAAACCGTAGAAAATATCGAAATTAAACTGCGTACACTTTATAACGGTAATATAAACAAAGTGACGCAATATACTTAAACACAATTGTTTTCGATTATCAAACACTGATTATTTATATATTTATTTAAGTTTTCGTGCCCACTGTTGGGATGCCAATTATATAGCGGTATTTATAAAAACAAACAAATAAATTTTATCCAAAAATCACAACACAAATATTTCATAATATTTTAGAACATTAATTTATTTTGCCACTATCTTTCTGTAGAGTACAACACAGACTAACTACATATTTCATTATTCGCTCTACAGTACAGAGAACAAATAAAAAAAATTAAAGAAAAACTGGGTTGCCGCTACACAATCGGTTCACCGAAAGTGTCAGCTTCTAGAGGAAGCGTTTTTTACGAATAATTTGAAGTGTGTGATTTATGACGAAAACGATTTTGAACTATAAGATTCTAAATTAAATTTGCAACAATATCGGTCCAGATCACTTCCAAAATTTAAGCAGAAATGACGAATTTTGACACAAATTCCGAACACAAATTCGGTAGTTTTAATTTTTTTGAAAACAAAATTAAATGGAGAATAATTTTCCTTGCTAACTTAGATATGGAAAAATTATTCCCAATTTATAAATATTTACATCAAACTTTTCTCCTCAGTAGGCCGGAAAAAAAATATTTGAACAGAAATTACATACATATAAATTCTGACCGCAGTTCCTTATTCCCGGGGAATTACCAAAATAGTGTAGAATAGTCCCACAGAATTGTTTTGTTATTATACAAGACCTCTATAGAAAACTTTAAATAAATTGTCACTTTCTAGTCGCACACACCGATTACGATAAATGCAGTTTTAAATTGATAATTAAATGACATCAGTAAATCCCAAAACATATTTGCAATCCAATTATTGTTTTGTTTTTAAGCACGTGAACTGGTTTCCGAAATGCAGTTTTTTTTATTGAAAATATAAAAATGAAGAGCAGTTTTAATTCCAATTTAACTGTTAAACTAGTTGACATGTCATGTCATGACAAATTAATGATAAATAATATGATACACATTCATTTCGCCGCCAACTGTTATTTAAAACAAAATACTTAGTTTATTTAAAAGAGTGACAATAAACAGAGCGAGAGCATGTGAGAATCATAAAAAATATATATCGTTGGTAGAGAGTATAGTAAAATTTAAGCTGTCAGTAGTGTTATACAAATAGACGAAGTAATAAATTACATTAAATTAATAATAAGAATAATAAAATTACCATAAATTAGACTCTTCCAAAATTACACAATACAAAACGAATATCACAATATTGCTGTCAAACGATTTTAAGTTCATTACGAACGAATCTCAAAACAAAATAATAAAAATATTTTGTTGAAATTTATTTTCACTCTCTGCTTATTACGTAGGTAGGTATCCACTTAATAAACCTAATTTAATTTTAATTAACAAAATTATGTAGAAAAAAAAACTAATTTACCTAAGTATCATAAATCAATATTATTTTTAATTAGAAATACAAAACTGATGAATACCTTTTTCACAGTATTCTTTTATCTTAAATCTAAATTAAACTTGATACGACTATAATTTTGTTTTTCATATCGACTTCTATAAATATGATAAAGTAAAAAAAACACACACGAGAACCTCCTTTCACATCGGAGGTAAAAGTATTACTAAATTGAATATCGCAAATCTATAAAATAAATACAAGAAAATCGCGAACACGGAAAACATTTGATTTCATATGCAATGAAAATGAACACAAGTGGTGCTTAATTTAATTAGGGAATGGTGGGTTAACATATAAATAACGCTAAAAATAAAAAAAATTGCTAAAACCTTAGTGACATAATATGGCACACCAACAAAAAAAAATCAAAACGTGGTCACGATATGGTTAATATGAAAGCATGATGTCATGACGTTTATCATTTTGGTTTTGTTTTTTATTTTTAAAATATAAGAGAGCAGCAAATTATTTTATCTCTGTGTGGTGTACTGTACAGTTTCGTTTGTTTTTGTTATTTTGTTGATAAACAAAAAAAAGCGTTCGCTATAAAAATTAGTACAATTATACGTTATCAAAATTATGAATGGGTGCTCAAACAAATATTTATCATTATTTGATTAATCTTTTTAGGTAGGTTTAAGGTAAATGTATTTTTCAAATGTTTATTATTTAAACACTACCTATACAACAAAACATTCAGTGCGTTTCATAATTATATAGCCCCTAGTTTTTTGGATTTTTTTAAATATCCAGTTTAGACAATTTCAAATTTTTATTTGTCAAAGTTTGCTACGATACATGCTCAACATCATCGTTACGTGATTCAATTGTTTTTAGAGGAAAACAGTATAGGAACCATGCGCAGATTTTAGCGAAAAAAAAATCTAGATATAATTATTTTTCGTTTAAATAAAATAAATGGGTGCAACCAAACTGCTATACAAATTTTGTGTATGCAACCAACAAAAAAACTCAATAAAATTAGACAAAATTTTATCAGTACATATGGAGGGGTACATATAAAACAATAAAAACTCGATATGCTAAGTAAAATAAATTTTATTTAAAAATACACAATTTTTTTATAATTAATTTTATTTATTTTTCGTAAAAACACAATGACCTTATGGTGTGTGTAGTGATGAAAATAACATTTATGTCGTTTTTACTGGCACAAAAATCCACATCCAAATTTTTGGATTTTTTATTTTTTGCCACAGAACACGATTTTGGATTTTTTTTTTACGTTTACTCACACATATACTAAACGTCATGTCAATTGTCAAAAAAGACGTCGCGCCATTTATATTTTATTATATTTGTGATAATTGTTTAAGCAATTTGTGTTTTTATTAAATTAAATTTTGTTTAATTCAAAGTGTTGTTTTATAAAGATTATTGCGTGTGCACCGATAACAATGTTACAACAAATAACTTTACAACTTTTGCATTTCATCCGCTGTAAATTATAGTAAATAGCGCAAACTTGAAAGCCGTGTTTTTTTCTTGTTTTTATTATAGATAAAACACGCAATAATCTTTACAAAACAACACTTTGAATTAAACAAAATTTAATTTAATAAAAACACAAATTGCTTAAACAATTATCACAAATATAATAAAATATAAATGGCGCGACGTCTTTTTTGACAATTGACATGACGTTTAGTATATGTGTGAGTAAACGTAAAAAAAAATCCAACAAATTTTTTGGATTTTTTTCAAAAAAAAAAAAGACAAAAAATCTAAAAAAATCCATTTCCAATTGATTCCAATCAAAAAAAAATGTGGATTTTTGTGCCAGTGAAAACGATATTAGATTCAATTGGAAGGATACATCTCTTCAAACCTAATAAAAAATGGAAATTATATTCATAAACATTTATTGAAATTAAAACAAGTCATCTTACTTTTTATCATGTTCATATGTATATCGAAAGAGTTTAATAATCACATCCTTTCCCGTTGTATGTGATGTGATATATTTCTATATTCATGGCAATAACACTCGGGAAGTTGCGACACGAAACGGACAACACTTATTCAAATATTTTATTTTATAATATGCTCATACATTTACACGAGTTCATGTATAATAAAATTATCTTATAACTTTTAATATAAAAATGTTTGATTTTAACAAAATTATTTATTTAACACATCATATTCAATTTAAAACAACAAAAAATTTAACCGCCAATGCGAAATGTCAAATCGAATTATGTAAACATAAACAAAATGAACAAACGTCGCACACACGTCTGCTTCAAAAAATGAAAGATTCAAAATTGAACGTACGTTTTTCTAGCAACTACAAGAAATTATATCGAATTTTTTTTTCGCTAAAATTTGCGCATGGTTCCTATACAGGTTTTATCAAAATTGCTTTGTCGCATATATATTTATTTTTATTTTACTAACGCTACCTTTTCCTGGAGATTTGTCCACCTTATTTTCGAGTTTATATAATCAGGTTATCTTTGGATTAATGCTTGACTGGTTCGTGGAATCGTAGCCAGATCCCAAGGCTGTGTGAAGCATATTGATATGCCAAAAGGAGGGATGATCTCGGACTTTTCTATTTTGCAATTTGGTTTCAGTTTTGTCGTACGGTCTAGAAACATAGTCTGATACTCACCTTAGCCTATTCAATTCATTCGCCTTCATTACTAATGATTTCAGTTTTCAGGGTTGATGAGCTGCTCAAGCGTATCCATTCCGGGCATTACGTCAACATAAAAATTTATGCCGCCGAATCCAGATGGTTCTGCTCTCCACAAAATTGTTTGGAAACCTGTATGTTGTTTACTAACTAATATCGGTGGAAACGGAAGTGTGGAGGAATCTGTTGCAGAGTTTGCGGAATTGATGGCCCAACGAACAGATTTGCATTTAGAGACTGAATGACGAGGCAGAAATCGTGCGTTGGATTACTGCCTTGAGATCAAGTGGTAAAGCAACGATGCACCTACCATCGCGGTTTATTTTGCAATTGTCCAGAAAATCGTAAACGAAATTAATTTCTTCCGGGTTTTGAGGTCCCGGTGTTTTGGTATCCTCAAGCTCCCAAAATTTCATGAGTGATTCATGAATATTGATAGAGGTACGATATGTACGAAAGAACGAACCAATCAAAAAAAATTTCTTGTGCTGTCAAATTGGACTTCACACTCTGAACGAATGAGTGATGTGAAGAATTAACGATAAGTAATGGTCACATCCAATTAAAATTTGAATCTCTCCAGTTTCTTGATACGTCTTATATTCTATCCTTAGGATTTTGAATTTCGCCCATTGGAATTTTTTGTTTTTGCGGTTGATGTGAGGTGATCGATGACAGAACGAGAGGATCAATGTATGACAATGATATGTTCTGTCTTGTTCCAGAGAAAAACTTCAAATTCACGCATCCCCTGGAAATGCCGAATGTTGTTGAACCAAGTCCCTCGACTTTTGAACGGTGACGAATGCTTCTAAACTTCCTCAAACTTCTGCAAGTATATAAAAAACATTATCAGCCCCTCGTAATCCAGTGTTAGACCAGTCTAGTGTTAAACCTTGGCGACTTTGATTGGTAAATATACATGGTGAGTGGTCAATAAGTTTTTTTTCCCGCGTTGTATCCAACTTGTATCAGCAACGTATTGTGATATGGACCGATCTTGGGGCCAAATAAGAATCTCACAGATAATTGAAACAACAGTTTTTAATCCACGAATGCGTTTTTAATTCTTGACTACATTTTTAATTGGTTCGAACATGGATTACAAAATATTCGAATATCGAATAGTGCAAAACAAGCCGAATATATTCGAATATCGAATATTCTAATATCCGTTTGGAATGTTTAGTAAATATGTTGAAGTTGCGCAATGGCAATTATCATAATTGGAGTTTTAAGACCCAACTAATTTTAAAAAAGGACGAATGTTGGGACGTAGCTTCGCAACCAAAGCCAGATCCAATTACTGATGATTGGATAAAAAAGGATACTTTAGCGACTGCTATTATAGGATTATTGGTGGAAGACAGCCAATTAATTTTAATTCGGTCTGCAGCATGTGCTAAAGAGATGTGGGAAAATCTTCAAGAACATCCTGTTAAATCAAACCTAACCAACAAAATAATTCTAATGCGTAAATTATTTCGCATGCATTTGACTAAAGATTTCGATATGCAAACACATTTGGATGAAATGATTGATTTAACACAACAGTCGAGTGCTCTGGGTGAAAAAATGTTTACAGATGGCATGTTAGTTTCTCTAATGTTGAGCAGTTTACCGGAAGATTATGACAATTTAATAACAGCTCTTGAAGCTAGAAAAGAAGCTGAATTGACTTCGGATTTTGTCAAGGCTAAATTAATTGAAGTATATGAACGTAAAGAAGTTACCAGTGAGCATAAAGATAAAGCATTTAGTGTGAATAAGGTCAATTATAGTGAAAATAATAAATACCATAAAGTGTGTTATTTTTGTAAAAAGAAAGGACATTTAAAAAATAACTATATAAAGTATAAAAAATGGAAGACAATAAAAATGAAAAAGAGAGAGCTAGTGTGGTTAAAGAGAATATAATTTGTGGTGAACTCTGTCTCTTTGACGTCTCAGTGACGCGTGGTTTATAGATTCAGGGGCAACTAGTCACATTACAAATAATAAAAGCATGTTTACTGAATTCGATATTAATTTTAGACAATACGTTACAGTGGCCAATGGTATTGAGGTTCAGTGTCAAGGTCGTGGTAATACGATCATAAAGTTCCTAAATCACAATGGTGACGAAAAAATTGTGAAAATAAAAGACGTATTATATGTATCTGAGATGATGGCGAAATTTATTGTCAGTTAAAAAACTAACGGAAAGTGAGTTTGAGGTGTTGTTTAAAGAGAACTATTGTGAAATAAAATTTCAAAATGTGACAATTGCATTGGCGGATGCTATCCCGAATTTATATATTCTTCGAAATAGAAATCAAGTGTTAATGGCAAATGTCAATATGTGCACTACTAATTGTTTAAATATATGGCATCGAAAATTGGGTCATCGTGATAATTATGCTATAAAATTAATGTGTAAAGAAAAAATGGCATTAGGTATTGGCATTAAAGAATGTGCGTATAATAATGTTTGTGAAGTATGTATTAAAGGGAAAATGTCACGATTAAAGTTTCCAAAGGTTTCAAGTTCAAGTACAAATCAAACATTAGATTTAATTCATAGTGATGTATGCGGTCCAATGGAAAGTGTAACACCGAGCAAATATGGTTATTTTGTAACGTTTATAGATGACTTTTTTCGATATTGCACGATTTATTTAATGCATGAGAAATCCGAGGTTGCTGAAAAATTTATTCATTTTGTGGAATCGGTCAAGACAAAATTTTGCAAGAAACCTGTTACTATTCGGCCAGATCGAGGAGGCGAATATGTGAATAAAAAATTGCAACAATTTCTATTATGTGAAGGCATTAAATTTGAGTATACGGCACCATACTCACCACAGCAAAATGGAGTTGCGGAGCGTAAAAATCGATATTTGGTGGAAAGTGCTCGATGCATGCTTATAGACGCCAATTTGGATAAGAAATATTGGGGAGAGGCAATATATACCGCCAACTATATACAAAATAGATTACCGCCAATTTCTATTAAAGAAACACCACATACACTTTGGTTTGGTGAAAAACCAAATTTAGATCATCTTCAAATTTTTGGTGCATTTGCATATGCACATGTCCTGAAGGAGAAACGTAAAAAGTTTGATGATAAGGCAATAAAGTTACGATTCGTTGGATATGATGCAAATACTAATGGATTTCGTTTATTAGATTCCAGTACAAACAAAATCATAATCAGTAGGGATGTTCGTTTCAGAAATGATACTACAGTTGAGGAGGAGCCTACTACAATCGAACCACAAGTGTTCTGTGATGTAGTTGATAAATTAAAAGTGGTCGAGCCGATAAACGATGAAAATTCTGAAGTTTCTGGACCAGAAATTTACGACAGTGCAAATGAAAGCTTGGAAGAAGATTTTATTGGATTTAAAAAGCGATCACAAAGGGTTAATAAAGGTATACCGCCAAAAAGATATATCTACTCAGTATGTAACTCATCAGAAGTACCAACAGAACCAAAGAATCATAGAGAAGCATTAACAGGGTCTGACAAGGATAAATGGAAACAGGCTATGCAAGAGGGATTGGATTCTATTCAGATAAACGGTACGTGGGATTTAGTTGATCTTCCAGCACAACGTAAAGCCATTGGATGTAAATGGGTTTTTAAGGTGAAAAAAGACTGTAAGGGAAATATAAGTCGATATAAAGCAAGCCTTGTTGCTCAAGGGTTTAGTCAGCAATATGGATGTGATTATGACCAAGTGTTTGCACCTGTGGCACGTCAAACAACATTTCGTCTACTACTATCAGTTGCAGCAAAAATGCGGATGTCAGTAATTCATTATGATGCAAAGACAGTTTTTTTAAATGGCCAAATTGAAGAAGAAATATTTATGCAACAGCCACCAGGAATTAAAGATTCAGTTATGCCTAATAAGGTGTGTAAATTAAAAAAATCATTATATGGACTTAAACAGGCAGCACGAGCATGGAATCAGGTAATTCATAAAATTTTACTTGACTGCAATTTTGTTCAAAGCAGGTCAGATCCATGTCTATATATTAATGAAGATAAAGCTGAAAAGTGTTATGCTCTTATTTATGTTGATGATGTCATTTTTGCGTGCAAGAACGAACATTTTATTAAGGAATTTGCACGTAATCTATCTGAACGTTTTGAAATCACAAATCTTGGCAGTGTAACACATTATTTGGGAATTCAAATAGAAAAGAACAAAAATAATGATTATTTTTTAAATCAGAAAAGTTATATTGAGGAAATCATATATCATCAAGTGGTTTGGCAGATGCTAAAACGTCAAATATCCCTTTGGATCCCGGATATTTTAGGAATATGACAGATGAATATTTATTTGATGATAACAAAACTTATCAAAAATTAATAGGCCAACTGCTATATGTGTAAACCTAGAAATCAAGACTGGAATGAGTTAAAACACGTTGTACGATATTTGAAGGGTACGATTAATTTGAAATTAGCAGTTAGCAATAACAACACCAAAGAAGGTTTAGTTGGGTATTCAGATGCAGATTGGGCAGAATATAGGCAAGATAGAAAGTCGAATAGCGGATTTGTTTTTAAATACAATGGCGGGCTTATAAGCTGGGCATCCAGGAAACAAACATGTGTTTCGTTGTCTACAACTGAATCTGAATTTATTGCTCTATGTGAAGCAAGTCAGCAGGCATTATGGATTCGAAAGCTTCTTGAAGATATGGATGCAACGCAAGGGAGTCCAACAACTATTTTTGAAGATAATCATAGTTGTTTAAGTCTCATCCAAAACAACAAGTTTAGTAATAGATCAAAACAGATTGATACAAAGTACAGCTTCATCAGAGATTTAAATGAAAAAGAAATCTTAAAGTTTATTTATTGCCCTACGGAAGAAATGCAAGCAGATCTGATGACAAAACCATTACATAAAATAAAAGTCGAAGGAATTAGGAAATTATTGGGACTTGTTGCATCGGTAGAAATTGAAGGGGAGTGTTGAAGAAACACATACATATATATATATATATATATATATATATATATATATATATATATATATATATATATATATATATATATATATATATATATATATATATATATATATATATATATATATATATATCAATTTATACCATTTGGCAACACTAGGATGAACAGCAGTCAAATGGTTAAGTCACGCCTATATTTTTACCGTTCTTCATAATATATTTTTATGTATATTCATTTCATTCATTTTATATTCATTTTTCTCTTGTCATGTAAAGTTTGCTGAATAAAGTACATGTGGTTTGGCGATACAAGTCTATTTTAATTTAATAAATTTCAATAATGTTTGGGTTATGACAATGAGGATAGCGATTTAGATGTGAAGTTGAACTTGCTGATTTTGTTACTAGTTTACCAGAAACTTCATCTATTGCACCTGAAGATCCTTCAAAATCTAGTTAGAAAATTTTAGGTATAAAAAGAAATCTAAGTAACATAAAGCAAAAGGCTACAAAACGAAATAAATTTAACAAAGATGGGCGATTCATATGGAACGAGGACGATAATTCAGTTTTCATGACACCACTATTCCCCTCCGGAAACTTTAAAAAATTGCTGCAATTTGAAGCCCCACGAGCAATTTGAGAAATTCTTTGACAGCAAACTGCTGCAACTGATAGCCGAGGAATCAGTCGTGAAAAACCAAATTCACAAATATCTGTAAGTGAGTTACGCACGTTTATTGGGATACTTTTAATAAGTGCTTTCAACTACAAGTCTTCGGTGTGTGTAGAGCAATGCAGAAGTTATGCAAAAAAAATCAGTTTAATGAAATACTTCAATTTCCCCACTTCGAAGGCAACAATCGTGCAGGCATAAGTGGAAACCCAAATCCTGACAAAAGGTGGAAGCTTCGACCTAATATCGATCATTTGAAGGCTGAAATGATACAGCATTTTCATCCCCAGCCAAATATATCGGATGTCGAAAGTATGATAGGTTACTTTGGACGAAATGACTGCAAGCAATACATAAAGGGAAAACCACTGAGGTTTGACTTTAAAATATAGTTACTTTGCACTCCATCGGGTCGGCAAATCAACTTCGAGATATATCAGGGAAACAATTCTCAAGCAAATATTACGTGGGAAATGCGCCGCACCGTTTGTCACAATCCCAAAGAAAAAATCAGTGTAGGCCTCTATTTTAGTACAGTGGCGGATAATATTTATTGTGGATAAATACTTACTATACGTTTTATATGTATATTAATTGCTATAGGATTCCAAAAAATATATTAACTATTTACTAGCCTGCTTACTAGCCCGACTAATTTATTTTTATTTTTATTTTTATTTTATTTTGTCGTAATAAATAACTAATATTTAATCATTAATTTTGTTGTTCGAGCAGAAAAATCAACTTTATCGGTTTCGGATGATCAACCGGGCAACACCAACCGATAACCGCATAAAATTATTTAAAAAGTATGAATTTGCTTTCGCACTGAAATATAGAGGACATTATCAGTACCAGTCAGCATCATAACACAATAGGTAACATGAATAACCATTACATGAAGAACGTTATAGGGCAGTTGCGTTTAAAGAGAGAGAGCATCGGGCACAATATTACTAGAGCTTGGTGCTGGATTATCACTTTTTGGTGCATTATCACTTTTTGGTGGATTATCTCAAAGTCGTATATTTGAAATTTTAGACTCCATCGTACGAGTCGCTCACTCAGGTCCTTCTGGGACATCAGCCACTTAAGGCTCGCGTGATCTGTTATAATTGTGAATTTAAACCTGTTACGACCATTCTGTCGCTAACAATTTTTCTGTTAGCAAAAAAATTTCGTTGGTAAAATGATTTGTCATTTTGGTGATTACACCCCCCATCTATGCTAAATCTTTGCTACTTGTGTGTTATGGGTTTGAGTCTAAGGAGTAGCTCAAAAAAAAATTAATGGATGGTGGAGAGGTTATTTCTAAAGTTATTATATCTAAGAACAAAACAAACTATATTATTGTGAAGTAGAGTTTTTTTTAGGATAAAAAAAAATATCCATTAGTTAGTCGTGACTTAAAAATAAAAAAATTATTAAAAACACGAGTCGAATTTTGCGTAGTGTAACCATTTTGCATTTTTTTTGGTGTGTGAAATCCAAACGAAAAATTTTGGTTAAGTTTTGGCATCCATTGCGGGTGTGTTTGTTTTGTTTTTTTTTAATATTGGGAGGCATATCAAATATGTTGTAATTGTATGATCATCCCTTAAGAATGTATCGATTCAGATATTTTAAAAGAAAATAAAAAGGAAAATTTTTGCGATCCAACTGGAAGGTGTATAAGTTATTTGACTCCATTATCCCAGACAAATTCGGAATTAGTTCATCGGCGGGCGGATGCCCCAACCTCAAAGCAGTTGGTGTTAACGGCAAATGGTCAGGTGGTGTCGCTACATTTCTGCGGCTTCTTTGTTATAGTAACGGGTAGCCGATTAAGGTCGAAAAATTTTGCATAGGGGATTGGCGAGCCAACGCCCTATAATAATTTGTCAACCATATCATTTGTCAACCTTGACGGCTTACAACGAGATTTAAAAGATACCGGCGGAAGTGCCGCATCGTACGGGTGGCCAACCGGCTATCTGTTTAATCACGGTGTAAGCCAAGAGTAACGCAAGCCTCAAACCCCACGACCCTTCGCACTTCTCCCTGAGAATGTAGCCGGCAAAAATCACTGTGGGGGCTTCTGCGTGCGCTTAGTGATATCTGCAGGATGGCAGTAGCCAGCTTGTAACAAACCCTTCTATAAAGGTCCTAAATTTTTTCACACTTATAATCGCTGCCAAACATTCCAACTTCGACACGCTATAACATTTCTGACATCGGTTTAGTTTTTTCGAAATATACGCAATTAGGCGTCCTCCGTCGTTTGTTCTTTAAAACAAAACACCTTCTATCCCGGAAGTGCTTTCACCACAACGTATAAAAAGTTATTTTAATTATTGACAAGAACTGGAGCGCTAGCTAAAAGGACCTTAAGTTTATGAAACGCTCGATCTGCTTCTTCCGTTCAACAAAACTTAGAACTTTTTTTTAGTGTCAGTAATGGGTGCCGTGATATTTGCATAATTGGGTATGAATCTTTGATACCACCCGGCAATTCCCAATAATCTTCGCGTCTGTTTTACTGAAGTTGGCGTTGGGTAATCTCTCACGGCGCGTACTTTACCCGGGTTCGTCCTAAGTCCTCCTTCCCCTCCCAAAAATCCCAGATATCTCAATTCTTTTCTTACAAATTTACTTTTTTCAACGTTTATGGTGAGATTAGCAGTTTTCAAATATTGAGCAGCGAGTTTAAGCAATTCAAAGTGTTCTTGCAATGTACCAGATATTATCAGCAGATCGTCTAAATAAACGAAAGCACGATCTTGGATAGTATGAGGCACTAAATGCCGTTTTCTCCCGCGAACTCTGCTTCAACGGAATCTGCCAGAAGGCATCCTTGAGATCTATGCTCCTATAATTTTATTTTTAGAACCATCGGCAGTTTTGACATTTGAAGACATTTTATGATATGGAAAATCAGCATTGTACAATAGTTTCTCATATCCTTTTCCTAGAATGTTAACTGAGGCCCCGCGCTTTCTAACAGGCCGGGGAGGGTAAAATTAAATAATTCAAACTTAAGAAATGGTCTAAAATCCCCGAGCTCTGGTAAAACTGAAGATTCGCATATAATTTATGACGTTTTTTTTTCTATTTCACCAAAAATTAATTATCCTGATGATTCCTTTTCTTTTGCTATTGAGTGACTCTCCTCGGGTAGTAGTCACTTTAGTCGGAAATGGTATGCAATTATTAGCCTCAATAAGTGGCACTTTAATATTAGAATTATCTAGCGAGTGGGATGTTGTTAGATATTTTTTGTCGAATTTGTATTTGATGTCGGGTGCTGTAATATTTTTACCGGACGCGTCGTACCCGGGTTGATCACGACCGGTGTCGAGTTTCCCTGTCGTTACGATTGACAAAAATTACACAGTTGTTTTATAATATTTGCTTTACCATGACCGCATAGCAGAAAATTCCTTGCGGGGCCAGATGGCAGTCTTGACACCTATGGCCAATATCACGAATGGGTTTCGTCACTAAACGTAACTCACTTTTGAAGAGGTTTTTGGATGGCATCTACCTGTGCGATATTTACTTGATGATCTTTCGTGATGGATTTCTTTGGATCGGATTCTGTAAAACAGGTTTAACCGACCATTTAATGCCTTAATTTGCCTTAAGATAGTCATTAAATTAGTCATTCGATTTTCGTTTTCGCGACTCGATAATTCTTCGAGTTTCACGTTCGGACTTGCTGCTGCTGAATCGCATAATTAATGCAGCTTTTATTTGGAAATAACCGGCAGCCGGGTATTTCCTCGAATATACCCAGAATCATTTTTCCGCATCGTTCGACAATAGACGAGATAGTATCAAATAATTATGTTCCTTAAAAAATGAAATACTAAATTTTTTTTTTGGTTTTGCTCCATTGCTCCGTATCTGTGCACACGTTAGGACATGACGAAATTGAAATGGAAGTTGGAATTGAATGAACTTCCCAACAGACTGTTTCCTATCGCAACAAAAATTTCATGTCCGCATACGAACAGACACAAATACTTCCGTTACAAACTCTTGGAAGTTTAATAATGTAGGTCAAGAATAGGAAGGTTGTAAACGTCTTGGGACATTATTCTACTATTCACATTCCATAATCTAAGGGACATGAATGACTCTTTGAATTCATTCTTAGTACAAACCTATGTCTCAGGGTTATCTCAACTATCGGGAAGCGTCTACTTCTTACTAAACGACTCTCCGGTCAGGGCCTGTTCTCCACCATCATGGGCGGCTGTGTTCATACTCTTTGTGTGTGTAAAATGTTATTTGAAGGATCTTGAATCCAAATACACAATGGACTCAACCAAATAAAACAGCGTTGCGATTCAGAGATCCGAAACTACAATAGCAGTTTTCCAAGGGTCACAGCCGCCGAAATTGAACAAAACAAATTCAACAAAACCAGGGCGAACTTGGCCTCAATTGCTATTCGTACCTGCTCACTAGTGACGCACTTGACTAATCATACTAAGAAACCATTATATTGTTTTTATCCTTCAAAGAATTTTCATGGTTGGCAAAAGCCGAACAACCAGAAAATTAAAAGGGAATGGCAAAGCCCGAAGAAATACAAAAGACGTGCTGCACGGATGAATCTTCTTCACTAGGTCTCGGCACTATGTCACATTTAAGGCTAGTGAAGGAAGCACGCTAGCACTTTTTACATCATGAAACTCCAAAAACACCGTAAAATGTCATCGCGATCCGCTGCAGCGATGATCAAAACCATATAGTGTGGTATCGGCCGAATGATATGTTGTCCGTTACAATAGGGCCAGAATAAACAAATGCCAGTCAGGTATACAATGTTGATTAGAGGGCCTGCATTAACATTACTGGATCTGGGCTGAACCTCAACTTGATCTGCCCCACTATGGGCGCCACAATTTTATTTGCGTTGAAAATAAAACAAATGCCTAACATTTTATATGCACAGCTCATATATTTCTTCATTTATTTAACGGTTTATTTATTTAAAAATTCCACTATATTTCAAGCATGTACTATTATAGCTGTTTTATATAATGTATTTATGTAAATGCCCTTAAATTTACTAACAAAAAAAAGATGTGGACATAATTTTAATATGCATATTTATGTATTCGCATTTATAGTTATTTATGTATTATTTATCAATTAAATATTTCGATACAATTAGTAAATAAAATACAGAAAAAAAACAACATAAAATTTACCTACAAAATTAAATAAAACTATACATAACCTCAATTTTTTTATGCATTTTCAACAAATATTATATTATATGTTTTATTATACATTATGCTCAATAAAATTATTAAAATAAATAACAACAAAAAAAAATAAATTTACAAAATTACATTTTTATTATAATTAACATTTTATTATTTATTCATATAGATTTATAGCTGTAAAAATACTACATATTCGGTTTTAAATTACAAAAATTGGCCTACTATTGTAGCGGATTCGGTTAAAAGAGATAGGTAAACACTTTTTAACAGTGTAAATATAAGTACATATACTAAACAAAAGAAGTAATATTTTTATATAAAAAAATAAAGGATTGTGTTGGTTGCTAGGAGTTGTCAATTACATTAAATGATGTAACTAATGACATCTATAGATAGACATTACAATTTATATTATTTGTTCGCAATTTCATAATCCGCGTTATTATTATATTAATATTATCATTTTGTTACGTAATAAATTAAAATAAAAGTAAATCTGTTTATTGACTTCTTATTATGGAATATTTTATTTAATATGGTCTGGATTTAATATTTTTTGCTTAATTATTATTTTAAATATTTTTTAAATATTGTTCTATCACAGTTTGTTTGAAAAATCTTTACG
This sequence comes from Nephrotoma flavescens, assembly GCA_932526605.1. NCBI lineage: Eukaryota > Metazoa > Arthropoda > Insecta > Diptera > Tipulidae > Nephrotoma > Nephrotoma flavescens. The sequence goes on along the minus strand of OW052222.1, from coordinate 188,220,820 downwards.
CATTGTTGCGTTTTGGTTTCGTTTTAAATTCATAAATTTTTCATTTATGGTTTTACTATTATTATTATTATTATTGTTTTTACTAATACTACTTTGCTTATTATTATTATTGTTGTATTGTTTATGCAAAAATTTAGTTTTATTATTATTATGTTGCTGCGGCTCTTGATGCGCTACGAGTTTTTGTTTAATTTTTTTATTAAAATATTTTTTAGTAAATTTTGGAACATTTAAAAATAATTGGCTCGGAATTTGATAATATTTGTGTCACCTGGCGGAGTTGTCCTGCAGAAATATCTGTAATGGAAAATAAATATTAAAATTATGAAATAAAAATAAAACAATAGAAAGAATGGATGGTTAATGGAAGATAATTTCTGTATTATATTGCTACGATTTCACCGAAATTGGTCATTTCAGATAAAGATCGTTTGGAGGTTAATTGGTCACTTGGGTTAAAAGTCTGACATCTATGTTTATATTGTAGTACTCGTAAGACTTTTAGGGGAATGGAAAACATTTTCTTCTATATGTATTCGCCTTTTAACGCAAAGTGACTGTCATCTGACGGAATATTTTAGAACCACAAGGAAAGGTTATCAATTTCTCAAAACCTATTTTAATGTAATATTAACTTCATAGTTGACCATAATTCGACTGAATATTAAGTAAAGTGTTCAATTAGTTTACAATTAACGAAACAAATGATGAAATAATAATAAAATGACATGAGGCTTTTTCTCATATAAACAAATACCACGTTTCGCTCGCATAGGAAATTGCGCTAAGGTTAAAAGGCCAATAAATTCTTGCGGACTTTCATAGTATGTCCCCTCTGTCGTCAATAAGTTAGTCATTTAAGAGATTCGGTGCGCGGTAGTAGTAATTGTGTGTACTATTGCAAATTGTGGAAAATGAGTAGGCAGCCACAATTCGTAACAATATTTTTGAAAGGTAACACGGCTTCTCCACCTGCTATTTGAATACTAATCAAAAATTGCCAATGGTGTGGCAAACTTGCTATAATTTGACGTTAAGAATCATTCTTTTGTCATCATTTTTTGTATGAAAGCGATTAAAAAATTTAGTAGACGCCATATTGAAATAAAATAAACGTCAAAATATTCATGCTATATACATGCTATCTAGTTCTGCCAACATAGCATGTATTCATAGCATACAGATAGCATATAAATATTATTACGAGTCTCCAATTGCCATTTGATCGAAATTTTCTAGCATAACTAGATAGCAATAGCGGGTGGAGAGTCCATGTAAATACAGTTGTGTAAGGAGTATGCGTTACGCAGTAAAATGAAGTATAGGTTTTATTTAATCAAGCCCAATTATAATGGGGCAACAAAATGTAATGAACAATATTGCGTCAGGCAAAACTGTAGATTAGCAATGTAAGATGCGGGTTTCATTATATGACGTTTATCACGCGTAGCACCTTCGTTTTAAGGATAGATTGAGAGTGACATTTACAGTTGTGTGGAATATAATAGGGAATTTTATGAAACGTTTTTTTCATTGTCAGTCTCTTCTAAAAAACAAAACATTTCACTTCATTGTGATCACAGATCGTTTTACAGTTATTCGTCGGATATAATGGATTTTTACATAAAGATTTGATATTTGGTGCTGTACCGGTTATTTTTAAGCATCGCATTACATTACCACCCCAATGAATTTACTCTAATCTATGTGACGTACTTTGTTCTTCCTCATTGCTATAATTAAGCTGGTAATCTGTATTGCCAGGCTTACGCACATTCGTTTTCGGAAACATACATTATCCAATCAAACGATTACGATCGTGCACTTACGAAAAAATATCGTTTATAAGCCAAGGTGCCAAAAGCAAAAATACAGAGTAAATGGGGTAACTAGTGGCCTTTAAAGTTCATTTGTAAGATGAACCTGTAAAAGATCACTATTTTCGACTAACTTTATGACTTAAGCTTAGTACTCAGTTCAAAGTGAAATGAAATTTTAACGCGATTTCCAAAAATCTATTTATTTTCGGGTGAAATAGAAATGAAATTTTCTGTTTAAAATTTTCTCGTAAACATAATGTGCCGAGACATTATTTTCACATGGAAATAATTTGGAGAGATTATGCGCTCCATCTTTGATGTATTGAACACACTTGGCTTTTTCGCTGGTAAACTGAGTACCACAAAATGAAAACTGAAGAGGAATTTTTCATTTCTAATTTCACTTTAGTAAAATCGTGAACTCGATCTGAGTACTACCTAGGCTTTATTTTTACTAGTAAAATTGCAGACTAGTTCATTTCTAAAATTTCGTATTTTCTATTATGTTCTTAGCTTGCTCGGGTAAAACATCATGCTATTTCAGTTCTACGATTTCTAAAACTACTAGATAAATATATTTTATTTATCACGAGTTAATTTTTCGTGATACCTTTATCGAAATGTAGAAAAGAGATAGAACTCACAATTATATCAATAGGTTAAAATCGCGATATAAAACACGTAATTATTTACGCGATATTGGCGATTTTCATCGAATGTAGATAGCGTTCGTTTCTACGTCTACAAGGGGGACGAGAATTGTCAAATCCATTGTTATGACAGTTTTAATCCCCTTTGCTTCATAGCAAACTATGATTCATATTCTGTTCAGCTGCAAATGTGGCAGCTACTTTGTTGAAAATCGCGAATAGAATAATAATTGGTTCCTAAAAAATCGAAAATAGTGATGGTACAACATCCCAGCCCTGGTTCACATTTAAGTAGCTCACCATATTTAAGAAAAAAAGATCATCAGTAGCCATAAAATAATCAATAAATTTAACAAAATTAATTTGTTTCTGTGAAAATTTTGCCATTTGACTGAACTGTCTGATTAATTTATGCATGTCAGAGTTCAATGAACAAAATATGTATAGTCCAATTCTACTTCATATTTATTTTTAGTTTGAACAAATTTCAGTAGATGTTAGAAAAATATATAAGGATCGAAAATCACCATTTTCATAGAGATGGAATTGTAAATTCTTAATTATGGTTTTTTATGGCACGCCTATATCATCGAGCAATAAATATATAAGAGAAATCAAGTAGTGCAAATCATATAAGCCAATTTTTCCGAGGTTAATCTTATTTTATAGTTTTAATATATTTATATACACAAATTTAATTATTTTCTATATTTAATGCATATATACGTATCTTATAAACATATCGGCATAGCTATTTTACAGTTCATTGTTCTTGTTAGGCTTATACAGATTGCCAAAAGTAAAATAGATTAACCTCGGAATCTCTACATGAGTCCTCTTATGTATATTTTGCTTTATGCCAATATGCACATTAGCGACATCTATTAATAACTAGCATGAACTAACCATCAATTTCGCTAGTCAGAAATTTAGAAGAAAATTGGTGCCAGGTACACAGTATAAATTAAAAATTAACGTTTAATGTCGTGTACCTTACGCGGACATATTTGTCAGCTATCCGACTAAATAAATTGATGATTTCTTTGTACCAATTATTGATAGATGTCTCTAATGCTCATAAACCAAAATGATCCTGGGGCGGTATGTTGTACCATCACTTCGAATCGAAATCGAAAAAAGTCGAATCGAAAAAGTGAAAGTTGTATCATTTTTGCTTTTCGAAAATGATACAACATACCGCCATTCGACTTTTTCGAATTTCGATTCGGAGTGATGGTACAACATACCGCCCCTGATCTTTAATTGATTAGATCTAAAGCGATATGTTGTACCATCACTTCGAATCGAAATTCGAAAAAAGTCGAATGGCGGTATGTTGTATCATTTTCGAAAAAAAAAATGATACAACTTTCACTTTTTCGATTCGACTTTTTTCGATTCGAAGTGATGGTACAACATACCGCCCCTAATTTATTTAACAAATTTTAATCAAACATCAAAAGCGGTGCGTTTTGTGTCATCTATGAACAACTGGTATGAACTAACCATCAATTTAGTTAGTCGGAAATTTAAACACAATAATTAACGTCTGATGCACGGTATAAAAACTCTAATAACAATTAGGATGTTGCTTCAGAACAATTTTTTCGACTTAATTACTGACTAAACTAATTTAAACTTAGTTTTAATCTAATTCGCCAATTTATTTTAATTGTAATTGCTGCTATGCCGCCATAAAAGTAGAAATTTTTCACGGAATCGACGTAGTTGAACGTATTTGAACCACAACTTTTGAATGGCGAAACTTTTTTTTAGCGCACAGCAGTTTTTTTGGTTTTAATAGAAAAATTTTCTTGTGTCAATTTTATCGAGGTTATGAGTATGGCAGCAAAGAGCAGTAAAGGTTGAAACACACCAAGCAGCAGCAGCGAGCAGCAAATTTAGATTTTGGCTTATTCGCTTATGTCTTGATACAAAATCATAGTTTGCGTATAAATATAGGTACGAGTATTTCCATTAAAAGACATTAAGTAATTTGTAATTATAATTGAAAAATTTAAATTTAAAGAAATTATATTGAATGAAGTTGCATCTGTCGCGGCATCAATAGGTTCCACACCAAGCAGCTTCAATTTGCTGCTCTGCTGCTACTCATAACCTCGAAAATATTTGCATAAAGGACCAGACACACCAAGCGCGGCGCGTCAAATTCCAAAAGTTCCATGCAACTCGACACGCATATCCGTTCACACCACAGGCGGCGCGGTAACTGTTTTGTTTTAGATAATTTTTAGAATTTTAGACTTTTGTTTTAATAATCTTTCATATTGGTAAATAATATTAGTGCTTACTTAAATGATGAATGAGAAATGTATGAACCACAATCGAAGATCATTATTTGTAGGTTATGTTCGGCGGCGATGGACGAATTTTTTTGGCCGCTTGGTGTGGGACATAATTTCGCAGCGGCGGATGCAACTTCATTCAATACAATTTCTTAAAATTACAATTTTTCTATAGAAAACCCAAAAGTTGTAATGTTTTTTTGTAAATAATTTGTATATAATTGTTTATACTATCGTTTCTATACAATACATAAAGAAATTAATGCATATTTAAATTCGCCGCTCGCCGCCGACGCTTGGTGTGTATAGTCCTTAATTCAATTTTACTAATAAAACAAAACAATCCGCTGCGCTGCTTGGTGTGCACACCCATATGCAGCCGTTAATGTGGATTGCTTGGAATATGTCGCGCTGCTCTTGGTGTGTTTCATCCTTAAGCCAAAATTTAAATTTGCTGCTTGCTGCTGCTACTTAGTGTTTCAGCCTTTAATATTCGAACAGTTTGTTAGTGGAGACTCGCAATACTATCGAAATAGTCGTGATGATCATAGTATACAATATCGACGAAGCTTGATATAATATTTTGACCACATCGAAATGTTACCAAAACAAAAAATAATTAAAATTTCTATTAGTTTAAAATGAGGCGAATCACTAAATCAATAGAATTTTAGTGATGCACTAAAATTTTAATTATTTTATGTTTTGGTGGCAATTCTGTTGGCTTATAGGGTGAATTTATGTTTTGTTAGTTGGGAATTATAATAAATTGGGTTATACACAACACTGTACTAAAAATGAATAAAAGAATATGTCACCACTTCCGGTTTCCTCATAACAAGAGATAGCCGTGTTTTTTATTTCCACATACCAAAAATCTGTTTTCAACAGGTTATGGGTCCAGGTTTTTGGCAGTTTTTATTGTGGAATCAAGTAAAAAAAATCCTTGCTAATTGAATGATAAAGTAATTAAAGTATTAAGCTTGTCAGTAAAAAATTCGAAAACTAAAACAAGTCATGGCGTCGAATAGTATTCCAGTAGAAAAATTAATTGGACGTGAAAATTATAATGAATGGGAATTTGCCATGAAATCGCATCTTGTGCATGAAGATCTGTGGTGTTGTATCGAAAATAAAGACCAGACAGCAGATGAAATAAAGAAGGCCAAGCGCGAAATACAAACAAAATCAAAAAACATCATGTACGTGCATTCCAGTATTTATGTTCATATTCGGAGTTTAGAAACTTTAAAAGAAGTGTGGAAAAATTAAGAAAAGTATTCCAGCATGACGGAATGTCGACAATAACGACAATTATCTGTGCTTCGCAAAAGTTAAACGATATTGGTTTTGTAGTCAGCGAAGAATGGATTGGCACTTTTTTGCTGGCGGGTTTGCCAGAAAAATTTCAACCAATGATTATGGCCTTGGAAAGCTCTGAAACGAAGGTTTCGGGGGAGTACGTAAAGTCAAAATTACTCATTAGTAAGTACGGTGATACCAAAAGTTCAGTGAATCCAGCGTTTATTTCAAAAGGATTTAGAAAGCGGTTTAAACCAAGATGCTACAACTGTAATCAAATCGGTCATTTCGCAAACAAATGCAAGTTTCCGCCCACAAAAAACGGAGATGGAGGATAGACAGGCTTTGCTATCAATTTTTGCGATAAATGAAACAAAAATTCATGATGAACTGAATGGTATATGGATTCCGGCGCATCATCGCATATGACAAATAATATGCAAATTATTAAAAATTGTTCCTGATTGTCACCACCTAAAGAAGTTACCATGGCTAACAACGAAAAGGTGCCAGTCAACTGTAAGGGAACGTGTAATCTGGACATTACAGCAGACGTAATGTATGTGCCTGAATTATCAACGAACTAGTTTCTGTGGGTCAGATGGCTAAGATGGTAAAGTGATAATTTTCGATGACCGCCAGTGTAGAATTAATAAGCGTAACAGCTAATTACGATAGCAACTCTAGAAAAGGATATGGACAAACTCGATTTGGATAAAAGTGCATGTTGTTCATTTGGGTCAGTTGTCAACATTTGGGTCAGTTGTTGTCCAATATATGAAAGAGTTGCAAAAATCGTCGGGAATGGACATTGTTGCACCTAATGACAAAAATGACATTTGTGTCGTTTGTCGTAAAGGAAAGTGGCCAAATTCACAGTACGGAAAATCGACCTCATCATCGAATCGTAAATTAGAATTGGTTTATGCAGATTTGTGCGGACCCATGGCAGAGAAATCGATTAATGGATCGCGTTATTTTTTCTCCTTGGATGACGATTATTCGCACAAGGTTCGTTTACTTCTTAAAATCGCAAGATGGTTTAGTGGGTTTTCAAAAAATTTAAAGCATTTGTCGAAAATCAGTGTGGAGAAAAACTAAAAGTGTTGCGGACAAACAACGGTGGAGAGTTTTGTAACAAAGAACTCCTGAGTTTTCTTCAATGCATGAATCGAACAATTGTCAGAAAAACAAGGTGTCTTTTGATTGATTCTGGGTTATCGAAACGTTTTGGGCCGAAGCGGTGAATACGGCTGTATATTTAATCAATCGATCATCGACAAAGGTGTTATCAGGACGGAGACGGTTTGAACTGGGAGACAACCGGATTTGTAGAACTGGAGGGTTTTTACTAGCTGTTCAATACGATATGAATGTTGAGCAGATGGATGCAGTGTCTGCGTTCCTTCAAGGTGAATTGAGGGAAACTGTGTATATGTTGCAACCAGAAAGATTCGCGTATGGAACAGGAAAAGTTTGTAAATTAAACAAGGTACTTTGTGGATTAAAACAAGCCGGCCGTGCCTGGAACCAAAAGTTGGACAAGGCGTTGGTAGAGATCGGCATGACACGATCTAAAGCTGATAGGCGTATCTATTATAAAATCGACGGAAATTCCAAGTTGTTTTCAAATAATCCCGGAAAGAAGCATTGGGTTGTAGTGAAACGTAGCTTCCATTATTTGAAAGGCACAGGTGTGAAGCTGGAATATTGGAGATCGGAATTAGAAAACATAACTGATTTTAGTGATGCAGACTGGGCGAGTGATCTTGATGAAACAAAATCCACCGCTGGTTATGTGTTTCTCAAAGGCGGTAGAGCAATAACATGGTCATCACGCAAGCAACAAACCGTTGCACTTTCTCCAACTGATGCCGAATATATGGATGAAAAATCTCAGCATCGCAGTAGCCTTAGCAATTAAAAAAAAATTAAAATGAATTTTTTTCAACTGTTTTTTTTTGTGTTATGATAGTTTTTTAGAGGATGTGCGATGCATACCATGCTCGTACGAAACATCAATGTCAGTCATCATTTTTGAAAGAGACAGTAGAAGCATCTGTTATCACAATAAATCCAATCGGGTCAGATCAGATGATTGCTGATTCATTAACAAAGGAACTCTCCAAGTCCAAACATCAACAACATCGAGGAGAAATGGGACTCAAATTAGTGTAAATTCAAGTGAGAGTGTTGGCTTATAGGGTGAATTTATGTTTTATTAGTTGGGCATTATAATAAATTGGGTTATAGGCAACACTGTATTAAAAATTAATAAAAAAAATATGTCACCACTTCCGGTTTCCTCATAACAAGAGATAGCCGTGTTTTTTATTTCCACATACCAAAAATCTGTTTTCAACTAGTTCGATGTGGTTTGGTGACATAATACTCAAGCGACGCTGTTGAATATCAATAAACGAATGGTTTTCAAATGTCAAATTTATGTTACGTTTACTACACCCGACGCCATATTAAAATTTTTTCGTATCATTTATGTTAAAGGTTCATTCCACACTTTGATTCTTTCGTCGTGATCCTTTCCTCGTTTGCTTCCCCTTCACCTACAAACCAACAACAGCTTGTTTGTGATGGAGAAGGAAACAAGAAAAGAATCACAACGGAAGGATCGAAGTGTGGAATTGCGGAATGGTAATGATATAAATTATATCAGGTGGAGATGCTAGGTAAGCTGCAGTAGCATACCGACAGACACAATACAAATGTAGGCATTTCGTACTTTTGATAAAATGGCTGCAAACGCAATGTTTCTGATAGATGTTTAAAGGTCGAGGTACCTGGCCATGGATAGCAAGACGATAGGGTATTAAAAAGATAAATGCTCTTGCATTCGAAAATTTATCAATAGGACCGAGTTTTTACATTCCATGGATCGATGTTTAGCTGCGCACTTAACGCATTCTGAGCCTCTGTTGCAGTAGTTATAGATTTGTCCGTATAACTGTCATCTTTTGCATTGTGAAAGCAACTTTTTTTTAGCATGAACAAGAGTAGAGGGATTTTATTTATTCTCTTTTCCTCGATTCAGGTAAATTCTTATATTTTTAGATTTTCCAAAAGTATGTCTATTTTTATTTTTTCTGGGATGTTGCCTTATTGGAATGATTTTATAGATCGGGACTAATGTTTACGTACGCATGTAATATTAACTTTAATGCAGTCTTACATAGGAAACGTTCTTTATCCGTGACCAATTTAACTTCCTTGAATGTAGTGGTCTATTTTCATATTTTTAAGCTTCTATTAGCAACCACAGGCTTTCCCAGAATTCTTAGAGCCGGTTTTCTTTGAGAAGGTGGAAAGTGACAAGATCTGTCATTCGCCACCTTAGGAAAGTGCTTTTTAGCGGTTAGAGCTAAACTAATTTAATATAAATCCCGTTCACCGTACAAATTAAATTCATGGCGACGAAACTCCCTGAGTCTAGAAGCTTTTGCAACCAGATGCTTGTATTTAGCAACAAAAAAATGTTTACAGGAGACGAAACCATGGGGGCAAATCATGAAGCCGCTTTATACGTGCTGCCATTTCTCAAAACCTTTATATGTGTCAATCAGCAGTAGGGTCTCAAATTTCCTAGTAAACATTTCAAACAGAGAAAGCGCAAGAAAAAAAAAACGTTTTCTTAAAAATGTAACAAAACAAAAAAAGATTTAATAAACATAAGAAAAAATTAAAAAAAACAACATGGAAGCATAGAAATTTATCATCATCAGGTGAATAGAGAAGTGAGAAATAGAGACATTCTACTAAAAAGTACATAGAAGATTTGTATCCAGCTTCTTTGCTCTTTGAATAGCGGCTGTCGATGACAATTAAAATTATAATCGATGCATACCTCACTTAAGATGGCCCAATTTTCAGTGTCACTATGTACATGTAATCGAATTTCTTTAATTTTGCCTATCTTTGGGTTAATGCTGCCCTCCGCAATGCCATTCGGATTAAAACTGCCGACAATGAGATATCCATCGTTGGTCGAATTATATGCACTCCACATTTGGGACGTCTCTTCCAGATTAGTTGGTAGAATTTCTATCGTAGTATTATAGAACCGATCGTTTGGATGCTCCGTATTCCCACTGCGGAATAAATATCTGGAATATAAAAAAAAAAAAATATTTATTGAACAATTTTAATTTAGTAACAGTATTGGTAAACACACACCTCTTTAAAACCAATGGTTCTTTAAATACAAATTCAACTAAATCGCCTGGTTGTGGCAGTAGCCCCCAAAAGAATGATTCACCGGCGTAGGCCCTCTGTAGCGTATGCATTTTATAATGTGCAATAACGGTGCGGACAATTGCCGGTGGATTTGAATGTGGATAGAATGCTGGTATTTTGCCAAACTGTTTATCTTTTAGCTTCTGTACTTTGCCCTTTAAAGACGAGGTAGTGCCAATGTGCTGGAATAGCGATGGCTTGAAATGTATCCACAGTTTAGCCTTTTCTTGTATACAGTGTTTCTGTAAAATAATCGTTATATAACAAAGTGAATTAATTTAATAATTTTCATAATGGCTTACGGCATCTTTTTCCCAGTTACAAACTTTGGTATCCATTAAATGCTGTAACAACCAGTCAACCGGTTTGTCATTGTAAAACATTTGAAAAAATGTTATAAGCCAAGGGAGCTCGGCCGATTTGAACATTTTACCAATAAATCCCAATTGGCAAAAATCTAGCAAGAGCCAGTCAATTTTCGCAGCTGTTTTCTCCGTTGCAAAATTTTTCATAATTGTCACGTAGCCAGGTTTCGCCAATATATCATCCTCGAGCTGTACATAAAATGTTCCTTTCGGTTGGGCGTATGCCATTAGAAAAGAAAAATCTAAATTTTGTTTTGACCGCCATTTAACACGTTCGGGCGGATCATTCAGCGTCATTCTAAGCTTTTCAAAATTAGGATAGTAGGAAATCGGTGGTGCTATAACTTCTATTAGGCCGCTTTCTATATATGGCATAAATTTAATTTCAATTTGTTTGGCAACTAGTTGGACATAATCCAAATCGGTTTCGCCAATAAAAACGACAATCATCGTTTCATTTTGTTCCTCCTCGTCCATATTTTTGATTAGATCGTCGAGTGTACTAAGCAGATATGACTGTTTTTCGCGTTTCACTGTTGGTATGCCGAGAACAAGTGAAACGCCCTGCTTTCCTTTGGAAATTAAATACGCAGGTTTTAGTGATGCCGGATCGTCGAGAAGGTGAGGTAGAAAATGGAATGCGGTTGGTAAACGCAAACTAGATGAAAATCTCGATGACATTGACATATTGCGCATCATTGATTTGGCCTCCGAACTTAAAGCGTCTAATATAGAGCCGTTTAACGTAATATTCGATGCATCAGGCTGGGTGGACGCTAATCCTAGGTATTGTGATAATATTGAAACATCTTCTTGACGCGATCGATACATTGATTCCAAATATTGCACTCTCATTTGGTATTCAGCTAATCTTTGCGTTAAAGTTTGTTCCGCTGTTAAATCTGTATATCCGGCCGGACAGATGAATGCGGTTTTAGTAACATATAAATATAAGATATATAATTATGACTTACCTGGTCCAATGAAAATCAGAAATATTGTAAACAGTATTATTACAATGAAGGTCAATGTCATAAGCACGCCGCGTTTGCGGAGAGGCGACGCCGTCAGCCCCATTATATTTTATATTAGCTGCATTGCACTAGAAAAAAAAATTAAACATTCATTATATAGGTGATTTGAATTTGTTTTAGCTGTCATAATAATGAGTGGCCTCCTATGAGCTCTTTTACATATTTTCTGATACGATTGAATTATAGTGAAAATGGCGGAAAGTAGAGTTTTGAATTAGTTTTTACGAATTTCCTAAAAGTACTGTTAAATAAAATTAATTGGGGAATTCAATGGAAGTGTTTAATTGACGATTGGTTCATCACGGATTCCGCTTAGCGAAAAATGTATAAACTTAGTAGCTTTTTGTTGTTTAAGATTTTTTGGAGTTAATATAAAGAATCAACCTATAGTTCTTTTAATCGACAAATTTTTTTAAATTCTAGTGATACTTGCACTATCTGATACTTTTTTTGTCTTGTTTTATTCTGTTCTCTCGAAAATAAATTTTAAACAAAAATCTACATCTCAAAAATGTCCTTAAATTTTTTTATTTTCATTCCTATTTTTTCCTTTCGGATTCACCGACAAAATTTTTACGTCGCAGCCGACATACAATTTTTGTTCTTGTCCTTGAATACGAAATGAAAAAATAGAAAAGAAAATAAAAAAATTTAAGGACATTTTTGAGATGTAGACTTTTGTTAAACATTTATTTCTGAGAGAACAGAATAAAACAATACAAAAAAATTGGTGTTTTAATATAAAATAAGGGTTGAAATTAAAAATAAAAATCTATTGCGACTTAATTTGAAACAAAAAACCAAATTATCGTGTAGCATGGGTGATTGGTTGAAAAAATTGTCAAAACGAACGAATGAACACCAACCATAAATCCGGCCTTAGAGTGGAAAATTTATTGACAACTTGTATTGATAGTACATTAACAAAAAAAAAAAAACGCAAAAACATTCAAATTTGGGCGTCGATTGGTTTTTAAAATTATAATCATGATTCTCGAATCAAAGTATGAGAGGCGCATTAATATTAATTAATAAGCCAAGTGCGTAATGGAAAATTGTTTTTTTAATTTTGTTTCAACATGATGACTTGATTGAAATTGAAAAACATTTGTTCCAAATTGATAAAATAAAGACTATTTAACGTAAAAGTATTACAATTACCAATTTATAAAGGCTAGGTTATTTTCACGTAGAAAGATTACACAAAGATATTATGCAAACTTAAATCAAGATTAATCAAATAAAATCGTTGGTTTGCATTTTAAATGACCTGATTTGGAAATATTAATTATTAACATACATAATATTGTTTGTCTACAGCATTGCCCCCAATTTAGAATATAAAGATTATTTAACGTAAAAGCATTGACATAAACCAGTTTTTGGAAAAATGTTACATGGATCACTTCTGCTCTTAACTAACCAAATATTTATTGTACTCGTACTGTAATTTTCATTTTAAAAGACTAAGGTCCGTTGCACACTGGAGTTTTTTGACTGATGTAAGTAATGTGTTCACATTACTGCTTTCCGTTTTGGTTTCCAAAACTCAAATAAGCGAAACATTGTAGATAAATCGCAGGATTAACCCAATTTGTAAAGTTATATATTTATACCCTTATTATGAATCTCACTTACCCGTTACCGAGTGAAGGGACGAAACTGTAATTCAATTTTGATATTATGATTCTCACTGCTAGTGAGAATGTCACATACCCTCACCTACAATTTCTTGGCGACACCAAATGAGAATTTAAAATTTTTTGACATAAAATGATTTTTTTTTACATATTTTAACTTAATTTGCCAAAAAAGCTCAAATTTCACTGACAATGAGAATCTAAATACCAAAATTGAACTATGGTGACGAACCGGTGACGAGTAAGTGAGATTCATAATACCGGTATTAAATGTTTGATTCTCGCCTTGGAGATAAATAATTAGCTCACTATGAGCTAATTATTGAGCTATGTTTCTATCCCACCCACAGGTTTAAATAAACAGCTTAAACAAATTAGGCAGCTGTGAAACGTTGTATCTCGTTTGACGAAAATACCGGCATTCTACCGTTGGAATGTACCAAAGACCTGTGGCGACTCGATATTACACCATACAATATTTACGCACGCGAATGTAGTACATGTGTTTCAATATTTTTGCATTCGATTTTTATATATTTGACAGGAGAGCGAAAAACATAATTTTCGAGTGCGCGTCTTCGTAGGGTACATCAGTTATGATTTTGAGTTATATGTATTAAATTAAAATAAAATAAATGAATTTATTTATAATCGTGTTAATCGTTGTTATTTATATCAAATAATATCCGCAAAATCCTGTACGCTATATTTGTGACCATCGACGAGGACAAAAACGCAACTGTATTGAAATTAAAACTCGAACCACGCCATTTTTTTTCGAGGTTAAATATTTCAATACGCGCATTTAGCGACAATGTCGGACGACGAAAAGGATGTTGACACGCAAAAATTAGACACTGTAGCATTGCCAAATATTGATTTTTGGAGCGAGATCAATGTGTGCCCTTGTGCGTGTGTACGAGCAGTTAAGATGTTAGTGAATATTTCTTTTTTTCTGCGTTTTTTGTTTTGTATTTTTGGCGCGTCACGTGCGTTCTCTTTTTGCCCCACGCGTCAACTGCATGTGCGAGAACAGGATACGTATAAAAAAAGAAATATTTTTCTGTATTTTAGTTTGTTGGGGCGAGAGTTTTTTTCGAAAAATCAGTCTCGTTTTGGAAGGATTGAGAATAAAGGATTGAGTTTTGTTGAAGAACCGCCGAGTACGATATTTTTTTTCTGTTAATTTTCACTTTGAAAATTTGAGTTGAACGAAAAGTGAAGTAATGTTATATAAAATAAAAATTTAATAATAAGAAATCAAAAAAAACCTGTAAAACTTTTGTTGTGCATTTAACAAAAAACTTGAGGTTGGACGAATTTGAAGGAAAAAATCGTTGTAAGCTTACTGTACCAAATTCAAAGGGGGCCCCACCAAAAATAAAATTTTATTATAGTGAAAATTAGAGTGGTTCGAAAATATAGTTTTATAATCGGTATTACTTCTACTACCCAGCACACTTGTAACGGGTGACCGACACGAGGCGCGGTCACGAATTTTTTTTCGTGTTTGAACTGGCATTTGAAAAGCAAAGGTCGCCCAACGTTTTGCGGGTGGCCAGTTGAAGCCACTTAATTTTTTTTATCTACGTTTCTGTGAGACAACGAACAATAATTACTATTTGAGGCTTAAAGATGCCCAACAAAGGAAAAACATATATTTACGGGTTTTGGCGAGTCAACGTTTAACATTTCCGGTTAAGGCGAGCCAACGCCCTACATTTATCTTCGGGTTGGGTCGCAGATCGCCCAACGGTGAATTATTTGCGGATGGCCAGTTGAGGCCACTTCAAATTTCCGGAATTAGGAAAACGCCTAATATCTACGGTTTTGCCGGAAAGACGCCCAACGATTTGCGGTGAGGCGAGCCAACGCCCAACCATTATCTATGTGTGGCCGGTTGGGACCATTTTAACCTGGAATTACCGGTGGTAGGGCCGCCATCGGCACAATCAAGCCGCAACGGACCGGGTGTGGCCTCACCTGTGGTATGACGGCTACAAGGCCGCAACACTCAAAGTACATTTTTTTTAATTAAATTTTTTTTTTTTTTTTCATTTTTTTACTTCAATTTTATTTAAATATTTCAATTTAATTTTTTCCCCAAATTTTCAAATTTCTTTGTTTAACAAAAAATATAAATTGTGTAATCGAACACCACATTACGGTGGTCGCGCGCGACCGGGGTTCATACGTTGGTATTGCTCCAGAATCTTGAGGCGGTTGAGTACCGTTATTGTTCTGAATTAAAATTCGATTTCCATGTTCTTGTTTTTTCCCCTTTTTTCTTTTGGTGGAAATTATTTATTGAACAAAAACTGCACTGCGATTCCCATCGGCATTCGGATTTATTTCTTTTTCTCTTTTCCTCTTCTTTCGTCTTTTTAAAATGAATTACTAAGTTTGAGAGCGACCGTTCGGGAGCGACCGTAAAATCCACGCGGTCTCCTCTTGGCACTTCGACGGTTTTATGCTGTCGAAGTGTGAATTGTGGGAGATTTGCTAGAGGTCTCTCCGGATGAAGAGAGGCTTATATTGGCCTGTTGAGAAGACGCCCTCTAATGCTTCTTCGTTGCGGCTGGGCATCGACCTTTCGAGGACATTCGGTCATTCGAGGGGGTCTCTTCAGCAGACTGAGTACTTATCACTCGGGGAGATCCGGCCGTCGTCGGATGGGCACACCCGGTTATAATAATTTTATTCCGTTCCTCAGGTTTCGTCCGACAAATTTCGGCGGAACATCCGGTTTTTATTTATTTTTAATTAGCAAGCCTCCAAATCCTCACGACCCTACCCGGCAAAATCGCCGTGCGTCATGCCGCTGCATGACTAGTTGAAATCTGCGGGTCGGCTGAGGCCGTCCGTAACAAGGTACACGTCCGGATTTAGCATATACGATAGGAAAGTTATCACAATATAATAATGATCCAAGAGAAATGCATTGGCAGGCAGTCAAAAAAGTATTGAGGTATTTGAACGGGACCAAAGATACCAATTTGAAAATAAGTGACAGAGGGTGGTGTACTACAGCCAGCAGTAAATCATTTAGCGGTTACATCATAACGATTGGTGAATCGGTAATCAATTGGAAAAGTGGAAAAAGAAAATGGTTACTTTGTCTACTATGGAGGCGGAATTAATATTAGTTTGCGATGCACAGTGTGAAATAAGCTTTATAAACAATTGAATAGGAGAAATCGACGAACGTGAATTAATCATGAAACGAACGAATATTTATACCGATTTAAATGCAGTCATAGATTGGACAACAAATAATAAGCAAAGTTCGAGGACGAAGCATATAAATCGACAATTTCATTAAATATGAAGTGGACTATGGTAATACGAAGTTAAATTACAAATGATGTGAAGATTGAGAAGCAGATATACTTACAAAGGATGTAACAAGTAACATAATGTATAAATATATGCGAGAAATGGGTCTAGCAGCGGACAACGAATAATTAAAGAAAAATGAGGAAATTGTTGGAATTAGTTTCTTAATTTATTGTAATGACAAGATTTATGCTTGTTGGGTGCATTCTATATAAACGTATGCAACTTCACATCACATGAAGTTTTTTTTTGGTGGTGGTGGTGGTAAAATTGATTGGTGGTGGACGGATGAAGTTTCCGGTTGAGTAAAAATAGAGATACATGGGTGTAAAATTAATTATGATAAAAAATACTTAAAAATATAATCCATCCATATTATCAAATAATACAACAGCATGTTGTCGAATTATTTATACCATATCTTCATCTCAATACTTAATACTGTAATCTACTATACAGTTGTTTGATTTTTGTTGTGAGGCCAAAACGTTCAATTCGTCTGCGGTTCTGATTACTTCCAAATAGAAGCCGACAACCATAGTCTATGCGATTGCTTATACAATCGATATGAAACTATGTATAGGTTGTTATTGCCATAGGTAGTTTCTTTCGGTTCGTTTTCAATCGGTAGATCGGACAGTTTAGATTAGAGCCTCAATAACAGTTTGCGTCGATAACGTTCAACTGCGTGAAGTAATATTTTACGTAAAATTTTGCGATTCAAAGTTATATTGAATTCTGTATGTTTTAATTAAACAATTTACACATATTTGGTATTCGTATTCTATTTTGGACTAGCGACTTTTTATCGTACAGATTAATTTCCTTTACAATTTCATTTCAAAAACCAATTTCCTACTACTCTTTACTAAATTAATTAAATATGCTAATCTTTACAAACAATCAAAATATATCTTTCTAACGTCTATGTACCTATTCCAATTATATTTTACCGATGTATCTCAAATTTTCACATTACTAACGTTTCGAAGTAGGATGAGTTGGCAAAACCTCAAAACATTTAGCGCCAAGAAAAGAAGGCGACATTTGATTAAAATTATGTTTTGCCCATATGTACGTTCATCTTCATCCGATAGGTATTTGAGACTTACGTAACAAGACATTGCCCTGAATACACATTTAGTTTTAGTTTTCAAAGATTTTTCGAACGCATTTTCAAATCTGTAATTATATATAGTTTATTAGTATTCCGTTCTACTCCATAAAAAGTATATAAATCTTATGCCTCACCTCAAACAACTCAACGTGAATAAATTGTGGCAATGAAAATGAATAAACAATCAAATAAAAATATATTTATAGAAATAAAATAATTATTATTGTTTCCAAAAATGTACATAATGTAAACATTATTAAATTCAATGTCGATATTATCGATATATAAAAACATGTAGCTGGGGCGAACGCACGACGCTACATAATGATTGTCAAAACCTTTTATGGCACAACACTAAAAGATGACGTAATAAACCTTAATTACCCGCACATATAATTACTCTCACTTATGTTTATGTTTACCTCGAGCAACTTTTACTATCGTTGCTTATAGAAATACTAAATTGTACCAAATGAATAAACAAAACAAAACTAAATCTTATTTGCCACTTCAGTTGTTTCGTAATTACAAAATAACAAGTAATTATATTAGATTACGTAAAGTAACGTGTGTTATGATTACGTAGACGCGTATTAATAAAAAAAAATACCAGATAGATAACTCTGGAATTTCGTTGAAATTGAAAATTGTTACATGCGGAATTAAAATAGTTTCGCTTGGAGTAATTTTGTAAGTGGATCAAATCGAATTGGACCAAAAATTGTGTGTTTGTTGTGTTGTTTCATGGATGGATGAATACGACAATGATTGCAATATTGACATCATATGACAGATAATGACTATAACGTGATATGTGTCCTGACGAATTGCGAGATTGAAATTGCCAAATGTGTCTAACTGTCGAGTATATACCTCCAAATTATAACAGAAGGGGGCAAAGGTCAATAATAATAAGCTCCCTCCACCCCCATTATCATTACTCCGAGTCATTACCCTATGGCGCGGTTTACGTATGAAACATGTTAACTGAGCAAATATTTAAAACATCTAGCAAATATTCGAACCATTTGCAACCCGGGTTATTTAATTAGGGCTGCGGGATTATTCGATCAATTTGCCATAGAGTTTTTGAAAAATAAATGAATTTACCGAAAAAATAACGAACAAAAGGCAGCAAATGAAAAATAAAACGTTAGTATTTATTTGCATTTTAACCCAAAGTGGCTGACATCTGATGGAATATTTTGGAACGAAAGATGACCAACTTCTTAAAAAACTAGGTTTAATGTAATATAAAGTTCATAGATGACTATAATTCAACTGGATATTATGTAAACTGTTCAATTAGTATACAATTAATATAACAAAACGATAAAATAATAATAAAAATAGCATTAGGCTTTTTCTCGTATAAACAAATATCACCTTTCGCTCGCATATGAAGTGGCGCTAGCTACGTGGTGATTAAAAGTACAATAACAAAATTATGAGTAAGTGCGTGTTTCAATTGGTTTAAATGCCGCATAAAAAGTTAAAAAGTTAAAAAAAATTCGTGGTAATTTTTTTTTAACTTTTCATCTGTTTCAATTGGTTTAAATTTTGACATTAATATTGTTGCTTATTTTATGTGTTATTATGAACGTATATAGCAAATTTAAATATGAAAATATGTAAAATAAATACTATTTAAATGTATATTAGTTAATTATGGCCAGTTTACATCTAAATCATTACGATTTTTCTCAAAATTTGTACATGACAAATTTCTGTTTACAAACAAAAATTTTTTGGTCAGCATGTTTTCCACATAAAAATTTTATCAGCTCTTGAAGCAGATAAAAAGTTTGACATTTTTATTCACCACAATTTTTAACTTTTAAACTTTTTATGCGGCATTTAAACCAATTGAAACACGCACTAAATAAAACAAAATTGAAGTGTCTTCGGTTTATAAAATTTTATTGAATTCGGCCATTTATTAATCGGTTAAGATATGCTAGATAGAAATAAAATTCGAAACAGAACTCGGCCATTTCTTAACCGATATTGATAGGATTTTGTATGCTGGATGAAAATGGGGTTCTCGAATAATTATTCGAAAAATTTCTGGAATAGAACCGCATGGGACGGAACTCTGTAACCGATTATGATTGTATTTTGTTTATTGGATGGACATGAGATTTATAAAAAGTTTTTGGAAAAAATCTGGAATATGGCCATCTGTGATGGAACTCAAGTGTTTTTTAGCCGATTATGTTGGGTTGGCTATATTGATGATTTTTGGAAGAAGTTGTGGAATACGGTCACCTGAAATGGAACTCGTTAATTCCTTAACCGATTATGATGGTATTGGGCTTGCTGGATGGAAATTGGAACTCGTCCATTTCTTAACCGATCATCGCCATTTTAATGTCAGAATTTCGCCCTCTGAAGCAATGATTTGTTGCTTAGTTGATAGTCGCCACCAACATAGCACCGTAAGAGACTTGGCTCGAACCGGTAGACCACGTTTAATTCGCACTGCGGAAAATGTAAAGTGTTAACGAAACACCAGAAACATCTACCAGAAGGCGTTCTGCTCAGCTATGAATGTCTCGTACGTCACTACGGCGCATTTTAAAAATGATTACTATTATTCCCATATTATAAAGTGCAATTGGTGCAAGAATTAAAACCTGGAGTTCATCGACAACGTCTAAATATTGCAGTTAAATTTCTACAGTTGGCCAGAAATGAAATCAACTTTATAGAAAATCTGATTATGAGTGATGAAGCTCATTTTCATTTGAACGACTTTGTTAATAAGCGCAGTTCTGCCCCCAGGTTCTGGGGTTCTGGAAATCCAAGAGCCATTCATCAAAGCCAATTGCACCCCATTAGGTGTACAGTATGGTGTGGCATTACATCTGAACATATCATTGGGCCTTACTTCTTCGAAAATGAAGATGGAAGTGGTGTAACCGTAAATGGAAAACGGTATCGGTTTATTATAGAACATTTTTTACGTCCAACTCTTGAAAACAGCCCTGAGATGTGGTTTCAGCTGGATGGAGTTACTGCCCGAGACACAATGGCACTTTTAAGGCTAATTTTTAGGTTTGTCAGCACCCGACTATTTTCTTTGGGGTTATTTGAAAGAGCGAGTATATATGAACAAGCCCGAGACAATCCTTCAACTCAAGGCCAACATTGGGCCTATTTTTTAATTCATCCCGAGCAGGCAGTGCACTGTCAAAAAATACGTCGTATTTTTTTATTCAACCTGTTTAATTTTACTCTGCACACTGCGTTTTTATTTCTGAACTGTGCTTATACAGTGCATACTCGGTTCTTCAAATTTTACTCTGAAATTAATGTCAGTGTACGAAGAGTGTGCAAAATAAAAAACAATTATTACTCTATGCACACCGGATAATTTTACCCAGTACAAAGTTTGCTCCGTGTACACTACCCAGGGTAAGCCTGCTTCCACGGATTGAATTAAAAAATAGACCCATTGTTGCAGAAATTCGAACGCTACAGTTACAAATTTTGAAAGATGTTATGGAAAATGCTCTAAACCGAGCCCATCATTGCGAAGCTGACAACGGGGGTCATTTAAGTGACATTATTTTCCATACTTAGTGTAAAAAAAATTCCATTTTGTACATTTTATAATCTGAAAAAAAAATATATATAAACGAAAAACATATTAAATTTTTAAACCCCATGGTGACATTTGACCCACCCTGTATTTAGTGCTTTCAGAACTTAATTTAAAATTTTAAATCGTTAGTTTCTAGTATAATTCATATATTTCCGAAAATGATAATGCAGATAGTGTCTTTGATATCCCAGCCGAAAAAATATTTTTACTAGAGGTAATCAATTCAAATTTTTAACAATCAAAGGATTTCTGCGGGTGTTAGGGGCCATAGACGGTTGCCACATTCGGATTAACCGTCCAAAGGAAAACAAAGAAGCATTCTACAACTGAAAAAGATATTACAGCATTATGTTACAAGGTATCGTCGATGCTGACAAAAAAATTATCAACATTTCATTGCGGCGAGCTGGGGTTAATGCATGGTGCTAGAATGTATCGGCGTTCACATTTTTTCAACACAGTTAATTCTAATCGTAGTTTGATGGCACATGACGGTATTCTGTTGAGTTCTATTTGAATGCAAATATTCAGCCACTAGAATCGTAGTAGAAAATGCATTTGGTCTTTCAAAAAGTCGCTTTAGACGATTACGGGTTTTTGAAAGCCCCAAGTTAAATCAAAAAAAAAATCAAAACATTGTATTTCATTTTAAATAAATAATAAATTCATTAATTTTTGAATTACATTAATCACATTTCTTTTTCAATAATTCCATCAATTCGTATATCGATTCGTGTTTTTTCTCCTTAGACTTTCTCATTTTCTTTTTTTTCCTTTAATTTAATTTAGAACAGTCTCTTTATTTCGCTTTTTACTGTTAGAAGCCTTAACTTCACTATGTGGCTCATCCAGAATCTTTGACACTTCCACTTATTCGTTAGAATCGTTGTCTTCTGAAATATGTGCTGTCGGAAGCTGCATTTGGTGTTTCGTTAATTCAAACAGTTACGACATTTTTGACCGGACATTCGGACTGTCATGAAATATTTCATCCATATCGTTCAAATATAAAAATTTACTCGTGCAAAACGATTTTTTTTCCTACACTTGAAAAATTCGTCTTTCTTATTTTCGTATGTACTTATTAACACCTTTCTCTCCTGATGTGACCAGTTTCTTATTGGTTTACCATTTTCTTTATTCTATAAATTACAATGTGTATCTAGAAAATAAAGTATTAGATAAAATTTGTTATAGCTCATTTTTTTTATTGCGGATAATTTTTAGTAAATTTTTCGGTATTACTACATGATTATTCAATTTTTATCGATCGAAAAATTACGTCAAACGATAAGGTTGGATTTTTACGCCGCAATGCCGATTTTTTTTTAGAAAATTTACTGTCGCTAGATGGCAAATCACAAAATAAAAATTGTGTCCAAGATAAGTGGTTATTAATTTTATTATAATATGCAATGTGCAGAACGGAATAATGAAAAATAGTAAATTTATTAATTAATTTTACATATATAAACAATATAAGTAAAGTTTAATAAACGAATCATATAAAATTTTGGTACTCACATTTATTAAAGAAACCAACCAGTTTACATAAATTACAGGGGCATTTAAATACCGATACTAAAAGAGAAATTTGTTTTCTCAGTATCATACAGCCTTAAGACGATTCCCTCGAGACACGTATCTTGCGCAGTTTTCGTGCGCAGCATTCAATTGAGCCGAACTGATTCAATTCGTGCTCCTATGCGATCACTCAGATACCGAGGCTTCATGATCAATCTACACACTTCCATGGATCGAACTTTGGTATGCCGAAATGTTATTATGCAAATTTGAATTATAGAAAATTGAATTAATTTTCTAAATACCAGATGAACAATAATACTGTTGGCTGAATAAATAAATAAATTCTACCACAACAAACAGGCTCTAAACCAGTGCGCTGTTATCTCAATGTCAGACAGCATGGTATGGATTTAACTTTATTAGTTAAACAGTTGGATCTTCGATAGCATATGCAACAATACCACCACTTTTTACACATTGAATAGGGACACCATCACGCTATTTAGCAGAACAATTTATGTGATCGTAACCGACATGTTAGTGAGAAAAAGTTAACGACTTCGATATTTGACATCTGGAGAACTCAAGATCTCAAGAGTATGTTACGACTTCAAGTTATCGTGGGGCAGCATGTTTAAACCAGCGAACATGTTAACTACTGTAAAAACTATTCAAACCAACGAGTAGGTTAATCATTATTGCCACTAGTGTATTTAATCGGACATAACAAATGACAGATCTTAATTCGGTAGCAATAAAATAAAACTAGTTATTATAAGGAAATGTGGACTAGCTCCGACCCACGTTAGGCACACTATTCCCAATTCCAACAGCTAGTGAGTGATAGGTAACACAACTATTATTATTGCTTCGATTTTAATTAATTTAGTCAATGCAAAACGTCAAGTTTGCTACACCGCTACCTTTTTTTTATTTGCCTAAGGTCAACGATCAACAAATTAATGTCCAGTTGGAACTGCCTAACGTTAATTAATAATTACGGTGATATACACAAAAGCTGTAACCGCATAAACAGAACAACAAAATACTCAGAGTCTATTGACATCATCCTTAACATTGATCTGAGTTTAACGCGATTATTAATAAAATGAGTCAATAAGTCATTTCACATATACAATTTACTGTTATGAGATCTTCACAACCAATCGCAAATTTTACGTTATACAACTTGTTCAGCCTTCTTACATATACATAAAGATTTACGGTAAGAAGATGGTAATTGTCTAAAATGTGTACAGTTGTTTCTTCTTCGTTTTATAACAAATTCGCGATATATATTACATATTCAACATATGCTTTACTACATTTTATATAATACATGTTATTATTACGAGTATTATAACCTTGCGATGTTAATTTACTACCGGTTGTTTTACTGATATAAGACGCGCGCACAATCTGTTATGAATGCAAAATCTTAATAAATATTTTCTTGGCGGTTTTCCCTGTAACTATATACAGCTTAACAGTTTAATGTAAATTAAAATAAAAAAAAAATGTAATTATTTTTATATTGTGATTGGTATGTCAAAGTAAAAATAGTTTTATGAACTAGTGCGTTTTCGTGTTCTAGAACTTGAATCGATAAGTTCGTCGTTTGGGTGCTAGAATGCGAATCGTGAGTCGTAATAAGTAAAAATTTTGAAAAAAATATATTGGATTAATAGAGAAAAATAATTTGGATGAAATATCATCTTGTATAATATTTAAGAGCAATTTGGTGGTTTCGCCAGCTCATAAATAAATGAATAAATAATAATAATAATAACTAGTGCGTTTCACTTTATATGGCGGAGTGTCATCTATACCAGACATTGTGTATTAATATATACAAAGAGGTTAATCAACTATTAAGCTTCTTATGTTATATTTTTGAATTTTACACTTTATATTTTGTCTTTTGCTTGTATTACTCATCGATAACAATAATAGACCGCGCCGCGTCTTGATGAATTTAAATATTTTTCAAGTGTATGAGGTAACGGTAAAAAATGATATTAATTATCCGCGACGTGATACTAATGCGTAAACAACCGGCAACTACAACAAAAATGTTTTGGTGAATTTTAGAATTATAATCAACTTTTGGCTTATAGGGTAAATTATTTCATTGCACTTTTCTTAACGAAAAGTGTAATTACACAAATTATCAAAAAGTGTAGCTGCAAAAGAGAGAAAAGTTTGGAATTCGAAATACAAACGTGGTTTAATTAAAATTATTAAAAATACACAACAAATATTGAGAATCACAGGGCTACACAAATAAGTTTTAATAAAAAATTTTTTTAAAGTATTTTTAATTCAGAAAATCATCGGATTAACAAAGTACCGAGTGTGTGATTTAGTGTTATGAACATGGTCATGCTACACCTAGTCCGAAATTTGTACAAAAAATTTCAAGACAATAATTTGCATGTTGTGATTGTCGACACTCATTGTTACGATGATTTTTTGATTTGTTAAATAATTAAGTGAATTTGACCTCATAAAGACGTTTCCACGTGTAGCGCAATAAAATTTTCGTGAAATTTTAGTACAAACTTCGGACACCATGCTAAGTTGATAACACTAAATCACACACTCGGTACTTGTTGTTCCGATGATTTTCTGAATTAAAAATACTGTAAAAAATTTTTTTTAAAGAATTAATATAGTATATAAGCTTATTTGTGTAGCACTGTGATTCTCAATATTTTTTGTGTATTTTTAATAATTTTAATTAAACCACGTTTGTATGTCGAATTTTAAACTTTTTTTCCCTTTTGCAGATACACTTTTTGATAATTTGTTTATCTACACTTTTGAGTCTACACTTTTCGTTAAAATTTGTAGCTACACTTTTTATTAACGTTAAGTACTTCACACCGGTGACTATCTAGCTAGAAATATTCTTACAAATTTCCGAATCCGTAAGAAATTTTACAAGAAGAACACTTACGTTACTACACGTAAGTGTTTCTAAACTTTTGTAATTGAATACTTTGCTACAAGTTAATAATTTCTAAATTTAGTACTTTCACTATTAGCACGCGGTTTCTGCGTTTGGGGTCTTCTCACTCCATTGCAGGTGTCCAATATACGACGCATATCTGCATTTTCATTCCGAGACCATCGAGGTACATGTTTTCTTGCTCGTTTTTCTATTCCCTTGGTGACGTATTCCATCTTTCAGTTCCTATGAAGGATGTCGTTTCTAAAGTTCCAAGGGGCATTCACAATCTTTCGCAACACTTTATTCCGGAAGCATTGTATCATTTTTACATTGGTCTACTTGGCACAACCCCAAAGTTTGTACGACAGGTTCATACTGGATTTACTTTGATCTCAGAATTTCCTCCCATTTGCAAATTTTCCAATATTTGATGTTTAATTCTTCTTTTTTCTTTTTAATGTGCTCTTTCCATCTTAGCTTGTTACCGGTGGCACGAAGCCAACCCACAGATATCTTCTAAATAAGCAGAGGCATCACTCACGGTGATTTTGCTCACTAGATTTCAGGGTTTTGGGTCGTGGGGAATAATAAATAAATTTGGCCTCGATAGGCCGCCGAAAATGTTGGTCATCGTCTCGTTACAACCCGAAAAATATGAATGACCTCAACTGGCCACCCGAAAAAACCGATGGGCGTTGTCTCGCCAAAATCCGCAAAATATTGTTGGGCGTTTTCTCGCATTCAACCAAAAAATCGTGGGGCGTTGTCTCGCCTTAAACCAACCAAAGAGTTGAACGGCCTAAACTGGTCAACCAGGTGCGACCAGCACAATATTTTACTTGACCACCCCAGTAATTTCCACTTCTAATCAAACTTAATTTTATACACTTCCTTTTTTTTTTGTTTTAAACGGCCACAAACAAAATAAACTTAAAGTCAAAGGTAATTTTAAAGTTTTATTTTTATTTTTTTTTGGTCCCAAAAACCCGAACAATTTACAAACAGTATTTTATTTTCCAGCGCAAAAAAAACTGAATATTACAAAAAAAAACAAAGCGTAACTTTACAATATCACAGGTCAAACTCGGCATTAACTCAAATTAAATTAAAGGAACAATTCAAATTCCAAAGCTAGACTGTTTTTTTTTAATTTAAAACTAGAATAAACTTCTCGCACTAAACACTAATAGCGTTTTCACTGGCACACACATCTTGATCCATTTTTGATCCAAAATGGCTTCTTTGTTTACATTTTTGTCTTATTCTAGATCAAAAATAAAACCTAAAAAATTTGTTGCAACAAATTTTTGATCAAGAAACAAAAAAAAAAGACAAAAAATGTAAACAAAGAAGACATTTTGGATCAAAATGGATCAAGATTTTTGTGCCAGTGAAAACGCTATAAAAATCTAAAAAAATAATTTTTACCCCGTTTTTCGTGCGCTTCACTCGCCACGCGCTTCACTCGTTTTTGTATATGTTTACGGTCGTACACACGCACAAGGTGCATATTGGTCTCGCTCTCAATATAGGGATGGGTAAAAAACATAAAACAGCATATTAAGGCCCATGTCCAATTAAACTTTAATGTCAATGCCACAGGGTAGATGGCACTGCATTAATTATTCGATGGTAACGATTTTTTTTTAAATTTTAATTTTTAAAAATCGAGATAACCCAAACCCATCGACCCACACCTGGAGTCGTAAAAAGCTTAGTATTTGCATATGTAATTTGGTTCGAGTTAAGAACCATGGGAATCCAGTTTACATTTTTGTTTGTAAAGTTGATATATACTGAAGTGGGTTCATTTTTTAGAAAAGTTACTCACTGTGTTAACTGCATTTTGAAGTCTGCTTGTTGCTTGTTGAAATCTTTCTAACTGCTAGGATAGCTGTATCGATCGACTGCGAATGTTACTACCTTGAATATTCAGTAAATCTCTCGATAAACAGAATATTGAGGTGAGGTGACCAATACGTTAGTAGTTTGTTTTCAAACTAATGAAATATTGAAGGCGACTTTATGTTATCCTCAAATCAAATTTTTCCGAACAAACTTGACTGAGAGTATTTAAAGAGAGTAAACCAACCAACCAAACACTTTATTTTGTAAACCGTGCGAAATAAAAAATGTTTATTTCGCATCAAATTTTGATGCGGAGGCACCAACTCATGAATATTATTTAATTATTTTTGCCCAATTCTGAAGTTTTGTGTCCGGTACTTTTAAATATGTAAACTGAAACGACTCGATAAACCGTATCGACTGTTTCTATAAATCAAAAAATTCGGTCGTCTCACCAGACTGTAGTGACCAACCTACAAAACTGTGTAAAATACTAAATACAAAAAATTGTTGCTTTTTCCGATTATCGAATAAATAGTTACCAGCGCCAAACGGTGAATTTGTATACTAAAGCGCTGCTCTATATGGACGATATCTCAAGAACGGCTTATACGATTCAATTTTTGTCGCTAATCTTCTTTTATTTTTAATGTGGAAAATTGAAAAGCTTTTGGGACCTCTACCTCAAAAGGTTCGAGAGCGTAAATTCAAAATACCCGAAAATACCTCACCGAAAATCATGGTATTGATATTACTTTACAATTTTGATGTATACTCGAATTGTATATCGTTTTAATGGTTTTGGATCAGACAACAATTTCAATACAACTTAGTTCATAAATCAAGCGTTTCGGCGCTGTTAGTTACTTTTTCGTTTGAATATGCACATGTCGTATATCGTTGAAAAGGTCTTGAAGAGTGCCGCAACTTTTCTGAATACCTTAGTACTGAAAACTATCGATGTGGCGCTGGAAGTAATTAGAACTTTTATTATTCCAATTAATTATGTGGCATATCATTTCAAAGGTCTTGGAGAAAGCAAACAATTTTATAATCAGCGCTTCAATTTACAAATCCACCGTTTTGGCGTCGGCAGATATATTATGATTTATTATACATAGAATGTCAATATCTTGAAGAATGACACAAATTTAGCAGAAGCATATTAGTACACCAAATTACTATCGTGGCGCTGATTACTGACATGATCATGTTGAATTTCGTT
This sequence comes from Nephrotoma flavescens, assembly GCA_932526605.1. Lineage (NCBI taxonomy): Eukaryota > Metazoa > Arthropoda > Insecta > Diptera > Tipulidae > Nephrotoma > Nephrotoma flavescens. The sequence goes on along the minus strand of OW052222.1, from coordinate 188,191,842 downwards.
TCTAAGATTGTGAAGGAAAATTTTTTTATCAGCAATTTGTATCACAAACTCAGTTTTGGCGCTGATGGCAAATTGTTACTTTGGTATGAGCTAAATATTACTGCTTCAAGACCTTTCTAATGTTATGAGATAGGTATATATTCTATATACCTATCTCATAAGATTAGAAAGTTCTTGAAGCAGTAACATTTAGCTCATTCCAATAAAATCATGTGGCATATAAATCATTCATAGTTGGAAGATTAGATTTTCATTTTATGTGAATTTTCAATGTTAGTGTATTATGAAAAACTGTTAAAACTGGTTTAACTTTCAAAACCAATAATGATCGTATATTAAGAACATGTTTTATGAGACATTTTGCGGCCATAATTACTGGACATTTGCGATGTTCCCAATTTCCAGTAAATTTTTCGGGTTTGTCAATTTTTAGAACGAAATTCGGATTATTTCGTGTGGTTTCAGTCAGAACTTTGTAATAAAAGGTTATACAATTCTTTTATACATCGTGAATTTGTTTAGTTCCACGACATTTCGTCGAAAAATCAATTCATAGAAATCTCAATTTACGGAAAATACAATTCACCGAAAATTACAATTCATTTAAAATGATGGTTCATCGAAAATACTTCAAATGCTTCGCGAATCAAATCTGAAATACACGTCGAAAAAATTCTAGGCGGGGGCCTTTTTACAGTTCCGTTATGAAAATCAAATGTTCAACTTAATTCGTGTGCCGTCGCATAAACAAACCGACTTGATTTCGGTAAATTGTCGTTTTCGACGAATTGTTAGTTTTGGTGAATCGTATTTATGTTAAACGATTTTGATAAAAATTTAAGATAGAGAAGTTTGAGTCCCAGAAGTTCGTTTGGGGTTCCCGAATTGTGCACAAGTTTTGGGTTTTCTCAACCCAGGGCTTTTTAAATTTGTTTGGTTTTAAGAGATTGTTTTGTTTCAATATGATGAAAATAAGTGTGTAGGGTGGAAATGACATTCTAAAATAATTTTTGGAAGAGCTTCTGGAATATGTTCCACTTTGGTTTATCTACGCCTGGTTAAGAGTTAATCATTTGCTTTGCTGGCTGAAGAATTGTTTCAAATCTCTATGGGTACGACCATGGAGAATGACAATAGAATGCTCAAATTATACAGAATTAATCTAAGTATTCATTAAAAGTGATGGTACAATCTGGTCTGAATGAATTATTGGACATATTTTGTGTAGATGAAAGCGGACTTAACAGCATTGGATTGCAACGTCACGTACAGCTAATTGGACTTTAAGGTCCGCAAATTTAACAGCCTAGGACTTCTTTTTAATGACAACTTGAACGAAACATACGTCATGAAATTAGTGAAATGGGTGATGAATACAATTCATGGCTTTTGCTCATTGCTCAGTCTCTAAATTTCGGGCCAAAAACGAAACTAAAATGATGCCTTTCTATATTAGGGAGACATGGCCCCGTATGACTTTTATCTGTTTCCTAGAATAGAGAAGAAACATAGATGAGATTTACAACGCATCGCTGAGAGAGTTTAATTCTATCTCTAAGATCTAGTTCCAGTTCTAGTTTCGTCGATTGGAAAAAGCAGTAGCATAAGTGTATAATAAGCAATGAGGACATAACATTGATTTACTTACAGTTTCGTTTTCAAATTTTTAATCTCATTGTTGATTAATGAATTTTTCTGATGGCATTGCCATCTGTATTATGACATTAATCTTAAAGTATTATTGTGAAGTGTGCATTGCCCTTTATACTATGGTACGAGTTTTACCCACTTCCACTGTGTCGAATAATTTTGAGAGCGAGACCAATATATATCTTGTACGTGTGTGTAAGGAGAGGAATATTTTTGGGGTTATTCTTGTGAGATTGATGCGCGGTGGGAAAGAGTGTGCAAGTGATGCGCGCAAAAACAAAACAAAAAAGCATCAACGAACAAAAATATTCGGCTTGATTTTTTTGGTGTGAGAATTTGGTTTTAGTTAGTTAGCGTCTGGATTTTGTTAAGTCGTCTTTCAAGTCAAATTTTGGAAACTCAATTCCTTAATAGTGCGTCATGACATAGGAAGTTAGATAGGTAAAAATTCCATGGTATCAAACAAAATGTATTAAAACAAAAACAAAGTTAAAACAATTTCAACTCGAGTTCGGAACTAGTAGGCGGCACTATGGATCTTCCTGGTTACTAGATTTTAAAATCAAAATTTACTAAATAATTTTGCACAAAACTCTCAATGAAAATTTTTTAAATCTTAGTTGGCTGCATAAGTTTGGATTTTTTTTTATTTATTTGTCGCATCCAAATTTCAAGTGATAGAAGTTGTCATTTGAAGTGATAGCGGTCGCAAGGAAATACTTATAAAGCAGCATACTAAGATTTAAAAAACAGTCAGTACGACTTTATTGAACAGTTATTTTGTAAGTTTCTATTTAATGATCTAGTAGCTAGGAAGATGAGTAGCCACGTCACTTGAAGTGATGCGACTAGATGAATAGGGGTGTAATTTTTTGCGTCTGGCTATTGTAAACAATTTTTTTTAATAATGTAAAATAATAAATTATTAAAAAGTAAGAAAATTTTGTTGAATAATCCTTGGAAAATTTATAAAAATAAAGAGAAAATAATATTTATGAAAATCAATAGATTGTTCTTTAATTTTGTTTTGTTTGTGTTATTCAAGTTGTTGGATTTTTTAATATTTTTTTTTAAATTTTTTTTTTTAAATATTTTTTTAACAAGGCAAGAATGATAAACAATTGTGTATAACAAACGTTATATAGCCCCAAACGATTTTACGGGTGCCGCCGCGACCATTTCTTTTAAAAAAGCGGGGCTCGCGAATATTCTGCGGACGGTCCCAATATCTACGAGTGCAGTTGTATCAATGGCTGGGTGCCGGAATTTTAACGGTACTGTATAAGTAACGAATACCATATTATCAACGGGTGGCCACTACCGTGGCCATTCTCAATTTTTTCGGAAGGCGGCCACGAGGCTCGCTCAATTCATAACGGTCTTTTTTTGATTATTTAACGGTGGAAGTGCCGCAACGGTTACGCCACCACATTTTATTTAATGGCGGTCAATTGAGGCCCAACAAATTTGTATTAACGATTTAAGGCGGGAAGACGCCCAAAGGTCCGGGTGTAACAACAACCTGAGGCAGGACGGCTACAAGGCCGTAACAAGGTGACCTTACAAAGGCATACGCTTCTATTTTTTTTTGATTTTTCTATTCTCTCAAAATTAACTTCAAGTTTAAAATTCAATTTCAATTTTCTTTTTAATTTTCAATCATTTTCTTCAATTTTTTCAATCCCTTTGGCAGGACATTCACAGGGTCAAAATGGTGAGTCCTGCATATGTGCTGCCCGTTCGAGGGTAACCGTAAAATCCACTCGGTCTCCCCGTGGCACTCCGATAATTTCAAGCTGTCGGACAGTATAATGTGGGATTCACTGGAGATCTCTCCGGGTGAAGAGGCCTGGTCTGTTGAAGAGATGGCCCTACCCTATTATGCTACTTCATTGTGGCTGGCCATCATCCTTTCGGGGTCAATGGGTCATTCAGAGGGTTTTCTTCAGCAGACGGAGTATTTGTCACTCGGGGAGATCCCGTCGCCACCGGATGGACACACTCGGTTATTATTTCATTTATAATGAGTTTCTCAAATTTCGGCTTACAAATTTCGACGTAACTTCAGTTTTTTTTAGTTTTCGTTTTTTTTCATTTATTTTGTTACATGGTGTATGCCAGAAACACGCAAGCTTCAACTTCCCCACGATACAAAATCCTGAGATCCAGTAGGCAAAATGTGAGTGAGGCGGGTTGCCTTCGTTCCACCCGTAACAGGGATAACATTGTTGTAGACAAATGAATAAAACTAATTTCAAAAAATTTTAATTCCCGTTTCTTTTACAAAACACCTCGTATGCTACTAAGCAGGATTGCTAGTTTAGAAGACGGGTGGTTGGAGGTAATAACTTCTCTCGAACAAGCTGTCTTAAGGAAATACTTGATACAATTAAGGAAGCTAGAAGGCCGAGTTTAGTATCTCATTACTTCTGCAGAAACTGCAAAGTTTTACTTTGTTAGCTCTCATTTGCTGCCATATTTTTCTAATAATTTTCACTCTATTGTACCGAAACACAATCCTTTCGCCTTTGTTGTGTGCATTGCGAATTTCTTTTAGATTTGTTTTAGATATAGAAAGCAAATAAGTTGCAGTTAAAATCAATAAATTCCAGTTCAAGATTTCCGTACGGTTTCTTAAAGACATTTCGTTACAACATAAAAAACTTACTCACCTACTTTGTACAACTAGATATTAAATTACAAATCCCATTGAGCGCACAAATACCTGGGATAAATAAGACAAATATCTAGCCAAGTAAACAATTCTTAATATCATTGCACTCCGCCACAATTCAATTCAAAACGTGTTTTTAGCAAGACGTTGAGTAATTTTTATTGGACACGCTTTAACTTCTTAAGCACTGTATAAAAATATTTTCTTCTTTTCCTTCCTCCCAGTAATTGCAGCATCATAAATTTGTACCCAAAATGGTATATCTTTTTCGTGCTGTTCTTGTTGTTGTTACAGTACATAATGCTAATTAAAGAAATTGCTCGAGATTAAAAAAAAAAATCCTTAATTATACAATTTGCAGGACGGAATAAAAAAAAATATTCAAATTTGTTGTTATTGGAATGCGTACCCAAGAATTTGTGCGTCGTCTGGCACAATTGAAACAATTAGGAAACAAATTAGCACCGTAAGTCTTTTTGTGTTTGGTAGACCTGAAATTAATTATGGTTCCTAAATCACTCTCCAAATACCGCACAGCTACAAAAATAAAGTGCAATCGTTAAAATACGAGCGGTACCGTTCCAGGTCAATATTTTAATGTTCATGATCTTTCAAAGAAGAAAACACACAACATTAAAAAATGCTGTCTCATGGTACGTACATAGACCACATACGTACGAGTACATTATTAATGTAGGTCAACAGAAACAAAAAAAAATCTTTTTGCTTCTTTTCGATTTCATTTTTTCTTTACCAGAACCAAGAGACGAGGTAATTGTGGTATTCTTTCGGTTTTGTTTTCTAAGCTTAACAATAGAATATTAGAGAGACATACAGATTTGTTTTATTGTGAGGACGGACCATGCGGATAAATTATTTCTGTTCAATTTTATAGGTTATGGGAACGAGAACGTACATATATTATTATAAGAGTAATAAATTATGTATACCATTAACTTGAAATTGTCTTAATCTCGATCAATATGAGTGTTAAATTAGCTTTTCTCGCAATTTAAAACTGTAAATATTTCTGGTACAAAATCGCTAATCATCGCGTTTAGGCGGTCCAAACACCATTGTAGATGTAAATTTCATAATTGCGGTTGCGTGCTAATTAAATAAATAGATTGAGCCCCTGCTGATGACCGAATTGTGTCGAGATTGGCTAGAATATTGTATGTATCGAGGTTGATAGATCGCACTTTTATCGGTACAGTGACGAAAATATTTTATGGCATTTAAATAAATTTGAACAACGTTTAGAACAACGAAGAATAACGAAAAATACAACAACGAAATAACATCAACCAATCGGCAACTCGAACTGAGCCAACAATACTTCGAGTCTAGAAGACACAAAAGGTTACTTCACATAGTGACATTACGACCATATACGACAGTCACACGATGACACAGTAATACCCGTGCAAACGTTATTAGAACATTCAAAAGGTTTCATGGAAAATCCGTTAGTAGTGAAACTTCCAAAAGATGGTAAAGCATGCTTTAACGGAGAGCTTTTAGTACACAACAACAGGACACTAACGAATACGCACAAGATCAATTATTTTAAAACATATCCTGTGGTGGCCGCAGGAGCAAAACAAACCAGCCACCTTCATATCAGGGGCGAAAACTAAAGAACAGCGTGGTCGATTATCAAAGAAAGATTCGACCCAAAGGAACTTCATACTTTAGCCAATCTCTCTCAAAGAACTCTCCGGGCGAATGAGGTGTTTTTCATTCTTCCCTTTTTTTCTTTTTTTTATCTTTGGTGTAAATTTATCATAAAAATACATCACGGCGACATATCCTGGGATTCGGTTTTTTTTTTCATCGGGCCGGATCTATTTTCCGGTTAATTGTTGTGGTTTTTCGTATTTTTTTTATGGACAAAAAAATTAAGTTATAAATTACAGACTGAGCTTGTCACTTCCCATCATCTCCTCTCTCCGTGTGAAGAGAGGCCTGGTCTGTTGAAGAGATGTCCCTAACCTATTATGCTGCTTCGTTATGGCTGGGCATCGGCTTTGCGGGGTCGATGGGTCATTCGGGGGGGTCCCTTCAGCAGATTGGTCATTCGGGGAGATCCGGTCGTCTCTGAGTGGGCGCATCCAGTTAAAATTAAATTTATTACGGTTCCTCAAGTTTCGGTCGACGAATTCTGGTGTGTTCAATCTAATTTCAGTTTTTTTTATTTTGCTTTTTATTTTTATTCTGTTCCATGGTGTAGGCGAGAAACACGCAAGCCTCAACTTCTCGCGTGTTTAGTTAAATCTTCACAGATAATTGCATCATATAGTTACACATTGCTAAGGAACTCAGAAGTAATGAGTATGTGTTCTTACCAAAATCACTTGACAAAACAGCAACAAATGATGAAGACTACCGGTAACTACGAACAATAATCGACTCTTACTCGCAAGCAAGCTTCATTACTTCGAGTGATACCAGTAGCTCGATGCACCAAAAAAAGAATACACTATTGTATATGGATTAAAATACATGAATTACACATGTTGCTACGAGTTTTTTATGTGTCATAACAATCATTTCCCTGCTACGAACATTCTTGGTTATTTATTTCTATGGCGAATCTCGTGTTGTTTGATAGCACTGCCACCTGTGTACGAACACGGGAAATTGGTTGTACTAAAATATTTTCCACCATGTGGACGTGTTTTTTCTTAATTCTCGTGTTTCTCCCTACCATAAGGCCGCGCGATCATCCATTAAAAGAGACAGCGTACGTTGTGCGGTGGGAGACAGTTTTTTTAAAGTAGTCTGGTGTAGATTTTGAATTTTCGACTTTATGTCGATTTGAGTTTGTGATCCGAGTTTTTCTGTGTTAAAACTCGAATTTTCCAACCATTTTGTTTATTTGTTTATAAATAATAAAAATAAAATAATAAAAATTAGAAAGATAATAAAAATCATTTGGGGAAAAAGTTGAGTTTAAATTGATATTGGAGTGTCGATGGAAAATTGTCCCAACATCAGTTTATTTGTAGATGGATAGCAAATATAGTTGGTTACGTCCTCAATTTTATGTTTTGGGTTAAACTTTAGTTCAAGCTTTAGTAGTTAAAAAAATTTGCTGTGATTTATAAGTGATGTGGCCTGGTTGGTACGAAGGCGCCACATTTTTATTTACGGACGGGCGACAGAGGCTCATTTACAATTTATTGGTTACCACGCATCAACGGGTACCGCACAACTTACGGGTGCCGCATTTTTCACGGGTACTGCACCATTTACAGGTGGCCAGTGGAGGCCATTAAACTCCTTGATTTACGGCGAGTCACCGCTCAACGACAATTGCGGTTTTACGAGTTGCATGACTGTGGCATGACGACCGCCCAAGGTCGCAACAAATTTTGGATTTTAGAATTAAGGTAATTGCTTTCTTTTATTATTTCATTTCTATTTTAAATTTTTTTGTTTTTTAAATTTCTTTTTTTTGTGATATACGTATAAAATTTGTAATCGAGCGCCGAATAACGGTTGCGTGTCGCGCGCTCGGTTTGCATTGGTCTCGCCCCAAAATTTTTTTTTTTTGTTTTGGCGGTTATTTTTAGTTTTTCATTGTTGTTCTCCTACGTTTTTTTTTTTTGGTTTCCTATTGTGGTGGTAAGGGTTGTTTTCTATAAAATGAATTGCTAAATTTGTCGGGTTGGGTATGATGAGAGGTGAGACCCTGTTCCGTGTCGGCGTGATGTTTGCGGTCCCTTGGTGCCCGCATCAGATTTCGGAACCGGCGCTTGCGTCGTTTGAGTTCGAGCGGATGCGTGCACCAAGGCACCTTAATCGGTTATAATTGTGTTGTTCGTTCCTCAAGTTCCGGCCTACGAATTTCGGAGGAACATCCGGTTTATTATTATTTATTGTTTGCGTTTATTTTTATACAAGTTTCTGTAATCACGGTATAGGCCAGGATACCGGCAAGCCTCTAACCCTATATCGCATCTCTCCCTGAGATTTAGGCGGCAAAATCACCGTGTGAGGCCTCTACGGGACCGGTGTGAAGTTTTCAACATTTATCAATAGTGTAGCTACACAAATTAACAAAAAACAAAAATGTAGATACACAGTTTAACAAAAAGTGTAGAATTACATAAAAAAAATTATGGCATGGTTGAATTTTTTATTTATCCCACTAGAACTTCTTTTTACAAGAAAATTGGAAACTCGCTAGAGAGAAATTTCAAATAAGCAAAATATTACAGAATTATTGGTGTTGATTCTGTGTGCAAGTTCTATTTTCTTTCTGTTTATGTTTCTAACATTTGCTAGGCAACTTAATGTTCAATTCAAATTTTATATATAATTTGTTCCTGTATTATGCACCAGGTTTTCATAGTAGAAACGGCAAAATTGAAGAAAAGACACATACAAAATATTCACTGTTTCATCACCAATTTTTGTTTCTTTATCACCTAATAATTCTATATATATTACTAACTAATTACTACAATTTTTAGAAATACGCAGTATATCACTGTGAGCTTCGGGGAAGTTTTTCCTTAGGTGTGAATGGAAATAATATCATAAAAAGTGTAAACTGGGTGTTGTGGATGCTTCAGAGCCATTAACACTTAATTCTGGAGATGGCAGCACAACTCTGTGTAACTGGCATTTCGGGGACACTTTCTAAAATTTTTGCTCCTATGCGGCATATCACTGCGACCTTCGGGGAGTTTTTTTCCTTAAGCATAATGCTGGCAACAGACGTGTGGAAAAACGCTTGCGGATACGCAGGTGGAAACGTAAGTCTAAATACGTGCGCGGATTTTTCAACATGGCGTTTTTATTTTTTTTAAGTCACCGATCTATTGCATATTTTTTGAATTGTTTATCCTGTAAACACAAGTTTTTATAATTAAGGTGCTTTTTATTAGAAAGAAATGAATTTGTTTTCACAAATTCTATTATTAGTTCTTCCATCTTTTCAATTTTCGATTGGCTGACAATGAAATGACAGCTTATATTCAAAATTATACCGTCAAGTAGGCAAATTATTTAATTTTTAATTTTTTCTGTGTTCTCTTTCTGATAGTGCCCCAAATTTTAGAGTGTTTTTTTAGAAGTTTTTTTAGAGTGACAATTTTCCCGGAAATGGGGTAATCTTCCGAAAAAAATTATCTTCCCCTTCCTAAAAACTGTTGATAAACAATCCTGCATTTACAAATTTATACTTCATACCTAATTTTCTCGATGTAGACGTAAAGTAAACTTTTAGCCTAAAAGCATTGCCACATACACATCTAATTACAGACGATTCGTGCTTAAATTTATTTTGCCTCGCCACATACAAGAAAAAAATATAGACGATTTTTACAATGACAATTCTGAATGTTTATACCGCCATTTCTATTCAAAGTGTCAAAGTGAAAAATTGTAATCATACGTTGCAGCTAATATACGAAGCAGCTAATTCATTTTAAAATTAATAAGTTTACCATGCCATATTCCTGATGAGCTTTTAATATAATTATTAAATTAATGAAAAATAAATTTTTCTTTGAAATTTTTGACATTTGTTTTGAAGTATCAAAGAAAAACACAACAGACAAAAAAATCGTTTAAAATTTTTTGATGTGTTCGGAAATCGTTTTCGGAAAAATTATACCATTCAGAGCAAAAATCGTTTCTAGAAACAGCTACATAGAAAATTGATTATTTTTCAATTAGAATTATTAAATAATTGCAAATTTATTGTTTTAGCTACTAATTTGAGATATTTTACATATTATTTCATTAATTTGAGTCAAAAATATGCTCTAATTAATTCGTAAATGCCAAATCTGTTTTTAGAAGTCGTCCGTAGAAATGTGTATGTGGCATCGCATTAAAAGCGTTGCACCTCTAATTACAGACGATTCGTGCGTAAATTTATTTTGCCTCGCCACATACAAGAAAACAATACAGACGATTTTTACAACAACAATTCTTTATATTTTGTTTTGAGCTGAATTTTCATACCGCCATTTCTATTCAAATTGTCAAAGTGAAAAATTGTAATCATATGTTTAATCATGGTCTCGCCATATTCATGATGAGCTTTTAATAAAAATATTAAATTAATGAAAAACTAAATTTTCTTTGAAATTTTTGTCATTTGTTTTGAAGTAATCAAAGAAAAATACAACAGAGAAAAAAATCGTTTAAAATTTTTTGATGAGTTCGGAAATCGTTTTAGATTTTTGTGCGTTCGTTCACGTGTAAAATTATACCATTCAGAGAAAAAATCGTTTCTAGAAACGGCTAAATAGAAAATTGATAATTTTTCATTTAAAATTATTAAATAATTACAAATTTATTATTTTAGCTACTAATTTGAGATATTTTACATATTATCTCATTAATTTGAGTCAAAAATATGTTCTAATTAATTCGTAAATGCCAAATCTGTTTTTAGAAGTCGTCCGTAGAAATGTGTATGTGGCATCGCATTAACGCGGCTTTTACTTTAAGTAAACTTTTTGTTTGATAAACATTTTTGTTATCGAAAAACCATAATTTTAGCTGTTTTTAATATGAATAAAGATTATTTTTAAAAACTTTGATCGTATTTAAGCTTTTAAAAATAAAAAAAATTTTAAAGCCATGCGATTTATGAACTTTTTAGCGAATTTAATATTCTATAAAAACTTCGATAAAGAATTAACTTATCTAACGCGGGTTTTACATCAAACGAACATGCATTAAATATATTTGATAAATTTTTTATGATTCTTACAACATCTAGTAGGCATTGTGAATACTCTAAATGTCAGAATTTTGAATTGAAAATAAAATCATTAAAGCATTGCAATACAGTTATGTCTACTAAAAGTTCTATTTATTAACTTTTAATAGAAATAATAAATTTATTATAATGTCTGAACGAAAAATCGAAAAACGTTTGTCTGACGATGTCAAACCTAATAAAAGTTACGAGTATCATGCATTTTACAATAATCTCTAAATTAAAAAATTATGGCCCTTTTAACTTCGAATAGAAATTTTATCGCATGAAAAGGTTAACGTATTATACAAAGCTGCTAATTATCGCTGAACATTGTTGTTCGTTAAGTCCGTAATTGCATAAATCTAATGATATTCTATATATTGGCAAATATATTCTCATAAAATAATAAAATTGAACAAATGTGTATGTTATTATTTATCTGTCACAATTATTTGAATATTTTGACATGATCGAAAACTCGAATTACCCGATGCGCGCGTATTATAAGTGAAATTGCCTGCTGTAATAACTTTAGTTTCTTTAACACTCACATTCTTTTTACTGATTTAGCGCTTGTTTAATAAACTTTTGAGTTCGATAAGTTAATTCTTTATCGAAGTTTTTATAGAATATTAAATTCGCTAAAAAGTTCATAAATCGCATGGCCTTAAATTTTTTTTTATTTTTAAAAGATTAAATACGATCAAAGTTTTTGAAAATAATTTTTATTCATATTAAAAACAACTACAAATATTGTTTTTCGATAACAAAAATGTTTATCAAACAAAAAGTTTACTTGATGTAACGCGGCTTTTACATCAAGTAAACTTTTTGTTTGATAAACATTTTTGTTATCGAAAAACAATATTTGTAGTTGTTTTTAATATGAATAAAGATTATTTTTAAAAACTTTGATCGTATTTAAGCTTTTAAAAATAAAAAAAAATTTAAAGCCATGCGATTTATGAACTTTTTAGCGAATTTAATATTCTATAAAAACTTCGATAAAGAATTAACTTATCGAACTCAAAAGTTTATTAAACAAGCGCTAAATCAGTAAAAAGAATGTGAGTGTTGAAGAAACTAAAGTTATTACAGCAGGCAATTTCACTTATAATACGAGCGCATCGGGTAATTCGAGTTTTCAATCATGTCAAAATATTCAAATAATTGTGACATAAATAATAACATGCAGCACATATTTGTTCAATTTTATTATTTTATGAGAATATATTTGCCAATATATAGAATATCATTAGATTTATGCAATTACGGACTTAACGAACAACAATGTTCAGCGATAATTAGCAGCTTTGTATAATACGTTAACCTTTTCATGCGATAAAATTTCTAGTCGAAGTTAAAAGGGCCATAATTTTTTAATTTAGAGATTATTGTAAAATGTATGATACTCGTAACTTTTATTAGATTTGACATAGTCAGACAGACGTGTTTCGATTTTTCGTTCAGACATTATAATAAACTTATTATTTCTATTAAAATTTAATAAATAGAACTTTTAGTAGACATAACTGTATTGCAATGCTTTAATGATTTTATTTTCAATTCAAAATTCTGACATTTAGAGTATTCACAATGCCTACTAGATGTCGTAAGAATCATAAAAAGTTTATCAAATATATTTTATGCATGTTCGTTTGATGTAAAACCCGCGTAAAAGCCGCGTAACTCAAAAGTTTATTAAACAAGCGCTAAATCAGTAAAAAGAATGTGAGTGTTGAAAAAACTAAAGTTATTACAGCAGGCAATTTCACTTATAATACGAGCGCATCGGGTAATTTGAGTTTTCATGTCAAAATATTCAAATAATTGTGACAGATAAATAATAACATGCACATATTTGTTCAATTTTATTATTTTATACGAATATATTTGCTAATATATAGAATATCATGAGATTTATGCAATTACGGACTTAACGAACAACAATGTTCAGCGATAATTAGCAGCTTTGTATAGAGATTATTGTAAAATGCATGATACTCGTAACTGTTATTAGGTTTGGCATCGTCAGACAGACGTGTTTCGATTTTTCGTTCAGACATTATAATAAATTTATTATTTCTATTAAAAGTTAATAAATAGAACTTTTAGTAGACATAACTGTATTGCAATGCTTTAATGACTTTATTTTCAATTCAAAATTCTGACAGATTTAGAGTATTCACTATGCCTACTAGATGTCGTAAGAATCATAAAAAGTTTATCAAATATATTTAATGCATGTTCGTTTGATGTAAAACCCGCGTAACTTAACGAACTCAAAAGTTTATTAAAGAAACGCCAAATCGACAAAAAGGTTGCGGTTGTCGATAAAACTAAAATTACTTCTAGCAGGCTATTTCACTTTTAATATGAGTATATCGGGTAACCTGCGCTTGTTACATTATATTATAATGTCAAAATATTGCAATAGGATGGCGGAGAAATTATATTTGTTTAATTTTATTATTTTTTCAGATTTTTAGCAAGAAGATGGTATTATATAATTTAAACTAACAATTTACGCAATTGTTGTTTAATCTAACAGAGTTAATAGATTGCTTTATATATGTTATCTTTCTATTTGAAAAAAAATTCGATTCAAATTTAAATGGATCCTTTAAATGGATGCCTGGACTAAGTGCCATTAATTGTGGCATATACAGTTTTCATGTCTATTAAAAATTTAAAATCGAGTCAAACGAATTTTGAATTTCGAACTTTGAATTTTCCCGTTCCTACAGTCTAAATGAAATTATAAATTTCCATTTTATTCTTAAATTTTCGTTAAACAACTGTATTTCATACAGTTTCTGATGTCGTTTCCAATTCAAAATTCGTACTGGGTTGCGTAATAGATGTCGCAAGAATCGTAAACAAATTTATAAAATATATTTAATGCAAATTCGTTTGATGTAAAGCCGCATAAATGTCAATTAGTATATTTCAGGTCGATAAATGTTTATTTTATGGATGCATTTATTTTTCATTTTTTTGGTATAGCGACGCCAGTGAATAATAGCTGCAGTTTCAGTAGAAATTTCCCATTCGGCACCGGATAGTGCACGAATAATAAAACATGGCTATTACCTATTAACCGTAGATGAAATGAAAGGATACAACATATTACTATAAAATTCACTGATCGTATATTGCTCTTCAACACCCAATACTGTTTTGGCAAGGAGAAGACATATTTAATTTTAACGTGACAAACTAATCCAACAACAGGTGCTGCGATGACGAAAACAGTTTTCTGTATGAACTTTTATTAGTATCGTAAAGGGTTTTTCAATTTAGGCGAGTCGGTGCTGGCAGCCTGTGGCGGCCATCTTGTTTTGGTGGCGCCTATCTAATCTGGTGTTTATTTCAGTCACTGATGCCAAATCACCATGACAAGTTACACGATTGAGCAACACGCCGAAATGATCAAACTTTACATTCACGAATACGCTCAATATATATCCCAATTCATCTTGAACGATAGAAAATTTTTGAAAAATGAATCAAGAAACACAAACTGGTGACGATGGATGCTCACAATACCTGAAGGCACACAGCCACTATCAAAGTGAACAATGTGGACATTGATGTCGATAATCGCTGGAATGTTTCTTATACTCCGAGTACTGCAACTTAGTTAAGTCAAATTTTTAAACGTGAATCGGACCTATAGCAGTGCGTCCGTGATTCGGCAGGCAGGTGGTGATTATGCAAGAGAATATTGGTGCCCGAGAATCCAAAATTGTATGTTACAAAATTAAATTTGTTGGCCTTGTCCCACTGTGTGGAAAAAATAGTTTTAATCCCAATTGGAATTCCGTACTACAAAGTATCAAAGACACCGATTATGAGTAAAAAATAATCTTTCTCTTTCTGATCTGTATAATATTTTTTTCGTGTGGCACGTCGACGAACGAACATGTAATACGCAGTTACGGTTTTTTTTTTGTTTATAAAACTTATTTTTGTTTTATTTTCGAAATGTTGAGTTAAAATGTTTTTTTAAGTATTAAAGTAAAATTTTATCAATTTTGAGAGTTTTCTAATTATGCTAGTATTTCCACCTCGTGGACTGAACAGGTAATATAATTGAATTTCAATCATCATGTACAAATTTACGATTATAGGTACTTTTAATACTGACGATTTTAATGTGTTTATTTTTTTAAGATGAATGCCGGGTGAGCGATGGCGGCCGATTTATTAAATTTAAAATAAAAAATTATAATGTGGACTAAAAAATTAAAAAAATGCAAGAAAAATTTCCTTAATTTCAAAATAAAACCACACTGTACAATGGAAATCTGCAGAAAATTGTGTGCAATTATTACGCAAAAATATATGGAGTAAACCCGAATTACCGACGAAATTCCATCTAATTTCCAATTTAATTTTTTCCCCTTTTTAGTCGGGATTCACAACCACAATGGAATTTTTTGTGACTACATTTCCGTGAACGGAATTCCGCTGGAATATTGGGATAGGATAAATCTTACCCTATAAGCAAAAAATTTTAATTTCAAATTTGATTTGCATCTTATTGTAGCTTGATTTATTTTTGATCAAAAAACGACAAATTGACGCCGAAATTTAATAATTAAGATTTACTAATGAAAATTCATCCAGTAATCGGATCATTATACATAAAATTTACAAATTTTCATAATCGTATATACATTTTACGTACTAGATAGGACTATTTAAAAAACAAATTACATCACTAAAAGGTGCCGCCTTTTCTAATGACTTTTCTAACCCAAAACTAATTCAAACTGCCCTCATGTATCGTATAACAATTAAACAAAACACTAAATATAAAAAATTCTACTCACCATTAAATCCTTAACCAAATACGTTGATTTTGGCCAAACATAATAAATATTGTAAGCTGCCTAGTACTTAAATAATTAATTTATGGTAATCATTATGCTTAAACTACACACATACAAAAATACAAAAAAAAATCGTTTTCCAGTTAGCAACAAATCCTTGGGGCTATAATAATATTTAATTCCAATTCACATAAGTTGATTGTGTTTTTAGTAGGTGTAATGCCTGCAATGAAATAAAAATAGAAAATACTAGATTAGTAAAACGGAATGTTTGTTGTTGTCAATAATTGACAAACCACGTTGCAGGCCGGGTGTTTTATGTACTGTAATAAATTAAATATTAAGCTTTGGCTGTTTGGATTTGGTTCCAAAAACAAAAAAAAAATATTTTGGGTTCGTAAATTAGTGGAATGACTTGCCATTTTTTTAATATGATTTTTTCGTGTATGAAATATAAATTTTACATGGCTGGATTTTTTGGTTCACGAACTAAAATAAATGTATGTGTAGTCTTATAAATAATGGCATGTCAGTATAGATTTACTCATTTTTGTTTTTAATGATTAATTTATAAAAATAAAAAGGCGTTAGAAATAATTATAGTAGCATATACGAGAACGATGTTTTAATCAATAAATAAATACTGATGTTTGGGTTCAAAATGTCGAATTTGGGAGGTGCTGTTTTGTATGGTTATGGGAAATATATTGATTTCATAAAAACAAAAAAAAAACTCAAAATATCAACACGAGTTTTCGTTAGGTCACATCTGCTGAGTTTCTTAATATTAATGAATATTGTGATAGACATAAAGTTTTGTAAGCGATTTTCGATCTAAATGGGGAAAAATAATTTAATCTTGTAATAAATAAGGGTACGTCGTAGAGTGCCGAATTGTATACCTCCCCAAATAATATATCGCTGGTACACTATTAGTTCAAAAAGTGCTAAATAGTATACCATGGAATTCTAATTGGATTAAAAAAAAAAAAAAATAGTAAATAAATCAAACAGCGACATCTAATATGATAATTTTCACACACTGAACTATAACGTCTTTTCGAATTTGGCAATACAAAAAACATAGATAAATCAGGGGGTGGGATGTTGTAACATCATTTTTTTCCGATACTATCGAAATTTACATCTCTTTCATCACGAAGAAAATTTAACGTTTTTTCCTTTTATCAATTTCATTGTTTCTAATGCGATCTCTACCTAATCGAAGAAAACATTATGTCGTTCTACTCTTATTCTATCACCTACATATTTTATGAGTGATACTTTATCGGAAAACAAAAAAGAGATAAATACACAATTTATTCTAGTAGCGTGCGTGCACAATATTGAAAGCAAAATTGAAAAGCGAAATGGCAAGCAATTTTATTTAAGGAAAAAGAGATATAATATTCGATAAATATCGAAAAAAGTGATGTTACAACATCCCACCCCTGCTGCTGTCAAAACAATAATGTGTGATATTTAGCTATAGGAAAAACGAACGGGGTAATTTTTTTAATAAATTATTCTATCTTATTTTTAATTAATTATTTTAGTTTAGCTATAACTATGCCACCAACACAGAAAAGGAATTCAATTTCTGCATCGGAGAAATTGGAAATTGTTGGTCGAGCAAAACGTGGTGAGGCGTTCAATTTTTTGGAAAAACAAGGGGGGTGTGGGTGGGTTTCCCTCGAAAATGATTTAATCAAATTCCAAAGAAACCATAGGAGAGTTTGAGGTGCTGGGCGAAAGCCAGCCTTTCCTGAAATAGAACAAATGGTAATTGAGTGGTTTAAAAATCAAAGGGAAAAGAAATTGGTGGTCAGCTACAACACGTTTCGAAGGGAGACAAAAACAAATTCTGCAAAAACAACAAAATGGTTTAGATACTGGCCACACTAAAAATCGTTTTACTATTGAATTGTGTGTTTCCGTAAAAAAATTCAAAAAGTAAAACTACCTAAAAATTGTGATTTACGAAAGTGCTTTACTCATCATGGACTCATATGGATGCCATTTAAAAATTGAGATCACAGAAAATTTAAAAACAAAAATGAAATTCAGAAACGATAATAATTCCACTAAAACCCACTTCATTTCTACAGCCTATAAACAGCCATTTAAAAACGATATGTGATCAGAATGGAATGACTGGCCGCCAGAAGGCCCCGAAGAAATAAGGGGTACCGAAATTGAACTAAAGTCAGATTTTTTGTTTGTAATTACACGGCCGAAAAGACGTCGGTACAGGTTACGACTAGATGGAACCACCGGATGTATGGAACGTGCCCATTGCGAGCATTTGCAATAAAATAAAGCAAAACATAATCACAAAAATGAACGAAGAAATAAAGCAAGAGTTTCCGTCGATTTTCATTGATTCACTGGGTTTGTTGCACCAAAATTAAATCATGTTTGGGAGTAATCAGTCCGATCTATTACTCGGATTTCACCGCACCATTGGTAGCCATCAAAAATAAGGGCGGACGTATACGTATGTATTTGAGACGATTATTCAACAGACTTGAATCAAACCGGGACCAAACAAGTATCCACTGCCAACGCCTGAAGAAATCTTGAGAATGAGATTAAGATTCAATTCATTGTTGCCTATTTCAAGTAAAGCGCTTGCAACCGAGTGTCGGGCAATATTGATACACGAACTACACGACGGAACCAAGCGGTCCTTCATACAAAACCGACACTGGACTAAAACTAGCCGCAGATCCAGAGAGACGCTTTGTCTTTGATGTTCGCTCTGAAAATGTTTCATCGACTCATCTACGATTGCAAGTTCGAGCTTTTTTTAAATGCAATCAACACCGGTTAGAAGACACTTTTCCATTCGGGGACTATGCACCACCATCGTTTCCGTCAATGGTCCCTAATTTGTGATACTGATAGTCGGATTTGAGTCGTTCTGCAGTGGAAACGGCATTGGGCACTTACATTAGTTTCAACCACAGTCGAATGATCGCACTGAAAAATTCGTCGACACGTTGGAGGCCGAATTCAAGAAGCTAGGACGAGAAGGTAACACCGATACGCAAATTCTTAATGTGCTATAGTTACAAACTTTCATTTGTTCTTAGCATATGTAATGATTTCGAATGGCATCGTTACAAGTTTCTAAATTATGTTTTAATTTATATGTGAATCGCCTGAAGTACGTTATGTGAAAGTCAGCAAATTTTCATTTAAAATCCCTAAATGTTGACTACGATATTGTGATGTAATTGAGAGTGATCGTCAAAGCAAAATATCGATCGATCGATAATTTAAGTCAGTTAATTTTGAAAAAAATATCGAGTGGTCAATAAAGCAGTTCAAATGACTTAGCAAAAATAGATTTTTTGTTGGCGCGATTTTTTTGGCGAGGATGAAAATGAAATTTTTTTTTTTTGGGAGGCAGTTAAGTTTAAGCTTTGAGCTCGTGCTCGAACCATAGAAAAAGATTAAAAATAAGTTTTTGTGTGGGAAATCGAAAAAAAAAGAATAATGTGAAAAAATATTGAGAATTAAAGTTTAATTTTACTTTATAGTACATATTAACTTTATATAATAAAAAAAAAATTGTGAAAATATGTTATATTTAAGAAAAGACAAAGACTAAACTTTTTTTTGGTGATTGATTATAATCAAAAACTGCAAAAAAAAGGAAGTGAATTTTTTTTTATCAAGTGGTCATAAACGTTTATTAATCAGTACCTATATTATATATATGTACATACATTTTTTTTAAGTGAACAGACAATTTTTTTTTTTGATAATTTAGTTGATTGTGATGTGGTGTTTTACAAGGCTTAATAACTTATGTGCTAATTAGTTTTAAGAGGCGCTCAAGACCAAACTTAATGCAAACTTTAAATTATAAGAGATGCATAAAAACGATCGATAATACAATCAAGAAAAATAAGCGCAATTGTGTTCAGTGCGGGTGGATTAGCAAACCACCGTTTGTTAATTTTTTTTTATTTAAATGCTACCGTCTTTCGCCTCAAATGTGAGCGATAATAATCAATTGTAAAATAATATAAGTGAATGGTGTACTCATGTTACACCCAGTTGCATTAATTAACAAACTATCAATGCAACCAAAATTATAACAATAAATACCAACAGTCACAACATTTAATCCCGAGATAATAATAAAAAAATAATTAATATGTAATAACAATAATACAAAAACAAAAAAATAACCTGTGAGCCATACACATATCGATGGCAACAATGCATAACCGTGTATCAACAAAAATCGTTAAATTGGGTTTATAATGATATCATACAGAAATTATTCTGTTTTTTGGGTTTTTGACAACAAAAAAGGCGGGAATATGCATTTTCATTCATAATTATTCGATTTTGTGGGTGCATTTTCGTATATCTGCAGTAGTTTTTGGTTGGTGCTAGATGTAATGTAAGTTTCAGCTTAAATATTTTTCTAACTATGAAAAAATGATGTTTAATTATAAATTGTGGTTTTTTGAATTAGTTAATTATCCATTGATTAAAAAATATAAAATTGTTTTTAAAAATTATTATATATTAATTAAAAAACTCGATTTAAAAATGATTTGTAGTTAGACGAAAATGAATTGTCAATATTCAATTTTGCTGTGTACATACACGTTAATGAATGCTATATGAAGTAGATAAACGAAAGTGATTTTAGAAATTATTTGTTTTTATTTGCAGTTAAACAAAATTGTGCCGAAGTTAAAATAAAACAATTTCAACCAAAATAAAAGTACCATTATGGGAGATCGAGGAAAGCTTTTAGTTAAACTAGCTTTGGCAAAATTACAAGCACGCAAACTAAATCAACCGATATCCACTGAACAATCTCATATTATAAGCCCAGCTGTTATATCTGTAGACGTGACTCCTATAACGCCTGAAGTTTTGCCAGGTAATATGGGGCTATCATCTCAACTAGTTTTCTCTATCGATATTTCAACACAATACGATGCAACAGCAAATGATTTGCCAACAAATGTTCTGCAATTATTTAATTTGAATGATGCAGATTTCATTTATGAAAATCAAATACCGCTGGGAACAGATATTTCCCTGTCACAATCAAAGGCCGCTGACTTACCAAGAACAGACCCATTGTACCTGATTGAAATTCCAAATGAAATGGATAATGTACCAAATATAAATAACAAAAGTTTAAATAATATTTCGAATGGATGTAATGACATGCTGTAATGAAAATAAAATTTACATTTGTAGTTTGGTACAAGAAATTAAAACGAAAAGAGCAACCACCACCGATGAAGCTAGTTCAAGATGTAGCTTTTCGCTGAAATACAAAATTAATATAAACAGTTCACATATTCAAGTATGCAAGAAAATGTTTTTATCTACTTTCGGTATAAAGCAAAGCTTTGTTTCGAAATGTGTTCGTGAATCCCAATATGGGATTGTAATCGAGCCTAACAAAACGATTTCAGCTAGAACCAATAGTGAGAATCATCAGTTTATGTGTGAATTTTTAGATTCACTCAATAAGTTACCCAGCCATTATTGCAGAAAAGAGACAAATAAGCTCCATCTTGAACAAAAATTTGAAACCAAAACGTCTCTTTATACTGCATATTCAAGTCATTGCGTTTCTTCTGGGAAGAAACTAGTGTCGAAAAGAAAATTTTTTGCAGAGTTTGCTAATAAAAACTTAGCCTTGTTTACACCTGTAAAGGATCGATGCGATACTTATGTACAACACAGCGATCGTGCTATGAATGGCCTTTGCCACCTAATATAACATGGACCTGCAGGCGGTAAAAAACTGTGTAATACTAAATTCAAGCAGTACCTATTTTAAAACTTAACTTGCCTGCCACAACTTTACCATTTACAATAAAGTAACAAAAGATGTCGTATGTAATTGGTTTGACGAAACTACAGCTGATTTACAAGCATCGGTTTTTGCTTCGTTTTTAGTGAAATATTTAAAAGAATGTTTTTTTAAAAACAATGACGGGCTACCTATAGTTATTTATTCCGATGGCTGTACATATCAGAATAGAAATGCAATAGTTTCAAACGCTCTTTTAACACTGGCCATTGAATACAACACAATAATTATTCAAAAATATTTGGTTAAAGGCCACACACACACATGGAATGTGACAGTGTACATGCCAAGATAGAGCAAAAACTAAAGAAAAAAAAATTGAAATCCCAAATGATTACCATCATGTTACCGTCGAAGCTAGACAAAAACCATTCCCTTATAAAGTTTTTGCGCCGGGTTTTTTTTCAAGATTTTTCATTATTTAAAATATATTCGTCTATTCGCCCGGGCCGTCATAACGTTCTAACTAATTTACGGCAACTTCAATACAGTCCTCAAGGTTTAATTGCCTACAAAATTTATTTTGACGACGAATTAGCAGAATTGCCATCGCGGCCTAAACCGGGAATTTTTAGAAAATCTGCGGATTTTTCTAAATTATTTTTAACCAGGAGAAATATATCGAAAAGAAAATTTATGGATTTGCAAGCATGAAGGTACATATTCACAAAAAATTTTGGGCTTTTTATGATAACCTACCTCACAATCAAGATTAATTTTTGAGACTGATTATAATTTTAAAAAACTGATTTATTTTTATTTATTGTTAAACGTGAACTATTAAAATGTGATTTACTTTTAATTTTTATTTAGTTTATATTGATTCTTAAAAGAAATTGTAATGCATTTAATGCATAATATCTGGGAAATATATTGACAATTTGTAAAACCACAAAATAATTTTAATTTGAATTAAGAAATTACATCAAAATTCGTTATTTCCTTGTAGATTTTTTAGATACACGAGAATGCAGGTCAAAATGTATGATTCATTAATGTGTATCTGCAGGTTTATACGTAAACACCTAATAAATAAAAAAAAATTTATTAATCAATTAGTTTTAATTGGCCCTTTTTAAGCAAAAATCATTAAATCGTTTTTTTCGACTTAATTTTACTTGAATAAAATGTTTTATTGATCTCCTGTAAATTGGTGAAAATGTAGATACACGGTAATGCATTGTTACCGTCGCATTATCATCTTTCAACACGTCATCGATTTTTGAGTTCATCACACAACAACAACATCAATACATTCCATCAAAACATCAACTCCATCAACTTAGGCTGTTAGTGAATGTATTAACAATAAAAAGTATTAAAAACCCTGTTAAAAATTAAAATTTTGACAGGAAAATTAAAAATTATTTTTTATTCACCACAAAAAATTTTACGAACTCTGCACAAGCGATTCATTTTTATGTGTCAAAATTTTAATACATTCACACAGCAAATTCAACATTTTTGCTTAAAAACATTTCGTCATAAAAATTTTATTTTACCAAATTTTTAACTAAATATTTTAACAAATTCACTAACGGCCTTAGAAAGATTTTTATACAATATATATATTTTTTTTTTTTTTTTTTTTGATTTTGTTAGAAATTCAAATTTTCAAAACAATAGATGTTGATTTTTCTTTAATCCGTATTAGTTACTTTGGTGAAGGGTAATTGAGACTTAGATAAGTTAGGGATTAGTTAGATAGTTTTTATAAGATTTTTTTTTCTAAGTCCTTTTCTTAATATTCTTTTGATTATTTTGATTTTTTTATGTGTAAAATAAAATTTATAAATAGTTGATTAACATTCAAATTATTTGCGTTGTTTATTAAAAAGAAACATGAGATAAATTTATAACTGGACTGAGGATGAACTAGGGTGAGTGTTCAAGGCGAATGATTAGTGGTAATTTTTCCAGTATAAGCTAGGTATCCAGCTCGCGCAAGATAAATTTTAACGCGGTCTCCACAAGTCTCCACTAAATTGCAGATAAATTGTAAGCTAAAAAGTTTGTGTAGAGATAAATTTTAACGTTTGTTTTATTTCTTCTACAACAAACAAAAATATAGTTCGATCGACTATTTAATAAGTATTTTTATAAACATTTAAAATTAACAGTTAAAATTCCCGTTTTGGCTTCCTTTTTCCACTTTCTAAAATTTCTGTATCCACTTCTTTGTAATCAATCAAGTATTCTTCTTGATATTCGAAATTTTCATAATCTATAGAATTATTTAGTGCATCCATTTAAAAAAAAATAGTTTTCACGTTATGCTGTCAAAATTTATCTCAATTTTATCGTTCTAGGCAGATAAATTGCTGCGAAAACGTTTGTAGAGTTTTCACTAGCGCAGGTCTATATGTGAATGAGATAACTACAAACTTTTCGCTTCAGCTGCGTACCGCATCTGCGAAATCGCGAGCTAAATATTTTTTTGTTATTTCGCTAGCTAAATTTTACGTCAAATTTGCATGTAAAATTTATCTTAGCGCGAGCTGGATACCGACCTATAGCGGTTAAACTCGATTCAAATATGCTTCCACCCACCCCATACCGTGATGCATAGCCGCGCAACAACCGCTTCGAAGCCTCTATTTGAATCAAATTCTATAGCCTAGCATGTGGTGGACGGTATTTATTTATTTTTTCTTTTCTCCTTCATTATTTTTCCTTTTTCTAAACTTTTCAGTTGTCTTTTTATTTTGGTTGTTTCAATTAATTTTTATTTTCATTCATACGTCAAGAGATCGTTTGTGGAGCAACCTCCGCGAAAGCAAAACTGTTTGTCTAAAATTGTTTAGACTGACCCATCACACTCTTCTAGGCATTCGCGTATTTACCTATAGCTTTTAGGAAAGGATAATATTTTTAGTTATATTGGAGCCAAGTCTTTCAATATTCGAAGTGGAATTCCGTCGGGTCTGGTTGCCTTATTAGGTTTCTGAAGACAATTCTCTCCGAGAAATTGACGGAATTGACGGAGCCGTAACTCAATCATAAAAGACGCCTTAGCTGGTTTTTGAATTTCGGTGGTATTTCCACTACTTTTATGTGTATCTGGTTATGGATAGAATTTCCTATTCTAGCATCGGCACGTGCTTTCATGGAATGAGGGATTGTTGTGAGATCCAGATCCAGATCCAGACTCTTGCATATTTTTTTTCATTCCACTGTGAAATCACTAATAATCTGTGTGAGGTCATGCGAAGCGGCAAACCTCCGCTTGGTGACCAGCACAATTCGTATCTTGGTTTTTCAACCATTCTTTATGGGTAGGCATTAAAGTCAGCAACAAAACTTTTTTTTGTTTTTTAATTATAAAGAAAATATTAATCATCCAATGGATTTAATGTCCTTTTAAGGTCAATTAATACTCCCCTTTTCATTCATGCACGGCGCTGAATTCTGCACTCCAACAGAGGGTCTAAGTTGTGTTTATTATCATCAGCGATCGTAATTTATGAAGAAAATTCGCTTTACATCCTGCCTCTGGTGAGATTCGAACCCAGTACCTCCCGGTGCAAGTGCCGAAGCTTTAACCACTGCGCCACTTGTGCGATAATTCGCAATAGGGATATTGATTGCGACTGTTATCACATTTGTCTGACATACCATCGAAGAAATTCATGGTTTCTCATTTCGTCTGATACAAACTAACTGCATAAACTAATTAAGAAACCGAGTTTACTAGGTAGGGATTTTTTAAACACAATGTAGTTTGAGCGGTCTTTGTGATAATTTCGTACTTCTGATGTCGACTGTCGTGCGTACGATATGTGGTCTTCAACGAATATGCACACTCCACCCGCTTGTTCGAACTGGTAGCGCTTGAAGTAGATTTGGTTTTCGTAGGTGTTATGATATAGTTTTGTTTCCGTTAGTACTCACATACAGGGTTTCGGACATTCGATGGTAAGGCTATCGGAAATCGATGGTAAGGCTATCAATTTTATCAGTGAGTGCTGTGCGGAATTCTAATCGAGTCTCCAACAACAGGGGGTCAAAACTTAAATAATTGAAATCTTTTGGCTCCCCATGAATGCATGTACCAAACGATGGTTTAGGTTCTTGCAATCTGGCAAAAATGACCCAACTAGTTACAATTATAACATCGAGTCATTGGTGTATTCTATAGAATCTATCTATTTGGCGACCTCGTTCTTTCGTGACTTTTAATGTTTCACTAATATATTTCCGCCTTAAGGGATTTTCCGTCTAGGAGAAATTTTGAGATTAAAATTAATTTCAATAAATAGATTGTTGCATTACATTAGTACGTACCTACATATGAATTAGTTTGGAGTTCTGAGTGTACTAAGGTAATGAATTAAATCATCAAAATGTATACATATTTCATATACAAACGTACTTATTTATTACCCTTAAATGATAATCAATCACTTCAGTTGAATTGTCACAATATTTAAAATTTTAAACCATTAAGGCTGTATCGTATTTTTAGGTTTGTTTAATAATCCTACCATATCATTGTTAATTTCATCCACACTCTCAAGGATTTTACAGCTCCCCGTAATAAGCGCATATGCCTTTATAATTCTAAGACTGTCGAACACTTGACTTGACGTTGGTGGAGTTTCTTTTGTGTCATCTTTTGCATTTTCAGTTTCATCATCTGATGAAATATTGAAATGTGAGCCGCGTTGGTGATCATCAAGATTGATTGCATCGTTTTCAGTAAGAACATTGAAGACATTTTCCACAAAATTCAGTGCAGTACAAAAATCGTGGCCATAAATTCCATCAATTATCTACTGCATCTCATACATTGGCGCAATTGTATCGAAAATCACATCTGGTTCCGCAAAAACGAATCCGCAATTCCTAAAACATTTTTGTATTGTATCCAGTCTTACTGCGGCTGCGGCTCTCTTAACGAACATGACCGCATCAGATAGATGCTTTATCGCACTCGTTTATTTTCATCAGCATTGTTCGAAGCATAAGTTTTCTATAATTAAGTTTAAAATTTTTTGTCACGCCATTAGTGGTTGTAAAACAGCGGAATGGGTGGAAAATACATCAATTTCACATTGGACATTAATATTTCATGGTGGCACGTTGCATTGTCTAAAAATGTGCCCATCCTGTCGCTCCGTCTCTGTATTTAATTCAATTAAGTACTGCTGGAAGATTTTGCATGCCACTTTAATGAAAACGATTTAACATAAATGTTTTTGAAGCACTTCGGTATTAAAGTTTTCCTTACCACATGCCTCTTATAAACTTTGCCATCCTCGAATATGGTCAAAAATAACGTCAATCGCTCTTTCGAGTGTTTTCCATCGTTACACTATTTCCCTTTGAATTCCAATGTCTTGTTCGGGAGCATTCTATAATATAGACCCGTTCCGTCACAACATGCAATATCCTGTTGTAGATATCCTGCTGTTAATTCCTTTAAGTTATGTGTCCTTTCATCCACTGTTACTTTATTCACGTCGCTCGCCTCTCCAGAACAACAATTAAAGGTTATGTTGTTACGCTTCCTAAAACAACGCAGCCATCATCCGGCCGATGCCTTAACATCTTGAATAATCATTCTTCTAGCCAGTTCTATCGCTTTTGTCTGCAAAATTGGTCCTGAAACAGGAATGTTTTTTGCTCTGGTTGTAGTAAACCATCCCAGCAATATTTCATCATTTTTGTTATGGGTGTTTCCCGACATTTTTTCCACAAAGTAGCTCAATTTGCTTTCCTTCCAAATATCGTGATAAATTTCATTTAATTTATTCAGAATTTGGTAAATTTGTGATTTCCAACATTTATATTTTTCGGATATTTGTTTTACGGTGTTTCTGTTCAAATTCATTTTTATCACATCATATTTTTGTTTGCGGGTTAAGTGGGTAAGTATTCTTCCTTAAAAAAATTAAATTACTGAAATCGTAAATGCCAATAACGAGTAAATGTATGTACTTTAATTTATTTTAAACCACAAGCGTTGAAAAATATGTGTGGATTGTCAAGTTTTTGAGAAATGGGATAATCGGTATGAAGTTAGTAATAATTCCGTCATAGTGGAGTTCTTCTAATTTTTGTACCAGGGCGCGTATTCTTGAAATCAGTGGGAATTTACACACGTGGAATATAATTTGCTTTAAAATTATTTATATTATTGTATGCAAGTTTTCTATTGTTTATTTCCCTACTAAGGTAATATTTCCGCATCGATTTACCCAGTCAGAATTTTTCCCTTAGTAGGGAAATAAATAATACAAAACTGCAGACAAATTTGAAAAAACGATTAAAGTAGCCGGAGAAAATTTCGAATAATATAAAGAATTTTAAAGCAATGTATATTCCATGTGGAATTGGAAATTTCCACCGATTTCAAGGATACGCGTCCAGAAAACACGATTGCGTCCAAGGGCAAAGGAGTTTCCGCCATAAAGTGTAAAAGACGCATGAGATATTTTTTTAAATTAAGTTTGCGGCAAAAAGGATTTTCAGCAATATTGGATTTCCGCCTTAAAGGATTTTTACTGTATTTTCTTAAAATCGGTTTAACGAACGCAGCCAACATTTTAAAACTATCGCCAGAACGCTTGTCCTCGGTGATATATCCTTTTCATCATTATTCGAAGGCGTTTGGCTAGAATTACCAGACATGATTCTATATCTGTTTTCATTTTCGTAATTTTGTTTTGTACATCAATTATTGATTTTTCAAATAAATCTCACATTCAATTCAAATTCTTCTAAAACTACTTTTAATTCCTCCACAGTTAATTTTAAAATTTCTATTTAATTGTCGTACAACAAAATTGGTTGTTTATTCGCAGTCCCACTTCTGAATAATTACTTTTTATTCTTCTTCTATACCACAAACAATGCGCGAGATAAGCGGGCTATTTTCTAAATCAAATTAGAACACTGTTCTCGAAAGCGCACTCTCTTATTGCACGAATTCCAAATTCAAATTTTAATTTCACAATTTTTGTAAATATTAAAACTTTCAAGCTAATCAAACGTAAATTATATAACCGGTCTGAACAGGAATATTGTGTTCACTAGTCTTGAATGTACAAAACACCATAAAAATTTTGTTGTACACGCTGATTTTCATTTGTTTCTATTGTTTGATATTCACACAACCCCAATGTATGTCGTAAATTAGAAACGAAATTCCGTGCGGAAATACTTCTTTGGAAACGTGCCTAAAAATGTTTAATGGAAAAATATGACATCCTTCATTTTATCCTACCAACCAATGTATGGTTCCACACGGGATGTCAAAGATGCACTGCACCACGCTTCAAAATCAGTCGTAATAGATTTTTTATTGCTAATTGAAAACCTTAACAATTTATATTTAAACACAACATTTTTTTGTATTGTTTTATTCTGCTCTCTCGAAAATAAAATTTAAACTAACATCTCTTGAAGATGCTTCACCGAAAAAAATTTTGTTGAAAAATGTGCCGCAAACATTTTTTTCGGTGAAGCAAATTCAACACAAACTAGAAATGAAATAAAAAAAAATTATGGCAATTTTTGAGATGTACATTTTAGTTTAAATTTTATTTTCGAGAGAGGAGAATAAAACAAGTTTTATATTGTGTCTAATTTTGTGTTTAAATATAAAATAAGGTTTCCAATTAGCAATAAAATATCTATTACGTCTTATTTTGAAGCGTGAAGCAGTGCTTCATTGACATCTCGTGTGCAACGGCTGAATAAGATATTTTTTTAGAATATATTCTAATTTTGTCGCCGGCGCTGCAGTGCTACCAATATAAGTTTCAGATTATTATGTTGGTAAACATTTTTACGACTGTTTTTAAAGGAATTTCAACCAAATCTGAATGTTGTACACAATGTTTTATGTAAAAAAAAAATAAATAGAGTCGATAAAAAGATAAATGAAATATTTTAGGGTTAATTTATAATTATTTTTATTGTTTTGTAGCTTCAACGTTGTCGCGCTTATTGTGTTTACCAAAGCGACATCGCCGGCAGACAAATGGATTTTGCCAATGTATCTTGTCGCTGCATCTCTGGTTCTGTTTATATCTTAACTATTAAAAATAATCAGTGGTTTTGTGGTGTTATGAAAACCGCTGATTATTTTTATTATAATCAAAACGCGAAATCTTTCATTATGTATATACATAATTAATTAGCATAATGTGTGTACTCCTAATAAATATGCTGAAGGCAATAAACTCAAGTCATGATTTTTATTGAGATTGAAATAAATATTGATGTACGATTATAAAGAAATCAACAAACATTTTTAAATTAAATTAACAAAATATTCTTACAAGAAACTATTTCAAATTTTATAATCACAGAATTATGGGTCAAACGTGTAATGAATGTGGAGCGAATTTAGGTCAATACTAGTGCCTAGATAATGATAAGCGATGTTTTTACCCAATATTCATCAGAATAACAAACCAGTGTGAAAAAATTGGTTCCGCATAGTGTTGTGAGGGTGCTAAAAAACGGGCACAGGAACGTCACAATTATTTTAAACATTTTATCAATAATTAAGTTTATTTTATGCATATGCATTATACATATGTACAAAGTTGGTAACTTTTTGTGTTAATATGCATCAGAATGATAATGAAATTCGTGCAAAAAACTAATAAAAATGTACACTACAAAGCCCTTGAATACGTGGCTGAATGTTTTGCCATTTGAAAAACTTATTTTGTGCAAGAGGAATTCAGAAATTAGAGAATTTTTTGATTGTTCAATTATTGGTTGCTTGAGGTTTTGTAGTTCTATGTTGGCTCTAATGAAGTTGGATCCATTGTCACACCAAATTTGTTGAGGACACCCACGTTCAGTCTCATTTGTTGAGTTCAAATCCCCCATTTTTTATATGTTCTTATGAAAGCGTTAGCGAATACACGCCGTGCATGATTTAATATAGCGTTTAATTATATATCGTGGTGCTATAATCCGATAAATGCTTCTTATTCTTCTATAGAGTATTGACCTCGTGTGAAGAATTGCGATTTTGGTTTTAACTACGTTTTGTTGGGCGGCTTTTCGTATTGATGTTCTTCCAAATCTCAAAATATAAACCATATCTTGCGTATTTTGAACCAGGAAGAAACATTTTTAAGTCCTAAATTCGGAACTACACCATCTTCGTTGGTTACTTCTGTCGAGAAGTTTCTGTATTTAAACCTTTTTTCCAAAGAAGCACCCATGGCTTAAACTGCTTTCGATTTTGATTTTGGTCAATCTAAATCATGGTTACTGAGCCAATGAGGTCCGTGCCACCATAATTGTAATTTGGATAACGCTTGCGAGTTTAGCTCTCTGGTTATTGCATCGACGGGTCTTTACTTCGAATCGACATGTTGTCATTGGTATTGGTAAGTAAATCTGCTTTATCGGTGCCACTTTACTTTTGGCGTATATAATATTTGCGCCGCCGTACTGTAAATTCTAGAGTCCCATAAGAACTTAAGTAATCATAATTTCTGGAGTATAGCATTTTGAGTAAAATAATTGTAGGCGCAAGCCAACCCAACGTATCGTATATTTTGGCTGCGGTTGGCAATAATTTTCTTTTTGTCTACTTTATATTGGATTGCCATTTTCTGAGGTTGACGGTGCCTGCTTTCGTTCAAAATATTGAATAGTTGTTCCTTGAGTAGTACCGCAGTGGCATTCTCTGACGATTTTCTGATGGTTTTGACTGCAAAACAAGGTTCCATATGTCACGATGTTCAGTTTGAATATTTTTACTTAACCAGGTGGGCGGTTTGCCTAGTTTTTTTCGAGTTAAGCTTTTCGAGGTAAAAGGAGATAGCCACAGTTCAGGGATTTTGAGGGACAAATTAGGTAGAAACTTGAAAATAAGCAAGTGGAGGCCCATCTCGAAACACACACACATCGCAAGTTATTACAGATGGCCAGCTAAATAAAACGTTTTCAACCGAATCAGTTACTGCAACCTTACGGGGAATATTAAAGCCTCTGACATTAGACGGTGCAAGCTCGTTCGAGAATTTTAAAGTACCTACAGGGGCGCAGCTCAACCCACTCATTATGGCTCTTCGTAGATATTCGTTAGATAATGGGGCGACAAACTACGTTGGGGGAGGGGTACTAAAACAAACAGTAGCTACGTGGGGAAGCTCGCAAGATCTGGAGAAAGAAGTAACAAAATTGGCGCATCAAGCATACGACAATGTACCTACAGACGTGTTGAACGGACTAACAGTGAACGCATTTATCAGTGGTCACGGACGACCATAAAACCGGGTATGTAACGAAATCCCGATTTTCAAAATCCAGCTTTGTCAAAATCCCAGTTTTCAAAATCCTGCTTTTCAAAATCCCGTTTTTCAAATTTCCGGTTTTGTATAAAAAAATCCCGATTTTTAGAAAATCCCGGGTAGAATTTTTAAAATTTGACATGTGGGAAAATGGGACTCTTAAATGTTCAGTGAGAAAATTCAAAAATGAGTTTGCAATATAGCGGTCAATAGAGATGGAACTAGGCCATTTCTAAACCGATTTTGTTGAAATTCTACTCGTGCGATGGAAATGGATTTTTAAAATAATTTTTTGATATAGTTCTGAAATGTGACCATCGCCATTGAACTAGGCCATTTTTTAACCGTTTTAGTTGAAATTCGACATGTGGGTCCTAAATGGGATTCAAAAAAGACGTTTTTGATAAAGTTGTGGAATATTGTCATTAGGGCTGGAACTAGGCCATTTTTGAATCGATTAAGGTGAAATTCGACACGTGCGATGAAAAGGGGGTTGAAATTGATGGAAGAACAAACTGAATTACAATATTGCATAACAAAAAGGTGCAATTATTTCTCTTTTTAGTAGGTGTCATTTCTTTTTCTTTTTGAAATATCTCGTCTCGGGCGGATCCCATTTTTGTATATCAGCTACTAGTGCTATTGCAAGTTTACGGAATTTTTGCAATACTGTAGACAGATCGGTTTGAATATTTGACAATCCCGTACTCGTTTTACACGACGCATCAAACACAACTCTTAATTTAGTGACGCTACTAAAGGATTTGACAACTGCGTGGTGCGGTAAATGTTAGTTTCTCTCATTTTGAAGAAAAGCCAAAGCTAACATTATGGTGAACATTATTCGATTCTGATAAAATTTACTATGGTTAATAAACATGAGAAATTTTTTAATAAATTTATTGTTTTTATACCGCCGACCCTAAGATGTAGGTTTTTACCGGTTTACCCACATTTTTATAAACATTACACAAGAGATTCGGCTTTATGTTGGTACCCAAAAAACCAAAATATGCAAGTTACACAAGTCGATGACAATAAATTGTCGAAAAATCGACAATAATTTGTCGAGTTGCGTTACATTTATGGTATGTTGTCTAAATGATAAATTTTATCCGTTTAATAATACGAAGTAACGGTAGAGAGTGTAAGGGACATTTACGATCATACTGATTTTAGTTCAAAAATTTAGTGAAAAACTTTAAGTTCTTAAACTAAAATGTGTATCAAATTTGATCAAAGGAAAGTCGATCACATCTAACATTTCATTTCTGACTCATCACCTGATTATGTGTACAACGGTTTACGGTGTATTCAGCGTATTGCGGGCCGGACGAACTTCCAGGCATCCAAACTCAAGCATCAACATGAATTGATTGACGGTTTGAATGAATGGAAAGAACAACGGACCATTACCGTCGGAACGTATGATGTTTCATTAAACGATACAATAATTCGAAATGTATAACCAGAATTGAAAGTATGAGGACTGCGGGTGTAAAAATTTACTGGAAAATGAGTAGCAGGCATTCTATCAATTGTTCATAGACAATAAATTGAGTTTACATTTGGTTCAAAAATACGTTAACGAAATCGGTGACGAGCCAGCAGGATTAATACGTCATATGGACATAACCCCCAAAAGCTCTCGAATATAAAGCTGATGAGAAACCGAGAAGTTCAAGCAAACCTGCTAATTCGAGATCACAGTGCCCGTATTGTAAAAGGGACCATCCGATTTATAAATACGTAGAATTTCGAAAGATGACGGTTGAAGGATGACGTGAATTTATCCGAAACGGGAATAGATGTTTCAATTGGTTTGGTAGTAAACATATCGTGCAAGACTATCTGTCTTTTCTAAGATATCAGTTATGAGGTACCTAAAAGCCTTCGTAATTTTATACATTTGCTTGGCTGCTCTATACAAAGCTTCAAAATTCGATCAAAAATATTTGACACGCGTGCCATAGAATATAGTACATGTTGTGCCCGTGCTAAATTTGTAGCCTCAATCAATACTCACTGTTTGACAAATAACCACGAACAATTTGACCAAATAGTCGAAAAGAGAAAATTTATTTTTACACTTCTAAAAACATTTAATGTTTACAAAATGACTTTTTTCAAATTTAGAGACATCTATTGGCGAGCATAGGAACTATTTTAGGAGTGTTGACAAAAAAATGGTTTCTAACTTTCGTTTATGTAGTATATTCTGTGTTTATACCATTAAAATTCAAACAGCTGTGGGTGAGGGCGCAAATTAATAATATTTCGCAAAATGTCATGATCTATTTTCGGCCGACTTTGCATGACTTATGGCCGGTTGCATAGAAAAATGACTAACGAACCGGTTAGTTGTGCGCCAGTTAAATGTTTTATAGGAAATCTGTTTTCGCTATCAGAAAAACATAAGAAAATCAACGCAAACTTGATTAAATTTATTTAATTCCATGGAAATATTTAACGACTAAATATTTGCACGGAATAAAATATATTTAATCAAGTTTGCGTTGACTTTTTCCTGATTGCGAAAACCGATTTCATATAAAATATTTAACTGGCACACAACTAACCGGTTGTTAGTCATTTGTCTGTGCAACCGGGCATTAAAGTTATACCTAATTTTGACATTTTTCATTATTCAAAATGGTGACATCAATTTTTTTGTGTAATTTTGAGTGTTTTATGTGAGGCTTTCTATCCTGTCTTGGGATTTTACCTAAACTTTAATGAAATGTGAAGAAATAATGCGATTTTTTTGTAAATTATTAAGACAATTTCCAAATTACAACTTGGTTGGTAACGTCAAAATATTGTAGGTGTACTCTCCGAACGCCATTTTGGTTTTTTTTTTCCTTGCAAATTATATTTATACGTTACAGAATTTATGTCAGATGGAGTAGCTGTGTAATGTTTTCTTGCAATACTTTTCCGCATTTTAGTATAAACTACTGATTGACTAACAGAGCTCTCACAATAGAAAAACTTTTCCTTTAGCCTTACAAATTTGTTTGAAAATAAAACTTGAGAAATTTTTTTTTTTTTTGTTTTTAGCAAACTCTAAACTTATGCCTTAAGAAAAAACTTATGAAGTTAGATTAATTCCAAAATCAGGTTTTTTTGTCATTTTTCTGACAAAACATGTTAAAAAGCAAAATACAATTTCAAAAATATCATTAGTATGAAGATAAATAAAACGAAGTTGGTTTCAATTTATTTTTTTTGTTTTGCTCATTGTGCGAGATACTCTTAAGGTAAAAGTTTAAGGCAAAAGGTAAAGCCAAAATTGTTTTCTATTGTGAGAGCTCTGTAACTAACAACAAGATATTCAGTTGTTTTGTGACATATCTTCACATGATCATCTGTCACTCAGTTAAAGTTTTTTAAAAAAAAAAAAAAATTCCAAACAACCCAACAGGTGTGGTAACTTGGGTAATTTGTCTCCACACCAAGATTTGTCGTTGGGTTGTTGTAATGTATTCACCAATCAATGAGACTGTTTTGTAATTAAAACATCGATTATAAAATTGGGCCTTTTTAAGTATACTTCACTGTGTTGTTATTAAGAATGTCTTCTAAATTTACCTTGATTCTTTGATGGATTAAATGAATGAAGATTCGTATCTACAAAAGTATTATAAACAAAAAAATCATTTGCGGTCTACGAAATAAAAACAACGAACAGAAAACGTAAATCTATCCAATTTATCTTAATCAACTTTAAGAAATCTACTTCATGTATAATAATGAACACTTTCTTCTTATACACATTCCCATCATCTAAATAATTACTGATATTCGATACCCGTAAGTATCAACAGTTCAGATATGAAGAAAGTATGCAAGTAGAACAAATTCGATTAATATCAAATAAATTGTGAGGCTGTGTTCTATCTCGTATTGAAAAGATATTTGATTTTATTTTGTTTCACATGAACACGACGAGATGCCATATATGACACGAACCTTTGAAAATTTATTTAGCGCAAATTTTTTTTATTTTTATTGCTTTGCTCGTCGGGTAACGCAAAACAAAACTTAATAAAAAGAAAAGTTGGCTAAGCTGGTCACGTTCCTCATGTAAACTTATATATTATTGTTGTTAACCTTATCGTAACCTTATACGTATACTTTACTAAAACTTTGGTTGATAAAAAAGTCTTGTGAGTATGATGTTCAAGTTTTGATAATTTATTTTAATCGATCTTACGTTAGATTCTGGTTTGCGTGTTTTTGGTAATTTTTTTGTGTTGTGGGATAATTCATGGTAAAAAGAAAATATGTTTTCTTGGTATACGAAACAAATCGGTATAATCAACACAAAAGAAAAGGAGTGTCTCCACACAAATATACACCGACCGAAGTATATATTCTGCTGAAGTTAAGTTTATTGTGGTATAAAAGGTTAAATGCTCATATAGCATAAAGGACTAAATATTGTGTTCTATGCTTTTGTATTAAAATATAATTAGAATTACAAAAGAGGCAGCAGAGGTTGATACCTTACTAACAAAAGGTTATGTTTTTGAATGTGATACAGCCTATTCCTTTGCATGTCGCGTCTTTGTGTACACTCGTACCTGTAATTAATTACTTTGCTATTGGTTATGTTCTGGAAAGAACACATGAGGTTACGATACAGGTTGGTCGTTTTGATAGCACAAATTCAGTATCCGCCTAGTGAACAATAGCAGAAGCTTTAGCATCATTTAAATTTAATTTAGTAATTTTATGTTCCCACATAAGACTTAATTTAAACCTATTTCGAAAAATTCAACTTTATTCAAATATTATACGTGAAAAATATTTGGAAGCGTGGTGTTAGTTTATTCCCGAAACCAACGAAAATTATTTATGATGCAGATTCTTATTTTACGAACAAAAGAAAAAACATCTTTTTTAATTTAAGCTTATTATTTTTTTAAGCACTAATTGGTAATGTTTATTTTGTATCTTGGCAGCATATCACTCTTATGCCTATGACACAACATGATACTACTCTACATCAAAATATAATGGTAAAGCCATAAATAAATAAATAATTGATAGTTGCAGATTTGATTAAGAATTTATGACGAATGCGGATTCTTACCATACTCCCCCATCTAGAATCACCTGATTCAATCAAGGACATGTTTTATAACATCGAAACATCTTGAGATCCTTCATATCACGATCAAATAGCGAAATTAGTCAGCCAACTACTGTAACGACAAAGGCTAAGGTCACAGTTTTCATATTTAGAATCTCTAATAATTCAGAAAATTACTTCATTTAAATCAAATTACTTATTTTCGAATTACTTCATTTAAATCGTCATCATTGAATTTGGGGAACACTATTAGCGGAGCATTGAAAAGATTGCAGACAATATAAAGTTTATGGAATACTATACGCGGCCCTCAAACACATGGAAGAACTACCAACAGAAAGCATAAACCTAACCAACGACATTTACTATCTTCCTCACCATGGTGTAGTTCGAGAATAGAGCTAAACAACTAAATTTCAGGTGGTATTCAACACATTTAAATCATCCAATGGAACCTCAATAAAGGCAGAAACCTCCTGCATATTATAGACTTATGACTGTTACCTATATGTAACAACAGCAGCACCTATCTTGCAACGGACTCTACAAGTGGATGAAGGTAGCGTGAGAAACAAAACAAGTCGATGATCGCAAAGAAAATTTGGCAGACTTTTACGTAGATGACTTTATCTCCGTAAGGCACACTACCAAGGACCGCCGTAACTAAATCTTATGGATTTAATTTGCATAAATGGTCATTGAACTACAGCCCCTTATTAGATAAAATTCGTTAAGGACATATGTAAACTTTTTCTTTAAATATAGAACAAGAGGAATCGAACATAAAACTGCTCGGCACAGTCAGAAAGGAGTAAAATGCGGTTATGTATTGCAGATACACTAAGCTCCAAAACTAAGACCGTCTCAACAAATCCAGTGTCTATTCCAAGGCTTGAACCGTGTGCCAAATTGTTATTAGCCACTTTAATCGAATCCACGAAACAATCCTTAGAATGAATGTTATAGAAAGGCTCCTCCATAGTTTAGGGGTGGTTATCTGCTCCACCGAGATTTATCGCTAATTGACCGGCCACTGTATAAATGGGAATTTAAATCAGGGGAATAAAGTGGCCATGGTAATAACTCAAACTTTTGACTCGCAATCGACGACTCGAAAATCAGGCCAAACTAGCTCCTGAATTTCTGGAAAAACAGATTGCTGCATATTCTTATATGAATTTCCAGTCATTATATTGGAAACAAAATTCAATTTAATAGGGCCCCAATATGAAATTGGGACTCCATACCATTACTTCTCCTTTTCTGGCATGATGGCGAGTCAAACATTGTTCTTGTTGCAAATATCATGAAAATAATAATTCTATATCCATCTGGTTCATCTAAGTTAATTTTTTTTTCATCCGATGTACATCCTAAGTCATGTGTTGCTTGGCGAATTCCAATTTTTGTTGTTTGCGTGCAGTGTTTCAGTGGTGACTTATTGCTTTAGTAGTTTCTTTTTTTTAAGTTGCTTCCAGAGCGCGGTTGGAAAATCAATTCAAGTCGTAGGCATCAATTTTTGCCCTTTCATCCGTATTTAAAATATTTTTTCTACCCATTTTAATTGTTGATCAACTAATGAATACTTATTTTAAAAATCTTGAAAAAATGTTTATCAACTTAAGCCTAGTACTCAGTTCGATTTCACGTGAAATTTCCATACGATTTTACCAAAGTGAAATTAAAAATGAAAAATTTCATTTCTGTTTTCGTTTTGTAGTACTCAGTTCTCCAACGAAAAAATCAAGTGTGTTCAATACATCAAAGATGGCGCGCATAAACTCTCCAAATTATTTTCATGTGGAAATAATGTCTCGGCACATTATTTTCACGCGAAATTTTGACATTTGTTTGTTTTTGGCAAAAAGCAAATTTTTTAATACCACAAATTCATAAATTTTAATTAAAGTCAATTTAATTTAAATTATTTACGTAAAATAAAGAAATTAATTTATGCATGTTTACAAATTTATACGTTAAAATTAAAAATTCTCCAAAAAAAATTTCATTTCTATTTCACGCGAAAATAAATAGATTTTTGGAGACCGCGTTATTTCATTTCACTTTGAACTGAGTACTAAGCTTTACACGGAAATTTACACACAAATGCTTAAATTTTACAATGCGTCTATTAAAGTGAACCGCAAAAATGCGTTTAATATAAACTATATTCCAAAAAAACAAAAGAAAAGTGCAGTTAGATTGCTATGTTTAAATTTTTATTCATTACTGCGAGTTCATACGACGGATAAAAATCTCGGATTTTTCTATCCCAGATTTATTTTTCAATATTTTCAACTTTTTTATATGAAAAGAGGCGTGCCCGTTGTATAATTTACGTGATGTAATTGGTTAAAACGATGGGATAGTAAAATCCGAGATTTTTATCCGTCGTATGAACTCGCAGTTAATGATTTATTGGTATGATATCAAACGAATGTCGAAGGGCCAAATGTGTCGAAGGGCCGAATGGGTCGAAGTGCCGATTTTATTTTTGATTTTTTTTGTTTTTAGAAATATATTTTTTTTATTTTTTATTTAATTTAGTTATTTTTTTATTTTTTGTACATATTCTCAACCAAATCAATATCAACCAAAAAAAAAAAAAATGGCACCATTTAAGTCCAAACCACACAAATGTGTGGGTAAAAATCATAGTATGTAATGGCGTTTTTGATAAAAAATTTTTTTGGTGACAAATTGCGAATTATTTTATTCAAAATAGTACAAATGTGTAATTTTTTTTAAAATTTTGATATTAGCATTGTATTTTAACAGTTTTTCGATAGTACAAGTAATTTTTCAGGGAAAATTTTGCAATTTTTCAAGGAAAATTTTATTATTTTTTTTTTACTTAGATTAAAATTATAAATAATATTTGTCACCTGAAGAAATGTATAAATTCTGGAAAAGCGGGAGTTTGGGGGCAGCCCCCATCCTCTAAGGTATACAACGAATTAAAATTACATTTAAAAAAATAATTATATTTACAAAAGTTGATGTTTTAACATTTGTGGCACTATCAGAAGAAGCGATAAGAGCGACAAAAACTCTTTGATCTGTGTCTGCAAGGTTGACGAAGCAATTATTGTTAATAAAAATAAATACATAATACATACTAAAAAAATATTGAAAAAATAAAAGGAGAAAAAATTTCGGAAAATCAAAAATTAAAATAACACAAACATGTAATTTGTTACCCCATGACAGTGTAATTCGAATTTTTATCAATAAAACTAAGATTTGATAAATAAAAACGGCAGATTTTTAATTTTTGGATGAAAAAAATCAAAAAAATATTTTTGGGAAAACTGAAAATTTTCCAAGAAAATGTGATGATTTTTCCAAAATTTTTGGCTTGCACCTCCTAAAAATGATAGATATACAATCCTTTAAAGAAATTTTTTAAAAAAATTTTCATCTTACCCGATTTCGGCGATGTATACGTCATCTACATTTACGCCAACAATTTCGCTTGTTTTTAAATACAACCAACACAATTGTGTATATACTTATAGTGTTTTTTTTCGGACGAAAATAATTTCAAAAGGAATGCACAAATGCGTAAGTTGGGTCAAAACACATACAAAAATAAATTTTTGACATGGTACTTTTACAGTACCCACACAATTGTGTTAACGGACAGGAAAAGGATATAGCTATTGGTGGCGCATGACAAAATTTTCCTTCACCAAAATGTTTCGCTGACTGGACACGTGATAAAAAATAGTAAAATACATAAATTCATAAGAAATTCATTTATGTTTAATAAAGAAAAATTTACAAAATATTCAATAAAACAACAAATTTAAAAAATTATACTTCTAAAAACAAAACAAAAATCGGCACTTCGACCCATTCGGACCTTCGACATTCGGCCCTTCGACACATCGGCCATTCGACCCATTCGGCCTAATTTACATTTAAAAGTAAAATTGTAAGTGCTGCTGCATACTTGTGAAACGGCACTCAATGAACCTGTTACTATGATAAAATCATAGTACACAGTAATCACAAGATTCTTCCTGCACATGTTCCAGAACCTTCTTGGACATCGGAAATGCGATTGGTAGCACTTCGTTTGTTAACCACCAAACCTAAAAACCACCAAATTTGAACATGAGAAAACATACCGGGGTACATCTGATTCAAAGATCTTAGTCTTAGATGAAATTTTACGAACAGTATACGCCTTTTAACGAAAAGTGACTGACATCTGACGTAATATTTTGGAACTAGAGCGAAAGTGATCGACTTCTCAAAAAACTAATTTTAATGTAATATAAACTTTATAGATGACTATAATTCGACTGGATATTATGTAAAATATTTAATTAGTTTACAATTAATGTAACAAATGATGTAATAATAATAATAAAAAAGATGAGGCTTTTTCTCGTATAAACAAATATCACCTTTCGCTCGCATAGGAAGTGGCGCAACTAGGCAGTGATTAAAACGCCAATAACCTCTTACCATAATCCACCGAAATGCGGAATGT
This sequence comes from Nephrotoma flavescens, assembly GCA_932526605.1. Lineage (NCBI taxonomy): Eukaryota > Metazoa > Arthropoda > Insecta > Diptera > Tipulidae > Nephrotoma > Nephrotoma flavescens. The sequence goes on along the minus strand of OW052222.1, from coordinate 188,150,220 downwards.
TTGGAAAATAAGAAGTTGGACGTAATGTGGTTTCTTAAAAGGGTTACCAAACTCTGTAAAAATACATACGTCATATCAACGCCGCAGAAACAACAGAATTTCAAAGCAGATCAATCAAAGCCAAATCAAAAAGTGAAATTGCAATTCTCGATATTTACGTAAAACGATCTCGCTCATAATATGCAGCTCGCTCATAATATGGATAGGATTTGAAATAGTGAATATTGAGAGTCCATATACATTCCCATTGCATGATTGATAGCAAGTGTAAATTACTAATTTTCATACTGTTAACTTAGAAATGAAATTTACATTTTAAATTAAATCTTCTTTTTTTGCCCTTTATATTTGTTTAGTTGTTCGTGTTTTACATAAAAACAAAACAAAAGATCGTGGCACATATAAATAAAGCAAAATTCATTTTAATGCATCATAAATATTTTATAATTACATTTCAAGTTCATTGCAAAGTTTAGGGTTAACAAAGATTCAAAATAGTAATTTTCATTGCTGTGGTTAATTTTGGTTGAAACGTGCCAAATTAAGGAAAGACGCGAGGTTAATCACGATATGTTATGGGCAGAAAATCATGTACTCAACTAAACCTGCCGCCAAACACATATGTACATTAAAATGTTGTAGTGTTCTGAGTGTAAAAAGTTTGCTGAACTGCAGGTCAAATACTATACGCCTTTTATAGACATGCAAAGTAATATAAATTTAAATCACATTTCTAGTCTCATTTAATATAAAATAGTTTTATTGAAGTAATGATTCGAAATTTATATTTTTAACCTTTAAAACAATTACGGTACAATATGCAACTTCTATATACAACTAATAAAAAATAGTTTCAAATTTTATATTCAAGTTATAGATATTTTGTTGAAGAAATTTCCCCAAAAAATATTTAAAGGTCTAATTAGCCAACGATAAATTAAAATCCAATTATATAATGTTAATAAATAAAACGCGTGTTTTATGACTCGAAACAGTGGCGGTAGTTCTATAACCAAACTATAAACTTGTATAGCTATAAATATTTTTGTAATAACCGAATATTATAAACCGTTTTTTTTATATTCGCTAATTAACATAAACCAAAACTAATTAAATATTTGGTACACGCGTATTAATCGCGTTTCTGTTTGAATGGTATCGAGTACTTTGTAATGGTATTTTTTGGCCACTTTTTCAGCGAAAAATGAAAATCGAATGCAGATTGGAAAATGCATATAAATAAAATGGAAAACAATTGCTATTATAAATCAAAGTAGCCAAGAAAATTTGCACTGAATTTCTAAGATACTATGATTTAAGATTTTGTTTTGTTTTTTTTATATGCAGTTTTCATAGTGCGTTCATGACATAGTGAGTAAGTTCGGAAAAAATTCCATGGTAACACACAAAATGTATTAAAACAACAACAAAGTTAAAAAATTTCAACTCGAGTTCGGAACTAGTAGGCGTGGTATAAAGCATTTCAAAAAATTTGATTGGTTTTGAGTTCGTTAGCGAGTATGCAAATATTTATTTCCTACATCATGAACGCACTATCAATCCGCAATCGATTCGCTTCCGCGGATTCTATAATCGACGTGAATCGGAATAATAGTATACTTAAATATATAGGAGTGAATGCACAATATCAAACATTTTGTAATACAAGCCAAGCAGTTTAGAATTATTTATTTATTGAAGTAAAACTTCTTTAGGCACGCTTGACTTGGGGACTAAGCTGGCAAATGCGTTACGAAAAATGTAATCGAACGAGGCGAACGAAACAATAGCAATACACAACAACAACAATAAACGAAAACGAAATCATTTTCCTTTAGTATCAGGATGTGCCATGACAATTCATAAATCCCTAGGTGGAACATTAGTTGATACCATTTTATTTTAATAATTGGTTAAAAAAATTGGAAAATAAGAAAATAGGAAAATTGGTAAATGGAAAATTGGAAAAATTGGAAAATTGGAAATTTCGAAATTTGCAAAATTGGAAAATTTGAAAATCTGTAAATTGGAAAATTGGAAAATTATAAAATTGGAAAATAGGTAAATGGAAAATTGGAAAATAGGAAAATATGAAAATATAAAAATATGAAAATAGGAAATTTGGAAAGTTGGTAAATTGGAAAATTGGAAAATTTCAAAATTGGAAAGTTAAAAAATTGGAGAATAGGTAAATGGAAAATTGGAAAAATTGGAAAATTGAAAATTTGCAAAATTGGAAAATTTGAAAATTTGTAAATTAGAAAATTATAAAATTGGAAAATTAGAAAATTGGAAAATAGGTAAATGGAAAATTGGAAAATAGGAAAATATGAAAAAATGAAATTTGGAAAATTGGTAAATTGGAAAACTGGTAAATTGGAAAATTGAAAAATTGAAAAATTTTAAAATAGGAAAACATGAAAATAAGAAATTTGGAAAGTTGGTAAATTGGAAAATTTGAAAATTGGAAAATTGAAAAACTGACCCAAAATTGTTTTTTTTATATTATAACATCTATGTCACTCACTCACTTACTCACTCCAGAACGCACAGGATGACCAAAAAAAAAAATTCGTCCATGTGATATATTTTATATATGTATTTTTTTCTATATTATAGCTCCATCCCACAAGAGGTATCACAGAAACCGATTCTTTCTTTGTTTCTTTCCCCATTCAGCCATGCTACACGATAATTTGGTTTCTGGATTCAAACTAAGTCGCAATAGATTTTAATTTTTAATTTAAACCCTTATTTTAAATTAAATCATTAAATTTTTTTGTCTTGTTTTATTCTGTTCTCTCGAAAATAAAATTTAAACAAAAATCTACATCTCAAAAATGTACTTAATAAATTTTTTTATTTTCATTTCAATTTTTTCATTTTGGATTCACGAACAAAAATTTTATGTCGCAGCTGTGAATCCGAAATGAAAATAATGAAATGAAAATAAAAAAAATTAAGGCCATTTTTGAGATGTAGATTTTTGTTTAAATTTTATTTTCGAGAGAACAGAATAAAACAAGACAAAAAAAATTTAATGATTTAATTTAAAATAAGGGTTTAAATTAAAAATTAAAATCTATTGCGACTTAGTTTGAATCCAGAAACAAAAATTGTGTGTAATAGCTGATTTGCTTATGATACAGGTTTTAATGCGACTTAAACAAATTTTCGATGAAACCACACTACACAAACATAAATGAAATAAAAAATATTTCAAGGCCATTTTTACTATGCGAAGCGATTTCAAAAATGATTTTTTTGTCCATTTTGTTACACATACATAAACATTATCTATCACGACTAGTTGGCCTTGAAAAAGTTACCAAATTACAAGGTTACCTCTTGTGGCATCAGACATAAACGGCTAGGTGACACTCGAGAACGCACAGGGTGACCAATTTTTTTTTTTTTTCAATATTATAATTTTTCTATATTATATTATAAATATTAAATATATATTAGAAGTTTTACTTCAGTAGTGTGGTCTAAAGCACACTTATTTTTTTTTTATTTATATAATTTACCTACAGGGTTACAATCGGTAATTATTACAATTATTAAAAATAAGCGACATAACAAATTGAAAAAGTTATTTAATTTAAGAACGGTTATTATAAAATTTAAATAGTTCGTTCCTCAATGAATTTCAAACTTCAATTTTATCAAACCTATGAAAAACAAGATTAAAAACACGCGATAAGTTCAAGACTGGTTCAGATGAATAGTAATTTGTGGCCACCGCTCTCGTAAATATGAATTCGTCCCGGCGACGCAAGCACCGTTCTGGAACATAAAAGCCGAAGCTGGTGAGTATCTCGGCACAATATAAACGTGAACATAATACGTCACGGACAAATATTGCGGATGAGATATTACGTCGGTGATCTAACTGTTGTAATCCTAAGAGAGCACAACGATCGCGATAAGGCAGAAGTACGTGCTCATGTGCCCGCATTGAAGGTAAACCTTTAAGCGCGTAGATAAGAAACTGTTTTTGAACACTCTGAATTCTCTCGGAATGGCATCGATAAAAAGGTGACCAAATCTGTGAGGCATACTCCAAAATTGATCGTACAAATGAGACAAACAGAGATTTCAAGGTTAACGGATCACAAAAATCGTTACAATTCCGTTTAATAAAACCCAGCATCATATATGCTCGGCTTATTATCGAATCAATGTGCCTTGTAAATGTGAGATCTCGAGTGAAAATAACACCCAAATCGGAGATGAACTTATAACGACTTCTTCATTATAAAGCGAATACTGATGTATAATCGGAAAGCGGGTACGCCAGAAAGACATTGCCTTACATTTACTCACGTTCAGCAACAGTTTGTTTTCAACCGACCAATCACAAAATCTGTTTAAATCCGCTTGGAAATTTATACAGTCGGATACATTTAATATTCGTGCAAATATTTTCATATCATCTGCGTAAAGCAGGCAATCTGCAGAGACAAAACAGTTAACCACGTCGTTGACGAATATTGAAAATAGAAGTGGCCCAATGTGGCTACCTTGTGGCACTCCAGAAGTAATCCGAAATAGACGAGAAGATGATTCACCAATTTTAACAAACTGCCACCTATCTGAGAGGTAGGACAGCAACCACTTAGTAGGGATGGCTTGACAATTCAATCGCTGTAGCTTTTTGATTAGAATTAAATGATTAATTTTATCGAACGCTTTAGAAAAGTCAGTATAAATAACATCCAGTTGCACTTTCGAATCAATACCGGGATGGATCTCCCGGCGAAAAAACCATGTTGGGCGGATGAAATAACCGTTTTAACATGAAAAAATAAAAACCTTTGTACCATAAGCTCAAAGAGTTTTGGAATGGCGGAGAGAATAGCTATCCCACGATAATTACAGATATCACCTCTTTTACCGCACTTGAAAATTGGATGTATATACGAAATTTTCCAGGGATCTGGAAACATTTGAGTTCGAATGCTTTCGTTAAAGATAAAAGAGATAGGAGCAGCCAGACTACCAGCACAATTATTAATAAGAATCGGCGGAAATCCATCATGCCCAGCACCCTTATTAACATCAATTTGAGACAAGCTGTTATGAACGTCATCTTCGGTGAACCGTAATTGGGTAAATTCCCCTCCGTTGCAAGAATTAACTGCTGGATCGATGGATGGTGATTCGTAAACGGATTCAAAAAAAGTTTCAAATAAATTGCAGATTTCCGAAGAATGACTTGCAGAAGCATCTAGGTACGTCATATAGGTAAAGGGAACCCAACGGTCTTTCTTTTCATATTGATAAAATTCCAAAACTTTTTTGGAGTAGAAGTTAAATCTTCCTCGATCTGCAGAATATAATTATTATACATGAACCAGTTTAATGTTTTAAACTCCTTCCGTGCAGCCTCGAATTCATGATAATATTTCGAACCGTGTATTTTATATAGGGCGTGTAGTTTATTACATCGTGTCTCTATGTCCTGTAATTGCTTGTTATACCATGGTTCGCGGAAGCAAGGCTTAGTTTTTTTCCGCGGGATATGTTTTTCTACACCAGTCTTGACAAGTTTATTTTTAACATAACTGAAGTGTGGTATACGCTGGTACAGCCTGTAAGATCCTCGCACGTTGAGACCTCTGAGTACATGTTATCGGTTGAAAAAATTAAATCCAGATATTTACCCTGAGTATTGCTCGTTCGGTTAATTTGGGTTGTTGAGATGCTAGCGAAGTAGTCCACAGTAGTGATCCCTCTAATATCTGTGGAAGATGTTATGAAAATACCGTTGATATCAGACCAGTTCACCTCAGGCAGATTGAAGTCACCGAAAATCATCAGCTGCTCATCAGGATGAACAAAAGGTACTATAGCAAGGTCGATGCAGTTGATGATCTTGATATAAGTATCCAGGCTTGACCGATATGTAACGTAAACGACCACGGCGAGAATTGACGAATCGGCTAGTTTAAACCGTACAGCAATGACATCATGAACTTGATGGGAAGCCACCATCTCATTCGGAATTGAGTTTTTCACGGCGATCAAAACACCTCCATCTTTCGTTGTTGTGACATGGTTGTATCGATCTTTTCGGTAGACGATATAATCCTTCGCTATTCATAAGATTAGTAAGCCAAGTCTCACAAATGATTATGACTGCATAGTTATTGTCTAGGACACCCAACCGAAACTCTTTAGACTTGCCTCGAATACTGGAAGCGTTATGGTAGTAAATTGTCGAAGAGGCAGGTTTTCTGTAATTATTGTTGTTATTGTAATTATAATTATGTATTGCTGTTTTCGATGTTAGAAGAGGAGCAGCAGTTATTTAATATTTTAAATGGTAATAATTGTAAGTTTACTGCAGAACTATTGGATATAAGTATTTTGGGTTTTTTGTGCGATCAGTGAATTCTCTCACTGGAACACCCACTGGCCAAATTTTTGGTTGAAGTAGTTTTGGAAATATCTCCAGATTTACCCCGATTTTGAAAGACACGAAATTGAGTTGCGTCACGTCCTGATTGGCGGGAACCAGCAAACGACAATCAACCTCGGTTTCCGCTATGTTTAATTGGCTGCATAAAAAAGATCGTAATGCTTCAACTGATGTCGTGTTGGCAAACTTAGAGGCATAAATATATTTTTTAATAGGAACGATCTTAACTGCGTCTGATACATTATTGCAGGTGCCAACAATAACTTCCGGTACAACGAGATTTGAGTGCTGCATATTACATTGAAGAGAGCTCGGGCGGGGTTGACGGCGTATCGGTATCCCTTGGCGGCACTTTTTTGGACGAGCGAGTTTTCATCTTTTCGGGATTAGCTCTATCAGATGCTGTATAAGATAGCAGAAAATTTCCAGCAGAAAAAATGTGTTTTGCTATTCACCGCTAGAGGCATCACTATCACAAAAATGAAATGAAAGCAGAAAATTTTTGAAATTTTTATGCAAATTATAAATTCTCAGCAGAAAGTTTTATGAAAAATCAAAGAATTTATGAAAATGAAGAGAAAATATATGTTTAAAGGTTTTGAAGCGACGAAAGTTAATTTTGTTTAAAAAACGATTTGCGTATGTGTGTAAGGACTCTCAAAATATACTAAAATTACCATAATCATCATTATGCAAATACAGGGCAACATCAAACAAATTGCCATCGTTCAAAGCACTCCATACAATTCTACTGACGCCAAGTATGAATCTTATGTTGCTCATGTATATAGATTATGATCTCAGCTACCATAAAAACATACACCCAGGGTAGTTACAGGGGGGTTTTTCTAACACATTTGTTAAAAAACTGAAAACATTCACATTAAAATGACTTCAAAAATGTATGGAAGGCTACTGAAGCCAGGTGTGAATCTTATGTTGCTCATGTATATAGATTATGATCTCAGCTACAAAAAAAACATACACCCAGGGTAGTTACAGGGGGGTTTTTCTAACACTTTTGTTAAAAAACTGAAAACGTTCACATTAAAATTACTTCAGAATTGTACGGAGTGCTTTGAACGATGGCAATTTGTTTGATGGGACCCTGTAATTGCATAATGATGATTATGGTAATTTTAGTATATTTTGAGAGTCCTTACATATATGTATATACATACGCAAATCGTTTTTTAAACAAAATTAACTTTCATCGCTTCAAAACCATTAAACATATATTTTCTCTTTATTTTCATAAATTCTTTGATTTTTCATAAAACTTTCTGCTGAGAATTTATAATTTGCATAAACATTTCAAAAAATTTCTGCTGATGTCAAACAATATCAGCAGAAAAAATTTCATTTTTGTGATAGTGATGCCTCTAGCGGTGAATAGCAAAACACATTTTTTCTGCTGGAAATTTTCTGCTATCTTATACAGCATCTCTATCAGTGGCAAGAGCTCTAATGTGCGCTAGATAGGGATAGCATTTGCTTTCTAAATTCATCGATTGTCCGCTGCATTTTCCCAAAAGTGTCACGGCAGTCATCACAGAACCACTTTAGGTTATCACTTGCGTTGAACAGAGTCAGCAAAGCGTTACTCATTTTTATATATGCCGCGTGAACGACACGAGTACACATACCACTACAGCTTATAAATTTGTCTAAGCACACAGTTTTACACGATGGAATTGCACAAATATTTTATCTGAAGATTTAAAAAAATTAAAAGCGGTTATTAGTTCCCCTGATAGGGGCCATCTAAAATTTTAACATTTGCATCCGTGGATTTTCGTACTCGTGATAATGCTACGTATAATTGACCATGGCCAAACACAGGTTCCGGGAAGAATAAACCCACTTTTTCTAATGTCTGTCCCTGAGACTTGTTGATAGTCATTGCAAATGCCAATTTAATTGGAAATTGTCGCCGTCGTAAAATAAACGGTAAATCTGTGTTGATCGGGGCCAGCTTAATTCTGGGAATGAATACAGTTTCCTTTTCTGCACTTCCCGTTAAAACGTCGGCAATTATTAAATTTGGTTTCAGCTGTCGGAACAATTAATCGAGTTCCATTACAAAGACCACGCTTGGTATTAAGATTTCTTAATAGAATTATGATACTTCCAACTATTAAGTTCAATTTAAGAAGCGGCATCCCAGATGGCGTTAAATCATTTAAGAATTCTGTCGGGATTAATAGCAATTAATCCATAAGGCCACTGTATTTTCCGGTCTGAGTTTTTTTTTTTTGATTTTGCCGAACATAATTGAGACGATTTGCTTCTGTTTTAATATACGGATCAACAAAATATTGTCGTGTTAGTTTTACGCCGCAAAAAAAGGGATTAAATTCATCCCGAATAGAAAGTCGATAACCATAATACTGCATTTGAGTAATTCGAGTTCGTGGATTTACAGATTGTCGGTTTCTTATGTTTGAAACTGTTGACGGTTAAAAAAGAGGGAAACTAACACTCCAACTTTGATCACCATGGGGAAAAACAATGGATATACCATTGGTTCTAAATTCGGAAATGAATTAACAGATCTTGAACGAGAAGGCTCTCCATTATCATTTTGAAACATAAAAGCAATTTCATTAGATCAAGGGGAATTATATCGTCGTTGATCAAATCTTCGACCATTGAAATCACAGGCGGAGCTGTACTGTATCCTTGAGCATCGTGAATGGACTCGTGTTCTACCTCATACAGCATTTTAAATGCTTGTGCGAATTAATAGAGTTTCCACGGTTTTCTATATCGGTATTGAAAACCAGTATTGAACTAAATTTTTCCAATACCGAAACCGTATCACAATACCGGTTTTCAAAATTTTAATATTCAGAAGTTAATAAAGATGGCAATCTGCAAATCTTACACATTTTAGAACAAAAAACCAGAGTTGCATAACTTTGGGCGATTTAACTGAAAACTTTCATTTTAATCGCCTAAAGCAACGCAATAGCAACACTCTTCTTTTTGTGTTCGAAGTTCGCAAATGAAAAAGAAAAAAAAACTTTATGATTTCGAATTTGAAGTTTGTAAATGAAAGCAAAAAAAAAAAAAAAAATAGAAGTTCTTTTGTTTCGTCATTTGTCGATTTTTTATATTAAATTAATTAGGTAGTAAAAGGTATTTGATAAGTGCAGTCATACTGTGTTATTCTTTAAAATAACTTTTTCTTTAGTACATACTTAAAAGTTAAAATAACGGTTATTTAGCTCTTTTTATATTTTTATTGTTAAACTTAAGCTGTCGGAATCTTTTCGGTTCCATTCTCAAAAATATATAAATCAATTTAACAAAAAAATAGTTTCTATACAAAATAAAATAAAATCGAAATCAAGGCTAACTAAAACGTAGCTATTTTCCTGTAGATATCGCTAGCCACTAGAAAAAATATATTCTTTATTTTAGCTAATGCTGTGTGCCTCACGTCGATTTTTTTGTCTAAATTTCCAACTAACTAAAATGATGACTAGTTCATACCAATCGTTCAAAGATGGCACAAAATAAACCGGATCTGATGTTTAATTAAAATCTGCCTTGTAAACTTAAATTTAACATTCTACGAAACATTTGTAATCGGTAATTGATAAATCGGAACTAAGTTTGCAGTTTAGAACTAAATATCGGGTAGATTTTGGTTTATAAATATTAGAGACATCTAACAATACCTGGGTGAACTAACGATCAATTTAGTTAGTCGGAAATTTAGACAAAAAAAAACGGCGTCAGGCACACAGCATAAGGCACAAAAATTGATATCTAAAGAAAAAACACTTTACAAAATAAAATTTGACTTTAAAAACATTAATTGAAAATATTTGTATGCATCTTAAATAATATTTGAAATGTGTAAAAGCAAGAAATCAAATTATAAAAATAGATCATATGAATTGCCAATGTAAGCGAAATCGTTAATTTTATTAATAGAATTTGAACTAGATTTTATATGTAACATTTCCAAAATAGATCTTTTTCTGTAATTAGGTTGTTTTTCCAAAATGTCTACATCTTCCAAAATAAATTTATGGTTGGTATCTCTAATATGTTCCGAAAGTGCACTTATTTGATTTGAATTTCCTGTGGCTCCACGTATATGTTGGAAAAAACGCTCCCGTAAAAACTGTTTAGTTTGTCCCGTGTAAATTACGTTACAATCATTACACTTAATTTGATAGACAAGATTTGATTCGTTTTTTAAAGGTATCGGATCTTTTAATTTTGAAAACAAAATATCATTTAAACTGATAGCTGAACGACCAATAATTTTGAAATTATAATTTTTAAATAAATGTTTTAATTTTTCGAAAAGATTTTTTATGTAAGGTAAAGATAAATAATTTGTACTCTCAATTTCAGGATTTTGTGTAAAATTTTGATAATCACTTTATTTATTAATTTTTTAGGATACTGATTATTTACCAAAATTTTTTCCAAAAGTTTAAAGTTATTGTAATGAAATTTAGTATCGGACAATTTTAGAATTTTTTGAGATAAAATTTTGATTGTATTAATTTTGTAAGAAAAAGGAAGCCAAGAAATATAATTTAGATAACGACCAGACCAAAAAAGAAGTCAAAAGAAATTTTACCATCAGGTTCATGAATTAAAAGTAAATCTAAAAAAGAAATTTTGTAGTCAATTTCTTATTCAACAGTAAATTTTATTCTATTATCCAAGGAGTTAAATACATCCAGAAAAATTTCAATTTTGTCTTCCGGAATTACCGTTATAATGTCATCTACATACCGAAAATAAAATAAAGGTTGAAAATCCAAAGAGTTTGATCCCATTTTTTCCAAAAATTCCATTATTAAATTTGAGATTAATAGGAGAACCCATAGGAGAACCAAAAGTTTGTTTATAAATTTTATTGCCGAAAGAAAAATCAGAATTATTCAAAACTATTTACAATGCCGGCATAAATTGAACTTTAGTCAATTTAGTTTTTGACTACCAACACTAACTTTTAAAATATTACCCAAAAAAGACGATAAACTATGTGTTGGACCATTAATCGAACTAATGATTGGTCTATGTGGAAAACCAGGTTTGTGGATTTTCATTAATCCATATAATTTTGGAATCACTGAATTATGTTTGGTCATTAAAAAGCGTGTCCAATATTAATCATGAAGTTTTCCTCCGTCTTCAAAATAAATTCATATTTGGTATTATGAATCAAGAAATTAAAGAAACCATTAGAACGGTCGAGAAAACAAAACATCATTTGAATTTACTCCGGCAACAAATCGAAGATGTTCTTCCAGTGTACGAGTTTAGCGATTTTTTTACAAAGGCGAATGAATTTTTCGTTTACCATTTTAATGAAATCACGGTAAGGCAAAAAATCAAATTTGATAAAATTTTAGTAGATAGTTTAAATGAATTGTCTGGTAATTTAGTGAACACAGTTGATAAATGGTTAGTGAACATCTTCAATATAGATCTTCCTATTCATGTTAAAATTATTTTGAGTTTGAGAAACAAATTTTGTCCTCCTTCAATTGGTCATTCAGTTCCGTATTTCAAAATTATTTCTGATGTCGAAAGTGCAATTTTTCATTTGAACGATAATGATCGTTATGCTATTCGTAATCGTTTTGTAAATATTTTAACAAATTTTAAATATAAATCAAATTTAAATATATTAACTTCTTTTGAAAATCGTATTTTAAGTTATGTCAAACAATCTAAATCATTTTTGAAAGCTAATCCAAATATTGTGGTAACTCGTGCGGACAAAGGTAACGTAACTGTTATAACATCGCGAATTGAATATGTTACAAAAATGGAAAGTTGACTTAACGATAACACAACATATGTAGAATTGCCAAAAGATAATACAGTTCCGATACAGAAATCAATAAACACAATGATTAAAGATTGGAAAAATTCTGGCAATGTGGATGAACAAACTAGGAAAATGTTAACCAAATATAATTCAGTGATTCCAAAATTATATGGATTACCGAAAATCCACAAATATGGTTTTCCACATAGACCAATCATTAGTTCGATTAATGGTCCAACACATAGTTTATCGTCTTTTTTGGGTAATATTTTAAAAGTTAGTGTTGGTAATACTAGTTCAAATATTCTAAATTCGGAAGATTTTAAACAAAAAATTCAGAATGTTACGCTTCCACAGAATTATCTTTTAGTGCCTTTGGATGTTACGTCTTTGTTTACTAATGTTGATAATAGACGTGTTACCAACATTATCAAAGATAACTGGAGGAGTATTAAACAAAACTCAAAAACTAAATTGACTAAAGTTCAATTTATGCCGGCATTGTAAATAGTTTTGAATAATTCTGATTTTTCTTTCGGCAATAAAATTTATAAACAAACTTTTGGTTCTCCTATGGGTTCTCCTATTAATCTCAAATTTAATGATGGAATTTTTGGAAAAAATGGGATCAAACTCTTTGGATTTTCAACCTTTATTTTATTTTCGGTATGTAGATGACATTATAACGGTAATTCCGGAAGACAAAATTGAAATTTTTCTGGATGTATTTAACTCCTTGGATAATAGAATAAAATTTACTGTTGAATAAGAAATTGACTACAAAATTTCTTTTTTAGATTTACTTTTAATTCATGAACCTGATGGTAAAATTTCTTTTGACTTCTTTTTTGGTCTGGTCGTTATCTAAATTATATTTCTTGGCTTCCTTTTTCTTACAAAATTAATACAATCAAAATTTTATCTCAAAAAATTCTAAAATTGTCCGATACTAAATTTCATTACAATAACTTTAAACTTTTGGAAAAAATTTTGGTAAATAATCAGTATCCTAAAAAATTAATAAATAAAGTGATTATCAAAATTTTACACAAAATCCTGAAATTGAGAGTACAAATTATTTATCTTTACCTTACATAAAAAATCTTTTCGAAAAATTAAAACATTTATTTAAAAATTATAATTTCAAAATTATTGGTCGTTCAGCTATCAGTTTAAATGATATTTTGTTTTCAAAATTAAAAGATCCGATACCTTTAAAAAACGAATCAAATCTTGTCTATCAAATTAAGTGTAATGATTGTAACGTAATTTACACGGGACAAACTAAACAGTTTTTACGGGAGCGTTTTTTCCAACATATACGTGGAGCCACAGGAAATTCAAATCAAATAAGTGCACTTTCGGAACATATTAGAGATACCAACCATAAATTTATTTTGGAAGATGTAGACATTTTGGAAAAACAACCTAATTACAGAAAAAGATCTATTTTGGAAATGTTACATATAAAATCTAGTTCAAATTCTATTAATAAAATTAACGATTTCGCTTACATTGGCAATTCATATGATCTATTTTTATAATTTGATTTCTTGCTTTTACACATTTCAAATATTATTTAAGATGCATACAAATATTTTCAATTAATGTTTTTAAAGTCAAATTTTATTTTGTAAAGTGTTTTTTCTTTAGATATCAATTTTTGTGCCTTATGCTGTGTGCCTGACGCCGTTTTTTTTGTCTAAATTTCCGACTAACTAAATTGATCGTTAGTTCACCCAGGTATTGTTAGATGTCTCTAATATTTATAAACCAAAATCTACCCGATATTTAGTTCTAAACTGCAAACTTAGTTCCGATTTATCAATTACCGATTAGAAATGTTTCGTAGAATGTTAAATTTAAGTTTATAAGGCAGATTTTAATTAAACATCAGATCCGGTTTATTTTGTGCCATCTTTGAACGATTGGTATGAACTAGTCATCATTTTAGTTAGTTGGAAATTTAGATAAAAAAATCGACGTGAGGCACACAGCATTAGCTAAAATAAAGAATATATTTTTTCTAGTGGCTAGCGATATCTACAGGAAAATAGCTACGTTTTAGTTAGCCTTGATTTCGATTTTATTTTATTTTGTATAGAAAATATTTTTTTGTTAAATTGATTTATATACTTTTGAGAATGAAACCGAAAAGGTTCCGAAAGCTTAAGTTTTAACAATAAAAATATAAAAAGAGCTAAATAACCGTTATTTTAACTTTTATACTAATAAGCTCATTAAACAATTTTAATTTACATACTTAATATTATCAAAACTAAAAACGTATATATTTCCGTTAACGATATCGCTGCCAATACAATATATGCATATGATATGTGATTGGTAAGTAATGCAATTTTATTCGTGATTTATTTAATCTTATTTTATTTAAATATAACCCGTAACAATCAAGTACCAAAAAACAACATGCCAAAACAAAGCTCTGCTGCCTGGAATTATTTCGCAAAATCATACGATTCGGTTAGTGAAGCGAAATGTACCGTGTGCAATTCTCTCATCAAGTGCAGAGGTTCGAGCACATCTGGTCTGATCACCCACATGAGAACCATCCATAAGTCGATGAAACAACTACTGCAGAAGTTCCGAAAAAGCAAATGAAATTAGACGGATTCTTAAAACGCGAAACTTTGGAAGAATTGCTGACGAAATGTGCCGCTAAGGACGGGATGTCTTTAAGAATGATTACAAAATCCGATGTAATACGTGAGTTTATTCAAAAGCGTGGTTTCCTAATGCCGAAAAGTCAAACCACAGTCGCAAAACTAATAATCTCAAAAAAGTTCAGTTGATGGATGGTCCGACATCAACATTAACAGATATATAAATGTAACTCTTCACAGTATTAGTTGCGTATAGATTGGGTCTGGTTAAAATAGACAGTTCCTGTGATGCTTTCATAACCGAAGAATTAGTCAAACAAAAATTGGCAGATTTTCGGTTAGAGTTAACGTACATAATCGCGCCTTTTCACGATGGTGCTGCAGTAATGCAAAAATATGGACGGATAATTCCTGTAGAGATTCAACTGTGCCACAATCACGGTATTCATCTGGCCGTAACCGATGTTCTCTACAAAAAATCACGTAACTGCAACAGCCAAACATGTTCGGGCGACGAATCAGATGAAGAAGATGCTGAGGAAAGCGACGAAGCCAACGATTCCGATGAAGATAATGATTCAGAATCAGATTGTAATGACAATGATGATCTTATGGTTTCGAATAACAGTGACATTTTTAATGATATCATAGAGACAACTGCTCATGGAAGCAGCAACAGTTGTTTGCTAAAGCTTGACATCAAAACTCGGTGGAACTCGTTGGTTCCAATGGTTGAAAGGTTGGTAAAATTGAAACCGTGCATTCAAAAAGCACTCTCGGACATTGGAACAAATAATTTTTGTGAGGAAGTCGATTTTAAAGTTTTAGAAGATATTTTGAAAGTGTTAAGACCCATTGAATTGGCTGTTTAAGAGCTAAGTAAGGATAACTCAACGGTTTTAACCAGTGAAGGTGTTCACAAGTTCTTGTTCAAAAATCTTTCTGAGCAAACGTCTAATTTAAGTGAATTTTATTTTTTTTCAACGAGCAATGGACAACGTTACTAAATGGACAATTGACTGGAAAATCGCACTGAATGAGCTCAAATAAACCTATGTGACATTTACGCTCCGACATAAAAATAACACTCTTCATATATACCTCAAAAGGGTGCAAGTGCCGCAGGCTGAATCTGCAAAATACCTTCGTCTGCATTTAGATTTAAGGCTCAACTGGAAACATCACGTGAGACAAAATGCTGAACAGATACGATTGAAACAACGTCAAATGTACTGATTAATTGGACATCATTCCAAAATGAACCTGTATTGCAAAAGACTGGTATACCAGACTATCTTCAAACATGACATTATACAACAAAGCCAAAATAAATTTCTTCGAATGGTCACCAACGCCTACCGATTTGTGACTAACAAGGAAATCCACAATGATTTAGAAATACAATTGATAGACGACGTTATCCGCGAATGGCCGTACAACTACTGGACAGTACAAACGAAGTAAGGCGGCTCAAACGAATCAAATCACATGCTAACCGTATGGAAATTATAAACCACGAACTGGACACTGGTCCAGCAGACCCGCACAAGTGTATGCTTATTTCATAAGTACTAATGTCAACCTCACTAATGAATTAATAATGTTTAAGATTGTAGTAGCCATATCAATAAAAAAAATTAAAGTAGGATGAAAAACGAAAACCACCATTATTCATCACTTATATGCAATCAACCAATCAAATTGCTGTATCACAGAAAAAAAATAAAAACGAGTAAATTTCGTCTTGATGAAAGAGTATCTAAACCTATTATGTCGAGTCTAGATAAGACAGCAATTCCTCTGTAGTTAGCTACATTACACCTTCCGCCAGATTTGTAAATTGCTGTCAAAAATGACAATTTCCAAAAACTAGGAAAGATTCCTTCCACTAGAGATCGGTTAAAGATGTAATATAATGGTTTAACTAGAGAGTTTGCGCACATTCTTTCAAAAATATGGGCGGAATGCCGTCAGGCCTCGATCCTTTTTTAATGTCCAGACTTCGCAGTCCGGTCAAAATATCCCTCTCTTCCAACTCCACATTCTGTAGCTCATAACGGGGTGCTATGTTTTCCTGGTAGAAATCAGGTAAACTGCTTTCATTGGCTTCTCTTTTATAAATGGATTGAAAACGCTCAGCAAAAAGATCGGAGAGAGTTTTAGGGTTCGAGGACGATATCTCGTTCAAATACATTGTTACTGGGTATCCTTTAGTATTCCGTTTAGAGTTAACAAAATCATACAACTTTTTTGGTTCTGAAATTATGTTCTCACCGAGTTGTTTGATGTACTTATTGTAAGCTATTCTTGATGCGGACTCAAATTCTTCATATAACTGATGGTGTCGTGTTTTATTGTTCGTTGTTGGATTCTTTTTGAAAACTTTAAAAGCTCTGTTCCTTCTCTTGCGTAGATTCTTGAGACGTCTGTCTAACCAAGGTTCTTTTCTATTTTCTCTTTGTTTTACCCAGGGAACATCTCTTGAAATAATTCCATCAATAATAGTATGAAATTGATCAATAGTGAAATCTAGGTTATCATAGGAACATACTTCTTGCCAATTAATCATATCAATTTCTGTCTTAATTGAGTTAAAATTAGCTTGTTTGAAATTGTACGCGTATATCGGTTCGTTTTGAAGTTTGCAAGGTGAAGTAGATAGGCTATAGTTGGTTATTAATGCTTTATGATGTATTGAATTAGTAAAGCAAGACTCAGTATCATCAGCTTCTCTTACGTTACAATGTTCGAAAGCTGTTGCAAATATTAAATCAAGTTGTCTATCGTTACTGTTTTTAATATCAGAGATTTGGGACATATTGTTGCCGTAAGTACAATTTAGTAGTCTAATATCAATGTTGTCATTTGTATTTGTCGGTAAAAGTAAATTTTCATCGTAAGGATCTCTAATAAATTGTAAGTGTGGTCTATTAAAATCTCCAAAAATTAAAAGTTCATTATCGTCATTACTGTTAGTTGAAATTACATTAATTGAATTAAAAATACTTTCATAGAAAAAAAAATCAGAATTAAAAATCTCATTGTCAGAAACACTAGAATTTAGCCAGGTCTCTGCCAATGCAAAAATTTTAAACTCTGTGGAATGTAACCTTCGATAGAGGGAATTTATTTGACTTCTAATTCCTCCACAATTACATTTATGACAATATTATTATTTAAATTAGTTTCACTATTATAATCAGTATTGTTGTCCAACCTATATATATATATATATATATATATATATATATATATATATATATATATATATATATATATATATAGGGTTATCCAATTCGAGGTTGATAAAGTAGAAATCTGTATATCGACATCTGTCAAAGATAAACGTCAAGTACGCTGTCATTTATTTAGTTGACATTCTGCCATTTAAGAATATGGAGCATTTAACAATCACAAATTGGGTGTTGGAAAAACAGGCCGTCGATGCTGATTTTTCGAACAAAATTTTCTTCAGTGATGAAGCTCATTTTTCGCTTGGTGGATACGTTAATAAGCAAAACTGTAGAATTTGGGGCTCAGAAAATCCACAATTGATTGTAGAGAAGCCATTACACCCGGAAAAAGTCACTGTTTGGTGCGCATTGTGGTCTGGTGGTGTGATTGGGCCGTATTTTTTTGAGAACAACCATGGACGAACCGTTACCGTCAATTCTGAGCGCTATGGCCGCATGTTAACCGATTATTTTTTTACGAAAATCGAAGATTATGATCTTGACGATATGTGGTTCCAGCAGGATGGAGCAACCAGTCACGTAACACGAGCAAATCGAGATCTTTTGCAAGAGAAATTTCCTGGACGTTTGACTTCGCGATTGGCTGATGTCAATTGGCCTCCAAGATCCTGTGATTTAACGCCTTTGGATTTCTTTTTGTGGGGCTACGCGAAAGATCGTGTTTACGCAAACAATCCTCAAACTCTTGACGAATTGAAAACTAATATTCGTAAGGTAATGGCCGAGATACCGCCCGAAATGTGCCGAAAAGTCATTGAAAATTACCTCAAAAGAATCAAAGCCTGTAAGAAGTCCCGTGGAGGACATTTGAATGATATCTTGTTTAACTAAAAATGGCAAGGATCAATCTGTAAAATGAAATAAAAATTACAATACATTCCGAATATTTTGTGTGTTTTTTTTAAGTTTACTTTATCAACTTCGAATTGGATAACCCTTTATATATATATATATATATATATATATATATATATATATATATATAACGGGTGATTTTTTTGTGGTTAGGATTTTCATGCATTAGTATTTGACAGATCACGCGGGATTTCAGACAAGGTGTCAAAGAGAAAGATGCTCAGTATGCTTTGACATTTCATAATGAATAGACTTACTAACGAGCAACGCTTGCAAATAATTGAATTATATTACAAAAATCAGTGTTCGGTTCGAAAAGTGTTTCGCGATTTACGTCCGATTTATGGTCTACATAATCGACCAAGTGAGCAAACAATTAATGCGATTGTGACCAAGTTTCGCACTCAGTTTACTTTATTGGACATTAAACCAACCACACGAATGCGTACAGTGCGTACAGAAGAGAATATTGCGTCTGTTTCTGAGAGTGTTGCTGAAGACCGTGAAATGTCGATTCGTCGCCGTTCGCAGCAATTGGGTTTGTGTTATTCGACGACATGGAAGATTTTACGCAAAGATCTTGGTGTAAAACCGTATAAAATACAGCTCCTGCAAGAACTGAAGCCGAACGATCTGCCACAACGTCGAATTTTCAGTGAATGGGCCCTAGAAAAGTTGGCAGAAAATCCGCTTTTTTATCGACAAATTTTGTTCAGCGGTGAGGCTCATTTCTGGTTGAATGGCTACGTAAATAAGCAAAATTGCCGCATTTGGAGTGAAGAGCAACCAGAAGCCGTTCAAGAACTGCCCATGCATCCCGAAAAATGCACTGTTTGGTGTGGTTTGTACGCTGGTGGAATCATTGGACCGTATTTTTTCAAAGATGCTGTTGGACGCAACGTTACGGTGAATGGCGATCGCTATCGTTCGATGCTAACAAACTTTTTGTTGCCAAAAATGGAAGAACTGAACTTAGTTGACATGTGGTTTCAACAAGATGGCGCTACATGCCACACAGCTCGCGATTCTATGGCCATTTTGAGGGAAAACTTCGGAGAACAATTCATCTCAAGAAATGGCCCGGTAAGTTGGCCACCAAGATCATGCGATTTGACGCCTTTAGACTATTTTTTGTGGGGCTACGTCAAGTCTAAAGTCTACAGAAATAAGCCAGCAACTATTCCAGTTTTGGAAGACAACATTTCCGAAGAAATTCGGGCTATTCCGGCCGAAATGCTCGAAAAAGTTGCCCAAAATTGGACTTTCCGAATGGACCACCTAAGACGCAGCCGCGGTCAACATTTAAATGAAATTATCTTCAAAAAGTAAATGTCATGGACCAATCTAACGTTTCAAATAAAGAACCGATGAGATTTTGCAAATTTTATGCGTTTTTTTTTAAAAAAAAGTTCTCAAGCTCTTAAAAAATCACCCTTTATATATATATATATATATATATATATATACATATATATATATATATATATATATATTGAAATTTCTAGAGTTAATCTCTGAAATGCACGTCGTGTCAATTAAAAATTTTTTTTGTTAAAATAAAATTGGTTAAAATTATTCTTACTATTGTTCAGGTGATTAATTCTCTCGGTTGTGGTGAAAACTCGGAATGCAGATAGGGTTTTCTCCATATCTTCTTTTGAGATGTCGTATGCATGGTAAAAGTTAACCAGAATATCCTTCAACTTCTCCACACAATGCATAGGACATTAAAATTTATAATTTTCAATTAATAGTCTTATAATTTATATTAATTCGTATCTATTGCAAATACAAAATTAAATTAACAACAATATTTTTTAATTATTTTGGCTACGCATTTAAAAATACACCTGTAAAACGTGTTTTTCTTTATATATAGCAGGCTATGATAAAAACGAAAAAAAAACAATTATAAATTGCGAAAGAGCGAAAATAGTACACATTTTTAGTTCATGCTGTCCTATTTTATTGCTTCACGCTTGCATTTTATATATTAGATAATTTTTTATCACATCTCCTTTTTCCACAGGTCCAGAATCATCAGAACATCATTGTCGTATATCGTACAGATGACCAATATTTGCATGTGGCAACCCATTTTGGCAACCCATATAAAAAAAATATGTGTCAAAAAATTTTGTAAGAAAAGTGAAAAGTTAATTAAAAAGTGGTTAATAATAATGAAAAATTTATTTTAATACGCGTAATTTTAAATTTCTCTATTTATTAAAATGAATAATATAGGAATCGTTATGATTTTTAACAATTCTGTTGCCACTGAGCGTCGCGAAACACTTATTTTTCTATTTGTTGTCGATCATTTGTTCATGTTTGTAACAAGGAGTACGAGTAACAAAAATTCCGTTAGAAGTCAAACTTCTGCTGTGCTTAACATTTTTGCAAGCGGTATCAAAGAACCATAGGTGACGTAATATTTCATAATGTCGACCAATCGGTTGTGTCAAGGTCCATTACGGAAATCACAGCTGTGCTAGAAAATACTATATGCCGGCAGCATATAAACTTTCCAGATGCACGAGCCAAAGGTATTTATAAACAACGTTTCTATGAGAAAACCGGTCATCGTGGCGTTATTGGAGTTGGATTGCTGTTGGAATACGCTCGAAGATAAAATTTAACCCACGCTGTCTTTTGCTGAGGTGTGTGAACGCACGCATAATTTCAACGTTGTTATTCCGGTCCAATTTAGCCCGAAGATTTTATTAAAAAATTTTATTTTTATAATATTAATTTTTGTTAAATTTATTTAACTTATTTTAATTTATTTTTTAGATGTGATTTGCTCCTTAATTCGATTAAGAATGGCTTCGATTTTCTTTTTTGCACACATAAATCTGTATTGACAAAAATCTCCATTACTCTCGCAATTCATTAATTCAACACAGAATTGGTTGCATACATTTAATTCAACATTGTTTGTTGGGTATCGAATTTAATTCATTGCGATACGAGAATTCAACTCTTCATCTGTCAATATTTTTATGTAAACATTACAAGATAGATTTTATATAGATTTTTCTTACTTTTAGGTAATAAATTCAACAACAGTAAAGATAATTATTTTTGACAAGTAGGCAAACATTTGAATTTAGAGTAGTAGATAAGTATTCTAACAAAATATATTTATTCCAAAACCTAACCTAATATTAACTTTGTATTTCTGCAATCAACATATACAATGATGATGCCTTTGCTGTATCCAGTTTTGATTATTTTGACATGGTAGCCAAACATGACCCTCGGGAGATTGATCACATTTTTGTAGATCGGCGCCTGAATCGTTCAATGAATGTGCAGTTGGTAAATTAATACAAACAATATAAACATAAAAATTTGTGTGAATAATTTTGTTATATTCGTTTTCAAATTTTTAATTTTGACCTTCAGATTTTATGATTGCGCGAGATTTCCTGGATCGCCATGTGATGCTGCGATATGGCAAATGTCAAAAGATCGTGGCGCCCTTCAACCCTTTTATGCCGTAGAAAGAAACACGTTTCTACTCGGAGATTTAGGCTACCCACTGGAACCGTATTTGAGACTATGGTGAATGAATGAGAAAAAGTTACGATATTTTCAAGACCTTTTCAATGATATAATACGTATAGTACTTTTTACACTATTTGCCGTAGGCACTTGGCGAAACACACTTACACTTAATAAACACATTTTATTACGAATACGAATAGATTATGATAATTGAGTAATTAGCTACCAGTGTCAAAACGGTGGATTTGGGAACTAAAGCGATGGTTACAAAACTGTTACTTCCAGCGCCAAGACGATAGTTTTGAGTACTAAGGTATTCAGAAAAATTTACGACATTTTTCAAGATCTTGTCAGCGATATCCGACAAGTAAATATTCTACAATATAATAAACAAAAAATTTACTACCAGCGCCACAACGGTGGATTTATGAACTAAAAATACCGAAATTGTTGTGTATTCTAAAAATTTATCGTCATATTTACTTAGACAGATTTTACTGAGTTTGGATACCCTTCTAACTTTTAAGAAACCACATTACGTTCAACTTCTTATTCTCCAAACATTCCGCTTTTCGGTAGACTATGGGAAGTGGTTGTACTGTTCGTAAAATTCCATCTAAGACAGAGGTCTGAGAATCAGATGTTTAACCGCGGTATATTTTGTGATGTCCAAATTTGGTGGTTTTTAGGTTTGCTGGTTAGCAAACGAAGTGCTACCAAATGCGCCTCCGATGTCCAAGAAGGTACTGGAAGATGTCCAGGAAAAATCTTACTATTACTGTGTGACTTTTCAATCATAGTAACAGGTTCATTAAGCGCTGATTCACAAGTTTGCAGCATGTTACTGAGAGGTAATACAAATAGTTCTTAATAAATTGATCAACGACTCTTTCTAGAAATTTCTAAGAGTAAAGGCACTGATCGGACAGCATAATCATAGAACATCGTATGTAATTCAGCGGCTTCGGCAACTATAATAATTTGAAAAAAAAAAAACAATGTGTGCACGTACGCAAGTGTCTGTGTCGAATAAGAAAAGAACTGATCGGTAGTGATTCGTTTTGATTACGCTTAAGCGAACTTCGTAAATTTGAAGAATTTATTTTAGATTACTCATTTTTTCTCTCTCGCTATTTTCTGATATTTAGTGCATTCCTCGTTCTTCAACCACCGTTGTATATTTACATTGGAATATTTTCTATATATACAGAACAATACCATGTGATTGTAGTACTAGCGAATTACTGCTTAGTCTACGAAATTTGATTCTTTCAAATTTTTCATCAATATCATTCTACAATTAACTTTTCGTGTTTACGATTTTTTTTTATATAAACGTGTTGGAAACGCAGCTAAAATCAAATTATTAAATTTTTCATTCCTACGGGGTTTTGTTTTTCCAAGGGATTTCATGGCACCTCATTTTACCCATTAGATCCAATAATTCTGGAAACAAACTTACTTTAAGAATATTGCTACTTTGATAAACACAAATCGTTACATAAATCACTAGTAGAATAAATTTGCTGGTTGAACCGCCACGTACACCTTTTCGTACAGTGCTACTCGCCCCCATCCCATTTATAGCGACAACCTAAATATTACTTTACTATGTGAAATATCTGTGAATGGAGGGCAACTGTAAATTGGTTTTTAGTTTGCCATCTAAAGTACAATAGCGAAAGTTTAACACGTTAGTTACAGTAGTCGTTTGAAGCACATGTCAGAACAATTAATTCAGTTATTGTTTAACAAGCTGAGTGTCAGCGATTCGTAATTAATGGGTTCTGTTCCTAAATTACCCGGATAATAACACGTAAAGCCAATAATTAAAATATAAAATAACTAAACAACTAATAATGTAATAACTAATTTGTTAGTGCGATTGTACTTGATTTATATCTTAATCTATCGATACCTTCATAAAACATGTTACACATATATTCAAGATCATATCAAATCGCTTAATTACGGTATATGGAATATATAAATTCTAGTAACTAATCAATTTCAAAATTGTAAAAAATGAAGCTCGTGTTTTGTTTAATTGTCTCAATAGTGTTTATTACGTGTGAGCAATTTACACCATTTGGTAGGTTTACCTATGAAGTGATTCCAGAATATTTCGATTTTCCGCTTGGTGCGAAGGATAAACTTCTCGATATTGGTACGATACGACCGAAAAAATTTAATCGGACAACATACGTAGTAGATGGGGAATTTAAAATTTTGCGACCATTAAGTGATGACCTTCTAGTGAATTATAATAAATTGTATGCAATAAAACTGGAACCGTTAACAAAATTATTTCTCTTGAAATTTTAGTGGCAATTTTCAATTCATGTCCTCCAAGGTAATGAATATCGGCAATATACAATGCGGGAAGGAGATAGTATTTGTACAGCGTCCAGAAAATACAAATCAATGTTGAAGGATGCGTTCGAATATACAAATTTTCCGTGGGAATACACGTGTCCTGTTCTACCGGTCGGTTGGTATAATTGTTACAAACGGCTGATTAATCAATAAATACAACTTTTTTTTTATTGTAGGATAAATTTTGGGTTAAAGATATGTCATTTCAAAATCAAATGATGGTAGCTCAACTACCAAACGGTAATAAGTTTCGTATGAATTACACATTCTTTGATGGTGACGAGATTATAAGTACATTCGCTCTTTATTTAACAATTAATAAGAATTCATATATCTAAGTAAAACGATTTTTTCTTATTATTGTTTGTTTATTAATTTTTTGATTGGAGTGAAGAAATTATCAATACATACTGCTTTTGTCATTATAAGATTTTATGTTTAACTGAGACTTTGTGAAGACATTCAAAATGATATGCGAATGCGACACTTATGTTTTTATATATCTAAAACCATTCAATACACATGGTACAATAATGAAACGAATAAAATTTCCATTAAACGAATGATGCTACTTAAAATATGCCCTGATTATTGGCACAGGTGTTCACTGTTAGTGCCACAACTCAAATTCATTGCACTCGACAAATTATAATCGCATGCGATCCAGCAGTTTACGTATTAGTCTTCACCTAGTCCAAATTACAACTAATAAACATGTGAATTATGTGAAATTAATTTTTATTGATAATCCAGATTTGTTTTCGTCGAAAATTTTCTGCTAACTTCAGTAGCATAATCAAAACAATTATTTCAAAATGAAGACCCTTTCCCAAAAACCGACTTATTATAGACTTATTGAATTATTTGACGCCATCTTGAATAATTCGGTCAAGTCGTTCCATTTCATTCCATTTCACTTATTTGTGACGTAATAACAAAACTCAATTTCTGTTATATGGAAAAAATAAAATTCTTGGCATATTGCTCGTTGCATATAATACATTTAGTCAAGACACATTTTGGAGACATTTCTGTGTAGACATACTTATTCAAATAATTCTCCTCGCGAGGTGACTTATTTGAATAAGTCGGTTTCCTTTTCCCACTTACTTCGATATTCGAAACTTTCATAATCTATAGAATTACTTAATTAATCCATTAAAAAAAATAGTTTTCACGTTGTGCTGTCAAAATTTATCTCAATTTTATCGTTCTAGGCAGATAAATTGCTGCGAAAACATTTGTACAGTTTTCACTAGCGCAGTCTATATGTGAATGAGATAACTAAAAACTTTTCGCTTCAGCTGCGTACCGGATCTGCGAAATCGCGAACTAAATATTTTTTGTTATTTCGCTAGGTAAATTTTACGTCAAATTTGCATATAAATTGAATCTTTTGTTTACTGAATCACTGCTCACTTGGGCAGAGCTGCTGCTGAGAATGTGGATAAAATGTTAAACTGTGTCGTCATCATTTGTCTCATTACCGCGCATTAAAATCGTGAATGCATTAAAATGATTAATGCATTAAATTACCTAGTTCGTGGTGCAAACGGTCGGGCGCTGCTAGCAAGTGAGCGCGATTCATACACTTTTGCAACTTGGGTTTCGCAGCCAAAATTTTTATACAATTAATTTGTGGCGCCCCCTTATATGGTTTGTAGGTTTTGTTTGCAACGGTCGGTTTATAGGGTTAGAGTAAGTAAGAAAAACAAAATAATTGTCATTGTAGATTTCACCATTGGTTGAGTTGCCTCTTGAAAATTAATAAAATAAAAATTTCATTTTTTGTGTGTAAAAATAAAATTAAAAATAAAAATATAAAAATACAATTATAAATTGGAAGCGGATTTTATTATACCATAATAGGTATTATACCAACCACACATCCATATTTGGTGACCGCGATAGCCCCGTCGTAACATAATTAGTCTGTAATAAATACATACACGGATTATTTTGCACACTAAAACAACATCCAGCTTGGGGTATATAATTTTACAACACATTTGGGATTGGCGTCATAGTTAACAAAGGCATCCAGTTTGCCGTTTATACAACAGTAACCTGTGTACAAACCACGTGGGGGATTATCATAACCTGCAATTTGGTGATTCATTCAGTTTGCCGTACGTACAACAGTAACTACGTACCAACTACGAGGAGGATTATCATAACCTGCAATTCGGTGATGTACAAATTTATGCTAATCATTATTACAAATTTAATGTACTGTCAAATTTTAAATTATTAATGTTATTATTTTAAACATATGGTTATATTATTCAACACTTAAATATATTTAATAATTTGCATTATGTTTTACAATAATATTTTTGTATTGTTCTAATTGTAATTCGGGGGCACTCAATTAGTTGTTTTTGGTAGAAGCCAGAAAAACGTTTTAGTTCTAGTATAGGCAGTAAAATTTAAATTTTGTTTTCTGCTGCAATTTGTTCATAAATTTAATACATTTTAAAAAATGGTTACTCCACCTAATTCACCGACAAAGCAGGATATTCCGTATAAACAACAATATACTGCGAATGACGAATGTACATCAGCGCGTGTGAATCGTGTTGCGGTCAAGTTGCATCCTTTTTGGACCTCGAGCCCACGTCTTTGGTTCCATATTATAGAGGCACAGTTTAAAATGTCACGGATCGTAAAGGAGCCAACTAAGTTTTATTAAGTGGTAGAGGCTCTTGACGAAAAATGTCTTAAAATCGTAGGTGATATACTTGAGAATGCACCGGGCACGGAGAAATATTCTGCTATTCGCAGCAAATTAATTAATGATTTAACCGAGTTGGATGCGGCACGTTTTCAACGATTATTAGGGGGCATAGGTTTAGGGGATCAAAAACCTAGTCAGTTATTGCACATAATGCGCATTTCTAGTAACAACGATCTTTCTGATCAGGCATTACGAAATTTGTGGTTACAGCAATTGCCTAGAGAAATACAGCAATTTTAGCGGTCAGCAATGAACCGTTAGATAAAGTAACTGAATTAGCCGTCAAAATTAATGACGTTTTGCCATCGATCAATGATAATTTAAACCAGGTTAATAATACACCTCCTGTATCACATGTTTCTCGCCCCAGCAACTCATATTGTTCACATCGACATGTAAAAAACGAACGGACACAGTCAAGAGGCAAATCGGTTAGTAGATCTTCATCCGTCCCACGTGGAAAAAAGTTTTGTTGGTATCATTTTCGTTTCGGGGCGAAAGCCAAAAAAATACGGAGATCCAGACAAATGTCAATTCAAGAAGTTAGGAAAATCACAGGTAGCGCCATGTGACAATCGCCAATGTAAAAGTCGCTTAATTAGAGGATACGTCAAGAAAACGTCAATATAAGAGACAGCCGCTAAGTGATTTTCCACTTATCGCTGCGAATGATACCGCCATTAGAACATATGGTTCATTTAGATATGGTTAAATTTAGATTTCGGATTAAAGAAATCGTTTACATGGACTTTCATATTAGCGGACGTATCAAGACCCATATTAGGTGAATATCTTTTAAGAAATTTCGGATTGTTAGTAGACATAAAAAATCGTCGTTTCATTGATCCTTATGCTACAATATTCGTAAAGAGAAAACTGATTTCATGTCCGTCAGATTCTTTGTCTGTCGTGTCAAATTTAGTTAGAAATTCTGTAGTGTATACTCCTTGTTAAAAAAAGTATAGACAAATAACTACCAGTTAGGCATCTTGTAACACATCATATCGAGACTACAGGCCGTCCAGTTAAAGCTAAAGTTCGTAGACTGTCAAAAACGAATTCGTTCGTTTGATCAAACTAGCGTATTGTACTCGGACGAAAAGTCCCTGGTCTAGCCCTTTACACATGGTGTCGAAGAAGGATAGTTGTTGGCAACCATGCGGGGATTACCGGGCGGTGAATGCTTGAAAAATTCCAGACGTTTATGCAATTCCGCATATTCATGATTTTTCCTATTAGTTAGACGGTTGTAGTATTTTTACAACGCTGGATTTGGTTAGAGCGTATCACCAGATACCGGTGAAGCCTGGTGATATTCCCAACGACAATTTGTACACCTTTTGGGTCGTTTGAATTTAACCGAATGGCATTGACCCCTCAGTTGTCTAGGTGGTTGACACAACAGAGGGAATAAGTACGAATATCTCACAACCAATTTTGTCGAATTCAACAGTATCATTCACGCCAGTGCAAGGAGCCTCGAGTTCAAAGAAGGGCGTAACGGTTTAAACCAGTGCCGGAGATCAGGATAATTCCGAGACATACCCGAACTGGTAGAGCTCATCACGTCATCGTTAACTTGTATCGTTCGTTCGCTCGCTGGGGAGGGAGTACTGTGGCATCGCCTTATATGGTTTGTAGGTTTTGTTTGCACTAGTCGGTTTATAGGGTACAGTAAGTAAGAAAACCCTTCAAACAAAAAAATGTATACACCCAATTCTTTACGGAAACGTAAACTTTGCGAACGGTCTTTTTCATCGAATACCAACACACTGGCAATATTTTCTATTTATTTTATTTGATTTCTTTATATGTTAGCTATATTCGTAGTCGTACGTTAAACGCCATTTTGTAATTATTTGATAAAATTAATTTTAATAGTGAAATAGTATTCTTTTAAATAGTTTTATTAAAATTAGTGTAAATAAAAAAAAATATTTATATTACAATAAATATATATGTATATGTATCTGAATTATATCTGTGAAAAAACGCATTTCTCTGTCTTTTAATTTAAACCAAAAATAAATTTGTTTACCTAGAAAAGTGAAACTGTTCGCAAAATTTACCTAGAACCGAAAAGAAAACAGTGTGAAAATGTATACAAATTCAATTCGCGCTAACCGTTTGTTAACATCACTCCAAATCGAGGAAAATGCGAAGAGATATTTATGTTACTAATACATACATAAGTCTTCACCAAATTGTTTCACTTTTCTTTGGACAAACCGTTTACTTTTAAAACTTTTTCAGTTCGCAAATGCGGTGCGCTTGCGAAGACTTTAGTATAGTGAAGTCCTCGTAAACCGTACGTTTACCTTGCGCTATGTTTGAAGGGAAATAGAATAATTGTCATTGTAGATTTCACCACTGGTTGA
The DNA here is from genome assembly GCA_932526605.1 of Nephrotoma flavescens. Classification (NCBI taxonomy): domain Eukaryota; kingdom Metazoa; phylum Arthropoda; class Insecta; order Diptera; family Tipulidae; genus Nephrotoma; species Nephrotoma flavescens. The sequence goes on along the minus strand of OW052222.1, from coordinate 188,120,250 downwards.
GTTGTCTCTTGAAAATTAATAAAATAAAAATTTCATTTTTTGTAAAAAAAATAAATTTAATTTTTTGTGTGTAAAAATAAAAGTAACATAAATATTGTGTTCTAAGCTTAGCACGCCAATAAAGCGCGTGTGTTTTAGTTTGAGTTTTATGCGTCCAGGACAACCTGAACAATTTTCTTCGAGTGTAGAATAGTAACACTTATGATGTGTGCCTGACGCCAATTTTTATGTCTAAATTTCTGACTAACTAAATTGCTCGCTAGTTCACCCAGGTATTGTTAGATGTCTCTAATATTTGTAAGATGCGGTTTGTTTTGTGTCATTTTTGAACGATTGGTATGAACTAACCATCAATTTAGTTAGTTGGAAATTTAGACAAAAAAATCGACGTGAAGTACACGGCATTAGTAACTAAGTGAAAATTATTTATCAGAAACAGTCCCAGACTACGAGATTCGTCAAAATTGGTGACTACGACAACAAAAAATATATTTCTAAAATAAAAAATCGGGTTAAGAAAACCTAACCTAAAAAAAACACGCGCAAATTTGATGCAAAATTAATTCGACCCAATTTCGGGTGAGTAAATTTTTTTTACACTTAAACTTAAGCTGCAACGTCAAATTAAATCGGTCAGTTTTATTAAACATAATACGAGTAAGTAAGATTCTTGATAAGTAAGATATTTGATTTAAATTTATACATTGAATATTTAGCAAATTGGAGTTTTACTTTTCATATTTGGACGATTTAGTTAGCAACTTTAATCAACTTTGAAAGTAAATTAACAATAATACACAATTTGAATTTGAGATGTCTACAGCAAAACCTAAGCTTTCTACCAACCGTAACGACGACATTTTGCAATCTCCAACCCAGAACGTCAAACAGTTCAGATGATTTTTTAATAAATGATGAATTTTCATCGCCAATTCATTAAAAATGTGGACAACAACTCTGGTGGCTTACGCATTTTGGCGGAATGCTGACGGTATTGAGAGAATTAACAAATTATCAAGCCTACATCAACTTGACGTTCAAGGTTTCTTCAATATTTTTTAATTCATCAAACGGGATATCGTTGCATTCCACCAAGGAACAGTTTGAAAAATAATCCGTTTTTTTACAGATATCAAGAAATTGGCGAGAAAGCGTATCCTGTACAATCCAAAATGCATCAAGAGTTGAATAAATGTTAAGTGTTACCAGATTATTGCCGTGTGCTACCAATATTTTTTTTTTATATTATCTAAAGACATCAGAGTGTCGTACTAAAAATAGCAGGGCGAGGTAAGCAAACCGGAAAAACATAGTAGTGTTTATTTTATTCATATTGGTTTGTTTGAGCGCGTCATTTTGTTTATATATTTATTTTAATTGATGTGTCAAATGCGGTTTCGTGCTGTTCAAATATTTGAAAATGAAAATCACATAGCAAACAATCGGTTCCACTGCTCAAAAGCAAGCGAATAGAAGAGATGAGGTAGACGTCAGCATCATAAGTATTCAACCGGTTCAACCGGAACTGTTTTATTTTGGTCTAATTGCCATTGTAAAATTCACGAACAGAATGCACAGACCCATGACAGAAAAAATACAATACAAATATAAGATTGTATGCTATACACTGTACATGTACACAAAATTATTGTTCTTATCAACAGCTCGCGTTGTCATTTTTGGTACAAAATCGACACTCAGTTTTTTTTCCTAAAACTTGGTTATGATTTTTCCAAAATGGTCGTAGATAACGTTACGGCCAGATCGTTGCAGATTTTAATTATTTATTACGAATTTGGCATGTCATATCACTGGATCGTGACTATAATATGACGGTTAAAATCGACTCAACATGGTAGTGAAGTTTTTACTAACTTTTACTAAGTGTCGTCATTTTTATTTAGTAATGTTTTAGTAAAAACTTCATTCGCGTATATAGACGATGGAAGTATTTACTAAATCTTACTAATTTTTTTGTAGATTGACTGTGTCGTAAATTGAATGATATTGATCAATTAATAAAAACGAAATTATTTATTTTGGGTAAAGAAATATGTTGGAATGCAAAATAAATTTAAAATTTAAAAAAATTGATTATATCACAATAATAACAAAAATCATTGGAAATTTTTTATGGCAAAAATTACAATACGGAAAAACCTCGATTTAACGGTATAATTGGGGAGTCCGTTAAATTCGAATGTCTGTTAAATTCGAAGGAAATATTTTTAAATTTAATCGACTATGGATTTTGGACTTGTTCTGGAATATGGCCACCTAAGACAGAACTCGTTTATCTCTTAACCGATTATAAAGAGATTTTGTTTGTTGGATGGAAATTAGATTCATAAACACTTTTCAGAAGAAGTTCTGGAATATGGCCATTTGGAAAGTAACTCAGGCATTTCTTAGCTGATTACGTTGGGATTGGGTATGTTGGATGGAAATAGGGTTCTTAAATTATTATTGAATGAATTTCTGGAATAAGGCCACCTGGGACGGAACTCGATCATGTGATTATTAAATGATTTTTAGAAGTTCTGGAATGTGGACACCTGGGACGAAACTCATTCAATTCTTAACCTCAAATTATTAATTTGATTAATGCTCAAATTGTTTTGAGTTGAACCATTTATAATCGCTTACTAAACTACTATAAACTATTTGCCCGCTCACAAACTAATGTGTTTTGATGAGAGGGATGATCACCTCAACTAATAGGCAAGTTTGAGCACTTTGTCATACTTCTGGCCTGCGATATAGAGGGGTGGTTTTGATCGATGCTGAAATTTTTTAGACTTGAACTATTAAATCGCTTACTAAACTACTATAAACTATTTGCCCGCTCACAAACTAATGTGTTTTGATGAGAGGGATGGTCACCTCAACTAATAGGCAAGATTGAGTATTTTGTCATACTTCTGGTCTGTGATATAGAGGGGTGGTTTTGATCGATGCTTAAATTTTTTAGACTTGAACTATTAAATCGCTTACTAAACTACTATAAACTATTTGCCCGCTCACAAACTAATGTGTTTTGATGAGAGGGATGGTCACCTCAACCAATAGGCAAGTTTGAGCACTTTGTCATACTTCTGGCCTGCGATATAGAGGGGTGGTTTTGATCGATGTTTAAATGTTTAGACTTGAACTATTAAAAACAAAATAAAGTTTTTCTAGAACCCGATCGCAGTGCATCCTTACGGGTCCAATTGTGAATCCTAACTATCCAAGAACCCACTCAAACACACACACGAAATTTTATTAAAATCAGTCCAGTCGTTTAGGAATAGTTCAATTATAAAAACGCGTACTGAAGAATTATATATATATATAAAGATTGGGGGTACTGGGACTGTGGTGAAATTTTAGGGTTATATGTTTTGATATGCAAGAAATTTAAAAAAAAAATAAAAAAAAATCGCAAAAAAACAAAGAAAAAATGGAAAGACCCACTCAAACACACACATTAAAAATTTCATTCAAAATTTCATTAAAATCGGGCTAGCCGTTTAGGAGGAGTTCAATCACACACAAACGTACAGAAAATTTTTTGGTGGTGAAATTTTGGGGGTTATATGTTTTAATATATGGAAAATCTTAAAAAAATAAAATTTTGTCAAAAAACAAAAAAAATAAAATCCTAGAACGCAATCGCAGTGCCACTTACGAGTCCAATTCTAAATCTAAACCAGCCAGGAATCCACTCAAACACACACACAAAATTTCATTAAAATCGGTTCAGCCGTTTAGGAGTGCAATCACAACAAATCGTACATAAGAATTATATCTATAAAGATTGGGGAGTGGTGAAATTTTGGGGTTATATATTCTGATATGTGTAAAATACTAAAAAATAAAATAAAAAAATTTCGTCAAAAAACAAAGAAAAAAATTCTTAGAATCCGATTGCAGTGCCACCTACCGGGTCCAATTGTAACTCTAAACCATCCAGGGACCCACTCAAACACACACACAAAATTTCACTAAAATTGTTCAGCCGTTTAGGAGGAGTTCAATTACATACACACGTACAGAAGAATTATATATATATAAAGATAGGCCAAAAATATTATACAAATTACAAATATGTTATAGCCGTTAACAACTTCTATATTAAAGGAAATATGTACATATTAATAAAATGATATAGCTAAGGAAAATGTGTACCACCAAAAATCTTTTAAAATTTTTACCTTTCAATAAAAATACTAATGTTACGAGTAAAACAGCAGAATATTATTTTAATACATGAAAAAACTTGAACTGGTAAACGATTTAAAAATTTAAGATATAGAAAAATAAATGAAATTATATCTAAATAGTTTCTACAGTTATTGAGTTGAGAATATAAATGTATTTATTAAACCAAACGAGAAACGAAAAAGAGTATACTTATAAATGAGAAAAAGTAATACGTATTTTTATATTTGTTGGTTTATTGGGAATTTGGATATAATTGTACTAGAAGCAATTCGTGAAAATTAAGATCTTCATTGTGAGATAATATATAAATTTCAAGTCGATTGTAACTTTTCAGAATATTTTGTTATAATTTGAATATAGATATTTTATTAATTAAATCACATTTTAGTAGCAATTAAAAATGGATAAAAAATTAAGAAAAAAAACCAAGCCATAGTGCACTACAACTGAAAAATAAATTAAATGATATCACTTTAAAAACTGCATTAGTTGAACTGTATGGTACTCAGGCTAGTTTGATAGAAATGTCACGAAAAAATTCTACAGTAATGGATGAAATATGCAAATTTTTGCATATCTGGAATAATGAACGAAATCGTTTACAAATCTACATGATATGGAAGCGTAAACTTAATAAGAGTGGTATTTTTGAACCAGCCTCAAATAATAGTATCTTTAGTAGTATTACCAATTTTGATCATGAAAACGAAACATTAACGCCTCAAAATAATAATTCAGGTAACCAATATTTAAATATATCGAATACTAATTTGGAAATTATTAATTCTAATGACCCAATTGATGATTTGAGAGTTTCAAATTGTGATTCAATTAATCAATATATAAATGCTATTATTGATGAAAGATCAGAAAATATTTCAAATTGCACTTTAAATGACGAACTTCAGGATAACGGTCCACCTGAAATAGTTTCTAATGAAGCAGTTGATATAAATAGTTGTCCAATTATTTTTCAAAGCCCTCAGAGTGAGCTGTGGATATCACGAGGTACAATGGAAATCTCCATCAATGTTTACGCCGATTGGACTAAACAATCTTTACGACACAGCATTCGAAATGCATTGATTGCAGTACAAAATCACTGCGTTATTAGTTTCGGCACGCTGAATTATAATAAAAAAGAAGATAACCTCATTCAATATGGGCGTTGTAAATATAAAACACACGGGCAGCAATATAAATTTTATATTCGCGGTCGATTTATGGAAATGTGGACAAAAGGAAAGGATGTTTCTGATCACGGTAACATTAAAGAGTTTACCGAGTTAAGAGGGGATCGTCGGATGATAGTTCAGGAAAAAATGAAAGAGAATTATCCTTTTCAGATTTATTTGGAAAATTATAAAGAGGTTGATAAACAATTATTGATCGCGGGAAATACACAGAATATTTTATTACCTTCAGTATTACGAAAAGCAAGGTCAGAGAGATTATTAAGCAAAGATGCGATCAAAGGATGTGAAGTAGTAGATGCTATATATCGATGTCGAAAGCAATCAGCTGACAAATATATTTACTCAGCATCAGATCCTTTACACATTGAATTGATGAGATTAGAAAATTTAAGAATATTGGATCAACAAGAATCAGTCCCAGTTTATATTGACGCTACCGGTGGATTAATTCGAAACCCTAAATGTTGCGATGATCACAATTATTCACGAATATATTACTACGCTTGTGTGGTAAAAGTGAACGATAATACTATTCCTGTATCCGAGTTAATAACATGCCAACATGACGTAACGACAATAAAAAATTTTCTAAATATTTTTAAGCGAGAAATATTAAGAGCACAACCTAAAATACCTCTTCCCAAATATTTCGTGTGCGATTGGTCTTAGGTTTTTATTAATAGTATTTTAAGTAGTATGAATGAAATGACGATTTTTGAATATTTAAAAGCGACGTACACAATTTTGACTGCAAGTGAAACTTATAAATTGACGGGTGTATTTATATGTTGCTCACATTTCGCAGCTATAATAATGAGACAGCTTACTGCAAAAATCGCGAATTGCCCGAAACCACTTAAGGAATTGGTTATGATAATGTTTTTTTTAATTATTGATTGTAATAATATTTCAAAAATTGATAAAATGTTTAGACATTGTAGCGTATAGTTTCTTCCATTATAAGAAACTCCGCACAATTACTATCAACGGACAATCCTCCGTTCACATAATCTTAGGAAACGGATAATTCGCCATGCACCGAATTATCTCATATTATATACAACAATCTTGTATATACAAATAATGTACAAAGCAACATGTATACATACATAATCGCACAACAACACTTGTGCATACGAAATTTGTGTAAGCAAAATATAATTGAAATCATATTTTGGTTATACAATAATTTCATCGTGATACCTCTACAATCAAATCATTGTGAGGTAGATGAAATCGTATGGATTTTGCAAAACCAAAATCACGTAAAACGTACGTATACATTGACATGCCATTGCACAATAGATGGCATGGCAAACAATTATGTTGGGCAAAACATATTTGCAGCGGGTGCACCCAAAACACTTTGGTGCACGGTTAAAAACCAGAAAATCAGGTTTTGATTTTTGGTTTATATTTTTTTAAGTCGTTGAATCGACAAGGGGACGAAGATAAAATATCGTCTTCCTATTCAATTTTGGGAAATTGCCGGAGCAACATCGCTGGAGCATCTATATCACTCACCAGCAACACAAACAACGAAAACTGATTTTAGTGAAATAAAAGTTATTTATTTAAATTAAAAGTAAACAATAAGTGTGTTTTATTTATTATCAAAATTATCAAAGTGCTCCACTTCATTTTCCGCCGCATTATACCCAATATCTGGTGACCCACGACGACGGTTTTTACCGTACAGGTGAGTGATTTTTTTTTATATAATTAATAAAGTGAATAAAGTTAATTTTTTTTAATAAAAAAGTGCATGTGTTTTTTATTTTTTTTATTAAATTCAAAATATTAGACGAGTTTTGTGAGATAGCGGCCTATGCCCCGACCACTGGTAAGCGCGCTATATTTACAAATCGTCCTAACCCCCTGGTCGCTTTTTAGAAAACACGTGTCCATTCCGACACCAATTCTAAAAATTCATTCCTTTTTTTCTTGCTCTAGTCAAAAACCGCGTGTTGCAAAATTTTTTTTTACGTGCAACATATTTTTTTTTTAAGTGTGTGAATTTTTATTAAATATTAAGTGTGTGCACCGTTAAACAATTGTCATCAAAAATATGGCAAATAACGGTAACAATAAAATCGTGGTAAATAATGACGCAAATCGTCAACTAAATGTGCATGTCCAGTCTGAAATAGCCACATCAAAACATTTGATGCGGCTACCAGCATTTTGGGAAACTAACCCGAAGATTTGGTTCATATCAGCCGAAATATTGTTCGACGCCAACAACATCACCAGCGACAAACAGAAGTTTGCGCACACAGTGTTGTCCCTCTCGGCAGCACAGGTGGAGAAGGTCGCATACATTCTACAAGACCCTCCACCCAATAACAAATACGACAACCTTAAGAAAGTCCTAATCGACCGCTACTCCATCTCCGAGGAGCGTAGATTAGAGACGATTTTAAACAAAATCGATATTGGTGACCAAAAACCTTCGGACATGCTACACCGAATCAAATCGTTGGCCGGCAAAAGTTTCACGGCCAACGTCATCATAAAACTATGGATCAGGCAACTCCCTGATTACTTACAAGCGGCGTTGATCCCTCAACAAGACAAACCAGAAGAGGATCTCATTAAAATCGCCGACAAACTCCACGACATCATTGGCACGCGGACTCAGAGCTTGAGTTCATTTAAACGCGAATCGCGGAAACCGAGCTCAGAGACACACGTGCCAAGCTCTAGCAGTAGCCGTATCGAAACAATGCTGAAACAATTTAGCGACCGGCTAGCTAAACTAGAGAGTAGTTCACACACACAGCCACGTCCTCCACGTTCCCCATCACCTTGGAGACGAACACCGTCTCCAGGTAGAAATCGAATACCTCAATCACCCCAGGGAAATTATAGCACATCAAACAAAAATCGATCACCAAGATACCAATTCCAACACAAATGGTGTTGGTATCATGCAAGATTTGGTGACACAGCAGAAAAATGCACAGCACCCTGCACTTTCGCTACACAGCAAAAGGGATCCGTAAACACGGCATCCCCAAACAAGTAGGTCTTAAGGTCGTAGCGGCAGACCTAAGACAACCACAGCACAGCCGCCTATTTCTACGGGATTCGGTAAACCAAATAACATTTTTGATTGATACCGGCGCTGATTTAAGCGTAATCCCGTACCGCAATTACTATTGCTCCGGAACGAATCGGAATCCCGATTTAGTTCTAGCAGCAGCAAACGGTACCACAATAAATACTTATGGTACCAGATTACTTGACGTTGACATTGGACTAAGGCGTTCATTCAAACACGCCTTCATTCTCGCCAATGTCAACCGCCCAATCATAGGCGCGGATTTCTTAAAGAAATTCGGTCTTTTAGTGGATCTTAAAAATCACAAATTGATTGATCCATCCACTAAACTCTCTATCAACGCAACATCAGCACGCGTTGATACACCATCGCCATTACATTATACAATAAACAATGGCTATGGAGCACTGTTGAAGAAATTCCCTTCTTTAACAGCTCCACCAAACTACAATGCTCCTGTAATGCACAATGTAGTACACCACATTGTGACTACAGGGCATTTACCATTCTCAAGGCCAAGACGGCTTGATCCAATACGTCACAAAGCAGCTTTCCTAGAATTCCAACATATGGTGGAACTAGGAATCTGCCGACCGTCTTCATCAGCAATTTCTTGTCCATTACACATGGTAAAAAAGAAGGACAACGACTGGAGACCATGTGGGGACTACAGAAGGCTTAACGCAGTCACAATTCCTGACCGTTACCCTATCCCCCACATACAAAATTTCTCCATGCAACTACATGGTTGCACAATTTTCACCAAAATCGATCTCGTCAGAGCATATCACCTCATCCCGATTGCTCCTGACGACATTTACAAAACCGCCATTACCACTCCATCTGGATTATTCGAATTCACCCGAATGCCATTTGGACTCAGAAATGCTGCACAAACATTCCAGCGTTTCATCAACGAAATCGTGAGAGATCTCGATTTCGTTTTTGTATATATCGACGACATTCTCGTAGCCTCAAAAGACGAGAAGCAACACCTACTCCATTTGAAAAAACTCTTCCAAAAATTATCAAAGTACGGTGTCAATATTAACACGGCAAAATGCGTGTTTGGGACAAATAATCTTGACTTTCTCAGTCACAAGATTACATCTAATGGCATTCTGCCGTCCGAAGGACGAATTAATGCCATTAGAGAGTTCCCAGCACCTCAAAGCGTGAAACAAATTCAACAATTCGTCGGCATGGTAAACTACTACCACCGATTTATACCAAAACTTGCAGAAGTACTTGCCCCAATTCACACGCATTTGGCAAGTCTTCTTAAAAAGCCCAAAACGCCTCAAAATTTTTCTTGGACTGAAGAATGTCAAAAAGCATTCCTTCAGCTCAAGAACAGCTTGGAAAATGTTGCTCTTTTAGCGCATCCGCTAAATGCAACCAAATATAGCATCACTACTGATGCATCCAACACAGCAATAGGCGTGGTCTTACAACAACTAAATAATAAGACCTGGGAACCTCTTGGATTTTTCTCCAAAAAATTATCAGATGCAGAAAGAAAATATTCTGCATTTGATCGCGAATTGCTTGCAATTTTCCAAGCAATTAAACATTTTCGTTACTTTGTGGAAGGTCGAGAATTCACAATATTCACCGACCACAAACCGCTTACTAGAGCAATTACCTCTAAAGCGGAACGAAATCCAAGGCAAGCACGCCACTTGGACTATGTCTCTCAATTTACGACAGACATACAACACATTCAAGGCAAAGACAATGTGGTCGCCGACACACTTTCTCGGACTTCAGATCACGAACTTGCCTCCGCAGCAACACGCTACGATGTCATAACGATCGCAAAGGCACAAGCTAGCGATCAAGAACTACAAGATTTACTCTCTAGTTCTACAAATCGGCGCACTTCCAAATGGAAGATAGAAAAAATTCCATTAGCCGATTTGTCAATTTACTGTGAAATATCTACGGGTAACAATCGCCCGTACATTCCAGAGTCATTGCGTCGAACTATCTTCGACACTCTGCACAATATTTCACACCCAAGTGTACGAGCAACTCGCAAACTCGTCACTTTAAGGTATTTTTGGCCCAGCATGAACAAAGATTTAACCTTATGGGCGAAATCTTGTTTATCCTGCCAAAAATGCAAGATACAAAGACACACCAAATCACCTCACGGGAATTTTCAAATTCCACCAGGTAGATTTGAACATATCCATTTAGATATTGTGGGACCACTTCCACCATCTAATGGATTCACTTATTTGTTAACTTGCGTTGATCGTTTTACGCGTTGGCCAGAAGCCTACTGCATAAAAGACATCTCCGCACAAACCATTGCAAAAACGTTTGTCGAAAACTACATTGCTAGGTTCGGCATTCCGGTCAACATTACGACCGACCAAGGCACACAGTTTGAATCCAAACTATTCGCCGAGCTTATGAATCTTTTAGGCTCACATCGAATACGGACAACTGCCTATCATCCACAATCAAACGGTATGGTTGAGCGCTTCCACCGCCAACTTAAAACAACTCTCAAAGCTCGGGAAAATACCGTCAACTGGAGCTCAGAAATACCAATCATATTGTTGGGAATCCGAGCAACAGTAAAAGATGACCTAAAATGTTCACCAGCAGAACTGGTGTACGGTCAAACGATCAAATTACCTGGGGAATTCTTTGTGGAACACCCACTTACACCCCAAGTAACTACTGACACAGTAATTGATCAATTGCGCTCCACGATGAACAAACTCATCCCAACGGACACGCGCAAATCAAACCAAACTAATATATTCGTACCTAAGTCACTGCAAACCTGTGACTACGTTTTCGTACGAATAGATAAAGTACGCACTGGCCTCACACCACCGTATGAAGGCCCATACAAAGTGATACGACGTCTTCGTAAGCACTTTGTATTGCAAATCCGAGACAAGCAACAATCTGTCTCTATCGATAGACTCAAACCAGTCTATGGTATCATGAGTTCACCCGATCAAATATCGGGAGTGAGAAAAACTGTCCGCATCATCGGATAATATAAAAAGAAAGAAATAAAACACATACAAAACCATTTTTTTTTTCTTTCACAGTATGGCAGAAGCAGCGAAAGATTCCCTGCTAGTGGATATCGAGATGGCCATCCAGGCAGGGATGAGACATCTCGACTCCATAGACGAACTGCTGCAGGAAAATCCATCACGCTCGACACAAACGCTCGAGAAAATGGAGCAAAGCATAGTACCAGCTCAGGCGCCATCGCACGAATTGGCCTCAAGAAAAAAACCAATTCCAAAGTTGACGAGGTTGGTTAGGACAACGTCCACTCAAACGACCACAAAAGTGGTGAAGCTAACGACTTCGCAAAGACTGGAACGATTAGAACAAATCGTATTGAAGAAGGCGAGATTCCAACCACAACCGAGGAAGTTAGCTCAACGACCTGGCAAAATACAACGCACGGGACCTCCATATATAGGAACCGAGCAACAAACCGCGGGACCATCGCACGCAATGGACGCAGAAAAACCGGCACCTATATTTTGCTGGTTCCATGCCAGGTTTGGGCACGAGGCAGAAAATTGCACTGCACCGTGCCAATTTAAAAGCATTTGTAAAAAAGCAGCTGCTTGAATAATCATATTATACTGGGTGGTGGGAATTTAAAAATAAAAAATGAATTAAACTAAAATTGTTACTTTTTTATTTTATTACTCACATTCAGAATAACCCACAGTGATACACTTCTATCATCCACAAAATTAACTGTGGGAAACCATAGACATCACCACTACAATTGTAATGATCAATCATCATTATAATAGTACTCTATAATCAATTTCATAAGCAAACCACAGCGGAAAATAACCCGCGGTGGGGGAACTCACTGCGCGGTGGGTGATGTAGCGTATAGTTTCTTCCATTATAAGAAACTCCGCACAATTACTATCAACGGACAATCCTCCGTTCACATAATCTTAGGAAACGGATAATTCGCCATGCACCGAATTATCTCATATTATATACAACAATCTTGTATATACAAATAATGTACAAAGCAACATGTATACATACATAATCGCACAACAACACTTGTGCATACGAAATTTGTGTAAGCAAAATATAATTGAAATCATATTTTGGTTATACAATAATTTCATCGTGATACCTCTACAATCAAATCATTGTGAGGTAGATGAAATCGTATGGATTTTGCAAAACCAAAATCACGTAAAACGTACGTATACATTGACATGCCATTGCACAATAGATGGCATGGCAAACAATTATGTTGGGCAAAACATATTTGCAGCGGGTGCACCCAAAACACTTTGGTGCACGGTTAAAAACCAGAAAATCAGGTTTTGATTTTTGGTTTATATTTTTTTAAGTCGTTGAATCGACAAGGGGACGAAGATAAAATATCGTCTTCCTATTCAATTTTGGGAAATTGCCGGAGCAACATCGCTGGAGCATCTATATCACTCACCAGCAACACAAACAACGAAAACTTATTTTAGTGAAATAAAAGTTATTTATTTAAATTAAAAGTAAACAATAAGTGTGTTTTATTTATTATCAAAATTATCAAAGTGCTCCACTTCATTTTCCGCCGCATTATACCCAATAACATTTTGTAATTATTTGCTGTTCAAAATATCAACACGAGTTATTTATTGAGTCATATTCTGAATTTTTGAGAGAAGTTGAATTGCATTCAAATATTTCAGTGGACTCGTCATTCGACACGCCTGACGACGAATTACCTGATTACATCGAGGAAGATAATATACGATCGAAAGATTACACTAGTTCACCATACTTTATTCGATATTATAATATGTACTCCAAAATACAAGACGAAATAAATAGTATGGAAAAATCTTGCAACAATAACAATGAAAACTCATATTTTTGTAAAAACTTTTTCATTTTTATTATAAAAAAATATTTTACATACCTCCCGTTGTGGGCCACTATTTATTTGAAGCAAATAGGAATAAATTCAAGACCATCTAACGCAACTGTCGAAAACTGGTTCAATGTAATCAAAAATAATATTATAAGAAAAACGAATATGAAACTGGGTAGATTCATTGATGAACTAAAAAAAACAACGAGTTTGCTGCAAACAACCGTTGAACTGGCACCGCACATGAGATCTCGGAAAAGGACGGTATCGAAACAAGGACGAACTGCTTTATCTAGTTGCAGCACAAAATCAAAAACGGAGTGATGAGCTAAACCCATTAGATGCAAATCTTAAAGAAACCTGGAAAAGGCCAAAACAAAAAACCAAATATTCAGGCAGGTCAGCTCTAAAAAAATATATAAACCCTAAAAAGGTTGAACTATTCCAACTTGAGAGATTCCGTTATTATGACGAAATAACGAAACAAGGCGATTGTTTGCCAATTTTCAAATTCGAATTTCAGCCATTGCAAACAGTCACTATGACTAATATTTGTTTTTCCTCATTGGACAACAAAGAGTTTTTTACAGCAAACGGATTGTATGTGGCGTGCTGCGCGGTTTTGAATGAAAGGAATGACGTTTGTTTAGATCAATTTCAAAGCTTATCAATTTTTAACGAAACTACAAATTATATTGTTGATAACACTAATCCTCCAACTGAAAGCCAGTTGTGTCAAGGCAGAGATCGAGTATATATTCCATACCTAAAAGACGGAAATCACTGGATAATGGTGATAATTGAAGTGACAACAAAACCAATACAAACGTATGATCCCCTGAATCCAGGATTGAACCTGCATTTTTTAATAAAAAAAGCTGCATTCTTTTACAATCAGCTTCTTAAATTTTGGGGACTTCCAGAAATAAAATTTAAAGCAGCAGCCAACTATAGTTTGCCACTTCAAAAAGACGGGTATAATTGTGGTCCGCTAGTAACCTAAGCGCGTTAGACTTCATTTCGAACAAAAATTCGATTGAAGAGTTTAAATATGAAAATAAAAGATCTACATATCTTAATGCTGTATAAGATAGCAGAAAATTTCCAGCAGAAAAAACGTGTTTTGCTATTCACCGCTAGAGGCATCATGATCACAAAAAAGAAATTTTTTCTGCTGATATTTTTCGAAACCAGCAGAAAATTTTTGGAATTTCATGAAAATTAATAATTATCAGCAGAAAGTTTTATGAAAAATCAAAGAATTTATGAAAAAGAAGAGAAAATTTTTGTTTAAACGTTTTGAAGCAAAGAACGTTAATTTTCTTTGAAAAACGATTTGCGTATGTATAGTGTAAGGACTCTAAAAATATACAAAAATTACCATAATCATCATTATGCAAATACAGGGCAACATAAAAAAAACGACATCATTGATAGCACTCCTTACATTTTTGAAGTCATTTTAAAGTGAAATGTTTTCAGTTTTTTAACAAAAGTGTTAGAAAAACCCCCCTGTAACTACCCTGGGTGTATGTTTTTATGGTAGCCTAGATCATAATCTATATGCATGAGCAACATAAGATTCACACTTGCCGTCAGTAACCTTCCATACATTTTTGAAGTCATTTTAATGTGAAATGTTTTCAGTTTTTTAACAAAAGTGTTAGAAAAACCCCCCTGTAACTACCCTGGGTGTATGTTTTTATGGTAGCCTAGAACATAATCTATATGCATGAGCAACATAAGATTCACACTTGCCGTCAGTAACCTTCCATACATTTTTGAAGTCATTTTAATGTGAAATGCTTTCAGTTTTTTAACAAAGGTGTTAGAAAAACCCCCCTGTAACTACCCTGGGTGTATGTTTTTATGGTAGCCTAGAACATAATCTATATGCATGAGCAACATAAGATTCACACTTGCCGTCAGTAACCTTCCATACATTTTTGAAGTCATTTTATTGTGAAATGTTTTCAGTTTTTTAACAAAAGTGTTAGAAAAACCCCCCTGTAACTACCCTGGGTGTATATTTTTATGGTAGCCTAGATCATAATCTATATGCATGAGCAACATAAGATTCACACTTGCCGTCAGTAACCTTCCATACATTTTTGAAGTCATTTTAATGTGAAATGTTTTCAGTTTTTTAACAAAAGTGTTAGAAAAACCCCCCTGTAACTACCCTGGGTGTATGTTTTTATGGTAGCCTAGAACATAATCTATATGCATGAGCAACATAAGATTCACACTTGCCGTCAGTAACCTTCCATACATTTTTGAAGTCATTTTAATGTGAAATGCTTTCAGTTTTTTAACAAAGGTGTTAGAAAAACCCCCCTGTAACTACCCTGGGTGTATGTTTTTATGGTAGCCTAGAACATAATCTATATGCATGAGCAACATAAGATTCACACTTGCCGTCAGTAACCTTCCATACATTTTTGAAGTCATTTTATTGTGAAATGTTTTCAGTTTTTTAACAAAAGTGTTAGAAAAACCCCCCTGTAACTACCCTGGGTGTATGTTTTTATGGTAGCCTAGAACATAATCTATATGCATGAGCAACATAAGATTCACACTTGCCGTCAGTAACCTTCCATACATTTTTGAAGTCATTTTAATGTGAAATGTTTTCAGTTTTTTAACAAAAGTGTTAGAAAAACCCCCCTGTAACTACCCTGGGTGTATGTTTTTATGGTAGCCTAAATCATAATCTATATGCATGAGCAACATAAGATTCACACTTGCCGTCAGTAACCTTCCATACATTTTTGAAGTCATTTTATTGTAAAATGTTTTCAGTTTTTTAACAAAAGTGTTAGAAAAACCCCCCTGTAACTACCCTGGGTGTATGTTTTTATGGTAGCCTAAATCATAATCTATATGCATGAGCAACATAAGATTCACACTTGCCGTCAGTAACCTTCCATACATTTTTGAAGTCATTTTATTGTGAAATGTTTTCAGTTTTTTAACAAAAGTGTTAGAAAAACCCCCCTGTAACTACCCTGGGTGTATGTTTTTATGGTAGCCTAAATCATAATCTATATGCATGAGCAACATAAGATTCACACTTGCCGTCAGTAACCTTCCATACATTTTTGAAGTCATTTTAATGTGAAATGTTTTCAGTTTTTTAACAAAAGTGTTAGAAAAACCCCCCTGTAACTACCCTGGGTGTATGTTTTTATGGTAGCCTAGAACATAATCTATATGCATGAGCAACATAAGATTCACACTTGCCGTCAGTAACCTTCCATACATTTTTGAAGTCATTTTAATGTGAAATGCTTTCAGTTTTTTAACAAAGGTGTTAGAAAAACCCCCCTGTAACTACCCTGGGTGTATGTTTTTATGGTAGCCTAGAACATAATCTATATGCATGAGCAACATAAGATTCACACTTGCCGTCAGTAACCTTCCATACATTTTTGAAGTCATTTTAATGTGAAATGTTTTCAGTTTTTTAACAAAAGTGTTAGAAAAACCCCCCTGTAACTACCCTGGGTGTATGTTTTTATGGTAGCCTAGAACATAATCTATATGCATGAGCAACATAAGATTCACACTTGCCGTCAGTAACCTTCCATACATTTTTGAAGTCATTTTATTGTAAAATGTTTTCAGTTTTTTAACAAAAGTGTTAGAAAAACCCCCCTGTAACTACCCTGGGTGTATGTTTTTATGGTAGCCTAAATCATAATCTATATGCATGAGCAACATAAGATTCACACTTGCCGTCAGTAACCTTCCATACATTTTTGAAGTCATTTTATTGTAAAATGTTTTCAGTTTTTTAACAAAAGTGTTAGAAAATCCCCCCTGTAACTACCCTGGGTGTATGTTTTTATGGTAGCCTAAATCATAATCTATATGCATGAGCAACATAAGATTCACACTTGCCGTCAGTAACCTTCCATACATTTTTGAAGTCATTTTAATGTGAAATGTTTTCAGTTTTTTAACAAAAGTGTTAGAAAAACCCCCCTGTAACTACCCTGGGTGTATGTTTTTATGGTAGCCTAGAACATAATCTATATGCATGAGCAACATAAGATTCACACTTGCCGTCAGTAACCTTCCATACATTTTTGAAGTCATTTTAATGTGAAATGCTTTCAGTTTTTTAACAAAGGTGTTAGATAAACCCCCCTGTAACTACCCTGGGTGTATGTTTTTATGGTAGCCTAGAACATAATCTATATGCATGAGCAACATAAGATTCACACTTGCCGTCAGTAACCTTCCATACATTTTTGAAGTCATTTTATTGTAAAATGTTTTCAGTTTTTTAACAAAAGTGTTAGAAAAACCCCCCTGTAACTACCCTGGGTGTATGTTTTTATGGTAGCCTAGATCATAATCTATATGCATGAGCAACATAAGATTCACACTTGCCGTCAGTAACCTTCCATACATTTTTGAAGTCATTTTAATGTGAAATGTTTTCAGTTTTTTAACAAAAGTGTTAGAAAAACCCCCCTGTAACTACCCTGGGTGTATGTTTTTATGGTAGCCTAGAACATAATCTATATGCATGAGCAACATAAGATTCACACTTGCCGTCAGTAACCTTCCATACATTTTTGAAGTCATTTTAATGTGAAATGCTTTCAGTTTTTTAACAAAGGTGTTAGAAAAACCCCCCTGTAACTACCCTGGGTGTATGTTTTTATGGTAGCCTAGAACATAATCTATATGCATGAGCAACATAAGATTCACACTTGCCGTCAGTAACCTTCCATACATTTTTGAAGTCATTTTATTGTGAAATGTTTTCAGTTTTTTAACAAAAGTGTTAGAAAAACCCCCCTGTAACTACCCTGGGTGTATATTTTTATGGTAGCCTAGAACATAATCTATATGCATGAGCAACATAAGATTCACACTTGCCGTCAGTAACCTTCCATACATTTTTGAAGTCATTTTATTGTGAAATGTTTTCAGTTTTTTAACAAAAGTGTTAGAAAAACCCCCCTGTAACTACCCTGGGTGTATGTTTTTATGGTAGCCTAAATCATAATCTATATGCATGAGCAACATAAGATTCACACTTGCCGTCAGTAACCTTCCATACATTTTTGAAGTCATTTTAATGTGAAATGTTTTCAGTTTTTTAACAAAAGTGTTAGAAAAACCCCCCTGTAACTACCCTGGGTGTATGTTTTTATGGTAGCCTAAATCATAATCTATATGCATGAGCAACATAAGATTCACACTTGCCGTCAGTAACCTTCCATACATTTTTGAAGTCATTTTATTGTAAAATGTTTTCAGTTTTTTAACAAAAGTGTTAGAAAAACCCCCCTGTAACTACCCTGGGTGTATGTTTTTATGGTAGCCTAAATCATAATCTATATGCATGAGCAACATAAGATTCACACTTGCCGTCAGTAACCTTCCATACATTTTTGAAGTCATTTTATTGTGAAATGTTTTCAGTTTTTTAACAAAAGTGTTAGAAAAACCCCCCTGTAACTACCCTGGGTGTATGTTTTTATGGTAGCCTAGAACATAATCTATATGCATGAGCAACATAAGATTCACACTTGCCGTCAGTAACCTTCCATACATTTTTGAAGTCATTTTATTGTGAAATGTTTTCAGTTTTTTAACAAAAGTGTTAGAAAAACCCCCCTGTAACTACCCTGGGTGTATATTTTTATGGTAGCCTAGATCATAATCTATATGCATGAGCAACATAAGATTCACACTTGCCGTCAGTAACCTTCCATACATTTTTGAAGTCATTTTAATGTGAAATGTTTTCAGTTTTTTAACAAAAGTGTTAGAAAAACCCCCCTGTAACTACCCTGGGTGTATGTTTTTATGGTAGCCTAGAACATAATCTATATGCATGAGCAACATAAGATTCACACTTGCCGTCAGTAACCTTCCATACATTTTTGAAGTCATTTTAATGTGAAATGCTTTCAGTTTTTTAACAAAGGTGTTAGAAAAACCCCCCTGTAACTACCCTGGGTGTATGTTTTTATGGTAGCCTAGAACATAATCTATATGCATGAGCAACATAAGATTCACACTTGCCGTCAGTAACCTTCCATACATTTTTGAAGTCATTTTATTGTGAAATGTTTTCAGTTTTTTAACAAAAGTGTTAGAAAAACCCCCCTGTAACTACCCTGGGTGTATGTTTTTATGGTAGCCTAGAACATAATCTATATGCATGAGCAACATAAGATTCACACTTGCCGTCAGTAACCTTCCATACATTTTTGAAGTCATTTTAATGTGAAATGTTTTCAGTTTTTTAACAAAAGTGTTAGAAAAACCCCCCTGTAACTACCCTGGGTGTATGTTTTTATGGTAGCCTAAATCATAATATATATGCATGAGCAACATAAGATTCACACTTGCCGTCAGTAACCTTCCATACATTTTTGAAGTCATTTTATTGTAAAATGTTTTCAGTTTTTTAACAAAAGTGTTAGAAAAACCCCCCTGTAACTACCCTGGGTGTATGTTTTTATGGTAGCCTAAATCATAATCTATATGCATGAGCAACATAAGATTCACACTTGCCGTCAGTAACCTTCCATACATTTTTGAAGTCATTTTATTGTGAAATGTTTTCAGTTTTTTAACAAAAGTGTTAGAAAAACCCCCCTGTAACTACCCTGGGTGTATGTTTTTATGGTAGCCTAAATCATAATCTATATGCATGAGCAACATAAGATTCACACTTGCCGTCAGTAACCTTCCATACATTTTTGAAGTCATTTTAATGTGAAATGTTTTCAGTTTTTTAACAAAAGTGTTAGAAAAACCCCCCTGTAACTACCCTGGGTGTATGTTTTTATGGTAGCCTAGAACATAATCTATATGCATGAGCAACATAAGATTCACACTTGCCGTCAGTAACCTTCCATACATTTTTGAAGTCATTTTAATGTGAAATGCTTTCAGTTTTTTAACAAAGGTGTTAGAAAAACCCCCCTGTAACTACCCTGGGTGTATGTTTTTATGGTAGCCTAGAACATAATCTATATGCATGAGCAACATAAGATTCACACTTGCCGTCAGTAACCTTCCATACATTTTTGAAGTCATTTTAATGTGAAATGTTTTCAGTTTTTTAACAAAAGTGTTAGAAAAACCCCCCTGTAACTACCCTGGGTGTATGTTTTTATGGTAGCCTAGAACATAATCTATATGCATGAGCAACATAAGATTCACACTTGCCGTCAGTAACCTTCCATACATTTTTGAAGTCATTTTATTGTAAAATGTTTTCAGTTTTTTAACAAAAGTGTTAGAAAAACCCCCCTGTAACTACCCTGGGTGTATGTTTTTATGGTAGCCTACAACATAATCTATATGCATGAGCAACATAAGATTCACACTTGCCGTCAGTAACCTTCCATACATTTTTGAAGTCATTTTAATGTGAAATGTTTTCAGTTTTTTAACAAAAGTGTTAGAAAAACCCCCCTGTAACTACCCTGGGTGTATGTTTTTATGGTAGCCTAGAACATAATCTATATGCATGAGCAACATAAGATTCACACTTGCCGTCAGTAACCTTCCATACATTTTTGAAGTCATTTTATTGTAAAATGTTTTCAGTTTTTTAACAAAAGTGTTAGAAAATCCCCCCTGTAACTACCCTGGGTGTATGTTTTTATGGTAGCCTAAATCATAATCTATATGCATGAGCAACATAAGATTCACACTTGCCGTCAGTAACCTTCCATACATTTTTGAAGTCATTTTAATGTGAAATGTTTTCAGTTTTTTAACAAAAGTGTTAGAAAAACCCCCCTGTAACTACCCTGGGTGTATGTTTTTATGGTAGCCTAGAACATAATCTATATGCATGAGCAACATAAGATTCACACTTGCCGTCAGTAACCTTCCATACATTTTTGAAGTCATTTTAATGTGAAATGCTTTCAGTTTTTTAACAAAGGTGTTAGATAAACCCCCCTGTAACTACCCTGGGTGTATGTTTTTATGGTAGCCTAGAACATAATCTATATGCATGAGCAACATAAGATTCACACTTGCCGTCAGTAACCTTCCATACATTTTTGAAGTCATTTTATTGTAAAATGTTTTCAGTTTTTTAACAAAAGTGTTAGAAAAACCCCCCTGTAACTACCCTGGGTGTATGTTTTTATGGTAGCCTAGATCATAATCTATATGCATGAGCAACATAAGATTCACACTTGCCGTCAGTAACCTTCCATACATTTTTGAAGTCATTTTAATGTGAAATGTTTTCAGTTTTTTAACAAAAGTGTTAGAAAAACCCCCCTGTAACTACCCTGGGTGTATGTTTTTATGGTAGCCTAGAACATAATCTATATGCATGAGCAACATAAGATTCACACTTGCCGTCAGTAACCTTCCATACATTTTTGAAGTCATTTTAATGTGAAATGCTTTCAGTTTTTTAACAAAGGTGTTAGAAAAACCCCCCTGTAACTACCCTGGGTGTATGTTTTTATGGTAGCCTAGAACATAATCTATATGCATGAGCAACATAAGATTCACACTTGCCGTCAGTAACCTTCCATACATTTTTGAAGTCATTTTATTGTGAAATGTTTTCAGTTTTTTAACAAAAGTGTTAGAAAAACCCCCCTGTAACTACCCTGGGTGTATATTTTTATGGTAGCCTAGAACATAATCTATATGCATGAGCAACATAAGATTCACACTTGCCGTCAGTAACCTTCCATACATTTTTGAAGTCATTTTATTGTGAAATGTTTTCAGTTTTTTAACAAAAGTGTTAGAAAAACCCCCCTGTAACTACCCTGGGTGTATGTTTTTATGGTAGCCTAAATCATAATCTATATGCATGAGCAACATAAGATTCACACTTGCCGTCAGTAACCTTCCATACATTTTTGAAGTCATTTTAATGTGAAATGTTTTCAGTTTTTTAACAAAAGTGTTAGAAAAACCCCCCTGTAACTACCCTGGGTGTATGTTTTTATGGTAGCCTAAATCATAATCTATATGCATGAGCAACATAAGATTCACACTTGCCGTCAGTAACCTTCCATACATTTTTGAAGTCATTTTATTGTAAAATGTTTTCAGTTTTTTAACAAAAGTGTTAGAAAAACCCCCCTGTAACTACCCTGGGTGTATGTTTTTATGGTAGCCTAAATCATAATCTATATGCATGAGCAACATAAGATTCACACTTGCCGTCAGTAACCTTCCATACATTTTTGAAGTCATTTTATTGTGAAATGTTTTCAGTTTTTTAACAAAAGTGTTAGAAAAACCCCCCTGTAACTACCCTGGGTGTATGTTTTTATGGTAGCCTAAATCATAATCTATATGCATGAGCAACATAAGATTCACACTTGCCGTCAGTAACCTTCCATACATTTTTGAAGTCATTTTAATGTGAAATGTTTTCAGTTTTTTAACAAAAGTGTTAGAAAAACCCCCCTGTAACTACCCTGGGTGTATGTTTTTATGGTAGCCTAAATCATAATCTATATGCATGAGCAACATAAGATTCACACTTGCCGTCAGTAACCTTCCATACATTTTTGAAGTCATTTTATTGTAAAATGTTTTCAGTTTTTTAACAAAAGTGTTAGAAAAACCCCCCTGTAACTACCCTGGGTGTATGTTTTTATGGTAGCCTAAATCATAATCTATATGCATGAGCAACATAAGATTCACACTTGCCGTCAGTAACCTTCCATACATTTTTGAAGTCATTTTATTGTGAAATGTTTTCAGTTTTTTAACAAAAGTGTTAGAAAAACCCCCCTGTAACTACCCTGGGTGTATGTTTTTATGGTAGCCTAAATCATAATCTATATGCATGAGCAACATAAGATTCACACTTGCCGTCAGTAACCTTCCATACATTTTTGAAGTCATTTTAATGTGAAATGTTTTCAGTTTTTTAACAAAAGTGTTAGAAAAACCCCCCTGTAACTACCCTGAGTGTATGTTTTTATGGTAGCCTAGAACATAATCTATATGCATGAGCAACATAAGATTCACACTTGCCGTCAGTAACCTTCCATACATTTTTGAAGTCATTTTAATGTGAAATGCTTTCAGTTTTTTAACAAAGGTGTTAGAAAAACCCCCCTGTAACTACCCTGGGTGTATGTTTTTATGGTAGCCTAGAACATAATCTATATGCATGAGCAACATAAGATTCACACTTGCCGTCAGTAACCTTCCATACATTTTTGAAGTCATTTTATTGTAAAATGTTTTCAGTTTTTTAACAAAAGTGTTAGAAAAACCCCCATGTAACTACCCTGGGTGTATGTTTTTATGGTAGCCTAAATCATAATCTATATGCATGAGCAACATAAGATTCACACTTGCCGTCAGTAACCTTCCATACATTTTTGAAGTCATTTTATTGTAAAATGTTTTCAGTTTTTTAACAAAAGTGTTAGAAAAACCCCCCTGTAACTACCCTGGGTGTATGTTTTTATGGTAGCCTAAATCATAATCTATATGCATGAGCAACATAAGATTCACACTTGCCGTCAGTAACCTTCCATACATTTTTGAAGTCATTTTATTGTAAAATGTTTTCAGTTTTTTAACAAAAGTGTTAGAAAAACCCCCCTGTAACTACCCTGGGTGTATGTTTTTATGGTAGCCTAAATCATAATCTATATACATGAGCAACATAAGATTCACACCTGCCGTCAGTAACCTTCTATACATTTTTGAAGTCATTTTAATGTGAAATGTTTTCTGTTTTTCAACAAAAGTGTTAGAAAAACCCCCCTGTAACTACCCTGGGTGTATGTTTTTATGGTAGCCTAGAACATAATCTATATGCATGAGCAACATAAGATTCACACTTGCCGTCAGTAACCTTCCATACATTTTTGAAGTCATTTTATTGTGAAATGTTTTCAGTTTTTTAACAAAAGTGTTAGAAAAACCCCCCTGTAACTACCCTGGGTGTATGTTTTTATGGTAGCCTAAATCATAATCTATATGCATGAGCAACATAAGATTCACACTTGCCGTCAGTAACCTTCCATACATTTTTGAAGTCATTTTAATGTGAAATGTTTTCAGTTTTTTAACAAAAGTGTTAGAAAAACCCCCCTGTAACTACCCTGGGTGTATGTTTTTATGGTAGCCTAAATCATAATCTATATGCATGAGCAACATAAGATTCACACTTGCCGTCAGTAACCTTCCATACATTTTTGAAGTCATTTTATTGTGAAATGTTTTCAGTTTTTTAACAAAAGTGTTAGAAAAACCCCCCTGTAACTACCCTGGGTGTATGTTTTTATGGTAGCCTAGAACATAATCTATATGCATGAGCAACATAAGATTCACACTTGCCGTCAGTAACCTTCCATACATTTTTGAAGTCATTTTAATGTGAAATGTTTTCAGTTTTTTAACAAAAGTGTTAGAAAAACCCCCCTGTAACTACCCTGGGTGTATGTTTTTATGGTAGCCTAAATCATAATCTATATGCATGAGCAACATAAGATTCACACTTGCCGTCAGTAACTTTCCATACATTTTTGAAGTCATTTTATTGTAAAATGTTTTCAGTTTTTTAACAAAAGTGTTAGAAAAACCCCCCTGTAACTACCCAGGGTGTATGTTTTTATGGTAGCTTAAATCATAATCTATATACAAGAGCAACATAAGATTCACACCTGGCGTCAGTAGCCTTCTATACATTTTTGAAGTCATTTTAATGTGAAATGTTTTCTGTTTTTCAACAAAAGTGTTAGAAAAACCCCCCTGTAACTACCCTGGGTGTATGTTTTTATGGTAGCCTAGAACATAATCTATATGCATGAGCAACATAAGATTCACACTTGCCGTCAGTAACCTTCCATACATTTTTGAAGTCATTTTATTGTAAAATGTTTTCAGTTTTTTAACAAAAGTGTTAGAAAAACCCCCCTGTAACTACCCTGGGTGTATGTTTTTATGGTAGCCTAAATCATAATCTATATGCATGAGCAACATAAGATTCACACTTGCCGTCAGTAACCTTCCATACATTTTTGAAGTCATTTTATTGTGAAATGTTTTCAGTTTTTTAACAAAAGTGTTAGAAAAACCCCCCTGTAACTACCCTGGGTGTATGTTTTTATGGTAGCCTAAATCATAATCTATATGCATGAGCAACATAAGATTCACACTTGCCGTCAGTAACCTTCCATACATTTTTGAAGTCATTTTAATGTGAAATGTTTTCAGTTTTTTAACAAAAGTGTTAGAAAAACCCCCCTGTAACTACCCTGGGTGTATGTTTTTATGGTAGCCTAAATCATAATCTATATGCATGAGCAACATAAGATTCACACTTGCCGTCAGTAACCTTCCATACATTTTTGAAGTCATTTTATTGTAAAATGTTTTCAGTTTTTTAACAAAAGTGTTAGAAAAACCCCCCTGTAACTACCCTGGGTGTATGTTTTTATGGTAGCCTAAATCATAATCTATATGCATGAGCAACATAAGATTCACACTTGCCGTCAGTAACCTTCCATACATTTTTGAAGTCATTTTATTGTGAAATGTTTTCAGTTTTTTAACAAAAGTGTTAGAAAAACCCCCCTGTAACTACCCTGGGTGTATGTTTTTATGGTAGCCTAAATCATAATCTATATGCATGAGCAACATAAGATTCACACTTGCCGTCAGTAACCTTCCATACATTTTTGAAGTCATTTTAATGTGAAATGTTTTCAGTTTTTTAACAAAAGTGTTAGAAAAACCCCCCTGTAACTACCCTGGGTGTATGTTTTTATGGTAGCCTAAATCATAATCTATATGCATGAGCAACATAAGATTCACACTTGCCGTCAGTAACCTTCCATACATTTTTGAAGTCATTTTATTGTGAAATGTTTTCAGTTTTTTAACAAAAGTGTTAGAAAAACCCCCCTGTAACTACCCTGGGTGTATGTTTTTATGGTAGCCTAGAACATAATCTATATGCATGAGCAACATAAGATTCACACTTGCCGTCAGTAACCTTCCATACATTTTTGAAGTCATTTTAATGTGAAATGTTTTCAGTTTTTTAACAAAAGTGTTAGAAAAACCCCCCTGTAACTACCCTGGGTGTATGTTTTTATGGTAGCCTAAATCATAATCTATATGCATGAGCAACATAAGATTCACACTTGCCGTCAGTAACTTTCCATACATTTTTGAAGTCATTTTATTGTAAAATGTTTTCAGTTTTTTAACAAAAGTGTTAGAAAAACCCCCCTGTAACTACCCTGGGTGTATGTTTTTATGGTAGCTTAAATCATAATCTATATACAAGAGCAACATAAGATTCACACCTGGCGTCAGTAGCCTTCTATACATTTTTGAAGTCATTTTAATGTGAAATGTTTTCTGTTTTTCAACAAAAGTGTTAGAAAAACCCCCCTGTAACTACCCTGGGTGTATGTTTTTATGGTAGCCTAGAACATAATCTATATGCATGAGCAACATAAGATTCACACTTGCCGTCAGTAACCTTCCATACATTTTTGAAGTCATTTTAATGTGAAATGTTTTCAGTTTTTTAACAAAAGTGTTAGAAAAACCCCCCTGTAACTACCCTGGGTGTATGTTTTTATGGTAGCCTAAATCATAATCTATATGCATGAGCAACATAAGATTCACACTTGCCGTCAGTAACCTTCCATACATTTTTGAAGTCATTTTATTGTAAAATGTTTTCAGTTTTTTAACAAAAGTGTTAGAAAAACCCCCCTGTAACTACCCTGGGTGTATGTTTTTATGGTAGCCTAGATCATATTCTATATACAAGAGCAACATAAGATTCACACCTGGCGTCAGTAGCCTTCTATACATTTTTGAAGTCATTTTAATGTGAAATGTTTTCAGTTTTTTAACAAAAGTGTTAGAAAAACCCCCCTGTAACTACCCTGGGTGTATGTTTTTATGGTAGCCTAGATCATAATCTATATGCATGAGCAACATAAGATTCACACTTGCCGTCAGTAACCTTCCATACATTTTTGAAGTCATTTTATTGTAAAATGTTTTCAGTTTTTTAACAAAAGTGTTAGAAAAACCCCCCTGTAACTACCCTGGGTGTATGTTTTTATGGTAGCCTAAATCATAATCTATATGCATGAGCAACATAAGATTCACACTTGCCGTCAGTAACCTTCCATACATTTTTGAAGTCATTTTATTGTAAAATGTTTTCAGTTTTTTAACAAAAGTGTTAGAAAAACCCCCCTGTAACTACCCTGGGTGTATGTTTTTATGGTAGCCTAGATCATATTCTATATACAAGAGCAACATAAGATTCACACCTGGCGTCAGTAGCCTTCTATACATTTTTGAAGTCATTTTAATGTGAAATGTTTTCAGTTTTTTAACAAAAGTGTTAGAAAAACCCCCCTGTAACTACCCTGGGTGTATGTTTTTATGGTAGCCTAGATCATAATCTATATGCATGAGCAACATAAGATTCACACTTGCCGTCAGTAACCTTCCATACATTTTTGAAGTCATTTTATTGTAAAATGTTTTCAGTTTTTTAACAAAAGTGTTAGAAAAACCCCCCTGTAACTACCCTGGGTGTATGTTTTTATGGTAGCCTAAATCATAATCTATATGCATGAGCAACATAAGATTCACACTTGCCGTCAGTAACCTTCCACACATTTTTGAATTCATTTTGTTGTTACTATTACTTTTATATTACTTTTGTTAAAAAACTGAAAACATTTCACATTAAAATGACTTCAGAAATGTATAGAAGGTTACTGACGGCAGGTGTGAATCTTATGTTGCTCATGTATATAGATTATGATTTAAGCTACCATAAAAACATACACCCAGGGTAGTTACAGGGGGGTTTTTCTAACACTTTTGTTAAAAAACTGAAAACATTTTACAATAAAATGACTTCAAAAATGTATGGAAGGTTACTGACGGCAAGTGTGAATCTTATGTTGCTCATGCATATAGATTATGATTTAAGCTACCATAAAAACATACACCCAGGGTAGTTACAGGGGGGTTTTTCTAACACTTTTGTTAAAAAACTGAAAACATTTTACAATAAAATGACTTCAAAAATGTATGGAAGGTTACTGACGGCAAGTGTGAATCTTATGTTGCTCATGCATATAGATTATGATTTAGGCTACCATAAAAACATACACCCAGGGTAGTTACAGGGGGGTTTTTCTAACACTTTTGTTAAAAAACTGAAAACATTTTACAATAAAATGACTTCAAAAATGTATGGAAGGTTACTGACGGCAAGTGTGAATCTTATGTTGCTCATGCATATAGATTATGATTTAGGCTACCATAAAAACATACACCCAGGGTAGTTACAGGGGGGTTTTTCTAACACTTTTGTTAAAAAACTGAAAACATTTTACAATAAAATGACTTCAAAAATGTATGGAAGGTTACTGACGGCAAGTGTGAATCTTATGTTGCTCATGCATATAGATTATGATTTAGGCTACCATAAAAACATACACCCAGGGTAGTTACAGGGGGGTTTTTCTAACACTTTTGTTAAAAAACTGAAAACATTTCACATTAAAATGACTTCAAAAATGTATGGAAGGTTACTGACGGCAAGTGTGAATCTTATGTTGCTCATGCATATAGATTATGTTCTAGGCTACCATAAAAACATACACCCAGGGTAGTTACAGGGGGGTTTTTCTAACACTTTTGTTAAAAAACTGAAAACATTTCACAATAAAATGACTTCAAAAATGTATGGAAGGTTACTGACGGCAAGTGTGAATCTTATGTTGCTCATGCATATAGATTATGTTCTAGGCTACCATAAAAACATACACCCAGGGTAGTTACAGGGGGGTTTTTCTAACACCTTTGTTAAAAAACTGAAAGCATTTCACATTAAAATGACTTCAAAAATGTATGGAAGGTTACTGACGGCAAGTGTGAATCTTATGTTGCTCATGCATATAGATTATGTTCTAGGCTACCATAAAAACATACACTCAGGGTAGTTACAGGGGGGTTTTTCTAACACTTTTGTTAAAAAACTGAAAACATTTCACATTAAAATGACTTCAAAAATGTATGGAAGGTTACTGACGGCAAGTGTGAATCTTATGTTGCTCATGCATATAGATTATGTTCTAGGCTACCATAAAAACATACACCCAGGGTAACTACAGGGGGGTTTTTCTAACACTTTTGTTAAAAAACTGAAAACATTTTACAATAAAATGACTTCATAAATGTATGGAAGGTTACTGACGGCAAGTGTGAATCTTATGTTGCTCATGTATATAGATTATGATCTAGGCTACCATAAAAACATACACCCAGGGTAGTTACAGGGGGGTTTTTCTAACACTTTTTTTAAAAAACTGAAAACATTTTACATTAAAATGACTTCAAAAATGTATGGAAGGTTACTGACGGCAGGTGTGAATCTTATGTTGCTCATGCATATAGATTATGATCTAGGCTACCATAAAAACATACACTCAGGGTAGTTACAGGGGGGTTTTTCTAACACTTTTGTTAAAAAACTGAAAACATTTCACATTAAAATGACTTCAAAAATGTATGGAAGGTTACTGACGGCAAGTGTGAATCTTATGTTGCTCATGCATATAGATTATGTTCTAGGCTACCATAAAAACATACACCCAGGGTAACTACAGGGGGGTTTTTCTAACACTTTTGTTAAAAAACTGAAAACATTTTACAATAAAATGACTTCATAAATGTATGGAAGGTTACTTACCGCAAGTGTGAATCTTATGTTGCTCATGTATATAGATTATGATCTAGGCTACCATAAAAACATACACCCAGGGTAGTTACAGGGGGGTTTTTCTAACACTTTTTTTAAAAAACTGAAAACATTTTACATTAAAATGACTTCAAAAATGTATGGAAGGTTACTGACGGCAGGTGTGAATCTTATGTTGCTCATGCATATAGATTATGATCTAGGCTACCATAAAAACATACACCCAGGGTAGTTACAGGGGGGTTTTTCTAACACTTTTGTTAAAAAACTGAAAACATTTCACAATAAAATGACTTCAAAAATGTATGGAAGGTTACTGACGGCAAGTGTGAAACTTATGTTGCTCATGCATATAGATTATGATTTAAGCTACCATAAAAACATACACCCAGGGTAGTTACAGGGGGTGTTTTTCTAACACTTTTGTTAAAAAACTGAAAACATTTCACATTAAAATGACTTCAGAAATGTATAGAAGGTTACTGTCGGCAGGTGTGAATCTTATGTTGCTCATGTATATAGATTATGATTTAAGCTACCATAAAAACATACACCCAGGGTAGTTACAGGGGGGTTTTTCTAACACTTTTGTTAAAAAACTGAAAACATTTCACATTAAAATGACTTCAAAAATGTATAGAAGGTTACTGACGGCAAGTGTGAATCTTATGTTGCTCATGCATATAGATTATGATTTAAGCTACCATAAAAACATACACCCAGGGTAGTTACAGGGGGGTTTTTCTAACACTTTTGTTAAAAAACTGAAAACATTTCACATTAAAATGACTTCAAAAATGTATAGAAGGTTACTGACGGCAGGTGTGAATCTTATGTTGCTCATGTATATAGATTATGATTTAAGCTACCATAAAAACATACACCCAGGGTAGTTACAGGGGGTGTTTTTCTAACACTTTTGTTAAAAAACTGAAAACATTTCACATTAAAATGACTTCAGAAATGTATAGAAGGTTACTGTCGGCAGGTGTGAATCTTATGTTGCTCATGTATATAGATTATGATTTAAGCTACCATAAAAACATACACCCAGGGTAGTTACAGGGGGGTTTTTCTAACACTTTTGTTAAAAAACTGAAAACATTTCACATTAAAATGACTTCAAAAATGTATAGAAGGTTACTGACGGCAAGTGTGAAACTTATGTTGCTCATGCATATAGATTATGATTTAAGCTACCATAAAAACATACACCCAGGGTAGTTACAGGGGGTGTTTTTCTAACACTTTTGTTAAAAAACTGAAAACATTTTACAATAAAATGACTTCAAAAATGTATGGAAGGTTACTGACGGCAAGTGTGAATCTTATGTTGCTCATGCATATAGATTATGATTTAAGCTACCATAAAAACATACACCCAGGGTAGTTACAGGGGGGTTTTTCTAACACTTTTGTTAAAAAACTGAAAACATTTCACATTAAAATGACTTCAAAAATGTATAGAAGGTTACTGACGGCAGGTGTGAATCTTATGTTGCTCATGTATATAGATTATGATTTAGGCTACCATAAAAACATACACCCAGGGTAGTTACAGGGGGGTTTTTCTAACACTTTTGTTAAAAAACTGAAAACATTTTACAATAAAATGACTTCAAAAATGTATGGAAGGTTACTGACGGCAGGTGTGAATCTTATGTTGCTTATGCATATAGATTATGATCTAGGCTACCATAAAAACATACACCCAGGGTAGTTACAGGGGGGTTTTTCTAACACTTTTGTTAAAAAACTGAAAACATTTCACATTACAATGAATTCAAAAATGTATAGAAGGTTACTGACGGCAGGTGTGAATCTTATGTTGCTCATGTATATAGATTATGATTTAGGCTACCATAAAAACATACACCCAGGGTAGTTACAGGGGGGTTTTTCTAACACTTTTGTTAAAAAACTGAAAACATTTCACAATAAAATGACTTCAAAAATGTATGGAAGGTTACTGACGGCAGGTGTGAATCTTATGTTGCTCATGCATATAGATTATGATCTAGGCTACCATAAAAACATACACCCAGGGTAGTTACAGGGGGGTTTTTCTAACACTTTTGTTAAAAAACTGAAAACATTTTACAATAAAATGACTTCAAAAATGTATGGAAGGTTACTGACGGCAAGTGTGAATCTTATGTTGCTCATGCATATAGATTATGATCTAGGCTACCATAAAAACATACACCCAGGGTAGTTACAGGGGGGTTTTTCTAACACTTTTGTTAAAAAACTGAAAACATTTTACAATAAAATGACTTCATAAATGTATGGAAGGTTACTTACCGCAAGTGTGAATCTTATGTTGCTCATGCATATAGATTATGATCTAGGCTACCATAAAAACATACACCCAGGGTAGTTACAGGGGGGTTTTCCTAACACTTTTTTTAAAAAACTGAAAACATTTTACATTAAAATGACTTCAAAAATGTATGGAAGGTTACTGACGGCAGGTGTGAATCTTATGTTGCTCATGCATATAGATTATGATCTAGGCTACCATAAAAACATACACCCAGGGTAGTTACAGGGGGGTTTTTCTAACACTTTTGTTAAAAAACTGAAAACATTTCACATTAAAATGACTTCAAAAATGTATAGAAGGTTACTGACGGCAGGTGTGAATCTTATGTTGCTCATGTATATAGATTATGATTTAGGCTACCATAAAAACATACACCCAGGGTAGTTACAGGGGGGTTTTTCTAACACTTTTGTTAAAAAACTGAAAACATTTTACAATAAAATGACTTCAAAAATGTATGGAAGGTTACTGACGGCAAGTGTGAATCTTATGTTGCTCATGTATATAGATTATGATCTAGGCTACCATAAAAACATACACCCAGGGTAGTTACAGGGGGGTTTTTCTAACACTTTTGTTAAAAAACTGAAAACATTTCACATTAAAATGACTTCAAAAATGTATGGAAGGCTACTGACGCCAGGTGTGAATCTTATGTTGCTCATGTATATAGAATATGATCTAGGCTACCATAAAAACATACACCCAGGGTAGTTACAGGGGGGTTTTTCTAACACTTTTGTTAAAAAACTGAAAACATTTCACTTTAAAATGACTTCAAAAATGTAAGGAGTGCTATCAATGATGTCGTTTTTTTTATGTTGCCCTGTATTTGCATAATGATGATTATGGTAGTTTTTGTATATTTTGAGAGTCCTTACACTATACATACGCAAATCGTTTTTCAAAGAAAATTAACGTTCTTTGCTTCAAAACGTTTAAACAAAAATTTTCTCTTCTTTTTCATAAATTCTTTGATTTTTCATAAAACTTTCTGCTGATAATTATTAATTTTCATAAAAATTCCAAAAATTTTCTGCTGGTTTCGAAAAATATCAGCAGAAACAATTTCTTTTTTGTGATCATGATGCCCCTAGCGGTGAATAGCAAAACACGTTTTTTCTGCTGGAAATTTTCTGCTATCTTATACAGCATCATATCTTAAAGCATTGCGTATGTATAGGTTAAATTTAAAAAAAATTATCATGGAAAAATCGATAATTTGTGATCAAAACTGTTTGGTATGAACAGTTTATAATAATTTGGTTTCATTAGACTGTAGCCAATGTAACAGAAAAGTGCACGGATCAAAAGTGCAACCTGGCGAAATTTATTCAAAACAATAGGTGCAAATATTGTAAATGAATAAACAGATATCGAAAAGGAGTAAACCTAAGTAAAGAAAAATCCGAGATTTCCACTGTTGAAACCATGCCGATTGGAACGAAAGGTTCATGCGGAGTTGAATCGTTAGTGGTAGTTATTTAGTTGTTTAAATTAAGTTATGAATTGATTTGATGTTTTTTATTATTTTTTTTATTTTGAAATTAGAATTATTTTATCAATGGAATGGGGTGCAATAATCTACTTACCTCCTCGCGGTGCACCTCGGGCAACGATTTTATCGGCTAAAAGTATGATACAATTAATTATTATGACTAATAAAAACATAGCAACTCCAAAAAGTAACGGAACCCATATACAAGCATTTTTGTTAGTGCGTATGTCGTAAGAGTTAGGTTAGGTTAGGTTTCAGTGGTTGACACTTAGGCCATTTTTGGCCCATTGTGATACCACGCATTCATGCTACATCATTAACCCATTCACCTATTCACTTACTCACACAATTACAGTATACCACCTGCACGTTGCTCCATGTCAACCTGTACATTGACATGGACGGTGGGTCGGCGCTGAATTCTGCACTCCATCAGAGGGTCATAGTTGTGTTTATTAACATCACCGATTGTAATCGATGATGAAAATTCGATTTGCATCTAGCCTCTGATGGGATTCGAAGCCAGTACCTCCCGGTCCAAGTGCCGAAGCTTTAACCACTGCACCACTTGTCCGGTGTCGTAAGAGTTGTTGATAAATCATGTTGAGATGTTGAAATCATGAGAAGAGGTCTCCCACTATGAATGCTAACCTTTGAGCATAAACTTTAAGCATCAATCAAACCCACCCCCTATATCAGGCCAGAAGTATGACAAAATACTGAAACTTGCCTATTAGTTGAGGTGACCATCCCTCTCATCAAAACACATTAGTTTGTGAGCGGGCAAATAGTTTATAGTAGTTTAGTAAGCGATTTAATAGTTCAAGTCTAAAAAATTTAAGCATCGATCAAAACCACCCCTCTATATCGCAGGCCAGAAGTATGACAAAGTGCTCAAACTTGCCTATTAGTTGAGGTGACCATCCCTCTCATCAAAACATATTAGTTTGTGAACGGGCAAAAATTTGAGAATAGTTAAAAGCAAGGCTAATCTTTCGAGTTAAAAATACTGAAAGTTAACGTACTGTTATGATACTCGAAGTTTAATCTTAATATTTTATTTTATTTTTATTTATCATTATTTTATTGCTTCTTATATTAATTTAAATATAATTGTTGCATTTTAAATTACGTGAATGTGTAAAATAACTTTATAATATTTGTGTTGATATGTTTTTGATCAATTGATCATTATCATTCAATTTACCACACAATCAATCAACAAGAAAAATTTAGTAAGATTTAGTAAATTCTTCCAAAGCGTGACTCAACACAATAATTTTTTAATCACAACAGATCGCGAAACTCGCAGGAAACACATTATTTAAACAGACATTAATTTTATTTGTTTCCTAATTCAAAAATTCAACATTTCAAAAAGGAACTGCCTGCGTCGCACCGCGAATCCCGTTGATTTAATCTGCCTTTATATCGTCTTTGGTTTATCTTTATTCTGTTTTTATTCTTTCTCTACCCTGTCTCGTTTCTATATTTAGGTAGACTTTTAGCTGATTTCCCCCTTTTAACTTCTCATCTGCTTTATATTTACTAAAAGAACTACCTCTATTTACAAGAAGGGACGGTAAATTGAATCGAAATAAATAAAGTGAAATTTAAGAAGAAGTACAAACTTGCCTTAGGATTTGATTCGAATAACCCAAATTGGAAATTACGTTTACGTCAGATTGGATTTCGTAATATATTTTATAGTTAACTTTTATCTAATAAACAAAAGAAAACTTTTAGTTTCTACAGTTAAACTACTTAATAGACTTCTTTTACATGAACATTTTTGTTCCTTTGTATTCCAGTTCTCATGTTGGTATGACAAAAATAAATCAATTTGGCTTTTCACAAAATAAATTTCCAAAGAAACTTGGAGGGCAAACCTCTAGAAATTTTTGATTAAGATTATTTTTGTTTGCTTCATAATTTATTTAAATTTCATTATAAGTACACAAAAAGGCCTCTTCGTTTTACAGATTTTTAAGCAACAAAGAAATTCTTAAGTGTATGTTTTTTGTATATAGATATACATACCTACATAAATATTTTGTACTCGTATATACATTGAGATGTGTAATTTTATGATTTTACCTCTCTTTAAAAATTATACATAATTTTATGATACATAATACAATAACATGAAATATGTATAAATATGTATTACAAATTGTCTTTATTTCAAGAAGTTAATCTTGAACAAAACAAATGACGGAACATTAAAGGTACAAGACAATAGCTTAAGAAAGTGAATTAGTAGGTTATTTTATGCTTTAAAATTAAGTTACTGGACCACCATAACCCACATCAAGCTCCGTTGTGTTAGCACCTCATTTGTGGTTTTGTTAGTTTCATCTATTTGACGGTAAATATCTGACAAATGAACTCGTTTGACGATAATTAGATCTCAACGGAAATTTCAAAACAGCAAACCGATACGTATATCAAAGATTGCTTTGATATACGTATCCTCGATGTAAAACCAAGATTCAAGAATGAACAAAAATTTTCTCAAGGATCGAGGACGATGTCAAAAATAATAAGCGTAAGGATTAAAATACATGTAACATACTAAAAAAATCTTCTAATAATTATTTGATTTACAACTTTAATATTTAACCTCAGCGTGCTGTTGATTTCAAGTAATAAAAAACATTTCATTAATTGTACCATTTACTAATTATTGTGTTTACTTTTAGATGGCGCAAAATATTTGAAAATATTTCGCCTTTAATTAATTCGACCAGTGTGAGATTGACCAATTTTTGGCAATGGAATAAAAACAAAACAATGAAATACTTATTGGGTTTTTAAATCACATGATAATGCAAAAAATACAAACACTTTTATAAATTTTCATTTTTTTTGCTCTATACATATTTTTCATTGTAGCATTGGCATATAAATACAATTACTAAAGACATATGATTAAGCTCACGATCGGGGGAAATCGATCAATCGTTTTTTGGCAACGAAGCACATTTCCACTGATAGTGAAGAACCTCAAGTTGTGTCTCAATTGTTTAACTTCATCAGAGACATATTGCACTATTGTGTTCATATAGGGATCGGCGAATAGTCAGCGCTAAACACGTTACACGACACAATCTGATAAAATTCTGAACAATCAATCCAAGTAATTGGGACATAAACTGATATCTATACACGTCGCCAAACAACTGTTACCTTGCTTTCTATTTGCGATACCTGGATAAGAGGACTGTCAGCCGTCCTTTTTAGTTTTGATGACGCACTAACTTTTACTTACGAAATAAAGGTATTTCGTATATTCGAAGATTTATTTAATTTTTATTATATTTATAATCACTTAATGTATCGAAGAATTTTATTCTTGGTATTATATTTACACAAAAACAATTTATTTAAATTTTTGTTACAATTTTTTATTTTTTATTTTTTAAGGTTCTTTGTCAAAGTACAAAATTGAATTAATCAAAACCAAAAACTTTCTCCAACCTAATCAAAATGTTCGATGGTTTGTGAAATCTAGTACAAAAACTCAAACATAGATGTCGCGTCGTATACAACTTTCGATATTATTATGCACTGAATTTTAAATAATATACGGGAATCCATCTACAATTTTCCGACATTTTGTTTTGACGTTTGAGAAGTTTTTTGCTTGTTTACATTAATTGTTATGCTAAATGCGTAAACATTTCCGCGACCTTGAAAATTTTACTATTTCAACACATAGTTAATTTTAATGAAATTTATATAAAGCAAAGTTTCATCTAGTTAGTTAATCATATACAATTACAATGTACATACATATCTATTTTCTATAGTATTTAATTCGGTTGTATCATTATCAAAATTGCAAATTATTGAAGTATTTACTATTTGATTTATGGTTTAGCTTGTTGATCATTTTCATAAACACTTTCAACCGGCAATAAACTAATCTTAGTTACGGCTCGCTTAAATATTGAGTGCGCCGTTTTAATCGTAACAACGCGAACTCGACCATCGGTGCCAAAAAACAGTTCAGTTATTCTTCCCAAAGGCCAGCACAAAGGGGGAAGATTGTCATCATGCAAAATGACTAATGCACCAACTTTTAAATTTTCTGTTGGTTTGTTCCACTTGTAACGATTTTGTAGTTCAGACAAATATTCAATATGCCACCTTCTCCAGAAGTGTTGTAATGCTAGTTGCAGCAATTGATATCGTGCTAATCTACTTGTGGTGATATGCAAAAGAGAGGGCTCAGGAATAGCAGTCATTGTAGAACCAATTAAAAAATGACCAGGTGAAAGCGCCGACATATCTAGTGGGTTATTTGACATTGGCGTGAGAGGACGCGAATTTAGACATGCCTCTATCTGGACAACCAACGTATGGAATTCGTCCATCGTAAGACAATAGGTTCCCATTGAACGCCGCAAGTGATATTTTGTGCTTTTAATTGCGGCCTCCCATAAACCTCCGAAATGAGGGGAGCGTGGTGGGATAGTTATCCACTCCATGTTACTGTTAGAACAGAACTTCATGATTTCGCTTTGACATGACTGGGACAGGAAAAAGTCTCGAAGTTCCTTTAACTCTTTGCGTGCTCCGACGAAATTGGTGGCATTGTCGGAATATATTTTTAAGCACATACCGCGACGTGATATAAAACGACGCAAACACGCTAAGAATGCTTGAGTGGTCAAATCTGGAACAATTTCCAGATGAACCGCCTTGACGGCGAAGCAAACGAATAAACAAATATATGTTTTAATTTTCTGTTTTGATCTGCCTGAATATTTTATATTGAATGGACCGCAAAAATCTATCCCAACTATTGAGAATGGTCTCGTGGATTGCACTCTATCCTTGGGCAAGTCTCCCATGATTTGATTAATCAAGTCCGGTCGAACGTGGACGCATCGAACACAATTGCGACAGATCTTTCTACATATGTTTCTCCCAGAAATAATCCAATAGTTGAGTCTTAAGTTATATAGCAGTGCTTGAGGTCCAATATGTAACAATCGAATATGTGTATCTCGAACTAGTAACACCGTAAAGTAATGGTTTTGTGGAAGTAATATGGGATATTTTTGAGTTTGCATCACATCCGCGTTTTTGATTCGGCCTCCAACACGAATAATTCCATTAGGATCTAAAAACGGAGAAAGTGATTTTAATGAACTTTTATTGTTGACACAATTGTTAATTTGAATTGACTTAATATCTTCAGAAAATTCTTCTGATTGAACCCTTTTAAGAATAACCTGAAGAGCTAATGCGGTTTCATTTGCGGTTAGTTCCCCTAATTTTCGGAATTCACACAATTTAGTTTTGCTGTTATTGTAAAATCGAAGCAAGTAAGCAGTCACATTGATTAATTTTCGAAGTGACGAGTATTTTTGAATTAAATTAAACTTACTTTGTGATGTTGCAATACACGTGTGATTGACTTTTCGAATCTCTGGATCTTGATCCGAAAGTAATGTTTTGTTTTCACTTTGCGGCCACTCAGTTTTATTTTTATGTAAATATTCAGGCCCCTTCCACCACATGGTTGAATTTACTATTTCATTTGGAAATAATCCACGTGAAACGTAGTCTGCAGGATTTAAAGATGTGGGAACATAGTGCCAGTTATCAGTTGAAGACAATTCTTGTATTTGAGTGATCCTGTTTGCTACAAATGTGGCATAACGATGAGGTTCTGATTTTATTCGAAGAAGCGTAATCTCAGAATCCGACCACAAATAGATGATATCAAAATTTATTTTAAGGAGTGACAACAATTTATGGCTAATTTGAGACAGCAGTAACGCAGCACAGAGTTCCAGTCTCGGAATTGTCTGTTTCTTCAATGGAGCGACGCGAGATTTGGAACAAACCAAATTAACCCGATGATTTCTATATTGATCAATTGTGCGGATATAGAATACACACCCATATCCAACCTCACTTGCATCACCAAACCCGTGCAACTCAATGCTGGTATATGGGTGGTATATGATGCCTCGAGGGACAGAAATTCGATTCAGACGTACTAATTGTCCTTTAAAATTATCCCACCTTTCGACAAACGATTCAGGAAGCAGGTCGTCCCATTTCAGCTCTGGTGAGGTCCATAATTCCTGCATGAATAATTTTGCTGTTAAAATTAGTGGAGCACATAAGCCTAGAGGATCGAATAACTGACATATTTCCGATAGGATTTTCCTTTTTGTGTTGCTAGCTTTATGACAATTGAATTTTTCAAATGACATTTCTAGATTATCTGTTGCAGTATTCCACAAGAGTCCTAATATTAAAGACAACTGATTAGCTGAATCGTCATCTGCTAGCTCTGGAACGTTTGAAGAGAATTTTCTGAGATCGAAGCCACTTAATTTCAATAAGGTTATCAATTCTTGTTTTAATGTTAATGCTTCTTGAAGGCTATTTGCACCAGTTAGAACGTCATCAACGTAGAAATCATCTTTCAAGACCTTGGATGCTTCAGGGAACGATGTTTCGTCAATAGCCAACTGATTCAAGGTTCTGGTTGCCAAATATGGAGCACTGGCGGTTCCATAAGTTACCGTACGAAGTCTATAACACTTCAATGGTTCAGACTGAGAATCGCGCCACCAAATGCGTTGAAGATCTTGCTGGTTTTCATGAATGAAAATCTGACGATACATTTTGGCTATGTCAGCCGAAAATGCAAACTGGTATTTTCTGAATCGAAGAACTAACGAAAATAAATCTGTTTGTACCACAGGGCCAACCAACATACAATCATTTAATGAGATTTGTGATGATGATTTACACGATGCATTGAACACAACGCGCAATTTGGTGGTCGTGCTTGTAGATTTTGTAACGAAGTGATGAGGAAGATAGTAGGATTTATTAAACTGACTATCGATGGTGCTCGGAGTTTTAATAAGTTCCATATGATTTAGTTGAATGTATTCGTTCATGAAGTCCTTATATTGTTGGTATATCGCAGGATTTTTGCCAAGTTGCTTCTCAACGTTAAAAAATTGACGGCGCGCATTTCCACTGGACGAACCAAGTTCTGCTATTTTATTATTGACTGGAATGGCAACAGAATATCTTCCAGAGCTTAACCTTTTATAATTCCTTAGAAAATGTTCTTCACACAATTTTTCGTCGAGTGAATAGTTATTCTTGGACGTAATATTTTCCAATTCCCAAAACTTTTTGATATGTGATTCGAGTAATTCAAAAGAGCACAATGACCTTTGATATTGAATTGAAGAATCCGAAGATTTCTCTGTTTTGGTTTTTCCGGTAAGGACGTAGCCGAATACAGTGTCATAGAACAACGGTAAATCCTCAGTTAGCTTGATTGATTTTCCTGAGAACAGTTCATGATAGACTTCTGCTCCGATCAGAATGTCGATGCGATCCGGAATATTGAAGTGGGGATCTGCTAGTTTTATATACGCCGGTACTGATTTAGTTTCGAATTTTATGGGTAGCAATGGCAAATCACCAGTGATTTTGGGTAGTACGTAACATTTTAAATTTATATGATGTTCTGAAATTCGAGATCCTACTGACACATACACCTTGTGATTGAGGGACGTAATTTTACTTCCCATCCCAGCCACTTGTTTCGATGTTGGGTGCATTTTTAAATTTAGTAGACGGCAGGTTGCATTTGTGATAAAGTTTAGATGAGAACCACTATCGAGTAAAACCCTTGCACAAATGTAATTACCACTGCTTGTAAATGCTTTTACTACTGCTGTCCCCAGCATTATTTGTCCATTCGATGATAGTTTTCTTAAATTATCTTCATTAATTGGAATATTTGGAATTTTCTCGATTGTATCATGATAAGTACCCAACATGACTAGCCCATTACTTGTAGCAGGACTATTGACATCTGATATATTTGGTTGCTCCAACTGGGTTTTGGATATTGGTATATCCTTGACGACGTTAACAGAAGAACAGGGTGCACTCACCGACTTTGCTGTTACTGAGGCTTGTGGTTGACGATCGTAATTAAAATGCAACAAGCGATGATGCTTTAATGAGCACTGATTACAGCCTGAGTCGTTGCAATTGCGAACGCTGTGCGATGAGGACAAACAGTTTGTGCACAGTCCCTGTTGTTTAATGAAGTGAAATCTCATTTTTGGAGTGAGTTTTGGATCACAAAAATCTGGACAAGTATCGATGGAGTGAGTACCACGACAATAAGTACAGGACTGAATGCTAGACAATAATGTTGAGAAGTTTTTCTTGGTTCTAAAGGTATTTAAGTCCGGTTTCGCCTTTATAGTTGTCGAAGATAAAGGTGTGAGAGCTCTAAGCACTCGTATACGACTTTGAAGGATTTTAATGAAATTTTCAAAAGTAAGCAGAGTTTTGTCATTGGAACCCTTGATTACTTCTGTACGACTAGCATTATCTAATTTTTCCGATAGATGGTGAATCAAAATTAGATTCCAACTTTCGACGTTCACTTTCAGAGCCTTTAACGAATTATAATTTTTTACAGCGTTGTCTACGAATATTTCCAATGACTCCGAAGAATGTGGAACAGGTGATTTTATGTCATATAACTGTTTAAGATACATTTTTTGAATTGCTACTTCATTATTATATTTGTCGTAGATAGCAGTCCAGGCCTGTTTATAGTTAGCAGCTGCCACTGGAATTCCTTCAATTAATGAGTATGCCTTACCACCACTTACATGCGACACGAGATAATGGAATTTAATTGAATCATCAATATTTCTTTTGTGAACTAATTCTTCAAAAACATCACGAAACCTTAACCAATCAGATTCCTTACCGCTAAATGATGGTAACTTAATTTCGGGCATTCGCATTTCCAATGAAGTAGATGAGTTTGTCAAATCTACTACGGAATTATTTAGTAATGAGATATTGTTTAGTTCGGGTTTTTTAATTTCATGCAATTGATTCAGAATATTACTTTCGAAGTTGCCATAGTCATCTTCAAATATTTCTCTATCCTTTCCCGCTGTCACTTCGAGCAATTCGATTTTGGATTGAATTTCATCGTATTTATTATAAATTCCACGTAGCCGATGTAAGACGGACTCACATGAACCAATGGTCATTGTGTCTACATTACCGTATTTGTTTTTGAAATTTGTTAATTGACCCTTAAAAGAACTTCTCTGCTTTTTGAATAGTTCTAATTGGTCGAGGTCGTCCTGTGTGAGAGGCATACTGTACGATTAAGACTTAACCCGTTAAGTGTTACAATCGCGTAAAATAAACGAGGGAATATTTATGAAAACCCAAGCAAACCTAACTAAATTATCACCTCAATATAATTTGCGAAGCTGATAATTCGTAACCAATTTGTTAAAATTAATTAAATTTAGATAGTATTTAAAATTTAAGAGAATGTTAGGACTTGAAATTAATTAAGATTACTAATAATAACTATACTTAATTAATACTAATTTAAACTTACAATGTTCCAATGTTGTATTAATGAACGGGATGAAATTATAGATGATACAGCTCACCAAGCGATGACATTCAAATCGATCTTGCAGTAACAGCTGGTTTGATGTTGGTGCGATATTAGTCTTTGGATGATAAATTAGCGAACTTGCAGCAATATTTATCGATATAATATATTTTTTATTCACTTGAAATGTGAATTTGATGACCGTCTTCAGGTTTATACGCTTGATCAGCCAACTCACAGGTATTCGAAGAATATATGTACGAAGAAATGCGGGAAAATATCTCCGTTAATATGTAACGGTGTAATTTACACAATTGTTTGTGACGCGTGATACGTAACAGTCACGAAGATTCTCGAAATTGATGAGTAACCGCACTTTGGTATCACGTGAAACGGGCCTATCAAACTGGATAGTTG
Organism: Nephrotoma flavescens; assembly: GCA_932526605.1. Lineage (NCBI taxonomy): Eukaryota > Metazoa > Arthropoda > Insecta > Diptera > Tipulidae > Nephrotoma > Nephrotoma flavescens. The sequence continues at coordinate 188,076,460 of OW052222.1, read as the reverse complement.
AACGATAATGTCGATCCCGTTATTAACTCTTGAAGTGATTGTGGTGTTACAATCCAATAATCCGGATTAAATATCCGGCTCGAAGGACCAAATAAATGTCAGCCGTCCTTTTTAGTTTTGATGACGCACTAACTTTTACTTACGAAATAAAGGTATTTCGTATATTCGAAGATTTATTTAATTTTTATTATATTTATAATCACTTAATGTATCGAAGAATTTTATTCTTGGTATTATATTTACACAAAAACAATTTATTTAAATTTTTGTTACAATTTTTTATTTTTTATTTTTTAAGGTTCTTTGTCAAAGTACAAAATTGAATTAATCAAAACCAAAAACTTTCTCCAACCTAATCAAAATGTTCGATGTTTTGTGAAATCTAGTACAAAAACTCAAACATAGATGTCGCGTCGTATACAACTTTCGATATTATTATGCACTGAATTTTAAATAATATACGGGAATCCATCTACAATTTTCCGACATTTTGTTTTGACGTTTGAGAAGTTTTTTGCTTGTTTACATTAATTGTTATGCTAAATGCGTAAACAAGGACGTTCTTATCGATCCGATATCTAGGGCAATATATTTCACCAACCAATTTTCATTGGACAGCACTATGAATCATGTGCGATACATACGTTCAGATCTCTGTGAAGAATTTTTCAGGAACTCACTCATTCGCGACGAGAAGGGTCGCCACAGTGTTCAAATCCGATTTCGCCCGGATGCACTGACACTTAGAAACTCTCATAAGCTGGCATTATCATCAATTGGAACGACGATTAGACGATAATTCCGAATTACCGTCAAAATATGTTTATGCGCGAATATATGTATACCACATGGAACCGGTTGCAGCTCTTCCAAAGAATCCATCCTATCATCGTAGAAGTTATAAACTTCGTCTTGAGAAGTCAAAGGAATGTGACGAAATTATTCATGCGGACATTTGCGGGCCAATGCAACTGAAGTCGATAGGCGGTTCGACGTATTTTGAGGTTAGGGCGGTTTTTCAGATTTTCATTAGTGGTATTGCGAATGCAGCAAAAGAACGTACATAAGGTGCATAGTTTTCGATCAGACAACTATAGACAAAGTTCGTCAATGCGGAATTGGAAAAGTTTTTCAATGAGATGGGCATTGAGCATCAACGAACTGCACCGTATACACCGGTACAGAACGGTTGTATAGAACGTGACAATCGTACAAATGTGGAATCTGCGTGAACACTGATTCATGCACAGCAAATGGACTACAAATTATGAGCTGAGGCTGCTAATTTGGCAGTGCATATACTGAATCATACCAGAATGAGCACAACGCCTGAGAAATCACCAAATGATTTATGGTCGGTAAAATCAATCATTTTCGTATTTTCGGATGAGTTACATTACTTACATTCCAATGAAAAACGACAAAAACTGGATTCAAAGGCAATCAAGTGTGCGTTCGTCGGATATAATAATCAATAGAAATTGTATTGAGTTTCCAATCCAGAGAAGAATAAAATTTAGATAGCTCGTGACATTTAGTGCCACTAATAAGAAGAGGTGAACGGATAATCACAAGCACTGGCAATTAACGAGGAGTATGATTCGCTTTTTAAAAATCGTACGTCGAACTTGGTCGATCCACCAAATGATCAAAAAGTAATTGATAATCGTTTGGTCTACCAACAAAAGCAATATCCAGATGGAAGCATTGATTGATACGAAGTACAATTGGTAGTGCGGGGTTCACCCAGGAGTATGGCATCGGCACAGCAACATTCAGCCCTGTGATGAAGTTTACAGCGATTCGAGGAATGTCCCTTTGCTGTGGGCATACAAGGGGCTTCGGTCGTAATTCTGTGCACCTCGGCTACTCCTGGCTGGCGCGTCGCGGGGAATGGGCACTGTTTGCAGTGGCTAAGTCGTCGCCAATTAATGTATTCGGCATAACAGAATTTGCTAGTATAAATCTGTATAATGAAATCAGTAACCATTAAGGAGTACAGAGTAGTGTCACTAAAGAATAACGTGTGGAAAATCAATACACCAGATTCCGATACATATAGTGCTTTAGCCACAAAGCTCAACGAGGAAGGTACAGAATGGTTCACATATGAAGATGAAACAACCGTGCAATTAAGGTTATGGCCAGAGGACTTCATCCAACGTGTAAGAAGGAGGATACAATGGAGGACCTAAATGTAAAAAATCTACAAATAGAAGATGCAGTAAATATCCTTAAACGAGAGAGAGGTGAGAACAATGAAGTAAGAAAAAGGGGGCTCCCACTCTTTATGCTTACTTTTAATAAAAAGGAGAAAGTTGAAAAAATTTTCAACATCAAAGCAGTACTAAATATGAGGGTTAGAATAGAACCTTAATACCTCAATGCAAACAATGCCAAGGTGTCAACCATACGCAAAAATATTACGGTCGGGAGCCTATAGATGCGTAAAATGTGCTAGAAAACACAACGCGAAAGAGTGTAAGAAAAGTAAAAACAACCCTGCAAAATGCATAAACTGTAAAGTGCATCATCCTGCGAATTACAGAGGATGTGAAGTAGCCAAAGAACTTCAAAGGCTAAGAAACAAAATGAACCAGTTTTCTCAAAGCTCTAAGGTTATCAGAGAGAAAATAAGGAAAACCAAAGTGGAGCCGAAACCACTAGTTATAGGTCGTACTGATGACTCTCTCGAAAGGATATGCAGAAGCATAGAAGCCATAAATGCTAGACCAGCAAACGACGAACGTAGCCTAGAAGCTTTATATAAGCGTCTAGAAAAGCAAGAAACCACGAACGGGGCAACATCCCTCTTATATTAAAATGAGCAGAACATTAAGAATTATCACCTGGAATGCGAACGGACTAGCGCAGCATGTTCCAGAGTTAGATTTTTTTTTAAATTTAGAGAAAATAGATATATGAATTATATCGGAAAGTCATTTGACAGAAACATCATTTATTAAAATACGTGGTTATGAATGTTATCATACTGTTCACCCAGGAGGAAACGCGAGGTGAGGATCATCAGTAATAGTGAAAAAGAATGTCAAACACTATGAAGAACCTGGTGTCGTATGCAGAAAGTATGCAAGTGAAAACCGTTAAAATCAAAACTATAACAATAATGAATAAAGTATTTTCTCTGTATCTACTGCCCTTCACACTATAATCCTAAACAAATAAGATCACAAGGATCTAATTTTATTATTAGTGGTGACTTTAATGCAAAAAAAGACAGGAAAGGTTCGGAGCCGAACTCTATAAGCACTGTTGTTGCCTATAAAGTACTTCTATGCAGTGTGATTTGCGTATTTAAAATACTACGACCACCCACTCCCACACCCACCTGACCCCATGTAAACCCACCACAACCGATCCCAATCCACCATTTCTCAACTACCCCAATCAACTAAAAACCACCACATCTAAACATTATTACCACCCTCCCCCCACCCACTGTTCAATTCAAGCCCAAAAATCCATCTCACCCGCACCACCCTATACTTCACCACCCATATTATCACCCTTTAAAACCTACATACCCACTTCCACACACACACACACACACACACACACACACACACACACACACACACACACACACACACACACACACACACACACACACACACACACACACACACACACACACACACACACACACACACACACACACACACACACACACACACACACACACACACACACACACACACCACCCACACAAGCCCTCATCCACCAAATTAAAATTCCCACACCAAACCCAAAACGCCTCATCCCACCCCCTCCACCTCCCATACCACCACTCCTACCACCCCATAACCTCACCACCACACAAACCCACGTCTCAATGAAACCAAAATAGAATAGAAAATAAAAAAAAAATCTATCAATTTTAAGGAGGGGGTTAACAAAACCCTACATATCTCCGAACACCCTAAACACAGAAATGTCCAAATCAATAGGGGTCATTCCCATGAACTACTTGAACTTTTAGTGAAGAAGTTAAGTTGATATCTCCATCCGTTCTCAAGTTATCATGTACACAGATGGACAGACGTACAGACGGCAAACCGAAACCATATAGCATTTTTTTTAACAAAAATGCTTAAAAACACCTATTGGGGATCAAGACTTACAGCCCCGTAAAGGAAAGGAGCTTTTCGAAGCAGGTCAGCTAAACAACTGCGAGTTCCATTCTGGAGGTAAACCAAGATGCTGCTGATGCCTGCTGATATAAATAAAATACCAATATAGCGATTTTGTCTCGAAATGTGTGAAACGAAATGAGTGTAACCGGAAATATATAGTAGTATTGTTTTACTGCACATGCAAGTCACGTATCATACTTTTTTTTGTTTATTCATATTAACCCTTTGAGTGCCAACATGATTTCGGCTAGTGTGTTTGTATATTCTTGGCACTCAAAGGGTTAACCATTGTAAACGCAACATTTTTGTATTGTTTATGTATTTTCGATTTTTTTTATAGTTAACATTTTATTTTTAAAATTTATGAAAATTTTTAAAATATTTTAGCATGTTAAGTAATGATGCTCCACAGCTCGAGAGCAGACGTAATGTGCTGATAAAAGAAAATAAGCACCATACAAATTAAACCGATTCGCCCGGATCGCGTTATTTTGGTACTGTTCATCGTACAAATGACACAAATACGAACAAAAGAAAAATCCAAATACAAAGACATAACTGTGTATTACGTGTACGTATTAGATATTCAGATCTCATTGATTTCTAACGATAGGGATTACCGAGGACTACATGTGTCTCGAAAATAGCGAGGGGATATATTCTGACCATTGACCTGTTATCATGACACTCAGCACAATGATAATTAACAAGGATAACTTGCCTAATCTAACAAATAATAAAGCTGACTGGGACCTTGGAATTCAAGAACTTGGAGCAACACAAATAAATTATAAAATAAGCTTTACACTTTTAAAAATATAATTTTAAATATTCGATTCAAACTGCAGTTTGTCAATGGGCATATCCAGCACACTGAGTGCTCACTAAAAATAAAAGAATTTTTCGTATAAAATTTTATGAGGCCTCACTTAAAACAGTGAGAATCTCAGTATGCTGGATACGCCCATTGACAAATGTCAATTGGGATCAATTTTTGCTGTCAAAATATCGATGTATACTCTATGTGCATATACATACTAGGGTAATTTAAATGCGGTAACTATTATGTTTTACACCCTTTACGTCCACACACATTTTATTTGAATCCGGTAACTTTTATAATTTTTTATGTATTTGTGTAAAATGCTGACAAAAAAATCATTTAATAGTATCCTAATGTTTAAATCAATCTAAAAACAAATACAATAAAATGTCCTTGAGAATATTTTTTATTTCATTTTTGTTTGTGTTGGTGTGTGTTGAATCTACAAAAATTTTAGTTTAAAAAGAATCCACAACAAAACCGGTTTTGTAGATAAGTCTGTAGATAAGTGGGCTGCATTAAAAATAGCCCCTACGGACGAGTTCCTCAATTTTTATCCGGATATTTATTATCTTCCTAACTTCACTCCAATAAAATTTCAGGGTTTTTTCCGGTAACATGAGAGAACGGGTTTTTTGACAACTCAAATTTTTTTGCCTATTATCGTCTACGACATGTAACGGGTACTCAAATCGAACCGCCATTTTTGAAGCATCTAATTTAGACGCTAAATTAGAGGACGTTAGGATTACAATTTTGGCTGAAATTAAAAGTATGGTTAACCCTAGACCTCGAACTCGTTCAAATAATCAAAATCGTTCAAATTCTCGTTCAACATCTATAGGTTGGGTTAATCCAAAATTCGACGTGTGCTATTACCATTTTAGATTCGGTGACAAAGCTCCGAAATGTTAGGTTGGATGTAAATTCTACGATAAAACCTGCTGGGGTTAGTTGGTCAAAAAGGATTTTTAAATGTTGATCAGGACGTGATGACCGTCACTGATGAACCTATTACCAGTCGTCTATTAATACATGATTCTAGGGTTGAATTTTTAATAGACACACAATAATTTTCAATAGACACATTCACTGCGAATGGAAAGCCAATTAGAGCATATGGGACTTCTAAATTTAGATTTTAGGTTACAGCGTAATTTCAAGTGAGAATTTATAGTGACAGATGTCTCGCTTGATAGTTGGTCTTGGCAAACATCGTCTTTTGGATCCAATGACATCTTTCTTTACGATTGGTTCTATCGCTCTCACGGCTGAGTCACCACTGTCTCAACTAGACAAATCTCAGGTTAGTAATCAAATCCAGCAACTTTTTTCTAAATTTTCAGAAATTATCACAAACTCTCTTAACGTCAAACCAGTTAAGCATATGATCACTCATCGGCTGCAAACTTTTGGACCACCGGTTTTCTGTAAAACTAGACGTCTGGCACCAGATAAATTAACGATTGCAAAACAGAAATTCGAGAGTCCGATGGCACTTGGAATTTCTCGTCCGAGTAATAGTGCATGGTCTAGTCCTTTGCATCTAATATGTAAACTTGAAGGATGTACTGTCTTTTCTGCCCTTGATCTTGTCCAAGCTTATCATCAGATCCTTATTGAACCGTCTGATATTCCAAAAACCACTATTGCGACGCCCTTCGTTTTATTTGAATTCACAAAAATGACTTTTGGTCTCAGGAATTCAGCGCAAACTTTTCAGAGATTCATGCATTCCGTATTGTTGGGACTTAATGTTGCAGTCATCTACTTAGATGATATTCTGATAGCGTCTAAAACTTTCGAGGAACACCACGCGCATCTCGAACTAGCTTCAATCAATCCTGGAAAATGTGTCTTCGCTTCAGCTGAAGTTAAATTCTTAGGACATTTCGTTAATGCAAATGACATTTGGATTTCATTGGACAGTTCACAGCCGACATCCCACTCATTGCAGCTAATCAAAGACATTTTATTCCAATTGAATTTCGGAAAAAAGTTTATGAAGACTTTCATAATTTTTCGCACCCTGGAATTAAAGCAACAATTAAATTATTGACAAAAAATGTCATCTGGCCCTCCATCACGAACGATTCAAAATCATCTGTTTAGCTTGTCAGAAATCTAAAATTTCAAGACAAACCGTTTCATCCACCGAACCTTGGCAGTTTGATTCTTGTTTTTTTAGTGAATTGTAGCGTTAACCGGATTCAGACGGGTAGGAACGACATCTTATAATTCAAAATCTAACGGTATGATTGAGAGATGGCACAGTGAGCTGTTTGGAAAATGTTCTTGCCAACCGCACTGTTAGGTTTACGTGTAACGTGCGTAAACCTAGTAAGGAACTTAAAAGTGGTCCTACTGAACTTGTTTATGGAAGTACATTGAGGGTGGCTGGTCAATTTCAAAATTCGTTTTCGGCAGATAAAATTCATCAGACAGATTTTGGCATTAACCTAAAAATATTTCGTTTAGATAAGACCGTCTCCTGCTACCAGGCACTCCAATGTAAAAACAATGTGTTCACACGGGTTTTTAAGGTCAGATTTTGTAAGGAAATATTTGCAGCCACCTTATTCAGGACCGTTTCAAGTTCTCGAAAGAGGAGATAAGTTTTTCACTATTATCGTAAACGGCAGGTCAAGCGTGGTACCTTTGTGTCGCCTCAAGCCGTGTTTCCCGGAGAATGCAGACATCGTGGGATTGATTCCGGCGGCCTCGCTGAGTGTGAGAACTTCAGATGACGAGTCGGGTTCTGATTGTGCTAACGCGTTAAAAAAGGTTCGCTTCAATCTGCCACCCAAGGAACCAGTTCAAACCAGGACTGGAAGAAAAATTAGACCGCCATCACGTTTGAACTGAGAGCAACTTCTGGATCACCGTGGTCCTTTTATTAGTTTATTTTCGGCTTAGGTATACTTGCATTTTCATAAATTCTTCCGAATTCATTGGGGAGGGAGTATTGTGGCGATGTTTAATAGTTTGAACTTCAAATTTCAAATTTAATGTCATATATATATATATATATATATATATATATATATATATATATATATATATATATATATATATATATATATATATATATATATATATATATATATATATAAATATATATATATATATATATATATATATATATATATATATATATATATATATATATATATATATATATATATATATATATATATATATATATATATATATATATATATATATATATATATATATATATATATATATATATATATATATATATATATATATATATATATATATATATATATATATATATATATATATATATATATATATATATATATATATATATATATATATATATAAAATTCCAATGAACTTATTTAAAATTATGGAAAAGACAAAAAATAACTCGGTCTACCAACGTTTGTTGTAAATATTCTGATATTTTGTATCCTTTTGTAAAGACAACACTGGGGCTAGGATAAAAGATTTCGACATCTTTCGGTTGCGTTCCGTTTTTTATTTTAAATATCAAGATAGTTTTTATCTTAACGTGAATGGGAGGACACCTGCTTTTCGACCAATTGCGCACACACATGCTTGTAGCGAAAACGAATGTCAAAATCTTGCGTGTGCGTGTAATAGAAAATATTTGGAAAAGGCGTTTCGTTTGAATGAAAGTTAATGATTTCAAAATAAATGTCAATTATTTTGTTTGTACTTATGTATATATTTTTTAAATAAGAATATATACATAAATTAAATTAGCAATTCATAGCATAATTGCTCCTTGTCAATAAACATTGCACGTCAAAATCACCTCTATAAAATGTTACACACTGCAATTATTCTGAAACAAATAATTTCGTTTAATTAAATTAATTATTAACACACTAAAATATACAAAATTTACGACACCATATGATAACCCACAGTATAAATTCATAATAATAAAAATTTAATAACCATTGACCAAGACAATTTCTCCGCATTTATTAAAATGGCTGACAAAGGTTTTTTTATTTTTATAAGAAAAAACCTATTAACCAATAAAGTTATATGTGTAATGTATTTACATTACTTTTTCCCGACATACCAGTTTAGCGTAACTTACCAAAAGACAAAAAAATTCTAAACTCGACGATTGAGTTATGATTTGTTATACTTGGGTAGTGAGTGGCCAATACTTGAAGCGCGTTTTATGAGGTATGTTTTGGCTCCGTACTGTTGATTATTACATAATATCATTCGTTTCCAAATTTATTAATTTTCTAGAAAACTTTTATATTTTCGAATGAATATAGCATCAATATTGTTTTAGTGTTGTGTTCGAGTTGTCGGGGTTTTGCCTGGAACAGATCGATTTTATAATTAGAAAATTTGTGTGTGGCGCAGCCAATCGTCAATTTACGATTAATCATCATCGATTGATGTTGATCTATCTAAATAAATGTAAATATGGAACAAATGTACGTCTATAAAGTATAAAGCCTGACTCTTAATACAGATAATTTTATTTGTATTGATTTTGTGACAGGAATCGAAAAATAAAACAAAATTTTTTGTTTACCAAATTCGAGTTTCATGTCACGTATTTTGACTATATGATTACACTCATGTACCGGCTATATACCATAAGTCGGATAATATTTCAAAAACTTGTGTCTACCTACAGTAGCCTCCTAAACGTTATGCGTCTATAGGGAAGTTACGCAATCCCAAATTTAATGTGGCATAATAATCAAAATTAGAATTTATTTATGTGTGCGACCAAACTAATTTATTATCATTTAATTTTAAATTTGACCTTTTTTTACGTAATGCTGTCGAATTAGCCCATTGCCATATATATTTATATGTAATTATATTTCTCTCTCTCTCTCTCTGGCACTATATCCCATCAAGGGATTTGGCCGCATCAAATGAGGTTTCATAATCATATTTTCATTTCGGATAATGAGTGATTAATTCATTGATCCTAAACCAGCCGTGAAATTTTTCCCTTGTCACCACCGGGAATCGAACCCGGGACCTCCGGTCGCTGGTGCAAGCATGCTGACCACTTTGCCACCGGGGCGTAATTATATGCACCCGTGGAATTATACCAACATAAATAATTTAATTGCCTTAATTTCCTAAGTGTTGCGAAATTAGTAATTTTTGGAAATTTTTTATGGAATTGAAAAATGACGAACTACCACGGTTGAATAGAAATGGATTTTTTGAGGTGCGATAATTTACGCACAAACTTTTTGACAATTGCATATTTCTCCTTTATACAAATATTACGAAATATAATAATTTTAAACATATACCACTTACTTCCGAATATTTAAGCACGCTCTTATTTGGTTCCTGTAAGAAAGAAAAAGTTTTACATTAAAATTTTAAAATATGTTTTAAATATTTAGTATAAATTTTAGAAAAGGTTTTTTAAACTTAGACAACCTTAGTCCTATTCCAGTAAGATTTGCTAACAAAAACGCTAAAACGATAACAAAAATAAAAAGTTTTCAAAAGAGCGATTTTTAATGCACTTCCACTTTTTTGTTTGTTGGGTTTTCTAAAAAATCCTACACCCAAAATTTTGAGGAAATTTTGTTTCAGTTTTAATAAGTTTTTTGTTCGGCGTTAAAAAAAGAACACGCATTAAATATGTCGTATTTCTTTTTAAAGAATAAAATATTTTATATTATAAAATAATTAAATAATTATCATATCTTAATTTATTTTAATGTTTATAATTAAAATAATTAATAAAATAATAATAATAAAAGTAAATTGTGTAGTGTTCAGTATCGTGTACAGTGTACACCGCAATTCGTCCAAACGAACTTATACATAATTATTACACTCTACATTAATGGTGACACCCCGACGTGATATAATTGTACTAGAACACGAAGAATATTACAATAAATAAAATAAATAGTGTTTAACACGAAAAAACCCAAATACATATCAAGTAGAGCCAGACACGATCAGCCATTTTTTGCAACGAGCGAAAAACAAAAGCAAAAATTAAATAAAAAATAACAAATACTGTCAGCCATCTTTTTTTGCAACGAGCAAAAACAGATATCACATAATACGTATTTCCGACATTTTCGTTTATAAAATATACTCAACCTACAGCTAAGGAAATCAAAATACGCTCAACATCCTACAGCTCCGGAAATCAAAAACCATATACACAATATATCAAATCGAAGGAAACCAACATTACATTTTTATTTTTTTTTATAAAAGTATATATTTATTTTTTATTAAATTCAATTATTTTTAAGTTTGGTAAACTAACTATTGTCAGGTCCTTTTGATTTCAACCAAGAATTACAAATTCCATGTTCATCAAACGATAATCACGTTGAATTGATGAAGGAACAGTTGTCAAATTTGTTAGGTCAATATAATGAATTGAAGACGAAATTAGACAAGTATAGTGTTCAAAGTGACAGTAAAAATAAAAATTACGAATCTGAAAATAAAAAAACGTTTAAAGTAGTGACAAAATGGTCTTTTTTATACCGGTAAGCTGGATCTTTGGTTTTTACAAATCGAGGCCCAATTTCGAATTAATAAAATTTCAAAAGTTCAAACAAAATATGATGTTGTCATTTCAAGTCTCCATCCGAAATATCTTGATGTAGTGGTCGACATTATTCGAAATCCACCTTAAACATAAATGAGGCTGTTAAATCCGTACTTGTTACTGAATTTGCGCAATCACAGAAAAAGCGTCTCACTAGTCTACTAAAAGGAATTGATTTAGGTGATAAAAAACCTTCTACTCTTTTACGAGAAATGACGGAGACTTTCAACGGCATGCTAAGTAACACAATTTTAGAATCATTTTGGCTTCTGCGAAGTGGCAGATACAATTTTAAATATGGCTAAGTTCGAAACTAGCGCACTTGCAAACATTCCTATAATCCTATAAACAATACGGATCTGGATGTAGAAAATACGTTATTCGCTCAAATTGAATCATTAAATGATTGAATGATTCTAGATCATTTTCGCGCTCACGCTCGTCTTCACGAAACAATAACAGGAAGCCCGTGATTAGTCAAATGATAAAAAACAGTTTGACCAGTGCTGCTGGTATCATTTTAAATACGGTGATAATGCTCAGAAATGCACAAGTTGGTACAAATACAATCAAGACGAAAAGTTAAATTCAAAAAATTAATTTTGCCGTCTTATATGGCAGGAATAATCATCAATCTTGTTGGCCCTTTACCACCCTCAAGAAGTTTCGCATATTGTCTAACTTGCATTGATAGATTCACGCGATGGCCAGATATAACTCCGATACCCGGATGGGTATCAAGTTTTGGTACGCCTCGAAAGATTACAACTGACAGAGATCGTCAATTTGAATCATCATTATTTAACGAATTGGCTAAGTGTTTAAGGTGCCAACCTTATAGCACAACCTCATATCACCCGCAATCCAACGGGATGATAGAAAGATTACATAGAACCATTAAATGCAACAACGCGAACAATCGGGTGCATTGTATTAAGCAATGCAAGAGATGCAGTGCTTAAAAAAGTTGCATTTCAGCAATCACTTCCACATCATGTAACCAAAAGAGGGCGCGTAATTAAAATTCCTGATAGATTTTTATCGTGACAAAGTCACTGGAGAGGGAGTAATGTGGCGATTTTTAATGCTTTGGGCGCTTTCAGGTACCCTATCATGATTAGTAAAACCATCGCAAATATGATTTGAAAATTCCATAGTGCTAAATATTTTCATAACGTTGGTTGCGATTTTACTCAACATCTTCCAAACTGTTGGGAGTCCTGAAAGCGCCCACTTGCTCTGTTTTGGTTTGTTGGATTCATTAAATTATTTTTTATTGCACTTGCATTTTTTTTACTTTGTTTTTTCGATTGTAATAGTGTTTTCGAATTAAGAACAAATATAAAATAAAAAAAAATGATAAATTCGTAAACACGAAAAAGTTACTTGTGTAACTAGAATATAGATGAGAAATTTAGTTTTTTTAGTTCCAAGCCGAATGTGTCGAAGGGCCGCATGTATCAAAGGGCCGAATGGGCCAAAGTGCTGATTTTTTTTTTTTTGTTTTTAGAAATATAATTTTTTAAATTTGTTGTTTTATGGAATATATTGTAATTTTTTTTATTACACATAAATGAATTTATATATTTTACAATTTTTCATCTTTGCATATTCATGAAACTCCACGTATCCAGTCAGCGATACATTTTGCTATAGGAGTTGGGGTCGTTTGCCCGACTTTCAAAATCCCGAAATAAAAATCCCAGATATTTTGAAATGTAATAATTGTAGAGGCTAACGGGTTCCATAACTCTCATAGGTACGCTGGGGCTGAGCCCACCGAGGGGCTTTAGATTTGAACTTTGGAGGAAATAGAAGCCGGCATTAGCAAACATGTCGCACTGCGACAGTAGTGTAGTATTTTAAAAAAATCCTGACTTTTGTATGGTTTTAAAGTTTCAGCAAAATCGGGATTTCGAAAATCGGGATTTTTCGAAAGTGGGGATTTTGAAAGTCGCTTGATAACTCGGTCTTCAGAGAATAGGTATATGGTACAAAAAATTAAAAAAATAATTAAATTAAATAAAAAAATAAAAGAAATAAAAAATATATTTCCTAGAAACAATAAAACATAAGCAAAAAAATCGGCCCTTCGACCTATTCGACACATTCCGCCCTTCGACATTAGACCTTCGAAACAATCGGTCTTTCAACATTCGGCCCTTCGACATTCGAACCTTCAACACATTCGGCCCTTCGACCCTTTGAAAACATACCATTTCAATTGGTTTAAATACCGCATAAAAAGTTAAAAGTATTGTTCTTAAATTATGAACGTTTACCGACCAAATGGCAGAGTGGTTTAGGCTTTCGCGTTTGGATCGGGAGGTACCGGGTTCGAATCCCGATAATTTTCATATGTGGTGTTTTGCTAGTGCATTAAGAAGTCTCCAGATGATGATAAAATGCCAGAGGGAAAAAATGAGGACATATGGGACGTGAATCAAAATTGACCAAGAGCCAGGAGTGTGGAACCGGAACTTTTTGTTCACATGCTCAATTGTAACTCAGTCCTTGAAATATGGGAAATATTCAAAAATTTGTACGAAGACTGTGGATTATTAAGAAAAAATACGGTATTGCGAATCCTGATTTCAATTCGTTGAAATCGTTGAATTTGTCATGACTGGTTGGCTGCAATTATGTTGGCAGGTTTGACAAATGAATCTAAACCTCTTATTCTGAGTTTCGAGACAAGTGAAACCATCAACGCAGATCACATTAAAATGAAATTAGTTGGCACACATTACGTTACAAAATCAAACGAAAGCAATGCGATTTTCAGCAAAAAATCATCGAAACATAAAAATCGTCACATTGGTAGTATAATTTGTTATGAATGTGGTGGTAAAAATCACAAGAGTTTTGAATGTAATAAGATGAAAGAGAAGCAAAAGTCATCGTCGAATGGTGAGAAGAATAAAAATCAGAATAATGTGAAAAGCAATAAAAGTGAATCGGCTAAAAGAGTATTTGGTTTTTAGACAGTGGTGTGTCGAGTCACATGACGCCTAATGCAAATTTATGGAAAAATCAAAGATCAACTGAAGCTGTTGAAATAGTGGCAGCAAATGATATGGAGATGCCAGTGAAATGTATCGGTGAAATTGTTCTATTAATGCAAAATGAAATAATACCAGTAGAAGAAGTCCTATACATGTTCCCGATCTGTCTACTAATCTTTTATCGGTGAGTAAAATTATCAAAAAAGGAAATAAAATTGTGGTTGATAGTGATGGTGGTAAAATTTATGATAAAAATGGTGATTTGTCACAGGAAGGTGTATACAAGATTTCAACCTTCACTGATAAATGACGTCCCTTAAGCTAGCAGAACCCATGCAGCAGAACATGACAAGATAGTATGGATAATTATAGGCTAATTATGGGCTAATTAAATGCCTCATTAAAAAATTTTAGGCTCCACCCGTTTTTGACCTAGCTTCAGGTCATTTAATCTAAAGCTAGCAGAACCCAAATCGAAAATCGGAGTAAAACCGAAATTAGAACGCAAAATAAGATCATGAGTTCATGTTTTATGAAACAACACAAAGGCGCTTGCTAGATATAAAATCAAAATTTGTGAACTAAAACAAAATTTGGATCACGTTTTCCATTTTGAACTGATCCGGATCAATGAGCGTCAAGAAACACGGTAAATATTCATACATATATGGACAAGCGGTTAAATTCTAATCCGTCACTTCGTGAAAAATATTCAGAGTTTATGTCTGAATATATCAATCTCATCATATGGAAGAGGTTGATAAGTCGGAGGGATCAAATTGCATCTTTGACAAAACCTATTATCTGCCCCATCATGCAGTAATACGAAAAAGTAGTAGTACGACCAAATTAATGGTGGTTTTCAACGCGTTCACCAAATCGCCCTCGAATGTTTCCTTAAATCATTGTTTAATGGTAGCCCAACAATTCAGCAAAATCTGTTATCGATTATGATGCGATTTCGAAAACATCAGTTAGCCGTAACTGGAGACATAACTAAAATGTACCGTCAAATCCTTGTTCATAGCAATCAACAAGACTTGCAACGTATTTGGTGGAGAAATTCAGCTGGAAGTACAGGTCCACTTAAATGCTACAAACTGTCTTCGACAACTTAAAGATTCATTTCCTAACGAGCCCAAAATTCTTAAACGAGCTTTTTACGTTGACGACATGTTAACGGGATCTGACACGGAGTAAAATGCAATCATACTAAAAAATGACATCTTCGATATATTAGCTCGTGTAGGATTAGAACTTCGCAAAATGCAAAGCAACAATAAGAATGTTGTGTCATCTTCGACAAGTATCATGGAACGACCCAAATCAATTCAAATATTGGGAATGAACTGGAACAACTGGAATCAGATCAATTTAAATTCTCATTCGAGAAGTACTTGATAACCGGATCCAGTACGAAAAGATCTGTTCTTTCCAGTACGAAAAGATCTGTTTTTGATCCATTGGGATTGTGTGCACCGATTGTCCTAACAGAAAAATGGTTTATGCAAAAACTTTGGGAATCGGAATTCGAGTGGGACCAGGAACTTCTCCAAGAGTCGTGAGCTTTTTGGAACCGGTTTAAAGACGGACTTAGTTCCATTGGACAAATTTGTATTCCAAGGTGTGTTGCTGTTCCCTCATCACGAATAATCGAGTTTCATGGATTCGGAAATGCCTCGGATAAATGATACAGAGCCATCATTTACATCGCCGATCAGTTGATCGTTTGATTACCGTCAAAAACGGGTGGAGTCCAAAAATTTTTAATGGGACATTTGATTAGCCCATAATGAGCTTAAATTTATTTGATTGGCAATAGAATATGTTTTGAGTTCTAATTTCGGTTTTACTCCGATTTTTGATTTAGATTTTGCTTGCTTTAGATTAAATGACCTGAAGTTTGGTCAGGAAAAAGTGGAGCCCAAAATTTTTTAATCTGGCTTTTAATTAGGCCATAATGAGCCTAAAATTATTTGTATGCCAATTGTTCTTGTTTTCAGTTCTAATTTCGGTTTTGGTCCGATTTTCGATTTGGGTTCTGCTAGCTTTAGATTAAAAGGCCTGAAACTTGGTCAAAAACTAGTGGAGCCCAAAAATTTTTAATGTGGCTTTTGATTAGGCCATAATGAGCCTAAAATTGTTTGTTGTCAATTGATTATGTTTTGCGTTCGAATTTGATTTTTGGCCCAATTTTCGGCGTGGGTTCTGTTATCTTTTAAGTGATAAAGCCTTACTTTTCTCCTAAAGCGAGCATAATAAAAAAAAATTAAATAGGGCATTTAATTAGCCTAAAATTAACTTTAAATTTTCCAACTGTTTTTAAATCCTTTTTTGATATGGGTTCTGGTAACTTTTTCTTAAGCTAGCAGAACCCGCGTTTTAGTTGGAAGGGATGGAGCCCAAAATTTTTTAATAGAGCATTTAATTAGCCTATAATTAGCCTATAATTATCCATACTATCTTGTGATGTTCTGCCGTACGGGTTCTGCTAGCTTAAGGGACGTGATAAATGTATGTTGTCAAAATCAAAAGAAAGTAGTGTATCAATATGGCATAGATGTTTCGGTCATGTAAATTACAAAACACTCTGTGGCATGCAAAACACTTTGTGGTGTAGAAGGAATGATGTTCGAAAATGATGAAATCATGAAATGTGAAGTTTGTGCAATGGGCAAGCAATCGCGCCTCCTTTTCATGCTTAGTGGTAAGCGTTCAGATAATGTGCTTGATTTAATCCACTCAGATGTCTGTGGTTCGATGGAAACAAATTCAATTGGTGGCGCAAAATACTTTTTATCATTCATCGATGATTGTTTAAGGATTTTTTGTCGTCCAAATCTCAAGTTTTTGAATCATTTGTTAATTTCAAATCGTACGTACTGGTCACAAAATAAAGAAATTCAGAACTGACAATGGCACTGAATATTGTTCCAAAGAGTTTGAAGATTTTATTAAACAGGTATACAGCTTCAATTTACAAATGTGTCAACACTCCTCAACAAAAAGGTCTTGCAGAGAGAATGCACCGAACAATTGTGGAACGTTCAAATCGGCTGCCATGGCAGCCTAAATTAACAACAGAAGAATTTCATCAATTTTAGTGAATAAAACTCTCGAAAAGTATGGATGAGCATCAAAGTATATGTATCTCATGTGAAAATTTTTGGATCCGCTGTTATGGTATATGTTCCTAAAGAAAAAAGGAAAAAGTTCGACTCTTAGTCGCGAAAAATGATTTTCTTGGGGTACCTATGACAGCAATACAAAAGATTTCCGTTGCATTGATCCAAAAACGAGACAACTGGTAATAAGTAGAGTTGTTATTTTTCATGAGAAAAATCGTGATTTGATGGTGAAGCTATCAACTGATGACAATGCGAGTCCAGCTGAAGTGAGAGATTTTGAAAAGACAGAAGATTCGTCGTTTGAAACTGATGTTACTTTGATTGATACTGGTGAAATTTATAATGTTGATGATCGCGATTATCAACCTGATTGAAATGTTGCGACACCAAAAATCCTATTGAGAAGAAAAAAGTCTTGAGAATTTAATGATTATGTAAGTTATTTTTCATTAAATAATATTAACGATTTTGACACTCAGACAGTGCAAGAAGCTGCAGCACGTGATAATTCTTCAAAGTCGGAGTGTACCATGCAGGAAGAAATTGCCTCGCTGGTAGAAAACAAAACTTGAAGTCTCATCAAATTACCGCCTTGAGCAACTGGAACGTTTTAATGACGGAATGAATAGAGCATGTAAACTGAATCGAGCCATCTATGGACTCAAACAAGTCTGGACGCCAATCGAATATTAAACACGAAACTGCATTAAAGGAATTGGGTTTAGTAAAAACCGAATTGAATCCTTGGATTTATTTTAATCGAGAATTGATATTGATAGTAGCTTGTTATGTTGATGACTTGATGATATTCTAGAAAAATCAAGCAGATTTAATCAAGCTTAACCAATTATTATTCACGCAATTGAAGATGAAAGAAAACAGTATTGAGCGAGATCAATCCTCGTACATCAAAAAATATTAACTCATTTCAGAATGAAAAATTGTAAGTAGATTGGCACACCTAGTGACTTGAATCAAAAACTTTCAATAAGTATGACGTCAGATGGCAAAGAAGAAAAGTTACACAACGTACCGTATCAACAAGCTGTGGGTTGTTTACAATACCTTACACAATGTACGAGACTTTTGCAGTAAATGATGGAAGTCGTTTCAATTCAAATTTCGTTAGTGCGCATTGGAAGGCCTTGGCGGTATGAAAAGACTGATGACTATTCAACTAATGGATATGGTGACGTAGATTGGGCATCGGACGTAGACAAACGTCGATCTGGTATAGGTTACCTGTTTAAATTAGCAAATGCAGCTATTATATGGTCCAGAAAACGACAACCAACCATTGCATTATCCAGCACTGAGGCCAGATATATGGCAATGTCCTCAGCAACCCAAGAGGCCATTTAGCTGAAGCAATTGGCTGATGAACTCGATCCTAAATTGCGGAGGTCTGTTAATATTTTCGGTGACAATCAAAGTGCAATATGTTTAGCTGAAATGGATGCTTATCGAAGCATCCTTGAACAAGATTTTACTTGTTCAAAATTACGGGCCTTAGTTGCAAATCGCTCAAAAGCGCTCACTGTGTGCATAACAAAGTCACTGACGACCTATTAAAGCAATTACGGTGAACACTTTGATTCTTTCCTCGTTTCTTCCCCTTTCAGCACAAACTAACAACAGTTTGTAGGTGAAGAGGAAGGAAACCAGGAAAGAATCACGACGAAAGAATCATAGCGTGGAACAGCAGAATAAAGGCGGTGATACGATTGGTTAAAAGTCGGCCATCTTGAATCGCCTTATAGGCAAAAATTTTAAATTGAGCATTTCTCAATTTTGTATAAGGCCTTAAAAGCATTGCCACATACACACCTAATTACAGACGATCCGTGCATAAATTTATTTTGCCTCGCCACATACAAGAAACAAATACAGACGGTTTTTACAATAACAATTCTGAATGTTTATACCGCCATTTCTATTCAAAGTGAAAAATTGTAATCATACGTTGCAGCTAATATACGAAGCAGCTAATTCATTTTAAAAATAAATAAGTTTACCATACCATATGCATGATGAGCTTTTAATAAAAATTAAATTAATTAAAAATAAATTTTTCTTTGAAATGTGTGACATTTGTTTTGAAGTATCAAAGAAAAACACAACAGAGAAAAAAATCGTTTAATCGTTTTTTTTGATGAGTTCGGAAATCGTTTTTAGATTTTTGTGCGTTCGTTCACGTGTAAAATTGTACCATTCAGAGCAAAGATCGTTTCTAGAAACGACTAAATAGAAAATTGATTATTTTTCAATTAGAATTATTAAATAATTGCAAATTTATTATTTTACATATTATCTCATTGATTTAGTAGAAATGTGTATGTGGCATCGCCTTTAAAGGCAAAATCTGTACTTGTATCACCGCCTTACCACGAAAGTCGGTATTACAGATTCAAAAGTGCCATTTTGTTTTATAAAATATAATACTAGAATCTACGTAATGAAAAATCAAATAATTGTCATAAGCACATCAAACAGGTATTTTAGATCCCGTTTTAAAAACAGCAAAGATACGAGTAGAGATACTTAAACCTGTTTTAAATGTTTGTGGTGTTGTACAAGCCAAACAAATGTAAGCTTGATCATGATCCGTTAACCCTCATGTGAGTGAAGAAAAAATATCTGAATTTGAGTGATTAGTACCTACATGCATCTCAATTTTAAATATGATCGTAATCTACCAATCGAACTAGAAGTTCTCATAAAATTTAAAGTTTTATTGGAAGTAAAATATACAAAAATAGACGTCTAAAAGTGCAAAAGATACCCGGGTACCAACGCCATTCACATTAGGGTTAATCCCGTTTGGTTTCTCTTCTGTCGTATGTAATTGTGCACTGTCATCACGAATCACGACGAAAGAAGCAAAGTGTAGAATGGCGGAAATGTTGGTTTAAACTTAAACAGTTTACTATTGTGCGAGATTAACTGGCGATAATATCTCATTTATATTCACCGTCAGATAGTCTGTTGACACCAGTTAATTTAACTAAACAAATGATTAAAAGCAAAACATTCGTGTTAATATTCAAAACTTGACGAAAATATCAAGATAACAAGTCAACTGATAAAGCAAAAAAATTTTATAAAAAAAATTAGCACCTCAGTATGCGTCTAAATGCTACTTCAACAATTTCCTGTTAATTATCACGTTTCATGGATTATTGCCTTCAAATATAATAATCAATTTAATTATGCTATAGTAGCGATAAAATCGAACGTACGACTAATTTAGACGCGCTTCTTAATTTAGAACGTATCAAAAGAATTTACCAATACCCGAGTTTAGTTTATAGGTTTTCGGTTTCGACTTTTTATCATTAAAAGTTACAACAACAAAATTATTTCGCAATAAACCAAAACAATAAATTATTTCGTTTCGGTGTCTTTAGGATGCTGTCATAATAAATACATTTTAATTGGAATCCCCCCGAAATGTACGAAAAGAGTATCTTCCTAAACGAAACACATTTTTATTGCTATATACTATGCTGATATTTCACCATAAATATTACAAAATTTTCTTCCGTTTTAAATAATTTATATCACCTCAGCATTATTCTCGTTCTGGGGTAAACCGCGCAGATGTTGAATGTGAATGTGAGAAATACCACAATAACACAATTCAAAAGCACGAATATTATTTATTATGCCCCGCATATAACGCGTATATATGTCTAAATTTGTATAAATTGCAACTGATACCGCGCCACACCAGAATCAAACCAAATAACGATAAAAATAAAACATATATATTTAAAAAAAAACAAACACACCATTATTATTAAAAATAAAGCATAACAAACATAAATTCACCGCAATAGATGTTGTTAAAATGACAAACTCAGTTTCTTAGAAAAATGTCGAAGCAAAAAATAAAAACCATCTGTGGTGTACGGCAGACGACGTATTCAGAACGATTACAGTGGATCTAATTAGTATTCTCCGCCACAATCTCCGAACAATCATTCAATACGCTCGATACTCATAAATATGAATAAATTACCATTATTAATTAGCGGGAGTGAATTTGGTCACCCAAAGTCATTAATAAAATATTAATTTATTTATTTGTATGGGAATGTGTATGTCCATATATAATTAGTATTTTCAATTCACTTATCGCAAGTAAATAATAAAACTGAATACTTATAATAATTACAATAATTATTATTTATATTCAATTACAATTAGTTTTTAGAAGCCAGTACTAGATTTTGCTGGTTTATGTCGAATGATAAAATTATTTTATTTCTTGCTAATTAGTGTTCTGAGGTTGGGAAATTACTCTCTACTACTTCATACAAACTCGTACCCCTAACCGGTGGCCCACCAATTTTACAATTTGTTCTGTCAGTTCGTTAATTAGTCACGCGACATAAACGACCTATATTTCTTGGGGAAAATGTTCTAAAAATAACCTTGCTCAATCCGAAAAAAGAACATAAACGTTCTTAATGCGACCATACACTTGATATTTACTTTGGGGCGAACGCGAACTCGATATTGCTGCTGCTTTCAGTAGCCTACATTTCAGATTGGCATTTCCTTCTGCTGCGTTATCGACACAAATTTTTAAATTTGTACCGACTTCATCCGCGCTACCCGCGTTAGTTTCGTAATTATGATTAACTCGAAATCACGATTTCGTACTGGTCATGGTGTGTCATGTTTAGCCATATAGTTTGAAACTAAATTTGAACTCAGTTTAATGCTATAGACAGACTACTGGTTTCATAACTATAGTTTCGATTTAACCATGGTTTCGTTGTAATGTGTCATGCCTAACCATGATTTATAGCAATTTTTATACATAATTTCGGAATGAGATATTTTTTCTCATCCAGTGGCCCTATTCTGGCTTTCCCAGAGAATAGGGAATTGGGGAAATATTTTGCTGTAATTACAAATTGCACTAATTCCCAAATAATTATTCCCCGTTCCCAAATGTATATTCTGGTAGACTGGGAATAATTTTTGGGGGAAATTTTTTTTATTTTGTTTTTTATAAACTAAAGCGCATGTTGCGACCTTATTACAAGTTTAATTTATTTTTAAATATATATTTATTAGAAAACATAATGTTTAAAAATTAGAAAAAGTACGAATTACAATTCCCTAAAAAAATAATTGGGAAAAATTAACGTCAAAACTTCTATAAAAGGGAATTATTTTTTCCCAATAAAAAAAATTCCCAAGCGCCAGAATACACTTTGGGGAATAAATAATTCCCAACTGTGGCCCTATTCTGGTTTTCCCCGGGAATAGGGAATTGGGAATTAGTGACGTATTTCTAGCAGTTGGGAATTATTTATTCCCCAAAGTGTATTCTGGCGCTTGGGAATTTTTTTTATTGGGAAAAAATAATTCCATTTTATAGCAGTTTTGACGTTAATTTTTCCCAATTATTTTTTTAGGGAATTGTAATTCGTACTTTTTCGAATTTTTAAACATTATTTATTGTAATAAATGTTTATTTAAAAGTAAATTAAACTTGTATTAAGGTCGCAACATGTGTTTTAGTTTATAAAAAACAAAATAAAAAATTTTTCCCCAAAAAATTATTCCCAGTCTACCAGAATATACATTTGGGAACGGGGAATAAATATTTGAGAATTATTGCAATTTGTAATTACAGCAAAATATTTTCCCAATTCCCTATTCCCTGGGAAAGCCAGAATAGGGCCACTGCTAGAAATACGTCACTAATTCCCAATTCCCTATTCCCGGGAAAGACCAGAATAGGGCCACAGAGGCATTTTTCTGCTCCAAATCGTTTACATGTTCCAATTTTTTTCCAGTAAAAAATGAAGGGTTAAGTATATTACGATTATCGTTTGCGAGAGGAGCACGAAACAAATTCCAGTAAAATAAAATTTTGTTTTTTCTTTTTAATTTGGGGAAATGTTGTTTACAAATGGCTGTCTCTTTTTAACTAGTAATTTTTTGTTATTTGCGTGCAGTTCTATTTTTCTGTAAAATATTTGTTGGGAAAAAAAATTGGAACATGTAAATCGTGCATTACGCCGAATACATCAATAATGGAGATGCCGGGCACTAACATTTTACCAAGAAAATCTAGTTTCCTTTGATTTTTTTATTTGTTATTGAGATATTTAGTTGGCGGGAACAATTTTTTTCTGTTCTGTCAATACAAAAGTCATTTCTGACAATTTAAAAGTCAATTAATTGTCAATCTTGACGTGTTTTATCAAGGCCTACTCAATTACGATTTAGACCCAAATGAGAAGACAAATGATGTTGAATGACAAATGACAAATTGTAGTGTGTCTTGTGTTCTCATTTATTAAATCATGATCCCGAAATCATGGTTACGAAACTGGTGATGTGTCTGTAGTATAAAATGAGATGTTTTTTCTCATGTCGGACATTTTTGTGTTCCCAACGCCGAATACATCAAAAATGGAAATTCCGGACACTAAGGGTCGTATCGACAGACATGACTACGAAGTTTAGCCGTAGTCACGATTTTTTCGAAAATGATTTTCAGAAACTGTATTTTTAAACGCGGCTAAAATCGCGAATTAATTATTATTAAATGCAACTAAAAATACAACTTTTCGAAAACAAGAAACCAACATAATAAAGAAAAAGATTAAATTATCTGTCAAAACAAAACCGATTATTTAGATTCAATTAAGTTTTCTATTGAAATACAAGTATTTTTGGGGAAGTACCATTTTTTGTAAGAGTTATCAGACGACAATGATGATGAAAATAGAAATTCGATATTGAAAAAATAGAATACAATATCCATTTTCCGGCCCGCGATTACAATTGTGTACATAAAAACCATGTGCGAAAGAGAATCATGAAAAAACGGGATATACGAGTAGATATTGATAAGCACAAAGTTCGCACTAAAATAAAAATGTTATAATTTTTTTTATTTTTAATTTTAATAATAATTGTATTATGATGTGAACGAAATAATAACTTTTCAAATGAAACCTTTCCAAATGATGAAGATTGCCTACAAATAAATATATTAGCATGAAACAAAGCACCAAAAAGTTATACACGCCAAGATGTAAGTGAGATATATTTTTTAATATATTCGAAAAATTTATTACATATTATGTTACAGGGACATTAGAGGATGAAAGAAAATAAATACAAACACGGATTATGCTGGATTATGAATTCCAATCCACGCACACCATTCCACGTCAGTGTTGGGAGTAAGTAATCTATTTTACAGATTTCAAAATATGATCTGAAGATTTTTTAATTTTATTTTACTGTTTTTTTAGGAAGGTTATGCCCCGTGGCGAGCTGCAGCTATCGGGGGTCACAGGTGGTGGATAGTAAACGGCCTATCGATAGGTAGGTTAGCGGTGAATTAAATAAGCCGTCCCCAACCGCAGCTCTGTACCTCAATTTTGTTGCCTTTTCGAGACTACGAGACTACGAGAACAAAAATTACCGGAAAATAATAATATTAGTGAATGCGAGTGTATTAGTGCGCATGCGCTGTTCGTTTTTATGTTTTGTTTTTCTTTTGTGTTGATAATTTGACATATCGCACTCGCCAGTCCGAAACTATTTTAGTGGTTATTTGTTTTATACATGAAATTCAAATTAATAAAATAAAATAGAATTGATTATAATATAATATTTATAATAATATGAGTGGGATTATTCCAATTTTGTACTTTGACCGTAAATTAAGGACGAGGCGTTATAACGAATATTTACGGGATATATTGGATCCTTTTGAAATATCCGATCGATGGTGAATTAAATATAATTTTAGATCATTTGATTTATTTTAATATATATTACGCACCTATTTTATTTTTTAGTTTTGTAGATAATTATCGAATCCCAAAACATTTGGTACATTCGTTGATTATGGATATTCGTCCATTTATCGACGAAAATGACAACCCAATGAGAGTGCCACTTCATTTAGAAGTATTGGCTACTCTTAATTTTTTTGCTAGTGGAAGCCATCAACGTCGGGTAGGGCTAGACGCCTTTGCCGTAATGAGCCAATCGAAAATTTCGTACAGCATTTCGAAAATTAGTAAGGTGATTGGGACGCAATTAATCCACGAACATATTCGTATATATAATATCATCCAATTTAAATAAAAATAAATTTTTTGAAAAATACGGTGTACCCGGAATAGTTGGCTTAATTGACTGCACTCATATAGCGATAGCCAATATTAATAAAAAAAATGAATATGCGTACGTTAATAGGAAAAGCTTCCATTCTATTAATACACAAATGGTAATTATAAAATTATAATATAATTTTTTTTTATATTAATATATGCACTTTTATTTATAGATATGTGATGCTGATTTAAGAATTATAGCATTGAATGCGAGGTACCCGGGCTCTACACATGATTCGCATATTTGGGACGGATGTGTTATATTGCCCTTACTAAAAAGATTCAATACAGAAGACAACAAGACATGGTTATTTGGTAATACAAACCATTTAGATTTTTTAATATTTTAATTATAACATGTTTGATTAATATTACAGCCGATAGTGGGTATGCGTTGAAACCATACATGATGGTTCCATTTAGAAGGCCATCAACAGATAGAGAAACCAACTTTAATGCGGTGCACTCAAAAATAAGAAATGGAATTGAACGATGTTTCGGGCTATTAAAATGTCGATTTCGATGTTTAAAGCGTAGCTCGGGTCATCTGCACTATAGCCATGAGAGAGCAGCAAACATTATTGCATCTTGTGCAGTATTGCATAATATTTTAATCGCCAATAACTATCCAATTGATAATATTGAAACAGAGGAGGAAATAATTCCTGTACCCAATGCAGTTGAACAAGAACATTCAGGCGATATTAATCGACAATTTTTAATGAATTATATTTACGAAAGGGGCATTCAAGTTTAATTTGCATTAATAAACTAAAAATAAAAACTATAAATAATTTTATTTTATTAACCATTTATTTATAGCTAATAATTTTACTGAAAATAGAATAAATTATGATATTAACAGTTTAAAAATAAAATTTGTTCGTTAAAAATTAAATGTTTTTTTATGTTTGCTTAGTTTACCAGCCGTGGGTCTGCCGTAAGTTTTACACTCCAAAAGGGGGTGATAGATATGTGATCCTCATCATCATAAAATTAAAAGTTGCCATCTGTATTTATTGATCCACATTTTGGCTTGAAAAAATTAAATTGATTAATTGTAATTAAAAAATTATAAAAAGCAGTAATAACGAGTTAAAATTTAATTCATGTATATAAAGTATGTATTCATAGAAGTAGTATGGTAAATAAATTTTAAAATGAATGAAAGAAAAATATAAGAAAAACAAAATATTTTTATTGCCCAGATGGGTCCCTCCGCTGGAGCAATAATCTTATATCCTTCAGAACCGCTAGAGTTTCCTCCTGGATCCTCAACGATCTGACGACCGAAGTAACAGCAACGCTTCGCTGTTGAATATATAAATATATATAAAATATTGGTCAAACAATAATCTAACAATTATATATGTTACTTACACTCCTCGGGTCGGTATCTCGATATCGTTGGGCTCTTGGAGGCAAAATTTCATTTATACGAGCTCTACGTGCCCTTGCTCGTTGTGTTGCATTATTTCGTTGAATTGTTGGGGGTGGCCTTGTTTCGGGTGTTGGATCGGATTGGTCTAGCCATTCTTCAGATGGGTCTAGCCATTCTTCTGATGGGTCCAGTTGTTCATTTAGTTGTGATGGCCCTGGTTGTGGTTCACTTGTCAGTGGGGAAATTGCAGAAAAATCAGGCAAAGTGGGAGTTGATGTAACCATACTTGAATGTATAGGTCCCTACACAAAATTATTAATAATATTTTTAAAAATCTAATTAAATTTATCAATTAAATTGAAACTTACCCTTCCATAATCTCCAACAGCTGGTGCTCCGTCTAAATTATCGAGCCCGCATATTTGAATAATTCGGCTCTCTTCGCTGGTGAGATTAAGCTCCGGACATTCACCACCACCAGTCTCGTGCTGTGCCGCACGATGTTTATTTATTTTCTTTTTTACATTTTTTTTCAAATCTAGCCATGCCTAAAATATAAACATAATATTTCATTAAAATCATATTTTCATAAATCATATTTTTTATTATTAAATCATTTATTAACATAATTACCCTTTTCCATTGTTCAACACTTCTTGTGACAGGCGATAACAAATTTAATGTGGAGGAAATTTCACTCCATAACTCCCCCCTTCTTTGATTACCGCCTGCCTGGCCAAATCCAAATAACATGGCGAAATTATCTTCCACAAATTCAATTAACACCGACTTCTGTTGGCTAGTTATTCGATTCTGAAATTAAATAATATTGATTATTTATAAAAATATATATTAACAAAATAACATTTATTTGTGTACAATATTAAATTTAATTCATTTATTAAATTATTACATAAATAAAATGAAATCTTACCATAATGCTTCAATTAAATTATAATTTTTTTAATTTCAAACTGTTTTAATGTCATTTGTTTTTAAATTTGAATTTCAATTCTCCATCACATTACCACGAGACAAATGAATGTAAGCACCAAAAATTTTACCGATTTAAACCGATTCGACAATTTTTCATGCTTATCATCACACTCTCTACATTAATACACATAAAAAAAATGAAACCACACAGTAACACAAATTAATACTATACACAATGTACGTATACAAAATATTTCGTAGTCTCGTAGTCTCGTAGTCTCGAAAAGGCAACAAAATTGAGGTACTGCTGGGAGGAGAGTCTCAGAGAACGGGGGAGTGGTTAACCTCTGTTCACCAAATTCTGAGTGCCTAGGATAACCAGTAGGGAAAGGCGAACTGATGGCGCCATAAAACCATCGACCATAACCACGGTGAACTGAGCATCACGTCTCCCTGTGCTCCAGGGCCTCGAGGTAGTGAGTGGGGAACCCTATAAACGGTAATTCCATGAATGAAGTGGGTCCCATTTGTTTGGAATATCCATATGAATGGGTGAATGAGTGAGTGAATGTGGGAGGAGGGCGAGGGTGCGGGGGGTGGGGTGCTCGGTAAGCCAATGGGCTGGATTAAGGTGTTACGCGACCCGTGCTGATGATCGGCTAGACTGGGGGCCCATTTAACAAAGCCCAGTCGTGAACGGAGCCCTCTGGATACCTGGCGACCTCCAGTTGTATTTAGCCTTGCTTGCGTACACGGATCTTTGCGCAAGTTGACCTATATTTCTCCGATACTCGTGGGAGAAACATGGAAGAAACAAAAGAAATTAAAATTAAAGGGGGCGGCACACTTCAAAAACCGGAAGAAGTTAGCAACTCTAACCGTAAAGGTGGGGCTTCATCATCAGGGTTAAGCGACACTTTGGCATCGAAGCCAGGTGGAAGCGGAACCGCTAAAGGAAATAAGGGGGAATTGAGGGAGATCCCTCAGTCGAAGCGTCGATACAGGGAGAGACGGTCGGCGTATAGGATTTTAGAAAAACTGGCTGCCACCCCTGAGGGGCAGCTTACAGTAGAACAACAAGGATCTGTGGCATGGGCTAAAAAAACTGTTGGCCGTGACAGCTCGGAAAGGGCCCTTGTGTCTAAAAGACAGAGGTCCCAGGAGGAGCTGAAAACGGGCGAGAGTAAGCGGGCCAAGGTTCAGGCGGATAAGACGTCGGGTGCTTCTAGGGATCAAAAACTAAAGCTATTCAGTGAGATCCTAAAGGAGCACGTGCTGGTGCTAGCCGTCATTGACAGAACTCAGGAAGATGGGAGCATCACGTCAGAGAAATGGAGAGTAGTGTTTAATGCACTAAATTCCATTTTTCTGCGGATCCTGGGAGAAAATCCGGGATCCCCCCCGTCCTGCAGAGATGCGGGATGGTACCAGGGGGCGCGTGAAGTTGACTGTGTGCTCGGATCAGAGATCGGTCGACCTTCACAAAAGGGCAATTGCCGAAGTAGGCGAGGTGTGGCCGGGCGCGAGGCTTGAGGCAGTCTGCAGAGAGGAAATCCGGAGCAGGCCGAGGGCACGTGTTTGGCTACCAACCGAGCCGGATAAAATAGAAGAGATCCTCGAGATCATTCAGGCCAGTAATCCCGATCTTCTAACGGAAGACTGGAGGATTATTAAGCGAGAGGAAGCTAAGGGAGGCTTTAGATTGGCAATCATGCCGATCAATAAAGAATCCGTGGCTTCCCTTGCAAAATTAAAGGGAGTGATTAACTTCGGGTTCGGGTCGATCACTCTCAAAGTATATAAAAAGGACGAGACCGACGCAACTGCGAAAGACCAGCCTGGGGGTGACGGCGAACGGACCCAACAGGAGACGGTCAAGCAGGCTGAGGACGGCCAGGAAAGTAATGCTTCGGCTCTGGGGAGCATAGTTAGGGCAGGTAGTTTCCTCTCTCTGGAACCTGATGGGGCCATTCTGTCAGGCTCTCGACGAGAGGAAGACAGCTTCCGGAACAAGGAGATAGATGGCACTATCCTGATGCAGGGAGTGCAGGAAGAGGTGAGTAAGGTCGACTACAATGGTTAGCATTGTACAAATAAACCTACATCACACGAAGGCTGCCTCGGCAGCTCTCGTGCTCAGACTGACTAAGTCAGATGAGGATTTAGTGTCAATCCAAGAACCTTGGATTAACAATAACAGGATCTGTGGCCTCAGAATGAAAGGGTATAAATTACTATACTCAAGCAACTCCGAGAAGATCAGATCGTGTATTTTAGCGAAAAATTATTTGAATATTTTTCTTCTTCCACAATTTAGTAGCGGAGACATTACAGCGGTGAGCGCTGAGGTTGGCTGTGGAAAGCTATGGCTAGCCTCAGCCTATATGGATCGCGAGAAGGAGGTTCCACCGGACAACCTGGGGGAACTGATCCGGGAAGCAGATCAAAGAAGGGTAGGTGTTGTACTCGGATGTGATGTAAATGCGCATCACACAATCTGGGGAAGCACAGACATCAACGAGAGGGGTGAGTTATTTTTTGATTATTCATTAAATACCAACCTTTTAGTTTGCAATATTGGACGAGAACCGACATTTATTGTTAAAAATCGACAGGAGGTTTTAGATGTCACCTTTGTGTCAGAAACGATCTTTCATATGATCAGAGGGTGGAGAGTGGCGAAAGAACACTCATTCTCTGATCATCGATATGTAATTTATAACATCGATATTAAACCTGTTACCCGGAAATCCTTCAGGAATCCCAGAAGGACAAACTGGAACAAATATGGAGAGGTGTTGAAGGAACTACTGCCGCTGGAGGTCCCTGTACTTCCGGCGACAGTAGAGGAATTAGATGGCATGGTTGATATTGTCACAAAGTGCATGCCTTTGTGACAATATCAACCATGCCTTTTCATTTAATGCTGCGTGCCCCCTAATAAAGCCTAGGGGTAGGCAGAAACCGATATGGTGGACCAAGGAGTTGGGAACATATCGGAGTGTGTGTAGGAGAGCTTTTAATAAAGCTAAGAACACAAGGGAGGTTCGGGATTGGGACTCCTATAAGGAGGACCTCAGAAAGTACAAAAAAGAGTTGAGGAAGGCGCAAAGGGGGTCTTGGAGACTCTTCTGTTGTAGAATGGAAGAGGTCTCTGAGACTTCTCGCCTTAGGAAAATTCTAGCTACTAACCCAACCAGTCCTAGTTATTTAATTAGACCAGACGGGTCATGAACGACTTCAAGTGCGGAATCTTTGGAGCTCCTCATCGAGACCCATTTTCCGGGAAGCTTTGAAGACTCGACAGAGCCTGGAGCTAATCGAGTAACACCTTCAATAGAGATGGAGGGCATCGCGGATAAGGGGCGAATCCGTTGGGCGCTGAACGGGTTTAGACCTTATAAGTCGGCGGGCCCGGATCGGATTATACCAGCAGAGATCCAGAGGAACTCAGCAGTCATCCTCCCCTGGCTGGAAGGAATCTTCATGGGATGTCTGAAACTGGTATATATTCCATTCCTAAAAAATGGACAGAGGTCAGAGTGGTCTTTATCCCGAAATCGGGAAAAAGCTCGCATGCCTATCCAAAGGATCAGAGACCTATAACTCTATCCTTTCTGTTGAAAACCTTGGAAAGGTTGGTAGATATAGGTATTCGATCAAAAATTGAGCCCAGGAGTTGGGCAATGTCGCAGCATGCGTACTATAAGGGAAAGTCGGTGGACACAGCTCTGCACGATCTAGTACGCATGATTGAGAAGTCAATTTACTCGCAAGAGTTCTGTATGGTAGCATTTCTCGACATTGAGGGTGCCTTTAATAATGTTAAAACGGAGGCG
Source organism: Nephrotoma flavescens (assembly GCA_932526605.1). Classification (NCBI taxonomy): domain Eukaryota; kingdom Metazoa; phylum Arthropoda; class Insecta; order Diptera; family Tipulidae; genus Nephrotoma; species Nephrotoma flavescens. The sequence continues at coordinate 188,044,452 of OW052222.1, read as the reverse complement.
ATCATGGAAGGATTGTCATTTTTGAACGTGGACTACCCCATATGTAGGTTGATAAATCAGATGCTGGTAAGCAGGATTATTACATCGAAACTGGGGAAGGCCACCATTAGAAGGCGGGTGGTTAGAGGAACCCCGCAAGGAGGTGTAATGTCCCCCTTTCTTTGGAGTGTTTTGATGAATGGATTGCTCTTAGAACTGGAGGGAGAGGGGATAGGGGTTGTAGCGTATACGGATGATGTAGCGATAGCAGTAGGCAAATATCTGGATACGATTAGGGATGTTATGCAGAATGCACTTATAATCGTTACGAAATGGGCCAGCAAATGTGGATTAGAGATTAACCCCTCCAAGACAGCTGGTACTATTTACTAAGAAATATAAAATTCCGGTAGTTAGTCCTCCTACCGTGAACGGCACTAGACTGGCTTTTGCTGACAGAGCGAGATTTCTGGGCATAATCTTGGACAGTAAGCTAAGCTGGAAGCCTAACATTGTAGAAAGGGTGAATAAGGCTAATGTATCCATTTACTCGTGTAAGAACGCCATAGGGAAGAGATGGGGTCTAAAACCAGAGCTGGTACACTGGTTCTATACTGCTGTGGTAAGACCTGTGCTGATGTACGGGGTGGGTGTGTGGTGGCCAGCTCTGGAGAAGGTAACATATAGGAAGATGTTGGAGAAGGTGCAAAGAACGGCCTGTATGCTTATAAGCGGGGCGCTTAGGTCAACACCTACACGCGCTTTAGAGGTTATGTTCCACCTTATTCCAATCGAATTTTTTGGTAAGCAGATGGCAGCCAATGTGGCTACAAGGCTCTCGGCTGTCTCTCAGTGGAAGTGTCTTCAGGCGGGACACTCAACGATAGTTAGATCGCTTAGGGAAGAACTGGCGAATCTAGATTATATTAAACCAACGTTGTGCTTCGATATACGTTTGCGGATCATCTGTCCTTCTAGGGAATCCTGGAGGAATGGAGCCGGAGTCTTCTGTTAATAGCTTAAGAGCTTAATGTTAATATTTCCGTTCGTCTCCCTGCCTACTGCAGCGTGTACCAGGCTGAAGTGGTGGCGATAGGCGAAGTCGGGACATGGTTGAAGCATAACGTGGTATCCGTTAGGGATATCGCGATTTATGTGGACAGTCAGGCGGCGGTCAGATCGCTAGAGGTGGTTTGTCTGAAGTCACGGGTGGCGCTGGGTTGCCGATCACCTTTTAAGGAGATGAGCGAGTATTTCATTATCCAGATAATCTGGGTCCCTGGTCACTCGGACATCACGGGAAACTGCAGGGCGGACGAACTAGCTAGGTACGGTACGACTCTCCAGATGCAACCGGAAAGGGCAGGTCTGGGGATGCCTATAGCAGCGCTTAGATCGGCGCTCAGTAAAAGGGCAATTGCCTTGACAAATGAGAGGTGGACCAACACCCTCACGTGCAGGGTAGCAAAACAGGTCTGGCCAAAACTGGACTTGCGGCGCTCCAAAGCACTAGTATCCCTGGGAAAACGAGAGTTAGGATTGGTCGTAGGGATACTGACAGGACACTGCCTTTTTGCGGAACATGCAAGAAGGCTGGGTCTACACACGTATGACTTTTGTAGAAGTTGTTTAGACGAAGAGGCATAAGTATTTAGGTGTGTACGGTATGGAGAGCCTTTCGGAACTCGCGGGCTGTGGAATACGAGATATTTTACGCTACATAAGTAGCTCTGGATGGTTTCAGCAGGAGTAAAGGGGAGATAGGATCCTGTGGTATCACAATGGGCCAATACTGGCCTAAGTGTGCGATAGCAGCCACTCTAACCTAACCTAACCTAACCTAGGAAGGTTATAAAAGAAGCAGGGTTCGCTAAATCAGTGAAAAACGTCACACAAAAGTGGCAAATATTTTGAAAAATATAAGGTAACATAGTAAATTACAATATATTTTCTAAAATTAATTTAAATTTGGTTATACTCTCTATATTTGTCTTATTACAGAAAATGATATAACCACAGTTAGGAGTATCCACTGAAAGCGGGAAAATGCTACTCACTCAGTGGGAACTTTTTGATGAGCTTCACAGCTTTTTAAAAACGAAGCATGGACTGCATCCTTCCTATATAATTGATGACGATGACGAAGATACCACAGAGACAGGGCCGTCCACAAGTCCCGGCAGCGTGCGCAGTATTTCTTCGCTGGACGTACTCCACCTAACCTCGGAATCAGAAATGGCTGAATATGAACCAGTTCCAAAAAAAAATTAAACGAAACGATGGTGTAGTGAATCAAATTAGAGAAACTTCTGTTGAAGTCCTCAATAGCGTCAAACGAATTGAACGAATTATGAGATTCGTTACAAAACGAATGTTCCCCAACGAAGAGCTTTCAGAGTCTGATTGAAAATTTTAATGTGACAAATATCTGTGATAATTTTTTAAAATGAAATAAATGGAATACGTACATGAAATAATTTAAATAATAATTATATATATTTTTTAATTTTTTTACATATTGCAGCTTAGCCTATCTCGGAATTCAATAGCATCTGCGTAATCCCTGATATTTGGTCGATATTCATTAATATGAATATTCCCAAAGTCCATTACGTATCTTCTGATAATAATACTTGTATCTTCTGGTAATAAAAATTAATTGCCGTTTACCAATGATATACCAGTGAAATTACCCCTTTAAACCAATGTATTTTACCCTTCGAGCCGCTTTTGACAAATTTATTTAACCAAGAATTCGGACACTACTAGAGGTAAATATTTATTTATTTATTTATTTATTTATTTATTATGAACGTAATTAAGCTAGGAAGCTTTTATTTACAATTATAACCCAAAACAATAAAATATATACAAAATTAAGAATATAATACAAATATTTACAATATATACAGTGAAAATAATATAAAAATAATAATTTAAATTTAAAATTAAATAATCATAATATCATAATATTAAACATAAGGCTATAGTACAAAATTTTACAATTAAAACTTTTTTGTTTTTTTTTTTTTTTTTTTTTTTATGGAAAATACAACAAAAACTATTAGATTATGATGGAAAACAATAAATTCAATGCAAAAATTTCATAAGTGGATTGCAAACCCGAAAAACTATGTAATAAAACTATGAAATATGTACTAAAATTTACAATTTACTGTACTAAACGATTTACCTGACTATTCGGACACAGCCATGGTTTGCGGAAACAAATTTTTTTCAGTTCTGTCAATATAAAAGTATTTTCTGACAATTTAAAAATCAATTAAATTTCAATTTTGACATTTTTGTCATTGCCTACTCTATTACTAATTAAAACGAAATGAGAAGACAAAAGAAATTGTAGTGTTTTAGAAGAAACTCTGAGATTTTTTTTTATAACTAAATATTTAAGGATGAAACACCAAGCAGCAGCAGCGAGCAGCAAATTCAAATATTACCTTATTCGCTTATGTAACGATACAAAATCAAAATTTGAGTATAAATATACTTAGGTATTTCCAATAAAATAAATCAAGTATTTTCTAATTTTAATAGAAAAATTTAGATTAAAAGAAATTATATTGAATGAAGTTGCATCTATCGCGGCATCAATAGGTTCCACACCCAGCAGCATAAATTTACTGCACTTGGCTGCTACTCATAACCTCAATAATTTTGACAAAATTCTATTTACAACTAAAACAAAACAATCTGCTGCTTGGTGTGCACGCCCATATGCAGCCGTTAGTGTGGATTGATGGAATATGTTGCGCTGCTTTTGGTGTGTTTCATCCTTAAAACTATTCAAACAAGTAAAATTTGAAGTTTATTAAAAAAATTGTAGGAACTTGCCTACCCTTCATTTAGCATGGGCGTATACCCCATTAAGAAAATGTATTTACTGCACGTTTGTTACAGGCTGGCTGCTGCCAACCTGCAGATTTTCACTAAGCACCTGCAGAGGCCTCCACGGTGATGTTTTGCCGGCTACGTTCTCAGCGGAGAAGTGCGAAGGTCGTGGGGTTTGAGGCATGCAGGGCTCCTGGCCTACACCGTGATTAACAGATAATTATAAAAAAATGGGAAAACGCAAATGATAATAATAACACCGATGTTCCGCCGAAACTCGTCGGCCGGAACCTGAGGAACGAACCGAATAATCAAAATAAATCATAAAAATAATAATAATAACGGTAGAGGTGCCTTGGTGCGCGCATTCATCCGATTCAAACGGGGCCACGCCCTGGTTACGGAATTGGATGCGGGCACCAAGGGACCGCAAACACTAAACCGACACAGAGGGAATTCTCCCCCTCATCACACCACACCGAAAAAATTAATTATTCATTTTATTTAAGATGAGCAAAGAAAACACAGGAAAAGAAACAACTTCCCCCTCCACCCGCACCACGATAAGGAGAGAATGAGAGAGAGAGAGAGGAGAAAACAATGCGCATCGAGCGTGCACCCGCTGTGCGGCGCTCGATCACAAAATATTTGAAAATTTAAAAATATATAAAAAAATAAAATCAAAAAAATTAAAAATATAAATAAAAAAAAAAATGGTACCTTACTATATGTATATATATATATAATATTAATGTTGCGGCCTTGTGCGGCCGTCATGCCACAGGGTCGCCGCCCCGGACCGTTGCGGCTTTGGTGCCGTTACTATTGAACTACCGTAACTGATGCGGCCGACCACCGATAAAAATATAATAAATCCAACAATAGCCGGTTGGCTACCGTTACTAAAAAAAATAAAAGAGTGCGGTCGTGCGTGGCGGGGCCTTTCCCCGATACCAAAAATAAACACCGTCGATAAATGTGTTGGCCTTAACTGGCCGCCAAAATAGGTTGGGCGTTGCCTCGCCCGGTTCGACGCTCTTCGTCGCCTTATTATCGCCGCTGCTGTACCGCCCGGCACAGGTGCTACGCCTTTACAAATAAAATGCGCCGCCCGTTGATTACTCGCAACACACGTTGTTTTTGCTGTACCCGTTAATAATTTTTTTTTTTTTACTGCTACCCGGTTCCGTATGATTGCAAGCGTCCTGAATGCACTTCTACAGCTACTGCCCACCAATAATAAAGTAGGGATCGAATTTTCCTACTACGTAGCACTACGCAGTGTCGTTTTATTTTTCCACTTCAAACCCAATATTTCAAAAAAAAACTATTCACAAAATAAATTTTTGTAATGGCAGCGTTATAATCAATCCGCCCTTTCTCATAGGCAACAGCGCGAGAAAAAAAACTGCGCTTTACACACACGGTCTATTAATTTTTTTTTTTCCCGGAATTCAAACAAAACGAAATCACTATTTTAAATGTTTTATATTTCTGTTTTATTTTTATAATGGATATAATTTTGTTTTTTTGTATTTTAACTATATACAAAACTGCGCGTGTACAATAAACATGTTGTCACATCGCCTTTCAAAACTCAAAACATTTTTTTTATTTTTATATAACCCAAAAAATTTCTAACCAAAAAAATGACACTTCTTATCAAAAATCACCAACTCAATGAATTTACTCAAAAAAATTCGAGCGTCGCACAAACGACGCGCAAAACATTCCAGAACAATTATCTTTCTTCTCTGTTTCTCGTTTATATCAATTCGCATTGATATAAACGAGAGGCATATAAGAAAAACATTCTTATGGAATGTTTTGCTTTACGCACACACTCGATTCGCATTGTTTCCTCTCTTCACCAACATCTTTCTCACCCTCGCGCCACCTTACAAAAGGTACGTACAAAACAACATCCACAAAAGTGGGGACAACAACCAACACTGAGAAAACATAGCAAGTGGAGGCACAAACCAAATGGAATAAAATACAACACAGCGCCGGTCACGATTATGTAATCGTAACAAACGCTGTACCGTATTTTACCCCACCCGATCGATGCGATTACACTTGTTATGATTACACAATCGTAACAAACGTGGGAACGTCCCACACCCTGAGATGTCTCATAAGCCGGGCCTAAAACAAACAATGGGAACGAGATAACAAACGATTTAAACAAACGAGGTAGGCGATATGATTAGGCACGAATGTCTTTAATGTGGTAAGTACCTAAATTTTTGCCACTCAAATCTTCGATGGTGTATGCTACCTGACCTACTTTACCGGAAATTACCGCGGGTTTGAATTTGCTTGCCAATTTGGCGGAAAATTTATTCAACGCATCGCTCAAAGCAAACGATCGTATAAACACGGGTTGTCCAACTCGAAAAGAACGCTTATTACTGCGTAAATTGTAATGTTGAGCCCCCTTTTCGTGTGCTACGCGTAAGTAGTGTGTTATACGGTCTTTTAGAAGATTGACTCGATCTGGCTTAGCCCATACCTGGACTTCGCTGGGATCATGTTCATCGAGTAACCGTCGCAATGAGTAATCCGAACCATGCATCGACATATGTTGACCGAACACGACATAATGAGGGGAGTAATGTATCGTATCATGTACAGCATTTCGTAACGCGGCTGCAATTTCTTGCAAATTCTTGTCCCACAAATTATGATCGTGATCGCTCAAATATGATCGAATGCTAGCAATCAACGTTCTATTAACACGCTCGGAGGCGTTGCTTTGAGGCGAATACAAGGGCGTTCGTATATGGGTTACGCCGTATTTAGCTAGCAAATCCTTAAATAAATTGGAGGTAAATTGCTTCCCGTTGTCAGAGGTGATTACTTCGGGAACCGAGAACAAAAGAAATATATCATTTTCTAAAAATCGACATAGCAAAGATGCAGACTCTTCCCGTAGAGGTTTTACAACGACAAATTTCGAGTAATGATCCAAGATGATAACGATGCAGGTATTACCGGGTTTCGAACGTGGATACGGACCCAAAAAATCAACATACAATTTTTGGAACGGGCGAGTTGACGTGACCTGAGCTCCCATGGCTGGTTGTGTAGAGAAATTAACAGCTTTGTTCATTTTACAATTAGTGCAGCTAGCAACGTATTGTTTAACTTGTTTTGCCATTTGAGGCCAGAAAAATTGACGCTGAAGGCGCTCGAGGGTTTTGCTGCCGCCTAAATGTGCTGAAGTGGGAGGTACGTGAGCCTGTTCGATTAGTGATTGGGTCAAGCTATTCGGAATAACTAATTTCCAGTTCGAAAGGTCGGTATCCATGTATTTAAAACCAAACGAAGGGGATATTAATAGTTTATCATCTTGAATCTTGTAGTTGTGCGAACAATCTTTTAAGCTACGAATTTTCGCGATCTGATCGACGTAATCTGGATCTTGGAACGCAACCGAATTTTGATCAACGTGTAGAATGGGGACTGAAGAAGGTATTAACGCATTCACAGAAGGGTCGATATTTTTACTCGACAAGACTGGATCTTCAAATTGGGCACCAGGATCAGGCGTGCTCTTACTTTCAGAATCATCCTCACAAAGAGCGGATTCATCCGGAAAAGCTCGAGACAACGCATCAGGTACAACGTTAACTGAACCTTTTCGGTAACCAATCTGAAAATCCAGCGCTTGGAGTTTAAGACTCCATCTCGCCAAACGTCCGGAGAGATCTTTTTGACTCATTAGCCAGCGCAAACTGGAATGGTCAGTGTAAATGACGAACGGGTAGCCCTCCACGTAAGGACGGAATTTTCGCACGCTGAGGACGGCAGCGTAGCATTCCAGCTCGGTCACCGAGTAGTTTCGCTGCGCCGCATTGAGCTTATGTGAATAAAACTCAATGGGCCGCTCCACCCCCTCGGCGTCCACCTGAAATAAGACACTACCGACCCCAACGGCACTGGCATCGCACTGAATAAAAAAGGGTTTTGTATAATCAGGATGCGTCAAAACCGGGGCAGTTGACAAGGCGGTTTTGAGCGCGTTAAAAGAAGAATCAGCAGCTGCAGACCAACATATTTTAGTGTTTTTACCAGTAAGATCGGTGAGAGAAGAAGCTAAAGAGGCGAAATTCGGAATGAAGCGACGGTACCATCCGCACATTCCCAGAAAACGTCTAATCTGTTTCGTCGTTTTCGGAATAGGGTACTCCAGAATAGCTTTACATTTATCTGGGTTTGTACGGAGGCAACCATCACCCACAATATAACCTAAATAGTCTACTTCTTTCAACACAAACTTACTTTTGGTCAAATTAATTGTTAAACCAGCATCCGACAGATATCCAGCAACCTGTTGAAGCAAATCGAAATGTTCGGCCAGAGTGGAGGATGTGACCAGAAGGTCATCGAGGTACACAAAGACCTTATCGTGTAGCTGGTACGGGATCACGCGGTGCATTAAGCGACAAAGCGTCTGTGGGGCGTTGCATAAGCCAAACGGCATCACCTTGAACTGATACAAGGGCCGTCCAGGAACCGTAAACGCTGTCTTATCGCGGGATGCTGGGTCGAGTGGGATCTGCCAAAAGGCATCCTTCAAATCAATCGCCGAAATGAATCGGGTGTGCCCCAAACGACCCAACAATCCGTTGATTATTGGCAGCGGATACGCATCCTTGACGGTGGCCTTGTTCAGTTCTCTAGCATCTAAACACAGACGAACTTTGCCATTGGCCTTACGCACCAACGTGACCGGTGAACACCAGGAACTTTGTGACTCCTCGATGACCCCCAAAGACAACATCCTATCCAACTCGGCATACATGAGTTTCTGGATAGCTGGGGATACGGAATAAAAACGTTGTTTGACTGGTTTTGCGGAACCGACATCGATCAAATGAGTGATGAGGGATGTGCGGCCCAAACCTAAAATATCGCTGCTCGGGAATTGTTCGCGGATAAGATCCAAGTTACGACGATCATCAGATGTTAAAATATGAAATTTGGGTGTGTTGGTAGTTTCACCTAATTCGTCCGAATTATTTAACGCGGAGATTTTTGGGGAAATTCCAAAACGATTCCAAAAATCGATACCCAAATAAAGCGGTTGTTCTAATGATGGGACAACGTGAAAATTCATGGTTTGGGTAATTCCATTAAACTCGACGCTAGCTCGTATGTAACCAAATACTCGTTGGACTTGACCACTCGCGGTAGTTATCGTAGATGGAAAATTATGAAACTCTACGAATGGATTCGACAAGATTTTCTCCGCTCCATTCCCGAGAACACTGACACTCGCCCCGCTGTCGAGAAGACCCTTAAAAGGGATCTTATTTATAAAGACCTGGGCGTAAGGCCGAGTGTCACTACCCTCGGAGAACAAAACGGAGGAAATCACGTCGTTTCTCATTGTAGCGCGGTGGTTCCAATATTTCTTGGAACGTTTTAAACGATCTAACTTGGCTAACGACGGAGAATTATAGAAAAACTTTAGAGCGACAGGAAGGGAAGGGGAATTTGGTAGGGAAGAAGGATCGGGAAAGGAATCATTACTGGCAGACGAGTTTACTTCTTCATCGGATTCGACGGAGAGCGGAGTTCCGCGTTTGTGTTGCTTGCTGCATTCTTCTGGATCAGTTTGAGTGGCTCTATCCTCTGTCCTATCAGCAGTCTGGGTGGAGGTAGATTTGATCTCGGTACACTCCGTCTGAGTGGCCGTTGTGGTGACGACATTTTTACCGTAATTCGAAGGCTGTATATAATCTGATCTCGAGTTGTCTGTTGATATTTGTCCTCCAGGACGTCTCGCCGCTGCCGATGGAAACCTGCTCCCCGTGTGAATTGCGGATACTGAGTTATCAGGTAGAACATCAGTAAAGGGATAATACTCATGAGAGTCATATGCTCCAACATCATCATACGGACTGCCTGATGACTCATTGATCACGCGTCGTGGATGGATTGCAGGGTCCGCCGTAGCTTTGATCCGCCTGAAAGACTCCTCCCAAGCAGAGCAACTTTTGATCAGCTCATTTATGGTGCTAAACCGACGATCGGTGAGATGAAACTGTAGTTCTGGCTTCATGTTCGCCATTAAAATTTCGATGAGCTCCTCGTCCGAGTACGGGGTACGACATTGTAACGATAAACTCCACACTTGGTCGTAGAAATTCGTAAAACTTTCGTCGGGTCGTTGTTTGCGTGCCTCGACGGTTCGCCGGATTTCGTAATTGTTGCGACGGTCTTTAAAGCGCTCGATGATACCGCTTCGTAGATCTGTCCAGGTAGCGTTCGGATTATGTTTGCGGAATGTCCAATACCACTGCAAGGCGATATCTTCCAGGATGGTATGTAGCTCGAATAATAATGTTTGGTCGGACAATCCGCGAGACGAAGCGATGGTGTCTACCTGAAACAGGAACATGTCGATGGAGATGTCCGAAGGAGATCCAGTGTAATTGAGGCCGCTTTCAGACAATAAAGGCTGGTCGGTAAAGTTTTGCTCCAACTCATCTTGATCTAGTAAGGTGATATCCATTTTGGATGATGACAGGATAGAAAGGATAAACTCGCACGATTTAATTTGGCGAAAACAAAAAGTGACATAGTCTTTATTAATTTAATACATAATACACAAAGTTTAATTCAAAATAACTTTACTCGAAACTGAAGGTTTCAGAATAAAGTGAACTTATATAATTATTTCCACACCCACTATAACTAGATAATAAAACGAAAAAAAAATTAATAATGATAAAGGAATGGTTACCTTGTGAAATTTTGTGGGGCCCGGATCCCCACGATTGTTTAACCCGGCGAATACGAGATACCCTCCAAAGTGGCGCTTTTCGATGAGAACCTAATTTGGAGGGGCTCGTTGAAAATGAAATACAAAAACCAAAAAAAAAAAAAAAATGAAAAAAAAAATCCAAAACTACCAACACACCCAATGGTACGCAGGCAGAATAATAAATAACTTCAGAAGAAAAGAAAAACAATATAAAAGAGAAAATAAAGCAAAAGAGGTCAGAATCTACCAACACACCCAACGGTATGCAGGCAGAATGATAAATTAAAAAAAAACGATACAAAAGAAAAAAATGAAGTACTAATCAAACCGTGGGTTCAATACAACCCATAGATCGGCAAAAATCAAAAATCAATAAAAATATCGAAATATCAAAAATAAAATCAAATAAAATCAAAATATATCAAAAAAAATCAAATAAACATATCAAATATAAATTTAAATCAAAAATACGAAACGGATGGTATGATGAGAGTGGAAATCCCACTCCGTGTCGGCTAAATAATAAAAAAAAAAAAAATAAAAAAAAATAATAATAATATAATAATAAAGTGTTCCGTTCCTCAAATTTCGGCCAAGAAATTTCGGGGACAAGACAAAATGAAGCTACACTAAACTCCAGACAAATGACATCCGAGCTCCACCACAATCGAACACCACATAGTGGAAATGGGAAAGAGCTCGGAAATCGGATGTCTGAAGAATAGGGGTATGACACCCCCATCTACGCGCAATCAAACAGCCCGTGCTGGTTGCGATCGCAGATGAGGAATGCCAACCGGGAGACTGGCTTTGGTGTGCGCGTCCAGGCGAAGTCAAACAGAGCAGAACACTGGTTTCGGCGCTGGACACGCACGCCAAAGGGAGTGAAGCTACAATTCATAAAAAAAAATCAAAAAAAATCAAAATTCGCGAAATTTTTGGGCGCCACTGTTACAGGCTGGCTGCTGCCAACCTGCAGATTTTCACTAAGCACCTGCAGAGGCCTCCACGGTGATGTTTTGCCGGCTACGTTCTCAGCGGAGAAGTGCGAAGGTCGTGGGGTTTGAGGCATGCAGGGCTCCTGGCCTACACCGTGATTAACAGATAATTATAAAAAAATGGGAAAACGCAAATGATAATAATAACACCGATGTTCCGCCGAAACTCGTCGGCCGGAACCTGAGGAACGAACCGAATAATCAAAATAAATCATAAAAATAATAATAATAACGGTAGAGGTGCCTTGGTGCGCGCATTCATCCGATTCAAACGGGGCCACGCCCTGGTTACGGAATTGGATGCGGGCACCAAGGGACCGCAAACACTAAACCGACACAGAGGGAATTCTCCCCCTCATCACACCACACCGAAAAAATTAATTATTCATTTTATTTAAGATGAGCAAAGAAAACACAGGAAAAGAAACAACTTCCCCCTCCACCCGCACCACGATAAGGAGAGAATGAGAGAGAGAGAGAGGAGAAAACAATGCGCATCGAGCGTGCACCCGCTGTGCGGCGCTCGATCACAAAATATTTGAAAATTTAAAAATATATAAAAAAATAAAATCAAAAAAATTAAAAATATAAATAAAAAAAAAAAATGGTACCTTACTATATGTATATATATATATAATATTAATGTTGCGGCCTTGTGCGGCCGTCATGCCACAGGGTCGCCGCCCCGGACCGTTGCGGCTTTGGTGCCGTTACTATTGAACTACCGTAACTGATGCGGCCGACCACCGATAAAAATATAATAAATCCAACAATAGCCGGTTGGCTACCGTTACTAAAAAAAATAAAAGAGTGCGGTCGTGCGTGGCGGGGCCTTTCCCCGATACCAAAAATAAACACCGTCGATAAATGTGTTGGCCTTAACTGGCCGCCAAAATAGGTTGGGCGTTGCCTCGCCCGGTTCGACGCTCTTCGTCGCCTTATTATCGCCGCCGCTGTACCGCCCGGCACAGGTGCTACGCCTTTACAAATAAAATGCGCCGCCCGTTGATTACTCGCAACACACGTTGTTTTTGCTGTACCCGTTAATATTTTTTTTTTTTTTACTGCTACCCGGTTCCGTATGATTGCAAGCGTCCTGAATGCACTTCTACAGCTACTGCCCACCAATAATAAAGTAGGGATCGAATTTTCCTACTACGTAGCACTACGCAGTGTCGTTTTATTTTTCCACTTCAAACCCAATATTTCAAAAAAAAACTATTCACAAAATAAATTTTTGTAATGGCAGCGTTATAATCAATCCGCCCTTTCTCATAGGCAACAGCGCGAGAAAAAAAACTGCGCTTTACACACACGGTCTATTAATTTTTTTTTTCCCGGAATTCAAACAAAACGAAATCACTATTTTAAATGTTTTATATTTCTGTTTTATTTTTATAATGGATATAATTTTGTTTTTTTGTATTTTAACTATATACAAAACTGCGCGTGTACAATAAACATGTTGTCACATCGCCTTTCAAAACTCAAAACATTTTTTTTTATTTTTATATAACCCAAAAAATTTCTAACCAAAAAAATGACACTTCTTATCAAAAATCACCAACTCAATGAATTTACTCAAAAAAATTCGAGCGTCGCACAAACGACGCGCAAAACATTCCAGAACAATTATCTTTCTTCTCTGTTTCTCGTTTATATCAATTCGCATTGATATAAACGAGAGGCATATAAGAAAAACATTCTTATGGAATGTTTTGCTTTACGCACACACTCGATTCGCATTGTTTCCTCTCTTCACCAACATCTTTCTCACCCTCGCGCCACCTTACAAAAGGTACGTACAAAACAACATCCACAAAAGTGGGGACAACAACCAACACTGAGAAAACATAGCAAGTGGAGGCACAAACCAAATGGAATAAAATACAACACAGCGCCGGTCACGATTATGTAATCGTAACAAACGCTGTACCGTATTTTACCCCACCCGATCGATGCGATTACACTTGTTATGATTACACAATCGTAACACGTTATTAAAAACCAAATTGCCCTCCACTCAATCATATGGCTCATTCGATCGTTAACACATTTAATTATTATTTCATATAGCGTCATTTACAAAAATTTCTCAAATTTGTTTTATCGCTCGATGGTTTTTAATTGATCTTGTGTTGTGAAGACACAACGTCGCTGTGGTTAGAAGAAGCGAACAGATTGCATAGATTAAAAAACCAAAAAAAATTATAAACGTTTATTCACAGCCGTAGTTAATTATTAGCTAGTTATTATTCAATCCAGAAACAACACTATCAAGAACGCAAGGTTTCTAAATTAGGCAAATATCTGTTTGCGATACAGAAAGCAACTTCCTTAACGGGACATAGCACCTTCAAAATTGAAAAAAAAAGTAAAGTAAGTAATAAAATTTTTTTTAGCCCACTATCGTCTGCTACAAGGGTCTCCCAAAAACACTGAAGATTCGCGGCATCATAACTGCTCTCAGAAACGTTTGAAAAAAACAAAAACGGGGTTTTATTCAGCATTAAATCGCTCTTGGAATGAACTAAAAGGAAAAAAATCGGTTGAAAATTAAAAAAATGGCGGCCTTTTTTCGAAAATAGAAGGACAGGTAACATTCCACCAATTGCGACATTTAGTTGGATAGAAATTTTCTTCTTCTGGCACTTTAAAAATCATTTCTCACAACTTAAAAAAAATTATGCGTGAACTCCACAGTGAAACAAATTTTTTGAGTAAAATTAACACGAGATAAAAATATAAATCCTTTACTTGTTAGAGAGAAACAAAAAAAAGATTTCAGTAAAATTTATTGGCAGTAAGTGTGGAAAATGTTGCCATAAAAAGTATGAAACTCAATACTTTTTATGGCAACCTTTGTTTTTCTTTAACACTCTAACATAATTTTAATATGTAAACTCTCCTCTTTTCGGTTTCCCAGTATTTTTTACTGAACAAATTGTTTCACTCCTAGTGTTCAGTCGGGCAAAAATGAAAAAAATATCATGATATTTTTTATCAGCTTTTGCCATAAAACGCACTCATTTATCACAAAAGAAACCAAGAATATTTTTGATTTTGGGTCACGAAAAATATCATGATAATTTTTATGATTTTGGTCAGACTGAATACGCCGACTATGGAATCCACGCATAATAGAGTAAGTGGGCAAAATGTTGCCATAAAAAGTATGAAACTCAATACTTTTTATGGCAACATTTTCAACACATCTTCAAAAAATAGTATGCGATGCGATGAGAAATATTTTCGCACACTATGACAATTTTATGGTTGAAAAAATATTACTGTAAAATGTCAAGAAAAAAATGGAACGCGGCTCTGGTTTTTGTGCCGTTCGTTATAGGGTAAAATAAATTTTTGAAAATTTTATGTTTCGATAAAATGGTTTATTTTAAGTTATGTTGCCCCCAATCTATCACTTTTGTGACTTTAAATTTTGCTATAAAAAACAAACAAAAGTTGCTGTCTTTGTCGTCCTAACGTAATTTAAATATACTCTTCTCTTTCCGGTTTCCCATGTATTTTACACTGGTAAAAAAATTTGTTTCACTGTGGAATCCACGCATTATGGGGCATTTACATGTAGAAATTTTTTTTCTTCTACAAATTTTCGCAGGTAAATAAGAAGGATCCGCTACATAAAAATATTCAATATGCGAGAAAAAAATAAACATATATGGTAATGCCATAATTTTATGTATAATGATTATTAATTTATAATCAGGCGTCTATTTTTATTAAGAATTCTCAACATTTAAAAATACGAATTAACTTAAAAATTGTTGCCATAAAAATTCTCGGATCGAATATACTTTATGGCAACATTTATTTTTATGGCAACATTTTATAGTGGATTAGGCGGTGTAGTATGTATTTTTTTAAATTTTGTTGGGATATATTTATTTTCTTGTCTCTCATGTGCAAAAAGTCAATGTTATATCTCTTTCATTGTGCAGAAGAAAAATGTTGGTCGCATGTAAATGGGGTGTTCATTTTTGTGAACGCCTACTTCGTTACTATTTTTAAAGCAAATGAGAAGACGTAAGAACGATTCCGAAACCGTTTTTCTAGTAAAGATAAGATCTATGTCACAAAAAGAAAGAATTTTTAACGTGTAAATTAATTTAAATAAAGTTTAATTAAATTATATTTTATAAAAGTTATAATATAAATTCGTATAATATAAATTCGCCTTGAACAAAGCGGACTTCGCAGTTTTTTAACGTTAAGTTTTAATTGGGTGCAGACAGAAACGAGGACTTTTAGACTCTTCTAACTCCGTGTAACTGTCAGAGCTGCTGCTTAATCCTTCAAGTGAAAATTGACAGCTGCCTTAAATTTGTGCATTTTGTAGTCCAACGGAAATTCGAAACCGTTTCCGGCGAATTCCACTTCTTGAATATTCGATAAATCTGTGGCAATTCAGAAAAACCACTTATCTTACTACCTAAGATAAGTGGTTTTTCTGAATTGCTTCTCCATAAACCTACATATATGCATTGGTCGTTTTTCTTGTTACCCTTGCAGAACACGCAGTGATCTTCAACATCTTGTTACGACACTTTCAGGATCATCATAACATGATTCAATTTGGTTTTTTAATTTTTCTTTTTTAAAAATAAATTTCGTTATAATCGAATAGGTGGTGCCATCTACCCAGCGGCATTCATACATCAAAGTTTCGTTTGAATAGGCTTTAATATTCTATTCTGTTTTCTTGACTCACCCTATTCTATTACGTCAACGTCGAGAGAATACTTGGAGCGAGACCAATCTGTACACCTTGTGCGTGTGTGCGAACGGCGAAAGTATAGAAGAATATTTTTTTGTGTTTTCTTATTTTGGTACTTGCGATGGATGCACAGTAGAAAGAGTGTGCAAGTGACGCGCCGGAAAAAAACGAAGAAAATATTCTTGTAAATTTTTTTTTGGTGCGAGAATTTTTTAATCTCGTTTTGGTGGTTATTGAATAAAGTCTAGTTTTTTTTATAAAGTCCGCTTGTATCTATTTCTGTAAATTAATTATCTTTTGTTTGATTTATAGATTTTTTATGTGTGACCATGGATTTGATTTTTGTAAGATGGCTTTTGTAGACGCGAAAATTTTGTATGCAAACTTGTGGTACAACTGACCCTGGTCTTCCAGTTACACGACGCTGAATCTTGTTCAGTAATTGGAGTGCAATATTATATGCTCCACCCAAACTTGACAGCAACATTCTATACGTGGTCTAAAGAACCTCCTTCATCTATTGAGGAACTCAAGTTATCGTGAAGCCGCCTTGAAAATGCAACAATGTATTCATCGCATTTTAAATTAATGCTTTTTGAATACCAAGCAGACGAGTTGAATAACAACTCACGAGTACATGGTCTAATATCATAAAAGATATTCGTTGTATCTTCTTTTGTATGACCCCTTGTCGGAGTGCAAAACTCATGGGCTGACTCATTTTCCATGCCAGTATAGGCTGGCATGGAGCTTTGCAATGTGCAGATGGTAATAAAATTGGCTGTACGTCCTAAAATTGGATAGCAACGACGTAAAAGTAAGGACGAAAAAGCAAAACCGCGAAAGAGTTGGGAGCGCATTCATTAAATGTTGGTTCATTAAATGTTGGTAAACTTTTTGCTGTGCAACATTGACCTACGAAGTCGGATTTAATCATTAACGGATGGCAAGGCTAAGGAAAGCACTATTTGCATTAATCGAATCCTGGCAAAAACCTCTTCCTTAAACTCCGAATTGTTCATTGTGTTTCACTAATTACCGCCATTCTGGTGCAACAAAGGGGCTTTGAAAGCGTGAATACATCAAACAACCATAAAATTTGACGAGATACGTCATTACTTCTTTCTAAGAAACCTTGATATTTTGTTTGCCGAATCATTACCGATAAAAAAAATTGAATTTGTACAGCTGATCTTTCGCATCCAAAAATAATTCGAATTTCAAAACACTATTTTGTTATTGTAGGATAAATAGAAAGAGTGGCAGAAATTCTGCTCAACACACAAAAACAAATAGAAAATGCCACAATTGACAAAATAAACTAATGCAACACTCAAATAATCCTAATTGGTCGTAATCTGGCAAACATCAATATTGTGAATTTTATGAATCATTTACAATGACCAAAATAAAAATTGATTGTCAAAAAATAATAATTCGTAGAAATCTTATGGCTGATAAATTATAATGTGATATGACTGGAGCGTCATTTTTTTTTTTTGATTTTATTTATTTTGGATAGCTATTGAATTTAATGTTTGTAGAAATAACACTTTGACAAAGACTAACGTAATAATATTTTCCCGGTTATATAAATGGCAACCAGAATACACTTAACGGCTTTTCCTGGCTGCAATTATAAAATTTATGATACGAGTATGGTATCGTGGGTAACTTTACATTTCCAAGATATGGTCATTCCCCAAAACTTTTATGATATCAAAAATATTAGGTTACGCGCCGCGGTCGAATAAAGTACATTCATCTGGAAATACACAAAACAAATCGCCAGAAATTCCATAGTGATAATAATTTTTTGTTTCCATTATGTTGTTAAAATTAATCATTTTATCCAAAATAATTAACGAAATAGTTACTATCACATGTAATGCGTATTATCAATTCAGAATTATAAATAATTACATTTATGTACTTACTTGAATTTAAATCAAAAAATTTGAGTTAATTCACTCAATCAAACATGATATGGGAGTTGCCCGCCTTATCGCAAACCAAAAAAAAATTCTAGGTATTTTTATCTGCATGAAAAATCCATATACATTATATGAGATTACGACAATAACTCAATATTTGAAAATTCCGGTTTTTGTTGGGGCTTCTTGCATTGACCTTTTTTGTGGCCGCGATAAATTTCGCTCTAATGAGGGAGTTACCGAAATAACCCCCACATTAGTGCGAAATTTTTGCCTGTAGACGCGCTCAGGATCCGTGTTCTTGAATGCTTACATACATTTACCCTCGTGTGCACATCTGTCAAATTCCTCTTGCATATTCCTCTACTATTTTCAAATATGATAACCCAGGCAACCAAAAAATCATATTCTTGATTAATTTGGTAGATCTTTTCATCACTGCAGCAGTTAGAATATTCCAACACGTATTCTAACCGTACACATTGCAATCTCAATGCAATTAGTGGCACAACCCTAAATCGCCACCCGGCTGCTTTACCACGTGCAACTGGTGAACAACATTAACCGTGGCTCCTTTTCAAATCGTCACCCAAGTTGTTTACCACAATTTCTGATGAACGCCACATGTTTACAAAAACGAATAAACATGAAGACAGTGCAAACAACCCAGCCCTGTATACAACTTTTCAACTGTTTCAATATTCTGTGCCAATCCTAGAGATTAATCTGGGTGGTGACGTATACTGCCAGTTAGGCCTTGGTTATGCCGATCTACCCTGAGCAGCCCAGGTCCATATCATGAACAGAACATAGTTTTCTATAATTCTTTTTTTCAGCGATTTTGTGATTTTTTCATGTAGACTTAAATTTTTCTGATGTCAATCCTAGAGATTAATCTGGGTGGTGGAGTACACCGCCAGTTAGGCCTTGGTTATGCCGATCTAGTCTGAGCAGCTCAGGTCCATATCATGAACAGAAAATAGTTATCTATAATTCTTTTTGTCAGCAATTTTGTGATTTTTTAATCTAGACTTTAATTTCTTCCCAATCCTAGAGCTTAATATGGGTGGTGGCATGTACCGCCAGTTAGGCCTTGGTTATACCGATCTACCCTGACCAGCCCAGGTTCATATCATGAACAGAAAATGGTTTTCTATAATTCTTTTTGTAAGCGATTTTGTGATTTTGCCATGTAGACTTTAACTTCTCTGGTGCCAATCCTAGAGATTAATCTGGATGGTGACTACCAGTTAGGCCTTGGTTATGCCGATCTACTCTGAGCAGCCCAGGTCCATATCATGAACAGAAAATAGTTTTTTATAATTCTTTTTGTAAGCGATTTTGTGATTTTACCATGTAGACTTTAATTTCTCTGGTGCCAATCCTAGAGATGAATCTGGATGGTGACGTATACTGCCAGTTAGGCCTTGGTTATGCCGATCTACCCTGAGCAGCCCAGGTTTCCATATCATGAACAGAAAATAGTTTTCTGTATTACTTTTTTCAGCAATTTTGTGATTTTACCATGTAGACTTTAGTTTCTCTGGTGCCAGTCCTAGAGATTAATATGGATGATGCCGTATACTGCCAGTTTGGCCTTGGTTATGCCGATCTACCCTGAGCAGCCCAGATCCATATCATGAACAGAAAATAGTTTTCTATAATTCTGTTTGTAAGCGATTTTGTGATTTTTTCATGTACACTTTAATTTCTCTAGTGCCAATCCTAGAGATTAATCGGGGTGGTGCCGTGTACTGCCAGTTAGGCCTTGGTTATGCCGATCTAGTCTGAGCAGCCCAAGTCCATATCATGAACAGAAAAAAGTTATTTATAATTCTTTTTGTCAGCAATTTTGTGTTTTTACCATGTAGAGTTTAATTTCTCTGGTGCCAATCCTAGAGATTAATCTGGATGGTGACGTATACTGCCAGTTAGGCCTTGGTTATGCCAATCTACCCTGAGTAGCCCAAGCCCATATCATGAACAGAAAATAGTTTTCTATATTGTTTTTGTAAGCGATTTTGTGATTTTACCATGTAGACTTTAATTTCTCTGGTGCTAAACCTAGAGATTAATCCAAGTGGTGGCGTATACCGGCAGTTAGGCCTTGGTTATGCTGATCTACCCTGAGCAGCCCAGGTTCATATCATGAACAGAAAATCGTTTTCTATAACTATTTTTGTAAGCGATTTTGTGATTATGCCAGGTAGACTTTAATTTCTCTGGTGCCAATCCTAGAGATTAATCTGGGTGGTGACGTATACTGCCAGTTAGGACTTGGCTATGCCAATCTAACCTGAGCAGCCCATGCCCATATCATGAACAGAAAATAGTTTTTTATAATTCTTTTTGTCAGCAATTTTGAGTTTTGACCATGTAGACTTTAATTTGTCTGGTGAAAATCCTTGAAATTAATCTGGATGGTTTCTCTGGTGTCAATCCTAGAAACTAATTGGGTAGTGGCGTATATCGCCAGTTAGATAATAGTCGTAAAAGTCATTCGCTGAAGGTAGTAGTCGTGGGCTTAATATGTGTAAAATACTCATTACATTAAATATTTAAAAAAGCGAGCTGTTTGCAGCAGGACGACTTTGCAGTTGCGAGTTTCATTCTGGAAATTAACCAATTTTTCAGGGATGAAGGGATTGTGTCGGATCACACACCTGTTGTTAGGACTATCAGTGCATCGATTGTTAAGGAAACTAGTCCACCATGACTAACCAATAACATAACCTGCTAAGGGAAATTCCAGAAACTAGTTGAGTACACTAATATTCAGGTGCCAATTAAAAATTCGATACAGCTAGAAGAAGAAGTAGTACAACTCAACAACAGCATTATTTGTCCTCTGGAAGTAAGAGAACTCGTTGCAGCAAATCTAAAATCAAGAAAGGCCTGGCAAAGAAGTTGTGCACCAGAATAAAAATCAACTCTAAATTGTTTGTCCAATAAACAAAGTTGATAATAAAAAAAATCAAGACTGAATCCATTAATGAATTTTGAACTGGCCTTACTGGGGTAAAAGATACTGAGTATTTGGAAAGCGACAAAAAGTTTAAAACTAGCTATAAACTTTAAATTTGTAAATGCAAGGCAGAAAGCTTCGTTCTATGCATGCCACCTCAAAAATACGTTCCAGCCTCTACCTAGACAAACAGTAGAGGAAAACATACCATCAGTAAATAAACCTGTCACAAGAACTACGCAAACTCCTCCAAAGTATTCAGAATTAAACACGTTCCAAATCGATGGATAGTCACTGAAGTAATCATGATACCTTAACCCAACGAATCATGAAATAGTATTTCCTTATTTTCAACAATTTCAAAAATATTCCAGAAACTTACTCCTCAAGAGGCTCCCTCCACAATTAAAAAAAATAAGACATAGCACAAAGGTCGACTTTCCTATAGCGTACAATTTATTTCAACACGTTAAATGCTTAATTAACTCAGCATTAACCTAACTGACTTTTGATCTTATTTCAAAGAATTTTTAAATTTGACCCAATCAAGAGAAAACTAAAAATTTCAAATAAAAACTATAGGAATGCTTTGTAATGTATAATAAAACTGTCAAGGTCCAAAAGTCGCCAAAATATTAACTCCAAAACTAAAGTTCAAATACATGGAGAAGAAAAGAAGAAAACAAAAGCAGAGTACGGATCAAAATTAAAGCGAATTCATTCAATTTCAAATTTTGACAAGGCGCCAACCAAATTCGATACTAACATTTTTGCAATTTCATTCAAATTAATCAACATCGTATTTATTATACTTCATATGACCTTTCCCCAAATAAGTCTTTAATTAATTTGGGATCAACGAACATCAATAAAACACAGCACAAGATGATGGCACCGTATACATATGGTTTGAAGACCCACACAGGCACCCACCAAAACAAAACAAACACATCTGGTTAAACATATTACTCGCCGTATGCGGCAAATATGAGAGATTTGAACACACATGTGTACGTGTGTGTGTTGAAATCTTTAAAATTTCTCTGATTTTTTTGTAGCAACTTCTACAAAACCACAAATTTCATAACAAAATAAATCAATTTACACTAAAATATTATGTGAATGTATCGTGTACTTACTAATTTCTAAGCTCACAATTAGTATACACCTTAAACTGCTGTAAAAGTATTTTGCAATTTTTTTTATTTCAGAACACACCACTAAATAGAAAATAACAACAAAACACTTTCTAAAATAACAACTTTTAAACCCCAAACAAAACACTTAACACTTATGTAACATATATCCCGTCATGTAATAATGTAAAACACTGTACGGTATCGTTATAGATGTGCGATAATTTTCAATTTATATACATTAAATACATTTATTATATAAAATGATACACATTTTTTGATGATAAAAAAAAATCACTAAACACAAAATTTTTATTATCGCCGTACACCCGAGTAAATATACCTTTAAGATAAAAAAAATTTGCTTGAACACAAAAAGATTAGAGATAAAATGTTGTTTAGTTAGTTTTGTAGCAATAAAATTTTTTTTTTATTTATCTCGAAACAAGGTCGCACAAAAAAAATCAAATATCACTATTTAAATATAACGATTTAAATTTTTCGTTTCTATAAAAAATATCGTGCGAGCGCTCGCAAACATTTACAAATCACGGCCGACGACATTCGACTAAAGACTGAATTGAAATATGTAATGTAAAGAAAGATTTTTTTGTTTCAAACTCTTTCGTATTTTGTTTTTGTGAACTTTGTGATTTGTTTTATTTTTGTTTTGTTTATTGTACTTAATCATCAAAATAACAACAACAAGAAAATATAGATTTTTTTTTTATTATTTTTACGTTTATTCAATTTACATATTGACTTGGCTCTTTGCTCTAACGTCGACTCTCTGATATTTAAATTTAACTGTGTATGAACGTTTCTTTTGATTATCTACAGAGTGCGATGAAAATACAGGTGATATACTATTTGCGCGGGCTTAAATATTTTAGGTTGAAAAACTAAACGTCATTTACGTAGTAGTACAGTTTTGTGTGGGTAATTGCATACCGAATATGCCCAATATGTGCTAATTAGTGCTCACGGAGAAAAATTAGAGCTAGTCTATGAACCAAAAAAACGGATAGAAATTGTACAAAATTGGTAAAAATCACAATAGAAATCGCGTGGAAATCAGAAAACTTTCAAAAATATGTCTACAAAAGAAGCCCAAAGATTTTACCTACAACGAAATTGTGGATAAATGCAAAAATCTATCCACACCGAAATATACCAGCTGTGTCAGTGTAGTAAAATTTTATAAAAAGATTCAGCAAAGAGGCGAAAGCATAAATGATTTTGCGGTGGCATGGTACAAGATGAAGGCAGTCAGTTTGGCAGTTATAAGGACAAGGCATTAAGAAACCAGTTTATTGCGAGAGTTTCTGAAAAAAGGTTACGTGCCGAATTAATGGCTTTGGATGAAAGAAATCGTTTAAAGAAGTAGTTCAACGGGCTGTGGCAGTAGAGCTAATAAGCAGAGATGTTGAATTTAATAGTGGAATACTAAGTGATAATTCAAAGGAAATTAATAAAGTTGGGCAAATTTCAGAAAGATAGTATTCATCAAGAGATGGTACCAGACGTAACAGGAACAACTTTAAAGGCGATAGAGGAGCTCGATAAAGATTTCCAAGTGGCCGCAGGGATATAAAAGAAGAATTCTCAATCAAAGGAATATTATGTCTTAAGATCAACACAATATTCCTTTGATTGAGAATTCTACTTCAATTTTTCTAAAAGGTGGCTATACTCAAGTAAAGTTAAGTCAAGAGGCGCAAGAAATTATTACTGTAGTTAACATCGGGGCTTATATTCATATAAAGGGATGCCATATGGTTTGAAACCAGCATCATAAATCTTTCGATCGATAATGGACCAAATTTTGAAGAATTTGGCAAATACATTTTGCTATGCGTCTTTATGCGAAATTAGTGTTAGTTATTCAGAAATTGGAAAAATATAACGTTAAAGTAAATTATGACAAATGCGAAACCTCTGTTGAAAAATTAAATTATCTTGGACACGAAATTTCTAGTTCAGGTCCATGTGGTGAGAAGGTCTAAGCAATTATAATAATTAAAATTTTGTCAGAAGTTGTGAGCCTAGTCATGTGACTAGTAAAAATAAATCGATTAAAATGTATTCGAACTGGTCATTAACTAGTAGTCTTCGTACGTTATACAACGTTTGGGAAAATGAAATAAGTTTGTTAGTATGGATAAGTAACTTCCTTGTTTGGTCTCTTTTTATCACCATGAAACTGAAGAAATTTTGTTGGTTTAATGCATCCTTCCAATCACCTTAAAGATAAGAAGGGTCAGCTTTTTATGTATTTTGTTTCTCAAATCATCGCTTCTCTGTAACGGCAACTCTACAGGTCTAGTCCCACTGACCGCGTACCACGAAAGCGAACAAACTTCTTGCAGGGTTTCCTGTATAATCAAGAACCATACAAACACTTACACATCATATCTACAATCTTTTTATTTTCATTTTGGATTCGAAAATTTAATGTCGCAGTTAAAACGGATTTTGTAGGTGTAATATTTCTATTTTCATATAGTTTCTTGTGCCTCACCCCTATGTTTCTTGTGCCTCACCCCAATTAAATTTAGCAGTTTTCGAACGTAATTGATTTAATGGTGCCGCCACATCTGAGAAATTTTTAATAAATTTATTATAATAATTTATCTTACCGATAAATGATTCAACTTCCTTCAAATTGGATGGACGTGGTAAATCATGTAGCGCTTTTAAGCCAGATGTTGAGGGACGGATGCCATTTTTGCTAATAATATGCCCCAGATACTCAATTTCGGGTTGAGCGAACTTACACTTTCCTAAATGGCATCGAAAACCATTTTCTTCTAATCTGGTCAAGAGCATACTTAAATTCTTTAAATGTTCGTCATTTGTTTTGCCCGATATGATCACATCGTCTAAATATACGGCACAAAAATTTAAATCGGATGTGATTTGTTCCATGAGCCTCTGAAAAATGTCGGGCCCGCTTGAAATTCCAAAAGGTAGACGTTGGAATTCATATAATCCAAACGGTGTGTTAATTACTAAAAACTTTTTTGAATCGTCGGTGAGTTCAAGTTGGAAATACGCATCTCTGAGATCAATTTTTGTGAAAAATTGACCACCTTGCAATTTATAAAACAATTCCTCAATACGTGGTATAGGGGGCGATCGACACAACTTGAGGATTTACCGTGATTTTATAGTCAGCGCAAATGCGAATTTTTCCATTTGGCTTAACAACTGGTACTATTGGTGTACCCCATGACGAAGTTTGCACGGGTTTCAATATATTCAAACTAACCAATCGCGATAGTTCGTCTTTGACGGATTTTTGAATGGCGAAAGGTAAAACACGTGGTTTAAAATATTTTGGTTGTGCATCGCTTTTTAATTTAATATCGGCTTTGTGTGAATTGCACTTTCCTATGGCTGTAGCATCAAAAAGTTTAGTATGTTTTTTGCAATATTCGTGGATTTTTTGTCTCAATTCATCGCTTGATTCTACTCCAAAAATATATTCTGCATTGTGTATAATACGAAAATGTAAAGCATCGAACCAATCCATGCCAAGGATATTACTGCAATTTGCTGAATCACATACAACCAATGATAATTCTTCACTAAAATCTTTAACCGCGACTTTAACATTAATTTTTCCTTTGACAGGTATAGGCGTTCCTCCATATGATTTAAAATTTATAGTTGTTGGTGTGCACATAGGATAATTTAATTCGGCGTATGATTGTGAGCCAATCATTGAACACGTAGCACCAGTATCCAATTGAAATTGTATTGGTATATTATTTACCTGTAGAACCACTGAAATTTTATTTTACGTGCTCTCAATAGAAAATATGAAAGACACATTTTCAACTTCATCGACGGAATTTGTTGAATGTGTATATCTCCTCGGCGAATTTGAGCTTGTGCGAGAATGTGATCTATTACGGCTTTTAGATCTATATCGTCGTATCCGATTATAATTATTTGATCGACCACGTGAACGAGACATACATACAGTAGCTATATGCCCTTTTTATTGCATTGATGACACGTCGCAGTTAAAAATTTACAATTCGAAGTATAAACCGCTTACAGCGTTGGGCAATTATTTTAATGAGTTACGAATATACAATAATTTACAAATCTACAAATCACCATGGAAACGCCGATGCACTATCAAGACTCCCTTGTGGTCCTGATGAAGAGTTTGACAAAAATGTGAATGTGTGCAACAGCGTCGACGAAATATATCAAAATATAATCGATGATTATCCTATCGATTATAAAAGCATTGCAGAACACACATTGTCAGATCCAGTATTATTTAATGTATCAAAATTTATCTTAAATGGTTGGCCAAACAAGTTACCTGTATACGACGAAATGTCCTACTCCCATTTTTTCAACCGCAGCGAAAGTCTCAATATATATAAT
Organism: Nephrotoma flavescens; assembly: GCA_932526605.1. Classification (NCBI taxonomy): domain Eukaryota; kingdom Metazoa; phylum Arthropoda; class Insecta; order Diptera; family Tipulidae; genus Nephrotoma; species Nephrotoma flavescens. The sequence goes on along the minus strand of OW052222.1, from coordinate 188,017,668 downwards.
AATGTTATTCTCTTACAGACAGAACAATACACCCGCATTGTTATTCCATCAAGTCTTCAACAAAAAACGTTAAATCTTTTACATGAAGCTCATTGGGGCATCACACGAACCAAACAAATTGCACGTCGTCATTGCTGGTGGCCATCTATCGATCAAGACATCGAGAAATTAATAAAAGCATGTGAAAGTTGCCAACTACATGCTAGTTCAAGCACAAAACATTTCAGCCCATGGCCAACAACTGAAAAGCCTTGGCAGAGACTACACATTGATTTTGCAGGTCCGTTTTTGGGAAAAATGTACCTGGTTTGTGTCGATTCATATACAAAATTTCCATTTGTCATAGCCATGACACAAACCACATCTGAGTGTACCATACGTGCACTTCAACAAATTTTTGCTATTGAAGGCTTACCATCGACGATTGTGAGTGACAACGGACCTCAATTCACATCAGCTGATTTTGAACAATTTTGTAAAGCCAACGCCATTGAACATCTTACATCTGCGCCATTTCACCCTCAATCCAATGGCGAAGCGGAAAGGTTTGTTCGAACATTCAAGACGTCTATGAAGAAAATTATGCATGATGGTATTAATGTTGATATGGCATTAATGAAATTTCTTTCAACATATCGAACCACACCATTACCAGTTGTTGATAAATCTCCATTCGAACTACTTCATGGACGAACACCTCGTACATTACTGTCTGCAATGTTACCATCACAAGAACATCGAGTGAAATTTACACCAACAACAAGATATCAATTCAACAATAAAGTGTATACTCTAGATTTTTCAATCAGAGGAAAAAAATGGAGGAAAGGGTTTATCACCAAATGTCTCGGGAAGAAAATGTACATGGTACAAACTAATCATGGAGAGTGGAAACGACATGAAAATCAACTGCGACCGCGAGTATCAATAACAGATCTTACTCCAACAAAATCAATTTTAAGAGATACAACAACAAACACACGCAATCAAAACTTAAGCAACAACAATAACAATATACCAGTTGTATTAGATTTTGGCAGGGATGACGACATACGTCCATCAACCATTCAAATACCACCATTACCTGAGAACCCAATAGATGATCAACGCACAAGTCCAATTGTTTTTCGCCGTGATCATTATGAACTGCGTCCAAAACCACATCGATCTTAATTCAAATAACTATAATTTTTTTTGTTAAAATTAAAGCAGGAGGAACTGTAATATTTCTATTTTCATATCTAGTTTTGGAAAGCCTTAAAATTCAATATTTATAACCTTTATGTATTAAAGTTTTTTTATATACTTTGGTTTCTATTTTGTTATATACTTCTGTACATACTCGTACAATATTGTTAAATAAAAATTACATTTATTTTTGTGTCTGCTGATCAATCAGACGTATTTATATATTGTGCTCCGTTAATAAATATTAACCAGATAATAATACCCGGTCCCGTATGTTATATAATTCTGAGATATAACAGTAGGTAAAAGGGGAAAGAATGGAAGGTGAAGCCGGTCTTATGAAGCCGTGTGTAGCATGGCTCTGCGAGTGCAACAAGAACAATATTATGAGATGAGAGGATATCACAGTCAAACTTCCATAACTCAAACTATTCCTTAAATCGAATTTCAATTTATAGCAGGAACATTTTTGACTAATTTTCTATGTACATATGTAGGTTAATATAATATGTATGTATATCCCTTTTTCAACCAAGTTTTGGCTCAATTAAAGTCCAAACCACACAAATGTGTGAATAAAAAAAACATAGTATGTAATAGCGTTTTTGTTAAAAAAATTTCGCTTGATTTGAAGTACAACCAACACAATTGTGAGTATAGTTATAGTGTTTTTTTCGGACGAAAATAAGTTTAAAAGGAATACACAAATGTGTAAGTTGAGTCAAAACAGACACAAAAATAAATTTTTGACATGGTACTTTTGCCGTACCCACACAACTGTGTTAGTGGGCAGCACAAGGGATATACCATATGTATATTAGGGTGGATAATATTTTCGAAAGTTCCAATATCTAACGGGACACTCCCTAGAAATGTGAGGTTATGCTAAAAACTTAAACGGAAAATAAATTGGATCGATCCAAGGTCGTTTAGTGGTCGCGACTTTTCTCAGCCTAAATGAAAATTGTAGTCAATAGAGGAGATAATTGCCTTTCCAAAACATCATAGATATCGGTTAACAAATAGCGAAATTATTGCCAATTTTCCAAAATACAAAAACAAGGCAAATTATTTTTTTTTTATAAATGCATAATGTTTCTTCTATACAAGGATATTATTATGAATTAATTTTTATTATGAAAATACCCAATTTAAGATGATCTTCCACCCATTAAGGATGTTTGGGTGTATGTTGGAAACTTCTGTGTGTAGTCCTTTACGATTTGTAGTAAATATTGCATGTCATCTTCATTTCTTGTTAATTTCTTATTATAATCTTCTATTAACTTAACACCACCTTCTGCGATATCATTTACGACTTTTATTTGACTGATAATCTTCATTCCATTCTTGAAACTATCAACCTGAAGTCACATATCCGGATCTTTGTTTAAGAAATCTGTGGAAATCTTGAACCTTTTTAAAAATCGCCAGTATTTGGTGAAACAAAATCTGCTAGCTGTTTCGTAATGAATGTTTTCATATCATTAATTTTCAATTCGACGCACTTAATTGACTCGGCCTCTACAACCCACTTCATATCCAACTGTTGCACCATTCTTCTTTTCTCTGCATTAGAGACGTTTACGTCGAAAAAAGAGAATTGGATGTTTTCGTTGGATAAATACCACAATTGGCCACATATTTTATTTAGTACAGTTGGTGCATTAGCAGCTTTCGTGCAATGGAACAAAGTTTTCATGAAAGTTAAATAATTTCAATTCATAAATGGTTTTGGACATCCAGCGAGCATGATGCATAGGCCCTGACAGGCGGAAACTGACATTTTTATTTGGTACCATGCCCACAAAAACTTAGTGATTTCCGATAATTCTTTGTAATCATCCCGAGCATGATCCTTTGCCAATTCGTTCTTACAAAAACCCGCCAATTCCGTTTTCACATCATCTAATTGCATATGAACGTTGGGATCATCTATGCCTGCTTTAAAATTATCCTTATTCAAGGAATTTCAGTCATTCTTGAATCTCATAAATAACGGAACATTTACTCCTGGTGCGTTACCCATTTTTGATTCAATTGCAGCGCGTAATGTAATTTCACATATGTGTTGTTGACAAGGAAGACATAATAAACTTCGTTTCAATTTCTGCTCTAAAATAATAGCTGCTCCATTTAATCTTCCAGTATTTCAATATGTTGTATCGAAGCAAGTTGCCACGACATAGTCAGCTACTCTCCAATCGATTAAGCTTTAGAAAGCAGCCTCCGCCATTTCCAAACCAGTTGATCTTGATATTTTGGGAACGCACAATAATAGTTTTCCATCTATATGGGAAATAATCAGCGGTGAATAATCCACGGTCTCCGTTCCAAATAACTCCGGAAGTAATTTTCCATCCCAATGTACTACGCCTGTTCTTGAAAGTCGATTTAACTGATGCTGCTATTTCTACTCTGTTTGTTTCAGGAAGACGCCTCAGTGTTCCTCGACTCAAAACGAGTTCATCAATAGAATGTCCAAGACTTCGGCAACGGCACTGATTAAATGCATTGCTGCACGATCAGTAATCTTTCACTTATAAAAAGCTGAAAATATTTTAGGAGTAATAAAACATGTACTTTCTCTAGGAGCTCCTTCTGCAGATACCTTTCGCTGTGACTCTCCGATGACGAAAATAATGCTTGTGAGTCTATTGGAATTGATTTACGTTTTTCTTCAAGATACCTTCGTTTACGATTTTTTTCTGCCTCCATTCGTTCGGATTTCCACTTTTCTTTTTCAATTTCATATTGTCTCACGCTGCGGCAAGAGGAACCGCTCGTCGTCTTCACTGATCATCATGGACGAAGCATTGGTATGTGCGATATCGATAATAACATCCAGTTTACTATTAAAGGCAATTTCTCTTTCACGGTAATCCTTTAAAGGTTTATTTTTATTCTTTAGAAGATTTTCCACTCATCGCAATTTTTCCAATTTTTCAACAGAATGTTGATCCTTTTTCACTATAATTCGTGCTTTTGGCCCAAAAATAGAGACTTCCTAGATTGCCAGAGCTGCACTTTCACGAATAGTAAATTTTACAGTACAGTAATTGTAAAAACAGCCACAATACTTGCTTTTTTGAGGGTAACTTCTGTAGTGGACCGTAAATTAGTTGCCATTTTGTCAACTTCAGTAGAACTTTCTTAAAAATATTAATAAAACTGTTAAACGGACTAGGTTTAATTATTACAAATTTGTGTCCTTTTCTCGAGAGATTTGGATTTAAACTGAAATTAATTTGCATTTGGCCATAGCCAGAGATGGGCGATTACGCGTCGTCTACTAAATTTTATGTTTTTGAGTAGACAACTCGTCGACAACGTAGACAACGTCTACTGTTGTGGACAACGTCGACTTCTCGTAGACAACGTCGACAACATTCCGCATAATAATTAAATTTTATACCATTCATGATATTTACATCTAGACTTCAAACTAAGTTTAGATTTGTCAATAGCTGATTAAAAATATTTTTAAATCTAAATAAATCTTAATTAAGCTAAGAAATATTAATTGAACCCCAGACACGATTTGTTTTCCTCCATCCTTGGAGGTTTCTAGTATGAACTACCATTAATTTTGTTAGTCAGAAAGTTTGATAAAAAATTGGCGTGAAACACGCAGCCTAAATGACTTACTAAACCATCAATTTAGTTAATCGGAATTAGAGGTTTTATTGATGTGTTGGTTTTGTCATATGCAGCGGTTTTTTAATTCAAATTTCCGAGTTCGCGAACAGGTAGGGAACACTTTTTAATGTATAAGATAGATAACACGTCCTCTATGGTTTTCTTGTAATATCCTTGTTCTATACAGTTCTGTTATTATTCAGAACTACTCAGAACTTTTGAGACAACGATATTGCAAGAAAACTATTGAACTTTTTCGATGGATTTTTCGTGTTATGCTATTTCAACTAAGATATTTAATTTAAAAGAAAATAAGATTTAATTTGACAAATTTTAACTTAACCTATTGCAATTTCGAACACCTATTTAAAAAAAAACGCGCTTAAATTTCTGACAAACTAAATTAGTGATTAGTTCATGCTAGTCATTGATAGATGTCTCTAATATTCAGAAACCAAGATAATTTGACGCGCGGATTGTTTTGTGTAATCTATAAACTATGAGCAAACCATCAATTTAGTTAGTCGAAAATTTAGTTAGTTGAAATACAAATTTTCATTAAACATGGCCGACATAATATTGTTACGTTTTCGCCTTGTCACTCAAGGTTCGAATCTCTGAATTGTGAATAAAACCACTTTTGTAAATTTAAACACACAAATTTATTTTCACAACACAACAAATTACACAACACAAAGTTAACAACAAAATATTCCAATTATAACACACTATTTAATTCACTTTAATAATCGCACTATTTAAACTTCACTCTTTCGCGTTTAAAATAAGACTCATCATTCCAGGTCAACGCGCGCCTTTATATACCAAAATATTTGTTTCTAGAATAATCCCAAATGTTCTCATAAATTATACACGTACATTTCATAATAATCCCGAATGTTGTCCAAAATTTATACGAGAACATTCTAGCAAATACGTTAGTATACAAATAGTGCCTAAATGTTGATCCATACGAAATTAAAATTGAGCAACTTATTAAAATAACTTATTCTACTCTAAACTAGATGTCACCGTAACACTACCCCTCACCCAAATCACCTCCTCTGTAGAGCGCCAAACGCTCTAAATGCACCACCTTTGGTTTACCTCTCCGTCCTATCTGAATGCGATAAACCACGTCGTTCAACTTTTTAATGACAGTGTAAGGTCCTTCCCATGTAGGTTGCAACTTCGGTGATAATCCCTTCTTCCGTTGTGGGTTGTGAAGCCATAACAATTGCCCTTCCTCGAAGCCTTGATTATTTGCTCGTATGTCATATCGAGCCTTCATTCGATCACTTGATATCCGAATGTTCTCCCGTACAAATTGATGTATCTCATTAAGTTCTTCTTTCATCCGGTCGACGTAATCCTGTCCGCATAGAGCCGCTGATGGAACTGCTCCAAACTTTAAATCTCCCGGTAGTCGCAGATTGTTCCCAAATATGGTTTTAGCTGGTGTCACACCTGTTGTGTCATGTACCGCTGATCGGTAAGCTTTCAGGAACATCGGTATATGTCGATCCCAGTTGCGTTGGTTCTTTTCCACAACCTTTGCTAGATATTCCTCCAATGTGCCATTGAATCTTTCCACCATACCGTCCGACTGCGGGTGTAGAGGCGTCGTTTTCGTTTTATTGATGCCAAGTATTTGACATATCTCCTGAAATACCACCGATTCGAAATTCCTTCCTTGATCCGTGTGAATTTCCATCGGTACACCAAATCTGCTAATCCAGTTGTTCACCACGGCATCAGCTATTATTGTTGTCTCCTGATTGGGTATGGGATACACTTCTGGCCATTTGCTGAAATAATCCATGATTACTAGCACATATTTATTTCCGCTCTCGGTGGTTGGAAATGGCCCCGCCACATCCATTGCAATTCTCTCGAATGGTGCCCCGACATTATATTGTTTCATGGTTCCACGGGTTTTTCGTGCTGGTCCCTTTACTGCCGCACATTGGTCACATCTTTGACACCATTCCACTTCTGACTGTCTACATCCAGACCAGTAGAACCGTTGGCGAATTTTGGCTAGTGTTTTATTAATCCCTAGGTGACCTCCGCTTGCTCCTCCATGATACTCCTTGAGGATTTCCGCAGTCAGACCTTTTGGAACCACTACCAACAATTGTTTTACTTTACCATCCGCGCTTTCCCAATTTCTCTTTAAACATCCATTTTCCATGTGGAGGCTGTCCCATTGAGCCCAATAAAATTTTACGATGGCGGTTTTGTCGGCTATCTCGCTCCATGAAATTTAGGCCTCTGTTCCTTTTCCTTATGTTCCACGATGAATGCCAGATCAGCATCTCGTAATTGCTCCATCCTGATCATTTCATCAGTCCAGTCCTCATCAGGTAGCACTTGTATAAGCCGAATATCGATGATGTTTTCCTTACCCTCCACACGTCCACAATGCTTGCATTCCACGGGGCATGGCCTTCTTGATAATGCGTCGGCATTTCCATGTGCACTTCCCTTCGGATGTTCAATTTCAAAATCGTAGCTTTGCAAACGTTCGATCCAACGTGCTACTTGTCTTTCTGGATTTTTGAATTGTAACAACCAGCGCAAAGCTCCATGATCCGTCCGTAGAAGAAATTTTTGGTCATAGAGGTACTTATGGAAGTGTTTCACACATTCCACTATAGCCAACAACTCATTCCGTGTCACACAATAATTTCGTTCCGGTTTTGATAACATCTTGGAGTAATATGCAATAACTCGCTCCTCACCATTTGTTGCCTGCGATAATACTCCTCCTATCCCATCATTACTTGCATCGGTGTCCAAAATGAATTTAACGTTGGGTATAGGGTATGCGAGGATTGGCGCTTCGCATAACCGTCGTCTTAGTTCCACCAATGCCTCTTCTTGATCTTCCTTCCATTCGAATGCCTTGTTTTTCCTGGTTAACTCGTGTAAAATCTTTGCGATGCTGGCAAATCGTGGCACGAATCGTCTATAGTAGGTGCATAATCCAAGGAAGCTCCGTAATTCATGTAAATTTTTAGGTCGTGGCCATTCCTTTACCGCTGCGATCTTGTCTTCATCGGTGTGAATTCCATTGGTTGTTACCTTATGACCCAAATATTTTACTTCCATCCTAAATAATTTACATTTCTTTGGGCTTAGCTTTAATCCGGCGGCTTGTATCCGATCCAAAACCTCTGCCAAATTCCTTAAATGCTCGTCGAAATCTGTGCCCATGACGATGATGTCGTCCAAATATACGAGGCACGTCCTCCAATGTAATCCTTTAGTACGCGCTCCATTAGCCGTTCAAAAGTCGCAAGGGCGTTACATAATCCGAATGGCATAACGTTAAATTGCCACAATCCGTTACCCACACTGAATGCCGTTTTCTCGCGATCTTTTTGCTGGACTTCCACTTGCCAATAGCCGCTTTGCAGATCTAATGTCAAAAATATTCGAGCACCCGATAGTGTGTCTAATGTGTCATCGATCCTTGGCAGTGGGTAACTATCCTTTTTCGTTACAGCATTTAATTTTCGGTAATCCACGCAAAATCTCATGCTACCATCCTTTTTCTCGACTAACACCACTGGTGAACTCCATGGACTGCTTGATGTTTCGATTACCCCTGCTGCTTGCATATCTCTTACCATTCGATCCACTTCTCCTTCTTTGCCAATGGTAATCTCCTGGGTGCTTGGCGAATCGGCGTTTCCACTCCTTTATCTATTCGATGTTTTACCATTGTGGTTCTCCCATTATTGTCCGATGTACTGCAGAATATTGGCATGCACCGCTCGAGCAATTGTTTTGCCAAATTTTTCTGTTCCATGGTAAGATCTTCGGTCCATTTCTCCATGAGTTGTTCTACAACCTCTTTCTGCCCTTGCAAGTTAGTCGTATTAATCGGATTTTTCTGCTCGCACTTCACAATCGCAGATATTTCTTCGCATTTTCCGATTATTGTCCCTTTCTTGATGGTTTTCGTCTTATCCGAGAGATTTAGAGTCCTAATTGGTACTCTATTATCGCTGTCTGGTTTCACCAGGACTTTCCCGATCATAATTTCTCTGGCTCCGCTCTCCGCTTCATTGGCTTCCACAACCCACAACCTGGGTGACCCAGAATCTCCCTCCAATCTTGCCCATACTATTGTTTCCGAGTTCGGTGGCAGCTTCTCCCGATGGTCCATTATAATTTGCCTGCTCGTTTCTCCTATAGCGGCGCTAACGTGAAATGGCAACTCGATATTATCGTAGGTTAATACACCCCGTCCAACATCCACCACGAAGCCATTCGTTCTCATAAAGTCCATCCCCAAGATGACTTCATCTACAATATCTGCAACCAGCACCTCGTGTTGAAAGTGATTTCGCCCAATCCTTATTTTTACGACCTTTTTCCCTTTTATTGCTGAATTTTCTTCAGTCGCCTTTCGTAACTTCATTCCATTAGCTGGTTCCATAATTCCATCGATAATATCCTCATGAACAATCGTATGAGTTGCTCCCGTATCCAGCGTGATCATGCATTTCTTCCCACCAATATCGGCTTCAATTGTTAAGCTGTCACCGCTCCTTGCTATTCTCGAAACATGGATGGAGGTTATGGGGCAATCGGTTGTGGGAGTCAGCTTCTGCCCCTGAAAACTGACTCTTTTTAGTTTAACGACTCCGCTGTAGTCTGACCAGCCCTTCTGGATTCTATCTGCTCCTCGTTTGATCTACGCTTCATAGGAGATGGCGACCGTGCTCGTTTCTTCTTAATCTCCCAACAGTTCCGTGAGATGTGACCCATTCTATCACATACCCAGCATTTAATCCTGCCACTTCCATCTCTGAACCTTGGCGTAGCCCGCGCGGTGTCTATTCTGGAATCAATCTCCACTCGACGAATTTTCATTGCTGGTTTGATGATGGTTTGCGCAGTTTCGTTTGTTAACACACAAGCGATGGTTCCCGTGAAAGTTGTCTTAGGTGACAACATCACCGCTCTGCGCGTCTCAGGATCTCGAATACCGTCAATGAATGCATCTATTTTAATTCGCTCCATGTAATCGGCCGACATATTTCAATGTGCTAAATGCGCGAGCCGCTCAATTGCCGATGAATATTCCTGTAGCGATTCTCCTCCTCTTTGGTATCGACCCTTCAATTCCATGCGATAGATTTCTCGTTTGTATTCACTTCCGTATTTTCGATCTAACGCCTTCATAATTCCCATGTAAACGTTCCTTTCCTGCTCGGGAATGATTTGTAGTGTTTCTGCCTCTTCGCCTTTAAGAGCCACAATTAACGCTGCAACACATTGTTCTTCAGTTCACTGATTTTGCTTAATCGCCGTTTCGAATTGAAACTTAAAAATGCTGAAGGATGTTGTTCCATCAAATGTTGGTGGTTTTATCTTAACTGCATTAACCGTCTGGATCACTTGTTGTGTCGTTCCATTCGCCTTGACATCTTGGAGCTCCTTCTCGAGACATTGAAAATCTTGTTTAACCGATTCAAATTTTTGTTGAACCGTCCCTTTAACAGTTTGAATTTCTGCGTGTACTTCTGTTTGCAGTTTTTCCACTTTACCGTGTAGTGTAGAAGATAACTCCAGGAACTTCTCGTCCATTTTCTTTTGGCCAACTTCTATTTGGTTTTTAATGTCCGCCCCTTGTTGCTCCATTTGTAACATCTGCTGTTTCATTTGATGTTTCATGTCCGCCCCTTGTTGCTCCTCTTGTAACATCTGCTGTTTCATGCCCGCCCCTTGTTGCTCCATCGATTGTTTAATCCCACCCAACTGTTGTCCCATCATTCGATTCATAGCTGCCATCAACTGCGATAAATCAAAACTTCCAGATGGGTTTTGTGTCGTTTCGACCACCGTTTGTACGTCCTTTTCTTTCTTATCCATACTGATCTCGTCCGTTTTTTCCTCGAAATCATACACGTCTGGATTTAAACCTTCCTTCTCCATGGCCTCACGTAGTCGCTCCACCAAACTAGCTTTTGTGCCTTCACTGGCCAAACCTCGCTGTTTCAGCTGCTCCTTTAATTGTGCAAGCTTCAATTCATAGAGTATCATTTTCTTTATTATTCACGTCAACGCGCGCCTTTATATACCAAAATATATGTTTCCAGAATAATCCTAAATGCGCATCGAGCAAATATGTTAGTATAGAAATGACGCCTAAATGTTGAGTATAAATCATAAATGCAATTGAACTATTAATGAAGTTAACTTATTCTATTCTAATCTAGGTGTCACCGTAACAATAGTTTAATTTCTTTTGTCAACATGTTTTAAAAAGTTAATAAACAAATATTTAATTATTTTTTAGGTAATTAGGATTATATAATTAGGTAATCAAAATAAATTAGGTAAATTTATTTAATTAGAATTAAGAATTAATTAACCATAATTTATTTATTAAAAAACCTGGTTCTGTTAAAACGACAGACAATTACGTAAAATTACCATTTGTCTCACGCTATTTGTTACATTAATTAATTAGTAATAACTGTAACTGTAAAAAATTTCAAGACAATCCCTTGAAGTTTACTACCCCTACAATAACTAAAAATAGTGATTATTAAAAAAAATTAAGAAATTTTAAATTCGTCTGTATTAATTACTTTAAAGATTTTCGGCTTTTTATAGACAAATATTATTTTCTATGACATTCACATTGTTTGAGACCTTTCGGGCCACCAAAAAATGAGGTCATTTACTTACAATACTCTACTAAAAAGAAGTTTTTAGTTTTAGTTGCTGCGTATTTGAATTGAATAATGAAATATGCTTTAACTGCCAACTAAACCACCGATGAGTTCTAATAATCTAATGTTGTGGATGTAGATTCTTCTTAAACTTTGGACGTTAAGCTTTATAATCCCACATCCCTTTTAAAAAACACCCTTCTTTAAAATTAAATGGTTTGTTAAAACGTTAATTCTAATCATACCCAAGCAAAAAATATAATAAAGCTGACATCGCTGATACTGTATATATAAAAAAGTAGATAAATCGTAAAAAACCATTAAACACTGGGTTAGGTTAAAAAAAGTAATCCAGTAGGTATTAACTAAAATTCTTTATCTCACCAAATCAAAATCAATTAATTTAAATGAAGGTTTTGTGTAAAGAGGGAAAACAACCGACCTAACACACAACACTACAAAAAATAAAAATCATTGTGCTATAAAATATATTTTGCCTAGATCTGTCGAGATTAGAACAAAAAATAATTCCCATATTTGCATTTTGTTTAAACGAGTGCTGGGTACTACCTACAATATAATAATGAACGTCCAGATAACATCAGAATTAAATGATAAACTTGTAAAATATTTCAACAGCACCTCATTAAAACTGTTTGAAACGGAAATAATGAAAAGGGTCTTATTGGGGCACATTAATCCATTTCTTACATAATCTGACTTTCTTCTATTAAAACATTCGGTTGCAACATTTTTCTTTTCTAATACCCCAATTATCGAAGTCGTCTCACGTCATTTTAGACGACTATAGTCACGTCACTTCATTTTTGCTATTATCGAAGTCGCCTGTTACGACTCTAGTCACATGATACGACAACAGTCACCTAATTTTTTCAAGTGACAAGAATATTTTATGCGACTTTCATTAATGAAACACATTTACGATTTTTTTTTTTTTGATTTATATTCAAATTATTTTGCAAATATTTTACTGCTTTCGTAAATATACTTATAAGATAAATTTATCATTTAAAAACCACCCCTTCTCAATTTTTATTTACGATGGAAAATTACAAATTATGTATATCATGGATATTTTGCCTTCATCATAAATTACTGTATAGTTTCTGGAAATTAATTTAATAATTAAATAATTAGATTTTAGTTACCTATTTTCAATTTCCGTGGTTTTTGCAATAAAATATTCGTAAATATTTTGATTTTTGACATCAAATGGCTTGTCAAAATTGAGGAAATTATTAGTGCTGCCCGATATTTCTATTGTAGTATGCGTGTCGTTTAAAACGACTTCAACAATACCAATTTTGGCGCGACGTGACACGACTGTAGTCACGTCACATGAAGTGAGACGACTTCGACAATTGGGGTGTAATTCAAGATACAGAGAAATGAAAATGCCAACATTGAAAAATTAATTTAAGAACGAAAATAAATTTCTATATTTATTATTACCTTAATGACAAATTAAATATGAAAAATGATGGTCGCCGGTTGTGCTCTCTGCATTCATTTATCAAACATACGATAACAAAAAATATATTTTACTCGTAGTTAGTTCTGATGGGTGGGTCAAATAATTGGAGCAAAAAAATACTGCCATCATTAACTATGAATTATATTTTCGTATGTTGTGTTAGAGTTGTCGAGGATTAAGATGCCTAGAACAGATCGATTTTATGCTTAGAAGATTTGTGTGTGTGTGGCGTAATCAATCGTTAATCTACGATTAATCATCATCGATTGATGTTGATCTATCCAAATATAATATGTAAATATTGTAAGTCTATAAAGTATAAAGATTGACTCTTAATACAGATAATATTGTTATTTGTATTGCTTTTGTGACAGGAATCGAGAAATAAAACAAAATTTTTTGTTTGCCAAATTCGAATTTCATGTCACGTATTTTCACTATATATGATGCCACTCACACATACCGGCTGCTACAAAAACTTGCGTTTACCTACGTTATGCGTCTATAGGGAAGTTACGCAATCCTAAATTTGTGTGTGTGCGACCAAACTAATTTGTTATCATTTAATTTTAAATTTGACCTTTTTTACGTAATGCTGTCGAATTAGCCCATTACCATATAAACGTACGTAATTATATGCACCGGTGGAATTATACCAACATTATTTAATTGCCTTAATTTCCTAAGTGTTACGAAATTAGTTATAGTTTTTGGAAATTTTGTACTGGAATTGAAAAATGACGAAGGACCACGGTTGATAAGAAATGAATCCTTTGAACATTTTCCTTTTTCCAAATCTTACAAATTATTATAATTTTAAATGTACTCCACTTACTTCCTGATGTTTAAGTACGGCTCATTGGGCTTCTGTAAGAAAGAAAAAATTTTACATTAACATTTTAAAATATTTTTTAAATATTTAGTTTTAAATTTAAAAATTGGTTATAATAAAATTCGAATTAATTTCGCTCTCTCTTCTTGTGAAATGCTGGTGTGCAACGATGAAGAATTGCGCTGACGTTTTGCTGTAGTTACAGTTTTGGGTTGGAGTGAAAGTGATGTCTTATATAACATAGTACCTATATACGCCACTAGGTGAACATAAAAATTTGACGATACTCTATATTTTGCAAACTGTTGTTGCTTTTATGATGTACTCTTTGGTAAATGTATTTAAGTGCTACAGCAAAAGGGGTCGCCCTAATCGTATTTTGAATTAAACAAATATTTTATATGGATAGATACTGCTGCGACATTTAAATCTCGCCTATTGGTTTTAAATTGCTCTTTTAAAGTTTAGAAATGTATGACATTTTCTGTTATATTAGTGACATCTAGGTTTAAGTAGCAGCATTAGAGATAGTTTTAATGCAGTTTTGTGGTATTGCAGATTATAGAAGAATTAGCGGTTTATAAATATGGATACAATGAACACAATGGGTAAGTAATCGGTACACGAAAGATAATAGCGAAAGTGAACAGTGCGAAAAATAATAAGTGGTGTAAAGTGGAAATAATGGTGTCATTTCAAAAAATTGTAAATGGTATTAGTGAATTAATAAATAATTGTGAAAATTATTTGTTGTGGAGTTTAAGTGTTATTATATTTTGGAAAAACTATTGTGGTGGAATATTCGACACTATTCCATTAGTGGTAGGTAATTGAAAATGAAATATTAGGAAATTTTATAACGTTATTTCCGGTTTTTTCAGAAATATTCCGGAGCCAAATTCGTAACAATATCTGATTTTGCTCAAAATGCAATCCTGCTAAAGTTAGCCGACTTGCTCCAGCTGTAAAATGTCGTTAATGCAGATTCAAAAACAAATTATATTATTCGCATGTAAAAGTCTGTATGGCAGATTCGTATAAATAGCCAGCCGAAACATGTCGATAAAGCAGATACATAATTTTGGTGTTAAACAGTAATTTCTTCATCAACGTATATTATTCAAAATTAAACTTTTTTATTAAATGTATTAAAACTATTTAATACTGAGAAAACGCAATGGCATATATCAAACAAAACTTCAAAAATTTCAGGACAATTTTCATGTGGAGTCCGAAAATTTTGTAGAAGATCGCGCACACACAAAACTTGAAAATTTGTAAAAATTTACCGTTTAAAGTGTAATGGCTGGAAATAGATTCGAATGAAAGGTCTAAAAAAAATTATTTTCCGACATAAAATTTGTATCTGCATTATCAACATTATTCGGCTGTCATTTAATTTTTTATATTTAATCTGCATTACCGTCATTTTCGGCTGGGCTGACATGTTGTAACTATCACAATTTTCGCTTCGATGCATTTTCGATAAAATAACGGTATTTTGGAAGTAAACATTTTTTTTCTTTCATGTAAACTTTTAAATTTTCATCAAAGTAGCACGGTTTTTTCGTCGAAGCGAAAATAGTGATAGTTACAACATGTCGGCCTTGGTATTTCTGTGCGTTTTCTAACCATTTGATATATTTTATTCAACCGAATTTTAGAGGACATCCCACATGAAAATTGACATGAAATTTTATTCAGGCGTGAGCATCAGTAAGACGATTTCAGGTCAAGCCATTACACTTGAAACGAGGTTTCCCGTACTCTCCACATGAAAATTGACCTGATGTTTTTAAATGATAATTATTAGATGGCGCTTCATTTAAAATATTCGCAAAACATGTAACTATAGATGAATTTCACGTTTTACCTCCCCAAACATCTAATACAGCACTTAGGCTGTGCGCCAATTCTCAGGTAAATCGATTAGTACAGTAAATTGAAATTTTAGTACAAATTACTTTTCAAATCGTACCAATTCTCTAGTAAATAAAATTTGGTAAATGCGGCTTAAAGGGACACATTGTTTCTAGGAATATACAAAAATTGGTATGTAGGACGGACTAATGTCATAATTTTTATTGTTGTTGTTCCAATTATTCGTATTGTTTATACGAATAAATTTAAATTATATGTTTGTTGCGTAATATACACAATAAACTTATTGGAAAAATAAATAACAATTTTAACAAATAAAACTGTGTTCATAAAGAAACAAGCACATTTCCATTTCATGTGAAATGCTAGTGAATATAAAACAAATTATGAATAGAAACATGGCCGCCATATTTTCATGATTCGTTTAGCAAAAACAAAAACCACTACTATTTACCTTTTGTGTCTGCGCTTTACCCTGCTTTTTAGTACAGTATTTCAATTTACCGCATACACTGTTAAAAACGGCATTTACCTTAGATTTACTTGAGAATTGGCCCACAGCCGTAGAAAATTTGGTTTGGTATATTATTTTTGTTTCGAATGAAAATTTCTTATTTTATATTTTTTAGTTGATTTTTATAGGAAAAACAGAAAAAAATTTCTATTATCGACATTTTTCGGCTGGAATATTACCGGCAACAATCGTCTTTAATTTTCGTTTGATTAGTTTTAATCTGCATTGTCCATATTTTTCGACTGGAGTCGGCTAACTTTAATCCGTGGTTCCACACTTTGATTCTTTGGTCGTGATTCTTTCCTCGTTCCCTCCCCTTCACCTACAAACTAATTTTTTGGCGGGGAAAGTTTTGATTCCTTTTTCAGCAATTTTTTTTTGATTCAACTGATTCTCGCACAACAACAAAAATAAATTTATCAAAGACACTTTGTTTATTTGTCGTTTTTGGGTTAATTTTAGTTTAATTTGCACTTCGAGTGCAAAATATATATTTTTTCAACCAAGGAAGCAGTTTTCGCAGCAAATAATAAACATTTTTCACAATACGAATAAATCAGAAAACATAATTTTACGCACATACATAAAAATAGAAACGCGCAAAGAAATCAAATGTGGACGGCGATTGATTTTCTGATATCATTGAATCACGACGAAAGAATTAAAGTGTAGCGAGGCTCAATAGGGTCAAAATGCATAAGAGCGTTACATCGAGTAGGTAGTTACTGACCCAATCCACACTAGGACTTTTGAGTCGGGCCTCATACCATCAAACAAAATACAGGGTGTTTTTATTTTCCAGATTTAGCCGCCATTTTGGTTTGGGTGACATTTGTCAGTTCGCATTTGGCATTCGTAGAAGGAGTGATCGATAACAATTTATCAACGGGCATCTAACGCCACAACAACGCATGACAGACAAAATTACGAGACTTTTTGGTGTAAATCATGTGCCGAGCAACCATTCAGCGAATACAGAATAGTTTTGAAAAAAAATTGTGTTGCGGAATGAATTGAGAATATCTCCATTATCTTTGTTAAAAATTCTCAAATAAGATTTGTATTTTTTACCCCTTAAACTTCAATTGACACAAGAGCTGCGAGAGCCGAAAAAACGAACGGCTCGATATAGTCGACTACCATTTATGGCTAAAAATTATTAAAAAAAAATACATCGACCTAGGACATGAAAAACGAAAAGGGTGTTTTTTATGTTCCAGGTTGATCTATTTTTTTTAATAATTTACATGACCCAGATTTTGTACAAAAGGCGAGAGTTAATTTGTTTGTCAATAAAACGATAGTTTTGTCCGACAGTTCATTTTCGATTTTACAGAAATTAACAAAAGTAGAAGGCGGGAAAATTGAGCAACTTTTATGCGGTATGGGTACTTTCGGATCAGCCAACTGTTGGCATTTAAATTAGGGAAATCATCGTCGATTTAATTTGAAAATTTCAAAGAGTTCAAAATTTTCAAATCGTTGGCCGTGATTTTACTCAACATGTCGCCAACATTTGTGTTATCTGAAAACGCCCAGTGTCATAGTAACAAAAACAACGAGAAGTAATGTGTGTAAAATGTTAAACTTATGTATTTAATTTTGGTGATGAAAACGCACATTTCTTTTGAATACAAATTTAAAAAAAAATATTTTTTCAAAATCCTGCACCTGATGATCTAATAAAGCAATTACAATATCACAAAAAAACCTAAACACAAGTAACACGAAAGTCGGTATTACAGATTCAAAAATGCCATTTTGTTTTAAAAAATAAAATACTAGAATCTAAGTAATGAAATTCAGTTTTAGAAACAGCAAGAGTAGACATATATAACCCTGTTTTAAATCTTACGTAGTCGCCTGCCAAATGGAGGTGTCCGATTTTTTAACCATCTGCACATTGCATAGCTCCATGCCAGCATATACTACTGACATGAAAGATGGGTCGGCCAGGGGGTCATAGTTGTGTTCACTTTCATCACAGATCGTAATCTGATGGTAAAAAACCCGGAATTCAAATTCGGTACCTCCTGATCCAAAATGTCAACGCTTTATCCACTGACTCACAGATCGTCATGGAGAAAATTTTGTGAAGAAATTGTCAGTTCAACTGTCTCTAAACTAAATAAAATGTTGGTTAAGAATGATAAGTGCTGACTTGATTTTCTCCGTCGACCCAACTGAAACTATACAACTTCTAAAAGGTCGTCTGAAAAATCCCTTCTGTCTGTTCATTTTCAGGGCTGCATCATCATCGATCCGGTTGCTGTTTCTATGTGGCGTTTGGCTTTGTTCCGATCTTTCGGGCTAGAGGCAGGTTTATAACTAAAGCCGGTAAGTCTGACTATACCGATTCTAAAATTGTTCGCCCAGTCTATCTTTAACCATCCTAAAGTGTTTAAAAGGAATCATTCATAGGTATTTATTAAGGACAACTTTCCGTATCTTGCAAAGTGGAGAAGTTCTGCGGAACGACACTACATGAACTCGTTACTAGGATTTAAAAATCAGTAAACAACCAAATGTTTCTTGTAGAAATTTCGGCATTGCCCAGTATACAATTTTCTCAGTGTGTAGAAAATATTGTTTTAATTCCATACTAAATTCCGTACTACAAAATATCAAAGACACAAAAATACCGATTTTGGAGAAAAATAACTGTCTATCTCTTTCTGTTTCGCGGTAATATTAGATATTTTAAGTGTATATCAGTGTAGTACTGATTTCCGCGTGCATAACATGGTTCTTTCCATAGAAAGAGTATTTTTTTTAACGCGAATGTAAACGGAACTCCGTAGGCATTGCATAATGCATATTGGGTGATAACAATATTGTAAATTGGATTGACTCTAAGCTTAAATCATGAGTTATTGCGTTTGAGGTGGATGCGTTCTCTGGTTTCATCAAGGTTACCAAAGGCTGTCCACCGGGCGGTGAGTTCTTATCATTACGTCATATACGAGCTAATGCAACAAGCTCTTCACATGGAGGTATGGAATATTGAAAAAAGTTTCCATGTTAATACATCGAAAATGCACTTAGTAGTTTCTACTAATCGTAGAAACCTAGATGACCTTATTGTCCCAACTCTTTTCCGGAGTGTTATGCACGAGTTACATGTTCCAATTTTTTTTCCCAACAAATTTTTTACAGAAAAATAGAGCTGCACGCAAATAACAAAAAGTTACTAGTTAAAAAGAGACAGCCATATGTAAACAACATTTGCTCAAATTAAAAAGAAAAAAATCCAATTTTATTTTACTGGAATTTGTTTCGTGCTCCTTTCGCAAACGAAAATCGTAATATACTTAACCCTTCATTTTTTACTGGAAAAAATAATTGGAACATGTAAATCGTGCATTAAACATTTAGAAATTATCCTTGATTTTAAATTACCATGGAATTCTAATATAAAACACAAACTACAAAGAGCTACTGCTAATTTCTGACACGCGTCTGTTTTTTGGTGGCCGGTAATTAATCGAAAGTCACCCTTTCTCTTCCTCAGCTGGAATCACTTATTTTAAGTTTGGCTTGTTCTACTGCTTATAGATTCAAGTGCAGTGAAGAATGGCATAGTGAAATGAAAGTGGTACGCTTATTAGGCACCGGCTAATTGTCGAAAAGTTTAAATCGCCAATACCAGAAATTAGTATGGTTGATGATAGATTATTTTCGAAATATGAGTTTTCCAAATCTTTCTCTGTGATGGCTTCGTGGCTTTGAAATCGAACGTTATAGCGTTCAATAATAGCTTGTGCACTGATTGTAAGGACGCTCTTAATTCATTGTCTAACGTTTTAATCTATTCCAGACTTGCCATGGAGTGTAAACGATTTATCAATCTTCTCTGTTGAAGGAATAATGCCATGGTTACGTGGGTTCCAGCTCACTGTGACATCGAAAGGAATGTTATCGAAGATCTTGTGGCCATTCTAACAGGCCACAGCCTGAACCCACTACGCTAGGACTGCTTGAAGGAGATTGATGGACAGTATTCATTATGCGTGCAATTGTCCTACATTTGTAAGGATAAGATCTGTCCTATTAAACCCTTGCTATATTAGATTATAGTTGCATGATATTTCTTTGTTCAAGCTCAGTTAATCAGGGGACCTAATATGATTTTTCCGATAGCGTTTTTTTTCGATAATATTTGGTCATATTATTTATGATGTAGTTTTGTTTAGCTGTCAAAAAACCCGTCAAGTTTTTTTGTTTGAAGTTATTAAATGAAATTTATTTATAATTTTGTTAAAATAATGGAATCGAGCATCGGAATTTTTATAAATAAAAATGATGATGACTTTATTTAAGTTTAGTTAATTTATTTAAATTACAAATTTTTTAACATAACCTCACTTTTTCCAACCATACACGGTTTTCTCTGGAGGACCTGCAGAATCAGAATTTAAGCACACTGATACCTCACGCCATTTCATTCAAGAGACTAAACTTTCGAAATGATCAACATTTGTTGTCGTCCTATTAGGAAAATTAAAAACTAATCAAATAATTACCTAATTTTATTTAATAACTAATTTTTAATTATAACCCACATTTCTTAAACTTATATTTATCCACTTTTTATTTGATCCTATAATATGAAAAACGATCTTCGTCCCGTTAAATGCAGTCGTATACTAACTATATTATCGATAAAAAACACTATCGAAAAATTTCATAATAGCTCATTTTCGATACTATCGAGAAGAAATCACTATCGATAGATTTCATAATAGCTAATTTTTACTATCAAAAAAGACACTATCGAAAGACTTCATAATAGCTCATTTAAACACTATCGAAAATTACATAAACGGAAAAAGACGCTATCGAAAAATTTCATAATCACTCATTTTCGATACTATCGAAAAATTACATAGTCGCTCATTTTCGATACTATCGAGAAAAAACACTATCGAAAAATATCATAATCGCTCATTTTCGATACTATCGAAAGAAAAATCACTATCGAAAAATTTCATTATCGCTCATTTTCGACACTTTCGAAAGACTTAGCTAACAGAAGTCTTTGATTAAACAATTTCAGTGGCATCAATTAACCATAATAGTATCGAATTGTAGGTAAACCTACAAATCTAATTAACAGTTTAAGCCTAACAATGTAATTAATGCCTATTTCTATTATTGCAGACTAGCTTGGATACGACCTTAGAGGCGTGAAACATAATCCAACGGATGGAAATTACATAATCGCTAATTTTCGATACTATCGAGAAAAAAAACACTATCGAAAAATTTCATAATAGCTCATTTTCGATACTATCGAGAGAAAAAATATATAACGATTTCATTAATCACTCATTTTCGATACCATCGAAAAAAGACACTATCAAAAAATTTCAAAATAGTTCAATTTCGATACTATCGAAAAAAAAATCTATCAAAAAATTTCATAATCGCTAATTTTCGATACTAAAAAACACTATCGATAACAGCTCATTTTCGATACCATCGGAAAAAACACTATCGAAAAATTACATAATCGCTCATTTTCAATACTATCGAAAAAAACACTATCGAAAGATTTCATAGTAGCTCATTTTCGATACTATCGAGAAAAAAACACTATCGAAAAATTTCAAAATAGTTCATTTTCGATACTACCGAAAAAAAAACTATCAAAAAATTTCATAATCGCTAATTTTCGATACTAAAAAACACTATCGATAATAGCTCATTTTCGATACTATCAAAAAAACGTTATCCTAAGATTTCATAATATCACAACGAAAAAAAATACGATCGAAAAATTTCAAAGTAGTTCACTTTCGACACTACCGAAAAAAACACTATCAAAAAATTTCATAATCGCTAATTTTCGATACTAACGAAAAAAAACACTATCGAAAAATTACATATTCGCTAATTTTCGATACTATCGAAAATAAAACACTATCGAAAGATTTCATAATAGTTCATTTTCGATAATATCGGAAAAAACACTATCGAAAAAAACACTATCGAAAAATTTCAAAATAGTTCATTTAGTTCATTTTCGATACTACCGAAAATAAAACACTATCAAAAAATTTCATAATCGCTAATTTTCGATACTATCGAGAAAAAAACACTATCGAAGAATTTCATAATCGCTCATTTTCGATACCATCGAAAAAAATCACTATCGAAAAATTACATAATCATTCATTTTCGATACTATCGAGAAAAAAAACACTATCGAAAAATTATAAAATCGCTCATTTTCGATACTATCGAGAGAAAAAATATAGAACCATTTCATTAATCACTCATTTTCGATACCGAAAAAAAAACACTATCGAAAGATTTCATAATAGCTCATTTTCGATACTATCGGAAAAAAACACTATCGAAAAATTACATAATCGCTCATTTTCAATACTATCGAAAAAAACATTATCGAAAGATTTCATAATAGCTCATTTTCGATACTATCGAGAAAAAAACACTATCGAAAAATTTCAAAATAGTTCATTTAGTTCATTTTCGATACTACCGAAAAAAACACTATCAAAAAATTTCATAATCGCTAATTTTTGATACTAAAAAACACTATCGATAACAGCTCATTTTCAATACTATCGAAAAAACATTATCGTAAGATTTCATAATATCTCATCGAAAAAAAACACTATCAAAAAATTTCAAAATAGTTCATTTAGTTCATTTTCGATACTACCGAAAATAAAACACTATCAAAAAATTTCATAACCGCTAATTTTCGATACTATCGAAAAAAACACGATCGAAAAGTTTCATAATCGCTCATTTTCGATACCATCGAAAAAAATCACTATCGATAAATTACATGATCTTTCATTTTCGACACTATCGGAAACACTATCAAAAAAAAAACACTATTGAAAATTTTCAAAATAGTTCATTTTCGATGCTATCGAAAAACACACTATCGAAAAATTTCATAATATCTCATTTTCGATCCCATCGGAAAAAAACACTAACAAAAAATTTCAGAGTACGATACTATCGAAAAAAAAACTATCGAAAGATTTCACATCCACTCATTTTCGATAATACCGAATAAAAAACTTTATCGAAAAAATCTTAATAGGCCCCCAGAACATAATAGCGACCTTGATGGAATCGTCGATTTACACCATATGCCCTTTGAGGCATTGAGGGCAGATTTGTCGGTTCCATTCAATATAATAATATTAATAAAATGTATTTAACTGAAGATAAGCAGGACCTACTTTGATGCAGGTTAGTTTTACTTTCTTTCACGTTACAAGTAAACACAGTAATCATGAAAAATTTTAATTCCGAGATTTTTTGTAGATTCCATTCGCTATATCGTCGAAGTAAAAAAAATGGTTTTTAAAAATTCTGTGTATTTGTAGACTGATGCCGTGCAGACCAAATATCTGTAACTTCTCTACAACTCTACTTGGATATCCCAATGACTTTGGGCTGAAATCGGTCCACCAGAAGTGGCAACCTCCATAGGAGCTTCTTCGTTTTTTGAAAAAATATTTTGAAAAGTAGTTACGAACAAAACAACTATGAACTAAAAGATTCTAAAGAAAATTTGCAACAATATCGATCCAGACAGTTTTCTTAAATTTAAACGGAAATGAAGATTGTTTTTTTTTGCGTAGTAATCATGACAAATTTTAACCTCCTGCGTGCGTGGTGTCGTGCGGACTAAATGCCTGTAGCTTTTCTATACAGCCCATATGAATTAACTGATCGAGGTGAAATTTCATACTTAAGGTTCCTCCACAAATTGGGAGATTCCAGTGATTTTTCCGCAATCTATACACCAGAAGTGGCACCTCCGTGGATCTTTTAGTTTTTTTCAAATATTTTGAAAAATATATCATTCACGAGAAAAACGACTACGACCTAAAAAAATCTAAATTTTATTAACCCCTATTTTAATAACGGACCACATCAGTTTTTTAACATTTAACCGCAAATGACGATTTTTAATCAAAACTGTTTTTTAAAAAAAATAGGGGTCTACTGTTACGTATTGAAACTTCCTATTGAAGATTTTTTCATAAATTGGAAGATCCATACAAAATGTGGTGGACAACTGTGTACTGGAAGTGACAGCGTCCGCAGGAACTTGAAATGATTAATATTGCAAAATAAAATATGTTTTCTTATGTTAATAAAATACTAAGAATGGACTGCGGTAACCGGACGAACCCCGTCTCGGTATCTTTTACTCTGAGAAAACTGCTGACAAGCATTCTTATTTTATTCTTATAAAAAAATATCTAAACAAATTTATATGTTACCCTCAAACTTTTGCATAACGTAAATAAAAATAGCGTCTGCCGGTATGACAGCATATTATAGAATTAATCGAAAAAATTATTTATTTTAATTGGATGTCAGTCAACAATACTTTTATTACTCAAACACATGAGAAAATCATAAAAATTTACGACTCAGCCAGCATCTGGTTTGTAGATTATAACCAATTTTCCTATCCCATGCCAGTACATGTTTATATTATTGTTATTATTGAGCAGATGCCGGCCGATTCTAGAACAAATAAACCAAATCACCGGGAAAAACCGTCATTATATTCAATTATGATGAGCCTATGTTCGATACGTTACGTCATAAGCATGTAACTTACCCAGAAGTATGTAGATAATTACCTTTTTAAATTAAATCATATGCTTTACTCGTATTTTATAATTAATTGAAACGGAAAACTCCTTTTATATTTAATAAAATGCTGCAGATATGAACTGACATGAAAACAATTACAACAACAATAAATACATTTTCACACGTTTATCTCTGCACAATGCAGTGAATAATCTTTTGCATGTAAACAATTCAGCAAGTAGAAAAATAATTAATTCTATGTGAAAATAATTTTTATGTCAGGTTCTTATACGCGTCTTATAGGCTTGG
The DNA here is from genome assembly GCA_932526605.1 of Nephrotoma flavescens. Lineage (NCBI taxonomy): Eukaryota > Metazoa > Arthropoda > Insecta > Diptera > Tipulidae > Nephrotoma > Nephrotoma flavescens. The sequence goes on along the minus strand of OW052222.1, from coordinate 187,992,517 downwards.
GAGTAACTCATCAAAGAAGAGAATTTTTTTATTTAGTTCACGAATTACGTACTTTTATGAAATTAGATCAATCATTTTGTTGTTGGCGTAGTTCGTCTTCGTCTTAAAACCACACATCGTACAACATACATACATATACAATTCATATAATAACTATAATAATAATATAAATACGCTTCACATTTGAGTCTTGATTGGAAAGCGGGGCATTAGCGGGAATATTGTATGTATATATTGTACATTTATAACCATCTGCGTTTTCTTTCGAATAAATGATTAATTGGATACCGCGAGAATGGCGCGATTGTTGTTTTCTTTAGAATATTCAATTATATTTTACACCTTTGTACAATGGTTTATAATTATTTATTAATGTTGTTCGTTTATAAACAATTGTTCGGTTTGTATATAGGAAAATTCATATACAACACACATGTTGGTACTCTACCGCAATTTCCGCCTGCAGTTCGTTGCAATTGGAAAAATTGACTCTTTCTTCTTTGGAACGATCAATACAAAACCCTTGAACCCTTTTAAAATTTTAGATACTTTCGAACTTTTGCACATAGATTTATGCGAGTGTGGAAATGACGTTTTGAACCGAATCCACCGAATGAATGCCTTTGGCCACTATCGGAGCCAATAATTGAAGTCCGATCGTTTTTTACGAACTGAAATTTTTCAGGAAGAATTAAGACGGAATTCCATTACTGTGGCTTTTTTGTTTTGTGCAGAAAACCAGAAAGAAATTAAACTCAAAAAACAGACTATTTTTATTTTATAGCGAAATTTCAAGTGGAATATTTGACAACTACGAAATTATAACCAAAATTAGTTAAAAAATGAAAATTATTGTTAGATCAATTTTATTTATACCTCTAAAGTACTAAAACATCTAAATATTATTTGTAGACATCATTTTATTACGTTTTTTTTAATATTTCCTTTCAATAATTAAAAACGCCTTGATATAAAAAAGTTAGGGGAATATTTGACAGCGTTTGTAACATAACCTAAATAATATCTCATTATTAAAATTATGTGAGTAAATAATAAAAATTGTAAAATATTTTAATTTGGGCATTAATATAAATTTATCATGAAAACGCGGTTTATATTACACTCCACCAAACATATAAAATGTACGAGCCAAGTGCTCACCATAAAAATAGTAAAATACTAAAAAATTGCTGAGAGTGGGGGGTATTTTTCATTTTGGTTGCCATAAAAAATACTGCGATTTGTATTTTTTATTTATATTTATGGCAACCAAATCGTAAGTTATAAACAATTTTACTGTTGCGCCGCTCACACACATTGGGTTTTTTGATTGTATTTCTTCCTGGTTTTCTGCACAAAAAAAAGCCGTAGTAATGAAATTCCGATTATTATGCACCCGCGATCTTCAAAAAATAAATATGGTGCAAAAGCCATGCTGTATAAGATAGCGGAAATTTGACAGCGGAAAATAAGAGAGTACGCTACTCGCCGCAAGTGGCAGCACTATCACTAAAGAGAATTTATAAGTATGAGAACATATAAGTTATTTTCAGTTTCTGGAAATATCTCAAAAACTTCCACTAGTAACCAATACTTTTGGCTGATTTTCTAATAGCTTAGATCATACTGAGACAATATGGAAAATTTGGGGAAAATTCGTGGACTAGAATTTTCACTAACATTTTTTGATTTTCTGCGGCCATATAAGTTATTTTCAGTATCTGGGCAATATCTCAAAAACTTCCACTAGTAACCAATACTTTCGGTTGTTTTTCTAATAGCTTAGGTCATACAGAGACTATATGGAAAATTTAAGGAAAATTCACGGACTAGAATTTTTACTAAAATTTTTTGATTTTTTTATTGGCTAAAAACTGAAAATAACTTATTTGGCCGCAAAAAATTAAAAAATTTTAGTGAAAATTCTAGTGCATGAATTTTCTCCAAATTTTTAATATTATCTCAGTATGACCTAAGCTATTAGAAAACTAACCGAAACTATTGGTTACTAGTGGAAGTTTTTGAGATATTGTCCAGAAACTGAAAATAACTTATATGGTCTCACAGAAAATCAAAAAATTCTAATGAAAATTCTAGTCCATAAATTTTCTCCAAATTTTCCATATAGTCTCAGTATGACCTAAGCTATTAGAAAAACAACCGAAAATATTAATTACTAGTGGAAGAAATGCCGAAAAGATGGAATATTGTTAAATTTCAACATTTCATATACCGAGTTCCTTTACTTAGGAGATCAATCAATTTGTCATTTTACCGATCACTTTTAATATTTTATTTCGCTGATATGTTTTATTTAGTGAAAAAATGATACATAATGAATAAAAAATTTCCGCTGGTAATTGCATAACAAAATAAATTCTCTTTAGTGATAGTGCTGCCACTTGCGGCAAGTAGCGTAATCTTTTATTTTCCGCTGTCAAATTTCCGCTATCTTATACAGCATGCAAAAGCCTCATTTTCGACACTCGGTTAAATCTCTGTCTAAAATTTTACACTGGCAACACTTTTTTCAGAGACAGCCGACTTTGCATCTGACAGTTGGTTTATGTTAGTTTGATTTGCCATTTCATATTGTATAGACTCACGCCAAAAATTTACGTTTGTAAATTGTTCAAATTTACTTTGAAAATAATGGTTCAGTTTGTGAAACTCAATGGGCTGAAGCCAATCTTAACATCGATGCAAACTTTCCATACAAAATTTTCTTCAGTGATGTAGCTCATTTTTGGCTGAATGGCTATGTCAACAAGCAAAATTACTTTTAAAAACCATTCACATCCACGTCAAGTTACCCTTTGTTGTGTTTTATAGGCCGAAGGAATCATCGGACCATATGTGCTCAAAAATGATACTGGTGAAAACGTTACAATCAACGGTATGGTATTGAGAACAGAGACATCGGATTTCAACAAGATGGGGCGAAGAGTGATCAAAAATTGACCTCAATGGCATAAAATTATCTGTCACTCAAATCCCTGGCCATTAAAATTATTTTTCTGTGTTTCATTTAAATTCAAATTTCTATCTTAAAGATTAGTCATATTCACATGTTCATCATCAATAATGTAACATAATGTGAAATACGTAACAAAAAAATAACAAAATTTTCGTATGTGGATCACCTTGTAGATGGAGTTGTAATTTGTGCCCCTAAATGTTACCTAAATGCAAAATACCGAACATTTAGGGAGCAATTTCAAAATTTCAAGTATGTAAAATATATAACACGAAAGAAACTTATTTTCTTTGATCAAATTAATTCTGAAAGTTAATTTTCAAATTTCTTGTTCTAATAAGAATTTCTGCAATGAAATTGGTTTGAAAATTGTAGAGATATAACAACTTGGCAATATCGCATTCCAGCTTCAACAGTGACACAACTCAAAAAAACGTGGTTTTGCGTTTTATCATGTCTTATGTGCTAAACACTAATAATTGAACTACATAAAAGACACAACTATATATTTTGCTATTAACCGCAGTAGAGCGCTAATGTCTCTTTTGGTTTTTACAAAATATTGTCAACCATAAATATAAAAACTGACACATTTTCAGTCGTGACCCGCCAAACAAAAAATGTGAGTTTGCAAAATCAAACGTATCATCTGTTTTACTATACACTAATGCCCCAAGTATTTTTATTTACGAAAATTTCTGCATTTTCCTGACATTTTGATGAAATCATCACCAACTTTTGTCGGCAAAAGTGTCCGAAATATTTAAATCTTTCCTATGAATGTTGTCGCTAAAAGTCGGACAAATTACGATGAATTTGAGTAAACAAAACCCTGTGCATGTGTGAGTGCGCACGTGCTTTAAAGGGGGCGGGGCTTGAGAACCAAATGCTCTATTATATTTTTTATTGGAAATAAAACAAATAAAATATGTTAGCTTAATTTAAAAAAAAATTTATTTGAAATTTATTTCTTTTTATTAAATATTTAATTGTATTATAATACAATTTTCATTAACACAAATTATTATTTTTTGGAACCATTTCTTTAAAAATTGATAACACTAATGAAAAATTTTGATTTTTTCTTTATATTTTAAAATCACAAGAAAATTTTCACTTCACACAAATTATGCTGTACATCTAATGGCGTCGCAAACAACAATAATTTTTATATAGTATTTTATTCTCACCAACACACGAGTGCACTATAAATCCAAAATGGTCAACCTTTTCCGACTAATACGTCATATTTTCGGAAAAAATCTAGTACATTAATATTTTTTTCCGTTTTGCCATAAGGGACATTCACAGAGTTAAATAAAATATGCTGAAACGCAAAATAGACCACAATATAATAGAACTGGGGCGAGATTTTGTAACATCACATTTTCGATACTTTATCGAAATGTATGTCGTCTCTCTTTCGTAAACTGCAATTGGCGTCTGTTTCGTTTATAAATTATTTCTTTTCTGTTGCTACCACAACCTACTAGAATAAATGTGACAATTATCTCTTTCTGTAATTTCGTTGAAGTGTCGTAAACAAATTATTTCTTGATAGAATTCGAGTAGATACATCACAATTTTTTAATCTAGCAGGCTTGAAAATGATATAAAATATGAAATAGTATTCCATTTTAATTTTCCAATTCCATTTAAGAGAAGCGAGACATAAACTTCGAAAAATTATCGAAAATTGTGATGTTACAAAATCCCTGGGGCGGGATAGAAGGATAGAAGGAAGAAAACAAACGACGCGCATCATTCCAGTTGAGTATTTAGTCGTCATATTGCGAGTGTTAAGTTTATGAATTCATTTTAAACTCATGGTTTCGTGTAAATATTAATTTTAGATTAATTATTATTTAAAGTTTATATAAAGCTTAATTTAAGTGAACATTTTAAAACTTAATTTAAATATTTAAATTTAAAAGTAAGTGTAATTTTCTCGTAGGTACATAATTTATAAATATGGACAAACGACAGTACTACGAAATGAAAATCTGTGCTGGGAAATCTAGTGAAAAGAGAATTATACCCGGTGCGAATAGCAGTAGTGTATTCAGTGCTGTGAGTAATAATTTAGAAGAGTTAGAAAATGTCATGTCTGATATTCCCTACATTTCTGATGCTTCGAATTCCGAACGCATTGATTTAATTGTTGGGAATGATAATAACTTATCAAGAGAATTGGCGCAATGGCTTGTTACTTATAACATTTCTGTTGAATGTGGGAATGCACTTTTACGGCTGCTTACGAAATATGATTTAGACCTTCTCCAAGTCGTGCGAACAATTAAAAATCATTCAAGAAATCCCTGTGATGTAAGCTTTGTGGAAGACGGAGAATATACCCATATTGAACTGAAATCCGCGGTGGAAAAATTTTCTAGAAAACATTAACTACTTTAAATCGGAAGTAGACATGATATAGGAATAGATGGAGTGCCCTTGGCGAAAAGCTCAAACAGCCAACTCTGGCCAATACAGGGAAATATACGAAGGCATTTGGTATTGCATTATTCCACGGTAACAAAAAACCACCATGCGCCAATAAATTTTTGGACCCATTTGTTAATGAAATTAGAACTATAAACTAAACAGGAATTCAATATGAGGATAAAATCCTCAAACTTTCATTGAGGACATTTATATGCGATTCTCCAGCTCGAGCATTTATATTGGGTAATCAATTTTATTTTGATGTGTTGATGTTTTACTTAAAAATTATTAATTTTTTTCAGGAATTAAGAAGCATTCGGGATATTACAGCTGTACTACGTGCACCATAAAAAGGGGTGTATATATCTCATAAAGTGTGTTTCGCAGGGACGGGCAATACATTACGCACAGATAGGCAATTTAAGGATAAAACTCAAAAAGAACATCACGTTAATGATGGAGTCTCTTAATATCGGATGTGTTACAAGTGTTCCAATTGATTACATGCATTGCTCCATTTGCTAGTAAAAGTGAAACGAAACCCGTTTTATTTAAAACACCATGCAATAAATGCGATCAATAATAATGTAAAAATAATAAAAACTTGCATTCTATCTGAATTTGATAGGAAGCAGAGATCATTTGAAGATCTTCAACACTGGAAAAGAACTGAGTTCAGGCTATTTCTGTTTTATACTGGTGTTGTAGCATTTAAAGGAATGTTACCTGATAAATATTATATTCACTTTTTACTATTAGTTTGTGCAATTAGAATATTGTGTCACCCTATAAATGTGAAATTCAACAATGCTTGTGCAGACGAAATGCTCTTGGAATTCGTATAACAGTTTCTATTATTATTCGGACACGAAAATACAACATTTAATGTACATAGCCTGCTACACTCAGAAAAAAATATGATAAATACATGATTGCATTTACCATAATATCATGTTAAATACAATTATTTTATCATAATATGATATTCTTGATCATTCTTCTTGATCTTCTTCATCATAACAATGATGATCACTCAAAAAATTTTTTTTTTAGTGATCATCATTGTTAATTGTTATGATTAAGAAGATCAAGAAAAATGATCAAGAATATCATAGTATGATAAAATCAATCATTTAAATAATTGTATTTAACATACAATGATGATATGGTGGTAATGGCAATCATGTATTTATCATATTTTTTTCTGAGTGTACATTTAGCAGAAGATGCGAAATTATTGGGAAATGTTGATAATTATAGTGCAATCAAATTCGAAAATCATCTACAGAAAATAAAGAACAGGGTGAAGGAGGCTCTTTTCCATTACAGCAAGTAATAAATAAAATTAATGAAATGGATGAATTTCAGTCAACCTCAGAAGAAAAAATGCACAGCTCATTTAATTTGTCTATATTATGTCCAAACAACTATTGTAGGAAACCAAATTGTAGGAAACCAAATTGTAGGAAACCAAATAGTTAAAATTGATATAATTGACTTTTTTACATGAAATCAATACTATTAAAATTTGCCGCTATACCAATTTTTAGTCGTTTCGTGAGCACTGGTGGTCATATTTTACATGGAATCACAGCTTTATTTTATTCCAGTAGGTGGTGTTTTCTCTACATTACCAATCGAGTCTGCTCTGAACTTAAAAGCTTCCGACTTACGGATATCGACACTAAGGTTATGAAATTAACAACAACTCAAATTTAGTGTAGATAGCACTACAACATTTAAATTAAATATGTTTACTTCTAGATGTCCGTCCTACAAAATCATTATCATTCTGAGTTATTTGAATCAGACGAGAATATTTGCCGACGAGAATATTAGGCCGTCCACAAGTACGCAACTGCCTACTTCGCAAAAGCAGTTCTACTACAAGCTATATGAAAAAAAACCTGTTCATCCAAGTGGGGCAACAATCTTACTTACATCCTCAAATAAATCACCCACACAGTATTAACGGAATTGGTATCTGGCTGCTCAAATTTAGCGACATCACCAGTATCATCAAATGTTCTCACCATAACAGATGTTTTCAAAATCTTCAATGAACATGGAAATATGATGAGAGTATTATTGAGGGAAGTGAAACTCTTGCATGCGAACACGAGTGCAAGGGCTTCTCGTTGGTTCTGTGTGCGTACTTCTTCTCGGTCTTACTAAATGACGATGCTGCATACATGATAGGACGCTCAAAACCATCTTCGAATTTATCTAATAGTACTGCCTTCATTCCGTAACTAGATGCGTCACCGGCAACTAACGGGTGATTTTTTAAGAGCTTGAGAACTTTTTTTAAAAAAAAACGCATAAAATTTGCAAAATCTCATCGGTTCTTTATTTGAAACGTTAGATTGGTCCATGACATTTACTTTTTGAAGATAATTTCATTTAAATGTTGACCGCGGCTGCGTCTTAGGTGGTCCATTCGGAAAGTCCAATTTTGGGCAACTTTTTCGAGCATTTCGGCCGGAATAGCCCGAATTTCTTCGGAAATGTTGTCTTCCAAAACTGGAATAGTTGCTGGCTTATTTCTGTAGACTTTAGACTTGACGTAGCCCCACAAAAAATAGTCTAAAGGCGTCAAATCGCATGATCTTGGTGGCCAACTTACCGGGCCATTTCTTGAGATGAATTGTTCTTCGAAGTTTTCCCTCAAAATGGCCATAGAATCGCGAGCTGTGTGGCATGTAGCGCCATCTTGTTGAAACCACATGTCAACTAAGTTCAGTTCTTCCATTTTTGGCAACAAAAAGTTTGTTAGCATCGAACGATAGCGATCGCCATTCACCGTAACGTTGCGTCCAACAGCATCTTTGAAAAAATACGGTCCAATGATTCCACCAGCGTACAAACCACACCAAACAGTGCATTTTTCGGGATGCACGGGCAGTTCTTGAACGGCTTCTGGTTGCTCTTCACTCCAAATGCGGCAATTTTGCTTATTTACGTAGCCATTCAACCAGAAATGAGCCTCATCGCTGAACAAAATTTGTCGATAAAAAAGCGGATTTTCTGCCAACTTTTCTAGGGCCCATTCACTGAAAATTCGACGTTGTGGCAGATCGTTCGGCTTCAGTTCTTGCAGGAGCTGTATTTTATACGGTTTTGCACCAAGATCTTTGCGTAAAATCTTCCATGTCGTCGAATAACACAAACCCAATTGCTGCGAACGGCGACGAATCGACATTTCACGGTCTTCAGCAACACTCTCAGAAACAGACGCAATATTCTCTTCTGTACGCACTGTACGCATTTGTGTGGTTGGTTTAATGTCCAATAAAGTAAACTGAGTGCGAAACTTGGTCACAATCGCATTAATTGTTTGCTCACTTGGTCGATTATGTAGACCATAAATCGGACGTAAATCGCGAAACACTTTTCGAACCGAACACTGATTTTTGTAATATAATTCAATTATTTGCAAGCGTTGCTCGTTAGTAAGTCTATTCATTATGAAATGTCAAAGCATACTGAGCATCTTTCTCTTTGACACCTTGTCTGAAATCCCGCGTGATCTGTCAAATACTAATGCATGAAAATCCTAACCACAAAAAAATCACCCGTTATAATTTTCTTCGTAGGATCGCAATGTGCTAATGCGAGATCTGTTGCCAGAACATTTTTTAGCCTTTTGAACGCCTCATCACGAGCAGGAGTCCATTCGTACTTGACGCCCTCTCGCAGCAATTAATCCACAGGCCCACGCAAGTCTTCCAACCCTTTGATGAATTTGCCATACCATTTGCAATTTGGCTCCCAGAAAAGCACGCAGCATTGAAATGTCAGCTGGGTCTGGTAATTGTTGGATTACCTCAACTTTAAATTTATTGGGGCGTAACCCATCAGTGTTTATGATGTGGCCCAAGTAGCCAATCGTCTTCTCACCGAAAGAAAAATTCGCGAGCTTAAGGGTGAAACCGTAGTCCTGAATGCGGTTGAGGACATCGAATAGCTTCTGTCTGTAGCTGTTGGAAAATGCCGGGTGTTGTCTTCACTCCAGACTGCAATTTATCGACTTGAAGCAGCCCGACGTGTGTGTTGATCACCATGAGACTTTTAGCATCCTTATCGAGCTCCAATTGTAGGGAAGCTTCAGAAAGTTCAATGCAATGCATCCTGTGAACATCGTCAAGATGTCAGCCAGTGTCGACAGTGGATACTGATTAGGTTCTAATACGGCATCAAGGCCCATCGAATAATCGGCTGTCACGCGAGTACCTCCGTTTTTTCCTTGACAGCAACAATAGGCGCGGCTGAGTTGGCATACTCTATTGGTTGAATAACTCCCAAAAGGTTATTAACTCCCCTGGTTTCAATTTAAGCGATACCATCATTCTGTTACATAAACCCACAATATCATCAGCGAACACAGAGAGGAATTTCGTCCGGACTCTTCGTCAGTGACAGCTCTCCATTTTCGTGAACCCTGTTGCACACTGTTGATAATTGTACGTCGAAAACCCTCAATATTTCCATCCAATCGCTGCCAAACACATTCAGGGTGGAGTTTGCAACGTAGACCTGCCCGTCGGACATTATGTCGAGATAGCCACCTGTTGCGTTGATCGTTCAATCTCAACCCGTATCGAGCTGTAGTGATACTCTGCGGTTATTGATGGAAGAGACAGATTTTTAAACACTTAAATTGCATCGAAAACAGTGATTCTTTCCGCCCGTAAATACGTTTGAGTTCAGTTGCCAGAGTTAATTCCATAGGCTAGCGTGGCAGAATAGTGCAGTAAAATTTCTGTTTGTTTCTCATCTTATGGTGGTGCGAGGGTAAGAAGAATGACGAGAGAGCAAGAGCAATGCGCATCGAGTGTGTGCAAAGTAAAACGTTTTAGAAAAATGTTTTTCTTATATGCGAATTGATATAAACGAGAAACAGAGAAGAAAGACAATTCTTCTAGAACGTTTTGCGCGTTATTCGGTGGGAGAATTATTATTAATAAATTCAGTCTGTTTTTGAGATTTGAAAAGAAAAAGTCTTGTGTGGAATTTTCGATAAGTCTAGTTTTTGGTTTTGTTAAAAAGTAAGCCGAGTTTTAGTTTGAGATATTGAAAAATACAGTTGACTGGGTGATAGACCGGTAGTTGATTTTGGAGTTTTGGACCGATAAGATAAAAATTATTGTAATTTAATTTTATAGAAAGTAATAAAAAAAAATAAATTTAATCACTTGTGAATATGGTGATTTATGATTGAGTGTAACATAAATTTTTTTTATTAATTGTTTATGTGCGGTGTGTAACGACTCACACCTCGGAATTTGAGCTGCTTTGACGCAGATAAAACCAAAGTAAAACGGTTTATATTCTTGTTAGTGGAAAGTATAACGATATAAACTAAGGAAAAATTAAAAGTTTCCAAGAAAGTTTTGGTCTTTCGTTAACTTTGTCAGTGTGACTTATTTTACTTAATTTTATTGGAGTTATATAAAATATATGGGTTGCTAACCAGTGATCAATTTGATTCTAAAAAAAAAAAAAAGCAAAAGAGAAAATTACAAGGCCATTTTGAGTTTCTGTATTGGAGTACGGGTCAAGTCTCAACGGGTTAAGGCGAACAAACGCCCAACGTATATTAGCGGTTGGAGGCGAGGCAACGCCCAAATAATTATTTTACGGGTGGCCAGGTGAGGTCACTCCACTTTACACGGATCCGGCGATCAGGTGAGGCCAGCCGTGATTGTTTTATTGGTATCGGGGAGAGGCCCCGCAACGACAACGGGTAGCCAACCGGCTATTTGTCTTATTGGTATCGGGGAGAGGCCCCGCAACAATACGGGTGGCCAGCCGGCCATTGGTATTTAAATCAGAATCGGGGAGAGGCCCCACCACATAACGGCACCAAGGCCGCAACCCATTTTTATATCGGCTAGAGGCCCCGCCACGGTAACGGCCGCAACATTTTTTTTATTAAGGTACGATTTTTTTTTTATTTTCTCAAATTTTTTTTGTTATTTTGAATTTTTTTTATTTTTCTAAATTTTTTAATTATACAAATTTGTAATCGAGCGCCGGATAACGGTCGCGCGCTCGGTATGCATTGCTCTCGCTTCTCTCTCTCGTTCTCTCCCTTTCTTCTTTCTTCGTGGGAAGTTGTGTTTTTTTCTTTTGTGTCTAAATTAAATAGCTAAAAATGAATTATTAAATTGTCGGGTTGGGTATGATGAGGGGGGAATTCCCATCCGGTGTCGGCGTAGGGTAGGCGGTCCCTTGGTGCCCGCATCCGGATTCGAATTTTTATTTTTTTTAATTATTGGTTCGTTCCTCAGGTTCCGGAAGACAAATTTCGGCGGAACATCCGGTCTTTATTTTATTATTTGCGTTTTTTCTTTTTTTTCCCAAACTATCTGTAATCACGGTGTAAGCCAGGAGCCACGCATGCCTCAATCCCCACGACCCTTCGCACTTCTCCCTGAGAATGTAGCCAGCAAAAATCACCGTGGAGGCCTCTGCGTGCGTTTAGTGATATCTGCAGGTTGGCAGTAGCCAGCCTGTAACATCTTGATTAGTCAGTCTCCGTCAACGAGGCTTGCTGCTGGCTTGAGAGACGCTCTAATAGCTGTTGTATCATTTCGTCTTTTCTGAGGCTTCAGTTGCATTTGCTGCATTGCGGCACTACTTTGTTTATTATCTAGCTGCATTTGTCGCAGTAAATTTTCTATTAGCTTATTATCCATTTTAATTCATGTGACCAATTGTTTTCAAGTTTGTTTATTTTGTGTTTTTTTGATTTCTGCGCATCTTCAGCCATTGTTAAAAATATTCTTTAAATTTTTGTAAAACAAACAAAAATTTAAAGAATGTTTTTAATGATGGCTGGAGATGCGCAGAAATCATAAAAACACAAAATAAACATATAATAGCCAGAAAAAAAGTTTAAAAAAATATAAAAAACTGTTTTTAAGGTTATGTGACCTAATCGGATAGCGTGTTGTCTTGTAACTTGATTGATTTTTTTACAATACGCGAGTTCGCATTTTTCTCGTCACCACTGTTGTAATCTGATAATTGATAACACGATTACTTATATTCTTGTATATAATATCTTTATTTCTTATCTTCATTCTTACACATCCCTCTTCGAGAGCTAAAAGGGTAATAATCCACAAAACTACAATCTAAAAACACATCTCTTCGTGACGTGCAATAATTCGGCTTAGTTATTTGTATGGAGGATCATTGAGAGTTTTAGGTAATGTAATTGTGCAACTGTTCACTTTACCGCGGTCAATCCTACAACTAACTTTAAAAAATACAGTCAAAACATTATTTCGCGCAAAACGAAGTTCACCTTTACTCATATAAACACATATTTATTACTTTTAATTTGTATTACAGTTAAATGGGGGAAACGAGCATAGAGAAAAAGATCAAAATACTTAAATTACAATTACACATATTACAATCGTGCACAGTAAATAAAAAGTAAAAAAAAAAAAAATCCCATCAACACCGTGTGATCTGTGATGTGATTTGTTAGCGAGAATGAACAAGAATTGAAAAACCAAAAATCATTTACTTGCGTTAATTAAGATAAAAAATAAGAATTGTAAATTAGTACATCTAACATAAAAGACACGTTAAAAAGCTGATCATATGATGTAACGAGTATACGCTTGTACACCAAGTACTTAGATGTATAGTTTTCAAATTTTCCTTCAGAGGTCAACTCAATACTCGTGACGCTATGATGTTTTTCGGACATGTAAACTAAACCACAGTAAACTAATAGGCCTAATCTTCATACATCTAGCCTAGATTAAATTGAATTGCAAATTTTGTTGGCTCATTTCCGGGCGATTTTCTTTATGGGAATTTTAATTTTTTCATTGTTATATAAGCTACTGCTATTCCTTTCATATATAGTAATAATATGTTGCCTTTATGAATATATGGTAATCATAATAAATAAACGATGGTAGAATAATAGGTTCTAGAAAATAAGCGAAATTATCTATTTTGTATATTGTGTGAATTAAACTATTACACGGTCTGGTTAGCGAAGACTTTTTTATTATTGATTTAAAATATTTAAATCATAAAATGTTGTTAAAATTCACAAAATCTGCTTTATGAATTTAACATACACTATACTAGTACTCACAAACGTACCAAAGCGAGGTTTCAATGTTAAAACATTTTGAACTCAGAAAATCAAAACAACAACTTAAATCGGCCCTATAGCCATACGTGTTCGATTTGGCAGGTATGCGTAAAGTAAGGGGTGCTTCGGTCCCAAAACAGATGGCGTGGATTAAAAAAATAATAATAATAATAATTTAATGACACTTGACAGTTTTAGTGACAGAATATACTCGACTTCAGACACCTAAGTAGTAGTATGGGGTGCCTATATAGCTTGCCAGAACACTTAACTAATTTAACTTTTAATCGTTTGGTCAAGACCAAATAATTTTCTATTACCCAAAATGCCAATCAACGGTGCCCTATTGAGCTTTATCCAGAACTTGATAAATTACAGTTTTACATACTAAAATGGAAATAAATAAATAAAACTAAACAATAAATTACTCATTACATACTTAATAAAAAGCTCCCTCATATCTGAAACTCTCAGTCACCAGTAACGGGAACCGCTGTACTTCAAAATGACAAATTTCGAACATTTCTGTTTCGAACGCCCGTAAACGAATTCAACAATTTAACATTAGTTTAATCAAGTAACGAAAAATAACTTAAGTAAGCTAGTTAGCACACGGTGTAATCATTTTGTAGTTACAAAATTTGGTTTCTAGGGTCATCATTTTCGTAGCAACATGATGAAATTATTTTTGTAATGGTATTATGGCACTGGCTTGTAGTGAAAGTAAAGTAAACGGTAATTAGGATAGAAACACCTAAAATGAAAGAGACAACACAATTTATCAAATGTCAAGTATATTTTGTTGGTAAACAAACATTTTGTGTACCATTAAAACTGTTAAAAATTACTTGGAACGGTTATGGTATTATGATACAGATTTTTTCCGACTTTTTCAGCTGTTAAAACATCCAAATGGAGGAAGAAAAATAATAGGTATACATAATTTTAAGTGAGCGTAAACACAGTAGCCAGTATATACACAGTAGCCATGACAAAAAAAAAGAAATGTAAGAAAAAAGTTGTAGCTCAATATTTTCTAGCAGTTAACCGAGCAAGAAAAAATCAATTTTGATTCTTTTTTTTTTGACATATGATTAATTTTGTACTTTTTATGACTTATTAACATTTTCTTATTTTGACACAACACTAAATTGTATTGGTAAAATTCTTAAAATACGAATCATTTTGTGACATAGCTCTAATATTGTTACATAGCGACCTATTTGCTAAAACAGAAAGCTATCCGCAACAAACAAAAAAACAAAAAATATTCATCATAATGGTTACTACGACGAGAACATGAAGAATTCAGTCATAAAATCACCAAGGAATTCAATCCGAGGATGAAAAGCATGGGTGTACTACGATATCTCGATTTTAAAAATCTCGGTTTTCAAAATCCCGGTTTCAAAATGTCGGTTTTCAAAATCCCGGTTTTCAAAATTACAGTTTTTTTTCTGCACAAAATAATTAATAAAGTTTTTTAATTGTAAGATTTTGAAAACAGGGATTTTGAAAACCGAGATTTTGTTACACACCCAAGCTACATATATCGAACAACTTTGAACCCCAGTCCAATTTGAAGAAATTTTAAAAAGCTGCGGCCATTTATCCAAAGAGGTAATTTTAGGTATTGTATATCTCCCGAAGAACTGCTTCAAATTACATTGAGGTATTTGGCTACTTGTAAAACACTTTAAAATATACACAAAGAGACAGAAACATTATTTTGATATGTATTCAATTTATTTCAAATAAAAAACTTATTATTCAACATTTACATCTTTTTTCATTTCGCTCATATTGAACTTTATTTAGATCATTAACAGGACGTTCCAATCCACAAGATAGTTACATTTTTATAAACTTTGACATCAGCTGCTGTCAATTAAAAATGTAGTGGTCTACTCAGTTTTCTCTTTCTTTCTTTCTTACTTTCTTTCTTCCTTTCTTTCTTTACTAGTTTTACAGCATTTTATAGCACTTTTCAGCGGCTGAAAAAATCTGACTGTGTTTGATAAAAAAAAACGGAAATGCTAAAAAAAATATTATGGCCGACACTGACTAGTTTTCAAGTGCTACAGCAATTGCTGTAAAAATGAAAAAGCGAAAAAGAGAACGAAAGTGTAGACAACACTATATGTACTTATATTTTGACATTTTAGAAAACAAAATAACCATTGTACTTAGTGTGTTTTTTTGTGCAGATCGGAAAATTATATTATTAAAACAAAATCGAAAATTATTTTTTAAAACAAAATGTCGAAATCCAAATTTATCTTTAATGCTGGAAAAGTGGAAATACATGGGCAGAATTCTGAAAGCAGAAAAATTAGAATACACACGTTTATATGGTGAGAAATACATGTATTCTGCTTTGGGATCAGAATTCTGACTAGGCTGCACTACGTAGAAGAAAACAAATCTAACAATAGCAACTATGTTCATGCGATTTTTACTTTATTTATTTTTTTATTTTGACGTATTACCATTGAGTTATCATTGAGCAATAAAACAAAGAAGTAATAAAAAATTCTGCTTGTCAAAAAAACGATCATGTAGTTTACTTGAAATTTTGACGGCAGCGCTACCGGCAGAAAATCTGCTCATGTGTATCTGCTCATGTGTATCTGCTCATGAGTTAGATGAGATAAAAAAGTAAGACAAAAATAATCGGGGAGCTAAATGAAACTTTCAGATCTGATGGACTTTTTATATGCAGTATAAGATGCACAGAAATGATATTTCTCTTTTTTACTTTTCAATGGTGATGGTGAGGTATATATTTCAAATATCTTGATTGTTATGCAAGAATTCTCTCTTTACATCGCTGTAGTTGCAATCACATATGAAAAGAAAATTATAAGTAGCTGTATTCAGTAACGGGTGCCTCCGTTAATGCATCCAGGCAAACTTTTGTAATGGTATTGTTGGACATCCTATTGTGGAGATAGTTAATTAATTTTGGTTTGGTATTTGTTACCAGTTGCCAAATAATTATACTCCATTTTCAACCAGATCAAAGTTAATCTCCTTCAACCAGATCAAAGTTAATAATAAATATAAAGATATTTTAGTTAATAATTTTTATTATAAAGCCTTTTGATAAACAATATTTTTGGTTTTTCCATTTGGTGTGTAAATAAATAAATTTTTTGGCATTCCTACTCTGGAGCAAGCAACATACAGTTGGCCATGCGAAAAGCATGAATTTTAAAAAATAACACCAGCTATTTTCAATGATTGCCCCTGTGGCACTATTCTGGTAATTCCCTGGGAATAGGGAATTGGGGAAAGATTTTATATGCAATTTTAGTTCAAATATTATTTTTCCGGCCTACTAAGGAGAAAAGTTTGATGTAAATATTTATAAATTGGGAATAATTTTTCCATATCTATATTGGTAGGGAAAATTATTCCCAATTTTTATTTGTTTTCAAAAAATTACCACTAGATTTTTGCCTCAGTATGCCAGAAAAAAAAATAAAATTAGAAATTACATATAAAATCTTTCCCCAATTCTCTATTCCCAGGGAATTACCAGAATAGTGCCACTGGGCTTTGTTGATTGTCATTGCAAAAGCAAGGCGTAATGGGAATTGTAGTCGCTTGAATTCAAACGGCAAATCGGTGGGAATCATTGGAATGCGCGGAATTAGCACATCTTCTTCTTTACTTTTACCGGTAATAATCGTTGCTTCAATCACATTCGGCATCAATTTCTTCACACAAAGCCGTGTTCCGTTGCACAATTTCTTTGGATCTAAATTTGGGAGCAGTATTATTGGTGAACTCTCTTTTAAAAATAGTATGTGTGGTAGAATACCAGGTGGCTCCAAAGAATTAAGAAACTATTGGATAATTGACGGATTGATTCACATCAGTAACCGTGTCGGTAGATTTGTATTTCATTAGTGGCCCGGGTAGTTTCGATTGAATTTCATTATTTAATTTATTAACGCCGTCATTTTTGGGACCTAAAGATTGTCTTAAATTTAAATTAATAAAATTAATTTGAATAATTAAATCAATTATAGTAGAGGTATGATTTGTGTATAACAATCGCACGCTAGATTTCCTTTTTGGTGTCTAAATTTTTTCGACTAAGGCGCCATTTCGGAACAATTAAATAATTGTATCTATACATACATGTAAAAATGAATTCTTGATCCAGGGCAAACTTCCGGATTGGAGCATGTCACTAATTTCATATAACCCCTTACCTAAAGTCATTCCCTTCAAAAAATCTTAAAAAAATTTAAATTTGAGAAAAAATTTGTACCACAGCCCCTTGACCCCGGGGTCCAGCCCCTTCAAAAGTATCGTGGTCTTGGTCCTGAACATGCAACATATACATGGTAAAAATTTCATGACGATCGGTAAAGCGGCTAAGGCGTTATTTCAGAACAATCAAATAATTGTATCTTTACATGTAAAAATGAATTTTTGATCCAGGGGCAGACCCCCCGAATTCGAACATGTCTCTTATTTCATATAACCCCTTTCCAAAATTCATTCTCGTAAAAAAATTTAATTTTTTGAAAAAATTTGTACCATGGCCCCTAAACCCCGGGGTCCAGCCCCTTTCACAATATCGTAAGATTGGTCCTGAACATGCAACATTTCCATGGTAAACATTTCATGGCGATCAGTTGAGCGACTGAGAAGTCATTTTGGAATAATCAAATATTCGTATCTATACATGTAAAAATTAATTTTTGATCCAGGGCTGGGCCCCTCGGATTCGAACATGTCAGTAATTTCCACGATAATTTATGGCTGAATTCTTCACTATCTCGTTGTGCACAGCCATTTCGAAGAATATTTTTTCAATTTCAATTTTTTTGGCTTTCTTTATATTTAAATAAGCAGCTGTACGTAACATATGAACGTTAATTAATCGCCACTAAAATTTAAAATATGTCAAAAAAATTAAATTGAATTATATTTTGCTATAATTGCTCCTTTTAAGTTGCTACAAAAGTGAGCAATGAAATTTTAGAGCAATTTTTCTTGATTTTTTTTTTGATTTTTTGCACTATATAGTATTCACTCACTCTCATGAATATTTCATATATGCATTATTTGGCCTACTTTAGTTTTATTTTTAATCACTTAAAAAATACGAGAAACTAGCCAGTGTCATATGGACATTAAGGCCAGAGTAGAAGGAAAACAAATTTCTTTCTGAGTACCAAAATGTTGTTAAATTTTCTTACAGTGTATAAAAAAATTATTAAAAGCAGATCGTTCCTTTGTCTCGAAGTAACATTCATATTGTTACGATCTGGGCTCGGATGTTCTAACATCACCATTTTTCGATATTTTATCGAAATCTACGTCTTTTTCTGCTAGAATTAATTCGACTTCTGTTTATTAAATCAATTATTTCTTCTCTTTCGCTGTCACAATCACAACCTACTAGAATATATTTGAACAACATCTATTTCACTGATTTTCGTTCTAAAATCGAAAATAAATTATTTGGTGATAGAAACGCAGTACAAATATCGCAATGTTGCAATCTAGCAGGTTGGTAAATGATATACAAATTGAAACAGAGCGAAATTTTATTCTACAGAAAGAATAAAAGAATCTTTTATTCTCTCTTCTGTCCCTAGGTTCTGATCAAAGGACAAATGACAATTTTTTGTGACATTATTCTGCTGCAATTTTGTGACAATATTTGTGAGTACTAAATTAATAAATCGCAATTCGTATGGAGTAACTTTTTCGTAATGTCACTAAAAATAAGCTGACAATTTTAAAAATATTGTCATTGTTTTTTATTATCGTGACTTATAAGTTTTCATACAAAATATGTGTGAGTATTTAGTATTTTAAAAACCTCATAATATATCTGAAATAACTTGAAAATGTAGCTGCTGTAAACTGGTGTAAATGTAAAATCATTTTACCCGAATCGGACATTTTTAATGACTTCATTTTGTACCAATAAGCAAATGTCACAACAAATTGTCAGTTTGTGGTTTATTGGTTTGATGGGCAATTAATTCAGCATTGGTGTGTTATTTGGAACAGGTTTTTAACATTACAATCAATTTTTCTGAGATTGGTGACAGCTAGGTTAAACAAGTAGCGTTAGAGATAGTATTACATTAGATTTGTAATATTACTTTTTGTCGCCCTCTGTAACACAGTGGGTAGAACGCTTGCTGTGTGTATAGAGGGTCTCGGGTTCGATTCCCGGTGGTAACGAAAGTTACGACTGGATACACATAATAATATAATTGATAAAAATACATTGCCTGGTCATATACAGCTATAAGTGCTAGTCGACCTAAGCAAAATGATATATAAAAAAAAAAAAAAAATATTACTTCTATGGACGATATAGATAGCGTTGGTTTCTACGTCTACAAAGAGGATATTCGATTGTTATATAAATACGAGTGCAACGATAGATTAGAAGTGAAAGTGAATAGTGGGAAAATTAGTGATGTTAAGGGAAAATAGTGGTGTAACTAAAAATTATAAATGGTGTAAATAATGAATTAACAAATAAACGGGGAAATTATTTGCTATGTTGTGATTTAGTGTTGGTATATTAGAGTAGTGGTGTAAATATTCAGAAAATATTTGGAAATTATTCAAAGATTATTTCCGGTATTTTCGCGAATATTCCGGATGCAGTAAGAGAATTTGAGATCAGAAGTTATAAGAAGTTATGAGAATTAGGTAGTGTTGTAACCGTCAAATTCTATAACGTTATTCACAATCCAGTGATACGTGATAAAAGTTATAATTAAATAAAACACGCTGCCTTATATGTTATGATAATTATATTTCAGTGCTTTGTAATTGACTTGTGTTTCTTTGTACAGTCCAAAGCGATCTAATTATATAAAACAAAAAAACAAAAACACAAGAGACATAAAAACCAAATACATCTTATTCCCTATCTACCGGATTTGAGAGGGCAAATTCGTAACAGTATCATTGTCACATTGAGGTCCAATAAAATGGGTAAACGTACTGTTTTTAATGATCTGAATATTTTAATGGAGCTTTAATTTGACATGACGGTGACATGAAACAACAATCCAGCTTGCTGCGTTTTCAGTATTAAAATAAGATAATTCCCCTTTTGAAATTTTTCAGCAAGTAGGAACGAAATCCCGATAGCCACTTCGTATAAATATGTGAAGCTTAATAAAAAAGAACGGCAACAGTTATCATTTTGCGATCAATTATGGTTAGCAACGATTTGGTAAACGGTCATGGTCTAGCCACAAAATGTCTAGTAAAGTAAAAAGCACCTTTGCCGTTCATGCAAATCTTGAGGTAGGTTTCGCATAGAGGATAGTGGACCAAGTAATAAACGTATGTATCGAGCCTAGCCTGCTTTCCACAGTGACAAAAGTGTCTTAGAACATTTGCAGCAACTGCCACACTCACCCCATACTAGTATTCTCAACCTTAATGTGTAGAGTCTTACTGCTCATACAGGCAACATTGGAAAAATTAGGGACATCTGTTAGAAATTATATTTACCCTACACTTGAACTAAAAATATATTGTAGGTAAGAGATTGGAGGTTACGTCAAACATTTATTCTCACATTAAAATTAGAAGTTTCTAATTCTTCTTCAGGTATTATTGAAACCAGAATTTTCTGGTAAATTCTTAACCTTCGCCTGTGGCCCTTGGAATTTAGCCTTATTTAATGGAACTTCGCCATTTTTTAATCGACTTTAACTAAGCTTAGAGTTTACAGTTCTAGAACTTGACCAATTTTTACCGATTTTGATTAAAGTTTTAAATTTAGGAAGCAGCTTAAGAATTTTGTTGGAACTGCCTAGGCGATTTCTTAACAAAGTGAATCAGGAAAGTTCACTGTATTTAAATGGTACAACGGTGGACACAATGAAGTTAATCGCAGAGAAAATTCTGTTCATTTTGAAGGGTTGAGTAGATTTTTGGGAACTATTGTGA
The DNA here is from genome assembly GCA_932526605.1 of Nephrotoma flavescens. Classification (NCBI taxonomy): domain Eukaryota; kingdom Metazoa; phylum Arthropoda; class Insecta; order Diptera; family Tipulidae; genus Nephrotoma; species Nephrotoma flavescens. The sequence continues at coordinate 187,971,014 of OW052222.1, read as the reverse complement.
GAATATTCCTGGTATCATCTAGAAAATTTCAGAAGTGATGTCAAATTATATAGTTGTTGTTGCTGTACTAATTACAATTTGAGTAACTTTTAATACTACACCTCGAATTCAGATTGGAGTGTCATTTTTTTAAAGCACAATTTAATTTAACTGTATGGCGAATAACATAAACGTAAAAAATTAGGATTTGTGACAAACACGTGATATTTAAATGTTATCGAAATTTAATAATTTATTCCGTGAGTCTGACGCCGATTTTTTTTTTGTTTAAATTTTCGACTAACCATATTGATGGTTAGTTTTTATCAGATATTGCTAGATGTGTCTAAGGAACCAACATTTGCGTGATATTGTTAAAGTTAAGCTGAAAGCAAAAAAAAGATGGTTTATTGGTCACCTGACGCAACAAATACAGTATTCTGTTTGTTGGGATAACTACTGAAATGTAAAATGTTTTTTTTTTTTTTAAATTGTTTAAAATTTTTTTTTTCTGTTCTGTACCTCAACCGTGAAACACGTTGCTTTTTCTATCTACCAGCAAGGCTTCTGGGAACCTATAATTAAAAACTTTCAACAGATATTTGGTTGGAAATTGATAAGTTTTACTTTATTAAGCAAATTTTAATTAATCATCATCAGTCTTGGTTTTTTCGTGCCATCTATGAACGACTAGTATAAACTAACCATTAATTTATTTAGTGGTAAATTTAGACAAAAAAACCGGCATCAGCACCCAAATTCCGGTTCAATGATAAATGGTAATGAGAAATGGTAATGGTTTTATTTTCGACCAGTCATTTACCATTACCATAAAATTTTCGATTCCGGTTCAACAAATGGGTTTTAACCTGGGAAACATTTAATAAATTACGTTTTTTGGTTTATTGGGCTATATTTTGACAGAAATTGTTTTTCTTGCGATGAGCAAATATTTATGTACATACTTATATATAATATACTACAAAATGATTGTAAGAAATATTCAAAATAAATTACAAAATTAATTGAATTTTAACTTAATTCTATTTTCAGTAAAAAATGTAAAAAGTTCCGTATCGAATATAATCGGAAATATTCTGCTACCACAAATTATGGGTGAATTATAATCCTAAATTCTAACTAAAATCGAAAGGAAGCAGTTGACTGAATACCACATCGCCGATTCACCGTATCAATTTTGGAGAACCACCTATAAAGCGTACGGCTACCAGTGCATCGAAAAGGGATATGCACTAAGCGCGGTCCAATATATCTTAGCGATACACGAAATTAACGATGCCATTGAATCTCTATGTAAAAGGAATTACTATCGTTGTCAAATTATACAAGGAAACGGATGATCCGTGCCCAGCTGGAATTTTTGATAAGTGGTCGGAATATTTAATGTTTTGTAGAAATTTTGTAGGATTAGGGCTGCTGTAAGTGATTTGGCATCTTTATATCCACTTATGTTTCAATATATACTTAATATAAAATAAATCTTGATGTTACCGCTCAAAATAATATTTTTTTAATTGGAAAATACAAAACCAACCAATTCTCATGAAAAAAATTCTTATGGTGTTTTTTGACATTAGTTATCTTATGGGTTTTATTTTCTCAGTCATTTAACAGGAATCGCTTTTCTGGGTTTTTATACCAATTGCATATTTTAGCCTAATAAAAACCATAATGGTAAATTTACCACCGAACCGGAATTTGGCCGCTGGTACACAGTATTAAAGCCGCATGACTGAACACAAAACTTGATTTTAAAAAAAGATATTTTTATCTTTTATTTTTATTTATTCCTTCTTTTATTTGATTTAATTTTATTATTTTATTTATTTAATTAGAGAATACAATGTTTCACTAAAGGTCGATTTATATTATCGGCGCGGCTCAACACAGCTCATACCAAAAAAATATTGTTACATGAATTTATTATGAGAGTATTTATATTATAAGTGCATTTCGGTGCAGTACAGTACAGCGCGTATCGTATAATCCAAATAGAAAATTTGAAAACAAAACGCAAACGTATAAATACGAAAGAAAACCAAAATAGATACAAACAAAATAAATAAATACAACTCAAATATTCCATCGTAAAATGATAGATACGAACGCACACCGAAACAAATACGAACCCAATATATGAGCTGAACCGAGCTGATAATATAAATCGTTGATGCATGAGACGATGCATGACTGAGCTGAGCCGCGCTGATAATATAAATCGACCTATAGACTATAACTTAACAACTAATTACAATTCATACTTAATCTAAAAATGAAGACACTTGATATCTTGGATAAGCATAAATGCATGTCTGGGCATTTATGTTTATTCTGCATCTTTTATTGCGCGTGGTTTGAGCTTTTATGCTTATTGTGCATTTTATATTAAGCGTGGTTTGAAATGTATTGCTCCGCGCGCGATTGAAAAGTAGTTCCCTATCTTTATATGGTTGTTGTTGTACTTTGTGACGTTGTTTGTGTAGAGGAACGTAACTCCTCCCGCCGAAGAGAAGGCCATAAAGATTTCATTGGTATGGCCGGTTCTGGAGTAGTTGGTTGCGTCTCGTCGCACGTTGTTTCATTTCCTGCTGACTTACAGCATTTCATCCAAATACAATAGATGGTTGCTATAAGGGTAGTGTACTTCCTGTACTGTATATTTTTATTGTGTTCGAGAGAGCTTGTTCCTGCAACAATTGTATGTGTTCTCTATGTTGGATCGTCCAGTTGGTTATCTTTGGTAGCGATAATGAAGGTATAACGCGATGGCTTTCCACGTCGTTGTAGAGTAGTATGATTGTTTCATCCTCTTCGTAGATGTACTTATTGTTGTTGTATGTAATGCCCTGAATATTGATCTCGCAGTTGTCAAATTCGATCAGTGCTTGACTTTGGATAGATTTTACTCTTTGATGACACGTAGATGTAAACGGTAATTCCTTTGTTGAAAGATTATCCCCTTGTATATTTTCCCGCTTATGAGTTCGCTGACTTCATCTTCCAGGTCGAAATTGGTGTGGTTACATCGAGCTGGTTTCTGCGCTATGATATTTGGTATACAGGTGTTCGATATCTTCCGTAGAGATTGTTCTTTGCAATAGTATGTAGTCTCTATCTCATCACATGGTTCAAAAATGAATTGGTAACATTCCTTATCTAGGATGATGTTGTAGGAAGGGATGGGTGTAATCATTAAGTTTTTGGAAGGGATAGGTTTGATGTTATAGTAACTAAATATTGGTTTTGAGAAGGATGGTATTTGAATGCTGAGTACGATCTTTGACTGATTGTAATAGCCTTGTAATGTTAGAAGGTCGTAGATATTGTTGGGATTTAGGGTTTCTACGTGGTCTTGAGCGAGTAAGTCATTAATAAAGTGAATTTCGTTGTTGGTTAGTAGATGTCTCGAAATTCGTCGGTGTTTGGCCGAACTGTCTAGTGTGTCTAAAGTGTTGATCAATTTAAAAATGTATTGGTCTAATTTAATTATATGTAATCCCGTTTCAGTAATGTTAGTCAGTCTGTTCAGTTCGAATGTAATTTTATTGTTGCTGTTTCTTACATATTTTTGTATGTAGTTAAACCTGTCAATCATCCTGGTTGATAGCAATTTGAGCGTTGTTTTGCTCATTTAACTTTTCCTGATTTTGATGAAGGTCATGTTGGTCCAAATTCCCCGTAATGTCCTTGATTAATGACCCTAATCCATTAATTAGGCCTCTTTTGACCCGTGTAGGTTTCAAAAGATGGATGCTTTCGCTTAACTCTTTAACTTTGTGCTGGAGGATTGCTATCTTATTTCTTAAGGCGTATGAATATTCTTTGTTGCTATTTATTGACTCCTCTACTAGATTAATATTTTCTTGGATGGTACGGAGGTTGTCTTCGTAGTGGCTGGTATCGATGAGGTGAATAATTCTAGTGTATTTATTGACTACTCGGGCCTGGCCGAGTTTGATCGGTATTACACCCTTGTTGGTGTCTAGATTGGTCACTCTGAGTGTCTGGCTCATGGTTATGGGACACCTGAAATGGTTGTTTTATGAGCTTTTTATGGTATTTTCCGTCTTTTGTAAGGACAGTGACTTTGTTATTTTTTAGTACCCTTCTTACGACGAATCCTGGCCTAATTTTGGATCGTCGTTTATTACGTACATGGATTATTTGATTATCCCTTAAATTAGGGGGTTTGATTCTGTCAACGTTAAGTTTATTAATCAATTTTGTCTTCTTCGCGTGAGTTTCTTCATGGATTCGTTTGCACAATGCATCGTACGATAACGTGTGGTTGAATAGGTATTCTTGCGCGTTAGCAAATGCGGGGTCAACATGTTGGCCCGGAATTGTGTAATGACCGGTTAGAAGTTCGAAGGGTGTAAATTTAGTCATAGAGTGAATGGTGTTGTTGTATGAGAGGATGCAGTCATGCATCAAGTTTTTTATATTCTCGTAAGGTTTCTCAATATGAGCTATTTTAATAAGCTCTTGTAGGGTTGAATGTAATCGTTCCACGGGGGAGTTTCCCGTAGAGCAATATGACGAGGTATGGTGTAGCTGGACGTTGTATTCCTGTAGGAATGATCTAAAGGAGGGTGTGTTCATATTCCCCTCATTATCGGATATTAGTTTTGTGGGTTTACTATGTACGCTGAAGAATTGGGTGAGTCTTTTTTGAATTTCTTTACTGGTCCTGGATTTCATGTAAAAGGCTGCAGGAAACCTTGAGAATTTATCATTTATTATTGTGAGAAAAGCATGATTCTCGAAAAAGCAGAAATCAATGTGTAAGATTTCCATAGGCCGTCTAGGTGTTTCCGTGACTTCATATTCGATTTTTAACGGGTGCCTGTCGTATTTTGTTTGTAGGCAGATGCTGCAGTTATTGATGTAGGTCGTAATAAGATTTTTCATGTTTGGAAAATAGTGGGTCCTTTTAATGAATTCGTAATTTTCTAGTATTCCCCTGTGGTAATTCTCTTCGTGTCTTTTTTTTATCATTGCATTCTGATCTTCTACGTTTAGTACGTCCATTAGGAGAACATGCGATCTCACTAGATAGTGCTTTGAAGCGGTTCCAAATTTTTCCCTATAGGCTTCTTTGGCGATTTCAAATATTAAGTCATCACACATGATGCCTGTGGCTCGATATTTCGTTACCAGTGCGCTAATGCTACGTTTGACGGTTGGTGCGTGGTGGTTAGGCATGTAGATGATTACTGTGTGTTTTCCGAATGGGTATTCGTTGATAGTGTTTGTTCCATGCATTTCAGGGTCGATCGTTATTATTATTTGTGAACTGAAATGGTTTATGGGAGAACTTGTTGTTGGTACTAGATTTTCGATTTCGTCCTCAATTTCTGGTTCCGTTGAGGATTCGGAAATTTCCGAGGTGTTAATATTATTAACAGTGAGGGGTTCAGGCTGTATCCTTGACAATGCGTCTGCATTGGTGTGATTTGTTGCCGTAGTTAATAATTTCGAAGACTGCGTACCAATTTTTACAAAGATAAATTCCTTCCGGGATAATTAATTTATCATTGATAGTTGTTGGGGTGACGTATATATCGCCATTTTCCTCATCTACCGGAAGCTCGGCAGTCAGTTTGCTTCTGGGTAGTATGGTATAGACTCTCGAGGCATAGTTAGGCTTAAATATAAGGGGGATTTCGACCTTGTCTGTCTTGAGGATTGATTTCCCGAGATCTAATGTGACACCTAATTGTTGCATCGTTTCTAATCCTAGGAGACCATCAAAATATTTGTGGAATTTGAAAAGGAGGAATTCCAAGGGTTCCTTTGTTTTGAACTCCGTAAGTCCTTGGATGACGATTTTTTGATTTACCTGGTGGTTGTTGAACATGGTTTTAATGTTCACTGGGGGTATGTAGCGTATCCGTGAAGGATGGACGAATTCGGGATTTAAAAACGATTTGTTTGAACCCGTATCTACTAGAAATTTTAATATTTTTGACTTATTTAGGCGTAATTGTATGTAAGGAAGTGCATACGTTTTATGTTTATTAACATCTACGTAGCCGATTCCGACAGGGAGGCATCTTGATGAAAATTTCCATCGTCTACCTCAACTTCGACAAGATCGGTTGGGAAGTACGGTTGGGACTGTTCTTCGCAGATTTCTTCCTGTTGGTTATCTATTGGTGGGTACGGTTCTTGCGGATCCTCAGAGGTATACAATTCTTGAGCTCGCACTCTTGGTGGACCCATTGATTGAAATCGATAGTTATTCGTTAGGTTTATACTCGAGAATTGCTTATAGTTGTTATGATCAGATCTTCTGTCCATTGGTTCCGCTTTTCTTGGGGGAACCATAGGAGGCTTGAATGTGAATCTATTGTAAGTTGGGCTCATTCCATTTGACACTGGGTTTTGTTTAGTGAAAGGACGGTGGTTGTAATACTGTGGAGCGGGGTGATAGTTATAACTAGGGCCAGTCTTTGGTTGGGATATTGGCAGACCACTAGTGTAGTAATTCCGTGGAGGATTGCCCTGATTTCCGTGTAGGATCCTAGGCATTGTTGTTCTCGGAGGAATGGGTGTAGTGTTATAATTATTTTGAGTTGAACCTTTTCTCAGGTAAGTCATATTTTGTTCTTTCAAACAATGTGTGAAGGCTTCTGTTAAACTACTGGGCTGCATTGCCCGAATCATTGAACCCATCGGTTCTCGCAGTCCCGCCAGGAATGTGTTGAGGCACATTTCCTGGTATAGATCATTTTTGGCTCTTATCACTATATCGTTTGTTTCATTTAACTTTGTGTGGTTAATGTTTGTGCTCTGTATATCAATTATACGAGCGAAATATTTCTCTACTTTGTCAGCACCTTGTGATATACCGTATAGGTCTCTAATGAGGTTGGTTTCATTACGCTTGTCCGCGTAATGCGTGATTAAGTTATCCTTGATGGCTTCCCACTCTAGGGGAGTGCCATACATCGTGAGTACTTCGTTTGCCTCACCTTGGATCTTATTTCGTATAGCCCGAAGGTAGATTTTGGAGCAAGGATGCCCATCTATATTGTTGCACAGTGTGAGGATTTCCTCAACGTTTTCAATAAATTCATAAAGTGTGTGTCTACTCCCTTCGTAGCGGGGTAGATCTTTGATTGCGTCTGGGATCCTGAGACTCTTGAACAGATCGTTAATGCCATTATCAACGTGATTACCTTCGTCAACTGACATTTTAATTTTGTTTAAATTTCGCGTGGGATGATTGATATTTTCAACTGTTAGGTTCTAATAGTTTTTGTGATTTGAAAATTCTATATACCGTAGAATTTTCTTGAGTTGTTAAGAGTGGATTAAGTCTTAATGGATTGGGATTTTATCATATAGGTTTTTAAAGAATTTACCAAAATCAAAAAACGCTTACCATGCGATGATGATGATGATGATTTGTATTGCAGACATCGATGAACCGTCGATCCTGTTGATTTTTCCTCTTTCGTTTATTTTTTCTGTTGTTCTAATTTTTATTTTTTTTTCACTGTTCCGGTATATACGCCGGGTCGTCTTTTTATAGTATTTATTAGGGCTCTATTTCACTTACCGTTGGTCAGGGTGAGATAGATTCAGGAAAAAAAAATGTATTATTAAGTTGATTTTATTTATTTCACTTGCTTATTATTTTTTCTATTTGTATTATTTTTGTTACATTCAGTTAATATCGATGAACCTTCGATACGAGCGTTTTTATGCTCCGAATGTATACACAGTAATTTCACTTAAAAATAATTTTTTTTGTAACACACTATAATCGTAGGATTTTTGGATATTAAAAAATATCCTACCAACTGCGCCACTTATAACTTTACACAAAACTTGATTTTAAAAAAAGATATTTTTATCTTTTATTTTTATTTATTCCTTCTTTTATTTGATTTAATTTTATTATTTTATTTATTTAATTAGAGAATACAATGTTTCACTAAGACTATAACTTAACAACTAATTACAATTCATACTTAATCTAAAAATGAAGACACTTGATATCTTGGATAAGCATAAATGCATGTCTGGGCATTTATGTTTATTCTGCATCTTTTATTACGCGTGGTTTGAGCTTTTATGCTTATTGTGCATTTTATATTAAGCGTGGTTTGAAATGTATTGCTCCGCGCGCGATTGAAAAGTAGTTCCCTATCTTTATATGGTTGTTGTTGTACTTTGTGACGTTGTTTGTGTAGAGGAACGTAACTCGAGCGTCACCAAAATATACAAGGAAACTCGTTAAACACGATTCGAATCTGAGTTCCTATCCTATCCAATAAATTTAATTTAATCAATCCATCTATTTTATTAATATTAAAACAAATATTATATACGTATATATTGGATTAGGAATAGGTAAATCACACTTAGGGCACATTATACGAATATTTTTTTCTATACAATTATATGTTATTATTACGAACCATTAGTTTTTGTACACAACAAAAACTAATAAATTATTGACAAAAAGAAAACTATATAATTTATTATTGACGACACCCTTAACGTGTTTCTGATGTACCTATATAAACTATAAATATGCGTACACCTGTCATTCTTATTAGTTAATAATGTAATGAATATATGAATCGATTCTTAAGCATCGTCGCGTATATGAGTTTATCCATCCGTCCATAATATTAATACGTAATGAGTATTTAGATTGGTTGGCTCGCGACTTAGCGCGTGTTTAACTAATTTGGAATTTTTAATCGTCAAAATACTTAATCAAATTGCGTTATGCTCTATTTACGAAATTAATCTCTCGCGAGGCCCAATATACACTATCGTATATTGATCTAACTGTAATGTTTTTTTGTTTTCCTACCAACCATAATATTTCAAAATTTTCTACCCAGTAGACACGCAGTTACGCGTAGTTAGGAAGTAATTGTCATTTTATTGTTACCTAATTAACCATGAAAAAAAAATTAATTGAAATGTTCTACGTATAAATTTAATTGGAAACGAATAAGTTAAGTAATGGAAATTCCTTTTTTTATCTCGTGTGTATGTCTCTATTCGAACTCGTAATTGTGTGATGTGTGCGTGTAACGCGTGATTAATTTTGAATACGATTTGATATCGTTAGATCTGTTTTGGAATGATAATTTTTAACGATTTATTTTTTTTCTTTGTAATTTGACTTGAATTATGCGAGCGTCACGCGGTTATGTTCTTTTAACTAGTAATGGTCAAGAAATTTATTTTTTGGGTATTCGCGACTGAAAGACGTGAAAGAACAGGTTACGTTTTAGCCGAGATTATAATTTTAAAATAACTCATTTCGATCGCTGGATTGTGAAATGAAAAATATTACAACTAACGTTAACAAATTACTTATTTATTCTCTTTTAACAACCGAAAAACGAACAGAGTTCTAGCACCACCTGAACCGAAAAATGAACATTAAATCAAAAAAAAAACAAAAAAAAATGATTTTTGGATGAAATTCTGGAATATTGCCACCTGAGGAAAGACTCGATCAATTCTTAAGAAATTATGACGGGATTTGGTATGTTGGATGGAATTGGAATTCTTAAACGATTTTTGGAAGAAGTTGGCGAATATGACCACCTGGGACGGAACTTGCCAATTCTTAACCGACTATGATGGGATTGGGTAGGGGAGGGAGATGCAAGATGACGATAGTAAGCTTTTTTTATTTTTTCCTATTTATGAAATACAGATAATGTCCTGAGTTTGATTTGATCGTCGTAGAAGAGAGACGCGTTTTTGTCTTTCTCTGTGTAGTGAAAGTTAAAATTTCTTTTAAAGTGGTTTAATTTTTTTATTTTAAAGTGATTGCGGTTATAGTGATATAATATAAATTATAATTAAAATTTATTTAATTTTAATTTTTTTTTTAATTGATAAAGAGATAAAAAAGATTGTGTGGTGCGCGGCAATGTGGGTGTATTACACTCATTTTTGTGTACGTGGTGTTTGCTGTGCGATTCCAAAGGATTTTTAAGGGAAGTGTTTTTATTATTTGTTTTTCATGTTTTATTGAATTTTTAATTTAAATTTAAAATTTTAGTTTTATTTATTTAAATGTGTTTTATTAATTGTTGTAATAAGAAAAACGCATTTATAATATATCGTCGTAGTAGTGATATGGTACGGTTTGCGTGTGTGTGAGTGCGAGTTGTATCCTTTTTGTTAGTATATACAAGAAGAATACATATTTAAAAATGTAAAAGAGAAAATATTCTTGTTTTTATGTACATACATTTTTTTTGTATATACTGTTGTATGTATAAAAAGAATGCGGTGTGTTTTATTGTGATGATCAAAATAAAAAGGATCATTGAAATTACGATACGAGGCGTATTCGCGCGTGTGTGTTTTTGTTATTATGGGAATTGTATTTTCGAATATTTTTTGTTTTGAAATGAATGAGTAAATTTGTATGTGATATATGGTATATATAAGTGAGTGTGTGTATTACGTATGTATAGTAATATTCAAAACTTAAAAAAAAAAAAAATTTAACTGTTCTGCGCAGCTCTCAGTGGTGTAGAATTTTTTTTATAAAAATTTTGATGGGTCGCATTTATCTTAGATAGTAAACTTAAATAAAATAATAAATAACCATGAAAAAGAATTATATTTCAGTTTTAATACACAAAACATTCAAAATTATTATGTATTTATGTTATTACAATCATATATCAAGTGAAAATTAATAGGTCTAAAAAAAAAATATTGCACGCCTTTTGGAAACAATGACAACATTTAATTTTGGTACGGACTAGGGAAAATAAATAACCAAATGTGATTCGTATCGCACAAAACCACAACAACAAAAAAGTAAATTCAGTTTCAATTTAATGGAATTTTGAACTAATACTTTACTTATCGAATTAAATATCATTTTAATTTATAAAATCTAAACTTTGTGTTTTAATTGTATCTTAAAATTCCTATTCCATTTAAATACAAATACAACGTAAAAATGTAAACAAAAAACATGAATATTATACTTAATACATCACTGTGCACCCGCCATATTACTTCTGCGCGAGAACTGTCAGAATTCCAGCGAGATTTGAATACTACTATATGTAAAATATATATGTATATATCCCTTTTCTTGCCAAACAAATCTTTTACATAGAGAAGGGTAGTGTAGGCAGAGGTGGGGCTGCATACAAAATTTTGAAACAACTTTTTTAGATTGTAACCCCAAAATACAAACTCATTTTACGACTAAAATAATAAACTTAGAATATCCAACTCTTCGAATATTCATTTAGCGTTTCTTTGACTTTTCATATTGTTTTTGTTTCAATTTTTTTTCGTTCAGATTATAACCGTAATTTTAAATTTAGTAAACATAAAACCGGATCGTGACCCCATATTTTACTATGAAAATATGCGTAAAAATTTTGTATGCAGCTTTACTTCTGTGTATATTTATTTTTTTCTGTGTCTTTTATTTTATTTTTTTAGTGTGTGTTGGCCCAGAATGCATTTCAAAAATAAGTTTTTGACATGATTCTTTTGCCTTACCCACACAATTGTGATGGCAGACAGGAAAGGGGATGTGGATAATATGTATATGTAATATAATTGACTGTTTTTATTTATAATTATTTTAATAATTAGTTCAATGTATTATTGTATATGTGTAAAATCCATTTATCATTTATGTTATTGTGTAAAACATTTTCGATGTGCATATCCATATTGCGGTTGCTTGAGTCCGGTAGTTTCTTCGTTGCTTTGTACTTTACCTATACAATTATAAGTTTTATGGGTGGGGTGATCGGGGAGACGGACAGGGGTTGCCGCGGTGTGGACGTACACGATGTTATATTGGGTGAACTATGCGAAGACATTTTAAAATGATTTTTTCCTACAATTTTTTACACATACATAGAAATTTATCGATGAGCTGGGACTCATGTGACGTGTGTGCGCGTGAATGGTTTTTTTTTTGAGGTTAGAAACCGGTCTCAATGTAATTTAAATTCATGTATGTATTGTAATAATAATATCTACATACATTGATAGGTGTTATTATTATTTATTTTTTTTTACAGTCTATTTAAATGGTTTATAATTTATTTAATTAAATTATTTTTCTCCATAATTATTAATAATGCGCGGTAAAAATTTGTATTTTGAAAAGTTTTAAAGATTTGTATCGCCGTGGTATGGACGGGTGACACAACTGAAAACAAATGAACTTTTTCCGTTAATTCACTAGAAAGATGTGCAATATTAGTATCCATATCCCTCAATAAAAACAGTTTTATTTTTCCTTCATCGAAAATGATAGAGCACAAAGTGCCATTCTTCGTTTTAGGATTTTGGAATCTAATAACGTAATTAGCATTTTTTGTTTTTGCTCTCCTGCAAAATTTTAATTTTTGAGTTGTGTCTCTTTTTCATGTCATGAGCGATATGTGTTACGGCATGGCAAAGGGAAAATGGTTTTTAATTTTTATTTTCGTTGTAACGACAAGTAAATCTTTGATGTGCCTCGGGCTATTAATGTTGGTTATTCATTTAGATTGCTTACTGCTGGCACTGTTTTCTATGAAAGAATTTATCCGACTCGACAATATTTCTCGAAACAGGTTCGCAATTGCATGGGAACGTCAGACACAAGTATTGATGAGTTCTAAATCGTATTCAATGAATTGCTCGTGCACCAATTATGTAAGAAGCATTCCGCGTGGTTTTATTTTCCGTTCGTGCCACCACCTCACGTAAACCTTGATCTTTTTTGAATGACTGAGATGTGCGAAATTGTCTCAGTAATCTGTTTCTAGACAGTATACTGCAGAAGATACATAAATTAATTTTTGGGTATGAATTGGGCTGGATTGGAATTCTAGCAAACTTCAGTTTTGGGAAGCTGGATTTGACTGGTTCATCTCTTAGCGGGTTAAGCGAAGTTTGTTTCAGCTATGGTGAATAAACGAACTGGATAGTTAGTTGGCCGATTGCTTTCGGATTTGTTTGTGGAAAGATCCAGAACTTCATCCGGGATTTATGTTGGAGTCGCAATTTAGCTCAACATACAAGATTCGAACATGATTGATTAATAAATTGCTTAGGACGGTCGAATTCCAAAACTTCGCTAAATACCATTTTTAAATCCCCACCCAATTCTGAATACCTGATTTGACAATATATATTTATTAATATGATCCCCAAGTTCCATTTAGAATGGTCGAATTGTAGAACTTCATCAAAGAGACACGTTAAAATCCCAATTTAAGCTGACCTTTCTTATTAGAATCCTAGCCCAGCACTGCAAAATGAATTTTAAAGTTGTAGGTTAGGAGGCGGCCTGGTTTAATTCGTTATATCCGAAACCCAAAATTTCGTCAAATTCAGCTTTGCACACTGAATTTGACCATCATTTGTTGAGAAATGGCCTAGTTCCATTGAGCATAATGTTATAGTGCCAATCCAATTCTGCACACCATATTTGACAGAAATTGGTTGAGGAACGATAAAGCTCCATTGCCATGCTCGGCATAATATGTCCTGTGCAGTATAAATTACTTGGTAATTAATCGAATATGTACCATTGCCTTTGGGATGCGTCACATAATTTTTATTAAATACTTATGGATTTTAGAGTAATTTTTAATATAATTTAAACAATTATGGTTTCAGGAAATTCTACTTTAAGTTGTGGAATTGCATTAGGATTAAATTAATAAATGTTTATATTATTTAGGAAGCCGGAAAATATTAATTTAGAATTAAATTTCAGGAAATCTACCGATGTAGGTGAAATAATATTCCTTTGAAATATTAATGGATGGTTCACAAGCCAAACCGATTAACTCCATTTTTAGAATATTTGTAAATTTTAATATCAACCTACTTGATTGGCTCCTAACGGTATATATTCAAAACAAATTTTTGGAATAAGAAGTGTTAACACCACTAAATGACAAAATTAAAAGTAACTAAAGTTGCAATTGAAGCATCCAATTGCAGATTGTGTAGATTAGAATTGCCTTGTTAATGTGTTACTAACTATCGACTTTATCTAGGTGTTTGTAACCGGGCTGATTCAATCAATCAACTTGTTTAGGAAGCCGAAAAGCATTAATTTAGAATTAAATTTCAGGATGTACGTGAAATAATAAAATTTTTCCCTCAGGTTGCTGATTTAAAGAAGCAATTGTTGAAGACCAATACCATCGTTATCCATTAAACCTATTAAGCCTTTATCCTCCCTCCAGTAGTTAGAAGTAGATTAGAATTGTGTTGTGCCGTACGATCGCTAGGTGTCTGAAACCGGGTCGTTCCGTCCCAAAAAAAAAAAAAAAAAAAAAAAATACCTTTCCTATCCCTCCTATTGTTATGTGTAAACAGGCTGTAGGAATAGGCCCGGCGTTATCCGGGACCACCTGTCAAGTACTTGGTTCTACAGTCCAATCAATCAATCAATTTATGAAATACAGATAATGTCCTATTTCTTGTATATTTTAATTCGTTGTAGTTTTACTTTTAAACATTATTTTTGTCGTTTTCATTACTTTAACAGTTTAGAAGATTTTTGACCTTTTTTGAGTTCAGGTCAAATTCGTCATCTTGCCTTCTCATGCGGGTAAGATGACGTTACTAGGTGGGTAAGATGACGCACGATAGGAAATCAAAGTAAACATAATAAAAACAAATAACTGTATTTCACTTCAAAAATAATAATTTAATTAAAACATTAATTATCAAATTAAACAAAATATATATTACTTTAGCAAAAGTCACAAATATATGCTTTGCGTTTGGCTTCTGCAAGGGTTAGCCCACTACACGCTGCATGTGCCCGTTTCTAGCAAATAGAACATGCGAACCATGTTTCCCTCTTTCCGGATTCGTTGCACACGAGGCAAAGCTGCTCCTCTACTACTTCATTATCACCATCATCATCAGTGTCTATATAAGAAACTGAAATCGAGGAATCCGATGATTCATCATCATCGTTATCCGAAAATACGCGTCTGACATGTTTATTATTAATTAGAGCTTTCTTTTTTGTGAGTTTCTTTTTCTTTTCTGCCCTTTTTCTTTTGTTTTCCTCTTTTTTCTGTTCTTTTGCCTCTTTTTCAGCTTGTTTTTCTTCTAACGCCTTTTTAACGGGAGTGTTTGTTATGTGCATCGAAGGTAACTTTTTCCTCTGTTTTGATTCTTTTCTGGCAGCGTGAGGTAATGGTTGAAGGCCAAACATTGGCTCTGCATTTGATGGCCCCGCTTGTTGGCCATTAAGAGGTAGCTCAACTAATTCCGGCCCTTCAGTAGCTAAGGGGACTCTCATGAGATAACGAAGTTCTGCAGTACTTTCGGCAGTTAAAGAAGCGTGAAAGCTTGTTTGTGATGCTTGTTTTAAATTATCGGCAGAAGCTTCAGGCGAATTATACGAATTTTCCGTAGTTAATGATGGCTCAAAATCAAACTCATGAAATACTTGAGAGTTTAATGGAACCAACCCAGTCGCTTTAAAACCTTGTACAGCATTATTGATTGTAGCAACCCTACTGTAAGCCACATTGAATATACCAGCTATATCCTTAATGTTTATAACATTTCCCGGATTTTGCGTTAGGTAGTCGTTACACGCCCGGCTATAAGCGGTTTTGAAAGGTCCATAAAATGCAACATCCAGTGGTTGCATTATGTGACTAGTATGCGGGGAAAACCTAGGACACTAATGTGATGGTCACGACATAAATTTACAGCTTGAAGTGTTACATGAGAAGAATGGTTATCCATTAATAGAAGAACTTGGTTATCCTCACTAGGTCTTACGTTTTTTACGAAGTGTTCTAACCATTTAATGAAAGTTTCTGAATTCATCCAACCAGATTCATTGCACACGCCTAAAGAACCAGGGGGTGCATTATTCATGAAATGTGGCTGCATTCGTACTTTCGGAAAAATGAAGAATGATGGGACGTAATGGCTAACCGCACTAATACAGCATGCAACGCTGACATTGGAACCTCTTTCGGCAGATGACACTTTGACAACGCGTCGTTGTCCCGTTGGACTTAACACGTTAGGGGTTTTGGTGGGAACGGTCGAGCAGCCTGTCTCATTCACATTAAAAATTTGATGGGATTGGTAGTTTTTATCAACTAAAATATTTTGATAAATATCAAAGAAACGTGCAACGTTTGTTTTATTGAAGGCAGATAATCTCGCTGCAGAAGTAGCTTCCGGTTTCCTGAATGAAAATTTAAATTTACTCATGAAGCTTTGAATAAAATCTTTACCCGCTTTCTTCTTATCGTTGTTAAATCGATGAGGAATATTAAGAACAGTATAGCGTAATCAAAAGCAATTCTTGCGATTTGAACCGTCCCGCGCTGGTTGGAAAAGCCTAATAAATAATCAAATTTTCAATTTTATGTATGAGATAACCTAAACTTCAACTTCGAGCCTCCGTCAGAGCATACTTACGTCCTCAAGATATTTTTTAGCATAACGAAGTAACGTAGCTTCGGGTAATTTGAATTGTTTCGCCATCGCATTAACTGCTGCACCATCCTTCACTTTCTTTACGGCTTCGGTCATTGACTCACGAGACCATCCCTGCCTGTTGGTCTTTCTTTCGTACACTTTAACCATGTTATACTGTAAATTTAATTAACAGGGAAAACATTAAAATAATTTATAAACAAAGCGGCTAAGACGACGAGTTCGTCATCTTACTCGCCACGTAAATTCGCCAACTTACCCGACCCGCCATTTTAACATTAAAAGTTGAAAACATATTTAATTAAACTTTATTTCAAGTTTATTAATTAGTTAATAGACAAAAACAAAACACTCAATTCAAAATAAAATTAAATCAAAGCAATAGTACTTACCAAATTTTATTAAATTATTATTCAATTTCAGTTTAAGTTTACAAAAAAATCGATGCAAACACTAAAACAGCCATAACTCAACTAAAAAATGGCAGTTCTTGGTGGTTTTTATTTCACAATGCGAATGACGCATGCGCAATACTAAGCAAAATAAGAAAAAAGTGCTTACTGTGCGGGATTTCATGAAACTAATGATTCGTCATCTTACCCGACTGTCAACTTACCCCTCCTTCCCCTACCTATGTTGGATGAAAATGGGATTGCTAAACCATTTTTGAAAGAAGTTGTTGAATATGGCCGCCTGGGACGGAGCTCGGTCAATTTTTAACCGGTTAAGATGAGATTTGATATGCTGGATGGAAATTCGATTATTGGAAAAAGTTCTGGAATTATGGTCATCTGGGGATTGTTGGATGGAAATGGGATTCTTAAATAATATATGAAAGAAGTTTTGGAATAAGGCCACCTAGGACGGAACTCAGGCAGTTTTTAACCGGATTGGATTTTCTTAATGGAAATGATATTTACTAATGATTTCTATAAGAAATTTTTAAATGTGGCCACCTGCAACGAGACACGGCTATTAATTAACCGATAATGATGGAATTTGGCACGACGATGGAAAAATATGAGATTATAAAATTATAAACAACTGTACTCGCCAGAGGATGAGAAACAGAATCACAATTTCCCTCTTTTCTGATTATTACTGAAGTGGAGAGATGTAATTATTGGTGGTTTTATGGAATTAACTCCCAGACCATTTATTTTTAATCTCAAGATCTTAGAAGACATCATATTCCATGTTTCCGTGAACAGTTTACGAGGTCGTTGTTGATAAGAATATATGATAAATTTATCCGAGCCCTTTGTGTAGGCTTCATAACGCGATTTTTTGTGAGAGTAAGTAGTTGGCTTGCCTCTGAACCCACTAATTACAAGAATGGGTCTGGTGATAGATGTTTAGGCATCCCAGCAGGCATCCCATTAGAAACATGTTAACATCACGAGCCGCTTGCTTCAAGAAAGACGCCTGATTATTACCGAGTTCCATCCTAGTTTAAATTATCGAGTTCCGTCCCAGGTGGCGATATTTCACAACTTCTTCCAAAAGTTATTGAAGAATCTTATTTCCATCCACAATATTCAATTTCAGCATAATCGGTTAAGAATTGATCGAGTTCCGATCGCGGTACTGATTATGGGTGGTAAGGGTAACTCTCCTTACACTTCGTTCAAACAAGACGTAATAAAAGTACTTGGGGAGTCGGATAAAACGAAGTTGCATAGTTTATTACTCGGGTTGCCATTAGGTGATACTAAGCAATTGAAGGTCAAGTCTTCAATATTAACCTCGGACTTAGACGAATTTTTACATGGAACTTTATCATCGCCAATGTTTCAATGCCTATTTTAGGGGCAGATTTGTTACGCCATACAGGGCTTATTGTAGATATACAAAGACCTCGAATCATAGACCCATTAACGTCAATTTTTGTAATCGGGGCGCTTACGATGACTTCGGATCCGTCATTATCAATCCTGAATAGAACTATTATCAATACGGAAGTTTCGAATTTATTGGGAAAATATGAATCAATAACTCGGGAGACATTTAGTAACAAACAAGTTAAACATAACGTAACACATTGTTTGGAAACGAAAGGCCCATCGGTAACGTGTAAAGTACGTCGACTGGCACCCGACACGCTGCAAATAGTAAAAGCGCATTTTGAAACGATGTTGGCGCAGGGTATTTGTCGGCCCAGTAGCAGCGTTTGGTCTAGCCCTCTGCATTTAGTAAAAAATAAGACTGAGGAGTGGCGGCCTTGCGGCGATTATCGCGCCTTGAATTACGTAACGGTTCCAGATTGTTATCACGTTCCGCACCTGCAGGACTTCTTTTTCCAATTAGCAGGATGTACGGTATTTACGACTCTGAATTTAATTCGCGCGTACCATCAGATCCCCACAGAACCACACGATATTCCAAAAAAAACCATTGCGACGCCATTTGGATTATACGAATATAGTCGGATGACTTTTGGCTTAAGTAATGCCGCACAGTCATTTCAACGTCTTGTGAATTCGGTAATGATCGGATTGCCCTTCTGTTTCACATATATTGACGACATTTTAATCGCGTCCAAGTCGCAAGAAGAACATTTCGAACATCTCTCTACCGTTTTTCAACGTTTAGCAAATGCAGGTTTAGTTATAAACGCGGATAAGTGCGCGGATACTGCCATGTCCTGAGCGAGTTCAGATCATTACCCAATTCAAACGACCAGTCACGGTTCGGGAGTTAAAGCGTTTTCTAGGGATGATAAATTTTCCCGAAGATTTATTCCTACTGTTGCTGGCGATCAGGCGATTTTAAATAATTTTTTGAAAGGATACCGTAAGAATAGTAAAGTGCAGGTGAACTGGTCAGAGCAAGCCATCGAGATCTGCAAATTAAAGCTAGCTGAGGTCTCAATTTTAGCACATCCGGTTATGTCGGCGCGAATATTAGAATTTTTTTCTTCGTACGCCTGACACCTACACAACAGAGATACAGTGCATACGATCGGAAGTTTTTGGCAGCCTACCTGGGTATTAAGCACTTCCGGTATTTTGTAGAGGGTCGTTCGTTCGTGTTATATACGGATCATAAGCTTCTGATTTATGCTTTCAGACAAAATCTTGATAAGGCATTACCGTGGCACCGTAGGCATTTGGACTTTATAAGCCAATTCACTACAGAGCTCCAGCACGTCTCGGAGCGAATAATGTGGTGGCGGACGCTCTTTCTCGCATTGATCGGATTGACGTTTCCGAATCCATTGATTATGCGGTCATTGCAGATGCGCAGAGTGTAGGCGATGAGTTAGCTAAGGTGATCGTGGAGAATAATACTGCCTTAAAACTCTGTAAATATCCTATACAGTTTAGTTCAAACAAAATGGTCCACTATGACATTTCAACTAAGAAACCCAGGCCGTTTATCCCAGGCAGTTGCGTAAACAGGTGTTTTGCAGTTTTCATAATTTAGCCCATCCGGGATGCAAAGCATTAATAAAATTAATGACAGAGTACGTGGTATGGCCGTCGATCAATAAAAAAATGTCAGGGTACTGGCTCAGGGTTGTTTAGCGTGTCAAAAATCTAAGGTTACACGGTACACCAAATCAGAGACCGGATCATTCGAAAACACCTCAAAGCGATTCGCAGAAGTGCATGTAGACATTATCGGACCATTGCCGATTTCCGAGGGTAACGATTTCCCTCATCATGAGAGTCACCATGATTATTGCGTCACCATGATAGATAAGTATACGCGGTAGGCAGAAGCTGTTCCAGTACCGGACATTACAGCGCCAACAGTAGCGTTCTCGTTATATTCCTCATGGATTGCGCGTTTAGGTATACTAACATTTATTGTCACCGATCAGGGTTTGTACGAAGACGTACCACCAGCTACAATCCGAAATGCAATAGCATGGTGAAACATTGGCATCGCACGTTGAAAGCCGCGATTATGTGTTATGATAGGACAGACTGGTCAGCACTTTTACCATCAGTTCTATTGGTATTGAGAACCACGTATCGGGAGGAGATAGGATCGACTTCTGCAGAGTTGATATACGGGACCACGTTACGCGTACCCAGGGAATTTTTAGAACCTAATCAAGATTCAGCGCCACAGACGGAATTCATTAAGAACCTACCTTGTTAAAGTTAGCCGAAAGATTCCAGCCGAAAGATAATGCAGATAGTGTCTTGACTATTTTTAAACTCTCTTTATACTCTCGCTCCTATCGATTTTTAAATTCCTATAAACTGAAATAATTTTTCCTTCACCCGAATGATGTAATTCGATCCTTAATTCTCCTAAATTCGAGTTCATGACTGATTTTTGCTGTATTCAAGACACAATCTGCATTATCTTTCGGCTGGAAATTTTCGGCTAACTTTAACAGTATTAAGAACCTTAAAGAACAATTTAAGGAGTTAGAACCAGTTCAAGCAACGCGACCCTCCACAAGTAAAATGTTTGTCAGTCGCCATTTAAAAGACTGTACACACGTATTCCTGAGAACGGATGCATTGCGTAAAGCACTTCAACCTCCGTACACTGGTCCTTATGAGGTCCTTAACCTATCAGAAAAATTTTTTGATATCAAAGTAAATGGAAAAAACACATTGATCGGGTTATACAGATAATTTAGATAGTGACGACCGGCAATCAAATGACCATACAACATCTTCCGCTTCATGTTCCACTGGGGAGGGAGTGTGTGGCATCCCAGTCGTAAGTTTTTGCATCCACGTGGTATTGCTCGCGGGGCGACACCGCGCTAAATTACCGGACGCATAAAAATAAAAACACACAGGAAAAATCTAAAACAAAAGGATGTACATTTTAAGAGTAGAGCGATGCCCGTAGTAAAGTAAAGACGTAGAATAAAGAAAGCAAAATTAAAAAACGTGTTTGGGTAAGAAGCCATTTTCTGTATTTTATATTAAATAATAAAAAGTAAAATTTTATACTATGGCTGTGGGCCAATTCTCAGGTAAATCGATTAGTACAGTAAATTGAAATTTTAGTACAAATTACTTTTCAAATCGTACCAATTCTCTAGTAAATAAAATTAGGTAAATGCGGCTTAAAGGGACACATTGTTTCTAGGAATATACAAAAATTGGTATGTAGGTACACGAACTAATGTCATAAATTTTATTGTCGTTGTTCCAATTATTCGTATTGTTTATACGAATAAATTTAAATTGTATATTTTCGCAAATTTGTTGCGTAATATACACAATAAACTATTAGAAAAAATAAATAAAATTTTTAGCATATAAAACTGTGTTCATAAATATTGAAGCGCATTTTTATTTCATGGGAAATGCTAGTGAATATAAAAAAATTATGTCTAGAAACATGGCCGACTTATTTTCATGATTTGGTTAGCAAAAACAAAAACCACTACTATTTACCTTTTGTGTCTTCGCTTTACCCTACTTTTTAGTACGGTATTTCAATTTACCGCATATAAAATCAAATTAGTTATATTAAATAAGTTGTCATAAAAGTGCACCGCCGATCGGTATGCCATCATGAATAAGAGAATATTCTAGTGTGACGTAATATGTAGAATCAGAAAACAAAACCTAAAAGGACCCCGCACAAATCTTATGGAAATTGGGTCCCGGTGAAATTCGCTGAATTTTTGATATGTGATAGAGTCATTATACTGGTCAATTGCATCAATGGCCACAAAACTCAAAAATGGATAGTTTAGCCGGTACAGAGCTTTAAAGCTTCACGGATTTATGTATATGCGGAGTGTGTATAGACTTTTGAAATAGCCTATTTCATTTTTTTTATTATCTAGGTTTATATTTTTGAGGTTGCTGAATTCAGATCTGTTGTTAGATTTTCAAAATTGACAGTTGGCAGCTGTCAAATAGCTGTCAATGTGCTATAATGAAGCCAAAAACTTATTTTTTTATATTTTATCTTTCTTTTTTTTACTTCGATAAAATCAATAACAATGACTATCGGCAGCTGTCATTTAGCTGCGTCAACAATCCTTTGTGAAAAATTGCCGAAATAGACTTCTGATATGGAATTTGTCGTCAGACGTGCCAAATTGTGTAATAAATGTGTTTTTTCGATCATTCGGATTATATTGAGTCATTTGGCACCCGATTTGACACCTGACAG
This sequence comes from Nephrotoma flavescens, assembly GCA_932526605.1. NCBI lineage: Eukaryota > Metazoa > Arthropoda > Insecta > Diptera > Tipulidae > Nephrotoma > Nephrotoma flavescens. The sequence continues at coordinate 187,948,448 of OW052222.1, read as the reverse complement.
GTGTCAAAATGCACTTTTGGCCACCAGCATCGTGATCAGCAATCTTCAAAACATCGGTATACGCACTAAAGTCATATACTAATGTACCAGATTTCGAGTGGACGATTTTTTTCCGAAAAAAAGTTTTTTCACTTTCAATTGTTTATAATTAAATAACAATAAACAATTACGTGAAAAAATCACTAGGAATAATTTCAGGAACCTCTTAGCGACATGAAATACCCATAGTCAAACATCCAAAGTCCGAATTGTAGCAGATACGGGGGTAAGAAGCAAAAAATCTAGCCGGTACAAATATGTACCGGTGCCCCGGAAAGGGTTAATGAGAAAGAAAGTGTAAATCTATTTTTCAATATGAACAAGTTAATAACATAATAAACCGACCTTTACCTATATATTATTATTTGCATGTGGCAACATTCGAGGATATTCTCGGCTTACAGCTGTCATCTATTAATCAACTAACTGTCAAAACCGAGTTGTGTAAACACAATTGACGGGCATAGCACATGTTTACGGATAACCAATAACCAAGTTTAATAAAAAGTATTATTCTAAGTCCCTAAAGCCGAATTATCCTAAGTCCCTTTAACGAAATTAGTTTAAGTCCCTAAATCGAAATTCTTCTAAGTCCCGTTTCACCCCCTCTTAAAACTGACCATTTTCACTCCCTCCTAAGTGGAGGCCTTCGCGATGTACCCCCTCTTTATGAACATGTTCCATGTTAAAAGTTACTTTTTAAAAAAACTTTAAGTTGCTTAGATCACTGAGTTCAAAAGTGATGTCATAAACTTATATCATGTTTGATTTCTTATCCACAAAGTTAAGCACAAAAAATAAGTTACTTGCTCTATTATTGCATTTTGACAGTTAGTTGACAGCTTGTTGACAGCTGTAAGCTGATGACTACATAATTTTATATCATATTTATATTCACTTATCTAAAAAACTTGAAGTTATAAACAAAAAATAATTTTTTGACTTTATTACCAGACTTTAAAGAATTGTTGACAGCTAAATGACAGCTGCCGATAGTCATTGTTATTGATTTGATATCATCTTTGAACTTATCGAAGTAAAAAAAAAGAAAGATAAAATATAAAAAAACAAGTTTTTGGCTTAATTATAGCACATTGACAGCTATTTGACAGCTGCCAACTGTCAATTTTGAAAATCTAACAACAGATCTGAATTCAGCAACCTCAAAAATATAAACCTAGATAATAAAAAAAATGAAATAGGCTATTTCAAAAGTCTATACACACTGCGCATATACATAAATCCGTGGAGGATACTCTGAGCTTTAAAGCTCTGTACCGGCCAAACTATCCATTTTTGAGCTTTGTGGTCATTGAGACAATTGACCAGTATGATGAACTCTCTCTCAGACTTAATGGAATCTTTTACTGGTAAATTATATAGTTTAAGCCCGTTACCGTGCTTATTTCAATTATGGGGCGACAATGTTCGGTTGATTCACTGCTCCTTTAATGAAAGGGTGTGTGAACGGATATTTTAGTGCGAGGTCTACTTGGAGCAATTTTGTTTGAAGGAGTGGAACGTCGTATCATTTGAGAGAGACAATTATGACGAACAGAAGCAGAAATGAGCAGCTCCCGAATGTTGCATAGTTACGCTGTAACGTAGCGCCGAATGCCTTTCTTTGTTATTATAATTATTGTTGCTATCCGGCAGCTAAATCCGGCTACCACTTCTAGTGACGTGGATTCATTCTAATTTAAATAAAAATAATTATACAAAGCAAATCTCTCACCCGCCCAACTTTTCATTTGAACATCGTATCATCCACGACGTATCTCGGAATCGCATAGAATTTGCACATCATCAATAAAACAGCATACAACAATGCTGCGTTTAATGAACGAGTAAATTTTTCCATTACAATACAGAGAACGGTGGTATTTCGTGTGGTATGAAGAGGAAGAGGAAAATTAATTTCTTCGTATTTTTCATTATGGAAAAACTATTTTTTCTTTATGGTGACATATTTGTGTTTGTTTTATAAACTGACATGCCACATTACGAACGAGGTATATTGAAGGTTGATGATTTGGCTCAAAAACTAATAAACTTTAATTATGTGTATATGGGGGCTATATTCTCACAGTACATATTCATAATTTTTTTTATGTTTGTACATATTACATAATTTATTGTACCCATGTGATACGTTTTTTGATGTTTTGTTCAGAAGAAGGTTCAAAACTATATTGTATATAAATTTATCAAATAGTAAGGAGAGATAGTTTGCTGATTTCGGAATAGAAATGATGCCGCAGACAAAAGGCGTCGTTTTGATGTAACTTTATGGTAAAATATGCTAAAATATTATAAAAAAAAGATAAAAATTTTGCCTGGTTATGTTATGAGGACTGGGTATATAATCTGTGGAAATTTGTTGAACAGCATGTTTGTTTCTGCTAATGGGAAATATCCTTATTTTTGTGTCGATAGACTGAAAATTATATTCTAGTCCGGGGCGACATTTTACACATTATTGAACATATAAAAGCAGTATTTCATTGGGTTTTATAAATGCACCTTGAGTACCAGGCAGTACTTGTTTTCGTCATCAAATTTATGTTTACAGTTTCTTTCCTGCTCTGTCGACGGCAGTAATGTTCGTAAAACGTTTTCGAGATTTACTTAAAGGTTTAACGAAATGTTGAAGGCGAAAATTAAAAAAATACTAAGGGTTTTGCACTGCGATTAACGTTTCACGAAAAGAAGATTATACCAAAAATAATATCATTTATTTGATTATACTGCCACCTGTAGTCAAAGACAGGAACCGTCTAGAAGATTAGAAACTCCATCTCAACACAATCATTGACGATAATCCACTCGCATCACTTTTGGCACGCCAGGCATCACTTCCATACTCCGCTCCACCCACCCTCACACTTCCAACGCCCTTTTTCATTTCATAAGTTTCATTTCATTTCATAAGTAAGTAATGTTATCCACCTTGGTCTGTCCCTTTCGAATTTTAGCGACCTAGAGTCCAGCCCATTCCATTTAGTATCGCTATCGACTTCAAAATCCTGGCCGTTTGTGTATCCCTTCCGAATGCCATTTTTTTGTCTGCACTTTGAAAGATATGTTGAGATGTCCAACTTCATTGGATCCAAAGATGACTGCTTCAATAATCCACTAGCGATCTGACCAGCATTCGTTCAATATATGTCTCTCTATCCACTCTAAATTAAGTTGCCACAATTGCTCTTCGACATCATCCGAGAGCATCGCCACACCTGCAATGAGTTCCTCCTGAGTAAGTCAAGTTTAATTTTCTCCGTCACCTCAACACCTCCAGCATCAATGTTATCACTTTCATCACGTTTGCTGCGCAACAATTGGTTTTTTGCATTGATCACTTTCGCTTTAAATCTTTCGCATACCGTATCTCCTGAATGAATTGTGTTCGTTACTCTCGTATTTATATACCGAAGGAATATTCTTAACTCGCCTAGATTTATACAGAACTTTATTCTCGACGGTTTTGTTTCTCAACTACTCTGCTATACAAAATCTGTTATAAAACTATCTGTAATGTTACTACTTAAACCTAGATGTCCCTAACCTCACAAATAAAAATGTTGTACTAAGGCTGCGGGCGAATAGTTGGGTAGATCGTTTACTGTGGTAAAAATCAGATTTAGAACAGATTTTTAGATCAGTTTGCCATAGAGTTTTTGAAAAATAATTGAATTTACCGAAAAATTTACTTAAAATTGAGTTTTACCCGACTATTGGCACGCAGTCTTATTAAATGAGCAATTTTTGTTGAATAAAGGCGGTGATACATGTACAGATTTTGCCTTTAAGGCACAAAAATTATACGCGCTGATTGGTTAAAATTCGGCCATCTTGAATCGCCTTATATGCAAAAATTTTAAATTGAACATTTCTCAATTTTGTATAAGGCAAATTTTTTTGCCTTAAAGGCAAAATCTGTACATGTATCACCGCCTTAAATGAGTTAGTTTAAATCGGGTTCTTGCATCATGAAATAGATGTCAGTAGCGGCATTGAGGTTAACTAAACATATATCGGCATAAAATTTAGTTTTACATTCGAATGAATTTAATTTCGAAAATGTTACTGGAATTATTTATGAGAAAAATATGAACTGCGATGAGAACATAAGCAACACTTTTAGTATTATTCAATAGATGGTGCACATAAATCAAGTTATATGATTCAAATGTGACCTATAATTCTTGCGATGTAAACGGTTGCTAAGTGGACCAAAATAGGTAACAATTTAGGTCAGACCACTAAATTTGTCCACGATGTTTTCCACTTCCGCAATGTCTCGCCCATGCTGAATTAATTGCCCATCAAGCGGCTACGACAGGTCGTATCAATACATGATACAAATAATACAGGTATGTTCCAAAAAATTAACAAATCGCCATGTTTTTTGTTACTTCATTCTGAGTTGTCTGTTCTGACTGTACTTGTCAAGTAATGTTTAGAATTTCGTGAGTTTAGTTGAGTTTTGTGTATTTTATTTGCGTACAGTGGTTAAATATAATTATTATTGAAAATGTTGGTGTTAAAAACTATAACTGTTTTTTGTGCTCAAACCGTTTAAACATTAAAACAACAGGGCAAACTATTGTGCAGTGGAAAACTGTAATTGTTTTTCCAAACACCAAAGTGGTATATTGTAAAGTTTATTTCTTTTCCGTAAAATACAACCTTTCTCGACTTGTGGATTAAATCTACTGGAAGAAAAACATCAATGTGCACTACGAAAGAATTTGCTCGATGCACTTTACAGATGATGATTGCCGATAACAAAAAGGAGGCTAGCTCCAAATTTTATACGATTTCATTTTTTTTCTTCGATATCGAAAAAATTTGATTCGACGCGGGTTTGCCCTATTACGAAATTTTTCGATTTCTATTTTTTTCGATATTGAAAAAGTTCGATAAGTCGGGAATTTACCGTAATAGGAAATAATTTTGACTGTGATTTTGTGATTTCGTTTTTACTTTATAGAGTGTGATTAATTAATTAAATTAAATTAATTAATTAAAACTTATTAAAAATAGTAATTAAAATAACAACAATTCATTAAAGATTGAATATGGACAGGGTCGGGGTTTTACATACATGAAAAGAAAACGTTTACGCACAGATTCAAACCCTTTTTGATATGAGTAAAAAAGTAACAAATAATTAACAACTTTGGAAAATTTCAAATGGTCGAATATAAAATTCGTCAACTAAACGGTCATCGTAGTACATTCGAAAAAAGTCGTTTTAATGTTTTCTTTTAGTTTCATAATAGGGCGAATTTTTTCGATATCGAAAAATTTCATAATAGCACCCCTGTAAATGTTTGCCCGAGAATATAATGAGGAAGCAGCAAATCTCTTCCAGACAAAAAAGAGCAGAGAAAAGGATTTCTGTTTGGTTTTATTATCCGAGTAGTAAATGTGAATAAATTATCGTTTTATTTTCTTTTATTTTAGATTTGATTTTCAATGTGTTCAAGAATTAAAAATAATTGATCTGGAAAAGAAAATGTCTGCTCTTCGGAAGGAGAACGCAAAAATGAAAAAGGAAAAGGAACAGTTGCGCCGACTGGAAAAAATCCAATAAAATTATTTTCACTAGGGGGCAAATTAAAAAACGCGAAAGCGAAAATAAAATGGTCATTTAATGATATCTGTTCATCAATTTGCCTACAATCCGCAGGTTACCGTGCATATCAATATCTTTACAAAAAAATTATCTACTACCAGGACAATCAACTTTGAGGAAATGGGCTACTAAAATGAATGTCCGACCAAAATATATGAAGTATTACAGACTTAGTAGCAAGGAAAGTTCGTGTTCGAGTTCATATCGTTTGATGAAATGAAGATCAGATCCGGATATGAGTATGATGCACAAACTCATCTAAATGTAAAAACCGCCAGCCGTCAAAAAGTAAAACTGACAACACAATTTTTTTTCATATACCTCGTGTGCTATAAGGAGGGCAGTTTCACTAGGTCTATGCAAATCCGAAAATGCTCTTACATATTTGTGCAGACTTCATCAAAACGGTAAATCATTGGTTTGATATTTTTAATTCCAAGCTACCATCTGTCGATTCTAGAGAACGTATGAGAGCCTACGGATTATCGTTAGAAACACAGGATCATATAATTAATAATATAAATGATTTTATATCTAAAATACTTGCCCCGAATAAAAAAAAAACCAAGCTTCCTTTCCAAAAGGGCATTTTGATTTCCAATTCATCGCTATCACAGCTATTCAAATATTTAAGAGGAAAATCCGAATTTCAATACATCATGACTTATCGGCTGAACCAAGGTGTGTTGGGAAAAATTTTTAGCGCTATTTCATACGATTTTACTAAAAAGAAATTAGAAATGAAAAATTCCACTTCTGTTTTCATTTTGTAGTACTCAGTTCACCAGCGAAAAATAAGTTCAGAAGTTCAACACATCAAAGTGGAGCGCATAAACTCTCCAAATTATTTTCATGTGAAAATAATGTCTCGGCACATTAACATATTTTCACGTGGAATTTTGACATTTGCTTTTAAATAAAAAATATTAAAATCTTTAGATTTTTAATAAAATCAATTAAATAAATTTATTCACGTAAAATAAACAAATTCATCTATGTATTTTATACGTTAAAATCAAAAATTCTCCAAATAAAATTCCATTTCTTTTTCACGTGAAAATAAATACATTTTTGGAGACCGCGGTAAAATTTCATTTCACTTTGCACTGAGTACCAAGCTTAAGAGGATATTTTTGTTAGGTAGATTATGATTTGTTTTTTTTTTTGTATAATTAAACAAAACTACAAATTTGAACATATTCAATTTTCAAATGTTTTTGGAATATGTATACCATGTTAAAAAAAATTACTTTTAATTCTATTGATAAGTGCTTGTTTCTTGTGTACAGTAAGAGATAAAACCTTACTGCATACTACCGAAAGCAGCAATGTGCAAGAAGATGAAACGGAATTGTTAAGATTACCGTACAATAGTGATAAGAAATAAATTATAAATTAAAAATATGAAGGTATTTGTTTCGTGTTATTATTTCATTTTATTCTCAAAACATAAAAATATTGTTATTTACCGAACTCATGACGTCACAAGCCACGTGCTCTCAACTGTCAAACATACCTGTAATATTTTTATGATGATATCAATATATAAATATATTGTCGAATATTAGTTTGCTGGGCAATTAATTCAAAATTAACGAGACATTTATTCAACGAGAATTACTCATTCATTGGGGTTTGGTGAATTGATCTTTTTTTTTAGAGAGAGATTAGCGACATCTAGTTTTAAGTAGTATCATAATGGATAGTTTTATAACGGTTTATTTGTATAGCAGATTATAGTAGTATAGAACAGAATCGAGAATTTACTTCTCTATAAATCCAGACGAGTCTAGAATATACGATCGGTATATAAATACGAGTGCAACGAACACAATGGGTGAGCCTGAGTGAGTCATTAGGGATATTCGGTACGCGAAAGTTTAAAAGCGAAAGTGAAGAGCGGAAAAGTAATAAGTGGTGTAAAGTGTAGATAGCGGTGTAATTAAAAATTGTCAATGGTGTAGTCAGAGAATTAATAAACAATCGTGGACATTATTTGTTCTGGTGTGTTTGGAACTAGTGGATATTGGTATCTTGTGGCAATATTTGGTAATATTTCTGGTGGTCTGAGTATTACGGCATTGGTGTAAGCATTTGATAGTTTATTTTCTGTATTTTCGGGAATATTCCGGAAGCAATATAAATTACGAAAATTGGTGTTGTAACCGTCAAATTCTAAAACGATATTCACAATCCAGTGGTATACACCTACCTGTTTACACAATCTAGGTTCCTACTCATTACCAGTAAGGCTCTGCTTACTACTGTTGGAGACGACATCAATCGTCTTCACAAACTCGGAGATCGATTGGCACCCTATAACCAAACATTGGGCTACCCTAATAAAACGCCGCACCGGACAATAGTTTTACGCAGCTGTCAAAATCCATGTCAAAATCCTTCTTTTTACTTCAACCTCCGATTGAGTAACAGCACGACACGGATAATCCATATAAACAATAATAAATACTTTTTTGTATTAATCGCAACTAAATCATTTTCATTCTTTCGAATTTTTTCATACTTTCGGAATTTCAGTACAAGATTTTTGGTTGTTCGAGGCGGATTTTCGTGTTGTGCCACGATAAAGCAACCTCGCGGGTAAGGGCGGTAGTCAGTGTGCTTTATTCGTGAAAATAGTGATTCGTTAAAACAGTGCTAATTAAAGTTGACATAATGACAACTCGCGTGAATCAAGCGTCTCTGCACGCGGGTCCTTGAAACAGCAGTGAAAAAGTGCAACTAGTTCACAATTAACAAGCAAAAAATAAATAATGAATTTGACATACAGGGCCAGATTGATGCCTTCTTCGGTGATGAGGAACTCGAGGGGCATACGGTGAACGCGCTCAAGCTGTAGGGCTATTACCTCGTCGAAGGTAATTCTCGAACATCAAAACTGTCAAAAAACGATTATCAGCCGCTACAGAGAACCCGCAAGGTGACTCAAACCAGTGCAAGTACACGAAGATACTAATTGGGCCGTATTTGAGAATCTATTCGTACACCTTGTCCACAACAACAAACAGCAGCAACACAAAACACCAACTGGCAGAAGTTACACCACCTAAAGGTAAATTAACGAAAAAGAATTACGAAGAAGAACGGTGCATTCTTCGAGATCGATATAATCGGTTGATCATCAACAGTAATCTTCAAAAAGTTTAAACCATATGCCTAAGATCCTTAATACAACGGCCGAAACACGTGTCGTTCACCACATGATATCTCAAATAACACCAGCGAAGGTAAGCTGGATGCAGAAATCTATCAACAATGGGGGGTGTCGTTAACCCGAGCACAGTATTCATCATCCCAGGATCTTATAGATTTCCTTAATACCCCATGGCAATCACTGGAGATGAACTCCATGACCAAAACTAATTCATCACAGTCGCAAAGGGAGGCTCCGTCATTATCGTATTATTCGGACACTCGAGCGCATCGCTAAGCTGGCACACAATCAATTCCTTCACTGGTGGTTACTTCAGACTTTCGCATCCCTACGTGTCAAGTTTGCGCTGGAAATCACAACGTAGTCCATACCGTACTTCCACAACGTACTTACATTTGAGAAAAGGTCAAATCTCCTTAAAGAAAAGAAGTCGTGCTTCTTCTGCCTGGGCACAAATAACATCTGTTCGGTTTCCAAATCCAGCTTATGACGGACGAGTTTACTACAAAAAACATCACACGCTACTGTAAACAATTCGAACTCGAATACCGAATCGTCATCCGTCGATAACGACGTATCGGAGAGTGCAGCAGTGGACTTTGTGTGAACGAGGTGCCCACGTCGCGTTCAATTATCGAAAGGTATTAAGGACGCGAATCTATTCAACATTCTTCATCTTGGTTACAGCCCTCGTCGAGAAGATAACAGGCACACTGCCATTCCAACCAATTGAGACGCATCAATGGTCACACTTGGAACTTGCTGATCTTCATTACTATATTCACAACAAGATAGACATTTTAGTCAGAGTTGATGTCATTGGTATGATTCAAAAGGCTGGTTGAATCAGCGGTGTTGGCAGTTCATCCTTCGCACAAAATACGAAAATTGGTTACATCTTGTTCGGCATGGTGAAGCCCAAGCAAACTGTCTAGTTTAACGGCAACTATCGAGCTGAGTGTATACTGTACATTTTGAGAAATCGAGGATGTTTCTTTATTTCCATAATTAACGCACCACAGAAAAACACAGTATTACTGCCATTCCTTAAGAACTTTTCACCCCTTGGAATATTACGAGAGAACGCAGTTCTTCGACTACAACGTTTGGAATATCGGTTTTGTAAGAGTAACCAACGCCACTTTGAATACAACAAGTCTACTAGGAATTGGGTCACATGGAGGTAGTGTCACACGGTGTAATGCAACGCAAACTGCGCGTGGTTTTTCGATGCATCGCACAAAACAACAAACGGCGTTTCGCTAAACAAGAAGCTTCGCATTGGCACCAAGCTTCAATACAACATCTTCGACATACTAATCCGTTTTCGTAAACATAAATTCGTTTTCGTTATAGATATCAAGCAGATGTATCGACAGATCCTGATAGTGCCCCAACACAGAAATTGTCGCGTACGTTTCTACGCTGTCGTCAGCGCTACATAGCCTGCAATTCGTACCATCATCAGCTAGCACGGAGCAAAGAAGAGAAATTCCCAATTACAACCAACATCACATAGCGAGACTTCTACGTCAACAATTTGATGACCAGAACAGACGACATCGTGATTTTAATCGAAGTCCAAAGGCAAATGGTAGCGCTCCTCGAACAGCCAACAACTATTAGGGTCAACTTGAGCTGCATTGGGACGATTCGATTAACACACTTGGGCTTTATTGGTACCCTTCGGCTGTGCACCAACCAAACGAATCATATCGTCGCATGCAACCAAAATATTTGATCCGCTCGGCTGCGTATCTTCTACCACAATTAATACCAAAAACATACTTCAAGAATTCTTGGAGGCTCTCAGATTCAATCAGGCTCAAATCTTAAAATTCACGGGTTCAGCGACGCCTCTGAGAATGATTAAGCAGATTAAGTAGTAGTGGTATATGCTCGTACAGGGTTGGGAGACGGTTCTGTCAAAATTATATTACTGGCACCCAAGACCAAGGTCGCATCACTTAAAACAATCAGCCTGTCACGTCTAGAGATTTGTGCAAATGTGCTCCGCTTCAACATAACGAGCGACAAGTTCAAATGTCTGCATTTTCCGTCTCGCCAGTAGTCCTTGATTAGTTATGCAGCACGCCTAATCGCTGGAAGATGTTTGTGGGCAATAGGGTTTTGCACATAAATAAATAAATAAATAAGATTACCTTCAATCCATCAATTGGAATTATATCGACACCAAGCAGATCTCCGACAGAAACCTGCATTACTACACAGTCATCCGCTGTGGTGATCAGGTCCTGTTTGGCTAGGAAACGATCACCGCCAATAGCGACACAAAAGAGCTAGCGAGGCCTACACTAACATTGACACACAACGACTTATACGACTTATACTACTTACTCGACGTCTAAGCATAGCAATGCGCGTGCGAATGAAGCCTTTACACTTCATTCCCATGCCCAAGCTCAAATTGTCATTCGAGTTCTAGGTTCAGCTAGTTTCATGAAAATTATTTCGGTCATGAAGTATGACGATGTCGATTTGGGTAACGTCTATTAGACAAGAGCCCACTTCGATCTCAGAACCCTTTCGTCGGCAGTGACGGCATATTACGTCTCCGATTATCCTTCCCAAAGACAACCAATTTACCAACTTACTTATTTCACAAGCACATTACAAAACGCTACACGGTGATCTAAGGCTGATGTTGGCTCACCTACGAAAACTCTATTAGATCCTAGGCATCAAAACCTTGGTACTCTCGCACATGCATAAATGTGTTGTGTGATTTCGCCATCGTTCAACGACGTTCCAGCAACTGATGGCCAATCTTCCATCGCATCGTGTTACTCCGTCCAGACCATTTCTGCATCGTGGTGTGCGTAATTGGCCAATTGGCGCTCATCAAAGAGGAAAGCATACCACCTTCGAAATGGTTACTCGGCGGATCTGAAGGACGAATTCGGCTCGTCACGTTCAGATGTGGGAATGCTTATACAAGCGACCGGTGACTAAAGCTGCGTCTGCTTGCTATTCCAAACAACCACAACGTACTCGATTTTGCAAATAAAATACTCAGCGATTTAAGTTACAAATTTTATTTTCCAGCATCTTTAATTTCTGCTGCGATTCACTAATTTCACCCGTTCACTGCTTTCACTTTTGGCACTGTTTACTTTGTACTTCTTACCTTACACTCTTCACTGGTTAAATTACAACTGTGTCTGCGTTCCAAATTGTTCGCCCCTATTTACCTGTCGATCGCTATTCGAGATTATTCCTTTTATTGCATTTCGTAATGTACGCGTTTTCAATTGCAAATCACTTGCATGTAGACAAACATTTCTCTGCCTTGATGATTAACCGCCGCTGTGTGAAACAATTGCTTTCGTTATTTCCAAATTCCCATCATTTTGAAATTAGAATTCCCAATCAGGATTAGAGGAATACGTGATCCGACATCATCGATCCATGTTATGAATAATAAGCGCCTCAATAAAATTATAGTCTCCCACTGGGTTCGAACTCGCGACCTATAACCAAAAGTCAGCAACCCTAAATAAAACATCAACATCGGACAACACCTTTACACAGCTGTCAAAATCGACATACCCATGAGAAAAATTTTCTTCTTACCTAAACCTCAGATCGACTCCGAATTTCGCTCCAACAACTACCTAGACTACCTAGTTTGTTAGGCGATAACTATCTAGTGACAAGACACTTAAGTGTCGCGATTACTAATTTACAGGACTACATCACATCACAGTACACCACACCAGAGACTATCAAATAATGGATATTTCCAGCATACTGAGGTCTTATACTAAAAACAAAGGAATAGAGAAAAAATATAAAATTTTGTGAGGCCATACTAAAAACAGTTACAATCTCAGTGTGCTGGGTACGACCAATGTTTGATATTCGCCCTATTTTCCTTTTAACGCAAAGTGGCTGATACCTGACGGAATATTTTGGAAATAGAGCGAAAGGTGATTGAATTCACAAAAAAACTAGTTTTAATGTAATATAAACTTCATAGATGACTGTAATTCAACTGAAAGTTATGTAAAATGTAATTGAACAATTAATGTAACAAATGAGGAAATAATAATAAACTTGAATGAGGCTTTTTCTCGTATAAACAAATATCACCTTTCGCTCGCATAGGAAATGGCGCTAACTAGGCGGTGATTAAAAGGCCACTGAATTAGTAAATACTGCATAGCGGATAACTCAGTAACTAAACCAAAGAAAGTAAATTCAAAATCGAATAATAAATCAACATGACATTTATTTTTTACTCTCGCAAATTATAATGAGCACGATAAATTAAGTTTTATATACGAAAATAAGCTTAATTAATATCCAATTACTTCCTATGACAACATAGAAATGGGTGCGGATTGTCCACAATATTAAAGAGGAGAAAGGGATAGTGTAGTACGGTATCTAACCGCTTACGCTCGACTGATACCAATTTGTAATCGTTAATCAACAAAGAATGAACCAAAATTATAAACGAGGAAAAATGTATTGAATGCTTTCACTTGAAAAAATAAAAATAAATTACATATATAGACAACAACAATGAAAGTGTACGCCAACAACAACAAAAACTTGTACATGAGAGAAAAATTACATAACCGTGAAAAAAACTATTATCTGTCTAACAAAAATATTTTCACGGTCGTTTATCCCAAAAATTGTTAATATTTTATAATAAAATTAAATCGTTTATTTTTTGTATAATACGACGTAAGTGTATAACAGCAATCTGTTTAATTTAACATGATATACAATTCTGCGGCGCATCGAATCTGTACACAACACAAGTTGGGTTTAGTGGGATGGTGTGGTGTGCCCTACATCCCAACAACACATGTGTATTAACTCCGTACTCGTCATGTCGTGCATTTTTAACAAAACTTTTTCAATTATACAGGACTTCTAATCCAATTCTAGCATACATACATACATATACATATGTATGATAATTTTTTTTCGTATGCGGATGACACACAGTACATAATTCGCATTATATATTATGTATGATGTATATAAGGAAAATACAAAACAAATAAGTCATCTTCCGGGTGGTTTCTTTACGGAGAATTTATGGGTGGAGAAGTTGGAGAGAATTTCTTTTTTTTTTTACGGAAAATACAGAAAATTTTCGAATTAGCTACGATTAATTTGTATTATTTTATATTCAAAATACTTTTATTTAACAAAATCTATTTTAGGAAACTTACATGAATTCTATTTATAAAAATGTTTAGACTGCACGCGATTTATTTACTTATTTTTATTGTTATTTGTTTTAATTAAAATTATAACACGTTAATTGATTTTTACTTAACACAAACACAAAGATAAGAAAAATCCATATCATACGGTACACAATACAATAAAATTCACTTTTCACTCAACAAGCAAGAAGAACACCGAAACATTTATTTTCCACATAATGTATAGAAAGTGTACACTACACTTAAAATGTACAAAAAAAACACTTACACCATAAATAAATTATTAACAAGATCTAACTACATAATATACGATTTTTAATTTAATTAATAAAATTGTTTTTTTTATATAAATAAATAATACCGAAATGTTTAGAAAAGTCGGTGTAAGCAATGAAAATGGTTTTCATGTACTAAAAAATGTAAAACGAATCTAACTCCACTACACACTGACGTACACCGCACCAGTAAAAAAGGTTGCGTTGAAAAACAGACGAATTGAATTAAAGATTTTTCATTCCGAGAATGAAAAACTAAAATTCTTTTCTACTAAATATTTTCATTTTTATAATCACGAGAACGAGAATCGGATAATGGTGAGAGACTATAATATTATGAGAGAAATGGTAAAGGGAAAATTAAAACAACAACACATAACATTATCGATGTATTGTAGAAAAATATAAACAAAAAAAAGCGAGTGTAAATAGTGGGTGTGGTAAAATTAGTACAAAATATATATACCTACATTGCACGTACAGCTTTTGGGTGATAGAAAATAACGAGCAATAAAGAGTGATAATCATGTAGGTAGCTGTTAGATTCCGCTATGTTTACACGTTTTCTTAGTAATAAATTTTGATTTATTTGAAAATTCAATTAACATTATTTTAGTTAAAATAATTAACTGAATACTTTTCAGGAAAAAATTTCATTTAATTAAGTATATTTAAATATACTTTATTACATGTTATTTGTTTCTGAAAAAATCGGCTTTTAAATTGTTTTTAAATTTTTTCAAGCTTATTGCCAGTTGATATCTGTAAAAGCGCCGTATGCGGGGAACTACGCAAAACCAAAAGTTGTCCAAAACCAAGGAACTCCTCAAGAGAAAAGGAATGCAGCAATTGCGGTGGAAATCACACTGCAAATTTCCGAGGATGCCCAGTCTACAGAAATATTATTCAATTGTCACGTCCCAGGCAGCAGTATAAAACTACACCTGTGGTCCAATTCTGGTAACTTTCCGGGAATAGGTAATAATTATTTTTTGCAGCAGCTATTTTTCAGACATTTTCCCCGATTCTCCGTTTTCCAATAGTTAATCCTGTCGATTGGGGAACAAATTTACGAGAAAATAATTCAATTATTCGCGACCGACACCCGATCGCAATAAAACAAGAAAACAAATGTCTAAAAATAGTCTACTACGTTTAATTAGTTTTTGTTGATATTTTAATTGAAGTTTACTTAAAAAATAAATTTTGTTTATATTACCAGTTTTCAGAATAAATGTACAGCCATCATATTGCTGCCATAAAATAAGTATGGAATAATAAACCTCAAAACTGCGATAATGGGGAATAATTTTTTCCTCAAAAATTTTTTACCAAAACCCAGAATACACTTCTGGCAAAAACGGACTGCTACAAAATTTAAAATTTCCATTCCCCGGAAATTTCAAAAATAGGGCCCCAGAGCGGTAAATTCCGATAAAATGACAATTTTTCGTGACATTTTCTTATTGGTACAAATTGAGGTCACTGAAAATTTTCGATTCGTATAAAACGATTTATGATATGTACAGTACTTTACAGCAGCTGCATTTTTCAGTTATAGCAGATATATTATAAGGTTTTTTAAATTATAAACACTGACACATATTTTGTATATGGAAACTTATAAGTCACGATAACAAAAAACCATGATAGTATTATTAAAATTGTCAGTTTATTTTTTGTGACATTTCGGAAAAATCACTCCATACGAATCGCGATTTAGTACTCACAAGTATCGTCACAAAACTATCAGAATTTTTAATACAATGTCACAAAAAAATTGTCTTTTGTCAGAACATCAACCTGCAAACTAAAATATGCAAGCGATCTCCAATGTGAAACCTGAAATGCTGAACCTACCCTGGATAACTGCATGCAACTGATGATGCAGTTAATGACAACCAGTTTTGTTTTGAGGCTTGCGTTCTCCTGACTTACACCGTGTAACAGAATAAAATAAAAATCGAGCAAACTAAAAAACTGAAATTACGTTAAATTTACACCAGAAAACCCGTCAACCGAAATTTGAGGAACGTAAATAAAATTAATAATAACTGGGTGTGTACACCCAGAATCGGCCGAATCTCCCCGAATGACAAGTACAATGTTTGCTGAAGAAAGAGAAAAGCCCTCCGGATGACCCATCGCACCCTAGAGGCCGACAAAGTCTCTCTTCACCCAGAGAGATCATCCACAATTCACAATCTGGCAGCTTGAGACTACCGGAGTGCAACGGAGAGACCGTGTATAGATTTTACGGTCTACCCCGAATGGACGACGCATATGCTGTACTCGCCACTCCGACCCTGTAGATGTCCTGCCAAGTTGATGAGGGGGAATGACAAGGTCAGCCTGCAAATATGGAGCTGACACGAAATGAGAATCCTCCTCCTAACATACCGATCCGAAAAATTTAGTAATTCATCTTATTAAAAAACCCAAAACAAAAATAGATAAAATAACCCGGATAATAACTGAACAGAAATAAATTTAGGCCGATGGAGGGAAAAAATAAAACCGGATGCCGGTTATAACTGGGTTGGGCGTCTTCCCGCCTTTGACCGTAAATAGAACGTTGGGCGTCTTCCCGCCTTTGATCAAAGAATGCCGTTAGGCCTTGTCTCACCGAAAACCGCAAATAAACAAAACGTTGGGCAATGTTTCGCCAAACACGTAAATTATTTTGTTGGGCTTCTTTCCGCCAAAACCGAAGATTTGGCTTTGATAGGCCGTCGAAAAGGTTGGGCATTCGCCAAAACCGTAAACCCGTTGGGCGTTGTCTTGCCGGAAACCGTATACAACTTTGGGCGTCTTTCTGCCGTTACATCAAAATTGAATGGCTTCAACTAGCCACCCCAACTGCCCTCCCCCCCCCCCCCTCACCCATCATAAACCTCATTACTCGTAAATAAAATGAAATCCTGAGCTATATCCTACTAAATCCAAACACTTAATAAACACATTTTTGTTAATCACTTGTTTTTTGTTTCGCAGAATATTTTGAATATTTTCCAAAAAGTTTAAAAAATCACTCGATCGATTTCGACTTGTTAGGTCATCATCAGGAGTATCTACGTTAGGTCATCATCAGGAGTATGATGACCTAACAAGTCGAAATCGATCGAGTGATTTTTTAAACTTTTTGAAAAATATTCAAAATATTCTGCGAAACAAAAAACAAGTGATTAATAAAAATGTGTTTATTAAGTATAAGTGTGTTTCGCAAAGTGCCTACGGCAAATAGCGTAAAAAGTATAAATCCAAACAGCTACTCCTCAAAATTTGGATGAATCCATCTCGCATGCATTTATGCCTAAAAATAACCAATCTGGCATTACTCGCCAAAAAAATCAAAATCAACACTTGCCCACCCTTTCTTACCGCACATCAATCCACACGCAAAACAAAAAATGTACTACAAAAATATTTTTCGACGTTTACGTAATACAATAGGGATGGGTAAAAATAAAACAGCATATTAAGGCTCATGCACAATTAGAAACTTTAATGTCAATGCCAAAGGGTAGATGGCAATGTCACCAGTAAGGTGCATTCCTTATTTGATGATAATGAAATTAAAAATTCAAAAACAAAACCAGATATGTGTTGAAATAGTAAAACCTAATATGTATTTTTTGTATTGAAGTATGTACCAGGCACCTATAATAAATTGTTATGCGCCTTGGTCCTTCTTCTTTCGATTCGCTCAATATCAAACACGTGTTTTCTTTTATCGTCTCTTAAATATTACATTTCATCAGGTTATAGTATAAAGTGAAACCGAATTCCGCAAATAAGTACAATATAAACCGGCGAATTTCAATTATATTTTCGAATAATATCTGCGTATTTTGGTGTAAGAGTTCTGCAAGATGGCGACAAATAATTTACCATCAATCGAGAAATTGATAGGTCGTGAGAATTACAACACGTGAAAATTTGCAGTTCAAACCTATTTACAGCTGAAACGTTCGATTATTGTTTGGTAACCGGAGAAGAACCGAAGAAGATAATAAAAAGGATTTGAAAACCGAATCGAAAATTATTTTGCTAATAGAACCAATCAACTATGTTCATATAAAAACTACGACTTCGGCAAAAGAAGTTTGGGATAAGTTGGCAACCGCGTTTGAGGACTCAGGTTTAACGAGAAGAGTTGGCCTGTTGCGCTCATTAATTTCGACAAAACTGGAAAATTGCAAAAATGTGGAGGAGAACGTGACAACCATAATCAACCCAGCTCACAAATTAAATTCCATTCAATTAAATGTATCAGAGGAATGGATCGGTATAATTCTTTTGGCAGACTTACTAGAGGTGTACATGCCTATGATTATAGGAATTGAAAATTCGGGAATCAAAATTAGTGGAGACTCTATAAAAACAAAATTATTGCAAGATGTGAAAACAACTTTGCCTAACATGTCAAACGAGATTGCCCTATATGGAAAAGGTTCATTGAATGGCGCCAATAAGCAACGAAACAATGGTAAAAGTAAACAGATTCAATTTGCTGGCCCACGTTGCTTCAATGGTAACAACTATGGGGATATTGCAAAAAATTGCCCAACCAATAATAAAAGCAGCAAATGCTATCAACCACAACGATTGGTACGTGGATTCCGGAGCTTCGACACATATGTTATGACCATGAGAAACGATTGGCTCACAGAGATCACTGATGCAGTATGATGTTGTAGTTGCATATAACTCAAAATTGAAAGAAACGTCAGTTGGATGTGCTGAGGTTAATGTGATTGTAACAGGTAAAATCCGGAAAGTAAATATTTAAAAACGTTTTGTACATTAAAGATCTATATGAAAATCTCTTGTCCGTAAGTCAAATGGTCAAGAATGGAAATAATGTTAAGTTTGGCAAGACAAGATGTGAAATTTTCAATAAATTTGGCGATCTAGTTGCAACCGCAAGTGCAGTAGGAAACATGTATAGACTTAACCTACCACAAGCATTAACGTAAATTGTTAAAAGAATTCCCAAAATGGATTTATGACACCGAAGACTTGGACACTTAAGTTCCAGCGGCATGAAAATATTAAGTGGTATTTCATCTGAGGTCATAAGCAGACATGTTTGCGAACCGACAATGGAGAAAGCTGGGATATGTCACCAGCCCACAGTTCCTTATACGCCGGAACAAAATGGGATCGCCGAAAGAATGAATCGGACAATTGTTGAGAAAGTGAGATGTATGCTTATTGATGCCAGATTAGGTAACAAGTACTGAACGCAAGCTGTATCGACGAGACGAAAACCCAACCTTAAACATTATGTGTTTTTGGATGCGCAGCGATGGTTCATGTGCTGAAGCAAAAAAGAAAGAAACGAAGTCCAAAATCTAAGAGATATATATTTGTTGGTTACTGTGACAACTCGAAAGGATATCGTTTACGTTTAAGTCAACCACAATTAAATAACGTGATTGTAAGTCGTGATGTTATTTTCCTTGAAGACCAACGTTTAGAACAGATTACACCGAGTGACCCGAATAGTCACGTTATTTTGTTCCCGAATGAAAAAGTAGTTAAAGAACCAATATATATATCGATGAAGTCATAGATAGTGTTAATGGTAGCAATTCATCAAATGAAATCAGTGATGTATCTTCAGGCAATACAATCGTTTCATGTAATATAGAAGACGTGCATCAAGTGACGTGGGATGACGAATATCTTCCAGCAACATCGACAGAAGAAATATCTGTAGAAACAGTACCGAGAAAATCGTCACGACAGCCTAAATCGAAACGAATGGAAGATTTTGTTTCTTACATGTCTCACCACCGTGAATTATATGATCCAACAACCACCGAAGAAGCTTTGTGAAAATGAAATGCAAGAAGAATATGAGTCTCTTATTGAAAAAGACACATGGGAACTCACAGATCTGTCAGCTAACAAAAAATCGACTGCAAATGAATTTTAAAAAACGAAACGTAACGCTGAAGGGAAAATATATAGATACAAAGTGAGATTAGCTGTGATTTGTGAAAAAATATTTACAACGAAAAGGAGTTGATTACGATGAAACCTATGCGCCAGTGTTGCGCTTTGCTTCCTTGAGATATTTAATATCACTGGCAGCAAAATTCAATTTGGGCATTGAATAGATGGACGGTGTAAATGCTTTTCTTTATGGTGAACTTAAAGAAGAAATGTACATGCTTCAACCCGAGAAGTTTAACAATGGCGTTAAAGTATGCAGACTTAGAAAGTCACTTTATGGACTCAAGCAGTCTAGTCGTATATGGAATCAACAACCTGATAAAGTGCTATATCAACTTGGACTGTTACAATCTAAAGTTGATTCTTGCATATACTACAAAATAGTGAATGAAACTTTCCAGATCAATGTCTCCTAAAACAAATTTTCAACGTGAAGAAATAAAGAACGTGCCATATCAACAAGCAGTGGGAAGCATTCTGTTCGCGTTTCTAGTTTCTCGACCAGACATTAACTATGCAGTCAGCAATGCCAGCAGATTAATAAATGATCCCGGAAGAGGTTGGCAGTGGAGAGAATTCTGCGATATTTAAAGGGTACTGGTAGTGCAAAATTAGAATTCTGTAAACTAACAACTTCAAGTATCACTGGTTACTGCGATGCTGATTGGGATAGTGAAGAAGACGAACGCAAATCCATCACCGGTTATGTTTTTATGCATCAAAATGGAGCGATATGTTGGAATTCTAAAAAACAACCAACAGTCGCGTTATCTACAATGGAAGCAGAATACATGGCGGCGTCATCTGCAATTCAGGAAGCTCTCTGGCTTAAATCACTCGAAAAAGAACTTTTGACGAGGCCGAATCCCGTAACTGTCATGTAACTGTAAACTTCTCTTTTCGTTTCCCGGACTACTGCATCGTTTGTAAAGCTGGACTACTTGCGATAAAGGAGTTAGCATTTTTACGGATTAATTAAGGAGCTAGGAAAACAAAGAATGACAGATGTCCCAATAGTACCTCATGTGTAATAACTAGGCAGATCTGCCCAAAACGATACTTGTTAAGATCCAGACAGCAGGTATCACTGAGGCGGCAACATCTCAGTATGGCGGTTGATGCGAGCAGAATATTAGTTATAGTTGCCCTGAAAAGGGTGGTTATATTAAAGGTAACACGATCAAGAGTACTACAAAACTAAACTATACTGAATATGCATATAGATCTCATTAAATGACAAACTTTCTACAATGAAGCAACCAATAACCGACACATAATACAGTTTTTATATTTCATTCACATTCTTTCAAATAAACAAATCAGTTTAAACGGAAGCTAGTCTTACCGCGGAAGTGCAGTAATGAAGAAATTACGCTTTCCCATTATGCTATCGCTTAGCAAAAAAAATTTCTAAAGAACGAGTAGCAATACTTCAAACGAATAATAATTAAATTCTACAATATTGTTAATGGTGATCATAACTACATTAGGAAATTCTAGCAATTATTGAACCAATTACAAATGAGACAAAAAAAGATGACTCATAAACTATTCTCAATTGGGTGCACAATAAAATAAATTGTTAGTGTAGAATAGAACAACTCATAATTTTAGCGTGCATCAGCATATTATATGCATTAAGCATCTAGAACTTACATGAAATTTAACCTAAATAATTTTATGCTATCGTTTTACTATTTACATTTCATAATTCCTTTATGTATACACCGACAAAATAAATTGCCAGTTTTATATCGAAAATGTGCACTGTAGCAAAATATAGACGCGACGACTATGTACTAACAATGCATCCAGATTGACTCACAGCACAGCACAGAGGGAAAAAGAGGTAATAATTTGCGTCTACCATGTGACTACCGACTATGTATATATACAAAGTGCTTTTGTCTTCTTTACGGTTAACTTGATAATTGATAATCAATGCGGGAAATATTTTTGTGTTTTCCATATTTAATCGAACCTTTTGATCGAACTAACAACGAATCAGATAATTGGAATGAGCAAACCACCGGTAGTTCTAAATAATTAAAATGAGTTGCCAAGCAAATCAATAATTTTATGTTGTACGCTGTTAGTGTTAATAAATGATGGCATCCGTACATCATCAATTAATAATACATAATTAAATTAATATAAATTACACAGCACACAGAAGGAAATTTAATTAATCATATAAAAGCGTATTCGGATGCCTATATGGCAGTGCTTTTACGTGTATACGGAATAACGAACTCAAATAACATGGAAAATCTCGGTTACCAATGTTAAACTGAGAAAATCGATACAAAATACCAACAACACCTATTTTTCATGTTAGGGGGGTTACTTTGTTTTTGTAATTTTCTCGTATTTTATGATGTACTCGTTTATGTTTTGATGCATTAATACAGCATATTATAGTTAGATACACATAAAAAATTTGTAGAATATTTAAGTGAGCGCATGCGCATTCTCATAGTATTTTGTATTCTCGTTCATGAATTTCCCCTACTCATCTGTATCAGGATATGAATATTTTAGTGCATTCAGTTCCTGCAGATTGATTGCGATACTGTCGCCTTGCTACACAAAATAAATTTGTTCAAGCAAATAATTAATTGACCATAATTATTCGTCCTTCTCTTCATTCTGGAAATTCGGGGGCCCTATTCATGAATACGGATACGAAAACGAAAGTACAAGATTCCTATTCAATCTTATTAATAATGCACAAATATCCGTAACTGTTTTCAACTCGAAAAGAGTAATAGGTAGAAAGTTAATATTTGGCATGCTTTTAGGGTTTGGTGAGAAAACTTCATAGCCGTTGGAATTTCACCGATAAGTTCTTCCTGAGCTAAGCTGTGGCGGCGGTTTCAGAAACTTGCCTTTAATACATGGGATTCCAAAATTGATATTTTTAAATTTTGTAACATAAAAATACTACTTATTACAATGTTTAGAGGTATATAAATTTCTTTATTTCGAATTTTTTTTTTTTTTTTTTAATTCATCTTTTATTTCTTATCAAATCATAAATTCCGCAATGCTTGCATGGGTCGCACAGGCCGCTAGTAATAAATAAGAATCGTACGAATTTGATTCAATCTAAATATGAATCCTGTACTTTCGTTTTCGTATCGTATTCAAAAATTTGGCCCCTGTAAAATTATTTAAATTACTAGCGGGCTGAAACAAAACCAAAATTCGAATATGGTGTGTTATAACTTTTCATTTCGATATTTCGTTCACTGTATAATTTGGAATCTTGAGTTTAATAGTTTAATAAACGTCAGTTGGTTTTGACAAGCAAGCGCGTGTTTTATTATATAATATTACAAGAACTGGCGACGAAGTCAAAAAAAAGAAAGATTTTATTAGTGAAAATCGCAATAATCTAAAAACAGAAATTAGAAAAATAAATAGCTATATCAGTTCAAAAAATTTATGGAATGTATAACCGCACTTATGCGAAATTTGCAACAAAACACGGAAAACAATCCAGCAAATGTTAATTATGATTTTACCGTACAAGTGGCGCAGTGGTCAAAGCTTCGGCACTTGGACCGGGAGGTACTCCCTAGGAAGACCTAGTAAAATAGGCGATGGCGAGCAGGTTGCTGTTACTATACTAATATTCTAAGCGTTTCTGGTACTCAAAGTTGCAGAACCTTGTGGTTGATGTGGAATCCTACATTACTCCTCAGTCTATGGGTTATATTATTCTCTATTTGCATCTGCGTGTCTACGTTTGACAGTTTGATGCAAAAAACGATTGTTCTCATCTTCCATTCCGAATTATTGTCTGTTCGAGCCCATAAGTCATCTCCTGGATTGAAGTATCTTTGTTTGAGATTGTTCAAGATAGATCTGTTGATTTTGCTTTCTATAGATAACTTAATTTTGTCGAAGATCGTTGGCAGTCATCACCCCAAAAATAAGTCAGTAGGAACTTTGAACGTTGTAGCATGTGGTGTTTTCCGATAATTAAATAAGAATGTGTTGAACTGTCGATGTTCAACAGTTCTATGTTATGATCCTCAATTGCAATCATTCGACGCTTGAACGTTTAGATGAATCTCTCGGCAAATCCATTGGTCTTTGGATGAATTGGAATTGGGAATTGGGAAAATATTTTGCTGTAATTACAAATTGCAATAATTCCCAAATATTTATTTCCCGTTACCAAATGTATATTCTGGTAGACTGGGAATAATTTTTGGGGGAAAAATTTTTTATTTTGCTTTTTATAAACTAAAACGCATGTTGCGACCTTATTACAAGTTTAATTTATTTTTAAATATATATTTATTAGAAAACATAATGTTTAAAAATTAGAAAAAGTACGAATTACAATTCCCTAAAAAAATAATGGGGAAAAATTAACGTCAAAACTGCTATAAAATGGAATTATTTTTTCCCAATAAAAAAAATTCCCAAACGCCAGAAAAATGTCACTAATTCCCAATTCCCTATTTCCGGGATACTAAGAATAGAGCCACTGGTAAGTACTTTTTAAAGTTTGTTTGCTGTGATACTTACGATCGTGCAGACTTCTACACATTTCGAAAGCGCACCTACTAATAATAATCAGAACAAGTTTGCTTTTAAATGGTCCCGCGAAATTGACGTGAATTCATTCCTAGATTCAGCCTAGAATATTCCATGAGTATAGTGATACTTCTTGTTAGCAGTTTCGATTTTCCTGACAACTTTGATTTTGTTTGGCAAAAATTTCTCGAGTGCGACTGCGCGTAATGTTATAGGCAATACTAACCTTCCTTATTAAATGAAAATGTTGTTCTCCAAGGGTAGTTCGCTTGTTCACTTGATTTTACATGTATTGCAGCCACGCTGATGGAAGGAGTAAGAACAGCGCATTCAGCTCTTAAACTGTCACTAATCATACAATTCACAGAAAGTCCAACATGTAAGATGTCTAAAACATCATTGTATGGGATGAGTGTACAATAGCTTACAAGAACAATAAATCATTGGAAGCATTGTTACGATTCCAACTTGTCGTAACAAGATTTTGTTTCTAACTGTTTCCTTAAGTAGCACAGTTTGTATTGGAATTCCACTCTTCTATAGCAAATAAATGGCCCGTTCCACACTATACTTCTTTTGAAGCTACTTATTTTTTGTCTCTTTCCCCGTTTACCTATAAAACCGGTTTTAATTGCTCATTTTTCAACAAAAATTTTTGGGGAAAATTAGCATTAACGTAAATAGAAATGAAATAAAAAAAATTAAGGCCATTTTTGAGATGTAGATTTTAGTTTAAATTTTATTTTCGAGAGACCAGAATAAAACAATTTTATGGTTAAATATAAAATAAGGTTTTAAATTAGCAACAAAAAATTTATTACGACTTAGTTTGAAAAAAGAAGTATAGAGTGGAACGGGCCAATATTTGTACTCTTTTCTTTTCATATTGTTCTTTTTTATGCGTAGTCAATACCACTACAATACAGGCGGATTTATACAAAATCGGCATTAGTATGTGTAATATGTAACAAAAACTGAGAAAACCATAAAAAAACAAATGTTTGTATAGAAAAAATGTTAACGTTCGCTGATTTTGCCAGTAAATTGCTTGTGTTTCATAAATAAATAAAAACAAATATTTTGTCAGTGATTGATCACACAACTTTACTTTGCTTACGCTACACAATAAAGAACGAGAAAACACAATTTTTTTGATTTCGTAGCACGAAAGAGAGCACGTGATGTATGGCAAAATGGGTTGTTGTTCTAATTGGAAAATTAATGAATGAAAAGTATTTTAACAAGATTTTTTTGTTTATAAATGTTACTAAAGGAGCTAAGATTAGAGAGAAAGAAATGATTTAGTGGACGTAAACAAAAATTTTTAAAGTTTTTTCATAATAAATTTATTCATTTGTATGCCGCCAAGTTAATTTTTTCTGTTTTTTTTTATATAATCGGCCTGTATTGTAGTGGTATTGGGGTAGTGGTAAACGTCGCCTTATAGCAAAAGCGAGACCAATATGTGTATTTTGTGCGTGTGTTCGACCGAGTGCAATGTAGAAAGTAATTTTTTGTTGTACGTTTTGTAGATATCTGCCGAAACGTTAGTATTTGGAGGACAATATATTGAAGCGATGACTAAGCTTTCTTTATCGAGGTTCACACATACAGAGGTTGCTTGAATTTCCTCAGTGCTATATTCATTTAGAACATAACCATTAATTCTGAAATTGTGTTTATCCATTAAGTGTGTCTCAGAAACTAACATAAGATCAATTTCGTGTTTAGCTAGGAAATGTTCTAATTCGAGTTTGTGTTGGCTTATACCGTTTGCGTTCCAGTGGCATATCTTCAGATAATTTATCGGAGACATTCTAGTTTCTGGATCATAGTAGTTTGATTTTGTAGCATTGCTTGTAGCATATTTTGCATTGTTGTCATTAACTGCATCATCAGTTGCATGCAGTTATTCAGGGTAGGTTCAACATTTGAGGATTCGCCTTGAAGAAC
Organism: Nephrotoma flavescens; assembly: GCA_932526605.1. Taxonomy (NCBI): domain Eukaryota; kingdom Metazoa; phylum Arthropoda; class Insecta; order Diptera; family Tipulidae; genus Nephrotoma; species Nephrotoma flavescens. The sequence goes on along the minus strand of OW052222.1, from coordinate 187,921,640 downwards.
GCGGGCGTATGTTGGTTTGCTGGTTGGTGTTCTGGACGAACGAGAGTCATTTGGCGTATGCGGAGGTATATTATTCTGCGCATCTGCTGTAGTTTTATACTGCCTCCTGGGGCGTGATAATTGACTAATATTTATGAAGACTGGGCCTCAAAAATTTGCAGTGTGGTTTCCACCGCAATTGCTGCATTTCCTTTCAGTTGAAGAGTTCTTTGGTTTTGGGCAACTTTTGGTTTGGTGTAACTCCCCACATACGCCACACACTGATATCAACTTGCAATATGTCCTTGAGTGGCCATATTCTTAACAGTTTAAACACTGTATTGCTCCGGACCTTTTCTTTGGTTCTTCAACAGTTATGCGTCTGTGTAAGAGGTACTTTAGTTTATATATTGGATGAACTTCTCCCTTTTTCAAAATGCTTTCGGATGGGTCCAGTTCAACTTTGACCATTGGTTGTGGTTGCTTCAAGTGGTTCATGATCCTATATACATTCTGTATCTTAAATCCATCTTCAACAAGCGCAGCCTCGATTTCGGTTGTCTCAACATGGACATCGATGCCTTTAATAACGACAGAAAGACCCTTTGAAGATTTCAATCGGTATGTATAATAGTTTCTGTTGTGAGCATCGTAATAATTAATGACTTCTCTATAGTCGTTGACCTCATGCGTTTGAATTTTTACTTCGTGTATTTTGCTTCGAAGTAAATTTGTTACGTGAAATGTTTTCCCATTTGTTTGCACGCTTGATTTGAGTTCTTGCACCACCTTGTGCGTATCAATTTCGTGATTTGATTTCTTACTTATCAGTCGGTTTTCTGTTTTTGGACTATCCCTTTTCCGTTTTACTGTAATATAGCGATCGATGCCAGTTTGCGTCAATTGAACATTGCATTTTGTGCTCTCTTTAATGCTTGTGTCGCTACTGTGATTTTCTGAGAGTTTATTTATCGGATCGTTTACCACTTCTGGTTCCATATTCAACATTGGAGTTGACAACGATCGTTTAACAGAACTTGCGGTAGACGGTTTTATAGGTGATCTTGTCACCATCCCTCTTTTTAAGAAAGGATTGTCTAATTCGCCGTAAAGGTGTTTTTACTTCCGTCAACCGTACTGGATGAACCACCTACCAGACTGACGACTTCAGTGATATTGCTTGTAGTTAAGTTTTGAATCACTACATCATTGCGGTCGTTAGATCTCAACGACTGGGAGCCCGCTTGCTCACTCCCGAGAGCCGCCGGTACTGGGCATCCGATTCCCTGCACCATATCTTTGTTTTGGTTGGTTGACTCCATTGAAAATTTAGTTCTGGGTTCCATCCCTTAGCATTTTATACCTACTGCCAGGTTTTTTTACAGCCGCCCCTAACATGGAGAACAGACGCTTCAGGATTTGCCATGGGTATTTCCTCCTCAAGGCAAGTAGCTTGGATTTTGCCGCGCCCGTACTCGCGGGGTTATACTTTTAGCGTTACCCAGGGTGGGAGCTTGTATAACCAGCGCACCCCATTTTTGACATACTGACACAACATGAGCCACGTTTGTTCTCAGCTCTCCATTCCCGTCGATTTTGTTTGTACTTCTTGGGTATAATTCTTTAGTGAGATTCCTGGCGTTAGCAAAACAGTATCGTGAGTTTCCTTGTCCTACTTGGAAGCTGATATTTCGATGCATTTCCTCATAGGTTCACACTATTGTGAAGACACCCACGATTATTTTAATGTCATGTTGCGTTATGTTATTAATGACCTCTTCCAACGCCACAAAGAATACACCTTTGACGTTATCTGATTTATCTTCGACGTGTACATGTACATTAATGATCCAAATGTTCAAATTCTTGGTGCAGTCTGGCCGTGCATATGTTGATAGGATTTAAGACGATGATGTGTTGGTACACGCGCCGATGGTTGAGAAAGTCAGCTCTAAATTCTCCTCCGTTTTGATGGCCGCTGTAATGGAGAATGTAGCCATTTGTGGTGCGAGCATCTACAATGTTTAAATCATTCCCTTGTTCGAATTGTTTTGAAGTTTTAATAAATAAGTAGAACTTGTTTAAAGTGACCACCGACCGGACCGACTGAAATCGGTCACTTTAAGCAAGTGGTCACTGTACAAAAAAAAATAGTTAAAGGTCTATGTTCGGGACAGGCCAAATAGGTCATATTATATGCAAGTGGGCACTTTGTGCAGGTGGTCACATTTGCAGGTTCTACGTACAAACCTGTAAAAAAGAAATACAAATTTATTTTAAAATATATTATTGAGTACCCTAATTTCCTGCGTATAGCCCGCGGGTTATATGTAAAAAAGTGTTTTTTCGGAAATTTCGATATGCGGGTTATACAATAAGTTCGGGCAATACATACAACCATTTTTATTTTTATATATTTTGAATTTATTAGGTAATTTAATATTAACCGATCATATATTAAAAATCCATGAAAGTCTTCCTCAGACTCAAAACCCATAAATTCGTCGTCTGACTTAATTACGAAAGCGTCAAGGATATCTCTGTAATCGTTGAGAATCGGGGTATCTCCTCATTGTCTGAATCAGACGAATAAATCTCATCTTCTTGGCCATAATTATGCAATTTTGCTTTTAGAAATCCGTACTGGCTTTACTCCAACTTTTTCGGACACCCAATTGCATACGTCTTCGTAGATTGCATGTCTCATTTTTTTGAATTTGGTGAACGTATGAATTCCACTGACCATCCATTTCTCCCATTCCTTGCGGATATGGTTTTTGAATGACTGATTAACCGACAAGTCGAGAGGTTGTAATAATTTGGTAAGCCCACCAGGTATGACTGACAATTGAGAGTGTTGATGTATTTTTTTTATGTCTTCAGTCAGTGAGATGTGACCGATGGGAATTGAAAATCAATAAGGATTTTGGTTTGAAAAATGATCCTTTTCTTCGCCGCCAAACTTTCTCTATCCATTGACCCATAATTTCCTCTTTCATCCATCCTTTCTTCGCTGCCGTAATTATGATGCCTTTTGGAAAATTATCTTTTGGCATTGTTTTTCGTTTAAATATTACTATTGGATCGCATTTGCCTCCGTTAGCTGTACAACATAATACGACAGCAAAATTCATTTTTTCTGCCCCGGTTGTCGTCAATATTATGTCCTCTGTGCCTTTAACATCGACTGTCCTAATGCAGGGCATGTCAAAACTGACGGGCACTTTATCCATGTTTCCAAATTGAGATAAATCAACATTTAAACGAATATCAATTGTTGATACGTTGCGCTTTTATTTTCTTGTTGTTAGCACCCCTTTTTTTAATTCACTTTTTAATTCTGGCCAATGTGGACGACTATATCTCCTATTTCGTTTGTCTCGGGGCATCCCAATCAAAATATTTTCTTTTTTCTCCAATTCCTAACAACACTTTCATCCACACCGTACTCCCGAGCCACGCTTCTGTTGCCATTCTTCTCGGCGAATTTCACCACATTCAATTTGAATAATGCTGCGTATGAATTTCGTTTTTTGGTGCGCATATCAAATGCTTTTTTACTTTTTACGCTATTTGCCGTAGGCACTTGGCGAGACACACTTATACTTAATAAACACATTTTATTAAACACTTGTTTTTTATTTCGCAAAATAAGGCGTAGGAGAAAAATTTACACCGTTGCTCAGCATTTGAATCTCTGTATCACAGAAAGCGATTGAGGACAAGTTCTTAAAACGTGGATGAAATTCGAAACTAGACGAACCACTATTACCTCTACGGTTAAATGGATAAGCCTTATCCCGCAGCACATCTAGTTTTGCTTTTTGCTTCACATATTGAATATGTGAAATTTCCGCTACCTCTGCACGAACTTTTTTGTCCAGCCAATCGAACTCAACAGAGTGAAAACAAATCGGTAACTCAGTGTGATCAACTTTAAAAAGAATAAAATAAACGTATTAACTTTCTAGATATAACAATAACCAGCATTAATTCTTCTTTAGATTTCAAAATTTATCGGAAACCAACGTATACAGGCGCTGTTATCCCTAGTTCTTCAAACCATCCCACTCATAGATAGACTAATAAACATCCCTTTGACAAATTCAAATTATAACACAGAGCTTAATATAATTCTACAAATCGCAACGAATAACGGATATGCAACTAGGACTAGAACTCTAACGGGTATTTATTTGCCGGATAGTCCAACGCGGGAAAATTGGCGTCGCTTAGAGTATATAGGAAAAACAAGCCAACGGATTAGCAACATCGTGTCCAATTACACCAATATTTGTTTTGCTTTTTATAATAATAACACAATAAAGAAAATGATTTTTAACAATAAACCTAGAGTTGATCGCTTTCCAAATCTGATTGGTATAGGATTAATTGCAATGATTGAAGTTTCTCCTATATTGGCCAGACTGGGCACAATTTTGGAGTTAGAGCTAAAGAACATTTATCTGGTTGCAATCAATCAACTTTCCATAACCATTTAACTTTAGAAAATCATACAGCTAGCTTGAACAATTTAGACATATTACACATACAACCTAAAGGCGGACGTTTAGATACCTTAGTCTTACGAAATTCGAAAATCAATATTTCTTAACCAAAATATCCTTAACGAACCGAGAGAAATTCGTTTCTCACCAATTACAGACCCCGCCTTTTTCTATAATTTGACAAATACGTAGGGTAATTAAATGTACTTCAATATACCTTGAATTTTGTTACTCAGCCGATGACTAATCGCACACCTGCGCGATCAATAGATTAATTTTTATTGTGTTTTATTGCTTATTTTTTATCCCTCCTTCTTTTGTTTATTTTTGGGTTTTTTCTGCTATATAATAATATATAATAACAAATTTTTACTTTTACAAATCAGTAGATACTCCTGATGATGACCTAACAAGTCGAAATCGATCGAGTGATTTTTTAAACTTTTTAAACAAATTTTTTAATTAAAATATTCAAGAATCACATTTTGTGAAATAAAAAACAAGTGTTTAATAAAATGTGTTTATTAAGTCAAATGTTTTTTTCATTTTTTAAATAATTATATTTAAATAAATTTTTAATAAACTTAATATTAATACATACTTAACTATAATACGACACACGTTAAAATTTATAGAGTTTACGAAGTAGACTGGGATTCCCATATCAAATTCACATGGCTTGACAGTTGAAGCCGTGTTTTTAGATCCTTTTCTAGGTACATATTATATAAATTTTATGTTTCCGATATATAGTGCTTTCTCTTCTTTTTTAGTCATCATATTAGCGAGCGATTCGAAAAGTAGACTCATACATATATCAAGACGAAATAGCCAAACCACGTTTCTATGTAGCGGTTTAAGATTGCGGGTTATACCTTCTTATACGTGTATTTTTTTTTTTTTTTTTTTTGTAAAAAGTTGATATTTTTAGGTGCCAGGCGCCCGGGCCATACGCAGGAAATTATGGTATATACAAATTGTCTACAATTAAAAAAATATTTCCCATTGCCTAGATTGAGATGCTGACTTTATCTATAAAACGCCGGATAGCTTTAGACGTTCTTGTTCCTCATATTCTTTCACATGCATCTTTTTCTTATGCGAATACATGTTGGATGACGAATTAAATGTTCTGAGACAATAGGGACAATGGTATAATGATACTCCTGTATGTGTGGATATATGCTCCGTTAGGCTTATTTGTCTTTTAAATGTTTTTTCGCATATATTGCATTTGTACACTATATCCGAATGCAAAGTTTTTACATGCTTATTGAGGGATTTGCTATTAAGTAATTTTTTTCCGCATATGTTACAAAAAATACCCACTTTACTCTCTTCGTGTCCAGCCATATGCGTCTTCAGGAAATATTTATTTTTCAACCATTTGCCACAAATATTGCACTGCACTTTTGGAGATACAACATTTTGGTGTACTGTCTTGTGGTGCTGCCCCAATGCTCCTTTGTTCCGGAATACCTTCGCACACACATCACAAATGCATTTATTTGTTCCAAAGTGAATATTTGCTTTATGCCCTTGAAGCAGCTTTTTATTATGAAACGATTTGCCACAATCGTTGCAAATACATTTCTTTTCATTATCATGCGTTGTTATATGATTTGCCAGATCACACTTTCTGATATAGCTCTTCGAACATTTTGTACATTTGAACGCCCATTCCTCTGTATCTAAATGCCTTTCACGATGGTCTGATAAGCTGCGCTTGTGTATAAAAGATTTATTGCATACATCGCATCTGAGAATAAGATATGTTAAACAAATGTTATTGATGAGAAAGTATATTTTAATATGCTATGTATTACTTGTACTTGTCAGGATGTAAGTGCCTGTCTATGTGTTCAACCAGCAATGTGCCCCTTGAATATTTTCGATTACAACACCGTAAATATCCCACCATTTTATGAATTTTTTTGTAATGAGCACGAACCTCTTTAAAAGTTCCACACCGGGTCCCACAAAGCTCACATTCCATTGTCAAGTAGTCCTGAATGTTTATATTCGCTTCATCCACTTCACCTTGGTCAGTACTTCTATGAGTTTCTAAAATTGATGTGATCTCATATTCATTATCATCATGGTGTGAGGTAGAGTTATCTTGGCTTAGGTTATCATCGGAGCAATCGTCTTCCTGTGTATCATTTGTTATTCCTGAATCCGCCCTTCCAGAAATACACAATTCCATATCGGGGGGCACCTGAACCATTTCCGATATTTCTCCACTTCCATAATCATCATCTATTTCCACTTTTACTAGTTCACGAGCAGAGTAGTATTCCTTGTGTACGTTAAACACTTTGGTGTAAAATAAATGAAACTCAAAAACTTTCGGCCAGCAAATAGTGCAAACAAATTTTTTATCATCTGCTTTAATCTAAAATAACAAATAATTATTAACAGCATTTAAAGCGAAAAGTATCATGCTTTAGAAATGACTACTTCAAACCAAAAATGTTTTGCTAGCACGGTCGCAATATTTTCATTGCAATTTTCTTTGTCGAATGTGTTAATTAAATTTGTTGCCTGAATTGTTAAACACAAACAACATTTTGATGAATCATTTTCCATAATTACTATTAAGATATTATTTTACGAAATTGATAAAAAAATGTGTAAAATTTGCTAAAAGGAAAACAAGATTTGTTTATGTTTATCTTTTTTGATATTTATTAAGTTGAATTGGATTGACAATTTGACATCTGTAGATGGATTCTAATTTATAATAAAATATTATATATTTCCATTCCGCCTTTTCACACTTCAATTTGCTGTTCCACACTGTATCCCTCATGAGACACATATCGACAACAGTACGACTCACCACTCACCTAAAATTTATGTTGAAAAAGTGTAACAAGAATATTTCTCCTTCAATTAATTTATTTATTAGCAAAACGAGGAAATGTCGTGTACTGTTTAACCAACTGTATTGTAATCCCTTCCTATCCCTTTTTCAACCAAAAAAATAAAAAAATGGCGTAATTAAAGTCCAAACCATACAAATGTGTGAGTAGAAAATCTTAGTATGTAATGGCGTTTTTGATAAAAAATTTCGCTTGATTTGAAGTACAACCAACACAATTGTATGTGTAGTTATACAGTGTATTTTCTTGAGACAATCAGTGTATTTTCTTGAGACAATTACAACAACACCACCATGGCTATTATTTCTCAAGAAAATACGGCTATAGTCTTTTTGTTCAGACGAAGTAAGTTTGAAAGGAATGCGCAAATGTGTAAGTTGGTTCAAAACAACACATACAAAAATAAATGTTTGACATGGTACTTTTGCCGTACTCGCACAATTGTGTTAGTAAATCATAAAAGGGCTATGTAACGAAAAAAACAAATCTAAATAAAAAATATTAATTTTAACGTAAATTTGTATATCGTTTTATAGTTGATTTGTTTTATTAACAACTCGAGAAGCAAAACACCGCAAGTTTACTCTGTTGGTGAGGAGGAAAAAAACGAGGAACAAAGATCATGCAAGAATACGTGTGTGAAAGGGGCTAGTCTTCGTCGTGATTCTTTCCTCGTTCCGCTTCACCAGCACCAGCACACTAATTTGGCGGCAGCGAAATTTGTAATTCGTTTTTCAACAATTTTTTTTTTCAGTTTAGAGATTCTCGCATTAAGGTCGGTATCCAGCTCGCGCTAAGATAAATTTTACTGTATGTAAAACGTAAAATAGCTAGCGAAATAACAAAAAAATATTTAGCTCGCGATTTCGCAGATGCGGTACGCAGCTGACGCGAAATATTTGTAGTTATCTCATTCACATATAGACTGCGCTATTGGAAACTCTACAAACGTTTTCGCAGCAATTTATCTGCCTAGAACGATAAGATTGAGATAAACTTTGACAGCACAACGTGAAAACTATTTTTTTTTTTTCAAATGGATGAACTAAATAATTCTATAGATTATGAAAGTTTCGAATATCAAGAACAATACTTATGATTGACTACGAAGAAGTGGATATAGGAAATTTAGAAAGTGGAGAAAAGATTCCAAAACTAACATTAAAAATAAAAAACCTAAAACGAAAGGATTGAAAAATTAAGAGAAACAAACATTATGTTTGTTGGTAGAGAAAAATCCATATATTAATAGTCGATTGAACTATATTTTTGTTTGTTGTAGGCGGAACCAACGAGAATGTATTCTACAAGCCGAACTGTACTCCAGTATACACCGAATTTAATTTGTTCTATTTGAAAAAATATAAACAATTAATAAATATTAATAAAATGAACCAGCACAGAAAAATTAAAACGCATCAAAAATTAAAGCCAAAAGATGTTGCTTTCACATTTCTTAGCTAAGCTAATCGGATTAGTGAAAGCAACACCACTTTTGTTTAGTGTGTATATTGAAGCGAAGGCGAAAGGTTATCGTAAGGTTAGATAAATCAGGTCTTGTGTTTGTCGACAAATACAACAGACTTCCAATTGCGGCTCTGTATATATGTGATCGCTGTTCATCAAGTTCATCGGCGTCTTCTGTTTTCATTAACTTCTCGTTCAAATTCATTGGAGACTTCACATTACTGCAATTTCCCATATTCATGTCAGCTAATAGGTCTTTTGCGAAATTAGATTGATCAATGCTATATGCATTTACAGTTTTCGTTCACCTAAATCACGTACATCAAATTTAGTTCCCAAAGCATTTCTCATAATGTTTACTTCGTCAATTACACCGTATAGCAGCAAATCATCTACGTATGTCGTTACTATGAGCTCTCTACTTTCGCAATAATACACACAAGGATCGGCCACAGATCTTTTTAGACCTTGTGATTTCAAAAATAAATCTATACAATTGTTCCATTTCAAACCTGATTGGTGTAATCCATATATGCTCTTCTTTAATTTGCACATATATTTTTGAGTAGAGATATCATCTGGGATTTGATCGAATTTAAGTCATAAATCGTCTGACAAAATCTTAAATGCTTCAGGTAAATCCATATATACTTCATCTTCAAGATCTGCTAGAAGATAAGCAGCTTGGATATCAACATGATCTACAACCCATTTTTTCTTTGCTGCTACAGCAAATAATATTCTCATGGATTTCTTTTGCACAACTGGTGCATATGTTTTGTCGTAATCCAGACCCGGCCTTTGACTTATATCGTTCCGGTTTACCATTCTCGTCGAATTTGGTTTTAAATACACACTTGGATTTTATTGATCGTCTTCCCTTTGGTAGAATAACAAATTCCCACGTTTTATTTCTCAGCAAATTTTCAATTTCAACAAGCATTGACTGCTTCCACGACTCACATCCACCTGACGATAATGCTTCGTGAGTTGTTTTTGGATCTCGAAGAATTTTAAAGTCAACATTCGAAATTTTCATTGCATTTCCGACAATGTCACTAGTTTCGTAATCGCGCAACCACAACGGTTTTCTGATTTCCCGGCCAGTTCGTGTAACTACACTTTCTAACACATTTTCCCGGTATTCCTCCTGTTGATCGTCTTCCGAAATTTCTGCTGTGGATTCAATAACTTCATCGTGATTTTCTTCTTCATATACTGGAAATATGTTCAATCCAAATGTTATTGCTTCATTTCTTTTACTTTCAGATATGCAGTCCAAAATTGTATTCCTCATTGGAAAACAAGTCTCATCGAATATCACGTCCCGGCTGATGAAAATTTTATTTGATACGGGATTCCAAAGTTTGTATGCCTTAGATGATGATGCATACCCGATAAAAATGCATGCCACGGCACGAGGACAAAATTTGTTCTTTTCGTTCTTCAATTTTGACCACACACGACAACCCCATACTTTCATATGAGATAAATTTGAAGATTGATGTTTCCATCTTTCATAAGGAGTTTCATCGTCATTGGCCATAGTCGAACATCTATTACGAATGTAACACGCCGTTGTAATAGCATCGCGCCAGAATTGTAATGGCATACCTGACTCTATCAACATACATCTTGCTGCATTTAACAGTGTTTGGTTAAATTTTTCAGCCACGCCATTTTGTTGTGGTGTTCCTGGAACCGTCAATTGGTGCTCGATACCCATTAATTGAAACTCAGAAGAAAATTTACTTCCACAATATTCACCCCCATTATCAGAACGAATGGCCGCAATTTTTCGGTTATGCATATTTTCAACATTCCGTTGATAAATGTTGAATGATTTGTAAACGTCACTTTTATGAGAAATACAATCAATTACAGCAATTCTTGAATAGTCATCAATAAATGTAACCACATATCTATTATTTCCCATTGACGTAGGATTGAATGGCCCTATTACGTCTGTGTGTACCAATTCTAATGGTTTTTTCGTCCGTGTTAAACTTTGCTTCGGAAATATCGCATTTATTGACTTCTTCTTCCGCTGTTGCAATTTTTAACTCTGATTCCATTTTTTTCAACGAAATAATATTTATATGGCCCAAACGTTGGTGCCAAATATTTCTGGACTCAGTTTTAGAACACTTCCCAATCTCAACTTTTTCGCTTGTATGATAGCCCTCATAAAATATGAAAGGCGATGCCACATACACATTTCTACGGACGACATCTAAAAACAGATTTCGCATTTACGAATTAATTAGAGCATATTTTTGACTCAAATCAATGAGATAATATGTAAAATATCTCAAGTTAGTAGCTAAAATAATAAATTTGGAATTATTTAATAATTTTTATTGAAAAATTATCAATTTTCTATTTAGCCGTTCCTAGAAACGATTTTTTCTCTGAATGGTATAATTTTACACGTAAACGAACGCACAAAAATCTAAAACGATTTCCGAACTCATCAACAAATTTTAAACGATTTTTTTCTATGTTGTCTATGAACTTCAACAAATGTCAAAAAATTCCAAAACAAAATATATATTTTTCATTAATTTAATATTTTTATAGGGTTCATCATGAATATGGTATGGTAAACTTATTTAATTATAAAATGAATTAGCTGCTTATGTATTATGAAAATTTTATAAAGAATTGTTGTTGTAAAAATCGTCTGTATTTTTTTGGTATGTGGCGAGGCAAAATAAATTTAAAGCGTTGCCACTAATAACAGACGATTCGTGCGTAAATTTATTTTGCCTCGCCACATACCAAAAAAAATACAGACGATTTTTACAACAACAATTCTTTATAAAATTTTCATAATACATAAGCAGCTAATTCATTTTATAATTAAATAAGTTTACCATACCATATTCATGATGAACCCTATAAAAATATTAAATTAATGAAAAATATATATTTGTTTTGGAATTTTTTGACATTTGTTGAAGTTCATAGACAACATAGAAAAAAATCGTTTAAAATTTGTTGATGAGTTCGGAAATCGTTTTAGATTTTTGTGCGTTCGTTCACGTGTAAAATTATACCATTCAGAGAAAAGATCGTTTCTAGGAACGGCTAAATAGAAAATTGATAATTTTTCAATTAAAATTACTAAATAATTCCAAATTTATTATTTTAGCTACTAACTTGTGATATTTTACATATTATCTCATTTATTTGAGTCAAAAATATGCTCTAATTAATTCATAAATGCGAAATCTGTTTTTAGATGTCGTCCGTAGAAATGTGTATGTGGCATCGCCTTATATATTTTGTTTTGGAATTTTTTGACATTTGTTGAAGTTCATAGACAACATAGAAAAAACTCGTTTAAAATTTGTTGATGAGTTCGGAAATCGTTTTAGATTTTTGTGCGTTCGTTTACGTGTAAAATTATACCATTCAGAGAAAAAATCGTTTCTAGGAACGGCTAAATAGAAAATTGATAATTTTTCAATTAAAATTATTAAATAATTCCAAATTTTTATTTTAGCTACTAACTTGAGATATTTTACATATTATCTCATTGATTTGAGTCAAAAATATGCTCTAATTCATTCGTAAATGCGAAATCTGTTTTTAGATGTCGTCCGTAGAAATGTGTATGTGGCATCGCCTTTACGCACGAATCGTCTGTTATTAGATGTGTATGTGGCAACGCTTGAAGTCTTTCGGATTTGACAGCGACTGCAATAACACCTTCTTGATCGACCAAAACTGCATTATCACTGCTGAGAACAACCTTTATTTCTTTGTCAGTTATTCAATATCACATCATTAATTCAAATTCACTTTGTTCGATACGGAAATAAGATTTCCTCCCAGTTCCGGCACGAACAATACATCCTTCAGCAAAACCGTACATCCACCATTCACGTCACTCATCTTAATTGAAACATCACCAATTCCCTCAACTGCAAGATTCGTTCCATTTGCAATTTCTACGTAGCTATTTAGTTGCTTGTAATTCACCATATTGTACCTGTGCGAGGTCATGTGGTCAGTGGAACCACTATCAAGGATCCACATACAATCAATATTTGTATTTTTATCATTTGTAGAGCAACTAAATGACGCACGACATTTTTGTCCTGTAACAACTTTCGCTACAGCTTTCGAGCTAATTGTTTCTTCTTCTATATGTCCAAATTCTAAACATGAATAACATCGCAAAAATTGTTGGGACTGCTGTGATTTATCATTATTTTGTCTTCGCTGTGATGATTTATTGTAATTCGTCTTGTGCTTAACATCTCTTGCTTCGTTGCTAATGCCTTAGTATCATCATTTAATGCATGGGTACCCTGAATTCTTCTTTCTTCTTCTAATTGCTTGCTCTTTATTTCCGTCATTTGCAGCTCATCGTCATCGAATATTTCTTGCAACATACTCATATTCATGTGGTAAGCCTAGTAGTGCAAACCCTGCAATTGCTTTTTCGTTGAATTCAAACCCCGCATTTTTGACTTGTACAAGGCATTGCGTTTCATCAAGTAATCACCAATAGACTGTGATGATTCTTTCTGCAGATTTACAAAATCACGAACGAGTAAAAGACCGTGTCAAGTGGCATACTTTGTATGACTTTGTTGAAGTGTTTTCCAAATTTCCTTCGCACTCTTACAATTAATGATATCGTCTAAACTTTCATCATTAAAGGATAGGTAAAATATACTTTTCGCCAAATGATCCGTTTTCTTCTGTACATCTGTTAATTCTTTTCCATCTTCAAAACCTAGATCAACTGCATTCCAACATCCTTTAACCTCGAATACACCTTGAATACGCAACGACCAATGTCTATAATTATTGGCATTAAGTTAATCCAATTTCGTCTCATCCATGTTGAGTCTATTTTGAGGTTTGTCGTCTAGATTTTTATACTTCTTAAATCCCTTTTACACGTCGTCTGGGCCCATAACCTGATATTTTGGCAGCAATGAAAATTTAAAGGAAAATAAAAGAACCCAAATGTTGTAATTTAATTTATTTAACACGCGAAATATAAAAATGATGCAACTCTTTTGCTTTGTAAAAACCGACTCACTAAAAAACCGCATTTTTCTTTTAAAGACAAATTTCAGTTCAGTGTCCTCTTTTGTTACTTGGTTTAGTCTTGTTAGGTGACACGCATACACGTGGGGCATGTTCGCAGTCTAACAGAGACTTGTGGAGACCGCGTTATCTTAGCGCGAGCTGGGGTGGGATGTTGTAACATCACTTTTTTCGATATTTATCGAATATTATATCTCTTTTTCCTAAAATAAAATTGCTTGCCATTTCGCTTTTCAATTTTGCTTTCAATATTGCGATCGCACGCTACTAGAATAAATTGTTTATTTATCTCTTTTTTGTTTTTCGATAAAGTATCACTCATAAAATACGTAGGTTATAGAATAAGAGTAGAACGACATAATGTTTTCTTCGATTAGGTAGAGATCGCATTAAAAACAACGTAATTGATACATGGAAAAACGATAAATTTTATTCGTGATGAAAGAGATATAAATTTCGATAGTATCGAAAAAAGTGATGCTACAACATCCCACCCCAGGATACCTAGCTTTACTACAAAAAAAATTTTTTGGAGTATATTTAGTTTATTTATGGTTTTTAAATTCTAGGTAATTTTTTTTTCTCCGAGTAGTTTTACCAGCATATGCAACGTAAGATCTTATAGAGGTGACAACATGGACCGCGATTACATGCTTGTTGTTTTCAAATAGTTCAATAGGCAGGCACAAAAGACCGTCCGTTGGAATTTCGCTGCTTTAAAATCTTAAGTAACACTGCAGAGATACCATTCAGTTGACTCGTAGCATTTAGAATGGTAATAACGAGGAATTTCCACCCAACATTCAGGAATAGTATCTCGCTATACAATCAGCCAAAACTACCGTGAGGCAAAATCCTCGGAACAAAACCACAACCATCATACAATAACAACAATAAAAGCATTGTAGCAGAAAATCTCCATGCTAGAAAAGATACAATATCTCGAGAAAATGTATTGAAAACATCAGCTTCCAAACGGAACAATCAAACTCAATATACTGCAAGGAATCTCACTAAAGACATCCAGTCAGGGATCCGTTCATAACTGCATATTTTAAAATTGCATTTCTCAAAACGGCATATTTAAAAACGGTTGAGTGATTTTTTAATCTTTTGAACGAATTTTTTAATTAAAATTTTCAAGAATCTAATTTTGCGAAATAAAAAACAAGTGTTTAATAAAATGTGTTTATTAAGTCAAGTGTTTTTTTCAATTTTTAAATAATTATATTTAGATAAATTTTTAATAAACTTAATATTAATACATACTTAACTATAATACGACACACGTTAAACTTTATAGAGGTTACGAAGTAAACTGGGATTCCCATATCAAATTCACATGGCTTGACAGTTGAAGCCGTGTTTTTAACCCTTCCCAAGTATAACAAAACGAAAGTAAAAATTGAGCACAGTATTTTCCTTCGTTTTCATCCAAAATTAACGAAAGTTAAACTTCACATTATAATGATAGTGTTTGTAGCGTATACGTATTATATACATATGCCTATACAAATGGCGTTATTTCGTTTATTGTGAGAACGCTAAGTTTATAGTAACTTTTAACGATGCGGATACATTATTGTCAACTTTGATATTAATTTAATTGAAGATAGGAAGGCTGTAAAACAATTGGTAATGTAAAGATTCATTCGAGATATTTTGATACAATCTATTATATTTTGTTTTCCTATTTTATATTTAGAAATCATTATTTATGAAGCAAGATGGCCACGAACTAAAAAAGTGTATTAGGGCAAACTTTACAGAGCTGTTCACCGAAGAGCTTAGCTGCAACTTTACGTTTAACGGTCAATAAAGATAATGTGAGGTATGGTTTACGTTACTCCGTGTTAAATTTAATAATTATAATATTATTTTCAACATTTTAGAATGTACTATGGAAAAATTTACGAACTCTATCGAAACCGATTTAATATCCACAAATTACTTTTATTATATAAAAGACAAACAAGGAAAATTATTTAAAAAAAAAATCTAGTGTAAATATTACAAATTAAAAAACTGAATAATTTAATCGAAATGTATATATATGTATGTCCAAAGTAATCAATAATGAATTAAAATAATGAATTTAATAAATCATTTTATATTACAAAAACAAAAATATTTCTTTAAAACATTTAATTTTACAACCAAAATTTGAAATTGCCGTTTAAACAAACACAAGCACAATTGTTCCCGCCCAATATTTCTCAATACGTATACACATGCAATAAAATGTTTATAATGAGTTTCGTCCAGTTTCGGATTTTCGCGACACGCTTCATACGTTTTATTTTAATAAATTGCAACTCAAACTTAGAAAAATACTAGACTAAGTTTAGTACTTAAGTACGAATATCGCCAGGAAAATTGAAAGTAAAAATACTTGGGTTTGAAGCATATTTATTTATTTATTTATTTCCCAAGTATAACAAAACGAAAGTAAAAATTGAGCATAGTATTTTCCTTCGTTTTCATCCAAAATTAACGAAAGTTAAACTTCACATTATAATGATAGTGTTTGTAGCGTATACGTATACTGTGTTGTTACTACTGTATACTGTGTTACCGCAATTTTTCTTTCGTAGGAATGTGTATAGCGTGTAATGTACATGGTTTGTTTTTATTTTTCATGTTCACGACATGAGTTTGGTAATTTTATAAAATTTTGTTAAAAAAATTTAAAGATGTGCGTTAATTTAAATAAAATTACATCAAAATATATTTTATATCTATTCAAATATTGTTTTCATAAATTAATTAATTTCTAGTTCAGTTTTAAGTTTTTAGGTAGAAAACAAATGCGAAAATAATAAACTTGATGTGCAATAATCATAGTACCTATTTGGAAAATTATTTAAACTTTTAATATTACAATCAAAGAATAATTTCAAATTGTGTAATAATAAAAAATAATTAAAAAAATTAACTAAAATATAATTTAGATTCGTATATAATATGTATATATGTATGTATATTTTTATACCGCAAATTTAATAAAATAAAAATATTCATTTTAAACCTAAATTTTTATTTTGCTCTCACATTTGGATGCCGCCATCTTTTTCTTCTAACATTTTCAAATATAGCATTTTACATTCATGCACAACCTCGCTCCCGCCATTTTGTTTTTTGTCTTTTCTGTTCACACATGCATGTATACAATTCTCCTTTATTGAGTTTCGTTCAGTTACGAATAATCGCGACACGTTTCATACGTTTTATTTTAATAAATTGCAACTCAAACTTAGAAAAATACTAGACTAAGTTTAGTACTTAAGTACGAATATCACCAGGAAAATTGAAAGTAAAAATACTTGGGTTATTATACAATTTTGTGAATCTACAAATCCCATTTTGAGCAACATGCTCATTTGCAATAAAAAATGTAGTTCAATAATTTTACAATTTTCAATTGTTTACAATTTTCATTGTTATTTTAGATCCTTTTCTAGATTATATAAATTTTATCTTTCCGATATATAGTGGGTTTTCTTCTTTTTTAGTCATCATATTAGCGATTCGAAAAGTAGACATATATCTATTAACAAGACGAAATAGCGGAATCACACTTCTACGTAGCGGTTTGTGATTGCGGGTTATACGTGAACATTTTTTTTTTTGTAAAAAGTTGATATTTTTAAGGTGAGGGTGCCAGGCGCCCGGGCCATACGCAGGAAATTAGGGTATATACAAATTGTCTACAAATAAAAAAATTTTCCCCATTGCCCTGATTGAGATGCTGATTTTATCTATAAAACGCCGGATAGCTTTAGTCGTTCTTGTTCCTCATATTCTTTCACATGCATCTTTTTCTTGTGCGAATACATGTTGGATGACGAATTAAATGTTCTGAGACAATAGGGACAATGGTATAATGATACTCCTGTATGTGTGGATATATGCTCCGTTAGGCTTATTTGTCTTTTAAATGTTTTTTCGCATATATGGCATTTGTACACTGTATCCGAATGCAAAGTTTTTACATGCATATTGAGGGATTTGCGATTAAGTAATTTTTTTCCGCATATGTTACAAAAAATACCCACTTTACTATCTTCGTGTCCAGCCATATGCGTCTTCAGGAAATATTTATTTTTCAACCATTTGCCACAAATATTGCACTGCACTTTTGGAGATACAACATTTTGGTGTACTGTCTTGTGGTGCTGCCCCAATGCTCCTTTGTTCCGGAATACTTTCGCACACACATCACAAATGCATTTATTTGTTCCAAAGTGAATATTTGTTTTATGCCCTTGAAGCAGCGTTTTATTATGAAACGATTTGCCACAATCGTTGCAAATACATTTCTTTTCATTATCATGCGTTGTTATATGATTTGCCAGATCACACTTTCTGATATAGCTCTTCGAACATTTTGTACATTTGAACGCCCATTCCTCTGTATCTAAATGCCTTTCACGATGGTCTGATAAGCTGCGCTTGTGTATAAAAGATTTATTGCATACATCGCATCTGAGAATAAGATATGTTAAACAAATGTTATTGATGAGAAAGTATATTTTAATATGCTATGTATTACTTGTACTTGTCAGGATGTAAGTGCCTGTCTATATGTTCAACCAGCAATGTGCCCCTTGAATATTTTCGATTACAACACCGTAAATATCCCACCATTTTATGATTTTTTTTGTAATGAGCACGAACCTCTTTAAAAGTTTCACACCGGGTCCCACAAAGCTCACAGTCCATTGTCAAGTAGTCCTGAATGTTTATATTCGCTTCATCCACTTCAACTTGGTCAGTACTTCTATGAGTTTCTAAAATTGATGTGATCTCATATTCATTATCATCATGGTGTGAGGTAGAGTTATCTTGGCTTAGGTTATCATCGGAGCAATCGTCTTCCTGTGTATCATTTGTTATTCCTGAATCCACCCTTCCAGAAATGCACAATTCCATATCAGGGGGCACCTGAACCATTTCCGATATTTCTCCACTTCCATAATCATCTATTTCCACTTTTACTAGTTCACGAGCAGAGTAGTATTCCTTGTGTACGTTAAACACTTCGGTGTAAAATAAATGAAACTCAAAAACTTTCGGCCAGCAAATAGTGCAAACAAATTTTTTATCATCTGCTTTAATCTAAAATAAAATCAAATAATTATTAACAGCATTTAAAGCGAAAAGTATCATGCTTAGAAAATAGAAATGACTACTTCAAACCAAAAATGTTTTGCTAGCACGGTCACAATATTTTCATTGCAATTTTCTTTGTCGAATATGCTAATTAAATTTGTTGCCTGAATTTTTAAACACAAACAACATTTTGATGAATCATTTTCCATAATTACTATTAAGATATTATTTTACGAAATTGATAAAAAAAAATGTGTAAAATTTGCTAAAAGGAAAACAAAATTTGTTTATGTTTATCTTTTTTGATATTTATTAAGTTGAATTGGATTGACAATTTGACATCTGTAGAAGGATTCTAATTTATAATAAAATATTATATATTTCCATTCCGCCTTTTCACACTTCAATTTGCTGTTCCACACTGTATCCCTCATGAGACACATATCGACAACAGTACAACTCACCTAAAATTTATGTTGAAAAAGTGTAACAAGAATATTTCTCCTTCAATTAATTTATTTATTAGCAAAACGAGGAAATGTTGTGTTGCAGTTGCAACTTGCAACTCGTGTACTGTTTAACCAACTGTGTTGTTACTTTCTATGTAACGAAAAAAAAAACAAATCTAAATAAAAAATATTAATTTTAACGTAAATTTGTATATCGTTTTATAGTTGATTTGTTTTATTAACAACTCGAGAAGCAAAACAATTTTCTTCAAAATTTAACAACACAAAATCCCTACCGCAAGTTTACTCTGTTGGTGAGGAAAAAAACGAGGAACAAAGATCATGCAAGAATACGTGTGTGAAAGGGGCTAGTCTCCGTCGTGATTCTTTCCTCGTTCCGCTTCACCAGCGCCAGCACACTAATTTGGCAACAGGGAAATTTGTAATTCGTTTTTCGACAATTTTTTTTTTCAGTTTAGAGATTCTCGCATTAAGGTCGGTATCCAGCTCGCGCTAAGATAAATTTTACATACAAATTTGACGTAAAATAGGTAGCGAAATAACAAAAAAATATTTAGCTCGCGATTTCGCAGATGCGGTACGCAGCTGACGCGAAATATTTGTAGTTATCTCATTCACATATAGACTGCGCTAGTGGAAACTCTACAAACGTGAAAACTATTTTTTTTCAAATGGATGAACTAAATAATTCTATAGATTATGAAAGTTTCGAATATCAAGAAGAATACTTATGATTGACTACGAAGAAGTGGATACAGGAAATTTAGAAAGTGGAGAAAAGATTCCAAAACTAACATTAAAAATAAAAAACCTAAAACGAAAGGATTGAAAAATGAAAAGAAACAAACATTATGTTTGTTGGTAGAGAAAAATCCATGTATTAATAGTCGATTGAACTATATTTTTGTTTGTTGTAGGCGGAACCAACGAGAATGTATTCTACAAGCCGAACTGTACTCCAGTATACACCGAATTTAATTTGTTCTATTTGAAAAAATAAAAACAACTAAAATAAATATTAATAAAATGAACCAACACAGAAACGCATCAAAAATTAAAGCCAAAAGTTGTTGCTTTCACATTTCTTAGCTAAGCTAATCGGATTAGTGAAAGCAACACCACTTTTGTTTAGTGTGTATATTGAAGCGAAGGCGAAAGGTTATCAAATTTCGATTTGGTGCTATATTTTTTTTGAAATCAAGAAATAAGCCTATTTTTTATAATGCACCATTTTTCACAGCAATCTTGAGATAAATGTGTTGTATTTATTATTGAATTAAACTTATAGACTATTTTCCTTTTAAGTAACAATTTTATTTCCAATAAAACAAGAAACGATAGAAAACTGTATAAGGATAATAATTACGGACTTGTTAGGTAAAGCTTGTACAATTTTTTATTTTATATTTTGTTTACACATTGTTTCGTTTTTCTTTACGAAATATTTTCTTCTTTATTTATACACAATACCACGATACAGTCGACCGAAAATTGTGTATGTATTCCAATAATATGGCTTGTTTAATACATTCTCGTTGGTTCCGGTTGTAGGAGAAATAAAACAAACGTCAAAATGTATCTCTACATAAACTTTTAAGCTTACTAATTTATCTGTAATTTAGTGGAGACTTGTGGAGACCGCGTTATCTTAGCGCGAGCTGGATACCTAGCTTTACTACAAACAAAAATTTTTGAAGTATACACGAGTATTTAGTTTATTTATGGTTTTTAAATTTTAGGAAATTTTTTTTTTCTCCGAGTTGTTTTACCAGCATATGCAACGTAAGATCTTATAGAGGTGACAACATGGACCGCGATTACATGCTTGTTGTTTTCAAATAGTTCAATAGGCAGGCACAAAAGATCGTCCGTTGGACATTCGCTGCTTTAAAATCTTAAGTAACACTGCAGAGATACCATTCAGTTGTCTCGGAGTATTTAGAACGGCACGGTAATAACGAGGAATTTCCATCCAACATTCAGGAATAGTATCTCGCTATACAATCAGCCAAAACTACCGTGAGACAAAATACTGTCGGAACAAAACCATTATTAGATTGATGATCAGTACCGCCTAGTCGTCGAAACTAGAATAACTTTATAAATAAAATAAGCTACAATATCTCGAGAAAATGTATTGAAAACATCAGCTTCCAAACGGAACAATCACACTCAATATACTGCAAGGAATCTCACAAACATGGATGTTGTTTCAGGGATCCGTTCATAACTGCATATTTTAAAATTGCATTTCTCAAAACGGCATATTTAAAAACAGCATAAGCTACGAACCGGCATAAGGTACAAAATTGCATTTTCAAAACTGCATATTTCAAAACGGCATAGGAACAAAACTGCATTTTTCAAAACGACATTTTTAAAACTACACAAGACAGAATGAAATATTTTACGCAGCTGCGACATAAAATTTTTGTCCGTAAAGCTAGGTATCCAGCTCGCGCTAAGATAAATTTTAACGCGGTCTCCACTAGTCTCCACTAAATTGCAGATAAATTGTAAGCTAAAAAGTTTGTGTAGAGATAAATTTTGATGTTTATTTTATTTCTCCTACAACAAACAAAAATATAGTTCAATCGACTATTTAATAAGTATTTTTATAAACATTTAAAATTGAAAGTTAAAATTTTAGTTTTGGCTTCCTTTTTACACTTTCTAAATTTTCTGTATCCACTTTTTCGTAGTCAATCAAGTATTCTTCTTGATATTCGAAACATTCGTAATCTATAGAAAACCTTCATAATCTATAGAAAACTTTCATAATCTATAGAATTATTTAGTTCATCCAATAAAAAAATAGTTTTCACGTTGTGCTGTCAAAATTTATCTCAATTTTATCGTTCCAGACAGATAAATTGCTGCGAAAACGTTTGTAGAGTTTTCACTAGCGCAGTCTATATGTGAGTGAGATAACTACAAACTTTTAGCGTGAGCTGCGTACCGCATCTGCGAAATCGCGAGCTAAATATTTTTTTGTTATTTCGCTAGCTAAATTTTACGTCAAATTTGTATGTAAAATTTATCTTAGCGCGAGCTGGATACCGACCTTAACTGTAAAATCCGCGACAGTAAATTTTTCGGTGAATCCGAAATGAAAAAAAAAAAATGTAATGCCATTTTTGAGATGTAGATTTTTGTTTAAATTTTATTTTCGTGCGAACAGATTAAAACAAAACAAAAAAAAATTGGTGTTTAAATAAAATAATGGCTTAAATTAACAATAAAAATCTAGTTTGAAACCAGAAACAGAAATCGTGTGTAGCTTTTACATTAATAGTAATTTACTAATAGTATAGGATCCCCCTACAAACGTCAAATTCGAAATATTGCAATCATACTTCGTGGATGGCATGCC
Source organism: Nephrotoma flavescens (assembly GCA_932526605.1). Lineage (NCBI taxonomy): Eukaryota > Metazoa > Arthropoda > Insecta > Diptera > Tipulidae > Nephrotoma > Nephrotoma flavescens. The sequence continues at coordinate 187,898,776 of OW052222.1, read as the reverse complement.
GATGCCACTCAAGCAGACAGCAGTGTATATAATAACACATTCGAGTGATAAGCTAGTGTAAAAATAAACAATATAAAAAAAATAATAATAATAAAAAAGGGTAAAATCGAAAGCAAAGGAACGCTACGCTGACACAAGTGTATTCAGAAGATTCACGGTATTCAGAAACCGGAAAAACAACAAACCAGTGAACAGTGTTCGAAAAATAACTTGTTGATGTGGTTAAATCGACCAAGCCAATCAAAGTAAAAAATTAAAAAACAAAATTACACACAAGAAATCCTAAATTTTAACTTATTTCTAGATTGTAGCCCATAACAGCCGTATTTAATATGAATCAAAATATAACTTGTCGTTTATGTTTAACCATTCAGGATAATTTATTAAATATATTCGAACAAAGGGAAAACCGAAATATTGCAGCTCTGCTAACAAAACACTTTTGGTTTAAGGTAACCGGTTCTAGATGTAAATTTAGCTTTCTAACATTTAAATGAGGTATATTTCAGATTCAACAAGATGATGCAGAAAAATATGTTTGCACGATCTGCTGGTCGAAAGTTGAAGATTTTCATTCGTTTTATACTAAAATTTATAATAGACACGAAGAGTTAGCCCGAAAAGATCGTAATATAATTAAAGAACAGTTGGAAGTTAAGAGAGAACCTGGGAGATTAGATGATATGGTTCCAGTAACTGACTTTAAACTGGCAAATTTCAAAAGAGATACTAAAATGGAAGGCCGTTTCGGTGATAATACTTCTAAAATTGATTTGGCGTGTGAACTAAATAATGCAATTCATATTGATGAATGTTCTGAAACCACACATTCGGACAAGAAACCCGACTGTCTCAAAATAGAACCGCCAGATGTGTTATCCGATCACAGTAACTTAGATAGCGATGCCCGCATGCCTGATATTCAAACTAAATATATAAATATATCGGAAAAATCGGGAGAACATTTAGAAAATGAACCTGATAGTCACAACAAGGATCAGCTCGATATTTTATTCGACCATAATTCCTCTGCCAGTTATGACGATGATTACTTGTCTCGTTCTCAAACCGCAAAGGAGGATGTACAAGGTAGCAACACATCTAAAGCGAATAATGAAGCAAATAAAATAATCATGGAATATTTTACAATGGAATGTGAATTCTGCCCGTCACGATTTGATACTTTTCATAAATTCAAGCTTCACTGTAGAAAGGAGCACAATATGCAGGGTTATTTACGATGTTGTGACAAAAAATTTACCAGGCAGGCATCTCTGATTGATCATATCAAAGGGCATTTACATCCTGGCGGCAATTACAAGTATAGAAAAATTGTATTCTAAATAATGTATTAGTGCAATTAACTTTGTGTCAAACGTTTAATTTTAGATGTGATCAGTGCACTTCAACATTTACTCATAAGCGTAGTTTATGGCTCCATAATAGGAGTCATTTTTCGTCGGGGGGAAAAGCTTTCAAATGTAACCTATGTCCGAAAAGCTATACTAAAAAGAGTAGCCTTGCGATACACGTAACTACTCATAACAATGAGAAAAATTATAAGTGCGATAAATGTGATAAATCGTTTCATAATGAAATGTCACTTCAAATCCATAAAACAATTCATGACCGAGATAAAACCTACCTATGCGATGTGTGTGCTAAAGAATTTCGTACTAAGCTGGTAATGGAAGATCATCAAAAGCGAGTTCATCAAAATATTCCGATGCCAAAATTCCAGTGTCCCATTTGTGGTGTATGGTTGAAACAATACTATGTAAAGAAGCATATGCATATACATGAAGACAGTAAGGTAGATTATTGTTGCAGCATATGCGGAAAAAAATCACTGAATCGTAGAGCTCTCAATAAGCATACAAGGACAGTTCATTCGGATAAAGTGTACAAATGCAGTATATGCGAGAAATCATTTAAACAACAAATAAGCCTAAAAGAGCATATGTCGACTCATACTGGTATTGCATTGTATGCATGTCCATATTGTGCCAAAACGTTTAATTCCTCAGGAAATATGAGTTCGCATAAGAAAAAAATGCATGTGAAAGAATGGGAACAAAATGAACGTCTTAAGGCGGCTGGTGGTTTATAACGAGAAATTAAGGAGACAAATCACCTCGCAAAGGCTAAAGATTGGTCCTCGCATAAGATTGGTTGCTTAGCTTAAATAATTTTGTTTGGGTTCCCAAAATAATGCGCCAACTATAGATGGAATAAAAAAAATAACAGAATAACGTAAGAAACGAAGACAAAAAATTATTATTCCTATTTGACGTTTCGGCTATAAGTTCGTTCATATATTTCATGTAATATTTTTTGATGTATTTCCTAAAATCTTGAGTGAAACTACAATAGTTATAAACGTATTATATACATATCAACAAATATATCTGTTTAAAATTATAAATTCGTGAAATTATTTTTTTAGGTTAGCTTTAGAAAAATACAATTTTACAGTGTAGTGAAAATTATTTTTGATTTTATACATATTCATATTACTATGTATATGTGTACATAAATATTTTATAAATATAAAACATAAAATACACGAATAATTCCAAATTTCTCTCTATATATAATAATAAAAATACATATTACATGCAACGTACAAAAATTTGTTTGAGTTTTGTTGTAGTAATTGTTAAGTTTTTTATTCCTTCACGAAAAGTTTCGCTGTGCTATTCTTTTTAAAGCGTAAGTTGCAATCCGTGGTTCCACACTGATTCTTTCCTTGTTCCGTTCACCTACAAACTAATTTTTTGGCGGGGAAATTCTTGATTCTTTTTGCAGCAAAATTTTTTTTTGATTCAACTGATTCCGTGTTAAATCAGAATTATTTTTGAAAAAAAAACATGTAATTTGATAACATATAAATTGAATCGTTTATTTCAGAAAGGTTATAAGCCACGTTTCGGTGTAAATACTATTTCGAGCGGGTCCCATTTAAAACGCGATATTTTAAAGCGAGAATTATCAAAACGCGATACGGTACAAAACGCGATATGGTACAAAACGCGATATTTCAAAACGCGATACAGTACAAAACACGATATGGTACAAAACGCGATATTTCAAAATGCGATATTTCAAAACGCGGTTTGGTATAAAACGCGATATGGTACAAAACGCGATATTTCGAAACGCGAAATTTCAAAACGCGATATGGTACAAAACGGGATATGATACAAAACGGGAGTTTAGGATCGGGTTTATAGGAATTTAAAAATCGATAGGAACGATAGTATATAGGATCGGTATCAGGTGGGTCGCTGCACTCCCACCGCTTCGCAACGCATATTCTGTACCATATCGCGTTTTGAAACATCGAGTTTTGAAATATCGCGTTTTGTACAATATCGCGTTTTGAAATATTGCGTTTCGAAATATCGCGTTTTGTACCATATCGCGTTTTATACCATATCGCGTTTTGAAATATCGCATTTTGAAATATCGCGTTTTGTAACACATCTCGTTTTGTCATATCTTTTTGAAATATCGCATTTTGAAATATCGCGTTTCGAGCGGATCCGATTTCGAGCATGCCCGATCGTTTGGTGCTAAAAGGAATTAAGTACGAATGTAGTATTTAAATACGCATATCCAATACGTTGACATTACCAAAGAAAGAAATGACCGCGCTGCCATTGCTTTTGACTTTATGCAGAATTTACAGTTACCGGAAGTTCCTGTCCAAGACGTTTTTTATTTGAGTCAATTGAGCGTGTGTTTTCTGTATTCATGATTTAAAAACAGGACAAGCATGCTTGTACATTTACCACGAGGGTATTGCTGCTAAGGCCCTGTTCCAAACACCGACTTATTTGCTTATACCGACTTAGGCCGTGTCCCAAACATCGACATATTTCAAACTTAGGCCGTGTCCCAAACACCGACTTATTTGCTTATACCGACTTATTTAAGTAAGTCTGCTATCGAGGTGACTTATTTTGAAAGCAAAAAACTTATTTGATCATGTAAACAAGCAATATACATTTGATCATGTAAACATGAAAAATTCAACAAATTATCAAATATTATCAATAATTTTCAAACATTAATGATATTCCACTTAATTAATAACTATTAATACAATATTGTCTTAATAAATTAATATAATTAATAGATTTTAGAGATATAAAAATATTTTAGAGATATAAAGAGGATTAATAGAGGTGTAGCTTGCATAAAAAAATTGTAGCTTGTGCATTTCGTGAATCTCCAGCTACAATAATAAATTTTCATCGTGTTTTAATAACTCAAGACAAATTTTTATGTTTTAATTTATTAAATAATTCATTAAAATAAATTATTTTTAATGCATTTTAATTTTTTTATTTTATTATTAAATAACAAATTCCTAAAACATTTGTTGTTTGCTATATCTGTCAAAATAAGTCAGCAAAATCGTTTGGGATGGCTTGACCGACTTATTCAAGATGGCGTCAAATAAGTCAATAAGTTTGAAATAAGTCGGTGTTTGGGAAAGGGCCTAAGTTTGAAATAAGTCGGTGTTTGGGACACGGCCTAAGGGGCCTAAAGAAGTGTGCACTTTCATAATGGATTACGTAACCAACTATGTCCATCCTGACGTACAAGAACTAAGATTATTTTCAGATAACTGCCCTGGACAAAATAAAAATCATACTATGGTGAGAATGGTGCATGGCTCTAGTTGATTCTGAACGATTTAATATAGTTGAGCAGTTTTATCCAGTGCGTGGGTATTCCTTCCTACCCTGTGATCGGGACTTTGGAGTTAGTAAAAGATCATTAAAAAAATTGATAGAATATTCGCCGTTCATGAATTCAATGAGATAATAACAAGATCCTGCAATAACAACCAATATATTGTTAAAAAATTTGCACAGCTGACATTTTTAACTTCAAAGATGGGTGGCCATCCTTTTATAAAAAACATGCATTTCAAATGAATCACAAAGAAACCCCAGAAATGAAAAAGAAAGCTTTTCGATTTCCAAGATGCATCACATACTTCATGAGAAAAAATTGTTCGAACATATTCAGGCTTCAGAATTCATACACGGCTTTATAAAACAATATTTCAAGTTGGCCATGCCAAATAAAATCCGTAATATAACATTGCCAACGATAAAAGTTTACACGGGAGATGAAATTCCAATCCTAGAAACAAAAGTAGTCCATCTGAAACTCTTAATCAGATGGGGGCCGAAGTAGTACAAGGAGTTTTATCAAGGTATTATTGATAATTAGGAAACCAAGAAACGAAAAAAACCTGATTTTTTTATTAGTTTGAATTGAAGACATGAATTCCTCATTATTTTTTTAGTTTATAATAAATAAAATATAAATAATTAAAATTTTATTTATTTCTAAAAGGATAACCTTAATTCCTATAGCTAATAACCTTAATTCCTATAGCTTGCGTTTCATTAATTTACTTCAAATTACTTAATACCACAAGAAAGTCATCAATCGGAGACCTAGCAATTATTAAATAAAAAATATAGACTAATCCAAAATTAATCAGTTTTAATCGTATATCTCAAAACTATAGCAACAAGACTAGGACCTTTTTGAAATAAACGATTCACTAAAGTGGAACTATTCGCTTGCCGGATAATTTTTTAAATACAGCCAATGGTGGTATAAATTTGTGTATATGTCAAACTGCATAGTAAAATCACGTATTACACCAGTAATTGGCAAATTTATTTGATAAAAATATATTTACCAAAACAGTTAGTGTTAGTTGCCCAAATAGTACAAACGTAAAACATTTCGACGAAGTTTTTTAAATATCCATTAAAGATTTTGTGGTTTTCTACCCGTGGTACTTATTGGGGTATGGAAACCAAAAGTAAAATAATGTATTCTGCGGTTGAGTGTCATAAATATGCTGACAAAATAAACAATATTACATTATATCAACTCCCGAAAAATGCCCGCTTAAGAAAAATATGACATCATTAGTGCGACTAATCCCTAAACTCATCACTAAGAATTATTTTATTTGTTAGAGTCATTTCGTAAATAGTAATTACAAAAGTAAGTTTCTTATTCGTTTATGATTTGGTACTTTGAATTCGAAATATATTGAACTAGCAAAAGTTTAGGCGAAACACACAAACATTATTTGAAGAATACAGCCGTTCCAATAAAAAATTTACCCATGCATAAATTTACAAAAGAACCTCCAAAACAGAGAAGCTTACGGCCGAAAAAAATTGTAAGTCGGCGATTTCAAGGTGATGTTCCTAATTAATTTTGATTTGATTTCCTAAAGTTAAAATATATTTATATTTTATGTGTTATTATTATTAATTTATTATATTCTTCTGGGGTATGATACATTGCGAAGTAATAATAAATTCAAATTAAAACTTACCTTGCACCATTTTCTTATGCGATTTGACAAATAAATGAATTTACACCACCATAGACCATTCTCCTCCAAAAAATTTGACAGCTGAAGCTGTATGGCAAACAAGAACAAACTAAATTTTGTTTGTAATTTTTAAAGTATATGACAAAACTATTAAAGTTTAAAACATAACCACAAACAATTGTATTGTTAAATTTTAATAGCATTATGAGAATTTAGGAATAAAATAAAAAAATACAATTTTATTTTAATGGTTTGCCATACACGTTCAACTGTCCATAATGTTATTTTGACGTTTGAGGAAAATGGTCTATTGGCTCAGGCTACTACGACGCCTCTAGCGCGCTTTAAAGGCGAATAGCACAGAATATATTCTGAGATTATACCTTGACAAGTTTCTATATCGTGATTTTTCTCCAAAATCGATATTTTGTAGTACGGAATTTACTATGGAATTAAAACAATATTTTCCACACACTGGAAAAATTGCATACTGGGAAGCAGTGCCAAGAAGCACAGTGTTGAGTGTGGAACGAGCCTATATAATTGTTGGGTAATCCGAGGATCCACACTTTGACTCTTTCGTCCAGCTGCGATATAAATTTTTGTCCTTGCAACTGAAATGAAAATAAAAAAGTTTAAGGTCATTTTGAGATGTAGATTTTTGTTTAAATTTTGTTTTCGAGAGACCAGAATAAAACAATACAAAAAAATTTGGTGTTTTAATATAAAATAAGGGTTTAAATCAACAATAAGAATCTATTGCAACTTAGTTTGAAAGCAGGAGCTGAAACCCTGTGTAGCTTGGCTCGTCGTGATTCTTTCCTCGTTTCCTTCCCCTTCACCAACAACTTAATTTTGTTGTGGAGAAACTTTTGATTCTTTTTTCAGCAACATTCTTTTTACTCTACTGGCCCGTTCCATACACGGCTTCAGCTTCTGACTTCAAGCTAAGTCGTAATTGTTTTATTCTGCTATCTGTACATGGATTCCGGTTAAATGAGATGGAATAAATTAAAATGGGATTTTTGATTATCTCGAATTTCGTTTTCTCATTAAATAATTTCATTCCATAAATTGGGAGTCTCGTTTTTTATTCGAGATAACATTTTTAGTACTAGTTCTAAATCGAGTTCAATGTCCAAAAAAGGAAAATTTCTGTCATTTTAATTATTTTTGCGACTACACAACCAAACATTCTTAATTTTATTAAATTGTAGCAAATAAATCAATTAAATAATTAAAAGCGTTAAAAATATATATAATAATATATATAATAAATAATTTATTATATATATATATATATATATATATATATATATATATATATATATATATATATATATATATATATATATATATATATATATATATATATATATATATATATATATATATATATATATATATATATATATATATATATATATATATATATATATATATATATATATATATATATATATATATATATATATATATATATATATATATATATATATATATATATATATATATATATATATATATATATATATATATATATATATATTGTTACGACTGTGTTGTCTGTAACAAGACATAATATTCGTTTACGCGTGACATCCCCATATTTTGTTAAATTTTATGTTTTTACTCTTGGTTTCTTGCCTATGTTTTTACTCTTGGTTTCTTGCCTATGTTTTTACTCTTGGTTTCTTGCCTCTGTGTTGTTGGTGTCTGAACGCGTTTCGTGTGGAGGGATTCTCGTATGTTTTTGTTCGTTTGGTTGGTAGTAAAACAAAATGGGAGAGAGAGAGAACAATGCGAATCGAGTGTGTGCGTAAAGCAAAACATTCCATAAGAATGTTTTTCTTATATGCCTCTCGTTTATATCAATGCGAATTGATATAAATGAGAAACAGAGAAGAAAGACAATTCTTCTGGAATGTTTTGCGCGTCGCTTGTGCGACGCTCGAATTTTTTTTTGAGATATCATTCGAGTGGTGAAATTGAGAGATTCAAGTGGTAATTTTTGTAAAATTCTTTTGGTGATTTTGAGATAAAAAAAAGTCGAGTAATTTTTGGTTTGTGAAGAGTGGCATGAAACTGCGCTCTAGTTTCTAAATAAAAAAAAAAATAAAAAAATTGAAAGTTCAGTGTGACTTGGACACATTTTTCTTGTTAATTAATTATTTGTATCATTAAAATCCGTATACATTTTTTGTGAATTTATCTGGGCATTTGTTTTTGCCTAAAAATGAAAATAAACTACATGAAAATCAGCCAAGTGTATTTCTTGATTTTCTTCTAATATTTTTGTGCATCCGACATCTTTAAAAATCTTGGACTTTTCGTTGTGTTTAATATTTTCTCCGTGGTTTGGTTATCAGTGTAATCCATTAAACGAATTAAAATAATTGTGTACTTGCCTTTTTATTAACGGGTGGCCGTATCGGGACGAGTTAACTTTATAACGTCAAACAGTGCGCATCGCATCGTACAATCATATTGGTTTTGTGCATGGCGTGTAAACGCCCAAAAATGGGTGTATAGGTGGCCAGGTGAGGCCACTTTATTTATTTTGCGGGTTGCAGTGAGCCAACGCACAACCGCGAGTGTTTTATGTGATTCCGGTTTTTACAACGCCCAATTACTTACGGATGGTCAATTGCGGTAGTTACCGTAATTACGGATTTTGGCGAGGCAACGCCCTATATTTTTGGATTGTGATTTTGGCGGCCAGTCGAGGCCAACATCTGGGTACTTTTGTGTAGCACCTGTGTCGGTCGGACACAGCGGCGGCGTTGCATAGCGGTATCGGTGAAGCGGGGAGCGGCATAACCAAGCCGCAACGACACGGGTGGCCAGCCGGCCATTTGTGTGTTTTGAGTTATCGGTGGTCTGCCGCACCGTTCGACCGCACAAGGTCAGCGTATTAACGTTAGCCAACCGGCTATTCTTATTTGGTATCGGGGAAAGGCCCCGCAACGCCCGACCGCACAAGGTCGCAACGGTACGGGTGGCCAACCGGCATCTCGTATTTTGTATTGGTATCGGGGAAAGGCCCCGCAACGGACGACCGCCCAAGGTCGCAGCAACACCAGCGGGGTTAACGGCACCAAAGCCGCAACGGTCCGGGTGGGGGCACCTGTGGCATGACGGCCGCGCAAGGCCGCAACATTTTTTTATTTGTTATATATATTAAGGTACGATTTTTCTTGTTCTTTTATTTCTTTTATTTTATATTTTGTTACATTTTTTTATTTTTAAATTTAAATTTATATTTTGTAATCGAGCGCCGCACAGCGGGTGCACGCTCGATACGCATTGTTTCCTCTCTCTCTCATTCTCTCCTTAGCGTGGTACGGGTGGAGGGGGAAGTTTTTTTTCTCGGTGGTTTTTTTTAAAAATAAAATGAATTATTAAATTTTTCCGGTGAGGTGTGATGGGAGCGGAGACTCCCTCTGTGTCGGTTTAGTGTTTGAGGTCCCTTGGTGCCCGCATCCAATTCCGTAACCAGGGCTTGGCCCGTTGGAATTCGGATGGATGCGCGCACCAAGGCACCTCTTCCGTTATCATTTTTTTTTATTTTTTTTATTTATTTTATTTATTATTTGACTATCTGCTGTTCGTTCCTCAGGTTCCGGCCGACGAATTTCGGCGGAATCCGGGTTTTATTTATTATTTGCGTTTCCCCAACTTTCTGTTAATCACGGTGTAGGCCAGGAACCATGTAAGCCTCAAACCCCACGACCCTAGCAATTCTCGCTGAGAACTTAGCCGGCAAAAGATCACCGTGGAGGCCTCTGCATGTGTTTAAGTGAAATCTGCAGGTTGGCAGTAGCCAGCCTGTAACAGTGGCGCCCAAATTTCGCGAATTTTAATTTTTTTGATTTTTTTTATGATTTGTAGCTTCACTCCCTTTGGCGTGCGTGTCCAGCGCCGAAACCAGTGTTCTGCTCTGTTTGACTTCGCCTGGACGCGCACACCAAAGCCAGTCTCCCGGTGGACATTCCCCATCTGCGATCGCAACCAGCACGGGCTGTTTGATTGCGCGTAGATGGGGGTGTCATACCCCTATTCTTCAGACATCCGATTTCCGAGCTCTTTCCCATTTCCACTATGTGGTGTTCGATTGTGGTGGAGCTCGGATGTCATTTGTCTGGAGTTTAGCATAGCTTCATTTCTTCCCTTCCCCGAAATTTCTTGGCCGAAATTTGAGGAACGAAACATAACCTTATTATTATTATTATTTTTATTTTTTTTATTATTTAGCCGACACGGAGTGGGATTTCCACTCTCATCATACCATCCGTTTTGTTGATTGTATACCAATTTATATTTGATATGTTTATCTGATTTTTATTGGTAATTTGATAATATTTTTTTGAGTTGAGTTTTGCTTAATATTTTGTTATATTTGATTTTTTGAGATATTTTGATATTTTTGAGTTTGATTTTGGTTTCGTTGATTTCGTATATGGGTTGTATTGGAACCCGCGGGTACATTTAGTACTTCATTTTTTTTCTTTTGTATCGTTTTTTTTAAATTTATCATTCTGCCTGCGTACCATTGGGTGTGTTGGTAGTTTTGGATTTTTTTTCATTTTTTTTTTTTTTGGTTTTTGTATTTCATTTTCAACGAGCCCCTCCAAATTAGGTTCTCATCGAAAAGCGCCACTTTGGAGGGTATCTCGTATTCGCCGGGTTAAACAATCGTGGGGATCCGGGCCCCACAAAATTTCACAAGGTAACCATTCCTTTATCATTATTAATTTTTTTTCGTTTTATTATCTAGTTATAGTGGGTGTGGAAATAATTATATAAGTTCACTTTATTCTGAAACCTTCAGTTTCGAGTAAAGTTATTTTGAATTAAACTTTTTGTATTATGTATTAAATTAATAAAGACTATGTCACTTTTTGTTTTCGGCAAATTAAATCGAGCGAGTTTATCCTTTCTATCCTGTCATCGTCCAAAATGGATATCACCTTACTAGATCAAGATGAGTTGAGGCAAAACTTTACCGACCAGCCATTATTGTCTGAGAGCGGCCTCAATTACACTGGATCTCCCTCGGACATCTCCATCGACATGTTCCTGTTCCAGGTAGACACCATCGTTGCGTCTCGCGGATTATCCGACCAAACATTGTTATTTGAGCTGCATACCATTTTGAAAGATATCGCATTGCAGTGGTATTGGACATTCCGCAAACATAATCCGAACGCTACCTGGACAGATCTACGAAGCGGTATCATCGAGCGTTTTAAAGACCGTCGCACCAATTACGAAATCCGGCGAACGGTCGAGACACGTAAGCAACAACCTGACGAAAGTTTTACGAATTTCTACGACCAAGTGTGGAGTTTATCGTTACAATGTCGTACCCCGTACTCGGACGAGGAGCTCATCGAAATTTTAATGGCGAACATGAAGCCAGAACTACAGTTTCATCTCACCGATCGTCGGTTTAGCACCATACATGAGCTGATCAAAAGTTGCTCTGCTTGGGAGGAGTCTTTCAGGCGGATCAAAGCTACGGCGGACCCTGCAATCCATCCACGACGCGTGATCAATGAGTCATCAGGCAGTCCGTATGATGATGTTGGAGCATATGACTCTCATGAGTATTATCCCTTTACTGATGTTCTACCTGATAACTCAGTATCCGCAATTCACACGGGCAGCAGGTTTCCATCGGCAGCGGCGAGACGTCCTGGAGGACAAATATCAACAGACAACTCGAGATCAGATTATATACAGCCTTCGAATTACGGTAAAAATGTCGTCACCACAACGGCCACTCAGACGGAGTGTACCGAGATCAAATCCACCTCCACTCAGACTGAGTGTACAGAGCACAAATCAACCTCAACCCAGACTGCGGATAGGACAGAGGATAGAGCCACTCAAACTGATCCAGAAGAATGCAGCGAGCAACACAAACGCGGAACTCCGCTCCCCGTCGAATCCGATGAAGAAGTAAACTCGTCTGTCAGTAATGATTCCTTTCCCGATCCTTCTTCCCTACCAAATTCCCCTTCCCTTCCTGTCGCTCTAAAGTTTTTCTATAATTCCCCGTCGTTAGCTAAGTTAGATCGTTTAAAACGTTCCAAGAAATATTGGAACCACCGCGCTACAATGAGAAACGACGTGATTTCCTCCGTTTTGTTCTCCGAGGGTAGTGACACTCGGCCTTACGCCCAGGTCTTTATAAATAAGATCCCTTTTAAGGGTCTTCTCGACAGCGGGGCGAGTGTCAGTGTTCTCGGGAATGGAGCGGAGAAAATCATGGCAAATCCATTCGTAGAATTTCATAATTTTCCATCCACGATAACTACCGCGAGTGGTCAAGTCCAACGAGTATTTGGTTACATACGAGCTAGCGTCGAGTTTAATGGAATTACCCAAACCATGAATTTTCACGTTGTCCCATCATTAGAACAACCGCTTTATTTGGGTATCGATTTTTGGAATCGTTTTGGAATTTCCCCAAAAATCTCCGCGTTAAATAATTCGGACGAATTAGGTGAAACTACCAACACACCCAAATTTCATATTTTAACATCTGATGATCGTCGTAACTTGGATCTTATCCGCGAACAATTCCCGAGCAGCGATATTTTAGGTTTGGGCCGCACATCCCTCATCACTCATATGATCGATGTCGGTTCCGCAAAACCAGTCAAACAACGTTTTTATTCCGTATCCCCAGCTATCCAGAAACTCATGTATGCCGAGTTGGATAGGATGTTGTCTTTGGGGGTCATCGAGGAGTCACAAAGTTCCTGGTGTTCACCGGTCACGTTGGTGCGTAAGGCCAATGGCAAAGTTCGTTTGTGTTTAGATGCTAGAGAACTGAACAAGGCCACCGTCAAGGATGCGTATCCGCTGCCCATAATCAACGGATTGTTGGGTCGTTTGGGACACACCCGATTCATTTCGGCGATTGATTTGAAGGATGCCTTTTGGCAGATCCCACTCGACCCAGCATCCCGCGATAAAACAGCGTTTACGGTTCCTGGACGGCCCTTGTATCAGTTCAAGGTGATGCCGTTTGGCTTATGCAACGCCCCACAGACGCTTTGTCGCTTAATGCACCGCGTGATCCCGTACCAACTGCACGATAAGGTCTTTGTGTACCTCGATGACCTTCTGGTCACATCCTCCACTCTGGCCGAACACTTCGAGTTGTTACAACAGGTTGCTGGATATCTGTCGGATGCTGGTTTAACAATTAATTTGACCAAAAGTAAGTTTGTGTTGAAAGAAGTAGACTATTTAGGTTATATTGTGGGTGATGGTTGCCTCCGTACAAACCCAGACAAATGTAAAGCTATTCTGGAGTACCCTATTCCGAAAACGACGAAACAGATTAGACGTTTTCTGGGAATGTGCGGATGGTACCGTCGCTTCATTCCGAATTTCGCCTCTTTAGCTTCTTCTCTCACCGATCTTACTGGTAAAAACACTAAAGTATGTTGGTCTGCAGCTGCTGATTCTTCCTTTAACGCTCTCAAAACCGCCTTGTCAACTGCCCCAGTTTTGACGCATCCTGATTATACAAAACCTTTTTTTATTCAGTGTGATGCCAGTGCCGTTGGGGTCGGTAGTGTCTTATTTCAGGTGGACACCGAGGGGGTGGAGCGGCCCATTGAGTTTTATTCACATAAGCTCAATGCGGCGCAGCGAAACTACTCGGTGACCGAGCTGGAATGCTACGCTGCCGTCCTCAGCGTGCGAAAATTCCGTCCCTACGTGGAAGGCTACCCGTTCGTCATTTACACTGACCATTCCAGTTTGCGCTGGCTAATGAGTCAAAAAGACCTCTCCGGACGTTTGGCGAGATGGAGTCTTAAACTCCAAGCGCTGGATTTTCAGATTGGATACCGAAAAGGTTCAGTTAACGTTGTACCTGATGCGTTGTCTCGAGCTTTTCCGGATGAATCCGCTCCTTGTGAGGATGATTCCGAAAGTAAGAGCACGCCTGATCCTGGTGTTCAATTTGGAGATCCAGTCTTGTCGAGTAAAAATATCGACCCTTCCGTGGATGCGTTAGTTCCTTCGTCAGTCCCTGTATTACACGTTGATCAAAATTCGGTTGCGTTCCAAGATCCAGATTACGTCGATCAGATCGCGAAAATTCGTTCATTAAAAGATTGTTCGCACAATTACAAGATTCAAGATGATAAACTATTAATATCCCCTTCGTTTGGTTTTAAATACACGGATACTGACCTCTCGAACTGGAAATTAGTTATTCCGAATAGCTTGACCCAATCACTAATCGAACAGGCTCACGTACCTCCCACTTCAGCACATTTAGGCGGCAGCAAAACTCTCGAGCGCCTTCAGCGTCAATTTTTCTGGCCTCAGATGGCGAAACAAGTCAAACAATACGTTGCTAGCTGCACTAAATGTAAAATGAACAAGGCTGTTAATTACTCAACACAACCAGCCATGGGAGCACAGGTTACGTCAACTCGCCCGTTCCAAAAATTGTATGTTGATTTTTTGGGTCCGTATCCACGTTCGAAACTCGGTAACACCTTCATCGTTATCATCTTGGATCATTACTCGAAATTTGTCGTTGTAAAACCTCTACGGGAAGCGTCTGCTCTTTTGCTGTGTCGATTCTTAGAAAACGAAATATTTCTGTTGTTCTCGGTTCCCGAAATAATCACGTCCGACAATGGGAAGCAGTTCACCTCGAATCTATTTAAAGACTTGTTGGCTAAGTACGGCGTAATGCACATTCGAACGCCTTTGTATTCGCCTCAAAGCAACGCCTCCGAGCGTGTCAATAGAACTTTAATTGCTAGCATTCGATCATATTTGAGCGATCACGATCATAATTTGTGGGACAAGAATTTGCAAGAAATTGCAGCCGCGTTACGAAATGCTGTACATGATACGATACATTATTCCCCTCATTATGTCGTGTTCGGTCAACATATGTCGATGCATGGTTCGGATTACTCACTGCGACGATTACTCGATGAACATGATCCCAGCGAAGTCCAGGTATGGGCTAAGCCAGATCGAGTAAACCTCCTAAAAGATCGTATAACTCACTACTTACGCGTAGCACACGAAAAGGGGTCTCAACACTACAACCTGCGTAGTAATAAGCGTTCTTTTCGAGTTGGCCAACCCGTCTTTGTACGATCTTTTGTTTTGAGCGATGCGGTGAATAAATTTTCCGCCAAATTGGCAAGCAAATTCAAACCCGCGGTAATTTCCGGTAAAGTAGGACAAGTGGCGTACGCAGTCGAAGATTTGAGTGGCAAAAACTTAGGTACTTACCATATTAAAGACATTCGTGTCTAATCATATCGCCTACCTCATTTGTTTAAATCGTTTGTTATCTCGTTCCCATTGTTTGTTTTAGGCCCGGCTTATGAGACATCTCAGGGTGTGGGACGTTCCCACGTTTGTTACGACTGTGTTGTCTGTAACAAGACATAATATTCGTTTACGCGTGACATCCCCATATTTTGTTAAATTTTATGTTTTTACTCTTGGTTTCTTGCCTATGTTTTTACTCTTGGTTTCTTGCCTATGTTTTTACTCTTGGTTTCTTGCCTCTGTGTTGTTGGTGTCTGAACGCGTTTCGTGTGGAGGGATTCTCGTATGTTTTTGTTCGTTTGGTTGGTAGTAAAACAAAATGGGAGAGAGAGAGAACAATGCGAATCGAGTGTGTGCGTAAAGCAAAACATTCCATAAGAATGTTTTTCTTATATGCCTCTCGTTTATATCAATGCGAATTGATATAAATGAGAAACAGAGAAGAAAGACAATTCTTCTGGAATGTTTTGCGCGTCGCTTGTGCGACGCTCGAATTTTTTTTTGAGATATCATTCGAGTGGTGAAATTGAGAGATTCAAGTGGTAATTTTTGTAAAATTCTTTTGGTGATTTTGAGATAAAAAAAAGTCGAGTAATTTTTGGTTTGTGAAGAGTGGCATGAAACTGCGCTCTAGTTTCTAAATAAAAAAAAAAATAAAAAAATTGAAAGTTCAGTGTGACTTGGACACATTTTTCTTGTTAATTAATTATTTGTATCATTAAAATCCGTATACATTTTTTGTGAATTTATCTGGGCATTTGTTTTTGCCTAAAAATGAAAATAAACTACATGAAAATCAGCCAAGTGTATTTCTTGATTTTCTTCTAATATTTTTGTGCATCCGACATCTTTAAAAATCTTGGACTTTTCGTTGTGTTTAATATTTTCTCCGTGGTTTGGTTATCAGTGTAATCCATTAAACGAATTAAAATAATTGTGTACTTGCCTTTTTATTAACGGGTGGCCGTATCGGGACGAGTTAACTTTATAACGTCAAACAGTGCGCATCGCATCGTACAATCATATTGGTTTTGTGCATGGCGTGTAAACGCCCAAAAATGGGTGTATAGGTGGCCAGGTGAGGCCACTTTATTTATTTTGCGGGTTGCAGTGAGCCAACGCACAACCGCGAGTGTTTTATGTGATTCCGGTTTTTACAACGCCCAATTACTTACGGATGGTCAATTGCGGTAGTTACCGTAATTACGGATTTTGGCGAGGCAACGCCCTATATTTTTGGATTGTGATTTTGGCGGCCAGTCGAGGCCAACATCTGGGTACTTTTGTGTAGCACCTGTGTCGGTCGGACACAGCGGCGGCGTTGCATAGCGGTATCGGTGAAGCGGGGAGCGGCATAACCAAGCCGCAACGACACGGGTGGCCAGCCGGCCATTTGTGTGTTTTGAGTTATCGGTGGTCTGCCGCACCGTTCGACCGCACAAGGTCAGCGTATTAACGTTAGCCAACCGGCTATTCTTATTTGGTATCGGGGAAAGGCCCCGCAACGCCCGACCGCACAAGGTCGCAACGGTACGGGTGGCCAACCGGCATCTCGTATTTTGTATTGGTATCGGGGAAAGGCCCCGCAACGGACGACCGCCCAAGGTCGCAGCAACACCAGCGGGGTTAACGGCACCAAAGCCGCAACGGTCCGGGTGGGGGCACCTGTGGCATGACGGCCGCGCAAGGCCGCAACATTTTTTTATTTGTTATATATATTAAGGTACGATTTTTCTTGTTCTTTTATTTCTTTTATTTTATATTTTGTTACATTTTTTTATTTTTAAATTTAAATTTATATTTTGTAATCGAGCGCCGCACAGCGGGTGCACGCTCGATACGCATTGTTTCCTCTCTCTCTCATTCTCTCCTTAGCGTGGTACGGGTGGAGGGGGAAGTTTTTTTTCTCGGTGGTTTTTTTTAAAAATAAAATGAATTATTAAATTTTTCCGGTGAGGTGTGATGGGAGCGGAGACTCCCTCTGTGTCGGTTTAGTGTTTGAGGTCCCTTGGTGCCCGCATCCAATTCCGTAACCAGGGCTTGGCCCGTTGGAATTCGGATGGATGCGCGCACCAAGGCACCTCTTCCGTTATCATTTTTTTTTATTTTTTTTATTTATTTTATTTATTATTTGACTATCTGCTGTTCGTTCCTCAGGTTCCGGCCGACGAATTTCGGCGGAATCCGGGTTTTATTTATTATTTGCGTTTCCCCAACTTTCTGTTAATCACGGTGTAGGCCAGGAACCATGTAAGCCTCAAACCCCACGACCCTAGCAATTCTCGCTGAGAACTTAGCCGGCAAAAGATCACCGTGGAGGCCTCTGCATGTGTTTAAGTGAAATCTGCAGGTTGGCAGTAGCCAGCCTGTAACAATATATATATATATATATATATATATATATATATATATATATATATATATATATATATATATATATATATATATATATATATATATATATATATATATATATATATATATATATATATATATATATATATATATATATTTATATAAATAAAATTAAATTTAATTAATTATTAATAATTTAATATTTAATAATATTATTTAATATAAATCTATATATATATAAATATTTTATTATATATATATATTATTTAATTAGGTATATATTATTTTATTAAATAGGCATTATTTAATAATGGAAATATAAATATCTTATGGATTATTTGTATATGTACGTATATGTACGTATATGTACGTTGTATATGTACGTATATGTACGTTTACGTCTTATCCACTTGAAATTCCACTATATAATAATTTTATTTTTGCTTCAAATTCCGCGACGAGATAATTTGACATTTCATTCCACAAAAGTGGAATTTATTTTCCGGTTCCACTGAACCGGAATCCAAAAATCTCGATTAGTTCAAAATTCCATCCCACTAAAAAATTCCATCAAACCGGAATCCATGTACTGGAAAATAAAATTTAAACAAAAATCTACATTTCAAAAATGGCCTTAAATTTTTTTATTTTCATTTCTTATGTTAGTTCGGAAAATTTTATACAGCGCATCCCCAATAATAATCCCCGCATCCCCCCTTTTTCATTTTACAGAAAAGTATGAAAAAAAATGGAAAAACAAAATTTTTTTTCTCAATTTTTTTTTCATACTTTTCTGTAAGCAAAAAGGAAAAAGGAATTCTATTGGGGATGCGCTGTTAAAGGTAAAAGGGGAAAGAGACGGTCTTTTGAAGCCGTGTATTGAACAGTGGCCCGATTCTCGCACTACTACACAAAGATAACTATTTTAAGGACACCTTGTTTATTTGTCGTTTTTGGGTTAATTTTAAATTAATTTTATGTTCAGAGAAGAAAAGTATTTTTTTTAAACAAGGAAGCAGTTTTCGCAACAAATAAAACTTGTTTAGTACACGAATAATCAAAAACATAATTTTACACACATGCATAAACAAAGGAATGCGCAAAGAAATCAAATGTACAGTGGCCCTATTCTGGTTTTCCCGGGGAATTGGGAATTGGGGAAAATATTTCGGTGTAATTACAAATTGATTTAATTCCCATGTAAATATTTATAAACTAAAAGACGTATTACAAGTTTAATTTATTTTTAAATATATATTTATTAGCAAAAACAATGTTTCAAAATTCAAAAAGGTACGAATTACAATTCCCCAAAAAAATAATGGGGAAAAACTAACGTCAAAGCTGCTATAAAATGGAATTATTTTTTCCCAATAAAAAAATTCCCAAACGCCAGAATACACTTTGGAGAATAAAAAATTGCCAACTACTAGAAAAACGTCACTAATTCCTAATTCCCTAGGAAAACCAGAATAGGGAAGCAGGTCGATAGATTTTTTGAAGTGATGCAATTATGACGAAAGAATCAAAGTGTGGAGAGGCTCAATGGGCGATGTTTACGGTGACGTTCAACAAGCTAAACAAATGTAACAAAAAAAGTTTGTGTACAAAAATTAATAATTAAAAATAAACTATTTTTGTGTCTATAATTTCATAAAATTACTATAATGGAAAAAGATCCAGCCAATTGCCGTTTATGTTTAACCATTCATACATCGAATTTATTTAATATATTTGACGAACAAAGTGGCAACGAAAACATCGCGACTGTGCTAGGAAAACATTTTTGGTTTCAAGTATGTAGATTGTTGATTTTATCATAAATGATGTTATTTTTTTATTGTTTCATCTTGCTCTAGATCAAAGAAGATGATGTTAATAAATATATTTGCGCTATATGTTGGTCAAAAGTGGCTGATTTTCATTCGTTTTACACCCAAGTCTATCATCTACACAATGAGTTGTACTCAAAGGCGCAGGAACTTGTTAAAGTGGAAATGGAAATTGATAATACCGATGAATCGATAGCTAATTGTGGTGAGGTCAATTGTTTGGAACTTAAGCCAAATTTAAAAAATGAAGTGTTCGAAACGGTACCCAGTGATACAAGTGAATTCGAAGATGACTACTCTGATAAGAGTTATGATCCTAGAGTAGATCCCACGATTAACGATGACAATACTTCCAGCAGCGACGACTTTCTGGTAAATTCCTGTTCCAAAAAAAATAGTGTATCGAAAAATTCTAGTCAAAGTTCGAACAAGAAAGTCACAACTATTGGTGGCTCTATTGATTATCATAGTGGCGATACAACTGACGTTGATGATAACCGTAGCGCGGTACTCCGTCTTAAATCAATAAGATTACAAACCATCACTAGAAAATGTTCGGAAAATAATGTGAAAACAAATGATGTACTTAGAAATCAGTTAGAACTAGATGAGGAAAATAAACAAATTCAGGAATATTTTACAATGGAATGTGAACTATGCTCGATTCGTTGTGAGACATTTAAAAAATTGAAATTGCACTATAAAAATGAACATAAAATGAAAGGGTATTTATGGTGTTGTAATCGAAAATTTACGAATCAGACCTTACTGGTTCAGCACATTCAACGTCATTTAAATCCCGAATTATTCAAGTAATAATTTTTTATCTAACTTGTTTATTGAAATTATCATAATAAATGTGTTCTATATGTTTGTACATATTATATTTTTTTAGATGCGAGCTGTGTTTTAAGAACTTTGCCAGCCAGCGTAGCTTGGATTGCCATCTTAAAAGGCACAGAGATTTGGAGAACAAATCTTTTAAATGTACCGTGTGTTCGAAATGCTTTAGAATTAAAGCTGAGTTAGAAAATCATTTAATCACTCACAATAGTGAGAAAAATTTTATATGCGACGATTGTGGTAAATCATTTCACACGGAAAAGACGCTTCAAACGCATAGCAAATATACTCACGAAAGAGCAGGTATCTGCATCTGTGATGTGTGCGGAAAGGAATTTCGTAACAAATCAGCTTGCGACAAACATAAAAGAGGGGTTCATGATAATATTGAATCGCCGAAAGTAAAATGCAATGTTTGTGGCATATGGTTGAAACAGGTGTCTTTAAGGAAGCATATGGTAGCACATGAAGAAAGCAAAGTTGATCATTTCTGTAGCATTTGTGGAAAACAATCACCTAATCGGAAAGCCCTTCGCAAGCATATAAATACTGTGCATTCGGATAAAGTGTACAAGTGCATGGTTTGCGATAAAACATTTAAGAAAGAAATAAGCCTGAAAGAGCACATGCCCACGCATACTGGTGATACGTTATATTCATGTCCGCATTGTCCGAAAAAGTTTAATTCATCTGGAAATATGTATAGACATAGAAAACTAATTCATGTAAAAGAGTGGGAGGAACACGAACGTCTTAAAGCGGCCGGTGTTTTATAGGTAAAATATAAATATATTATTAAAATAAATTCCTAACTTTATTCTTGACAATACAAAGCTCATGGATTTAATTTAATTTGGATGAGTATAGTTAGATAAACACAGGCATTATAAGCCGCATCAGGCTGGTGCACAAGAGCTGTGTCAAGTTATGCGCAACCAAAGAAAGGTGAAAAAGTGTGATCTCGAAGCAGTAATACAACAGAATATCCCAAGTATTTTTACTTTCAATTTTTTTGGCGATATTCGTACTTAAGTACTAAACTTAGTCTAGTATTTTTCTAAGTTTGAGTTGCAATTTATTAAAATAAAACGTATGAAGCGTGTCGCGAAAATCCGAAACTGGACGAAACTCATTATAAACATTTTATTGCATGTGTATGCGTATTGAGAAATATTTGGCGGGAACAATTGTGCTTGTGTTTGTTAAAACGGCAATTTCAAATTTTGGTTGTAAAATTAAATGTTTTTAAAGAAAAATTTTTGTTTTTGTAATATAAAATGATTTATTAAATTCATTATTTATTGATTACTTTGGACATACATATATATACATTTCGATTAAATTATTCAGTTTTTTAATTTCTAATATTTACACTAGATTTTTTTTTAAATAATTTTCCTTGTTTGTCTTTTATATAATAAAAATAATTTGTGTATATTAAATCGGTTTCGATAGAGTTCGTAAAATTTTCCATAGTACAATCTAAAATGTTGAAAATAATATTATAATTATTAAATTTAACACGGAGTAACGTAAACCATACCTCACATTATCTTTATTGACCGTTAAACGTAAACTTGCAGCTAAGCCCATCGGTGAACAGCTCTGTTAAGTTTGCCCTAATGCACTTTTTTAGTTCGTGGCCATCTTGCTTCATAAATAATGATTTCTAAATATAAAATAGGAAAACAAAATATAATAGATTGTACCAAATTATCTCGAATGAATCTTTACATTACCAATTGTTTTACAGCCTCCCTATCTTCAATTAAATTAATATCAAAGTTGACAAATGTATCCGCATCGTTAAAAGTTACTATAAACTTAGCGTTCTCACAATAAACTAAATAACGCCATTTGTATACGCATATGTATATAATACGTATACGCTACAAACACTATCATTATACTGTGAAGTTTAACTTTCGTTAATTTTGGATGAAAACGAAGGAAAATACTGTGCTCAATTTTTACTTTCGTTTTGTTATACTTGGGATGCATGATTTGTATGGAAAAGGGTAGAATATAGTGGTGAAAAAAAATTGTGCACTAAACTTTTTTACATTCAATAAGGGTATAGACAAATTTTTTTTTTGGTCCACTTAGTAGCGTATATATATATACTTTATAATATATGGTCATTCCTTAATAATTGATTTGACTAATAAAATTTTCAACATATTTTCAATATGAAATACTTAATTTTTTTATGTGTGTGTATAAAAATTTTGAAACGGGTTTAATTTTGGCTACCGCTAAAGCAAACCCTGTTTCTACCCTTTGGTGCCCCATGCGGCGTTGGTTCCCGCAGCTCAGTCTAGTAGAGGGGAACGGTGTGGGTTTCGGGGGGCACCCGGATAGTGGCCTTGTTTACCGCATAAAATAAAGAAAACTGAATGGACTGGGGGAGGAGGAAGTTGGGGTATCGGACCCGAAGTAGTGGGTTAACTATCAACCCATCACTTGGGCGAAACTGCCAGTGGTTGTATTGTTAGGGGCCTACTCTAGCATTCTAAGCCCTATCTACCAACCGTTAATAAATCTACCATAAATGAGGTTAATATGGAGTGATAGTGGTATGCCACCGAGGTTGATAGAATAGGAAAAAGTAGCAACCCACTATCCTGTTTATATAATTGTTATAACCTGTTATATAATTGGTTAGTAGAATTACTTACTCTAATTTAGTACTCACCAAAAATATCAGTAAAAAGAAATCCACGCAAAAAAAAAATCACGGCACCACAAAAAAAAACACACAAGGAACACTTGGTATTAATTTATGCTAATCACTTTTTTATTAAGTCTCTACAGAAAATAACAAAAAATTAAAAAAAACCCTAATTTTTACAAACAAAAGTCACTTCTAAAAAAAACTTAACCCCACAAAATTTAATGGTTAATCTAATTATGACCACTCGTTGGTCTCACCAAAAACTGATTGATTAAAACAAAAAAGTGTTGTACTCACTTTTTGAGTTTCGAAGGAAAATTTTTGCGATCTAATCACAAAAATTCCTACGAAAACTGTACAACAACGCGACATCAATTATGCTGAATCGATTCACGCGAAAATATTTTTTCTTTAGTACTTCCGTTGAGGAAGTTCGAACAACAGCAACCACAATGCTTTTCAATATTTCATCGGTCATTGGGTCTATTTTTTAATTAAACCCGAGCAAGCAGGCTTGCCCTGGGTATTGTACACCGAGCACAGGTTGTGCAGTGCCAAATGAACCAGTGTGCATAGAGTAATAACTTGTTTTTTACTTTGCATGCTCTTCGTACACTGGCATTCAGAGTAAAATTTGAAGAACCGAGTATGCTTCACGTAATTTGATTACGCTGCCTATGTACATAATAAATGTATTTGTTCCATTTTATTTTTTTTACTAGGTAGATTACAATAGGCCTATTTTTTAATTAAACCCGAGCAAGCAGTGCGCTGTCAAAAAATACTCTGTGTTTTTTTATTCAACCTGAGTAATTTTACCCTGCACACTGTGTTTTTATTTGTGAACTGTGCTTACACCGGGCATACTCGGTTCTTCAAATTTTACTCTGAAATTAATGCCAGTGTACGAAGAACATGCAAAGTAAAAAACAAGTTATTACTCTATGCACACTGGTTCATTTGGCACTGCACAACCTGTGCTCGGTGTATAATACCCAGGGCAAGCCTGCTTGCTCGGGTTTAATTAAAAAATAGACCCTTAGTAGCGTATATATATACTTTATAATGTATTCTTTTGGACTTAACGTTCTTGGTAACTAATATTGCATTATTTATCATAGATTCATTCTTGACATCTTGTAATATTTTATTTTTAATTATATCGGGGGAATTCTTATTTCCGGAAACCTCAATCCCCATAATCATCGGTCTGTATTCATCCGATAGACTCGATAATAGCAACGTTCCAGTCCATTCATCCGTCATGGCCAATCCTACCACATTCAACTAATATGCGTACGTGACCACTTTATTCACGCATTCCTCTACGGAACTGCAATCAGTCATTCTCGTTGATTGTAAACCCCTGAGTAAACCTACACTCAAAAAAAATTCTAGGTAAATATAAACAAAAACATTGGTTATTTTAAACGAACATATGGATTGTTTTTCAGCCAACTAAGCGCTAATTTCGTTACTAAAATGAATAGTTCATTTTCAAATAATAACCAGTGCCAAATATACCTATTTGCTTTAGTCAATATAACTAAGCAAAACGTTAATACAACTTAACACGTCGATTAATTTAAACAACAATTTAAACAATTCGCTAGGTTATGTTGACCTACAGCATATGTTGACACAAATACTTAATTATTAAAGTTTAGTTTGACCAATAATTACAACTTTACGTATAACCAACCATGTAGGTTTAATTTTAACGAAATTTTTAGCCAACACACAGTTTAGTTTAAACAACAAAAATACGATTAATATAACTAAGTAGGTTAATTTAAACCGAAGCTTTAAACTTTCACTAGGTTATATTAACTTTCAGCGTATATTAACATATTTTGAACAGATTAATTATTATAATTTAGTTACTTAGTTAAATTAACCTTCAGTTATTTTGAACCCTTAAGAAATAATGAGGACCTCCTCAAGTTCTTTCTTGGCAGTTTGGTTGCGTACTGATAAAAAGTTGGTCTACTCATTAACTCATCAGTTACAACGACCAAACTAAAAAAATTCAAATCTGCTTCGGGTTCAATTCTCCTGGCATAAAATTGCTCTTATGATATTTCCCCGCTTTCTATTGGAATTTATATTCGAAAAAACAAAAATAACATAAAATTTGAGATCCCGGAATCGACCCCATTGATCGGATATACCCGAACTATAATTTGTATTAACTTGGTAGCAGGTAAGAAAAACGGCAAGGCACCCGGTCTCTATAGAATCCCCGCAGAATTAATAAAACTCGGAGGCGCTACTCTTGCAACAAGTCTACACGATCTCATCGTATGTATGGGACCAAGAAGAGCTGCCGGAGAATTGGAAGACCGCGCTCATATGTCCGTTGCATAAAAAAGGCGACCGTCTTAAATGTGAAAACTATCGTGGCATAGCCCTATTGAACGCTGCTTACAAAGTGTTGGCTAATGTTGCACTTGCCATACTCATCCCTTTCGCCGAAAACATCATTGGCGATTATCAGTGTGGTTTCCGTCCCAACCGATCGACCACTGACCAGTGTTTCACCATGAGGATGATCCTGGAAAAATGTTGGGAGTACAACATAACCATACATCAATTATATATAGACTTCCGTCAGGCATATGACAGTATAAACCGCGATAACCTTTGGGCCGCGCTCATATGCCTATAGGAATTAACAACGTCTGGGTCTGTATGTAGAATTGTAATCGAAGGAACTGTGTCAGACTCTTTTGAAATAACATCTGGCGTTCGACAGGGAGATGCACTCGCGCCTGTGCTGTTCAATTTGGCGCTTGAGTACGTAGTGAGGAAAAGATGTATTGATAAGATTTTAATATTTAATAATAGATGTCACTACGTCAGGAAATATAATTGAAACAGCGTACATATTAATATAGGTGAAAACGTCGCTCTCTTCTCTTAAGTTATGTAAAAGCGAAAAGACGTGTATTTATCGTGAGCTAATAAATAAAGTATTATTAGATAAATCAATAAATATCAAGTGTATTATTTACCATCTCGGCTAAAACTCAACATTGGCGACGAGGAAAATTATAAAAGAATTAAAAAATATTAAAATTTATGATAAATAATAAAAATAAATATAAAAATGAGTGACAATCAAAAATCTCTTTGGGGCCACATGCCACCATTCAATTATAAAAAAGATAATTGGAATATATATATAAGGGGAGGTTTGAACAGTTCATCACGGTATTTAAAATGGATGATGATAAGCAAAAGAAGGCGGCATTATTAAACTTTTGTGGCAACGAGACGTACCAATTTATATATAATTTATGTTGTCCGGAAGAATTGAGTGAAGTGACGTATGTGGATTTGATGAGAAAAATGGATGATCATTTTTTGGAGTCAGTAAATATATGGATGCAACGAAAACGTTTTTTTGACAGTAATCAGGAAGAAAGAGAATTATGTCAAAATTTTATAATGAGATTGCGTGGGGCGGCAAGAGATTGCAAATTTGGTGAAGTTATGGAAGATATAATTTTGTATAAATTTGTAACTGGGTTAAATAACAAAAAGGTTTTTGAAGAACTATGTGACGAAACGAGGAATATTGACAGTACAAAAAAAGCGTTAGATGTAGCAAAAAAAATGGAAAGTAAGTTGGTAGAAGAACCAAGGGAAGTAATGGCCTTAAACAAGCAATATGTTGGTGGTAGACTTAGCAGCCCAATATTGAACAAACGTATTGGTAATGAAGTACCAAATATAGGAAATAATACACCATATAAAGATATACAGCAGCGAAAATATATCAAATGTATACATTGTGGATACACTAATCATCTTAGTGATATGTGTCGGTATAAAAATGTTATATGCAGGAAGTGCAGTAAGAAGGGACATATGCAGAAGGTGTGTTCCGAGAGTAAACAGGGAGATTCAAACTGTGTGATAAGAGGAGATGAGATTGCATCAGTGGAGAACGTAAATAAAAAAAGGGAATTAGAATGGAATATACAACAGATTGCATCATATGGAACTACGAGTGGTCGGGTAAATATTAATTATAAGAAATTAGATTTTGTGAATAATAAGAAAGAGAATGTAAATGTTCAGAATCAATTATATAATTTGCATGGTGTGAAGGAAAATTTATTGTTAACGGAAGATAAAAATTTTAATGAAATTTATTATAACACCTCAGGGTACCATTCAGCAATAGAAGTAGGTTTAATGATTGAAAACAATTTAATTAAATTTATGGTAGATACGGGAGCGTCAATATCAGCTATCCCTGGAAGTATTTATGATGATGTCTTATCAAATATTAAGTTAATACGGGATAGTACTGTAGTTAAAGATTACAGCGGGAACAGGCTAAGAGTTCGCGGTGGGATATTTGTTTCAGTTATTTATAATGACGTGAAGGAAATTTTTAAATTTTTGGTAATAGACGGAGTTCAGAAATGCATTCTGGGCCGTGATTTTTTCCGTGCATTCGCAGTTAGACAAATAGAAATTAATCAAGTAAGTGATGCAAATGATCAATTAAAAGGGATGATAGAAAAATATAAAGAGTTGTTTGATGGTAAATTGGGAAAGTTGAAGAATGTGAAAGTGCATTTAGATGTAATTGATGGAGTCATTCCTAAATTTGTTCCGGCAAGAAAGGTTCCATTTGCAGAAAGGGAGCTAGAAATTTTAGAAGAGGCAGGAATTATCAACAAAATTGAAACGGCGACGTGGGGTACACCTTTGGTTCCTATATTAAAGGAAAATGGTAGCATAAGGGTTTGTGCTGATTATAAAGTTACATTAAATAAGTATTTGAAAGACACAAACTATAGATTGCCAAATGTCGAAGATATTATGTATAAGTTGAGGAACGCTAATTTTTTTTTCGAAATTAGATTTAGATCGTGCATACTATCAATTAGAGCTAGATGAGGAGTCTAAAGAATTTGTTTCGTGGAGCACGCACTTAGGTAACTATAGAATGAATCGTTTACCATTTGGGGTCAAACCGGCATCCGGAATTTTTCAGAGAGAAATTGAAAAGTTATTTAAGGGTATAAAAGGTGTGGTGTGTTTCTTGGACGATGTATTAGTGTTCGCGAAAGATATGAAAAACCATAATATAATATTGGATAGTGTTTTTAGTCGATTATCGAATGCGGGGATGCGTGTGAATGCATCGAAATGTGAATTTGGTAAAAGTGAAATTGGTTATTTAGGGTACGTAATTTCGCATAAGGGTATAAACAGAATCAGTAGAAAGTATACCATTAGTGATTTTCCCATTCCGAAGACTAGCACCGAAGTTAGGTCGTTTTGTGGGTTAGTGAATTATTTTGGTAAGTTTATTGAAAGTTTATCCACCAAAATGCATCCAATATATAATTTGTTGAAACAAGGAGAAAGTTTCAAATGGAGCGAAGAATGTAATAAAGTGTTCAGTGAGATTAAGGGTGAGATAATGTCGGATAGAGTTTTGGTGAAATACCATCCTGAACAGGAACTTGTGCTTACGTGTGATGCGTCAAATGTAGGAATAGGCACAGTGCTGTCACATAGGTATGAAGGTGGAATAGAAAGACCAATTGAATTTGCGTCTAGAACACTTTCAGATAGTGAAAGAAATTATGGGACGATTGAAAAGGAAGCATTTGCGATTATATTTGGAACGAAAAAGTTTTTTCAGTACTTAATTGGAAGACATTTTGTATTGGTGACGGACCATAAACCCTTATTAGCAATTTTTGGAGAACATCGTAGAATTCCACAAATGTCAACAAGTCGGTTACAAAGATGGGCCTTTCATCTTTCAGCTTTCGATTACACTATTGAGTACGTAAAATCTAGTGAAAATTGTGCGGATTCGTTATCTCGTTTTCCATGTGAATATAAACCGCATAATTCAGAAGAAGTTAGTTATTTAAATTTCGTATGTTCAAATGAAATCGTACCAGTCAATTTTGAAATGATAAAGCAAGAAAACTTGAAAGATAGGGAGATAAGAGTGTTGATAGAGGCGGTGAAGAACGGCGATTTGGTAAAATTGGATAAAAACAAATATGCAGCGTATGTAGCAAAGAAGGATGAATTAGTGGTTGAAGAAGAAGTTTTAATGTGGGGACACCGGGTTGTGATACCACAGAATCTTAGGCAACAGTTGTTGGAACAGGTCCATCGGAGTCACTTTGGGATTGTCAAAACAAAATCGATATTGCGGTCTTATATATTGAGGTGCTGATAAGGAAATGTATGAATTGTATAAACATGTTGCCAAACCCGTCTAAAGCCATAGTCGTTCCGTGGATGAGACCAGAGGGTCCTTGGAAAAGGATTCACATTGATTTTGCGGGTCCAATATGTAACAAGTTTTTTTTAATAATTTTGGATGCGTATAGTAAGTGGATTGAGGTTTTTTATACGTTAAGTCCAACAACGGAATTTACTATTCGTTGTTTGTCAGCTACGTTTGCGCGATTTGGGTTACCAGAACAACTCGTAAGTGATAATGGATCACAGTTTATCTCATTAGCATTTGATAATTTTATAAAATCGAATAATATTAAGCATTCATTGACACCCACGTATTTTCCCGCTACGAATGGTGCGGCGGAAAATGCAGTGAAAACAGTTAAGAAGGCTTTATACACTGCTGGGTTTGATAAGAATCCTGGGAGTGTGGACAACATTTTGTGTAACTTTCTTGCTGATTACCGAAATATACCTCATTGTACTACAGGAGTGGCACCAACATCATTGGTATTGAAATATAAACCCAAAATAAAATTGGACTTGTTGTTACCGAGATTAAAAAAAGATAAACGGGTAGAAGATGATTGGGAAAATTATAAGGATGATAAAGTACGTGTTTTTGGTGAAAATGATAACGTTTTAATTCGAAACTACAGATCTAATAGGAAATGGATAATAGCAAGGGTAGTGAAACGGTTAGGACCAAGGATATATACATGTGAAATACTTAGCGGTAAGGTCATACGTAGACATGTTGATCAAATGAGAGGTTTAGGGAGAAATCAGAATGATAATTTGCACATAAAGCAACCAGGTAACGATCTGGGTAGTTATAAAAGTAAAGAAAATGATGTCACGAATATGAAGAATCAAGGATTTAATATTGTTATGTTTGAGCGTGGGGAGAGTTGTGTAAGTAGAAATGAGAGTGATGGTGGTATAATAGAAGATGATATAAACGAGGGTGAAAGTAGTTTGGAAGTGAGGGAGGACGAGAATATGCGAGTAATGATCGGGAGTGAGAATGAGGAGCAGAATGGAGGTCAGGGTTATCGATTGCGAAATAAATCACTGATTCAGAAACCAAAAAGGTTTAATGATTACGCGTTATTTGAGTGATTTTAAAGTTTAGTTTTTTGTACGTTGAATAATTAAAATTTAAGCTTTTATGTGGTAAGAAATCATCATAAATATTGAAGTAAAAAAAATAAAATTGGTTAAGAAATAGGTACTGAGTATAGTTATTTTTAATATTAATGTACAAATCAAGATTTTGTGAAGTTAATGATAATACTGTATTTTAGTCTATTGTAATGTTGAAATTTTAAGAAGGAGCGAGTGTGATGTATTGATAAGATTTTAATATTTAATAATAGATGTCACTACGTCAGGAAATATAATTGAAACAGGGTACATATTAATATAGGTGAAAACGTCGCTCTCTTCTCTTAAGTTATGTAAAAGCGAAAAGACGTGTATTTATCGTAAGCTAATAAATAAAGTATTATTAGATAAATCAATAAATATCAAGTGTATTATTTACCATCTCGGCTAAAACTCAACAGCAACATCGAAACTTCGCGCTGTATATTTAATAAATCAGACCGCTCGATCGCTGCGCAAGAAGACTTGGTTTGAAGGTGAACAGTAGCAAAACCAAATTTGTATCCACACCCAGGAACATCCCCATGGCAAATCTCGGAATTGGCGACCACAACTTTGATCGCGTTGAAAATTTCAAATACCTCGGGTCAGTTATAACACCATCAAATGACATGCAGGCAGAAATAAAAGCCCGAATAGCTGCCGCACATCGAGTTTTCTAAGCCCAATCAAAATTATTGCGATCTAGACATCTATCGCAGTCGTGCAAGCTCGCACTTTATAAAGCACTCATAAGACCTGTGCTGGCTTTCGGAAGCGAGAGCTGGACCATGACCACTAATGATTGTAGATTGTTATCAACTTTCGAAAGGAAGGTCATTCGCTCCAACTTTGGTCCAATTAAAGTCGCGAACAATGAATATCGGATTCGCATGAACCACGAGATAAAGCAAATTCTTGGAGGTTGCGATATTATCGGATTCATCAAATCCAATCGAGTGAGATGGCTTGGCCACGTTGCAAGGTCCCCACAACAACGGATGACCAATAAAGTGTTCCATCAACAACCGATCTTCCAGAGGAAGACCCCGACTGCGCTGGCGTGACGACGTCGAACAAGATCTAGGATGTCGAAACTGGAGGTCGAGAGCGATGGGCCGAGACGACTGGAGGACCATAGTGCGGGCGGCAAAATCCCTTCATGGGATGTGAAGCTAGAGAAAGAGAGAGAGAGAGAGGTAGCAGGTAGGAAACTTTTAAATGTATATTGAAAAAAGGGGTCCCATTTGAAACGCGATACTTTAAAACGCGAATTAGCAAAACACGATATTTCAAAACGCGATATGGTACAAAACGGGAGTTTAGAATCGGGTTATATCAGGCGGGTGAAGGGTAAATTTAATTTCAGTTTATAGGAATTTAAAAATCGATAGGAACGATAGTATATAGGATCGGTATCAGTTATAGGATCGGTGGGTCGTTGCGCTCCCGCCGCTTCGCAACGCATATACTGTACCAAATCTCGTTTTGAAATATCGCGTTTTGAAATATCGCGTTTTGTACCACATCGCGTTTTGTACCATATCGCGTTTTGAAATATCGCGTTTTGAAATATCGCGTTTCGAGCGGATCCGTGAAAAAAGTGGTTTCACCAAAACACATATAGTAGCGACAACCGGTTTCTATTGTCTCAGAGAATTTTTTATGTATCATGGAATGAATGTTCTGAAATTTTTGCAATGTTCGGCAATTCACAGAACTGTGATGTATTGCCCATGTTGGGCGCCAGTTTTGTTATGATCATGTTAAATCTCGAATGTATCGAAGTATATGATGTTGAATCAGCAAAATTTTTAAAAAAACCAAACATACATTTAACTAACACCCCAATTGTCGAAGTCGTCTCACGTCATTTTAAACGACTATAGTCACGTCACGTCATTTTTGCTATTATCGAAGTCGTCTGCTACGACTCTAGTCGCATGATACGACAACAGTCACCTAATTTTTTCAAGTGACAAGAATATTTTATGCGACGTTCATTAATGAAACACATTTATGATTTTTTTGTAATACAATTTATATTCATTTTGCAAATATTTTACTGTTTTAGTAAATATATAAAATAAATTTATCATTCAATAATCGTAAGGTTTTGTTGAAAATTTGGAATTTTTAATTACGATGGAAAACATCATGGATATTTTGCCTTCATCATAAATTACTGTATGGTTTCTGGAAATTAATTTAATAATTAAATAATTAGATTTTAGTTACCTATTTTCAATTTACGTGGTTTTTACAATAAAATATTCGTAAATATTTTGATTTTTGACGTCGAATGGCTTGTCAAATTTGAGGAAATTATTAGTGCTGCCCGATATTTCTATTGTAGTATGCGTGTCGTTTAAAACGACTTCAACAATACCAATTTTGGCACGACGTGACACGACTGTAGTCACGTCACTTGAAGTGAGACGACTTCGACAATTGGGGTGTAATTTTATTAAAAGAAAAACGGAGACATAAAGAGTGAGCGAATACATGTTAATAATAAATAAAAAACTATTGCGTTGGAATAATTTTAATTTGTTTATTGAATCCTGCTAGGTACTTTCGATGGTTTCTTAAATGGCTATAATATTTCTACTTCAAGAAGATTAGAATTTATTTGTCAAATAATTACAGACCAAATATTTTTATTATTATTAAATTACACTACATTATAAAAACACAATTCTGTTATTCTTGAAATTTAGACATTAACAAAAATGTACCTTTTATTTCCTTACTGTGCCAATTTTTGGGATTATTTGCTAATTGTACTGAGTAATAAAAATAAATTAACTTTAATGTATTTGCTAATTAATAATACAAATCTAAAACAATAAAACCGTACATAACTCGATTGGTTCAACTGTTTAACGATTTACTGTATCAACATTTATAAAACACCTGCCGCCTTTAGCCGCTCATGTTCTTCCCGTTCTTTCACATGCATTTTTTTCTTGTGTGAATACATATTTGATGACGAGTTAAACGTTTTCGGACAATGTGGACAAAAATACAACGTTCCACCGGTATGCGTGGGCATATGCTCTTTTAGACTTATTTCTTGTTTAAATACCTTTTCACATATAAAACATTTGTACACTTTATCTGTATGAACGGTCTTTATATGCTTTTGAAGAGCTTTGCGATTAAGAGATTGTTTTCCGCATATACTACAAAAATGTTCAACTTTACTGTCTTCATGTAAGACCATATGCTTCTTGAAAGAAACTGGTTTTAGCCAAATACCACAAACATGACACTTAACTTTAGGCAATACAATATTTTGATGGACTGTCTTTTTGTGTTGCTCGAACGCAGCTTTATTACGAAACTCTTTCGCACACACGTCACATATGTGAGTATCTACTTCACTGTGAATATTTTTTGTGTGGCTTAGAAGCAAAAACTTGGTGCGAAATGATTTACCGCAATCTTTACAAATAAAATTTCTCTCTTTACTGTGTGTTGTTAAATGGTTCTCCAGTATACACTTCTTGGTAAAGCTTCTCGAACATTCAGTACATTTGAAAAGGTTATTATCGTCCATTGAATGTAGTTTACTATGTTCTTGTAAACTACTTTTCCGGGAGAACGATTTATTGCAAATATTGCATCTAAAAAAATATTTGAAACGACATTTGATTAACATCATCGATTTGGATATACAAATTAAATTGTTACTTAAATATTTCCGGATTTAAATGCCACTGAATATGGCCAATAAGTAATGACCGCTTTGTATATTTTCGATTACAACACTTTAAATATCCCTGAATTTTGTGCTCTTTTCTATAGTGCAATTTTAGATTTGTAAACGTCTCACAATTCGTTGCACACAGTTCACAGTCAATTGCGAGGTACTCCTGAATTTGTTTATTCGCTTCATCCGTTTCCGGTCCAGCCTCAGGGTCATCTTCAGCTCTCACCGCTTTTTTTAAGCATTTTTTCGGATGTTTTATAACTTTTTTGTTTGATTTTTTGCGATGGGACTTTGCCAAATAATCATCATTATCAGACGTACTACTGTCATGTGATAAATCGACATCCGTTTTCATTTTTTTATTCGTCGATTTTCTAGATTTTCGTGATATTTTAAGATGAGATTTTGAAACTTCGTCAGTGGACGTGTTACTGTCGTATATTATGTCTGGATCAAGCATATCATTATTATCATCAGAACACTCAGCTTCTGTTTTCTCAATTGCAAAGTTGTTTTTCACTTCGTTAGCTTCATTTTTTAAGTTCGGCATTTGCAGATCAATAACCTGAATACTATCCAATGTCTCATATTTATCATCGATCTCTACTTTAACCATTTGATGAACATTTGAGGATAATTCATTGTGTATATTATAGACTTGAGTGTGAAATGCATGAAAATCATCAACTTTCGACCAACACTCCTTACAAATATGTGTATATCCATCTTCTTCTTTTACCTAAAACAGAATAATTTTGTTATACAAATTTTACCCCAATATCTCATTATTAATGCTCATTTACTTCAAACCAAAAATGTTTTGTTATCACTGCTGCAATATTTGTATCTCCTCGTTTATCGAACAAATTTAAAAATTCTGCTGTGTTTGTGGTTAAACATAACCGACAATTATTATTGTTTAAATCGTTTTTCATTATATCACAATCTTTTAGAGAATTGATAAAAAGTGCTAACTTCAAATTGTAGTAAACTTTTGTATGTATTATTATTATTATTTATTCACTTATTTATGAGCTGGCGAAACCACCAAATTGCTCTTAAATATTATACAAGATGATATTTCATCCAAATTATTTTTCTCTATTAATCCAATATATTTTTTTCAAAATTTTTTACTTATTACGACTCACGATTCGCATTCTAGCACCCAAACGACGAACTTATCGATTCAAGTTCTAGAACACGAATCCTTTTGTATGTAAACAAACATTGTTGTTTTGGACCAAATTTGACGTTTGTGAACTGATTATACCCTACCAACAAAAAATGTAAACATCACATACTTTGCGAGTTATGTCCTTAGAGTAAGAGACTGAGAGTGAATGAAAACAGCTGTCAAGTGACTGTGTGTTCGCGGATGTTGAGTTCACGGAACGGGATTATTTTTTATCCAACTCTTCAGCCAATCAAATCTTTCATATTCAACTAAACCCCGCCCAATTTAATCCAGCTTTAGTTAAAATATTTCCATCTTTTGAGCAATAATCTTAGTCGTACCAACATAGTATCAAAAAATAACCGGAAGTATGAGCAACAATTTTGCTCAAATATTTGTTGTTATTGTTTATTTTTGACATTTTTTGAATGAATTTGTTAGGTTATCGCCTTAGATAATTTTATTTAAAGTTATTATATAAAATAAATGAAATAAATATGCGAAATGCATTTAAGTGAAACAATTAGGATGAGAACCAAAAATTTTATTTTGTTACAAACTGTTGGGCTATAAATTATTTGATAATTTATAAATTGTGATGTGTGTATAAAACCGAATATTGTGTATTTGTAATCCCCAGACATACGTTTATTCTATTAAATTAAAATAAAGCCCCATCTAATCGTAAAAAAAGCAGAAATTGCAAACAAAAAATACAAAACAAAAGAAAACGTATCGCACATCCTCTTAAAAACTGTCAACACAAAAAAACAGTTTTGAGATAAATGCATTTTAATTTTTTTTTAATTGCTAATGCTACTGTGATGATGCCGAGATTATTCATTATTAGCTTTATAAAATAAATAATCAAGTATAGCAATTTAAAATGCATTTATCACAAAATTGTTTTTTGTGTTATGACATTTTTTTAAAGGATGTGCGATAGACAACCGTAGCCAAATTTTTTGAGCAAAAGTTGGTAAAAAAGCCAGCTTTTTTTTTATCTCATTCCGTGAACCCACACGGAATGAGTTAAAAAAAAAGCTGGCTTTTTTTACCAACTTTTGCTCAAAAATTTTTTCTACGGTTGTCTATCGCACATCCTTTAAAAAAATGTCATAACACAAAAACGGTTGTCTATCGCACATCCTTTAAAAAAATGTCATAACACAAAAAACAGTTTTGTGATAAATGCATTTTAAATTGCTATACTTGATTATTTATTTTATAAAGCTAATAATGAATAATCTCCGCATCATCACAGTAGCGTTAGCAATTAAAAAAAAATTAAAATGCATTTATCTCAAAACTGGTTTTTTGTGTTGACAGTTTTTAAGAGGGTGTGCGATATGTTTTCTGTTATGTATTTTTTGTTTACAATTTCTGCTTTGTTTACGATTAGATGGGGGTTTATTTTAATTTAATCGAATAAACGTATGTCTGGGGATTACAAATACACAATATTCGGTTTTATACACACATCACAATTTATAAATTATCAAATAATTTATAGCCCAAGTGTTGTAACAAAATAAAATTTTTGGTTCTCATCCTATTGTTTCACTTAAATGCATCTCGCATATTTATTTCATTTATTTTATATAAAAACTTTAAATTAAATTATTTAAGGCTATGGCCTAACAAATTCATTCGAAAAATGTCAAAAATAAACAACAACAAATATTTGAGCAAAATTATTGCTCATACTTCCGGTTATTTTTGTTACTATGTTGGTA
This sequence comes from Nephrotoma flavescens, assembly GCA_932526605.1. Lineage (NCBI taxonomy): Eukaryota > Metazoa > Arthropoda > Insecta > Diptera > Tipulidae > Nephrotoma > Nephrotoma flavescens. The sequence continues at coordinate 187,861,352 of OW052222.1, read as the reverse complement.
CGAATTAGATTATTTGCTCAAAAGATGGAAAAATTTCAACTAAACCGAGATCAAATTGGGCGGGACTTATGCCCGGTTTACATGAGAAAATTGTTTTCTTCTTCAAATTTTTGCAGGTAATTTTTTAAAATAAAAAAAATATTGAAAAAATAAAAAAAGTGAAAAAATTTAGCTTCCTCCTCCTAGAAACTGATAGTTAACAATCTTGCATTTAAATTTGTTTAAAATTTATACTCTTTACCTGATTTTCTTGATGTATATGTAAAGTAAACTTTAGCCTAATAATCTTCTATTCATTTTGAAAATGAATTAAGAAAAGTGGGCAAAACATGAAATAAAATAAATGTATTTTAAATCAATTTGAAAATGAATTACGATAAATTTTCTAAAAAATGAAATAAGATGTGCATTTTTTAATTCATTTTAAATTGAGTTTTTTTATTGTTGTAATTCCTTTTTTACATTCATGGAATTTTTTAAAATACGAATTAAAGCAAGTGGAAATTTTCATACAAATACAACTTTTTTTAATTCACTTTTCTTAATTCAACTTTCCTTAATTCGGGTAGCCCCTCCCCCTCCCCCTCCCAGCACAGTATTGACGATTGTAAAAGTTGGAAAAGCGCAGCTGGTGGATCAGATTGAAACTAACTTAACTACAAAAAATGACATGTGTGATCGATATGCCGACAAAATGAAGAATATACATTTAGTACGTATATATTCAATCCGGATCGAATCAACTTATTGATGACTGTTAAAGTTGGAAATGTGACATCTCTCTCTCTCTCTCTCTCTCTCTCTCTCTCTCTCTCTCTCTCTCTCTCTCTGGCTTTCATATCCCATGAAGGGATTTCGCCGCCTGCACAATGGCCCTCCATCCATCTCGATCCATCGCTCTCGTCCTCCAGTTTCGACATCCTAATGCTCGCAGATCTTCTTCGATGTCGTCACGCCAGCGCAGTCGGGGTCTTCCTCTACGACGCACTCCGGCTGGGTGTTGGTAAAACACTTTATTGATCATCCGGTGTTGTGGGGACCTTGCAACGTGGCCGAGCCATCTCACTCCATTGGATTTAATGAATCCGATGATATCGCTGCTCCCGAGGAGTTGCTTTATTTCGTGACTCATACGAATCCGATATTCGTTGTTCGCAACTTTAATTGGACCAAAAATTGAACGGATGACCTTCCTTTCGAAGGTAGATAACAATCTACAATCGTTGGAGGTCATGGTCCAGCTCTCGCTCCCGAAAGTCAGCACAGGAGCCTTACCACCGACTCCGCCGGCGTTCGTTGCTGGTTCGCTTTTACATTTTTTTTTTACCACAAAAAACGCAAAGCGAAAATTTGATCGCTTCAGGCGTAAATTAAAACAATTTGGTTACTAGTAGAAACGAACGATCGAAAGTGATGTTTTCAACGCGTAGTATTTTATGGCGAACAAAAAAGCGAACATATTTTGTCTGATGTAAATATTTAAGCATTTCCTCCCGATATTTCCTCCAATAAATATTTAAACGCTTCTTTTGACACTCGAAATAACTATCTGAAACTAATATAATTATGTATTTGCACTAAAAATGTAAAATATCACAAACACAAATCACAAACACTAACTACATACTTGACAGATAAATTACAAGTTCAATGCACGATAGCGTTGCGTTTTTCTTGGTATGATTTCACTAGGCGAAGCGAAAATAAAAAAGCGAAAACCAACTAACGCTGGCACTCCGCCGGTGGTAAGGCTCCAGGCACAGAAAAAAATAAATATAAACAGAAGTAAAGCTGAATACAAAATTTTTACTCATATTTTCATAGTAAAATATGGGGTCACGATCCGGTTTTATGTTTACTAAATTTAAAATTACGGTTATAATCTGAACGAAAAAAAATTGAAACAAAAACAATATGAAAAGTCAAAGAAACGCTAAATGAATATTCGAAGAGTTGGATATTCTAAGTTTATTATTTTAGTCGTAAAATGAGTTTGTATTTTATTTTATTTTACAATCTAAAAAAGTTGTTTCAAAATTTTGTATGCAGCTTTACCTCTGTTTATATTACTTTTCTCTATGCTCCAGGTCTTATAAGTGTTTTATAAAGTGCGAGCTTGCAAGACTGCGATAGATGTTTCGATCGCAATAATCTTGATTGGGCGTAGAAAACTCGTTGTCCAGCAGCGATTCGGGCTTTTATATCTGCCTGCATTTCATTCAGTGATGTTATAACTGACCCGAGGTATTTAAAGTTTTCGACGCCATCAAAATTGTGGTCGCCAATTCCGAGATTTGCCATAGAGATATTCCTAGATATTGGTAAATATTTAGTTTTACTGCTATTCACTTCCAAACCAAGTCTTCTTACGCAGCGATCGAGCGGTATAAAACTGTCTTTGATATCGCTAGGTCTTCGGCCAAGAAGCACGATATCATCTGCCTATCCAAGAATTTGGCCGGATTTATTGAATATACAGCGCGAAGTTTCGATGTTGTTTTTCCTCACTACGTACTCAAGCGCCAAATTGAACAGCAAAGGCGCGAGTGCATCACCTTGTCGAACGCAAGATGTTATTTCAAAGGAGTCTGACATAGTTCCTTCAATTACGATTCTACATACAGACCCAGACGTTGTTAATTTACACAGTGAAACGAGTTTCTCTGGGATTCCTAGGCATATGAGCGCGGCCCATAGGTTGTCGCGGTTTGTACTGTCATATGCTTGTCGGAAGTCTAAATATAGTTGATGTATGGTTATGTTGTACTTCCAACATTTTTCCAAGATCATCCTCATGGTGAAACACTGGTCAGTGGTTGATCGGTTGGGTCGGAAACCACACTGATAGTCGCCAATGATGTTTTCGGCGAAAGGGATGAGTCTGGCAAGTACAACATTAGCCAACACTTTGTAAGCAGTGTTCAATAGAGCTATACCACGATAGTTTTCACATTTAAGACGGTCACCTTTTTATGCAACGGGCATATGAGCGCGGTCTTCCAATTCTCACGCAGCTCTTCTTGGTCCCAAATACAGACGATGAGATCGTATAGACTTGTTGCAAGAGTAGCGCCTCCGAGTTTAATCAATTCTGCGGGGATTCCATCGAGACCGGGTGCCTTGCCGTTTTTCAATCGACTAATAGCTGCGTCTACTTCCTCCACTGTGGGATATTCGACAAAGACCTCTTCAACTGGAGGAGCTATTGCTCTAATGGGGGTCACGTTGTCATCCCGATTTAGCAGATTTTGAAAGTAGGTTTGCCATACTGAGAGAACATCAGCCACGTTTGTTCTCAACTCTACATTCCCGTCTTTGATGGCTGTACTTCTTGGGTGGAAGTCTTTAGTGAGATTCCTGGCGTTGGCAAACCCGTCCCTTGAGTTTCCTAGTTCCACTTGGAAGCTGATGTTTTCGATGCATAATCTTATATGTTCGCGCTTCTTTTGTCGAAGGTATTTAGCCGTGGCTTTCCTAGCGCGGAGATATTCTGCTAGAGTGCTTCTAGTGTTGCGAGCCAACCATTTTTCACGAAGCGTTCGTTTATTTTCGACGACCCTACGGCATTGGTCATCGAACCAATCATTGCGGGGCCTCGAAGGTCTTCTTCCGATGGTAGTTTGCACCGCGGTGGTTATGGCTGACTGATTAGCGTGCCACTACTGCTCCTGGATGTTAGGAGGAGCTTCTTCATTGTTATGAGGCCGGTCTAAATAATTAGTGATAGCTGATTGGTAACTCTGCAGTGACGCTTGGTCTTTTAGAGCATCGATATTCCATCGAACGGTCTTTTGTGCTTATCTGTTAAACGTAGATGACAGGTTGCACTTATATTTAAATATGACAAGCATATGATCGCTGTCCATGTCTGCACCTCTGTAAGATCTAACGTCAGATATGCTGGCGGAATGTCAGATATGCTAGTGGTATGTTATTGATGACTTCCTTCAGCTCGATAAAGAAAAGATCTTTGATGTCATCTGATTTATCTTCGGTGGGTGCATGAACATTAACGATCGTGATGTTAAATTTCTTAGTGCGAAGTCTGACCGTGAATATCCGCATGTTTTCACGCGCCGATGGATGAGGAAGCCAACTCCAAATTCACCTCCGTTCTGTTGGCCGCTGTAATGAAGAGTGTAACCATTGGTGGTGTCATGGATCCCCCTCCCAGACCATCTCAGCTCTTGTAGCGCAAGTACGTCTAATGTGTAACTCTTTGCTTGGTTCGATAGGTTCTGGAGATCTCCAAGTCTTAAGAGGCTAAGCACGTTCCATGTTCCCATTTTTAAAGCGTTGTCCGTGTACAATTGCCGAAGTTGAGTTTGTAATGAATCCGATATGGTAATCCGAGAGCTTTGATTAGGATTCATAACTTAACTGTTTTTTATGAGGGGAGGTTGTTGGCCTTCCGCTCAACCCGCTTATTACGTGTGTGGGTCACGTACTGGTGAGAATCTTAAGGCATCCAGTCCTACCTTGAACACATTTATATAGCGCGCCGCACAAAACAGACGCCCGATTCAGCCGCTCCTAACCTGGAAAACAGACGCTGGTTTGGTATTGGTTTTGAGGCGCCAATGGCTCGCCCTGACATGTTGTGTCCATGACTATAAACAGGATTTCCCCTGCTCGTCTCCACTACACCGCCTGATTCATTTAGAGTTACCCAGGGAGCACCGGCGAGGAGGTATGTATCGAGGACTTCACTCCCCAATGTGACATCTAGCGCATTAAAAATAAGCTCATTGCGGGTTTTTTTCTATGAAATTTTAGCATGGCATACTTTATGAAAATAAAAATTAACATACAAAAATATCCGGAACAAGCTTGTTTTTTTTGCCGTCAGATCCACTTATAGTTGTCTATACCGTGGACAGACACAAAAACTATCGTGATTTCAATTCGAATGTTTAAATAATTTCTTTGACAGTTAAAAAGATTTAAAAATTAACTAAAAAACAGTTTTAATGTTAAAATTTAAGAGTTAACTTAGGATTGAGACCGAGATACCTTTTTTAGCGTATATATTGGCGACTTATGTTGGGATCGAATCGAAACCGAGTAGAAATAAACGTCAAAAAATTATTCTAAATACATATTTCTGAATTTATTTAAATTCAAATAAAAATTAAAATATTTAAAAGTAAAATATATATTCACAAATATTTGTAAACAAAATAAAAATGGCGTTGTTTTATTATTAATATTTTTAGATAAAATTGTTGTTGTTGTTTCTAGACTCGATTCCGTATATATTGGTGTTTTTAAAGATTGAGTTATTTCGATTCTACAAATTTGATGGATCGAATCGAGTTAACCCGCAGTTGACTCGATCCCGTATATATTGAAATTTCGATCCGGGTTCAATGCGGATTATTTTTAATATATGCGTAGTAATAGATTCATGTTTTGTATATTACAACCTATATCATTTTTAATTGATATGTTTATTTAATAAAAATTAAACCAAGCAAACCTAGCACAGTAAAAAAGTTGAATTATCGCGAATGTTGCTGATTGTTTATTTTCTTTATGCATGCGGCCTAGAATTAAAAGGGCGTAAATCGACTTATGCTCTAATCAATACTTTCCGTTTTATTTAATTTTAATACAAATTTTAATGTACTTGCAAAAACAATCGATTTTTTTTCGCAAGTACATTAAAAATTGTAATAATTTTGTATTAATAATGTATACTTATAAATAAATAATTTATTATAAATAAAACAGAAAGAATGAAAAAGTTGATTAGGGCATAAGTGGACTTACTCTATTTTAATTCTAGAACACCGATATGTCAAAATTTGTGGTTATCATGCTATCGACGATTGGAGCATCATGGAAATTTCTGTGTTGATGTTCTAGAACTAAAAGGGCGTAAATCGACTTATGTAAATAAATAATAATAATAAATTATTTATTTATAAGTATTTGTATCGATTCAATGTGAACCTTCTATTTTTCTTTTCTTCTATGCTGCTATTTTTACTAGGAAAACTCGATGCATTTAAGCAAGCAAACTATAAATTTAAATAAAAATTTGGAAATAAATATCGAGCGGATTTAGATAAATAGAAGATGTACAAAGAATCGACACCATTCTCAATACAAAATTATTACAATTTTTAATGGACATTAAAGTGCTGCAACTACATTAAAATTTGTATTAATAATAAGTTGGAAAGTATGAAATTAGGGCATAAGTATAAGTAGACTTACGCCCTTTTAATTCTACAACACAGATTTATGTCGTATGCATAAAGAAATTAAACAATCACAACAATTCATGTTTTTACTTCCTTTACCTGCTAGCTTTGCTTGGTTTAATTTTGTTTAAATATATTAATTAAAAATGATATAGGTTTTGTATAATTAGTGATTTTGTGGCTTATGTAATATACAAAACATGAATCCTATGTTTATCCTTGATTTTGTCGGCATATCGATCACAAATGTCATTTTTTGTAGTTAAATTAGTTTCAATCTGATCCATCAGCGGCGCTTTACCAACTTTTACAACCGTCAATAGCAAAATTGTAATATTAAAGCCTCAGCTACAATGCATCCGCTCCGTTCCGTTCCGTTTCCCTAAAACAGTTTCCGTCCCGTCTTTTCCGTTCGCTAGTTACAATGTATCCGTTCCGCTTGTCAAAATCACTCTTAAATGAAAGTAATTAAAACGTCATGGAGGATTATGATATTTTAAAGTTGCTGTGCGATTTGTATATTTTATACATAAAATATTGAAAAACATTTAAAACAAGGCGATGGTGGGTACGTCTTTTAAATTTAGACAGAAAGAGTGCTGGATATTACAACACAACATTTTTACGAATGAACGAAATAGTTGTTGAGGTTATGCTTTCCGCTCTTCCGTAAAATTTTAATTTTTTTAAAAAAACGGTCCGTCTTCACCGCTCCATTGTAATCAACCTTTCCGTTTTCATGGTGAATTATATGCAAGATGTCAAATTTTAATTTTTACGGAAAAGCGGAACGGAGCGGAGCGGATGCATTGTAACTGAGGTTTAACCGCGCATCCCCAATAGAATTCCTTTTTCCTTACAGAAAAGTATAAAAAAAAAATTTGAGAAAAAAAATTCTTAAATTTTTTTTCATACTTTTCTGTAAGGAAAAAGGAAAAGAAATTCTATTGGCGATGCGCTGTAAGAAACTGTAAATACATAAATAAATTAATGCATATTAAATTCGCCGCTCGCCGTCGACGCGTGGTGTGTCCTTTATACGTAAGTTTGCGAAGACTTTAGTAAACATGTCTTCGCAAACTTTACGTAAAAGTTCCGCAATGTTTAGAGGGATATGTCACTGTTGTGTATGTTTTTTGTTTTTTTTGTCAACATGTAGTTTTTCAATTAAAAGGTCAGAAAGATTAGCTTAGCAAATGTAATTAAACATGAAAAATGATTTAAGCAATTATTGTCGGTTATGTTTAACCACAAACACAGCAGAATTTTTAAATTTGTTCGTTGATCGAGTTGGAGATCCAAATATTGCAACAGTGATAACGCAACATTTTTGGTTTGAAGTAAATGAGCATTATATGAGATATTGGGGTAAAATTTAAAAAAACACGATTCTGTTTTAGGTAAAAGAAGAAGATGGATACAAACATATTTGTAAGGAGTGTTGGTCGAAAGTTGGTGATTTTCATTCATTTTACACTCGAGTCTTTAAAGTACACGATGAATTATCCGCAAAAGTTCATCAAATGGTTAAATTAGAGATCATTGTTGATGGTAATGAACAATTGGACGATCGCGACCTGCCGGATTGTAAAAATGAACTGTTCGAAGTGATAAACAACGTTACAAATGACAACGAAAATGAGTGTTCAAGTGGTGATAGCAGTGAGATGGATGATTCAGACATAATACACGACAGTAACACGTCCACTGATGAAGTTTCAAAATTAAGATTGAAGAAACATGTGAAAACGAAAGTTGACAATAGTTCCAAAATCCAGCAAACAGATTTATCACATGATTGCACGTCTGATGATTACAATATGGCAAAGCCCAGTCCCAAAAAATCAAGAATAATAATACAACCGAAAAAATCGGTGAGAACGGAAGACGATAATGGTACCGAACCGAAAACGGATGAAGCAAATAAACAAATTCAGGAATACCTTGCAATTGACTGTGAATTGTGCCCAACCCGTTGTGATACGTTTACAAATCTAAAATTGCATTATATAAAAGAGCACAAAACTAAAGGGTACTTAAGGTGTTGTAATCGAAAATATACAAAGCGCTCATTACTGGTTGATCATATTCAATGGCATTTAAATCCAGAAATATTTAAGTAACACTATTTATCTTGAGAATTAATGCTATTAATTAAATTAATTTCATTTATATTTTTAGATGCAATATATGCGATAAATCGTTCTCCCGGAAAGGAAGTTTACAAGAGCATAGTAAACTACATTTAATGGAAGAGGACAACCTTTTCAAATGTACTGAATGTTCGAAAAGCTTTATCAAAAAGTCTATATTGGAGAACCATCTATCAACCCACAGCAAGGAGAAAAATTTTATTTGTAACGATTGCGGTAAATCGTTTCGCACCAATTTTTTGCTTCTAAGCCATACAAAAAATATTCACAATGAAGTAGTTATTTCCATTTGTGAGGTGTGTGCGAAAGAATTTCGCAATAAGGCCGCGTTCGAACAACATAAAAAGACTCATCAAAATATTGTATTGCCTAAAGTAAAGTGTCATATTTGTGGCATTTGGTTAAAATCAGTTTGTTTAAAAAACCATTTAGTTTTACACGAAGACAGCAAAGTTGAACACTTTTGTAGCATATGCGGAAAACAATCTCGTAATCGCAAAGCACTTTATAAACATATAAAGACCGTTCATTCAAATAAAGTGTACAAATGCATTTTATGCGAAAAGACGTTTAAAAAGGAAATAAGTCTAAAAGAGCACATGCCCGCGCATACCGGTGGGACGTTGTATTTTTGTCCACATTGTCCGAAGACGTTTAACTCGTCCTCAAATATGTATTCACACAAGAAAAAAGTGCATGTGAAAGAACGGGAAGAGCATGAGCGCTTAAAGGCGACTGGTGTTTTATAGATAAAAGGCACAAATTTAAAAATATTTATGAGCTGCAATAGCGAACATTTAATATTTCAACGCTACGAGTGCTTCAACCACCAAATAACTTTATATAAGTGTTTGCTAGTTAAGGCTTTTATTATTTCTTAAAGTATACTGTGTATTTGTTTAAACTCATGAATAAAGAATATGCAATGGACTCAGACGAATTGAACAGTGGTTAGTTGCACGCAGAAAAATAAGTGAAGAAAAAGCGCGAGATCAACAAATCACCAATTGTGTCTCTGCCACTGATGAAATTCAACACTAACGAAAGTAATACGGCGCAACAAAGAAAACTATTTGTAATTGTAAATAATGTTAAAGATTACCAGGATATTTGAAAATTCTTGGATTGAATCCAGATGCAATATCAAACAAGGAATACATGGTACTTGTATGAGAACAAACAATCTCAACCAGTAAAATCAACGCAAAACAGCTTCATCCATCCTGCCAGCCAAAAGAACTAAAGGAAAACTTTCGAAACTATATAAAAATAAAATGACACACAAATATTGTAGATAACAGTTAAAATTCCTCTGTCCTTTGTTTATAACATTCGATAAAAAGGAAGATATAAAAAATTTAATGACATTAGATATATCTTATATATGAAGGTAGAGATTCAATTGATAACACAATGCAAATGATGCCAGTGAAACCAAAATGCCTCAAGTACGTAGCTACATTTACGTAGAATTGCTAATGCTCTTGGGCAATCAAGGCATTGATATTTGTCTCATATTCGAAAGCAAATCACGGATACTACAAAACAACTGCATATAAAATAAAAGGATATGAAGTATGCCATACAATACAACCAGACAATACTGCAAGAGGAGGTAGTGCTACTTTTTCACTTCCGTTACTGCAATTTATTGATCCCCACAACACAACCTAAAGAAATATGACTACAAAGTGTCTTAAAAGTTTGGGAGAAAAGTGCATTGTTGAAGGAGGCTTGAAAGCCAAACACTATAATTTCAACCATAATCGCTGTAAAACAAGGAATGGAAACTATAAAGGCAGCAATGAACAAAAGGATAAACTGTGAAGATCGCGAAACTACGCCGACCTCCTCTCTTGCGGAATTAGCGAAGAAAATAAGCCCAAGCAAAACAAGAAAAATTCTCTTACATCGTTAAAAAAAAAATAAAATTGAACTTAAACAACGCAGCCGTCAAGTTGAAATACGTACGTAAACCACAGCAAAATAACGTCGCATATGTCAATGGCACTGCTACCTATGTCGAAATTATTTGAAAGTCCTATTAAAACGCATGAAACCACAAGTAAATAACTCATCCATATTTGCCTTATAACGCAAAGTGGCTGACACCTGACGGAATACTTTGGAACGAGAGCGAAAGGTGATCGATTTCTCAAAAAAATAGTTTTGTATTATAAACTTCATAGATGACTATTGACATAAAGCAAAATATACATAAGAGGACTCATGTAGAGTTTCCGAGGTTAATCTATTTTACTTTTGGCAACCTGTATAAGCCTAACATAAAATAACTATGCCGATATGTTTATAAGATAGGTATATATGGATTAAATACAGAAAAAATTAAATTTGTGTATATAAATATATTAAACTATAAAATAAGATTAACCTCGGAAAAATTGGCTTATAAAATCGGAGTGAGGCTTTTTGTCGTATAAAAAATTACACCTTTCGCTCGCATAGGAAGTGGCGCTAACTAGGCGGTGATAAAATGCGAATAAACTTCATAGTTGACTTCAATCAGAGATTTTATTATATTAGAGATATACAGAGCTATATACGTTTTTCTATTATGGCATTGTTGTTGTAAATTATCCTGACCCTGGTAATGTATTGGTATAAATTCTTTATATTGTATTTGCATATATGTAGTATACAAGAGAACACACATTTACAAATTTTAATACTATTTTTCTCTATTACCCTTTCCACGCTATATTTTTCAATTGTTGCAATAAAAAAATATTTTTTAGTTTGTCTAGAAAATTCATATGGTGTGGATGAGTAACGCAAACAGTGCAACAATAATTCGTTTTATTTTAGTATGAAATAATTTAATTTGTTATATTTTAGTTTCTAATAACGAAAATACAAATTAGAATAACAATTTAGTTTGTTAATTTTTTAAATACATTATTTGATGAATCGAGTTTTTCGATAAATGTGTAACAGAAAATAAGTTCCTGTTCATATTTTTTAGAAACAGTTAATTTCTCGTCACGTAAAAAATTATTTTAGTTTATTATTTGATTTATGCATTCCTTTCTATAATGGCGTTTTTTGAAAAAGAAAATCACATGGTTAGTGGAATCCCATGCGCTGTTGTGAATTGTAAAGCCACTCGACGCAGCCATCCTTATAGAAAGTTTTATGGTTTCCCGGAAGAAAATTCTTCATTTTTTCAAATTTGGGTTGACAAATGCTCATTATCACATGATAGTTTAAAAAAAAAATTAATTATTTGTGAAAAGCACTTCGATGAGATCGATAAAGGAAAACGAAAATTAAAAAAAAATGTTATCCCAAAATTATATTTAGGTGACCCTGTATTGATGGATGAGAGTGTAGTTGTTGATTCAATGCCAATGGCCGGTAACACATCTTCGGATTTAAATCTGCCCGAAAATTCATCAAAATATAAAAATATAAAAACATATGGATATAAAGACAGTGGGACATTGCCCGAAATGAGTATTTTCGACTTTGAGAACATAAAATCTCCTAGACATTATTCAAATACATCTTGCAGTGTCGAAGCAGATTGCACTAACTGTATAAAATATATTAAAATTAGTGAATTATATAAAAAAAAATATTTATCATTCAAAAAACATTACGACATATTGAAAACTAAATACATAAAAAATCGAAAAACTTTAATTTACCTACAATTTCAAAATAAAAGAAAATTAATTCCTAATAAAAAAGTACAATTACAACACACGCGGAAACAGATTGATGAATCAAATTTAAGTTTGGCTGCAAAATATTTTGCAAAAATGATTTTATGTCGAAATTCAAAAACCTCTAAATATCTTCAAGAAGAGCGTAACATAGCCCAAAACGTATATTTTATATCTCCAGCATGTTATAGATTTCTTCGAGACAACTTAAAATTAAATTTACCATCTAAGAGTTCAATTATAAATTGGATGCCAATTAAAAACCTTGCACCCGGACTAAATGAAAATGTCGTCGAAAATTTAAAAAAAAAAACTGCGAATTTATCAATTGAAAATCGTTACGCAGTTTTGATGTTCGATGAATTGAACATCCGACGAGATTTGGAGTATGACATAAAAAATGATTTAATTCAAGGATACACAGATGATGGAACTGAAAGAAAACCTGAAGTGGCAAAATATGTGTTGGTGTTTATGGTCCGTGGATTATTTTCTAAATACAAATACGTTTTATCATACTACACTTCGGCCAAAGGAATATCTGGTGAACATTTGGTAAAATTAATTAATGAAAACATTAAACTATTAGATCATATTGGATTTGTTATACAAGCTGTAGTATGTGACCAAGGATCGAACAATAGAAAGGCGTATAAATTGTTAAGCATAACTGACGAAACCCCATTTTTTAAAATGAGTTGTGCAGACAGACAAGTATATGCCATGTTTGATGTTCCACATCTAATGAAATCATTTAGAAATAATTTAATGCAAGCAAATATTGAAACGCCTGATGGAGTAGTTAGCTGGGGAGTATTAAGAGAACTATACGATACGGAAAAAAATAGTTCTACAAAACTGTGTCCTAAGATTACTTATCGCCATTTATATCCAAATACGTTCGAAAAAATGCGAGTTGCATTGGCAACTCAAATTTTCAGTCGGACTGTAGCTGCTGCAATAAGAACAATGTATGAGCTTGATAAATTTTCTATCGAAAATAAAAAATATGCTCTTGCAACAGCCAATTTTTGTGAAAAGTTAGATAAATTGTTCGATAATTTGAATAGCAGAAATTTGTATGCAAAAAATATTAACCAATGTGCTTTGAAGTATAATAATCACGTAGTTGAGAATTTGGTTTCTATGAAACTATACATAGGCAGTTTAAAATGTCAGAAAAAAAGTCCCAATTTCTGTTTCAAAGGGTTAATAACAACAATAAATGCAATTCTCCAGTTATCTAATGATTTATTTAAAGATAACTGTGATACATTCATAATAACTTCAAGATTTAATCAAGATCCGCTTGAAAATATGTTTTCGGTTATTCGAGGGAAAGGAGGACATTGTAAAAATCCATCGGTTTTGGAGTTCAGCAGAACGGTTGCCCAGATAATGTGCTTAAGATTATTAAAAAACACAAATCTTGCAAATTGTGAAAATGATGACGAAGAAGATACATCTAGTCTCAACGAAATGGAGAATTATGAAGTATACACAACACCTGCTTCTAGAGACATAAATGAAAACTCAATACCATCCGATGATTCAAACCAGATTGAAAATTTTGAATTTGAAGATTTACTTGTGCTCCCAGAGCCTAATTTAAATGGAGATGGAGATATAGACGATGCTTCTCTTAAATATTACATTGGGTATGTCTTTTTTAAATCTAATAAAAATGTAAAATGTAATTCGTGTGAGCTATTACTTACTAAAAGCGAAGAAACAATAACTCTTAAAAATGAGCGTTTCATCTATTTTAAAAATTATTCTAAAAATTCTGATTTTGGAAGCTTAAATGCCCCATCTGAAATATTTTTTAATTTTTCAAAATGTTGTGTAAACATTTTTCATAAAATCTTTAATAACACTGGACATATCAAAAATATTAAACAATATATTAAAAAAAAATGTATTGAAATTACGAAATCGCGATTTGAATTTGAAACTATTTTAAATCATAACAACGGATGTTATGATCACCATAATGAAATATTAGATTTTATGATTTTAGTATTGTTGCGAAAACATTGTAAATGGGCAGTAAAAAAATACATTTCACAATCAAAACTGTCAATTTTAAATAGTTAGTTTTTTAATATGTATCTACATGTATTTTTAAAAAAATAAAATATATATAGTAATTTAAATTACGTATCGATCTTTTACTGAGTTTTAATCTCGTTTAATCGCTTAATGGATGATATTCACCCGTAAAAACCTCAACTGTTAAAAATATTAGCAGAAAAAATAAAATTTGATAAAGTCGAACTCCCGTTTAATCATGCATAAGAAATCAAGGATCACAACGAGGAATGTGCTGTTACTTAGGAAACTATATGTTGGCCGTGTTGATCCACGTAAAACTTCCAAGTTAAATTGATATCAAAAGGTTCTGTTGATTTCAAAAGAACGGACTCGGGGTTTGCAAGACATAAGAAAATATCAGTACACAACTATGATCGTCAACCAGTTTATAGGTTTTGCACTTCAAATTCACGATTTTGCAAATCCTATTCAATTATTTTTATTTCAATCTCAACTTTTTACAAGTCAACTTCAATTTTTACAATTCAACCTCAATTTTTTATACTTCATTATCATTTTTTTCTAAATCAACCTCAATTTTTTGCAAAGCAAATTCGTGTTTTTTCAAACTAACTTCAATTAAATGCACAGCAAATTCAAGTTTTAATATTTCAAATTCGTAAATTTTTGCAACTTTTGGCAAAACAAATTAAGTGCTCCAAATTCTTAACCGATTATGATGGGGATTGGGTATGTTGGATGGAAATAGGATTTTTAACTGATTTTTGGAAAAAATTCTGGAATATAGTCACCTGGGATGGAACTCGATCAATTCTTAAGAATTGATCGAGTTCTGTCGCAGGTGGCCATATTCCAGAATTTCTTTCATAAATCATTTAACAATCCCATTTCCATCCAGCATACCCAATCCCATCATAATCCGTTAAGAATTGATCGAGTTATGTCCCAGGTAGCCATTTTCCAGAATTTCCTCCAAAAATTCTTTAAGAACCCCATTTCCATCCAACATACCCAATCCCATCATAATCGGTTAAGAATTGGGAGCACTTAATATGTTTTGCAAAAAGTTGCAAAAAATTTACGAATTTGAAATATTAAAACTTGAATTTGCTGTGCATTTAATTGAAGTTAGTTTGAAAAAATACGAATTTGCTTTGCAAAAAATTGACAATGTAGTATAAAAAATTGAGGTTGAATTGTAAAAAATTGATGTTGACTTGTAAAAAGTTGAGATTTAAATAAAAAAAATTGAATATGATTTGCAAAATCGTGAATTTGAAGTGCAAAACCTTTATTCGTCATAAATTGGCTTAAATTTTTAAAAGATCATAAAAATATATTCTTAAATGTATGTATTAAAACCAAATTAAAACTAATGAAATTCCAATATATTAATTTACGTTAATACAAAATTTAAACGTTTTCTTTAAAAAAAAATAAAAAAATCAACACTATCAAAATATTTTAAAATCATTTAAAACCCAAACAATAAAAATATGTCCAAAATAATAATTTTTCTCGTTTATTTCTTTCCACCTTCGAGCTTAAAATTTCATACATTATTTTTGTTTTATTTTTCATTCTATAATGTAATTTCAATACATACTACATCTACAAAAATAAAAAAAAAACCAAATGAAAAATGCAAATGTATTGTTTTCTCGTATATGTACATTCATCAATTTAAACTATCACACATCCAGGGTTTCAATGCAATTTTACAACAATAAAAAATCAGTAGAAAAAATATATACGGCTTTGTATATCTCTAATATAATAAAATTTCTGCTTCAATACAACTGGATATTATGTAAAATGTTCAATTAGTTTACAATTGTAACAAATGAAATAATAAAATGGAATGAGGCTTTTTCTCGTATAAACAAATACCACCTTTCGCTCGCATAGGAAGTTAGCGCCATATATCGCATTTTAACGCAAAGTGGTTGACATCTGACGGAATATTTTGGGACTAGAGCGGAAGGTTATCGACTTCTCAAAAACTACTTTTAATGTAATATAAACTTCATAGATGATTATAATTCAATTGGATGTAAAATGTTTAATGTGACAAATGAAATAATAAAATGGAATGAGGTTTTTCTCGTATAAACAAATATCGACTTTCGCTCGCATAGGAAGTGGCGCTAAGTGGTGATTAAAAGGCCAATACCAGCAGAAAAGTTGGTTTACAACTATTCCAATTTGGAATAACATATAAGGGATTTTGTTGTAAATTTACCAAAGAAAGACGACAATAAGCAATAATTTAAAATACTAAATCTTTATTAAATTAGCCTAAACGATGTTATCGGTTTCACCTATAAAACCCCAGTCGCTTTTAGACGTTCATGTTCCTCCCATTCTTTCACGTGAATTTTTTTCTTATGCGAATACATATTTGCAGATGAATTAAAAGTTTTTGGGCAATGTGGACAGGAATATAACGTAACGCCAGTATGTGTAGCCATATGCTCTTTTAAACTTATTTGTTTCTTAAATGTTTTTTCACACATACTACATTGGTACACTTTATCCGAATGCACTGTCTTTATATGATTATGGAGAGCTTTACGATTCAGTGATTGTTTTCCGCATATACTACAAAAATGGCTGACTTTACTTTCCTCATGTCGAACCATATGTTGACGCAAATAATGTTTATGTTTCAACCATATACCACACGCTTGGCACTGCACCTTCGGTAATACAATATTTTGATGGACCGTCTTTTGATGTTGCTCAAAAACAACTTTGCTTCGAAATTCTTTCGCACACACATCACAGATGTGAATATTTGCGCCACCGTGAATATTCTTTTTATGAGCTTGTAGCAACGTTTTAGTTCCATACGATTTGCCACAATTGTCGCATATGAACTTTTTTTCATTTCTGTGGGTTGTTAAATGTTTCTCTAAAATAAATCGTTTCGTATAGCTTTTCGGACATTCGGTACATTTAAAAGGTTTTTCTTCCGAAGATAAATGTCGTTCGCGATGTTCGAGTAATCCACGTTTATGAGCATATATTTTATTGCACAGGTCACATCTGAAAAAGCAAATGAGATTAAACTGATAATTATTCAGCGCTCTAAATTAAAAGTTATATACTTAAACGTATCCGGATTTAAATGCCGTTGGATATGTTCAACCAGTGACGATCGCTCCATGTATTTTCGATTACAACATCGCAAATATCCCTTTATTTTGTGTTCCTTTCTATAGTGAAACTGAATATTTTGAAAGGTATCACAACGAATTGTGCACAGTTCACATTCCATTGAAAAATATTCCTGAATCTTTTTATTTTCTTCTTCCATTTTATCTTGGTCGATGGGATCAATATCCTTTTTCACTTTTTTATCAGAAATGTTACGTGATATTTTGGATGGTTTAGATTTTCTCAAAACAGAATTTTGTTCATAGTTATCCTCTTCGGACGTATTACTATCGTAAGCACCATTTGATTGGTCGATGTTGGTGCTATCATCATCAGAAAATTCTACATTTTCTACCTTATCGTGTGAAATATTTCTTTTCTTTTTGCACTCTTGATTTTCTAATTTCGGCTCTAGATCTACATCGTTGACCTGAATATTTTCCAAAATCGTACTATTACATGTATTTGAATTATATTCATCAATTTCCACTTTAATTATTTCATGGACTTTTGAATAGAATTCGTTGTGTATATTGTAGACTTGGGTATAAAATGAATGAAAATGATCAATTTTTGACCAGCATATCGTACATATATATTTATTGACATCTTCCTCTTTAATCTACAATAAAAACCATAACATTAAATATAAATTAATAAACATTTTAATTCAAATTGTTTACCTCAAACCAAAAATGTTGGGTGATCACTGACGCAATATTTTTGTTTACATATTCTTCATCGAATATATTAAATAAATTTGTGGCCTGTGTGGTTAAACATAACCGACAATTAGCGGAATCCATTTCCATTATTTTTAATTCGGTATTCATTTATGGAAAGAATAAAATTTTGCTTAAAACATTTGTGATTTTAACATAGAAATGTACAATTATGCATCGAAACCATTTTTTTGTTGAACAATTTTGACATTTGTGGATGCATGCTTGACATTTGTGGATGAAAGAAAAATATCGGTAAACCGCTTGAATCCGTACTGAAGACGCATTTAATTCGGCTAGAATCTGCATTCAATTGCCTGTTACATGTATAAAATCTGTCTAGAAATGGGTTATAGCAATCAAATGTCAAACCACTTAACACCATAAAAGTTTATATTTTACATTCGGACCAAACATTTTCTGAATTGCAGTGATTCGAGAGATAAACCTAGAAAAAGAATGGCACTCGATTCTTCTTTATGTTGTTTGTGTTTAAAAACGTCTGATTTCCTGTTAAATATATTCGAAGAACAGAGTGAAAATAAGTGTCTCGCCTTGATCATATCTCAGCACTTTTGGTTTGATGTAAATTACTAAACGCAATACTAAGTAGTGCACGACATTTTATTAAAAGCATTGTGTTGTTTCGTTGCAGATTAAAAAAGAGGAAAACATCAGTAAAAGTGTTTGTGTAGAATGCTGGTCTAATGTCGATAATTTTCATTCATTCTATACGCACGTCAGCACCGTGCACAATGAATTCTATTCCCGGGTTCATGAGGAAATCAAACCAAAAATTGATGATACAATCACTGTTGATGATCCACCATTACCAGATATTCTAAATCCAGAAGTTCGACTCACAATTAAATCGGAACGTGATTTAGGTATCGAAGAAACAACGCAAGGTAATACGGCGACCGAGACCTCGGAGCCATTATTATCTGTGAATATAGATCTCGATGATGAGCCAGAAGATGATGAAGTGTCTGAGGACAGTTTTAAAATGGACGATGTCCAAAATGAAGACAGCGTAAGTGGCGATAGTAGTGAATCAGACGCTTCTGGCGTTCGGCCTACAGCTAAATCTCCAAGAAAGAAGAGACGAAAGCCACGTTTCGTTGACCCTGTACAACAAGCTAAAATCGAAGAGGAAAATGACCGTATCCGTGAACGATTTCAGATGGAATGTGAGTTATGTACTTACCATTTTGATACGTTTAATGAAGCCCAAATTCATTATCGCACGGAACATAAAATTAAAGGATATCTGCGGTGCTGTGACACAAAATTTAAAACGCGCCCAACTGTAGTAGAACATTTTAATCGTCATCTCAACCCAGACGAATTTAAATGTGAGCAATGCGATAAAACATTTGTCAGTAAGCGTGGTCTAGCGGAACACACTGACCGTCATTTGTCCACCGAAGATAAACCATTCAAGTGTACTGAATGCCCTAAAAGTTATATTCGGCGTTTTCTTTTAGAGAGGCATATGGAGTCGCATAAAGGGCTACCAAAATGTATTTGTGATGATTGTGGCAAAGCATACAGTAACAAATTAAATCTGAATATACATAAGAGAAACGTACACGATCGTGCGTTTATCCATATTTGTGACGTGTGCGCTAAAGAATTCCGAAATAAGGTCGATTTTGATCAGCACCATCGAAATGTTCATGATACTGCACCTCAACCAAAAGTACAGTGTTCAGTTTGTGGTGCATGGCTAAAAACGAAGCAATATCTTCGCCAACACATGGTTCGTCATCAAGATGTTAAAGTGATGCATGCATGTAGCGAATGTGAAAAAGAATTCCCGTATCGCCGTGCTCTTCGAAATCATATTAGGACCGTGCACCCGAAAAAAATGTTGAATTGTCATTTGTGCGAAAAACAATTTAAGAAACCAGTAAGTTTAAAGGAGCACATGGCTACACATACTGGTGTTTCATTGTACCAGTGTCCCCATTGTCCGAAGACATTTAATTCATCGGCCAATATGTACTCGCATAGGAAAAAAGTACACAAAATGGAACGAGAAGCGGAGCTTAAATTGAAGGCGGCCGGCTTGATTTAATAAATTAGACATGATACAAATATTTAAAAAGGTCTCGCCAGGGACGCGGTGACGGTCAGTTCCGACCTATATTTATACCCATAGTTTATTTATTATTTTTTATTAAAAATAAATGTGTAATTTTAAAATTTAATTTATTTACAACAAATCACTGAGGTGGATTTTCATTGTAGCACATTCTCTGTCTTCGGGTCTCTTCAAATTCACGGGGATGCATTTTCTTGCGGTGTGAATGCATATTCGCCGACGAGTTAAAGGTTCTCGGGCAGTGAGGACACGTATATAGAATTTCTCCCGTATGCATTGACATGTGCTCTTTGAGGGTCACCGCTTTTTTGAATGCCTTATCACATACATTACATTTGTGAGTCCTTTCCACCATATGTACATACTTCTGGTGACTTCGTAAGGCCCCACGGTTGGGAGATTGCTTTCCACACAAATTGCATATATGTTCCTTCTCAGAATCTTCGTGCCGTTTCATATGCCTTCGTAAGCTGCTCTCGTGCTTGAGCCAAACGCCACATAATTGACATTGCTGCTTTGGTAAAGGTGTGTCACTATGCATCGCCTTGACGTGGTACTCGTAAAATATTTTGCTCTTAAAAGATTTGGCACATATTTCGCAAACATGGACGAAAGCTCCTTCATGTACACCTCGTTTATGCGCCTGAAGCACATATTTTGATGCAAATGTTTTATCGCATTGATTACAAAAAAACGGTTTTTCTCGATCGATGATATGTCGCGGTAAGTGCTGTCGCAACAAACAATTTTTTGCATATGTTTTTGGACAATGTGGGCACTTAAAAGATTTTTGTTCGTTTGGCAAATGAAAATGCATATGGGTTTGAAGTCCACGTTTATCCGTGTAACATTTATTGCACTGTTCACATTTAAAGGTGTCGGGTTTTAAATGCCGCTGAATGTGGTCCAATGCATGACAACGTTGTTTAAATTTTTTCGAACAACACTTGAGGTATCCTCTTACCTTGTGTTCCGCTCGATAATGAATGTTTACATCCTGGTAGTTTCGAAATTCAGCCGGACATAGATCACAAACCATATTAAAAAAATCACTAATACGTGTATTTTCTTGTTCAATGCGTTCCATATCTTCGACGGTTATACGTTTAGCAATTTTCTTTAATTTACCTTTCTTCTTTTTCGACCGATCGATTTTATCACCCACCTCATCATCAGAATCTGTTGCGGTGCTTTCTTGGCCTTCGTTATCATTATTCAGTTGGTCATTGTCATCTTTAAGGAAATTGGTATCGCAGGCATCGATCATATCATCCGGTGTCTGATTTGTAGCCAGTTCATTTATTAAACTTGTTTCTTTATCCGGGCCTTCTAATAGACCTATATCAATTGATGCTTCCTCTAATTCTGGTACTCGAGTAATCTTCTCAGTTGATTCAATTTTTAGATTTGCTAAATTCGAATAGTATTGTGTATGAGCAACATAAACTTGAGAATAAAATAGATGAAAATCTTGAACCCTAGTCCAGCAATCAACACATACGTGTTTACTATAGTGATCATCAGGTTTGATCTAAAAGCAACCCCATTAGTTAGTTAAAAATTGAATCTAAGAACAGGATTTACCTCGAACCAAAAATGCTGTGACAAAATCACAGCGATTGATGTCGGTGGTTCGTATTCATCATAAATATTAAGCATGTTTAAATTTTCGTTGAGGCATAGACGACAAAATTGTCGGATTACCTGATCCATTTTATTTAATTATGATTATGTATTGTGTAATATTTCAGCCTGTTATTACATATAAAATTAGTATAATTTTAAAATAACACAAGGTTGTCAATTTCTTTATATCAGCTTGTTTTATACTGTAGTTTGTATATAATATAAATTAAACATTTAAAGCATAATAAATTAAAACCAATGGGGATGTTCACTGCAAAAAATGGTTATCGTTGTTAGAAATGTCAAATAGCGGTTTAAGGCTGATTATATTATCCGTTCCGTTCAGCTCCTGCACGTACCGCGTCAGACAAAAAAAACATTGTTACATATGTACATGTATTTCTATTCAGCCATGCTACACTATAATTTGGTTTTCTGGATTCAAACTATTGCGCAATAGAATTTAATTTTTAATTTTAAACCCTTATTTTAAATTAAATCATTAAATTTTTATGTCTTGTTTTATTCTGTTCTCTCGAAAATAAATTTTAAACAAAAATCTACATCTCAAAAATGTCCTTAATTTTTTTTATTTTCATTTCAATTTTTTTCATTTCGGATTCACGGTCAAAATTTTTACGTCGCAGCTGCGTCATAAAATTTTTGTCCGTGAATCCGAAATGAAAAAAATTGAATTGAAAATAAAAAAATTTAAGGACATTTTTTAAATGTAGATTTTTGTTTAAATTTTAGTTTCGAGAGAAAAGAATAAAACAAAACAAAAAAATTTAATGATTTAATTTAAAATAAGGGTTTAAAATTAAAAATTAAAATCTATTTCAGCTTTTTTTAATTCAGGGAGCCACATTTTATACACACACACATAAAAAAATTACAAAGCGATTTGCAATCAAAACTAGTCGGGCATATAAAGGGAAATTTGCAACCCTGCAATGAACACAGCTACATGTTTATGTTTTGAAAACGAACATTATTGTGTTATGTCAAAATGTTTGGGTAATAAATGGCAATAAATGGCAATAGTTTGAATCCAGAAAACCAAATTATAGTGTAGCATAGCTGATTAAAACTGATTGTTTGAAAATTAACATTTTTCCTCTCGAAACAGAAATTAACCTAAAATTAACCCAAAAACGACAAATAAACAAGGTGGCCTCGAAATATTTATCTTTCTGGTAGTGCGAAAATCTGATTAAACCGATTTAGCAAAAAAATTTTGCTAAAAAAAAAGAATCAAAAATTTCCCTTCCACAAAATTAGTTTGTAGGTGAAGGTGAAGAAACGAAGAAAGATCCACGACGAAAGAATCAAAGTATGGAATGGCGGAACTGCAGTTAAAAAATGTCGTTTGGTGTCGATGACAAGACAACGTTGTTGTCTATTGTCAGGTTAAAGCTAGCTTTATTGAAGTCGAGTTCATGATAAACCTAATACCCCAAACAGAATAGCGGCGCACATCGCCGATCTTCGGCGCTCAAAGTTCAAATCTTTTTTGTCAAACAGATAGACGCCGTTTTTTTACATTTCTTTCATTTGTAGACAGACTTAAAATACTAATAATATATTAAATCTTTTTTGTATGTGGATAAATAAACATACCAGCAAAATAGAAGAAATGGATAATAGTGATAACATAATAATGCGAATGAAAATGGCAATGATGTTATTCACAATCGGTAATTTATAGAAAGATTAATTTCTCATTAAATGTATCCTGAAAATTGTAAAACTCAATTGAGTATTTAAAACAAACCACTTCTTTATTAGAACAAAATTTAGTTATGAATTATCACCTCATCCATTTGCATAAAAAAATAAGTTTTGTTTGTTTTTAACTAAATGTCACTCAACGTCCAAAAAAATATAAATTTTTATATTTTGACGTCGAATGTCGACGCTCTATCTGTTCGCACTTATGGAAATACATGTATTTTAAATTTAGCGCCGATGTTTTGTTTGAGGTGTAATCCGAGTTCTGGACCACAGAATTATTATTATAAAATGGGTTTAAAGATTTGCTATTTCATTTCACAAGTCAGAGCACGATGATTATATAAAAAATGCATAAGGTGGTCTCATATCTCAAAGTAAAAACCTACCAAACCAGTTTTTGTTTTTGTACAAAGTGACAGCAACATTTTGTGCTTTTATAAAATATTGAAATTATTAATTAAAATGGTTAGTATATTGTGTAGTAGTAGTGTAATAAAAATTAATTTTTTTAATTAAAATGAATTGTCTTGTGAAAAGCTGCCAAATACGTGTAAAAATTTACAGAAAGGCATTTCTTACGATCGGTAAGTTTACCAAGTGGTTTTATAAAGTAAAATGTAAATTATGTTAAGACTAAAGTGATTTGTCGTCAAATTATCCTTATTTTTAAGTTATAAATCAGAGAAAACTAAGAATAAAATTTTGGTTGTTGACGTGCTTGTCGATTCTGGCTACCACAGGAATATACCCCAAGTATTTTTATTTCCGAAAAATTCTGCATTTTCCTGACATTTTGATGAAATCATCACCTACTTTTGTCAGCAAAAGTGTCCGAAATATTTAAATCTTTCCTATGAATGTTGTCGCTAAAAGTCGGACAAATGATGAATTTGAGTAAACAAAACCTTGTGCATGTGTGAGTGCGCACGTGCTATAAAAGTGGTGGGGCTTGTGATCTAAATATTATGGCGCCATTATATTTTTTCTTGAAAATAAAACAAAGAAAATATGTTAGATTTGAAAATTTTATTTGAAATTTATTTCTTTTTTACTAAATATTTAATTGTATTATAATACAATTTTCATTAACACAAATTATTATTTTTTGGAACCATTCCTTTAAAAATTGATATTACTATTGAAAAATTTTGATTTTTCTTTATATTTTAAAATCACAAAAAAAATTCACTTCACACAAATTATGCTGTACTTTTCTAATGGCGCCGCAAACAACAATAATTTTTGTGTGTTTTATTCTCACCAACACACGAGTGCACTATAAACCCAAAATGTCCAACCTTTTCCGACAAATACGTCATATTTTCGGAAAAAATCTAGTACATTAATATTTTTTTCCGTTTTGTTATACTTGGGACCCATGCAAAATTTCTTAAACAAAAACAACTACTAAAATAACTATAAAGAATCGACAATTTTTATAGTAACGATTTTAAAATTAACAAAAACAAATTGTTTTATGTTTATAAATGTTAAGGATTCATAATAAAAACAGACGTCATGGCAATTGGCAATAAGGAGCATTAGAGTTACACCTATAAATTAATAATTAATTGGTCCTCATCTCGCCCGTATAGTTGCT
Organism: Nephrotoma flavescens; assembly: GCA_932526605.1. Taxonomy (NCBI): domain Eukaryota; kingdom Metazoa; phylum Arthropoda; class Insecta; order Diptera; family Tipulidae; genus Nephrotoma; species Nephrotoma flavescens. The sequence continues at coordinate 187,836,301 of OW052222.1, read as the reverse complement.
GTACATTTCGTTGGTATTGATTCGATGCCAGTATAATACTTCATCGAAGGTCTTCAGTTGTCTTCGGTTGCATTCTTCGAACAAGATACTTACTTAATTCGACTCCATACGTTTTCTAACGGATTAAAGTCTGGGCTTTGTGCAGACCAATGTAATATCAATCCCATGGTCTTCAAGAAAAACGTTTGAAAAATATTATGGAATCCTAATCCTATTGGAAGCCGACAAGTATTTTTGTTGGAGCCTTTGATACCAATAACTACAAAACTAAACATAAACTTACCACTGCAGCTTTGTGACAAGCAACCTAACAATATTTACATGGATTTCTGAGTGATTAGTAAAATGACCTGGGCGCGTATTCTTGAAATCGGTGGATATTTCCGCTGCCGCCCCGGTGGCAAAGTGGTCAGCATGCTTGCTCCAGCGTCCGGTGGTCTCAGGTTCGATTCTCGGTGGTGACAAGTAAAAATTTCACGGCTGGTTTAGGATAATGAATCACTCATTATCCGAAATGAAAATAGGATTATGAAACCTCATTTGAGGCGGCCAAGTCCTTCCTTGATGGGATGTAGTGCAAGAAAGAGAGAGAGAGGATATTTCCGCATGCGGATTATAATTTGTATTAAAATTTTTCGCCGGTTACTTTAATTGTTTTTTCAAATTTGCTTGCAAATTTTCTATTATTTGGGGGAATAAATTCTCATTGATTTACCCAGTCGGAAATTTACACCGATTTTTGTTTCGTAGTGCAATAAGTAATAGAAAACTTGCTTTAATCGTTTTTCGGCGAAAAATTCGAATAATATAAAGAATTTGAATGTAAATTATAACCCGTATGTGGAAATATCCACCGATTTCAAGAATACGGGCCCTGGCCTTCATTGCACATATACTTTGCATTCAACTTCAGAAAATAAATAAAACTTACCGTGTTTTTTTCGCTGCTAGTGTATGTTTATTTCTTTCTCGCATATTGGATATTTTTATATAGCGGATGCTTCTTATTTACCTGCAGAAATGCAGAGACGAAACAATTTTCTACTGCAATAACCGCAATAAAGTTTTACGGTTCTCTCGCTTGTTCTATTTATTCACACATTGACAAAAATACATCAAATTTTCTATTATTGTTACAACACAAAATTTGATATTTTTTAAAAACACTACAGAATTTAAGGCCTTTGTGGTTGCGTTCGTTCGTTCATTGGCTAAAGTGTAGATGACGTGTACATCGCGGAAATCGGGTAAGATGAAGGTTTTTAAAAAGTCTTTTTTGTAGGATTGTGTATCTATCGTTTTTGAGAGGTGCAAGCTAGAAATTTCAGAGAAATTATCAAATTTTTCACGAAAGTTTTAACATTTAAATTTTTTTTTGGCCAGTTAAGAAATAATAAAGGCTAAAGTTTACTTTACGTATACATCGAGAAAATCAGGTAAGGAGTATAAATTTTGAAAATTTTTAAATGCAGGATTGTTTATCACCAGGTTTTAGGAGGGGGAAGCTTAATTTTTCCAGAAAATTACCTCATTTTCCGGGAAAATTTTCACTTTAAAAAACAAAAAATTTATTATTTTATTTAAAATACGTACAAATGTATAATTTTTATAAAAATTTTGATATTAGAAATGTATCTTAAGAGTTTTTCGACAGTACAAGTGATTTTTCCGGGAAAATTTTGCAATTTTTCCAGGAAAATTTTGAAATTTTTTCAATTTTTTTTAACAAGTTTAAAATTATAAATAGAATTTAGAACTTGAAGAATTGTGTAAATTTTGGAAAAGCGGGGGTTTGGGGGCCCCCATCCTCTAAGGTATACAACGAATTAAAATTACATTAGAAACATTTTATATTTACAAAAGTTGATTTTTTTAAACATTTGTGGCACTATCAGAAGAAGCGATACGAGCGATAAAAACTCTTTGATCTGTGTCTGCAAGGAATAATAAAAATAAATTAATTAAAAAAAAATATTGAAAAAAAAAGTGAAATTTTTTCCGGAAAATCAAAAAATTTTCCGGAAAAATTTAGCTTCCCCCTCCTAAAAACTGTTAACAAACAATCCTGCATTTAAAAATTTTCAAAATTTATACTCCTTATCTGATTTTCTCGATGTATACGTAAAGTAAAATAACGCCAATAATAAATAATGATAAGTTTTTTAATACTTTTTGATGTTGAAATTGTGAATTTATGGTAAAATTGCAACATTTTCCGCGAAATCTTAGAATTTCTCTTTTGCTTAGGGGTTATCCTTGCACGGAGGAGATGTGTGCTAAGCAGCTTTGGGAGCTCCCAATTTTAGTATGTAATAGAATGTAAACAAATTTGGAAAGTTTGGTGCTTACATGGACTCTCCACCTGCTATTGCTATCTAGTTATGCTAGAAAATTTCGATCAAATGGCAAGTGGAGACTCGCAATAATATTTATATGCTATCTGCATGTTATGAATGCATGCTATGTCGGCAGAACTAAATAGCATGTACATATATAGCATGCATATTTTGACGTTTTTTCTATTTTAATATGGTGTCTATTGACATTTTCGGTATTTATTCAAATGACTAGTAGTCTTGACTATCGACAAAAGAATGATTCCAAAACGTCAAATTACAGCAAGTATGCCACACCAGACTCCATCTTGGCAAATTTTGATAGAAAGAGAAAGTAGATTGCAATTAGTATTCAGATAGCAGGTGGAGAAGCCGTGTTAGGTGTTATCCTTGCGCGGAGGAGATGAATGCTAAGCGGCTTTGGGGAGTTCCCTTGAGTAAAGAGAAAGTAGATTGCAATTAGTATTCAGATAGCAGGTGGAGAAGCCGTGTTAGGTGTTATCCTTGCACGGAGGAGATCAATGCTAAGCGGCTTTGGGGAGTTCCCAATTTTAATATATAATATACCTACATAAAAACATACATTTTAAAAAAAATGGTTTGCAATCTTAGTATTTTTTGTTTTAATATGAAAGCAGTTGTTTTAATTTTTTTAGTGAAGCAGGGTTTAGGGGCGGTAGCCCGCATCCTCTAATGTATCAGACGAAGTAAAATAATTCAAACGTAATTTTTACCTATTTCATGAGTGTAATTTTTTTTTGATTTTTTATGATTAAAATTAAAATTTGATAAATAAAACCGCAATTTTCGATTATTGAATGAAAAAAAACAAAAAATATTTTTGGAAAAACTGAAAATTTTCTCGGAAAATGTGATTTTAGATGTACGATACTTTAGAGGGTTTTTTAAAAATTTTCATCTAATTGCCTGGTTTCGGCGATGTATACACCATCTAGACTTAAAGCGATGCCACATACACATTTCTATGGACGACTTCTAAAAACAGATTTGGCATTTACGAATTAATTAGAGCATATTTTTGACTCAAATTAATGAGATAATATGTACAATATCTCAAATTAGTAGCTAAAGTAATAAATTTACAATTATTTAATAATTTTAATTGAAAAATAATCAATTTTCTATTTAGCTGTTTCTAGAAACGATTTTTGCTCTGAATGGTATAATTTTACACGTGAACGATCGCATAAAAATCTAAAAACGATTTCCGAACTCATCAACAAATTTTAAACGATTTTTTTTCTCTCTTTTCTTTGATTACTTCAAAACAAATGACAAAAAATTTGAAAGAAAAATTTATTTTTCATTATTTTAATATTTTTATTAAAAGCTCATCATGAATATGGTGGCACCATGATTAAACGTATGATTACAATTTTTCACGTTGACATTTTGAATAGAAATGGCGGTATAAACATTCAGCTCAAAACAAAATATAAAGAAGTGTTGTTGCAAAATCGTTTGTATTTTTTTCTTGAATGTGGCGAGGCAAAATAAATTTACGCACGAATCGTCTGTAATTAGATGTGTATGTAGCAACGCTTTTACGCCGATTCATTCAAACAATTTTTTTCGACCAATCATATTGCTCCAAAATGAAGATTTTTTTCACAAGAGATGATTGGTCGAAAACAATTGATGAAATGAATGAACAAACGCGACCATAGGCGCCTTTATTGCAAACAATACGCTTTTTTCGATTCACTTGTTTTTGTTTAGAGGGTAATCTCAAGCAAGGGCTGTCAATTTTGATAAACATGGATTTAAATTCAATAAAATGTCGTTTATGTTTGACAACAACCTCGCAATTTGTAAAAATATTTAATGAAAAGAGCAACGATTCATCTATCGTGTTGAGTATTAAAAAATATTTTGGGTTTGAAGTAATGAAAAATAGGTTTAATTTTTAATATAGCATTTGGTCATATTTTCCTTTGTTTTTAGGTCAAGCAAAATGATACCATCAGTAAACATTTGTGCACAGATTGCTGGAACCAAATAGAAACATTTCACAATTTTTGTAAACGTGTTAATAATATTCAAGATGAGTTATTAAGTGGGAATAAAACTGTTGAAAATACCGTGAATGACTTATTGATTGATATTGACGATAAAAATATCAAAGTAGAAAATGACACTGTAAAGAGACCATTAGAAGAAGAGAGTTCCAATGCACCCAATGAAGATGTCATTGTTCTTTCGAAAAAAAAATTAAAGCAGCAACTTCAAAGTGATCCAGCTAATATCGAGTATCAAAACAAAATAATACGAGATTACATGAAGATGGAGTGTGAACTGTGTTGCGCCATTCTCGACTCTTTCCAAAGTGTTCAAACCCATTTTCGCAGTGAACATAATACCCGAGGTTATCTTAGATGTTGTAATCGAAAATTTACCAAGCGATGTATTCTATCGGAACACATACAACGTCATATAAACCCAGGGTTAAATTATCGCTAAACCCGCTCAATCGATGTTACTGCTTTTACAAAGCAATCTACATGGTTTGGGAACCTATTTTAAATGTTAAATTTATGCTGTAAAATGGTTTAACACAATAAAATACGTTTCAATACAATTTTTTAGTGTTGTTTTACACTTTCAACGTATAAAAGACACAATTAGTAATATTGCGCCCAAATTCATCTAAAGAAACCAAAACATTAAAGCAACCTTTTAATTGTTTAGAGAGATTAATTTATTTAAGCCAATCCGGCAGCTTTCAATTTAAGAAATTCTTCTCGTTCGTTTTTATGTTCTTTTTTCCTATGTGACGACATATTAGCCGACGAATTAAAAGTTTTTGGGCAAAATTGACACTGGTACAATGACACCCCCGTATGTGTAGCCATATGCTCTTTCAAATTGGTAGATCTCTTAAACTTTTTATCGCACAAATTACAATCATATAATATTTTGGTGTGTAAAGTTCTAATATGATTCCGAAGTGCCCAGCGAAACTGAAACGATTCATCACATTCATTACAGGAATGCATTACTTTAGTATCCTGATGGCGAACCATATGTTGCCTAAGAGACTGTTTCGTTTTTAGCCATGTTCCACAGACTTTACATTGAATTTTTGGCTGAGGTGCACTGTCGTGCACGTTTCGATGATGCAACACAAAATCAAATTTATTACGAAATTCTTTGGCACATACATCGCATATAAAGAAAATCGACCGCTCGTGTACGTTCCGTTTATGTATGCTTAGAGTTATATTGTTACTGAATCCCTTTCCACAGTCATCACAAATAGATTTTGGGATATTCTTATGCGATTCCATATGCCTTTCCAATAGAAAACGACGTATATAACTCTTAGGACATTCGGTACACTTAAATGGTCTCTCCTCGACAGACAAATGTCTATCTATATGTATAGCCAGGGCTCGTTTATTAACAAACGTTTTATTGCACTGATCACATTTAAATTCTTCTGGATTAAGGTGCCGCTGCAAATGTTCCACCACCGTTGGCCGAGACTTAAATTTTGTATTACAACATCTTATGTATCCATGTATTCTGTGCTTAGTACGATAATGAAACTGGGCATCATTAAAAGTATCAAAATGGAAATTGCATTGCTCACACTCCATCATAAATCGAACGCGGATTTGATTATTTTCCTCTTCAATCTTTGCTTGATCGGCTGGATCAATTTCTCGACTTTTCGGTATTTTTCTTTTGGATAACTTTGATTTCCGTCTTATAATAGGTTTATTGGAGTCCGAACTGTCGGTAGTGGTAGCAACGTCGTCTGTTAGATCGACATTTATGGGTGTTTCGATATTCTCAAAGTTACAGTCTGTTGCATCCTCAGTACTTGCCCTTTCTGATTTAATTGGGCTCCGAATTTCGATAGCTAAACCTTCCGGCAGTTGTGGTTGCAGATCCTGGTCTGCGACTGGCTCACCAACTTTATGCTTAATTTCGTTATGAACCGTCGCATAAAAATATTTGTGAGCAGTATTGACCTGTTCATAGAATTTATGGAAGTTATCAACGTTTGACCAGCATTCAATGCAAGCATTTTTAGTTAATCTTTCGCCCTTTTTTATCTGAAATCAAATTGTAATTATTTTTTATCATAAACCAATTATTTGGATTAGGACATTTACAGCGAACCAGAAGTGTTGTGAAATGATTGTGGCGATAGTTTCATTGCCACTATTTTCTTCGAATATATCTAAAAGAAAATCGGAGGGTTTTAAACACAAACAGCATAATGATGAATCAAATGCCATTACTTTGGTAGTCTTTCATAAAACTAAAGAATTTTGCGTCGATAAATTTGTAAATAAAATGGGTTATTTTGACGTTTCTATAACCCTTCTATAACCCTTTGGAGCTACATATCTCTTGTAGTGCGATTCTAGGATTTGTTTTGCAATTTTTGACAAATGTCATTTTCTATCTTAAATTTTACATTTTTTACGGGAACTACAATTTTACAATAATTTTAATACAACAAATTTATAAATCAAGATGGATATAAATGCCACAAAGTGTCGTTTATGTTTAAAGACTGAATTAAATTTGCTTAATATATTCGATGAACAAACCGCCAAAAAAAATATAGCTTCTGTTTTATCCCAGCATTTTTGGTTTGAAGTAGGTAGACTTTTATTGGTCAGAAACACAGTTATTGATAACAGCTATCTATTCTAGGTTCAAGAAGAAGATGTTAATCAATATATTTGCGAGTTATGCTGGCTAAGCGTTGATAATTTTCATAATTTTTATATCCAAGTACAAGAAATTCACAATAATTTCGAATCAGAACTTAACACATTAATAAAAGTGGAAAGAAATATTGATGAAATATTTTTAAAAAAAGAACTAAAGCATATTAACGAGGTTGAGTTTCATGAGGAAACTTCCTACGATGACCATCAAAGAGATATTGACCATAGCCCATCAGAAGATGATCCACCACCAAAAAACACGAAAACTAAGAAAATGAGAAAAGAACTTGATCCTATCGATAAGGTGAAAATTGAACGAGAAAATCAACAGATTGGAGAATATTTACCGATGGAATGTGAATTATGCGCGACCCGCTGTAATAACTTTCAAAATTTGCAGCATCATTATCGGAAGGTACATAAAACCAGAGGATATTTACGGTGTTGTAAACGAAAATTTAAGGAACGCTCAACATTGATCGAACATATTCAGTGGCATTTGAATCCTGAAACTTTCAAGTATTATCGATTTATTTTCATACTTAAATATGTATTTGTATTACAATTTCATACTTCATATTTATTACATTTTTAGATGTGATAAATGTGACAAAACATATGCCAACAAACGTGGTTTAAAACAGCATCAATCGCGCCACCTGTATGTAGAGGAGAAACCATTTAAATGTTCCGAATGCCCAAAAAGCTATACAACAGCGTTTTTTATTAAAGAACACATGGCGACGCACAAAACTTCGAAAAAATTCAGTTGTGATGATTGTGGCAAATCATTTGATGCAATGCGTTTACTGAAGGCACATGAGACGAATATACATACAAGAGCTAATATTCATATATGCGATGTATGTGCAAAGGAGTTTCGTGGCAAATCTCTTTTAGAACATCATCATCGAACAATACATCAAAATTTACAGGAAAAGGTACAATGCCAATTATGTGGTATATGGTTGAAACATAAATATCAACTTAGTCAGCATATGGTACGCCACGAAGAAAGCAAAATGAATCTTTCGTGTGATATATGCGGCAAACGATCTCTGAATCGTAAAGCACTTCGTAGTCACATAAAAGTCGTGCACACCGATAATACTTACAAGTGCACATTATGTGATAAAACGTTTAAAAAGCAAATTAGTCTTAAAGAACATATGGCTACGCACACCGGCGATACGTTATATACGTGCTCGTACTGCCCCAAAACATTTAATTCTTCTGCAAACATGTATTCACATAAGAAGAAAATCCATGTAAAAGAATGGGAGGAACGTGAACGACTGAAAGCGGCGGGTATTTTATAATTTTATTTATTTGCAGCTAAAGAAACTTTTAGGCTTTAAGTTAACATATACCTACTACTTAGGTATATTTTATTTTTAATAAATGAAAGTTTGTTCTTTTCCTGTTTTTAAAAATGTAATTTTATTAATTTTACGTTAAGGCCGTGTCCCAAACACCGACTTATTTGCTTATACCGACTTATTCAAATAAGTCTGCTATCGAGGTGACTTATTTTGAAAGCAAAAAACTTATTTGATCATGTAAACAAGCAATATACATTTGATCATGTAAACATGAAAAATTCAACAAATTATCAAATATTATCAATAATTTTCAAACATTAATGATATTCCACTTAATTAATAACTATTAATACAATATTGTCTTAATAAATTATATAATTAATAGATTTTAGAGATATAAAAATATTTTAGAGATATAAAGAGGATTAATAGAGGTGTGCTTGCATAAAAAAATTGTAGCTTGCGCATTTCGCGCATCTCAGCTACAATAATAAATTTTCATCGTAATAACTCAAGACACATTTTTATGTTTTTATTTATTAAATAATTCATTAAAATAAATTATTTTTTATGCATTTTAATTTTTTTATTTTATTATTAAATAACAGATTCCTAAAACTTTGTTGTTTGCTATATCTGTCAAAATAAGTCAGCAAAATCGTTTGGGACGACTTGACCGACTTATTCAAGATGGCGTCAAATAAGTCAATAAGTTTGAAATAAGTCGATGTTTGGGACACGGCCTTAAGTACTAGTTTCGAGCTCTCGTTCTTTGCCAACTTTAACTATTCGAGAAATAGTTAAAGTTGACAAAGAGCGAATGCTCGAAACTAATCCTTAACGTAAAACTAATAAAATTAAAATTATCACAAAAAAGAACAAACCCTTTTATTAAAAATAAAATATGTAGATAAAATCGTGATAAAAGTGCACAAAATGACAACCATCGAAAATAATTTAAGTTAATGTTTACTTCTGCAGGTGTAATCTAGGACACCATTATATTGGTATTATATTGGGCCCGATTCTCGTGGCATAAAATTGCTGTTATGTTATTTTATTTCCCCGCTTTCTGTTGGATTTTGTATTGAAAAAACAAAAATAATATAACATAAAAGTTTAGATCCCGGAATCGACCCCATTATATGTGTATATTAGAATTAAAAACTAATCTATTCCATTTTTTTTTAAATCAGTTATTACTTGATTTTGTCTTCTTTTGTTGAACTTGATTTAACTATAGTACATAAAATAAACTTTTGCAAAATGGCTGTATTCCTGAAAAAATTGACTTGAAATACTCAATACGATTCAAACTAGATATATTTCACTAAAATTTCACAAACAAAACAACACTATTCCAATAAAATTCTCAATCAAAAATCATAAACTCATAACTAAAAAACAAAACACGCATCTATTCACAAAATATTCACATAAAGAAATTAGTTGCTCTTATTGATCATTGTAAAAATGTAAAGTGGTTCGTTTTTTCAAAAGTTTCTGCGTTTTCTAGTAAGCAGCTAACAATTTTATTAAAAATAGTATTGACAGTGAATTTTAACTTATTGTGTATGTGTAATGTGTAGATAATGGACTCGTTTGAATCGCCCGTTATTACTGACCACCCTCGTAAAAGAAAGGTCAATATTAAAAAAGAAAAAGATCTTTGGCGAAAATTGAAAAGTAAGTTAGTGTTGTAAAGAATTCGGTAACGATTTAATTAAATTTATTTACAGATACAAAAGAAAAGATATGCCGGAAATGCCCAAAAAATGCTTGCGGTCAGCCTCTTTAAATGTAATTTTATAACGTATAATGCGTTGGAGTTTTCAAACTCATTTTATTGTGATAAATCGAAGGTAGCACAAGATACGTATGTACAACATTGCAAAGTTTTAAAACACAAACGCACTGAAAACAAGGAGCTCGAAAAGGGTTTTCGGTTGATTATATTATACGAACACGTTCTAAAGAATCACTATGTACAAATACATTTTTGAATATACGCAAGTAACAAAGAGCGGAGCCGCGTTCGAAATATATGCAAGGCGTATTTTGAGACAAGTAATGGGCTAGTTATATAGCCGAAAACGAAACGGACCGAAACGAACGAATTGAATACATGAAAACATACTAAACCAATTATATAGAAGAAACGAAACGAAAACGGACGGAGGAATTGATTCAATTCAATTTGCTTTCGTTTCGTCTTTGCGGTTATACCACAGTATATATATTCACACGCATTATCACACGCTTTGTAATCTAGAATTACGCTTTGTAATCTAGAAAACAAAATACACACAGTTCGTTTAGTGGCTGATGGATGCGGCGGCCAAAATAAAAACTACTGTTTTAATATGTCAATACTGGTTTTGTTATCCGTTTAGTCATTTTCCAAGTGCCAAGACATTCATATATTCCGCCTGATAGAGCTCGAATTGAGAAGCAAGTTCGAACAAAAGAAACCATCATAGATGTGAGCGAATATTTACAAATATACAAGGAAAGTGGAACAATTATGAATCTGGGAAGTGATGCGTGCTCTGCTTTTGATTTTAAAACCGAAATGAATAAAATCCTAAAGCCGCTATCGTATTGGCATTTTAAGTTTAACCAATCCAAAAGATTTATTTTAACTAAAAATCAAAACAACACGATTGTTCAAATTCGAGGTGAGCCTTTTTTCAAATCAGATATCGGAGCTTCTAAGGCAAATAAACGATGTGAAAATCTCGCTAATTTATAAGACTGACCAATGGCATTAAAGCAGAAGATGCTAAACTTAACGATGTGGGTAAATTGCTCTAATAAAATGAATTTTTATAAAACTCGCAGATGATAATCAACATTAGATGGAAAAAGATTAAGAAAACACGGATAGCGTTAACCACTGCAGAGCAAGATGTCCCTGAGAATTTAAGTTTTAAGAGTATTTGCAGCAATTGGATTGAATTCAATACTTTTATTTTGTGATTAACTGTGATTTTTATTTTTTATAATCTTGAATTTTTTATTATATTTATTTGGAGTTGCGATAAATCGTCGTCGAGGAAAGACGTGTTTTTGTCTCTCCTCGAAATAAATAAATAATTTAATTCAACTGTGTTTAATTAATTAACTAATAAATAACTGATAGTTAAATAAATAAATAATAATATTAATAATATTTTGTGTAATGTAATAAGTAAAGTGAAAAGTTTTAAATATTGCATATTTCCCTTAATTTGTGTATGGTGTGCTTGCAATGGCGTAGAATATAATATACATAACAATTTTCGTTTGTATGTATTTTGATACCGTTGTTTGATTGCATCTTACGCATTTTATGTAAATTTTCAATATGTATGTAGGAGTGTTTTGATTGCAAAGAAGGATGTACATATTAGATAAGTGTTTTTTCATTGTTTTTGAATATTTTATTATATAATACGTAATTGTTTCAGAAAATAATTTTTTTAAGTATATAAACACATATTTATAACCTATGAAGGCGTAGAGTAGAAGTATTTCCATGTTATGGGTTATGCGAATATATGTAGTTTGCGCGAGAAAGAGTTTCTTCAATTTCTGTTCTTTTTGTAGACTCGCTAGCAATTTTTGTTGTTATTTTTGGAGAAGAGTAAGCATGTTTTGGTGATCGATGAGTATTTTTCGTATTTTTTCTGCTTTTGGTAATTTTGAATCCTACCTTTCGTTTTGTATACTTATTTACTCGTATATGAATTTGAATTTTACATGGATATTAGTATTGGAGCTGTATGGTAGGATATTACATAACCATTGAAAACGTGGTTTTGCGATGTAATGCTGGAACCAGTCAAAAATAAAAACTTAACTAAATAAAAAAATAAGAATGCGATAAATGGCATTTCAATGTTATTACCCAGTCAAACTTAATTTTCATGTTAGAAATCCGAATTTCCCCTTCATTAAATTTTAGTTGTCACTTAATAAAAAAATTATGCGCGCTATTTTTCGCTCGAAAATAAGAAATATGTACGATTTGTTGTTGTTTTTTATACACAGCAAAAGAAGATAAATTTTTGATACGGGTGGAAGCCATATTTATTTTGTGTACATTTTTTTGTTTACTATTTTATTTATTAAATAAAACTATTTTAATATTTTCTCATATTATGTGATTAGTTTTAATATTGTGTGATAAAGTAAAAGTGTTGTTTTAGTGAATTTTGTTAAAAATTAATTTGTTAATGGTATGATATTATAGTCGTAGTGTAAACGCTATTTTACTACTATAATATTTTAATTTTGTTTAGTTTACATATTTCCTTTTTTCTTTGTGTTGTAAAAGCATCTCGTGTATGTGTACATTTTCAAATACAAAATTGTAAACGAACAGCTGTTACTTAAAATTATTATTTTTGGCTGGTTGGAATACCAAAAAAAAATAAAAACAATTGGGTTCGGTAAAATTCGTATTTTTTTTGTTATATTCTTATTTCTGACTGGTTCCACTTTAAAACGCAATCAGCCATATGCTATACACACAATTTTGGTTTCTGGATTCAAACTACTGCGCAACAGATTTTAATTTTTAATTTAAACCCTTATTTTAAATTAAATCATTAAATTTTTTTGTCTTGTTATATTCTGTTCTCTCAAAAATAAAATTTAAAAAACAAAAATCTACATCTCAAAAATGTCCTTTATTTTTTTTATTTTCATTTAAATTTTTTTCATTTCGGATTCACGGACAAAAATTTTATGTCGCAGCTGCGTAATAAAATTGTTGTCCGTGAATCCGAAATGAAAAAAATTGAAATGAAAATAAAAAAATTAAGGACACTTTTCCAGTAGTATTAGAGACCCTCGTTCAGGATTCCTAGTCAGTTTGGTCACCGAATTGTGTCTTATGTAACAGATTTCGTCGAATAATTAGGTGATATTCGAATGAAGCAGCAGTAGTTGCATGTGCTCAAGTAATTCAGTTGCTGCGTTGTTCGAACAAATCTGTGTTCATCTTGACATGGGCATACTTAGCATGAAGTACGTTATAGGTACAGCCTAACAGCTGCCCTGCGTTATATATATCTTATCTTATCTTGAATTTTTTGTTATATTTATTTTACTTTATATTATATGTTAAGCCAATAATAAAAAAATGGTTTAATGTGATATAACTGAGATATAACTTTCAAAACGTACTTATTCCAGTATAACGAGAATCAAATTAAATATATTCCATTATGTAACTTTCAAAGTAACTCTATCCCGGGAACCGCTCGAAACGCGATATTTCAAAACGCGATATTTCAAACGAGGTATGACGAAACGAGATGGTACAAAACGTAGTATTTCAAAACGACGTAGTATTTCAAAACGCGATATTTCAAAACGAACAAAACACATAAAAAAATCGCCCCATTCCGTCTCACTTAAAACCGGGGGTCTACTATGGAAATCGACCGCCATCGGTTTTTGTTCGTTGTTTTTATTCAGCAATAGTAAATAGTATTGCTGAATATAAACAACGAACAAAAATCGAAGGTGTTCGATTTCAATAGTAGGCCCCCCGGATTCTATAAGTGCAAGTTACAAAACGGGCAATGCTGACTAAACATTTAGGCCCGTTGTACACTTGAGCTATGCTTATTGACTGATGTGAGCTATGTTTTCATTTTACAGCTTCTCATTTTGGTTTCCAAAACTGAAATAAGCGAAACATTATAGATAAATCTCAGGATCAACTCAATCAGTAACGCAATATGTTTAGATATTTTATTTTGGTCTGTGGCACTATTCTGGTAATAAATAATAATTTTTTTGTGTAGCAGGTATTCCTCAGACATTTTACCTAATTCCCCGTTTTCCAAAAGTTAATTCTGTCAATTGGGGAATAAATTTACGATAAAATTATTTAATTATTCGCGGTCGCTACGCGATCACAATAAAACAAGAAAACAAATATCTATAAATTATTGACGTCGCTTAATTGATTTTTGTTGATATTTTAATTGAATTTTACTTAAAAAGTAAATTTTGTTTGTTCAAGTGAAAAATTGGATATTGATATTTCCAATTTATGTTACCAATTTTCACTATAAATTTTCAGCCATAATATAGCTATAAGTAAATACAATAATAAATTAAATTCTAAATATGTATATCGTATAATAAATAAATAATTAATTCTATATATTCCGTTTAATTCTATTCCCACTTATAGGCCGATTTATATTATCCGTTCCTTTCAGTTCATGCACATAACGTGTCAGACAAAAAAAAAGATTGTTACATGTATTTTCTATAGGAGTACATATTTATATTATCCGTTCCGTATGTGCAGGAAACGAATGGAACGGATAATATAAATACTCCTATAGAATACATATAACAATCTTTTTTTGTCTGACACGTTACGTGCAGGAACTGAAAGGAACGGATAATATAATGGAGCATTTACATGTAGAAAATTGTTTTCTTCTACAAATGTTTGAAGGTAAATAAGAATGATCCGGCTATATAAAAATTTTCATTATGCCAGAAAGAAATAAACATATATTATAGTAATGGGTAATGGCGTAATTTTTTTATAGGATCTTTATTAATTTATTTTTAATGTATTTAAATGCGAAATTTACATGTTTTTCTATGGCGTCTGTTTTTATTATGAATCCTAAACATTTATACATACGGAATAATTGTTTTTCTTGTTAATTTTAAAAATGTTGCCATAAAAATACTCGGATCGAATATATTTTATGGCAATATTTATTTTTATGGCAACATTTTATAGTGGTTTTCGCTGTATAGTGACTTAAAAATCTTCTGCAAAATTTTGTTGGGATATATTTCTTTTCTTGTCTTTCATGTGCAAAAGTCAATTTTATATCTTTCTCATTTTGCAGAAGCAAAATGTTGGTCGCATGTAAATGCCCCATAATATGGAGTAATAAACGTCAAAACTGCTATAATTGGGAATAATTTTTTCCCAAGAAATATTTTTCCCAAAAGCCAGGGGCGGTATGTTGTACCATCATTTCGAATCGAAATTCGAAAAAAGTCGAATGGCGGTATGTTGTATCATTTTCGAAAAGCAAAAATGATACAACTTTCACTTTTTCGATTCGACTTTTTTCGATTTCGATTCGAAGTGATGGTACAACATACCGCCCCAGAATACACTTTGGGGAAAAGGGAATAAAACTGCTATAAAATTTAAAATTTCTATTCCTAGGGAATTACCAGAATAGTACCACTGTGGCACTATTCTGGTAATTCGCTGGGAATAGGGAATTGGGGAAAGATTTTATATGTAGTTTGTATTTTAAAATTTTTTTTCTGGCATACTGAGGTAAAAATCTAGTGGTAATTATTTTGAAAACAAAATAAAATTGGGAATAATTTTCCCTGCCAATTTAGATATGGAAAAATTATTCCCAATTTATAAATATTTACATCAAACTTTTCTCCTTAGTAGGCCGGAAAAAATATATTTGAACTGAAATTACATATAAATTCTTTCCCCAATTCCCTATTCCCAGGGAATTACCAGAATAGTGCCACTGGAGATAAATAATTAGCTCACGTAACTCACAAAATGAGCGATGTGCGCTATTTTTCTATCCCATAGGTTTCAATATAGCATTCAAATAAATCAGGGTGTACGCGCGAGTAGCTTGATCTAAGCTCCACGAATTGGGCGATTGATTTCGGCTTTGTAAAATCACCCGAGAAGCTGTGATCTCAAAAGCTCTCTTTGCTAATAAAACGTAGCTCGTTTTTGCTAATAAAACGTAAGCCCGTAGTGCATCGGGCCTTATCCTTTCCTTACACTGCGTTTTGCAACAAAATTCATGCTGAATACATATCTGCGGAAATAAAAATTATCACACTCGCTCCCGCACTCAAATCCAATCAAATTTCGTGAAAATGCTTTATGCTCCGCGCCTGCTAGTTCCTCACTCGAGATGAAATATTTTTAACTTTGTTGTTGTTTAAATACATTTATACTGTTTATATTGGAGGTTGAACCCAGGTTCAACCTGGGTTCAACCTCCAATATAAACACCAAAAGTTAACTTGGAGTTAACTCGACTCAATCCAAAAAATTTCTTAGGTCGAGTTAACTCTGGTTAATATAAACGCCCAGAGTCGAGTCGAAAAACAACAACAACAACAACAACAAAAAACAATAAATTTAAAAATAAAAATGGCGATTTTTCATATTTTTCTTGTACAAGCGCGTCTGTGTTTAAATTCGGCGACATATTTTTGTGTTTTTTTCGATTTTTTAATTTTTTTTATTTTTTTTAAATATTTTTCTATGTAACTAGTTCGGAAGATTTTTTGTTAGAATGATTTTTTGAAGGAAAAAATTAGAATGTATTTGACATTTATATCCTGGTTTCGACTCAACCTTAAGATAGCTCTCCAATATAAACACTAGAATTTAACTTCAAGGTTAACCCGAAGATAACTACAAGTTGACTCGACCTAGGTTCAACCTCCAATACAAACAGTATAACTGTGCGGTATTTGTGCCGCACTCACTCCCGCAGGTATATATTCAGCTTCATGCTATCAGTGCACTTGGACTTGCCTCTCCACACAAAACACAAGTGCGGCTCGTGCCTATGTATGTGTAAAATTATTTTCATTTTATAGTGAATGCTTGAGAGGAACGGACCAAAAAATAAAATTTAAAATCGCTAGAAGGTAGGTATTGAAAAAAATGTAAAATCCTTCACATTTGCTCAGGCTTTTGTTTTCTACCAAAATTATTTTTTATAATAAACGCGTAAAAACAAAATACTGACCCCAAAAGCATTTTTCCTTGGGTTAGTGAGTATACAAGCGCCGCACATAAAATTATTGTAGCAAACATGCTGCAAAAAGCCCCCACTTTAAAATTTAGTTTATGGCGGAGGTAAGAGACGAAGAAAAACGCGTCGTATTGCCGCACTGCGTAGAAAGCCTAAATATCCGTGACCTTGTTTTTTCAGAAATAATAACACGTTGTCTAGAAGTGGTGATTAACCTGTTAGTATTTGCTGCCACACAGTCCGCTTCGGTCTGCAGTATAGGAGCTGATGCTATGCATGTGGGATTGACCGCATCCCCTAGCAAACTAGTTGAGTACATAACAGAAACATGAAAAACCTTATAGGCCCCTTACACGTTCAATATTATTGCGCAATATTGAGCATTGCACAATAAAATTGATCATGTAATGACAATATTGTAGCCTACAATATTGTCGTAGGTTTGCACAATATATTGTGTAAAATTAAATTTTTTTAATATTTATTGAAGTTTGTGCAATATATTATGTAGTGTGAAGCCAATATTGTGCAATATATTATATCGGTTGTCAAAAAATCGTTTAATTTTTTTAATTTCTATACATAAAATGTCTGAATGGAAAAATTATAATTCTAATAAAGCTGACGAAAATGAATTTATAATAAAATGCTTCGAGGTAAGAGACATTATTATATATTTAAATGCGTAATAAGGAAAAATTGTACCATAATATTGAGCAGTTTTTAGGGTAAAAATTTTTTTACGCATTATGCCCGGTTTACATGAGAAAATTGTTTTCTTCTGCAAATTTTTGCAGGTAAATAAGAAAGAATCCGCTATATAAAAATATTCAATATGCCAGAAAGAAATAACATTTCATTTTTATGGTGATTTTTACTCAAAAATTCTTCTGCAAAATTTTGTTTTGATATATTGCTTTTCTTGTCTCTCATGTGCAAAAAGTCAATGTTATATATTATTCATTTTGCAGAAGAAAAATGTTGGTCTTATGTAAACCGGGCATTATTTAGCACAATAATATTGAACGTGTAAGGGGCCTATTACATTGGACAATGGACATTTTACCCATGGACATTTATATTGCGAGTGGTTCTGGGCATATAAGCAAAGGTGTAGGTAGATATTCAAAAACCGATTTAATTGCATTTTATTAAGTGCGTGTTTAAATTGGTTTAAATGCCGCATAAAAAGTTTAAAAGTTAAAAATTGTGGTGAATAAAAATGTCAAACTTTTTATCTGCTTCAAGAGCTGGGGCGGTATGTTGTACCATCACTTCGAATCGAAAAAGTCGAATCGAAAAAGTGAAAGTCGTATCATTTTTGCTGTTCGAAAATGATACAACATACCGCCATTCGACTTTTTTCGAATTTCGATTCGAAGTGATGGTACAACATACCGCCCCTGATAAAATTTTTATGTGGCAAACATTTGGCTGACAAAAATATTTGTTTGTAAACAGAAATGGAACAGCTTTAGTATCGCAGTCAAATTTTTTTGAGTCTGAGCTACGGTAGCGCCACTTTTACCAAGAGCAGAATTGTTTATAACTAAAAAAGTGCCTTTGCTTAGCATTTTGGACCAAGCGCCATCTATTGGAATAAAAACGAACTAAAATTTTAAAAAATACGTTAAGACGTGCTACAAAAAATTTAATAAAAAAATATTGAATCTCATTTAAAAATAAATGAAATTTAATATTTGTTTATGAATATATTAAATTGAGAGTGGGAGTCACACTGCGTGCCGCACGTAGGAGTAGATTATATAGAATCTATTAATGACACCTACGCTCCTCCCCGTAGCCCTGCGGGGCTCTTTAGATTTTAATTTCGGGGGGCGTAGGAGCCGGGATCTTCAAACATGTCGCACTGCGTGCAACACGTAGGAGCGGATTATATAGAATCTATTAATGACACCTACGCTCCTCCCCGTACCCTGCGGGGCTCTTTAGATTTTAATTTTGGGGGGCGTAGGAGCCGGGATCTTCAAACATGTCGCACTGCGTGCCACACGTAGGAGTGGAATATATAGAATCTATTAATGACACCTACACTCCTCCCCGTAGCCCTGCAAATGAAAATGTCATAATTTTCCCAGAGAATGTGATAATTTTTCCGGAATTATACAGAATCCTGTAGAAAAAACATTTTAAAAAGTTTTCATCTTATCCGATTTTCGCGATTTTTCCGATTTTAAATTCAAATTTATTTTATTTATAAAAACATCTCTAAGATGGCAGTCAATCAAATTAACAATTTTTTAGTTAAAATTATAACCACCTAAAAAAAAATTTATCCAAAAGCGGAAAAAATTATAAATAATATATAAAAAATTGAAATTTATCTAACAAAAGCGGAAAAAATTATAAATAATATATAAAAAATTGAAATATATCTAAGATGGCGTCTGTAATGTTTACATTTTTAGTTAAAATTACGACCATTTAAAAAAAAATGTCGCGACAGTCAATTTTGACTGCGATACTAAAGGCTAAGTAGCCACAGAAATTTGTCATGTACAAATTTTGAGAAAAATCATAATGATTTAGATGTAAACTGGCCATAATTAACTAATATACATTAAAATAGTATTTATTTTACATATTTTCATAATAAAATTTGCGGCATTTAAACCAATTGAAACACGCACTTAATTTTATTTTAATTAACTACTACGACTATTCCCTATTGTACTGTTTCGATGATTAATCCACAATGCGGCATAGATGAGGAAATCAGTCTCCTTTAAGTTTTTCTAATTTTTGTTCTTTCCATTCTTTTATATGGATTTTCTTTTTATGTGAATACATATTAGCCGAAGAGTTAAACGTCTTTGAGCAGTACGAGCATGAATACAAAATATCTCCAGTATGAGATGCCATATGTTCCTTTAAGCTTATCGGTCTCTTGAACGTTTTTTCACACAGTTTGCATTCATAGATTTTTTCAGTATGGACCACACGCATATGGCTTTGAAGAGCTCGAACATTAGGCGCAGATTTCCCACAAATTTTACATGAAAATGTTGTATTACTGTTAGGATGCCGCATCATATGTTGCCTGAGGGTGTATTGTAGTACCGAAGCACCGCACACATTGCAATGCACTTTCGGTTGAGGAACTTTCCCGTGTACAGTTTTATGATGCATCTCGAACTGACCTTTACTTCGAAACGGTTTAGCACATACATCACAAATGTAATTTCTTTTCTCACTATGCATATTCCGCAAGTGATGTTTTAAATGAAAGTCCGTTATATATGATCTGCCACATTCACTGCAAACAAATTTCTTGTCAGTTGTATGCGTTTGCAAATGCCGTGTTAATAAAGTAGAAGTAATATAGGTTTTAGCGCATTCGGGGCATTTATGCGGGCGTGCATTTTTTGGAACATGCCTGAGTAAATGAAGTTCCAAGCAACGTTTAGCCGAAAAATTTTTATTACATAATTCACATCGGAATGTGTCTGGATTCAAGTGCCGGGACAAATGCTCAATTATATAGACACGTTTCGCATATTTTCGATTACAGCATCTAACATATCCTTTAACACTATGTTCCATTCTATAGTGGAACTGTAAATTACTAAACGAATCCAATTCGATAGCACACAGTTCACAGACCATCGAAAAAAACTCTGATATCTCTTTATTTTGTTGGTCAATTTTTCTCTGTTCAAGAGGATCAGTTTCTTTTTTGGGATGAGTTGTTTTAACTGGTTTAGTTTTTCGTTTTCTCGCACCTAAATTACATTTGAGTACTTTACTGTTCCGTTTCGAAAGGAGAAAATCTTCATCACTATCGCTGCTACTAATTCCATTGTCGCTACCATTTAAATTAGTAGAGGGATCAAAATTGAGATCTGAGCTTGTATACTCGTCATTTTTATCTGCATCTTGGTTATATTCTGTTTTGACTTCAAAGTTTTCTTCCAAACAATTTATTAGTTCTATTTTATCGGAGGTCTCAACTGCTTCTACTTTAATTTTTGGTTCCACTTTTGAAATTAACTCGAAGTGAATATTATATACTGTTGTGTAAAACAAATGAAAATCTTCTACTTTTAACCAACAGTCTTGGCAAATAACAACATTTGTACCGTCTTCCTTTACCTTGAATTATAAGAAAGTATGGTTACTTCACACAAAGTTCCGTACGGAATTGACACATCGTGGTAACTTACTTCAAACCAAAAATGTTGATTTAATATAGAAGCTATAGTTTTATCATTAATCTTTTCAAATATGTTTAAAAAAAGTGACGATTTTGATAAACAGAGGCGGCACTGTGATACATTTTTATCCATTTTAATCCAAAAATCATAAAAAATTTATACCACTAGCCATGTAAACAAACTTTGTTTTGACATTAAAGGTATACTTCTCGCAAACCGTAATGACATCTGTTAAAGAATATATTTCTTGTAACTAGCAAGATACCATACATAAACAAAATATAAGAATACCAAGAAACATTACACACATGAGCCAGTGCGTAACTAACGCCGGTCCCAGTATATTCTTTTTCGGTACTTATATTTGGTACTACGCATCGCGACACAGTGCATGAAATAGTTTATTATTATTATTATTTTTTTATTTATAATTTATATTACAACTGATTTACGAAAAGATAGTTTGGATTTCAAATGGAGTAGACGTGTTTTGTGTCGCTCCTTGATTTAAAATTTAATTTAATATTTTTCTGTGCGTGAATAGTGGATAAATTTATAATAAATATGTGTTGTAGTGTATTATTGATAAAATGCACTACATAGTATGTAAATAAATTATGTGAAGTTATCAATGTGTGCACGTGCAACTTATGCGGATTTAAAAGAGAAGTTTGTATTTTTATATTAATTAACATATTTTGTTGTGTGTTTCCGTGTAGATGCGTTTGTGTCAGTTTATAATCTGTGTACATACGTATCTGCCTGAGAATACACATACTATAAAAATAAAATTTGTATTTGCAAGTTATATTGTAATTGCGATTTGACAAAACCAACAAGAAACAACAATGTTGTTGGTTTTGGATTTGAGCATGAATATACGCGCTTAGGTATAATTATAAGGTTTCGTTGTATGTGTTTGGTGTACCATACCAATGTTTAGGAGGCATTGACCATACCATATTTTAGCCTCCTTTGCTTACTATTTTATTTTCTCAAATTTTGTTTTGCGATCATAAATTTTATTTGTTTTGTTTTAAAATAATATCCTCTCTTCTCGGAACATTGTTCTTGTTGTACTCGTACAATCGTACGTATATTTTGCTCATAAATTGTTATACATATACATCTAACTCTGTTTCATTTTGATTACACCAATCCCTCGCAAACGAATTCTCTTTACGAAAAGTCTCTGCTTACGGGAAAACGATTCGATTTGCTAATTTTATTTTTGTTCTTAATAAAACGTGTGTTCTAGGCTCGAAATTTTTATAGAATGTTTTGTGTTCTTAAATTAGATTTCTTACTTACTTTAAACGAATTCTATAAATTGAAATTTTGTCGAAAGTTCTGACTTTAAAGAAACAATAAAGTAACATACCGGAAAGTCAGGGAAGATTGTGATTGCAACATTCTTGATCAGGGGTCTATTTAACTACTTACGCTTTGAGGATAAACTCAATTCAATCAAATATGTTAACGATCTAAAAACCTTTTGCTATGGAATGTTGTTTTTCGACTATCTTTCTGGTTGAACTCAGGTTACGTTTTAGTGATCCGCGGTCTCCACTATGGAAATTCGCTAATATTTTCTATTATGATATTTTATGTTTGTATGTGTTTTTTTCAAAGTATTGAAAAATATTCATCGACGGAATATCATATCTGGGAATATTACTATCATGATAATTATTACTATCATGATAATCGTTACATGTTTTTGTCAAATCATTAGTTTGGGATGTGTACGTACGAGTACGAAGTTCAAATAAACATTAAAGAAATAATAAAATTAGAAATGAATTTCGACGAACAAATTGAAACTCTGCTTAAATTAAAAAGGCTTGAACAAATTCAAAAATTAGAGTTTTAGAATTTTAAAATTTTTAGAATTAGAACGCCTATAAACTTTACTTATTATTTTCTATAAACATTCATTTTCTCTATACAAATGAATTAGCTTTAACGTATTTTTTGTAGTAAATTATGTCTGCGACATTATTTCAAAAAAATAATGTAAAAATAAATATGTTTATTCCACTATAAAATAAACCTAAACTAAATGCGTAAATCAAAGAACTGACATTATCCGCAAAAATCAAAAAAATAAAACTTAAAAAATGGTGTTCGCTCTAAAATAAATTAAAAAAAATGAAAAAATATGACATTTCATAATAATTATAATGATAATTTTTTAGAAAATATCAGCCTGATAATTTGCTGCTAGTAAAAAAAATTGTATAATATACTCACACATACATTAACAAAATTACTAGCATGATAGTAAATATCAGCAATTTTGCATAGTGGAGACCGCGGGTGAAGTAAATCAACTGCTTTTAGTTGGATAAATTTAAATATAGGTAGCTGATTGATAATACCGAATTTAAATTTATTTTTTTACAATAGCAACAGAATATTTAGGTCATCATATTTATGATAATGCTGTCCTACAGGCTGCTGTAGGAATCATAATTACGATGGGAAGTTGATTGTGTATAAGTAAGGGTCGATTATCATAGTTGTTGTCACACAGCTTGTGACGCTTAATGGAAAAATTTCCTACGATTGCGTATTTAATTCGAGAGTACTGAAAATAGACCAATATACTGAACAATCACACCATTACAATCGAAAAAACCAAAGTAAAAATATTATTTTATAATTAAACTAAATAAAATTAATGTTGTTGTAATAATTAGAAACTATTAAATTAAAACAACACGAGAAAATAAAATAAACAAAAACACGCGCATGCACAATCGTGTGCATGCATATTCACTCGTCGATTTTTCACATGAAACTGAGAAGAGAAAATAAAAGATTCAATATAAAACAAACAAACAAAACTAATAAAATAAATAATATTACCGCAAAATAATAATATAAAATAAAAATATTAATAATAAAACAATTTTTTTGTTAGGTTTGTGATTTTCTTATGGAAAATGTTATCAAACTTTTAACTTTTTCCTTAATGAGAAATACAATGAAGTTAACTGCGTTTTGAATTTAATGTCAATTGTTGTTGTATACAGAAATAATATACAAAAATAATACGATTTTAATACAATTTAAACTGCAAATTTAAGAAAACTGCAAATATTTTTACAATAAATAGTAAAATATTTTGAAGATTTTAGAGTGTGCACGGTTTATGGTGATTCAATAATACAGATAGGTTAGGTTAGGTTAGGTTAGAGTGGCTGCTGTCGCACACTTAGGCCAATAGTGGCCCATTGTGATACCACAGCATCATATCTCCCCTTTACTCCCGCTGAAACCATCCAGAGCTACTCACGTAGCGTAAAATATTTCGCACACCACAGCCCGCGAGTTCCGAAAGGCTGTCCATGCCGTACGCACCTAAATACTTATGCCTTCTGCGTGAGAGTGCCGGACACGAGTATCAGAAGTGATCTAACGTCTCCTCCTTCTCTTCGTCCAAACAACTTCTGTAAAAGTCATTCGTCTGTAGACCCAGCCTTCTTGCATGTTCCCCAAAAAGGCAGTGTCCTGTCAGTATCCCTACGACCAATCCTACCTCTCGTTTTCCCAGGGATACTAGTGCCTTGGAGCGCCGCAGGTCCAGTTTTTGCCAAACCTGTTTTGCTACCCTGCACGTGAGAGTGTTGGTCCACCTCTCGTTTGTCAAGGCGATTGCCTTTCTACTGATCGCCAATTTGAGCGCTGACATAGGCCTCCTCAGACCTGCCCTTTCCGGCTGCATCTGGAGAGTCGTACCATACCTGGCTAGTTCGTCTGCCCTGCAGTTTCCCGTGACGTCCGAGTGACCAGGGACCCAGATTATCGGGATGCTGAAATACTCGCTCATCTCGTTAATAAGAGATGATCAGCAAACCAGCGCCACCCGTAACTTCAGAGAAACCGCCTCTAGTGACCTGACCGCTGCCTGACTGTCCACATACAGATAAACACATTACAAATAAAATAGATATCAGTTTTTGGTTTCTTGAGCATTGTGAAAATCAGGAGATTAATCAACTTCAATTTGGTGAAACATTACTTGGGAGAATAAATACTAGGTAGTCAAATAGTGGTACCGTCGGCATTTTCGTCTGTGGATGCAAACAAAACGACATGAAAATCAATACCTTTTGATACATAAAATATAAAATTCTAACTAACAACTAACGTTGCGTAATATAATTTTGTAGCAATACATTTGAATATATGTATTTGAGTTTTAATGTATTTGGGATTTTAATAATTAATTTTCGGAAACATTTGTAGGTTAAAGATTAATAAGTCAAAATTTTGTAAAAAAATAGGTACAAGTATGGTTCAGTTCGAATTTTATTGTTTCCATATGTTTCTATTGGGTATGCTCTTCATAAGGAAAAACTAATAGGAAAAAGTATATTAGAGGTATAGAAAAATTAGGATTAATAGAGGTATGAAAAAATTGTACCATGAGCATTTAGCTTCTCCAACCGCAATAATTTATTTATTTATTAAATAATTCAATAAAATAAAATTTTTTTGAACAATTTAATTTTTTTATTTCATTATTTAATAACAAATTGCAAAAACATTTGTTGTGTGCTATTATCAAATAAGTCAGCAAAATCGTTTGCCACAACTTTACCGACTTATTCAAGATGGCGTCAAATAGTCAATTAGTTTGAAATAAGTTGGTGTTTGGGAAAGGGCCTTTGAGAAATACAAAATTTTTCAATGACAATTATGACAATTATTTTCTCCAATATCCCAGTATGCAATTATTCCACTGTGTGGAAAAAACTTCTCAAATGTTGTACAAAACTCCGTACTACAAAATATCAAAGACACAAAAATATTGATTTTGGAGAAAAATAATTGTTTTTCTCTTTCTATTTCGCGGTAATATTATTTTCGTTTTATAAGTTTCGATTGTATTTATTTTCAGTTTCTTGTGACAAGTCGACGTGCACGGTTGCACTACATAATTAGTTTTTACTTTAAAGTGTTGTGTTTCATTATAATGTTTTTTGATTTATTAAAGTAAATAATTTTAAATTTAAATATATAATAATAATTATTAACTTATTTAGTGATCGCGATGTGCAAATTTGGACTAAAAAGGTAATAGAGATCTGTCTCACAATGGCGTCGGCGCGAAATACATTTACGTAGTAAATTTTCAATGATTTTTTTTTCAAGATCTCAATATGCTGGCGGATGCAATACAACGTGGCGGATGCAATACAAAACTCAATTTATGAAATTTAAATATGTAAATAAATTTTCTATGTTTTTTTGTACACAAATAAAAAATAATGTGAATAAAAAATTAATATTTATTTTATTATAAATGGAAAATTTTGCTTTATTTCGGATAAGAATTATTATTTATTCCAGTTGGAAAATATATACAAACACGTGCCTTTTGTTTCTGTGATTTTTTTCTCTTTTTAGTTGGGATTCACACCGACACCGGAATTTTTGTGACACTTTTCTTTGGCTGGGAGTACGAATTTCCGCGTGATACACATGGTTCTTTCCATAGAAGCAGTGTGGTTTTAGAACGCGAATGTAAATGGAATTCCGTCGGCATTGCATATTGGGATATAATTTATTCCTAGTGTTCAGTCCGACCAAAATGATAAAAATTATCATGATATTTTTTATCAGTTTTTACCATAAAACGCACTCATTTATCACAAAAAAATGTTCGATTCTGGCTGTCAAAATTTATGTACATTTTATTTCTAATGTTGACAGGAACAACATTTGGTTCAACTTTAATGTTATATTTTTGTATTAAACAATAATACATTAAGAACAATGTAGTTGAAATCCGCGTCTTTAATCAACTCAACAACAAATATTGTTTGTGTATGATTTGTGTGTGTAATTTCTTTTCTGTGTTTTTGTTCAATCTTCAATGTCCATTTCATTTCCTCTGATGGCGGCCGCATGAAATGTGTCTCGACTCTCGAGCTGAGGCAACAAAGCTAAAAATGAGTGATATAATGCAAATTGTTGTTGTAAATGATTGTTGTTGTATTGCAAATGTTGTGTACCGCCTTTTGTGAGATCACACATTTTTAAGTTTTAACTTTCTTGGCTTGGCTCGAGAGACAATTCATGCGGCCGCCTTGAATGATTTATTAGGTGCGACGTTGTGTGGTTAAGATTATTCGTGTAGTCACGAATTGGGCGAGAATGTGATTTCTTTTACACATGCCATCTAAAAACAATTTGTGAAAGTTTTTAGAGCAATCAGTTATCTTATCTGCAAATCTCTGTCGTAAATTATAATTGAATGAATGTTTAGATGAGTGAATTACTATGATGTATACTCCCCGGGTTAGTTTTATTAGCGTTAAGATGTGAAGTATTAAACTATTATGAAATACTTAGGCATTAGTAAATAGTAAATTGTTGTTATGACCGCGTCAACAGTGTTTTGACGTGCAGAATCAATTTATAATTATTTTTTCGATTTGGTTGTTCACTCGGGTTTGACATAAAATTATACGGAGTGAAGTTAGGGTCACAAAAAATATCATGATAATTTTTATCATTTTGGTCGGACTGAACACGCCAATTGTGTCTGATATTTTGTAGTACGGAATTTAGTATGGAATTAAAGCAATATTTTCCACACCCTAATATGCAATGTCGACGGAATTCCGTTTACATTTGCGTGCAAAAACCACACTCTTTCTATTGAAAAAATTCTGTAAAGCACTCGGAAATCCGTACTACTTGCCAAAGAAAAGTGCGAATCCCGACTAAAAAGAGAAAAAACAAATTTGAGAGAGCCGAAAGAGAGAGCAGTTAGAGAGAGAGATTTCTATAGTACTTTTTACAGTGAGGTTTTATTTTGAAATTAAAGAATATTTTTGTAAAATTTATTCATATACAATACATACATATACATGCACATATACATACATTCATATTCATATACAATTTTTAATATACTCTTCAACTCAACATATCTCACGAAACTAAAGATACCATACAAAAAATAAATCTACTAAAACCACCAAACAATTTGTAAATCAGAAAGGGAATGAAAATTATTTAGCTCCAAAATCGATATTTTTATGTCTTTGATATTTTGTAGTATGGAATTTGGTATGGAATTAAAACTATTTTTTCCACACAGTGGAAAAATTGCCTACTGGGACACTGAAAAAATTGCATACAGGGTAGTAGCACTATTTATTATTAGATGTCGCAGCAGTTCGTAAGTGTCTTAACCTAATACTCACAGAAGACAACTACCAGTTGCGACGAGGTCTAAAACGAATCTGTCAAAACTAGTTTGTTTACTTGTCTTTTTATCAAAAATGATTGTTTTTTATTAAAAAATGGAAGTCAAACCACAATGCCGTCTCTGTTTATCTGAGCCGCCTAATTTCCTAAATATTTTGATTGAAAAAATTGACGATACAACAATTGCAAACATTCTAACTCAACATTTTTGGTTTGAAGTAAGCTTGTACTACTTAATAATTGCACCCCATAAGGTTTCTACCTGTTCTGAATAATTGGCAAAATACATTTTTTTTATAATTAAAGGTAAAGGAAGGCGACTCAAATGTATCTATATGCCTCGAATGCTGGAAAATCGTAAAAGATTTTCATTTATTTTACAAAAAAGTTTATAATATCCATTGTGAGTTCATTTCTAAACTGGAACAAAATATCAAAGTGGAAATAGATGAGCCAACAAAAACAGATACGCTAGAACTATTGGAAAATGATTTAAAACAAGATTTGGATTCCAAATCTGAGAGCAGCCTAAGAATGGAAAGTAATCATGAGGGTAAACACGAAAATGATGTGCCGTTAGATATGGACCATTACAATAACAGTAATGAGGCTGATAATCCTTTAAATCTTACTGATAATGAGAGTAGCTCTGCCGCAAGTTCTCCTCAACCGCCGCCAAAGCGACCAAAAAAATCTGTAAGAAAAACACGTAAAAGCAAAACGGCGAAAACCGCCCAAATAAAAAAAGATATTGATCCTATTGAACAGGCAAAAATTGACCAACAAAACAAGCAGATATCGGAATATTTTTCAATGATTTGTGAGTTGTGCTCGGTCGTATTGGATTCCTTCCGTAATTTACAAATTCACTATAGAATAGAACACAACATGAAGGGATATGTACGATGCTGTAACCGAAAATATATAAAACGTGTCTATATTCTTGAGCATTTGGGGCGCCATTTGAATCCGGAAACTTTCCGATGTGATCAATGTAATAAAAATTTTGCAGCGAAACGTTGTTTACAACTACATTTACGCAGTCATATACCAACGGAAAATCGTCCGTATAAATGTCCTGAATGCCCTAAAACTTATGTTATTGCAAATTTGTTAAAACGTCACATTCAAACTCATGCAACCGAGCGAAAATTTGTTTGCAATGATTGTGGCAAATCATATATAACGGATTATCAACTAAAAACTCATCAACGAAATTCGCATAGTGATGACAATACCCACATATGCGATGTATGTGCGAAACCATTTCGAAGTAAAGACATGTTCGAGAAGCATCATAAATCTGTTCATGGAAAGATTCCTCTTCCGAAAGTACAATGCAATATATGCGAATCATGGGTTAAAGATAAATACTATCTGAAACAACATGTTGCACGGCATCTAAATAATAATGCAAGATTTCCCTGTAGTATTTGTAATAAATCGGCTCCCAATGCTCGTGCCCTTCAAAGCCATATGCGGGTTGTCCACACTGAAAAAATATATAAATGTAATATGTGCGATAAAACGTTCAAAAGAAAGATAAGCTTGATTGAGCATACGGCATCGCATACCGGAAATATTTTGTATTCGTGCCCTTTTTGTTCGAAAACTTTTAATTCGTCAGCCAATATGTACACACATAGAAAGAAAAGCCATGTCAGAGAATGGGAAGAATTGAAATTAGAGAAATTTAAAGCAGATGCAGCAACTTAATGTAGGAAATATCATAAGATGAATATCTAAAAGTGATACGTTATAATCAGAGTGTGAAATAAACTGAATAAACAATAAAATTTGATAATTAGATTAATTAATAATAAAGTAAGTTCCATGAAATTGTTGAAGATAGGTATGCAATTGAACGCCGGATTGGCTGCTATTGATCGGAATTCAAAAGAATTTAACCGCGCTTGTAACAAGACGGATGGTTCAAGGTGAGTGTCTATAACGAAAATAAAATACAGTAGCTTCATAAAATAAAGACATTTCCATATTCTCTGGTAGGTAGTTTCAATTTATCGTAGGTATTTTCTACATTTACTAACTAGATGTCAGCGGTCCCATTCAAATGTTCAATCGTGTGATGACGAATTTCTAAAGTGTCAAAATCAAATCTCAAAAGTGGTTTGTCTCATTTAACAACATTACATAGTTATGTTTTTGTTGCAAAATGGATAAAACAATTTCAGAATGTCGCCTCTGTTTAACGCGATCATCGACTTTTCTAAATATGTTTATTGAAAAAATTGACAACAAAACAATTGCAACCATATTAACACAACATTTTTGGTTTGAGGTAAGTAAACGTCGCATGAAACTTGAATTCCCGACCTCAGCAGACATGACAAAATTTCGCTCTTGGATTTCCAATATTTTTAAAGGTGCAGGAAGGTGATCCAAATCTCGACATTTGCCTGGATTGTTGGATGAAAGTGAAAGATTTTCATATATTTTACTCAAAAGTTTATAAAACGCACTTTGAATTAACGAAACTGGAACATATTAAAGTGGAACTATCTGAGATTGCATTCGATAGAGACAAAGTAGAATTGGAAAATTTAGTAGATGAGATTGATGTCAAATCAGAGCTTTACATTACACATTATGAAGCGCAAAATCCATTGCGAGTCCGAGCGAACAATCATAATAAGAAGTCTGTTGGCAATGACTCAACTAACTATCATAGCGATAGCGACAGTAGTATCAGTAATGGTGAACTTTTTCCTCCACCGCTAAAAAGACAACAGGCAAGAATCCGAAAAAACAAAACCGCAATAAAACCAATTGATCCTATTGAACAAGCAAATATTGATTTACAAAATAAAAAGATTTCGGAATATTTTTCGATGACCTGCGAATTTTGTTCACTGGCTGTGGATTCTTTCCGTAATTTACAGAGTCACTATTGGATGGAACACAAAATTAAAGGATATGTTCGATGCTGCAATCGCAAATATGCACACAGAGGTTTGTTACTTGAGCATTTGGAGCACCATTTAAATCCGGAAACATTTGCATGTGAAATATGTAGTAAACTTTTTAAAACAAAACGTTCTTTGCAAGCTCATCTACTCCAGCATATGCCGACAGATAAACGTCCGTATAAATGTTCTGAATGTTCGAAAACATTTGTTTTGGCCAACTTATT
The DNA here is from genome assembly GCA_932526605.1 of Nephrotoma flavescens. NCBI lineage: Eukaryota > Metazoa > Arthropoda > Insecta > Diptera > Tipulidae > Nephrotoma > Nephrotoma flavescens. The sequence continues at coordinate 187,804,586 of OW052222.1, read as the reverse complement.
GAAGCGGCATTTATTAACGCATATAACAGAACGAAAATTTGTATGCAGTGAATGTGGGAAAACGTTTGCTTTAGAATGTCAACTAAAAGGCCACCAGAAGCACATGCATAGTGAGGCTAATAGGCATATTTGTGATGTGTGCGCTAAACCGTTTCGAAGTAAATATTTTTTTGAAAAGCATCATAAATTTGCCCATGCAAAAGATCCCCCTCCAAAAGTTCAATGTAATATATGCAGTTCATGGGTTAAAGATAAACATTACCTAAAACAACATATAGGACGACATGCTAGCAGTGATAAAAGTTTTCCGTGTAGTAAATGCCCCAAATCGGCTACAACAAATCGTGCGCTTCAACGGCATATGCGACTCGTGCATCCCGCAAAATTGTTTGAATGTCATCTGTGTAAAAAATCTGTAAAGAGCGCACAAAGCTTTAAAGAGCATATGGCATCTCATACCGGAGATATTTTGTATCCCTGCCCTCATTGCCCGAACACGTATAATTCATCATCCCATAGGTATACTCATATAAAAAAAATGCACGTAAAAGAATGGAAAGAACAGAAATTAAAGAAACTTTATGGAAGTGCAACAACATAATTTATACCTACAAGTATATTGAATTAAAATAAAATTTGTCGGCATAGGACCATTTGTTTTTTTTATTATGTCCATTCTAACTGATCTCTACAAACCACGGCTAGTATATTCTGTGCCACGGCATAGTGCCAGAATTGTCCATATACGACGGGCTAAGAGAAGCTATGATGAGTGCCTTGGTTCCATTATTCCTTATGTATTTCGGAGAGTTCAAAAAATGAAGACATAAATGAATAAAGCCACTCGGTAATCGAAGAATTTGCATTTCCCTACTTATGGTCCACATAATCGGCCTACCGAACGCACGATTCACTATACCATCGAAAAATTTGAAACCCAATTTTCATTATTGGTTAATACGCGACCAAACAGATCACGTTCAGCAAGTAGTGAAGAAAATATAGCGGCTGTAATGAATCGATTCGGCGCCGTTCTCAACAGCTTGGCTTGTCGTATTTTACGTAAGGATCTTGGTTTAAAAAAATACAAAATTCAACTCGTGCACGAATTGAAGCCGGCCGATCTTCCAAATCGTCACCGTTTCTGTATTTGGGCTCTTGGAAAGCTTGAAGAAGATCCACTCTTTTCTACCAAAATTTTGTTCAGCGATGAGGCCCATTTCTAGCTTAATGGCTACGTTAATAAGCTAAATTGCCGTATTTGGTCTGAAGAGAGGTAGCTCTTGAGACCCGAAGTGGTTCAAGAGCTACCATCATATCCAGACAAAATAACGGTCTGGTCCCAAAATGATTCGCCCATTATTTGAATAACAATCCTCCAAAATGATTGCGCTAACACCACCATTGCCAAAGAGAAAGGCAGCTCATTCCGCCGCGATGAGAAAGGGATTATTTATTTATTAAAGAACAACAAGATGAATTAAAATTAAATACAAACTCATATTTTTATTTATATTTCTACAGTCCCAAACTATTTTTAATTACTTAGTTTTTCTAATTTCTCTTTTTCCCATTCTTTATTGTGCATTCTCTTCCTATGTGCATACATATTGGCCGACGAATTAAATGTCCTTGAGCAGAAGGTGCACGAATATAAACTAGCTCCTGTATGATACGCCATATGTTCCTTTAAACCGGTGGATTTTTTGAAAGTCTTTTGACAAATTTCACATTTATATAGTTTGTCGGTATGCACGTAACGTATATGACTTCGAAGGGCATCAGAACTAGGAGAAGATTTTCCACAAATGTTACAAGAAAAATGTTTGTTACTTTCGGAATGCCGAGCTATATGCTTTTTGAGTAAGTATTTATGTTTTACCCAGGAACCGCATACGTTGCATTGTACTTTCGGAAGCGGAACTTTTCCATGTACAATTTCATGATGTTTTACGAACATATCTTTACTACGAAATGGCTTAGCGCACACATCACAAATATGAGTACTGGCTTCACTATGCATACTCCGCTGGTGATCCTTTAGATGATATTCCGTTACACATGCTTTACCACATTCACCGCAAACGAAGCTACGCTCGGTTCTGTGCGTTTGTAAATGTCGCTTCAAGTGATGGGCAATAACGTAGGTCTTAGGACACGTGGCGCATTTGTAAGGGCGTTCTCCTGCCGGCAAATGACTTCGTAAGTGCAGCTGTAAACAATATTTACGGGCGAAAGTTTTATCACAAATTTCACATTTAATTACTTGTGGGTTTAAATGATGCATCAAATGTTCAAGAATGATAGCACGCTTGAAAAATTTACGATTGCAACATCGCACATATCCTTTTATCTTGTGTTCTGTCCTATAGTGGTATTGTAAATTACGAAGCGAGTCCAATTTCAATGAGCACAGTTCACAGGTCATCGAATAATACTCTGATATCTGCGTATTCTCTGTGTTAAATTTTTCCTGTTTTATCGGATCAGTTCCTTTTTTCTCTCGAACTATTTTTACTGTTTTGCTTTTTCGTGTTTTCACTACAGCATTTTCAAGTTTTTGGGATGGTGTGGTTACACTAGACTCTTCTGTACTTCCATCATCTCTATCTTCTAAATCATTAGAAGTCTCATCATCACAAATCTCTAACGGTGGGCATGCATTTTGGTCATCGCCCTCTTGCTTAATGTTTACATCAAGGTTGCTTTCAGATTTTATTTCCAAATCCGTACCCAAATCTTTATTTTCCTCATTTGTTAGTGAGAAGTCGTCATCTATCTCCACTTTAATAAATTTCGTAGGTAGGCCAAGAAAGTGGATATTATAAACTTTAGTGTAAAATAAATGAAATTCGTTGACTTTTATCCAACAATCATAACAAATATATTCGTGTAATTCGTCTTCCTTTACCTTTAAAACAATTACAAGAATTGAATACTCTGCAAACTATTCACGTATACCTACCTAATTTTAAGTTAAAACTTACTTCAAACCAAAAATGTTGAGATAATACATTCGCAATTGTTTTATCTAAAATTTTTTCAATAAAAATGTTTAGAAAAATTGGCGACTGCGTCCGACAAAGTCGACACTGGGGCGGTTTTAGATCCATTTCAATTTTATTTTCTATTATAAACACCAACTATGCCGACCGATCCATGATGTAAACAAATGTTTGACATAAAAGTTCGGCTGCGGGTCAAACCATTGCCGACATGTTGCCGACAACAAGTTTGTTTGGCGCTAGGTGACGCCAGATGTCTCTAGTTCTAATAAAGTAATGGTTTTTCACTATTGAAGTATTGACGATCAAAAACTTTATAAATGTTTTATAAGAAGTGTAATTAGATAATTTTAGGATTAAATTTAATCTTTCTGCATTTGATCATTTTAGGACTTAATAACTTAAAATTATATTCTTAATATTTTTAATGGTATTCTAAAAGTAAAAATATTATGTATTTCAAAAAATGATACCGTTAATTCTATAGAATGAACATGTTAAATGCCTCAACCAGTCAGCCTTAAGTTGTGCTCCATTTTGGACCACTTAGGAGAGCGGTACGACCACCAAAATTTTAGAGGTCAGGACTGGGATTTTGCACACAGCGAGTCGCCTTTTTTGAGCGACTTGTAGCTAAACGCGAGTAAAAGCGATTATGCACTATGCGAGTAGACACTCGCTCTCGCTTTTATTTCCGTCCATGTATATTGCATAGTGAGAAGAAAGGCGAAAAGATTTTTAGATTATATTTTCATACTAAACGTAAAAAAACAAAGTTTGTTTGAATTGGATGTCGATAATATAATACATACTGCCAATGTAAATATGTAATACCCCGTTTACACCAGTAGAATAAAAGTATGTAGCAAAAAAGTATGTTGGTGTAAACTCAAACTAAAATACTTTAATAGTTTATCACGTACTATTTTGCTATTAAAGTATAATAGCTATCAAAAAAATATTGACATTATAGTCGTGGTTTAAACTCTAATTTAATGTTATAATACTTTAATTTTGTTTATTATTTTTTTCAAGTGGCCGATAAAGACATTTTTTGTTTGGCTATACATTTCCATTTGTGATATTAACCAAAAAAAATATATTTACCGACAAAAAAAATAATATAGTATTATAGTATGGGTTTACACCGCTTGCGATGTAAACTGGCCGGGTATTATACTTTATTAGCAAAAAAGTATTATACTATTAAAGTAGCTCTGGTGTAAACCCAGTATAAATTTTTATTTATCTTTTATTTTGTCATTTTCATTTTTAAATTTTTCATTATTTGCATACATATTCTTTTCAGTATTGCGGTATGATACATATGGGATGGAAAATATTCCTCGATACTATTAATTAAATTAATTAATAAACTTGCCAGAAGTCGATATCGTACCTGGAATCTTTAGGATTAAATATTACGTCAATTAAATACATAAATAAAATTTATAAGATTAATTATTAACTACCTTGTACCATCGATGTCAAAAGGTTGTAAATCATCCCTGATGAGACCGGATGAGAATATTGTTTTTTTTATCAAAAACAATAGCAATGGACAAATTGTCTTATTAAAATATCACTAAAATCTAAAAAAAATTGAACACAACACTAAACCGCAAACTGACACAAATAATTTTAAACACAAAATGACATTTATGCCCGGTTTACATAAGACCAACATTTTTCTTCTGCAAAATGAATAAGATATAACATTGACTTTTTGCACATAAGAGACAAGAAAAGCAATATATCCCAACAAAATTTTGCAGAAGAATTTTTGAGCAAAAATGACCATAAAAATGAAAATGTTGCCATAAAATATATTCGATCCGAGTATTTTTATGGCAACATTTTTAAAATTAACAAGAAAAAAAATTATTTCGTATTTATAAATGTTGAGGATTCATTATAAAAACAGACGCCATAGATAAAAATGTAAATTTCGTTTTTTAATTCATTAAAAATAAATTAATAATGATCCTATAAAAAAAATTACGCCATTACTATATATGTTTATTTCTTTCTGGCATATTGAATATTTTTATATAGCGGATTCTTTCTTATTTACCTGCAAAAATTTGCAGAAGAAAACAATTTTCTTATGTAAACCGGGCATTAGACAGCTAAATCCATAGTTGCTCAATTTTCTCGCCTTTTACTTTTGTCGATTTGTGCATAATCGCTATACAACTGTCGGACAAAACTAAAAGGCGAGAAATCAAACATAAACTCGCTTCTCGCCTTCTGTGCAAAATCCCACTCCAGTTGTTTATTTGTGACGAGAAGCCTATACAATTTTGGTGATTGTAGCACTAACCGAAGTGGTGCAATCAGCGTTTAACTTAAGAACTTAAGGCTGACTGGTTGAGGCATTAACATGTTCATTCTATAGAATTAACGGTAACATTTTTTGAAATACATAATATAAATTATCTAATTACACTTCTTATAAAACATTTATAAAGTTTTTGATCGTCAATACTTCAATAGTGAAAAACCATTACTTTATTAGAACTAGAGACATCTGGCGTCACCTAGCGCTATTAATAAAGATTGTGTTTTCTGAAAAAAATATAGAATTATATCTCTTTTTTACTGCCTGCACACACAATTGTGTGGGTAAGGAAAAAACATCATGTTAAAAATTTATTTTTGTATGTTTTGAACCAACTTACACATTTGTGTATTCCTTTCGAACTTATTTTCGTTCGAAAAAAACACTATAACTATACACACGATTGTGTTGGTTGTACTTCAAATCAAGCGAAATTTTTTATCAAAAGCGCCATACATACTATGTTTTATTACTCACACGTTTGTGTGGTTTGGCCAAATTTTTCTTTTTGGAGAAAAAGGGATATAATGAGCGATTCTACACGGTCAAAGACGCAGCTTCATCCTCGTTTCTTTCCCAGCGGCCAAATTCCGGTTCGGTGGTAAATTTACCATTATGGTTTTTATTAGTCGAAAATATGCAATTGGTATAAAAACCCAGAAAAGCGATTCTAAATGACTGAGAAAATAAAACCCATAACTAATGTCAAAAAACACCATAAGAATTTTTTTCATGAGAATTGGTTGGTTTTGTATTTTCCAATTAAAAAAATATTATTTTGATAGCGGTAACATCAAGGATTTATTTTATATTAAGTATATATTGAAACATAAGTGGATATAAAAATGCCAAATCACTTACAGCAGCCCTAATCCTACAAAATTTCTACAAAACATTAAATATTCCGACCACTTAACAAAAATTTCAGCAGTTTACCTATGATACCGGTTTTAAACGCGACATAGGGGGAAATAAATCAATCACCCACATCATAACATATTATTTGTTTTTTATAACATATTAATTATTTTATTATTATTATAGTGTTATTTTGGTATGATATCAAAGGGCCGAATGTCGAAGGGCCGAATGTAGAAGGGCCGAATTTCAAAGGGCCGAATGTGTCGAAGGGCCGAATGTCGAAGGGCCGAATGTCGAAGGGCCGAATTTGTCGAAGCGCCGAATGTGTCGAAGGGCCGAATGGGTCGAAGGGTTAAAGTTTTATTTTTTTTTGTTTTTTGAAATATATATTTTTTTATATTTTATTTAATTTAATTATTTTTTTATTTTTTACATATCCGTTTTTCAATCAAAAAAAAAAATTGCACCATTGAAGTCCAACCCACACAATTGTGTGGGTTTAAATATCATAATGGCGTTTTTGATACAAAATGTGGGTAAGATGAAACTTTTTTAAAAAATTTTCTTTGTAGGATTATGCATCTATCGTTTTTAGGAAGTGTAAGCCAAAAATTTCGAGAAAATTATCACATTTTCCGGGAAAATTTTGACCTTTTCATTTTTTTTTTGGTGACAAATTGCGTATTATTTTATTCAAAATATATAGTACAAATGTGTAATTTTTTTTTTTAAATTTTGATACTTGTATTTTAATAGTTTTTCGACAGTACAAGTAATTTTTCCGGGAAAATTTTGCAATTTTTCTAGGAAAATTTTATTATTTTTTTTACTTAGTGTAAAATTGTCTGCAAGGTTGACGAAGCAATTATTATTAATAAAAATAAATAAAACTAAAAAAAATATTGAAAAAATATGAAAAGGGAAAAATTTTCCTTAAAATCAAAAACTTTTATTAAAATAACGCAAAAATGTAATCTGTTACCCGTTTCATGACAGTGTAGTTCGAATTTTTATCATTAAAATTAAGATTTGGTAAATAAAAACGGCAGATTTTTAATTTTTGGATGAAAAAAATCAAAAAAATATTTTTGGAAAAACTGAAAATTTTCCAGGAAAATGTGATTTTTCCGAAATTTTTGGCTTGCACCTCCTAAAAATGATAGGTATACAATCCTATAAAGATTTTTTTTTTTAAATTTTCATCTTAACCGATTTCGGCGATGTATACGTCATCTATACCTACGCCAAAAATTTCGCTTGTGTGGAAGTACAACCAACACAATTGTGTATATAGTTATGAAAGGAAAGCACAAATGCGTATGTTTAGTCAAAACACATACAAAAATAAATTTTTGACATGGTCAGAATCTACTTAAATATAAGTCGTGCTAACTCCACACATATGAAATAAACAATAACTAAGTAAAGATGTATTGGAAATTTTTTTTCCATAGTAATTTTTTATTAAATAACTAGGTATAAGCAAATATTAAAAAGTATCAATATAGGACATTGCCTTGTAAAATCGTGTTCCAATTTTTTTTTCTATAAGACAAGAATGAAGTTAGCTGGTTAAGTACAAGTTCGAAAAAAACTTGAAAATCAACACAGCTGGTGATAAAGTAATACTAAATTTAACTATTTCAACTGTTTAGCTTAGTTGTCTAAAGAAAAAAGTAAACAAACAACGGCAATTTTTCGAAATTAGTTCGAAAAAACGACAAAAGCGACACCGTGACAAAAAATCTAATTACGGTAAATGCGATAAGCTAAGAGAAAAAAAAGAACACGAACGTCCTATAGTTATTTAATATATGGTATAAGTGTGTTAGTGTAGAAACAAAAAAAATGAACAAAAAAAAAATCAGATTTACATTGCATTGTTAGTGTAACCAACACACTGTTAGTTTTTTTAAAATAGGTATATGTCAATTATACTGTTTATATTGGAGGTTGAACCTAGGTCGAGTCAACTTGTAGTTATCTTCAGGTTAACCTTGAAGTTAACTTCTAGTGTTTATATTGGAGAGTTATCTTAAGGTTGAGTCGAAACCAGGTTATAACTGTCAAAATCATTCTAATTTTTTCCTTCAAAAACTCATTCTAACTTTTTCTTTCGAACTAGTTACATAGAAACATATTAAAAAAAAAAATAAAAAATCGAAAAAACACAAAAATATGCTGCCGAATTTAAACATAGATGCGTTTATACAAGAAAAATTACCATTTTTATTTTTAAATTTATTGATTATTTTTCGACTCGACTCTGGGCGTTTATATTAACCAGAGTTAACTCGACCTAAGAAATTTTTTGGATTGAGTCGAGTTAACTCCAAGTTAACTTTTGGTGTTTATATTGGAGGTTGAACCTGGGTTCAACCTCCAATATAAACAGTATAAATGAGAATAGTAAGCAGTGGCCCTATTCTGGTAATTCCCGGGGAATGGAAATTTTAAATTTTGTAGCAGTTTTATTCCCTTTTCCCCAAAAAGTATTCCGGCTTTTAGGGAAAAAATTTTTTGGGAAAAAGTTATTCCCCATTATAGCAGTTTTGACGTTTATTATTCCATACCTATTTTAGGAAAGAATTAACTGGGAATAGAATTTAACGGAAATTTATTGTATTTTACGTAATTTATGTATTATGGCTGTAAATTTATACTAATTAAAAATTAGTAATATCAATTGGAAATATCAATATGCAATTTTTATTTTAATAAAAAAAAAATATTTTTTAATTAAAATTCGATTAAAATATTAATAAAAACCAAGTAAACGTAGTAAACTATTTTTAGACATTTGTTTTCTTGTTTTATTAAGGTTGCGTGTCGACCTCGAGTATTAAATTGTTTTCCCGTAAATTTTTTCCCCAATCGCCAGAATTAACTTTTGTAAAACAGGGAATTGGGGAAAATTTCTGGGGAATAGCTGCTATAAAAATAAATTATTCCCTATTCCCGGGGAATTACTAGAATAGGGCGACAGGACTTATATTTAAGTAGATTCTGGACATGGTACTTTTACAGTACCCACACAATTGTGTTAACGGGCCGGAAAAGGGACATACATATTGGTGGCGCATGACAAAATTTTCCTTCACCAAAATGTACCGCTGACTGGATACGTGATGAAAAATAGTAAAATACATAAATTCATAAAAAATTCATTTATGTTTAATAAAAAAAATTTACAAAATATTCAATAAAACAACAAATTTAAAAAATTATTTTTCTAACAACAAAAATTCGGCCCTTCGACCCATTCGGTCCGTTGTACCCATTCCGTTATTTTTTGGACGTAAACAAGTATGGTATGCACAATTGTGAATGTTGGTCCAAAATACATACATACAAAAAACAATTTTTAACATGATTATCTTTAAATTTTACATACAAAATTGTGTATGCGGGCCGGAAAAGGGCTACCAAATTTAATTTCCGTCGATATTTTTGTACTAATTATTCGAAGTACTCTAACGTCTTTGCCGTTACGTAGTGTCTGAATGACACCCTTAATTAAATTTGTTCCAACCTCTGCAAACAATAATACTCCTTCATTTTGCTTTATAATTGTATTTTAAATACAAATACAATTTCCTCATGTTACTGTTTGATTGTTTAACCCAGTGCTGCTGCTAAGTCTCGCCAATTTCTTTTCTTCCCATTCTTTTACGTGGATTTTCTTTCGATGAGAGTACATGTTGGCCGATGAATTAAACGTTTTTGGGCAGTATGGACACGAATACAAAATGTCTCCGGTATGAGATGCCATATGTTCTTTCAAGCTTTTAGTTCTCTTGAAAGTTTTATTACACAAATTACATTTATAAATTTTATTATTGTGTACACCACGCTTATGACTTTGTAGTGCAAGCACATTGGGAGTAGATTTTCCACAAATATTACAAGAAACACCTGTATTACTTTTGGCGTGCCGTATCATATGTTGTGTGAGGTAGTGTTTATCTTTTACCCATGAACCGCATACATTGCATTGCACTTTCGGAAGTGGAACGGATCCGTGAAGATATTTTTGATGTTTTTGTAAATTATACTTAGAACTAAAAGACTTAGCACATTTATCACATATATGTTCCTTGATTTCAAGATGCATCATACGATGATGATTTTTTAATTGAAATCCAGTCGCATATGATTTGTCACATTCATCGCAGTTGAAATTTTTTTCACTGGCATGAGTTTGCAAGTGCCGTTTCAGTAAGGTTCCAACAACATATGTCTTTGGGCATTTAGGACATTTAAATGGGCGCTCATCCTTCGGAATATGATTTCGTAAATGAACCTGCAAACACCGTTTTGCCGCAAAAGTTTTATTACACGTTTCACATCTAAATGATTCAGGATTCAAATGATGGTTCAAATGATCAAGTATGTAGATACGCTTCACATATTTTCTACTACAACATCGTATATAACCTTTTATTTTATGCTCCTTCCTATAATGAAATTGTAAATTTCGAAAAGTGTCTAATTTTAATGAACACAGTTCACAGTCCATTGAAAAATATTCCGATATTTGTATATTTTGCTGCTCAATTCTCGACTGTTCAACAAAATCCACTTCTTTTATTTGAGCTATTTTCACTATTTTGTCTTTTCTTCTCTTTGGCCCTGGGGCTTTCTTAGTTTGTCGTTGTTTTGGAGGAGGCGAACTTTCGTCAGAGCTGCTATATTCATTATCATTCTCGCTCAAATAATTGTTTCGTTCAATGTTTTGCTCGGACCACCCATCCTTAACGCTTAAATCTGTTAAAGCATCTTGCTCGCCATCGTCATAATTATATTCTATATTGATGTCTCCTTCCGAATTAAAATCGAAATCTTGTATTAAATCGTTTTCTAAGTTTAAATGCAGTTTTTTTTCATCTATATCTTCTTTTATACTCTTACTTAACTTAAAATGAATATTAAAAACTTGTGTGTAAAATAAATGAAACTCTTTCACTTTTATCCAGCAATCTTCACAAATATTTTGATTTGATTCGTTTTCCGTCAACTAAAATATAAAAAACACCATGTATATCTCGCAGTTTATAAATTGGAAGTGGTTTCTCCATTTGGTTAACTTACTTCGAACCAAAAATGTTTTCTTAATACATCCACAATTGTTTTATCTTCAATGTTATCTAAAACGATATTTAGAAATTTGGGTGCTGATAATAAACAGAGACAACATCGTGATAAATTTGAATTTATATCCATTTTATTTATATATTTAATTATTCGAAAGAATAGAAGTTTTTTGTAACAAAATGTAAACAATTTTTTTTATTGTTTATTATTATTATTATTTATTCATTTATTTATGAGCTGGCGAAACCACCAAATTGCTCTTAAATATTATACAAGATGATATTTCATCCAAATTATTTTTCTCTATTAATTCAATATATTTTTTTTTCAAAATTTTCCACTTATTTACGACTCACGATTCGCATTCTAGCACCCAAACGACGAACTTATCGATTCAAGTTCTAGAACACGAATTTTTATTGTTTATTTGTTTGTGGCTAGGTAGTATTTCGTTTGACATTTCATTTTTGTTGTATAACAAGGGGTCTGTTCACTGCAAAAAAATGTTGTCTTGTGTTGTCATGTTATATCATTTTCTGTGACACCAAAATTTTGATCCATTTTTGATACACTTTTGATTTAAAATGGTGTTGTTTACATTTTTTGTCTTTTTTTTTTTGATTTTGGATCAAAAATATAATCCATTATTGGATGGATTCCATTAATCCATGTTGGATTTTTTTTTTTACGTTTACTCACACATACTAAACGTCATGTCAAATTGTCAAAAAGACCGTGCCATTTCTATTTTATTAAATTTGTGATTGTTTAAAGTGCAGGTTGTGTTTAATGAAATAAAAATTGTGTTTTATTCAAAGTGTTATTTTAAAAGATTATTGTGCTCCGAAAACAAAATAAAAATATAATATCGAAAACGATATACAAATATTTTTGATAGTGTATTGCGGGTGTTTGAAATCAAACACACAAAATGGAAAATATAATTGACGATATAGCTAATATAAATATAATAATATTTATATTAGCTATATCGTCAATTATAAATAAATCCTTTACTTGTTAGAGAGAAGCAAAAAAAATTTTCAGTAAAATTTAGTGGCAGTAAGCGGGGAAAATGTTGCCATAAACAGTATGAAACTCAATACTTGTTAATCTATTGTCTCGTTTTATATTACAAAAAGGAAATTCATAAGTTTTATAGTAAATCAATTTTGAAATATATTTTAGTATTATGCCCGGTTTACATACGACCAACATTTTTCTTCTGCAAAATGAGAAAGATATAACATTGACTTTTTGTACATGAGAAACAAGAGAAGAAATATATTCCAACAAAATTTTGCAGGAGATTTTTTAGCCAATACACAGCAAAATGTTGCCATAAAAATAAAATGTTGCCATAAAATATATTCGATCCGAGTATTTTTATGGCAACATTTTTAAAACTAACACGAAAAAAAATTATTTCGTATTTATAAGTGTTGAGGATTCATAATAAAAACAAACGCCATAGATAAAAATGTAAATTTCGCATTTGAATTCATTAAAAATAAATTAATAATGATCCTATAAAAAAAATTACGCCATTACTATATATGTTTATTTCTTTCTGGCATATTGAATATTTTTATATAGCGGATTCTTTCTTATTTACCTGCAAGAATTTGTACAAGAAAACAATTTTCTACAGTAAACCGGGCATTAGGATAATTAATATAATATAGAAAAAAAAAAATTATGTTTTTTTACACACCGAATAATTTTTATTTTTCTCTGTTGAAATTTCACACAACTGACTTCGACCAACCATCCGATTTATTTGGTTGGTCGGATGGTCGGATGGAACTTTCATCCGACACATCCAACTTAATTTTATCGGGCCGACATGCATACACACTATCCGATTTTATATCCAATCCGAAAAAAATCTGTCCGACCAAGTCGGATCATCTGTAGCGCTGTTTATATATTTTTATATACATGGTTTCATATTCGAAAATGTACACATACATGAAATGCTTTTACATGACACTGGAAAAATGAAATAAATAAACAAAATTAAAGAATTATACTGCCGTGATAAGCAAAAGTGACTTAACTACATTTTTGGTCGAATTTAGTTACTGATGCCAATTAATAACTGTTTAAAAGCTTTATCATTATAATTAATAAAAGTAATTTAAAACAAATCTAAAAAAATTTTATTAAGCAAAATATAATTGTCTCTAACAGAAAAATGTCGTATAGTTTAAGCAAAAATAACTTAACTACTCCATTTGAATCATAAACGCCTCATCTGCTTTGCAGATAAGGCATTTTTATTTCAATTGTTAGTTAAGTCACAATTGTTTGAAATTACATTTAAGGCAAACTTGTCATTCTTTCTTCTTTCATCAAATTGACTCAATTGAATCTGTCTATAGACCATTTTCCTCAAATGTCAAAATAACATTATGACAGTTGAACGTGTATGGCAAACCATTAAAACAAAATTGATTTTTTTTATTTTATTCATAAATTCTCATAATGCTATTAAAATTTAACAGCACAATTGTTTGTAGTTATGTTTTAAACATTAAACTTTAATAGTTGTGTCATAAACTTTAAAAATTACAACTAAATTTTAGCTTGTTCTTGTTTGCCATACAGCTTCCGCTGTCAAATTTTTTGGAGGAAAATGGTCTATTGGTCGTTTGAAACAAAAACAACTTATCTACTACAAAAAAATTATCTTATTGAAAGTTGTCATGGTTGTAGAGAGAATCGCCTTAAGTTGACAAATTAATTGTGGTGGTAAATTAAATTAATTAAAATCAATTAAATTAATATCGAATTTTGTATCGCAGTCTTATTGTATCTAGTATAATTAATAATATAACAACTCCAACTAATAAGAAAAACGATTGTTTTTGGTGTTATAACCAAAACAAGTTACCGAACTTTAATGTCGATTTTCTCGAAACATAATTTTTGCAGTTAAGTCACTTATTTTTATTACGGCAGCGTGAACAAGGGGGTAAAATATGGGGAACATGCTCGATCAGCTAGCAAGCAAGTAATATGCTAGCGCAAAACCTGGCTACTCATCAATTTTTTCCAAGCAAATTTGAATTTGAATTTACTTTTTTATAATTTTTTGATTTCTTTGCGATTGTACAGTAAACTTTGTGGCATAGAAAACTATCCAACAAATTTTTATATTGTGCAATTGCAAAAATAAACAAAAAACGTATACAAAAATTAATTCAAATTCAAATTTGTTTGGTAAAATTGATTGAGTAGCAATTTGCCCTAGCATATTGCTTGCTTGTCAGCTGATCGAGCATGTACCCCTATATCCGGTTTTTTTGAATTACAAACCGAACGCACCCTATAAATCGGTATATTTTTAACTCTACTTTTTTTTGGATTCTTTTTTGACATCTGTGTTTTGTTTTGAAAAAACTCAATTTTTAATAGCCGGCAAAAAATTTAAAAATATTTGTGAGCCTGAAATTATACATTATTAAAATTTAAATAACACTAGGAAATATATCACTTTTATATTTGGGAAATTTTGGATTCCGTTTCGACTACTTTTGATTGCAAATCGCTTTGCAATTTTTTTATGCGTTTATAAAAATGTACATATATATCGATACAGAATTAATTTGAATGTGTGCTATCGAAGAAAACGTTCGATTGCGAATATTTGGAAAGCAATATCAGATGGAAACGCACGTAAAAACTAATTGATTCCTACATAAGTACATACCATAAACAATACTTTTTAGTTGAAAATAGTTTAGCTCTGTAAAGAAGCGGTTAAAGTGTCAAAATAGTCTCATATTTAAAGAAGTTTGTTGGTACAAACACAATTCAAAATAACCTTAACTGGCAGATTAAATTTTTTTTATATTTTCTAATCCCATTCTAAAAACATAGTATACATTATATCGCACCAATCGCCTTCAATTTCTCATGTTTCTCCCATTCCTTCGGATGATGTTTTTTCTTGTGCGAATACATATTCCCCGATGAATTAAATGTTTTCGGACAGTATGGACATGTATAGAGCACTTCTCCTGTATGCGAGGCCATATGCTCCTTTAGACTAATCGATTTTTTAAACGTTTTTTCACACATACTGCATTCATAACTTTTATTTGTGTGTACCGAGCGTATATGATTTCGTAATGTTTTCCGATTTAAGTATTCGTTACCACAAATATTACAGGTTACTTTACTTTCGTCATGCCGATCCATGTGTTGTTTCAAATAGTACTTGTCCTTAAGCCATACTCCACAAATCTCACATTGTACTTTTGGTAAAATGATTTTCTCGTGCACTGACTTATGATGTTGTTCGAATACCAGTTTGCTGCGAAACACTTTGGCACATATGTCACATATATGGATACATGCTCCTTCGTGTATGTTTTTTTTATGTGTTTGCAGTAAAGTTTTGGTTCCAAATCTAAAATTGAAATAACTGTTATTTGAAAACAATAGTCTTGATTTCAAGCATTCATATATTGTATATTACGATTTGCCACATTCATCACAAATAAATGTCTTTTCTTCATTTTTATGAATGTACGAATGACGCACCAATAAAAACTTTTTGATAAAGCTTTTTGGACAATCGCTACATTTATATGGCCGCTCTTCAGTGGGTTTATGCCGCCCCATATGTCCTTCCAACCCTTTTTTATCATTATAGATTTTATTACACAATTCGCATCTAGAATTTGACAATAGCTGTTATCCTAAAAATAATCAAGTTATTTTTGTAAATGTTTACTTAAATGCATTTGGATCAATGTGCCTTTGGATGTGCTCGACCAATAGCGACCTTTTTGTGTATTTTCTATTACAGCACCTCAAATAGCCCCGGAGAGCATGCTCTCTACGATAGTGAGTTTGTACACTTTGAAATTCATTGAATTCCATTGAACAAATTTCACATTCCATTTTAAAGTATTCACGAATTTGACGATTTTCTCTTTCCACCATTTCATCATCTTCCCCTTTAAGATTCCTCAGTTTAGTAAGTTTTGATTTGGGGACTTCAATTTCAAAAACAGTCTTTTCTAAGCTATTATCGTCATCTTTAGAACTATTATCCGATTGTAGGTCAGGTTCATATTCTTCTGTTGGTTCTGATTTGACTGGTTCATTTTGATTTACAAGGGGTTCTTTATCAAATGATTCATGTTTCACTTTCTCGTTGAAGTATTCGTGGTGCACATTATATACGCGGATATAAAATTTATGAAAATTTTGAACTTGTAACCAACAGCTGGGACAAATGCTTTTACTACTGTCATTTTCTTTGAACTAAAATAAAAATATATTCTGGGTTTTAAATGGGAAAATTATTTACATACTTTAGCGAAAATTTGTTTACATCAAACCAAAAATGTTTAGTTATAATTGAAGCTATACTCAGATTTGGTGACTCTTCTTTGAATATATTAATTAGGTTATCAGTTTTTGTGAAACAAAGCCAACAATTCGATGAATTTATTTCCATTTTTAATATAAAAATCCTTCTATAAAGTAAATAAGAAAATAAATATAAATAATAACATTTGTAAACAATGATATGTCATAAACAGTTCATTACCGACCGGTAGACCATGTTTATTATTTTATACCATTTGAGTTAGGGATGCCACCTGCCAATTAAATATTCCTTTTCCTGCCGGCCATCACAATTGTGTGGATAACGCCAAAGAATCATGTCAAAAATTTATTTTTGTATGTGTTTTCGACCAACATACACATTGCACATTACTATAATAACAATAAAATAATATGTTATAAAAACAAATATTTAATATGTTATATGATTTATTTCAAATTTTTTATCAAATTTTTATCAAATTATAATATTTTTTCAAAAATAGTTCCGTTTTAACTACGAGCCTTTAAAATGTAGAAGACATTACATCCTGTCCTTTTTTTACACACTTTTGTGTGGGATGGACTTAAATTGAAGCAATTTTTTTTATCTGCAGCTCGATTCTGGTTTTTCCTATAGGAAAAGAAATTAGGAAAAATATTTTCATAGTATTTTGATCACAATTTTTTTTTTCTAACATACTATGGTAAACAGTTAGTGTAAATTTTTTCAAAAACAAAATTAAATTGAGAATATTTTTCCTATCCAATTTCGATACGGAAAAAATATTTCCTAAATTATAAAATTTTAGATCAAACATGATTTCTCAGTAGGCCAGAAAATGATATTTTTGGCAAAAATACAATGAAAATATTTTTCCTAATTCCTTTTCCTATAGGAAAAACCAGAATCGACCTGCTGGTAGGAAAAGGGATATACCGGCTTTTGAATAAGAGCCTCCTAAAAACGAGCTTATAGGTGTAAACAGAACCAGCAGATACATCGACAAAGTAGATTTGTCTGAAGGCGATGTGGCTTCGGTAAACAATAAAAGAACGCCAGCGTTGAAGGCGCCTTCACGGAACGGGATTATTTTCAATCCAACTCTTTAGCCAATCAAATCATTATATTCAGCTAAGTTTCGCCCAATTAATCTCGGTTTAGTTGAAATATTTCCATCTTTTGGATAAATAATCTTTGTCGTACCAATATAATAACAAAAATAATGGGCGTTTACTTGTAGAAAATTGTTTTCTCCTACAAATTTTTGCAGGTAAATAAGAAGCATCCGCTATATAAAAATATTCAATATGCGAGAAAGAAATAAACATACATAATAATGCCATAATTTTTTATAGGATCATTATAAATTTATTTTTAATTAATTCAAATGCGGAATTTACATTTTTTTCTATGGCGTCTGTTTTTATTATGAATCCTTAACATTTATAAATACAAAATAATATTTTTTTTGTTAATTTTTAAATTGTTGCCATAAAAATACTCGGATTGAATATATTTTATGGCAACATTTTATAGTGGTTTTGGCGGTGTAGTGGCTCAAAAATCTTCTGCAAAATGTTGTTGGGGTCTATTTCTTCCTTATCTCCCATGTGCAAAAAGTCAATGTTATATCTCTTTCATTTTGCAGAACAAAAAATGTTGGTCGCATGTAAATGTGGTATAAACTGAGGTATGAACAATAATTTTGCTCATATATTTGTTGTTTATTTATGAAATTTTTCGAATGAATTTGTCCGTTTATCGCCTTAAATATTTATATAATAAATGGAATAAATATGTGAGATACATTTAAGTAAAACAATTCGGATGAGAACCAAAAATTTTATTATGCTACAACGGTTGGGCTATGATAATTTATAAATTGTGTTATATATAAAACCGAATTTTGTATATGTAATCCCCAGGCATACGTTTATTTGATTAAATTAAAATAAAGCCCCAACCAATCTCAAACAAAGCATAACTTGAAAGTATACAACAAAAAATACAAAACAACAGAAAACATATCGCACATCCTATAAAAAACTGTCATAACACAAAAAAATGTTTTGAGATAAATGCATTTTAATTTTTTTTAATTGCTAACGCAACTGTGATGTCGCAATTATTCATTATTAGCTTTAAGCCTTTATTCCACAATGAAACATATTTTTTCAGTAAAAAACACTAGGAAACGAAAAGAAGAGAGTATACATATTAAAATTACGTTAGAGTGATAAAGACAAACAAATGTTGCCATAAAAAGTAGTGAGTTTCATACTTTTATGGCAATATTTTACCCGCTTACTGCCAGTAAATTTTACTGATTTTTTTTTTGTTTCGTTTTGGTACGTGGCGAAATTATATTTTTATCTCGCCCTTCTTTTACTGAAAAAATATGTTTCATTGTGGAATAAAGGCTTTATATGTTATAATGAACGATCTCGGTATCCCAGTAGCGTTAGCAATTTAAAATGCATTTATCTCAAAACTGTTTGTTATGACATTTTTTTATAAGATGTGAGATATGACTCGCACCCGACAAACACGAAAATATTCCATTCACAAACATAATAAACTCAAACTAGTTGGTAGCACTACAGCGACGACGATTACATTATACCCCAAACAGATTGACGTCAAAAACATCGGCGCTAAATTTAAAATCAATGCATTCCCATAAGAGCGAACAGATATCGACAATCGACGTCAAAATATAAAAATTTATATTTTTTTGGACGATGACTGACATTTAGCTAAAAACACAGCAATCTGAGCATAAAACACAAGCAATCATCAAGCTGTTGACAAATTATAAATAAATTAAATAAAATAATAACTAACAACATACTTCTACATCCGCGATCCAGCGTTAAAGGAAAGAAAGTATGGGGTGGTTGGGAAGTTGATTGTGTATGAGTAAGTGTCGATTATCATATTCGTTTGTCACACAGATAGTGACGCTAAATGGAAGAATTTCCTACGATTTGTGTATTTAATTCGAGAGTGCTGAAATATACCAATATACAGAACAATCACAATAACACCATTACAATTGCAAAAGCCAAAGTAAAATATATAATAAAATTCGTGAATGCGAAAAGTTAGTTGTTAAAATAGAACATAGATGGAAATGTGAAAGAATCAAATTTCGTACGCTAAGCAAGTAATTCGCTAGTAGTACAACTACATGGTATGTTCTATATATATAGACAATATTCCAATGTAATAATACAACATCAGTCGTCGCGACCTGATGAGAAGACTGATTTTTTCAAATCAATACTCTCATTTGTTCGAAACTGATTGTTGTGATTCTTACACATAGCCATCTATAAGTCAAAAATTCAAATACTTCTACATATTTGTATCTATCACGAAATGTTGGTCGTATACCCACCATCTTCGCTTGCATCTTTTTTATTTCTTTCGTTTGACCACCGTCTCCATATCTTTCAAAAAATTACCCATTGTGAATAACATCATTCCCACTTTCATTAGAATTATTGTGTTATCACAATTATCGATTTCTTTTATTTTAGAATTTTTTAATTTGAATTATAGATGAAAGATTTGCAAGAATCGCAACAATCAGTTTCGAACTTAATGAGATTATTGATTTGAAAAAAACAGTCATCTCATCAGGCCGCGGTGACTGACGTTGATATTTTTACATAGGAATATTGTCTATATATAGAACAATATTATGGACATGTAGCACTAGCGAATTACTACCCTAGTCTACGGAATTCGATTCTTTCATATTCTCCATCTATACTTAGTTTTTACCAATTAACTTTTCGTTGTGTACGAATTACTTTTATATTTTTACGTTGTTGTTGTTGTTTTATTGTAATGGCTTTGTCGTGATTGTTCCGTACATTGGTCTATTTCAGTATATCTCGAATTAAATACACAATCGTAGGAAATTCTTCCATTTGGCGTCAAACCTGTGTGACTTTTATTTTGCTGGTATGTTTATTTATCCACAAACAAAAAAATTTAATATATTATTAGTATTTTAAGTCTATCTACAAATAACAGAAATGCCAAAAGAACGGCGTCTATCTGTTTGCCAAAAAAGATTTGAACTTTGAGCGCCGAAGATTGGCGAGTTGCGCCGCTATTCTGTTTGAGGTGAAAAACGCGTGTTACGCGCTGTGCTCTGTGAGTTCATTCACGAAAAAGCGCGTGTTTCGTTGTATGGATTTTGAAGGTAAAAAAAAATATAAACGGGCTAAAATTTATTTTGGTTACATCAAGATATGGCCTGCCCCGCACCCACCGAAAAAAGTAAATTTATCCGCACCCGCTCTGTTATGAAATAAACTATAATACATCCCAATTGCGTTTAGCAATCAGGATCCACATGGTCAGGAAGAATAGCATTTCTTTTATCGGTTATAATATTGCCGGATCTAGAAAAAAGATGCTCAGATGGTGCCTTGCTCGCAGGAATAGCATGAATGTGTTGGGAAATTATTGACATCTTTAGGAATTCTGTTTTATGGTGTTGCTACCAGTTTAAAAGATTAAAGTCAGCTCTACTGCAAATTTTAGCCTGTTTGTTGGCATCTAATTCATTATAAGGAACTAGATTTTCTTTTTCCGGAAAAACAAACTCAAATAATGTAGATTCTATTTTGGGTCATTTGTCTTTTTCAGAAAATGGACTCATACTTGAAGGCACTTCTTCAACATCATTTGTGCGTGTTATCATTTTGTCTTTAATTCAACTAACCGTAGCATTTTTCGGATGAAGAAAAACCGCAGCGTAATGCTCTATTTTTAATGTAACTATAATGCTACATTGTATAATTTTGTCATTGCCAAGTAAAAGAAAAAAAATTGAAATTGTTATGCGCGCGGATGTGTATACAATAGGTTTATTTGCAACAGTACGGATAATCCGCAACGTGCGGAGAGAAATTAATACAGATACATCCGCTTTATCCCCGCTGATAGCGGATAGTTGCAGATACCCATAAAAAATACTATTTAATAAATTAAAATAGGAAAAATATTTTTTTTAATTGTGAAAAAATGGTTTTAAACAAACACAACAAAACGTTTTTTTGTTCTACAACACAGTTCATATAAAAAAATAGATAATTTATTTACTGTATAAACAAGTCGCACATGAGTTATTTCAATATTGAGTAAAAGAAACCGTGTAAATACAGGTTTAGTTAATTTTTTTATCTCTTTTGTATTTTTCACGTTGGTACGTGTACCATAGGTTGCCAACCACTGTTTTGTTTTTATAAGACGCCTTGTAAATGGAATATGTAATATGTATATTAAAACGTGGTCTAAATCAGAAATTTCACATGTCCATATAATTAGTAAGTCGTATTCCAAACGGAAGATAAGGTGATAAGGTGCGAGACGTACGTTATCGTACGACTGACAGTTAGCCTTTTTCGTTCATATTTCATATTTAATTTTTCGGTTTTATACTTTTTTAAAATATAAAGTGTTTTTTGACGCAATAGATATTTCCGTCTTTAGCTTATTTTCTAGTTTCTTTTAGAGACGGAAACTTACCGTTGGATGATAATTCGCGTTTCAAGACAAACAAGGGGGTCGATTATGTAAGCATACGATTTCGACTTACGGCTTTCGATACAATTTTGACAAGTTTTCTATGTAATCATAAACAAATTACGAGTTGAATGTCAATTTATAAATGTGTACTAGTAAAACAACAATAAAAGTAACAATCACGACAATCCAAAATGCTTCACATTAAAGTGGTGTTTGCCGGAAGTCAAAAGAAGTTTGTTGACTGCGGAAAAAGTCGCATTTATGACAACCTAAATTCTTAAATAAAACGGTCTTTCGACGTTGTTATTGGCGTGAGTCGAAACGCGTAATGTTTACATATTCGACCCCCTTAACGCTTAAAAAGCAACTTGTCTTCATTTGTCGTAAGTCAAAATTCTTACCGCGTACAAAATCGTGTCCAAGCCGACCCGAAAACAAAAATTAACCTAAAACTAAAAATTAACCTAAAACTAAAAAGCAACTTGTCTTCATTTGTCGTAAGTCAAAATTCTTACCGCGTACAAAATCGTGTCCAAGCCGACCCGAAAACAAAAATTAACCTAAAACTAACCCAAACAATAATAAAACAAGGTACAATGAACAATGTATTGAAATATTTATCTTTGGAGTAGTGCGAGAATGAGTTGGCCCATTTCACACACAGCTTCATAAGACCGGCTTCAACTTCCTTTCTTTCCCCGTTTACCTACAAAATTCGTTTTAATTGCGACATAAAATTTTTCGGTGAAACCGAACTAACACAAACGAAAAGGAATAAAACATAGTTCAGGGCCATTTTTGACATGTAGATTTTAGTTTAAATTTTATTTTCGAGAGAGCAATAATAAAACAATACAAAAATATTTTGTGTTTAAACACAAAATAAGGCTGTAAAGTGTAATAAAAAAAAAAATTCAATTCTATTTCGAATGTGTTTTTTAATTTAATTTTATTTTTCGAGTGTGTTGTGTAGTGATAAAACAATAAAATAAATTTCGGGTGATAACGGTTTCAAAGTAGTAATAAAAAAATGTCGTTCATTTTCCGCATGTATATGTAAAATGAACAAAGTTTTGTGTAATATGTATAAAATAAACGTTGAAACGAAATGAAAGAAGAAAAAATTCTTGTGTACATTTTTGGTTTATCTATACATATTATATAATTAAATAATTAATTATTTTTATTTATAATACATATGTGTAAAAATCATCATATTATATTTGTATTAATTATTTTCAACAAATTATATTGCAATATTGCATACGATGCGAAGTATGCGAAAACATACGATTTTTTTTGAAGTCGTGTGTGGCCCGTTGAATCTATAAAAATGTTGCTGAAAAAAAAAATCAAAAATTTCACCGCCATAAAATTCGTTTGTTGGTGAAGAGGGAGGAAAAGAGGAAGGAATCACGATGAACGAATCAAAGTGTATAACCACTGATTTGCACGTGGAACACTCCACTTCTTTGAAGCAGCGTCATCTTCGCCTTTCGCCGTTTACCTATGAAACCGGTTTTAATTACGACTTATTTTTCAAGCAACATTTTTTCGGTGAAGCCGCACTAAAATATTATGTGTACATTTTGCCATTTATCAACATATATTTGTGAAAAATATTATTTTTTTTATTAACTATGCGAAGAGATTCCAAAAATATTTTTTTTTGGCAATCTTTTTACAAATACATAAATGTACTCTTTCTTTGGTACAAGCAATTCCCATTCTGCATAGGAATTAATATTGTGCTGAAAGAAACAACCAACACAAGTATAACAAGACGAAACTCAAAATTGATCTATCGTATTTGCCTTCGAAATATTAGAAAAAAGTCGAAGAATTTATACTTTAGTAGTGGTGCATATATGTATACTGTGTTGTTACTACCAGTGCCTTCTATAGTACTGGCCTGTGACAACATTCATTTTTTGTCGATGACGTCAACGTAAGTCGACAACCAGATGTCAGCACAATTAAGTAAAAATAATACACCTTGCCTCCTTATTACTACCGCAATAAATTTCACAAACTTAACAGATAAAAACCTAAATTATTATAAAATAAATTAATAAATTATGAACAATTTTAGTGTAATTGATTTTCTTAATTCATTAATTGAATTTTTCCTATCCATATTCAAGAAGTTTAGTGAGCATTTAATGAAATTTGTGAGCATTTAAAGAAATTGGTAATGAACTTAAAAAAAAAAAAAAAAAAAAAAAAAAAAAAAAAAAAAAATTGCGTCTATTTAGATAACGCAATACGAAGTTTTAATGTATCCACTATAAAAATATAAATACAACCGTGAGAGCAGAGAATAATTTGTGATCATTTTGTTTATATTTTGTCATTTCGATTTCATTTCTGTATTTCTATTTTATTTATGCCCCTATTATGGTTATCACCTACGCATCACTTGGCGACGTCTAGTCGCCGCATTCACATTTTCGTATTATGATTCTCGCCGTGAAAACGAAGTGAGTGAGAGTGATGTCAAAAATGATCACCTAAAATTTTTAGGTGATGTAGTGCGATTTTTTTTTAAATTCAATAGTACAAATAAAAATATCTGGCAGTGATAATGTAGGTTTTATTTTTAAATTATTTTTATACTAAAAATAATTTATTTGTGTATTTTATAATAATTATTATTATTTTATTTCAAAATATTGTATTATTATTTCAGGCAATTTTATCACGAAAAAATAAATCGATACTACTGATTTATAATCGTTGATCGTATTAATATTTTTAATTATTCGTTTTAGAATATGTATTTTAATTAGTTTAACTAACAAAAATTCATAAACAAACACATACATATGTCAAAACTGCTAACAAACACACTGTAGCCAGTAAGCCAGCTACAAAAAAGTAATAAATTTACAAACAACGCAAATCACCGCATACTCTCTTTCGCCAAAATAAAGGTGAGAACCATAATAGCAAAATACTACTCACACGAACATACTGCCACGGCGAAAGAGAGGTGAGGTGATGGTGAGGCGAGAACCATAATAGGGGCATTAGTGTCACATAATTAATCGAAGACTTATGATGCATTTTTTCTGTGTTTTACATAATATCCGTAATTCTTTTGCTATTTTTTATTAAGTCTACGTACCAATTACAACAATTTCGAATTAAATGGTATTACAAATCGACTTATGGTAGATAAAAATGACAAAGAAACGCCAAAATCTAAAATCAAATGTATATGCATTACTAGAAAAATTAAAAAAGCATATCCTTCGGCTTCAACAGTTTGTTCGAAACTAACAAACAATAAAATTACAAAACAACTGGAGAGAGAAATAATACATTTTTGTATTGTTTTGTTTTATAATTTTGTATGACGGACGAATGACGAAATTTATTTTGGTTTTATGAGAACGAGGTGTAGACAAAAACTAGAAAAAACTGGAAAACCAAAATAAAAAACGAATAACCGTCTACTTCATTTGCTTCATTCGTTATGAGAATCTCATTCATACGTTCGACCCATTTCTTCCCATTCATAATGTCCTTACGGTCTATTTCAACATTTATACCACCTAACCACATCCTGATCAAATAATGATCACTACCCAGATTCTCATCCGTAACGTTCCAAGTGACTTGGGCCGCCAACCCGCTAGACATTAAAGTTAAGTCTATCGCACTGGCTGTCGACCCCACGCACGCCATCCTAGTTGGCCCACCATCATTCAAGATTACGAGATCGGAATCCAGAATGAGGTGAGTCAACACTTTTCCCTTCCACCCAGTCAAACAAAATTTGAAAATCTCTCCGGTTTTTTTCTCTATCACTCACTGCATATACACGAGCTGCATATACACTCATAAATAACAAATTTCTGTCCAGATTTCGAGTTTTGGCAGCGATGACTTCGATACGCTCGAATGTCGGCATACCACAACGGACAATACTGATATTGTTCCGTGCCAATATCGCCACTCCGCCGAAGCCATCGGCCCTCGGTCTGGACAGAAGGTTGTACCCACTTACACGAAACGTCTTACCCTCACGCTCCCAAGTTTCACACAAAAGCATCACATTCACATCGTTTTTGGTCAGATAAGTTCGCAACATATCGCCGTTGGCATATATGCTGCGGATATTTATCTGACCAATTATCATACATTCATTGGATCTTATCATTCGCTCTACCATTCAAAAGAAAAGAGTAAGGGAGAAACCCTTTAAAGCAAAGGTAACGGTTTTTCCCTCTCTCCCTCTAATATTCATCATCACTCATACCTTGATCCTTTTTCTGTATAGTCTGCGTCTCGTTGGGGTTGATAACTACATATCTTCTTGTTAATACAGCTTCACTGTTCTTATCTGCCACTGCTCTGATGACAATTTTAGTGCTGCTTTGTCCCGGCTCTTGTGTTGTAATTGTTTTTTCCTGTATTGTGTTATTAATATTCTTATTATTGTTATTATTATTGTTGTTATTGTTGTTTTTATTATTGTTGTTATTATTATTACTGTTATTATTGTTATTTTTATAGTTGTTGTTTTGCTGTGTACTATTATTTGGTTGTCTGTTTATTGTATTTAATGTGATGTTTTTTTCGTTCTCTTGTCCAATTATTTCGCTATATAAACGTTTTGTTTGCGCTCCCGTGGTGTTTGCATTCATCCGGTAATAAACCTCTTTTGCTTTGAAATACGTTGTCCTTTCGTCTGTTTTAATTTTAATTATCGTCTTCTCCATTTGAAATATTGGGCATTTCTGGTCAAGCGTGGTGTGTTCACTTTTGCAATTGGCACAGCTTATGGGTTCACATGCGATGTTGTCATGTCCGTTTGGTAAACACTTTGCACATTTTGGGCATACTGGAATTCTCTCACACCTAGCTTTTGTGTGTCCATATCGCTGGCAATTATGACATCTCATTGGATTGGGGTAATACGTCCTTACATCCAATCTTAAGAAACCAGCTCTTATGTTCAAAGGCAACTCGGTAGTGTTAAAAGTTATTATTAACAGTGGTGTTTCTTTTAGTTCGTTGTTAATTTTCCTTTTAATTCTTTCTACTTTAACTACTTTCTGACTTTCTAGTTCTTTTGCGATCTCTTCCTCTTTCATCATAAGTAGGTCTCTACAGTAAACAACGCCTTTTGTTTGGTTTAAAAACTGGTGCTCTGTTACTTTAACTGGCATGTCCCCAAGTCTTGTAGCACTTAATATTTTGTTGAAAGCCTCCTCCTTGTCCAAGAGTACCAACAGCTCGCCGTTTCTCGTTCGTTGCGTCTCTTTGATCTGCGCTGTAATCATAGATAGACCCTTCTCTACGTAAAACGGTGATACACCGTTAAAGGTTTTGTTTCCTTCGTCAATCCTTTTTATTACGACATACTTATGTGTCAACTTTGGATCGTCGAAAAAATTTCGTCGCCTTTTCTTGTTTTCGTCCATCCTTGCATACCCTCTCGAATCCACGAGAGGCGAGAATCTATTTTCAAACTGTCCCGGCATCCTGCCCGCAGGCAGTTACCGCCTTAAAATATAAACTTTGGTGTCTTGGTATGGGACACCTTGTCACGGTAAAAACTAAAATTTGGTGTCTTGGTACGGGACACTCTGTCAAAGCAAAAAAAAAAGTACTGCTTTTTTTTGTTATTGTTGCCACACACAACACAATTCACTTAAATTTACTCTTAATTTATTGTCCACCACCTTTTAATAACTATTACACTAAAACTAATTGTTTGCCACACCAATTACACTAAATTGTACTTAAATCCACACAAAAAAATTAAATTTATCGCAAAAGATAAAGTTTATGTTTATTCGAATTATATATAAATATTATTTATATTCGTTATTTTATTTAATTGTATGCATTAAATAATACAAATATCGAATAAAATATTGGTTGAGAATTTTTGATTGAAAACCCAACTTGAGGATGAAATAGAGAGAGTGAATGAAATGTGCACTATAAGAGTCAGAGGGAATGAAGTCAAGGTGAATGGTTGGTGGAATAATGAAATCCAGTACTGGTATGAAAGGAAACGGATAGCTTTGAGAGAGTTCAATAGGTGTATATGTCATGAATG
Organism: Nephrotoma flavescens; assembly: GCA_932526605.1. NCBI lineage: Eukaryota > Metazoa > Arthropoda > Insecta > Diptera > Tipulidae > Nephrotoma > Nephrotoma flavescens. The sequence goes on along the minus strand of OW052222.1, from coordinate 187,776,312 downwards.
CAGAATAAATTATGGAAGGATGAATGCAAAATTGAAAAAGGCTATCCGTAGAGCGAAAAGGAAAAGTTGGCGGGACTATGTGGCCAAAATGACACATAGAACCACAACTAAGGATGTATGGGATAAATTTAATAGAGTGAGAGGTTATAGAGCGCAAGGCAGAAATGCAGTGTTAGATGACAGAGAGAATGGAGGTGTCTTTTTACAAATGATGACGGATGTACGTAGTAACTTGAGCGATAGATATGAAATTTTGTTACTTGACAATGGAAGTGAATTTATGAACGATATGTGTAAGGAGTTCGAATGCTACTACTCCCGGAACTAACAGAGTGAGTTATAAAATGATTGGCAGATTGGAATTCGAAGCCAAGGTGGCCTTGCTTCGAATTCTCAATCAAGTATGGATGAGTATTCAAATACCGGAAAAATGGAAGGAAAGCAGGGTGGTACCTATTCCTAAAAGGGATCGTGACAGAAATCTGGCAACAAATTACAGAGGAATATGTATGTTGAATGTATTTGTTAAAATTGTGAATGGTATGATGAAAGCTCGTATAGACAAATTTGTGAATGAGGGTAATTTGTTGCCGGAAACCACCTTTGGATTCCGTCGCAACCACTCTGCTAATGAATGTGTAGAAAAGTTTGTGTGGGAAGTACGGAAGGAAAATAAGTATGTTGTGGCGTTATTTTTGGATATTGAAAGAGCATATGACTACGTGGTTCCGGGGAAACTTTATCAGACCCTTATGGGTCTGGGGTTTCCTTGGAAAATTTGCAAATGGGTATATGAATTCGTGAATGAAAGGAAATTGGTTGTGTGTGGTAGAGGGTACAGGTTGGAGGGAGCGGTGAATATGGGCCTCCCCCAAGGTAGTAAAATCTCGCCGACTCTCTTCAACCTTTACACGAGTTCGATACATAGGTTAAACTCCTCGGACAAAGTCATTTTGCAATTTGCAGATGACTTTGTCTTGATGGGCAAGGGGAGGTCCATCGAGGAGGCCTTGAATCGGGCTCAAGAATGCGTAAACCAAGTAACAGAATGTTTGACTGAAATGAATTTGCACGTTAATTCGAGAAAATGTTGTTGTATGACGTTTCGAACGAATCGTAGGGTTGATGTGCAAGTGAATAACGAGCAAATTGAGTGTGTAAATTTGAATAGGTATTTGGGAATCTGGATTGATAAGCGATTGAGTTTTAAAGTGCATATGGAAAAAGTTGCCGATAATTGCAAGAGTAGGTTGAATGTAATCAAAAGGGTGAGCAAACCGAAATGGGGAGCTCATCCTGATGTGACTGATATGTTACGAAAGGCGCTAGTGTCATCAAAAATTGCGTATGGACTGAGTGTATATGGTGATGGGTCCAAAGTCGGTTTTAAAAAGTTGATGAATGTGGAGAATGCGTGCGCTAGAGTGGTATTGGGGGCGATTAACTCAACCCCAATACACACTTTGTGGTCTGAATTGGGTGATTCACCTCTTAATTACAAAAGGGGTGGATCACCGTGCGAGAGACTGTGCGAATGTTGACTAAGGACAATAAATTGGTGAATGAAATGAAAGAGAGATTGCAAAGAGGGACGGACTACCAAAAGACACAAAGATCACGGGTGATCATAGAGAATATTAATGTATTTTCCAAGATTCGACCGGTAAATCCGAAAGTCTCTCCGAGCAATCTAATGGTGAGTTTGAATTTTGGTGATACAACAAAAGCGATGTAGAATGAGTTGTCGGTTAAGAGTGAGTTTCTAAAAACGCGAATGAATTATTTTGCGCATGTGGAAGTGTATACAGATGCGAGTGTGAATGATGATCGAGTAGGTGTAGGAATTTTTATTCCATCAATAAGAAAAGAGAAAATGCTACGAGTGAATGCCAGTATCTGTATAATGAATGCTGAGTTGATTGGAATTATGGAAGGGATCAAGTTGGCAATGACACAAGGGAGGAGGAGAGTAGTATTATTCTCCGACTCCCGGAGTGGGTTGGAATTAATTAGTAAGGGTGGGGGAACTCATGGTAATGTGTATGTAGAAATGTTGTATGAGTACATTCAATCTTGTGGGAGTGAGGTCATTCTTCAATGGATACCTTCACACCTACAGATTGAAGGTAATGAAAGAGCTGATATGCTTGCAAAAAGGGGTTGTTTGGTTGAGGAGGTAAATGAATATGAATACATGGATGCAAGAGATGTACTTCACATGTTTCAGGTGAATCTGTGGAGAAAATGGGAGAGGGAATTTGTTGAAAAATGTCAGGAGAAAGGTAGGAAGTACTTTGAGTTGGTTAGTTCTCCTTTGAGTCAACCTTTCTTTAAGGTACTCAAGGAAGATACTAGAATGATACGAACAATGGAACGTGTGAGACTGAATCATGGAAATTGGAAAGAATGCTTGAAGAAACGCAATTTGATTGAGTGTGAATTATGTGACAGCTGCATGGTTGTGGAGAATATAGAGCATTTGATTCTAAAATGCTCAGCATTTGAGCAGACCAGACAAATGTTCGATGTTATCTTGAGTGCACAGAATTTGACAGAGTTATTACGAAAGGGAATGAGCGTGTATAAGAATGTGTATGAATTTATTAGAATGAATCAGATAGAAGTATGAAAGGGGATCGATGAGTGAAAGGTGAATGATTGAAAACAAAAAAAAAAAAACTGTAAAATAAAATTGTAATTTTTAAACTGGGCCAAATGGCATCTAATTTTGGAGCCAGTGCCAAATAAATAAATAAAAAAAAAAAAAAAAACCGTCTACTTCGATGTAATAATTACAACTAAATATATTTTGTAATGTAATTTTCCTTTTTAATATTTATCTGCCATCTAGTTGAACCGTCGACTTAGCGTGTCGTCATCAGTTGGTGTAAGCGGCCAGTAGTTTAGAAGGCATTGTTACTACTGTATACTGTGTTACCGCAATTTTTCTATCTTAGTAATGTGTATAGCATGTACATGGTTTGTTTTTATTTTGCATGTTCACGACATGAGTTTGGTAATTTTATAAAAGAGATTTTGTTAAAAAAATTTAAAGATGTGAGTTAATTTAAATAAAATTACATCAAAATATATTTTATATCTATTCAAAAACTGTTTTCATAAATTAATTAATTTCTAGTTCAGTTTTACCTTTTTAGGTAGAAAACAAATGTGAAAATAATAAACGATGTGCAATAATCATAGTAGCTATTTGGAGAATTATTTAAACTTTTAAAGTTTACTTTACTTTGTGTAATAATAAAAAATTATTTAAAAAATTAAGTAAAATATAATTTAGATTCGTATATATGTATATATGGATTTATATTTTTATATCGCAAATTTAATAAAATAAAAATATTCATTTTAAACCTAAATTTTTATTTTGCTCTATAACATTTGGATTCCGCCATCTTTTTCTTCTAACATTTTCAAATATAGCCGTTTACATTCATGCACAACCTCGCTCCCGCCATTTTGTTTTTTTTCTTTTCTGTTCACACATACATGTATACAATTCTCCTTTATTGAGTTTCGTCCAGTTTCGAATAATCGCGACACTTTTCATACAGGATCTTATTCTAATTCGAAAGCAAAACTTTATCAAAGTCGAAACTAAATACATATATGTTTTTACTTCGAAAAATGGCAGAAAGGTCGAATTTTGTTATACTTGGGAAAGATTTTTTTTAATTTATTTTTATTAGTTGGTGACAATTACATTTTGAATTTCAAAACAACGTAAAAATGCAACTAATTATATTCAATTTACAAATCGTAACTAATTTCTCGCCTAGAATAGAATTATTCTATACCAGCAGAAAAGTTGGTTTAAAACTATTCCGATTTGGAATTACATGTATGGGATTGTTGTTGTAAATTGACCAAAGAAAGACGAGGAAAGATTTATCTATTACGACTTATTTTTAAGCAAGAAGTAGATCTTCAAAGAAGTGGAGTGTGGCATGTAGTAGAATGTGCCTATGGTATCCAACCACATCATCGAAAATATTTCACCGCATTTCATCGTATGGACATTTATCGTAAGACCAGTTTATATAATTCGTAAAGGTTTTTTCATAGACATTTTTTTCAGAATTGATTTGACTCGAAAGTCGCATGTTAAACTCAAAATACTTACATAATTCACTCCATGTATGAACATTTATTTTTGGATTACTATAGTTAATCGTAAACCACTTCCGTCCTGTGGTCACAATTTACCTTATATTGTAGAAATGCTTCATCTACGATATATAAATGATGTAGTTAAGGCAGATGAAATTTGTAAAATCAAAATGAGATATCATGTGATTTCCGAATAGTTCTGGAAGATCACCAATTTAAATAGAACTAAGCCACTTTTCAACCGATTAGAATGAAATCCGATTTTAAAGATTAAACGGCGATTTCAAAAGGAGTTCCGAGCGTGTTTTATGAAAATATAAAATTTGAGGGTAGCTCAGCTAATTCGCACCTGATTAGGATAGAACAGCTCATTGGAATGGTACTCGGTTTAGATGGTAAAAATGGAATAGTGGAATTCCATATTATTTTGAGATGTGATTCTAGAAAATGGTTAATCTGACTGGAACTAAACCATTTCTCAACCGATTAGAACATAACTCGGCTTGTATGATGATAGTTAAGTTTACAAAGTAGTTTTCCTAATGTCTTTATTGCTTAATTTAATGAAACTAATCCATTTCCAAATTATTGGTATAAAATTGGTGAATTATTTTCCCCGTCAATTGAGGTTTCTAGCGAATTGTGGTTTTCGGTGAATTTTTTTTCAATAAATAATTCTGAAACCCTCCCAGACAAGTACATACCAAACAAATAGTGATGAAATCAATTGTCATTAAAGCTCTCTGATTTAATTTAGATTTAGTTTCCCTGTTCATCCGTCCATTACATTCAGCAACAACGGGGTCACCCCAAGTGCAGCCGGCATTATTAATTTCGGGCGATAACACTTCATCAGCAGAGGCAAAGGACAACCTGGCTTGCTTCATTTTTCTGAACCAATCGAAGAAGAGCGTAACAAAAAATGTTGAATCTATCGAGCTATCCAAATTTTTCATTGCATTTTTCGTAAAAAAATCAAACTATATTTTCTTAAGAATATTAGACAGATATTAAATTCTTCCTTGTAACAAATCTATGGTTTTATTGTAATATTGTTATTCTAGGACTCCAGGCCTTTCCATTTTATCGCCTTAAACAGCCATTTTATCGCCGTTTCACTTACAGTTTGCTAATAATGATGCCATGTCTACAGTTTACAAGCAATTCAAAGGTTGCCATATGAATTTATTCTGTTTTAATAGTTTTGAGTATTTTTAAGGGCAAACTCTATTCTGTAGGTTTAATTAATTAAAATAAAATGAACTACTATCACGAAATTCATAATATTATACGTTTATTTAATATAATTTTATCAGAAAAACAAACAGACTCGCAATAAATAAGCAAAGTGAATGGAATTGAACGCGACTTCCACCACTTCCATCGTCGTTGAACTTAGTTTTAAGTGATGGAATTTCATTCTCTTTATCTTTCTCCTTAATAATGTTCTCCTGTATAAATTCATCATACGCCACACCCATAGCACTGTTAATAGTTCGCAATAGTTTAAAATTGGAGTATTCCTCTTTTGGGAAATTAAGCTTAACACCGACAATTGGTTTAAAGTCAATGTACGTGTCTTTGTCGGGCTCGCACAATCCAAGAAAATCATCGGTATCAATGGACCAAACCATAACGCCACCCAATTCCTTTTTAACAGCATAACGAACTTTATTCGCTATCGATCGCGCTGAATCGTAGGTCACAACTTTAGTTACATTTACATCATCTTCTTTAATTTTCAGGATACCTTGAGATGTTGCCGGATCGAAGGTATCTGTGACCTCTAATGTGTCATTTATTTTTGCTTCACATATTTCATTGTAACCCATAAACCCATCTTCTTTTGTGTATGGTCCTTGGAACCCTCCGCCTTCCGTTGGATCACCTAAGTTGCCTTCACCTTTCGCTATAAACGTCCGCCCGTAAAACGGTAATCCCATCACAATTTTTTTCGGAGATGCGCCCAATCGAATGAACTCATCAATCGATCGTATTACATTCAGTTCAGTACCATCCGTCAATGGCGCGTTATACGATACTTTTTTATCCCAGCTACCGCCATAATCGTAGCACATGATATGGAAATAGTCAAATAATCCATTTAACGCTCGTACATCATACGACTCGTTTATTACTTTAACCGATGCACCAAATGCCGATGTCAATAATAATTTATATTTATTTAATTCAGCACGTAATTCGCGTACCAGCGCTACAAAATTTTCTCGGTCGGCTGGCGCACCGCCTCGTTGTGCTGGATATTCCCAATCCAAATCTAACCCGTCGAAATTAAATTTGCGTATAAATGAAACAGTTTTTTGTACAAAATCACGGCGACGATTTGGATTCGCGACGAGCTGCGAATATTTTAATGAACCTTCGTTCCAGCCGCCAATGGCGAGTGAAATTTTTAAATGTGGATACGATCTTTTAAGGCCGGTTAAACGTTGATACCCATCCTTGCCGAAATCATCTTTTAAATCTTGCCAGGGGTCTGTAAAAAAAATCGTTATTTTATAAATGTACGAACAAATATAATTGTCTCTTTCTAATTACTTACCTAATGCTTTTATAGTATTTTTTTCGACGTCTAGTCCGGCAAATGCATAAATCAGATGTGTACACAAAGTTGGATCAATATTATCTAATGAGAAGGATCCCTGTCCGGATCTATATACAGCCCATGTTGAGACATAGCATACTACGACTTTATTGTGTAGTGGCCCTGAAAATAAAACAGTTCAAAAATTTATTAGTTTTGGGTTGATTAAAAATATGTTTCTCGATCGTTTAAATTAGGTAGCTTCCCACATATTTCCTTTTCTATAACACCAGCACACTGTTCTTATTTAGGCCAATTTATCAAATCGGGGAAAAAAACGCAATATTTTCGTATCGACCAAATAAATTGTTAATTAAGACGATTAAAGCGGTTTATGGCCGTTCATTTTTAGTTTTTGTCATTTTATGTAAACTATCTTATAGCTAAATTAACCGAATGCATTATTAAATTTTCCAATATAATAAAGATTTTTGAACTTTTGCTGGAATAGAAGTAGTTTAGTTACTTGTATCGAAATATTTTAAATGTGACACTCTCATTTACTTTTATATTAGACTTAAGTTAGATTTCTTCTTTATAAACCGGTAATGAACAGCTTTTTAAACTAATTAGCAGGAAGACGTGATTTAAATCAACCCACGTGTTATCGAATCCACATTTTATTAGTGGGCACAGAACACTATACGAGATATGAATTCAAGACATTTTTAAATAACTAAACCACATAGCTCTCAGCAATTTTGGGCTGTAAGATAGACAATGCTTTCAAAATAGCCTAAAAGCTTGCACGCTGTATATGGGCAACAATTAATATATCACAAAATTCTTTATTACTCCAAAATGAAGTTTACCTTGACTTGAAAGTCGGATGCAATTCGTTAATTTTTTTGAAAAAATTAAGCAAGTTGCGCTCATTGCTTAGTTGTTGTACTCTTAAGAACTCTATAGAAGCTCGCTTAGTTCTTATGAGTGCGATGGGCCGATTTGTTTTTTGATTATTGTAAAACGGATTTGCTTACAATTTTGGGATATATTTTGAAGCTTATGCCGTTACGTCTAACTTTCTTTATATCTATAATCTATTAAGGCAACTCTGATAAGCAAGACTTGGTAAACAGACTTATAAGAATGAGGATGGTATAGAATAGGTATAATGTACTGGCTTGTCTGTATGGCGGCAGTTTCGTTTCAAAGAAAATATCGGCAGAAACCCGACTAAGAACGAAGCATTACTGGTAAATGACAATCAGGGGTAAACATTAACAGAAAATATTACTCTTTCTGGAATGGCCAACTGTAATAATAGGCACGTATTTGAGTGATTCCTTTATTAGATAGCCTTCCTCCTACTCGCAACAATCCGTTTTTTGCCTCTTTCCGGATTAAGTATATGGAGTTTGATTCGCTATGTTTGCCATGGTGTTTGTCAAATGTTCCTAAGCAAAATTTTGTGTTAACTTTAAGGCTAACCTCAAACTGTCGCGATGTTCTTTGGTCGTCAGGTAGCTTGGTCACGATTTAGCTGTTCTTCTTGCAACTGTGTATGTATTGCCCTCATCTTCCGCTAGCTGACGTAGGACTCTTGTGACTAGATATGTAGCCGAGGCTGTCCCATACGTAACAGTTTTCCATAGTATCAAATAGCTTTAATCTGAACTGATTTTTATTTGTCTAAACATCTGTTTGATGTCAGCTTTTAACACATACTTATGTTTCCTCCAGCGTAACAATATATCTATGAGTGGTTGTTGTATTGTGGGACTGGAGTGAAGCAGGTCATTTAACGATATCCCATTTGACGTTTTAGCTGAAGCGACAAAGAGTTATCTGAGCTTGGTTATAGAGCTATCATCTTTGAGTACTGCATGGTGTGGTAGAAAATAGTTTCTACCTGTATCATCGCGTTGGTTTATTTCTAGTTGTTGGCTTAGTTGTTTTTCCACTTGAAGAAGGCGTGCCGTTGCTTTTTTATTGGATTCGCCTAATATGAAATCGTTGCTTTTAAATAGTAATGCGACATGGTATGCACCATTTTCTAATTTTTTGTAGCTCTTTTGAATGAGCTCTTCGCATTTCTGTTCATCACTTGCAAGTTCTCGCTCTACTTGGACTTCTTCAGTTTCCCAAAATTTCTTGAGCTGATTGGCTAAATCGATATAGGATATTATAGATTTGATGTGGTGATGTTGGATACTCGAGCTTTTGAATTTTCCGCTTTGTAATTGGTTCTCCTGAATTTCCTTTTATAATATCACTTAATACGATCTTTGGATAATAATCTGCTCCAAGCAACATGCTCATGGTACCCGATGTGTTATAGTTTGGATCCGCATGCTCAAGTTGTTTAGATGTTGCCAGCCTTGGGTTTGCATCCGTTGTTCGCGTAGCAGTGTCGTGAGTTTTTGAAATTCTAAAGCGTCTAAGTGTAATTCAAATTCGGATGCTCTAACAGGTTGGATTTTGAGGCTTACTATTTTCTTTACCTCTTCAGTACTGCGACCGCACCGACTCCAGCTATTTTGGCACATACTTTCTGCCTCTTCAGCTTCAATTTTTGAAGTACTTCCTCGGTAATGAAAGTTGCTTGAGATCCTGGGTGAATCAGGACTCTTAAACAATACGTGTTCTTTATCGTGATCTACGTTGGTTATTAGTTTAAAATTTTTTACTTCACCCGTGCTCGTGGTTTGTATTTTGAGCTTTGCTGTATGCAAAATAGACGTCATGCTGCTCAAAAAGTATACCATTTAATCATCTACGACTATGTGGTATACTTTATTGCTCCTAAATTTACGTTTTTCTCGAGGTGTACTTTCTCCTGAATGTTTGCTTTTCAATCTCGCTTGTCCCGAAAACTGAAATTTCTCCTAAATGTTTGTTTTTTAATCTCGATTACCACTAAATTTATTTGTCCCTAAATTTATGCTTTTTCACTCATGTTCGACTACGTCATACTCTTTCTCGAAAATGTATGTTTTATTGTCATAAACGACTACGTTACCTTTTGGGATTGGGATGCTCCAGATCAGGAGATTTTTTAATATCTGAGAATATCTCCCATACATTTATATTTAACAATAATGATACTATCGAGCCGGAATTATCCACTTTTGATTTAAGGGATGATGAGGGTAGTAACTTGAGTTCGGTTCAGCGAGACGAGGTAAGTCAGCTCTTGGCTGACCATGAATCAATTTTCCAACTCTCCTACTCCGTACGCAGAGCATCGTATAAATTTATCAAGCAACTCACCGATTGCAGCTCACGCATACAGAATGCCACACAATAAACTGGAAATTTTAAAGCAACAGCTGGACAAAATGCTAGCTACCAAACAAAATTGAATTCTTATCCACAATTGATTTAAAGGCATGCTATTGGCAAGTCAGTGTGGCTGAGGCTGATCGTGATAAAACCTCTTTCATCACGCCTTTCGGACTCAGTCGTTTTCGAAGAATGCCTTTTGGTTTAAAGAATGCGCCTGTTACGTTCCAAAGCCCGTATATCGATTTTGTCTCGTGAGTTACTAATTTAAAATGAGTGAAGCAATAAAAAATCGAATACATACACAGCGTATAATACACAATTATGTCTTTGTAGTTGTATTTTTCTTTTGTTCGTATTTGTGTCATTTGTTTGATGAACAGTACCAAAATAACGCGATCCGGGAGAATCGGTTTAATTGTTATGGTTCCTTTTCTCAGCACATTACGTCTGCTCTCGAGCTGAGGAGTGTCATTAGCTGTATTTTGTTGAGAAATAAAACATTTTTCTTTAGCTGAATCAGTGTTATTCAGCTATTTCAACTAATGCAAATCTGCATTATCATTCAGCCAAAGAAAAATTTTAAAATGCTTTTAAAAAAATACAGCTATTATTTAACATGCTAGTATATTTTATATTTAATTTTTTTTTATCATGAATTAATTTTATATATATATATATATATATATATATATATATATATATATATATATATATATATATATATTTATATATATATATATATATATATATATATATATATATATATATATATATTGTATATATATATATATATATATATATATATATATATATATATATATATATATATATATATATATATATATATATATATATATATATATATCGCACTATCCATTCAAAATAACTCTAAGTCAAAAACTTGATTTTTCAGGAAATCACTTTTTCTTTGAAAATTCTAGTGGAAGCTCATAGTAAATTTAATATTGAAACCCAATTATCTTATACAGGGAGGTCACGTGGTACAAATCTAACTTGAAACATCGATAGAGATTGGTCCATAGATTTCTAAAATGCAATACTTCAAAAAGACACCAACTAGTACTTAGAGTCTTTTTGAATGGATAGTGCGATATATATATATATATATATATATATATATATATATATATATATATATATATATATATATATATATATATATATATATATATATATATATTAATTAAATTTTATAAATTTTAAAAATAAAATGTTAACTACAAAAAAAAAAATCGAAAATACATAAACAACACAAAAATATGGCGTTTACAATGGTTAATCGTTTGAGTGCCAAGAAGATCGTGCTCCTCAATACACTAGCCGAGATCATCTTGGCACTCAAAGGGTTAATATGAATAAACAAAAAAAATAATGACACGTAGCTTGCATGTGCAGTAAAACAATCATCCGCATGAAACCGACACAAACACAAATGCTAGTACTATATCTTTGCGGTTACACTCATTTCGTTTTACACATTTCGAGACAAAATCGATATATACTGATCAACCAATTTAAAAATGGCATACCAGAAGATGTCAATCTCGTCGCTTATCTGGACGATATCATAAACGCGATTTAAAATTGGTATTTGATCGATTGAATATTTTTAATTTAAAAGCAAACCGGGATAAATGTAATTTTTAAAAATCGGTAAAGTATCTCGGTCATATTATTTCAAGTAAAGATATAGAGACAGACCCAGAAAAGTTGTCTGCTATTAGGTACGGATATGAAACCACCTATTAATTTAAAACAAGTCCGTACCTTTATTCAAACTGCTCCGTGGTTTCGAAAATTTATTAACAATTTTTCTTCTATTACAAAGCCACTGTGTCAGTTGACAAAAAATAATGTAAAGTGGAAGTGGGGAAACGAGGACTGGAATCTTTTGTTGGATTGAAAACAGCATTAGTCAACATGCAGTCGTAGGAGGGTTCTGAACTTCCCGTCGAATACGCAAGTCGACTTTTAATAGATGCCGAAATAAATTATCCCACTATAGAGAGAGAGAGAGAAGCCTTAGCCGTAGTGTGAGTATTGAAAAAGTTCAGAAGGTATATTAATGGATGCAAAGTAACTGTCTGTTCGGACCATCATCCACTAAAATGGCTCATAACCTTACAATCACCAAGCGGAAGATTAGCGCGTTGGGCGTTGCAGCTCCAATCGTTTATTCTGAAAATTGAGTATACCCCATTCAAGGATAACGTCATCGCTGACACGCTTTCCCGTCCTAATGGAGAGGATGTTACGCAAGAAACCGAACAACTATATGTTCCGTAACCATCGATCTACCCAGTAAATCAGCTCCAAACATGCAAGAGGAACAATTAAAGGATCCGAATGTGCAGAAAATAATTAAGTGCTTCGAGGAAATAAATAATCTGGATGTCGCTAATTGGTCTCGAGAGGTTATATTATGGCACATGGACTTTATATCGTTGTCTGTCCGATTCAGATTCAGAGGAACCAAAACTCGTTATTCCTATACAGTGTCGTATCGATATTACACGAAAGTTCCACGATATACCAACTGCTGGACACTATGCCGTTGACAGAACGTACGTCAAAATAGCCCATAAATACTATTGGGTCGGAATGAAAAATGACATAACCAAGTATATTAAGGATTGCATCCCATGTCAAAAATATAAAATAAAAAATCTTAAACTCGCCGGCTTGTTGAGAACACCGGTCATGACACAACGTTTCGAGATTGTATATATCGACTGAGTTGGACCGCTGGTTCGCACTGAAGCCCACAACAAATGGATTTTTATTATATAGAAGATACTGCCACAAGGTGGACTGAATTATTTGCATGGCCAAATTCAATAGCAGAAATGTGTGCGAAAACGCTTATCAATGAGATTTTCCTGAGATACGGAGTTCCACGACGCATATTCTCGGATAACGGACCTCGATTTGTGAGTGAAATCATGCAATATGTCACCAATTGTTTCATAGTACCAGTATCATAGTACCTGGGATCAACATTTAAGCTCCATTCGTTACGCTATGAACATGACGAATTGTTGTTTAACAAATTACACACCTGCGTTTCTTACGTTTGAACGTGAGCTTTGTAATTTTATAGATGTTTCTCATGATTTTCGCGCAATAGTTCAATCAGACAATTTGATACCAGAAATTACATCATATTTTCTAAAGCATAACGAAAAACAGCAAGATTAATGAAAACATCATGCAGACCTGAGACGACGACCTCATCGCGTGAATTCGAAGAGGGTGATCTAGTGTTGCTGCAAAACCACTTTCTCAACAATACGTTCAAAGGAATTAGCTCAAAATTCATGCCTGAGGTGGTCCTTATAGAATTCGAAAATGCTGGGTCAATACTCATGAGATCGAAAAACGAACGGAACACTATATTGGTAAATACCATTCTTCCGTGCTCACACCATTCAGAGGCACATAGGATCAGTCACCATTGCGTGAAATTCCACCGAGAAGGCAAAACACACCGAGTCTCGACTTCTCATTGGATGCAGAAATCCGAAACCCAACCATGATAGATATTCAAAAAGCAACACAACCATTTCCTCGTCAAATTCATATTAAGGATCAAAATGATGAGTCACCACCGGAACCTGCACCACAGCATACGCGAACAAGACAGGTTAAAATACCGTTTCGATTCCAGTAAGTTCCTCCGATCCCTTTCACTACCCGCCTTAGGTACATTAGTACATTTAAATTTGTTTTGTATAAAAAAAGAGTAGAAGTTTTGAGTAAATAGTAGTGTGAAGGCACCGTGTTGGAGCAATGGCATGTTTGTTTGTATTGCTCCCGGTTTTGCCATATACAAGCAAGCATGAAATATTATAAATAACATAAATACTAGTATACCATTTTGTTATGAAATATGTAACGTAAATTATACTATTTCTGTTTTAATGTGAAATCTAATACATAAAATTCTCGTGTCACGGTGTTTGTGGTCGCACTCCTCCGAAACGGCTCAACCGATTTTTATGAATTTTTTTATGTATTTTTTGTGGGTATGAGAATAGGTCGTAAAGTATATTTCATACCGCTATGTGATTAGGGTGTCCCTATCCAGAAACATTTTTTCTTCCTACCTCCACCTTCCCATTTTTTAATCGCGATTTTAATATGAACAATATCCAAATAATTTAACCGTCGTTCGTGTTTCAAACAGAACGAAAATATTTATGTTGTTGAATGAACTTTCATCGATATACACGCAAGTTATGAAGTGTTGCGTAATTTTGGCATTTCATTCTGCATTTGTTATATATCATAACGCAGTTCGTATAAAATTTTGTACAATTTATTTTAATTTGAAAGAAATATATCCGTGTTTTATGATTATAAAAAGGTTGGTAAAATATTAAAAGAACCAATACATTATCGGTATACCATTTTACCATTTTTCATCAGTAAGTACAACAATGTGGTCTATTTGTGTGTGTGTGAATTTCAGTGCACAATGCAAGCAAGACGCAAAGGGGCCTATTTGGGCCGTCGAACGAATAAAGCGGCAAACATGCGAAATAGTAGAGCAGAAAGAACAAACGAACAAATCCAACAAGATAACGAAAATGTGCGTATGAGCATGTCGCAATTGCGTACATCTCAATCAAGAGAGGCACGAGCATTTACATCCGCTTCGTTCCTTCGTCTCGCATTCGAGTAGTACGAGCAAGATATTGAATATTCCGCTCATCCGAAATTGCTGATTGGTGCTATGGACAAAGAATGTCCCCATTGTCATGCGCTCAAATTCAAACATGAGTCAGCCGGGATGTGTTGTACATCAGGAAAGGTGCAACTACCTGAAATTGAGACACCACCAGTATACCATTGAACGGCTTGCTCATCGGTACGGACCCAGATTCAAACCTGTTCCTGAAATCCATTCGCACATTCAATTCATACTTTCAGATAACTTGGTTCGGAGAAACAAAAATCGTTCACAATACTGCGACAAATGGTCAAAATTTAATTCAACGTTTAAAATCAAAGGCCAAGTGTACCACAAAGTAGGCTGCCAATGCCAAACGAACTACATAAATTTTTACAAATCTACTTCATGGGCGGTGAGGACATCAATCGTGTTGATGCACGTTGTGGCTACAATAATCTCAATTCGCCTAATGCCAAGCGCATCGTCTGCGAATTGGACGCTCTATTGAATGAGCACAATGAATTAATGAAATTCTTCAAATCACACATGCACGAGTTGCAAAGTGACAATCACGCTATTGTCATCAATCCTGATAAAACACCAGCTGGAGAGCATGTGCGTAGATTCAATGCGCCTGTGGTTGACGACATTGCTGAAATCATGGTTGGCGACCGTACTTTGACGCGAGAAATCGTAGTTCGAAGAAGAAACAATAATCTGGAGTTCATCGCCGACACACACTGTTCATATGACGCTCTCCAATATCCGCTAATTTTGAAGGGACAAGACGGATATTGCATACACATTAAACAACGAGATCTCGCCACAGGTAATTCATTCATTAAAAACATCATTACTCATTTTGAATTAATACTTATGAATATGTTGTTACAGGAGCCGAAACAAACAAGAAAGTGAGCTCTTTTATGCGTATCGTATGATGATTCGACGCGATCAGCACAACGTCATTCTGCGATATTGTGAGCTATGCCAACAATTCATGGTCGACATGTACGTGAAGGTAGAGAGCGAACGACTGCGATTCCTACGACACAATCAACAGAAGCTGCGTACATTTGCAAGTATTTAGGTAGCGATATGGCTGTGTTTCAAATTCACAATACCGATGTGAATGCTCCTCGATTGAATGACAACGATGAAATAATGCGCTACCAATTTGGCCGGTACATCAGCTCCAATGAAGCTGTCTGGCGTATCTTTGGTTTTCCAATTCATGAACGGGACCCAGCAGTTATACATTTAGCCGTCCATCTTGATAACGGCCATCGCGTATTTTTCACCAACGAGACAGCAATTGAGCGTGCCATAAATCCACCAAAAACTACACTCACCGAATTTTTCATATTGTGTAATCGTGCGGATACTTTCAGTGCCTTTGCACGAACACTACTCTATTCCGAAGTACCACGCTATTTCACATGGATTCAAACAAAAAAATGTATGCCCCGCAAACAAGGCACATCAATGGATGCGTGCCCCGGTCTATTCAAATCAAACACTTTGGGCCGAGTATATAAAGTCACTCCAAGGCAGATTGAGTGCTTCTATCTGCGACTGTTGTTAGTTAATGTCACTGGCACATTGTCATTTCAAGATATACGCAAAGTGAATGGACAACAGTGTTCAACATATAAAGATGCATGCCTTCCACCCGGCTTGCTCGAAGACGACAATCACTGAGACGATATGCTTGCTGAAGCAGCATTGGGCAGTACAGCAACACAAATTCGTCTACTATTTGCTGTAGTGTTGACTACATGTTTCCCGAGACAAGGACACACATTGTGGGATAAGCAATTCGTACACTGTGTAACGATCTAACGATTATATTCAGCGACGCTATGTAGAATGAAGCATTGATTGCTATCGAGGATCTTTGCGTTATCATTACCAATTTACCACTTAGTAATTTCGGTATGAGTTCGCCAAATCGAAGTGCATCTGATTTAAAGGACCCCGAAATGGATCATGAACAGCAGTATGATACTGCAGAAATGGCAGCGATTATTACTCGCAATGTGCCACTACTGACTCATGGACAAAAACTCATTTACGACCGCATTTTGCTGGCAGTTTCGGCGGGACAAGGAGGATTCTTTTTTATGGATGCACCGGTTGGAACTGGGAAAACATTTCTTATTTCGCTAATTCTCGCCAAAATACGATCATATAATGGCATCGCATTGGCCGTTGCATAATCTGGCATTGCAACAACTTTATTGGATGGTGGCAGAACAGCTCACTCAGCATTTAAGCTGCCACTGAATATTCAAAATAACCCGCACGCAGTGTGCAACATAAAAAAACAATCGTCCATGGCCACAGTGCAGAAACAATGCAAAATTATCATGTGGGATGAATGCACTATGGTATACAGAAACATTCTCTTGCGGCATTGAACAGAACACTCAAAGATATAAAAAACAACGGCAAACTATTCGGCGGTACTTTGTTACTCCTTTCAGGTGATTTCAGACAAGCACTTCCCGCCATTCCACGTTCAACGTACGCTGATGAGATCATCGCTTGCTTGAAACCATCGTCACTGTGGCGTAATGTTGAAAAAGTACAGATAAAAATAAACATGCGCGTCCAAATACTACAAGATCTATCCGCTGGCACATTCTCGAACCAATTGTTAGATATCGTTGATGGAAAAGTTGCTGTCTATGAAAATACTGGCAATTTTATGGCCCACTAATTTCTGCAAAATCGTTGATTCGCAAAATGCTTTCATTGATCGCATATTCCCCGATGCACGCACACAATACATAAATCATGCGTGGCTGGAAGAAAGGGCCATTTTGGCAGCAAAAAATGTGTACGTTGACGATTTAAACTTCAAGATGCAGCAGTCATTGTCAGGCGACTTGGTGTCATACAACGAAGCTGTAAATTATCCAACAGAGTTTTTGAACTCACTGGATTTGCCAGGCATGCCACTACACCTTCTACGAATGAAATTTGGATCTACGGTTATTTTACTTCGGGATTTGAACCCTTCCACGGCTGTGCAATGGGACGTGATTGGTCATTAAAAAATTGATGAAAAATATTATCGAAGCCACCATGTTGAATGGCAAATTCCGAGCCGAGAATGTTTTGCTGCCACAAATTCCGATGATCCTCGCAGACGTCCCAATTGAATTCAAATGCGTTCAATTTCCTATTAGATTGGCATTCGCAATGACAATCATTAAGTCGCAAGGCCAAACGATGTCTGTTTGAGGCTTAGATTTGGGAACACCACGTTTTTCACACGGACAATTATACGTGGCTTGTTCTCGCGTGGGCAAACCATCGAGCTTGTTTGTGTTGGCTAAGGACGGACTGACGAAAAATATCGTACACTCAATTACTCTTCGAAATTAATATTGATTTTCTTCACTTTCACGTTTTTTGTGTTTTTCTTTCATCGTCTACAGTGCTCTATTCCTCTTTCTGTCATAGATCCTATCCCCACACACTTACAATACTTTCGTTTTTTTTTATTTAACAACCAAAATATTCACTAGAAATAATACTTATATGGCAGAACAACGTTTGCCGGGTCAGCTAACATATAAAAATCTAAATTTGAAATGTAAATTTTAATATAAATTTCAAGGGGGAGATTGTAACCCCCTCAATATAAATAGTGTAGTTTACGAACACACCCTTTTATGTGTGCACTTTGAATGCACTTTATTTTTGTAAAATAAGAAAAAGGTGGCCATGACTGTGTCGGTCGGGTAGTATGCTTAGAAAATAAATGGAAATGGTTTTTTTTAAGAAAGAACGATAGCTCAAGTAACAAACGTTTCTTCTATCGGCATAAAAAATAAAATAAAAAAATATATAATATCTTTGTTATATGCCTAATTGAGTTCACCGAGGGGACCCATCCATATGAAAACCCTCACTTTAAAATAATTGTGGATTATTCGACGGTTAATACAATAGTATTGTATATCCCCATCCGCAAGAAAAGCAATTTACATTCTATGTGTTTGATTTTGGTCTATCAGACGCTTGAATATTTCAGAAAAACTACTCCATTGCATGTAACTCCATAAAACGTGGGCATTCCAATCGGTTTTAGCTTTATTTCTGATGTTCTGTGATGACTGATAGTTGATGTTTCTTCCATCGCAGTAGTCAATTCAATTGTCATCTTTGTGTAACTTTCTTTTAATGCTTCATAATCCCCTCTTGTGAAGTATCCTAGCCTCCCGTGGCCATCGTCTGAGACCTCGACACAAAGCTCTTCATGCCTATTAATTATTTGATTCGTCGTCCATTGCATGTACTGTATAGCGAATTGCATAGCTTGCTTGCCTTGTCTTTCATCCAAGACGTTTCTGGCCTTCGTTATTTCTCTGTACAACTCCCTCATTTTAAAATCTTGTCTTCGTGGCATTTGGTTGAGCGTGCTGTCATTACTTTGATCTTTCGGTGTGTTGGTTTGTTGTACGATTTTTTTTTATTAGAATCGCCTGTCTCGATGCTATGAACTCCATGATGCACGCTGAAGATAGCGGTGTTGGACAGTTTAATCGCTGGCGCATTTCTTCTATAAGTTTTTTGTAGCTTGCCGCCACTGTAACTTTTTGGATGGTGTATGGATGATCTTTATTGATTGGTGGAACAAGGTTGTATATTTGTTCATCCGTTTTTACGAACTTTGTGTATAGTTTTTCGTTGATCTATATCTTCATCTTCAAATATTTGCTCGTCTTACGAGATGGTCCATCTTTGTTGTAATTGCTCTCGAATGAAGTAAGTAATCCATCATGGCAGGTTGTTCTGTAACTGTTGAATGATGATACTCGTTTGGGCCGGTTGATGTGTAGCGCTTGATTATTGTTGAGAATTTCACTGCTTGTTATTTTCGATGGATATAGTTACTGGAGCGTTACAGACAGTTAATATAACTGTTTGGGCGGTTGGTGTTTGGCGCTAAACTTAATTTTGCCTGCTTGTTGTTTGGCTAATTTTTATTAACTTGTTTTGTCGCTGGTTGGTTTTTATTTCGAACGACCATTGAGATTAGTGCTCCTATCGTGGGTCGGAGCTAGTCCATTAATTCAAAACAATAAGTAGCGATGTCTTTACAGGTATTATAACTTGTAACTTTATTATAAAAATTTTACAGTTTATATAGTAAAATTACTTGATTCAAGTAAATGCTACATTTCAGTATGTATTTCGTGTTTACAATACATTCTTGGTCAATTACCCAAATTAAAGTAAATGCTATATTTTAGCATTTTATGTTTATAATTGTTATAGTTGAATTGGTAACAGTATACTCTTGCCAGTATTATTAGATGTGTCACGAGAAAATTAAATATGGCGTAAAAAACATACCGACATGCAACAGAAAGTACACAAGCTATCAGATCTAGCAAAAGAGGTTGGCCTCACAATAAATATGAGGAAAACAAATACGATGAGGCTAAGCACACCAATATCCACACTGATGTATATCAAGCAAAATGAAATAAAGAGATTAATACATTTGTATAGCTTGGCTGTACACTGGCGAAAACTGGTTGATCAGGTGAAGATATAAGAAACGAATCAACAAAGCCAGAACAACATTCAACATCATACACAAAAACTGGAACACATCTGCCCTTTCCCGTAACATCAATAAGCTAAGAATGTTCAATTCGTGTGTAAAATCAGCGTTGCTGTACGGTTACGAAACCTGGAAGCATTCACATACGATCAACAATAAGCTATAGAAGAATAATGGAGTGCTTCTGGCTCAAGAAAATAAGAAATGTTATACTTCTTAGGCAAACAAATCAAGTAGTCATTCTATTCGGATAGATGATCCTAAATGTAGATACCAAGGGAAACAAATAAACATTTGAATGTGTAGTACGTTTCACATTAATTTATAATAAGTGATTTGTATTACGATAATCTGGAATGCATATTTTTCTTAGGATTCATTTACAAACCCTTCCTAAATGAGTAATACCTATAGCAAAGAAACTAATTTAGTATGAAAGGTAATTTACATGTTATGAATCGTACAAAAACGATTCGGCTTTATCATGTTATTGTTAACCATGCTATCAAACTGTATAATAATAATTTTCAAGGTTAAACTGGAATTTGAGGTAAAGTGAATATGTATCATGTATCATCAAAACGAATGCACACCGATATGCTATATGCAGAATGAGGCACTCAGTCATAAGGGGGAAATATAGTGCGAGTCTGATAATCAATTAAATTACTCAACTTCAAAATCGATACGTCGTTATGTTATTTAGGGTGGATTTATAAGTACTTATATATGAACCACGAAAATATTCTAATTTGTCTTTGTTTTCGAATAAAAGAATTTGATTAATGATCTCATTTCTCCATAAATTTAATTAATCGAATTAATTTCCAAAGTTGATAAATTATATTCGTTCGAACCAAATCAAATAATTTATCACTAAATTTTGACGATTTTAAAAAATATTTGGAAGATGTTTCCTATTTAATAAAATCGAAATGTTAAATTTAATTTGGGAAAGGTTAAGTGGTTCAATCGCGAGTGCATTATAGTAAGTTTTGAATTTGTGACGGCTGCCCATTATACTTTTATAGCCTCCCACACTGACCGTTATTATTATCGAAATAACATTATTTAAAAACAGCGGGCTATGTGTGGAAAAAAAAGTCATACACTTTAAAAAGAGAAAGGAGAAAAGTCTCTTACCTCTTACCTACATATATACATTTTACATACACTTTGCAATTACAAAAAATTATATAAACTTTGTATATACAATTAACGGTTTTGTACGTTTGTATATTTATTTATATATCAAAGGTGGACAAAATTATGGTAATCAAGAGTCAATTTACATATGCGTACTAATTGCTAGACATAAAAATTTCAAAGTAAATTCTTAATGGCACATAAACAAAGAACCGACATTAGTATTAATTCACAACACAATTCATAATTTCTAACACAAATAGATCGACTGAAATCTTTTTCTATATAGTTTATCAATGGCAACAGCACAATTTGTTTCTTACCTGTTTCACCTTCGATATTTAAGACATTTAAAAATCCTATATACAGCAATACAATTATCGAAATTATTTTCATTTTATTATTTAAAATATATTTTAGTGTGATTTTAAAAATTATAGAACACCAACTATATTAAATTTTTTCTAATAAATAATTGCATAAGGCAAATAATAATTAGTAATTTTTTGGTTTTTAGGTACGTAATAAAAACAATTAAGAAAATATTTTAAAAAATGGCAGTCATACATTCACTTTACCACTGAAACCACTTAAACGTCTTACAAACTCGATGTATGCGTGTAGTTTTTATTACACTGCTTTGATCGATCTACTGTTTAACAATGAATGAAGAACGGAAAGAAAAAACGTTGAATTAAAAACAAGATCGCGTATCGTAATATTTAATATAATATAAACCAAATGTTAAATTATAGTTGAACGGCAGAAATACGTAAGTATAGTAAATAATATTGCAAGGTGCAACACGATGTAAGGGAATACATATATTGGGAGTATAGTATAACTTAGTTTTTTGGATTTTTTCGGTAAATTTTATTTTAATCAAAATATTTTCCATCGTTATCTATGATTTTCGACCATGCCATTTATGGATTCCACCGAAAAAAAATGTTTGTCTTTTGATGCGATCCATTCGTCGGGCCATTTTTTGATTTCTTCATGGGTTCTGAAGTGCTGGTCTTGAAGATCGCTTTGCATTGACCGGAACAAATAGTAATCTGATGGGGCATAATCTGGTGAATAAGGAGCATTTCCCATTTAAGTACTTCCAGCGTATTTTTACTTGTTTTGCGACATGTGGTTGAGCATTGACGAGCAGCAAAATCAGTTTAAACTGTTTGTTGGCTGGAATCGATTTCCGTTCAATGTATGGTTCAAATCTATCAATTGTGGTTGGTAACGTTCACCAGTAATAGTTTCAATCGGTTTAAGCAGCGCCATAGTACACCACTCCTTTCTGATCCCACTAAATGCACAACATAACCTTACTTCCATGAATGTTTCGTTTTGCTATTGATGTGAATGGTTCATCTGGATGAACCCATGATTTTGTGCGTTTAGGGTTATGGTAGTAAATCCACTTTTCATCGCCAGTCACAGTTTGAGACAAAAAGAGCCATCTTCGGTGTCTTGTAAGCAAATAATTGCAAACCATTACACGATTCTCAATGTTGGCTTAGTCAGTTCATGTGGTATCCATTTTCCTCATTTTTGAATCATTTTTATTGCATGTAAACGTTTGCTTATGGCTGCTTGAGTGACATTTAACTGTTTTACAAGTTCTTTTCCTGTTTGAACTGGGTTTTCCTTCAATAATGCTTCCAATTCTTCATCTTCGATTTTTTTTGGTTGACCAGAACGTTCTTTGTCACTGACATCAAAATCACCACTTTTGAATCGCTTAAACCAGTTTTCGTTTGTTGAGTTGGTGCATGTTCACCATTGTTCATCACCTAGAAGTAAATTACATATTTACTAAAAAATTTAATAACTAAAAAATACTCATCCCAAGGACCATGGACAATCCACCAAATTAAGCAGACATACAACCTAAAATAAAAGATTTTGTCAATCAAATAAGTTAATTAATTATAATATAGATTTTTTATACTTACATTAGAATTAAGATCCATGAATTAATATCATTAATGTCAAAATATTGTTATTCACAATTATTGTTTTTATTCATTCATATATGTTATTGTGAATAGGTCTTATGGTTAGATAGTTATTCACCTCAATTACTTACCATAATTAATTAATACATCCTAGATGTCGCGTTAGTAGTTGTAGGATATATTTTGTATTGGTAATGAATAACGAAAAAATTGTAGAACTAGATTTAAATTTTTTTTTATATAATGAATTAGCAATTTTTTTTGGGAAAGAACAAATAGTCAAAGGTTGTTCTTCATTAAGGATTAAAAATTTGAAATAAAATATTATTATAGTTTTGAAAAGGTTAAAACCAGTGTTTAAATCAAAATTTTGGCTAATTGAATCTTTTGTTTGCTGTTAACTTGGGAATTATTTGCAATTACTCATAATTGCCCCAACAAATTGGTCCTTCGAGCCGAAGTCCGGAATATTTTTTTTTGTTCTCGCCGTGTGAGAAATAGTGCTTAAAAGCCGCCATTAGATCAATTTGATTTTTTCTCGCCATTTTGAGAAGTATTATCGTGATCGACGCCGTTTGTTATAATTCGCGGCCCTCAGCTATAATTTTGATAAACTTACTGAAATAGCCAAATATTGCAAGCTAAATTTTTTAGTCAAAACGACTAGTGTAGTGCAGTGACCAAGAACTGAAATATAAATATAAGTGAATCTCAAGAACTCGTAATATTGTGAACTTTAAATTGTAAACCAGTGAAGCTTAAATTTATTAACATAAAATTGTGCTAGCCGTTTGTGATAGCTTCTTAACTCTTTGAGAAAATTACATATAGTCATTGAAGCAAGCGTGTAGGCGATACTATCATAAAGATGTCCGAGCTAGTAAGTCTTAAAAAACAACGGTCTACGATTAAGGCTAAATTAACCAACATAATCAAATTCATCACCGCAAATCCAGCAGATATAGATATTGAAGCGATTAGAACACGCGTGGCTCGAGTTGATATGCTGATGAACGAATTCACTACCATCGAAGGCAAGATATTGAATGTCGACCCTGAAGAAGAACCCGATTTTGAGTTCGAAGAAAAATTTTACGATGCCAAAACAAAGCTCAATTCGAAACTTCGCAAATTAACAATGATTCCTGGAGCTGATATACAAGGAGTGGACATAACACTAAACCACTCACATACCGGTCAAGCTGAAGTGAAACTACCTAAATTAAGCATACCATTATTCTCAGGCGAATATACAGAATGGCAGTCATTTTTCGATTTATTTTCGAGCACGATTCATGATTCAGCGATATTGAGCCCAGTTCAAAAGTTCCAATACCTAAAGGGATCATTAAGGGGTGAAGCTGCCGCATTACTTCGCCATATTAGTGTAACTGAGGCTAACTACATGGAGGCATTACACAAATTGAAAGACAGATATGACCGAAAGAAACATATCATTAATTCGTTCATACGCACTTTCGTAGATCATCCACCACTCCAGGCCGCAAATGCTGATAAAATGAAAAATTTACTAGATACTGCAGACGAAGTAGTACGTGGTCTAAAATCTCTTGGCCCAATAGCGGAATCTCGTGACCCCTGGTTGATTTACTGGCTGGTTACTAAATTGGATGATAAGAGCAAATGTATGTGGGCGGAAACATCAGCGGAAATGGAACAGCCAAAACTTGAAGATTTTTTCAAGTTTTTGCAAATCAGAATCGATGCTCTGGAGTCATTGAGCTCTTCGATCAAGCCGAGAAATCCTAAAAGTTCTATAAAGGGGCACGTAGTCGCAAGTGAATCAACCGTTTTTGAATGTGCTTTCTGCAATAATAAAACTCATTCTCTATTCGACTGCCATCAGTTTAATAATTTGGATGTTAACCAACGTAGGGAATGGGTTAAAAATAATCGAAGGTGTTTTAATTGCTTAAGCCGACGACACGCAATATATAATTGTCAATCAAGGCGCCGATGTCGAACCTGTTCCGGTAAACACAATACATTACTCCATGTCAATGTCGTAGAAACCAAAGGAACGCCTGAGACTTGTGAATCAAATTCCAATCAAGATGATTCAAAGACCAGTTTAAATTCATCAGTCGTTCAAACTAATTGTGCCAAGGTGCTAAAACTCCATTCAATTCTACCAACAGCTCAAATTACCGTACTGGATCGTCATGGGAAACCTCAAAATTGTCGAGCGTTGTTAGATTCCGGTTCTCAAGCAAGTTTTATTACTGAATCCTGTATGCAACGATTAAATTTAAAAAGATATAATTCGCGAATTTCAGTAAGTGGTCTAGGACTGACTAAAGCTGGGCTGACAAGAGGAAAGGTGACATTAGTTGTACAACCACCAGATCAACCCGAATTTGAAATCAACGCGTTAGTTTTATCAAAACTAACATCCTGTTTGCCATCACAAACGATTAGCGGAATTTCGGTGAACATGTGGAATTCATTGCAGTTAGCAGATCCAAATTTTAACAAGCCAAGCGCAATAGACATTTTAATCGGAGCTGATCACTTCTTTGCCATTTTGCTTAACGGACGAAAACAGCTTGGCGAACACGGGCTCATCATGCAAAATACAATTTTTGGCTGGGTAGTCTCAGGAACAACCGAGGAAAATCAAGAAACCATGACATCATTGTTAGCTACTAATTGTTTGGAATCCGAGGCAAATATAGATACCACTCTAAAGAGATTTTGGGAAATCGAGTCTGTTGGAGATGAAAAAGCTATTTTATCAGCGGAAGAAAAAATGTGTGAACAACATTTTAAAGAGAATGTGTCGCGAACTCTGAATGGAAGATTTGTTGTAGCCTTACCGTTTAAAGAACCACCAGCTGAATTGAGTAACACAATGAGCATCGCCATACAGCGCCTAAGGAGCATGGAAAGACGATTCGAGAGGGACAACGATTTTAAAAATCTGTATCATGAGTTCATGGATGAATACGAACAACTGAACCACATGGAGAAAATTCCAGAAAATGAAATGATAGCTGATGGATACTATTTGCCACATCATGGTGTCTTAAGAACAGCCAGCACAACGACAAAACTGCGAGTAGTGTTCGACGGATCGGCAAAGAGCAACACGGGCCATTCTCTGAATAATTACTTAGCCGTAGGCCCTACTATTCAGTCAAACCTATTCTCAATTATTTTTCGTTTCAGAGAACATAAAATAGCCATCTCTGCCGACATCGAGAAGATGTATCGTCAGGTTCTGATCGATCCAAAGTATAGAAAGTTCCAGCAGATTGTTTGGCGCAAGCACCCATCAGATCCAATTTGTCATTATCGATTATCAACGGTCACTTATGGATTATCCAGCGCACCATTTTTAGCGATACGATGTCTAAATCAAATAGTTGATGATCAAAAACATTCCAGCCCAATTGCTTGTCATGCAATTGAGAAAAGCCTTTATGTAGACGACTTAATGACTTCAGTAGATTCGGAACAAGAAGGATTACAACTCAAATATGATATCAGCAATATCCTAAGCCAATACGGATTTCAATTAAGAAAATGGTCTTCAAATTATCCGGAACTACTGAACTCAATTCCAAGCAATGAAGATGTCAACAAAATAAAGGAACTAGAAGATGCAGCAATTGAGTCTTCCCCATATGTGAAAGTTTTAGGTGTCGGTTGGGATCCACGAGAAGACAAATTTATATTTAAAACATCGCTTCAAAATCATGCAAATTTTACGAAAAGGGCCGTTCTTTCTGAAGCCAGTAGGTTATTTGACCCACTCGGTTGGCTAACACCTGTCGTCGTGCAAGTGAAAATATTTATGCAGAAGCTTTGGATCCTAAACTTGAAATGGGATGACGCGCTACCTGAGAGGCAAAAGCAGCAGTGGGAGGAAATCCGATCCAATCTAAAAGAAGTTGAACTTGTTGCATTACCACGGTTTATACAATCTTCGAATCATTCCACAGTTGATATTCATGGGTTTTGCGATGCAAGTGAGAGTGCTTACGCAGCTGCAATTTACTTCAAGATTACCACGCCGGGAAAGGGAGTCTTTGTGCACCTAGTGACAGCGAAAAGTAAAGTTGCACCTATCAAGCAAGTGTCGTTGCCTAGGTTGGAGTTGTGTGGAGCTGTCCTGTTAGTCAAATTGATTGAAACCGTAAAACGAGAAACAAGTTTAAAAATCAACAACATCCTGGCGTGGACTGATTCAAAAATCGTGCTCGACTGGCTTGCAAATGAACCTCGTCGTTGGGTAACATTCGTGGCTAACCGAACGTCTTCGATTATGGATATTGTACCTCGAAGCCATTGGAGACACGTACCATCATCGCAGAATCCTGCAGATTGTGCCAGCCGAGGCATGCTTCCTTCAAAACTTCGAGAACATAATTTATGGTGGAAAGGGCCTGACTGGCTAACCCAATCTGAAGAACACTGGCCCACGCAACAAAACAGCTATGGATGCAAACAAGAAGAGCGATCAATCAAATTGAATGTCTTTTCGGGATTTCTGTGCAACGAACTACTCGACTTCTTGCTATCAAAATATTCCTCTGTTTATAAACTGCAGAGGATTCTTGCATTCGTGATCCGATTCATTGACAACACCAAAATGAAACTAAAGGAAGAAAGAAGCAGAGGGAAATTTATGAAACCACAGGAATTGTACAAGGCATTCAAAATTATCTGCGAATATGAACAGAAAAGGGCATATTATGAAGAAATAGATGCTCTCGAACGAAACGGCAAAATTAATAAAACAAGCAGTTTAAGTTCATTACACCCATTCATGGACAGAGAGAATCTACTTCGAGTTGGCGGAAGAATTGAAAACAGCACAGCACCTTACAATACAAAACATCCGCTGATACTGCCTCCAAAGTCCATTTTCACAAGAATGATTTTGGAAGATCTTCATAAAAAGCACCATCACGCTGGACCATCGTTATTACTCTCCGTTTTTCGCCAATCATACTGGTTAACTGGTGGACGAAACGTAGTACGCGAGATTATCAGAAAATGTGTCGTATGCAGAAGATGTCAAGCTACTTTCCAACACCAACTAATGGGTAATTTACCAGCTTCCCGAGTGGAACTAGTACGACCATTCTATAAGACAGGGGTTGATTTTGCTGGACCAACGTTGATACATTTAACAAAGGGCAGAGGACAACGTACTTATAAAGCATATATTGGTGTTTTTGTTTGCCTGAGCACAAAATCGGTTCATCTTGAATTAGTAGGAGACCTCACAAGCGAATCTTTCACAGCAGCTCTTAAGAGATTCGTAGCAAGGAGAGGTGTACCAGTTGAAATCCAATCCGACAACGGTACTAATTTTGTGGGTGCCAGCAAAGTCTTACAGGAAGAAGTGGAAAAACTTAAAACCTCTACTTACCTATCTTATTTTCTTTCAAGCAACTCGATTTCCTGGCATTTCATACCACCAAGTGCGCCACATTTCGGAGGAATTTGGGAAGCTGCAGTCAAGTCAGCCAAATTCCATTTAAAACGAGTTATAGGCAAAACCATTTTAACACTCGAAGAGATGACAACACTGTTAGCCGAGATAGAAAGCTGCTTAAACTCGAGGCCTATCTGTGTCTTATCCGCCGATCAAATCGATGCATTGACACCAGCACACTTTTTGGTAGGGCATCCGTTAACAAAAATTCCTGAATCAGACGTCACTGAATATAAAGCAAGTTATCTCACCCGTTGGAAAACCGTACAACAACTTCATCAACACTTCTGGAAAAGATGGCAACGCGAATATTTGACGTCACTGCAACAAAGAACTAAATGGAGGTTCCCACAAACACAAATAAAACTCAACGATGTGGTCATAATAAAGGACAATACGCCACCAAATCAATGGTTACTAGGAAAGGTAATCCAAATTCATCCTGGAGCCGATGGTCTAGTTAGGGTCGTCACTTTAAAAACTAAATCTGGAGAGCTAAAACGACCGATTCACAAATTATGTGTATTACCAGTGGATGGTAATATGAATGAAACCAGCACATTAGAAGATCCATCACCTGAACAGAAACAACAAATTAGATATGCAACTCGAAATGCAGTCAATAATACTTACTAATCAATAATATTTAATATATGAGAAAACGTCAAGCCATCCTTTTAAGAATTGAACGAAGTTCAAGGCCGCCGGAATGTTCATCACCTAGAAGTAAATTACATATTTACTAAAAAATTTAATAACTAAAAAATACTCATCCCAAGGACCATGGACAATCCACCAAATTAAGCAGACATACAACCTAAAATAAAAGATTTTGTCAATCAAATAAGTTAATTAATTATAATATAGATTTTTTATACTTACATTAGAATTAAGATCCATGAATTAATATCATTAATGTCAAAATATTGTTATTCACAATTATTGTTTTTATTCATTCATATATGTTATTGTGAATAGGTCTTATGGTTAGATAGTTATTCACCTCAATTACTTACCATAATTAATTAATACATCCTAGATGTCGCGTTAGTAGTTGTAGGATATATTTTGTATTGGTAATGAATAACGAAAAAATTGTAGAACTAGATTTAAATTTTTTTTTATATAATGAATTAGCAATTTTTTTTGGGAAAGAACAAATAGTCAAAGGTTGTTCTTCATTAAGGATTAAAAATTTGAAATAAAATATTATTATAGTTTTGAAAAGGTTAAAACCAGTGTTTAAATCAAAATTTTGGCTAATTGAATCTTTTGTTTGCTGTTAACTTGGGAATTATTTGCAATTACTCATAATTGCCCCAACAACCATAAGTTTCTTGAAGCAAACGAAAAATTTCAGCAGTTTTTTTCTTTTGGTTGAAGCAAAAACGTAATGCTTCCCACAAATGCTGTTTTGTTGGTAAGAAATTCGACATGTTTAAACGGGATTAAAAAATATGTTGTTTACGCTTTCACGAATAATGACAAACTAAACTAAACGCCGTAGCTGTCATTGTAAAAGAATGTTTAGTACTAAAGTTACGCCATCTCTTAGAACATCCAAAAAACTACACCCAATATTTAGGCTGCGGGCCAATAGTCGGGTAAAAGTCAATTTTAAGTAAATTTTTTGGTAAATTCATTTATTTTTCAAAAACTCTATGGCAAACTGATCGAAAAATCTGTTCTAAATCCGATTTTAACCATAGTAAACAAATTACCCGACTATTGGCCCGCAGCCTTAGATTATAAAATTTACTCATTATAGTTTGGGCGCGTTTTCTTGAAATCAGTGGTAATTTCCGCATGCGGAATATAATTTGCTTTAAAACACCGCATCCCCAATGCAAACAACTTTTTCTTATGACTTTTGCGTTTTACTTTTACCTTATGAAGAGCATACCCAATAGAAAGAATAAAATTCGAACTGAACCTTACTTCATTATTATTTGTTTGTTACAAAATTCTGACATATTAATTTTTAATCTCCACAAAAAGATGTTGTTAGTCAGAATTTAATAATTTGATACGTATCAAGAGGTATTGATTTGGATATCGCTCCATTTGAATCATAATACCTAATAAATAATTGGCATTAAATTCAAAACGCGGTTAACTTCATTGTATACCTCATAAGGCAAAAGTTAAAATTTTGATAGCATTTTTCATAAGGAATAACCACCAACTTAACCGGACAAGTGGTGCAGTGGTTTAAGCTGCGGCACTTGGGCCAGGAGGTACTGGGTTCGAATCCCTTCAGAGGCTTAGGTGCAAATCGAATATTCATCGTCGATTACAATCGGTGATGTTAATAAACACAACTAAGACCTTCTGATGGAGTGCAGAATTCAGCGCCGACCCACCGTCCATATCAATGTACAGGTTGACATGGAGCTTACAATGTGCAGGGGTATACTGTAACTGTAACTGTGTGGTATCACAATAGGCCAAAAATGGCCAACCACTGAGACCTAACCTAACCACCAACCTAACGAATAATGTTTTTTTTTCTAACATTTTTTTTTTCATACTTTTCTGTAAGGCAAAAGTCCTAAATTTTCTATTGGGGCACGCGGTGATCTTCTTTATGTTATTCGAATTTTTCGCCGGCTACTTTAATCGTTTTTCAAATTTGTTTGCAAGTTTTCTGTTATTTATTTCCGTACTTAAAGCTTAGTACTCAGTTCAAAATGAAATGAAATTTTATTTTGAGATTTTTTAATTTTAACGTATAAATTTGTAGACATTCATAACTGAATTGGTTTATTTTACGTAAATAAGTTAAATTAAATTGACTTTGATTAAAATTTATGGATTTGTGGTATTAAACAGTTTGTTTATTGTCAAACACAAACAAATGTCAAAATTTCGCGTGAAAATAATGTGCCGAGACATTACTTTCACATGAAAATAATTTGGAGAGTTTATGGGCACCATCTTTGATGTCTTGAACACATTTGGATTTTTCACTGGTGAACTGAGTGCTACAAAATGAAAACAGTAGTGAACTTTTTCATTTCTAATTTCACTTTAGTAAAACCTTATGGAAATTTCACGTGAAATCGAACTGAGTACTAGGCTTAAGGAGGAAAATAAATAATAGAAAACTTGCAACCAAATTTGAAAAAACGATTAAAGTAGCCGGCGAAAAATTCGAATGATATAAAGAATTTTAAAGCAAATTATATTCCACATGCGGAAATTTCCACCGATTTCAAGAATACCCTAGATACAGAATAACTACAGACCCGCCTCTACTAATTTTTCGAAAAATTGGTCGAAAATATCAACTAAGTTTTTTGAACTTGGATCACTTAAGTAAACATTATAAAGAGTCTTTCAATAAGGACCGTCGAAATTTGTTTGGTTATAGCAGCCATGTTGTTAAAGCTACATCTGTCAAATTTGTTGTGAATTGTTCAGTAGTTTAACAACGTGTGCAAATCATCAAATTTTATTTTCAAAATTAGTGGAGCGTTCGAGAAACGTTCCGCGCATTATGTGATTTTTATCCTTGCCACAACCATCCTGCTGAGTCGTCTTGTTTGGTGGCCAAATTCGAGTCAAGCGGTTGGATAAATAATCAGCCGACGCCACCCGTACGTCACCGAAACGCAAGGTATGTGCTCTTCACTTCACATTCCTTTTGCCAACTATATAAAATTATGTTCATTGATTAATATGGTGACGCCAAGCGGCGGTGTCAGAAATTACTAAACGTCATGAAGGGACGTGGTTTTAGAATGTAGTTTTATTAATGCTTAAAGCATTACCCTTTTAGCTCTCGAAGAGAGATGTATAAGAAATTAAGTCTAAATATACAAGTATATAAGTAAAGCGTATTTCAATTATCCATTAAATACAACTGTTAGAGCGTCTCGCAAACCAGCAGCAAACCGCACAAGCAGCGGAAAACGTGGCGCAAGGAGAATATCCTTCGTCTAGGTTTTATCAGACCGCATGGAAAATTTCATATGTGACGCGGAAGAAAGTGCAACATTTGAGTTGTGGTATGTCCGCTATGAAGCATTTTTCACCGAAGGATGGCATCGTTGACGGGAACGGTGAAAGTTGGGTTGCTGCTACAGAAACTGACTAATCAAGATCACCAAAAATTTGCTATTCTGCCACGCAAGCTTATGGAAATAACTCTGGCAACTGCCTTCGATAGACTCAAACGTATTTACGGGCGGAAAGAATCGCTATTTTCGATGCGACTTAAGTGTTTAAAAATCTCAAAGAGCGAGAATGAGGATTACAAAACGTACGCCTCCTGCGTTAACTCGATGTGGGAAAAATTTATTCTCACAAAATGCGCGGCAGAAGATTTCAAGGTCCTGCTCTTTGTGCAGGGCCTCAATAAATCGCAGGATTCCATCACCTTGGAGAAGCTACTATCAATGCTAGATGCACAATACACGGAAACAAGGTTAGACATGGGGCAAAAATTGGAATTGCATGTGCTAGTCAACATTGCTGAGCGTCTAAGCAACCACATAAGGGACAAAGGCATGGTAACCCGCCTAGAAGCGGTCAAATCGGAAGTACTGAAAATACGGAAAAAGTCAGAATGAAACTAGAACAATAAACAGAACCCAGAACAGCAAATCTGCGAGACAAAAGCAGGGAATTGTAGCACGGATCATGCACCTAAATTCCCATGCTGGTTGTGCGGTGAAATTCATTTCCATCGGGACTGCCCATTTAAGGACAAAGAATGTTAAACATGTAAGATACAAGGGCACAAGAGCGGATATTGCCATGTCAGGGGCTCGCGTTAAGGCCAAAAGGGCAAGAAGAGGTAGCGATAATGGAAAACGGAATTTTGCGGTTCAGGCAAGATCAGAGTCAATGCGCAAATAGTCCCGTCCATCAATAACTGCAGAGTATCACTACAGCTCGATACGGGTTCAGATTGGACGATCATCTAAGTCGGAAAATTTAGGAATGAAGCTGTTAGTGCGAAGCAAAGCTTTACTGGATCGGAATTGGCAATGATATCGAGCCTCATGTAAAAAGATGTGTATTTGCGAGACTAACTCAGAATTACCTCGAAAATGCACGCGCTGCAAGTATGATCGATGCCGAAGGGACCTGGGTCACGTATTCACATCGATTACGCCGGCCCAGTCAATCATCGGATACTACGTGTCATCGTTGATGCATTTAGCAACTGGCCGGAGGTTTTCAAGATGAACAGCACGACATCTGAAAAGACCGATGCAAACTTGATGGAAACCTTCGCTCGGCATGTATTGTGCGACATCATCGTGAGCGACAACGGCCCACAGTTTAAGTCTGACTGCTTCAAGATGTGTGCCGAGAACGGCATCGATCACATTACCATGGCACCCTACCCACAGTAAAAAGGTCGTGCCGAGCGTTTTGTCGAGCTGCCTAAGACAGTACTCGAAAAGTTGAAGGAGGAAGGGAATGTCGACAAAATCTTGCGAATATTTCTAATGTGCTATCGCTACACGCCTTCGTATGCACTGAGAATGAAGTCTCCGTACAAACTAATGATTGGGCATGATATGAAGACCAAGTTGGATCTGATTAGGCCCCCAGTAAAACGAGGTGATGTGCGTAACAAGAAAATGGAGCAACAGTTCAAAGACCACTACGGAGCAAGATGGAAGGAGTTCAGTATTGGGGATGCCATTTATTTCAAGTCCATGCTGCGTAACAGTAATTTTGAGTGGCTACCAGGGAAGATTGAGAGCCGTGAAGGAACATGTCAACTATGTGGTTCAAATCGAACCACCGGACGGGCGTCGCGTGCAATCAGCTGAAGTTGCGTCGTGCCAAATAACACATCGATAACATGTTGATGGACATGTACGAAATTACGCCGCTGCAAGAAGTTGTCGAGCCGACGATCATGCCTCAGCAACAGCAAGCATGTGATGATCGTGAACCTTGCAATGCTAGTCATATCAATGAAGCCATCGATGTCGGCTCTGACAATGAAGTGAACCGGATTGATCAGCAGGAGGTGCAACTCCGTCGTACAACACGAGCTATAACTGGGAAGATGCCCATCCGCCTGGATGATTTTGACATTAGTCGATATTAGACGATTAAATGTTTTCTTTAAATAAGCAAAGTGTGGTGACGCCAAGCGACGGTGTCAGAAATTACTAAACGTCATTAGGCATTACCCTTTTAGCTCTCGAAGAGAGATGTATAAGAAATTAAGTCTAAGTAAATATATACAAGTATATAAGTAAAATGTGTTTCAATTACCAGATCTACCACAATTAATGTTTATGATGTTTTCCGTTATAATCAATGTACAAGAATGTTCTAGAATCCGTCGAAAAAACAGTAAATTCATTTTTTTTATGTTCGTAAAAATTTAACTCTTTTTCTTATATTTTTTATATTTTACTTCTAGGCGCGCGCACAACTCACTTTCGTCACTACTCGGAATTTTGTATTGAACCGAAGAACGGCTTGTGGCAATATGTAGGGATATTCGAGAGATTTCCTTCAAATTCGAATTAACCGGCAGCATCAAGATTCACAACGTTTTCTTTGGAGAGACTCTGATGACGAAGATGAACCAGTATATGTTGCTGGTTGCACTGCGCAAAACAAAAAAAGCAACAGCTGTTTGGGAAAGTTCACCAATTTCTCATACCAACACCACAGTAAAATATAACTATCCTTCTAGAAGTCAGAGAGCTACTTAAAGAGAAACGGAAAGCTCGCCAAATCTGGCAGTATTCTCGTGCAAAGCAACACAAAACTATTCTTAAATTTTTGTGCAACAAATTAAAACAACTAATAAAGAAAATAAAGATTGAAAGCAGAACTAAGCGACTACGAGGTCTTTCTGAACTAAAGGATGACGATTACTCGCTTTGGAAAGCAACGAAGGGACTAAAAAGATCCAAAATGCATGTGCTGCCTATCAAATGCGATGACGGATCAAAGTGATAAACAGAAAGTCTCTCTATTTGCTTCTTATTTAGAAGAGACTTTTCAACCATTGCCGAGACAAACGAAAATACAACAGTCGTAAACAAAGTAGATGATCTTGACATAAGGCATGTGAGTTTATTGGAGCTTAAAACTGAAATCAATAGTAACTTAAGTATCAGAAAAGCTCCATGTTATAACTTAATTACTGGGCAAATTGTGAAAGCCATTCCCGAGAAAGGTTTTTGTGTAAATTAAATCAAATAATTAATGCAGCCTTCAGATTGAAATATGTTGCACGACAATGGAAGGTGGCCGAAATATAATGATTCCTAAACCAGGTAAACCAGGAAACGATAAAAAATCATATAGACCGATATCACTACTTCCAGTCATATCAAAAATATTTGAAAAACTGTTGCTGAAGAGACTCAAACCTATAATAGAAGAGAGATGTTTAATTCCACCACACCAATTTGGGTTTAGAGAAAATCACTCTACAGTTGACAGAATAACGGATGTCATTGAGGATGCACTCGAGAATAAGAAAATATGCTCCAGTATTTTCTTAGATGTAGCTCAAGCTTTAGACAAAGTTTGGCACCAAGGGCTTGAATTTAAACTGCATCGAGACCTACTTAAGCAATTTTATCAAATTCTTAAATCGTACATAGCTGATCGACACTTTAGAGTCAAATTTGGAAATGAGTACTCTAAAATAAAAAGAATATCAGCAGGTATACCACAAAGTAGCGTACTTGGACCTATTCTGTTTATTCTTTACACGAGAGACTTACCGAATATTGAAGGTACTACAGTAGCAACATTTGCAGACGATACAGCTATTCTAGCAGTTAGAAAATATATTTCGGAAGCAACAAGCAAACTTCAAAATGCCCTCCTTAAACTTCAACACGGTGAGCAACTGGACTAAAAAATGGCGCATCTCATTAAATGAAGCCAAATCAGTACACGTCAACTTTACAAATCAAAATGTAAACTTTATTCCCGTGGTTCTCAACTCAAACCAAATTTCATACGCAAATACAGCTAAATACCTTGGCATGACCCTCGATGCTAAGCTAAGATGGAAAGAACACATCAAGAAGAAAAAAGAAGAGTTAAACATCAAATATAGAAAAATGTACTGGCTCATGGGTAGAAATTCTGAGCTCTCAATACACAACAAATTGCTTCTATACAGGCAAATGCTAAAACCAGTATGGACCTATAGTATCCAACTTTGGAGTTGTGCTACGAGGGATTGTGAATGCCCATGATGAAATAAAGAACCAAGCAAGGAAACACGTACAGCGCTTATCTCTACACGAAAATGCAGATATCCGTCGTATCCGCCGGACACTACTAACGGAGTGAGGAGACTCCAAAAGCAGAAACCGCTGGAGCTGGGCAGTTTGATTTAGAATAAGAAAGTATTATAAAATGAGTAACCAATAGGTTAATCCGAGAAACTAATTTAAGATTAAGAAATTACTAGATGATCTCTGGATAGTTGTAATATTGTATAAATAAATAAAGAATTTATTAAATAAAAAAAAGAAAAAAGAAGTAGTGTAAATATCATCGATTTTGAAATAATTTCCAGATTTATAAGCAAAATGGAAACTTATTTATAAAAATTATAAAATTACTTATTGTACTTTGTTATAAATGCAAACAAATTATCTAATCTCAGTTGAGCGCAAACATTCGCCTTTATCAAATACTAAATTGGTTGTATTGATGGATACAATTTTATTAAAAAAAAAATACTTTAAGTAGGGAACACAAATCACACCTCACACTTTTACTTTCATTCGATTTGAAAAACCGTATGTGTATCATTTGAAAAACGATATGAATCATGTGTATAGATTTTAAAACTAGTTTTTTTACCATTATTGATTGCAAACAATTTTGATTACAAAATAAATTTCCGACGATCGACCATAACAGCAAAGCAACAAACTGAGACTATAAAGGTATTTTGTGTTGTTTGTTGCTTAGATAACGATACCGTATTTATTATATCTTATGTATTTCTTTATAAGATATCAATAAAATAATTTTAATAATAATGTTCTTCGTATTTACTTACTTGTAAACGAATTGCCCAATGTTCCAGTTGCCATAGATTTTTATACCGCACTGTGAACCAACTTGTTTCTGAAACAAGTAATTTTCCATCACTACCTTATCTGGTAGCTTTTGTATTGTTTTGTTTTATTTATTTCTAGACTTGAAAACAGTTTGGCCTCGATAACTTAACGAAATTCCAATATGTAATTTAATTATATCGTGCTTGAAAAACGATATCGTTTTTATATGCCTATAGATAAAAAGGGCATATGCGATTACTCAATTTAGCATCCAACTGTGACGCTCTGTAATCAAAGAATAACACTAATTGAAAGAAAAAACATAAATTTCGTTATTATTTGCTGTTGTACTTAGTAATTCCCAAGTATAACAAAACGAAAGTAAAAATTGAGCATAGTATTTTCCTTCGTTTTCATCCAAAATTAACGAAAGTTAAACTTCACATTATAATGATAGTGTTTGTAGCGTATATGTATACTGTGTTGTTACTACTGTATACTGTGTTACCGCAATTTTTCTTTCGTAGGAATGTGTATAGCGTGCAATGGTTTGTTTTTATTTTTCATGTTCACGACATGAGTTTGGTAATTTTATAAAATTTTGTTAAAAAAATTTAAAGATGTGCGTTAATTTAAATAAAATTACATCAAAATATATTTTATATCTATTCAAATATTGTTTTCATAAATTAATTAATTTCTAGTTCAGTTTTAAATTTTTAGGTAGAAAACAAATGCGAAAATAATTACCGTGATGTGCAATAATCATAGTACCTATTTGGAAAATTATTTAAACTTTTAATAATACAATCAAAGAATAATTTCAAATTGTGTAATAATAAAAAATAATTAAAAAATTAACTAAAATATAATTTAGATTCGTATATAATATGTATATATGTATGTATGTTTTTATACCGCAAATTTAATAAAATAAAAATATTCATTTTAAACCTAAATTTTTATTTTGCTCTTACATTTGGATGCCGCCATCTTTTTCTTCTAACATTTTCAAATATAGCATTTTACATTCATGCACAACCTCGCTCCCGCCATTTTGTTTTTTGTCTTTTCTGTTCACACATACATGTATACAATTCTCCTTTATTGAGTTTCGTTCAGTTTCGTATAATCGCGACACGTTTCATACGTTTTATTTTAATAAAATGCAACTCAAACTTAGAAAAATACTAGACTAAGTTTAGTACTTAAGTACGAATATCGCCAGGAAAATTGAAAGTAAAAATACTTGGGTATTTCATGAATTGCATATGCGTTGATAATGAGTTGAACATAATTTGAATATGGATTGAATATGAATTGAAAATGAATAGAATTTGAATTGAATATGAATTGAATATGAATTGAATATGAATTGAATTTTGAATTGAATATGAATTGAATATGAAATAAATATGAATGTACGATGATTCGTGATGATTTCGAAACATCATAGCGAAAATTTTGCCTGTTACAAATCTGTAACAAACCAAATTTTGTCAAACGAGAAACAAAAGAAATACATGAAAATAATTTTTAGAAATCGTATCATCAATTGAGAGCGTTAGAGATTCCTATCGCCTAAGGTCTTCTTAGATTTTTGAACTCTACCAAGTGAACCATTAATAACGGGAAGAGAGTACGAGTCTTGGTTTGTCTTCATGTTTTTGAGGTCTAAGCAAAGACTTCCTTATAACGAAATCAGATTAGGCAATTCTGAAGAAAAATCATCCGCTTCCACATCAGTTTGACTAAACTCCAAGACAAACACAAAGCCAAAGCGAATTAAAACTTTCTCAACCAAACAAGGTTTATTTAGGTATAAAATATTAATGTTTGGCTTGTTTAGTTCATCCTAAATATTCCAAAAAGACCTGGAGAAAATATTTCTTAGCTACGAACGAAGGTTGTGTACATTTTATTGATATTATTTTTATTTGGAGAAAGCGAACAACAACATCAAACGAGACCATCAAAAGTTTTAACTGTTATTTTGATGGTAACTGGCAAATGTTATTTAAAACCACGAAAAAAAATATTTAGGGAACCAAAAAGTTTTGTTGAATTTAGAAGCTTTCTTGGTTTGGTTAATTATGTTTTGAAATTGATTCCAAATCAGTAGAAATGGAACCTCTCAGATAATTGTTAAAACAGAAAGAACTATTTTGTTGCGAAGCACGTTTATGCCTATGAAACTTTAGTAATATCAGCTATTACTAAAGTTTCGGGTCGTAAAATGCAGTGGGGTTAGGAGCAGTGTTAAATTTGATTCAACGTAAGGACAATGTGCGAGAGTATAATCACGTTCGCAGAAAGGGGCTTTGCGTTAGTATGAGAAAGAATTTGTCTTCATTGCACATGCCCCTTCAATTTATATTTAGTGCAAGTTTAAGATTAAAAATTTCAAAATGCAGTGTTCAGTTTGTTGCGAAAAATAATAACATTGCGGACCTGTTATTCCACCTAACCTGTGGATTATCAGCAAATTCATATGATGTGCCAGTTGACACACGTACGTTACTTAATAATCTTGTAAGAATTACTTCCAATTTCCATATCGCTTGAGTAAATTCAAATTGCTTCCTGAAAAGATGAAAAGTTCCAAATAGTAATGTAGGGTTTTCCAATAAGAGGTTTCATTTTGAATAGCCTGCTATTTGGGCAGCTGTCAATTTTGAAGCTGTCATCTTTTGACATTTGACAAGTAAAAACTACGCCATTTCTAAAAATGGTACGGTACACGCAAGTTCACTACAAAAATGGTGAAAAATTTGCAGTCACAGTTCGCAAAACTAAAGCATTTTCGGGTCGTCGTGAAGCACCTTCTTGGCCGGCAATAGTGAAACTGGTGGAAAAATTTGAGCTATTCCCAAGTATTTTTACTTTCAATTTTCCTGGCGATATTCGTACTTAAGTACTAAACTTAGTCTAGTATTTTTCTAAGTTTGAGTTGCAATTTATTAAAATAAAACGTATGAAACGTGCCGCGATTATTCGAAACTGAACGAAACTCAATAAAGGAGAATTGTATACATGTATGTGTGAACAGAAAAGACAAAAAACAAAATGGCGGGAGCGAGGTTGTGCATGAATGTAAAATGCTATATTTGAAAATGTTAGAAGAAAAAGATGGCGGCATCCAAATTTGAGAGCAAAATAAAAATTTAGGTTTAAAATGAATATTTTTATTTTATTAAATTTGCGGTATAAAAATATACATACATATATACATATTATATACGAATCTAAATTATATTTTAGTTAATTTTTAAATTATTTTTTATTATTACACAATTTGAAATTATTCTTTGATTGTATTATTAAAAGTTTAAATAATTTTCCAAATAGGTACTATGATTATTGCACATCACGGTAATTATTTTCGCATTTGTTTTCTACCTAAAAATTTAAAACTGAACTAGAAATTAATTAATTTATGAAAACAATATTTGAATAGATATAAAATATATTTTGATGTAATTTTATTTAAATTAACGCACATCTTTAAATTTTTTTAACAAAATTTTATAAAATTACCAAACTCATGTCGTGAACATGAAAAATAAAAACAAACCATTGCACGCTATACACATTCCTACGAAAGAAAAATTGCGGTAACACAGTATACAGTAGTAACAACACAGTATACATATACGCTACAAACACTATCATTATAATGTGAAGTTTAACTTTCGTTAATTTTGGATGAAAACGAAGGAAAATATTATGCTCAATTTTTACTTTCGTTTTGTTATACTTGGGTTGGGACAAGTTAGTGATGTGAAGAATCGAAACCGTGTGCGTCACTCAAGGAAAACTGAGAATATTGCTGCTGTAGCCCGTAGTGTGAACGAAAACCCAGATTTGTCGATTCCTCGTCGATCTTTGGAATTAGACATTCCACAAACGACATTACACCGTATTTTCCATAGGCTTAAGGCAGGTCTTAAGGCTTTTAAAGTTCAGTTAACACAAGAACTCAAGCCGGCCGATCACCATAAACATCGTATCTTCACTGATTGGGTCCTTCAAATGCATCAAAATTATTGTACAATTATTCAACCGTATTTTCATCGAAAAATTATCTTCAGTGATAAGGCCCATTTTCACCTTGAAGGCTACGTTAATAAGCAGAATTGTCACATATGGGGCTCAGAAAGTCCAAGAATGAAAAGGCTATCCATCCTCAACGTGTCACTGTTTGGTGCGGTTTTTGGGCCGGTGGTGTGATTGGATCTCACTTATTCGAAAATGAGGCTGGTGCAACTGTTACAGTGAATGGATTGCGCTACAGAGCTATGATTAATGATTTTTTATGGCCGTTGGATGATATTGATGTGGACGACGTTGATTTTCATCAAGACGGCGCTACGTGCCACATACGCAACGAAACAATCGCAATTTTGCAAGAAAAGTTTCCTGACCGTGTTATTTCTCGAAGAGGTGATCACAATTGGCTTCCGAGATCTTGTGAGTTAACACCTTTAGACTTTTTTTTGGGGCCATGTGAAAGATAAGGTCTATGCCAATGTCCACAATCGATTCAATACCTTAAAGATGGAATTCGCGAAGTTATCGAGAACATACAGCCGCAAATGTGCGAATTGGTCATGGAAAATTTCATGAAAAGGATATGGTGCTGCAAGTGTAGCCGTGGCGGCCATTTGGCTGATATCCTTTTCAAATATTAATGGCATACCTTCCTCTTTACAATAAATAGAGATAAACATTTTTTGATTTCTCTTAAAAAATATTCGTTTTTTTTAAATATCAAAATGAAACCTCTTTTTGGAAAACCCTTTAAAAGGAACTAACGAGGGTGATTGGCCAAAAGATCTGTTACCTTATACAATCTTAAAAGAAGAACCAAGTGTTATCAATGACACGTCGTCGTGGAGATAGAATTATAATTCCCTCCAAATTATGTAAAACCGTATTACTTTTAGCTTACGATGGCCATCTCAGGAATTACGGCTATGAAAATACGGTTTGGTCAAAATTATGGTTTCCATAATCCCCTCCGATCTTCTTTTCGTTATATGGACTTCCAATATGCCGGGTCATGCATGGTTTGAATGAAAGTGGTGTGTCAACCTAATCAAATGCCATGTGCTAATAATTGATTAGTGGATTTTAAGTTTCCGAAGTAAAAACAGCCATGTTGGGCTATGTTTAGCTGACAGGTGACATGTTTGAAAGATTGATTCAAGTGGCCTGAAACAAAGCTTAAAACACTAAAATGCAAGTGTGTTAAGATCTTGAGACCCAAAGGATTACTAGAAACTGGCTTCAGACAGAATTGTTAAGATAAAATCATTACAGTAATTATAAAATGTATGCATATCCATTTTGTGATTTACTAACACAATTGTGTGGCTACGGAAGAAGTACCATGTCAAAAATTTATTTTTGTATGTGTTTTGCACCAACTTACATATTTGTGTATTCTTTTCAAACTTATTTTCGTTCGAACAACAATTACATACTATGATTTTTATTCACACATTTGTGTGGTTTGGACTTTAATTGAGCCATTTTTTTATTTTTTTGGTTGAAAAAGGGATATTTAAAAAAATTGCTTGGTCTATACAATGTCTGTTTCATATTTGTATTCTGTGCTGTGGTAATACCCTGCACTTTTATACAATTCACAATTTTAATTTTTCATATGCATAGCTCAAATTGGAGACATCTAGAAT
Organism: Nephrotoma flavescens; assembly: GCA_932526605.1. NCBI lineage: Eukaryota > Metazoa > Arthropoda > Insecta > Diptera > Tipulidae > Nephrotoma > Nephrotoma flavescens. Next base: position 187,732,778 of record OW052222.1, on the reverse strand, counting down.
CAAACAGTGTAATCTCTAGTAATAGTGTTTACCAGTATGCGGCCTATAAATTTTAATTTTCTTCTGTTGTCATCTTTTAAATTTTTGACATTTGGTTTTATTCGCCGCATAACCATAAAGTTAAATACTACAGAGAATAGAGTTATACTACACAGAGTAGAAATGTTTTTTCCCCCATATAAAGAAGCATATAATATTTGCTATTTCATTTGAGGCACGTTGGTGAAGGATGGTTATATAAAAAAGCATATGGCTTACTCATATTTCAAAACGAAAAACCCCAAATCAGATGTTTATTTATGTGCGCAGTGACAACCTATGATGACGACTTAATTTAGTGATTTTAAAATTATTAATTAAAATAATAAAAATATTATAAAATATTTAGTTGGTTTATATAGTAGTGTGTGGTGTGCATTATTTGATAAAAAACATTATAAACTTGTTATTGAAATGAAGTGTATTGTCAAAAATTGTAAAAATACGCATAAAAGATTTCAAAAAGGCGTATCTTACCATCAGTAAGTTTACTAAGTGTTTATATAAAATAAAATGTAAATTATGTTAAGAAAAAAGTGATTTGTGATAAATTTATCCATTATTTAATTTATAAATCAGAGAAAATTAAGTAAACAATTTTGATTTCGGTGTGGGGTTTTTCATTTTGTGTTTGTGTTTGTAAACATATGTTATATTACCAGTGTCGCATTTCTCTTATTACTACGTACATATTCTACGTGTTTTTCTTTTCATAATTATTTTTTATTTTGGAATATTATAAGTATAATTTTTTATCGAAAATAAAAACAATTAATGCGTACTATATTCGAATAAAAATAATTGTGAATTTGAGAAGTTTTAAATTTCAATCGAGCAAATTCTAAATACGACCCGTTGATTTATATGCTTTCTCTTTTACCCTCCGAATTTGACTCACTTGACAGCTGCTATCATTCACTCTGTAGTATTTAACTTTATGCTACAGAGTGAATGATAGTAGCTGTCAAGTGAGTCAAATTCGGAGGGTAAAAGAGAAAGCATATAAATCAACGGGTCGTATTTAGAATTTGCTCGATTGAAATTTAAAACTTCTCAAATTCACAATTATTTTTATTCGAATATAGTACGCATTAATTGTTTTTATTTTCGATAAAAAATTATACTTATAATATTCCAAAATAAAAAATAATTATGAAAAGAAAAACACGTAGAATATGTACGTAGTAATAAGAGAAATGCGACACTGGTAATATAACATATGTTTACAAACACAAACACAAAATGAAAAACCCCACACCGAAATCAAAATTGTTTACTTAATTTTCTCTGATTTATAAATTAAATAATGGATAAATTTATCACAAATCACTTTTTTCTTAACATAATTTACATTTTATTTTATATAAACACTTAGTAAACTTACTGATGGTAAGATACGCCTTTTTGAAATCTTTTATGCGTATTTTTACAATTTTTGACAATACACTTCATTTCAATAACAAGTTTATAATTTTTTTTATCAAATAATGCACACCACACACTACTATATAAACCAACTAAATATTTTATAATATTTTTATTATTTTAATTAATAATTTTAAAATCACTAAATTAAGTCGTCATCATAGGTTGTCACTGCGCACATAAATAAACATCTGATTTGGGGTTTTTCGTTTTGAAATATGAGTAAGCCATATGCTTTTTTATATAACCATCCTTCACCAACGTGCCTCAAATGAAATAGCAAATATTATATGCTTCTTTATATGGGGGAAAAAACATTTCTACTCTGTGTAGTATAACTCTATTCGCATAACATTCAAAAAAATTTACGTGCTATAACATAAACAAAAATAATTTTGTTAAATAATTCGGTTAAAACTAATTATTTAAACATTTGCAGTGTGAGATCACAGAAATGGATACCGATAATAATATGTGGGTGTATCATTTTCTCGTTGTCGCATATCTATGTAAATATTAATATAAAAATAAATTTATTAAACTTTGTAATTATTTCCATTAAGTTTTATTTTTTATAATTAAATTATTTACCTTGTTGTTTGAGTTGTTGTTGTTGTTTGTTTTGACATATTATCGGGTAAGAAATGTCTAATTTGTGACAATTCGAAATGGTGTAATGGATGCGTTTTGTGGAGAAGTTTAAATGGTATAATTGTTATAACTGGTATACAATCTGGCCTTAGTTGAACTGCTGAAACATAGAGTCCTTAGCCAGGTTGTATACCAGAAAAATTAGTATATAAGTTTTGTTTTAAATTTTCAACACAAGAGTTTATTATAAATTTTCATAGCATATGGTAATAGATTCCATATAATAAAAACAGGAGAAATAGTTAAGACACAAATTGTATAAAGTTATATTTCTGCTAACTCTTAAATATTTAATTTGTTAAAATGAAAAATTTATTAATTGATAAAAATAAAAAGCATGTATAATTAATTAAATAAAATGTGTAAATTTATTAATCAAAAATACATAAGTGATTAGTAATAAAAAGTGCTGTCCCGCATTATACATCAGCATAGAAGAGCTGATGCCGAACGGTTAAAATAAGTTATAATTATATAACTTCAACATAGAACAACTTAAATCTTCTAAATTGGTGACCCCGACGTGATATTATAGTTCCACCGGGGGCAGCAGCTAATACTTATTAGCCAACGCAAAATACTACAAGTCATCCGTAAAATTTTTTGGATAACTAAAATTTTAAAAAAATATTATATGTTCCGAGGAAGCAGTTTGCCGTCTATGTATTCACCAGATAAACGAGCAACTAATAAATCAACCGCAAATTAGAAGGGAGCATTGGTTTGGCGAAGCAGCAACAGGCATTCACCGGATCACCCGTTAAACATAGCTGTATTAAATAAAATCCGCTTCAAAGAGGAAACATTGTTTGTAAGCAGCCGGGAGTTTTTCCAATCATCCCGTATAATAAGACGATAAATTTAAAATTGTAAGTACCATTTATTTATTCTTTATAAAACGTACTCCATTTTTGCACCATTTTTTGCGTCGTCTAAAAATTACAAAAATAAAAATTATTTTTTTAAAAAAAAAAAATTAAATTAAAAAATATTTAAAAATTATTTAAAAAATAAATAAAAAATTAAAATTATTCAAATAATCACAATGTTCAGTATTTCTTGCGTTTTTTTTGTTTGTTCATCCTTTTTTCTACTTTTAAGTTTCTTTTTTCGTTTCGTTGTGCGTGGTATCAATACCGACGACGAGGAAACGAATTCCACCTATGTACACTCCTCTGATAGGCAAAATCTTTTATTTTCTAGTAACGAAATGATCACGTTGACTCGTGAACAATTGTGTTCACTAGTGCAAGATCAGGTTCGAATCGTTCTAAATGCACAGTTGAAAGATTCCCATGCTTCGGAAGCATCTTCTAGTGGCAACTCTGGTAGTGAAAATATTGTAGATAACGAAAGTAAAACGGCAAAAAATATTTCGCAAAAAGAGATTGCACATGTAGCTTTTAAACCACCCCAACCTTTATATGCACAGAATCCCGAGGTCTGGTTTGCTATTTTGGAACAGCAGTTCCAGGTAGCAAACATCGTTACAGAGACTACGAGGTATTCACATGCGGTTGGTGCATTAGATGCTAGGTTGCATAATAAATTTGCCAATCTTATTATAAAAAATAAGGGAAAACAACCTTATACGTTTTTTAAGCAGGAAGTAATTAAAGTTTTAGGAGAATCAGAACGATCAAAATTAAATAATTTGTTGCACGGACTAAGGTTAGAAGACCAGAAACCATCACAATTGCTGGAGCAAATGCATATGAATGCAGGAGAGCATTTTGAAGAAGGCACGGTTAAGCGATTATGGTTGCAAAGGTTACCGCAGCAGGTACAGTTGGTATTAGTCCCGTTTGAAAATGACGTTTCATTAGAAAAGTTGGCAGAACGAGCAGACGCATTAATTGAAACCATGTCACAGCAGCACGTAATGGAAATAAGTGACAAATCATACACAAGCCAGCAAAAAGAATCATCGTCGACAAAAGAAGAGTTGCATGAGATGTTGTGTAAGTTCCGTAAGGATATTATAATGGAAGTATCCGCCTTACGTAGCACAACACGAAGAACTCGTAGTCCGCATAACACAGCTAGAAATTCGTCAAAATCTAGAGAACGAACGTATGATGAAACCGAATGTTTCTATCATCGACGTTTTAAAGATAAGGCAACGAAGTGTGTTTCAGGTTGTCGTTTTCACGATAAGTTTATTGTTGTAAATTCTCAAAAGTCAAAAAACTAAATTCTAGTCAGCATTTTGAGACGTGTGTTGATGAAATTTGTGCAAATCGTCTACTTATTTTGGATCAAAATTCTAAAAGAAAATTTTTGGTAGACACTGGCGCAGACGTTTCCGTTTTGCCAGCAAATTTCAGTAACAAAAAGGTTAATGAACCCGATTTTCACTTATATGCAGCCAATGGTACCAAAATTAAGGCCTACGGAACGAAGACAATTTCACTAAATATCGGTTTACGTAGGGTGTTCAAATGGTCCTTCATAGTTGCTGATGTGTCTATGCCAATAATCGGGGCAGATTTTTTAAAAGCAACAGGTTTAGTAGTTGATATTAGAAAGGGTAAATTAATTGATCCGGTTACAAATTTATATTCAGTTGGATCCATTACAAGTAATTCAAGTCCTTCGTTAGCCCTGTTAGATAAAAGTAAAATTAATCCAGAAATCAACGAATTGTTAAAAAAATATGAAATAATTACTCGGGAAACAGGCAATATGAATACACCTAAGCATAATGTTACACACTGTTTGGAAACAAACGGGCAACCAGTTATGTGCAAAACAAGGCGTTTGGCTCCCGATAAGTTACAAATAGCGAGGGAACACTTCGAAAGTATGATGGAGCAAGGAATTTGTCGACCTAGCAAAAGTGAGTGGGCCAGTCCTCTGCATTTGGTACCTAAGAAAAACGGTGAGTGGAGACCCTGTGGGGATTACAGGGCGTTGAATAATGTGACCATTCCCGATAATTATCCAGTACCGCATCTTCAGGACTTCTCGTTTCAACTTGCTGGTTGTACGGTATTTTCAACTATTGATTTGGTACGTGCTTACCACCAAATCCCAATTGAACCACGAGATGTACACAAAACAGCTATAGCAACACCATTCGGTCTTTACGAATTCAATAGAATGACATTCGGTCTTCGGAATGCAGCACAATCGTTCCAACGATTAATGCATTCGGTTTTAAGGGGACTGTCATTCTGTTTCGTGTATCTAGACGACATTTTAATTGCATCCGCTTCATTGGATGAGCATTTATGTCATGTTGAACAAGTTTTCCAACGTTTAGCCGAAAATGGGCTAGTTATTAAAATGGATAAATGTGTATTCGCGCAAGAAGAAATTGCTTTTTTGGGACATTTCGTAAATAGGAAAGGAATTTTACCATCTCCAGATAGAGTAGAAATAATTCGTAATTTTCCGCAGCCAGTCATTGTCCAGCAATTAAAACGTTTTCTAGGAATGATTAATTTCTACAGAAGATTTATTCCTTCTGCAGCACATGACCAGGCCATTTTAAATGACTTTTTAAAAGGTTACAAAAAGAATAGTAAAATACCAATCGTTTGGACAGAAGAGTCGAAATTAGCGTTTGAAAAATGTAAATTCAAGTTAAGTGATGCCACCCTTCTAGCTCATCCAGACATGTCAGCAAAGTTATCAATTATGGTAGATGCTTCCGATACAGCAGTAGGGGCAGTTATGCAACAATTAATTGATGAAGTTTGGCAACCACTGGGTTTTTATTCTGTCAGGTTAACCGAAACACAAAAAAAATACAGTACCTACGATCGGGAGTTGTTAGCGGCCTATTTAGGTGTAAAATACTTCCGATTCTTTCTCGAGGGACGAAATTTCATCCTCATTACGGACCACAAACCCCTCATTTACGCATTTAAACAAAATTTAGACAAAGCATCACCAAGACAAAGACGTCAACTAGACTTTATTGGACAATTTACAACGGACCTGAGACATATAACGGGTACAGACAACGTTGTAGCTGATGCATTATCTAGAGTTGAGCTAATTGACATTCACGAGACTATTGACTATAACAAACTAGCTACAGATCAATTACAAGACTCGGAACTGAATGACATACTACAAGACGAGAACTCTGGACTAAATTTAGTAAGACGACCGTTAGCTTTCAATACAGAACATTTCATTTACTGTGACATATCGACGGGACAAGCAAGACCTTTCATACCAAGAGAATGGAGGAGGAAGGTATTTGAGTCGCTACACAATCTGTCGCATCCGGGAATAAAAGCTTCGGTCAAGTTAGTGTCTAAACATGTAGTGTGGCCGTCATTAAAAAAGGATATTAAGGAATTGGCACAAGCATGTTTGGCGTGTCAAATATCCAAAGTATCAAGACACACACAAGCACCAATAGGTAATTTCGAAGTGACAAAGGAAAGGTTTTCAGAAGTGCATATTGATCTAGTTGGACCATTACCCATATCCAATAATCATAAATACTGCTTAACCATGATTGATAGGTATACTCGCTGGGCGGAGGCAATTCCAATACCAGATATCATGGCAAATACGGTGGCAAATGCTTTTTATTCAAATTGGATAGCTAGGTTTGGTGTTCCAAATTTTGTCGTAACAGATCAAGGTTCGCAGTTCGAAGCGAATCTGTTTACAGAATTGTCACATTTATTAGGATTTGAAAGAAGACGTACTACAGCGTATAATCCTAAGTGCAACGGTATGATTGAGCGTTGGCATAGGACATTAAAAGCAGCGATTATGTGTCATAACAGAATGGATTGGACGGACATTTTACCACTCGTTTTATTAGGTTTACGTACCTCGTTTAATGAAGAGTTACAATCTACTCCTGTAGAGTTGGTGTATGGAAGTGCGGTTAGAGTTCCTGGGCAGTTCATGGAACCTCCAAATACTTCGATTCCACAGTCCGAATTCGTGAGTAATCTAAAAAAACATTTTGAAGAATTAAAACCGGTAAACGCATCTCGACATTCAAAGGAGAAATTTTTCATTAACAAAAAATTGGAGGATTGCTCTCATGTGTTTATACGTACCGATGCAGTCAAAAGAGCACTTCAGCCTCCATATACCGGTCCTTTTAAAATTTCAAACAGGGATACAAAATTTTTTGAGCTAGAAATTAAAGGTAAAAAAGTTAATATTTCGATAGATAGACTCAAACCTTGTTATTCCGAAAATAATGATGAGTTGTTCAGCAATCAGCCATTAGCGACTAATCTGTCATGGGATGTTGATGGGAAAGCTGATGAGGTGGTTAATTCAGAAACTCCAAAAGCTAAAAAGAAAGTAGTTTTCGATCAGCATGTGCAAGTTAGTAGTGAACCAAGAGAGGTGTTATCAAGGCATGGTCGTGTAATTAAACTACCAGTTCGATTTAAAAATTAAGAAACCACAGACTTCGTATCGTGAAATTTAATACTTACCAATTTTCTTAAATTCCACTGGAAGGGGAGTGTATGTGGGTGTATCATTTTCTCGTTGTCGCATATCTATGTAAATATTAATATAAAAATAAATTTATTAAACTTTGTAATTATTTCCATTAAGTTTTATTTTTTATAATTAAATTATTTACCTTGTTGTTTGAGTTGTTGTTGTTGTTTGTTTTGACATATTATCGGGTAAGAAATGTCTAATTTGTGACAATTCGAAATGGTGTAATGGATGCGTTTTGTGGAGAAGTTTAAATGGTATAATTGTTATAACTGGTATACAATCTGGCCTTAGTTGAACTGCTGAAACATAGAGTCCTTAGCCAGGTTGTATACCAGAAAAATTAGTATATAAGTTTTGTTTTAAATTTTCAACACAAGAGTTTATTATAAATTTTCATAGCATATGGTAATAGATTCCATATAATAAAAACAGGAGAAATAGTTAAGACACAAATTGTATAAAGTTATATTTCTGCTAACTCTTAAATATTTAATTTGTTAAAATGAAAAATTTATTAATTGATAAAAATAAAAAGCATGTATAATTAATTAAATAAAATGTGTAAATTTATTAATCAAAAATACATAAGTGATTAGTAATAAAAAGTGCTGTCCCGCATTATACATCAGCATAGAAGAGCTGATGCCGAACGGTTAAAATAAGTTATAATTATATAACTTCAACATAGAACAACTTAAATCTTCTAAAAATATATCAGATCAGGTAAAATATAATTGTTAGAACCCTTTTCGCATCATCCAGTGATTCATTCTATTAAAGGCCCTAGATGAGGAAACGGACGTTTCTGCTAATAGCTCATCTTCATCAGAAGATTTATCAAGTTCATCGCCGTCAAGTAGCGATTTTGAAAAGGAGCTAACTGATACCCACGATTTTATAGGTACAATAAAAAATCTCTCTGACAAAGATTTTAAACGACATTTCAGACTGTCGAAGGCGACAGGGAACTTGATAATAAGTACATACTTATGCTTTTTCTAAGCCGTTCTATATTTTTGTTCAATAATATATAATACATATATAATTTTATATTATAGAGGAATATATATCTTCCGGAGTGTGTCCTAGTTCTAAATGTGAACTGGATATTGAAAGAGAACCATACATATTTTTATGGTACGTAGCAAACACCATAACATTGAAGCAATTGGGAAAGTTGTTTGGTATAACCCAGTGGATGGCTAGGGTAATTGTAGTCCGTGTGGCATCTTGGATAGTGTCTATAGCGAAGAGGTACATAAAGTGGCCGAATACCATGGAGATAATACAACAAATTACTAGTAAGTTCGAGGCCATTAATGGAATCCCTGATGTTGTTGGTGCTTTAGGTACCTCTCATATAAAAGTAAAAGCACCTGTTGATAAAATACCCCTCTATACCAATCGAAAAAAATACTGCAGTATTATAATGCAAGCGGTTGTTGATAGTGACTGCAAGTTCATGGACGTTTTCTGCGGGGAACCCGGATCACGGGATGAATGTCGAGTTCTGTATCGATCTGAATTATATAAAAAGGCTTTTGAGCAATGTAATATAATATTTCCAAATGATACTTTTCTCGTTGCCGATTGTGTTTATAGCCCGAGAAGATGGCTACTCACATCATATAAAGATACGGGCGAATTGACTGATCATCAACAGAAATATAATTGTCTTCATAGAACAACCAGAATGCCAGTGGAAAATGCTTTCGGAATGCTTAAATCTCGATTCCGACGTTTAAAACGTTTTCATGAAAATTCCACTGTTAATGAGGCTGTTAATATCACAATGGCGTGTTGCGCTCTACACAACTTATGTTTGGACGAGCGCGATTATTGGAGCTATTATGAACATGATAGTGAAGTCGATGATTCAGAAACGGAAGTATGTACTAAGGGCAAACTTGATCGACGAGAACAACTTTTCAATGAACTTCTGACGAAGGGAATTTTATGAAACATAAATATGAACAAAAAATAAATTTATTATTTTATTAACTAAACTTAACCAATTCTTTTGTAGTGTCATCATATTCAAGGGTGTCCCAAAGTTTACGCAACATTTGAATTAAATAGAAAATTAATTAATTTAGTGTTTGCAACCAAAAAAAGAAAACAGAAAAAAATCATAATAAATATAATAATAAACAATTGGCATCAAATTTATTTTGTTGTTAATTTACGAAAAAAGTTACAGAATATTCTGAAAAATTAGATGTGTGATTTAATATAACAAATCTCTCTCTCTCTCTCTAGCTTTCACATCCCATGAAGGGATTTCGCCGCCCGCACAATGGCCCTCCATCCATCTCGAACCATTGCTCTCGTCCTCCAGTTTCGAATTTCCGAGGTCGAATTTGTAATGAATCCGATATGGTTATCCGAGGCCTTTGTTTAGGGTTCATAACTTGGTGAGTTTTTATGAGGGGAGGTTGTTGGCCTTCCGCTCAACCCGCTTGTTACGTGTGTGGGTCACGTACTGGTGAGAATCTTGAGGCATCCAGTCCCACCTTGAACACATTTATATAGCGAGCCGCTTGATACAAGACAGACGCCCGCTTCAGCCGCTCCTAACCTGGAAAACAGACGCTGGTTTGGTATTGGTTTTGAGGCGCCAATGGCTCGCCCTGACATGTAGTGTCCATGACTATAAACAGGATTTAGCTGCTCGTATCCACTACACCGCCTGATTCATTTAGAGTTACCCAGAGAGCACCGCGAGGAGGTATGAATCTCGGACTTCGCCCCCCAATATAACAAATCACAAGTGTAAAAACTTAGATGAACACAACACGTTTCGCGCGAAACACCGTAACTCAATAATTTTGTAAATTAGTGTAGTAGCTCAAACGATGAAAATGCACTGTTAATGCCCAGTTAAGTAAACGAATGCTATGGCTAAAATCACGGAGGGATTTTTTTCGAGTTTTTTTTGAATTATTACGTTCAATAATGACCAAGAAATGTTATATTTACGATAAACGAGGCCAATAAACGATCTAGCAATAAAAATCGAAATAGCAGTTTTGGAAAATACTCGTTAAATTATTTTAAAAATACGGATGTACACTGTTAATTTGTTGAAATGTTTAGTGGAAAGCTCTTCCATATTGTTCGCTTAATTCAATCGTAAGTGTCATTTTGGAAAATAAATTTTTTATTGTGTGTTGATTTCAATCAAAGTTTTTGTTTTGTTTTTATTTTGTGTGTTGCAAAACGTAAAATCAAAGTGTTACAAAAATATTTTCACATAAACTATAATAATCAAATGAACGTTTTAGATAAAATATATTAGTTTATTTACGAATTTATATATTTACGACGTATCTTTATCATAATTATCAAACGAGTGCTTTTCTAGTTGGTGTGTTGTGTACATTTTCTTTTGACGCAAAGGAAAAAGTTATCAAGTCAAAAATGACAGCAGTTTGCCCTAGAAAAATGCTATCGCGTTTTCATCCGTATCACGGTGAAAATATAATCTTATTTGAGGAGAATACAATTGCGTATCGCAAGGCCAGCTTTGCGAATGCCCTTACATTTTCAGAGAAACCAATTTTGCCGGGCGAAATATTTCTGTTGGAGATCGAGAAAACGGAACGGGGATGGTCCGGCCATATGAGATTAGGTAAGTTGCTTCTTGTATTTATTTTGGTTCCTATATGCAATTTGTTTATGTTTGTGTTTTTACAGGATTAACACAGCTTGATCCAAGAATTGCGGCCGCATCGAAAGAAAGTTTACCGCAATACGCACTACCAGATTTAGCAAATTTAGGCACAAGCTGGGTGTATCCGATTACAAAATACATGTCTGAATTACAAATCAATCAGAATCAACGAGGCAACATACTAGGAGACGGTGTAAATATACGTACATCACGAGGATTAATATCGCGCAGCATTCTAAAACCACAAGATGGGAATGGAGCTGATATTTTGCCGACAGACAAAAGTTCGCGTATAGGTTTACTTTTTATTCCAACAGCGAACGATTCGAACAAAGCTCAAATGCATTTTATAATAAACGGGGAGGATCAAGGGCCGTGCATTAAAAATATTCCGTACAAGGAAGGTCCATTACATGCTGTCGTCGATGTTTATGGCACAACGAAACAAGTGAAGATAATTCAACTGTATGGTGTATCGTCCCTACAAAGCGCTTGCCGTGATGTTATCCTAGGCCGAATAAATAAAGCTGAAATAACAAAATTGCCACTTCCACCCAGTATAAAAGAATACCTGTTAAACACTTACTCATAAAATATCCAATTATAAACTACATTTTTTGTTTAGTATTTTTATATAGTTATTAACTTATTTTGTAAATTTATTATAATTTTTTGTATATTCCAATTCTTTCTCTTGATATACCTACTACAATATTATACTTATACGACATCAACACAAGAAATTAAATGTTTTTAAAAATAACGAAAAAATGGCGGAAAATTAAAATGTTTACGTTAATTTCAGCTAAATAAAAAAATATGTATATTATTCTTATGTGTAATATAAATTAAAAATTTAAAAGAATAAATGTTTAATTGTGATACATTCCAAATAGTTTTTATTTATCAAAACGCGTGATCTCTTACCTCTAGATTAATAAGCGGTTGTCTTCTCTGCTATCATCAGCAGATTGTCTCAAAAACTTTTTTTACTGTTGTCATGGTCTGATAATAAAAATAATGACACTGAAGATATTTTTTGGTTTATTTAAATTTATTTATTTACGTGTTTATAAATATAATATTAAATAAATTAAGAAAAAAATTAATTATTAACATAATTATGTTAGAAAAACGAATCCCATTTCCCGTAAGTACTTAAAAAAATATACAGTAGAAAGAGAATAAATTATAATACAAACACTACATATAATATACATTTAGGCGATAAAAATAAATACATAGACTGCCATCTAACAATTAATAGATAAAATAATTTAAGAATTTTTTGCTTTAGAATATTTCTTTTCTGAATGCAAACCCATATTGATCACACTTGTAACGAAGTGTTTTGGCCAATTGAGGTGGCCCACAATAGAATACTGTTACCTTGCCTTTCTTCTGCCCTTGTATTTGTTTAAATACTTTGTCCCAATTCGGTCGACCAGCATTCGTACGTGTTTTGAGCCCTGTGATTAAATCGCGCTTCTCTTTTTGATGTAATAAATCAAGAGCCAATTGTAATCCTACCGCCTTCATATCGGTCTTTTGTAGTGCACTTGTTATGTACATATGCATTTCTAGGAATCTGCAAATTATATATAAAATATTACATTTCGTTGTTTATTTTGCGCAGATTTTGGGGAACGAAGGAGTCGTATTTACCGTTCCATTGCACCACCTAATTCCGCCTGTTCAATTTCTAATTGGGACAATAAATTAACAAACCATTCGAAAGATCGTTGATCCCGATTTATCCAAAAGAAATCGACTTTTCGTAAATTCATAATTGTTGGCGGAATTTCGCTGGCCCAATTATAATTACATCGGGGGCATGAATGTCGTGCTTTCCAGTAACGATGCATGATTGATTGTAAAATTGAAGCAAATGGTGTCACTCCAATACCTGAAATGATATAAGAAAAAAATTTAGTTTATAAGAGCGCTCCGTTCACCATATTAGTTTATTTACCTGTCGCAATTAGGATGGCATGTTGCGCCTGGAATATATGACTCGATGGTGCACCATACGGCCCATCAATATAAATCTATAATATTTGTATTTACAAAATATTTACAAAAGAATAGTGAAAATATCATTGAATTATACAAAATCATTCACCACAGAAAGCAAACAATAGTAAGTGACTAAGCATAAAAGATAGTTTTAAGCGGTTTCTTACGGTTAAATTACCAAGCCACAAAGATTAGAGTTTTCTCGCACGCTAGTAGACCAATCGTAGAATAATGGTTTCGTGTAATGACCGTTTTACGTTTGAGTACGGCGGGAAGGAAACAGGTAAAGCTCAAAAAGTCAATATGAGACCAGTATTTGACTCGTTATGATTTCTTAACATCAAATGCTTGAAATTTTCATGTCAACCGCAATTAACAAATCCTAAAATCTCGCTGGTCTCTAACTGTAACGTATGTGGTCAAAATTGAGATGAACTTAAGCCCCTAATGACCGGCTGGCTGGTTCAGCCCTTCGGCCCACATACTTGTGCTTATTAGTGCACATTTATGTCAGAAATATATACCCACATATAAATTGAACCAACTTAGCATAAACACATACCCGATATGTCATATTGTTCCCTGGTTTCTAGAACATATATATTTAACTTTATCGAATTCCTCTTGTTCTGGGTTATTTTCAGGAGCAATACTCCTGTTTCAGGATGTCTGTTTCTTTTTCAATAAAGTATCATTCAGTATTTAATGAAAAGGATGTAAATAATATTTCTATCTCAAATGGGCTGACGACTTTCTCTCCAAAAACTAACAAACCTGCAGAATTCCAACTGTTTCCAACTACAAGAACTCAAACGGTCTGGGAGTCGCATCTTTCTGTTTTAGAGGCCATCAGCCTGGAGTAAAAGTTATAGTCGAATTCCTGCCTAATCAACCGATTAAATGACTATATTAGGCTCAAAGAGAGAGATATAAAGTGCCCTCGCAACTGTCTGCTCCTGTTCGTCCATAAATGCCGTTTAAGAAAATTTAGCTAGTTTTATTGAACTATCCTAAGAATTGGGCCTGATCAATTATCAGTAAATATAACTTCATGTTAGTTGCTGTAAGTTAAATATTTCTGGAGTTAACGAATTATATAACGGTGTGTTATTTTAATCTGAATCAAAATTTCTCAACACACTTTAATTAAGAGGATATCGAAAATGCATCCGCTCCCCTTTCACCCTGTATTGAGCTACAGAAATTATTTATTTTCTTTGAAAGTTTATTTGTAAAATGCATAAGTTAATTAACCGAATTTGACCCAAATTCTTTAAGAACAAACAAAGTTTTCTTAAGTAGTTAAATGGGGGATTGTGGTACCATACTTACAATTTATTCAAACCAAAACAAAATCAATTAATTAATAACTAAATAGCTCAATATGGTCAAAATTGGCTGTATTCCGGAACTTTAAAAAACAAAAGTATTGTACAATGGTTAAATAAACAAATAAATGACATACATTTAGGCGAAAATAATGCATGAAATAGCATATATTTTGGCGTGATATGTTGCATAAAGCAAATGTTGCACGGACAAATTGTGCTTGTGAAGTTTGTTTGAAAGGAAAGCGAACAAGGCAACCATTTTTAAAGAGTGCCACTAAATCGAACGAGTATCAATCGTCTTGAGTATCATTCACTCGGACGTATGTGAACCCATTGAAACTAGGTCGCTTGGTGGTGCGAAGTATGTTTTGGTATTCTTTGATGATTTTTCTCGGAAAGTGTTTGTTTACATAATGAAAGAGAAGTCTGAGGTGAAAGAGCAGTTGATGAATATTAAGAGCATTGTTGACAAATTGGAAAATTAAAATTCTGCGCACGGACAATGGTACTGAGTATGTGAACCATAATTTGCTTAGTCTTTAAGAACATGCGGAACACGACATCAAACAACTGTGTCATATTTACCGGAACAAAATGGCATCGCGGAAAGGATGAATAGAACCCTTGTTGAGAAAGCTGGTTGTATGTTATAGAGGCTGGTTTGCCGAAAAGTTTTTGGGCGGAAGCAATCTTAACAGCAGCATATTTAACAAATCGGACACCATCTCGGGCAGTGAACGATCAGAATCTTAGCCATTTAAAAGTTTTTGGAAATAAGTGTATGGTGCATATTCCGAAGGAAAAACTGAGTGAAGAATCCGCAGAAACGCAATCGAAGTCTGCTGAAGCATTGAATAAGAGTGGGGAGTGTGTCTTCGATGAAAGAATTGAGCTTGGATTTGATTGTTACCAACAATAACATTTCTGAAAGGGTCTAACATCTTAACGATAACCGGGACTAAGAGGATAACGCTAGCGAGAATCAGGATATTGTATTAGATGTTGACGACGATGAATACGTCCGAGAAACAGAAATGGGTGAATCATTAGGGCCTTTAAGAAAATCATTCCGAAACCGATGGTCTATGATGATTTTGTGTCATATTTATCAAAATCAGTTGAATCAAATGATCTCATGATGGTTGAGGAAGCATTATCGAGGTCAGATGCAAAATTATGGGTCAGCAATGCAAGTGGTGTATGATGCCTTAATTGAAAATGCAACTTGGGAATAGACAGACTTGCCTTCCCAAACTAAACCTATTGCTTGCAAGTGGGTTTTCAAAGCCAAAAGATATGACGGAGGTCGAATAATCCGTCATAAGGCTCGATTAGTAATAAAACGATAAGCGCAGAATAAAGGCATTCATCATGAAGAAACGTATTCACCAGTTGTGAGATACAGCTCGGTACTTTTTCTAATGGCTTTAGCAGTGAAATTTGATCATGACATAGACCAGATGTAAGCTGTGACGGCCTTCTACAAGCTGAGTTAATACATCTAAGATATATACTTATTGCAACCGGAAGGGTATATATCCACGGCGGGCGAAAAAGTCTGCAAGTTAAACAAGTCAATATATGGATTAAAGCAAGCTAGCAGAGTTTGGAACGCTAAACTAGATAAAGTTTTAAGAGATGCTGGACTAAAAAATCAGATGCTGATCCATGCATATATTACAGAGTTGCCAAGACCAGGAGGCCTATGTGAATCAGATAATGAAAAGATTCAATATGCAGGACTGCAACTCGGTTTCTACACCTTTAGACCTAAATCAAAAGTTAACAGATACATCTATGGGCTTGGAGCTCAATAAAAATTAATTCAGTGGGGCTATTGTAAATTGACTTAATGTTAAAGCTTATGTCTCGTTGTAGTGTTATGCACATCTACTGTGTATACGAATGCACTCAATGTGTATACATGTCATTAAGTATAACCCCGCCATCTTGTATTAAAATAAAAGAATATACATTCTCTCTCTCTCTTGTTCTGTATTAACTTGAACCAACTGCATTTTTATTTCTCTGCACATAAAGCCTAATTTTTACATCTATTATACTTGAATTGTAAAATAAATAAATTTTTTCATACACTTTTTCTGTACTTATAAAATAATTCTCTCTGTCTTATTCTCTTTGGTCATAATGGGTTTTCCAATAAGAGGTTTCATTTTAATATTGAAAAAACGAGTATTTTCAAGAGAAATCAATGAATGTTTATTTCATTGTAAAGAGTAAGGTATGCCGTTAACATTTTAAAACGATATGAGGCACATGGCCGGAACGGCTACGCTTGCAACACCATATCCTTTTCATGAAATTTTCCATGACCGTAATAACTTCACGAATTCCATTTTTAGGGCCTTGAATCGATTGTGGAGCATTGGCATAGACCTTATATTTAATGTGGCCGCAATTATGATCACCTCTTCGAAAATTACTAGGCCAGGAACCTTTTATTGCAAAATTGCGATTGCGTTCACATCAATATCTTCCAATTCCGGCCATAAAAAATCGTTAATCATAACTCGGTAGCGCAACCCATTCACCGTAACATTTGCAGCAATATTCGAGTAAGTAAGGTCCAATCACACCGTCACCTCAAAAACCGTAACAAACAGTGAGGATGGAGAGGCTTTTCAACGTAGCCTCCGACGTGAAAATGGGCCTCATAACTGAAAATAATTTTTCGATGAAAATCCGGATCATTTTGATGCATTTGAAGGACACAATCAGCGAAGATACGACGTTTATGGTGATCGACCGGCTTGAGTTCTTTTGTTAACTGAACTTTAAAAGCCTTAAGACCTAAGTCTTTATGCGAAATACGGTGTAATGTCATTTGTAGAATGTCTAATTCCAAAGATCGACGAAGAATCGACAAACCTAGGTTTTCTTCAACACTACGGGCTACAGCAGCAATATTCTCAGTTGTTCTTGAGCGACACACACGGTTTCGATTCTTCACATCACTAACTTGTCCCAACAGCTCAAATTTTTCCACCAGTTTCACTATTGCCGGCCGTGAAGGTGGTTCACGACGACCCGAAAATGCTTTAATTTTGCGAACTGTGACTCAAAATTTTCACCATTTTTGTAGTGAATTTTAACAATTTCAATGCGTTGTTGAAACGTGTATCGTACCATTTTTTAGTAATGGCGTAGTTTTTACTTGTCAAATGTCAAAAGATCACAGCTTCAAAATTGACAGCTTCCCAAATAGCAGGTTATTCAAAATGAAACCTCTTATTGGAAAACCTTTTAGTAAAAGCCTAATTAGGTTTTAGCGACGGTGAGGCCCTAGATTTTGATCAAGCGACAAATGACAATTTTTTGTGACATTGTACTAAAAATTCTGCTACAATTTTGTGACAAATACTTCCGAGTACTACATCGCGATTAGCATGCGGTGACTTTTCTGAAATATCACCAAAAATAAGCTGACAATTTTAATAATATTGTCATTGGTTTTTATTATCATGACTTATAAGTTTTCATACAAAATATATGTGATTTTTTATAATGTTCATAACCTTATAATATATCTGATATAACTTCTGTAAATGTCATAAGTCATTTTATGAGAATCGTAAATTTTCTATGACTTTAATTTGTATGGTAAGCAAATGTTACAACAAATTGTCATTTTGTCGAAATCTACCCCCAGGTATATACATATTCGCAATATACGCAAGAACGAAAAAATGGTTAAATTGTAATCCAGTGTGTCCGTGCAACATTTGCTTCATGCAACAAATCACGCCAAAATATATGCTATTTCATACAGCAGTTTCTACTAAATGTATGTTGTTTCTGTATACGGGCACACATACATTTTTTATATTTCTTACGTATTTTACTTCCGTTTTCGATCAATAACAACTTGCTTAAATAATTTGTAATGATGGTTGGAATCGTAATCTTAATATTTTGCACTAACATATTTTGCTGTAATTTTCTATATCCATTTGTTAATTCATTGACTTTTGGGGCTAACTCAACATATTCAACTTGATGTTGCAGATTACGTTTTTTCTGAGCTCGTGTTTCTACGAAAAAAGCTAAATTACTAAGCGTCTGTTTAATGTTACTGGCAATACTAGCGCTTTCTAGATGGAGATTCACGCACATTTAAAGATCCTACTGAAGATGAAGATTCAGTTTGTGTTGTACATTGGTTGATTAGCTATTTTTTACACATCATGTTAGAACAAATTTCACAAAACATTTTTTTTCACAATCAGCAATATTACTCGTAGCCATACTATCACTGATCTTTGCACGATGAAAATGTATTTACAAGTACCTTTACAAACTATACTTTTTGTTTAAGAATCTTAATATTTTCTTTGCACGAGCGACCTGATTTTAGGGTTGTTTCTCTGGTTCCAGTTTAAATTTTTGGCGGATAATACATTTCCCTGTGGTCCTATTCTGGGTTTCCCGGGGAATTGGGAAATTATTTTCAGATATTGAGATAAAATATTACAAATTGCACTAATTCCCAAATATATATTTCCCGTTCTCAAATGTGTATTCTGGCGGACAGGAAATAATTTTTTTGGGATTTTTTTTATGTAAATATTTATAAACTAAAACACGTATTGCGATCTTATTATAAGTTTATTTAATTTTTAAATATATATTTATTAGAAAAAATAAGGTTTAAAAATTCTAAAACTAAAAATTCTATTCCCGGGGAAAACCAGAATAGGGCCACGGAGGCTGTTCGTATATTCTACATTGTTAAAATTGTTACAAATGTTATTATTAGTATGACGTATGTGCTTAACAATAGTTGTGTTGCTTTCGCAAAATTACAAAACAATTGCATTGTATAAAGCCGAATTGGCTTTTTGTAAGCCAACAAATTTTTAGGTTTAGGGGAAATAAAACCATTTTATGGTTATGGTGTCAACCGCCTTGTGGTAGGTTATTTTTACTATTTTTTTTGTTATCTTGTTGTACAAAAAGATATATTGCGTTTGTTTGGATAGAAATATACCGAATTTAATTTCTTCTATTTCGTAAAATAAAAAAAATAAAATAAATATTATTAAAATGAACCAAACCGAAGAATCTAAAATACATTAAAAAAATTAAAGTGAAAAGTTGTTGCTTTCAGATGCAAACGCTAAGCTAAGCGGAATTTTTGAAAGCAACACAACTAATGGTTTTGTTACAAATGTCAATGATTTTACAGATGATTGACGAATGAATAAAAAAACCTAATATAAAACGCAAAAAAGAAAACAATTTCTATTCCCTTTATAATATGAAAATAATAAACCAGATATTCGTAAACGTAGAGTGCTCAAATTATGATTTTTAAATAAATAATACTTTTATCAAACACATTGTCCATATAAAAAAGTTCATTTTGTTTAGGTATTGATGTGAAAGAATATTTTTTTTCGCTTGATTGTAGCATTTTTGCTACTTTCACAGCTGGAGAGGCAGTCTAGAGTAGGGTTGAGAATGACATTTGTAACAATGTTAGAACGAGTTTACGAACGACGCAAGCAAGTGGTCGTTGTTACAATGAGAGTTTCAGAACGATTTAGAGCTGTCATTTGCTGCGTTTATACCGAAGCTAAAATAGTAATGCTACAATGTCAATATTATTTAGCTTGCGTTCATACCGTATATTGCTATAAATGTCAAAAACATAAAATTTAACGTCATTTCAAGTTGGACGTTTTTCGCCCTTTTTCATTTTAGGGTTTTGTTATTTTTTCTAAATTTTCCTAACGAACTAAAAATTTAAATCATTTTCACCTATAAAATATGTAAATTTATTCAAACTTTTTTGTAAACAATAAAATAAAAACTTCCATTTTGACATGTGTAGCAATGTTGCTTGTTTATAGCGTAGCTGCGTAGCATTGCTAGCTACGTAGCAATGCTAAATAGCAGTGCTATTTTAGCTAGATAGAGCTATGAGTATGTCGTGTTTTTGCTACAGCTGCCATTTGCATTTAGCATTGCTATTTTAACTGTGGTATAAACGCAGCAATTCTTAACAATGTTGTAACAACGTAGAGTTTACGAAGAGCCTCCAGTTGTATCCACCATCATTAAATCAAGATCCGCTATAACATTCGATGAGGTAAGAACCCATTATGGCTTACAGATTTCTATTCTCGCCTTCATTAGAACTTCCATGCACGATATATCAAAAGAGTAAATATTGTGCTAATAATCGATACATTCTTTGTATCGATTTGTATCACCGTATGCTGTTGTACAATGCTTTCATTTTTCGGCTTTTTTTACTGGAATCTTCCTTGAGTGATAGATCATCGATGACTGCAATAATACAGTGACTACTGGATGTTGATTTTAATTATGTTGTTTCCATTAATTTTAGCTCCATCTTTCAAACTAAGAGCAGTGACAGTTTCACCAATACTTTCTCCGGGTGTTTTCTGTATACCGCTTATCTTAATATTTTGCACTAACATATTTTGCTCAAAAATGTTTAAGCTAATATTATGAAGATGTATGAGATGAATTATGAAGATGTAAAGTTAATTTTCTATTTCTATTTGTTAATTCATTGACATTTGGGATTAACTCAACATATTCAACTTGATGTTGCAGATTACGTTTTTTCTGGGCTCGTGTTTCTACGAAAAAAGCTTGATTACTACGCGTCTGTTTAATGTTACTTACTGGCAATATTAGAGCTCTCTAGATGGAGATTCATGCACATTTCCAGATCCTACTGAAGATGAAGATTCAGTTTGTGTTGTAATTATTGGTTGATTAGCTATTTTTTACGCGTCATGTTAGAACAAATTTCACAAAACAATTTTTTTCACAATCAGCAATATTAGCCATACTATCACTGGAGGCTGTTCGTAAACTCTACATTGTTACAATGACAGTTCTAAATCGTTCTGAAACTATCATTGTAACAACGACCACGTGCTTTTTGTCGTTCGTAAACTCGTATTTAACATTGTTACAAATGTCATTCTAAACCCTACTCGAGACTGCCTTTCCAGTTGTCAAAGTACTACATTGAAGGGAAGTACATTGAAGTGAATAAAAATTACTTTTTTGTTTTGTGTTGTTTTATAGGTTTTTTATTGATCATGGTCAACCATCTGTAAAACCATTGACATTTGTGACAAAATCATTGTTAAGCACATACGTCGTACTAACAATGACAGTTGTAACAATGTTAACAATGTAGAGTTTACGAACAGCCTCCTTATCTTTGCACTTCGCTCATGAAAATACCACAAGTACCTTTACAAACTATAATTGTTGACAAACTGTTTAATAATCTTAATATTTTCTTTGCACGAGCGACCTGATTTTAGGGTTTGTTTCTCTGGTTCCAATTTAAATTTTTGGCGGATAATACATTTCCGGTTACATTTTCAATATTTTTTTGTTAAATCTGATATTAAAAATTTCTCTTCTATTTTTATCTTGTAATATTCAGACATCAGCAAAAAAAACTGAATGTGATCAATGGTCCAAAGATGGCATTTGTATATGCGCCCTGTCAATTTTTTAGTATTTTTCACCTTGCCTACTTGCCTTCCTTGCTTATCTACCATACGTCTACAAATTTTTACATCAAAAATTAAGATTATTTAAGCAAAATTTTACGCGAAAATTATTCGAGTTTTGGGGACCGCGTTTAATTTTTATTTCACTTAGAACTGAGTACTAAGCTTTATGCGCTATGGTACAAATTCCTGCGCTATGGTTAATTTAACCGATTTAATGTATTATTACGATTTCGCCTATTAAGGAACATGGCCGAAATTGGTCACTTGGACTAAATGTTAATAGAATCTTATTAATTGATCATTTGGGTCAATGATTGTTGAAATTGGTCTGACATCTATGTTTTTTTAGTACTCAAAAGCGCCTAGACGAATCGAGAATATTTGCTTCCGTATAACTCCAGGCGAATCTAGAATGTTTCTTCTGTATATAATTAGTACCACGAAGAACGCAATCGAATTCATTGTTCTTAATTTGATTTGAAAATGGAAAAAAACTAATAACTTGTATTTTTGTTGCTGGAGTGAAGCAGTGCCCCCCAGTAGAATGTTGAAATACACCAGCTTGTGTGAATTATTTGGATATATTTTGAAGCAGCTTCCTGAAACACACGGTAGATTGACAAGTAGTGCGTCATATGTAAAATGTCGTTTATATGTAGATATCGCTGTATACTTGAAAAATGTTGATGCTTCGTGAATTTGAAGAAAGGCAAAATTGCGTTTGGACTCATAGTTATTGGAACATATTCGACGTATTTGCTGCTTGGCTGGTTATCACGGAATGGCTATGCATGTCCATCGTGCATCTTTCTGGTGCAATTCAGAACAACTGCAAACTTTTGAAGACGATAATGAATGGAATTATGAGTTACATCCATTTTATAATTGACCTTGTAAATTGCACATAAAACTTTTGGAGAAAACTATGAACTACACCCTCGTTATGAATGAGCTTTGATGCTCAAAATAGGGTGTGTGGTTTTGCAAAATTTGTAAATTGAGAAAACACATGCAACGTACTAGTTTCAATCTGAATCGACTAAAAAAATGTATTAAAACTGTAAAGGGAACTAGCCAAAGGGCTACAACCCCCCAAAAAAGAATACAAATTATGAAAGATAACTGAGAAAAAAAAAAACTCAAGTTTTTTTTTCATACTTTTCTGTAAGGAAAAAGTTAAAGGAATTCTATTGGGGATGCGCTGTAAATTACTAGATGATTTGCAAATCAGTTGTAATAAATAAATATAATTAAAAAAAAAAACTATAATGGTCACCATACACATATTTACGAGTATTCGCCTTTTAACGCAAAGTGACTGACATCTGACGGAATATTTTAGAACTACAGCGAAAGGTGATTAATTTCTCAAAAAACTCGTTTTAATGTAATATAAACGTCATAATTGACTACAATTCGACTGAATATTATGTAAAATATTCAATTAGTTTACAATTAATGTAACAAATGGTGAAATAATAATAAAATGGCATGATGCTTTTTCTCATATGTATAAACAAATATCACCATTCGCTCGCATAGGAAGGGCCGCTAACTAGGCGACGGTTAAAAGGCCAATATGTCAATCGTAAATATTTATCAAATATACCTCAGTTATTCGTGATTTTTGCTTGTTGTAAAAAGTTTCATTTACGAGCAATACCCGAATCAAAGATTCAACCCTATAAAAAAATTCAGTGTCTCAATGAAACAAGACCAAATAAAAAGGCCTTAAAAAAATCAAGTTTACAATCTGATTTTAAAAGTATTGTATGCACTTCTGCGGACATTAAATTCTCTTTGGGTACTTTTTTGTTCGATTGTACGAAACGAAAAATCTCGGTGTTATTTTATTAAATTGGCACATGCAACAAACGATTAGTATTGACTTTGTAGGTACAAAAAACTTAAAACGTCCTTAGAACTCATTCTTAAAATAATTAAATTTACAGAGTTAGTCAATAAAAGCAAACGCCAATATTAGAACAACACTAAACTACACCAATTCCCCCGAACCTCCATTCCTTCTCCCAATAATTTTTCATTTGAACGCGTTGGTACACTGTACTTTGATTTTAATGTCGGTATCAAATGACTTGTAGCCGGATCACTGTCGTTTAGTAGTGTACAGTTAAGCATGACACATGTCTTAATTATATGTAAATGAAAGTAAAATATTAATATCTGTGTATTTAATTAATGTTGATGAATGAGATCCTTGTTCCAAATGATTAAAAGTGGAATTGGAACTCAGCTTAATTCCTGAAAATGACTTAAACCGTAATTAAAAAACTGGTAATAATTTAAGTTACATACCTCAAGAGGCTTACCAACTGGATAATTAACCGGCCTTTTATTCATAGAATCGCCTGATACTAAACATATGAATTATAAAGTTTATTTTTTAATAAAAAATGTCAATTTTTATACGTAAAGAAACAAACCTGTTTCCGTTGACCGTTTAATAATTTTTCCTTCTTCTGCTTCTTTTTGCGTATACAGTCCGGGTGACACAACTGAAACGTTGAAAAAAAAATTTGTAATGCGATATTAAGATCTAAAGACTAATGGTCACCTACTCATGGAACCGGTCGATGGTCGGTTCTCACAATTCTCTAAGCTTGGCGTTTTAAACGCAATTATGGTAGGTTTATTACGCATATAACGAAAGCTTTGAGCAAGCGATTTATTTTGGGGGCTCAAATACGCCAATCCAAGTGATTGCATACGTGCTTTACGAATTTGTACCTCGTCGAAAGACCGTTCCGATTCTGATCGTTGATATTCTCGTAGCGCCATAAACCGTTCCCGTTTTTTTAATTTGTTTTGCATGTCGGGCATTGACAGTGATTTTTCCAGTGGCGCTTTTTGATGTAAAATTAGCATTTGGAGTTTTTTCTCCGGTGTCATTTTACGCTTTGGAGTTTTTAAATCATTCTCAAGTTTTTCCTCCGCCGTAAATGCTTCATTAATGTGTCCTGCCCCATTAGAATTTTTAATGCTACTTTTGGTGGAAAATGTTCTTTGAAGCTGCCTGTTAGTATACAAAGAGTTTTGGAATGTTTAACGGATTACGATAAACGCGTTAAATTACTTACGCTTGAATTTTTTTGATAGCTTTATTTTCAGAAATTTGCCGTTCAAATTTAGGCCGCACAGGTTGAGCGCCATTTGCACCCGCAGAAGCTGAATAGTATTCAGTCGCCAATTTTGATGTTCCGGGCGCTGCACGTGGTGGTTTAATAGGTTCATCTCCTCTTTCGATCGCCTTGTTATTTAACGATTCGAGACAAATTGCATTAATTATATCACCATTTTTGTTATTAAATGTCGGGCTTCCGCTTCGAAAGCCTCCACTACTTTGTACTAAATTCTTCGCTAAGAAATCTTTTTGTGGCGTCATTTCCGTGCCAATTTTCTTTTTCATTTGTATCGGGGTTGAGCTACTTGGAATATTAAGCATCGGTTGTATTTCCCCGTTATGTAAACGTTCTTGTTCTCGTTCGAAGTAAGCATATAAACGGTTCGTCCATTCACCAACGCCGCGAATATGCAACCACATATAGTCTTCTTGTTCCGGTGCACTACTCAATGTAAACGGATGCCATTCGTACTTTGCAATGGCTGGGATATTAACGAAAACGTAGTCACCGGGCCGGAAGCAGAAATGGATAGGTCGCTTTATGACCAAATGTGTAACTTTTGAGGGCAATAGGATTCCGGATGAAATATATGTTTTACCACGTTCCGATCGCATCCACACTAAACGTAAAACACGTTCAAACAAATAAATTAGACCAGGCCCAATAAACCACTTCCAAAAGTTTGGCCCATGGAATATTACAAGTATCCAAAAGGGAATGTATAGCAAATGAGTCCAATAGAATACTTCAAAACTGCCACCACGTCGTACGAACGGCTGAGAACAAATGAACATAATACTTAGAATTATTGCTAGCGCTATCCCAGTGGGATTCGCACAGCCGGACACTAAACCAAAGAGACCAGGCCGTGTTGTAAGTAACCATTCGGTTAGTGTATAGTTCTGGGCATTTATTACCGGATCGTTTACAACAATTAAACTAAAATTGAATAGATGCATAATTGTATGCAGTAAACTATAGGCCGAGATTAGAACACCAGTTAGTTTGTGTAAATAAATGTGCTGATCGAGCGGCAACACCGCTGTTAAGCCCCGAGTTCTCATGAAAGTAATACACTGCCGTAACATTAGCACCAGCACAAAAGCACACGTGAAGTTTAAGCATTGGCCACAAGCCCGAGCAAATATAACAAACCAATTACTCGCCCGGTACTGTATCGCCCGCGATATGAATAAACCAACGTTAACGGCTGCAAATGCAAAAATAAATGCAATAAAGACATAATTATTTTTTAAATACGGTATCGTCAGCTGATGTGGAAGCGGTTTTTTCCGATTCTTTTTTGAATCCGTCGGCAATGGCACCAACCATCGATCAATACTTATACTTAAATTTTCTAGTAATCCACCATGCTTTTCCAGTTGGTTTTTTAGCGCCTCGTACGTAATTGTGCCACGGTTTAAAGGATCGGCATCTTCAAACATGGCCATTGTAAGATCTTCAATCTGAAATACAGTAAATCTAATTTATAGTCCTGAAATATTATTCCAGTATTTTTGTTACTCACTTGGTCTTCAGAAAATTGCATTCCGTTCTCCTCCATACATGCGCGCATCACATGCTGTAACTCTTTGTGTTGAATCAATCCGTCACCATCCAAATCGTACACTTTAAATAAAAATTTAATTTTATCTTCTGGCGATTGGCCAGCAAATTGATGTATCGCATCGATAAATTCTTGTAACGATATTGACCCGGAATTATCTTTGTCGAATATTTGGAATACGCGTTCGGTGAAGAATGGCTGTAATCCGAAAGTAGTTTGCGATTCATTTAAGGCGTGTTAATGATTTCAAATTTACCTACATTTTTTGATGTGACAATTTTTTTAAAATCCTCTAACCGGATTTCTTTTTTACCTTCACCAACTGTCTTTATAAATAGTTGTTCTAGTCGTTCTAATGATCCCTTGTCAAAGCCGGTTCTTGGCCTGTAATAAAATTAAAGGAGCATTTTAAATTGGTTTGAAATATACTTTTGAAATTAATAAAATTTTTTCTCTATTCTACTGTTCAGATAATGATCAACTCTCTCTCTCTCTCTCTCTCATACCCTAGACCAGCGGTCCCCAACTTCCGGCCCGCGAGCCAGAACTGGCCCGCGACATGATTTCATCCGCCAAAACCAATATAGAACAAATTAATAAAGTCGTAAAACGCAATAAATTGTATTTTCCTAAATATAAAAAAATAAATACATCACATTTACTGTAAAAGTGGTTGTATATAAACATGTATATGTATGTAAGGTTGTTAAAAACACTTGTACATATCAGTACTATGTATTCAATAACATTAGAAGCGTGTATTATGGCTTTACTCTTCCACATTATCTATTTTTCAGGCAGTTCTATTTCGTTTTCAATTTAGTTTCACATATGTCAACGAATCATTGTGTATGTATAGTTTTACCTTTTATTAATTTCTTGCACATTACCAGAACTTTTTACACACCAATCATAGTGATTTAATTAAAATATGTTTAAGAAACGAAAAGTGGATACTGAGGGTCGTGTGTTCCATGATATATGGTCAATTAAATATTTTTTTGTGCGGAAGAATGACAAGTGTTTATGTCTCATTTGTAATGAAATTGTAGCCGTATGTAAGGAATATAATTTGAAAAGGCACTGCACTACAAAACATGTCGAAACATATAATAAATTGCAAGGAGAATTACGTAAGAATAAATTGGAAGAACTAACGAAAAGTATTGTAAGCCAAGAACATAAAATGAAGTTATTTACTAATAAAAGTTTATCTACGGTTCGAGCCAGTTTGCAAGCATTCCAAATTATAGCGAAAAAAGGAAGATTCACCGATGGTGAGGTTGAAAAGAGTTTTTTTAGCTATTGTAGAAGAAATATGTCCTTCAAAAACTAAAGATTTTAAAGCGGTAAGCTTTTCTTCATCCACCGTAACAAGAAGAATTGAAGATTTAGGAGCTGACGTTAAGACACAGCTTAAAGAAAAAGTTCGTGAATTTAAATATTTTTAAATAGCAATTGATGAGAGTGAAGATTTGAGCCACACGATTCAATTATTAATTTATATTCACGGTGTATATCAAAATTTTGAAGTATGTGAAGAGCTAATGGCATTAAAAAGCTTAAATGGTTCAACAACGGAAATTATATTTGAGTGTGTTTCAGACGCAATTAATGAATTTAATCTGAATTGGAATTTATTATCAGCGGTTACGAGGGATGGCGCATATCTTCAGCACTTGACAAACCCATGAACTATCACTGCATTATACATCAGCAGGCGTTGTGTGGAAAGTTTTTATGTGCAGAATCAGTCATGTCCACCGTAATAAAAACAGTAAATCTTATACGTAAATATGGATCAACTCGCCGTCAATTCCAAAGTTTTCTTTAATCAATTGAAGCTGAGTACAGTGATTTATTATATCACACTGAAGTGCGGTGGTTGAGTCGTGGTAAGGTCTTAATGCGATTTTTTGATCTCAGAAACGAACTTGACACATTTTTGACCGAAAAATCAAAACTTGTGTGTGAATTATCTGATCCCAAGTGGTTGTTTGATCTAGCTTTTTTATCTGATATTTGCGAATATTTAAATATTTTGTAACAAAAATTACAAGGACGGAGTTTACTCATTAACGATTTATATTACAATGTGAAATCTTTTGAACTAAAACTAGGTATTTTATTGAAAATTATGACTCATCATAATTTCTCGACAGAATACCACATTCATAATATTGAATTATTACAAGAGTCGTTTGCAGCTCGATTCGCCGACTTCAAAAATAATTCTCAAACGTTTCAGCTTTTTCAGAACCCTTTTGAGGTTCTTGTCGACGATGGTGAAAAGATTTACAATTGGAATTACTTGATCTTAAGGTAAATGATATTCTAAGAACTTTGGTAGTACATATATTTGTGAGCAGACATTTTCACGAATGAAGTAGTTAAATCAAAATATCGGACCCGTATTACTGATCCACACATCGAAAATATTTTACAAATTGCAACAACACAACTTTCACCAGATATTGATCTTACTGATTTTGTATATGTATGTATATTATTATAATAAATAAAATGAATTAAAACTGTTACTTTGGATTAAATATAAAGCGTTTACTTAATTTCGAACATAAAACATTAAAAAAGAGGCTTTATAAAATGAATAGAACGAGTTCGGCCCGCCAAAAGTCATAAACTTCGTATCAGACCCGATTCTAAAAAAAGTTGGGGACGCCTACCCTAGACAGACATAAACTAGCTAGTCGTGAATTCGAGATTACGTAGTTTTTTTTAAGTCTTTCAGCATACGATTTTGGCAAAACAGGATTACTGCGTTTATAGAACAAGATTACTATAATCGGGTTGTAGGAAGTAGATAAATGTGAAATATAAGAAAAAATCAGTAGGATTGTATGGGTCTGGGGAACGTAAGTCATTTTCATTGAATGTATACAGAAAAATTATTATGTTGTCAATTAAATTTTAAAATTTTTAAACTGTCACAGAAATTATTTATACATTTATTTAATATTAACTTATTGTAACTGATTCGATTTAATTCAAAATCGGCAAATACGCATTGAAATTGTTTATTTCATTAAATAAATATAAATTTGAGCGTTTGCAGAGTTACAACTACTATTAGTAGTATTGCTTTTGCAAAACCCGCTTAGCTTAGCTAAGAAATGTGAAAGCAACAACTTTTGGCTTTAATTTTTTAATGCGTTTTAATTTTTCTGTGTTGGTTCATTTTATTAATATTTATTTTATTTTTTTTTTTATTTTATGAATTAGAACAAATTAAGTGCGGTATTTTGCTATCAAATAACAAATGCCAAATTTTACTACAAGATAAATTTTTCGAAAAAATAGAAAAAATAACGCCTTGCGGGAAACACCATAACCATAAATTGTGTTTATTTCCCCTAAACCTAAAATGTTTTTGGCTTACATTAAAGCCAATTCGGCTTTAATCCTATGCAATTGTTGTTGTAATCTTTTAAAAGCAACACAGCTATTGTTTCTCGAAGTCCAAAACGGAGGATTTTGATAAAACTACAATTTTTGGTGGTTTGTTTTGTCTTCACACAGCCGGTTCACACGCTGCATTTTTCAAGCAGCACGTGGCTCTCCAAGCGAACTCAAGTGCGGCACGTGTCTATGTAATAAATATTGTGTTCAATAACAACCAAAGATATTTTTTGTATTATTTTTATTAGTTGGTAACAATTACATTTTGAATTTCAAATCAACATAAAAATGCAACTAAATAAATTCAATTAAACAGTAATATGCTAGATTGAATATTATTACTAGGGC
Organism: Nephrotoma flavescens; assembly: GCA_932526605.1. Lineage (NCBI taxonomy): Eukaryota > Metazoa > Arthropoda > Insecta > Diptera > Tipulidae > Nephrotoma > Nephrotoma flavescens. The sequence goes on along the minus strand of OW052222.1, from coordinate 187,702,194 downwards.
AACCAGAAATATGCTCTTAAAAATAGGTTTTAGGGGTATATCCTCTATCCGGTCGCAAATTATTTAATTGCGATGCGAAATATGGTTACTAGATTTATTTTGACTTGCCAATTGACACATTTCCTTAAAATTTAAATTTGTTTTGCAATTGTAAAGTAGAAATACATGACCTCGGAAGATGCGCAACAGTCGTTTCATGTATTTCTACATTACAATCGCAAAAAAAAATAGAATTTAAAAAAATGTGTTGCCATGCCAGTGGCAAAATAAATCTAGTAACCATATTTCGCCTCGTAATTAAATAATTTGCGACCGAATAGAAGATATACCCTAATTTTAAGAGCATATTTTTGGTTGCCCTAATTATTACAAATCGTAACTAACTTCTCGTCTTGTTTAGAAAAATGCGATGTCAAAATAACAAAAATTAAAAATAAAAGTATTTACTTCCCTGGTGGTGAATATTAAAACTACAGGTAGAATAGAATTATTCTATACCAACATAAAAGTTGGTTTAAGGGGTATATCCTCTATCCGGTCGCAAATTAATTATTTGAGACCAGAAATACGGGTACGAAAAAATGTGTGATTTGGCATGGCAAAATAAATCTAGTAACCGTATTTCTGGTCGCAATTAATTCATTTGCGACTGGATAGAGGATATACCCCTAAAACTATTCCAAGTTGGAAAAACATATATGGGATTGTTGTTAAACAAAGACCACAATTATTTTGGATGCTTTGGCGTTACGGATAGCAAACACAAAATACAAAATTTAAAAAATCTATGTAGTAGCACAATGGAAAATTCCCAACATTTGCTAAGTTTATTTTTTTTTCAAAATTCAATTTATCCAAATTTTAATTTTGTTTTTTCGTTTGTGTTAATGCATTCGTGTTCTCTTCCAGACTAAACTTAAATATTTTACTTCTATGAGTTGCCACTCTGGAAGTAAGTGGCAGTTCAAGACTGCTGCACGACTGTGAGATTTTATCCGCACTCACAGTCTGAAGTTATTAACTAATAGCTTTTGCTCAATAAAATTCGTCTACATTATTTGACGTTTCCTTCATTCCATTGAAATTGTTGTCATTGTGTTTTTATTGTCAACGAGAGATTTTTTGCATATTGTGTCCCCTGTATTACTCCAACTGCAGAAACATCAAGATCTCGAAGCGGGGACTTATACCGCCTCCCTTCCCTCCTCCCCCCGGTAATCCTGAAATCTATTGGAATGTTAATTTTGAACACTTCCATCAAGAGTTTCGGGATTCCATTATGATAGCACAGATCGAGCGAGCAGTCATCTCTATGTTTCAAATACATTTTAGAAACGAAGCATAACAGGGCTTTGGCAAATCATTGGCATTAACACATTACACAATACATGTGCCTGTATTGAGAAACATGCACGGCCTTTTAACGCCTTTTAACGCAAAGTGGCTGACATCTGACGGAATATTTTGGAACTAGAGCGAAAGATGATGGACTTCTAAAAAAAAAACTAGTTTTAATGTAATATAAACTTCATAGATGGCTATAATTCAACTGGATATTATGTTAAATGTTCAATTAGTTTACAATTAATGTAACAAATGATGAAATTATATTAGAAATGGAATAAGGCTTTTTATCGTTTAAACAAATATCACCTTTCGCTCGCATTGGAAGTGGCGCTAACTAGGTGGTGATTAAAAGGCCAATAACAGCAGAAAAGCAGGTTTAAAATAATTTCAATTTAAAATTACATATACGGGATTGTTGTTGTAAATTTATCAAAGAAAGCCCGTAACAATTTCATTCCATTCTTGAAGAATTGTAATTATTGTAATTTCGTAGGTACGTAATGAAAACGAAACACGTGTAAGTATTTAGTCCAGTATCTACAAATTTAATTACAAGGGTTAATTTTTCTAAATTTTTGATTATTTAAACAATTTTAAGCAATTTAATTAAATAATATGTGTTAATATATTTTTACAAGATCATTTAAGTTTCAAATAAAACGTTTTTATCATTCCCTGTAAAACACGCAAAATGTAGATACGCACGTAGCAAGGTTTACAAAAGAATGCATAATTTCCTATCTTTCTATCTTTTCCTTTCTGCTATATTGCACGATGTACAAAACATTTATTTGTACAAAGTGTGTTACCCTATGCACATTTATCTTTAAGTGACATAGTGCAATATGTATTTATGACAGTAATGTACCAAAGTAAGACGACGATGTGCTCAAAACCGGACGAAGAGAGGAAAACTGGAAATATTTTTACTTGTTGTTATGACATAAGGACAAAGAGCAATGCTGTATAAGATAGCGGAATTTTGACAGCGGAAAATAAGAGATTACGCTATTCGCCGCAAGTGGCAGCACTATCACGAAAGAGAATGTATTTTGTAATGTAATTAGCAGCGGAATTTTTTTTATTCATTATGTATATATTTATTCACTAAATAAAACATCTCAGCGGAATAAAATATTAGAAGTGATCCTTAAAATGGCAAATTGATTGATCTCCGAAGTAAAGGAACTCGGTATATGAAATGTTGAAATTTAACAATATTCCGTCTTTCCGGCAATTCTTCCACTAGTAACCAATATTTTCGGTTGTTTTTCTAATTGCTTAGGCTATACTAAGCCTGTATGGAAAATTTGGGGAAAATTCATGGACAAGAATTTTTTGATTTTCTGCTGCCATATAAGTTATTTTCAGTTTTTGGCCAATATCTCAAAAACTTCTACTAGTAACCAATACTTTCGGTTGGTTTTCTAATAGCTTAAGTCATACTGAGACTATATAGAAAATTTGGGGAAAATGAATGGGCTAGAATTTTCACTAAAACAAGAAGTTTTTGAGATAATTGCCAAAAACTGAAAATAACTTATACGGCCGCAGAAAATCAAAAAATTCTTGTGAAAATTCTATTCCATGAATTTTCCTCAAATTTTCCATATAGTCTTAGTATAGCCTAAGCTATTAGAAAAACAACCAAAATCATTGGTTACTAGTGGAAGAAATGCCGGAAAGACGGAATATTGTAAAGTTTCAATATTTCGTATACCGAGTTCCTTTACTATGGAGATCATTTAATTTGCCATTTTAAGGGTCACTTCTATAATATGCTGTCAAAATTCCGCTATCTTATACAGCATCAACACGAGCGAATTGGATTGAAATAAAAAATGAAAAAATTTGGACAAATTATGACATTTTTCTATTATTGTTTTACAGCGCGCAGCAACTATGATGGTGAACATTTTCCATTTACCACGGTTTTTTATAGTAGCTCAATAAAAGCTTCCCATATATTAAAAATTCTCTTTTTAATATTACGGCTGTTTAAAATCATAGATGGCTCTGGTATAATTTGCCAAATTAAAATTGTCAGAATGATTTATTCCGGCTCGGATCCGAACCACCGTCTTAAATTAATAATAATAACTGGAAGTTATATTCGTATACGAGTATCATTTTTGTTTTAAGTCTCGAATAATTTTGGTGGTTTGTTTTGTGTATCATTTTCATCATTTCATCGTTTTTATACGTTGGTGTCAAAATCACACAGCCGGTTCACACGCTGCATTTTTCAAGCCGAGTTTGGCTCTCCATGCGAAATTCAAGTGCGGCACGTGCCTTAAAAAAATATTATTTTGGATGCTTTAGCGATACGGATAGGAAAAACAAAATACAAAATTTAAAAAATCTAGTACGAAGCACAATAGAAAATTCCCCACATTCGCTAAGGCGTTTATTTTTTTTCAATTTATTTAAATTTTTATTTTGTTTTTTCGTTTGTGTTATTGCAAACGTGCTGCAAAAGACCTTCACTTTAAAATTTTGTTCATAGGTGAAGAGGTATAGTCGAAGAGAAACGCATCGTGTTCTCCTCCAGACTAAATATGAATAATTTTACTTTTATGAGTTGTCACTCTGGAAGTAACCCGGGGTCCTCACTATGCAAAATCGCTGAGATTTTCTATCATGAGACTAAATTTATGAATGAGTGTGTAAATATGTTATACAAATTTTGAAATTCTCAGCAAATTATCAGGAGGCTATTTCACGATAAAATTATCATGAAACTTTTACGAAATGTCAACGCTATACCTAAGGAAATTGTCAATGCTATTCTGTTTTAACCATAGACATAATACCAGTTATATACATAGACCAGTAATGTGCTTTTTCTCCATATAAAATCGTCTATTTCATGTGTGGACAGTTACGACAAGATGCATATTTAAAACTCTATTTATATCTCTGTCTTTGATTTCTATATCATCCACAACATAAAGCTTTTGTTTCTGGTTGTTTGTTTTTCAAAATAGAATTATTTGAAAATTTTATGTAATTTATGGGGTACCGAATTAGAAAAGTCTGAATTAAAAAAGTTGATTTTTGTATGAACATCTGCTACTTATTTTAATTCATATTTTTAACTTAAAATTATGAATTAAAAAAAGCGATTTAGAAAAATGAGAAAACTCAAAAATGAATTAACAAAGGCTTGCACTATTTCATTTTTAAAACACCAACCTTAATTTATTTTCAAAATGAATTAAAAAAGGCACATTTTATTTCATTTTATAAATTAAAAAATCTTAATTCGACTTTTAACAAATATTCAGAAATGTGCATTATTTTGGGCTAAAGTTTACTTTACGTATACACCGGGAAAATCAGGTAAATGCAGCATTGTTTATCAACAGTTTTTAGGAGAGGGAAGCAAAATTTTTCGGGAAAATTGTCCCATTTTCCGGGAAAATTTTCACTTAAAAAAAAAATTGCGTATTATTCTTAATCTTAATGTGTAATCTTTATAAAAATTTGGATATTAGGATTGTATCTTAACAGTTTTTCAACAGTACAAATAATTTTTCCGGGAAAATTTTTCAATTTTTCCAGAAGAATTTTGAAATTTTTTCAATTTTTTTTTTACTTAGTTTGACACTTAAGGAATTGTACAAATTGTGGAAAAACGGGGGTTTGGGGGCAGCCCCCATCCTCTAAGGTATAAACGAATTAAAATTACATTAAAAAAAATAAAAAAAAATTATATATACGAAAGTTGATTCTTTTAACATTTGTGGCACTATCAGAAGAAGCGATAAGAGCGAGAAAAACTCTTTGATCTGTGTCTGCAAGGTTGATGAAGCAATTATTATTAATAAAAATAAAAGATAATATTGAAAAAATAAAAAAAGTAAAAATTTTCCGGAAAATTAAAAAAATTTCCGGAAAAATGTAGCTTCCCCCCTATCCTAAACACTGATAGTAAACAATCCTGCATTTAAAAATTTCTAAAATTTATACTCCTTACCTGATTTTTCCGATGTATACGTAAAGTAAAATACGCCTTATTTTGTATTGCCAAATTTTTACGTGCCAAATTCAAATTTAAATTCCACAAAATTTTCATTAATGAAAATAACATTTTTTTCATTTTATAAAGAGGCTTATATTATTTCATTTTATAAACACTTATATTAATTCATTTTAAAACAGAATTAAGAAATGCCTTTTTAAATTCATTTTTTATTTCTTTTTCAACTCTGATTTTAATCCATTTTTAAAATGAATTAAAAACACTTATTTTAATTCAGAAAAAAAAACTTTTTTAATTCAAACTTTTTTAATTCATGTAGCCGTAATTTATGATGAAATTTGTGTGTTGAATACAATTTGTGATCAAATTTGTGTGTTTCTAATTTGTGTATTATTAAAATAAATGTATCGAAAAACAAAAAAATATTTGTTGTGGATGATATATGCACAATAGATTCCACCAGTCCCGTACTGAAAACGTTTTCAATTATATATGTGGTAACAAAATGGCGCATTTTTTCAGTATTTTAAATATTTTAATTATAAAATATGTATAATTATAGTTAAATGCGATTCTAGGGTTAATTAATTATATTGATAATTGTTAAACAGTGAATAGTTCGGTTTTATGAATTATATGGAATAGTTGAATAGCTTTTTCGAAATAATTTTATTGTATAAATTCGATTAGTATTTTGTGTAAGACTCATGAACCAGTTGTGGTTTAAAAAAATATTATAAAAATCTTAAATGTCGATAATTATTATAGACAAAATTCTTCATATTCATATTCGTTAATGAAAATTCGTAATACAGTACTGATTATTTTGACTATCTCTTTTTTTCTTTGAAGTTTACTCACTTGACATTTAGTTATTACTAGTCTATATAATATTATTAATGTCTTTGGTTTTAACATAGAAATCTATAAATTGGTTAACAATGGTGTCGATTTCTTGTTCATCTTCTATTTATCTTTTCTTCTATTTTTCTATTATTTCAAAGCCACTTGATATTTATTTCAAAATTTTTATTTAAATTTATAGCTTGCTTGCTTAAATGTATCGAGTTTTCCTAGTAAAAATAACAGCATAGAAGAAAAGAAAAATAGAAGGTTCACATTGAATCAACACAAATATTTACGGATTTTTGACATTTGAAGAAATTATTATGAGACTTAAATGCCCAGTTATAGTATTTGTTTGATAATTATTTATCAATACATTGAAAAAAACATACACATACATAAAATATCATGAGAGAAAATCGCAGCGATTTTTCATAGTGAAGACCCAATGTAAGCGATTATCAAGCATTAAATTCACTTGTTTTATGGCAAAATAAATAGTCGCTTCTATTGACGATTGTAAAAGTTGGAAAGCCCAGCTAGCGGAAAAAACTAAAAATTAAATTAGCTATCCTTCAATGACATTTCGTAATAACAAAAACCACGCGTATTTTCAAATTGGCATAGCTGGATTATTAGCTCGTTCAGTTTCAAATTTTTCCGCTACGTGTGACTCGTGATCCTTCAATCGTCAATACTCACGGTATTCCTTTCCCTGCCTGCCCACATAATTGGGTGGGTAAGGCAAAAGAATCATGTCAAAAATCTATTTTTGTGTGTGTTTTGAACCAACTTACACATTTGTGTATTCCTTTTAAACTTATTTTCGTCCGAAAAAACACTATAACCAAAGAGAATAAAGTTTTATAAAGAGTAAGGAAACAAAAGAAAAAATTTGACAAAAAAATTTAGAAGTAGAACAATACACGCAAAGATGTGTAAGTGCACAAAAAGTAAATAATATTATATAAAATAAATAAACTGGTGTGAGTGTATAACCCATTTGAATTGCATAACTCATGCATTTTTGGATGATATTTTTTCTTTTGTTTCCTTACTCTTTATAAAACTCTGTTCTCTTTGCTATAACTATACACAAAATTGTGTTGGTTGTACTTCAAATCAAGCGAAGAAACGCCATTACATACCATGTTTTATTGATTTGGAGTTAAATCGAGCCATTTTTTTTTTGGTAGTAAAAGGTGTATATTTCTTTTATTTGGCTGTAATTTGTGAATACATTTTGAAATTTTTTCGATTTTGGTTAAAGCGTCGCGTAGTTTGTCAAATTTTGTTTTAAGAAGAACAGATTTTTTTGACATTCATTTTTCAGTATATTCAACTCTTTAAAGCAAAACAATAAATATTATTCTTAACTTACTTTAGGCACAAAATCTCATTTCATTCTTGAAGAATTGTAATGGACCAAAGTAAGACGGCTCAGAACAATTACTATTTATTGGGCAAAATACTATTCCATGCATGTGCTCAAGACCGGACGAAGAACGGATATAGTTTGAAATATTTTTACTTTTTGTTATGACATCCGGACAAAGACCATGTTTGGTAAATCCACTCTCTTGAAATTAAAACATTTGCATACTTTTCTCTATTTGTTGACAAAATTTATAAGCCGAATCCAAACAAGCCTAAAAAAGAGAACTGAAGCAAGAATTATATGAACATACAAGGAGTTCTTATTTCAAAGAAATGGCTAATGCCAAAAAAACGAGCTTCCAAAGTTTCGTGGCCTCATGTGGAAAAAGTGAACCATGGGGATACATATACAAGTGCCAATCAGGTAAATACAAGCAGCGCTACTGTCAAGAATTGAGAAGATTTTCGAGAAAATCATTATTTCTAGGGTAATAGCAATGTTTACTTAGATTCAAACAATTGAACGATGTCAGCGTTTCGATTCAATTTGTTTTCTATGTTAAAAATTTACTTTAACGCGCCGTATGCCGAACAACCCGAAATTTTTATTTACCTATAATGAGCTATTTCTAAAAATTCGCAACGAAATAAATAATTAATTTTTAATTGATTTTAAATAATTTTGTTTGAAGATGGTCTGTTCGTATTTATTTTAAAAACTCTAATATTTTGGATTAGTTTTGCATTTGTTCAAATATTTTCAAAACTGGTGGAAATTCTTTCGTTATTCATCATCTCGTATATTTCTATTTGCTAACTAATGTTTTTAGTTTCTAAAATATTTATCATAAAATTACCACCCCCCCCCTACTCATCTTCAAACAAGCAAATTTATTTTAATTTCGTTGTGAATTTTTGGATACATCTCATTGTAGGTAAATAAAGACTTCGGTATATAAACTCGCCAAAATTCATTATTAAATTATTCAGTTATTGGTTTGTAAGTGAAAAAACCAAGTTACAATGAAATTTGTCGTTTTAATAGTTCTTCTCATTGGAGCTGTCGCCGTAAGTATACCTTATACACTATATAAAATACAATAAGATTTTCTAGAATATTGCACGTATTTTAGGTTTACCACGGGCACCCGGTTGGAACGATCGAGATATGAATGAGGAATCACTTGCAATGCATATGTAGGGTTAATATGAATAATTGAATATAATTATTGAAATACACAATTTGAACTATAGATGCATCAATAAATTCTCGTTTAAAAATATAACCGAATCGTATTTGAAATAATATTTGTTCCATTTCATATGAATAAAATTTAATAACTATTATTTTATATAAACCGTTGAACTATTGGACTTAAAATTATGGGATTTTGAATAATATCGTCTGTTGGGCCGCAAGTAAACAACTGTTTAAGAAAATTTTAATTTTTTGCCGATCAATTGCGACCTCGGAATTACTCTGTTCGTTCAAACATCTGGGTGGCCACAAATCATTAAGCTCGCTCATCCGAAATTCTTTGTGAATCGTTTAATTCAATTTTATTTTATGTTTGGTAAAACATTTAGGGGACTAGTTTTCGGTTCATGTTACACGCTGCGTTAAATACTGTTATGTCAAATGTTGCGTTAAAGTGTTGCGTTGGTTACGTGACATTTTAACGTAAAATATTATACAGAAAAACCTCGATTTAACGGATTAATTGGGGAGTCCGTTAAATCAGAATGCTTTGAAATTTAATCTATTCGACCGAATTTAATCTGGGACGGAACTCTTGGCATTTTTTAGCCGATTACGTTGGGATTGGGTATGTTGGATGGAAAAGATTATGATTATTGTAAGAAGTTCTGGAATATGGCCACCTGGGAGGGAACTCGATCAATTCTTAAACGTCATAATCGCTAAGAAATGCCTGAGTTCCGTCCCAGATTAAATTCGATCGAATAGATTTAATTTGAAAACATTGAGATTTAACGGATTCCCCAATTAGTCAGTTAAATCAAGGTTTTTCTGTATAACATTTTGCGTAAAAAAGTCACGTAATCAACGCAACAATTTAACGCAACATTTGACATAACAGTATTTAACGCAGCGTGTAACATGAACCGAAAACTAGTTCCCTAAATGTTTTACCAAACATAAAAGCTGTTTGGCTTTAGAAAGAACAAATCAACGGAAGGTGTGTCCCTAACGGACGTAATTAAAAACACACAAGGAGCATTTGACAATTTGATGTGGCCAAGTGTCATGAAACACCTCAAGAAAAGTTATATAGCTATAAAATAGAATAATTATAGAAAGAACGGTAAAACCGTCAGGAAAGCATGCCCACAGGGCTCAATAATTGGACCATGAATTTGGAAAACTGCGTACGGCGATGACAAAGTTGTACAAATTTACGGTTACTGCCAGCAAGGCAAAGAACAGAAGAATGAACAGAAGAACAGACTCATGCAAATTTTGTACTCGCATAATGGCATGATCGAACCAGTTCTAACAATTGCATGTGGTAGCTGGGCTGATAAACTAAATGTGCATCATGTCCGAGCACTGGCCAATGCACAAAGAAAACGATCACTTAAGAGTTTTCCGGGGTTTCCGAGCACTGGCCAATGCACAAAGAAAACGATCACTTAAGAGTTTTCGGTATAGAGGTTAAACCAGAAAGGAATAGTACTATAAAGAGGAGGCCCATATTCCCATTCAAATAAAGAACAGTAATGAAATCTTAAATAGGAGCCTAACGTATTCCCTCATCGATCATGGTGACTTCAATCGATTCCTTATGAGGTTTGGAATTAAAGGCAGGCTTAGCGCAGATACACCGGATGGTTTAATAAATGACTGTACGGGTACAAATGAGGAAAGACATAAACTTATCGCAAGACTAAATGAAATTGGTCGGCATCAAAAACTCAGCTAGTAAGCAAAAAAGGTATTTTTTCACCCTATTAAAGTTAGCCGAATCCAGCCGAAAGATGTCGATAATGTAGATTCAAACTAAAATGACAGCCGATTTTTGTCGGTAACATTCCAGCCGAAAGATGTCGATAATATAGATTCAAACTAAAATGACAGCCGATTTTTGTCGGTAACATTCCAGCCGAAAAAAGTCGATAATGTAGATATGAATTTTAAGCCGGAATGTAATAATTTATATTAGAAATTTTTATTTTATTATTCATAAAAACCAACTAAAAAGTTTAAAATAAATATTTATTCGAAATAATTAAAACTAATATAATAAACCAAATTTCTCTAAGTGCCGTATTAGATGTTTGGGGAGGTTAGGCGTGGAATGCATCTATAGTTACATGTTTGGAGAATATTTTAAGTGGTACTTTATGTAATAATTATCATTTAAAAACTTCAGGTTAATTTCCATGTGGCGAGTACGAGAAAACTCAATTGAATATATCGCACACAAAAAATTTGAAAATGTCTAAAAATTGACCGTTTAAAGTGTTATGGCTGGAAATAGATTCAGATGAAAGATTTTATTGATGATCACACCTTGAAAAAAATTCGATTTCTATCTATTTTCTTTCGATTTGTCGATTTCTATGTTCGAAGTGTCAGCGTTATAGTCATGATATTGAAGTTGGTGTAGACATTAACGATTTTAATTTATCCGACCCGTTTTATTGTCCACTTTGTTCTTAATAGTCAACTATTTAATTAGAAAACATATTGAAAAATAAATTACATAAAAATTACAAAAAAACATAAAAAATATCAAATTAAAAAAAAAAAACTAGAAAAATAACAATATAAAATTAAAAAAAATAAAAATCAAAATTAAAAAAACCTAAAAAAAAATTAGAATTTGGATAGCGAAGTCCTAGATTCATACCTCCTCGTGGTGCTCTCTGGGTCACTCTTAATGAATCAGGCAGCGTAGCGGGAGCGATCCAAGGGAATCCCAACTGCTTATAGTGATTGACACTACATGTCACGGCGTGTTATTGGTGCCATAAAACCAATACTAAATCACCGTCTGTTCACCAGGAGGTTAGGAGAGGCTGAAGAACTTGTATCAAGTGACTCGCTATATAAATGTGTTGACGGTAGTACTGGATGCCATAAGATTATTATTTGTACGTGATCCGCAAACGTAACTAGCAGGTTCACAACCTTCAGGCGGCAGGCTAACAACCTTCTCTCATAAAGACAAATAAGTTATGAATCCTACTCAAAGACGCGATTTAAACGGTCAATTTTTAGAAATTTCCATGTGTGTGCGATATATTCATTCGAGTTTTCCCGGACGCTCAACACGAAAATTATTCTGACGTATTTTAAATTATTGCATTAATGCACTTCATTTAAAATATTTTCCGGACATGTCACTTTAGATGCGTTTTACATCTTACCTTCGCACACATCTAGTACAGAACTTACAAAAATTTGGTTTGTTATATTAGTTCTATTTATATTTTAGTAGTTTTAGATGATTTTAAGAAATAACAAAATCATAATTTATAATAAAAAAAATCAATTTCCGACATAAAATTTGTATCTGCATTGTCGATATTATTCGGCTGTCATTTAATCTTTTTAATATTTAATCTGCTTTATCGGCATTATTCGGCTGGGTATTTTTGTGGATTTCTTAACCATTATATATATTTTATTAAACCGAATATTTCCGGACTCCCCACTTGAAGATTGAGTTGAAATTTTTTCCAGGTGTGATCATCATTAAGACCTTTCATATGTGTGCGAGTTTTGTGTGTGCGATATATTCAACTGAGTTTTCCCCGACTCTTCACATGGAAATTGACCTGAAATTCTTGAAGTTTTGCTTGATATGTGCCATCCAGTTTTCTGAGTAATAAAATAGTTTTTTATTATAGTTTTAATGCATTTAATAAAAAGTTTAATTTAGAGTAATATACGTTAATGAATCGAAATAATAACATTTTTGATTTAAAATGAAATTACTGTTTAACAAAAAAATATTTATCAGTTTTATCGACATTTTTCGACTGACTATGTATATGAATCTACCTTACCGACTTTCGTAAACGACAAACCGATTTGCGTCTGCATTTTCGCCCGTTATAACCAAATCTGTATTACCGACATTTTCGGTAGGGTATTTTACCGACTCTGCATTGTCGGCGTTTCCATGTGTTTTGTTTTAATTGTTACAGTCGAATATGCATTATCGACATTTTTCGGCTGGAGCGAGTCGGCTAACTTTAACAGTATATTTTTGTTCGATGTTTTAATTTATGCAATCTGTTGTATAGGGCCGAAGCACTTCCAACTCTTTCGCTCATTGCTTGCCAATTCGAGGACGTACGGCTATAGGTCCGATTTACGTAGAACTATCTGCACATTGCATAACTCCGTATGAGTTGTGCAGTCCAACAAGTGGTCACAATAATCAGATGATGTAAACTCCCTTTGGCATCGTGACCCTTTTGGGATTCGAGCCCGATACTTCCCGACCCAAGCGCCAAAGCTTTGACCACTCGGTCGGAAAATAATAATTAATTGCTTCGAAAATATCTTTGCCTCCTAGTGGTTAGGAGCGGTAACTTATAGGAAGGCTACACCATACAAGGCTAACATGTACTCATGGAATTGTTGGAAAATCTACTTATTTCATAAGTAAACTGGGGAATGGACCTAAATAAACAGCAGAAAAAAACGTGAATATAGATGTATATATCGGCGTGGCATTTATCCTTAATCACTCACTTATCACTTTTAATAAACTCAATTATATATGCCGGTTGTTGACAAAAACAATAAAATGTAAGTTCCCCGATTGTGTATGTAACACAACTTCATCGATTTTTTCAAAAAATTAAAATTTTATTAGAGTGTTTTTATAGTACAACATAGCGCTTTTACGTAAAATTCAAGCTGGGGCCAGGTGTAGGTTGTTTCTACTTTCATTCCGGATTTAATTATTATTGTCCTATTGCGCACAGCATCAAGACATAAAATCTTACAACTCTATATACGCAGAAGAACTATGAATCAAGGTTTTTGAAGTGAAACAAGAGCACGAATAAAAATGCAACCAGTCGTCCACATTCCGTATATACATAAAATCTCATAAAAACGATCTCGTATCATTAATAAAATAAAAACTCAATTTGATTAAACATTTTAATCGTATAGTACACACACACACACAGACATATTCCTGCCAAATCAACGTATAAAATCAAATTTCATTTCATCGTAGGATTAAAAAAATTAAAACTCAAACACAATAATTACACTTGTTATAAATTATAATTCTAATGAATTTTTAATTAATGGCCGTATTTTTTACGATTTATTACGGGTAATATTGTAGAGTAAACCGCAGTCTAATAAAAGCTAAAAACTATTAAATTGCAAGAAGGAAAATCATAAATTTTAATCTTCTCATCTTGCGCGCTTGCTTGAAGCTCATCTGTAAAGTAAAACTATAAAACTTTACGCTTATTAGATTGCAAAAAAAAAGAAAAAAAAACGTTTTAATTATAAAAAATATAAATATTAAGTAAGATTTGTTGTTGCATAAATAGCATTCATGAAAGTAAAGTAGCCGTAAAATGTAATAACCGCGGCATATAATGACGATCATAGTCATAACATTATAACGATCGATAATATTGGTAATAGTAGAAAATAATAGTAATTATTTGAACTCGGCGGTGGATGTCGATTGGCCGATTAGTCTTCACACATTCTTGCATTGTATGTAGATTCGTATCGCTTACAAAACGTATAGCAAATTACTTTGAACTTTGGTAGCTTAATAAAATAAAATTGGTTTTTGCTAAAGACTATAATACAGTGGATTAGTAAAGAGGTATTAGAAAATAGAATTTTTGCCGTATCTAATTACGATTCTGAAGTGGTACGTAATTTTAGATGAAAACATCATGATTTTGTAATATCATGAAACTGGCATCGAAAGCTGATGAAAATTAGTAAACATATGATGCCAGTATATTTATTCACCAGTGGCTCGCACGTCGAGTTTTTTTTTGTCTTAATTTCCGACTAAATGAGGGTTGGTGGAACCAAGTCAGATCAATACTCAAAAATATTTCCTAGTTTCGCTGTAATCAACGAGCAATTTTCAGCTTCAAATCAATCCGCGCTTTAACACGACACTCTAAGCTAAGCAACCGAGTTTCAGGCGAGTAAAGATTCGTGTATTTCTTCAAATTTAGAAAGGCTTACCGTTTTCTAAGGCGAAAAAAGTCAAAAAAAATTTATGACGTTTTCCATGAATAGTATTTAAATTTCATTACTACATTGTCCACTTTCGCTGTAAACAACGATCAAACTTTTGAGCAATTTCCTACTTCAAATCGAAATCCACGCTTTCTATAACCAATTTGCTCATAATTTGTTCTCCAACACGACATTTTTCGGCGCAACGGTGATCAAATCCAATGAATTTCATACTTCATATATACTGTAATGCTGTTAAAGTTAGCCGAACGTTTCCAGCCGAAATATGGTAATGCAGATAGTGTCTTTGCTATCCCGGCCGAAAAGCTGGTAATGCTGATATTGTGTTTGCTATCCTAGCCGAAAGATGGCTATGCACATATTTTAAAATGATGATAATGCAATCCCAATTGGTTGTATCGATAATGAAGATTAACTTAATTATTCAACCTAAAAATGTCGGCAATACAGTATAGGAACCATGCGCAGATTTTAGCGAAAAAAATCGATATAATTTCTTGTAGTTGCTACAAAAACGTACGTTGAACATTTAATATTTTTTAAATCATAGCAGACGTACGTGCAACTTTGATTCTTTTTATTATGTTTGACATTTCACAATGACTTTTAAATTTGTGGTAATTTATCGCCGTTTGTTTTACATTTTGAATAATGAAATAATGTTGAGTTCAATAAACAAATATTTGTATTTTAAAATTGTTTTGAAGCCTTTAAATATATCCGTATCCGGTATTGATTAATTTATTACCTAGATTATTTTCTAAATATTAAAATACCCAAATAAACCGATCCTTGCATATATTAAAAAATTAATAAATAAATTTATAGTAAAACTATATAAATCAAGGCGAATTGGTGTCTCTCGTTCTTCAATAAAAATTATAAATAATTATAAAGAAATTTGTTTGATTCTTGCTATATAAAAAAATTGCTTTCAAAATAATGAATATTTTTTTATAAGTACCCTACTATGTACTGATAAAATTTTGTCTAAATTTAGTTACTTTTTTTTGCGTGTTGCATGCACAAAATTTGTATAGCAGTTTGGTTGCATTCATTTATTTTTATTTCACCAAAAAAAATTATATCTAGTTTTTTTTCGCTAAAATCTGCGCATGGTTCCTATACAGATTTAAAATTTACAAGTGAACCATCAATTTTCTAAAAGAAATTGTCAATCTTTACATCTATACAATATCCATGCAACGCACTCACATTTACGTTTGTATATCAAGATTATGACAGATGAAAGCCGAACCTAAGTATATTATATGTTTGCAGTGGGGTTTATGAGGTGGAAATGATGAAATGTTCCATTTTCCGTTGTTCCGACGGTAAAATTGTCAATCATTCGCGATATTGCCAAACGGACACAAATCTGACTACGCCGATTCGATGGCCCATAATCATAGGTAGATTTTAGTTACAGGTTGGGGGTGGATTTGATGAGATTAAAGGGATGAAATGCCATATCTGCTTCATATAGCCAAAAGTAGTCGATAAAGAAGATTACAAATTATCAAGCATTAAATAATTTGTAATTGTCGTTAACATTGTTTGCAACTCAAGGTTATGCCAGTCAACGATGACTGACTATGCCGATTCGATAGCCCATGACCAAAGGTAGATTCTGAGTATAGAATAGGGGTGAGTCTGATGAGGTTTTAGGAGTGAAATTTTCATTTTCCTTATTTTTCATCTATAAAATCGTTCATCATTCATGATTTTGGCATATAGACACAAATCTGACTATGTCGATTCGATAGCCCATGACCATAGGTAGATTTTTAGTATAGGTTAGGGGTGGTATAACCCCATCAGATGGGGTTATAGGGGTGCAATATTGATTTTCAGTATTTTTGTCATTGATAAAGTCGTTCGTCATTCGTGATTTGGGTGTACAGGAGCAAATCTGACTATGCCGATTCGATAGTCCATGGCCATAGGTAAATTGAGATTATAAGTTAGGGGTGGGTCTGATGGGGTTATAAGGGTGACATTTTTATTTCCCCATTCTTCATTGATAAAATCGCTCGTCGTTCGTGATTTTGGCATTTAGACACCAATCTGACTATGTTGATTCGATAGCCCATAACCATAGGTAGATTTTTAGTATAGGTTAGGGGTGGTATAATTCCATCAGATGGGGTTATAGGGGTGAATTTTTGGTTTTCAGTGTTTTTGTTATCGATAAAGTCGTTCGTAATTCGTGATTTTGGTATATGGACACAAATCTGACTATGCCGATTCGATATTATAGTCCATGGCCATAGGTAGATTCAGATTATAGGTTAGGGGTGAGTCTGGTGGGGTCATAGGAGTGAAATGTTGATTTCCCCATTATTCATCGAAAGAAACGTTCGTCATTCGTGATTTTGGCATTTAGACACCAATCTAACTATGCCGATTCGATAGCCCATGACCATAGGCAGATTCTGATTGTTAGTTAGGAGTGGGTCTGACGGGGTTATAGGGGTGAAATTTTTATTTCCCCATTCTCCATCGATAAAAACGTTCGTCGTTCGTGAGTTTGGCATTTAGACACCAATCTGACTATGCCGATTCGATAGTCCATGGCCATAAGTAGATTCTGAGTATAGATTAGGGGTGGGTCTGATAGGGTTAAAGGGGTGAAATAGTGATTTACCCATTCTTCATCGATAAAATCATTCGTCGTTAGTGATTTTGGCATAAAACACCAATCTGACTATGCCGATTCGATAGTCCATGACCATAGGTAGATTCTGATTATTGGTTAGGGGTGGGTCTGATGGGGTTATAGGGGTGAAATGTTGATTTCCACATTCCTCATCGATAGAAACGTTCGTCGTTCGTGATTTTAGCATTTAGACACCAATCTGACTATGCCGAATCGATAGCCCATGACCAAAGGTAGATTCTGATTATAGGTTAGGGGTGGGTCTGATGGGGCTATAAGGGTGACATTTTAATTTCCCCATTCTTAATTGATAAAATCGCTCGTCGTTCGTGATTTTGGCATTTAGACACCAATCTGACTATGCCGATTCGATAGCCCATGACCATAAGTAGATTTTTAGTATAGGTTAGGGGTGGTATAATTCCATCAGATGGGGTTATAGGGGTGAACTTTTGATTTTCAGTGTTTTTGTCACCGATAAAGTCGTTCGTAATTCGTGATTTTGGTATATAGACACAAATCTGACTATGCCGATTCGATATTATAGTCCATGGCCATAGGTAGATTCAGATTATAGGTTAGGGGTGAGTCTGGTGGGGTTATAGGGGTGAAATTTTGATTTTCCCCATTTTTCATCGATATAAACGTTCGTCGTTCGTGATTTTGGCATTTAGACACCAATCTGACTATGCCGATTCGATAGTCCATGACCATAGGTAGATTCCGATTATTGGTTAGGGGTGAGTCTGATGGGGTTATAGAGGTGAAATTTTGATTTTCCCCTTTTTTGCCGATTCGATAGCCCATGACCAAAAGTAGATTCTGAGTATAGGTTAGGGGTGGGTCTAATGGGGTTATAGGGGTAAACTTTTAATTTCCCCATTCTTCATCGATAAAGTCGTTCGTCATTCATGATTTTGGCATTTAGACACCAATCTGACTATGCCGATTTGATAGCCCTTGACCAAATGTAGATTCTGAGTATACGTTAGAGATGAGTCTGATGAGGTTATAGGGGTGAGATTTTGATTTTCCCCATTTTTCATCCATCATTTGAGATTTTGCCAGATGGACACCAATCTGACTATGCCGATTCGATAGCTCATGGCCATAGTTAGATTTTATCCATGAAAAATGGGGAAAATCAAAATTCACCCCTATAACCTCACACACCCCTAACCTATTCTCAGAACCTACCTATGATCATGGGCTAGTGAATCGGGATAGTCAGATTTGTCCCTATATGCGCCTAAATCACGAATGACGGAACGATTTTATCAATGAAAAATGGGGAATATGAAAATTTCATCCCTATAACCTCATCAGACCCACCTAAAACCTATATTTAAAATTTGCCTATGGTCACGGCCCATCGAATTGGCGTAAACAGATCGCAGTATGTCTGGCATAGTCTTGAATTCTAAACTACTTTAACGACAATTACAAACCATTTAAAGCTTGAACATTTTTATACTTCTTTATCGGCAATTTTCGGCTGTATGAAGCATATGTATATTACCGCTTACAAATCTCTTCCAAACCTCTTGAAATGACGTTTCAATGAGAAGTTTTAATAAATTAAATATGAATGATATGAAACAAAAATTTAATATCGGCTGGGATATTTCAATTTAATATGTAATTTGTTTAACTTTCGGCTGAAGTAGCTGAGGCACTATCTGCATTATCGATTCTTTCACTTTCTGCTGGCAACTTTCGGCTAACTTTAACAAGATTATACTGTAGCCAGATTCATAGATGTCACAAAATAAACCACGTCGAACGAAATTAAAATTTGCTAAAAAAATTAAAAGTATAAGAGTTATCAATCTTGAAAAAATTTTTATCCGGCTCTCCCAACTCTTTCGCGGTTTACTTTCTCAGTCCTTAGTTTTACGCCGTTGCCAGCCAATTCGAGGACGTACGGCCGATAGGTCCGATTTTATCACCATCTGCACATTGCATAGCTCCATGCCAGCCTGTATACTGGCATGAAAGATGGGTCGGTTCATGTGTTTTGCACTCCGACAGGGAGTCAGATATGTGTTCCATTTCATCACAGATCGTAATCTGAAGAATATTCGCTTTGCATCCTGCACCTATCGGGGTTCGAACCCGGTACTTCCAGATCTAAACTCGTAAGCTTGGCTTACTGTGTCATTTGGCGATGAAATAGTTCTCTCTAGTCCCTATTTTTAGAAGCAGCATACAAATCAAGCTGTGTGCCAAACTTTAAGTACAGTCAGAAACATTCAGATGGGTACGGCATATTTTTTTTATTAAAGTGTTGAAATTTAATAAGTTCAGATTTTTTTTATAATTTTAGTTTATTTATTATTTTAGACAATAAAAGCAAAGAAAAAATAACGAAACAAAAACAAACAAAAAAGGATTTATCCTTGAATATTAATTTGAAGATCATAAAACTTACGAACATTCAGATGTATACGAGGGGTTGTAATAAAACTCAATTTTATTTTATTGCTAAGAAAAAACACATGTACATTTTTTTTTAAATAATTTGTTGGGTTCCCTGTATTTTTTATAATAGCCTTTAATCGACCTGGCATCGATTCTACTAATGTTTTTGTTGTTTTTGTAGGAATTTTATGCCATTCCTCAATAATAGCTGATTGTAATTGGTTTTTTTGTTGAATTGAATGATTTTCTTATATATTCCTTTTGAGATGCTCACACAGATTTTCAGATGGATTGAGATCTGGGCTTTGGGGAGGTAGGGGTGGCAGTCCCAATCACTTTTGGACACTTTAAAAGACACCACTTTCTAACAATCCATGCTTTATGTTTTGGATAATTGACCTGATAAAAAGGAAAAGAATTTTCTATATCCAGTTTTCGAGCCGATTCTTTTAAATTCTTCTTTAAAATGCTTAAATATTTTTCCTTGTCAATAATCCCAAAAAAATAATTCAAATTTCTAACTCCTTTATGACTTTAGCACCCCAGAATATTACACTATTTCCTCCGTGTTTAAACGTTGGACATACATTTCTAACACTACACTCTTCACCACGTTTTCTTCAAACTTTTTCTTGCCTTTTACCACTTTGAAACAAGGTAAATTGACTTTCATCGATTAA
This sequence comes from Nephrotoma flavescens, assembly GCA_932526605.1. NCBI lineage: Eukaryota > Metazoa > Arthropoda > Insecta > Diptera > Tipulidae > Nephrotoma > Nephrotoma flavescens. The sequence goes on along the minus strand of OW052222.1, from coordinate 187,681,648 downwards.
AATCACATTTTTCCAAAATTTAATACTTTCATTTCTATATTTTAGGGTAAAATCTACTCTTCTTTTTATTTTATTTACTAATAAAAGGTTTTTTCCTCGCTTTACGTGAAAAATAACAATTTTTTCTTAAAATTATTTTAACTGTGATTGGATTCATATTTTTACTATTAAACCTGAAGAGCATTTTAGTTAATTCCACTGTTTTCCATTGATGGTGATATTTTTCTCGGACCTTTTGTGCTGGGTGTATTTTCTATTCGGCCTTATTTAAAATACCGATCACAAATGTTTTGTACTGTTGATTTACAAATGTTAAGTATTATCGCGATTTCACTCAATCATTTCCCTTTTCATCGCTGGAACCGACGTACTCTTTACCCATTTTGAAAGACTACAATAAATTAAATTTCCTTGTGTGAAATAAAATAGATATTGAACTGCACTGATTCAATAATAAACAAAAAACCAAAGTAGAGAAAAATTCCGCACTAAAAAATTGTAGGTCACGTGTTTTTCCGTTGTTTTTATAACTCGTATACAACTGAATGTTCGTAAGTTTTATGATCATCAAATTAATGTCTAAAATAATAAATAAACTAAGATTATAAAAAAAATCTGAATTTTTTTTCATTTTCTTATTAAATTTCAACACTTTAATAAAAAAGATATGCCGTACCCATCTGAATGTTTCTGACTGTAAATAAAACAAGTAAAAAAAATAAGTAAAACTAAAAGTCAATTTTAAGTAAATTTTTCGGTAAATTCAAGTATTTTTCAACAACTCTACGGTAAACTGATCGAAAAATCTGTCCTAAATCCGATTACCATAGTAAATGATTTACCCGACAATTGGCCCGGAGCTTAAGTAACTTTTTGTGTTGCTACTGTAGCAATTTTACTTTTTCTACGTAGTAAAAATCGATACGCTATATCGACGGAGTCATAAAAAGTAGTTTTAAAAAAATCTGTGTGTGTGCGTGTCTTTATGTGGAGCTGGACCGACTAAATATCTGTAGCTTCTCTACAGCCCAGACGGATCAGTTGTCGGGAAAAACAAAATTAGGTTCGAACGTATTTAAAATTTGAGATTGCAGTTTTGGTAAAAAAATTTTATTTCACCAAAATCCAGCATTTCTACACACCAAGCGGATTGACTATTCGGAATAAAACTTCGTACTTGAATTTTTTTCCATTATTTGGGAGATTCTTGCGAAGTTTGGTGGAAATCTGTGTATCGGAAGTAGCAGCTTCAATGGGAGCTTTTTAAATTTTTGCAATGATATTTAGCATTTACAAAAAATGACAAAGAATTAAAAGATTTAAATAAATTGAAAAATTAAATTTTCAACCAACACGTGTTGACGTTTTATGAAATAACAAGAAATGGCCACAACATATTCACCCCTCCATTTTTTGATATTGTATTATAAAACGCAATTTATTTTGTTTTACACGAGCTTCAATAGTTATAGTATAAGCACGTGTTACTTGTACAGTTTACCTTGCCATGATTAAAAATTACATCTAAAATTATATAATTTTTTTTTGGCAAAAATTTCATTTCCATATTTGTAGTTCCCAGCCAATTTTAATTAAAAGGTGTTAATAACATCAAAAATATGCATACAAATGTTGGCTTAATATATCAATTTAATAATAATTGACATGTTAATTTTGATATAGCATGTTACACGATTTCGTATTTGAAATGATAAAATATTTATAAAAAAAATTAAACATTGAAATTGAAAGGTATACATTTATGATATACTTGACCTCTTTAGATCGCAAACATCTAATGGATTTTGTAAAAAACGCAATGTGCCCATCTGCACCCTATATATGATATCATTCGCAATCACAGATTGTAATTACATCACTGTGTACGATATCTAGATATCGTATGTCTGCCTTTATGCCATTTAATCAAGATATTTGATATATAGAAACATAAAACGAATTATCAAAATAATATAATTAGATATAAAAATTATCCAATTAAATTACATATAAAGCAAAATGTTTTAATATTTTTGATGATTTTAGTTTGTCATTTCAATGATTTTATCATCAATTTTAAATCTGTTTTGTGCTGCTGCGCGCTTTAAAATCTTAAAGACTTGTGTATACATTTTTTATATTTGAGATTTGTCAATCAAACGGAATTTATTAATAATAAAAAAATAAAAAAAAAATAAAAATATAAAAAAAAAACTTGAAAGTTTTATTTAATAATTTACCTGGCTGTTGTTAAATTCGATATAAATTCCATAACTTGATTTGTTGATACTTGATTTGTTGATTCGATATCAATTAAACGATATAACTTATCTAAAATCTGTGTAAACATTTTTAATTTGCATTTATTAGTGGTGATGTATTGTATTGATGAGTACGTACCCCTTTTGCATGCCATATTTGTCCAAATTTTTCATATGTTATTGGACCCTCACAACATAGTACGTACGCCACTGATTCAAGTTGCTCAGCAAAATCGATTTGTTTTTCAGCTCTGTAATAAACAGAAAAAATAAAAATATTTAATTAGATTTAACACCAAATACAATTTAATTCATCCAATCTGATAAGACATTTCAATCTCCAAATTAAAATGTAAACTCTAAAAATGGTTTATAAATTATTTTTGTTTTTGTTTCATTTTTGTAAATCAATCAATCAATCTCGCTCAAAGAATTTTTTGTTTTTTTTTGCTTCATTTTAAAATGGAATTCACTTGTTTTAGTTTAGTCGTCAACTATATTTGATTATCTGATTTTGCTGTATTTCAAAAAATTTATAAATTTGCAATTATACTAGACCCGTGTTTGTCAACCTATTGGATGCGGTCCCCATCTCTGATTGACATGGCATCAAGCAAGTTTTACTACTTATAATAGAATTTTATTGTCATACTTGAAGTGACAAACGATTTGTTTATTGGAATAGTGCTAGGGGCTGAAACGTTGCGAGGTAATCAGAACTTCGGTCTGGAAATTGATAAACCCAAAAAATTCACTGGAAATTGGAAAACATCGAAAATTTCTAGTAAGAAAATTGGTCGCAAAATAACTCAGAAAACATGCTCTTAAGGTGCTTTCACGGGTGCGTTCGTTCCGAAAATCTGTCGTGTCATATATATATATATAGTTTAAACCAATCCATCGTAAAAATGATGTTATTTTTTGTTCGAAGTTTTTTCCATCAAGTCTGAATGAACAATGAGCAAAAGAGACGGCACAATTTCAGTTAAAAAGAGCTAGCAGTGATCTTTCAAGAAACAATTTTGTTTCATTTGGTTTCATTGAAATTTGAAAAATGAAAAAAATATTGAAATGAAATGAAACAAAATTTTCACATTTCATTGTGACTACGGGCCGGAAAATTGTTAATTCAATAATTACGGACGAGATGGTAGCAAAATCGTTCCGACAATTTGTCATCAACTATGAAATCATAAAAACAAAATTAACGCGGAAAAAACAACTGAAATAATGAATGCAACAGTGAAAGCGCCTTTAGTAAACGATCATCATTGATTTTGAAAATTAGACAAGGGGCGGTATGTTGTACCATCACTTCGAATTGTAAAGTCGAAATTCGAAAAAAGTCGAATCGAAAAAGTTAAAGTTGTATCATTTTTGATTTTCGGAAATGATACAACATACGCCATTCGACTTTTTCCGAATTTCGATTCGAAACGATGACAAAAGGCGAGAAGCGAGTTTACGTTTGACTTCTCGCCTTTTAGTTTTGTCCGACAGTTTTTTAGTGATTATGCGTAAATCGACAAAAGTAAAAGGCGAGAAAATTGAGCAACTGCGGATTTAACTGTCAAAACGTCATTTTGTGTTTAAAATTATTTATTTCATTTTGCGGTTTAGTGTTGTGTTGAATTTTTTTTAGATTTTAGTAGTTTAAATTCGCCCATTGCTATTGTTTTTGATAAAAAAAATCAATATGAGATTTATCCGGTCTCGGATGAGACTATGAGACTATGAGAATTATCCGGATAATTTAAACCCTTTTGACATCGATGATACAAGGTAGTTAATAATTTCAGCGCATCCCGAATATAATTCCCTTTTCCTTACAGAATAGTATGAAAAAAATTGAGATTTTTTGTTTTCTCAAATTTTTGTTCATACTTTTCCGTAAGGCAAAAGTAAAAAGGAATTCTATTGGGGATGCGCTCTTAATATTATAAACTTTATTTATATATTTAATTAACGTAATATTTAATCTAAAGATTCCATTTCCATATCGACTTCCGAAAGGTTTATTATTTAATTTAGTATCGAAGAATATTTTCAAATCCGTACGTATCCATCATACGACATTCCGCAATACCGAAAAGAAGATATGTAACAAAGAAGATATGTACATATGTAAATACTGAAAAATATGAAAATGACAAAATAAAAAATAAATAAAAATATAGGCAGTTTGTATTAGATGAATTGGCGTATGAAACGAGTTTTATACGAAGACAAATTAAAATTAAACGTTAAAACAAACAAAGAAAAGCAGAATCTTCGCCTGAGGTTGAACAATCAACACAGAGGGCCAGAAAACCACAACCACAATGACCTGAACAGTCATAAACGGACCTAGTGAAGGTACATAAGAATGTATCACTGAGAGACCACTGCAACCACTTAATACATCCTACGTAATCACCCAAGGGGAAATGCAGCAAAACCAAAAAATACATAAAGCCGCCTTACTTCGTTTGTACTGTCCAGTAGTTGTACGGCCTCAAGATTGGTGTGGGTAAGAAGTCTCTTTTCATGTTTTATGGCACATTCGCGGATAACGTCGTCTATCAATTGTATTTCTAAATCATTGTGGATTTCCTTGTTAGTCACAAATCGGTAGGCGTTGGTGACCATTCGAAGAAATTTATTTTGGCTTCGTTGTATAATGTCTCTATTGGATTTATCTGTACAACCCCATAGCTACGCACCATACATCCATATTGGTTTGCAGATAGTCTGGTATACCAGTCTTTTGCAATACAGGTTCATTTTGGAATGATGTCCAATTAACCAGTACATTTGACGTTGTTTCAATCGTATCTGTTCAGCTTTTTGTCTCACGTGATGTTTCCAGTTGAGCCTTGAATCTAAATGCAGACCAAGGTATTTTGCCGATTCTGCCTGCGGCACTTGCACTCTATTGAGGTATATATGAGGATTGTTATTTTTATGTCGGAGCGTAAATGCCACATAGGTTGATTTGAGCTCATTCAGTGCGATTTTCCAGTCAATTGTCCATTTAGTAACGTTGTCCATTGCTCGTTGACAATTTTCCACTGCTCTTGGTTGAGATTCGTCTACTGACATAATTACAGTGTCGTCAGCGAACGTCATGCCAAACCCTATCAAAGGCCTGGGATACATCCAGAAATATGGCGGGGCAATATTTCTTTTCTTCTAGCGCTTGCTCTATTACCGCAATTATTCGATGGACTTGATCTATTGTGGAGTGGTTATTCCTGAATCCAAATTGAAAATCAGGAACGTTTACCATTGGCTTTAGACGTTTTAGTAGCAGTTTCTCGAACAGCTTTGATAAGGTCGGAAGCAGTGAGATTGGTCTGTATGATGTTACTTCTTCCTCTGGTTTACCTGGTTTCTTTAGCATAATTATTTGAGCCATTTTGAAGCATTTGGATACATACGTCAATCTCATACAGGCATTAAATAAGTATGTGATCAAGATGATTGCTTTACGTGGAAGTTCCTTGAATAGACCCGGTGATATTTCATCAATTCCTGGTGCTTTTTTATGATTAAGATTTTTGTCGATTTTTAAAGTCCTGATTTGGTTGATAAACAGATGTTACATGTTGGATTGAATGTCATGGGGTTGGAACACTGCTGCTAGGTTGTGAATATGGTTGACAGGCAGGTTGTTAGCTCGTGCTGAATCCTCAGTTTTACTATTTTTAACCTTTTTTTTATTTTTAGTGTGGAGTTTTCTCTCTTAAGTGCAGCAACTTTATTGCTCAGCTGCGCGATTAGTTTCTGCATTTTATGAAATTTGGTTAACAGATCCTCGCTGTTTATAATGTTTGTTGATGCACTCGGCATTTGTAATGAAGTTCCTTTTTCAGTGGAGACTGCGTCTTTTGCAGTTACTGTGGAAGCAGTCGCTGTTGGCACAGTTGCCTTTAATTGTAATGTACGTCTACTTACATTTGGAGGTGGTGATCTCAACATTTTCATGTTCTTAGGAAAGTTGTTCCCTTTATTTGCCAAGGGTTGGTTCCCCCAGAATCTATGGTACTAGCATCCGAGGAATATATCGAGCCACCCGGTCGATTTGATGCTTCTATAGACGCATCCGTCTCGTTTTTTAATGTTATTAGGCTATTATTTTCATCATATTTTTTCATCATAAATTTTTAGTTTATTCCCACGAGTAGCACAAGAAATTAACGGTTGCCTATGACAGAGCTCTGCGTTATCATAGGAAGGCTAGGGGTTTAAACCGAATGACGCCAAATTCGGAGTTCACATACTAACGACTAAACACCCTCTTAGCCACGTAGCCATAGGCGTATGTAGTACTACCTTAGCTTTGGTATGCTAGTTTTTGGTCCGCCCCGAGTATTTAATTTCCCCAGCACCTACCATATCTGGCAAGCATTCCCCTATCCGCCACCTGTGGAGGCGCCTAATGGGGATACTAGCAAACCCAACGCAGGCTTAATGTTAGTGAATAAGAAACAATAAAAAAAAATAGTGAAGCTAGTTCCAAATGATAAATACAAAGTTACTGCACTGAATAATAATGTATAGAAAGTGAATGTACTTGACCCAGAAACCTACAGAATGTTATCAAATGCAATCGACGCTCAAAACATCGAATGGTTCACCTATGAAAACAAAGCTGAGCAACCAATTAAAGTCATGGCCAGTAGGCTACATCATACATGCCCAAATGAAGAAATAATTGAAGAACTTACCCAGAAAGGATTCGAAATTCTAAACGCTGTGAATATATTGAAGAGAAAGGACACTATAAAAGCAAACGGTGAACGAGAAATAACCAAAGTTGGCCTCCTCCTTTTCATGCTAACATTTGACAACGGTGAGAGCATTGATATGGTATATGGAATCAAAGCAATCCTTAATTTGAAAGTTAAGGTTGAGACATTAAAAAAGAACACTATTACAATGCCACAATGCTACAACTGTCAGGCGTATAACCACACAAGCGAATACTGTAATACGGACCGAGATGCGTAAAGTGCGCTGGGAAATATCTATAAAAAGAATGCAACAAAAGTAAGAACAAACCAGTGAATAAATCGCTTAACGAAAAAACATCGTATAGGCCTATTTCCTTGTTAACAACAACACCAAAGATTTCCGAGAGACTCTTTCTCAAGAGATTAAAGCCAATTATAGAGAGCAGAAATCTTTAACCAGCACATCAATTTGGGTTTCGAGAAAGGCACTCAACGATAGAACAGGTACATAGGATTACTGATACAATTGAGGAGGCGCTGCAAAAAAATGAAGTATGTTCAGCAATATTCTTAGACGTATCCCAAACATTTGATAAGGTTTGGCACCGTGGTCTAGAATTTAGGCTCCAACGAGATTTGCCAAAACAACATTTTGAATTGCTACAGTCCTACATCAATGACCGTTACTTCCGGGTGAGACAGGAAGAAGGGAGAAACAGGGTGGCCATCTGTTAGTTCTGTTTCATTTGTAAATAAAACACACATTTTGGGATTGAAAGTCAATTTTTTTTATTGTGAATAAGGAAAGGTGCGATTTCCATTTATTTACGAAAAGCAAGACTTTCCAATAACAGTGGATCAATGACTTCAATTTCAGCTCGAATGTTGTTTTCGAAGTTGTTGAATTATTTGTGGATGATTAGCGTACACATTACTTTCCAAATAACTCCACCAAAAATATAATCATGTGAGTTATTAAATCCGGGCTTCTTGTTAGCCAAGAAACTTCACAATTTCTTGAAATTATGAAATTATGATTGAAATTGGATTGTTTGACAATCAAAATGCGTTGTTGTGTTGCTAGCGACCACATGATGAAAAATGGCACATTTTTGACTTTTCATATGTCAAAGAATTTTTTAGAACAGATAATATTAAGTACTAAAATTCATCGATTGAAAAAAGGACCAACCTGCGATGGCCCACCCTGTATATCCCTTTTCCGGCCTGCCATCACTATTGTGTGGGCATCGAAAGAGAATCATGTCAAAAATTTATTTTTGTTTCTATTTTGGACCAACAGACACATTTGTGCATTCTGCTTAAATCGTTTTCGTCCGAAAAATAACACTATAACTATAATAATAGAAAAAAAAAATATGTAATAAAAAACAAGTCATTAATTATATAATTTATATGTTATCAAATTATAATGCTGTTTCAAAAAAAAATCTGATTTAACTAAGATCCGTTAAAATCCAGTAGACATTCCACCTGCCATTTTTTACATACATATTTGTGTGTGGCGGATTTATATTGATGGAAAAAAAAAATTGTCTGGCCGGAAAAGGGATATGAAGAAAAAATTTTATCATTCCACAAATTCCGAAAATTCATATCAAATGAAAATCGAAAATTTCCATTAAAAGTTTTTTCACAAAACAACTCAGAAAAATTGTCCGGTTCTTCATTGATTTTGTAGAAATTTGGTTTTAAAAATATCATGTTATATTATAGAATTATTATATATTTTCCATAACAAAGGATTGATTTGTCACAAGCGCGAAAGCGGTGAATTTTGAACTAAAGTGCTGGTAATAAAATTGTTGCTTTTTCAAGACCTTTCAACCATGAATGATTTATATGTCAAATAAATTTATTGGAATGATCTAAATGTAGCTGATTCCCGCGCCACAACGGTAGTTTTGAGTACTAATGTGCTTCAACTTATTTTGTGGCATTTTTCAAGATCACTGAAAATGTCTTGAAGAATGTCACAAATTTAGTTGAGACACTTAATACTCAAAACCAAAATTGTGGCGCTGGAAGCAGTTACATTTTTCTCGTTTCAATAAAATCATGTGACATATCGTTCGAAATGTCTTGAAAAAATTAACATGTTTTCAGCAATCTAGTTAATAAATCCACCGTTTAGCGTTGGTATCTAATAACTTCTTTAGTACAGAATATTAAGTGGGACATATTACTGATTAGGTTTTGAACAATATCACAAATTTAGCTAAAATGGCATTTAGTTAGAAATGTCTTTAAGTGCTTGAGTAGTGCTTTTGCATACGAATTTTCTTAGTGGAAATTTGCAATGTTTCGCAATTTACCGTGAATTTAAACGTTATATGCTTACAAATGAAACTAAGAATAAAATCTTTTGAAATGGTGGCCAATAATCAGCAGGTAGTAGTCTATGTGGCCAATACTCGACCTTCTTTAACGAAGCGGAAAAGCTGCAGATTTCAATGGACCAATTTTGTCTACATGACCCTGCGAGGTTGCCGAATTTATGTAAAAAGCGTATGATGTATCATCTCGACCGATTAGTCCTATCGCGATTATAAACAAGAGTATTAAGAAATCACTTTGTCCGTTTCTAAAAATAAAATTTAGAATCTGTTAAAATCCTAAACAGATAGTTTAATTTCTCTTGTACTTTATAGTCTACAATTTGAATTTATTTTTAAATACTTAACAACCCACGATCATGTTCAATAATTACATTTTAATTCAAATTAAATTACTACCTCAGTATAATTACGTATTATTTACAAAGAAATTAATTAAGTTGTAGTAATTCCATTCATCTCTAAACTCTAAGTACAAAAGCTAATAATCATTATTTTCTCAACAAATAAAAGTGATCACGATTGCTAGAAATTATTACGATCGCTACAGGGAGTACACAGTATATGCAGGTAAAGTGCTTATTACATTCCTATAGTTAAATATTTAAAATTATAATTATATTTAATGGACCTATTACCAAATAATAATAACTTTCTGGGATAATTTGTAACCAAGCAAATTAAATTAGAAACAAATTTGCGCTAAATATGGTGTTCTCGCAATGTAGTAAATTTGAATTGTAGTGTGGCGCATTACTTACGCTAAAATATTGTAAACAATAAATCTATGTACAACAAAAATTTCGAATTATTACATAATTTGCTACAATTTTATAAAAATTATTTTTTAAGACATATTTCTCGTATGGATATCACGTCATTCAATAAGTCCCGAGGCTAACTACGAAAAAAGTTGAAAGAAGAATTTACAATTTTAAAGTAAGAGAATGAAGAACTCCAAAAAGCTGTTCAAACACTGGCAGCACTTGGGACAACACCTAAACCTGCAAACCTGCGCACCTTGAACGAAGAATTAGAAAAAGAGACAATTTGGATGTTGTTCCGGAATAAAAAACTAGCATGAAAACGAAAGCTCAACACTCACCAGAAATGGTAGAAACTTTACTAACAACTTCAAGAGGTTTCTAGAAGCCAGTAAATGATCAAGAAACAACGTTCGACGGTTGCTGTCGGTGGTGTGTTTGATTGAAACTTGTACCCCTGTGCTCTCGCGGAAAAAATTATTACTACAAAAAAGAGTTTAGTCAGGCTTTTATATGAATTATCATTGAATCATGATCTTGGAAAGTTTAATATTATTTGTATATTACATTAAAATATAAAAACTATAAACTCATTTAAAATTAATATTAAAATTATCAATTTAAAATTAAAAAATGTGTCTCGGGTGTATCTGAAGCAAGCTTCATTTTTTTCCACTTGTAGCATTTTCTATACTTTCCTTAGTCGCAATTAATACACGAAACTCATTTTTTTCCCACTGTTTTGGAAATATCAAAAGTAGCGTTAATAAACAACTGTAACTTGTAAACTAATGGTCGGATTATCATAAAATTTTGAAACATATTTTTGGTTGGTTCTTTCCAAAAACCATGGGCGGTATGTTGTACCATCACTTCGAATCAAAATTCAAAAAAAGTCGAATGGCGGTATGTTGTATCATTTTCGAATCGCGATAAATGATAAAGTTTCATCATTTAAAACCAAAGTAATAATAAATGTAGCTGACATTTCATTCTAGAAAAAGTATTGAAAATGATACAACTTTCACTTTTTCGAATTTCGACATTTTTCGATTCGAAGTGATGGTCCAAAATACCACCCCATATGGATTTTTCATTAGATACGCCATCTATGTGTCAGCCTCGGGACTTATTGAGTGACGTAGTACACTTTAATAAATAAACATATTTAAAACTAATTAAAAATGAATGTAATTAAATTATTTAATTAAATTCTTCGGTGTTTCTTACTAAAATTAGCTTTTAGGTTTTATTGCTCTGTAACATTTTCCTCCATTTTGATTGATAACTCAACGGTAATACGCCAAAATAAAAAATACAAATAAAGTAAAAATCTCATGAACATAGTTGCGATTGTTAGATTTGTTTTCTTCTACGTAGCACAGCCTACTGCAAGGCAGAAAATTTAGAAATAGAGACATGAGTTAGATCTGATGGCATAAAGTTTTGAGTTGTAAAACATAAATATGTCAATTATGGGCAACCCAAGTGGTTTTCTCGGTTCATTGTATTCTAAATTTATTTTCACGGAAAAACAAATTGACAAATTCTAGCAAAAGCTGCGTTGCTTTCGCAAATCCCGCTTAGCTTTAATATTAGAGGCCAATTTTGGTTTCAACAATATTTGTTTGTGAGTTTCCAGTAATAAAAATAATTGTTCATCACAGTTTTCGTATTTATCAGTAGTAATTAAAGTAGAGTTGGCTTTAACAACGCAGCTAAAATTTACCGAGATTTGTATAGAATAATTGACGATTAGTAATGTAGAGAAAATACCACTTGCTGGAATAAAATAAAGCTATGATTCCATGTAAAATATGAACACCAGCGCTCACGAAACGACTAAAAATTTGTATAGCGGCAAACTTTAATAGTTGTGATGCCATGTAAAAAAGTGCCTAAAATCACGGCTCCAATAGTCAATACAAATTAAAATGAAGTTTACATCGCCATCTTGGATTAAATCTTTGAATTAACATCATTTGGACAAGTAATTTTATTTTGGGGTTTTCTACTTTGTAGTAATATTGCAATAGCCGCGTTCCATTGACGCTACCAAATCACTCGCAAGTACGTCTAGCTTCTCACCGCTACTCTGGTTTCCGAATGAAGTAAAAGGTCATGTTAATGGTCGCGGCCTTTAAAGCTTGTAGCGGTTTGTTTCTTTAACTACAAAAATCACCGCACTATTAACATATTCCACAACAGACAATTCTTCTTAGACATCCAAACAGGAAGTAAAACAACTTGTACACACGAGTTTGGCTCCCTGAATTAAAAAAGTGGAAATTAATAAGGTGGACTTAAAAATGGTGTTTTTATATGAAAAATGGGACCTTTTTAAGTCATACTTTTAAAGAATTTTCTGACTTAACAAAGGTGTTTTACTAAAACAAAATTAATTTCAAAATGACACAAGAAAGGCATATTTCACATTATAAACATAAAATTTACATTTGTTTTTAATACACATAGAAATGCATGCGTAATTTCACGTTTTCAAGAAAATGGTTTCTTGTTTCAATTTTTTGTTGTATTGTAGAGAAAGATAAAATATGCATTTCATAAATTTCATTTGTGAATTATTATTTGTGTATTAATTATGAACTAAAATATGAATTTTTTAATTCATTTTGAAATTTGCAATTGTTTTTTGTACATTTTCATTAATGAACGCATTAGTTGAAAATTTGGAATGGTTATAATTTTCATATTACAGTAAAAAAGCTCGATTATCCGGCATCCAATTAACCGGAACAGTCAGTTAACCGGAATTTTAATTTTTATGATATTTTTTTGCTTTTTTTCTCTTTCAGAAGGAAAATTATTATTTTTTATTATTCGAGGATTCATAGAAAATATACTTTACTTTTTTCTGTTTTATGCACTATTCTATTTGACTTGAATGTGTAAAGTCGTACCACAACTAGGGTTAGTGAAATATTGAATATACATATGTATTATTAAATTTTGGGTACTCATATGGGTGTACTCATATACATAATATGTATGCATTTTTTATTTGCAATAAATTCAATGAACTGATGTATAAAAATTTTTTTTTTTGGTACAGAATTTGAAAAGAAATAAACTGAGAATCCTACAAAATAATGAAATCAAGCGAAATTATCGTAAAATTTCTAGTTTTAATTAAACATTCTATTATCCGGAATTTTCGATTATCCGGAATGTTCTCATCCCAAGCTTTCCGGATAACAGGGCTTTTACTATAATATACAGATACACTACAGTACAAGCCCTGTTATCCGGAAAGCTTGGGGATGAGAACATTCCGGATAATCGAAAATTCCGGATAATAGAATGTTTCATTAAACTAGAAATTTTAGGAGAATTTCACTTGATTTCATTATTTTGTAGGATTCTGAGTTTTTTTCTTTTCAAATTCGATACCAAAAAAAAATTTTTTTATACATCAGTTCATTGAATTTATTGCAAATAAAAAATGCATACATATTATGTATATGAGTACACCCATATGAGTACCCAAAATTTAATAATACATATGTGTATTCAATATTTCACTAACCCTAGTTGTGGTACGACTTTACACATTCAAGTCAAATAGAATAATGCATAAAACAGAAAAAAGTAAAGTATATTTTCTATGAATCTTCGAATAATAAAAAAAATAATTTCCCTTCTGAAAGAGAAAAAAAGCAAAAAAAATTCCAAACAATTTAAATTCACGTTAACTGAGTGTTCCTAATTGGATGCCGGATAATTGGGCGTTTACTGTAATATGAAAATTATAACCATTCAAAATTTTCAACTGATGTTTTCATTAATGAAAATGTACAAAAAACAATTGCAAATTTCAAAATGAATTAAAAAATGCATATGAAACAGACAATAAAGAGAAAACAAGCAAAAAACATCCTAAAAATTAAAATTCCGGTTAACTGAGTGTTCCGGTTAATTGGATGCCGGATAATCGGATTTTTACTGTAATATGAGAATTAAAGCCATTCATTATTTTCAACTAATGCTTTCATAATGAAAATGTGCAGAAAACAATTGCAAATTTCAAAATGACTTAAAAACACACATTTTATGTAATTTATAAACACACTTCTTAAATCTATATTAAAATGACTTATGATATATAAAGTCAGCTGTTTTTATTTCATTTTCATTACAGATTTTAAGTCAATTTTAAAATTAAATAAAAACGCTGGTTTTAAGTCCGAAAAAGCACCATTTTTAAGTCAGCCCTTTTTAATTCAGGGAGCCCACGAGTTTGGTACAAACAAAATACAAAACAACTGTGTACACAAAATATTTTTGTTTGGAATTTATTGTTTATTGTTTTCATATTTTTGGCTTAGTAAAACCAAATCATGTAATAAGTACGAACACATCTAAATCAACATAGTATAGCTATTATATAAAAGATGGCATTTCGTCAACTGAATGATAAAAAATATATTGTTACGATCGGCCATTGGTTGATGGCTGGTTAAAGTGGGAACTATAGATAAAATAAAAAAAAAACGTAAAACAGCGAGAGATGGGATTTATATGTATTCGACCATACTCAGAATAACAAAAATAAAAAGAATAACAGAAATTGCGTTTTAATTTTGCTGTCACTTAAAAAGATTAGTCGAGCGAAAATTTTCGTCCAGTGGGTTGGTTCTGGTTTTCATATAGGAATAGGAAAGAATTTTAAATTTTATAGCAGTTTTGTATTTTTTCCACTTTTTCGAATGTGCCTTATGGGAATTTTTCTTTCCTATTTATCGCATATTTGACGTTTATCTTTCCGCACCTACTTTGGGTACGGAAAGATATTCTTTTACAACACAAAAATAGACAAAAAAAATTATAATTACATACAATTCATGTATGTTTGACATTTCTTAACCGCATACAGAGCATGGTTTTCAATATTCAACTTATTCGGAATTTGGGAAAAATTTATTCCTATGTGTACCAAAATAAACCATAGGACAAATTTTTTAGGAAAATTCCTATTTCCTAAAGACACCAGAATCGACCTACAGGAATAAAAATCTTATCAATTACAACAACAAAACTCAAACAAATTTTTGTGCGTTGCATGTAATACGTATGTTTATTATTTTATATATGGGAATTTGGAATTGTTCGTGTATTTTATCTTTTCTATTTATAAAATATTTATTTACACATATAGGTACTAATATCAATATAAAATCAAAAATAATTTTCACTACACTGTAGAATTGTATTTTTATAAACCTAACCTAAAAAAATAATTTATCGAAATGCGGTAATTTAAAATCAGCGGAAATTTGACAGCGGAAAATAAGAGATTACGCTACTCGCCGCTAGTGACAGCACTATCACTAAAGAGAATTTATTTTGTGATGTAATTACCAGCGGATTTTTTTTTTTATTCATTATGTTTCATTTTTTTCACTAAATAAAACATATCAGCGGAATAAAATATTAAAAGTGATCCTTAAAATGACAAATTGATTGATCTTCTAAGTAAAGGAACTCGGTATATTAAATCTTGAAATTTAACAATACTCCGTCTTTCTGCCATTACTTAACGAATTACGATGAAATTTGGATAATAGTATTGATCAGGGATTTTAAAGTAAGTTTTGGACAAAATTCTAGGATCTGTTCGTGCTGGACTAAACTGGCCATTTCATAACCAGTCCTTATGAAAAATGGTATTTTGTACATTTTACACGATAAAAATAAATCTTAAACTGGAGGAATTTCCGCTATTTCTTAATTAAAGTTTTTAAAATTTGTATCGCATACAAGGACAATTCGGAAAAATTTAAGTTATTCGGAAAAATTTAAGTTATTTTCAGTGCTTGCCCAATAAATGAAAAACTTTCACTACTAACCAATACATTCGGTTATTTTTCTAATAGCTTAGGTAGAATTTTCACTAGAGTGTTTTGATTTTCTGCGGCCATATAAGTTATTTCCATTTTTTGGCCAATATCTCAAAAACTTCTACTTAGTAACCAATACTTTCGGTTGTTTTTTTAATAGCTTAGATCATGTTGAGACTATTTACAGAATTGGGGGATAATTTATGGACCAGAATTTTCACTCGAATGTTTTGATTTTCTGCGGCCATATAAGTTAATTTCGTTTTTTGGCCAATATCTCAATAACTTCCGCTAGTAACCAATAATTTCGGTTGTTTTTCTACTAGCTTAGGTAATGCTGAGTCTATGTGGAAAATTTGGGGGAAATTTATGGATTAGAATTTTCACTAGAAGGTTTTGATTTTTAAAACAAAATCAAAACATTCTAGTGAAAATTCTAATCCATAAATTTTCCCTAAATTTTAAACATAGTCTCAGTATGACCTAAGCTATTAGAAAAACAACCGAATGTATTGGTTACTAGTGGAAGTTTTTGAGATATTGCCCAACAACTGAAAATAACTTATATGGCCGCAGAAAATCAAAAGATTATAGTGAAAATTTTATTCTATAAATTTTCCCGAATTGTCCCTGTACGCGATACAAATTTTACAAACTTTAATTAAGAAATAGCGGAGTTTCCTCCAGTTTAAAATTTATTTATATCGTATAAAATGTACAGATACCATTTTTCATAAGGACTGGTTATGAAATGGCCAGTTTAGCCCAGCACAAACAGATCCTAGAATTTTGTCCAAAACTTACTTTAAAATCCCTGATTAATACTATTATCCAAATTTCATCGTAATTGGTTAAGTAATGGCGGAAAGACGGAGTATTGTTAAATTTCAAGATTTAATATACCGAGTTCCTTTACTTAGAAGATCAATCAATTTTTCATTTTAAGGATCACTTTTAATATTTTATTCCGCTGATATGTTTTATTTAGTGAAAATGAATAAAAAGTTTCCGCTCGTAATTACATAACAAAATAAATTCTCTTTTGTTAGATAGTGCTGCCATTTGCGGCGAGTAGCGTAATCTCTTATTTTCCGCTGTCAAATTTCCGCTATCTTATACAGCATTAATTTAAACCGCATATAAATAATTTTTATAATTTTAAACATAATATATCTTTGTTGATATTTATAATACGTTTATACTCAAATTTATTGTAGTTTCACCCAAGATTTTAGGACATATATCAAAAAAATATTACAAGGAATATATGAATAACCTTAATATTTTACGTAATCTATAGCCGAAAAGTCAAATTGGAATAATAATTTTTTGTCTTCGTTTCTTACGTTATCCCTGTTATTTTTTTTTATTCCATCTATAGTTGGCCCTTAATTCAGCTGGGCGAGACATGTTCAACGAAAATTGTTGAGTTGGAGTTTGGAGAATATATTTTATGTTTATGAGATTGGTAACATCTAGGGTTGAGTAGTGGCATTATAGGCACTTTGTGACATTAATATTTATTATTAATAAGCTAATATTAGCAATAGGCAGCAACAGGCTAATATTAGCAAATTTATCACTGATTATTTCCGATATTTTCGCAAATATTCCGAATAAGGTGATATGACCCGTATTTGACATGGCAAATTGAATTTAAAGTTACCATTTAAGCCCAATAGAAAATAAAAAACATCAAAAAATTGTTGAACCAGATTTTGCTTATAAGCTTGGTATACGCATTTTTTGTTGTTGATTAATGAAATTAAAAAATAAAATTTTCCTATTCAAATTTAGGATTTTCTCGTATCAACACCGCAGCTCACCAACCATCTTAAAGTTATAATTTTAATTTTAATAATCGTAATACATTTTTTTTTGAAAGTATCAAATTAAATTAATTTTTTTTTTATATTTTTATTGGGCGTGGTCGTTTGTCCGCTTTTCAAAATCGCGAGATCTAAATCCTAAAGTCAAAATCCCGATTTTCAAAATCCCGCTTTTCAAAATCCCGATTATAAAAAATATTTAAAAAGTGGGATTATGAAAATTCATGTTAGTTCCCAAATCTACACCGATATATCAAATATAACCACTATTGGTTAAAAAATAACCAAGTTCCATCTAACACGGTCAGCTCTACAAGAAAAATTTTAATGGGTTTGAAATTAGCAAGTTCCCAAGTTAAAATTGCAATCCGGTTGTAACATACCAAGTTTGACCATCACATTCCGGAACTTCGTTCAAAATTTAAGTAAGAATTACAATCAATTATGCATCTCAAATTTAACAATTGTGTTAGTTAAGGAATGGTCAAGTTCCATTGAGCATATCCAAATTCCTAAAATTCTTGAAAAATTCGTGTTAAAATGCAAGATCAACCAAGCAATGGCCGAGTTCCTAATAAAAATGTAGATAAAAAATATTTTTAAACTTCTCGCCAAAAAGAGCTGTCACCGGTACGGACATCCAGGTATCCAGACAGGGACCTTCAAAACGTCGAGCAATGTGGTTTTTGACCATGGTTATTTTTATCAGGATTTCAATAACTTAGTTTTACAATTTACCAGGCGCAGTTGGAAACATCATCTTGACTAACGCCCAATTGGTCAGCGAGTTGTTTTTGTGCTTACGAATCATCTTCGTAAGACATTGCTTGCAATTCCACATCTACGTATTTTTTTGGAGGTTTTTTAAGGAAGGAGTATTGAACACAACAATACAACACTATGCACACACTTGCCCAATTTAACACTGGTGCACACACAACAAAATGGCGCAGTGTCAAATTTTTATAGCATCAACTGCATTGGTGCACCATCTGTTATCTGAAATCCGCATTTTATACTTGTACACCTGGTACAGTTCATACGAATCGAGTATGTTAGAAACTGGGGCGGTATGTTGTACCATCACTTCGAATCGAAATCGAAAAAAGTCGAATCGAAAAAGTGAAAGTTGTATTATTTTTGCTTTTGGAAAGTGATACAACATACCGCCATTCGACTTTTCGAGTTTCGATTCGAAGTGCTGGTACAACATACCGCCCGGTGTAACTGGAATTCTTCAAGACAAAGCAGCGACATCACAAATTTGGTGAGATTAATGTCCTTTTAACTTAAAATAGTTTTTAATCTTATTACTGCGGATATGTAATTATTTCGCGTTTTGTACATAAAAATAAATATATATACAAATCGACTTGAGCAAGTAACAAATAAAATGAAAACACCAATTTATCTCACATCATCATCATCTTATCGGTTTAAAAGATTTTGTTTAACGACGACCTATGTTAAAGCCATTTTTTACCATCTCTTTTATCTAACAGTGACTTTTTAGCTAATTTTCTCTGTGTAATGGATGTGTATTTTGCTGTGTCAATAAATAAATCGAATAATTTTTTTCCGTCTTATTTTATACTCGAACTGTTTGTGTTGTGCCTATCACGTCTAGACAATCTTGACCGCGCGCGGAATCGTGATTTTTAGTATGAAGCAAACAATTTATATCGAACTGTTAATGTTTGATTATCGATTGTCATGCAGCAAAAAAAATTTGAACATTGGATAATGAATGTGCAAACTTGCGGTATGCCAGGTAATTAATCATCGCATTGCCAGTTTCATAAAAATGGTTTGTCATTTTGATGATGGAAAGTCATCATGTTAACATTTTTTCCATATTTGGGTTTAAAACATATAAATGTTTAATTTGTGGATGAGGGCACACCTCTACTGTATTTTCGATTAATGAGAAATAAATAATTTTATGTTCTTTGGAACATAACAACGAAATGTCATGATCTTACGAGTACAATGAAGTAAACGCATGTTTTTTTGTGATTTCTGCAGCTTCTGAATAAATGTTTTAAATGTTTTGTTATTACAAAATTTTGATTGGCGTAAAATTGGAACAATCGTAAAAATGATTAAACATGCAATATATCATAAAAAATGTTAATTGTTCACTTCTGTTTTCCATATAAATATTAAATCCATCAATTCATAAATTCATTATACCACCAACACTAAAATCGTAAATTTTGTGCGGGACACACAGTAAAGCCTGTCACGTTTATATAAAAGTGTGACGCCAACATAAATTACCATTGAGACAATAATATTAATTATTTATCGTATTACAACAATTCTATATGATAAACTGGCAGATCGTTATGACATATTTCTCAATTTATATTGTTGTAGTAATCCATGCGCACGCTTGCCGCCATCTACTTGGTCAGACATGTCAATTAATATCACATCACTATTCACTGTATTTGTATACGTGCCGCCTTTATCCAATTTGGCATTAAAATATTTTCAATATTCATGTTCGAACACACTGATTCGAGTTTAACTTTACAGCAACTATGATTATACATAAAATAAAAGTTTGAATTGATTAATTACAACCATCAATCGAGAAATACCTATAAACGAAGTAAAACATTTATCAAAATGAAATTAAAATCGCGCAGATCAATATCGTAAACCGTACTTCACTAAATTTAGCATCGTTACGTGCCCTGCTGCCCGTTGCCTTGTGTGGGGAACAAGATCTTGTGCAAACCAAAATAGATTAGAAAATTGAAATTACAAAAAAAAAAAAAAAAATTGGAATCACCCGCTGGGTTTTCAATAAAAAATTCGATTGTAGATTGATTTTTTATTTTAATTTTAGACTTTTTATGTGTTTGCAGAATTTCTTTCAGAAATGTACATATCTTGCTTGGACATGGTTTTATTGATGTAGGTAGGTGAGAAAAAACGAACTCTGGAAAAACAATATTTAAAATACTATATCTTATTGATTTGATGACTCTGAGTACAATGATAACTAAAATGCCTAAACCAACAAATAACAAAACTTATTTATAATAATCTTGCCCAGGCTCTTTGCTTATACCAAATCCTTAAGGTAATAAAATTATCCTCTTAATAATCATTTGTTTTTAAACGGTAGGAACAACAAAACTCAAAATTTTAAAATTTATTTAAAATCGTATATTTTTTGTCAAAATTCATTTTCAAATCACGTAGAAACAAAAAAAAATCTGACATTATTTTTTATTTATTTTTTAATTTGTGTTAGTGAGTATATAACAGGAGATGCACTTAATATTATTGCTGCAGACGTGCTGCAAAAAACAGTCCCTTAAAATTTTGTTTATTGGCGAAGAAGTAAGCGATGAAGAAAAAGGCATCGTGGTGCCGCACTGTGTGGAAACACACAATGCCAATAAACTGACAAATTTCAAAAAAATCGAATACTACCCCGGACACGAATTCTGTTCGCTTTTTACAATTCAACTTGGATTTTACCGAAGCGTCATAGTAGTGGCGTACATATTGGTATACGTGTTTTGTTTTGTGTTTTTGAGATCACTTAAGAACACAAAATAATTAGACACATAGTTTATGAATTTATTAAATTTCACAATATTATTGAAATTAATAAAGTGTTGCCTAGTAAATAAATCTAAAAGTAATTTCATTATCATTCATGTTTCTTAATTTAATACACTTTCTAATTTGTTAAATCAATTGTGAAGAATTATTTCCATTTTTTGCTCATACAAATATAGATCAATATAATATATAGATAAACTTGAGAATATTAATATTTATGAAAAAAACATCTAAATATTAAAAAAATTGTGTATTGTTTCACAACCGATAGTATCATTTATAAAGTCGGGTCAACATTTTGGCGAAATTTCATGTGGATTTGACGCACACAATAATTAAGGCTGCCAGATATCAAAATGGCCAAAGCATCACATTCTATGGATTTCTGATATCTAGGAGGGACTGGGAGGGAGATGTTTTAAATTTTGTTTTGTGACACGTATTAACACAAAACAGTACTTTTCAGTGTTATTTTAAATTTGTTTATTGTATAACAAAATTGATGAATCAATTTTTAAAATTTCAGATAAATAAATTATGAAAACGTAAAACTAGGAACATTCTATGTTTTTTAAAAAAATGGTTAATTATGAGTAGTTATGAGTAGTAGAGCAATAAATATATTGGTATTTTTTATACTTGTTTAAGTAAGTCATTATTGTGTTCCACTTCCGTGATGAGCTCATTGCAGCTCTTATTGCAGCCTGTGCGGGTCCCAAAGCTGATTTATCATCTATCCATTTATTATTGATAATCGAAAAACTCCGTTCGACTGCCGCATTAGTTGCAGGTAAACAAGCATATTTCTAGCAACCTCAATAAATTTTCATGGGGAATTTTGTGTTTTTTAAATGTGTAAGTATATCGAGTATCGACCGATTTTTTCTCTGATTGCTCTTCATTACTATTCCAGTTTAAAGAGTTTCACGAGACAAATAAATATTAACATGGCTTATTTCGTCTGATAGTTTTAGATCATCGATCTTCAAATTGGTTTCGAATTTTCAAATTCACCATTAATTTTTCAATGCAATGAATCACTTCATTTATCTCCAACTTGTTTTTTTTAATAATCTCCATTCAAAAATCTTCATTGCTTCCAAGTTATAAGCGGTTTCGTGGAATTTTTTAATTGATTTCTCCATGCCAAATTGTAGGATTAGATTGCTCCAACTCTGTTAAGATATATCTTGAAATCAATGGTATGTAATTATCTAAGTTTTAACACGTGTAAAATTCCGACCCGAAAGATATAATGGCTGAATTTTTGCTGATCCAGAATTGTGCCAATTCCGTTGAACAAAAACTATAGAAACCAATGAAATTGGCATTTCTGATTGCATATTCCTATATCAGGTATGTTCATTGCCATCCGAAAAATATAGTGACTGAGTTTTTGCTAATCCAGAATTGGCCCATCTTCGTTGAAAAACAAATACCGTTGATTTAATGATTTTCTGACAAAAAGTGTTCGAGAAAGTGTTGACCCAATTCTGGATTAGTACAAATTCAGCCACTATATTTTTCGGATAGTTTTTATCAGAAAATTGTTCATTCAACGGTCTTTGTTGTTCAATGTTGGGCCAATTCTGGAAGAGCACAAATTCAGCCATTATATTTTTAGGAAGTGTTAAAGTTAGGCTTAAATTATTTCTGTTTTTTGTCTAGAAATCAGGTTTTATTTGCAATGTTTCATTTTGAAATTCGAAAGTTTCCCTGCATTTACCCACACGCTTTTATTTCATAGTTTTTTTTACTGAATGACAAGTAATTTGTGACATCACATTAATTCCTCAAATGACTTGTCCATAAAATGTCAACGTTAGACGACAAGTGTGCGACATCTGATATATCGTTCTTCTTCCACGACAATGTCTTAAAGCTATATGGTACTGAAAAAAATAAATTTCTTATTTTAGTGTTGATATTTAAATGCCCCTAAATGTATGTAACTTTTTCGCTCCTTTAATAGTTTGAGTACCATAATTTCGTATACTTTGCTTACTAAACGTAACTTATATTGTTTATATGTGTAAATTCATTACTAAATTTATTACATATTTCGTAATTTGCCATCTAGTGACAGTAAATTTTCCAAAAATAATCGTCATTGAGGCGTAAACACAAATAAACTTATCGTGTGACGTAATTTTTCGGTCGATTAAAATCGAAACTCTCAATATTTTTAAACTAAATATTACATTTTCTACGTCATTTCGAGATTAATCTTGATAATCATGTATTAATCATGTTTCTTAACACCTTGATGCAAAGTTTTTTCGCTGTCTAGAGATAAAATATTGAAAAAATTGATTTTGGGGGTTCAAAAAAATTCCAAGTTGGACCCTAAGGCTATTAATTTAAACATCGAAGATGGGGTTTGAAATTCTGCCCTATTCTATGGGAAAAATCTGCTGTCAGTAAACATAAAAACGAGAAAAAAACATAGATTTTACCGGTTGTGTACAAAACAAAAAATGTTGTCAGTAAAATTTTACTGAGATTCTAGGTGTGATGGTGTTAGTGTACTGCAATAATACTGCTGTAAAAAAGTAAATATCTATGTAGAAGTATTTTTTATGGCAGTATTGTTCACACATCTACAAAAAATGTATGTAAAGATAAGAAATTTTTTTCACACTTATACAAAATATGTCGTTCGCCATTTTTATAGTCAAATTTCGATTTGTTTTTTTTTTCTCGAGGTGAAATTAGTTGAGGTTAGTGGTTTTTTGTGGTACATATGTTACGGTAAAACCCAAAAATCGGTAAATGTCCGAATAAAAATTAGAAAGAACTGTTTTTTTGCTTCGAAATCTATGAAATGAGGGACCTATATTTTTGAAATGGTCACCCCACGGAGTATAATTATGATATTAATGCAAATTGGAATTTGCCATCTGATGGGAAATAAATTAAACTACGGGGATGTATAGGGTTGATCGACAAACATTTCGCAACGATTGGACCTCTGGACAACCGGTTTTTAATCGCTTAAACGAATTTAAAAAAATAAAATTTCGGACATTTATCGATTTCGGACTTTCACCGTAACACATATATAAAAATTAAAATATAAAATATAAAATATATAAAAAAAATCGAAATGTACGAAAATGTATAAATTAAAACTTATGCCAAAATGTAAAACCATAAAATTTTACTATAAAAATGAAATAAAAAATATTTCTGTTCTTTGTCAATCTTATTCAAATTTAAAATTTTTTTGTTTTGCGTTTTATCAGTAAAAAAATTACAGTCAGTAAATTTTTCCCATGGAATTAAGGCTTAATGCCTAAATAAAAAAGCTAAAGTCTATTGATTTATCTTGGGCTAGAGTACTTGTATAGGGTGTCCCAACAAGAACGTTTAAATTTGCCGCCATTTTGTTAATACGAGTTGTACTGTGATTTTTTTGACATTTGTCACGTACAGACCACGCGATTCTAGAATATGGAGAAGTATTCAAACCAACAACGTTTAATTTTTGTAAAAACACATTACAAAAATGGTGAAAGTTTTGCGAAAACAGTTCGCCAGGTATGTCAAGTTTTCGGTCGCAATAATGCCCCAAATGAATCGACAGTGAGGCGTTTAATTACAAAATTTGAGGCCAAATTTACGCTGATGGATCAGAAGATCATTGTTCGTCGTCGTCCTTGTCGATCACTCGAAAATATAACCACAGTAAGGGAATCTGTGGCTGAGAATTCAGGAATGTCCATTCGGCATCGTTGTCAAGAATTAAACATTTCGAGAAGCACGATGAAAAATCATCAAATTAAAGTGGATTTTTCGAAGAAAATCATTTTTTCAGATGAGGCACATTTTCTAACACCGATGGACTATTTTCTTTGGGGCTATGTGAAGTAAAAGGTGTATGCGAATGAGCCTGAAACAGTTGAACATCTTAAAGAGGAAATACGGCGCGTTATTGGTGAAATACACCCACATTTATGCGAAAACGTTATTGAAAATTTCAATAAAAGAATTTGCCTGATGCTGGTATTTCACGTTTATTCTGAACTATTTTTCTTTATTTTGAAATAAAGATGTCTGCTTAATTCAAAAATAAATGTGTTTCTCTTTAAAATTAAATCCGGCGCTCTTGTTGGGAGTAAATTGCAGGAATTGGTGTTGCAACAGTTAAATTTTATAGCTATATTCACAATTCAGTGATACGAACCGGGCTAATTGACAGGGCTAATTCGTAGCAATATAGAACTTATATTGCAATAGGATTTGCATCTTGCAAAGGTAAAACGAGTGTTTTCGTAATTGATTAAAAAATAACTTAGCTAGTTCTGCTCAATTTGGCCATTTACCAGAAATATAAAAGCGGAATATCATTCATATATATTTGTCACTTAGAGAGTGATTCGCAATTTTTTATAACCTCTGCTTATTTTCCTTAATATCCCCGAGTTTTATCTAATTTCATGGCAAAATTTCTACTTGAATTCAAATTAACTGTTCTCCAGCAATTTCAAGTACTGGAGCTATATTTTTCTTGTGCTCACAGAACCCAAGTTCGTAAATCAAGAACCCATTCAATGAAATTACATATAAATGAATGTGTTACCAATTTTTTTATTGAAATTTCGTGGAATATGTTGAAAACATATTACATTTTATGAATTACTGCTCGATATGACCTCCTTTGGCTCTGATTATTTGATTCAGTCTTCCATAGAAAGCAGTGCATGGGTTCCGCATATACACTTGCGAAATTTTGCTCGCCACATACAAAATAAAGTCATTTCTCCATTGAATTGTGACTGGCGATGAAAAATGGATCTATTTTGAGTATTCAAAGCGCAAAATGTCTTGGGTTGAAATTTACATAACATTTATCTCTAATGGACGATTTACATTTTCCAATTTTTTTCCCCAGTAAAAAATGAAGAAATGAAGAGTTAAGTATATTACGTTTGTTAAGGGCACGAAAAAAATCCAGTAAAATGGCATAAAACTAGGAATATTGCCATAAAATATAGTTTATACTAGTATTTTTATAGCATTAAAAAAAATTCGAAAAGTTTCAAATAAACATCAAGTAGCTATAAACATCATTCAAACAAACGCAAACATAAGCGGTAAGTAAATATTTTATGTCTACTTGCAATTCGATTTTGTTCGTTATCTAATTTAAATGCAAGTTGTTTGAACTGTCAAAATTTATGGGACATAGCAAAAAAAAATATGGCATCGTAATTTTTAATTACATATTGACTAACTCTTTTAACTAATAACTTTTTTTATATGCATGTAGCTCTGTTTTTCAGCAACAATTTTGTTGGGGAAAAAATTGGAACATGTAATGCCCGGTTTACATGAGAAAATTGTTTTCTTCTGCAAATTTTTGCAGGTAAATAAGAAAGAATCCGCTATATAAAAAAGTAATGGCGTAATTTTTTTTATAGGATCATTATTAATTTATTTTTAATGAATTCAAATGCGAAATTTACATTTTTATCTATGGCGTCTGTTTTTATTATGTATCCTCAAAATTTATAAATACGAAATAATTTTTTTTCTTGTTAATTTTAAAAATGTTGCCATAAAAATACTCGGATCGAATATATTTTATGGCAACATTTTCATTTTTATGGTCATTTTTGCTCAAAAATTCTTCTGCAAAATTTTGTTGGGATATTTTGCTTTTCTTGTCTCTCATGTGCAAAAAGTCAATGTTATATCTTATTCATTTTGCAGAAGAAAAATGTTGGTCTTATGTAAACCGGGCATAAATCGTCCATAAATTAGATTTTTCTGGCCTACTGAGAAAACAAATTTGATGTAAATTTTGTTAAATTGAAAATAATTTCAAGTTTGTAGAAAACAAAATGACAAATTTATTCTCCTAAATCGAAGGTTACTTAAAGTTCGGTGCATTGGAAATTGGTATAACCTATAATTCATAAACGATCTAAATCAGGGCCAACCATAAAAAAATTATAGAATTAAAAATGGTGACGACACTAATTTTTAATGACATTCCACCCATGCTAGTCGTAGCGAGTATTCCTTAAATATTGTTGAATGAATGACAGCTATTTGTTAGGTATAGTGACCGCTATTTATTGTTTGTTGTTTTTTTAGATAGCACGATACAATTTTCCTTTTTTTTTAAGTTTGAACGCAAAATTTCTCTTTAATAATTTTTATTAAGTGATAATTCACATTTAACGACGATGAATGGGCGAAAGCACAAACGGCATTTATCGCAATATCGCAAACATAATTTTTTTATGGTTACGTTTAAATTTTTTTTTTAAATTTTGTATGTTACCCCTTTAGGGATTACGAAAAGGTTTATCACGCCATAAAATCCTCTAAAACTCTAAACCAATCGATCAACCATTTTAAAGTTATCTGTGAGGGCGACACAACAACAATAAAAGATCAAAAATGTATCCATCCATATACGACCAACTTAATGATCAATTTATAATTAAAAATAAAATGTTATTTATGTCTTACGTTATGTTTCATTTAACAAAGAATACATATAATACCGTCGTCGTTATGTGGTGGTTCTAAAATAGGAAATTATGTTACATGATATTTTGAACATGAAAGTTTTATAAAGAACACGAGCATTTTATGTTTGCGCAGGCTTTTTTTGGATCGTTGCAATAAGAAATATTTTTTACTTATTGCTTAGATCGATCTTGATTTGATTTTTTTTTTAAATTTTATTTGATCATGTCGTTTTTGCTATATGTCAATATTTTATTGTCATACCCCCAACGATGAGGCGAGATGAAGAAACAAAATATCTATGGCTTAGTTTATCGGCAGAAACTATTCAACAAAATAATGTTAATTAAAAATTTTGTTCACATTTTTTTTTTGTAAATTTTATTAGATCATTTTTTTAAATTCGATATTTTATTTCATACGATACATATAAACAGGTGATCGAGTGCTTAAAATATTTTTATGTGTATAGCAAGTTTATCTATGATGATAGTGATGTGTAATTTTATTTGTACGAAAACGGTTTTAAGGTAATAAAGTTTATAGATATTTGATTCAGGGCGGTCGGGGCTAAGAGAAGTAGCTAAATTTTTTGTTATACCCGAGCCACGGACGAAAAAAACGTAAATATTCCCATAAAAATTCAATTTCCATGGTTTATAATATCATCAATCAAAACAGATGTGTGCGAAACCATGATTGAAATCTCAACAATAATTGGCCTAACCAAAACGAAATCATCTCATCATTAATCTTTTAAATGGTCTGTACGGTGAAGAAATTCTGTAAAATCATTCAACCTTAAAATGACATAAATAAATTACCAAAACGATCGGGTATGACTTGTGTTGAATACAACAACAATTACATATTACTTAAATTGAAAAGTAATTGTATATGCTTAACCCTTTGTAACCTCGTATTGTGTTGAATGAGATCAATTTTTGTAATGAAAGAAAAACGAAAAATCATCTCAATTATAAATTTGTATTGAGAAATATATGTGAGGTCGCATCTATGGTATGTCGGATAAATATGATGAGAGATAGGTATGTGTAGTACTAACCGGTAGCAGAGCCATGGAATTTATTCTTTGTCTGACTCTTTATATTTTGACATTATCAATCGATCCATGTAATTGTTTGAGCAACAAAACATTATGCGGTCATTCTGATTTATAGTTTGAAATTTTGGATATTACAATTTGTGGCCGTGTGTCTCTTCGAACATAACAGTATAATGAAGAATGAAATTTATTCTTCAATGAGTTTAATTTTTTGGTATATGTCACTCCAGTCGTATCCAAACCAACTGTAAGGAGCACGATTTCGGGTAAATACTTAAAATTACTACTTATTAACTTATTGCAACGTGTTAGTAGTGAATCATAGAAGAATTATGTGAACTGAATTTAATTAATATTCTACATGGGTAGACAATGTATATAGACAATTAAACAAATAGCGTAGACTATGTAGAGAATGTAGATAATATGTCGACATTTACTGTTTCTGTTAGCAATCAGGAAAATTCTATGATTTGCCAATTGAATAATTTCAAACTGGTTCATTCTTTCACCACATTTGATAAATCTTCATCCGTTTTAGGAAAATTTCGCAAAATTGTCTGACAATGGGCCTATTTTTTAATTCATCCCGAGCAGGCAGTGCGCTGTCAAAAAATACTTCGTATTTTTTTATTCAACCTGTGTAATTTTACTCTGCACACTGCGTTTTTATTTGTGAACTGTGATTACACAGTGCATACTCGGTTCTTCAAATTTTACTCTGATATTAATGTCAGTGTACGAAGAGTGTGCAAAATAAAAAATAATTTATTACTCTATGCACACCGGATAATTTTACCCAGTACAACCTTTGCTCGGTGTACACTACCCGAGGTAAGCCTGCTTGCTCGGGTTGAATTAAAAAATAGACCCATTACAGTTTTCTAAAAAAATTAGAACTTGAACACAGTTAAGTTTTTATATCAAATATAGAGAGCTATCTAATTGTTAATGTACTACTTTCAATAATTACAGGGTGGCTTGTAATTATTGGCACTTACTGGCACTTGGTCTCATTGTTACCAATTGAAAACGCTGTAATTTTTTTAATTTTGATTATTTTTATTGAAATTTCGTGGAATATGTTGAAAACATATTACATTTTATGAAAAACATGTTACTGCTCGATATGACCTCCTTTGGCTCTGATTATTTGATTCAGTCTTCCATAGAAAGCATTGCATGCTGACCGAACGTGGGCTCGCGGAATTTTATTCCATTCTCGAACAAAAGTTGACTTCACTGCTTTAATGCTTTCGTATTTTTTAGTGGACAACTTACTCTCCAAAATGGACCATATGGAGAAATCCATGGGATTCAAGTCTGGTGAATATGGTGGCCATTCTTTCGTCGAAATCAGCCGCGGAACGCAATTTTGTAAAAATTGCTGTGTCACTCAATTTTTTGTGTGACGGTACCGAGTCCTTCTCTTCTTATTTTTCTCATCAGAAAAGACAATTTTTGGAATCTCATCACGTTCGGCCAAGGCCTTTAATGCTCGTGTTGTGACTGAATCAAATAATCAGAGCCAAAGGAGGTCATATCGAGCAGTAACATGTTTTTCATAAAATGTAATATGTTTTCAACATATTCCACGAAATTTCAATAAAAAATAATCAAAATTAAAAAAATTACAGCGTTTTCATTTGGTAACACTTGGTCTCAGCTACCCTGTAGTTATATATAATGGCTGGTGATAAATCAAAAGGTTGATATTTAAAAATGTCCTTCAGTCAATAAATTGTCTAAATTAATTAAAATTCATCTTTACAGAATTTTAACAATTTAATTTATTTATCGATATCGATGGTCAACCGCACAAATGTTGTAAGTACAAAATTTGGTAAAACGGAGTTAAGTACAATTTTTTTTTTCTTAACACCGTTTTACCAAATTTTGTACTTACAACATTTGTGCGGTTGACCATCGATATTTCGGGCTATAACTACCAATTTCAAACAAACAATGAGTACAACAAATACGGAATGTAATATTCCCAGGTGGTACAGCAGCAGATATGCTACCAAATCCACACTCTTCCGAGGCTGGCCCAACAGATTCTGGGGTGGGCCAATCATTGTTTAACCCATTTGGACACAATTCCAAATTACCAAGATCTTCAACTGGAAATATATTTCATCAGTACGATAAGGAAAATGCCGAGCTCCGTGAACAACTAAGAGAAATAAAGGAATTTACAAAATATAAACTGAAAGAAAAGTTTACAATTTTAAAGAAAGAGAATGAAAAACTCAAAAAAGCATATGTATGGAGTGGTTGGGAAGTTGATTGTGTATAAGTAAGTATGAATTATCATAGTCGTTGTCATACAGATTTGACGCCAAATGGAAGAATTTCCTACGAATGTGTATTTAATTCGAGATATACTGAAATAGACCAATGTACGGAACAATCACAACAAAACCATTACAAAAAAAAAAAAAACAACAACAACGTAAAATATAAAAGTAATTCGTACACAACGAAGGTTGTGTACCAAGGTTACAATAGTGTTCCAAAAGATACAAAGAAGCATGGACACTGTGAACTATGTGATTATGTCGAATCATATGCCTGTTACTATGACAATCAGTGCCACGATTGTTAAAAAAACTAGTCCTCTCCTTCGCTAACTAATAAATGGGAGAAATTCCAGAAACTAGTTGAGGATAATATTGAACTTTATGTGCCAATTAAAAATCCGATACAGGTAAAAGAAGAACTAGCACAACTCAACAATAGTACACAAGAAGAGGCGTGGAGTAGTAACCCCTCGAAATCAAAGAAAATGCGCCGAAATGCTATTTACCCTCTGGAAGTTAGGGAACTGGTTGCAGCAAATCGAAAAGCAACAAAGACCTGGCAAAGAAATCGAGCGCTAGAATATAAAACAACTCTAAATTTTTTGTCCAACAAAATAAAATTGCTAATTAAAGAAATCAAGAACGAATACATTAATAAATATTTAAGTGGCCTTACTGCGGGAAAAGATACCGAATACTCTCTTTGGGAACGGCCTAAACTACAAATTCCACCAGTTAAAAATGAAAATGGAACATTGGCTATAAGTTCAAAGCCAAAAGGTTCGTTGTGTGCAACCCACCTCGAGAACACGTTCCCGCCTCTACCTAAACAAACTGCAGAGGAAAACATACCACCAGTAAATAAAATGGATAACTGCAATGTATCTCCTGTCACATTACAAGAATTAAAAGAGATAATCGATCTAAGCCTAAATCCAAAGAAATCTCCAGGATATGACTTAATTACAGGTCAAATAGTAAAAGACTTAAACACGTCCCAAAACAATGGAAAGTCGCAGAAATAATCATGATACCTAAATCAAACAAACCACTTAATGACAAAAATTCGTATAGGCCAATTTCATTACTCCACCAGATGGCGTTCTGGGACCAACTTTATATGTTCTATACACCTCGGACCTGCCAACGATAGAGCAGACTAACATAGCGACGTTTCCGCATAGAAGAATCCACAAGCAAACTGCAAAGAGCAGCTATTACTGTGACTGCGAGCACTTGGACGAAGAGATGGCGATTAAAACTTAATGAAACAAAATCTGTTCACGTAAACTTTTGTTGGTAACAAAAGTTCCCTATGCAAACACGGCACAATATCTATACATGACTCTAGACGCGAAACTAAAATGGAAAGAGCATGTGAAAAAAAAGAAGAGTTGAACATCAAATACAGAAAGATAGATTGGCTGTTTGGCCTTACGGTATTCAGTTCTGGGGCTGTACAAAGAAAACCAATGTCCATATCACCCAGTCATTCCAAAGCAAAATCCTCTACGTGGAATAGTATGTAAATGCACCGTGGCACATAAGAAATAACAACCTCCATAGAGATCTGAAGATAGATTTCGTTATTGAAGAAGTAAGCAAACACGCGAGAAAACACAAGCAACGTATTAGTCTACACAAAAATGCTGAGATACGTTGTATGTTGGATGATTCAAACCTTGTTCTACTAGAATTGTAAAAGAGACTAGCCAAAGGGCTACAACCCTCCAATAGATGATTTGTAAATCAGTTGTAATAAATATATAAATAAAAAAAAATTGAAGGAATAATAATATGTGGCCTCGACTTTCAAAGACGGAGATCTTTCGAAATTGTAAACTTCTCTTGAGAAAATCGAAGTTTTCGCAATTTTCCATAACTAATGCCAAATTAAGAAAGGATTCAATAGTAAATAAAGCCATTTTTTGGCTACGAAAAACTATGGCGTGGTCCATCAGTTGATTAAGAACACAAATACATTGCTCCGCAAAAACAAGTAAGTTCGATAAAGAAGTTAAGTTGATTATGATTTTCGAATAATTCTGGCTTGAGCCATGACAAGTAAAAAATTTAATGAGGATGTAATGGGATCCTCTTACCGAGAATGGCCCGTATTCGGTCGCTTTAAGAACAACCTTAATATTTAGTGGAAGTTGAGATTTTGGTTAAAGGTCATCGGTATCACTATGAATTTCGAGTAGTTCGGGTCGCTCAAAATTTTTGGGCCAATGTAATTGGCACCTCATGGCGGGAATGACCCATATATAGCCACATTGAGAACAAACTTTATATCGTAATGGAATTCAGGGCGATTTAACTGGTGTTTTTTATAAATCCACAAAATGTTAATCCAAAACATTTTTTTTTTATTTTTTTATTTTTTTTTTAACTGGACAACTGGCCATGTATGTGAAGATAGCCCAAATTCCATCCCCGAAAAATGCGATGGCAACACTATTTATTGCTGTCACGACATTTTTTACTCTCAGCCCAAAATATCTTGACATTTTTACTCTCAGCCCCGAAAATATTTGCTATCATGATAGTTAAAAATGTCACGACAGTTGAAATTTTCGAGGCTGAGAGTAGATATAATACTGAGAATGTATGTCTAAGGGTTTTTTTAGAATCTTTCTATGTATAGTAGTTCAGATATAGTCCATAGAAGTCGAGAACTATTCGTTGGCCCAACTAGCGGTGCACATCGTTTGATAGGTGAATGTTTAAGGAGCACCACTCCTCCACTACTATCTGAACTACTATACATAGAAAAATTCTAAAAAAAAATCGTACATGATCCTTAAACATTCACTTATCTAACGATGTGCACCGC
The DNA here is from genome assembly GCA_932526605.1 of Nephrotoma flavescens. Classification (NCBI taxonomy): domain Eukaryota; kingdom Metazoa; phylum Arthropoda; class Insecta; order Diptera; family Tipulidae; genus Nephrotoma; species Nephrotoma flavescens. The sequence goes on along the minus strand of OW052222.1, from coordinate 187,647,591 downwards.
TAGTTGGGCCAACGAATAGTTCTCGACTTCTATGGACTATATCTCAAATCCTATACATAGAAAAATTCTAAAAAAAATCGTACATGAATCGTCTATGGACTATAACTCAGCTCATTTTGAATTCAAAAACGCATAGAAACTGCGATCAAATAAGTCCCGACACTTTTATATATCATTTACTAAAGTTATTTACTATGTTACAATACTTAACAGTAATTTTGTTGTTTACTGTAATTTATTTAGAATCTAAGAATGTTGTTTATATTTTGAGTGATGCGTCTTGTTTTATTTATACAGTTTCGTAATCAAAATTTTATAAAATTTTTTTTATTTATTTTTATTTATAAATTATGTATACTTGTATATCAAGTTTTTGACTCTCAGCCCCGAAAATACCGAAAATAGTTACTGTCATGACAGATAAAAGTATCATGACACAAACATTTTTCTGGGCTGAGAGTAAAAATATTGCATTTTGATGAATGAGGAATATTTAAAGTAATTTTTGATTTTCGCTGTCAGAATATTTTTTGGATAGTAGAATTTAATTGTTTTTTGTTTATTTATTTTTTGTTGTTTTTATTAAACTCTTAACCATTTTATTTATTATTTAGCTGTTATTCGGAAATGTTTATACCCGAATTTAAAGTAATTCTATAATTATTAATTAAATGTCTCAATAGTATACATAAACTTGTATAGTATTGCCATAAGTAACTTTTTCGATTTTCGGGGATAGAAATTTGGTCTATCTTCACAAAGGTCAACTGTCCGATATTATGTTTTTTCTCTCGAGCATACTGGGCATTGAAATTCTGTTATGATACTAGGTTCCTTCTGCAAAATGTGATCTGATACAAGAGTTATGTTCGATTTATATATATGTTGAAGTAACGCTTAAAGACCAATTTTTTAAAAAGCCTATCTTAACTTCCATTAAGATCTAAAGTGTGTTCTCGATGTGGCTATATGTAGGCCATTCTCGACATCACGTACCGGCTAGAACGTTAATATTTTTATTTCATAGTCATACCAATGAAACAATTATTTAATTTTATTTCAATTATGTTTTTTCTGATTTTCATTATTACTGTGAACATTTTAATAGTGCAATGTTATTTTCTTCACTTCATGATGACATTATAGTAATTATCTTGAATTGAGATAATGTGCACAAGTTAAGTTTTTATTTCATATAAATATGTATAAAATGTATTTACTACTCAAATGTATGTGAAATGATAGTATTTACAATTGATGGTATTAACAGCGTAAAAAATTTATGTTTCTGGGATAGAAATTTGGGCCAACTTCACAAAGGTCAAAATATATGCGTTTTTGTGATGTACTGAAACTTTTTTAGTACGATCGATAAACTTGACTAAAAGAACAGCGTTTTAAGAGACCGAGTATTGGGTTTCCATTTCAATTATTATATGTGGATGATTGTCGATTTTGATATTCAGGCGAGTTTCTGCACAAGCAAGGGTAAACTTACCGGACAAGTGGTGCAGTGGTTAAAGCTTCGGCACTTGGACTGGGAGGTACTGCGGTCGAATCCCATCAGAGGCTAGATGCAAATCGAATTTTCATCATCGATTACAATCGGTGATGTTAATAAACACAACTAAGACAATCTATTGGAGTGCAGAATTCAACGTCAATGTACAGGTTGACATGGAGCTTGCAATGTGCAGGTAGTATACTGTAATTGTGTGAGTAGGTGAATAGGTGAATGGATTAATGATGTGGCGTGAATGCGTGGTATCACAATGGGCCAAAAATGGCCTAAGTGTCAACCACTGAAACCTAAGGGTAAAATTTCGCCAATCACACAGTATTTACTATTTCTCCTATATTGGGAATTAGAATTAAGCGATTTTGCTGTTAGGGGGGAGCTGCGACTCGTACCGCTCGTGTTAACTTCGGTTTGTTCACTCCCACTGCGGTGTGATCATATAAGGCGCCCACAACCGAAGCAATGCACACGTTGTGGTAACAAATTACAGTTTTGATTGGTCTGACCCGGATCGCGACAATTTTAGCAAACTACGAGGTGGTTTGGCATTATTTCGGATCTGTGCACGGTAGCTCGATACCGGATGAGATAGCACGTTTCTACCGCCAAAATAAATTCGGGTACATTAACTTTTGTTCCTGATATTTGATCGAGATAGTTTCCGGAATTGTCTTAGAATAATCCGCCCATTTAGATTTTGTTATCATTTGCTCTTTTACCGACAAGGTTTCAGGAATGTGCTGTGCAATTGTCGTATATGTATCTTGAGAAGAAGTGATCGTATGTATGGTCACTATTTTAGACAAAAGGCATAAGTCAATAAGTTTATAGTGTAGGTAAGACCAGCGAGAACATCTCTGTGATTTGGCCAATCATCAGTACAACCGCTATTTTATGCGTATTAATTCTGAAAAAAAAAAATTGACATTCACAGCCCATTAACAAAACCTTCATAGTTTCTCTATAGGATAGACTTCTGCGTTTTAGAAGCATTTGCCTTAATTTGCCTAAACATGATTTTAGTTCAAATACGAGTTGTATGGACATATCTGGTCCACGGTTCAATTTCGCAAAGTTGCCACGGAACGATTTTCTTCTAACTTTTTTCAAAGTAACGCATGAGTATGGCCATCTCAAAACTACCTAGCCTTAATCCGACTAGTTTTTACCTTTAACGTACCAAATACATGTTCTTTAGACATAATGGTTGCATGGCTAAAATTCTCAATTTAAAAAGAACGAATTTAATTTTTGTGTTTAACGTGATTTTTAACATACCAGGTGTGTAAATAAGAAACCGGAATTTATCAATAAATGGCACCACCTGTCAATGTACCTTTCGACGAGCCATGTCATCGGCGCCATTATATTATTTGACATCTGTCAACAACATACACTTCATAACCATACAAGTTTCATACAATAAAGCATGTTTTTTACGTGTTCAAAATGTCGAGTTTTGTGCCCCTACATATTACGACGATTTAAGGACATCATTGATTTTTTGTTGTCATTTGAAGAAACCTGCTGCAGAATCACATCGAATTCTTGCCAAAGCTTACGGTGAGCCCGCTCTTGGTAAATCATAATGCTATAAGTAGTTGAATAAATTCAAAAGTGGTGATTTTGAACGGCCTTTAAGCAAGCAGAACCCATACATCAGAACATTACAACATAGTATGGATAATTATAGGCTAATTACATGCTCTATTAAAAAATTTTAGGCGCCATCCCTTCCAACTAAAATGCGCGTTCTGCTAGCTTTAGAAAAGTTAGCAGAACCCATTTGAAAAAATGATTTAAAAACAATTGGAGAATTAAAGGTTAATTTTAGGCTTATTAAATGCACTATTTAAATTTTTTTATTCTGTTCGTTCTAGAAAAAGCATAAGGCTTTACCATTTTAAAGTTAGCAGAACCCAAATCGAAAATCGGACCAAAAAACGAAATTAGAACGCAAAACAAGATGCATTCACATACAAATAATTTTAGGCTCACTATATGGCCAAATCAAATGCCTTATTAATCAATTTTAGGCTCCACTTCGTCGTCCATTGGTCTGATTTTCGATTTGAGCCGAGTGGAGTCCAAAATTGATTGATTTTTTGATATGGGTTCTACTAACTATTTCTAACATCCTATACATGTATAACTAATAATGGGCAATACTTTGAATAAAATACTCTTAATCATGGGCGTGTACTTTTTACTAGAAAATTCCGTTTTCATATTTACACACCTGGTATTCCGGGCTGGGCCAACTTCACAAATTACTGTTTATTTTGAATCAATTTAAACAAATTCTGGGCTGGGCTAACTTCATACAGGAGCAAATGGATTTTTATTTATTGAATAGTGTTGCCTGATGATTTTTTTTATTTTCTGGGATAGAATCGTAGGACAACTTCACATACGTATCTAATTGTATAACAAGAATGCAATTGAATGGAACTACAGGAGAATATAAGACTAGAAAAATTACCAATTACCTAGAAGAGAGCGCAGTGTTATCTAAAACATTCAGTATAACGTGCTCCATATTCTCCTAAATCGGAGATAAAAGCAAAAATACGAAACGTCATTATATTCTTTCAAATAACCCGTCGATATACCGGGTGATGTTACAGTAATCTAGAGGAGTTAATAGGCGATAAACTATAGCTTTCACTTTTAGAATGAGATCATCCAATATTAATGGGATCCAAATTAACAAATTTGATACTTGTGTAACGTCCATGCTTTCGACATGGGTTAACAAGAAAAATGTACATTTGTTAATTAGAAGGTATTCTTTAAAAATTAAAGTCGATCCATTCTAATCTTCGATCAATGATATACAACATGTCAAAGCAAATAATCAACATATGCAGATGTAAGTGGCGCTAAGCCCGCACATATGCCAAAATAAAAAAAAATATTTCAAAACCAATTTGATCTCAATATATATCATATGCGCCATTTGCCCCAGATTTTCGAATAAATCGCATTCAGATAAATGTTTTTAAATCCCTTTTGTAAAAATAAAATACCGTGGAATGTGTGCTAATCCTCGTCTTAGACATATTGGCATCCACGGCGGTAGCAAATTCCAACGAGATTTATATCATTTAATTGAACTGGGCAAACAATAGAATTTACTGTATAAAATAAAATTAACACTTGCCTTTTACGAGCAGCGTATTATTTACGTGGGCGGAGTGGGGGCGCACAATTTTTTGATTTAAAATCGGATCTCTTCACTCAAATTTTGCTTAATTAAAATATTTTATTTAAAATACATATAGAAAATATTTGTCGTACGCAACGATTTTAGACTTAACTTTACAGGTGTTTCTCGTATTACGCAACGGTAGCGTCTCAAAAATTGTGCAGTATTCTAAAAACTAGTTAAACACTGTCATATTTTAAATTTTTATGTACGCGGACAAATTAAACTGTTTGTTTAAAAAAAAATTCGACATTCGACAAAAAATCCGACATTGCACATTTATTCCTTAATTGCGGTTAATTAAAAATTTAATTAAAGTTTTATAGACACATTGAATGCCATTATTCCGGCGTAAAATTCTTCCAAGGCGAGCATACCTATCCGAAACGTAAGTTGAGGATTATCTGTACTCGATTTAATCATGAGAATTCATGTGTCATTTAATGACGGCTGTTACTATTTATATTACATTTTGATTGCTGATAAAAATCTCTTTCATACCAGTATACTGGTATGTTTTGCCTGTAACACTAAAAAATTAAAATTTTTAATTTTGATTTCTTGCGTATTTGCGTATTAAATTTCGGGTCATGTAAGTTTCTCATACATTTTTGGGGTTTTAAATTTATTTGCATTATAAAATAGCGAGATAAAAATCTTTTATAGCGTCTACTTGGTAACTTAATAATCGTAATCCAAACTAATGGAATTTTGATTAATTTGTTCTGTGGGAATTTTATTTATTTCCCTGACCATTAAAATGATGCCGCATGTGAAAAAAACTGTGTACTTACGTTAATCTCCCTTTTAGGTGTTCAATCCATTTATCTTGGGCCAAGCATCCTTCATTCTCGATGTCAAATAGTTTGAATAGGGTTGATAAAAATGTCTAAAACAAATAAGAAATGAAATCAGCATTAATATGGTGGTATATATGGTAAATATGAGATTGGTCATTGAACTTCGTGTTCTCCATTTCATTTGCTATTTGCAAACGCTGTTTTATATTTTGAAAAATCAATGTTATTTTATTATCTTTAACTCGTTCTCTTACAGCGTCAATAATGGCCAATAATTAATAACAGCATGCATCGTTTATTAAACATTAAATCATATTGATTGCTTAACAATTATTTATATCGAATATATCAGCAGTTTTCAATTTTGATTGCAATTTGCAGCAAGATTTAACACGTTGATTGGTTTAGATGACTATTCGAGCGAGATTTATTCCTACAATGGTGTATCGCACCCTGTGAGCACTCTAACTCTATGAACATTAATTTACGGTAAATATAATCGAATTATCAGTGGCATGACTTATTAAAATGCAGCCAGACACCGATTTAAATAGATTTCTTAGTTAATAAAAAAATAGTTGAGTAACGTCAAGATTTTACGAACCACCACAAAATAATATCATTTAAAGTGTCATGAAGATAAATTAATGGGAGCAATTTCTTTCTCATACCAATTACTACAATTACAGGCGCTGTATAAGATAGCGGAAATTTGACAGCGGAACACAAGAGATTACACTAATCGCCGCAAGCGGCAGCACTATCACTACAGTGAATTTATTTTGTTGTGTAGCTACCAGCGGAAATTTTTTATTCATTATGTATCACTTTTTCACTAAATAAAACATCTCAGCGGAATAAAATATTAATAGTGATCCTTAAAATGACAAATTGATTTATCTCCTAAGTAAAGGCACTCGGTATATGAAATCATGAAATTTAACAATATTCCGCCTTTCCGCAATTTCTTAACGAATAACGATGAAATTTGGATAATAGTATTGATCAGGGTTTTTAAGGTAAGTTTTGGACAAAATTCTAGGATCTGTTCGTGCCGGACTAAACTGGCCATTTCATAACCAGTCCTGTACATTTTACAACGACATAAACAAATTTTAAACTAGAGGAAACTCCGATATTTCTTAATTAAATTTTGTAAAATCGCATACAGTGACAATTCGGAAAAATTTATGGATTAGAATTTTCATTAGAATTTTTTGATCTACTGCGGCCTTATAAGTTATTTTCATTTTTTGTCCCATATCTCGGATGAGAAAATCGATCTGGACTCCTTTAGTTTTTAGGTATTTTTCTCGTAATGATATAGCTACTTTTCGATATATTTGCAAAAAAAGGAAATCACTGGGATCTGTAATTTCTGGCAAAGCTTATTATGAAGTTTCACTTCGATCAGTCACCTCAATTACAATTGAGTCAGACAATTAGTCTATACTACACCACGCACACACAGAGACACACCCACACACAGGTTTTTTAAAAACTACTTTTTTGACTAGACTGACCGGAAGGACACTTATGAATGCAACTTTTGTATGAATTGTTATTACGCGAAAAATTATACAGTAACACAATTTATCTAAAAAATTAAAAGTTTGAATACAGTTTGAAGTATTTGTGCTTGAAAAGTTGGAGGTTAGTACAAGTTTTACAAGCGATCCTGTTCTGAGGTATTTAAAACGTTTAACGGATTAAACTAAACTAAATAACTGTTAAAATATTAATATTTTTATTTTCTTTATTTATAAACAATATTTGTTGGATTCGAAACCTCACGAGTTAATCAGAACTTCGGTCTGGAAATTGAAAGCCCCGAAAAATTCACTGAAAATTGGGAAATATGCAGTAAGAAAATTGGTCGCAAAATACCTCAGGAAAATGTGTTCTTATTATACGATCATCATTTATTTCGAAAATTACCAGTTTTTCATGATACACAAATAAATGAAAAATTAAAACCGGTTGAAAGGGTGAACTTTTAGACTGTCCTAGCTTTTTGTAACTGTCAGAGCTCCCGCACCTAATGCGTGATTTTTTAAGTAAAGCTTGGTAGCTACCACAAAATTTTTTCATTTTATGGTCCAACGAGAATACGAAATTGTTTAACAAATTCCACTTCCTGGATGTGCGAACTGCTTGAGCTTTCGGCAGCTTCACCGTAAAACTATGTGTATTGATCATTCCTCTTGTTACCCTTCCTGGAGTGTAGTATCATTAACGAATGGTGTTCTTTCATCCTTAGGTTCTCATGAACTCAGAACGATTATCATGCATTAATCTGTAGAACACGCATATTTCTGAAACATCTCTGCGGTGTTATAGGATGTTGTAGGACTAGAGTTGCGATGGCATGCCACATTAAAGGACTAATTTGTAACCAGCGCAACGGTGCATTTCTGAACTGAAGTAATGGTAATAAAATTTTTCCTGTTCCAAGATATTTCATGAATGATGTATTTTAATTACTAACGTGTTACACATTTTTTCGTGACATTCTTCGAGGCCTTTTCAATGATACGAATATATTTTATACCAAGAGGCCTTTCCATTGAAATATCACACATATGTATATTCTATAATAAATCAATCATTAGCTACTAAAGCCAAAAGAGTGGATTTGTGAACAAAACCGCTGATTATAAAAATTGTTGCTTTTTCCAAGACCTTTGAAATGGTATATCACATGACTTTATGAGAATTATAAAGTTTGTAGCTCCGTTTTGTTACAGCGCCACAGCGGTAGCTGTAAATACTAAAGTGTTCAGAAAAATTTACGGAATTTTTTATCGTGTGCGATACAAAACAAGTATATATTCAAAATAAACGAAAAATTAATTTCCAGCATTTCTCGCTAATTGAAAAGTTTTTGGAATCTCTACCTCAACGGAGTCTGGTACCACCCAATACCACGATATGGCTTTACAATTTTCCCATATACACGTATTCATGTATTATATCTTTTGAAAGGTTTTGGATCAGACATCAATTTCGGTATAACTTTAGTTCATAAATCCACCGTTTTGCCACGGGTAGCTCATATTTCGTTATTAAAAAATAAAGGTAAAAACGGCGTGAAGAATGCCTTATATTTTTCTGAACACCTATAGTACTCTAAATTACCGTTTTGGCGCTGGGAGAAGTTACAACTCTTATTATTCCATTCTAATCATGTGGCATTTCATTTCAGACGTCTTGGAAAAAGGAAACATTTTGTAACAACCACTTTAGTTCATAAAACCCTCGTTTTGGCGCTGGCCGTTTTGGGGGCCGTTATGCTGGGCATAAATGAACCGTTTTAGCACTGGTAATTAATTTTTTATTTATTATATTGTGTTGGGGAAAAATAAATTCATTATTTTGTCGCTAGATGGCTTTAGTGACATATATCTCTATATTTTACAATTTTGCTTCGATAAAGGTGAAAACGCAAGTCAGGCGGCTATTGTGAATGGTGTCTATGGTCTTGATACTGTCACAGCCAATCATGAGCAATTTTAGTTTCATCGGTTTCATTCCGGTAATTTCGATATCAAAGATGCACCATAAGGCCTACCTTCGAAAATGTCAATAAAATTCTGGAAATTATCGAAGTAAACTGGCAAGCGACCTGTCCTAGCACCGCCCAGGAGCTGAAGATCGACCACAAAACAGTTTTGAACCACTTGCCTAAGACTGGCTTTAAAAAGAACGTTGTTGTTTCATGCGGCACGAGTTGACAGAAAAAACTTGATGGACCGTGTTCCCATTTACGAATCATTTGCCAATCGGAAAGAAATCGAGCCATTTCTGAAGCGGATTGTGAGTGACGACGAAAAATGTATCACCGTCATTACGGAAACGGTTGTGGTCGAAAGCCGGCGAAGCGGCCCAGAAATTGGACCGGCTGAAGGCATCAATCAACCAGAAGCGGCCAGAATTAGCTAAAGTATATTAACCCCATTGTGGTGCTGATTATATTATATTACACATTTTTTCGCATTCTGATATTTAGCGTTTTTAAGATTTTATACGAAGGAAAATTTTTTATTAGGTATTTATATCTCAAAGTGCTAGGGTCAAAAACCTCACGAGGTAATCAAAACTTTTTGTCCGAAAATTTACCAACCCGGAAAAATCACAAGAAATTGGTGAGTAGTATAGTATATTTTTAATTTAATTTTGTTGCTTGGATTTTGCGTTTCGCACATTTTCTTGATCATAAATAATGTTCAAGTGACGGTTTAGATGTTTTAATTTGTTTGTATTTATTTTTTTCAAATAAAAGAGTATAAATATTGGGGGTAGAAATAAGTTTTGAGTCTTTTTTTAGAACTTCGAAGATTCAGTGAAATTGGCACAATGCATTTTATTCAAAGTATTATATCCATCGTTGTCTACGACTTTTTCCAAATCCGAAGAATCGACCGAATTTATCGCTTCTTCTTAAGCAGTGAAGTGGTGTTAGGCCAGGCCATGAGTCATCGACCGCAACAAGTGGTATAGTCGGAAGGAGCAATGTCTGGTGAATACGGCGGGTGGAGTAGGACATTCCATTGTAGTGCCTCCAAAGTTTCCTTGCGGCGACTCTTGCATCATGTGGGGAGCGTTGTCGTGATGAAAGATCAGTTTGTCATGTATTTTGGTATATTGTGAGTGTTTGAGCTTCAATGCTCGTTAGGCTAGCTCATAGTAGATTATTCCGAACTGATCCCACCAACTTCTTGCCATAAATATTCGGTTTGACGGTTGAAGTTGATGCATGTTCGACCACCGTCACGATTAGATGCAAAAAACATTCCCATTTTGTCTTTGGATCAGTTGCTTGGGCGTGAAAAACCGCGTTCGAACTCTCTTGGCTTGAGTTCATACGGAACCTAATTTCCTTGTTTTTGCACCCATGGCCTTGAGACGGTTTGAATCGCTTGTCAAATTACTCCCAAAGTTAAGTCACTCCAAAAGCGAGCTCCTCTTGTGTTTGGCATGCATCTTGGTCCAACAACGCGTCCATCTCAGCGTCTTCAAACTTTTCTGGTTTCCCTTTGCGTTCCTTGTCACTGGTGTCAAAATCGCCACTTTTAAAACAGTGGAACCATATGCTTCACACAGCAGTCGATGTCCATCAGCTGCAAATTTTTTTCAAATTAAAACAAAAAAGCAGCGCTTCCCGCAAATTGTGTTTTGTTGGCCAAAAAAGGTTGACATGGTTACAGCACATATGTTGTTTATACTTCAGTGAAATGATACATACTGATTTTGAGAGGGAAAGGATGACGCTTTAACATGAATTCATTTACCAAATTACAAACGGTCGCATTTGAAAGTGTATGTTCACCTAACACTGATTTCATCACGTTGCTTATTTATTTTAGTTTTAAAGCTTTTAAATTAAAGTATTTAATGATTGCGCGACAGTAATTTTTTCCCCATATTTAACAAAAAATCGGGTAAACGTCAATTTTTAGTAAATTTTTCAATGACTTCGTTTATTTTTCAAAAACTCTATGGCAAACTGATCGAAAAATCTGCTCTAAATCCGATTTTACCATAGTAAACGATTTACCCCACTATTGGCAGCCTCTAATACCGTAGACAAACACAAACTAGATAATCTCGTTATTTAGATTATTAAGTTATTTCATGCTAGTGAAGTTTATCCAAACTAATCCAAAAAATACAACAACAACAAGAATATTGCAATAGTATTGGTGTAAGTAAACATTCAGGCGAATTAATATTGCGTAATTTAGACGAGATGTGATTTTGTAATTGGCCTTAGATACATTCCAAAGTCGTTCTAAGTATTTTCTAACCATTTAGCATGTACTTCAGTAACATTGATTTTCTAATGGGTCTGACAGGGTGTGCCATGAGATTTAAAAATGATTTTTTTTAATGTGCCTTAGGTACATTCCAAAGCCATTCTAAGTATTTTCTAACCATTTAGCATGCACTTCAGTAACATTGGTACACTGTCTACACCCAAACGAGTGTCCTTAGTAAATTATTTGATTTTCTAATGGGTCTGACAGGGTGTGCCATGTGGTTTAAAAATGAGATGTTTTAATGTGCCTTAGGTACATTCCAATGTCATTCTAAGTAGTTTCTAAACATTTAGCATGAACTTCAGTAACATTGGTACACTGTCTACACCCAAACAAGTGTCCCTAGTCAATTATTTGATTTTCTAATGGGTCTGACAGGGTGTGCCATGAGATTTAAAAATTAGATTTTTTAATGTGCCTTAGGAACATTCCAAAGCCATTCTAAGTATTTTCTAACCATTTAGCATGCACTTCAGTAACATTGGTACACTGTCTACATCCAAACGAGTGTCCTTAGTAAATTATTTGATTTTCTAATGGGTCTGACAGGGTGTGCCATGTGACTTAAAAATTAGATTTTTTAATGTGCCTTAGGTACATTCCAAAGTCATTCTAAGTAGTTTCTAACCATTTAGCATGAACTTCAGTAACATTGGTACACTGTCTACACCCAAACGAGTGGCTCTAGTAAATTATTTGATTTTCTAATGGGTCTGACAGGGTGTGCCATGTGATTTAAAAATGTGATTTTTTAATGTGCCTTAGGTACATTCCAAAGTCATTCTAAGTAGTTTCTAACCATTTAGCATGCACCTCAGTAACATTGGTACACTGTCTACATCCAAACGAGTGTCCTTAGTAAATTATTTGATTTTCTAATGGGTCTGACAGGGTGTGCCATGTGATTTAAAAATTAGATTTTTTAATGTGCCTTAGGTACATTCCAAAGTCATTCTAAGTAGTTTCTAACCATTTAGCATGAACTTCAGTAACATTGGTACACTGTCTACACCCAAACAAGTGTCCCTAGTCAATTATTTGATTTTCTAATGGGTCTGACAGGGTGTGCCATGAGATGTAAAAATGAGATTTTTTAATGTGCCTTAGGTACATTCCAAAGTCATTCTAAGTAGTTTCTAACCATTTAGCATGTACTTCAGTAACATTGATACACTGGGTCTATTTTTTAATTCAACCCGAGCAAGCAGGCTTACCCCGGGTAGAGTATACCGAGCAAAGGTTGTACTGGGTAAAATTATCCGGTGTGCATAGAGTAATAAATTGTTTTTTATTTTGCACACTCTTCGTACACTGACAATAATTTCAGACTAAAATTTGAAGAACCGAGTATGCACTGTGTAATCACAGTTCACAAATAAAAACGCAGTGTGCAGAGTAAAATTACACAGGTTGAATAAAAAAATACGAAGTTTTTTTTGACAGACACTGCCTGCTCTGGATGAATTAAAAAATAGGCCCACTGTCTACACCCAAACGAGTGACCTTAGTAAATTATTTTAATTACCTAAGGCACATTAATAAATCACATTTTTACATCTCATGGCACACCCTGTTAGACCCATTATAAAATCAAATAATTTACTAAGGACACTCGTTTGAGTGTAGATAGTGTACCAATGTTACTGAAGTGCATGTTAAATGGTTAGAAACTACTTAGAATGACTTTGGAATGTACCTAAGGCACATTAAAAAATCTCATTTTTAAATCACATGACACACCCTGTCAGACCCATTAGAAAATCAAATAATTTACTAGGGACACTCGTTTGGGTGTAGACAGTTTATCAATGTCGCTGAAGTACATGCTAAATGGTTAGAAAATACTTAGAATGACTTTGGAATGTATCTACGCAATATTAATTCGCCTGAATGTTTACTTACACCAATACTATTGCAATATTCTTGTTGTTGTTGTATTTTTTGGATTAGTTTGGATAAACTTCACTAGCATGTTATTTCTGCCTGTCTGTCTGTATACAATTTTTTTAAAACAGAATTATTAAATTTTCATTACTATAGATAAATGCAATCTATCCCGATAAATTAGGCACACGCGCAAATATCGGGTTTTTGTCTGTCACCACAATTTGTTTATTACGATTATTATAATTTAATTTTCATTCTAGAAAAATGAAAATCGCGATAAATTTTTTGTCTGTCTACAATCAAATGTCATAAAAACTTGACAGCTTTCGTTTAAAAAAGCATACTTCACGAAACAGTTGTTACTAGTGACGCATAGATGGCCTAAAGATACCGCCAAATTTATTAATTTTTTTACTCTGTAATTAATGTCAGTGTGCGATGAGTATGTCGTAAAAAACAAGTCAAGCCATTGCTCGATGTTGCTTGCTTGGGTTAACTCTACTCTTAAATTTGAAGTTATTTTAATCACACAAAATAATTGAATTGTTTCTTGCCCAAGCCAAAGTTACAGAAAAATAAAAACAAACGAAGAAAAGTACAACAAACTGAACAACAACAAAAAAAAAATGATATCGTATGGAAGTGATAAAAATATGTAAGAAGGTGAGAAATAGAATTTCTTACATTTCCTTTTTAAAAATTACTTTATTTAGTTGTGTTTACATTTGCTTTTAAGAGACGTTGCTTGTGTGTTAAATGAAATAATAAACCATAATTGGATTTCGGAATGAATTAACTGCATACGAGAAATAATGTCTTAATGTTTGCTAATTAAATTGTAATTTCAAATGGAATTAAGATTATTCTAAGATGGTACGAGTATTTGTCTAATGCCATTTAATTATTTTGTCCATTCATCGTGTAATCATCATCGCGGTCACTCCAAATCAATCATATTTTATGATGAAATATTTGAAAATTTGCTCGTATAAATAAAAATAAATAAACGGATCCGTAAAATGAATGACGTACTCAAAAAGAAAATTTCAAAAGAAAATGGAAATTATTAACTAAATCGCATGTCAAAGCTCGGTAAAATTTTATGTAAACAAAATTTCTATAATTTATTCAAAACTAATTTGTTTAGAACTGTTTGATACGAATACGACATGATAGAACATAAAAATTGGATTGGATCCAGAAAGAAATCTGTCAAAAATTAAAATATTTAGTTTTTAATTGACATTTGTAATTAAACAAAAGATTTGGTTTTAACAAGTCATGATTGATTAGAATAATAAAATGTGTTTGATCTCACGGCATGCTAAGCAATAATTCGTCACCTGTGCTTTGTCATATGTATGTAGATATAAATCATGCAGTAATGAATCATGCATGATATTTACAGTCTTATCGAATTACAATATCGATTATTTGTAATATATGTAATTATTAAGCGAGACTATCTTATGAGAATGATTCGTGACAATATTAAATTTAATATTTAGACTAATTTTTATTTTAAACGATTTTATTTGCACTATTATATTGTGTATCGGGGGCAAGGTGATTATAAATTATTTGTAATTTATTTCTTTATTATATGAAATATTTCAAATAGTCTTGGACTTAATAAATTCATCGAAAATGAATGAATGATAGAGGAATTTTGAGCACAGTTCATACATCATTTTTTGGTGATAATGAGGTCTAGTTCTTTAGCATACATTAATTACTTTAATTTACATAATGTGACTGTCACATATTTTCTGTTTCTTGTCACTCATTACGTCAATACATTGCCAATTATAAAAACGTTAGTTAAAATTGCGATTATTGTGACAATACCTGGTATCAGAAGTTGGGATTTAAAAGAGCTAAAATAAAAATAGACAGTGACAATTTACACGGTAAACATTAACAATTGATGTGTAGATACATAGAGGAAATCTCGAAAAACCTATAGTAGATATCATGCCATATATATGATGGATCTACTAAATAACAGTGCTACTGCGTCATAGAGCCGAGTGTTCGAGAATATTTCAGAGCCGTACCAAAAAAGTCAGGTGAAGAAAAAGTTATTACATAGTGAAGTGGATTCAATGAAAAGCAAAATATTTTAAGCCATCACAACGTCCGGTATAAAACCGCCGAAACATTTATTTGTCAATCAAGATGTGGACATGAATCAGGTATGAACAGAGTGAAGAGAGGCATTTCAGAATTATTCGATTGCAACTGAGTTGAATAAAATATCAAATGAAATTCAAGCATAGCTACGCTATTAGCTTCTGTCGGTCAAGCAGCTCAACGTATAATAAATAGTTTGGGTGTGACTAAATTAACAGCACATTTGCACCATCACGTAACAAAAAGTATGAAAGGTGTCAATTTCATCGCATCAAGTAACAAAAAACAGAAAGTTTCGACATTTTTTTTCACAGACTTCAATGCCAAGTGACACGTTGTGGATATAGAATTGAGGACGCTGATGAACTCACAATGGATCAAATAGTGGTTGAAATTGAATCAGAAAAAACTTTGGGTCGAAAATAATTTGGACCTGGAAAAAGCAAAGAAAATATGTAGAGCAGTGGGGAGAGCCGAAAAAGAGATACATGAAATACAGCAGGAAAACACTGAGTTAAACACATCAGTTCAAGTGAATAAAATGAAAAATGACATATTTCAATGTGATATGGAACACGGAAGAAAACAATGCCCAGCGCTCAATCAAATGTAAAAAATGTGGTTTAAAGGGCCACTTCGCAATAATGTGTCGAATAAATCAAGAGAAAAAATCAAAGGCAAATAAATTAAGAAATATAAAACATAGAAAGTTGCAACTATTGAAGAGTCAGGCACAAATTCGTCTGATTATGATGCCAATTATGATTTCAAGACAGAGGTCATTAAAATAAACAAGTTAGCAGCCGACGATAACTAGATAGGAAAATTACAAATTGGTGATGAAAATGTCACAGTTAACCTAGATACGGGCGCACAATGCAATGTGTGAGGAAGCAAAAAGACTGAAATTAGAATTAAAGCATTCAAAATCCAAACGTATCTTAACCTAAACAATAGCACCTGTCATCGGTGAAATCGAAACAATTTGTAAATCATCCAAAGCACCAGCTAAAGTGAAATTTAAAATAGTAAAAGGCAATCTTATGACCATACTAGGTAGAGACATGTGTATCTGATTTATGGTTCGTGTGCAACAAATTCAAGAAATCGGGTGTTCCAATACATTCAAATATGGTATCGATTTTATTGATAATCGAAATTTTAAAGTTATACCACTCAGAAGAATTTCACATGCATTTAAAAATCGTGTTAAAGAAGAATTGGGTAAAATGGAGGAAATGAAAGTAATTCAGCCAATAAAAACACCTGCATCAGCAGTTAGTCCATTGGTTATATGGAGCTGTGGCGTCTTCACACCTTCTATCGAAATTCATTATATAAATTAATTTAAATTGACTAGCACCTGAATGGTTAGTTGGGTATAAACCAACTTTTTGTAAAATTTTTCTTTCCGTAGTAGTCTTTTTAAATAACAAAAATAGTTTTTTCCGTTTTTGTTTTTTCGTTGAAAGAAAATGTAATGATAAAAATAAAAGTAATTATAAAAAATAAATATAAAAATTAAATATCTTAAAATATAAATAGTGTGTGTGTATAAATAAGCTTTAAACTACCATAGACAACGGAGCTAAAAAAACGAAAGAGCTACGGGAAATTATGAGAAAGGTTTTGAATAGACTGGAAAATGCAGGATTTACACTAAACGATAAAAAGTGTGAATATGAAAAAGAACGGGTCAAATTTTTAGGATATATTTTCACTCCAGCAGGTTATGAAGCAGATCAAAAAAAAAAAAACTTGTTAAACTTATAAATTTGTATGTTGATATTTTGATTTTGGGATGGTCAACAAGACGAAGCATATACAAAAATTCTAAAAACTCTTACAAGCACAACAGTTTTTAATTATTACGACGTAAATGCGCATGTAAGTTATCTGTAGACGCAAACTCGAAAGCGTTAGGAACAATTTTAATACAATACAAAAGGATCATCCTGTTGCCTATGCGACACGTGCGCTTACAAGTGCTGAGCAGAACTATCTACAAATTGAGAAGGAAGCAACAGCTATACGGTTTGCGTGTAAAAAATTCCACGAATATCTGTATGGTAAAAAATTTGTAATAGAGACAGATCATAAGGGACAACAGATAAAGGTTCCAGCACGTTTACAACGAATCTTATGGGATGTTCTGAAATACTCACCAACTACAATGTCTGAACTCACGAAGCAACATTTTGTTGAATTAACCAACAATGATTCGGAATTTCAATTATTAAAATCAATTATTATGAAGGGATGGCCAGATGATGAAAAGTAATTGCTAAAAGGAGTTCGTAAATATCACAATTTCAAGGAAGAAATCACATGGGAAGAAGGGCTATTCAAAGGCACACGGGTAATTGTAGGTCAAACAAAAGACATGCCAGCGCACACAAAAATCAAAAAAAAAAAAGAACCATTGTTACACAAAGTAATACCTGAGAACTCATTCCAAAACGTATAGACAGACTTGTTTCATTTCAAAGGGAAAGAATTCTTGCTCATTGCGGACCATTATTCCGGATTTTTTGATTTTCATCAATTGAAATTGTCAACAGCAGTTGAAGTAGTACTCCAAATGAAAAAATGGTCTCAAAAACTCATGGATTACCAAAAATTTTAGAATCCGATGGAGGATTGGAATATTACTGAATGAAAAGTTTTCTTAAAACAATTTTTTTTTTAAATAATTCAATAACAAAATATGTATCCCTATTTATTTTTGACAATGTATTATTCAATATAACTTGAACCGTACAAACTATTTATTAAAAATAATGAAATTGTTTTTTTGTTGCCATGTATTTTTTTTCGTTTTGTATGGAATTCTCATTTCTTTTTGTATTTACATATACCAACAAAATTATAACAAGAAATGGCCTGTTATTGTAGGCGTATTGCTATAACCCAGGGGGCCTATTATGAAATTTATCCGATATCGTAAAATACGAAATCGTAAAATCCGATCGTCGGCGGATATTCATATTATGAAACACGTATTAACTGTCAAAAGTGGACCAATGAAATTAGTTCTAATAACCACATATAGAGGAGTGAAGTCATTTTGTTTTGTTTTCTGTAATTTTGTTGTTGCTGTCAAGTAAATACAATTGGGAGTTTAATATGGATACGATCGTGTATTTTGTTAACACAAGTGGCAATGACTCGGAAGAAGATGAAATAATGCCCGCTTACATCTGAACTGTGGAGAATTGAAACGATTTGTCGCTAAGCCTTGATTAACTTCCAAAAAGGAAACTAGTAACTCAAATTGTTGTTCGTTTGTTGAGGCCTTATAACAATAAAATTTTGATTAAGTATTTCTAGGTACACCACATATATAATAAAATTTAATGGATAGTAGATATGATTTATAATTACATTTTTAAAAAAAATTATTTTTTTAAATTAAAATTTACACAAAATAAATATAAACAAACTTTTCTTCTTTCGTAATTTACGATATCCGCCACCTAAATACCAATCGGATATGACATTTGTATTTTCGTATAATCCGCTAACGTTCGGATTTTTTATTTTCATAATAGCAATATCCGCGGCGGATCGAACTTTTTTTAATTTCATAATATGAATATCCGCGGCGGATCGGATTTTACGATATCGGATAAATTTCATAATAGGCCCCCAGAGTCTACACTATGCAAATTCACTGATATTTTCTATCAGGGTAGCAATGTATGTGTGAGTATTTTATTTAAATTTTGACATTATTAGCAAAATATCATGATCAGTAGGCTATTTCACGATAAATTATCATGAAATTATTACGAAATGTCATCCTTTTGAGGTTATGTTTCATCATTATAAATTAAATTTTCAGAGTGAAGACATACATTTTTGTTATAGTATATTTATTTAACCCTGTATTCTGTGTTAATATATCGAAATTCGTGATTTTCGTAATTCGTGTTAATTTTCTTTAATATATTATAATTTTTTCAATAGTTGTGTACATCAGTCCATTATTGTTTTCACGAATCTACACATGCATTTAACATAGACTGATATCTTCACTATTTAAATTAAATTTATGTCACATAACCTCAAAAGAATGACATTTCGTAATAATTTCATGATAATTTATCTTGTAATAGCCTTCTGATAATTTGCTGATAGTGCCAAAATTTATATAAAATACTCACACATACATTGATACCCTGATAGAACATATCAGTGAATTTGCATAGTGTAGAGTGTAGACATAGTGTAATGAATAATAGTGAATAATACTGGCACAAAGTTGTAACAGGTCTTACGTAAGGCAGGAATGCAGTCATTTTGCATATGTTGCGTGGCACTCTTCAAAGCAGGATTTATATTAACTATTATAGAGTGGGTTCAATAATCGGTAGTTCGCACTCTCGATTTCTGCTAAAAAAATTGGGCCCGTCCTCGAATATATTTACGAGTTTCACGATCTCCTTCCATACTACTGAATCGTTCTAGCAGACCTTCCTTCATTTGTTGCCAGGTCCCATGTGTATTTCTTCGAATGAAATTGTAATACTATTGTAATACTATTTATCTGCTTTCTCACAAAGTATTTCATTAGCGCCACTAACTCTAATTTTGGAATATCGATCTGGTATGCTTGTAATGAATTCTTGGACGTTTTCATCCCCTCCTTTGCTGTCCCGACCAGAAAATGTTATTTTCCATTTAGTTGGATCTGATCGCCTACGATATCTAGAACTAAATGCACGTGAGGTATTCTTTTGGTAAGCCCTTGATTCTTTGGCCGTATAACTATCAGTTTCAGTCGTAACCGCGCGGTGTCCTTCGCTTCTCGATTGATTTTTACCTACGTTCTGTTCTCCATTAATATTCTTGAAGGTCGCCATTTTTTCCATAAACTGTTTGGACATGTCCTTTAACTGTTTAGAGAATCGCTTTTGCAGATTACCAGCTATTTTTGAATCCCATTTCGAGTTTTCGGTATCGGTTCGCTTACCTTCGTGGTCTGTATCAGCTGTTCCTGGAATTTTACCGTCAGTTGGTTTATTCCGAGAGCACTTTTTTGGTGGTTCGCTGGTACCCTCAGTCCTTTTAATGCCCCGGTTGATAAATCTGGTTAATTTTTCTAATGAATTGAATACTACTGTGATTCCTGTTGAGTCTGTCCTGTTGAGAATGAATCTGATAACCTCTGCGCTCTGTCTCTCCAGTGCATTCGAAACCGTAACTTCTTGTTTTCCGGTATTGCAATAGTGTCTAACTGATCTAACGCGTTATACAATTCGGTAGTTTTCTGGTTAATCATATTTAATTCCAGATCCGGCTTTTCTTTAACATGTGAGTTCTTTGGTTTAAGGGTTACATTTTGGTTTTCCCTTTGGAGTATTTCTTGATATTTATTTTCGACTCCAACAGTATTGCAAGACAATCCACGTACTTGGTACTCTATTTCCAATTCCTCGTTAGTTAAACTTTCGTAAAATATAACGAAATCCATTGTAATAGGTACTGTTATTATTTAACAATAGGTTTTTTTTCAAAGCCTACGAATTGTTTAAAAACTTAGTTTACACTTCACAACGTCGCTATAAATGCAAAATTCCAAAACTACCTTGAACTCAGAAAATAACGTAATATTATTTACCCATAAGAAGTATATGGCAAATTCTTTTTTTTTTTATTTTCTTTTTTTTTATTAGAATTCAATAAATAATAAAGATATCTAAACGCCCAAAAGGTAGGGAAGTTTTTCACCGAACGGCTATGAACTTTTCTTACCGAACCCTAAAAGCATGCCAAATATCAATTTTCTGCCTATTACCCCTCTCGAGTTGAAAAAACCCTCTCTTCGAAGAATTACATGTTAACCCTACCCAAAAAAATAAATGGCTAAGAATTGGAAATTGAAAAACAAAGTTCGGAAAAAATACGATGCATAAAATCAGTGCTCAATAAAATAAAGGATAAACTAATTTTTATGAAATATTTTGAAACAGTTTTGGTTTTTGTTGAAGCACAAAGCCGTGCCAGTTGGGTTTTTGCAACGCAACCGTGATTGAGTCCAAATGGGAAAGTGGTTTATATTACCTAAACGAGTATCTTTGGTAGGTAATAGTTGTACATTTCGTTTCTTCTTTTTCTCTTTATATTCGAGCTAATTCGATTCTAAATCGACTAATTTCATACGTTGGCCGTTATTGGTTCTTCGGCGCAGAAGTCAAGCATTTATAACGATGATATCTAACAAATGGTAGAAGAGTCTCATGTACCATTTGCATGATCTCATGTTTATTTTGTACCGACCAATCAGGCTATCAATTAAATCAACCCCTCCTATAAGTCGGTTGTATTGTTTACCAATGACCGGGCAAGGTATCTGAATCCTTTCTGACTTTTTACGATCGTATCTATCAACCGTATGAATTGGTTCGTTCGGTGGCAACAAAAGATGAAAGTAGCGTGACAGCCTTGTTATCCTTCCAATATAAATTGCATATATCTGTTCACTCAAAATCACAGACATACTCATCGGAAGTTCCTCGTTTTAATTTTCTTTTTTCCGTTTCGGTATTTGAATTTTTGGGAATGTCTCCCCCAAATCAGGTTCATTTGAAAGGTGTTTCGCTGCGTGGTTTTCTGTTCCAGAATAAATCTCGAATTTATAGCTAAATAATTCCTGTTAAAACAAATAATTTGTAGCCCCATTTGTGTGGCTTTAGCTGCAAATATTGCTTTAGATGGTGGCGAGCATATTTGTTCGTCGATTGACACCCTCCATGGGGACCTCTACTGAAATGGGGTTTCTAAATCCTTCATCGAGTCCGGTAATTCCGTATTTCACGAAATGGCATAACGCACGTTTTGTATATGCTTACGTCTGCATTGCAGTTCTTTTGGTTTATAAACTTCAGGAGCTGTTTTGTTGAAGTTCCTGATTAAGATTTTTATTAGGATCAGACACTTGAATTATTAATTCTTCAATACCATTTTTCTGTAAATAATCGGCTAATATCTCTTCAGAAGCAACAATTGCTTCATCTTCGTCTAATGCTTCAGTAGAAGCAACACATGGTTCACCATCTCGCTGTTGCCTTCTAACTCATCTTCGCTGGCATAGTGGCATCTGGAATGTTTTCGATAAAATCAAATAATTCGTTTCGCTTTTCATACTCATGATACACACATACTCATGAGGCATCTAAAATAAAAAATAGACAACTCTTAGAAGAAAGAAAAAGGAAATAAGGTTGACAAACACAGTTTTGAGAGCGCGCTATAATTCATAACTATTAAATATTTTTTTTACCAAAAATTCGCGATGATTCATATATGAATCGTATAGTTTTATCAGTAGGAACCACTGTACATACAATTCTCGATAAAACTACAAAATTAGACACACAACAACAGAATATTAAAAAAAAAATTTATTTTGCACATACCATGATATCGAATTATTATTTATTGTATGTAATAAAACAAATCTACCAGAAATTACTTCTAATATTTATAACAAGACTCGTCACATCACACTGCTTTACTCCAATGACTCCTAAACTACTACTCTCATTTTTCGCACATGACGTCAATTTATGTCTAAACCGAGGGAGCACCATAATAATATTAAGATATTAAAGCCGCAGCCACACGAATGCAAATACTTACCAACATTGGCGTATTTGTACAAATAACAAATCGTGTAGCCACAAAACCAATGACAAATTCAAATCAAGGTTACATTTTTCCAACATTGGCTGATGCCACACGGGGTATCACAGAAACCGTATTTTTCTTCGTTTCTTTCCTCGTTTACCTATGATTCCGGTTTTAATTGCGACTTAAACAAATTTTCGGTGCAACCACACTAACAGAAACATAAATGAAATGAAAAATATTTCAAGGCCATTTTTGACTTATGCAAGCGTTTCCAAAAGTGGGGGTTCTGGGGTTCCATGGAAATTTTTAGGGGTTCCACGAGCTAGTAGCAGATAAAATCCGTGCAATAAGATTTCATTTCATACATACTCACATACATACACACTACATTTCATACATACATACCAAAATTAAACAATAACGATAATTATTGGGTTCAAAATCATTTTAAACACAATGAAAAGCAAACGGGACTACTTAGCAGTAGACTACGAGAATTTAATGGAAATTAGTTCGGATACTTGCTAACTTTGAAGAGGTGCCGTTAGCAACTTTCTGCTGCAATATATTTGATGAATGTAAAAATTTAGCCAAAAAGGCTATTAGAGATATATTGCCGTTCTTAAACAACATATTTATGCGAAACAGGATTTTCCATGAATAGGGTTCCATGAAATTTGAAGAATCGGAAAAGGGATCCGTGGCAAAATAAGTTTGGGAACCGCTATGTATAAGTATTTTAGTTTAAATTTTATTTTCGAGAGAGCAGAATAAAGCAAAATAAAAAAGTTTGTAGTTTGTGATTTACGTATATACACGGATGAGATGCAAAGAGATATGCGAAGAGATGCGAAGAGATTTCAATAATTATTTTTTTTGTAAATTTTGTTACACATACATATACATTATCTATTACGACTAGTTGGCCTTGAAAAAATTACCAAATACCAGAAACCTCGTGTAAAATTAGGCATTGGCGCACATTCGCTCAATAGGCGGTATTTGAAAAAAGATCAAACGAAAAAACAAATACTACAAATCGTGTAGACAGTAGAGTTTGTCAATTGTCATATTTTATCAATACTGGCCAAACATAAAATAAACCAACGTTGGTCGATATTTGCATTCGAGTGGCTGCGGCTTTAACACTAACAAAACAACTGGAGAAAGCAACAAAAACATCGACATAGCGTGTGTAACAAATTTAGGTTATACCCCTCTGCTCGATTTGGTACGTGGTGATATAAGTTGTACTACCCTTCCCTATTTATTAACCGGTTTACTTTTTTGAAACGTCAACTAAAATGCTTGCACGTATATATTGCACGTATATATGGGTATCGGCAGTTAAACGGGAAATTCCGAAAAAATTAAAACGGGAATCTAAAAGAATATAAATAGGCGAGACAAACAAAATGGGGGATGGGATTGAATTGTTGAGAAGGAAATACACGAGCGAAAAAGTGAACGTGGAAAAAAAACAAATTCGATTCTGATTAAATTGAAGTTTAATCAATCATTTAAATTGTAATAATAAATAAAGTAAATAAATTTAAAATTGTATAAAAATATCTCTGTGAATTAACAAACGAAAAAATAAAAACTAAAATTTGTGGAAATCATTGGTGTTTGTTCCAAGGAAAATAATCGTATAATGATTGGGGCTTAAGGCAGTGGCGTTTCCTGGTTGTACTCTCAAGGTGTTCTGCTTCGGATTTTGGATCACACAAAATAAGCGAACAACTTTAAAATTCATTGTAATAAAAGTGGCGATTTATGGTGCATTTATTTATGAGTCATAAGTTCATGAATATCATCGGGCGATTCAAAAGTGACGCTAAACTATTCGCCCAGTGGATTTAACACGGATTACTATTTATAAATCCTTTTCCTGCGAATATACATATTACATCCAGTAGATCTAAATCGAACCCGAGGTAACTTACGTGCAACATATTTATTCCATCCTGAGGCTTAGTGGAAAATTGACCTGTCACTTGAGTCAGCTGCACCAATATAATGAGATGAAGGACACCATCATGGGTCGGTTATAACGTTTCATATTTATATTTTTTTTATATTCATTTCTATGTTTGATTATATTTTAAAGTTCTTCTCAGTTAAATTTGTCATATTTATTTTGTCATAGTATTTTAAGTTCATCTTTGTGACGAAAGTGTTTTTTTCTTGGTTGCGTTCGTTCAATATTTCGAGTTGAAGATACAGTCGGGTAAATAAGAACTGTACATTTTGTTTGGGCCGGAAATTTTAGTATGAATTTTTGATTGGCATAATGAGCGAACATCGTAAAGATGCTGAACTAATTGTTTTTTTATGGGGTAAATGATTGCAGTCGATGTTATGTTAGAAGGCCTTCTATAGTATTTTCAAATCTTTCAATTTGCAAAATGCACACTTGAGTTAATATTTTTTTGTAATGATGGCGACTTGCATGTGTGGCGTTCACAGGGTATCGGTTCGTTTAAAACCGGTTCGGTTTATAATCCTAGTAGAGACATCTACCATAAATACGGGAAGCTGCCGCCTCCCTACTTCGCCGCGAGATGCCAGTAGGAAGAAAGAGAGAAAACTTCTTGTTGTTTTTCTCTCGCGACAACATGGCGCTTTTTGTTTGCCTTTCCAGATAACCTAAAAAGTTTTTCAACGTGCTGGTAAAACAAAAGTCAATGTAATTGAAATTAAAATTGTGCAACAAAATTAATTAAATTAAATAAAGTGAAATAAATGAAGTAAACATAAACAAACAGAATCCGTCGTCATTTATTAAAGAATTTTATGTGGTTTGCGCTTGTGGTAAAAGTTAATTATAAAAGGCGACCACGCGCCTTCTTATTGCAGCCATCACCACAAACCAAGTGGATTACCACACATGTGGTTTAACGGAACTAGAGGCTACCTTGACTACCGACTAGACTAGAGGCTACCTTGAACATAGTGTGCGACCACGTGCAAGGTCAGTGACCGAACCACCGAGTTACACATGTCGTCGTCATTTGGTGTAAGCGACCTGTAGTTTAGGAGGCATCGTTTTCTCACAACTATACAAATTTTATTGAAAAGAGAAAATAAATTCAGTAAAAGGGAATCCCCTTAATAAAAACTAAGCAACCATTTTGTGTATAATACTTGTCGTACAAAGTAAAACGATGAAAACAGAAACGATTCATATTTGAATCATTGCGCACTGTAGGGTTAAAAAACTCGTATCTAATCATAAGGTCTTCTGTAATATCCGATTTTCGTAAAACTGCTTAATTATAAAGAAATTATAAAAATAGAATATAAATGGCATAACAAATACTTCGAGATTTCTGGAAAAAATTGTGGTAGCTATGTTATTGAAATTTCTTTCTTTCTCGATTTAAGTGACAATAAAAAGCGCTCTCTTGAAGTATCTTATCCCATACCCGTTAAGTACGGATTGTTCGTGAAAGAGAAATGTTACGGTTTCGTAGTCAAATCTTTAACTTATTAGTTCTTCCTAATCAAACCAATTTAAATCGGGACTTCCTAACCACTTGGAAATTGGGGAGTTTATGATTTTTGGCAAATTTAACCAGAAATGAGCTATACATCGCTGAAGAAAATAAAGCATGAAATGCAGCAAGAATAGATTCAATATGTTTGTAATAAATTTTGACAATTTCTAAACGCTGCGCAACTGTGTATTTTTCCATGGCGATCTGCCAACCAATACTGAACACAAATGTGAATTTTGAAGGGAATCGGAAAAATGGCCGCTATAATGTTTATAAAATATATTATACTAATTTAATCACCATATACTTTCATTAGGATCAACTCTAGAGCGTGCTTGGTCGTCGATTTTGTGGGTTAACACTATCAGCTATCTCAGCCGTTATTAATCACATCTCTTAGGTTGTATTTCTGGTTGGTTGACGTTTTTCGCAATTACCTTATTAATTATTAATTATTATCGACGGTAAAACTCGATAGATCATGTAACGTTTGAAAACTAAACAATACTGTCTAACGCAGATAACGATGTATATCGTATTATAAAACGTGGAAGCTGAGGAACTGTTACGACATCAAACTAGTATTTATTTGTTTGGAAATGAAATAAAATCGAGTTGCAAGGATCGTCTCTGCTGCGAATTGCAGAAAAATGTGCCAATTTTTAAACGGGAATAATCGGCACGATCCAAATTTTCTCAGAATTTAAAAATCATAGTTTAAAAGATGTTGTACAAATTAGACTTCATTGAAACTAAAGATCACGATTTAATTGTTTAGGACTAAACCACTTAATTGTTAATCCATTCCAAGAGATTCGCAAAATATTAATCGATCGACCACATGCGGCTGAAATAATGTTATTAAAAAAGTAAAAAATCGAGAGATGCCAAATAAATTTTATATATAGGTTTGATTTAATTCTCACGACAAAACGTTTTTGTAAGCTGATTGATCGGATTGTATGGTGCGCACGGCAGTTGCAAATTGAATTAAAAATCGAATAATTAAAACCAAAAAATAAAAATGATTTATGTTGACAGCTCTTAAGTGTATACAGTAAAAGCTGATGGGTTTGGATTAATGGGTCGGTCATTCAACCCATAAGAACGATTAAGAAACAGTATAATGTCCACAATTATTGTACACACCTTGTAGTCTGCCCAAAACTGCTATAATTGGCTGCAAAAAATTAAATTGCACGCGCACGATAGAAATACTCCAAAATTGCAACAAGATTTTGTTTGTGTTGTCGCATCCATAAATGGAAGTTCCAAGTTTAGTTCGTATAGTTGTCTCGATGTCGTCGCATAAAAAGTCCAAGTTCAGCTCGAATCCAATGCGCGATGTTTACATATACCAAAAAAAGTATTCTGTTAATTAAAAATGTTTTCTTTCATACATTTTTCTTTTATTGTCTTATTTAATCGACGCTTAAGTGGAGATCGATGTTATTACTGTGGTTGTTTGCTGTTATTATTACTTTTTCTTAATAAATACGAGTATTTTGTGCAAATAAGAAAACCACAGTAAGATTCTCACATTTAAAACAAATTTGTTGACTAAATAATCTTGTTTCAGTGCTTGTAGTAATAATACACAACAACTAAATAATAAAAATTAAATGTTTATCTCTTATGTTAACACTAAAAGATTTTTTATGAATGAAAGTTGCCAACAAGTGTATTTTAAATTTGACATACGAGTGTATAACCACTTTTAGAGATTTTTTTTTTGTTTTAACACTTTTAGACGCTTCAAAAGTAAAGTAGACTGACATAATCGAATTGCTGTTTTGAAAGCGCTTGAGAATGTGAGAACTAGCGCGATACGTGGTAGTTCTTTGTATCATTGTCTATATATTCTCTTGTACTGGCACATTTAAACATGCTTTTAAAAAAAAACACATTGGGCATATTGTTGGGCGAATGTTTAATTTCTAAAACGGGCTCCAATTTTTAAATCTCGAATTATTATCTAAATACGAAATAGTGGAGAAATCATTGGTTCTAAATCACATTGTGGAGAACAGCAAGCTACTTCTTGAAGAAGTAAATCTCACTCATTGTGAATTGAATGAGATTGTGGAGAATATATGAGAGAATTGTTCGGTTTACGTCCTCGTCACATTGCTTGTTAAATAGCCTAGGTTGTCATAACTAAAGTTTCCATAGCGATGGTTCAAGTAATCCATCTCGAACTTATAAATTCGTTAAATAAACAAATCTGTAATTATTAATATTTTAAAACACCCGTTTCATGAAAATTGACTATTTAAACTCTCCTTAAACACTCATGAAAGTGGAATGGTATACTAGACCATTTCTTAACCGATCATAATGAAATTGGGTATGTAGTATGGAAGAGTGATTCCGTTAAGCTTATGACTCGATCAATCAACAGAATTTATACTTGACTCAGATTTATTTATTTCAGCAACAATACTGTGGCAAAGTTGAGGACACGATTTTGAGGATTATGTAACCAGAAGCCGTTTACTTGGCTGGTACTATTCTATGCCAAGAATAGAAGCTCACTCATAATGATTTAAAATTAACATTTTATAAACGTTTAATAAACTGCTCGTTAAGAATATACAATCTGTGTGATTGGCCTAATCCACAATAGACGGGGTGAGAGGTTAAACAACAGGAAAATATTTGATTTGGTAGGTTTCAATTCCTGTGGAACTCCATATCTATGTTTAATTTATTTCAGAAAATCCTCCATATATTATTTTAACATCCTCTTTCTATCTTAAATACCCAATTTCATCGTGATCAATTAAAAAACGACCTAGTTCCGTCACAGGTTGAGTTCCGCCTCATAATCGGTGATGGAATATCCTAGTTCCAAGTTGCCCATCCAAGTTGGCCATATATCACAACTTTTTCGAACAAACATTTTAGAATCCCATTTCCATTCTACAAACCAAACTGCAACATGATTGGCTATGAAACGACCAAGATCCGTTTTAGTTGGCCGTTATGGTTCAAGATCCGTTATAGTTTCGGTAAACTGTCTTTTTCGATGAATTGTCTTTTTCGTTAAATTGTTAATTTTGGTAAATTGCCGCTTAACGGTTAACTGTTGCAAGGCAATTTATTGAAATCGACAATTTACAAAAAACGATAATTCACCGAAATCGACAATTTATCGAAATTGAAAATTCACCAAAAAACAACAATTCACCGAAAACGACAATTTATCGAAATTAAATGAGCTTATTTAGGACAGTCTTCATGAATTATATTGTTCTTTATTTAAGATTATGTTCAATGGATACATAGTGAAAAAAATATTTCAATTTTGATAATGAATTTTGTTTCCTCCTTTAAAAGGTGACTCGATCAGAACTTCCCCAATGAAGTACATTCCAGATTTAAAATTGTAATAGTAAATTCAAACAATAGAAAAATTAATTTTTACTATTATAAATTATTCACTTTAACATCGAGTTCATACGATGAATAAAAACCTCGGATTTTTTTCAATATTTTCAACTTTTTTATATGAAAAGAGGCGTGCCCGTTGTATAATTTACGTGATGTAGTTGGTTAAAACTTTTTATTCGCCGAGATTTTTATCCGTCGTATGAACTCGCAGTAATAATTTGCGAAGCGTTTGAATATTTTCGGGTAAATTGTTTTGTTTGAATTGTCGATTTTTGTTAATTTTTATCGAAGAAAAGTTGTTTTCAGTGAATTAAGGTTTCGGTGAATTGCCGTTTTCAGTGAATTATCGTTTTCCTTGAATTATCATTTTCATTGAATTGTCGTTTTCGATGAATTGTGTTTCGATTGATTGCGGTTTTCGGTGAATTTTTTTCGATAAATTGTCGTTTTCGGTTAATTGTCATTTTCGATGAATTGTTTTTCAATAAATTGAACCTCGTAACGGTTAAAGAACGGAAAATGTCGAAAATTTACATATCAATAGCAAAAAATTTGATTTTTATTATTGTAATGATGTTATTGTGATTGTTCCGTACATTGATCTATTTTCCGGAACAATCACAATAAAACCATTACAATAATAAAAAAACAAAGTAAAAAAATCGTTAACACGAAAAGTAAGTTGAAAGAATGAAATATAGATGAAAAATGTGAAAGAATCGAATTTCCTTGGCTAAGCAGTAATTCGCTAGTACTAAAACTACATGGTGATGTTCTATATGGTATATATAGACAATATTCAAATGTAAATAATACAACATCAGTCGTCGCGACCTGATGAGAAGACTCTTTTTTCAAATCAATAATCTCATCCGTTTGAGCCGGTTTGTTGTGATTCTTACAAATTTTCCATCTATAAGTCAAAAAATTCAAAATATCATCAGGTACCGCTAAAACCGGAATGATATCCCAGCAATTTAATAAAGTAACTTCGTTCAATCTTGAAATTTTATTCTAGCACAGAAATTGAATTCTAATTTTAAATACTAAAATACTTAAATCAAAATTAAAATTTATGTAAAAATAATAAAAGTTTGAATTAAAAGAACTGGGGTGGAATCATGAACGCCGGACGGAAAATTTAAACGGTAGTGAAATTTTATATGGAAAACAGCAATAGTTGTACCGGTTTTGTTCCATTGTTTCGCAAAAAAAACATAAATAGCAAGCCAGAAAAAAAATAATTCATTCGTCAGCTTTATAGCAATCGAACGAATTTGTAAGGTTTTTTTGAAACAACAGAATAAAACCGGTAGAATTATTACTGCTTTCCATATAAAATTTCTCTACCGTCTAAAATTTCCGTGCGGCGTTCATGATTCCGCCCCTGAATTGATTTAGCACTGTATAGTAAAGTGGGTCAGCTCGATGATTCTCGGTAATAATAATAAGTAAACATTTTTAACTAAAAACTTAACATAAAGGCGACTGGATGCGTCACAAAAGTCAATTATGTTTTACAACGGTTGATTTTAGTCTAAGCAGTATCGAATTTCTAAAATAACGAAGAGTTGTTCATCGAGCTCTGAAATCATGCTCATTAAAAGGCCATTGACGGAGTGTATTCTATGCGATACTGGATGTATATGAAGCTACCCCGATACTCAGCTAGAAAAAAAACGCTATGTCAACACTAAACTATCACTATCTTCCGAAAAATCTCACTATCGCGACAGTGAGCCCGAAATTTTAAAATTACTTTAATGTATTTTTAAGATATTTTAATATTGCTTATAGTGGCCTAGTCAGACCTAAACTCTTCATTTATATGAAGCTAGCCCGATATTCAGGTGAAAAAACCCGATAGCAATACTAAACTTTAACTATCGAGAAAGTTTTATATCACAGCACGAATAAATGGCACTATCGCGACAGTAAAATGTGTCACGAGACTCATAGCATTCAGTCCAAAATTATAAATACTAGGCACTTTTATGTATTTTTCAAGTATCCCAATTGTTGGGGAGCCTAGACAGCCCTCTAAGCTGAAAAAGACAATGCGGAAACTCAATTAGCACTACCTGATTGACCACCATGAAGCTAGCAAGAACTATCAGCCCAAATTTTAAGGATATAGTCGCTTAAAGTTTTGATTTGCAAACTGTAAGATTTACAGAGAAACTCTATTTGGAATTTTCAAGACATATAGTCAATTAAATCTCGTCTCACAGGCGATTCACAAGCACTTGACATATACCACCTGATTCGTACAAGTTTGGCCTCCAAACAGAGAGATTTGCAGAAATATTATTTCTGTAATTAACGGCATATAGTCATTCGAATCTCGCCTCACATGCGATTCACGAGCACTTGACGTATACTGCCGGATTCGATGAAGTTTTGACTCAAGCTGAGCAATTAGAAGAGAATTTATATCTGGAATTCTCTAGATATAGTTGTTTGAATCTCGCCTCACATGCGATTCACGAGCACTTGAAGAATACCACCAGTGATATATACAACGGTATTTGTCAAGTGCTCGTGAATCGTCTGTGAGGCGAGTTTCAAACGACTATGTCCAGATAATTCCAGATAGAATTTTTCAGCAAATCTCCCAGTTTGTAGTCAAAACTTTAACAAATCCGGAGTCGAGATAATTCTATCTGGTAGAATTTTTCTGGAAAAATTTTAGTGTTGCAGCTAAAATTTTAACGAATCCTATGGTATACATGAAGTGCTTGTGAATCGTCTGTGAGGCGAGATTCAACGATTATATCCAGATAATTCCAGGTAGAATTTTTCTAGAATTCTGTCGGTTTCTATGTAGTTAAAACTGACAATTCCTGTGTATGAGGCGAGATCTAATCGACTATAATCCATGTAATTCCCGATTGTACTTTTTCTCACATATACTTCCACAGAAAACACTTTTAGAATTTTTTTCGAAAAGTTGACCTATTCACCACATCCATACTAGAGTAACTTGAATCCGGTAGCTTATTCGTTTTTTCCTCCTTGACCTACAAAATTGGGTTTGTCGTGGATTCTTTTTTAAACTAAAATTTTTGTAGAATCAAAATTTTAACTCCGATACGAATAGTAAAAAAATAAAATAAAAATTTAATAAAATGATTTTGTTTTGTTAGTATTTTACATAAACACTTAGAAAATTATAAAAATTACTGGATTCAAATAAAATGTGTGTGGGACATAAAGGGTGTAAAACACAAAAGTTACCGGATTCAAGTTACTCTAGTACGGATATGCACAGTTTTTTACATTGACGTTTCAGCACTAATAAATTTGTTTTTATTATTTTTATCAAAATTTAGAAGCACCTATTAATTCGACAGCAATTAATGCATAGCTATAATTTGCGTATGACATAAAATTTGCTTTATAGTTATAATTTACGTATATTTTGTGTAATGCCAGCAGTTGTATTACCATAAGTAAAAAATTAAAATCTCGGGCTGAAAATTGGGGCCAGCTTCATGGAGGTCGACACTGGGCCGTATTGATAAGCTCTTGTTTTGTAACGGGATCAAAAACGATCTTTCTGATTCCTTAGGAAAACTAGAAGTTATCAATACGACTCAATACGCATACAAAACATTCCATTAATGGCCTTTTATTGTCATTTTAGAAAATCAATACTGCATTGACTGAAATCAACTGTTCTAAAACTGACATTGTTTGACATTTGTGACACATCCATTCGCTGTTATGTTTAGGACATCGAAACCAAAAAAATTATTGAACAAAACAAAATTACGAAAAAAAAATTCTATAAAAGGGTCCAAATTAAAATCGCAATACGTTTTGCTAGGATTAAAGTGTTATCTTTTTTGACTCTGTTTACACTACCCATGCCCCAAAGCAACTTATTTTCCATGACGATATATTTTTGTATGAATTTCTTCCGACTCGAATATTTAACCTTCTACATAAAAATGGGAGTGGTAAAAATTGTTTAAATATGTAGATAATAGATAGCGCTAGTTGTTTTAAAATTTTTTTTAATCGATTAAAAAATTCTTCGCAGTGTACTACTAAAATTTCCTTTCTCAATGTCAAATGTCACTTTGACTTTGGCTGCATCAATCAGAGATTCTGAGTGATACGTGATCAATATTTAATAATGATACAACTCAGGATTCATTGGCATTCAGTGCGGATACTAATTCACTCAATTTAAAGTATGTATATAGTGAAGAATATCGTCGAAAGGATTATAGTAAGTCATGATACATCTCAATCACTTTGAATCAACTTGTATATGCTTCATTTTGATTATAAAGGGAAGTGCCAAAATTACGACAAATGATGATGTTCCAGCACAAAAGTGACTTAATGATTTATTACAAAGGCTCATTAATTGTTTTATTTCGTTATATATCCCGTTTGGACGGAAGTATGTGCAAACCAGTAATTCGTATGATGGCGAAATTATAAATCATTTTTTGTTGCAGACGTCTAATACAATAAACTAAGTGTGTAAAGAATTGAAATAAAATGGCGAAATTCGATTTAACGGCAAAAACTTGCCAATATTATCGACATTTATCTTTTCTGCTGTTGAAATTTTTGTGCAACAGGAATGTATGTATGATGCAACATAACCTACAAATTATGAGTTGAATCTTTTTAGAAATATTTTTTTTTTTTTTAGAAAAATCACAAAAAAGAATTACACGAGAAAATTTTGGGAATCGTGAATCTCCGCCCCGGTGGCAAAGTGGTAGCATGCTTGCTCCAGCGACCGGAGGTCCCGGGTTAGATTCCCGGTGGTGAAAAAATTTCACGGCTGGTTTAGGATCAATGAATTAATGACTCATTATCCGAAATGAAAATATGATTATGAAACCTCATTTGAGGCGGCCAAATCCCTTGATGGGATATAGTACCAGAGAGAGAGAGAGAGAGAGAATCCATCAATAGCTGGATTGTGAATTTAATTCGTAATGCTCGACCCGATGCTTAAGTTGACTCGAAATTGAGACAAATTGAAATGGGAACGCGACACTTCTCACCGTATTAACAGCTAGTTGAAAAAATTGATTCCCCCTTAGTGCGTTCGGAAGCTCTCACTTGTACTGTAGAAAAACAACATTAAGCTAAAGCACAAATGTTGAAAATACTTTTTATAATGAAATTATGAAAATTAAATTTTGTTTTAGTATTGTCTTATTTTTGAAAAATTCTGGTAAACTACATCCGACATAAGTGTTATTCTGAACACAATAATTGATGATGTATCGTCAATTTTGGTCGATGTAAAATAAGTAGGGATTACCAAAGATTACAAGTAAAATGCTCGAGTTCGTGAAATCGCCTCATTGATTCGCTTTATATCATCGTCAAATCAAATAGCATTTTGCCGGTCTTTAAACGCCAATTGTTTCGTTGAGCGTACGGTTGAATGTGTATTATCTCTTTCGTCTTTCTTGTGTGTATATGGGTAATTATGCTGATGTCCAATGCATTGATATAGCTTGATGACGAATTCAAATAATTGGGTTGCCTCGACTGAATTGAACTACGATGGACTGTCGGTGTAATAAATTCTGACCACGTAAAGGATGAAACACACCAAGCAGCAGCAGCGAGCAGCAAATTTAAATCTTGGCTTATTCGCTTATGTAACGATACAAAATTATAATTTGAGTATAAATATAGGTATTTCCAATAAATTAAATCAAATATTTTCTAATTTTAATAGAAAAATTTAGATTTAAAGAAATTATATTGAATGAAGTTGCATCTATCGCGGCATCAATAGGTTCCACACACAGCAGCATAAATTTACTGCTCTTGGCTGCTACTTATAACCTCGATAAATTTGACAAAATTCTATTTACAACTAAAACAAAACAATCTGCTGCGCTGCTTGGTGTGCATGCCCATATGCAGCCGTTAATGTGGATTGCTTGGAATATGTCGCGCTGCTCTTGGTGTGTTTCATCCTTAATCCGTGGAAAAAGTCGACAGTATTTTTTACTTGATCTGGGCATATTCGATCAAAAATATTTGACACCCGTGCCACAGAATATGGTATATTCTGTGCTCGTGCTAAATTTGTAGCCTCAATCGAATCATTTTCATTAATAATAATACTCACTGTTTGACAAATAATCACGAACAATTTGACAATAGTCGAAGAGGGAGAATTTATTTTTACACTTCTAATAACATTTAATGTTTACAAAATGATTTTTTTCAAATTTAGAGCCATCTATTGGCGAACATAAGATAAAATAGTCCTATTGTCAAAAAGGAGTATTGTCAAAAAAGCAGGTTCTAACTTTCGTTTCTGTAGTATATTCTGTGGTAGTGGTATGTGTGTTTGTGTTAGTGCGAATGTGCGCCATTTAAATTTTTTGGATGTGGCATTTCTAGATAACATTTCCAATTATAATTTGTAAATGCAATTATGCTTAAATTAAATTTATTTAATTATTTAATTTTAGTTTTAAAATAATTTCTAATTCTTTATTTCTGCGAAAACAAAACATTTATTCGACATCAATCATTGAAAAACAAATTAAAATAGGTGTAATTAAATATTTTTTATTAACACATTGATGCATATTTTCTAAATGTGTGTGCTACTCAGGAACACATTTAATAACTTTTGTAATTGCAATGATATTTCGTCGCGGAAAGGAATAACACACGATTTTAACACACGAACGTGTTAAAAAACGAAAAGGTTGTATGTCTGCTACAGCAATCACTTGCGCGAACGTGTCAACTCGCTACTCAAAAACTTGGTGAGATGTGAAAAAAGTAAAACGACGCAAGGACATAAGCACCAAAAAACTGATGCTTACATTCGCAGAAAACAAATAAATCAAACCATAGAAAAATTACACACACTAATATAAAATTGTATACTATGCTCCTTATACGTATACGAAAATGTTTTTTCCGTCGGATTTTGAATAAAATCGACCCCCTAAAATCAAAAATATTCGTGGTTTATTTTGTGATAAATGAGTGCGTTTTATGACAAAACTTGATAAAAAATATTGTGTTGAGACTAGGGAATGTATAGAAAATGGCACCAATGGAAAAATGAAGCGTGCTTCAGATACACCCAAGACACTTTTTTCATTTTTAAATTAATAATTTTAATATTAATTGTAAATAAATTTATAGTTTTTATATTTTAATGCAATATGCAAATAATATTAAATTTTCCAAGACGCCTTTTCATAGATAATTCATAGAAAATCCTGACTTAACTCTTTTTCGTAGTAATAAACTTATCCGCGAGAGCACAGGGGTACAAATTTCAATATTAGGAATAAAATTAACTATTGGTTTGGTTTTTGCTTAACTAAAGATAATTTTAGAAGTAGATTAAGGCATTCAGCCTTCAGCGATTTTATTTTTGTTACTTTACTTTTATATTTTTAGTTTGCAAATCCAAAGCAGATTTATTTTATTTTGTATTTTGACATTAAAATTTTTCAAGTCAACTTTGTTGACCATATTTCAATATAAATAAATAAATAAATAAAAATCTCGATACCATACTGACTCAAACCGTTATATAGCTCTGTTCACAACCTTGTTTTGAATAGAATACATTTTGTTACTGGCCTCCAATATATCTGGACAGCCCAGACTGGACCTTTTCCCTTACAAAGCTAGAGCTTATCAATACGACCCAGTGTTGCATATAATACATTCCCTCAATGGGCTTTTATTAAGCAGATTCTTAGAGCACGACGAATAACGATTCATTATTTAAACGGAAATTGTTTTGACATTTGCGACATAAAATTGTTAGTTATTACCGAGAATGAACGAGCTTACCCATTTTGCTACACAGTCCTAGTATTCACTAGTGGTTTTTCGGGGTACAAAAACCCGGGGTTTTCCGGTTCAAACCGAGCGCACCCAAAAATCGGCGTATTTTTACTCTTGTTCATGTTGAAGTTTTTTCAGAGTTTTTTTCTAAAGCGATGCCACATAGCGCTATGGGTATACGGCCAAGTTGAAGAAAAATATAAAAAATACTTTTTATATGTATGCAGGCCCAAAGAAAGTAAACACTTTTGAAAAGTTTTTTAGCATTATTTGTTTATATCTCGTAAATGCTGCAGAAAAGTAAATTTTCATTCTCCTGAGCATGAACTTTGGTTATTTATCATTAATTTTGGTATATTGTTTTGATTTGTAATAAATGAATAGGTTTGTTTATTATCTCTTGTAATTTTTGTTTTTATATATTTTTATTTTAATGTAACTCCACCATACTTCACCAAAAAAACTGGACTAAAAAAAATCATGTATATAAAAAAAAAATGCTGAGCATGGAAAAGTACTAACACTTTCATTGTAATGTACTCCACGATATCTCATGGACGTGGTACGTACTAATATAAATAAATGCACTGAATGAACATTCATTGTCATTTGGCATTTTGGGTTTCAACATGAAACCCAATAAGGAAATAATTGTTAATCCAAAATGATAGCGAGCGGCGATGTGAAGCAACATACCGGCTACCTTAGGAGCTTCTAGCGGATAATTAACTCTGAGTATTTTCTATCAATTTGAACTGACAAAATAATAAATTACGGTTAAGTTAACGTTAAATAAGATTGTTACAATTACAAATTTAATCATCTCGGAGGGATAAAATGCCATTCGATGCCTTCTTGAAAATGTACGAAAACTATCGAGTTCTTTCTTAGCTCCAGTGAAGTTTGTTGCATTATCACAATAAATCCTTAAACATTTGCCACGTCGTGCAATAAATAGTTTTAGTGCACCGATGAAAGATTCTGACGTTAAGTTGCCAACGAGCTCGGTATGTATTGCCTTAGTGGCAAAACTGATGAATATGGCAACATATGCCTTGACGGAATCGCTGCCTTGCCTTAATATAGGTTTGATGAGAAATGGACCATATAAGTATGTGCCCGTGTTGGTGAATGACCTTGAAACCTCTATTCTTTATTGGGATGGATTACTCATCAATTATTGTATCGATTTCGGCTTGGTTTTATAACAGCGAACACAGATGTGAACTGTTCTTCGTACTAGAATTCGTCCTCGTAATGGCCAATAATTCAACCGAAGAATTCATAGTAATGCTTGTTGACCGCAATGTAACTTATGTCTGTGCTCATATCGTGCTAATAATTCTGAAAGGTGGCCTATTGGAAGTAGCTTCTGATGTTTTTGACTGGAATATCTGCATTTGAGACTATGCCATCAACTCTTAAGATACCTTGCTTGTCCATAAAGGGATTAAGCACCGCGATTTTGCTGGTTTTATTGATGGTTTGACCGGATTCCAACTTACCAATCTAACTTACAAATGATTGTCGTTGAACTATTCTGACAAGTTTTTCAATTGTGGAATTCAGTTCAGTGAATCAGCACATGCTGACAAGTGCTGTATTATTTTTATTTCGGGTAAATTCTCTCCCTGAATATCTAAAATGTCTTCGATATTAAACATGATTTCCGTATGTGTTGATAAATCGTTAGGTTCTTTCCACCATAAATTTGAGTTGATCAAATCAACTGGAGTAGCACCACGAGATGAAAGGTCGGCTGGATTTTCTCGTGAACCAATATGATGCCAATCTTCCACGTTAGTTAGTTGTTGTATGTTAGCGACTCTGTTCGCCACAAAATTTTTCCATCTAGCCGGCGATGCTACAATCCATGATAACACAATTTTTGAATCGGACCAATAGTATTGGATGTATGCGCATTGCTGAGTATACCTTGGCTTGAAGTTCTGCTAATAAGTTTGCGACATCTAATTCGAGCCTCCGTATGCAGATTCTGATGAATCGCAAAAGCCATGTAATTCCAACCTTGTCGTTGTCGATGAAGAAATATACCTGTCGATATTTAGATTATTTAAATGGATTAATTGTTGTCGAAATTGCAACCATTTTGTTTGTACATGGATTGGTAACGATTCGTCCCATTTTACATGGGTTTGCCATAACTCTTGCATGATTATTTTTGCTACTATAATCACTGGCGCAATGAGACCAAGTGAGTCATAAATCGTAGCAATGTCTGATAAAATAAACCTCTTTGTGACCTGGCGATTGTTATCAGGTTGACTTGCATTATAAGATAATGTGTCTTGATTTGGAGTCCAAAATATTTCAATAGATTTTATAGTACAATCGTCGTCAAACGCTAATGTTAAATTTTGTTCTCCCACTTCTCCGGGAATGTATTGTATAATAATTGTGGTGAATTAGTACACCATTTCCGGAGCTCGAATCCACCACATTGTAGCATTTGATTGAGTTCAGAGTGTAGTTGAATAACTGTTTTTAATGACTCTGTTCTTGTGAGAATAACATCTACTTAAGAGTCGTTAATGACTTTCCATTTCAAATTGTTCTGCTTCAGTAAGGCCAATTGTTGAAGACACTTGGTTGCAAGATAAGGTACCGATGTGGTACCATAAGTTACCGTTGCTAACTTAAATATTGAAATGGGATAGTCAGTGCCGTCTGCTGAAATCTTTGATCGTCTTGATCGATGTTTACTTGTCGGTACATTTTAGCTATATCACAAGTCATGCTATTGGATATTTTCGAAATCTCATTATTATTGAGAATAGATCATTCTGTGTTGTTGGACCGACTAATAGATGATCGTTGAGTGAGGTGTTGTTACTGATTTTAAATGACACACCAAAGACCACTCGCAGTTTTGTTGTGGTACTGGTCGGTTTTAAAACCGCCTGATGTGGTAAAAAGAAATTTGGCTGTGCTACTGAATGTGAATCGACTTTCACCATAAGCCCCATAACCTTATGTATTCCTTAATGAAGTCATGATACATTGATTTTAATTCCGGATTTCTTTTCCAAATAGTAAAATCGTTTTAGAGCACCATCAAATGATTCACCTAAACTGAAAATTGATTTCTTTAAACGGTAATTTAACAATGAACCATCCAGTTGAATCACGTTTGAAATGAATTGAGAAGTGTTCTTCACACGTTTCTTCGTCGAGTGTGAGATGTTTAAGTTCAGGAACCTTCTCTATTTGCCAGAACTTCTCTATTTGTTGATCCAACTTAATGTTGTCATTGTTGACAAGGTTACATGTTGTAATATGGTTCGTGGCTGGTTTGCAATTTTACCCTCGATTATCCAACCGAATATGGTTTTCTGGAGAATAGAAAGATCATCCGATAATTTTATTTGTCCAGCACATAGCAGTTCGAAAAATATCTCGGAGCCTAGCAACATATCGTTTTTCCCCGTAATATTAAATGATGAATCACCTAATTTGATTGAATCTGGAATATTCCATGCGTTGATGTTGTGAATTTGTAGATTTGGCAAATTACTTGTGAAATTCAAGACTAGTTATTGAATCTCAATTTGATGGTTACGTGTACACTGTCCCGCCCCGGTGGCAAAGTGGTCAGCATGCTTGCTCCAGCGACCGGAGGTCCCGGGTTCGATTCCTGGTGGTGAAAAAATTTCACGGCTGGTTTAGGATCAATGAATTAATCACTCATTATCCGAAATGAAAATATGATTATGAAACCTCATTTGAGGCGGCCAAATCCCTTGATGGGATATAGTGCCAGAGAGAGAGAGAGAGAGAGTGTACACTGTGCTGAACTTGTGATGTGGATTGATTAACTCCTATAATTGACGTTAATGATGAATAAATACTCAACTCCCTTAGACGTATCACTTCATGCGACGTAACTATGGATCTTCCTGGTTACTAGATTTTAAAATCAAAATTTACTAAATTATTTTGTGCAAAACCCTCAATGAAAATTTTTTAAGTCTTAGTTGGCTGCATTAGTTTGAATTTTTTTTAAATTATTTGTCACGTCAAAATTTCAAGTGATAGAAATTGTGATTTGAAGTGAGAGCAGTCGATAGGAAATATTTATAAAGCAGCATACTAAGATTTAAAAAACAGCTAGAACGATTTTATTGAACAATTATTTTGTAAGTTTTGATTTAATGATCCGGTAACCAAGCAGATGAGTAGTCACATCACTTGAAGTGCGACTAGGGGAATAGGGCTATTAAACTCGACAGTGATGGGCTGCGCCAGTTGAATCAAATACATATACCACTGCGGTATAATAAAACTTGTGCTACCGAACGAACCCTTTCTGATTGATGACAAGTTACTTTGCTTCTGATAGTCATTCACTGACGTTTTTTACCGCTTGTGTTACCGGAAAATTAATTTGATTTACTAACAAGGCATTCGTCGTAACATTTGATGCATTTTCTTTATACGTTGTAATTTCCTTTTCAATTTGTGGATTATTTATGAGTGTTGATTTATTAGTGCTATTAGTGAAAGATTGTGCATTTCGTCTTTCGAAATGTAAGGAATTCTTGACATCGATAGATCGATGGTTGTGTTTGTGTGTGTAGCATTCTGGAAGCACCCGATTTGTTACGATAAGCTGATGACTTCTCGTTGATTGTGACTTTGGATATATTATCCTTATGTTCTGGTTGCGGAAAAATGTCAAGCATTTGAGATCTCTGTTCGATGAACTGTTTCAAATCTACTAGCAACGGAAATGATTTTGTATTAGAAGAATGTTTGGTTTCCCAATCACGACGCGTTACGGGATCCAATTTTGAGGTTATGTAACACACTATTATTGTGTTCCATTCGTCGACCGGTTGTTTTAACTGTTTTAATACGCGCATGTGTCTGATAGGTGTATCAATAAGATCTTGAAGTGATTTTAGCGATTCTCTTGTTAATTGTTGAATATTTAATATCGCCATTACATGTTTTGTAATGATCATTTTGTGATTCTCATATCTATCAACGAATGTTGTGTATGCTACTTCATAATTGGCTTCTGCAATTTGAATTGAACTGATCAAATCAAAAGCGTCCTTTCTTAAGCTGTACGCAAATGATAAAACTTTTGAATGCTACTTAAACTTTCATTTTGTTGCACCAACGCATTATATGTGTCGCGGAAAACAAGCCAGTTTTCATAATTCCCATCAAATTCTGGTATTTTGATGATTGGTAATTTCAAATATTCTGTAGTTTTGACGATGTAGTCAGCTTGGGTTGTGATTACGGCTGGCTTGTTTTATGATATAATTCGCCTTTGCAACGACTTCAAAATATGAGTCATGGCATTTTCCACTTTTCCCTCTTCGTCAACTTCACCATCTTCCAGTTCTATTTGCGTTTGTATATCAAAAAATGTTTTATAAACTGATAATACTGTATTTAATCTGGTTTTCACAGCTTTAATCTCTTGATCGTCGTATTTTGTCAAGCAATTTTTTATAGTGGTTAAGGTACCAAACACCTGTCCGCGTTTTATATTGTTTGATTTTCGATCAGCCATTTTGTAATTTATTTGTAACACTTACTGTAATCGAAGGACCAAAAATGATTTGTAATAAATGAATAGGTTTGTTTGTTTCCCCTTGCAATTTTTATTTTTATTTTAATGTAACTCCACCATAATTCACCAAAAAAATGGTCTAAAAAAACCATGTATATAAAAAAAAATACTAAAAATGAAAAAGTACTAACAATTTCATTGTAATGTACTCCACGACATCTCTTGGACGTAGTATGTACTAATATAAATAAATGCACTGAACATTCAAATGTCATTTGATATTTTGGGTTTCAGCATGAACCCAATAAGTAAATAATTGTTAATCCAAACTGATAGCGGGTGCGATGTGAAGCAACATGTTTTTTATTTTTCAGGCAGTTTTTATTTAGAATTTTACCATTTTCCATGTGCACAAAAAAACCCGGATTATTTGATTGAAGTGAAGTTAACTGGGGTAAAAAATGGGGTAAAAACCCGGGGAAAAACAACTAGTGAACATACTCAGTAATAAATCAATTAAGTTCTAAAATTTGAATTCAATTTCTGGGCTATAGAATAAAATTTCGTGATTCAACGGAGTTATAAATAACTGGGCTGGGATGGGATATCATTGCAGTTTTACTGTTACCCGATTATATTTTTTTATTTTTCTGTAATGAAATTCTGGGCTAACTTCACATGGGTCAAAACCAAACCGACCGTTTTTTTGTCTTGGGGTGCTACTGTACATAGTTTTTTGTAATATTATAACATATTTTATGGACCTGTGAACTAAGGATTATTAAAAATTTACAACTACAGTAAATTTACTACTTTAAAATGATCAATTATTTTCAAATGCTAGATCCAATTTAAATTCAAATCTCACTTCCATTTTAATTACCTACATTTACAAATGGCATACAACATAGACGTACTTGAATATGTATTGATAAATGCACATATTGATGTTCAATGAATTCAATTAATTAAAATTGTTTTATTTGTAAATTTGCAATTAAAATAGACGAGATTAGAGAATGCGCATGCTAAGGTCACGATTAGCCGCATAAACAAATTGTTAAATGCAAACCAGCTGTTTTTGTTTTGTTTTAGATGTCGCGCGCGCGCGCATGCATCTAAGTATATATAAATTTATAAAATACAGAAGTTAAGTCGTTAATTTTTTTTATTTAATTGAATTGTGTTCATTGCGTTGAATACAAACAGTTTATTTTTATGATTTCTAACTTGGTTTCATAATCATTTTACTGATAATTCAATTCGAAGTCTAAAAATTCAATAAAAATTGATTGGCATCCG
Source organism: Nephrotoma flavescens (assembly GCA_932526605.1). Lineage (NCBI taxonomy): Eukaryota > Metazoa > Arthropoda > Insecta > Diptera > Tipulidae > Nephrotoma > Nephrotoma flavescens. The sequence continues at coordinate 187,603,029 of OW052222.1, read as the reverse complement.
TTCCGAATATGTCGTTATTTATTAATATTATATACGCACCTGTTTCGTCCAATTAATGTTTTATGGGTGATTTATGTATGTTCATCACAATAAATTCGCATTTGCAGAAATGGCAACAAAATCAAAAATTACCATCCACATTGTATGTAAGTAAGCAACACACACGAGTTAACTTGAAATAATTAAATAATTTCCTTTAATTAAACAAAATGAAAATAAAATAAAAGCGAGCAAGACATAATTGATTGAAGACAGTCAAAATTGCGCACAGGATATTAAATCATTAATTTTTAATATCTTTATTAATTATTGTAGCTCGTAATTAAACACGTTACAACAATAACTTTTAATTGTGCAGCCAATTAATAATTTCTGCAAGAATTTCTGCATTTATAAAACCAAAACTGGTGTTCCAGGCCCCCTCCTATTGACCTTCAACGTGTTAAAATATCGTTTCTAATTATTTTAATCAAATTAATTAATTCTTGTCTGTTTTGCATACGGAGTAATTAAGCCGGTGGCAAGAAATATATAGAGCTAGATATTTTAAAAGCCATTATTTGTTAACCCTTTCCAAATCGGGTCATACACATTTTATAATTAATAAAATAATAATTTAGCGTACGTTTCAACCGCAAAAATAATTAATTAATTTTTTTTAACTATTCTTTATGTTGTATTTGTTGTAACGTTATGTTTTTTTTATATGGTTTTTTGCAAATACATTTTTGGGAAATAATTTAACCGAGAGAAATATAAAATCAGAATGGTATTTTCTTGTTTGATTTTGGGAGATTTTGGCTGCCAGTTGCCACACACGATATCTTTTAATAAATCGTTTCTGTGGGAAAGACAAATTGAGGTTTAATGTTGTTTAAAATGTTTGTGTTGTTGTTGTTTTCTTAGTAGTACCGCACACGATTAGGTAAATCTTTTGTAGAATTTGAAATGATTTGTAATTGATCTTTTGAAAGATTATAAAAATTAATTAAATTCATAAGGGTGTAGAGTTTATTTGTCGTGTGGACTTTTTCTACGTGTTTGCAAGATTTTAAACTACTCACAAGTACCTGCACCTATTTACATCTACTCGTACTCAAACGATGGTCTAGATAAAAGCTGTTACGAAAAAATATTCGGTAGATCCGAAGTTAAAAAATATTGTAATATATAGGCTTTTTGAAGTTTAGGTTATGTTAGCAAAAAGTTCGCGTTCCATTGGTTATCTACTCACATGTATTTGCAAGTACTTTGTTCACTTCAATGGAATACGGTTAATGAATGTCCGTCACAATTAGAACCGCTGCATTGTAAACACTAACTGGTTGAATTCAAAAAAATGTCGATATTTTGTTTTGATTTGGTTGGTCCAAAAGCACAACTATAGATTGTTATGTAATGAATAAGCAGAATGTCTATTGGGTTTTTGGTTAACCATGGATTGCTGGGTAGAGAAAGAAGGTTGACAGAAAAAGAGCACGTTCGAGCAGAAAAGAATCAATTGGCAATAAAAAATGTGATGAGTAAAATTTAAGATAGACATAAATAAAAAATCACAAATAAAATAAAAGCTGTCTTTATTTGGTGCATCATATAATATAACTATAGATGGCTGTCTTATAATTTTTGAAATGCAAATTGCGTTGTTATCTTTATATGGGCTACTGCTTCCTTTTCGAAATTGTAGATGTCACGTTGGAATGAAAAATTAGAATAATAATAACTGAATTTATGATTGTATTTTTTTTTGTTTGTCCAAAATTTTATAAAAATGGAAGAAAAAATAGAAACCCGGACAGTCAGTTTTGAGTCACGGAAAAAAACTCTGTTATTAAATTATTTTTTATAGATTAATGAAATTATTAATCGCTTTACGAAAAGATATATCTACAGTGTGTAATCACTATAATTTGAACATTTATGACAAGTAGGATATATCATTTAAACAAGTATTTTCTGGGTGTATATACAGAATAGTGCGGTGATTCAAGACAGTAATGAATCGTGTGAGTGAAATCGATAATTACGGATAGTGTTAATCAGTGAGATAAAAAAAGATCATCCGTTAGAACATAAGTCCATATAAGATAAAACAATATTGTCTTATAAACAGTGATCATAACTGGCGTTAGCTACGGGGCATACTGAGTACCTTGATATTCTACGAGTACCGCCAAGTCCCCTTAAAAGCTAACATACTACGTGGGTACATAATAAAAGCGCGCATGCTGCCTACACAAAAAAATACTCGTATTGCTGCCTACACAAAAAAATAAACGATCAGCGCGCATAATAATCGTACAATAGCCCGTTTATAAAGAAGCGCGATGGTTCCCCCAACGACGCACTTCATATTTTTGGCGCGGGCATAACGTGTTAAGGTCATACGAAAAGTACCTACCGTTAAACTTGGAAAAGCGGTAAAGTAGTGTCGAAAAGTTATAAAGTAACTCCGGCCCGGCATTCAGAATCCACGTCATCATTCAACGTACAACAATACAACAATAAACGGACATCATCAATCCAGCTGATGGTAAAGAAAATCAATATACATATACATTTATTTACATTCATTAACTTTTTTTTGTTTATATAATTAATCTTTATATTATCTTAGATTTAAGGGTTAGGTAATTAGGCGTAGCTATAACATTTAATTAAGTCAATGATGTTTCCTTTTGCAAACAATTATTTCTTCTTTTATTCTATCAATCCGTTATTTTCAATTTATTTCTTTTTTTTTTTATTAACAAACGAATTTCAAATTTCTTATTTTTTCTTTTTCTAATAAATGAATAATTGTTATATGTATTGTATCACACCTTAATTTTTAGTGTTTTTATTTGAAAGAAGTGGTAACTTTTTACAGTATTGAGGATGAGCTGGAGCCGTGTTTCATTGTGTCTCACTAATTTAGAGGTAGGTAGTCAGCATACCATTTCTTTTCGCGATTACTCGTGATGTCATCATACTCCTGAAAACCCCCAATTCTCCACTGATGCTTAGCCGGCAACAACCGCGCAGGAGTCCCTGATGATATCAACAAAAAAAAATTCTATAACATTTGGATTGTGCTTCTAGATACAATTAATCTAGATTTTCTAGAATTTCATACTTTGAACTCTATCATCCAAAAAGTACCAAATGTTACAGGTAAACAAAAACAATAATAATACGTATACGAATCCAATAGGAATTCTTGAAAGCTAAGTATACTAATTTTTACACTGTTAAATATAAGGTTGAGCGAGACAACTAGTCAACGTTAGAAAGAGACAAACAGGACGCCAAATACAAATAAAATAAATAATATATTTCATCAGTGTTATAAAACTACTACAATAAATAGAAATAATACCCTATTGAAACCCTTTAAACGCCATAATTTAATTGGTTGTATAATTTAGTTTTTTGAATTTTTTAAGAGATGGCGTATATTTAGTACTAAACATTCTTTACAATGACACCTACGGCGTTTTAAAGTGTTGACATTCCGCATTAAAATTTAGTTTGCCATTATTCGTGAAAGTGTAAACAACATATTTTTTAATCCTGTGTCCTGTGTGTTTAAACATGTCGAATTCCGTACCAACAAAACAGCATTTGCGGGAAGCATTACTTTTTTGATTTAATCAAAAGAAAAAAACTGCACCAACTCAACAGACTTGCGAAAACTGGTTACAACGATTCAAAAGTGGTGATTTTGATGTCAGTGACAAAGAACGTTCTGGTCAACCAAAAACATTCGAAGATGAAGTATTGGAAGCATTATTGAAGAAAAACGCAGCTCAAACAGAAAAGTAACTCTGCAATTCTTTGCTTACAAGGCACTGAAGATGGCATTTTTGTCTCAAATTGTGGCGGGCGATGAAAAATGCGAAACATTCATGGAATGGTTATGTTGTGCATTTGGTGGGATTAGAAATGAGTGGTATACTATGAGCTGCTAAAACCGAGCGAAACCATTACTGCTGAACGTTACCAACAACAATTAGTAGATTTGAACCATGCATTGAACGAAACCCGCCCGATTTCAGCAAACTAGCAGCGTAAAGTGATTTTGCTGCACGACAATGCTCGACCACATGTCGCAAAACAAGTAAAACATACGCTGGAAGTACTTAATTGGGAAATTCTATCGCATGCCCCTATCCACCAGATTGTGCCCCATCAGATTACTATTTGTTTCGACCAATACAAAGCGATCTTCAAGACCAGCACTTCAGAAACCACGAAGAAATCAAAAAATGGTTCGACGAATGCCAAACATCGCATCAAAAGCCAAACAATGTTTTTCGATGGAATCCATAAATTGCCAGAAAATGGTCTAAAGTCATAGATAACGATGGAAAATTTGATTAAAATAAAATTTACCATTTCATAGAATAAAACGTGTTTTTTCTGCAAAAAAACAAAAAAAACTAAGTTATACTCCCAAAACATATAAAGTCTTTTAAAAACATTACGATTCGATTTTAAAGAATACTCTCAATGACAAGTGTTAGCTTTGGTATGTTGCATCGTCGCCAAAAACATGCACATAAATAGCACCAAATTCTACTAAACAGAGATATCTCCTATAGACACCTGACCTACGACGTTTCGTTCTCATTTATTTTCACAATATAACAATACATCACATAGTTGCACCATAATGCCACCAGAAAGCACCCTGTACTCCTACGGGTTTGATCAATCAAACAGCGATTGCACCGTTTTATTATAGACTTACATAGTACGATTTTTTTTTGAACAAAACTCTCAACTGCTCCCTATCTGGTTATTAAGTAAATTTCATTTAGGCCAATAACTAGACATTCCAGAGATGCACCAAAATGCATTCATATAGAATTAATTTTTAGGGCCTGACCTATCAAACGATGTGTGAATCATTTCAATATGGACTTGCTCAAATACCATTTTTTTTTAGTAAAATTCTTATCGGCTCTTCGTTATTTTGGAGAGAACCTCATTATGGCCAATAACAAGAAGTCACAGAGATTGCTCCAACGTGCCACAATATAGGAATAACTACTACGGGCTCAAGCTATTGAAGATGAAACCCTTTCGCTTTGTTCAAAATAAAAATCATACTAAGCAAGTTTAGTCAGGCCCTATGAGATTACTTCTGCTTGAGTTCATTTTGGTACTGGTTTCTAGTTAATGTCCTAAATGAGATTAATCCAAAAATCAGATGGAAAGCCGTTGATACTGTTAAAGTTAGCCGTCTTGCTCCAGGAGAAAAATGTCGATAATGCAGAATCGACCGTAACAACTAAAATGTATCGGCTGGAAAATTGCGATACTGCAGATCCGACTGTAATAACTAAAATTTATCAGGCCGAAAAGTCGATAGTGCAGATTCAGAAACAATTTATGGCGAGTTCTATCGACCTGAAGTTTTTTTCCAGGTGTGAGCCTTTAAGATCTTTTATTTGAATAGGTGCTGACTTTAAACTGTCAATTTATAGAAATTTTCAAATTTCTTTTCTCCATACCTTGTTAAAGTTAGCCGAAAGTTGTCAGCTGAAAGTGAAAAAATCGATAATGCAGATTGTGTCTCGGCTACTTCAGCCGAAAATTGATTTTTCATATATTAAATTGAAATATCCTAGCTGAAAGTAGCTAACCTACAATATCAGCCGAAAATATGTAAATATTCATTACAAACAACAAATAAATTTAAAATACCGACATTAATTTATTAGTTGCATGTGCTTATAAGTATGTTAAAACCTTAACGTTTAAAGTGTTATGTCTGGAAAGGTATCGTTTCAAACCGATTCAAACAAATCTTTTCCAGACATAACACTTTAAGCGTTAGGTTTTTATAAATTTTTGAAATTTACACGTGTATTTCACTTCCCCCCCCCCCCCCAATTTGCCAGGACTCTCAACATGAAACTTCACCTGGAAAATTTTCCAGCGATAACCATTGATGACCCGATCCAAACGAGACCTTTCCCAGACATAACACTTTAAACCTTAAGTTTTTACAAATTTTTGAAATTTTCCCATATAGAATACATATACTTAACACATGAAACTATAAATTAATGTCGGTATTTTAATTTTATTTGTTGTTTGTAATGAATATTTACATATTTTCGGCTGATATTGTAGGTTAGCTACTTTCAGCTAGGATATTTCAATTTAACATACGAAAATTCAGCTTTCGGCTGAAGTAGCCGATACACAATCTTCAGTATCGACATTTTCACTTTCGAACTTTCGGTTAACTTTTACAGAGTATACTCTCCACATGAAAATTGACCTGCCGTTTTTAAATGATAATTATTAGCTGGAACTTCATTTATCAATGCATTTCACGTCTTACCTCCCCAAATATCTAATACAGTACATAGAGAAATTTGGTTTAATATTTTAGTTTTAATTGTTTCGAATGAAAATTTCTTATTTTAAATTTTTAGTCAGGTTTTAGGAAGAACAAATTAAAAATGAGCCCGTGAAGTTTCTAACAAAAAATAACACGTATACGTATACGGCTCCAATAAGAAAACATGGCGGAAGCAGAATTCTTATTGGATTCAATTAGATTCCAATAGCCGCCATATTGAACTGTTTTAGTATTGGTGATTTACACTGTTAATATTTTATAAATGCAAATTAGTGATAATTTTATTAAAAATTATTATTATATTAAATAAAATCATAATTTACATAATAAAATATATAAAAGATAATAAATACAAAAGATATTAAAGTTAACAGTTAAATAAAATTAAAGGTTTACCAAAAAAAATATCGAATATGTTTATTGTAATTTTCATCTGTAAATTTTGAGTGTTATATCATCTGGGCCAATAACAAGCCACTTCCAGAGATTAGGGCAAGATACCACTATATATGTCGGAACTCGATCAGTTCTTAACCGATTGTGATGGGATTGGGTATGTTGGATGGAAATGGGATTCTTAAATGATTTTTGGAAGAAGTTCCATTTAACAATTAAGTAGTTGCTATTAATAATTTTGCATTTGCTCCGTTAGGAAAAACCTTATACCGGAAAACGTTCTCTATAGATAGGCCAATCCGACCTATATAGTGGCATCTTGTCCTAATCTCTGGAAATGGATGGTTATTGGTCCAGATTGATAAAATACACAGTATTTACGGCAAAAAATTGCATTAATAATTCTGATATTTTTCTTGTAAAGCTTTTATTTTCATTTACATTTATGTAAACTAATTCACACATGATTTTAATTTGATATTTTAGTTATCTGTTTGAATAATTTATGTATTTCATTAATATTTTGTAATTTTAAATAAATTCAATTTTAAAAATTATAATTATAATGTACTTATTCGGCGAAATTTAACGGTGTAATAAATCACACTCAATTTATTCTAATAAGAATTTAGTTTTGAGTGGTACTAACACATATATAATTTTGAATTTTTGTTATTTTTTGTTAGAAACTTCACATCGGTTTAAAAATGTCTAATATAAATAACTACTTTCCGGCATAAAATGCGTATCTGCATTATCGACATTTTTCGAATGTGTGGTATTTTCGTTTTATTAGTTTGAATCTGCATTATCGGCATTTTTCGGCAGGAGCCGGCTAACTTTAATAGGGTGAGCCGTTCAGAGTTTTTTTTAAATAAAATTCGTATACTTGGCAGGTCTATATTGAAATGAGTCATGACGTTTGATAGGTCAGGCCTGAAGGAATTACTTCTATATGATTGACTTTTGGTGTACTCTCCGCGATGTCTTGTTATTTGCAAGAATTGTATGCACTCAACTGGAGTCGATAATAGTTTTACTTTAAAAAGTATCGCTTATAGCAAGTTGAAAGTTTTCCTCAAAAACAATATCCAGGCGCGTCATGGTATTAGAATAATTAACTTATTTTTGTTAAGTTTTATTCTATTTTAAATTTCATGAAATTTAATTTTTCACTCAAAATTCTTATAAGAAATATTTTAACAGTGTAATTTCCAATACTTTCTTATTTTTGTTAATTGTTAAAAACGGCAGTCTCATATTTAACAACACAATAGTTGCTGCACCCAGCGTCGCGGGGTTTGCTCACATCACAAGTCCCTGGGGCTGTGGGCGAAATTTACAAGAAGCTTAATTGGAAAATGAGTTTATCTACGTAGAATTTACGTTACTTGGCACTACACTCAAAAGAGTGCTTTGAACATTTAGACAAAACCTGGATAACCCAAACATTTAACAAGCTGCAAAATCAGAAGTAAAATATTGTGCAGCAGATGGTTTGCAAAGTGTAACGGCGATTTCTACTTATGGTACAACACGCTTTGTTCCTATGCTACAACACAAGAACCTATCGATTTGGCGAATTATATCACAAAATCAAAAAAGCAAGAGTTGAATTTTTGCAATTTGGTCGTTGCAACCTGATGAGTAGACCAACTTTTTAACAGTACGAAACCAAACTGCAAAAAAGGAACTTAAGGAAGTTCTCAATTTTGTAAGGGATAATATCTTTACAGAAGTACCCTGGGGTTAAAAATGAGGGGGGGGGGAAGTGTTTTTTTTTACTTTTTGTGGTAGATTTTTTGCACGAAAGGTATCTTGCTATCGCTCTATATATTTACACTGACTGTTGCTAATCAAGCTGCCGCACAAACAAAGGTTTTAATGAACAACAAATGATATAAACTAAATGGACATTAGGGACCGAAAGCCGGTAGCTTTAACGTTATTTTGACATTACGAGCGAATATCTTTACAATGGAAAATTCCCAAAATTTCGATTTTTAATTTAAATTTAGGCTGCGGTCCAATTCGTGACTTATTTTGTGGAAACTGACGTATTTGAAAGTCTACAATAAGTCTCCTGTCGCATAGACTTATTGGTAACTTGCTAGAATTATTTTGGTGAGTTACCAGTTTGGGCGCAAGCCTCGCATAAAAGTCAAACAAGTCTACAATAAGTCTAGTCGACAGGACGCTTATTGTAGACTTTTAAATAAGTCAGTCTCTACAAAATAAGTCACGAATTGGACCGCAGTCTTAATGGTAAATTTGGTTCCCAAATCAATACCATCATGTAAACAAATCTTGTGCATTGTAGTATCATGTTCATATCGTTATAATTTTCAATTTTAATTTTTTACTTTACTTCTTTGAAGTTACTTCTTTTTCTTCTCTAACCCGTTTACCTATAAAACCGGTTTTAGTTGCAACTCATTTTTGAACAATTTTTTTTCGGTGAAGCTGCACTAACCCAAACCAAAACGAAATAAAAAAAAAATTCAAGGCCATTTCTTACATGTAGATTTTAATTTAAATTTTATTTTCGAGAGAGCAGAATTGACGATTAAAGTCTCATGGATTCCATCAAGCGGATGTTTTTTAAACCAAATGAGCTATACTTTTGACGTTTGTTTGTTCAAACAAATAAACGTCAATAAAACAATACAAAAAAATTTTGTGGCTAAATAAAGGGTGCCTCTACAAGAGCGCCGGATTAAAATTTGCCACCATTTTGTTAATACGAGTTGTACGGTGATTTTTTTTTTTGACATTTGTCACGAACAAACAGACCACGCGATTTAAGAAAATGGAGATGTATTCAAACCAACAATGTTTAATTATAATGTAAAAATCCTTTACAAAAATGGTGAAAGTTTTTTCGGTCGCAATAATGTGCCAATTGGCGTTTAATTACAAAATTGGTGTGTAGCTGATTGGTTGCAAAATTTCTGTTTGGTGTGTATTTTGGGCTGGCGGAGTAATTGGGCCGTATTTCTTGAAAATGCGGCTGGAAATGCGCTAACTGTTAATGAAGTGCGGTATCGCGAAATGTTAAAGGAGTTTTTGTGGCCCGAATTGGATGTAATTGATGTGGAGGACAAGTTTTTTCAACAGGACGGTGCGACCTGCCACACAGCACGTGAAACAATGGTGTTACTGCAGACTAAGTTTTCAGGCCGTGTCATTTTTTGATTTGGCGGTCAACATTGGCCACCAAGATCGTGCGATCTAAAACCGATGAACTTTTTTCTTTGGGCCTATGTATAGGAAAGGGTGTATGTGAATAAGCTTGAAACAGTTGAATATTTTCCTCGAACAGAGGTTTCGGGGTGGCCATTTGCCTGATGCTGTATTATACGTTTAATCGGAACTATTTTTCTTTATGTTGAAATAAAAATGTTTGCTAAATTCAAAAATAAATGTGTTTTTCTTTAAAATTAAATCCGAAGCTCTTGTTGGGACACCTTTTACAACACACTTATCCACAGCAAAAACACGAGCCGCTCCTATCAAGACCAACATATAAATCCCACGTCTGGAGCTTAACACAACCTTGCTACTAGCTAAACTCAATAGCCATACTCAATGTGCCCTGAAACTCAATGACATCAAGACTAACGCCTGGACTGACTCCATTATTACATTATGCTGGGACACATGGAAGTCAAACCGATTCAACACGATTGTGGCCAATAGGATATCTGCAATAAAAAGTATGCTATACCAACAACTACATGGTATCATGTTGCCTGCTACTACTAACAGTAACTTATGGTGGAGAAATCCAGATTTTCTTCATGAGGAATCACGGTTGGATCTTGATGTACCCACATCAAACAACATTCCTAATGACGTACATCTGGAGGAATTAAAATAAAACTCAATAGTTAATTTGGCTGGCGTAAAAGAAGTCAAACCATTCTTACAACTATTTGAGCGGCATTCAAGCGCCAATAAACTAAAACGCATCGTTGCGTATTGCAGACCATTTATCTACCACAAAACGCCCACAGTCAACCAGAAACTAAAATTCTTAAAATCATCCAGCAACAAGACTTCCATAACAAAATTCAGTGCCTCAAACCCCTTAGGCATTTAGGCAAAATAAATAGACTCTTATCTTTGAATCCATTATTAGATAATAATGGAATACTAAGAGTGAGTGGTCGGCTACAAAATTCAAACCTTATACGCGTGCCAGCCGAAGCCCAATAATTTTGGACAAACACACCATATTAACGTTGCGAATAATCGAAGATGCACATTTAAGGAGCAAATACTGGATTATTTATGGCAAGCGACCGGTGCAAAGCCCCGGTCGCTTGCCATAAATAATCCTTCGCCCCGGTGGCAAAGTGGTCAGCATGCTTGCTCCAGCAACCGGAGGTCCCGGTTCGATTCCCGGTGGTGAAAAAATTTCACGGCTGGTTTAGGATCAATGAATTAATCACTCATTATCCGAAATGAAAATATGATTATGAAACCTCATTTGAGGCGGCCAAATCCCTTGATGGGATATAGTGCCAGAGAGAGAGAGAGAGAGAGAGAGAGACCGGTGCAAAGCGTGATTCAAAAATGACTAAAATGTTTCCGCCACAAGCAACATATATCAGAACAACTAATGGGATCTTTGACAGCTGCCAAAGTGCAACCAGGAAGAGCATTTGCCAAAACAGGAATCGACTATGAAGGGGGCACAAGGCCTAGAAAGGATATATAGCTCTTTTAGTATGTTTGGTAACTAAGGCGATATAGTAAGCTGGCTTACAACGGAATCCTTCTTTGCTGACTACATGCGTTTCGTTTCCAGGAGAGAATTGTGTACCGATATTTTCTCCGACAATGGAACTTACTTGTCGCAGCTAATTCTGTATTAAAAAATAACTATCGCATGGCCATGACAACATTACCGAGCGACATTGCAGCTATGTTTCGCCTATACTCCGCCTCACACCCCTCATTTTGGAGGTATCTGGGAGGCAGGTATAAAAACAGTAAAATTTCATCTCAAGAGAGTTATTGGTGAATCAACATTAACGTTCGAGGAACTTTGCATGGTAACAACTCAAATTGAAGCGTGACTTAACTCTCAGCCTTTAGCACCGCTCACAAATGATGTCTATGACTTAGCAGTAATAACTGCAGGGCATTTCTTAATTGGTGATTCACTGAAGACGCCATCATGTGCAAACATTGGAACTATGAGGTTGAAAACAAGATGGCACCTGACCAAACAATTAATACAACATTTCTGGAAACACCAGCGAACCAAGTGGACAAAGATCCAGACTAACTTGTTGGTAAACGACTTAGTATTATAATAAATGATGATCAAGTACCTACTCACGCTGGGAAGGATGGCTTGGTTCGAGTCACCACAGTAAAATGTCAGGACGCAACATATAAAAGGACAATACAAAATTATGCAAGCTTATGAAGACACTAGCGAAAGCTGCATTTTTGGAGTTGCACAAGCCACCATCCAAATAAATCCGTTCAATCAGCCTACAATTCAATAAAGTTTTGTAGTAAAAAATAATACATCAAACGTTAATTATTAATTCGGGCCTCACCAGTGGTAATCCGAATAAATAATTACTTCACTAAATCTAAGCAGAGGCTTGAATTTCAAAGGATATATGTATTTTGTTTAGAAATACTGCCAATTTTCATTGTTATGTTGTGTGATATTGATTTGGCATGAAATTAAATTGTTACGACTGTGTGGTCGCAACCACGATTTTATGTTTTGTATTTGCCTCTGGTTAGTGTCTCTACTTTCTATGATTGCTCAATGTTGGTATTTTATATTCACCTCGGTTGTTGTTTTCGCTTTCGTAGTTGTTTGTTGATTGTGCGCTGAACGCACTCGCGACGTTTTGTTTTGTACCTCATCGTGAGGTGGCGTAGGGATGAGAAGAATGACAAGAGAGCGAGACCAATGCGCATCGAGTGTGTGTGTGTGTAAAGCAAAACATTCCATGAGAATGTTTTTCTTATATGCCTCTCGTTTACACCAATGCGAATTGATGTAAACGAGAAACAAAGAAGAAAGACATTCTTCTGGAATGTTTTGCGCGTCGTTTGTGCGGCGTAAGAGTTTTTTTTTTAATGAATTCATTCGAGTTTTGTGATTTTTGATAGATAGTCGAGTTTGAGAGTAAAAAAAAATGATTTGTTTTTTTTTATGAAAAGTGTTGATAATTAAAAATTAAAATAATAATTGCTTTATATAAAAATAAGTTTAGTTATTGTAAGCGAAGCAAAAGGATTTTGTATAGTAAAATAATAAATTTTTGGTGAAGTTTATATAATAAAGCCGAAAGACACATATTATTTCAAAATATAGTTTTTTTGGGGCAAAAATTGAACCCTCCATTGTGAAAGTAGTGATAACCAGAACTAATTGTGTGGTTTACGTAATTATTTTGTTTGTAGGCATTATCAGTGATTGTGGATTCAAGTGGGGTGCGGGCTACGAGCTTTCTTGTCGTGGTCTGGTGGAAATCAAAATTCGATCGAAGCGAATATTAATCCACGGGTGTTGCCTTTTATCCTTGGATAACACATTGGTACGAAGGGGTGGCACATTTTATTAACGGTGCCCTGGTTTTTTTCACCGGAAACGCATATCAACCAACGGGATAACGCATTTTGCTAACGGTGCCGTATCTGAATACGACGAGTACCGTATAATTTACGGGGGCATTCGCAGTAATCACTAAGCAACAGGTAGCCTAACACGAGGCTATCTTATATAAACAAGCGATTCATTTTTATTTCTATTTTGTGGTATCGGGGAGAGGCCCCGCAACATACGGGTGGCCAATATCGTGGCCATTCAGTTTGGTTTATGGTTGGCGAAACAACGCCCAATTTATTACGGCGGCCAGGCGAGGCCAAATTTATTCGCCCAACATTTTTTGAACGAGTTATCGGGGAGAGGCCCCTCAACATAGTGCCCAACCAGGCAAGCGCTCGAGCGCAAGGCGGGGAGTCGCCCAACAACGGCACCAAGGCCGCATCGGTGGTGTACGGCACATAAAGCCGCAACGGTCCGGGTACAGGGTGGTACTTGTGGCATGACGGCCGCACAAGGCCGCAACATTTCGAATTTTTTTAAATAAGGTACAATTTTTATTTTTTTTTTAAATTTTTCTTTGGTTTTATTTTTCTTATAAATTTTAAATTTTTTTTGATTATATTACAATTTCCAAAAATTTATTTTTTGTAATCGAGCGCCGCACAGCGAGTGCGCGCTCGATGCGCATTGCTCTCTCACTCTCTCTCTTTCTCTCTCGTTCTCTTCCTTTCTTGTGTTTTCCTCGATAGGGAAGTGGCGGTTTCTTGATATTTTTTCTTGTGTAAAAATAAAAATAAAATGAATTATTAAAATTGGGTGGGTGTGATGAGGGGGGAATTCCCATCCTGTGTCGGCATAGTGTTTGCGGTCCCTTGGTGCCCGCATCCAATTTCGTAACCAGGGCTTGCCCCGTTTGAATTCGAATGGATGCGTGCACCAAGGCACTTCTTCCGTTATTATTATTTATTTTGATTATTCGTTTCGTTCATCAGGTTCCGGCCGATGAATTTCGGCGGAACATCGGGTTTTTATTATTTGCGTTTTTTTATTTTTTCAAATTATCTGTATTATTCACGGTGTAAGCCAAGAGCCATGCATGCCTCAAACCCCACGACCCTTCGCACTTCTCGCTGAGAACGTAGCTGGCAAAATATCACCGTGGAGGCCTCTGCATGGGCTTAGTGATAACTGCAGGTTGGCAGTAGCCAGCCTGTAACAAAATCATTTCGTCAATAAACGGCATGGGCGATTTTACTACTGCCATCTATTTACGGCAGGTGTGACTAACAAATAATTCAGAAAAATCTGCCACTTAGTCGAAAAGATCGGTATCACAGCATTAGTTGGAAATTGAGACATAAAAAAACGAATGAGGCGTAAATGTCGCATTAATAATGTTGTAACGTGCACTGGATTCCACCACTAATAATAATTCAGCGTAGCATAATTCTGATTCATTCCTCTTTGTACCGTGAATTTTGCTGCAAATTTTGTGTGACCTATTTTTCAGTACATCCTCGGACCGGCTTCTATAATTTCAACAACACTAGGAGCAGAAATTTTATTTCTAGGGCACTTGGGCGAGAACGAGACGCGAGATTAAAAATTATGTATGTTAATCGAAAACCCCAATCCAATATTCAGACTATTTCTTTTAAATTTTATAACGAAAATGTAAATAAATTCAATTAAATTTTTTTTTTGGTGTAAATTTATAGTGGCCCGTTCATGCATAAATAATATGTTTAAATTTTGAATTGAAGAAATCTAATAACCTTAACTAAATTTCACATATTAGTATATAATAATGAAGTGTCTATTGCAAATCACCTTGGGAGAAAAAAAACCGTTAATAAATGTAATTAATCATAATATACACAGAATCGTACGTGTACGGTAACAGATATCAATTTTTTTTTCTTTTAAATTGAATCTCATCGATTTGTCGATTAATAAATTTCACGTTTGTAATAAAACTGCGGGACATCAAAAAGTGTTAAATCAAATACAAAATCGATTATTATTTGCCCACTTGTAATTCAGTTCTGGTTGTTATTATTACAACAAGCGGCGAAGCCGCATTACTTACATAAAATAATAATAATAATAAATAAATAGAGAGAGAGAGCGAGAGAGACCGAGCTCCCCGCCGCAGGTGATAAATTACTTTTAATTGTTTGTCTGCTGTATAAGTGCATTAAACCCTGCGGATGTGATATGCTTATACGCGATCATGATTCAAATTCAAATTGGAACATAATTTTGCTCGTCATCTTTCATTATAATGGGTTGATTGTGGTTTATAATTATTTTTGTATTATTATTATTATTTTTCGAAATTCTAATTTGAATATTTTGTGTAACACTCAATCATAGAAGTATGTAAATACATAACGATTATGTTTAAGATGAAGAAGAAATACCTTCTTGTCTATAAGTCAGATATATATAGTATAAAACAGAGTGGCGTCGGAATCTTGAAATTCTTGCCTCGTCATAATTATCATACAATAAAAACTAAATCGATTTGAATGATTTGTTGAAAACCACAGTGTTTAAATATTATTCCCAGCTTAATTGCCGTGTTAACACATCATATATAGTTTGCGTATATGTATAGCATTCGAGTTAATTTGGCACGATTATCGCGCTGCCATAAGGTTTAATAACCCCTACTTATGTAATCACGCGATCTTATACCGTAATAGGCATCTACAATAAAATACGCGCGCTTCATTTAATTACACTAATTAATTAATTAATTAAATTAATTAATTGTTTCAATTATAAAATAAAGTAATTATGTACAAAAATGATGAAATTGTATCGAATCTCGCATTGAGGTACCAATTATAGTGGCAGCAACTAATTGGTTCGAGCTTTATTTGTTGTTGTAATCGCAAAATTGGATATGAAAATGCGGATTTTATAAAGATATGAGATGATGGTTAATTCGCCAGAGTAAAATTTACGGAATATTAAATAATAAAGCTCGGTTCGTTCCTCCAAGTGCATCGGCGCCTTTAAATGGATTTTTTTGGCCAAAAGGAGGTTGAAAGAAATTAGTCAAACACCTAAGAAGTTAAGAGATAAGCTTGGAATGAGTACAAAATGATAAACTGAATCAAATTAAGCAGACGATTGAAGATCTAGTTGAACAGTGCGAGTGAATAATAAGACAGGCGCTAGAAAGTAAATTTAAAGGAATGAAAGTTCGTTTAAGAAACTCAATCTTTACACAGTTTTAACAGTTTTTCATAATACCCAATGAATCAAAAAATTAATATAATTGGAATTGGTGCAATTCACATACAATGAAATTGAAAATTTTTATAATTTTTTTTTCACAAAACGACTCAGAAGAAAGTCAAAAAATTAATTTGTCAATAACGCTAAAGTGATAAATTTGTGAACTAAAGTGCCGGTCGTAAAATTGTTGGTTTTCCAAGACCTTTGCACAATGAGTGCTTTAAATGTCACAAGATTTTATTAGAATGAGCTAAATGTAACTGTTTCCAGCGCCGCGACGGTAGTTTTGAGTACTAACGTGCTTCAACTTATGTTGTGACATTCTTCAAGACCTTTTCTATGATATCGGATACATACTACAATATATTCTGTGCCAAAGGAATAATTTTCTATAAACACCGTAACGCTAAATTTGTGAAATAAATTACTGATAAAAAAATTTGCCTTCCCCGAATATCTTAAAAACGATAGGCCACATGATCATATGAGATCTTATACTTACATATATATTCAATAATAAATTAATATTAAGGTACCAGCGCCAAAACGGTGGATTTACCAACTAAAGCTCTAATAACAAAATTGTTGTATTTTCCAATACCTTTCAAATGATATGCTACATTATTATATGGGAATGAGAAAAGATATACAATTTTGTTTGCTTGCAGCGCTACTACGGCAGTTTTGAATACTATGGTGCTTCAGAAAGACATTTAACAAAACCTTTTTAATGATATACGACACGTTTATATTATATGATAATTGAATAATTAGCTACAAGCGCCAAAACGGTGGATTTGGGAACTAAAGCGCTGATCACGGAATTATTGCTTTTCCAAGATTTTTGAATGATATGACAAATGGATATGACTATATGAGAATAATAAAAGTTGTAACTGTTTCCAACGTTTCCGCCAAAGGTAGTTTTGTGTACTAACGTGTTCAGAAAAATTAATGACATTCTTCGGCGTTTTTTAACGTTTTGTTTTTTAATTTTTTTTTTCATTATTACAGGTAAACCTCACTTAACGAAGGAGTTCGGTTCCTGGAAATGCTTCGTTAAGCGAGCTTTCGTTAATCGAGGTATCAAATTATATGATTTTATATGAGAAATTGTTAGTTTGGTTCCTGTAGTGCAAATTTAATACAAAAAAAGTTTTCAGTACAAAAATTCAGTTTTACTTAGAATAAAATAAATAATAAAAATCGCAAAATAAAAAATCCAAAGCATCTCATAAAAAACAAAACACTAATACTTAAATTAATCTCTTTGCTGAGGTAATTCTTTACGTAATCAACACAAAGTGTACAGGTCATCCAAGCCTTCGTGTTTGATTTGTAAATAACCGGCAATGATGATTTTTCAATACCTTTAAGTGCTCTAGGGTTTCAGAACGGCCAATAACAAACGACTTAAATTTAACATCCCCGGTTGCATTTGCACCAAACACAACTGTCAGCCGTTCTTTTGATATTTTAAATCCAGGAGATGTTCTTGCTTTTCGATGTAGCTACTCTTATTTTCATAAAAAAAATCGTAACAAAAACGAAGTAAAAGATACGGTTTTTTATTTTTTTGTTAATTTTTTATTCGTTATTCCGAGGTATGTATTCGTTAAGTGAGGTTTTTGTATTAAAAATTGATATACGTAGATTCGAGGTTTCGTTAAGCGAGGTTTACCTGTGTTTTATTTCAAAGAATTTATGAAGTCGAGTTATTATGGATCATCGCTGCGGCGATGCCGCGCACATTTCATATCGCATATTTCATATAGAACATCGCAGGCGTATCATGTCAAACATCTAATGTCAATCGTCGCGAATCAGAAAACTCATGTCGCACGTCGCATACCCTCATGTCAGATATACTTCGCATATCAAACATCGCATGTCAGATATCGCACGTCGCATGTCAAACATCTCATGCCAGATGTTGCGCGCCGCGTGTGTCGCATGTCAGATGTGTAATATTAGATGTCTCATGTCGGTCGTAGTGAATTGTAGCAGAATTTCTTTTACGTATCTTGCTAAGACAACTTTTATAATTCTTGAATTTTTTTCCCCACCGGCCGCAGATTTTCTTCTTGTCATGTTTTCTTTAAAGCTCAGTTTTTTTTATTTTATTTTAATTTTTATTTTTTTAAAGTTTTTTTTTATTTTCTTTAGTTTTTTTTTATTTTTCTTTTTTTTCTTTTTTTATTTCGCGAAAACAAGCGATAAGGATTTCTAAAAAAAATTAATTTGTTAACCGGAAACGTGATAAGAAAACATATTTGCTTGATACATAACAAGCTACAGTTTTATAGTCGCTCGGTGGTCTAGTGGTTAAGACAGTTTCTTACAAAACGACGGACCTGAGTTCGATTATGCACGGATTCCATGCTGATTCCGATTTCCAAAAATATCCAAAATGGCGGTATCGATCAATCGATCACAGTTATTACCAATCGATAATATTTAAGCATCCGGTGGGCGGCACCTCCATCCGGATTGATAAAAAGGATGAGCTGAATATCGAAAGAAGATGATTCCGATTGACAAGATAACGAAGAATCGAGATACCGATTGACAAGATAGCGAAGAACCGGATATCGAGTGACAAGATAACGATGCACCGTATATCGATGAGATAACGAGATAAGATGAACGGGATATGCCAAGAAACGATCTATACCGGATATCGATTGACAAGAGAACGATCTATACCGGATATGACAAGATAAGAAAATGAGCATTATTGATCGATTATCGATTACCCATTTATCGATTGAGTTTAAATTGGTACCCACGCCAGAGCGCCCCCATTCATTGGATCAGTGACGAAGCGAAGCATCCTGTCTACGCCAAGTTATTTGATCTGCTATAATGGCTAGCACCGGTAATAATCACAACAACAATATGCTGCATAAACTCTGGTTTCAGAGGAGAAGTTCAACTTGCACTCTTTTGGATTCTTTGTGGATCCGTAACAAAAACGAGCTACGAGCGGGTCATGTCTGAGTTGAAACTGAGATATGGGCAATCACACGTAAGAGAATTATCAAAGATTCAACTACAAAGCAAGCCACTACTACGAGGAAGGAGATAGTCAGCAAGACCTAGAAAGAGAAGTAACAAAATTGGCGCATTAAACATACAGTAATGGATATGCAGATGTGTTTAACGGACTAATAATAGACGCGTTTGTCAGTGCTGTGAAGGATGACTATCTAAAACGCCATTTGAGAAACAATAGGAGGATATCACGCAAATAAAGGCACTAATAAAAAAGGATACTAGGAAACAATGGCCAGCGTTTGAAGTTAACGGAAGAAAATGATCGCGTTCCTCGTGTTGATGTTTCTGAGGCCAACAACCCACATATTACATGAGGAATAGTAAGCATCTGCAAACAAATGAGATAATTAAACGCTGCGAAACGCGGATCCGTAAAACTACGTGACAACGGTTTTGAGGGCGTAAGCTGGTGGAAGAGAGAAAATGCCCCAAAACACCATTAATATCATACAACTATGGGCGGATTACCAGACTGCCCCTGTTATTGGTCTATTGGCACAGCGCGCCTTAACATTGTATATGCACCTTAACATTGGATACCGGAGCTTTGAAATCTGTTGTTCGCCCTGATATGGTAGATCCATAACAGATTGATGCTGTTATAACTTGCTAGATGGGAACTGTGTCTTGAAAACGAGGTCATCAACAAATGTAATCTGGAAAAGGCTGGTCATTGGTACAGGGGAATCAGCTATATTGCCAACTGAACAGTTGGGTGTCACAGTGGAAGTAGTGGTTGAATTTAACAGAAAACACTACTCCAACCCGACAAGCACCAAGACGATTACCGCTCGCAAAGCAACAGGAGACAGCCGCCCATGGAATTCGCCGGTGGTTATCTTCCAGAAAAAGCACAGTTCAACACGATTTTCCCTTGATTACCGTAAATTAAACGAAGTGACAAAGAAGGACAGTTATCCGTTACCGCGCAATGACGACACCTTGGATACACTGCGAAGGACCAAGATTTTCAGTACATTGGATCTAAAGGCGAATAGTGGCAAGTATAGGAATCCACCCTGATGATAGAGAGAAAACGGCATTTTCAGCAGGAAACGTTTTTAGTCAACTTTTGGTCGAGACGGAGGATGAACAGTATTCACAATGAAGTAAGAAGTAATATCGCCAATGCCAGCGATAGAATGAAAACGAGATACGCCCTAAGAAAGGACGGATAGAAAGGACGGATAGCAAGGAATTTTCATAGCGAGAATTGGTTTCGTTATACAGTCCCACGAGAAGAAAAGGGATATCACCGAAACTATAACAAATTTGGTAAGGACCTTATAAACTGATCAAACGAATTAAAGTTGTTGTATGTCGGATTGAACTACGCTCGACTGAACTACGCTCGAACTAAGATTAAAATAGTCCACATTGATAGATTATGACGATACAACCTGAGGTGGATAAAAGTGGACGAGTCTGTTCGGGACATAAACAGGAAGTGTTACGAATTCTACTCTATATAGATAAAACACTTGGTAGTCGAGTGATTAAGTTGTTCATACATGCATCGATGCTACCAGATCAAGTATTCCTCCAATACTGATTGGAAATTGAATTTTAGAATGACATTAATGTGGAGGGCAACATGGAAATAAGCGATATTCATAATGGAAAATACTGTAATTAGCAACGGCGTTAACCATTCAGACAGGGAATTGACGAAATGGAATGTGCGCGAATACAACTGCATTACATGTAAGTGATTCACAATTGCAATACGCATACATACATCACCAGATACATCAAATGGAATAATCTCGAACGGCGATGCGCAAGCATATTCTCGAGCAATTTGGGGATGCAGAAACAGTTGTAATTTAACCAGTGAACAGTGGAAGTTAAGAAGTAATGTGACGAAACGACTTTCTTTCGGCGTTGTGCCGTATTATCTACATGGCGTAATTAATACATTGTCTACACATGTAGACAACAACGCTTATAGAGTTCAGCTCCCGTCTTTTTTGAATAAGTTCTAGATTTAAAAATTATGGGGACCTAAATTTATACAAAAAAGAAAACAATTCAATTAATTATCTTTTTCCTCTCATAGCCGGCGAAAATGTCGAATGAAATAGAGAATTTCAAAGCAAACCGTATTCCGATTGGGGAAATTTCCACCGATTTCAAGAATACGGCACCAGGTCTGATTTTTTACGTAGAAAGTTTCCCTGAACGAACAACTGCCACTTACCAAAGGATCAACAATTACTAATTGATAGAGAAAATGCCGTATATTTGTGGAGTGACGCCACAATTGTTTAGCTTTGGATTGGAACTGCACCGCGCTCCTTCGAAATTTGTGTGGGAAACAAAGTTTCAAGCAGCAGAAATTTTTCAATTTATTATGGCCGAGCTACCATTCAGTCGGGTCACATTTTTTAGGCCTTTCTTATCGGCTGGTGTCGATTAATTTACGTTCAGAAATTAAAACGTAGAGGTCTAAAACCTATTCATATGCTTGCTGTGGTTTTCTTTATTGATTCATTCATTGCAGTGAAGCCATCCGACAGTTTATATCAAGTCGTTTTCTGAAATTATAAGTGACAACTGATCAAACTTTGTTTGGGCAAAACCGACCCCATACCTGTGAATTATTCGACGTTGTAAATGATAATGCAAATTCTAATTTTTTTGAACAGAACTAGATTACTTGGAAATTTTATCCACCATATGAGACCGCAGTAATGCCTACAAAATAGCACTTAAAAAGAACGTTGTCGAAGGCTCTACTGGCTTATGGAAAAATTATAACAACTCACGACCTATTTGTATTAATTCAGACGACGCCTTCAACCCATTGAAGCCAGCATTCTTTATTGAGTACACCATATACCAATGATGAAAATTGACCGATGATCACGATGGTAATATCTCCAGAGCCTGGAAAAATGAATTCATCAACAATTTAGCTTGGTCTTAAGTATTAAAATTAATACGGGCAATGCTCGTGCTTTGTCATTGTCATACGGCCAACTTATAACAAACGCCTTTCCTTATTTTAATATACAATAATACGAATGTAGTATTATAAAATACAAGTACAAACATAAACCAATATAATATTCTACAATTATCTACCAATTATCTACATTCTCGACATATTGTCGACGTCAAAAGCAATTGGCAACTCATTATCGACGCCATGACGTCGAATATTCCAAAATACGCGTATACGCAGAACGCTGCTTTCTTTAGCGGTTGAATTTTTGTTACGTCAACAGATCTCTCTGTAGCTCTTACATTGGTGAGCAGCACATTTGTTCTCTTGTTGTCGATGGTGGGATGGGTCCTTGTCACCAGCTACAGAAAGCAAGGGGTGCTGCTTACTCATACGATGATTGTTAGCTGTTCATACAGAACAGCTAAATCGTCTGTAACTTGCAAAATCTAACCTGTAAAATTTCCATACAAATTTTTATTTAACTTAACCTAAGATTTTGGAATTTGGGCATTTCTTCAAATTTAAACACACGGTTGGTGCTGGCCACTTGGCCAACAATTACTTAATTACGTACCGTCCCAAAACATCATCCGCTATTTCCGGCTCAGGAAGGTTTTTCAAGTTATAGACGATTTTCGCCCTGAGGGGTCCTCATTATTAGTTACCCTTTAACATTTTAAAAAAATAATATGGCGTCGTGTAAATAATAATCAAATAAAAAACCTCTTAACGAGGTAAATGTTCGAGTGACGAAAGCCGAATTCAATTCACAAAATTTCTGATATCAAATTTGTGCCGAAAAAAACAATTGTATTCGATTTGTCAACGATTTTTCGAAATGTTAGTGCATTCAGCGCGTTGTTGTTTAACATTCAAAAAACCGTTGACAAGTTGTTGTTTTTGACAGCTAGAAAGAAAAATGTAAACAAACGCGCCGAATGCACTAACATTTCGAAAAATCGTTGACAAATCGAATACAATTGTTTTTTTCGGCACAAATTTGATATCAGAAATTTTGTGAATTGAATTCGGCTTTCGTCACTCGAACATTTCCCTCGTTAAGAGGTTTTTTATTTGATATCAATGATTTTGGCAAGGCAAATTGAAAATGAATTGAATTGCGATTCGTTTTATTGTTGTCAGTCGTTTTGACTTCGACTTTGACTTCACACACACACCATAGCACACAAGTGCCCGCTACGTGTTATTGTGCCTCATACACAGATGCGCGGCATTGAAATGACCAAAACGAACAACAAAGCCATGCTAATGCAACAAATACAGAAAAAACTACACTATAGATAGTTGTATTAGAATATATGTGTACATCGTATGTGCGCACTAGTTTAATAAGTAGTGGTACGAAAGAAAAAAATTAACATGGGATTGTTAGTGTAACCAATACAATCTTCTGTAGTTTGTTGAATATTGGCATCTGCGTTTCAGATTTTGTTCAGAGCTTAATTGTTGTTCGTTTCGCGAAAAACGAATTACGCATACTCTCACACAGCTGCCGGCTGTGTGTTACGGAGTGTGAATGATTCGTTCTTCTTCTCTCGATATTCGTCACTCCAGTGGCCTGCGTTTGTGTATGAGGCACAATAGAACGTAAAACAATAGAACGAAACTGTTTCAATAAATAAATGGAAAACAATAAAACAAAATTGTTTCTATTGAAGAATGGTTCAATACGATTTATGTTTGGAAAGTATATGCTCTTGGCCTCGAAATAGTAAAGACTTATATTATATTTTTCATGTTGAAAAGTAGGATCAGGTCTCATCATTAGGTAGTTTTTTTATTATGTTCAGCACGATAGCCTACGTTCTGGTGTACTGTTTCTAGTGTCTGGAAGACGATTCTATTTCTTTATTTTGCATGCAATTTTTCAATCTTCATTTTGTAGTCTTTTAGTAGATTTTATTTCAGAATCCTTTACCACATGCCACAAACAGGTCATGCCGGGTGTGATCTTATTACACACCCGGTTCTCGTAGGCTATCGGCTGAACATTTGTAGTTTAGTTTTTAGTGTATGTTACAGAGTAGTAAAAATTTAGACCAGATGCATGTGTTTTTGGTAGAAATTCGATTGAGTAATTCAACAATTTTTTTTGCATGTTTCTTGCTATTTTGTCACTAACTGCATGCGGCTACCATTCATTTTTGATTCCTTAAACAATACAATAAAATATACATATTTTAGTGTGTTAGTTGGAAATAAAAGTTAATGGTAGCTAGCCTCTCGCTGATATTCCATCTTCATGCGATGGGAGGGGAGATAAGATCTATTTTTCAAAGAAATCATCATAATGATAAAAAAATATCGATTTTATGCAAGGAGACTCAAATGTTCAATGTTTTTGGTGATTTTTTCGATCACATCAATTTGTTAGTTTTTTCATTTTTTTTGTTATGAAAAAAGAGTCACTGGTAAAAATTCTCTTAGCAATGATAATAATATGATGTATTTATATTTCGTCGGCTCAGTATTATCTTGTCGTAAGTACCAAAATGTCGTTTTTCAGTTTTTTATACTAGTATTTTTAGTTTTTCTTCCTCTTTCTAAATCTACAATCCATTTTATCCTAGGTTATATGGTTTCTGAGCTACAGAGAATTTATTTATCGTAAATCCACACAACATCATAAACTTTATATTTGTATCGTATGTCACACATTTATAATACAAATGTCGTATGTCCAGCATAAACAAATATTTTGATATACGTCCAATTTTTTTCTGTCACAAAATAAACCAATAAGATCACAGTACTCCACCACGTGAGCGGAATATATATAAAGGTTAATCGCAATTTTAATTCAGTATCCTGGTTATTATTGAATGGTGCAAATCGCGGTTATTTTTTATTTCCTATTGTTTATTTTGATTTTTTTTTTAATATGTTATTTTATTTTGAAACTACTGAATATTGGTTTTTGAAAATAAAAGATACATTCAGACGATGTTTACGAATGTTTTAGTTGCTTTCTAATTTGTACCATTAACAGTCAAACGTTCATTTTTATAAAATAATCTACGTCTCCTAAGATTTTTACAAATTTTATCGTAAGTCCATAAATTTTAATGTGATTTATGTATTTGTTAGTCAGAAGGTGTTTGTCGTATGAGCAAATTTTTTATCGTAAGTCCATTGTTTGGTACAACTTCGAAAATTATACGACAAACTGGAAAACTGTTCGTGATTTTCCGGAAAAACTAGTGGATTTATCTAAAGTGTAGGAAGTGGTAATCAATATATGGTATGATAGGTTTGGAATTATTCTATTAACTTCTCGATGTTATACTATCTAAATAAGCTTTCAAACTTAAAACTCAATTTCCCAAAAATGACATATTTGGACTTACGACAAGATAATACTGAGGCGACGATTTGTTTCATTGTAATACGTTGATTCACTATCATTATGAACCGCAACGGACCGATATTAGGGTGCAATTGAGCCAAAAAATGAAATTTTGCAAAAAATTAAGGTGGCTTTTAAGTTATGGAGGTCAATATCTAAAATATACGAGTTTTCTGGGACAAACGGTTTATGTCATATTGTAGGTGAGATTTGTGGCTAACAATCCTGAAAATATGAACCAAAAGTCTTGGGCTCATTTTTTAGCAATTCGGCCTAATGTGGCCGGCCGATTTCGCATTTTTCAGTTTTTTGGCCAAAATGACCCTCCAACCTAATTTTTTGAATCCTTATTTTTGCTATTTGATAGCTGGCGTCAATACCTTTCTAACGGTATGCATATGTCCAGGCTATGTCGAATAGATTCAGCACTGTGGACCTGGCAAAATGGCCAAAAATGGCCGTTCAGAGACCGGCCGCGGCCAACATGGCGGCTAAATCAAAAAGTTGTAGAACAAAAGTTGCTTAGTTTTTTAAGTACTACAACCCCTGAAAATATGAGATCAAATAAAAGTGGTACGGACAAACAAACATATATACCAAAGCAAGATTATATGGTGACGTCATAGAAAAATTTAAAATTGTCATAACTTTGGTCAAAATCATCCGTTTTGGACGTTTGAGGTGTCGTTGAATTGGTACTGAAGTCTACAACCATAATTTGCCAGTTAGAAAATAATTGGGGCATTTTTTGGGGCAGTTATACGCGAAAAACTGATTTTTTGGGGCAATTTTTGGAAGGTCATATCTCCACTCAATGTTGGTAGAAATTCATGTTTTTATACATTATTTAGGTTTATTTTTCAAGACCTTTCCAATGATATATAACATGATCCTGGCGGCCTCAAAGTGAAAAAGTTCGAAACTTGCTGTATAATATACTTCGTTCGACTTCCAGCACAGTAGGTGCTTTCGTCACTCGTTTGGACTCCCGTCCAAAGTGATAAAAAAATCCTGGGATGAAAAACTGGGATAACTTCACATGCTTCAAAAATGGATTCAATTTACCTCGGTTTCCCGCGACAATAAATATAATAAATTATTTATATACAATATATTTGTATATATGTAAATGCTTTAAATAACTTAAATTTTTGTTTTAAGTTTGATTTTAGTTTTAACTATAAGTTGTTCACTTTGCCAATGATCGAAACAATCAAGATCAATGGCCACCGTTTATTAACTTTTCAAAACAAAACACTATGGTTAAATGAGGCACAGTTTATTTATTATTTTTGGGTCTGCACATAAAACACGAATGGTTGATATGATTTTATAATTTATCGACATCGACACAAGATTTACGAAGGGGAAACAAGAAAAACAAAAAAAAACTGGTTTGGAAATGATCATCACCTCCTTCTATTATTTTCAATAGTAATCGAGATTACACCAATAATTATTGTCCATTAAACGCGTTAAAGTAATTACAATAAAAGGTTATAGCCAGAATGGAAATTTTTAATACATTCGTAATATCACCATTCCAAAATCAAGGAAACTCAAAGTCAACCGAAAACTTAACCGATAACATATTGTTTACCTGCCTGGACCATTACAAATGTTACAGTAGAAAGTAAAAAAAAGGCGGGAAAGGTCCGAAGCCGAACTCTATAAGCATTTTTGTTGCTTATAAAGATTGACCGACCACAATCCACCATAACTCCACCATACCTAAACATTATTAATACCCCATTCGCTATCCAATTGAACCCGCCAAAACCGATCTCACTCGCACCACCCATATTATCGCCCTTTAACACCTCCATATCCACTCCCACATACACACAAACCCTCCTCCACCAAATCCCAGCCACACCAAACCCAAAATGCCTCATCCCCCCCCCCCTCCACATCTCATACCACCCATCCTACCACGATCATAACCACACCACCCACACAAACCCACATCCACATGAGATATACTTTTATTCCACATTCACATGCTTTATGAAACCAAATTAGAATAGAAAATAAAAAAAAAATTCTATCAATTTTAAGGAAAGGGGTTAACAAAACCCTACATATGTCCGAACCTCTAAACACAGAAAATGATATGCTTAAACTTTTAGTGAAGAAATTAAGTTGAAATCTCCGTCCATTCTCAAGTTATCGTGGATACAGATGGACAGATGGCAAACCGAAACCATATAGCATTTTTTTAAACAAAAATGCTTAAAAATGCGAAAAGTTAAAGTGAACAGTAAAAGTGAAATTCGTGAACAGTGATAAATAGTGAAACAGTGAATTGTTGAAGAAGTTATAGGTGTTGGTGTAAATACAATTGTAATTTAAATGCTGAGTGTTTTATTGGCAAACTCCGGTACGCATCCATATCGAACGCCCGAAATTCGTAACAATGTGTCATTAATGGGATCGGTACGAAAGCCCGAACTACAAAATTCCGAATAACTCGGAATATTTGTTTTAAGACATATTAAAATATTTTTTTTTATCTATATTATTTTTATTAAGATCTCGACCATTTTTTGATTGGTCTTGGTCAAATTACAGGATATGTTTTGAATTTTAACATGCATTTTTTAAGACTTTTTGGAATTTAGCCATGCTCAATGGAACTTGGCGATTCCTCGACCAATAATTGCCAAATTTAGTATACATAATTGGATTTGAATTCTAACTTGAATTTTGAACTAAGTTCCGTAATTTGGCCATGTTGAAGGTAACTAGACCATTTCTTAACAAATTATCGTTAAATTTATGTACAACTGTTAAATGTAATGTTCTGTGAGGTCGTAGAGCTGGATTGGGATTCTTACATCAATTTTGACTGTAGTTTAGGGTTTTAGTCATGTTGGATGGAACTTGGCCATTTCTTTACCAATAATGGTCGTACTTGATGTATCTGTCTATTGAGATTCCAACATGAATTTTGAACGCATTTAAGGAATTTGGCATTGATAAAATGAAGCAGGTCATTTCTTCTTTATATAGAGAATGTAACTTCGAAATTTTTAAACCACTTATGTATAATTGTAATGCAGTTTGATTCGGAACCAAGAACTATTTTATGCGTTTACTACATTGTACTGACAAGAAAAAGATTATTAAACGCCCGCTTTTTTCATTAAGCCCATGTAAGTGTGAACCCACTAATTGAGTTGGTTTTATTTTTCTATGTAATCTTTCTATGAAATCTCGATTCAAAATTACCTTTAACCGACATTTTTGTCTCAACCAGCGAACACGACCCCAAAAAAGTTGGTGATCGTAGTACTAACTGAAATGGCCCAAACCGAGTACAACTTAAGATCTTACTTTCTCGCTTTCTAGGGCAAAAGGTTTGGGCCTACGTGTGGGATAAAGTCACAATCTGGCTCGACAAATATTTTAGTCATTTTACTCCAATCAAAATGTGAGACAAAAAATTTAAAGCCTCTCTGTCCATCATTCATAATTTTGATCGTCTTATTGATGAAAGTAAGTATATGTGCTGAAGTTTATTAAACTTATTTGACCGAACAATTTGCTATATATGTAAGAAATTATTACCTTGTTTAGATATTTGAATTTATCGACAGCATTAACCGGTTAACTGGTTTACCATCAACATAGATTATTGTATACCAATCAAACGGATATAGTAATTACACGTTTCTTATAGACGTACGAACCAAATTATATATTCAAATCACGCTACGACGATTATCTCTGTTAGATATTACATAAATTTTGTCTCGTGTTTTCTTTCGATTTTCCTGTCCAATTTTATCACTCGATAATCTTGTTTTGATCTAATTTCTTGTTTTATTCGCATTAATTTAATTAAATCGATTTTCAATCAGTGCTCAGGTAAATTATATATACAAACAAAAAATGGTACGATGTTCCTGTCTGCACCCTTCCAAAGTTCTATATGTACTTCAATCTCCAGTATCTCAACCGCAATGATCAACATACTTAAATTTTCTTATGTTAAAAAGTCTAAAACATATTCATGTAGGTTGTGTTGTAAGACAACCATATCATTTTCATGTTGTTAGTTTGTCTTGGGCGCACAACAATATACTACGACAAGATCATTTCTTTATTTTTATATTCTTCTTAGAAGGAAATTACATGTTTTTGTACAATTTTCAAAAAAACATTCAATTGCACAATACTACAGAATATGTAATTCGAATCGATCGTCGACAAGCCACACAGAAAACATTTTTTTTGCATTAACACAAAAAATGGTGATCGTTAATTTTTATGAGCGCGGCGATGGTGCACAGCAATCAAGTTAAAACTTAATATTTACCTATATGTTTGTTGAACCGCACAGTGTCTTCTGATTTGTGATGAGTTAATTAGACGTAAGATCATTTTATTATTTTTCAATTATTTTTTACGATCGACACTAATTAACACTGTTTACGAAAAACAATTCTTTCTAAATCGTACGCCTTTACGCACACAGCATTTTGTCTGCCCATGTAAGAAATACTTTAAAAATTACATGTAATTCGTCACATCAAACACACATCAATTAAAATGTTCATTAGCTATATGTAAAAAAAAAAAAATAAACCAACGTAACGAAATGCGATCATATTTCAATTTTACTGTGTTACTCGTCTCTGCTGTACTTTAAGATGCGATCATTAGCGTGCTAATGGTGTCTGCGCGATCGTAAAAAAATATTATTTTTTTTACCATTTTTAAAACTCATCAATATAATTTACATGAAAAGCAATAAAGATATTTGTTGACCCGTTGCGGTGAATGGCACATTTCATCACCAGAAGCACTGTAAACAATACTTACATTTCTACACGTTTTCGCGCGCGCTCTATTAAGATGATTGTTGTTAGATCACGACGATCATTATTTTTTGTTGTTTATTGACGTTGTATTATTATGACCTTTTAAGTTTTCTTATATTTTTTTTTATTTATTATGATTATTGCGATCGTTATTTTTTGTGGTTCGATCTTTGATCGCGAAATTCTTACATATTTGTGTTTTGTATCAAAAGAATTTAAGAATTTATTGTGCTTACGTGAATTTATGCTCGGCTGGAAATTCGATAATTTGGTTTCACATACCTGTAAATAAAAAAAAAACAATTGAGTTAGTTTTCGCCAAACGAAATTTAATAAAATCTCGTTGCAAGTAGAATTTACTCGGATGTGCAAGAATTTAATTTTTTTTTGTGGACTGCGACTTACTAAAGTATGTAATTTAAAACCGCACCTGACACGGTGTAGTTAAATTTTATAAAATTTTTTAAAATTAAATGTGATAAAAAAATTATTTGTTGGGTAAAATTTGGTGGGTGAAATTTGGATAATTATTTTGTTAGCTGAATTAATCCCATTTTATTAAAGAAAATAACTGATCAAATAATACTACAAACAATAGCAATTAAATTAAAACTAAATTAGTAAAAATTTAAACATTTAAATCCACTTAGTTATAGCTGTGAGTGGTCACTGTGGACATTAACCTAAAGCTTGCACCTTTTGAACATGACAGGAAGGGAATTTTTTTTTTCATCAAAAATGGTCATACTGCTGGAGTGTAATGAAACGAATTTCTAGAAACTAGCACCCATCGAAATCGATTCCTGGCATTTCGATGAGACGACATCAAAATCATTTGAGGCGTAATAAAATGTGAAAAAGAAACCTGGGTAAAAAAAATTTTTAGACATCGAAAGCTACAATTCAATATTGTTACTCTTAATAACAAACATTTTCAATAAGACGCGATTAGTGAAACCGTAAAACCATATCGCGCACAAGCTGCATTATCACGCAACATGGTACATATTGCTAGATATTGCTGGATAATATCTAGCAATATCCAAGAACAAGATGCAACATTAAGCAACATGGTGCAACAACATGCAACATGGTGCAATACGTCGCAATATCCCACTGCATGGTGTAACATCCCGCAATGTGATACAATATAACGCAGCATTGTGCAGGATGGTGTGCAACAGCATGCAACGTGATGAAACATTACGGAACATCATAAATAAATTATTCAGAAAAAAGAACTCCTTGTAATTGTTTCCTTCCATTAAAAAACCTTGTCCCGCCAAATTTTTATGAAAAGCGTTCAAGTTAAACATGATGCAACATCCCACAACATGCTGCAACATAACGCAACATCGTGCAATATCGCGCAATATGCTGCATTGTGGTGCAACATCATGCATCATGGTGCAACATCTTACAACACGGTCCAGCACGACACAACATGGTGCCATAATACGCAACATGGTGCAGTGCAACATAACGGCCTATCAGAGGAATCCTAAATGAATTATCCTGAAATCAGAATTCATTGTAAAATCAGGATTAGAGAAAACGCTCCTTCAGCAATTTTTATACAAATCGCACGCGGGAAAAAATTAAGTTAGGGATCCGGATTCCATCTGACAATCCTCTCAAGCCACTCGAAAACCCTTCCTTCCTAATTTTTCTAAAAATCGAGCGAACCGAAGAAAAATTAAAGAAAGGGACGCGAGGCTCACCGTTCCACCGTCTAAACGAACTTTCCCGAAATCTGTACCAATCGCAATTGATTTCTCTCAATTGAAAAACCCATTCAGCAGATTTATCAAAATCGTGCTAGCCAAAAAAATTTCCAAAACCAAGACCCATCGCAATATACTCGAAAACACCCTTTAACAATTTTCCTGAAAATCGTTCTGCCGTTTCCAAAACCTTATGTAAATATAATTATATAAATACAATAGCTGAATTGTTGCGTAGCCGGCAGAAATTAGATATTGAATGCTGTTGTTCCAGGACGGACCGCTCGGATTCGAACATGTTACTAATTCCATATAATCGCTTTCCTGAACTCATTCCCGTGAAAACATTAAAAAAAATGAATTTTAGAAAAAATTTGTACCGGGGCCTTGTACCAACTCAAAAACCTTAACGGCCGTGCATACAACAACCCATCAAAGTTCCGACCTAGGGTCTCCAACCTCACTAAGGTTGGTTCTGAACATTCAACGTATAAATGGTAAAAAATTCATGACTTTCGGCTGAGCGGCTGAATCGCCCTTTTGGAATAAACAGACATTTGTTGGCATAGGGGCCGACCTATTCAAAAATATCAAAACCTGCTCATTTTGATAGAAAATGTCTATGCAACATTAAAACCCGATTAGATGAATGGTGTGAAAACTTATAAAGTGGGAGCCCTCGATCAAGGGGATGGACCCCTCAGATTTAATCATGACATTAGTTACATATAACCCCTTTGCAAAACTAATTTTTAAAATTAAAATTTTTTTTAATTTTAGTCAAGATTTATACCGGGACCTCTAGTTTCCGGGGTCCAGCCATGGTTGGGGTGGTAACTCACTTATATTCGGAGCCGGGGTCCAACCCTTCCAAGGTTGGTTTTGAACATACAACTTATAAATGGTAATATTTTGCGACTATCGGTTGGAGCGCTTTTACAGAACAAACGCATTTTTGGTAAAAAGTTATTGGGAGCCCCCAGACCCAGGAGACCGACTCCTTCAAAAGTATTACGAAAAACTGCTCATTTTAATACAAAATATCATTGCAAAATTAAAATCCGATTGGATGAATGGTGTGGAAACGTATAAAAATGTTGCCCTTGATCAAGGGGATGGACCCCTCAGATTCAAGCATGTCACTAATTACATATAACCCCTTTGATATGCTTATTTCTGTGGCAAAATTTAAAAAAAATTGAAATTTTAGACAAGATTTGTACCGAGGCCTCTAGACCCCCGGGTCCATTCCATGATTGTATCAGCTCAGAAACCTTCGCGGGCATGCACACAATGTAAAAATAGAATCCGATTGGTTGAATGGTGTGGAAACTTAAGTGGGTCCCTTGATTCAGAGGACAGACCCATCGGATTTAAGCATGTCACTAATATCATATAATGCCTTTCCTAAAAACTTATTCCCATAAACATTAAAAAAAATAGAATTTTTTTTTTTACCGGGCCCCTTGACCCTGGGGTCCAACTCCTTTCAAAAATATCGGAAGGTTGGCTCTGCACATGCACCTTATACACGGTAAACGTGGCTGAAACGCACTTTCAGAACAAACAGACAGTTTAGGGAAAAAGTGTTATGGGAGCACCTAGATCAAGGAAGACGACCCCCTCAAAAATATTACGAAAACCTACTCATTCCTATACAAAATAAGAATTCCATTGGTTGAATTTTGTGTAAAACTTACAAAAGTTTTCTTGATCCAGAGGACGGACTCCTCAAATTCGAGCATGTCACGTTTACTAGTTTTCTGCTTGGGTGATAACTCGTGTCCACTAATGATATCTATGTAATACAATAGTTGTTAGACAATAATTGAAAATTTTAGATAATTGAAAAGTCAAAACTATGCAATTTTAAGACAGAAGTTCGTATACAACACATCAACGTGTTTTGGTTATCCCAACTTATTACGAAAATGGTCGTTCTATCATTTCGCAAGTTCCGTGATGATTTTGGTCAAAATAGACGTCCTACAGACCCTGAATTCGAAAATTGTTGAATGTTTTGAAGAAACTGGATCAGTTGCAGGTCGCAGAAGCATATACGAGTACGAACACCATCGCCCAGTTTGTACTCGTGAAACAGTAACAGCCAAGTGAAAATGTTTGTAAAGAGCTAAGCATCTTTTTGAGGCGTCGTTGGTTGGCCAAAATTGGATGAATTTGATTTTGATGATCTTCGGTTTCAACAGGACGGTGCCACGTGTCACACAAATCGTGAAACACTCGACTTATTAGCAGCTGGGTTCGCTGATTGCATAATTTCAAAAAATGCTGATACATGTTGCTTTTTATGTTCCAGGTCGATTTTGTTTGGCCACCATTTTATTTTGGCTGACATTTGTCACTTTTTTTTAAAGTACTATTTTGTACTTTTTTTTATTCCAGCCAAACCAAAAACTTGACTCTCTTTTATAATAAATTCAGCCTCAACTAGCAAAACACGAGTCGGTTGTATCAAACAAAATTCCAAACAATTTTCCATCAAACAAAACAAGACTGTCTTGATCAAAACCAAAACGAGACTAAAAGAACTTGTTTTCGTGCGCGACACTTGTACCCTCCCTCTCACCCATATCAGCTGCACGCACCAAAACAAGAAAACACAACAAAAATACTCTTCTACATCTTAGTCGCTCGCACGCACGCAAAAGCGGTACACATTAGTCTCGCTCATATCATTCTGTCGACGCTCATGTAATAGAATAGGGTGAGTCAAGAACAGAATATAATATTAAAGCCTATTCAAATGAAACTTTAATGTAAGAATGCCGCGGCCTAGGTGGCACCACCTATTCGATTATAACGAAATTTATATTTAAAATTGAAAAATTAAAAAGTAAATTGAAACATGTTATGACTCTTAAAGTGTCGTAACACTGTAATTGTGTGAATGAGTGGTGTGTGCTTGAATGAAAGGGGGGAGGGGGTCCGAATTGGATCACTTAGGCCTACAGAACATGTGATTCCAACAAGACGGTGCACCATCACACGTAGCTCGTCCTACGTTGTAAATTTTGCGAGAAATTTTTCCCGGCCGAATAATGTCAAAAAGTGATGATATCAACTGGTCCCCACAATCCCCCGATTTGACCCCTCCCGATTTCTTCTTTTGGGTGTACTTGAAGGAAAAAATGTTCATCAATAAACCAACCACTACTTCGATGCTTAAGGACAACATTAGAAACGAAATTGCTAAAATAACATCAGAAGTCTGCTTAAAAGAGCTCTTCTTTGCGCCACAGGACCAGAGGCGGCCACTTGACCTATATTCCATACATAAAAGTTATTAAAAAAACTTGTGTTACGACTCACTGGTCATAACAATTTTTTTTACTGTTTCATTTCCAAACTTTTAATTTTTCATTGATTGTTTGAAAATGCATTTTGCTTATGGCATTGCCATCTGTGTTATGTTAGTGGTATTACAGTTTTTTTGTGAATTGGGCTATAAAATTTATATTACGTACACGTCGAATGATTTTTGAGAGTGAGATCAATGTGCATGTGTACGACCGAGAGGTGGTAGAGAAATATTATTTTTGTATGTTGTCTTTTTCTTCCTACGTGCGATTGATGTGTACAAGAACAAGAAAGCATACAAAAACCAAATATTTTTCTAATGCCTCAACCAGTCAGACTTAAGTTCTTAAGTTGTGCTCCATTTTGGACCACTTAGGAGAGCGGTACGACCACCAAAACTTTGGAGGTCAGTTGTGACGAGAAGCCTATAAAATTTTTGGGATTGTAGCACTAACCGAAGTGGTGCAATCAGCGTGTAACTTAAGCTCTTAAGTCTGACTGGTTGAGGCATAAAACTTTTTTTTTGTTTGGTGCGAGAAATTTGTTTTTTTGATGGGTCTCGTTTTTGATTTTGTTAAAATTAGAGTATCGTGGTTGGTTTATAAAAAAAAACTTAAGATGTCGGATTTTTTTTATATTTTGAGCGAGATTAGCCCAATAATTGGGAAAAGTGTAAAAACTTTATTAAAAAATTAGGATAATACTAAAATTGTTGGTGTTACAATTAGTAAACATTAAAAATGTAATTAATTAATGTAATTTGTGAGTTTATATATATACATATAAAGGGTGTCGGGTATCGAATTTTTTTTTTTTGATTTTGAGTTATGAGCCGCACATTGGGTAGATTGTCTGAATTCACATTAAGGTGACAATTTATCCGAACAGGTTAATTCTCAACCAGTGCATAACATCGCGGATACAGTTGAGGCCACGCCAACTTATTTATTGCCGGCCCAGCGGGTTTTTTTAACGGGTGGTCAGTTGAGGCCACTTAATTTGTATTCCGGTTCGGCGAGCCAACGCCCAACAATTTTTTGTACGATTTAAGGCGGACAACGCCCAATAAATTTATCTCCGGTTTACGGGTGGCCAGTTGAGGCCACTTCAATTTATTTACGGTGTAAGGCGGAAGGACTCCCATAATTATTTAACGGTTTTTTTAACGGGTGGTCAGTTGAGGCCATCCCTTTTGGGCGACACAACGCCCATCAAATTTATCTACGGTTTACGGGTGACCAGGTGAGGCCATTCGCATTGTTTAGGGCGAGGCAGAAGGATGTCCGTCAAATATTTTTCAACGGTTTAAGGCAAGCCAACACCCAACATTATTTGCGGTGGCCAGTTGTGGTCACTTCATTTGCGATGGATCTGGCAGCCAGTTGAGGTCAGCCGTATCATAGTTATAACTAAAGGGGAGAAGACGCCCAACGGTCTTTTTATTTTGAGTTTACCGGCGGGTGGGCCGCAACGGTGGAGCAGCGGCACAATTAAGCCGCAACGGTCCAGGTGTGGTGTCATCACTTGCGGAATGACAGCCTTCAGGTTGCTACAAGAAAGGTACATTTTTATTATTAAAGGTACATTCACAATTTTATATTTAAAAGTTTTATATTGTAATCGCGCACCGATTTGCGGTGGTGGTGCGCGCGCGGTTGGGTATGTACATTGGTCTCTTTATGCAAATTATTCACTTTCAGCGATATTATTTTTGGTGTTGTCCAGTTTGGATTATTTCAGTGGTGGTTAATATTAAATTTTCCTGTTCGGTGTGACGAGAGAGGGACTCTCGTTCTGTGCCGGTGCCATATTTACAGGCTGGGCTAGCCATTCTTCTACAGACTGGGCTAGCCATCCACAGAGTCGGTCGTGAGTCCAGAATATGTGTCCGAAAAATCCACTTGATTTCCCCGTGACACTCCAGTAATGTTGAACTGTCGGAGTGTGTATTGAGGGAGAATCGCTGGAAGTCTCTCCGGGTGAAGAAAGGTCTGGTCTGTTGAAGAGACGCGTCGAATGCTGCTTCGATGTGGCTGGGCATCGGCCTTTCGGGTTCGATGGGTCATTTGTGGGAAAGGGGGTGGGGTTCTCTTCAGTAGACTGGGTAGTTATCACTCGGGGAGATCCGGTCGCCGCCGAATGGACACACCCGGTTATTATTAATTTATATCAGTTCCTCAAGTTTCGTTCGACAAATTCTGGTCGATTTAACTTAAACTCAGTTATATTTTTTATTTTTTTTTAATTCTCTTTTGATTTTTCTGTACCACGATGTAGGCCAGGAGCACGCAAGCCTCTAATTCCCCCACGACCCATGCCATTACCCGGAGATCTAGCCGGCAAATCATCACCGTGAGAGAGGTGTCTGCGTGTTTAGTTGAAAACTGTAATACCTACAACATCCTACAAGTTGTGCTGCAACATAAACGACCCTCACACGCATAATATTCGCAACATCCGTTTTATGTTCTCAATGTCGTATTAATCATAATACTTCAAATCATATATAGTTTTTGTTCATATTGTAATTTGGGTTAATCTTAATAACACTGTTGTAAGCGTTACAAATAATTAAACACAAATCAATTGTACGTAACGCATTTCTTAATATAATATTATGCAAAAATACAGTTAGCTGTAAATAATTCAACTGCACCTAAATTATTAAGACAATACTTAATTGACTCTAAGATCATATTAGTAAAATATACACATTCATTTTAGTGACTTTGAACGACTTTTCTTTTACGCTGCGAGTACGTGTGTGTGCGCGCGCACACATAAGAAAAATTGAAAAGTACGCGCAAATAACTCTTATTTATAACGTTATTTCTATACGAAAATTGCACAAATTTTAAGGTCATTAAATTTTATTTAATATGCACATAAGAGGTGGTCTTATCGCCATTAGCAAATCATAGAACATTCATAATATTTCTGAGTATTTATTTGTTGTCAATGCATTTCGGCGTAAATAGGTTACCGAATCCTTGACGTCGTGTGTAATAAACGAAAACATCATCAATTATCTGTATACCGAGGGTAATTTACTGTACTGTATTTCTAAAGAATATAAATAGCCAACCATCATACATATAACTGTCTTAATTCGTTAAACATTTTCTGTTTCTAACCAATCAACGAGTAAAATGATATTTAACCGTCATTCCATCGTATATTTTAACGGTGGGAAAACGTTCACATTAAAAAGTTTGCTTATAGCTTATAATGTTGAAGCAATCTAATGACATTAAAACTTTAATCAAATTTTCACAATTAAGTAAAGTGTTAGACTAAATTTGTATCTAGTTAATATTCAGAGTAAACAACACTAATAAAATTAAATTTAATTAGTTGCCATTTTCATTCTTAATTTATAATTGATCTTATTTAAAAAAAAAAAAAAAAAAAAAAAAAGAAATATAAAATGTTTATTACACAGACCGGCAATTAAATCTGTGTAAGTTATATGTATGTAGTCAAGCATAACGTTTTACAAAACCTAATGTTAATTTTCCACGGTTATTATTTTGTGTATTTAATGGCAAAATAAAAACGCTAATAACGAAAAATGAAAAAAATTTTATTTTGATTGAAATATAATTGAAATTTATTATGGAACAAATTAATTATCCTTATTAAGTTGTAAAAGTTCACACGGGCAGTGTACAAGGAAATTTTGAGGTGAGATTGCTAGAAAGATAAGCCAAAGTAGTTTAAATTTACGATAATTATGAAGTGCAAGCATAAGCATGAGGGTTAATTTAATTATCCTGATTTTTTTAATACAATCACTGGATGGGTGTAGTGTAATGCACCTAGAGTACCAGACAAGTGGGAACTGTAGATGACAGTAATGTTCGTAAAATGTTTTCGAGATTTATAGGGTTAACAAAATGTTGAACGCATAACAGAAGTCCGTGATATAATTTTTAATTGATATTGCGATTATACTGCTATCTATAGTTAAAGATTGAAACAGTCGACATAAAATGACGTCATATAGCACATTTTTAAAGGTGCACTAATAGGTAAAAGCTTGACAGCGAAGACAACCCACAACAAGTTTTTCATAAAATTAAGGTAACTTTAATTTGAGCTTAGAAAAGTTTCATAGTTAAAACTTTCGATAAGTGTTAAATGAAGAGAGTTTGTACCATGGTTTGTACCACTTCATATCCCGTAAACCATTTGTACGCAATAACAATTTTGTAATGTATTTACTAGATTTTTCCGAGTAAATGACGTAGTAGGGCATTTTGGGTTAGTAGAGTGTTGATATATGAGTATTAAAATACAAGGCCAAATAAAAAAAATTGGTTTTGAAAATATCATTGTGGTTTTCGACGCTACTATTTTACGTACTTAGGTTTCCACCTTAATATTAAAAAATTTTGTTTGAGTTTTTAATTTTGCACTAGAGGGATTTGAAAATATCACTCAAAATTGTTTGTAAACCCGGCGTTTTTTAAAAGTAAATAAAAGTACCTTCTGATTAGAAAAATATTTTTTATTCTATTCCTACATCCTCAGTCGGATCTTAATTTTTATAATTCTTTAATATTTTGCAAATTTTCTTAGGATAGATTCCAATATCTTACCCATTTTTCGCTAATGTTGCGTTTGCGCAACAGTCAATAAAATATGTTTAAAAGGGGATTTCCCTTAATATATTGAAATGATTTTTGTAAAAGTGTTTACGAATCCAAACATGTATTATAGCGCTATTCCATTCAAAATGACAAAATTTTGTACAAAATTATAATTCTTGTCTAAGAATAAAATCTCTATATGACTTAGGCACAATTTTTTGTTTATAGTAGAACATGCGTATGGGAATTTTTTGACAGCGATATACAAACATAACCTAACAATGATTTAAATAAAGTGAAAAATCGTATTTTTTAATAATTGGCAATGTATTTTACACCTTATAAATTATTAAAAGACATATTATTTTTACAATGGTGGAAATACTCTTGTTTTATTTAGTTTCATTAATTTGGACGAATACGTAAAAAGTACTCAAAAGTAAAATATGTGAGAAGGAAATTTTGACAAGTTTCTCTATAACCTAAAATATAAAAAAATTTAGGTTGTTGTAAGTGTGAAAGGTCGTCATTTCAGAAAATGAACGTAAAATTTTAGTTTAAATAATTTACAGTAATATCCATAAATAATTTTAATAACGAAATATGTCGATTTGGCGAAAAAGCATTTAGAGCAAGCTGTAAGTTGTTTCATCATAAATGTTGCGACAAAACCTAACAATGTTTGTTTTGGTCGCTTATACCAGTGGAAGCTCCCGGAGAATCTGGATTTGAAGATGTAAAATTCGATAAGGCCAGTTTCTAGTTCATTTGTATCAACAAGAAACAAGTATTACAAAATGCTGTGGTTTTATCCCAGAATAATATAAATTGGCTGTGTAAACTGCTATCCCAGTTGGCTGTAAGTCTATATATGCGAGTGTTGTTTGAATTAGCAAGAGTATTTATTTGTTCCCCAGCAAATCCATGTAATCAACTAGGAATATAATGTGGCATCTGAACCATTAGGAGTCGGTGCAGAGTCAACGGACGAGCAGTCAAACGCTTATGTGAAGGTGCTGTTCTTATTGTCGCGTGCAATGATTTCCATGAGCTTTGCCTTCTTTTGGCAATTACGCCATCATCGCTATCAGCAAAATGTTTTACTTTAGTAGCAAGTATAGTTTTGTTTTTATCGGCGTTTTTCTCACAATCGAATTTTTTAACATTCAACTTAGTATTTTAAATTAATAAAAAAACACAACAATTGCCGAAAGCTCGCAAAATTTGGTTTTTTAATTAGTAAAAGTTTATTTGTCTGTCTTATTAATGAAATTTTTTTGCTTGCCTTACTTTTTAGAATTTTAACTTTTGATATCAATTTAAAAACACGTCTTGTCAAATTCAGATATTGTAAGATATTAATGAGAATTTTCTACTTCGAAAATAACACATACTTTTTCGATTTTACGATTGCATTGTTGTTGCTTTTTGTGTATTTCGTTGACGAAAATTTGAAAAAAAACACTCGAACGAAAAAAAATCAACTATGGATTTAAAGAATAATACTTTTGAGTGTGTGTGTGTGTGTGTGCTCATTCGATTTTACGATTGCATTGTTGTTGCAATTTGTCTACTTCATTGACGAAATTTTGAAAAAAAAAATCACACCGACAATTTTTTTTGGTCACCCTGTACGTTCTCGAGTGAGTTAGTGAGTGAGTGACATAGACGTTATAATTTGACGAAAAACATTTTTTTTTGGTCACCCTGTGCGTTCTCGAGCGAGTCAGTCAGTGACATAGACGTTTATAATATTTAAATTTTATTTCAGTTTAAGTAGTTCTTGAAAAAAATTAAAGTTTTTCGAAAAATAGCTGGATCTCAGTTACCTTTGTTTTATACATAACCAAATTGACAGAACTAAATAAATAAAATGTTTACATATTTAGGATTTTATTGACATGAATTTAATGGCCACGCTTTTTAAACTCCTAAATCTGCTAATTCAGTACGTCCATTCCAATACCAGCGATTTTTTCGATAATTTTGTTTGTGGCATTGTCCAAAGACATAGTTAAGCTGAAGCCTCGGTATCGCCAGTGATTGTCGCCTATTAGATCGGCCAATTGAATTAATGTTGGAATTAATCAATAGGTCAGCGTTGGAGCAGTCAATTCACAGCTATGATTAACCAAAGTTATGGAACTGGTTTAAAAACGAACAATAATGTGTAGTATTTGGATGTGTATCTGAAGATTTACTGTCAGTTTATCGTGAACAATTTATCGTGAGAAATTTATCGTAGAACTATTTATCGTAGAACAATTTATCGTGGAAACAATTTATCGTGGAATCAATTCATCGTGGAACAATTTATCGTAGAACAGTTTATCGTGGGCAATTTATCGTATAACAGTTTATCGTGGACAATTTATCGTATAACAGTTTGGAACAGCTTTACCCCCCGATTCTGACGATAAGACTAATAAGACTATCTTAGCTAAGACTTTCTTGTTAAGACTTTATTTTTTAAGACTAAAGTCTTCATTGAAATTCTGAAGACAGTAGTCTTAAATAATATTTTAGAAACTCTCCAAAGACTTCTGTAGAGCTGTCGAAACCAAATTTTTACGATATTGTTT
Source organism: Nephrotoma flavescens (assembly GCA_932526605.1). NCBI lineage: Eukaryota > Metazoa > Arthropoda > Insecta > Diptera > Tipulidae > Nephrotoma > Nephrotoma flavescens. The sequence goes on along the minus strand of OW052222.1, from coordinate 187,560,024 downwards.
CAAATTTATGAACGAAAAGCAACAGTTCAATTCGAAATTGGTAAAAAAAACTCAAATTTATGTTTTATATATGCTGAGAGAGTACATAATATTGTATTTTGAATAATTTTTCCGGTTTTATAGTCAAATATATATAATTATTGTTTTTGTGTAAATGTCAAAATTATGATTCCTAAGACCACCTATTTCGCTGATATTAACGAAGACAATTTTTTAAGACTACTGACAGATAAGACTAAGTGCAGAATACGAATTTAAAGTATCTAGTCTTCGTTAAGACAAAAGTTTTCGCTAAGACTGAAAATAAGTCTGTGACTGTACGTTAGAATCGGGGGTTAGTATCGCAGTCAAATTTTTTTGACAGTCTGAGCGACGGTAGCGCCACTTTGACTAAGAGCGGGATTGTTTATAACTAAAAATGTGCTTTTGCTTAGCATTTTGGACCTAGCGCCATCTATTGGAATAAAAACGAACTAAAATTTTAAAAAAATACGTTAAGACGTGCTAAAAAATTTAATAAAAAATATTGAATCTCATTTAAAAATAAATGAAATTTAATATTTTTTTATGAATATATTAAATTAAGAGTGGGAGTCGCACTGCGTGCCGCACGTAGGAGCAGATTATATAGAATCTATTAATGACACCTACGCTCCTCCCCGTAGCCCTGCGGGGCTCTTTAGATTTTAATTTCGGGGGGCGTAGGAGCCGGGATCTTCAAACATGTTGCACTGCGTGCCGCACGTAGGAGCGGATTATATAGAATCTATTAATGACACCTACGCCCCTCCCCGTAGCCCTGCGAGGCTCTTTAGATTTTAATTTCGGGGGGCGTAGGAGCCGGGATCTTTTATCGGTTAAGAAACTACCAAGTTCCGTCCCACATGGCCATATTCCAGAACTTCTTCCAAAAATCATTCAATAATTCCATTTCCATCCAACAAACCCAATCCCATCATAATCCGTTTAGAAACTACCGAGTTCCGTCCCACATGGCAATATTCCAGAACTTCTTCAAAAAATCATTCAATAATCCCATTTCCATCCACCATACCCAATCGAATCATAATCGGTTAAGAAACTACCGAGCTCCGTCCCACATGGCCATATTCCAGAACTTTTTCTAAAAATCATTCAATAATCCCATTTCCATCCAACATACCCAATCCCATCATAATCGCTTATGAAACTACCGAGTTCCGCCCCACATGGCCATATTCCAAAACTTCTTCCAAAAACCATTCAATAATCCCATTTCCATCCAACATAACCAATCCCATCATAATCGGTTAAGAAACTACCGAGTTCCGTCCCACATGGCAATATTCCAGAACATCTTCCAAAAATCATTCAATAATCCCATTTCCATCCAACATACCAAATCCCATCATAATCGGTTAAGAAACTACCGAGTTCCGTCCCACATGGCAATATTCCAGAACATCTTCCAAAAATCATTCAATAATCCCATTTTCATCCAACATACCCAATCCCATCATAATCGGTTAAGAAACTACCGAGTTCCGTCCCACATGGCAATATTCCAGAACATCTTCCAAAAATCATTCAATAATCCCATTTCCATCCAACATACTAAATCCCATCATAATCGGTTAAGAAACTACCGAGTTCCGTAACACATGGCAATATTCCAGAACTTCTTCCAAAAATCATTAAAGAATCCCACTAATTTATTGATACCACGCATAAAACCTTTCTACGATAAATTGTCCACGAAAAACTGTTCTACGATAAATTGTCCCACAATAAATTGTGTCCACGGTAAATTGTGTCCACGATAAACTGTTCTACGATTAAATGTTCACGTTAAATTGAAACACGATAAATTGTTTACGATAAAGAGACCGTCACCCACAAGTTGCATATCCAGAACCAACCTTATGATATTTTGGAAGGGGCTGGGCCCCGGGTCTAGGGGCTGCGGTAAATTTTTTTTCGAAAATTTTAATTTTCTTTAAATTTTTCCACGAAAATGAGTTTATGGAGCTGGTTATATTAAATTACTGACATGTTCAAATCCGAGGGGCCCAGCCCTGGATCAAAAATTAATTTTTACATGTATAGATACAAATATTTGATTATTTTTAAATGACTTCTCAGTCGCTCAACCGATCGCCATGAAATGTTTACCATGTACAAGTTGCATATGCCGAACCAACCTTACGATATTTTTGAAGGGACTGGACCCCGGGGTCTAGGGGCTGTGGTACCAATTTTTTCAAAAATTTAAATTTTCTTTAAATTTTATCACGAAAATGAGTTTACTGGGCTGGTTATATGAAATTACTGACATGTTAGAATCCGAGGGCCCAGCCCTGGATCAAAAATAAATTTTTACATGTATAGATACAAATATTTGATTATTTTTAAATGACTTCTCAGTCGCTCAACCGATCGCCATGAAATGTTTACCATGTACAAGTTGCATATGCCGAACCAACCTTACGATGTTTTCGAAGGGACTGGACCCCGGGGTCTAGGGGCTGTGGTACCAATTTTTTCGAAAATTTAAATTTTCTTTAAATTTTTCCACGAAAATGAGTTTATGGGACTGGTTATATGAAATTACTGACATGCTCGAATCCGAAGGACTCAGCCCTGGATCAAAAATTAATTTTTACATGTATAGATACAAATATTTGATTATTTCAAAATTACTTCTCAGTCGCTCAACCGATCGCCATGAAATGTTTACCATGTAAATGTTGCATGTTCAGGACCAAGACCACGATACTTTTGAAGGGGCTGAACCCCGGGGTCAAGGGGCTGTGTTACAAATTTTTTCTCAAATTTCAATTTTTTTAAAGATTTTTTTGAAGGGAATGACTTTAGGAAAGGGGTTATATGAAATTAGTGACATGCTCCAATCCGGAAGTCTGCCCTGGATCAAGAATTCATTTTTACATGTATGTATAGATACAATTATTTAAATGTTCCGAAATAGCGCCTTAGTCGAAAAAATTTAGACACCAAAAAGGAAATCTAGCGTGCGATTGATATACACAAATCATACCGCTACTATACTTGATTTAATTATTCAAATTAATTTTATTAATTTAAATTTAAGACAATCTTTAGGTCCCAAAAATGACGGCGTTAATAAATTAAATAATGAAATTCAATCGCAACTACCCGGGCCACTAATGAAATACAAATCTACCGACACGGTTACTGATGTGAATCAATCCGTCAATTATCCAATAGTTTCTTAATTCTTTGGCCTGGTAGCCACCTGGTATTCCACCACACATACTATTTTTAAAAAACAGTTCACCAATAATATTGCTCCCAAATTTAGATCCAAAGAAATTGTGCAACGGAACACGGCTTTGTGTGAAGAAATTGATGCCGAATGTGATTGAAGCAACGATTATTACCGGTAAAAGTAAAGGAGAAGATGTGCTAATTCCGCGCTTTGCTATATGATTCCCACCGATTTGCCGTTTGAATTCAAGCGACTACAATTCCCATTACGCCTTGCTTTTGCAATGACAATCAACAAAGCCCAGGGGCAATCATTGAAAATAGCTGGTGTTATTTTGGAAAATTCATGCTTTTCACATGGCCAACTGTATGTTGCTTGCTCCAGAGTGGGAATGCAAAAAATTTATTTATTTACACACCAAATGGAAAAACCAAAAATATTGTTTATCAAAAGGCTTTATAATAAAAATTATTAACTAAAATATCTTTATATTTATTATTCACTTTGATCTGGTTGAAGGTTTGTAAAAATGGAGTATAATTATTTGGCAATTGGTAACAAATACCAAAGCAAAATTAATTAATTATCCCCACAAACAGGATTTCCAATAATATCATTACAAAAGTTCGCCTGGATGCATTGACGGAGGCACCCGTTACTGAATACAGCTACTTATAATTTTCTTTTCATATGTGATTGCAACTACAGCGATGTAAAGAGAGAATTCTTGCATAACAATCAAGGTATTTGAAATATATACCTCCCGTGCAACGCCGGGTAACTCAGCGAGTATCTAATAAAACATAAAAAAAATATTAGCACGTGTTTTATGTAATTTTTAATGTTGGTGAAATAGTTTGAAAGAAGTGTTTGGGTGAATTAATTTTTTACAAGTGTAATTATGTAATTACGTTACAAATTCGCGTTGTATATATACGCAACGTAAGTGGTAATAAGTAAGTTTTGACACGCTGGAAAATCTATAAAATTGTAAATAGTTTTACGTAACGGTAAACATGATTCGACGAAAATATTACGAGTTGAAAGAAATTGAGGATGATATTATTACACAGACACAGACATTATTATTCTGCCTCTTGATCCGGACTAAGTTACCTATAAAGAAGGCTTGGACGATAATTAAATTGATGCGATTAAACTGTAGCAATGCCGAAATGGTGCTGCTGAAAATTCCTCTGGATTAACCAATAATCTCTAAATCGCACAAAATTAAACCATTTTACCCACGAAAATCAATAAATATACAAAGCCATCGAATTCATAAACTGGAACAAACAATCGAGGAACGTTCACCAACACAATTACATATTTGTAAAATTTTTATGAAGAAGTAAAATCGCTATTGATAAGGAAAAGTAATGTTTATGCCACACAAAACAATAACCGAATTTCAAGCTACCGTAGAAACCATGAAAACGTTTATTGGATTTATTCACCTAACCGAATACAAAAAGTTACCAAAAGAGGAAATGTATTTTTCATTAGATGAAGATGTTACGTGACCAAGCCACTAGACCAAAATGTACATGCATGGAAAACCAATTAAATTTGGGTACAAATCATGAAGTATGACCTCATTATGTAGCTACGTATATAAGTTTGTCCTTTATACCCGTAAGTCAAATTCTTCCGAACCCGCGGATGGATTATGACACATTTCTGTTCTGCAACCAAACATTTTCCAGGAGTACAACAAATACATTGTGTCAACATTATGGTGGACTTTATTCTATAATTTTGTTAACATGTCTCTTTGTAACGCTTGGAGAGTGTAAACTAGCCCAAACCAAAAAAAAACGTTACTAGCATTTAGAAGGGAAAAAGCTCTTGTTTGACTAAAATCATCACGACAACTATGACTTCAATTGGCAAACCGAGCAATCTAGCCACACCACCAAGCTTTGCATGCCACAAACTATTATTAAGTGCAATATTTGTAATATTGCTTCGCATGAAAAATGTGTTCCATTATACGAGTACTACTCAAAATAGAAGAAATAAATAAATGTTTGGTAATAAAACTTGATTGTTTTTTGTGTTTTTTCGCTGACGTTGCGAAAACATGCTCAAACTTCAAAACCCCATGCTTAAATCTTAAAAGTGTCTTGTAACGCCTTTATTGTGACCCAAATAAACAAATTTTAGTAACAAAATAAAATTGTTACGTCAGAGCTCAGAGTAAAGTGCGGCGAAAAATGGGTTAAATAAATATTAGTTTTCTCTCTTCATTAAGGTTCCCAAACTCATAATTTGCCAAACTTTTAGCGACAAAATCCATAGGAAATACTTAAATATTTCAGGTAACGAGCTATAAAATTAGTATTATATATTTTATAAACATTATAACGGCCATTTTTTCAGATTCCCTTCATAATTGACAGTAGTGTTCAGTATTGGTTTGACCAAATCACCATTTATTGCCTAGAAATTGTGCAGATTCAAAGCACAATCGTAGCATTTGGAATGACGAAAACCCACATGCTGTTCATTGAACATGTTTACATCTACAAAAAAGAACAGTCTGATGTGGTTTATGGTCTGGCGGGGTAATTGGGCCATATCCTTTTGAAAATGTAATGGCAGTGCAGTTACTGTCAATGGAGACACATGATCGTTTTATTGTGGCATGAATTAGATGATTTCGACTTGAACTATATTTAGTTTCCACTAGATGGAAATGCAATATGAGATGTATCATGCCACCGAGTAATCTCCAAAAATTCCGATCTAAACTTGCCACCAAGTTCATGCGATATACTCCATTGAACTTTTTTCTTTGAGGTTATGTTAAATCTATGGTTTACTAAAATAAAGCACAAACACTCAATGATCTTAAAACCAACATTAAGTGGCCATTAATTGGTGTACAGAATCGAATTTTTTTAAAAATCCAGAGGCGGATATAACCTTTTATCTTTATTTCAAATTAAAAATATATAGCTCTTATTTGATCACCCTTTACTTTTGATGAACAAAGTGCACAAAATGCACAAATTTTCGAAAAAAAAAATGTTTGATTATTTTTCGACCTTTAGATGTGCTGCCAGTGGATTCGAATACCGCAGTGATTTAAATTATACTTAGACGTTTGTTGAATGGTTCAACCTATTTCGATGTATGTTGAACTGACTCAGTATTGGTGTTTACTGAACCGTATGCCTATTTTCAGCCTACCGTGGGTCGTAGTTTGTCGAAATAGGTGATTTACACCTCGATTCTGGCGTTAATACTCGTGAAACTGTCTTAAATAAAATATTTCTGTTAGTACAACTTTTTTTAAGAGCAAAGTGTTGAGTGATATTCTGGCATAGCCGTCTTAAAATTGTGTTTGGAAAACTTTCCGGAGACTATTGGAGAGCTGTCAAATAGTATTTATAAAATTTATGTTTAGGAAGTATTAAATTATTTATGCCCGGTTGCACAGAAAAATAACTAATTTTAATCTGCGTTCAATTTTATTTTAGTATTAGACCTTAACATATAAATGCACAAGAATGGTTAATAGAATATTTTTATTCTAAAATTTCAGCTTCCAAGTGCCTCATGTACTTGATTAAAATTTGGTTATTTGAAATTTCAAATTGCTCATAAGATTCTTTAATTAATAAATACTATCTTAGACTAATAACGTTATGTTTAGAGATTACCATTCTGGATTATTTAGGTCCGTTGGTTAAAAATAGCATTCAAAATAATGTTTTTCTACTAACTTGTACATAAATCTTGAATACTCCACACTAAATTTCTAAAGCGAAAAATTGAACCTACCGGATTTGTCATGAAAATTGTCTTGTACAGGGTGGGCCATCTATCGGTTTATTTTTAAATCATAGGCGATGGTAATACTTTTTTGAACGATTTGCTTGAAATTTTGTCTGATATTCCGCGTCACGAAACAATCAAGTTTTCGCTTGAGGAGCGTTTCGTATTATTGAAAACTTATTTTCAAAGTCTGTGTTGTGTAACCGTATGAATTTTGAAAATAAATATGGATCGTGAAAGAGCGCCAAGGGGAACGGCTGTAGTGAAAGTTGTAAAGAAAGTTCGTGAGAAAGGCTTGCTATTAGATGACAGAAGTAGTCCCCGAGCCCATGTGCACGCCCGAGAATATTGTAGCTGGTCCATAGGTAGGACAGAATCCATCGACCTCAACACGACGCGTGGGCCTTAGACCAGCTTCATAATGACATCGATTTTGGTCGAAAAATTATATTTTCGATTATCTTAAAGAAGCAGAACTGGGGTTGGGAACAACAAGAGTGGCTGCTTGGTGTGGATTTTCGAGTGGTGACATAATTGACACATTTTTTTCGAAAACGCTGTAGGACACGCCGTTATCGTCAATGGCGACCGTTATGCTGACCATTTTTTATGACCTTAAATCGACGCTATGATGGAGAACCAGCTTTGGCTTCAACAAGATGGCGCCACATGCATTCAAGCTGACCAATAATCGATCTTTTGCGCGTCAAATTTGACAACCGAATAATCAGCCGTTTTTGGAGATGTCAATTGGCCAGCGTTTCGGTAATGATAGATGTTATTCCGAAAATTTAGAGACAACCCCAGCTTTAAAACGTAGCACTGCGACAGTGATTCGCGAAATAGGCGCCGAAACCACCGAAAAGTTTCTTAAAAACTGGACTCACAGGATGGCTTACTGTAAGGCGAGCAGAGGGAGCCACATGCCACATTGAATGAAAAACAAACATTTAAATGGCTCATCCTTTAAAATCAAAAATAATTATCCCTGCTTAGGTTTCAGGAAACCAACCAAAATTTAATCTTCATTGCAAAAATTGAAAAGGCACCTACGATAGCTATGTACCTACTTTTCGAAATATTTACACAAAACCTAAAAGCTCCTATGGAAGCTGCCACTTTATGGAAAATCCTTAAATATGAAGGTAATCTTGATTAATAAATCCGTCTGGCCTATACGGGGCAGTCTTTTAGTTGAAAACAGTTTTTTGTCAAAAAATCTACACTACGTGTTAGTTCAAATAGGCCAATAAATTTTTCATAAACTATTCCTACCCATATGTTCACTCCAAATATATATTGGAAGTGATTAGATGCACAACTTTGTCGGAGTGAAGTTTATTCCAAAATAACAAATATACACTGTGACCTGTAAGTACTTAAAAATGAAAAAAACACTTAAATATTGAACTTTCATAATAATATCTGAAATTTTTTAATAAGCAGCCGCCCCGGTGGCAAAGTGGTCAGCATGCTAGCTCCACGACCGGAGGTCCCGGGTTCGATTCCCGGTGGTGACAAGGAAAAAATTTCACGTCTCAATTAATTAATCACTAATTATCCGAACTGAAAATATTATTATGAAACCTCATTTGAGGCGGCCAAATCCCTTGATGGGATATAGTGCCAGAGAGAGAGAGGATTTTTTTGTACACTATAAGTAGCAAACATATAATTTTTGCGATAAGCTTGAGTGAATTTTATAAAATGACATTTTTTACAACAAAACACACTATGAATCGCATAGAGATGATCTGAAGTGGTTCTGAACTAGTATTTGATGCAAGAAACAAATCTTTTCTATCCACATGCTCGGAAATCTCTGAGATTTTCGCTTTTGAGAGAGAATATCATTGAGTGTAATACGAAGTTAAGAATTTTGTATTAAACTCATTGACTTTCTCTCTTGAATAACAAAAAACTCAGAGATTTTCGAGCATGTGAATAAATAAGATTTGTTTTTTACATCAAATACTAGTTCAGAACCTATTCCATCACCTCTGTGCAATCCGTAGGGGGTCGAGTTAAATAATTTCAAATGTTTAAGAATTTCACTCAATGATGGTCTCTTAAATAGCGAAAATCTCAGATATTTTCGAACATGTGGATAAGTAAAAGATTGGTTTCTTACATAAAATACTAGTTCGAGTTAGAATACTAGCCGAGTTAAACAATTTCAAATGTTTAAGATTTTTCGAATTTCACTCAAGGATGTTCTTTCTCAAATAGCGAACATCTCAGAGATTTTCAAACATGTGGATAAGTAAGATTGGTTTCTTACATCAAATATTAGTTCGAGTTAGAATATTAGCCGAGTTAAATAATTTCAAATGTTTAAGAATTTTCGAATTTCACTCAATGATGTTCTTTCTCAAATAGCGAAAATCTCAGAGATTTTCAAACATGTGGATAAGTAACATTGGTTTCTCACATCAAATATTAGTTCGAGTTAGAATACTAGCCGAGTTAAATAATTTCAAATGTTTAAGATTTTTCGAATTTCGCTCAATGATGTTCTTTCTCAAATAGCGAATATCTCAGAGATTTTCTAACATATGGATAAGTAAGATTGGTTTCTCACATCAAATATTAGTTCGAGTTAGAATACTAGCCGAGTTAAATAATTTCAAATGTTTAAGATTTTTCGAATTTCGCTCAATGATGTTCTTTCTCAAATAGCGAATATCTCAGAGATTTTCAAACATGTGGATAAGTAAAAGATTGGTTTCTTACATAAAATACTAGTTCGAGTTAGAATACTAGCCGAGTTAAATAATTTCAAATGTTTAAGATTTTTCGAATTTCACTCAAGGATGTTCTTTCTCAAATAGCGAAAATCGCAGAGATTTTCAAACATATGGATAAGTAAGATTGGTTTCTCACATCAAATACTAGTTCGAGTTAGAATACTAGCCGAGTTAAATAATTTCAAATGTTTAAGATTTTTCGAATTTCACTCAATGATGTTCTTTCTCAAATAGCGAATATCTCAGAGATTTTCTAACATATGGATAAGTAAGATTGGTTTCTCACATCAAATATTAGTTCGAGTTAGAATACTAGCCGAGTTAAATAATTTCAAATGTTTAAGATTTTTCGAATTTCACTCAAGGATGTTCTTTCTCAAATAGCGAAAATCTCAGAGATTTTCAAACATATGGATAAGTAAGGTTGGTTTCTCACATCAAATATTAGTTCGAGTTAGAATACTAGCCGAGTTAAATAATTTCAAATGTTTAAGATTTTTCGAATTTCACTCAATGATGTTCTTTCTCAAATAGCGAAAATCTCAGAGATTTTCAAACATGTGGATAAGTAAGATTGGTTCCTCACATCAAATATTAGTTCGAGTTAGAATACTAGCCGAGTTAAATAATTTCAAAAGTTTAAGATTTTTCGAATTTCGCTCAATGATGTTCTTTCTCAAATAGCGAATATCTCAGAGATTTTCAAACATGTGGATAAGTAAGATTGGTTTCTCACATCAAATATTAGTTCGAGTTAGAATACTAGCCGAGTTAAATAATTTCAAATGTTTAAGATTTTTCGAATTTCACTCAAGGATGTTCTTTCTCAAATAGCGAAAATCTCAGAGATTTTCAAACATATGGATAAGTAAAATTGGTTTCTCACATCAAATACTAGTTCGGGTTAGAATATTAGCCGAATTAAATAATTTCGAATGTTTAAGAATTTTCGAATTTCACTCAATGATGTTCTCTCTCAAATAGCGAAAATCTTAGATATTTTCGAACATGTGGGTAAGTAAAAGATTGGTTTCTTAGATAAAATACTAACTCGAGTTAGAACAATAGCCGAGTTAAATAATTTCAAATGTTTAAGAATTTTCGAATTTCACTCAATGATGGTCTCTCTCAAATAACAAAAATCTCAGAGATTTCCGAGCATCTGGGGCATGTTTATACGATTGGTTTCTCACATCAAATACTAGTTCAGAATCAATTCCATCACGTCTGGGCGATCCGTAGGGGCCGAGTTAAATAATTTCAAATGTTTAAGAATTTTCGAATTTCACTCAATGATGGTCTCTCTCAAATAATAAAAATCTCAGAGATTTCCGAGCATCTGGGGCATGTTTATACGATTGGTTTCTCACATCAAATACTAGTTCAGAATCAATTCCATCACGTCTGGGCGATCCGTAGGGGCCGAGTTAAATAATTTCAAATGTTTAAGAATTTTCGAATTTCACTCAATGATGTTCTCTCTCAAATAGTGAAAATCTCAGATATTTTTGAGCATGTAGATAAACAAGATGTTTTCTACATCAAATACATGTTCAGAAATAATTCCATCACGTCTGGGCGATCCGTAGGGGCCGAGTTAAATAATTTCAAATGTTTAAGAATTTTCGGATTTCACTCAATGAAATTCTCTCTCAAATAGCAAAAATCTTAGAGATTTTCGAGCTTGTGGATAAATAAGATTGTTTCTTATATCAAATACTAGTTCAGAACCACTTCGATCATCTCTGTGCGATTCGTAGTGTTTTGTTGTAAAAAAATTCATTTGATAAAATTCACTCAAAACTTTTCGCAAAAATTATGTTTGCTACGTATAGTGTAAAAATATTTGTGTTTATTAAAAAATATCAAATATTATTATGAAAGTTTAATATTTGACTGTTTTTTTTTCAATTTTAAGTACTTATGGGACACAGTGTATATTTTGTTATTTTGGAATTTACTTCGCTCCGATACAACTTTTGCATTTACACAAGCTATTAACGCAATTTGTGAATGCTGACCATCCCCACAATGGGGTACAATTTCTATAAGGGGTAAAAAATGAGTGAAATTTAATTTGATTATTTTTCGTGGTTGGTTTCTTGGAGCATTTTTACTTGAAAATTTTAATAACTAAGTTATTCTATGTCTTATAGGCCAAGTCTGGATGGATTTTACCAACCTCATAAATATAATAACATATTTATTCAAAATTTTGAGTTGCATTGTATTAATGTTTGTAAATCAATATTAACTGTCATTGTTATGTTTTAAAAATAGACTAACTATTGATGAATTTTTGTCCACCAAGGCTGGTTTAGCCATCTCCACAAAGCTGTCCGAAATTTTAAAATTTCCAACTTAACTTAATAAACACATTTTATTAAACACTTGTTTTTTGTTTCGCAAAATTATATTTCTGAATATTTTAATTACAAAATTTGTTCAAAAAGTTTAAAAAATCACTCAATCGATTTCGACTTGTTAGGTCATCATCAGGAGTAACTACTGATTTGTAGATCAGTCAATTTAAATTAATTAGTTCTGTTTTAGAATATTCTTCTTGGAAATTAATTTTGCCACCAAATAATTGGGTTTTCCCCTCCCATAAATATATGTAAACTACTATGGATTGTCAAAATAAAAGGATAAGTTAAAATTGTTCACCTGTTGACTATGTCCACCCAAAGTTTTGACAACTCCCATAACTAATTTATTTAAATTGACTTTTGAGAGTGCTGCTCAATATTTTTGTAGTTAAATTCAAAAGTTCCTTATGTAGCTCCTCCTTTAAATTTTTACTTTTAGTGATATTCGCTCATATTTTACTCATGTTTTTAGCGCTTTTAGGGGTATTTTCTTTAAATTTGCGTTTAGGGTTACTAACTCTGTTTATTCCATTACCACACACAATACAAATTATCTTGTATCCATTTCACATTTTCATTTTACTTATAAAGATGTGATCATCTTTAATTATATGCGTACAGAAAGGTATGTAATTAGAGATACATACATATGACCTTAGATGACTGGTTCTAGATTAGAAATGTTAATTTACTTACGTTATGTACGAGTAATGCATGATTCTTATGTAATTATCTTTAATTTGATTTTAATGTTACAACAAATTTTTGTTATTTTAATTTTAAGAAATAGAAGCATCACTAATAACCGGAGTTGATTACTAATTGAATTTTTTTTGTGCTGGTTTGAAATTTTCTGCTGATCGTTATCTCCGTATGTGTACATAATTTAATGGATATTCTTCTTATGTATCGCATATGTATGTATACTTGCTTGCGTCTATGTGGTGAAGTGTCATAGATACCATCTTCCAATATAATGGTAAAAATAAGATCTTAAGTTTTATGATTATAATATAGGGTTATTATTACATAACAAGACAATGATTCTGAACTATTTATTTATATTGTTTTGATAAACTAACGTGCATGTTATTCCCTTTGCGCTATAGCCAGTTTATTCACCTCCTGTGGCAAGTTTTATATCCACATCGCTTAAAAATCTACAATTTCTTATTTTTATATGTGTTTTATATATTCGTCTTAAAATATAAAGAACAACCACGGCAAAAAAAAATAAAATGATCATTCTTCTTTTTCAATTTAAGTTTAAAAAGATCTTAAGATCATAAAATACGAGGAAAAACGTGAACCAAGATTGGTGCCTAGCAGCGACTATTCAAATGACTGTAATAACACAAATATTATTTTTTGTGCGGCTCGCAATTTCTGTTTTATATATAAATGACAAGTGTATTACCGTATTTTTGTGTAATTCAGATTCGCATGTCGCAAGAAAGGAAATCTCATCACACACACACACACACGGACCATATTCGTATACCTCCTTTATGCTAAATAAATTAAATTCGTTTTATTACAGACAAGACCCATAATCTATAAAGCTGAACATAGAGTCAGGTTGGTTAATATTTTTCGTTTTTGCTTTTGTTGTTACAATATATAGAAAATACGTGTATTTAAAGTGGCTGTCACTTTGTAACATTTAATACACAATTGAATGGGTGGTAACACCGTAAAACTATACAAACATTTTTTTTTGTTTTATAGATTTGGAATTGATATGTGCTCTCATCTGAAAATATGTATGTACGAGAGATGTCAGAAAGTATAATGATTAATTGCTGTCGAAAAATTTATTCACGCATGTATAATTTAAAATCGAGATTTAAAATTATAATTTGGTTGAGGGATGCTGCTCGAGCCTACGTATAAAGAAAGAAGTAATTTAAATACTTTGATATGAATGAAATATGCCTGTGCCCACTACATTTTATATTTTAGTACGCTATTCAATCACATTTGTCAATTTTAATCAATACCACATTTTAGAAACATTTACGTTACAAGAAAACGTATTTATATTTGACAGCAAGTGAATTCTTTGTTTTTACAATACTCCCATCCCTTTCAGACCCAAGCTTTTCTGTTTGAGATCAACAACGCCATCTGTTGAGAGGTTTGAACAGTAATACGAGGACAAGACCAATTTTTAGATGCATCGGTCAACTCTAAGTTTTTATTTTTTATAATCGTATGTACTGAGAGAGGAGAGTCGAAAATGTCATTCTAAAAAGGAAGATGGCAGAGTCAAGACGTGTATTTGTTTTGTGAAGCATTAATCTTTAAGTTGTAGTCAAAAGTTATATTACCTCGTTAAATGTTGGTGCCTCCTCTCCTATGAGAAATGAACTCACGACCGCTGCAATAGAGATGGTACTATTGAGTTTGAGAAGATCGTCGCGTACATCCATTATGCGCATGCTAGCAGCCACAAAAAAACAATCCTGAGTTCGATTGACTGGGAATCGAACAATCATTGTATGGGATCGTTTATACAAGTGGTTGCGATCAAGACCCCTATTCTCTTAGTTGTGTCGTTTCACACGACGTGACAATTGTCGTTTCACTTCTATGTCGGGATTAGCACAATCAACATTTTCCAAAATTTTTGCTCAAGTAGTTCCTATTCTAGAAGAAGAGATCTGTTAAGAATTTATAAAATTCCCAAAAACAAATGACGAAATCGAAACCATAAAATTAGCGTTTTATACGAAAACAGAAGTACCCGGTATTATAGGTTGTGTAGATGGCACAACTATTAGATTTTTGAAAATTTTAATTAAAAAATTTTGTTCAAAAAAAAAAATCACTCGAACGATTTCGACTCGATCGATTTCGACAGGAGTATCTACTGATTTGTAAAAGTAAAAATTTAGTTATATGTAGTAGAAAAAAGGCAAAAAAGAAAAAAGGAAAAAAAGAAGACAAAAAATAACAAATTAATCTATTGATCGTCCCAGCCAACTGTTGTTTATTCGGAAAAATTAATAGTAAAAAAGGGGGAGGAGTATAGCAGGTAAGCGAATAGTCATCGGTTGAGTAAAAAAATTCAGGGTATATTGATTAAATGTACTTCAATATACCCTGAATTTTGTTAGTCAGTCGATGACTATTCGCTTACCTGCTATACTTCTCCCCCTTTTTTGCTATTAATTTTTCAGAATAAACAACAGTTGACTGGGACGATCAATAGATTAAATTTTATTGCGTGCTTTTGATCTCTTCTTCTTTTTTTCCTTTTTTCTACTATATATAACTAAATTTTTATTTTTACAAACCAGTAGATACTCCTGATGATGACCTAACAAGTCGAAATCATCGAGTGAATTTTTAAACTTTTTGGACAAAATTTTTTAATTAAAATTTTCAAAAATCTTATTTTTGTGAAATAAAAAACAAGTGTTTAATAAAATGTGTTTATTAAGTGAATAATTTACATCATTTTTGGGTATGCAATAATCGGATGTACATCACTTTTATTGATAGTAGCTAATTTTTCAAGCTAATTTTAAATTTTGCTAACTTTCTTTTAGGTAAAAATTTGCGCGCTTCACAATATGTGTATACTTCATTCCGTAGAATTGGAAATACCTAATATACTGCCTGATATTAAGCTAATAATATAGAGATATCAGAAGAAGATCCTATTAATGCTGGACAAAGGTTTCGTATACCATTCTGAGAGTAATAATAATTCATCAAAAATCAACAATATTAAAAATATACTGAGTAACAAAAATTCATTTTTTGGTTATACAAATCACAATTTGGTTCAGCTTGGTTCTAACGCTAATTTTCTTTCTTTGTAATCGAGTGTTGTATTTGTAATTCAATGTTTTCTTGGTAATTTTTTAGGTTCATTTGACTGTCTCCAAACTTCAAATTTCTTTTGCTTCAGCTCAAAGCTTTTTCTAGCATATCGTGCTCTCTTTGTTTTACTTTTCAATCTCTTGCAGAGATTTGGTTTGTAGTTGCAGAAGATGATAGCGTTCCTCATTTTGCTCAGTTTAGTTTTCGATTTTGCGTTTTTTTTGTGGTTGGTGGCGGGGTTATAGTCTTCATAATACTGGGGGTCTATTATGAAACTCTCGACGCGCGCTTATTTTTCGACATCGTCGAAAATAGGTATTATGAAATTTTTTCGGCGCGATTTTTTCGACCAGATCGCAAATTATTTTAGATACAGCAATTACTGATGGGAGGCCATAAATATTGCTAGAAGTTTTGGAGAAATTTTTGTCGTAGGCTTACTACGCTATTCTCCAAGGGAAAATATGTCGCAAGTCGGCATGAACCACCCTCAGTTGCGGTGATTTATTTTTTATCTTGTCCCATTTTTTTTTTTAATTTTACCCTTGCAATCATTCTAGACCTAAAATGTTAAACAAATTTTGCTAATGAATAAAAAAAGCGATTTAAATAAGCGATTTACTATTTACCATCCGAATTTAGCTTAACGGCAAAAGTTTTCCAAGCCGCATTAAACTCTATCTTGCAGCTGCCGACATTGAAAAACCACTTGACAATATCTAGATTTTTTTCCATACAGTCTACAAGAGACTCGAACTGCTTCATATTAGTTATTTTAATGCTTTATAGAATTAAAACAAATTTTAATTAAATATTTTGTAACATTTTTAATATTTTGATATAATAAATAATTTACATTTTGTCCCTCTTCATGCTTGTATCGACTAAAAAAATCCGCACGACTACAAATGTCACCTCAGGTGACATGAAACTTTTTAAACGATTACCATTGTTGCTTCTTCAACCGATGATTGTCGCTACAATCGACTAAAAGAATATGAAACAATTATTGTCGTAAGAAATGACAGGTGACACAACTAAGAGAATAGAGGTGCAAGTTTGAACCGATCGGACCAAATCGACCCAAGTAAACTGCTTGCTGGATTTGCCCAATCATCTAACTGACAAACATACTGTATGAGATAGCGGAATGTTAACAGTGTAAAATAAGTGATTACACCACTCGCCGCAAGTGGCAGCTCTATCACTAAAGAGAATTAATTTTGTTATGTAATTACCAGCGGAAATTTTTTATTCATTATGTATATATTTTTTCACTAAATAAAACATCTCAGCGGAATAAAATATTAAAAGTGATCCTTAAAATGGCAAATTAATTGATCTCCGAAGTAAAGGAACTCGGTATATGAAATGTTGAAATTTAACAATATTCCGTCGTTCCGGCATTTCTTCAACTAGTAACCAATACTTTCGGTTGTTTTTCTAATGACTTAGGTCATGAGACTATATGGAAAATTTGGGGAAAATTCATGGACTAGAATTTTTTGATTTTCTGCGGTCATATCAGTTATTTTCAGTTTTTGGTCAATATCTCAAAAACTTCCACTAGTAACCAATAGTTTCGGTTCTTTTTCTAATAGCTTAGGTAATATATAAGTTATTTTCAGTTATATATGGCCGCAGAAATTCAAAAAATTCTTGTGAAAATTCTAGTCCATGAATTTTCCCCAAATTTTCCTTATAGTCTCATGACCTAAGTCATTAGAAAAACAACCGAAAGTATTGGTTACTAGTGGAAGTTTTTGAGTTTGCCAAAAACTGAAAATAACTGATATGGCCGCAAAAAATCAAAAAATTCTTGTGAAAATTCTAGTCCATGAATTTTCCCCAAATTTTCCTTATAGTCTTAGTATGACCTAAGTTATTAGAAAAACAACCGAAACTATTGGTTACTAGTGGAAGTTTTTGAGATATTGACCAAAAACTGAAAATAACTGATATGACCGCAGAAAATCAAAAAATTCTAGTCCATGAATTTTCCCCAAATTTTCCATATAGTCTTAGTATAGCCTAAGCTATTAGAAAAACAACCGAAATTATTGGTTACTAGTTGAAGAAATGCCGGAATATTGTTAAACTTCAACATTTCATATACCGACTTCGGAGATCAATTAATTTGCCATTTTAAGGATCACTTCTAATATTTTATTCCGCTGAGATGTTTTATTTAGTGAAAAATATATACATAATGAATAAAAAATTTCCGCTGGTAATTACATAACAAAATAAATTCTCTTTAGTGATATTGCTGCCACTTGCGGCGAGTAGCGTAATCTCTTATTTTCCGCTATCAAAATTCTGCTATCTTATACAGCATGAGTACTGTTGTGTATGTGTAGTGGGTACAATACACGGTTCACAGGGAGAATTATTTTTGTTCAACCCTAACATTTTTTGATGAAATACATCCATTCTTTTTTCTATTGTCAAACCAAGAACGCGTGTGTTTTACTTTCAATTATAATTTATTTCAATTCAGTTAAATACATTACAGATGAATAGTATGTTTATTGATCAATAATAAAAAATTAATTTAACAAATATTTTTAACTTTTTCCATTTTAAATGTAGTATCGCCTAAATGCTTCCTTTTTTAGTGTGTAATCACACACAATTTTTAATTAGGATTTTTTGTATTAAATATTTCACTCGGCTAATGCGTTCGATATGATAGACAGTTGAGTTTAAACTCATTTTTGTTGCTGGTTTGTAGTATTTCTTACGGATTAATGAATGCTTGCACCAATGCTCCCAGAACAGGCATGCCGAAAGGGAGATTTTGTTCCATTCCATTTTTCACTTTTCTTCTACGATATTTCCAAGCAATCATCCAAATTTGTACCATAACCCAATTGTATATTAACTTTGTTCAACCAACATTATTATGGCGTACAAAACAAATTTGCATACATTAAAAATATAATTCAGTATTCATTATGACGACATAGTAATAGTATCAAATTGAATTCCAATCCCATTTCTACAATTTATAATTTTTAAACCACCCATTCAATTAAATCAAAATGTATAACAAAATGAAAACGTTATAACTTACCTACCACAATCTAAATAAGTTGTCTCTAATAATGTACGATTCAATTGCACACACAAGTTTTATACCTAACCTCAAACGAAAAGCATTGTTGTTGTTGTCTTTCGAAGCGTATACGAAATTTGATTGGTGGAATACGCATTCGACGACAAAAAAAAAATCGCTTCTAATTTACGATTTTTTCTTTTACATTAATACTACTTCAAATCTACTTATCCAGGCCAAGGAAAGTGTAATGAGTTTCTATAAATTTTTTTTTTACAATTTTCAAATTACTTCTAAGTAACTAACAGAATATGTGTCTAAATGTACTTTGCGTCTGTGTCTGTTAAACTCATTTATACCATTGGAGGAGAATACGTCGATATGTATTTGTGTTTAACGTTACTAAGCATAACGATTTCGTGTTAAATGTGAATTAATATTAAAAAAAAAAAATTATGCTAAATTTTAAATTCATTTGTTGTTGCTGTTTTAGTTTTCATAATAATTGCAGTTTTGTGCCATGTTACATGTGATTTTATTGTATTTGATTAAAGATAAGGAGAATACCTTGTTGAACGCGAATGTTAAAGATGAATACAGAAAAAAATCGTTTTTTAATGGAATTTAAAATGCGATGTCGTTTTTGTTGTTAAAAAGCTTATCTGATGCTGGAACTATTATGCTTTGATATATAGGGGCTAGGTACGGGTAGGCTGATTATATGGGAAGTTACGTTGTCTTAGAATTTTTACAACTGTTTGAAGTGAAAAACCAGTGTCTCGGGTGTGTCTAAATAATTTGAATACCACAAAATTTTTCAATTAACCATCATCGTTGTATGAAACTCGCTGTCAATTTTGATCGTATACAGTAATTTGCATAACTTGCAAATCAACTTGTCAACTTATAGTTTATTTTGTATTTTATGCGGTATATTAAAATTGTTTTTATTCTTCAAGTGGAGATAAAGCTTCGATTAACATGTATGCGTATTTGCAAACTCTCGTCTAATCAATCAACGTACGTAAAAAATCCAACGTGAAAATAAGATTCTCTGTACGTTATTTACAATTTCTGCTTTTTGGGTATGGTGTTTAATGGTTCTTTATTAAACGAGTTACCCCTTCGACGGTTCATCTGTATAAAAAAAAGTGCAAAAACCCTTACATCCTATAAAATTTTAATATACATTTTAAAATCAATAAATTATTATTTAACTGTACGTAATGTAGAGAATGCGATCTTATGGAGAACGGAAAAAATTTATTTTTTATTATGCAAAATCAGTAAAAAAATACTAAAGAAGCTGTAAATAAAAAAAAATGAGATTGTTTCTTGTTTTGAAAGCGGTAAAGTCATAATTAAATTAACCCTCGTTGGACGAAGGAATATGTGTGATCAGTTTCTTGTTACATGGTGTTGGTTACTTTATCTGACCCCCTCACGTAAATATTTAGTATTTATTCGTATGTTAACGTCGTTAGTTGAATGGACAGTAAATCTTATAATTTTCGCGGGATAAATTAATATTGAAAATATGTATGTGCTACATGTTGCGTTATTTAGAAGTGGGTTGTCAGGATATTTGATAGAACTTTTGCTATGATTTAATTTGAAGCCGCTGGCGCACTTTCAAATAAACGTGTAAACGATGTTGTGCGAACATTGTTTCTGCTTAACGCTTTTTATTGTACCTCATTTTGTTCCTTTTGCCTTTAAATCGAGACCGCTTTAGTATGTTGTATATGTGCTCTCCCTCTACCTAGTGGTACCACCAGCTCACCGACATGTTAATTGAGCGCTAGTTCCAAAACTATATATGTAACTTGGAATGTAAGAAAAATCAAACACTGAGAAATTTTTTATAAGTATAAACCGTAAGCACATTTTCGTCCTTAGACTTGAATTTTCTGTTTATCAATGTCATCATCAAATTCATTCGATTTCTCATGTATTGTTAGTAATATTCTCTCCGGTGACAGCAGATTTGATGCTGGACCCGAACCATCAATTTGGATTGATATATTTCGACTATATTCTTAAGAAGCATGTTCTTATCAATATCGACTAGTTTGAAATTTTGTATATGATCGAATTCATTTTTTTTAATATTTAGTTTCGATTTCATCATATTCGAAATGGAATGATCTACGTCATCCTCGTATTCGTTCATATCAGAATCTGATTCCCAATCATCTTCTGGAATTATTAAATCTACTAAATTTCGTTCATTAATTTGAAAGTCATCGGTATCGAATACTATTTTTCAATCATCCTCGGTATGATTTGAGAATGTTTACTAAATACTTTTATTGTTGATTGTGTTCTGAGCCAGTTTCGCCTCCTTTACTGGCGTTACTTTGAATAATTTCAATTCTATCAAATTTTGATTTTCTGTTTAAAAACTCAGTTAGTTGAGATGCTAAATGGTCGTAATCACTGCTCTGTATTGTAAATGATTTTTTTTTACATTTTAAAGCGTCTAATGCCATATGCCATATGGCTGAACCAGCGAATCAGTAAGAACTTAATGTAAAAATACGATAAATAGGTTTTGTTGGTTACTGGCCAGCGAAATTGCCTGTCACTTAACACACCCAAAAATTGCGTGCAAACTGAAGGAAACGTCAAATACCAAATAAAAGCGCCCTCCATTTTTAAACGATCACGGTTTTAAAATCCCAAGGTAATTTAATGATGTATATTATAAATAAAACGTAATGAAAATTAAACAAGCAAAAATTTGCAGACCATTTGTGTGCGTAAAGCATTTGACAAGTTGTGTTACAGCCGCACTAGCCAACTAGTCAAATTTTTCGTAACAAAAAACTTTGGTCGTTTTCCGTAAAGGTTTGACAAGTTGTATTACTGATTCGCTGGTTCAGCCATAGACAATCTACTATTTTTGTTACTATAATTTCGAGATCATGATTCCCTAAATGAGAACTCAAGACACACTACAATTTCTTTTGTCTTCTCGTTTGGTTTTAAATAGAAAGGAGGAGGCATTGACAAAATGGTCAAGATCCACATTTAATTGACATTAAATTGTCAGAAATTACTTTAACATTGACAGAATAGAAAAAAATTTGTTGCCGCCAACCAAATATCTCAATGACAAATAGAAAACTCAAAGGAAACTAGGGGCAGTATGTTGTACCATCACTTCGAATCGAAATTCGAAAAAAGTCGAATGACGGTATGTTGTATCATTATCGAAAAGCAAAAATGATACAACTTTCACTTTTTGATGGTACAACATACCGCCCTAGATTTGCTTGGTAAACTATTAATGTCCGGAATCTCCATTTTTGATACATTCGGTGAGTACTAAAATTCATCGAAATGAGAAAAAATATATCATTTCGAAACTGAGTTCAAATTTAGTTTGAAACTGTAGTCAAATATGACACACTAGTACGAAATCATGATTTTGAGTAAATTATAATTACGAAAGTAACAGTGTGTCTATGACATAAATCTTGACTTCGAAATTATAGTAACGAAACCAGAGTATGTCTATGGCATTAGTTTCGTAATTATGATTAACTCGAAATCATGATTTCGTACTAGTGTGTCATATTTGACCACAGTTTCAAACTAAATTTGAACTCAGTTTCGAAATGATATATTTTTTCTCATTTCGATGCATTTTAGTACTCACCGAATGCATCAAAAATGGAGATTCCGGACACTAAATAGTTTACCAAGCAAATTTAGTTTCCTTTGTGTTTTCTGTTACACAATTGGCGGTAACAATTTTTTTTGGGTTTTGTCAGTAGAAAATACATCTCTGACATCTTGGCATTTTTGTGAACGCCTAATGCTTTATTATTTTAAAACTAAGTGTAGTGTGTCTTGCGTTCAGTATAAGCTTTTGTGTTGATCACGATATATGATTACAGAAGGCGTGACAATCGGCCGTGATTAAAGACGGTTCAAGAGGGGTTTTCTTGCTACAATAAACGTAATAAGTTATTAGGAAGGGATCACTTTTTGCACTATTAATAACTTTAATAAATCTTATTTTATAACAATTTATTTTATTTATTTTTATTTAACATTTAAATAATTATACAATACAATATTTATGGAGAAACTCTCCTCAACTTTTTATGTATATAATTGATTAAGGTTAGGTTTCCCTAACTTTTAAACGTTTTGATATCCCTCTGTGGCACTATTCTGACAATTCCCCGGGAATAGAGAATTGGAGAAAGATTTTATATGTAATTTCAGTTCAAATATTTTTTTTCTGGCTTACTGAGGTAAAAAGCTAATGTAAACTTTTTTCAAAACAAAATTAAATTGGGAATAATTTTCCCTACCAATTTAGGTATGGAAAAATTATTCCCAATTTATAAATATTTACATGGAACTTTTTTCTTCAGTAGGCCGGAAAAAATATATTTGAACAGAAATTACATATAAAATCATTCCCAAATTCCCTATTCCCGGGGAATTACCAGAATAGTGCCACCTGGTCGGACGAATTATAATTAGTATTTGTTTTTTCACAGCGTTTTTATACCAACCAACAAAAGAAAGAGACCAGACTACTTTTTATTGTCGATTTTGCATTACTCATGACACAATAATCCTGGACACAAATTGAGAGTCGACTCAGATAAATCAAAGTCGGTTTTTATTTAAAA
The DNA here is from genome assembly GCA_932526605.1 of Nephrotoma flavescens. NCBI lineage: Eukaryota > Metazoa > Arthropoda > Insecta > Diptera > Tipulidae > Nephrotoma > Nephrotoma flavescens. Next base: position 187,536,355 of record OW052222.1, on the reverse strand, counting down.
GTGATTTATTGAAATTGATTTTAATCAATGGCATTTTCAAAATGAATTAAAAAAGGCACATTTTATTTCATTTTAGTTTTAAATAAAAATGAATTTAAGGGCCAAATCGACAGACGCAACTACAACTTGTAGTTGTAGTCGGTGATTTTTCGAAATTGATGTTCGAATTCCGTATTTTTAAACCACACTATAACTGCAAATTAATTCACGAATTTTTTGTAATTTTTAAACGCAACTAAAAGTGTCAATTTTTACGTAATACAAAATTAGACTCAAATTACGAAAAAGTTACAAAATTACTTTTTTTATTTCAATATGTGCAGACGAATACATACAAAACAAATAAATAATAGTTTGATGATTAATAAAATAAAAACTCTTCGAAATTCGAAGTTTAAATTCGCAATTAAACGTCAATAGAATTGTCGATTGTAGTCGTCGATATCCACGACTACAACTTTGATCACCACTTTAAAGTGTGAATTTATTGTAGTTTAAAAATACCAAAAGAGACAATTTAGTCGTATTTGCGCATTAATTGTCGTCTGTCGATTTGACCCTAAATGTAATATAATATATTATTTGTTTTCTATAGATTTCTATTTTTATAATTGTTGCCTCGTTTATTTATTATTTAATATTTAATTAATTTTAGTTAAATATCTTCATTAATGAAAATAAGATATTCTAATGTCTGATTTTCAGGAATGAGAATGTCTCTGGAAATCAACAGTTTTATTTGCTTTTTCATTAATGAAAATACAAATCAAAAATTTTCCAAATTTTTACGTGCCAAATTTAAATTTAAATTCCAAAAAATTTTCATTAATGAAAATAATAGTTGCATGGATTTACATTGCCTTAGAGATTATTAATGATTCAAAAAATTTAAATATAAGGATCGGAAGGATTCGGTAAAGAAAATTATTTCGTATTTCGTAATTCCTAACAGTTTAAATATATATTTATTTTACAACAAATATTTTAATTCATGTATAAAACGAAATAAAAAACGCTTATATTATTTCATTTTATAAACATTTATATTAATTCATTTTAAAAATGAATTAAGAAATGCCTTTTTAAATTCATTTTATTCAACTTTTTTATTTCTTTTTCAACTCTGACTTTAATTCATTTTTAAAATGAATTAAAAACACTTATTTTAATTCAGAAAAAAAAACTTTGTTAATTCAAACTTTTTTAATTCATGTAGCCTGATCGGTGTATAAAACAAACTCTCTTCCTTCGATAAAATTTTTAAAATGTCTAACCGCCGAGAATGCCGCTAAAAGCTCTCTGTCATACGTGCTGTAACGAATTTCTGCATCATGTAATTTTCGTGAAAAGAAAAACAAAGGCTGCCAACCTTTTTCCGTTAATTGTTGGAGAACAGCCCCTACAGCTACATTAGATGCGTCTACAAAAATTGCGAACTTGGTATTCGGAATAGGAAACGCTAATTGCGTACAATTTGCCAATTTCGTTTTACATAACTCAAACTTTTGAGCGGTTTCATCTGTCCAATTAATGATCGATTTATCCTTCTTTTTCTTCTTATTTCCTTTGAAAAATTCGTATAAAGGAGCTTGATCATTCACTGCTTTTGGTATAAAAATCCGATAGCAATTAATCATACCCAGAAACCTAAGTAACTCATCTGCTGTTTTTGGCTGTGGATAATTTAAAAACGCCACAACTTTTTGTTTGTCTGGACACATACCTTGCTTTGAAATTTGAAAACCTAAAAAAACTAACTCGTCAACTGCAAATTCACATTTAAGTAGATTAACTACTACTTACTACTACCTACTACTACTAAATGTTTCAAGTGCTCTTCCAAATTTTTCGAAGGAATGAGAATATCATCGATATACGGAAAAACGAACGGAAGATCTCGAAACAGTATCCTTTGGAAAGTTTGAGCGGCATTTCTTAAACCGAACGTCGTTCGTGGGAGCTCAAACAATCCAAAAGGAGTGATTATGGCAGTCTTTTCAATATCCCTAGTCTCGACAGGAACCTGATGATAGGCTCTCACCAAATCTGTTTTTGTGAACTTGGTCAATGCGTTTAATGCCCGAAAATCACCGCATAATCGCCACATTCCATCTTTTTTAAGCGTCATATGAAGTGGATTGGCCCAGTTACTCTTGGACGGTCTATGAATCCCCTGAGCTAACCACATTTCGATTTCCGTTTTTGCTACTGCCATTTTTTCCGAAAAAAACATGGCTGACCAACTGTCTCGATGCAATGCGTTACATTATGTTTTGCAGAATTTAATTGCGGAGATTCTCGAGTCACCGAAACAAATTCCTGTAACAATTCTAAAATTTCGCTCTGATACATATTTGCTTTAATGGTCGTGATACCGTACGACTAAATTTGAATTGTATTTGCAACGATTTGCAATTGGCACTCGTATCAACCAGTTTTTTCTGCTTTACATCGACCATTAAACCAAAATGTGCTAAAAAATCCGCACCCAAAATGCATCTATCGACTTTTGCGATGACAAATTTCTAGGTGAATGGTCTACGAAGACCAAGATTAAGAGTTAGAATTTTAACGCCAAATGTGTCGATTTCTGAAGCATTCGCAGCAAATAATTTAAAATCCGAAGGTTAAGCCATCTGTAAATTTGTGGGGGGAACCACCGAAATTTCAGCTCCCGTATCAACCAAAAATTGTATTTTATTTTGAATATCCAAAATTGTGAAGCGACTCTTAGTGACTAGGCTACTGACACGTGTCTCGTTAAGCGTAGTGCCTAATGGTTTTCCGTTTTGTTAACGGTTAAACTACCATTATGAAAATTACACGGCTTGAGACATTTGTTAGCATTGTTACCGTGTTTGAAATGGTACCAACATACCGGATGCTTAGCCGCTTGTTCCTTAGAACGCGAAAGACTGCGAGGTCAATCACTACGTTGCTATCGTGAATCTGTAGATCCATTACGTAGAGATCCAGAGTTTACTGTATTAAATTTATCAAATAATTCATTGATCTTTTTGGTCAATACGCCTATTTGAACGAATAAATTGTCTTCTTGCTGCTCGGACTGGTTCGAATTTACCCCATAAATTCCAATGGGCTTTTGAACTTCCACAATTTTGTCTGCTGCCTTAGCCAAATGTCTTAAATTAGTCTCATCTCTAGTGAGTTCAAACTTAAGATTTTACCATAAATTGAGAGGTCCCAATGATGTTTGGCCGAAATCGGTTAATTGGAAGTGACAGCTACCATAAAAACTTTTACGTTTTTTGAAAATATTTTAAAAAGTTTAAAGCATTACTCAAAATCGATTAAAACATAAAGTTGGTTAATTAAATTTCAAGCAAAATTAGCTCAGATCATTTTTCAAATTTATCAAAAATGACGAGTTTTAATACAAAAAATTTGGTTTTAATCTATGTATGGCATGTGACAGCTTCAATGGGATCTTTTTAAATTTTTACATTGATGTTTAAAGTTTAGCATAAAAAACAACAAAGAAAGATTTAAATAAATTTAAAAATTAAATTTTCAGGAAACAAGGATTGACCTTTTTGGGTTTCTGAAAGTTAAGCAGGGATAATATTTTTGATTATAAAAGACAGTTTTACCAAAAGCCTGTTAAGTTGCATTTTTGCCTTAGAATCAAATTGGTGTATTCGCGTGCGGGCCACAAAATAATCACCAATCCATTTTTTTTTTACAGAAAGGGAAGAGAGAAAAGTTAAAGTTTTGTAAAGTTCTGATAAACAGCATAGACGAAAACTAGCACGGTAAGTTCACCAGAATGTAAAACTTATGAACATATAAATCAGAATTAACCTCATATGTAAACTAAAATTATTTTAATGTTACAAAGACCTCCCGCGAATATATGTAATGCATTTAAATTTTCTTTTAGTTTTTATAATCAAAATATTTTTAAAAACAATTGGCAACAAAACTATTGTTAACTTCATTCCAAGAAGTGTGTCACTTACGTATATACAACTTCTTAAAGGAATGATTTATCCATTTAGTCTACACCGATTTGGAGTCAAACACACATTCATTCCAATTCCCCAGTATAACATTTCGTTGACGATAAATTCTGTTTTGTCAAAATAGTTTAAATTTATAGTTCCAGTATTTCTTGCATTTTTTTTTGTACTGTCTGGTTCTAACGATCTCTATAAATTACTCAACCAGGCTGGCTGGACAACAATAACAATGCGTATATACGACAGCAATATAGGAATGAAAAATAAAATAAAAGTTAAATTTATACAGATCTCGTTGAATTAATAAATTTTAATTAAAAATTACAAGTAGGAAATAGAAAATGTAAGGAATGGAACAAAAAAATGTTAAATTCCAGGAAATAAACAAGAAATTACGATACAAGAAACCAGCATGTAGCATTATTTTTTTCTACACAATTTCATCTTTTATCTCTAGCCCTGATTATATTCACTTGGTTGAATAATTGCATTGAGCTGCATAAAATGGTAAAGTAAAAAATTGAAATGATTAATTATGCATATAATTTGTATGGAACTATAGTCTGACCTCAAAATGTGGACTCCTCGTAAATAATGCACCAGAACCTGTTTATGTCACGATGAGTACCACCGTCCTATTAATATTCCGTGAACGCGCAACACAAACCAACTAAATTCCTGGTTTTGCAGAAATTGAAAAATTCACAAAGAATAAAATTATTTATAAAAACCTAAAAGTGATGGCATTTTCAATTCATTCAACTTCTTATAGTTTCAAATATTGTAAGTACCTACATATGTACTGGTATGTGTACCTCAAGAAATGAAAGATACATAAAAAGTCATGAATTATTTATTTATTTTGAATTGAGTTTTTCATTATTTTCTTAATCAAAACATAAATAAAAAAAAATTGACTTGATGCAGAAATAATTCAGCAACAACAACAACAACTGCAAAATAAAATAAAAATAAAATCGAGAAATGATATTAAGGTGTGGAAATTTATATTGTTGGTTGTTCTTTATGATTTTCTTTCCTTTATGAAAAGATTCTTTCGATCATTATGACATACTGCCGTCATAATGCAGACGTGATGATCATTCAACCTTAAATGCAAAGACTAATCGCGTGTGTTTAGTAAGTTCAATAATTCGGGCTTGGGTAATTCATCGCGTGCTTCTATGGCACAACGAAAATTCTCATATGAACTTGGAATGCTATATAAAATGACAATAGATAATAGATCATCGGCTATTTCGATATCCATACCTTTCAGTTTATCAGCAACGTTGAAAAATTTATTCAGATCTATCATATTTCCATTTTCAGACATTTTTGCAAATAATAATTGCTTCAATAACGTAGCTTTCCTAGCAGGACCTTTTAATTCATAAACTTGTGATAATTTTGTCCATACCTCTCTAGATGGTTTGCAGTCTTTAATATTGCATAATTCAGATTGTGATATTGCTAGAATCAAATCAGCTTTTGCTTTTCCATCCGTAGCTTTTTTACCTGGCTTCGATTTTGATCCATTTGCGTACAGCCAGTGATCGTTTTTAATTAGAACAGCTTGCATTTGAAGCTGCCAGGTATCATAATTATCTTTGGTTAGTTTTTCAATCTGTATATTTAATCCAGATATTTTTATTATTTTTTTATAGGAGTCTATATTTCGATTAACAACTTTTTATTAATTATTCAAACAAATTAAAGATTACACATATGAGAAAATTTTATGACAAAAATTCTCTTTAACTGACTAACAAAAAAAAACACACGATGAACTAGAACGTGGTTACGTTGATGAAATAAATTCACCAGTTTTTGAGGAAAATCTAAAAATTACATCAAATTTGCAAAAAAACTAAAGGGAAAACGGGTTTTCCTTTCGGCAAAACGATACACGTGTGACTACGACAGACTATACAGAAATAAATGCATTGTTTGGGGTAAGTTTGGTTTAAGTTTTTTGTGTAAAATCAAAAACTCACATCAATTCGTACAAAAGTAAACCAAAGGGAAGTTGGATTTTTCCGAATTCTATGTGATTTTTTAGTAATTTTCCGCATTTTTCGTTAAAGTTTTTGTGGCAAATCTAAAAACCACAGCAAATTCGCAAAAAATAAAGGGAAAGCGGGTTTTCCTTTGGGTTTTGAAACTATGTGATTTATTGGTAATTTTCCGCTTTTTTACTTAAAGTTTTTGTGGAAAATCTAAAAGTCACATCAAACTAAAGGAAAAACGGGTTTTCCTTTGGGGTTTTCCTTTGGAGTTTTCCGTATCTATGTAATTTTTTAGTAATTTTCCGCTTTTTTGGGTAAGTTTTTTTTTGGTTAAGGTTTTTCTGGAAAATGTAAAAACCACATAAAATTCGCAAAAAACTAGAGGGAAAACGGGGTTTCCTTTGGATTCTTCTGAATCTATGTGATTTTTTAGTAATTTTCCGCTTTTTTTTGTTAAGGTTTTTGTGGAAAATCTAACAGTCACATCAAACTAGGGAAAATGGGTTTTCCTTTGGGGATTTCCGTACCTATGTGATTTTTTAGTAATTTTCCGCTTTTTTGTTAAAGTTTTTTTTTTGATTAAGGTTTGTGTGGAAAATCTAAAAATCACATCAATTCGTAAAAAACTAAAGGAAAAACGGGATTTTCTCTGGGGTTTTCCGGATTCTATGTGATTTTTTAGTAATTTTCCGCTTTTTTACTTAAAGTTTTTGTGGAAAATCTAAAAGTCACATCAAACTAAAGGAAAAACGGGTTTTCCTTTGGGGTTTTCCTTTGGAGTTTTCCGTATCTATGTAATTTTTTAGCAATTTTCCGCTTTTTTGGGTAAGGTTTTTTTTGGTTAAGGTTTGTGTGGAAAATCTAAAAATCACATCAAATATGCAAAAAACTAAAGGGAAAACGGTTTTTCTTTTCGGCAAAACGATACACGTGTGACTACGACAGACTATACAGAAATAAATGCATTGTTTGGGCTATTGTACCTAACGGGATTGCACAAATTGTCAAAAGCGCATGTGAGAAATTTATGGGCTGCCGATGGAATAGGGTTTGAAATTTTTGCAGCAACTATGAGCTATTATCGGTTCAAATTTCTAATACGTTTCATTCGGTTTGACAACATCGAGAATCGTTTGGCCCGTCGCGAGGTAGATAAGCTTGCACCTATTCGCGAAATATTTCAAATCTTCAATTAAAACTGTCAACAAAACTGTTGTTAGAAGGCTTTCGAGGAAAATGTAGTTTGAGGCAATATATTCCGTGTAAGTTTGCAAAATATGGCATTAAAATATGTTCGGTTGTAGTTTCGGTATCATTTTATAACAATTAAAAGTATATTGTGGGAAACAATCGCCAGGTCAATTTAATTTGTGCAATAAACCTGACCAAACAGTATTACGGTTCACAGAGCATTTACAACAAGCGAGTCGAATCTTAACAGTATAGATAACTGGTTTACAAGTCATTATTTGGCACAAGCGCTTCTTCACAACAAGACAATGATAGTGGGAGCTATAAGAAAAAATAAAAGAATCCTAAGGTCAACATTTTCTATTACGGAAACGCGGGAAATTAATTCAACCATATTTGATTAGCAAAATGACTCCACGATACTACCGTATGTTCCACAAAAATAAATGCGTCTGATTTGTGAGACGGCTAATCGACTACCAGAGATCATTTCCTTCTATGACAGTATAAAGGGCGGAGTAGATACAACATACCAATTATGTAGCACATATTTTGTTACACGAACTTCTAATAAATGACCAATGAAAATTTTTTACGGTTTATTAAACTTTCCGAAAATTGTTCTTAAAGATTTGGCCATTAGCCTGATTCAGCCGCAAATAGACAGAAGAAGCTAATTAACTAATTTGAACAAAAATCTCAAGTTCAGTAATTATGAAGTTCACGAAAATACAAATCGTTGAACATCCAACAAAGAAACCAAAAATTAATAAGCCTAGTGTCGATGTTAGCTTTGTAAACCAAAGCAAGATCGGAAAACCAAAACCGTGTGCTATACAAACGGAGTGCTATTACGGAGATAATTGATTATATCAAACTAATCTAAAATTAAAGATCGTATTCACCGAGTGAAGTCAGCCCCAGTAGAGTAATTGATAGTTTTCAGTTTATCTTAATATATTTTTAAGATCTCAGGCTTAAAATTTGGATCACATATAGGTACAGCAATCCCATTCACTTTTACGACTTTGTGTAGAAAACGATAAATCTTTTCAACAGGTTTTATTCCATAAAATGAGCATAATTAGTTAACAACAGTAAAATTACAATTTTCAGATGTGTGTGGGATATATCAATCGAGCATATGTAATTTGGTATCCAATTACGATACATATTACAAGTTTTCTTTATATATATAGACATTTTGCCAGCGCGCATACGATACATAGAGGAACGCATATCTCTGATGCAAATCGTACATAAATTTGGTATTATTTCGTTTGCATACCATAATTACCATTTAAAGCCATATATATTTAACTGTCTCTTTACAATACGAAATTACACAGAAACAGAACAAAACACTAGAATTATAAATTTTCAATCCTACATTCATGACGTTTGTGGTATCGGGGACACACTATTTCCCTTTCAGATTTTGATTACATATGCGGCCCTATAGTTATTATACGCATTGCAATTGTATCATGCGTCGATCGCGCAATAAATTATATGCGATCATTTATATTTCGTACACTCGATCTCAAACCAAAATAAAAAAAAAAAAACATGTTATTCCAGCCTCTTTGTATTACATTTGCAACAAACATTGATAATATTTATTTATGTGCTTCATGAGAATTCAGAACATATATAAATTTATTTAAAATATTTTAAAATTTCATCTTTTCTCGATCGTACCGCGATTTTCACGGAAATATGATCATTTTATCAATAAATTTTGTAAATGTTTGTAATATTTATGATTTCTATTTATACGAAATACTATTTTTTTTATATCGTACAGTTAATTATTATTATGCATGCAAAAAATTGAATCGAGGATCGCGATCGATCGTTATATATATTATACATATATTATACATTTTATAAATAAAACACATTAAGTTGTGCGATTTGAGTAAAGAAAACGCAATGAAAATAGATTTTTAATTATATATATATATTCTATGTTCGAGATCAAATCAATTGATAACGAACGCATTGCGATTGAATAGATCGCGATCGATAGAAAAATTTGTTATTCAAATATTAACTATTTTTTTTCTGTTTTATATACACGAAATACGTGGCCTGCGCGCAGTTTAAACGATAATTGGAAAATTTTGTTGTATATAGTGATCATGATTAAGCGATCGCATGATATGAGGTGTGTACGATTACCGAAATCAAAAATCTTAAAATTAATTAGATTGTTGGCACGTTTGATTTTGCGATTTATACCGTTTGTGATTCTGTTGATTTAGTGTGATTATATTATATAGTATATCGATTTGTCCTTCTAGTGTAGCTATGTATATAACCTTAGAAAGAATTAGGTTAATTATGAACTCATAATTTATTGTGCGTATAAAATTATTTAAATAAAAGTGACAAGATAATTTGATTCAAATTGACATTTTATGCAAATCAAGCCATATCCCATGTTTCGGTGTGATTGCAGGTGTAATTTCACCGTACACCATTGGGCTCGTCGTTTTTGGATTAACACAACATCTATAATTCCGTAATATTGAAATAATCCCAATTTTTACTTGCATCCATCCAAATCGCATACCCAGGCAATTACGTGGCCCCTCGCCGAACGGAAGAAACGCACACTGTGGTATTGAGTTTATTTGAGACGATAAAAATCGGTTCGGATCAAATGTATCTGGATTTGTAAAATATCGCGAATCATTCTGAATCGCATATATTGGGATAAATATTTGTGTCCCTTTTTTAATTAAATGATGTGAATCTGGAACTTTATAGTCTTCGGTTGCAGTTCGAAATAGTGTGGCTGCCGGTGGATATTTTCGTAGTATTTCTAAAAATATATTCGATCATTTTACGAATGTTGTGCTTGAAAAAAAAATATTTAACTCACCCTTAATACACATTTCAAGATATTTCATTTCGTTTAATCCCTCGTACGTAATCTCTCCGCCATGTTGATCGAGTACTTTGCTAATGTCGTCACGTAATTTCTCCTGAATATCACGATTCAATGAGATCTCGTACAATAACCAACTGATTGTGCTCGATGAGGTTTCAAATCCGGCGGCAAAAAATAAAAACGATTGTGCTGCCATCTCGCACAATGTCAAATTAAAATCGTTATTTTCATTTTTCAACTCGATCAAAATGTTTAGAAAATCTCTTCGTTGCACATTATTTTGTTCACGATACTTCACTGTTTCTTCGGTCGTTCGCATAAAATATTCGATTACTTCGGGCTCGTTTGCCAGTATGCCCAAACGTTGTGCAAGCGTTTGAAATGAATTCGCAAAGAACTGCAATAGCATTCGTTTCATTGACATATTAAATATTTTTTCAACTGTACGAAAGACTGCATTCGTTTTTTCACGTAGGGCACAACACTCGATACCGAAAGCACACTCACCGATAACATCGGTCGAATAACGTACTAATATATCCTTTAACAAGTAACCATGACTTGTTTTATTCGAGTCTATATATTTCACCAATTCTTCACCGTATTTCACCACAATCGGGAACATTTCTTTCATGCGCCCTGATGTAAACGTTGGTGAGAGTTTAGCTCGCATGCTACGCCATCGTTGGCCGGGCAACGAAAATAAATGACCCGACAATGGATCATCTTTTTCGTTTAGGTACAGACCACGATCGTGAAACTGATTAAAATCCTTGATCAGAATGCACTTAATCAGCTCTAAATCGAGTGGTAAAATAACGGGTGACGTCATCGAATAGAATCCACACAAAACATCTTTTTCTTTGAATTTATCGTAAATATGTTTCAGTGCGAACACAAATTGTTTTTGTTTATTTACGCGCAGATTACCGAACGGAAATTTCCCGGGAACGTGTAAAATTTTCTTCCGTTTAAAAAATGCGTACACGTGATCACAGTAGTAGTACCCGATAAGAAAAATTAAGAAAATGAATAAAATCGCTTGAAAGAGATGCTGCATATCGCGTGACCTATATAACTGTATTTGACGAAATTTAAAAATTGACTGACGAACGAACATAAATATTTCGGTGTACAAAACTATAAACATAATAAAAGTACACAAACACAATGCCAGGGGAACACATATGTATATATGGAACCAATTGAATAAATTAGTTTGATAATAAAACGTGTGCGAACGAACGAGCGATTTATAGACGAAAATTAATAATTGAATTGATCGTAAAAAGATGGAATGGGATTTAAGAATATGTGTAATAAAACCGTGCTTATCAAAACGGTGTGTGAGTGCTCAATATACGAGTAGTCGAGCACATAATATCAAATATATTATATATCAATATAATGACGTATGCGTTGTTTACAGTCACGGTCGATCGAATACGAACACACATATCACAAAATAAACATATCAACGGCGACGGGTTATTTCATTACTTAATTCGTATATTACATGAATCTAGATGAATAGATAGATATTGGCTGCGGTAATAATTTCGTGATATCCAAAACTAATTTAAATTTTTTAGTTTTAAATAATTTGATCTTTCACTTTTTTCCCTCAAGTGTAATTTAGTAATATAATGTATTTTTACGGTTTAATTGCAAATTTTGTATAGTTTTAAATTGTTAATATAAATTTAAAACAAAATGAAGTCATCAAGTTTTGAATAAAATAGTGCTTTAGGTGGTTTATTTTGAGCGTATAAACGACTACAACGAAACGGTTCTATTGAATCATTCATTATAGATCTGTAATATTAGATTAGAAATTAATAAGGCTAACGAAGTATAGATAAAGTCGGCAAATATTTTACACTCACGTTCGTAACATTTTCTTACGTTGCGATTTGCATTTGTATTTGTGGCGTTTTCACATCTTGTATATCGAAATTCATTATAAAAATTTATTTAAATTTTCTAGCACCCGAATGGTTAGTTGGGTATAAACCAACTTTTTGTAAAACTATTCTATTCTCAGAAGCCTAGAAAAAAATAACAAAAAAGGTTTTTTGAGTTCAAGTTTTTCTTAAAAAGAATAAACAATAAAAAAATAGAAAAATAGAAAATATAAAAACATAATTTGTATATTATTAAAAAAAATATTAGTGGTTCGTATTGTTAATAATAAGCTTGGTGGAGCAATAATCTACCATAATTGGTGAACCCGACGTGATCGTGGAGCAGTCAGCAAATTTGTCAACGTTCACAAATTTTAAATTACGGCTGCTTACATTTATTATCAAACTTATCAACGGCCACTAATTGTTTGAATGGAAATTACTATTAATAGCAATATTTTAATGCTGCTTTTAATGAAATAATCATCAGTTAGAATTCATCAATACTTGATCAATTTGGAGCGCTGACAGCTAGCTATATCATAATATTTATCAGCGAATGGTCATTATCAACTTAACTTCAAGCACGGACAGCTGTATATACCTGGACCTGGTTGTAAATATTAAGGGTCAATTGTTCATCATTAAGAATAAAAAAAAACAAACTGTAAGTACCCAACTAATCATTTTTGGTGCTAAAATTAATAAATTATTTCTTTTCGAAAATAAATTCATATTTGTTTCTTTTTCAACTATTTTCGTTTATTAAAATGTACTTTTGCTTTTTCGTTGTTTGTTTTCGCGTTTTCGGTATTTTTTCTTTTTTGTTTCGGCGTATTGTTCAAGGTGTGAATGATCCACCTTATTCCCTACCAGTGACGATTGAGTCAGACTCGGCAGCGGCATCAAGCAGTGGTTCAACAAGGGAGTCTAGCATCACGTTGACTCCTATTGAGCTGGCTGGTCTTATTAATGATGCCGTTGCCAGGGCTGTCTCACATTTAAATATTAATTCAAATGGAATTCCAGAGACTTCCCGTGCGAATGTAAATTTTTCTGCCGGTGCTGGACTTGTTGCTCGAGTGGCTTTCAAACCTCCACAGCCATTGCACTCGCAAAATCCAATAGTGTGGTTTGAGATTCTTGAGCAGCAGTTCGCATTGGCAGAGATTACGGTCGAGTCCACGAAATATGCTCATGCGGTAGGAGCTCTGGATGCACGACTACACGACACGTTTGCTTATATTATAACAAGCCCGAAGGGTAACACTCCTTATTCTTCGTTTAAGGCAGAAGTGATTCCGGTACTTGGCGAATCAGAAAAACGAAACTCAATAATCTGATGCATGGCTTGACTCTTGGAGACAGGAAGCCGTCACAATTATTGAGTCTTATGAAATTAAATGCTGGTGACAATTTTAATGAGGCAACACTTCGTCAATTCTGGATGAAGAGGTTGCATCAGACAGTGCAAATGGTGCTTACACTATTTGAAAATGACGTCTCCCTGTCAGTCCTTGCTGAACGGGCTGACAACGTGCATGAGACGATGACTCAGGCACAAATAAATTCCATTGAGGCATCTGCATCTTGTTCTTCCGGTCAAAATTTAGCTTTCTCTATTGATAATAAACTTTCGGAATTTAAAAAAACATTATTATCGGAGATTTCGGAAATTTTTAGTCGAAATTCTAGATCACGATCTAAATCCAATTCACGCGGTCCTAATTTTTCACGGTCAAATTCAGGCAATAATTATTCTCGTAATAACTCTCCAAATTTTCGAAAATCATTCAATCCTTTTTACGGTAATCCTTCGGCTGAGAATAATTTTATTTGTTTTTACCATCATCATTTCGGCACAAAAGCATTAAAATGTAAACCAAATTGTAAATTTGTATCATATAACTCCGATAATAATGTTTCAAAAAAATAAATAGTCATTCACAATTGGCGGTGTGTAATGACGATTCTAAAACTAGCCGCCTTTTAATTTACGAAATTTTTCTTCAAACACATTTTTTAATAGATACAGGTGCAGATGTCTCGGTTTTGCCAGCCCGTTTAGTTCGGAATCCAAGGGTTGACCCATCATTCAGATTGTTAGCAGCAAATGGTTCTTCGGTAAATGCTTACGGGACTAAATTCTTAAAACTTGACATCGGACTGCGCCGCGAATTCTCCTGGGAATTCATAGTTGCTGACGTGTCGATGCCTATCATCGGCGCGGATTTTTTGAGGAAAACTGGTTTGCTATAGTGGATATTCAGAGACAGAGGCTCATAGATCCGTTAACCTCTCTGTTTTCAAATTGTACCTCTTCCTCCTACGATGATACTACTGTTTCTAGGATCGACAAGTCAGCAATGGACCCAGGAGCTTTCAACGTAATATCAAAGTTTTTAACGGTCATTCACGGTAATATTGATATTGACAATACTAGACATAGTGTGACTCACAAAATTGAGACGAACGGACTACCGGTTGCATGCAAACCACGACGACTAGCACCGGACAAATTCATCATCGCGAAGACAGAATTCGAAAATATGATGAAACTTGGGATTTGCCGACCTAGTAGCAGCCCTTGGTCCAGTCCGTTACATTTAGTACCTAAAAAGAATGGGTCTTGGAGACCTTGTGGAGACTTTCGGGCACTGAATAAAGTCACGATTCCGGACAGGTATCCGATTCCACATATCCAAGATTTTACACAACGACTCGAGGGCTGCACTATATTCACAACAATAGACCTTGTCCAGGCTTACCACCAAATTCCTATTGAACCGACGGACATTCCAAAGACAGCAATTTCGACACCTTTCGGACTATTTGAATTTTGTAGAATGACTTTCGGCCTTAGGAATGCAGCACAATCGTTCCAACGTCTTATGCATTCAGTACTACGCGGACTTGACTTCTGCTTTGTATATTTGGACGATGTGCTCATTGCCTCTCGAAATTATGACGAACATCTAGGACATATTAAAATCATTTTTTCTAAATTAGAAGAACATGGACTTGTGGTTAATGTGGACAAATGCGTTTTCGCTAAAACTGAAATTATCTTTTTAGGCCATTTGGTAACTGGACAAGGTATATTACCGTCGCATGAACGGGTTCAAGTCATCAAAAATTTCGAACGACCACAGACTGTAAAACAACTGAAACGCTTTTTAGGTATGATTAACTTTTATCGACGCTTCATTCCAGGTGCCGCTGCTGATCAGGAATTGTTGAACGATTACCTAAAAGGCTATACCAAAAACAGTCGAGTTCCAATTCAATGGTCAACGGTGGCTATCGAAGCGTTCGATAACTGCAAAATTAAACTTACGAACGCGACTTTACTTATTCATCCATCATCATCAGCACCTCTGGCCATCATGGTTGACGCTTCCGATACTGCGATCGGAGCGGTAGTTCAGCAGTTTGTATCCAATTCTTGGCAACCACTCGGTTTCTTTTCAGTACGTCTCAGTGATACGCAAAAAAGATACAGTGCTTATGATCGAGAACTTCTCGCGGCTTATTCGGGGATTAAACATTTTCGATATCTTCTCGAAGGTCGTTTATTCACGCTGTATACCGATCATAAGCCACTTGTCTACGCTTTTAATCAGAATCCGGAAAAAGCATCTCCTCGTCAATTTAGACACCTAGATTTCATCGGTCAATTCACAACCGATATCCAGCACATCTCTGGACTGGATAACGTTGTTGCAGATACTCTTTCACGCATTAATCAAATTTCTATTTCCGAAAGTATTGATTATGCTATCATCGCAGATGCTCAGACCAATGACGAGGAACTTCAAGAAATTTTAAGGAGTAATTCTGTTCTCAAATTTGAGAAATTTCCTGTTTCTTTCAATTCAAAAAAATTAATTTATTGCGATATTTCTACTACTACACCTAGGCCATTCATTCCCTTTAATTTCCGAAAACAAGTTTTCGAGGCTTACATAATCTTTCTCATCCTGGCGTCAAAGCTTCCGTAAAACTTTTGACTAAGAAAGTAATCTGGTCATCAATTAAAAAAGACGTTCAGAAGATGGCTCAAAGTTGTGTAGCTTGCCAAAATCTCTCGACATACAAAATCTCCACTTGGAAACTATAAATTAACTTCTCAACGCTTTTCCACTATTCACCTCGATATTATTGGTCCTTTACCAGTTTCTGATAATCAGCGGTATTGCGTTACACTGATTGATAGATACACTCGCTGGGCCGAGGCCGTTCCAGTTCCAGATATTACTGCTGCAACTGTTGCTTTCGCTGTCTACTCTCATTGGATAGCTCGTTTTGGTGTGCCAGAGTTCATTGTCACGGACCAAGGCATGCAATTCGAATCACAACTTTTTCACGAACTGACTAACTTACTTGGTTTTGAGCGCAGGAGAACAACTAGCTACAATCCCAAATGTAATGGCATGATCGAGAGATGGCATCAAGTCATCAAATCTGCCATTATGTGCTATAATCGTGCTGATTGGACTAGTGTTCTTCGTGCAATCTTACTTGGGCTACGGACGACGTACAGTGACGAATTAAAAGCTACTCCAGCCGAACTGGTTTATGGATGTACAACTCGAGTTCCTGGAACATTTTTAGATACGACGAACGACCAAATTTTACAATCAGACTTTATTACGAATTTAAGACGACACTTTGATGAAATTCGACCTGTACCGGCTTCTCGGCATACTACGGACAAAATTTTCATCAGTAAAGATCTGTTTACTTGCTCGCATGTTTTTTTACGGACGGACGCAGTACGCAGATCACTGCAACCACCATATACTGGACCGTTTTTGGTAATCGACCGTACAGACAAATTTTATACTTTGGATCTGAACGGACGACACGTCAAAATATCCATCGACCGACTCAAACCATGCTACTCCGACAACCAATCAAAAGCTACGGACGCACCAATTATACAAACTGGATTACTTTTACCGACTCACGAACCAGAACTCAGTATTTCGGCTGACGGATCTAAATTACTTACTGAGGAACCAAAAGTTTGCAAAAAGGTTCGTTTTGATCTTTCGCCAAGTACTAGAACAACTACAAGATCGGGTCGTGTATCCAGGACTCCTACCAGATTCTTAAATTATCGATAGATCTTCGATCTCTCTGGGAGGGGAGTATTGTGGCGTTTTCACACCTTGTATATCGAAATTCATTATAAAAATTTATTTAAATTTTCTAGCACCCGAATGGTTAGTTGGGTATAAACCAACTTTTTGTAAAACTATTCTATTCTCAGAAGCCTAGAAAAAAATAACAAAAAAGGTTTTTTGAGTTCAAGTTTTTCTTAAAAAGAATAAACAATAAAAAAATAGAAAAATAGAAAATATAAAAACATAATTGTATATTATTAAAAAAAATATTAGTGGTTCGTATTGTTAATAATAAGCTTGGTTTATTGCTCAACTACCATATATTCATGCAATGCAATGAACCCTATGACTTGCAATTTTGCAAACTCATATCTAATCTCGAAATAATGTTTCCTTCTGTAACGATTGGCTTACGGATTTCATTTTTTTTTTGCATTTTCGAAATCCCTCTCATCGCTTTGGTCGACGCCAAGCACACACCTGTGCAACTCAGTATGCAATTTTAAAAATGTGTGAATAAACATCTCCAATTCCATACTACATTCCGTAATACAAATTATCAAAGACACAAAAAACCCGATTTTCTTATCCGCCATCTGATCCGAAAATGTTGAATCAGATGACCGTAGACGTGTTTAACGAAAGAGATGACATTCTTACTATTAAGTGCAGTGCCTTTTTGACGCCTGATTCAACATTTTCGGATCAGATGGCCGTATATAACGAAAAAAGATACTGCACTAAATAGTAAGAATGTCATCCCTACCGTCAAACACGATGGAGGAAACGTCATGGTATGGGGTGCAATGGGTACCGAGGGGTCGAAGATCTGGTGTTTGTTGAGATTACCATGAACAAACAACAATATTTGTAAATTTTACAGAATCATTTAAAAGCAGTGCGACAAAAATTGTAATATCTGGACATATTAGCTTGGTCCAAGACAACGATCCCAAACATTCATCCCACAATCGCCAGATCTCAACCCCATCGAACATCTTTGGGGTAATTTGGAAAAACGGGTGCGACTACATGATATTAGAACAAAAGACGATTTTGGTGCATTCAATGCATATTTGTTGAAACGAGCAAAAATGTTGTGAAATTTTTAATCAAATTAATAATACTCAGCAGAAAGTTTTATGCAAAATCAAAAAATTTATGAAAAGAAGAGAAAATATATGTTAATTATAAAAATTATGCAAATACAGGGCAACATAAAAAAATCGTCTAATTTGATAGCACTCCATACATTTCTGAAGTCATTTTAATGTGAAATGTTTCCAGTTTTTTTTTAACAAAAGTGTTAGAAAACTCCCCCTGTAACTACCCCAGTTATAAGTTTTTATGGTAGCTGAGATCATAATATATATACATTAGCAACATAAGATTCATAACTGACGTCAGTAGCCTTCCATAAATTTTTGAGGTCATTTTAATGAGAAACGTTTTCAGTTTTTTAATAAAAGTGTTATTAGAAAACTCCCCCTGTAACTAACCTGGGTATATCTTTTTATGGTGGCACTCCGTAGACGAATACCATGGGTAGTTACAGGGGGTTTTCTAACACTTTTGTTAAAAAATTGAAAACATTTCACATTAAAATGACTTCAGAGTGTCGATTTTGTACCAAAAATGACAGCGCGAGGTGAGCAAACCGGAAAAACATAGTAGTGGTTATTTTATTAATATTGGTTTGCTTGAGCGCATGTGCATCATTTTGTTTATATATTTTTTTAATTTATGTGTCAAATGCGGTTTCGAATGTTGATCAAATATTTGAAAATGAAAAATCAATCACATAGCAAACAGACGGTTTCACTGCTCAAAAGCAAGCGAATAGAAGAGGTGAGGTATACGTCATCATCATAAATATTCAAGCGGTTCAACCGGAACTTTTTATTTTGCTATTTGCCTTTGAAAAATTGACGAACAAAATGCACAGACACATGAGAAAAAAATACAATACAAATATTAAATTGTATATTATACAGTGTGTACACAAAATAATTGTTCACCTCGATAGCTCGCGCTCTAATTTTTGGTACAAAATCGACACTCAGAAATGTATATGGATTATGGAGTGCTATCAACGTTTTTTTTATGATGCCCTGTATTTGCATAATTTTAGTATAAGGACGAAAATCATTTTTTGTTTTAAAACATTTAAACATATATTTTCTCCTCTTTTCATAAATTCTTTGATTTTTTATAAAACTTTCTGCTGAGAATTATTAATTTGCTTAAAAATTTCAAAATATTTTTGCTTTTTTCAAAAAATGTGAGTAGGAAAAATATAATTTTTGTGATAGTGATGCCTCTAGTGGTGAATAGTAAAAACACATTTTTTCTGCGGGAAATTTCTGCTATCTTAAGCCTTAATTCCATGGAAAATATTTACTGACAGCAATTTTTACTGAAAAAACCCCCAAAAAAAATCTTAAAATTCTATAAGAATGACAAAGAAAAGAAATATTTTTTTATTTTATTTTTATAGTAAAATTGTATGGTTTTAAATTTTGGCATAAAAGCCGCAGCCACACGGATGCAAATATCGACCAACGTTGATATATTTTATGTTTGGCAAATATTGGTAAAATATGACAATTGACAAACTCTACTTGATGTGCCTATTGAGCGAATGTACACCAATGTTGGTAAAATGTAACCTTTCAATTTACCATTTGTTTTGTGGCAACAAATCGTGTTGTTATTTGGACAAATACGCCAATGGTGGTATTTATTTGCAGGCGGATGGTTGCGGCCTAACTTTTAAAATTTCATAAAAGTTTTAATTTGTACATTTTCGTACATTTCGATTTTTTTATACATTTTAATATTTTAATTTTTATGTATGTACCACAAAAAACCACTAACGTTAACAAATTTAAACACGTAAAACAAAACAAATCGACATTTGACTATAAAAATGGCGAACGATTTATTTTGTATGAGTGTGAGAAAAATTTCTTATCTTATATTTTTTGTAGGTGCGTGAACAATACTGCCATAAAAAATACTTCTACATATGTATTTACATTTTTTATAGCAGTATTTTGGCAGTACACTAACCCCATCACAACTATTCTCTCAGTAAAATTTTACTGAGAACATTTTTTGTTTTGTACACAACCAGTAAACTCTATATTTTTTTCACTTTTATTTTTACTGAAAGCAGACTTTTTCCATGGAATAGGGCCCGTATACAGCATCTGAAACAGATCATAGCTCAGAAAGAGTGGCACACGAATTATATTTAATAGTAATATCACTAGGAACTGTATGTTTTTTTATGTATATTTTTTCTTTGACTACGTTTTGTTAAGTAAATGAATCAATTTTTATATTTGTTTTTATTTTTTTAAATGTGATATTATTAGTTAATAAACAGAAAAAAAATCAAATACTAAACATGTTGTGTAAATAAAATATAAGAATTTATTAAAAAAATAAGATGCATGTTTTTTTTTTGATGTAGTGTATGTACGCAGTTTAATGTAACATAAATTTCTTTAATTTCAAAATAAAACTACAACGTGAAAAGTATTATGGAAATCTGCTTTACCCACTGTGTGGAAAAAACTGTTCTAAATCCGCACTGAATTCCGCACTACAAATTATCAAAGACACAAAACATTAAATCTGGGTAGGAACCAAGCGCAAATTTTATCGATTAAAAAAATTAATTAAATATCCATAAAATTCCAAATCAGATTGTAGTAGGCCTTTGATTTTACTCGGTGAACAAAAAATAAAACTAAATATAAATAATATTTAATTATTTTAATTATGGGTATGGTTCAATTTAAAACCAAATTAAGCCTAGCAGCCTTTGCTTTCTCCAGTTTCTCCTAAAATATAATTTTTTTATGATGATATTTTTATATCGACAAATTATGTGCTTGGTTCCTATCCTGATCCGAATTTTGTTTCTTTTTCGTCTTTTTTCTTTAAATAAATTGCTATTCATTTATTTTTTTTTTTAGTTTCTTGTGACAAGCCGACGAATGAACACAAGGTTCTGAGTTTTCTATGCAACATTTTTGACTATTCCGTTTGCGAAATTTTGTGTTTATTTTAATTGTTTTTAAGTTGTAAAGTAAAATTTTAGTAATACTAAATATAAAATAATTTTATTACCCCGGAAAAGGGGATCCGGCCAATATCATCGAAATAATCAGGTAATAAAATGCTATGTATCATGGACATATTTAAGATGACGCAAACTTTTGATTCTTACATTTTTTGTGTTTTTAAGATGGACACAAAGGTGGATTTACGCTGAGTAATTTATGAGGATACATAGGTGGAATTTAATTAGTTTAAATTATCAAACTTACGAGTATAATTATAAATGTAAACTCGAGTTTATCGTACAATTTGTGGTGTGGTGTAATATTTACTTACATAAAACATTATAATATTGCGCTATATTAGACATGAATTATTTACTCTGACATTGCCAATTTTGATAAATTTATTTATGTGGCCGGGGATAGATGTATTGAGTGTAGATTTTATACGTGTGCGTCTTGTGAGCCATATTATATTATACGCGATTGCGGCAGTTTGCATAGACACGTAGGGTTTTTCGGGTGATAAGTTTTTGATGATGATTGAAAATTTAGGCAGGAAAATTGGGCATATTTATGGGGTCAGAACGTGCTTTAATCGAACGTTGTAAAAATTAATACTCCTATTCTCATAGTCGTATCGTTTCATACGACACGACAATTATCGTGTCACTTCGTCTATAAAACTTTATTCTTTTAGTCGACTAAACTGACGTGACAAAAATAAATCAGATTGCGTCAAAATAAATAATATTTAACCAACATTTTGCCCCTTCCAAGCTTGTATCGTTCTAAAAATTCGCAAGACTATAAATCTAACCTCTGGTGACATGAAACTTTTTAAACGACCAATGGAATACCATTGTTGTCACTTCAATCGACTAAGAGAATATGAAAAAAATGTTTGTCGTAAGAAGCGACAGGTGACACGACTAACAGAATAGGGGTGAAATTAAAATAAATTGTACAATAAAACTATGACAAGCATTTTTTTAATTTCAAACGAAAATTATTAATTTCATGAGAAAGGTACTGTGGAAAGGTGCGCTATTTACATGGGGTAACGTATATTAAATTAGTACGGAAATATGGAAGCCCGAGTTTCCGACGAAATTCCACCATGTTTCCAAACTGATTTTTTCTCTTTTTAGTCGGGATTCGCACCCATACCGGAATTTTTGTGACACTTCTTTGGCGAGTAGTACTTTACATAGTTCTTTCCATAGAAATAATATGGTTAACAGAATTCCGTTGGCATTACATATTGGGAACTAGCATTTTTCTTAGATCCCAACCATGCCATTAACTACTATAGTAAGGATTAGAGATAGAATAGAGAATATTGTCCGGTTCGTATCACTGGATTGTGAATAACGTTATGGAATTTGGCGGTTTACAATAATACTCGCAATTTAAGCTACAGAAAATACTGAAAATAATCTTAACTATTTGCTTAACACTTAAAAACACAACATTAAATAATTTTCAATATTATCTTTCCACAATTTATAATAAATCATACAATTTTATATCACTTAAAGCACCGCATATAATATTTCGCACTGTTCACTATCGCCTTTATTCTTTCGCGTACATGGAAATATTTGTCGGTTAGATAAAAAGTTGTTCAATCAAAATTGGCCATTTAAGTTTTTATACGCCAGCTAAATATTTCCATGGAATAAAATATATCTAATCATGTTTGCGTTGATTTTTTTCTGATTGCGAAAACATATTTCTAACCGGCCTTTAATCATTTTCCTGTGCAACCGGGCATTATTAAGACTTCCCATTGTGTTCGTTGTACTCGTATTTATGTACATACCGATCGAATATTCTAGACTCACCTGGATTTATTTTAGACGATTCTGTTCCAGACTCACAACAAAACTTTTATTACCTTTAGTGCTCCTATGCAACAATAGGTGTCACCGCTCTTATTAAAATGTTAATAATGTTCTCAACCTTAAATGAGCAATTTTTTTAAATAAATGTCTCGCCAATGCTGAATTAATTAACCATGGACCAATAAACGAGATCTTAACATTACCTCCCACCTAAGTATATGTTCGTCCCGAACATAATCCAAGCTACCACATCTGTATAGCGCCAATCGTTCTAAATGCACTACTTTGTTTTCCCTCTAAATGCACTACCTTGTTTTGCCCTTTATTCTGCTAATTCGTCTTTTATGCTTGTGCTGACAGTATCTGACCCCTCCCATGCCTGTTGGATCTCTTCGTTGGGGGTTTATTATATTCACGTACAGTAGCGCTCAAAAGTATTTTGACAAGTGTAATTTATTAGATAACACAAAAAATAAAAACAATATTAATATTAATCAAATAATTTAGTCATAGTACTGATATGTTTTACAAATTGTAACACATATGTACATGGTATGAATTGCGAAACGAAAAGAAAAATTTGAAAAAAGTTTTAATAATTACGGATCAAAAGTATTTTGACAAGCCTAAATTTGTTATCTTGTTTCCATGTACTTCTCAATAAATACGGGTTTTCCATATTATTACGTACGACGTGCCTCCAACTATTGTTAGGAACAAGTTGGAACTTGTTTGTTTACTTTACGTGTGTAGTAAAAAAAAACTAAAAATAATTTTTGGCAGTATTAAAAAAAACATGTGCAAAAGGTGTTACAATTTAAAAAAATTAAAAATAAAACAACAATCAAATAAAAATGGAAATATATTACAGAAAAAAGTTCGTTTATGGCGTTAAGATCCAAATTATATGTTTAAATTATGTACATTTTTTTACTAAATTACTTTTGACAATTATTCAGTTCTAAATTGTCAACGAGATCGGTTGCACAGCAGCAAGAGTTTTTTTTTTTATAAATAAGTAATGGTTTTAAAAACGCCGTGATAACTGCCCTAAAAAGAGGAACGACGCAATCACAAGTTGCTTGAAGTTTTAGCGTGTATCGACAACTTGTTAGCGCGTGGAATATTATGTTGAACGTAAACCAGTGGAAAATAAGCCACGAAGTGGCCGCCCCAAAATATCTATTTCCAGGGAAGATAGATTAATAAAAAAAAGTTATCGACGAGTGATGTCCGAAAATTCGCCGTGCAAATAAAAACCGCGTTCCAAGAAAATTATGACGTGAATTTACACGTTTCAACTGTAAAACGTAGGCTAAAAGAGTTCGGATTACATGAACGACGTCGAACAAAAACTTCGGATTTTTCCAAAGAACAGGAAGCTGCGTCTTGCGTTCGCTAAATGGCACAGATCATGAACGGAAGCAAATTTAATTTAGTGTCATCCGATGGAATACGGTATGTGAGACGTCCTGTAAACAATAGATTTGATGTTCGATACCAAATACCCACAGTAAAACTGGTAATATTATGGTTTGGAGGTGGTAATATTATGCTTTGGGTGTGTTTTCCCCACCAACAAGTTGGACCTTTAGTTAGAACAGAATGGATCATTTTATGTATACTGAGATATTAAACAGGCAATTAAAACTACCGTATGCTAAAGAAAGTTTGCCACCTTGCTGATATTTCCAGCTAGATAACGATCCAAAACATAAATATATAAATATGTGTATGTGGTAGTTAGAATGGAAGTAAAAATCTACATTTCCATTTTTTGATGTACATCAAATTTTTTTGCTATTTTTTCCGCTAAAAAACGCGAAAATGTGATTTAAATAAAAAAAAAGAGTGAGTCCATTAGTACACTCAAGGAGAAGTGTAAACATGGCGTGTGTATAGTGCGTGTGTACAGTATACTTTGAAGGAAGAAACAATGCAACTTTACTAACCAGAGTTTTTCATTTGTTTATTATCGTTAAATTGGTCTATTACTCTTTCGGTATACTCGACGCAATTATATTATAGTAGCTAAAATAATTTTCTAATTTTTAATGAAAAACAGCACAATGGTCGTTCCATATCTCGTAGTAGATATATTTAGATAAGTGGTTCAGCTTGAGGAAATTAATATTAAAATCCCCCCTCATAATCATCGGCAAAAAATGATAGTCTTCATGGGGAAATTTTTTTAGAATATGGAGCAACGACGAAATGTATGAACTTCATCATGTCTTCGACAGATTTATTCGGTGAGGTGAATACAACTACGGAAAGTATCTTATTCCCGTTGAGAAGCTGCAGTTCAGCCGTGTATATATCATCAATGGGTTGTGTTGTTACGCTCACACCAGTTGTTTGTCCAACGATGATTTCCTTATGCGTGGTGACTGTATAAGTTCTACTTGTATTTTTGCATATCGCTACTCCGGCAGCCCACTGACAATCGATCTTGAACTGAACGCAGCATTCAAAATTAATAATATTAACATTCTCGTCATTGCTTACCCAGATATCAGAAGGCAAGAAAATTCAGCATCCCTGTGTTACTATATCAGTTAGGTCGAGGTGATGCGACCTGAGAATCTGGCAGTTCAACGTTAAAAGCCACTAGCCAGACGTCATTATTATCTCGTACAAAATTCGCCAATACAATCTGAGCTATACTTAGCGGATTTGTAGTGAGGCGCGATAGCTCATTTTGAAGAAGACCCATTGAGGTCCCATTTTTACGTCCGTGGTAGAAGACTTGACCATCGATAGCCGACGTGATGAACAGTCCTTCGAGACTCGTTACTCGTGATAAAGCAATATACACAAGTTGTTGACAGTTGAGTTTTTTCTAGAAATGGGCATCAAACATCGGTCGTTATTCGTATTCCGCGCCCATCCAACTTTAAGCAGCCTGACCTTCTTGCCATCTTGTGAATTTGTAGCGAAATCCGTACAGAGTCGTTAGACATTTTTTTACTGTTGACGTGTTCATCGTCCTCGTTGTCCTGGTCAGAATGGCTGCATTCGATATACCTCAGACAGCCCATAGTTCCATTCGCCAGTCCATCTGTTACGTCGATATTGGTTAACCTATGACAAGTGGAAGTACATACGGCAAATTATCTGTGCCCATTATGCTCATTTTATGGATCTTTTGACGGAATTGCTACTCCGGTAGCCTCTGCTGACCATCTCTCTTGAGCTGAACGCAGCATTCAAACGATGTAATATTAGCATGCTCGTCTTTGCGCAGCCAGATCTCGATTTTTCTGATCGATGGAATTGTTGATGGTTTCTATTTCATTTTTTAAGTTACTTTTTTTGTTTTCCCTACATTATACAAATACAAACAAGCATGTCATGGATAGTATAAATTTTTTTATTGAGTTTGGTGCATTTTTTTTCAAACGAAGTAGGTAGGTACGTCATTTCCGTTCGTTTCATTTACAAAGTTTACTCTAATACAAAAATTTTTGGTAGGCGCGAGCAAAGATGTTTACACATCAAAAATTTGATGTACATCAACATTTTTTGCCATTTTTTTGTAAAAAGAAAACGCCATTATAAAAACCGAAGTCCAGGAATGGCCAAAGTGCCGATTTAAACCATATTGAGCACCTTTGGGAGGAGCTGAATCGACGAGTAAGATGTAAAAATTATTCAAATAAGGATGTTTTATACGAATCATTATGCGATGAATGGAGCCGAATCCCCATTGACCGTTTACAAAAGTCAGTTGATTCAATGCCGGCACGTTGTGAAGCTGTCATATAGGCCAATGGACATACAACGAAATACTAATTAATAAGTACTGAAAATAATCAGCATTAAATAATAAAATATATTCTTTTAGATGTCAAAATACTTTTGATCCGTAATTATTAAAACTTTTCTGTTTGTTTAGCAATTCATAACATTTATGTGTTCCAAATTGTAAAACATAATATAAATTATTTGATTAATTTTAACATTGTTTTTATTTTTTGTATTATCTAATAAATTATACAGTCAAAATACTTTTGAGCGCTACTGTATGTCGTGCCGAGCCATCATTCCATCGCTTGCTAACCGATTTTTTTCTGGTACTTCTGGTATTTGTTTATCTCATCAAGTTCTTCTTTCATTTTATCTACGGGATATGATAGCACCTAACTAAGTATCTGCTGCTAATCGTAGATTAATCTCGAAAAATATTTTGGCTGGTAAAATCCCGGTCGCACTGATTTTTATTCACAACCTTTACTAAATATTTCTCCAGTGAACTATTAAATCTTTCCACCATACTATCTGATTAAGGATGCAAAGGCGTTGTTCTTGTCTTATTTATACCAAACAATCGACAAATTTTCTGGAATATCAACGATTCAAAATTTCTTCCTTGGGCCGAATGGATTTTCATTGGAACTCCTTAGCGGCTAATCCAGTTGTTAATTATGGCATCAACGATAGTTGTTATTTCCTGATTGGTTACCGGATATACCATCACTAATAAAGGTTGTTTCATTTTGAAGCATACATTTTTAAGTTGGTACTCACAGTTGATTTTTGGTTAGTTTGGTTCACCACTTTATAATGATAGAGTCACACCAGAGCAACGTAGGCAAAGTGTTCAAATTTAATTTGAAAATAATGGTTTAGTTCGTGAAACTCATCGGCGCTACGTTCATTTTATGGTCGTCGACATAATCGTCCATCAGAGCAGTTAATCTAATTAACTATGAAAAAAACAATTTTTTTTCAGTAAAATTAACACGAGATAAAAATATAAATCCTTTACTTGTTAGAAAGAAACAAAAACCGTACAAGTGCTTAAAGCTTCGGCACTTAGAGCGGGAGGTACTGGGTTCGAATCCTAACAGAGGCAGGATGTAAAGCAAATTTTCTTCATCGATTACGATCGGTGATATTAATAAACACAACTTAGACCCTCTGTTGGAGTGCAGAATTCAGCGCCGACCCACCGGCCATGTCAGTGTGCAGGTTGACATGGGGCTTGCAGGTGGTACACTGTAATTGGGTGGGTAGGTGAATGGGTGTGTGTGTGTGTGAGTGAATGAAAAGGGGAGTGTGAATTGACCTTAACAGGACAATAAATCGATTGGATGATTAAAAAAAAACATTTTTCAGTAAAATTTACTGGCAAAATAATAAGTAGTAAGTGCAGAAAATGTAACCATAAAAAGTATGAAACACAATACTTTTTATGGCAACATTTTTCACACCTTCAAAAAATAGTAGGTATACGATGAGAAATATTTTTCGCACACTATGAAAATTTTATGGTTGAAAAATAGTATAGTGAAATGTCAAGAAAAAACTGGAACGCTGTATTACTTTTTTGTGCCGTTACATACAACACGTTCATTGTAGGGGAGTAAAATAAATTTTTGAAATTTTTTGTTTCGTTAAAATGGTTTATTTTCAAATTTTTTAAGTTAAGTTGCCCCCAATCTATCACTATTTTGACTATAAATTTTGATATAAAAAACAAACAAAAGTTGCTGTCACTCTAACGTAATTTAAATGAAGGGTTTTCCAATAAGAGTGATATGATTTCTTTAAGAAGAAAAACGCACTAATTGTTAAGGAAGTTGAAATGTTTTTTATTTAATGTGAAGGTCAATCGATACAATTATGTTCTGAATAAAACGTCATTCGAATGGCCTCCACGACTTCTTCTGCACGAATTCGACGAATCAAATTTTCGAGCACTTTTTCCACTAAATCAAATCGTATGTCATGAATAGTACGTTGAATATTGACTTGTAAAGCTTGCAGAGAGGTTGGTTTATAGCTAAAGCCCAATGACTTCAAATAACCCCACAAAAAATAGTCTAATGGTGTTAAATCACTTGGAGGCCATTCAATATCACAATTTCTTGAAATAATCGAATCTCCAAACTTTTCTCGCAATAATTCAATTGTTGCACTTGCTGTGTGGCACGTAGCCCCGTCTTGTTGGAACCAAATGTTGCCAAGATCAACTTCTTCCAATTTCGGCTATGAAAAGTTGGTTATCATCGATCTATACCGATCTCCATTGACAGTAATGGTGTTACCAGCTTCATTTCCACCAGAGCAAAAACCACACCAAACTGTCAATTTAGGTGAATGTAATGGTTTTTCATGAATAATTTGTGGATTTTCTTCGCACCAGAATCGACAGTTTCGTTTATTTACCGCACCACTCAGATGAAAGTGAGCCTCATCGGAGAAGATGGTTTTTCACTTAAAACAATCGTTATCATTTTCAAGTTGTTCCAAGGCAAAATCAGCAAATTCACGACGTTTACGGTGGTCTAATGGTTTCAGTGAGAACAATTTTATACGGATGCAAACTCAAATCCTTTCTCAAACTTCGCCAGGTTGTGGTTTGAGACAGTCCCAATTCTTGAGAATGCCTTGGAATCGACAAATTGCAGTCTTCAACAACACTTGCCTGAACGGCAGCAATATTTGCATTACGTCGAGCGTTTCTTTGTCTTATTGGCACTTGAACATTATGTAAAGTTGTTTCAACAATTCGACGAATAGCGAGCACACTTGGACGATTGGTACGACTATAAAATGGCAAAAGCGCACGAAAAGTTGCAATTGGAGAACGATTATTTTGATAATAAAGCTGAATAATTTGTAAACGTTGTTCTTGCGTATATCTCACCATGATGAAATTGTAAACATTACTGAATACAATGAAACAAAAAATGACAGATCATGACATATTACAAATGGCCGAAACGTCACTTAAAAATCATATCATTCTTATTGGGAAACCCTATATACTCTTCTCTTTTCGGTTCCCACTATTTTTCACTGAAAAAAATTTGTTTGACTATGGAATCCACGCATTACTATAAATGATAATACGCGTCCCGTAAGACCACATATGGCACGCAACTAGCAGGCGGTAGCAGCTGTAGTGCGTAGTATTGAAGACAATCCGAATGAATCGGTTCGTAATCATGCACAACAATTGGGACTTCATCCCTCATCTTTACATGCTTACAAGATTCAACTTGTGCAAGAAATGAAACCAAACGCCCTTCGTCCCCACCACCAGTTCAGCGAATGAGCCGAACCCAAATTTGACAACAACACAAACTATTACATCCACATAAAAATACCATTTGCAGTGCTGTATCGGCCGAAAGAATCATCGAACCACATGTGTTCAAAAATGATGTTGGTAAAAACGATATAGTCAACGGAGACCGGAGTAATCATACCTCTATACCATAATTACTAATTTGTGTGTGCCACAATTGGACGGTAATGACATCCGAGATATGTGGTTCCGGTACAATCAATTTACTGTCACCACGTTCGTGTGATTTATCACCACTGAACTATTTTCTTTAGGGTTATGTGAAGTCTTATATCTACGCTGATAATACAGACTATTAAACACTATGGAAGGCAACATTTGACGTGTTATTGCCAATATATGACCAAAAACGCTGCGAAGAGTGATCAACAATTGCACCTCCAGATTGCGCCATGTACGCGCCAGCCCCCTCCGAAGTTATCTTCAAACAATAGTGGCATAAAATTATGTTTCAAATAAAGTCACATTCGTGGTCATTAAAATTGTTTTTCCGTGTTTTATTTAAATTCAAAGTTCTATACCTCGTAACCCTAGTTCTATACCTATTAGTGTTTTGACCCAGCTTACGCATTTGTACATTTCTTTTAAAATTATTTTCGTTCGAAAAAAAACACTTGTTTCACACAATTATGTTGGTTGTGCTTCAAAACAATCGAAATTTTTGGTGTAAGTGTAGATGACGGATACATCGCCGAAATCGGATAAGATGAACATTTTTTACAAAAAATTCTTTATAGAATTGTATACCTATCATTTGTATGAGGTGCAAGCCAAAAATTTCGGAAAAATCACCACATTTTCCTGGAAAATTTTCAGTTTTCCAAAAATATTTTTTTGGTTTTTTTCATCCAAAAATTAAAAATCTGCCGTTTTTATTTATCAAATCTTAATCTTAATGATAAAAATTCGAATTACACTGTCATGAAACGGGTAACAAATTACATTTTTGCGTTATTTTAATAAAACTTTTTGATTTTCCGAAAAGTTTTTCCCTTTTTTTATTTTTTCAATATTTTTTTTTTAGTTTTATTTATTTTTTTAACAATAATTGCTTCGTTAACCGTGCAGACACATATCAAAGAGTTTTTATCGCTCTTATTGCTTCTTCTGATAGTGCCACAAATGTTAAAAAATTAACTTTTGTAAATATAATTTATTTTTTTAATGTAATTTAATTCGTTGTACACCTTAGAGGATGGGGGCTGCCTCCCAGATCCCCACTTTTCAAGAATTTATACAATTATTCAAATGGCAAATTTTATTTATAATTTTAAACTAAGTAAAAAAAAATAATAAAATTTTCTTAGAAAAATTGCAAAATTTTCCCGGAAAACTTTTGTACTGTCGAAAAACTGTTAAAATACAATGCTAATAACAAAAAAAAAAAAAAATTACACATTTGTACTATTTTGAATAAAATAATACGCAATTTGTCACCAAAAAAAAATGAAAACGTCAAAATTTTCCGGGAAAAATTTGAAAATTTTCTAGAAATTTTTGGCTTGCACTTCCTAAAAACGATAGATGCACAATCCTACAAAGAAATTTTTTTAAAAAAATTTCATCTTACCCGATTCTCGTGATGTATACGGCATCTACACTTTAGCCAAATTTTTTATCAAGAACGCCATCACATAGTATGATGTTTTACCCACACATTTGTGTGGTTTGGACTTAAATAGTGTAATTTTTTTGGTTGAAAAGGGATATGTACAAAAAATAAAAAAATAATTAAATTAAATAAAAAAATTCAAAAAATATATGTATTTCTAAAAACAAAAAAAAAACAAATCAGCCCTTCGACCCATTCGGCCCTTCGACATTCGGCCCTTTGATATCATACCGGACCAAAGACTTGACCAATCAGCGCACCTTGGAGTACTGGAGGAGCGATGGTTTTCGACGTTGATATCTCACCGAAGAAGAGCTAATTTACTATCACATCGCAGTAGCGGACGTGATTTTGTACTGTATGGCGAAGGATCGGATATGGATCCGGCACGAACTAATTCTTGGCTTTTGAACTTGTAATATAAACTTATCTGATAGCTTCACATACAACCGCTTTTATTTTATTTATTTTTTCTTTCCTTTGTAGACATTAAGAGTCATGAAGGAACCTTTAACAACATCACGGATTTATTTTTAAAATATTGGAAAGCAAAAATCTAAATTGAGAAGTAATGGCTACGGAGAAAGGTAAAAAACATAAAAGCTGAGCCTCCTCATCTTTAAGATGGTTGGAATAATGGATTAAACAAACAAAATTTCTAATGTCTTCTTCATCATAATGGCGAGAAAACGGGGCCAAAGAAGAAAATTACATACTTGAATGGTAGAAAGATTAACGGAAATTAGAAAATTTGGAATTGACAATATAGAAGAAAAAATAGAACTGCGGTACGTTGTATAACGGTAGTTCGTTCATATAGTTCTTCTATTATTCGAACCTATATCGGTAATTTCGTAGTTCGGTCACCGTAGTTCGGTCACCGAACCGTATCATTAAAAAATTTAATTGGGTTCAATAAATTAATTTAAAACTACATATATAGAATTTACACATTATTGTTGAACTATATATAAAAGTCCATCTAAAAGTCCAATTAAATCCAATTTAATACCGCTCCCCTGCTTTGGCACTTAATGGGATACCGCTCCTCTGCTTTGGCACTTAACTCATTTGATTGTGTAAACCTAAGGCTATTATTTTCCACTAGCGGAATTTTACGACAAACTTTACGACTTCCCGAATTTATCTCAACAAAAATTACGCAAACCAATAATACCGATTTGCTTTGCCAGAAAGCCCTACTCTCAATTTGGAAATTGAACTTGATTTCCGTAATTTATTTAAACTTGAATTACTCATACCGATCGAATTTACGTAATTTACCCGAAGAAAATTCAGAAATATCCCATTTCTATGGAAATACCTTTAGCTTACGTGCTTATCTTATCGTAGCATTAGGCATTGATACTGGTTGTATACATGCTAACGCAGTACGAGACAACGATCGTATTTTTTAATAACCCGTAATTGTGATGGTAAATAAATTGTCCAAAAAATTACTTAAATTTTTTAGTAAGAGAAAGTGCGAGTTTTTAAGGAAACGTCCCGTCAAAAATGAAGAGGTTAAACCGTGGAAGGTTAGAGTCGGGTTTTAATGGATTTTCGGATTACGTATATTGTTCATACTTTAGGGGAAAAAAAAGGAAATGCACCCTACATTATAAAATTGTGCGATATCGAACAGAGACGATCGAGTTTCAATTCGCAAGGAAAAATTTCGAGGCTTTTATTTTAGAATCCGAAACCGATTATATAAATAAATTTGATTATAGTCGTTAGTACATGAACGCGTGTTTCATCCAGCATTGCCAAATACCTCAAAATTCTTGTTTTCTCAATCACTTTGTAAATATTTTCAGGTTTTTTGAGTACATACTATACATTGTGCATTATAGCGTACTGTGTAATTCAAGAATTTGATTATATTAAATTAACATATTATAATTTTTTATATCTACACCAACCGGTTCAAAATAATAATAAAATTTGTATTCAAAACCAATGAAGGTATACAGTAGTGATCAAAAACTACGTTACAGAAATACATAGTACAGATAAAATTAATTTTTAAAAGTAGCTTAATGTAAACAATTTTATATCACTAATTCAATTAAAAAGCCAAAAATGAACAAAGAAATCAATCAAATTAAAATAGAAATGCGATATTAATTACGATGATCTATTTTTAGCAGCGCGCAACAACACAATTAAATCAAATTTAGATCAAATAATAACAATAAGCTACGTCCGAATCCAAACATAAATAAAAATCAATTTTAATCGCCTTAACGAATTTCTTACTTATTTTGACGTTGATCTTAAACATAAAACTACAAAAAAAAAATTAATTCACGCGTTGGTGGTGTTATAATATAGATTCACTCGATCCGATTAATTAATTTGCGTGAAATTCACTGAATAACACTTTATATATTATAAACAACAACCTTACAATTAATTATTGAGGCCTACGCGCCAACCAAGTACCTCAAATACAAAATAATATATTTCTACGTTCAACATATAAAAATAAAAGTACAATTCAATGACTGTTGGATAAAATTACCGAGTAAATAATTTTTGAAAATAATGTAAATAATAATAATAATTTTAAGGTTATTTTTAATAATTGTTATTATTGAAAACAAAAGAAAAATTCCATTGTTTTGTTGCTTTGAAAAATTTTAATTTTACGATTTGTTTTATTGGTTTTTAATTATTTATTCGTTTGTTTATCCCGCGAACACACAAACACATACACATCCGATTTACATTACATTTATTATATTATTAATGAGCTATTGGATTGCTAAATGGCAGAAGAAACAATAATTAAACAGAAATAAATAAATTATGATGAACATTTCAATATTTACTTGAACTTGGCGCGATTTATTAACTTTTAAAATATTTTATTTTCATAGTAAACATTGATGTAAACAAATGGAGTTGCCATATTGAGTATTTTCGAAAACTGAGCATATAAAGTGTGACATCGGATTAGTAGAAGTACATAGGGCCTATTTAACGGGAAAAAACTTTAAGGGTATGGTTTAAAGTAAAAATTCATTATTGCACCCATTAAGCTTGATTTGAATAATGCCCGGTTGCACAGAAAAATGCCTAACAGCCGGTTAATTGTGCACCAGTTAAATCTGTTTTTGCAATCAGAAAAAAACTCATCTTAGTTTCAATTTAGCTTGTGTATAAATATTTAAATTTCCAATTTTGATTGAATAACTTTTTAACTAATAGTTAAATATTTCCATGGAATTAAATATATTTAAGTTTGCGTTTTTTCCGCAGCTAAATTCTGGTTAGCTGATAAATTACTCATATGGGTTTTATTAGTCATAAAAAATGGTATTGGTATAAAAACTCAGCCATCGCGATTCCCGCTTGATGGCTAAGAATATTTAAACTCAAAGAAATGGTCAAAAAATGATAAATAATTTTATACGAGTAACAATGATTTTTTATGTGGCAGAAAACCTAAATCTAGCAACAATGATTATTTTATTGACAGATTAATTAGCCAAAGTACATCGCGAAATGATAGGGATTACTACAATAATCTGAAATCGTACAACGTTTTTCTCATGTTCTTCAAAAATAATATGACAACATAAACATGGAAAACAAATAAAATATGACGTTACATTTTTGATTTTGCAACAACGACGAAAATTTATTTTTTAACATATCAGCCATAGGCTAAATGTCAA
This sequence comes from Nephrotoma flavescens, assembly GCA_932526605.1. Taxonomy (NCBI): domain Eukaryota; kingdom Metazoa; phylum Arthropoda; class Insecta; order Diptera; family Tipulidae; genus Nephrotoma; species Nephrotoma flavescens. Next base: position 187,500,926 of record OW052222.1, on the reverse strand, counting down.
AAAAGTCAATTTTAAGTAAATTTTTCGGTAAATTGAATTATTTTTCAAAAACTCTATGGCAAACTGATCGAAAAATTTGTCCTAAAACTGGTTTTTTAACGTAGTAAACGATTTTTAAGTTTGGCACACAGCCTATATGAATTAGCAGCACTCACTTACCTCTACAATAATCAACAACTCCAATTGAAAATTTTCGATAGCGGGTTTTATACGATACTGGAGAAAATGCGCTATTATGAAATTTTGCGAAAAAGCTTGTTTTCGATATTATCGAAAATTTACGACATCCCTTGAGGTGACGAATATCGTTGCGAATACCTTAAATTATATTAAAATATTAAATAATTCTAATTACTAAAATTTAATGAGTTTAATTATTAAAAAAATTCATAAGAAAATTTTATTGAAAAATAATATGACGAGGGCGAAGTGAGAAGTCTGTTAAAATTGCAACAGAGGGCGCCACAATCGCAAATCCCAGATGTCATGTGTCAATACCATCGGTCACTAGACCAAATTCAAATGTTCAAACAGATCTGTCATTTAGTTCAGTTTTGACAGCCATTGAAAACTGACAACCCATTGTTTTTTTGCATACATGTAAAAAAATGTATTTCGTGTGTTAATTAATTATTTTTTGCGTGGAAAAACCATTACGCAAACCAAAACAAAGCTTGATAAATATTATGGGGACTCTTCACCATCGATTAAAATGATTCAAAAGTGGTTTACTGATTTTCGTTGTGGTCGTACAAAAACGCACACGTGTGACAATTTCAGAGGCAGATTTAGTGATGTTCAAGCGAAATAAAAAGGAGTTTTTGCGTTGTTTCATAACTGTCGATGAAACATGGATCCATCACTATACACCGGTGACCAAAGTACAGTCTAAACGGTGGATTTCTACTGGCGAATCTGCGCCGAAGAAAGCTAAGGCAGTTTTATCGGCCAACAATGTCACGGCCACAGTTTTTTGGGATGCACGTGGCATAATCCACATCGACCACCTTCAAAAGGGGAGAACAGTCAACGGCGAATATTACTGCAATTTATTGGACGTTTTGAAAGAAAAACGACCCTATGCACGGGTGCACACGTGTTTAGTTGCCATGGCCAAAATCCATGAATTACGCTTCGAATTGCTTTCACATCTACCATATTTTCCAGACTTAGCCCCCTCCGACTACTTCCTGCTTCCGAACTTGATGAAATGGTTCGCCGGAAAGAAATTCGGCTCTAATGAGGAGATCATCGATGCAACAAACGCCTATTTTGAAGGGTTGGAGAAATCGTATTATTCGGAAGGGATTGAAAAATCGGAAAAACGTTAGACTAAGAGCTAAAAGGCGACTACGTTGAAAAATAATTTTTTTTTGACCGAAAATGTCATTCTTTGTTTGATTTTTACCAGACTTCTCTCTCCGCCCTCGTATTTTCGATATACAATCGAAAAATTCATAACAGTAGTTTTCGACGTTAACGGATAAGTCGGTGGTTTCGACAAAAAAACTCCATCGAACATTTCATAATAGCGCGTTTATGAGCCCGTTGCATGAGTCTCAATATAGTTTCAATTCGAATCTAGGATTTTTTAAGGAAACGTAGCTTTCGCCACACCAATTTCTTGTCTCGCACAATCATGCAGTCATTCTCGAGATTAGATGAAGCCAGCGACGAATAGCCTTCGGTATCACAACAACTAAGGACGGTCGACACTTACACATCCAAACAAGCAAATATAGAGTCTTGACGTTTTCGTATAAGGAGTACAGTATACAATTTTATATTAGTGTGTGTAATTTTCCTGTGATTAGGTTTTTTTAGGTTAGGTTTCAGTGGTTGACACTTGTAATACCACGCATTCACGCCACATCATTAACCCATTCCCCTATTCACCTACTCACACAACTATTACAGTATACCACCTGCACTTTGCAAGTTCGATATCAACCTGTACATTGACATGGACGGTGGGTCGGCGCGAATTCTGCACTCCATCAGAGGGTCTTAGTTGTGTTTATTAACATCACCGATTATAATCGATGATGAAAACTCGATTTGCATATAGCCTCTGATGTGATTCGAACCAAGTACCTCCCGGCCCAAGTGCCGAAGCTTTAACCACTGCACCACTTGTCTGGTTTTCTCTGTGATTAGATTTGTTTATTTTCTGCGAATGTAAGGATCAAAAATTATGAATCAGTACAAATCAGTTCAGTTTCTATGGTGCTTATGTCGTTTCACGGTCTCACCTTATTAACATCTCCCAACTCTTTTGCGGCGATCTCCCAACTTTTCGCGAATTGTATTTGTTGACATCTTTTGTGATTTTCTGAAAGTTTTTTGTGAAAACACCACACTTTTCTCGGTCAGGCTGATGGCGTAGTGAAAGGAGCCATGGTATGAAAAATGTCCATTGTATAGAGTCGAACAACTCAACTCAAGGAGCTAATTAAAACTGCTGCTATCGTCGAGCACTCATAAAACAGTTTCCAAAGTAAATATTTTGAGCGAGTGTGTTATTACCGGGAAAAATTCGAGGATCATACAACAGATGGAGCGGGGAAAAAATAGTTTGGCCTAGACCCCCGTAAAATGGTCTTTAATAATCAAAAATCATAATTCCTGCTTACATTCCAGAAAACCTACATGCAACCCCTTGTTGAATCTTTAAATTGATTTGAAATTTATATTCTCTGTCGTTTTTTTGTAAAACATTTGAAGACACCGAGCTGCAAGTGTTATTGGATGAAGATGATACGCAAACTCAAGACCAACTTTCGGTGGCATTAAACACGACTCGCCAAGGTATTTTCAAACGTTTACATGTAATGGTAAAAATTCAAAAGTTGATTGAAAATCAACAGATGGAAAATCGAAGAGGCACTTACTAAATTTTGCTTTCACAAATGGATCTTTTTTAAGAATCGCTCTGCGTTTGAAGGGACCAGAAAGGAATCGTGTACTATGAGCTACTGAAACATGGAGAAACTGTCAATGGACAACGCTACCGACAACAACTGATGAACCTAAACCATGCATTACTCGAAAAACGGCTAGAATGAGACCAGAGACATGAACGAGTGATATTGCAACGCGACATCGCTACATGCCATCGCACTGCCGTCGTCCAAGCCCCCTCGAATTATCACTTGTTCCGGTCGATGGCGCACCAGTTTCGAAGAAGTACAAAATTGGTTGGATGAATGGTTTCGGTCCAAAGACGCCACGTCTATATATATATATATTAAAACTTCTGATCACTAGGAAGCCGGTAATAAAAGCGTGGTCATTTAGAGCAACGAGGCCATTCATCAATATTTCGTTGAAAAAGTAACCTGTTTGTCGTTTTTGCAGGTCCGTTAAAGACTACCCAAAGTTTTGTAGATGGCGTATCAGGTTTTAAGATGCGCAATGGTGCGATAAATATAAATATTCCTTTTGTGCATTATCCACCAAGAATTCCCTATGATGTAATTGTTCATATTCAAGCATAAATTGATGAAAATTCGTGTATGTATGTTCAAAATTCATTTTAACGCGCCGTACGCCGAACAACCCGCAGTAATGATGGACTATTTGCAAAATGTAATCTGACCAACAATTTTCCACACTCATTTTTAGTCAACTTACTAGTGATTATGGTTTCTCAAATAACCTTTCTTATCATGAATAATTGTTATCCGTTGTCATCAAATTACAATATTCGCGGTCATTCATTACCTAATTTGATTTGTCCAGTTGACTGGATTTTTTCCGTAACTTTGTGCTCCAAATAAAAGCGAGCTTGATGATTTGCGGCCAGCCAGACGCCTAAACGAACAGAGTAACTCTGAGGCCGCTATTGATCCGTAAATAATTAAGATTTTCTTAAACAGTTGTTACTTGCGGTCGGTCCGATAGAGAATACATATATTCAAAACCCCATAAATTTAAGTCATTAAATTTTATTCATATGAAATGGAACAAATATTATTTCAAATACGGTTCGGTTATATATTTTAGAGGAGAATTAATTGATGCATCTAGTTCAAATTGTGCATTTCAATAATTATATTCAATTATTCATATTAACCAAACGGAAGCGTTGCAATTGCTTGAGCTCCTGCAGCTAGATGAGCAAGGAAATCCCGGGGAGCACCGTAGACCTAAAATACGTGCAATATTCTAGAAAATCTTATTGTATTTTATATAGTAGGTATACTTACGGCGACAACTCCAACGAGAAGAACTACTAAAACGGTAAATTTCATTGTAACTTGGTTTTTTCACTTACAAACTTATAGCTTGATATCAACTGAATAATTTACTTATGAATTTTGGCGAGTTTATATACCGAAATCTTTATTTACCTACAATGAGCCGTATCTAAAAATTTGCAACGAAATAAAAAAAGTTTTCTTATTTGTTTGAGATGGTCTGTTTGTATTTATTTTAACACTTACTTCTATTTAATCTAAAAATTTTGTTTATTTTTGCATTTGTTCAAACATTTTCAAAACTGGTTTAAAAATGCAAGTGGAAATGTTTTCGTTATTCATCATCTCATATATTTCTATTCCCTAACCAATGTTTTTAGTTTAAAACACTAATAAAAATGTGACGTTTTCACTTTGTTCGAGTCCAGAGATTGATTTCCTACACGTACCGCACAATTTAAAGTCTGCCTCTTCTGAAAAAGTATTACTAGGCTCTAGGCTGTGTGCCAAACTTAAGGTAAATCATTTACTACGGTAAAAATCGAATTTAGGACAGATTTTCGATCAATTTGCGATAGAGTTTTTGAAAAATAATTAAATTTACCGAAAATATTACTTAGCCCGTTGCAGCAAATGACAGCTATAGCCGTCCTGCATATTTTAATTAATAAAAAAAGAAACATCATTCGTTCGAAGTATGTACTTATGCATTTATTTGTTAATTATTCCGTAATACATCGAAGCAAAAAACATATCAATTAACATATCAATTATTTTTGAGCGATTTTTCATGCTTAACAATTCGATATCCTACCACATTCACGCAAATGACGGCTATATCACCAAAAATCTGACGTCTATAGCCGTCATTTGCTCTGGGAGGACAAACAATTTTGTGATAGGCAAATGACGGCTATGACCGTCGAGAGTTTTCATGGGAAAACTGTGAGAAAATGTGATAATTTTAATTTTCGGACGGCCCTGGGCAATTTCTTAACCGATTATTATAAAATTGGATATGGTGGATGGAAATGGTATTCTTTAATGATTTTTGGAAGAAGTTCTGGAATATGGCCATTTGGGACGGAACTCGGCCATTTCATAACCCATTATGAAGAAATATAATTTTTTAAAAAAGTTCCGGAATATCTAGGACTTTATCTGGGATGGAACTCGGCCATTGCTTAACTGAGCATGATGAAATTGGATATGGCGGGTGGAAATGGGGTTCTTTATTAATTTGTGTAAGAAGTTCTGGAATATGGCCATTTGCGATGGAACTCGTAGATTTCTTAACCGATTACGATGAAATTAGATATGGTCCATGGAAATGGGGTTCATTAATGATTTTTGGAAGATATTTTGGAATATGACCATCTGGGACGGAACTCGGCCATTTCATAACCGATTATGATGAAATTGGATATGGTGGATTGAAATTGGATTCTTTTTTGATTTTTGGAAGAAGTTCTGCATCTTCATTTGACGAAAGTCGATAATAAATTGCTGTGCTGTTGGATGAAAAAGCCAAATTCTATTTTTTTTTTCTAATAAATTTTCTAGTAAAATGTGTAACCATTCGTGGAGTGGAGTTACGTATCCAACTCCAAGACCATATAAGCTCTTGTAGTATTACTACGCCTCAGGTCTTAAAAGTTTTAGTAAGTTCCATATTCCCGTGTACATTTTCCAAGTCGTTCTTATTATCAAAACGATAAATTTATCCGAGGCCTTTAAGTAGATTTTATAACCCAATTTTTCTGAGATCAGGTAGTTGGCGTGCCGATCAACCCACCCATACTGTAATATTTATAAATTTAGGTATTTAATTAAATAGATCATATATGCATGATATTTGGTAAGTACATTTAATATTATGTGTAAATACAACAACAGGTCATTATTACATTTATAATATTTTAGAATACAGAAATAGGTACTAAGATTTTCTTTAAAATAATTATGTTACATTTTTTGGAGCGTAAATATTACTCATAAAAATAATAAACAGGGTTTTACATCAATTTTTTTTATTTTATTTTAGGGTTAGAGTGTAATTTTGAGATGCTTCATGTGGTTTTTCGGACCAAAAGGTTTTTATCGTATTTAGCGGACACTCAAACCAATTTTGAAAAGACCTTTTTTGAGTTACATCACCAGAATGATGATGGCCTGTACACTGAGAAAAAAACCAAATATTCATTTTAAGAAACGGAGGTGCTTAATAATAACATTTTATAAAATGATAAAAATAAGCAGCAATAATTGTTATTTTTGAAGCAAAATTCTAATATTTAAGATTTTAATTTTTGTTTTAAAATTCAACGTACATCTTATTTTAAGTTTTATCTATTTCTCGATTTAAGCATTAACTATCTTTTGTTATTGAATAATGAAACCTTTAATAATGAGCAATTATATGCTTAAATTTATATTCTGTATTTTTAGTTTCTCATTTCTCTATTCTCTCTTGCTCTTTATTAGTTAAATTAAAAGTTAAAATATATTATTTTTAATAAAATAAATAAAAATACATCTTGATTTAACATGTTTACAACATTTATACAGTTATGTTTCATATTACAACATTTAGCTTCATATACATACTGCATTTGGTGTGTCAAGTTGTTTTACGAGTAGTTAATAAAAACCCTTAAATCTTTTGTAATTTTTGTAGTTAGAAATTAAATCTAGTTTATTGATTATTAATAGTTTTTACAACTCAGTGAAAAGTGTTAAAATGTGTTATAAAATATGGAAATAAACTAAGTATTCTTACAAATAATAAAAACGATATCAAATAATGTGAAAAAACGTGGTGTTGAACATAAATAGTTTTGGTTTTATTCTGTGCATTTAGTTATAAAATTAGTATTTTTTTAATCAATACTCGAGAAAAATGTCAACGGCTTACGTATTAGAAGATGGTTCTGTAGCGTTAGATATCGGTAGTACCGAAGAAATCACTGTAACTTATGATATGGAAGAACTAGCTGTATCATGGGGTTTATCAGAGGCTACTATTCAGCTTTTAAAACAAGATATCACCGCAAATGTTTTATTAAAATTAGAACGAGAGGATATTGTTCGATTCTTCGATAGGAGCACACGGCGATCAACATGCATTTTAAAGTCTTTAAATGCAAATATCTTTTGTGACATTTTGTAATTCATGCAAATATCATAATAAGTACCTTTTTGAAACGTAAATACTTATGATTTTATTTTTATCAAATTGCATTTTGCTATTCGTGAGAACCGCATGATAAGCATTTTCCTTATATTTAAATTGTAATTGACAAAAATGTGTAGCTATATAAACATTTTTTGTAAAACTAAATCAGATTCAATTTTAACTTTGTAACAATAACATCAGTGTACTTACTAAAAAATTTAAATAATAAAACGTAAATTTAGAAACAGCACTTAAAATAGTTTCTTTTTTTTTGACGTTCTATGAATAGAAACGTAACTCGTGTGTGCATTACGGACTAGTGATATATGTACATGTACATAGCAAGCTCGTTGCTAAAATAAACGCCCACTTCCGCCATCCCTAGCCTGGAGAACATACGCTGATGTGGTATTGGATTTGTGGTGGCGCCCATAACTCGCCCGGACATGTAGTGTCAAAGGCCATAAACAAAATTTCTTCTGCATCGCTTTCTCTCGACTTCCGTCTTCGTTTAGAGTTACCCGAGCCAGCACCGCAAAGAGGTAAAAATCTAGATGTTTGCTCCCACATGTTACTGTCATACATAACATAAAAAGATTGACATATAGTAGAGAAACTTACAATTTAACAAAAAATAAAGAATTTGCGAAATGCAATGCGATCGATGTCAAACATTCTCATTTTCAATAAAATACGAAAACTTAGTAACGAATAAAAAGTTTATTACTTTATTGAACAGAAGACTAATGTACTGAAGAACAAATTAGCTATTTAAGCGATACAGGAAATAATGTTAATTGAAAATAACACCCCGTGTAATAGAATCATAATTCGTGATTATCTTCACTTTAATGGACATAAAATTAAAATACTTCGTTTGCCAATATCTAAACCCCAAGTTTGTCAATATCTAAATTCCACTCCACTGATGGTTACAAATTTCACTAGAAAATTTATTAGAAAAAAAAATAGAATTTGGCTTTTTCATCAAACAGTACAGCAATTTATTATCGACTTTCGCAATATCAAGATGCGGGGTTAAGTAATGGCCGAGATCCGTTCCAGAAGGCAATATTCTAATAGCCGATTTCTTATATAACCCAAGACATTAATTGTGATATACGATAAACTGTCCTCACGAAAAAGCGTTCTACGATAAATTGTTTTACGGTAAATTGCTCACGATAAATTGTTCACGATAAACTGACAGTAAATCAGATGATAGATATAATAGCTGCAGCATCAAACTGTATCCCTCGATTTTGTTTCGTCAGTTTTCTGAATTGCCTCACACCATTTCAACAATTTTTTTAAAACCACTCGAACCAAAACACGACCTCCATTGGTTTTTGGGTATTTAATTTGGGTATTTTATGATTTGAGTTTTTCGTTTCCCTTATCTGATCATCTGATCTTGTCAGTTGCAAACTATATGTTTCGTAAGCTTTGGTAAAATATATTTTGGAAGATTCTTATAATCATGCTGGTGCAAAAGATAAGGACTGTCCTTAAAAAATTTGTCGTTTTATGATGCAAATACAAACTATTTTCAAACGTTCAATAATAATGATTTACATAATCCCACGTATTAATGTCAACATCCATCGAACCATTTCCTAATTTGCCAAGATTGGTTAATATCTGATAATAAGCTGAATCTTATAGCACAAGGTTCAATTTAGCCAATTGCAGCAACATGAATAAAGAATTTAGAAACTAAAAACATTGGTTAGGCAATAGAAATATACGAGATGATGAATAACGAAAGAATTTCCATCTGCATTTTTAAAACAGTTTTGAAAATGTTTGAACAAATGCAAAAATAATACAAAATTTTTAGATTAAATAGAAGTAAATGTTAAAATAAATACGAACAGACCATCTCAAACAAATAAGCAAATTTATTTTAATTTCGATGCAAATTTTAACTCATTGTAAGTAAATAAAAATTTCGGGTTGTTCTGCGCGGCACATACGGCGCAATAAAGTGAATTTCTAACAAAGGAAACAAATTGAATCGAAACGCTGTTTTGAAATTTTTGCTTGAATGTTGTAAGCAATTAGATCATATAGAATTGGTGCAAGGCAGAAAAGGAATATTTCTATTTACCGCACCATTGCATCTTAAAGTCTGATATGTCATCTACAAAAATTTGGGTGTCTTTAACGGCCACGTTACATTAAACGAACTCACTTTTATTACCGGCATCCTATAGTGATCAGACGTTTCAATATTTATATTTGCGATATTACCCTACAGTCGAATCAGGAACTGATATAAGTTAAGAAACGTACGTACAGTGCGACAGCTCCACGAACACTGGAAAGTTCTATAAAGTTTATTCTGGATCTAATTAGCCTGATGAGGCATATACCCTTTCACAAATTCCATGTTTTCTATTTTGGTTATTTTTGAGATAATTCTAAAGAAATGGTAGTCGAACCATTCCAGTTTATTATCAAGCATACCAAAGTTTTTTTTATCATATGACGGCGGTGCATCAGAAATAAACAGTACTGAGTAGTAATCTGTACCGTTTTCTTCAAAAAAAATGTCGCTGCTTTTGTTTAACATTGTATGGAAAAATTTGTCAATACATACATACTGAACAAACCGAAATTTAAATTTCTCTTCCTCCCTTTTTCGTATTACCGTTATGTTAATTTATTGTTTTCACAACTGCCAGTGGAATGAAATAGCGACAAGTGCGTCTTTAAGCGGTATATCCTCTATTCGGTCGCAAATTAATTATTTGCGATCAGAAATATGGTTACTAGATTTATTTTGCCGTACAGTGGTTGACACTTAGGCCATTTTTTTTGGCCCATTGTGATACCACGCATTCACGCCACATCATTAACCCATTCACCTATTCACCTACTCACACAACTACAGTATACCACCTGCACATTGCAAGCTCCATGTCAACCTGTACATTGACATGGACGGTAGGCCAGCGCTGTATTCCGCACTCCATCAGAGGGTCTTAGTTACGTTTATTAACATCACCGATTGTAATCGATGATGAAAATTCGATTTGCATCTAGCCATAGAGGAAAGTTTCTTAGTAAATTTTATGTTGAAAATCGTTACATACTGAGACTGTCACGAACCTTCTTTCCGCCTAGTACACTAATAGGGTTACATTATTTGAATTCCAGATGGCCAAAACTAACTCTTGACAGTAGCCGAAACCTCATGCATTCACTGTGAAAACCGCCTTGTAGCAAAATGTTTTGGTATTTTTTTCAAAATCTTACGTAATATCATTAAGTATACTCGTATTTTTAATACTTGCTTTTCATTTACATATTATATATTAATTCATTAAATTAATTTATTTGCTATTTTTTAGTGTTGACTTTTAAAATCAAATCTTGTTGTAGTATGTTGATGTAAAAAAAAATTTGCGATAAGAATTAAAGGTAATGCAGTTTTCTAAAGAAAATATTACAGATTTAGCAAAGACACAATTTTTTTCGGGCCAGTTTCACATCGGTCGATAACTTCAAAATTTTAATAGATAGTGTTATCTCCGGTATCTGGTTTTAGGAAGTGGCTCAAAAATTGAACACAAAGTTTGGTCGCCAAAAACAAACAAACATTTTGGGTTGGGACCCAAAATTCAAATAGAAAAATTAAAAATGATTATATTTTGGACATCCCGACCTAGGTATGAAAATTTAACTTCTGATGATGAAAAATCAAACTATTTTACTCAGAACAGCTGAGAGAAACCGTCATACTTGGACAAATAGCTACGAAAATTGTTTCTTCATTCAATAATTACCAGAACGCCTATTTTGATCCAGAATTTGGAGACGAAACCACAAATTTGTGTATACGTATACAACGTATAATACACAATTTTGAATTAGTGTGCTGTCATTTGTTACGCATGTATGTGTGTTGTTTTCGTGACCATAGGCACCAAAATTTATCGGACCGGGTGGGATCGGTTCAAATTTTTGGTGCTTCCACTCCTGTTTTGTGACATTTTCCCATGGTATCTAGATGAGGAACAAATTTGTTCGGACGTAACGCCACACATTTTGTAAATTAACAAACTTTATATTTTTTAAAAAATAAACAATTGTAAAACATTTCGTGTTCAATAAAACGACACGTAAAAAATAAATTCACTTTCCACTTTTACAAAAGCAAAAATATACTAAATTTTGAGGAAAGTCAATTTATTTTTTACGTGTCGTTTTATTGAACACGAAATGTTTTACAATTGTGTTTTTTTATAAAATATCCCTTTTCAACCAAAACTTGATTTGAAGTTCAACCAACACAATTGTGTGTATAGATAGTGTTTTTTTTCGAACAAAAACAAGTTTGAAAGAATACACAAATATGTAAGTTGGTTCAAAACACAAACAAAAATAAATTTATGACACTTTTGCCGTTCCCAAACAATTGGTTAGTAAAACACAAAATGGATTTAAAATTTGTTAATTTACAAAATATAAAATTATTAACCTAAACTAAAAACATTGCGAATGGTGTGGCGTTACGTCCGAACAAATTTGTTTGTTACTAATACAAAAACACATATATTCTACACTATTGCGTTCCGGTAATTCTTATCTCCTGTTATTATTTTTGGATCAAAATACGCGTTCAGGAAAATGACAGTGAAATGCAAGAGATAGTATACTTTTAGGAGAATTGTTAAAATTAGTATATTTTCAGGGGAACTTCAACTTGATTTTAATTTCTATCATTGCATAAAAGACAAAAATTTTAACCAATAACCATCAGCCTCAAAGAAGAGTGCATAGCCATTAAATTCAAACGAATATTTAAATTTTGAGCAGCTCGACAAAATTTATTTACAGAGCCATTCTTTTGGAGTATTTAAATGTGTTGTACCCCAGAGCAATTAATTAATTTTAAATTTTCAAAAATTAATAACCACGTCTAATTAAAATACGCCAAAAAGTAGCACCGCAATTATTGCTTTCTAAATGTTGAATGACCATAGTCTTTTATAAACAACTCGTACAGATATAAAATTTTGTGTTGCTTTGGTCGCAGCTACATCAAAGTATTTTACATTTACAAAAATGGCAACCGCCTAATAACATATAGAATCAAATATCCATTTAGGGCACACTTGAATAAAGAAATTAGAAATCTCTTTATCTTGTAACTAAAAATGTAATTCGTATTTGATTTATTATGACATTTGTACACAGAAAATCCAAATATAATTATTATTTTGTTCTCATAGCATCGATCTTATCGCAGGTATGTTACGATTCCTTAAAAAGTACTTTGTTATTTCCTACAATAAATCGAACAAGATAACAACTGCATTTGAGCACAGAACTAATATTAGGTCTCAACTATTTTTAATGAAATATAGAAAATATCAAAACTGGTATCATCACTTAACACAGCTACCGGAACATTTTAATGTGGATTCAGCTCTAGACGATCCAATAAAAATACGGCGTGTGATATTTTATATGGAACGGCAATTTTCACAAATGCAAAATTACGATTTTTCACAATTTTCAAATTTGTCTATTGCTTGCCGTAGAGATGTTCACCTGGTTCATTGTTGAACTTTGGGATAGCCTTGATTAGCTCTCACATTAAAATGAACTTGTATTGGTTATGATGGCATTTATTGAATCATGCACAACTTAGCAGTTCCTTGGATTTGAATAAATTTTCAAATTTTATTTCAGCGATCCTAGAGATGTTCACGGGATCTCATCTACATGATCGAATAGTTCAGTCAAACCCCTATGTGTCTTTTGAACGGGATTTTTAACTTGTCTAACGATATTTTTACTTTTACGGTTATAACGCCGATCTCAGAAATATTTACGAGTTCTAATTTTCCGATCAATGTAGTGAAAAAAGGATTTATATTATAATTTTCACCATAGTTTCCAGAATTTATTTAATTGGAAATTTGATATTTTCACCAATTGAAACTTTTCCCAATTAACATTTCCGATTTATTGTAAAAAAGAATCGGAAAAATGGAATCCTAGAGAAGTTCGCAGAGTCTATACTTCAGAATAGGTCAGATTTCAGACTGTCCTGTGCTAGCACCGTATATTATGATGATTATTACTATTTTAAACAGAGTTTAGAAATATTTACGATTTTTCATTATTTTCAAATTTGCCTAATAACATGTGTCCCTTATTCATAGTAATGATCAATAATTTCCTGTCTTATTCGAATAAATGAAAGAGAACCCGTGAACATTTCTGGGATGTGCGATATAACCGCAAATATAAGAATGTCTTTACATTTGTTAAAAATCATCATAATTAGATCCCGTTCATCCCTCTAATAGTATTTTTATTTGAGCTATTTAACCATGTACGTGAGGCCACGTGAACATTTCTAAGATCGGTGAAACAATATTTGAAAATTAAATCAAATTCATCAAACTTCTAAGTCATGTATGGCACAGTAAATATCACCATTATACTGAACCCTGTTCGGAACTGTCAAAAGTCGAATTCTTGAACTACCCAAAAGTATAAACTTGACCCTGTGGACATCTCAATTATTTCGAAGCTCAATGATTTCTCCAAATATGTAGATGTTCATTTGGTAAAATTTCAATTGGCAGAAAAATCAAAATTTACAATTGAGAATAAAAATAAAAATTTTAAAGATCTAAATTTTAGAAACCATGGTGAAAATCATCATACGTGCCTCGTTTTTACAATATTGATCAGAAATTACCTGACCTATTCAAAAAAAAACCCGTGAACATTTCTGTTTCCAAGTAGATCCCGTCTACCACACACGTAAAGTTTTGACTGAGCTATCTGATCATGAAGGTGAGACCCCGTGAATATCTCTAACATCGCAAATACAAATTTTCGCCTTCTTTAGAATTAAAAAAAACTTTAGTGTTGTATCACAATTTCAACAAATCCAATTGGATTTTTTTTAAATTTAACCGTGTAAATTTTTGGTATGTATTTCACAATCATTGTGTTCCATCCGATTTTTCAGCTATTTGAATTGGCATTAATTCAGCCACTAATGCTCGTTACTAACCATACAAATTTCAAAACGATCCTACCGTTGGAACCCACGGGTGGATTAACATCAATTGCCCTAAACAAGGGATTGACAATTTGGCTCTATTTTTGAAAAATCCCTCTCATCTGGAATTTTTCCAAATATGTGCAAAGATTCATTTACTACCTTATTTGAAAAGTTCTGAGCCTGATTACTAGGGGTAGCCATAAATGTTAAATTTTTGTCCAACCTAAGAAAAACCAATTATGAAGTCCCAGTGATTTTGTAAACAATGGTAAAATATAAGTTTCGTGTTGTCGTATTAAAAAATTTCTTTGTGAGGTAAAAAACGGCTAAAGAAACGAAAGAAAATGTTCATTAATACTAAGGCAGATCTCCTCTTGACTACGCTAGAAATTATCAAAAAAGGTCTGTCTACGTTTGATGACTGATGACTCTAAATTGAGGTGCGTGAAATTCCTATACTAAACAACTCAACTGAATGTGTGCACAACATTTTACATAATTGTTTGAACATCGCGAACGCTATTTGCCGTTACGTTAAAATACGTTAAATTGTTGTAGTAAAATTTGATATTCTTCATCCAATGAAGTGGGAAATGAGAAGAATTGTTTCGGTAATCCCTGGTTACCGGTGATTTAGATCGCGCGGTCAACGTCAAAACTAACCGGCAAGAAAAATGATTGAAAGTGTTCTTAAAAGGTTGGACTGTTACATAAACAATATATCGGATTTACCTGGTTAGATGGTAGCAAACATAGATATTGATGTCTATGTTTGTTATTGTTAGATGATAAATTAAAGGTATCTAATAGATAATTAAAATGAACCAATAAACTCATAAAGTACAAGTAAATGTATTTTTATAGTAGCGGAGTAACCCTTATTTTGTAGAGCTTGCAATTTTTTAGTTAGATGTATGGTAGTCAGAGAACGGAATTTTCAAAAAATTACATCTTAAAAGCGAAAGGCGACGCTCGTTTTTCGATTTTTTATTTAGTTGAAGGGTGATCTCGTTAAAAAGGTAAATAAAAATATAAGTTGTTGTTAGCGTGTATGAGTGCTCGACGATAGCAGCAGTTTTAATTAGCCCCTTGAGTTGAGTTGTTCGGCTCTTTACAATGAACATTTTCCATACCATGAGATTCTTTCACTACGCCATCAGCCTGGGCGATACATCTGAATGCCTAGAGCATTTCAAGAAACTATCCTACCGAAAAAAGAGTGGTTCCACAAAAATCTATTAGAAAATCATAAAAGATGTCAACAAATACAATTCGCGAAAGAGTTGGGAAATGTTAAAAATGTGAGACAGCGAAACCACGTAAACACCATAGCAACTGAACCGATTTGTACTGATTGGCAAAAAACAAACAAACCTAATCACAGAAAAATTACAGACACCAATATAAAATTGTATGCTATACTCCTTATAGGTATACGAAAACGTCAAGTCTCATGTCTCGGATTTCGAACAAAATCGATACTGCTCATCTAATGCTTCATCTAATCTCTCAGTATTGTCTCGGTATTATTCTCTCGGTATTATGACTGCGGGATTGTGCGAGACAAGAAACTGGTGTGGGGAAAGTTAAGTTAAGTTTCCTTAAAAATCCTAGATTCGAGTTGAATCTATTGAGACTCATGCAACCATGGTATTACAAAATTTCCCGACCACTTCCCGAAGTGTTTTAATCTTCCTTTTATTACTTAAGTGGGAACTATAGATAGAATAAAAAAAATAAAAAATATAACGTAAGAGAGTGAGAGATATTATTTATATATATTCGACCATACTCAGAATAACAAAAATAAAAACTATAACAGAAATTGCGTTTTATTTTGCTGTCACCTAAAAAGAATAGCAGAGCGAAAATTTTCGTCCAGGAATAAAACATTTACCGATTACAACAACAAAACTCAAACAAATTTTTGTGCGTTGCATGTAATATACATGTTTATTATTTTATATTTCTATTTATAAAACATTCATTCAAAAATAATTTTCACTACACTGTAGAATTGTACTTTTCTAAAGCTAACCTAAAAAAAATAATTTATCGAATTGCGGTAATTTAAACCGCACATAAATAATTTTTATAATTTTAAACACATATATTTGTTGAGATATAATACGTTTATACTCAAAACTATTGTAGTTTCACTCAATATTTTAGCAAATACATTAAAAAAATATTACATGACAAATATGAATGATATTAATATTTTAAGTAATCTACCCAGTATGCAATTTTTCCACTGTGTGGAAATTTTTTTTTTAATTCCATACTAAATTCCGTACTACAAAATATCAAAGACACAAAAATATTGATTTTGGCCAAAAAGAAATTTCTTTCTCTTTCATTCGCGAATTTTTATTTTTATTTTTTTGGTTTATTGTTTTGTATCTTCAGTTTAATATAGCACTCGAGAGGATAATACGACATTGTTGTGCTTCAAAAAACACATCATTATTGTTCCGGAACAATAACTTTACGTGAAATGACATGAAATTCGTCGTGCAGTGAAGCATATTTAGTTGGTTTAATGGCAGATACAAATTTATGCGTGATTTCATGCCAAACGTGTTACAATTATACCAAAGGATTTTCAATTAGCAAGACGTATGGTGAACGTGTTTAAAATTTAATTTTATATTAAAATTAAATCAAATTATCAAAAAACAAATTAGACTAATTAGATGGCGCTTACGGATGAATATGGATGGGTTTTATAAAATTTATTATTGTGTATATTTATGTCAATAAAAAATTAATATTTATTTTATAATAAACGCAAAATTTTGTTTTATTTCGACTAAAAAATAAAACATGTGCATCTTGATTCGTGCATAAAAGTGTCTGAAATCAGCATGGAAAAGACTGTGGAAAAAACGCCAATTTCCATTTAAAATCCACCTACTTTCCCATTTGTTTTTTCTCTTTTTAGCCGCGGTTCAAACCCACACTGGAATTGTTGTGACACTTTTCTTTGGTGGGTAGTATGGATTTCCGCGTACTTTACATGGTTCTTTCCATAGAAACAGTGTGGTTTTTGCACGCGAATGTAAACGGAATTCCGTTGGCATTGCATATTGGGTATAGCCGAAAAGTCAAATTGGAATAATAGTTTTATGTCTTCGTTTCTCACGTTATTTCCTCATAATATATTTTTTATTAGTTTTTATTTCACTACGCAAAATGGAAAAAAACAAATAATTTGTACAGGCCTTTTAGCAGTTTTATCCGAAATCATTCCGAATTATTGGAAATTGTATTTTTGTTGCTGGAGTGAAGCAGTGCCGTGCAGTAGAACGTTGAAGTACCCCAACCGGTGTGGATTGTAGGATATATTTTGAAGAAGCTTCCTGAAACGACATGGATATCTATGTATACTTGAAAAATGTTGTTGCTTCGTGAATTTGAAGAAAGGTTATATTGCGCTTGGCCTCATAACTATTGGCACAAATTCGACGTATTTGCTGCTTGGCTGGTTATCACACAATGGCTATTATGGCTGGTGCAATTCAGAGCAACCGCAAACTTTTGAAGACGACAGTGAATGGAGCTATGAGTTACATCGAACAAACTTTTGGAGAAACCTATGAACTGCTCCCTCGTTATGAATGAGCTTTGATGCTCAAAATGGGGTGTACGGTTTTACAAAATTGTAAATTGTATAATAATAAATAAATAAATAAATTATTCTGTTATTTTTTTTATTACATCTATAGTTGGCCCATTAGGTTGCGCAATAGGTGACGATGACAGGTTGGATCTTTTTTTTATGTTGCGCCAGGCCATTTTCATTCCAAACAGCTAGAAAGAGACAATTTTGATTTTGGAGCGACTACTTGCATTTACTTATGAAGTTATTCCGAATGATTGGTCTGTTAAAGAAGGAATATCGGTTTCAATCCAAATTCGGAGCTTTTTAAAGTGTGTTAGAGCTTCAAGTCATCTTTTGGTCTGTCAAATCCTTGCCTGGTTTCATACAAAATGTCATGGATTTCATATTTAAAATTCGGTTTGAATGATTGACCATTATTGAAAGTGAAATTTTGTATTCGTTTGTATATTTTTGAATGTTTTGTTCAAAACTTTTTTAATTCGTAATAGATGGCACTGTAATCGCCAAAAATCTGATTCTCGCGAACCTCTTTAAAGCAAAAAAGTTGTTCGGCAGGAATTAAGCTAAAATCGATATCGATCCGATCTATTTTTTATTAGAATTGTGCAAAAATCAGTCTTTTGCGATTATAGCGCCATCTATTAAAAACAATTCCTAAATTAAAAACAATTCCGAACAAAAATTGAATTACGTACTGCGTGGTTTGGAATCTAAATTTGGTGGTCCAGTTTATGACAGTGGATAGCTTTTTAAAAAATATTGATCGTTTCTCAAAAACTCAACCGATATTTATGAATGAGGACTAACTATTTTTAGAAATATTTGTTATTACAGTCTTTTTATTAATTGTTTATGTGTAAATTATAAAAAAGTATGCCAACTTTTGTTTCGAAGCTTACGATCTAAGCCAAAATAAGTTGGGTTGGTTGTGCACTGGATGACAATATTTTACTTTTATTTAGTGTTCCAAATTAAAATAAAAGCATTAAAAATTTAAAATGTTAAAATTCTAACGTTTTTCTTAAGACAAATATTTATAATTTTTATGCCGTTTTCTTTTGGATTGGGATCCAGCTTGACCTGATAAAATTTTCTACACTTTAATCACGTTTTTAGTTGATTTGACCACGTCATTTGGTTCTGTGGTCACTAACGGCAGCCTAATGATTTAAGATGTGAACCTGCAGCAACTAAACAACGAATAAAGAAATTATATCTCAACCTGATTTTCTTAGAACAACAAACAAAGAAAACACACGAGGAATGATCATGAGCATACGCCACTTCCATATAGAAAATCAAACAAAAAAAAGCAGAGCCAACGAAAATGACTTATCTGGAAGGGTTCAATTAGCCGCGGTTATAGTCACCATTACATAACAGGATACAATGTAAAAATCTTTGAACCATTTTTGGCACAATTCAAAATTGTTTAATAAAATAAGCTACTACTAGAAGCGTAATACCAATTACAAGCTCATGCACCTCCCACAAATTATCTAGACCAATAAGTCCCACTAAGCACACGCATGCTTCAAGTAAAACAGAATAAAAATATAAAAAATTACGTACGCGATCAAGTTCAAATCGTTTCACAGGTAACCTAATTACCTGCGCGTATAAAAGTTCTTTTTGACTTTCAAAAACCTGTTATTCTTACGTTAGAATGTCAAACCAAAATAAGTGGTTACGCAGACAGAAACAATATTTTATGTGAATTTTATGCTAAACATCTTAGTGGCCACAAGTTTACGACGGCAACCAACATCAATATGTGGTTTTAATCACAAAAAAAATTTTGAAAATCGAATTTTAAAAATAAACAAAACGAGTATTTATTTAAATTTAAATATTAATCCGCAAAATTTCAGGTAATCCACTAATGGCTATAAATAGCAGCATTTATACCTAAAATAAGTAATAAATAAAATGGTGGATTTGATTGCTCACTAACCTGTTCAGAAAAAATACGGCGAAAACCTTCACGCGAATGTTTACCATCACCAAGTAGCGCACTACATTCAGAAATTAGTAGCCAACGTTTTTTATCACGTCTTACTTCCAACTCCATTGCACTACACTGATTCGTATCATTTTCATTCGCCACCATTTTCTTATTTTCATTTATTTTATTCACATCACCATAATTAATCACTTTTGTTTTTTGATCATCACTTTTGTTTAAATTTACCGTGGCCGATGATGATGATGACGATGTTTGCGTTGTTGATGTCGAGGACGTTACTTCATCATCGAAAATGCAACCGTCGCCACCACCATGATTTGAATGAATCGATAATTTTCGCTCGTTTGGAAACATTTGATGGCCATGGTGCTTATTCGATTCAATCACGGTTGTTGGTAACATTTCGTTCGCCGCCAATTTCTCATTTATCTCCGTGTACTGATTATTCTGGTGCAAATTATCCAGATAATTCGTATTCTGCCGCAATACGTGCTCAATCGGGCTTAACATTTCAACACTATCACTATCATTATTATTTGCACTATCACTATTATTATTATTATTACTATTATTTGGCAGCTCGTCGGAAAATGATACTTTTTTTGGTGTTTTAATTGGCAACTCAGGCGACCCGTTACTACTAATTTCCACATCCATTATAACGAATTTTCTATTTTCTTTTGTTTTTTTTTTTAAATATTATTTATTCATCAAACAAACAACATTTCACACTTGGCACACCACACAGTATATACTCGTAAATATCCACAAAGGTTTTCGGTTACACGCTCAAAATACGCACAGCTTTGATCTTATTCTTCGAAAACCACTAAAAACTCTATAAAATAATGTCTACGATTTCAAACGATTGTTCACAAAATTAACTTTTGATTTCGATATATAAAATTGGAAATTTAATGAAACACAAATAAAATAAAACCGATCACGAAATGCGGGGAAATTAAATTAAAATTTTTTTTTTATTATTTAATTTCGACTTTTCTTTTTTTGTTAAACCGCGATCGAAATCACAAACTAAACTGTTAATACTACGCGCGCGAAGTACACCACAAAAACAAAAAAAAAATCCACTTGCTTCTAGACCAAAATATTCATCTTTCTGAAGAATTACGATATATCGTACTTTGTAAGGTGAAGTGAAAGATAAATATACGCAAAAGCAAAAAAAAAATCGCAAAACACGAAAAAAATCCGCTCCAATCGCCAATCTATTTGGGGGATAAAATCATAGAGGTAAATATGTAATTTGTATTGCATAATTTTTATTTTATAAGTACGTTATACATGCGGTAATTAACAGTGTACAAAGTCTCCAAACACATAAGTCTCCACAAGCATATACCCCGCATGCACGATCGTTGATCTTTTCTTTTCTCTCTCCCGTTTATATGCGCGCACACCACATACCGTCTATTTTATTGGTGAATTTCGATTCTTCACGATTTCTTTCTTTTCTTCTATTTTTTTTTTTTTTTGTATTTGCGATCATAAAACAGTTTTTCCAGTTCCATTTGAGCTTTAATGCTCAAAGTTGTAACATCAAGTTTACGAATCGAGTATTATTATTATGATCATGATCTCATATTTAGTGGATATCGTGAATGTGATGCGATCGATGTTTTGTGTTGTATAAAATAATGTGAAGGTGGTGTGATCGATCAAATGATGTTGTGTGATAATAATGATACGATCGTTTCGATTGCTTTAGTGTTTTTGAAGGTGAATGATCTCATGTTTTATGTGTTTAAGCGATCGGCGTTTTATTTTTACAAAAATTGTGATCTTCGTTGGCAATGGAAATCTTATTCTTTGCAAATGATTTATTATTTGAGTTTTTATTGGTTTTTCTTGTTTACCCAATTTACGTTGTGTGATATGAAAACGATCGTATAAAAGTGCTTGAATGCAAAGTGTATGTTTTGTATATTTTTATGTGAAAATGAAGTTCTAATTAAATATTTTGTTGTATGAATCGAGTGTAAAATTTTTAGAAATTTTGTATAGTCACGAATCATTAAAGACTGAACTGCGTTTAAATAATTAGTAATCAATATCGTAAATATTACGTTAGCAAATTAATAGTTAGCCGTCGGTAAGCACTACCAAAGCTGCGGAGCAATTTATAATCCAGAATAGATAAAGGAATGTTAATTAAAATATTTACATCAATGGTAAAGACTGTTTAGACCACCCTGTACATTCATATTAATTTTCGAACTGGACTAAATATCCAAATAATTTTAGGGTATCTCTTCTGAGGTTGTGCTATTTTTAAACCTTTAGATTATTCAACCTCGTACACAATTAATGCATGCATTTTAAGTGTGTTAAACAATTTTGCACAACTTGATTAAATTTAATTAGTATTGTTATTTATTTGTTAAGTTTTTTAATTTATAATCAGAAATTTTGTAAATTTTTAGTAAAAATAGAAGAATAGAAATTATATTACCTTATTCCAAAACATTTGAAACCATCAACTGATGTCTGTTCAAGCTAGATCAATACAGCCCTTTCTTGGCATGGAAGTATTTCTTTACTTCCTAAACATTCCTAAAAAACAAAAACAATAATTATTTGTAAATATGTTTGAATAACTAACTAAAGGAAAAATGGAAGGGGTGAACATGTTGTGGCCAATATCCAATTTTCTTAAAACGGCAAATAAACACTGAAAAATTCAAAAACAAATTTCTCGGATAGCACCTCATTGCAAGAAAATCATATAGTCCTCATCAAATTTCGTTAGGTAATCGTTAGGTCAGGATTGGTCAACACATTTTGGCGTTTGGTCACCAATGGGTCAGTTTTAATTGAGAAAAAAACAAAATAAAAATTGTGTTAACTCAATAAAATCAGGTTCGTCTCTTACTTGGGAATTTCATTTCACAAAATTAATAAAAAAAATCCAATTGGAATATTCCAATTAGATAAAAATTTGTTTTTTCAAAGAATTGTTTTTGGTTCTTCATAACTCGTTGTGGATTTCGTTTGGTCATCCCTACATAATGCGAAAATTCATTAATAACTCACCACTTCCACACGATTGAACGTGTTCGGGTACGAAAAAATGACCGATGCTAATTATTTTATAAATCCAACGTTCGGATAATCATTTAGTCGACTGTCATTAAGCCCAATCGTTTGATTTATAAGATTATTAGTATTGGTCAAGTTTCCAGTCTTTTACTCTTCGATTCGTATGAAAATGATGAGTTTTTAACGAATTTTCGCAATAAATCATTATGTAGAGATGACCGAACGAAGTCAACTAGTGACCAATCCACAACGAGTTATGAAAAACCAAAAAATTGGATTAATTTTATCGTATGTCTTCAACTTTAGATACAATTCTTTGAAAATCGATATATTTTTATCTAAATTTCCCAAATAAGCGACGAACCTGATTTTATTGAATTAATACAATTTTGATTTTGTGTTTTTTCGCAATAAAAACTGACCCATTGGTGACCAAACGCAGAAAACAATGTGTTGACCAATTCTAACCTATAACGATTATCTAACCAAATTTGTTAAAATAGGTATGATTTTTTTTTTTTGAATTTTGCATTATTTATTTACCATTTAATCGTAACTCGTAAGTGACCGAACGATAAAAACTTAGTGACCATTCATGACCAAACGTATTGAATTATCATTTTTGACAAAACCTGTAGATGGGGTGGTAAAAAGGCGGAGCTACAATCATCTTAATTGTATAAACTTCTCATCACAAATAAACAACTGACCTCTAAAATTTTGGTGATCGTACGGCTCCTCTAAGTGGTCCAAACGCAGCACAACTTAAGCTCTTAAGTTTTCGCTGGTTAAGGCTCAAGTGTTTTCTTGGCAGTTTGGTTTCGTACTGATAAAATGCAAAGACAAACTGCAAAAATTTACATCCTGCTTTATACCTATAGTATACAACAAGGTTATAGGGGTTCTCAATTTTTTGTAAGGGATGTGTGTATTTTACACAATGAGCCTGGGGGTTTAAAATGGGGGGAGTTACTTTTCTACTTTTTGTGGTAGTATATTATAAGTAATTGGCCTCTTTTTTGCTGGTTCGAAAAGTCGCAATCATTGAGCGCCCGATAGATGTATACGGAGCAGCCACTTTTCAATGTCAAAACTTATATTTAGCGCGCTATTTTTACATATAATTAATTTATTTTACTCTATCAACTTTAAAGTTAAAAATCGATAAAAAAATGTTTTGCTCCACCTATTTATCGGGAGCCACTATCGGGAGCGCTATCCATTTCAATAGGAAATTTGAAAAGGCCTTTATTTTGTAAACCTGAAACCATTAGAAACTTAATCTTACAATAAAAATTTAAAACGCAGCAATTATTTAATTATTAAATATATTTTAGGTGACAAACGTTTGTTTTATGGATGCATTTTTTTTTTCATTATTATGGTATAGCGACACCAGTGAATAATAGCTGGAGTTTGAGTAGAAATTTTTCATTCGGTTCCGGATAGTGCTCGAATAATGAAAACATGGCTATTGTAAATGTCATAGTAAATAATAGCCGTGTTTTAATATTCGAGTACTATCCGGAACCGAATGAAAAATTTCTACTGAAACTGCAGCTATTATTCACTGGTGTCGCTATACCATAAAATGAAAAATAAATGCATCCATAAAACAAACGTTTGTCACATAAAATATACTAATTAACATTTATTTTGACATGATGTTATAAACAAAAATTCATCTTGCTACGTTTTAAATTTTTATTGTAAGATTAAGTTTCTAATGATTTCAGGGGTTTACAAAATAAAGGCTTTTTCAAATTTTCCATTGAAATGGATAGCGCTCCCAATAGCGGCTCACGATAAATAGGTAGATCAAAATATTTGTATATCGGTTTTTAAGTAAAAAGTTGAATAAAAATCTTAATTTAGAGTTAAATAAAATAGTTACATTCAAAAATAGCGCGCTAAATATAAGTTTTGACATAGAAAATTGTTTGCTCCGGATAAATCTATCGGGTGGAAATCAAAAAACACGGCTAATATCTGTTTATTAAAAAAGTCGAAAATCTTTAAATTAATAATACAGACGAATTTAAACTTCTTAATTAAATTTTACGCATTGAAATAAGCATGTATGTAAAAATTTGTATTCTGTAGATTGTAGCGTCAAACAACGTTATTAAGCGTTCCAAGGTTGTGGTGGTTTATCTCCACTGATATAACGGGGTAGTCAAACAAATACATATATGCAATTTAAACGGAATGGGTACAAAGGGCCGAATGTCAAAGGGCCGAATGTGTCGAAGTTGTCGAAGGGCCGAATTTGTCGAAGGGCCGAACGTCGACAAGCCGAATGTATCGAAGGACCAAATGTATCAAAGGGCCGAATGTCGAAGGGCCGAATGGGTCGAAGGGCCGATTTTTTTTTTGATGTGTAAACATCTTTACTCGCGCCTACCAAAAATTTTTGTATTAGAGTAAACTTGTAAATGAAATGAACGGAAATGACATAGAAGTACGTCATTTCCGTTCGTTTCATTGTTTGAAAAAAAAGCAACAAACTCAATAAAAACAATTTTGTACTAGACATGGCATGCTTGTATTTATATGTATAATAGTAGGGAAAACAAAAAAACTAATTTAAAAAATGAAATAGAAACCACCGACATTTCCATCGATCAGAAAAATCAAAAAAAAATGTGCGATACAACTTGTGTATGTTGCTTTATCGGTCAACAACTTGGCGTCAATAATGGCGTCTCGTTTTTAACATTAAACTGCCAGAGTCTCAGGTCACAATCACGCAGGTATGCTCAATTCATTTGTTTCCAAGACCTGGCTGCATAATGGCGAGCATGTTAATATTCCTACGTTTGAATGCTGCGTTCAGTTCAAGAGAGATGGTCAGCGGGCTGCCGGAATAGCATTTCCGTCAAACGATCCATAAAATCAGCATATTGGACACAAATAATTTGCCGTACGAACTTCCACTTGTCATAGGTCGGCATTACGTTCTCAAAACCAATATTGACGTAAAAGATGGACTGGTGAATGGAACTATGTGCTGTCTGAGGTATATCGAATGCAGCCATCCTGACCGGGACAACTAGAACGATGAAAACGTCAACAGTAAAAAACGTCAAACGATTCTGAATGAATTTCGGAACAAATTCACAAGCTGACAAGAAGGTCAGGCGGCTTAAATCTGGATGGGCACAGAAAACGAATGTCGACCGATGTTTGGTGCCCATTTCTCCTCCCACTTCTAGAAAAAGCTCAACTGTTACTCGAAACAACAATCGGGCAATTAATGTTAAGCGTAATCACTTTCCAGTCGTACCTGCATGTGCCATCACAATGCATGCATCACAGGGTGGTCCCTATAACGAGATAGTCAGTATATACTTTTATGAAAAAAGACACAGTCAACAACGTTTGTATATTCCTTTATCATGAGTAACGAGTCTCGAAGGACTGTTCATCACATCGGCTATCGATGATCATGTCGTCTACCATGAACGTAAGAATGGGACCTCAATGGGTCTTCTTCAAAATGAGTTATCGTGCTACACTACACATCCGCTAAGTATAGCTCAGGTAGTAATGGCGAATTTTGTACGAGATAATAATGACGTCTGGGTTTTAACATTCAACTGCCAGAGTCTCAGGTTACATCACCTCGACCTACCTGATGCAGTCACGCAGGGATGCTCAATTTTCTTGGTTTCTGAGATCTGGCTTTGCAATGACGAGCTTATCAATATTATTAATTTTGAATGCTGCGTTCAGTTCAAGACAGATGGTCACTTCGCATAAGGAAATCATCGTTGGACAAACAACTGGTATGAGCGTAATCACTCAACCCATTGATGATATAAGGCTGAACAGCTTCTCAATGGGAATAAGTTGCTTTCTGTAGTTGTATTCACCTCGCCGAAAAAATCTGTCGAAGACATAATGAAGTTCATACATTTCGACCTTGCTCCATACTCTAAAAGAATTTCAAAAAGTCTCCAAGGAGACTATCATCTTTTGCCGATGATTATGAGCAGGGATTTCAATATTAATTTTGATGTTCCTCAAGCTGAACCACAAACTTTCTGCGAGACGAATTCGATTTGCACATGAACTCAGAAATATATCTACTACGAGATATGGAACGATCATTGTGCAGTTTTTCAATGAAAATTAGAAAAGTTAGAGTTGACAGTATATGAATATTATTTTAACTACCATAATCCAATTGCGTCATTTATACCGAAAGAGTAATAGACCAATTTAACGATAATAAACAAATGAAAAACTCTGGTTAGTCCAATTGCATTCCTTCTTCCTTCAAAGTAAACTGTACACACTATACACACGCCATGTTTACACATCTCCTTCAGAGTACTTATGGACTCACTCTTTTTTTTTTGTTTTTAGAAATATAATTATTTAAGTTTGTTGTTTTATGGAATATTTTGTACATTTTTTTATTAAACCTAAATGAATTTCTTATGAATTTATGTATTTTACTATATTTTTTATCTTTGGATATTCATGAAATTCTACGTATCCAGTCAGCGATACATTTAGGTGATAGACAATTTTGTCATGCGCCACCTGAGACATTCGGTCCTATGTCAGCCTTCTGATAATAGGTATATGTAAAAAAAATGATTAAATTAAATAAAAAAATTAAAAAAATATATAGATATTCCGCATATCACAGAGTTTGTCGTAAAATTCCACTTTGTCCAAATGTTAGCTTCAGGTGGACACAATCAAATAAATCAAGAGCCATTTTCATATCTTGGGGATAGGTATCATTTTAGATTTTAGTCAATTAAAATTTCGAGAGCGAAAAATGATACCTATCCCGAAGATATGGGAATGGCTCTTGATTTATTTGATTCTGTCAACCTGAAAGCTGACATTTAAACATAGTGGAATTTTCCGACAAACTACGATATCCAGAATTTATCTAAACAAATTTTATTCAATCCAATAAAATCATCTTCATTTTCCACAACTAAATATGATATCCCTCCACTCTGTTTAGAAATGGCACTTAGCTAATTTAATTTTGTCAACTAAAGCTATTATTTTTACATAGTGAATTTTTCCGACAAAGTTTACGATATGCAGAATTTATTTTAACAAGAATTACTCAAACTAATAAAATCGACATAATTTAGCAGAACTAAAGGAATATTTGGAAACTAGGTTCGTCGTGTTACCTTATAGACAGTTTCGGACAAACTCCACGATGTTATTAATATTTGAGTGACCTAATGTGAGTACCCGGGTATACCCTTTGCATTTTTAGACGTCTATTTTTTGTATATGTTTAACGTCCAATAAAACTTTAAATTTTATGAGAACTTCTAGTAGGTTACGATCATATTTAAAATTGAGAAATGTTACAACTTGGACGAACTTGGAAAAATAAGTTTCAATACAAAATGCATGTAGGTACTAATCACTCAAATTAAGATATTTTTTTTTCACTCACATGAGGGTTTAACTAAAACTGCTCATACCTAACGAATTGACATAATTTACCAGAACAAATTTCAGAAGTATCCCGTTTTTTTTTTTAATGTCCTTTTCATCAGTTGATTGTCTTCTCTGTATCGATATCCTCTTATCGTTTAATTTCCACATAGTGGCTTTATACACAAATTTTGTATACCCAGCATTTAAATATATTGAAATATTATCTTCTGTAAAACTACTTACAAATGAGGAAACATGGAAATGATTTTCCGGAATATTATGAAGAATATAAAATAATTTTTTTGAGTTTATTTTTTAGTTTTCACTGAAAATTCTTATAAGATTTTTTTTACAGTGTATTTACTAATCCATGTTTTGACGAATTTTCGCAATAAATCATTATGTAGGGATAACCTACCGAAATCAACCAATGGCCAATCTTCAACGAGTTATAAAGAACCTTCCACTTTAGATACAATTCTTTGAAAAAAGAAATATTTTTATCTAAATGGAAATTGGATTTTTTTTTATTAATTTTGTAAAATGAAATTCCCAGGTAAGCGACGAACCTGATTTTATTGAATTAATACAATTTTGATTTTGTTTTTTCGCAATAAAACTGACCCATTGGTGATCAAACGCAAAACTGTGTTGAGCAATCCTAACTTAACGATTACCTAACGAAATTTGATGAAGACGATATGATTTTCTTGCAATGAGGTGCTATCCGGGAATTTCTTTTTTGAATTTTTCATTATTTATTATTTACCGTTTAAATAAATCCTGGTGCCCTATTTCTGAATACGATACGAGAACGAAAATAAAAAATTCATATTTGAATTGAATCAGGTTCGTATGATTCTTATTTAAAATTGAATTGGAATCTTGTACTTCAGCTTTCGTATCGTATTCAGGAATAGGGCTAAACCAATTCAATCGTCAGTTTTGTGAAAACCTTTAGATGGGATGCTAAAAAGGCGGAGCCATATATGTATTACGGTGAAAGTTCAAAATCGGTAAATGTCCGAATAAAGATTGTAAAAAAAAACGTATTGCTCCGAAATCTTTAAAATAGTGTCCTATAATCCCGAAATGTGTCACTCTTCATCTACTTTTTTTTTACAGTATAATAATGCAAAGTCGTTTGAGTGACGACTTTATTCATGTTGCTTAGCCCTCTGATGAATAAATGAAGCTACGGGGATGTAGGCGGAAGGTCAGCAACTCCGGACCTCTGCATACAACCGAATACAGCACACATGATTTTTAAAGCGGTTTCTAATTAAACTTCCAGACTTTTGGTAAAAAATGCCTTCGATAAGCAAAGATCTTTATTGCCGATTAAGTTTAAGAAAACCAACAGAATCGCTTGATGTTGAAACTTTAGTCCTTAAATTTATTTGAATCTTTTAATTCTAAGTCGGTTTCTGTTTTTTAAACTTTAATTTTAAACTTTTCAACATCATTGCAAAAATTGAAAAAGCTACCACTTCTGGCACACTTTATACAAAATGTTTAATTAATAAGTTTTATTCCGAATAGTCAATCTGCCTGGACCGTAGTGGTGCCTAATTTCGTGTGGGTAACTGCAGCAGGGAAACTTTCGAATTTCAAAATGAAACTTTGCATACCGATTAAGCTCAATTTGTGCTAATTAGTACTCATGGGGAAAAATAGGTACAAGTGCAGGAGCCGAAAAAATGAGAACATAAAAATTTCAAATTTCACCTGAAAGACGAAACAAATAAAACTCAATTTTTATTTCTATTTTTTAATTTATTGTTCAACAAAAATATTATTGAACGGTAAACCTCCGTATTTTGATTGTTTAATATAGTATCTTTTAGGGGCTAGTTTTTTCCTCAATTTATGAAAATTGTATTTCTATAATAAGCAAAAATTTTGTCAGGGAAGCCGCCTTTGGAAAGTTTTAAAATTAGGCTTAGATTTTTTCCTGGTTTTTTCTAGAAATTGAGTTTTATTTGTTTCGTCTTTCACGCGAAATTTGAAATTTTCGATTCTTGTTTTTTGGCTCCTGGACTTGCACCTATTTTCCCCCATGAGTACTAATTAGCACAAATTGAGCTTAATCGGCATGCAAAGTTTCATTTTGAAATTCGAAAGTTTCCCTGCTGCACGTATCCTCACCCTAATACACTTAACTCGGCACCGACCAAATTATCAGACTAGACGAAATTGGCTTCGGACGATATGGCCTTCACATATGTAATATAAATGTCGATAATATAAAATAATAATCGTTATAACACCTTTAATTATTATACCAGACTGCCACCCGATATAATGATAATTCTGTCGCTGGAGCACCGAACGTTGCTCGGCCAAAGTGGTTGAATTAAAATTGCCATAAAGAATAAACGTTTCAAAATAGGTACGTTAATTTTTAATTGTAAGTAACATTATATAAATTCGACACAAATATCAGCGGTTAATAAAATAATTGCGCCACATTCGTTTAAGCAACGGCATAGTTCTATTCTATTTAAAGAAACCGCGGGTTTGTTCTAATCAAATTGGATATTTTCATAATGCCAACCGAGTAATACTGCGAAACAAGACACAATATATCGGCTAAACTGGATAAATCCGAAACAAATTTCTCGAAATCTTTCATGACACTCGAAAACCCCCATCCTCAAATTTTGTTTCAAAACCTTGAAGCCGCTTTGTTTTACATAGGGATCTCCGAAATAAATTTTCCCGAATTCAGAATTTCTCACCACATAATAATTACATAATTTAACAGTAAATTTGAAGCCACAATCATACATACAACATTTACTGTAACGCAACGAACGCAACATGGCAAAATGTTATATGTATAAGAAGTTGGTCCGAAAAGGTTTTTCTCATAAAGTGTGTGTCTATGCTAAATCACATAAAAATGATTCCATCCCGAAAATTTTATTGTTAAATAAAAGAAAAAAGAAAAAACAGCCCGAGAAAATTATAAAATTATATTACTGTTTGCAGTAAAAAAGCTTCACAATCTCTTAATAAATAAAATCAACCTTATTGATCGGAAAACCACTTTCTATCCATTCCTCAGTTGAAAATATGTTGATTACCAAATTTACTTGTGGCGAACACGGAGATGACTCCCTGCCTTTGCATATAGGTTTTGAAACGCCAATGTGCATAGAACTTACATTCAGGCGCCCTTTTTTATAATCTTTTTATAATTTTATAATTTTCTCGTTCTGTTTATTGTTTTTTCTTTAATTTAATAGTTCAATTTTCAGGATGGGAAAATAACGACAAACCTCTATTAACAGGAAACACATGATGACAAATATTGCAAGCATGACACAAAATGGTGCAGTAAACTAGTGCAACATCGTGCAACGTGAAGCAAATCACGCAACATAACCCACGCGACATGATGCAATATGAATTTTCATCAAAATCATTCGAGCCCTCATGAATTTTTAACTATTTTTACAATATCTTGCAACATTATACGCAACACAGTGGAACACCACACAACATCCCATGGTCTAACATCACGCAATATGGTGCAAGACAACGCAACATGGTGAAATATGTTGATCTCTCCTAAATGAATTTTCTGGAAATTAGACCTACTTGTAACCGTTTCCTTACAATTGGAAACCATTTCCCACCGGAATGCCCCACCGGACGGGACCACTTACTAATGGAATTTGAAATCCCCCATCAAATTTTTGTCAACATCGTGCCAGCCGAAAAAAATTAAATAATGGAACCCGGCCTTTATCGGACGACCCTCTGAACGTGATCTTTGGCTCTGTGAAGCTGCCGAATGACATATTCTAACGAATTGCTGAATAGAATTTAGGTAATTACTTACTCAGCTCCCAAATCGCGGTTTTCGAACAAAATTAGCATACTGGTAGTAACTTTCTCGATCAACAAGGTATACTCAATATCAACAGTGGGTTCCAATAATGATGTCGGAGGCAAAAGCACATTCATCTTTTATTGCAGTACAGCCCCTCAATTTAATATTCAATGTGCTCAAACCATGCAGCATCAATCATTAAACATGGTTGGTACAAACGCGTTAACCACTGGCCCGTGGCCAAATGGAGAATATCGTACGACAGTTCTGCAGCTGGATTAGCGGTTGAAATTTTTTTGGTTCGAATGGAGCATCTGGCCAGGACAAATAATATTATCTGACAGCAGCTTCTGAACGATATGCCAGTTCTTTTAAAAGATATCGCCAGCGAGCACTACTGGCTAATACTTGAACGTCATCCTAACTGTGAATGGGGACTTATTCGGATTTTTTTCTTGCATTGCTTTCAGGATAGCCAGGTGTGTCATGAAGCTTTTCATTGTTCTGTCTGAGTCTGGAGCAGAAACTGTATCTGGGATATAATTTCTTTAAGTTATTTGGATTACAAATATCCGTTATCTCCTCTTACCATACTGCTTTTTCGACAACAGGTCACCATGGATCAGCATGCACGCTTACAGACAGTCAGTGATTGCTTTCCCAGCTTCAAACGACCTGGACTTGGTCGCACCAGCCTAGTACAACACACGATCCACATTGGAGATGCCTCACCCATTAAACCACGACACTAAGCAGTCTCTCCTGAAAATTCAACAACTGATGTATGACGAGCTCGATCGAATGATTGCAAACGATGTAATTGAAGAGAGTCACAGTGCGTGGAGTTCGCCAATTGCGATCGACAAAAATAAAAATGGCAGTGTTCGACTTTGTTTAGATGCGCGCAAGCTAAATCACCAAGAAAGGTGCATTTCCATTACTGTTGATCGACGGATTGTTGAGTCGTTTGGATCGTACTCGTTTTATTTCGAGTCTGGACCTAAAGGATGACTTCTGGCAAATTCCCTTTATATCATTTTAGGGTAATGCTGTTCGGGCTTTGTAATGCGCCTCAGACTTTGTGTCAATTGATGTGTCGAGTCATTCCTCATCACTTACAAGAAAAGGTATTCGTATTCTTCAAGATTTGTTAATTTCAACACCTAGTCTGTATGAACATTTATCGTTGCTCCAGGATGTCGCTGAAAGGTTGACAAAAGCTGGGCTTATAATAAATATCCAAAAAAGCAAATTCGTACTGAAAGAAATAGAATACCTAGGATATGTGATTGGTGAGGAGGACTTGAGACCTAATCCCGATAAGGTCGAGGCCTCGTGGCTATCGTGGCAATTAAGAAGTTCCGTTCGTAAATAACCGATCACACAAGCTTAAGGTGGCTTATGTCTCTAAAGGACGCATCCGGAAGATTGGCCCGATGGAGCTTAAAATCGAGTATCGAAAAGGCTCTTCCAAAACGCAGTCCCGTATGCGCTTTCAAAACTTGAGATGGCACCTTTGGATATACGCCACCTTCTAAGCGTCGATTCTCCATTACATGTGGAGCAAAATTCTCCAGCTTTTCCTCGATCCCTCGTACTCTCAGTTAGCACAGTCCGTACAAATCCCTTCGTCAATCAGTCCTTACTGCTGCTCATTGTCCTCCAACAGCAGCTCATCTATAGGAATTGAGAAAACAGCAAAGCTCATCCAGCGATATTATTACTGGCCCGCTGTTGTAGCTGATGTAGCGCAATTTAATTCCTGTGATGAGTGCAAATGCAATATAGCCTCTAACAAAACTTCTAAACCACCCCTCGTCCCCCCTCTCTCTCCATGACCTTCCGGCCTTGTCAACGAGTATATCTTGACTTCCTGAGTATATCTTGACTTCCACTCACCAAAGCTGGCAATGTTGGAATATTGATTGATGTCGATCATTTCTCAAAATTTGTCCTCACAAGACTAGTTCGACAGGATACTGCCGTGGATATATAAAGGTTCCTGAAGGTTGACATCTTCTTAATGTTTAGGGTTCCGGAGTTCATCCTTAGAAATAATGGCCTGCAATTTGAATCGCTCCAACTCCTGCGTTTATGTGATAGATATGGGGTTCAACATATATTTACTGCGAAATATTGCAAGCCACTCAATTTTGTGGGAATCAATTGCACAGCGTTGAGAAGCCTGACTACCTACACCAAGTATACGCTGATATACAGAATAACTTAACGCAAGCCGCAGATAATGCCAAAAAACGTTATAACATAAGAACGCGGCAACCTAAAATTCAAGTAGGGCGCAATAGGTGTGCGTTCGGAATTTTAAACAAAGTAGTGCCTTTCATAAGTTGTGCATCGTACACTGAAAATTCAGAACTCAGAAAAGAGTCGTCCCCATGATTGTTACATCAGCGGGACGTTCCATGCATAAATCAAAGTGCAAATTGGCGGTCATATGGTTAAAATGCTAAGGTTTTTCGATATTCCAATTGAATAAGGCAATATCATCTTTTTGTTATCATCATTGAAAAGAGATAACAAATAATTTTGTGTTACCTCTTTTCAATGATGATCACAAAAAGTGGTATTGCCTTATTCAATTCGAATATAAACCTTAGCGTTTTAACCCTATGACAGCCAATTTGTACTTTGAGTAATGCAAAGAAAGTCCCATGGACGTAACAAAGTGACAAGAAATAATTTCGCCGCACGCAGTTAGACCGGTGTTTTAGTATATTTATAGCTATTTATAGCTCCTCAAATTCTAGGTAGGTCTAGTTCCGTTGGGGGTTGGGGAGGTCTAGTTCATAAATGACGTAAACGATTACTGATCAGAAAACCAAATCCAAACTCATGTCTATCAAAGCTGTTGTTATGATACAGAGTAAATCAGTGGTGACTGTGATGGGCGATGTTATTGCCGACTAGTCTAGTTTAGTGTAGTGCAACTAGATCGAACTTGTACTGAGATGGTTGATCCAGGAGTAGTGTAGGCTCTCTGGGCGGTTTAAGCTGAATACATTCCATGTTTCATATTATTTTAAATCGTTGTCCTTATTTCGAGCCCGAAAGCGTTTTTGTAAATCCAAGCTAATTATTCGAGGCTTTTGTTGAAGTTACATAACATTTTTTTTCCCGGTTGGGTTGTTAGCCGACGCAAACCGCCCTGTAAAAGGACCATAGCCTTTACACAATTCGCTTACACCAGTTACGGTGCATAGTTAAGTTGCATAATGGCACGGAATGTGAGTCCTGCGGTAATCCCTATAACATGATTAACCAGTGTTCCGTCTGGCCAGTAGGGGGATATAGATAGACAGACACCCACACACACATACACAACCTTTGCAAAAAAGCAGACTAGGTAGTCAAACTTCTGCCTCGAAAATTAACATAAGAATGAAATTTTGGGCACAAGAAACGTGGATTCATCTTCTTACTAACACATACAAACAATGCTCTATAAATGTTAATCATCTATAGAGAACTGTTTGTAGATCTGACGGCAAAAAAATTAACCTGATTGGGACTATTTTTGTATGTGAATTTTTATTTTCATAAAGTATGCCGTGCTAAAATTTCATATAAAAAAAGACCCAATCAGCTTATTTTTAATGCGCTAGATGTCACTACCCCGGACATTTATAGTTCACAATAACTTTAGTCGAAAATATTTAAAATGTGTATCATAAAATCTTAACAGTTATGACATCCCAATCGTGTTGTTTAAAATAAATATCTCTCTGACATTTTCGCAAGAAAAATATGCGCACATTTTCGAAATAGCAGGAGCTCGAGCATCTCATCGGTTCTCAACAAATAGTATTTCAACAATCGTTCTTAAAATTAGATTAATTGTAGTTCAAGCCCCCAGTTAATCCGATTTTTTCTTCTTCAGAACCTTACAAAAATTCTGATGGTTTTTTCACATGGGAGGACTGGAGGTCGCTATTGCATCTGACACTGACACTTGTGATACTCGTACAACAGGAAAATAAATTATTTCAGCCAGGAAAGTTGGTTTATTTTCCACATTCTTCCTTATCAATTTTAAAACGGATAAATAATCTAAAGAGGCAGTGCTCTGTGGTGTTATATCTGAATCTCCACCAGTTGAGGGTATAAGCTCCGAGTCAAGCAATCTATACAGAAACTATTAAGCCTTTCATCTGATTCTCTTTTATTTTAATTTCTTTTTCGTTTAATTTCTCTAGCGGATTTCGATAAGAAGTTTAAAATGCATTGCGTATTTTCAATTCGGCCGACAATCAAACATATTAAAAGAAACACACTTTGCAACTAAACTTTAATTCTCTCTGACGGAATGAAAACGTAATTTATATTGTGAGATGATTTGAATTGATTTTCTTCATGTTTAACAGAATACCCTTACATTCAGAATTGAAATCAATTTTAAACGGGTTTTAGGTTTTGGCCATTTTGAATCTCAGAACAGGAGCATAGACAATTTGGCAGTTATATAAAATCAATTATCAGAATAAATTTACTTATTGTTAATAATATTTATCTAAATCTTCGTTCCAAATGGGTTAAATGAAAAGCAAACAACTCAGAGATGACTAAGATGCGATTTTGACAAACCAAGAAGATTTTATAAAACTATTAATTCAATCGTTACACTTAAATACCGCAAGACGGTCTAACAGTCTATAATTTATGACCATTTATGAAAACATTCAATTGAATATATAAGGAACCTGTCAGTCACGACAGCACTAATCAATCTCCCAAAACAAATCAGAACATATTACAGATATATAATTACAGTGTTTTTGGTTTAGTTTGGCTTTTCAATACCAAATATCAATGATAAATGATCTTGAAAGTGAATAAAAAAAATTGTTACGAACGTTCGTAATGTTACAATAGAAACACGTGCCGAATCGTCTCCGTCTGATCAGATAAACATATATACCAGAGTAAAGAGGAAAATTAAAGAAAATTAATTAAGAAAACTTTTATAGCATGCGATCTACCTGTATAAATTACATAAAGTATTTTTAAAAGCATTGCATAT
This sequence comes from Nephrotoma flavescens, assembly GCA_932526605.1. Classification (NCBI taxonomy): domain Eukaryota; kingdom Metazoa; phylum Arthropoda; class Insecta; order Diptera; family Tipulidae; genus Nephrotoma; species Nephrotoma flavescens. The sequence continues at coordinate 187,463,559 of OW052222.1, read as the reverse complement.
TTTGGTGATGTTTTTGTGCATATACATATAGAAGAGAAAATAATACACGCAATATTTAACTGACAGCTAACGATCACAAAATTCAATCACCATATAGGCCTTGCGCGTACATCTCATACGGATCATGTTGATCACGAAACAAGATAATCAAACTTAACATTTGTTTTTTATTCGAATTAAATGTTTGATAATTTAAACAAATAAACGGTTCATTTGTTTATTTACATTTCAGAAATTTATTTGGATCTTAATTTAATCGAAATGTGCGTATACTACATACACGACCGCATCATGTGATCATAAAATAATAAAGTTAATGTACAAAAAAGACTGGCGGTAGTTAATAAATATTGATGTACATAATATAATAACAGACCCCTCCCAATGTTACCTTTCTAATACGAAAATTTAGATTTACACATAGCGCACGCAATCATCAAAAAATAATGTGTACTCACTACTCAGTTGTACATTACGATTTGAACAGTAGGCGTCAACGATATAAAATACAAATTATTTAACAGCATAACAAATTCTTGGTGGTAACCTAACTGTATAAGCAAATCGTATATGTATAGACATAAGAAACTCATTACAATACAACGTTAATAATTTTGTCGGATTTGTAGAGCGGAAATACTTCTTCGCGCACACACAGCGCGTACACAAAAACAAGAAATCATTTCCCTCTTTACGTTGAAATCTTAAAAGCCATCTCATGTAATTTTGTTGTTTTTTCTTGTATTATTTCACTTCTTGTCCGGTATTTCATCTTTTCCTCATCTTATAATGTAGGTATATAAGATTATCGCCAGTTGTATACAAATATTTTATTTTTTTTGCCGCTGATGTGCGACACGCAACCAAAAAGATTACATGTCAAAGTAAACCTCTGTATATGCTGCTCGCAGAATCAAATCAAAATTTATACAAAAAAACACCCAACAAAGAAATTCTTAGCTTGTTGTAGTCACAACAATATATTCAAACAAATATTAAGATGAAACTAAATAGATAAGATACAAATATTTTATATTCATTTTGCAAGTATATAGCGTAACTTCCGTAGTTCGTCTTAGGAAGTGTTGATCGAATGAGGACTTCCGGGCAAATGAAGATAAGATAACTAGAGTCGCCGAACCAGGTGAATCGCGCTCCAACCTCATCGCTGCTGCCTGTCGTATTGCCTCTTATATGGCAAATTTGACTGAAACCACCTACGCCTTTTTGGTATTGATATACAAGGATTGTCCGTTCTTGGGAGAAGCTAATTAAATTTTCAATAACAGAGTTCAGTAGCTTCAAACGGAACCAGCACTTGTTGATGTTTCAGTCGTGAATTATAGCAAAGCGAGAAATAATGTTGTGGTGGCTAACTAAAATATTTTTCATGCTGTATATATCCAAACCAATTCAAAAAAGTACAACAACACCAAACTTATTGTATTGGTGTAAGTAAACATTCAGGCGAATTTATATTGTCTAGTGTGGAGGAGATGTGATTTTTTTAAAGGGCCTCAGGTACATTCCAGAGTCATTCTAAGTATTTTCAAAGCATTTCGGTTATATTGGTAGACTGTTTAAATAGAAAAAGATGTCTCTAGTAAATTGTATGACTTTCTAATGGGTGTGACAGGGTGTTTCGTGAATTTTAAAAATGTGATTCTTTATGAACATTTGGTGTATTCCAAAGGCATTCTAATTATTTTCTAAGCATTAAACATAAAGTTCAGTGATATTGGTGATTGGTCTAAACCCAAAGAATTGTGTCTAGTAAGTTATAGGAATTCCTAATTGGTCTGACAGGGTGTTTCATGATATTTTAAAATAAGATTTATTTAATCGGCCTTACTAGGCCGATATAATTTACTAGGAACACTCTTTTGGATTTAAACGGTTTACCAATATATCTGAAGTGCATGCTAAATGCTTGGAAAATACTTAGAATGACTTTGGAATGTACTTAGGTTAGGTTAGGTTAGGTTAGGTTTCAGTGGCTATATCCCACACTTATGGAAATTATGGCATATTCTGATACCACAGGATCCGACACCATCAAAATTCTTTTAAAAATATAAACCATTTAGTGAGGCAGTTCATAGTGAGGCAGTCCATAGTGTATTTGCCCAAGTAATCATGTCTTCTGCCAGCTAGCGCAAGGCATGAACATAGGAAGTAAACTAGTCTCCTCCTCCTCTTTGCAGCTTTATTTGCGTCCAGAAATCACACTTCCTTAGTGTGATTAGATCCTGGAGCGATTCAAGTTCAGCTTACTTATTTAGGACTTGCGAGCCGCCTAGCATTTTCCTATGGCTTGCAGCTATCAGCACAGACATAGGCCAACCTACACATTCTCTCCCTGGTTCCATTTGTTGAGTCGTACCGTAACTTGTAATTCGTTTGCCCTGCAATTACCCTCAACATCAGAATGGCCCGGAATCCAGACCAACTGGATATTGTATAGTTCACTCATCTCGAAAGAAAGGGAAACTGAATTTAGTGAAAGAATGGCACATAAATGGTGATATCAGTCAACGATATTACATTATGCCTCAACCAGTTCATCACATCTTCAATCGCAATAACTTCAGCCGGTACACTCTGCAGTAATCAGGGAGATGACAGGATAGACCTACCAGCTCCGACTCTACCATCGAGCTTGCAGCCGCTGGTGAAGAAGTTAACCGCCCCGGTCTCTACGAAGAGACCACTCTTACAATCCTCCCTAGAGGGAAGAATCACCTCAAAACGCTTGCCAAAACACATCAGGGGTGTTATATAGTCCAAATTCACCAGGACGCGCATTCTTGAAATTGGTGGATATTTTTGACGGTGGATTATCATACTTTTATCATTTTTTTTTTAAATTTGCTTGCAAGTCTTCTATTGCAGTGGCAGGAGAGTGCCACATAGCGGCCTTTTTCACTTTTTCTATCGTATTTAGTCTCCACTGAGCTTACTATCCAGAAGAATCCCTAGGAATCCCGCCTTTTAGATGGGTTGATCCACAAACCACATCTGCTGGCCCAACTCGCAGTGATTGATAGCGCATTCTGCATCACATCCCTAATTGTACCGAGGTGCTTTCTCGAGACAACTATCGCTACGTCATCGGCATAAGCAACCACACCTATTCCTTCGCCTTCCAGTTCCAGTAGTAGTCCGTTGATTGACCAGCAACAATTCCTGGAAATCCAGTAATTTCTCAATTTTCTGAGCCAAGGCATGTAATGCCGTGTCCACGGACGTACTCTTATGGTACGCATGTCGAGACTGTGCCCAGTTTCTGCAGATTTTCAGCAGAAAGAATGACAGAGATATTGGTCTTAAGTCCTTAGGGTTGCTGTGCGAGCTTCTACCTGCTTTCGGGATGAAAATCACCCTAGCCTCCCTCCATTTCTTCAGGATGTACCCCAGCTTCAGACATTCTTTGAAGACAACCTCCAGCAGGGGAAGCAAAGCCTCCGAGCTCTTCTGAGTTTCTGCTGGTACCATCACATCCGGCCCAGCTGACTTAAAGGGCTAAAAACTTTTAATAGCCCATTTTATCTGCCGTGTATTCAGAATATCCTCTGTACATAACCCGCAGTCATTCACCCCCGCAAACAATGCATCCTCACTTCCCGGGAAGTGAGTTTCTATCAGCAGATTAAGAGTTTCTTCACTAGAAACCGTTCATTCACCATCCGATTTAATCGGATAGACTGGAACAGCTGGACTGGTAGAGATAATCTTTCTTAAGCGCGAGGTTTTCGAGATCCCTTCCATTCTATCACAGAAGAGCCACCACGAATTCATTTGCGCCTTGCTTGTCTCTCTTTTATATTCGTTGAGGCATTTCTTATAGAATTCCCAGTCTTGGGTGTCTCTCGACCTTCTACCTCTATTGAAAGCAGACCCGCTGACTTTATGGCACCCCGTAAGGGCCGAGGTCCAGCAAACAGGTTTTTGCTTTCTCCTGAGCTTTGTTAATGGGCAGGCTCCCTCATAAAAGTATTGCAAGCTCTAGTAAGAATATCGACCATTGAACCCAGATCATTACCCATGTCGGGGAGTAATGGAACTCTAGATGGAATGCTTACTCTCCAACATATATTTCCGCGCCATACTTCCTCTTGGGTTTTCTGAAAACGTACTGCTTTGTAATTAGGAGATTAAGCTTAAACATTAGACACCGATGGTTAGAGAAGGAATGCTCCTTCGCCACCCTCCACTCCCTGATCATAAGTGATATAAAATCTGAGACCAGCACATAGATTCCCATTTGGTGAGACGGAATGGAATGAGATTATTTTTTATATTTCTCTTTCTCGCTTACTTGAATTTTCATTTTTTTTATTCTGTTTTACTACAAAATCTCATTCCACTAACAGTTTCACGCAACCGCAATCCACCTACAGAGTAACATCCAGAACCTCTTGCCTATTTCTAATAATAAAGGTGGGTTCCTGACCTATTTTACTAATTAAAATATAATATTAATGAACAAAGTAGTATGAACAAAGAACAAAGTACTGCGGCTGTAAAATTTGAAAATTGACGAACATATACAAATAACTGTGACACGTTAAAAACCAGGAATCGAACCCGGGACCCCCGAATAACAGAGCAAGCACTCTACTTACTAAGCTAACGAGGGCGATGAATGAGGTTAGTGTTTAACCCCTCATTGATGTCCGAGCTACCCCAGATGGTATAGTGCGCGTTCACGTCACACCCTAATATTACTTCAGCCTTCCTCCTTGCAACATCACAAATAAGTGCCCCCAGCATATCTGGTGGCACTGGCTTCTCCCGGTCCATGTATGCGGCTACAAAACAGAATCTCCTATCCTTCGTCTCTATTCAGACCGCAATAATGTTCCCATTGCAGTACTGTGGAAGTAGAAAAACATTTATATTAATCTTCACCAGTATACATGATCTGCTCTTATCCGTCCCACAATCGTATAATAGGGTATAAACCTTAGCTCGCAGACCACACATCTTGGGCGCTTTCAGTACACCCAACAGTTGGGAACCTGGAAAGTCCAGTAACTTTGAATTGTGCCTAAGACCCATTAAAAAATCACTTCTGTTCTAAATTACACAATATAAATTCGCCTGAATGTTTACTTTCACTTTTACTATTCCAATAAGTGTGTTGTTGTTGTATTTTTGGATTAGTTTGAATTTTCGTGAACATGATTGCCCTTACATAAAAAAAAAACCGAATTTCCAAGTGCAATTCAAAACGAGCGTCAAAATTGACTAGGCAAATCGTTGCAGAAATAAATCGAGAGCCGCCGAGGTGTTAAAAACGTGACGAGTTTGGACACATTTTGACGAGTTTTCCAAGTTGTGCATATCTGTCAAGTGAATTTTTACATTGGCGTTTATGGTGAAGATATAACCAAAAATGCGTAAAGGTGATTAAGAAAATTGTGGCTAACTAGAAACCGAGAAGTATTCAGTTAGCCGATTATATTTAGTTTCACTAGTTCAAGTTCGACAGTAACAAGGGGAATGGATCAAGAACATCGTTTACATTAAGGCTGCATTCATACTTCTTCGTTCATTCATTCAAACAATTCTTTTGACCAACAAGAGAAAAAAATGCAGAAGAAAAAAATCGTCTAGAATATGATCGTATCAAGAATAATATTATATTTTTCTGATAGGTCTAGATTAGAACTATCTATATACCAAACCATTTGAATAGCTAATAATTTTTGTGTGGTCAAACTTATTTTTTGCTAGATGTTACTAATCTGAGAATTTAGGATTAATTACCCAGTTGGAAATTTGTGAACGAGCATGTGGACAATTTGTTACGAAAGACATGCATTGCTTTTTCCTTCTTTTTTTTTAAGTACGTAAGAAAAAGACAAAAAATACTTTGTGGTCCATTTTTGATAGTATGTTGACTAAATGATTTAGTGATGACAAGTCATATTAGTTTCTCATATGATTTGTCCAATTGCAGTCCACGTTCGATGTCAATTGTGAGACATGTCTTCTTACATGAAAAAAATTTCCACTTTCTTACGCGAAACATAAATGACAAGTCTTCGGTCTTTTTTATTCTATCAAGTACTTTTAATATGACGTAGGTAAACAATCGAGAGGATTGAAATAATTTGCATGTCATTTCAAGTTCTTTCTTTGTGACAACGCTATTATATTATTTTCTGTATAATGTGTTAACAGTTTGTTTATGAAATTGGTAAGTAAATATTTTGTAATTGATTTAAATGAAAATTTTTTAAATTGTAACCAATATTTTTTTCATTTTTTTATAGGTTTGGTAAAAATGCAAAGCTCACCCATTTGGATTACCAGCACATATATGGAAAGATGACCACTATTTTTTAAATAAGTTAATTTATAATTATAATTTATGTATTTAAATAAAATTAGAAATATTAGTCTTCATTTAAATAAAATGTTTCATTATAAATACACATACTACATTAAATTATTTTAGACATATCATATATTATGAGTTATTTCAGATATACCAGAAACAATTCATCTGAGATATGTCGTACGCGATTCGTCTACGACTTCTCACATACGACTCATCTCAGACATTTCGTAGACGATTCATCTCATACATGTCGTAAACGACTCATCTCAGACATGTCATAAACGATTCATCTCAGATATGTCGTAAACGATTCATCTTAGACGAGTCACAAACGAAAATTAGTCCCATTTGTTGATAATTATCTATATACGTGTCATCCTTAACTGTCGCTGATGTGTCACTAGTGTGTCGCCAATGAATTTCATTAAACGCAAAATTTGAATAAGCACAAAAGTTATTAACTTTTCAAATGGCTTGGAATAGAGATAGTAGTAATCTAGGCCTATCAAAAAACATAATAATGTTCTTGATAAACATATTATGTCTCGAGATATTCAATTTCTTAAGAAAACTCTAAATAAAATCTTTAAATATTACCTAAAATGTCAATTGTTAATCCGCCCAAATGTCATTATTTGCTTTATTTAGCAACACATTTACACTTTTATTTTTATCTGTGTTGGTTTAGGATTAATTTAGTTCTAACTTCAAACGCGTGTACAAGCGTGTGAAGTTTGTGCTAAACTAGTCCTAAAGTTCCCAGCAGGAAGTTCATTGACGACACACTAGTAACACATCAGCTAATTAGTTCTTTACTGGTTATGTCTAACTTCACATGCATCCTTATGCGTTTATTCCACTATGAACCAATTTTTTTAAGAAAAATTAACACGAGATAAAAATATAAATCCTTTACTTGCGCAATTTCCATTACGAATAAAATTATTTTAATAAAAAATACTGAAAAAACGAACAAAGAAAGGTAATATTAAATCTACAACAGAGTGAAAGAGAAACTACGATTTCTTTATTTTTTTATAGCAAATTTTTATAGTTAAATAATTGACAACCTAACCAAAAAATTTCATAATTTTTAGTAATTTGTGTAGTCTCAATTATTATTGATTATTTTAATTTTTGGTATTATAGTTTTTGTTGTAAACTTGTAAATTTATTTTTAAGATGCCTGAAACCGAAGAGTACACAACACGAGTGACAAAATCAAACCATAAATGAACTATAATCAAAAAAGGTTTAGTAGTGTGGGAAAATACAGATTTATGTAGATGTGTTGGAATGTTGCCATAAAAAGTAATCCGTTGAGTATAGCCTTTATTCCACAATGAAAAATTGTTTATTCAGTAAAATACACTGGAGAAATAAACAGATAAAGCTGATCAATAAATTGTATTAGAGTGACAGAAACAAAAACAAAATTTATGGGAACATTTTATAGTTAAATTTTTACATCTTGAAGATAACATAACCAACAAATTTTCATAAAATAAATTTACTTCGGCAATTTCCTTTTTTTTATAGAAATTTAAGTTTGATTGGTATTACAATTCATTAATATCAAATAAATAATTTTTTATAAATTCCTACTCACGAAGAAATCACATATTATAAAAATAATAAAATAATGTTGGTTCACTATAATATTCCCAACTATAAAAAACGATCTTAGTGTGAGAAATATTTCTCGTCATATACTTTTTTAATGTAAATGTATTAGAATGTTGCTATAAAAAATAATCTGGTTAGTATTTTTTCCATTTTATTATGGCAACACACTACTACATATAAAATAATTTTGCCAGTAAAATTTTATTGAATTTTTTTTTGTTTCGTTTTGGTATGTGGCGAAATTATATTTTTATCTCGCTCTGTTTTTACTGAAATAATATGTTTCATTGTAGAATAATGCGTAAATTCCACAGTGAAACAATTTTTTTCAGTAAAATTAACATGAGATAATAATATAAACCCGTTACTTGTTAGAAAGAAACAAAACAAATTTTCAGTAAAATTAACTGGCAATAAGCGGGGAAAATGTTGCCATAAAAACTATGAAACTCAATACTTTTTATGGCAACATTTGTTTGTCTTTATCACTCTAACGTAATTTTAATATGTACACTCTCCTTTCGGTTTCCCAGTATTTTTTACTGAAAAAATTGTTTCACTGTGGAATCCACGCATAAAGATACTGTTAAAGTTAGCCGAAAGTTTCCAGCCGAAAGATAATGCAGATAGTGTCTTGAATACAGCAAAAATCAGTCATAAACTCGAATTTAGGAGAATTTAGGATCGAATTACATCATTCGGGTGAAGGAGAAATTATTTCAGTTTATAGAAATTTAAAAATCGATAGGGGCGAGAGTATAAAGAGAGTTTAAAAATACTCAAGACACTATCTGCATTATCTTTCGGCTGGAATCTTTCGGCTAACTTTAACAAGGTCGCATAAAGGCTTATATTTTCCAATTTTTTATGGCAGAACTCTACTACCATTACAATAATTTTGTCAGTAAAATTTTACTGAATACAATTTTTGTTTCTCTCCCATTAACAAATCGGTAAGTTGGTCTCGCTTTTTTTTTACTAAGAAATACCTTTTTGCAGTGGAAGTCGCGCTTGAGAAACAAAACAATTTTTCAGTAAAATTTACTGGCAAAATAATAGAGTAAGTGGGGAAAATGTTGCCATAACAAGTATGAAACTCAATACTTTTTATGGCACCATTTTTAACACACCTTCAAAAAATAGTATGCGATGAGAAATATTTTTCGCACACTAAGACAATTTTATGGTTAAAAAAATATTTTAGTGAAATGTCAAGAGAAAAATGAAACGTGGGGTTATTTTTTTGCGCCGCTACAGACAACACGTTCATTTGTACGGTAAAATAAATTTTTGAAAATTTTGAGTTTCGTTAAAATCGTTTACAATCTGTTACTATTTTGACTATAAATTTTGCTATAAAACAAACAAAGAAATAATGCTGTCTTTGTCGCTCTAACGTAATTTAAATATGCTCTTCTCTTTTCGGTTCCCCAGTTTTTTTTACTGAAAAAATTAGTTGCACTGTGGAATCCACGCATTATTACGAGAATCAGGGCCACCCATTGCGAATACGTCATGCGCGCTGATACCGAAATTCGAGCTTAACAGTACGATAATTAGTTTGTTAAAGGTTTATTGTTTTAACGATAGATGCAATCAAGTTTCTGTTCTCCCAACAGCATTCGAGCGAATGCGCATACACCCAATTTCGGCGATGAACACTACAATTTCAAATAATTAAACTTGTAAATGTCTAGACCATTTTATTTATAATTTATCCTTCTACGATAGTTCTTTGTGCAATTTCGAATCACACAAAAATAAATAATTTCAAAAATACTCAGAATCGAGGCGCCCATAAATAATCCCAATAAACCACCAAAATGTGACACCAAATCGGAAAACGTATAGAGTTGTTTCCGTATCATTACTTTAAATTTTGAGCTTTCCCAAAATATTTCGAATTCCGTCGGAGTATCAATATTATACTCCGTATAATTCCATGCGGTCATAATTTCCTTGGCTATTTTATCAAAATCAAACTGTTCCGCAATCGTTGTATACTCGTAATCGATTGAATTACATTCGGACAAACAATCGCACGAAGGTGGATATGATGAGTCGATATCATTCTGAAATACAATCCCTTCCATTTTATCTGGATAGTCTTGGATGTACGCTAGCAGTGCATCTAAATCATCAACCATCTCGTACAATTCAGAATAGTTGATTGTTTCGCCGCATATCGGAACGCCTGGACCGCGCGGGAATGCAAAATGCACACAACCGTATACCTGTAGCGTATAGTTGGCAAAACATTCCAACTTACAATTGGATCGATTGTAAAATTTGAAAAATTTCAATTGGCGTTCCCCAATAAAATAACATTGGCGCTGTTTTGGCGTGTAACTTCGTAATGTTTCCGAGGTCGTTATTACTCTCGGTCGCACTTTAATCCGCGCTGCACTTTCATGATTTATGGCGATATAATTTTCGAATGCGGTCGGATAGATTTGTGGCGAATGTAAAATAATTTTGTAGCCCAAGTACGTTGGTTGACACATGGTATTCATTTCGGATTTGCTCGTGCCTAAGTTAATCTTTATTCGTGACACTTCACTGGTAGAGCATACTCCTTTATTATTACCATAATTGAAATAAGGATAGTCCGTTTGCATATTTTCAATACGAAATATGTGCGGATCCAAATTAAGGGTGAAACACACTCCCTCACTGGTTAGTATTGTGGAAAATGTGTCAACTGTAATCGGAAAGGTGGTAGTGGAAATTTTTAAGTTGTTCAATTTAATGTTACAGCTATTCTCCAGTTCGTCATTAAAAATATCCGCCAAGTTCGGTGAAATCTGAAAACAGTTTTTAGGTAAGCAATGTGGTACTTTATAGATTCTTAGTGCCCCTTACCTTATGCAATAAATCAATATGCGACTTATTTAAAAAATCTGTATACGAAAGTATTTCTTGTTTCATAATTATTCTGGTTGAGTACGAGCATACCTGTTGCGCCACTTGAAATTTCATTAAGTACTCATTATAAGCAGTACAATTATGATTGCTTGCTCGTTGATGTAACGTGTAAAATTCATGATAAGTAAATTCAGTGGTTTTAATTTTATACTGCGGGCATATTGTCACGGCTGGGAATGGGATTTTATAAATCGGCGTCGGCGTGTCATCCTCCACTAAAATCACGTATTTATGACGCCATTTCAAAACAATTTCATGTATAAAAAGCCCCAATGATATTAGGCAAATCGTAAATATTACAATCCAGTAAATTTTCTCCGCAAACGGACGTCTCTTCCATCCCAGATATTTTATACCATGAATTGTAGTATTCTTTGTATATTCTTTTAGGCTTTCAACCATCGGTTTAAATCGTTTACGGCATTTTGATCTGCGAGATGATCTACTTTAAATTAAAAGAATAAATATTTAACTCGGTATCATGTAGAATGATTCTGAACATAACAATTACCGTTTTAAATTGGGCAGCACTTCAATTTTTTCTTGCGCCATTTCCACAGTTCTACGTTCCGCCGTTACAGTTGATTTACTAATAATAGTGATAGGTATAACTAATAATTCTAATTCGTGAAAAATGTTTAGTAAATAAAAGAAAAACTCATCAGATGACAATGTTAAATTAGAGAGTAAATATTTATTATCTGCGATAGAGCATCGCCTGGCATGGTGTTAGCTAATCTAAAGTAAATAAAATTCGACATATGACATTTATTTTTTTATCAACATAACATTAGCGAGTAACGATAAAATCGATTAAAGGTACGATTGTTATCAAATTTAATCTCTAAACAGTGGTTGTGCAGAAGGGTGTGAGTAATTTAATCGGTTGGATGGAAAACTACATTTACAGTCACCAATGATATTTTGCGGTGAGGGGAATGATCCTAGCAAGTGCAACAATAGCAAACACTTTGTAGGAGGTCACCTTTCTATGTAGCGGGCATTAGATTAGATGGAAGAGTAGCTATTCTGTGTTTTGATAGTTCGGATATGGGACAAATAACTCCTAGCCTGAAAATTTGGAAGTAGTTTTGCCATACTGAGGGAACATCAGCCACGTTTGTTCTCAACTCACCATTCGTGTTTTGACGGCAGTGGATCTTGGATGGAAGTTTTAATTAGAAATCAGGCCTTTACACTGATTTTGTTGAACTCTGCTTATTTAAATTACCCCACTGGTGGAGATTGAAATAATTAGAATGAAAACTAAACGGTTGTAAATTATTTCTAATTCTGCTCCTTTTTTATCTAAAAGGTCTTATTTATAAATAAAATGTCTACTGTTCAATGTTTGTCGGGTGGTTGGAAATATTTCAGACTGATTATTCTTATTGATTGTTCCCGGGCTCTTCTCCAAACATACAGTGATATATTTTCTACTGAGGCGGCTAGCTATAATTTCCACTATACCAGAGCCTAAAATAGCGTAAGATTGGATCTTGGAACCAGGATCTGCTCGCAACGCGATATTTTGCGTTAAAAAAAATCTAACTAGGGAGCGAAGCGACGGGAGCGTAGCTACCCACCCGATATAACCTGATCCTATATACTCTCCCTCCTATCGATTTTTAGGGTCCTATCGATTTTTAGGGTTAAGAACCGCACATATGATATCGACTGTGGCTTCGTTACATATATCTATTGGTTAGTAGTGTGAATTTTGATCTAGTGATAACTTTATTGTCCTAGTGCTGCATGCAGTAACTATAGACTATTCTTGCGTTGTAGAATTGCTACTTTGCATTGCGCTTGGTTGATTGGAGTGGTGATAATTGATGGTATTTTGCATATGTACGGACTGGAATACCACACTGGGCTTATATATTCATGCTTCGATATACGTGATTAAGGTTGGCAATATTTATGGCCAGACAGAGTAATGGTTAAAGGCTCATGTTATCGAATAATTTATAACTCTTCTTCTATATGACTTGGTGTGAGTGTGGATCGATGTAGGATGTCTAAATGTGTATGATAGAACACGTCAAATAAGCCCTACGAGGCCAGCATTATCCAATTATGCCAAATGCTGTCCCTGATGCTGTACTGTGGCAGATGGTAATGTTCCTATTGAAGCGTTTTAAATATTTTTGAATAACGTTTCGTACTACCCGCAAACCAGTAAATGTCCTTTGAATATGCTAAGATCAATTGAATGCCACCGTGCATCGTGTTATGGCGTGCATCTCTGATAATTCGCACCGTTCTTATGTTGTGTTTTTAGAAAGATTATTGAATTTTGGTGGCAAGGCGTAGCATTGGAATTCTGTAGCAGACCATTCACTCTTAGTAATCCATTGTTATCTAAGACCGGTTTCAAAGATGTGAGAATGTTTTTTGTTTAAGTGCCTTAATGATTTGAGGCAGAGAATTTAATTATAGAAATTTTGTTTCTGGTTGTTTTTATAATTGTAGTTTCTGCATCTGGGCCTTCTGTATTCAACGGTACTCCTGGTAGTTTGTTGAAACTTGAATGTCACTAAAATGATTGTAAAAATGGGCCCACTTTCTTAACGCCACTCACATTTACTATTGAAGTTTCTTTTAATTCCTCCAGCTGTATGTCAATAAGAATATTGTCTGCAATGGGTGCATCGGAGTTCAACACTAATTCACTGGGAAGAAAACCTGAACCCGTCCACCATGACGGTATACTGCGAAAAACGGTGAACTTATCAACTAAAGCGCTAAGAACAAAATTTTAGATTTTTCAATGTAAGATATGTAATTTGAATATTTAGCTACCAGCGCCAAAACTGTGGATTTCTGAACTAAAGCGCTGAAAAGCAAAAAATTAAGCAAAACTCATTTTATCAAGACCTTTGAAATGATATATGCCACATGATTATATGGGAATAATAAAAGTTGTAACTGCTTCTATTATACCACCACGATAGTTTCGAGTATACTAGAGAAATTTACGACATTCTTCAAGACATTCTCAAAGATATACAACAAGTACATATACAGGGTGGCGCACGAATCGTGCTACAAAAACAAAACGTAATAACTATTTTTCTGTGTGACTAATCTGTTTTTTATTTTTTTTATTTTGCAGATTATTATTTAAATTTACTAAAATGGATGCTTGGAATACCGAAACGAGGATTTGGATAGTGCAGCGCTACCATGCTTTGCAGTCCATCATTTCCGTCCAGAGGGAATTTAGGCGGGAGTTTGGCGGCACTCCCCCGAGTAGATGGACCATTATGAGGTTGGTACGCATGTTTGCTGAATCTGGAAGCATCGCACGTAGACCGTACAATCGAGATCCCTATGTTCGGGTCGAAGCCACAATCGCAGCTGTAGCATCATCAATTCAGGCAAATCCAAGTGTTTCGACTCGAGAGTTATCGGCGCAAATTGGAGTTAGCAGACGGTCATTACAACGGATAATTCATGATGACTTAAACTTGTTTCCGTACAAAATCCAAATTACAAGCAAATTAAAACCTCTGGATTTGCCTATTCGCCTGGAATTTTGCCGGAAAATTATTGAAATGGCCGAAGAAGACAACAACTTCATAAATTGCTTGTTTATGTCTGATGAGGCCCATTTTGATCTAAACGGCAATGTAAACAAGCAAAATTGCCGTATATGGAGTGAAACTAATCCAGAAATACTCCATGAGACGGAACTGCACCCAGAACGAGTGACAGTGTGGTGCGCAGTTTCATCAAGATGCATTGTCGGGCCATACTTCTTTGAAGTAAACGGTGAAACAGTAACTGTAAATGGGGACCGTTATTTAAACATGTTGAAAGATTTTTTTTACCCAGAACTGCGGCGAAGACGTATCCCTTTTAACAGCATTTGGTTCCAGCAAGATGGAGCAACTGCACATATAGCCAGACCGGTTATGGAGGAGCTCCAACGAAAATTTCCAAATAAATTAATATCCAGAAACTCCACTTTCCGCTGGCCCCCAAGGTCACCTGACCTCACTGCACCAGATTTTTTTTTATGGGGTTATGTCAAACAAGAGGTGTTTAAAACGAAACCAAGGAATTTGACTGAATTGAAGCAGTCCATTACAACAATAATTGAGGCGATCCCGACTTCAACCCTTCAGTGCGCAATGAATAATTTTCTGATCAGGTGTCGCACATGCGTGAATGAGCATGGAGGTCATTTACGGTCTATCATTTTCAAAACTAATTAGTTAAATAAAAATAAAATTGAATTATCTATACAATAAAAAAAAATAAAGCCGATTAGTCACACAGAAAAAAAGTTATTACGTTTTGTTTTTGTAGCACGATTCGTGCGCCACCCTGTATATTCTAGAACAAAATAAAAAATGTCGCGCACTAACGCCAAAACGGTGGATTTGTGAACAAAAGTTGTTATTTGATCCAAGACCTTTCAAACAATATATACTAGACGAGTATATGAGAAAAAATAAAGCAATATTGAGATATTGGGTGGTATTTTGGGTGATTTCCTAAGGCAGGTATCTGACCCCCTTGAGGTAGAGTTCCCGAAAGCGTTCCAAATCTCTGAAAAAGATGTTTCAAAAAAAAAATCGGGTCGCATTAACAGTTCTTGAGATATCATCGTACATCCAGACGGACGTACAAACAGTTTTTTGAATTTTTGGAACCAGGGACCTTCAAAACGTCGAGGAAATTGGTTTTGGACAGTGTACATTCTCATCATTTTTATCAGGATTTCAACAACACAAAAAAGTAAAGTTAATACAAAAAATCAATTAAATTTTTCACCGTTCGACATATATAGTTGTCGATATACTTTAGACCTAATTGAGGAAGACCTAATTTTTCGAGCTTCGAAAAATTAGGTCTTCCTCAATTAGGTCTAAAGAAAATTAAATTTATTTAATTATTTAATTTTAGTTTTAAAATAATTTCTAATTATGTGTTTCTGCGAAAACAAAACATTCATTCTACATCGCATTGAAAAAAAAAAATATTTGTAGTTAAAATTTACTTTTCTTAACACATTCACGCATAAGAACACATTTGATAACTTTTACAACTTTTATAATTGCAATGATATTTCGTCGCTGAAAGAAATGTTTTGTTGTGAATTGAATAATATGATAAGTTATTCCTTAAAAAAATTAAAGTTGTTGCGAACGTGGTAAAAAACGAAAAAATTGTATGACTCCTGTAGCAGTCATTTGTGCGAAAGTGTTAACTCGTCACTCCAAAACTTGGTGAGATATCAAAAAAGTGAGACGACGAACGGACATAAGCACCAAAAAACTGAACCGATTTGTGAAAATTATGAAATTTATGAATCGGTCATAATTGTTGAAGCTTACATTCGCAGAAAACCAACAAAGATAATCACAGAAAAATTACATACACTAATATAAAATTGTATATACTTCTTATACGTATACGAAAAAGTCACGTTTCGTCTGTCGAATTTTGAACAAAATCGAACCCCTGTGGTTCGATTCTGGTTTTCCTATAGGAATAGGAAATAGGAAAGAATTGGAAATTTTTATACCTAGTTTTGTATTTTTACCCTATAAGCTTATTCTAGTGTGTCTTATGGGAATTTTTTTCTTCTTTCCTAGTTATCGCAGTTTTGACGTTAATCTTTCCGCACCTACTTTGGGTACGGAAAGATATTCTTTTACAACACATGCAATATTCTTTTAATTTAATTCTTTTAATTAGACAAAAAAATCATAATTACATACAATTAATGTATGTGTGACATTTCTTAACCGCTTACAGAGCATGGTTTTCAATATTCAACTTTATCAAGATTTTGGGAAAAATTTATTCCTATGTGTACCAAAATAAACCATAGGAAAAATTATTTAGGAAAAAACTGCTATCAAAATTTTTTCCTAAATAGGAAAAAAATTCCTATTTAATAAAGACACCAAAATCGACCCACTGGTGTGCCTTTTGTGGGTCGCCGGGTAGGCGAAACATTTAGTCCAGAGTATGTGATACCAATCGTAAAACACGGTGGAGGCAGCATAATGATCTGGGGCTGCATGATTAACTCTGGAGTTGGCGAAATGGTCGCGTGTGAGGGCCACATGAACTTTTTAAAATACATCCTAGAATCTGCGTTCATTTTTATCATTTTTTGGTGATACAAATGTTGAGATAAATTATATGGACATTTTAAATTATTTTTTGACAATTCAATTGAAGGGAAGTAGCCGTTCTGTTTTGCTTTTATTTATGCGACACCCTGTTTATATGTTAATTGTGTGTTCGACATTTTTACATTATTATTTTTGATTTTTCTCTCTTTTGTTTTTTTGTGTCGCACAAAAGTATTGTGGTTGTTTTATTTTTATCCGATTACGGTAGTTTGCTTTGTTCCATGTCTTAAGTACTCTGTTTGGCTAAGTGGATGCACATAAGGACTTTCGTGTATTCCAATAGGTTATTGGCCCAGTTATTGAACAAACAACATTAAGTTTCGAAATAAAAGAATTGTAAAGAACAGTTTACGCGAACAGTAAGTGGGAGTGAATAAAGTTACAATGGCGGGCTCAAATAAAGCTTTTTTTGAAGCCTCACACGTCCATGATGACTCGACAGAAGCTCTGGGGGCTTGGTTAACAGGTTATTATGCATCCATAGTTCGGACCTGGCACCAAACGATCGATATCTCTTTTTGTCCGTGGCAAACGTTCTTCGTGGTGTACAATGGTCTCAAGAGAGGCTTGTGAAAACTGGCTATCACAGTTTTTTGCTAATACGGACAAGGCGCTTTGCAAAAGCGACAAAAGGAAATTGCATTCTAAATGGCAACGAGTTATCGAAAAAACACGGGTCGTATTGAAGTCAAAATGAATGATTATAGCGATGTTAAAAAAAGCACCGAAATAAATGTAAAAATAATGGATTTCTTTTTCCCCAACCTTATATTTACTAAGGTTGTGCTTGCTCGGGCTTTTACTTCAAGGTTTCTTGAAGCCAACTAGGTAGGCAAAGTGAACTTTTTAATGAATAATTTAGTTTATTTTTGTTTTCTAACGGATCGTATTCTAGGCAGAAGGACTCAAATATTATTATGAAAGTCAATAGTTTTATGCCCGGTTTACATAACACCAACATTTTTCTTCTGGAAAATGAATAATATATAACATTGACTTTTTGCACATGAGAGACGAGAAAAGCAATATATCCCAACAAAATTTTGCAGAAGAATTTTTGAGCAAAAATGACCATAAAAATGAAAATGTTGCCATAAAATATATTCGATCCAAGTATTTTTATGGCAACATTTTTAAAAGAAAAAAAATTATTTCGTATTTATAAATGTTGAGGATTCATTATAAAAACAGACGCCATAGATAAAAATGTAAATTTCGTTTTTTAATTCATTAAAAATAAATTAATAATGATGCTTTGGTAACCAAATTAGTAACGCATTTGAAATTTTTACGAAATCAGCTAAATTTATTTGAAATATAAACATTAGTAGTTTTCTAGGAAGCATTACCTTCGGGATGCCTCACTTATTCGATGCAACTTTTTGAGTTTTTTGTTTTTTTTTTTGTTTTTTTTTTGTTTTTTTTTTTCTTTACTATTTTGTGGTTGCTCAATTCAAGGGTTAAATACTAATGGATTTTAGAGTAATTGTAAATACATATATTGTAGTTCAAATAACTACATATATGGTTTACAAAAATTCTATTGTAAGTTGAGGAGTTAAATTAATAAATGTTTATATTATTTAGGAAGCCGGAAAATTTTAATTTGGAATTAAATTTCAGGAAATCTACAGATGCTTGTAAAATAATAATATGTTTTTGAAATATTAATTGCTGATTTTGTAGACTAGAATTGTGTTGTGATTGTAGGCGTCTATAAACAGAACAGGCCGATTCAATCAATCAATTTTTGTTTCGGAAGCCGAAAAATATTAATGTAGAATAATATTTCAGGAAATTCCACATGCACGTGAAATAATAATATTTTTTCTCAGGTTGCTGCACCTATTAAGCCTTTATCCTTCCTCTAGTAGAATAGAAGTAGATTAGAATTGTGTTGTGCCGTACGATCGCTGGGTGTCTCAAACCGGGTCGTTCCGTCTCAAAAAAAAAAAAAAAAACCTTTCCCATCCTTCCTATTGTTATATGAGTGAAATTATTAATAATTTAATATTAATTAAATAATTAATTATTAATATAATTCAATTTATTATTAATATAATTCAAATAACTATGGTTTCAGGAAATTATATTGTAAGTTGTGGAGTTGTAGAGGATTTAATTAATAAATATTTATATTATTTAGGAAACCGGTAGATTAATTTAGAATTTAATTCAGGAATCTTTAGATGTTATGAAATAATATTTCTTTGAAATATTAATTGCCGGTTTTGTAGATTAGAATTGTGTTGTCATTAGTTCATGAACTATTGGCTTTACCTAGGTATTTGTAACCGAGCTGATCTAATTAATCAATTTTGTTTAGGTAGCTGAAAAGTATTAATGTAGAATTATATTACAGGAAATTTCCAGATGCACGTGAAATAATAAATTTATTTCCTCAGGTTGCTGATTTAGAGAAGCAATTGTTGAAGACCAATACCATCGATATCCATTTAACCTATTAAGCCTTTATCCTTCCTCTAGTAGATTAGAAGTAGATTAGAATTGTGTTGTACGATCGCTAGGTGTCTGAAACCGGATCGTTCCGTCCCAAAAAAAAAAAAAAAAAAAAATACCTTTCCTATCCTTCCTATTGTTATGTGTAAAAAGGCTGTAGGAATAGGCCCGGCGTTATCCGGGACTCTTGGCTAGCACTTGGTTCTACAGTCCAATCAATCAATCAATCAATCAATGGCGGGCTCAAATAAAGCTTTTGTAACAAAATTGAACAACGACAATTATTTTATGTGAAAGTACAAAATAAAACTATTGCTTATGAAAGAAAAATTGTGAAGTGTTTTAAATGAAACAAACCCAGAACCAACGGAAGATAATACCAATGCGGAAGCAAACAACAATTGGCAAATTCGCGATGATCAGGCTCTTGCGTGGATTGGTTTGTAGGTTGAAGACAAGCAATTGTGCTACATTCGAAATAAAACCACAGTGAAAGATGCATGGACGGCATTAAAAATATTTTGAACATAATTCGACGTATTTGTGGGTTTAAAAATGAGTGAAGGTGGAAACGTCGAAGAGCATTTGAATGAATTCACGAATTTGTTTCAGAAATTTAGTGATTTGTGCGAAAAGCAATTGTCAAATACATGGCATGTTGGTGTTATCGTAAGGAATTACGATAATTTAATTGTTGCACTCGAGGCACGACCAGAAGCAGATGCCACATTGTCGTTGGTTCAATCGAAATTAATTACTGAGTATCAACGTCGAAAAGAGGCGGACGCCAATGAAAATACAGATACGGCATTAAAAACTACGGCAAAATATAAAGACAAAATTAAGTGTTTCTGTTGCAAACGATCTGACCATGTACAGAGTGACTGCGGTAAACGCAAGCGAATTTGATTAAATTGCGTCAGCCAAACAAAATGTATCCGGTATGCGAACATAAAGAAAATTGCATTCATAACTGGCATCGCATTTTTGGCCATAAACATCCAGATGCAATCAAGCAAATGATTCGAAAGGATTAGTTGACGGCATGAAAATTGTCGGCGTCAACGGTAAATGCGAAGTGTGTTTCAAAAGAAAAACATCACGTTTGCCGTTTCCAAAGCAATCATTGACAAAATCTACAGCACCACTTGATCTTATACACACTGGCGTATGCGGACCAATGCAAACAGTTTCGCAGAGCGGTAACCGGTACGTACTCGTATTTATAGATGATTTTTCGCGCTATACGGTGATTTATTTGCTAAAAAATAAATCAACAGTCGACGAGAAAATAAAGGAGTGCGTAGCATTGGTGAAAAATAAATTCTCTACGAAACCAAAAGTTATACGGTCGGATCGAGGAGGAGAGTTCACGAAAGAATGTCAACGATTTTTTGAAACATGAAGGAATTCAAATTCATTACACAATACCATACACGTTGAGGGAAAAAAATCGTACGCTGTTGGACGCAAATTTACCGAAAACAATTTGGGCAGAAGCGGTAAATACAGCAAATTATGTTGAAACCCGTTTGCCATTCAGAGCAATCGAAAAGACACCATATGAGGGGTGGAATCAGCGTAAATCAGGTATTAAACGTTTTTCAATTTTTGGTGCTAAATATTTTGTTCATGTGCCATCAGAGAAACGACGAAAATTGGATGATACCAGCGCACCGATGATTTTTGTTGGTTATGACGAAAGTTCAAAGAGATTCAGATTAGATCCAGTCAAAAGTAAGGTGGTGATCAGTCGCGACGTACGTTTAACGAAAAAATGTGCTAGTGAAATCAGCGTTGATTTATCATCAAGTGATGTGAATGTCGAATCAAGTACAATCGGCATCAATATGGGTAAGTCAAGTCAATTGAAATCAATCCAAATATGCGTGACAACGTGAGTGATACTATGACAACAGAAAATAATGCGGGTGTGCGCAACAACAGTGGTGATGCAGTGTCGAATGTCGAATTCGAATCTTTCACTGAAGGCTTACATCGAATTTGCAATGAAGAAAGCAACAGAGATATTCCCATTCATGAGACATCAGTGCATGGCATTTAACAGCGTGAAAAAGGGGTGTGCCACCACAACGATTGATCGACGAAATCAATATGGTTTACAAAGTCGTCGAGCCGAAAAGTCTATCAGAGGCGCATTGTCCAGTGAGCATAAAGAACAATGAAATCACGCAATAAAAAATGAAATAGATTCATGCGGATGCGGATGGAAAAATTGATCAACACAAAGCGCGTTTAGTCGCACAGGGTTTCTCACAAAAATATGGAACGGATTATGATCTAGTGTTTGCTCCTATTGCTTGACAAACAACATTCAGAACGCTTTTATCGATTGCATCGAAAGAAAAACTCATTGTGCGACATATTGATGCAAAAACGGCGTTTTAAATGGGAAATTGAATGGAACGATCTACACGAAACAGCCGCCGGGATTCGAGTAGAATGGTGAACTCGTTGCATAGAAGAAACCAAAGTAAATTTATTTGTTTTCTCGCTTTGACGCGTGCAACTGTTTCCATCTATTTCATTCTGCTATCAGCGTTTGTTTGCTGGGCGAATAGTCATTTCGTCTGATTTATGTCGACGATATGATTGTGGCAGTGAAATCAATAAAAACAGCTAACGAAATATAGGAAATCAGCGCATCGAAATTTGAATTGCAAGATCTGGGTGAAATTAAGTTTTACCTCCGAAAAGAAATCATTAAGGACGCGAAAAACATTTATCATTTGAGTCAATCAAAATACATTCAAAGAATTTACTGCAGATTTTGGTCTCAGTGATGCGAAAGTTTCAAACGTTCCGATGAACGTGAAACTATATATGATAAATCCGATGCGGATGATAATTTTTTGATGACAAACACAGATTACCAGAAACTTATCGGGTGTTTGATTTACACATCCGTGAGTACACGACCGGATATTTCTGCAAGTGTTTCAATATTACCGCAACGAGTACAACAACCACGTCAACAAGATTGGAACTACTTGAAACGGGTGTTGAAATATCTAAAGGGCACTGCGAATGTAAAATTGGCATTAAACAGTGATGACGATTCGGACAAATTTATCTACGGATATTCTGACCGAATTGGGCCGAAAATAAAAAGAACCGAAAATCAAACACTGGTTATATTTTTATTGTTAATGGTGGCATCGTAGTTGAGCATGTCGAAAACAGAATTGCGTCGCATTGTCATCTACAGAAGCAGAGTTCATCGCATTGTCCAAAGCGTGTCTAGAGGCATTTTGCTTGCGGCGGTTGCTGAACGATTTGCAAAGACAACCAAAGCTGTTTGAAGCTCATCGAATAGTCGAAAAATTGTCAAATCGAATAAAACTTGTGGATACGCGATATAATTTTGTTAAATATTACGTGCAACCAAAATTCGTATCATGCGTGTATTGCTGTTCAGTAGATATGTTGGCTGATTTAGTGACAAAGCCAATGCCGGCAAAGCGGCATATCATGCTACGCGAGCGCGGAGCGATGCAGATTAAATTAAATTAAACAAATAATTAGAATGAGGAGGAGTGTTGAGATATAAGTTATATGGACACTTTAAATTTAGACGTTTTGTTTTGCATTTATTTATGCGGCACCCTGTCATCTATTTACATGTTAATTGTGTGTTCGACAATTTTACATTATTACTTTTTATATTTCTCCCCAAAACCAACAACAATTAAAAGCCCTGCACAAAGTCTGTAACGCAGATACCATTATACAACAAATTACAGAAGATTGTGTTGGTTACACTAACAATCCCATGTTAATTTTTTTCTTTCACACCAGGGGTGGGATGTTGTAACATCATTTTTTTCGATATTTATCGAATATTATATCTCTTTTTTCTAAAATAAAATTGCTTGTCGTTTCACTTTTCAATTTTGCTTTCTATATTGCGATCGCACACTACTAGAATAAATTGTCTATTTATCTCTTTTTTGTTTTTCGATAAAGTATCACTCTCAAAATAAGTAGGTGATACAATAAGAGTAGAACGACAATATGTTTTATTCGAATAGGTAGAGATCGCAACAGACGCAACGTAATTGAAAAATGGAAAAACGATAAATTTAGTTTATGATGAAAGAGATGTAAATTTCGATAGTATCGAAAAAAGTGATGTTGCAACATCCCACCCCAGTACTTATTAAACACATACGATGTACACATCTAATACAACTATCTATAGTGTAGTTTTTTCTGTATTTGTTACATTAGCATGGCTTTATATTGTTGTTGGTTTTGTTCTCCCTCTTGTTTTTATGTATCAGTCTTTCTGAGAATGTTAAAGAATGTGGTCTCTCGCAAGACAAAAGTATTGTAGTTGTTTTATTTTTACGGTAGTTTGCTTTGTTCCATCTTTTAAGTACTCTGTTTGGCTAAGTGGATTCACATAACGAGTTTCGTGCATTCCAATAACCAACATGGATGGCGTTAAATTCCAGCAGGATAACGCGCCATGACATAAATCTGCCCGCACAATGGCATGGTTTCGAGAAAATGGCATTGAGGTTCTGGCGTGGCCTGCACAGTCCCCAGTCTATCATGTACAAAACGCAGAGTCAGGCGTCACCTACAATAAATAACAAAGAAGACTTAAAACGCTATATTCACGAAGAATGGAGCGCCATACGTCTTGCAGAATGTAAAAAACTTGTAAGCTCTCTATACTAAAAAGATTTTCTACCGTAATTAAGGAAAAGGGTGGACCCACCCTTTATAGGGTGTGCATATAAATAAATAGTAATGTGAACCTATACAAATTGTTTCAATTTATTTCAAATTGATACTCCCAAAAAAATTGTAAGATATCATGGGTGCTCAATACTTCTTGCCAAGGCTGTATAATAAAGAGAATTATCTATTTCTGCATAATCCACGGAACTTCAAAGTTCCGCCACTGAAGGTGGTCAGGTTGGAGCCAAGACACATGGGTTACCGTACGACTCACATCCTGTAGCGTCCCTGTATGCAAGTTCAGCAGGTGCTCATACTGCCTCCTCACGGCGGCCAACTGTAACTACCTCGTAACTGGGGTAAGCTAATTGTGTGAGGGCAACGGTCCTTCTATAAGGGGTTTGCTTTGACAACATAACTAGTAAAAAACCATTATTACGCAACTTCAAGAAAAGTATCATATAATTAACTCTAACGGCAACAATTCAAAAATTTGGAACATGAACTACTACAAGAAAGCAGACTAATCGGCAACAACGTCGTCGATCACATTCGCCACAGATTTACTCTCTGTCAAATCAACAGCTTCGAGGTCCGAGTTTGAAGTTGATTTTCTGATGAATAATCGTTTACGCCAATTCGTAACAGATTTAAATCCATAAACAACCGGTTCTGCTTACTCAGATTGCACACGCCTCATTTCATCATCACATTTGTGAACGTACATGCCCCGACGGAGGTGAGGTCAGAACACGCTAAAGACACTTTATATAACCACCTCGAATGTAAAGATTATTTTAGCAATACAGACATGGCATGCGTAGTATAGCGTATCAGAAAATCTGGACTGCCAACCACTTCACCATTCTGTGGGAGAACAGTGGAACATAAATTGGCGATAACAAATGCTTCAACAACAGATCTAGATAAAATACATTTAAAGCTAGAAACACATGGCTGGATGAGAACTGTCTAGTTTCAAATCAATCAATCAAAAAACGGAACCTCTTCGCGAGAAAATAATCCATTATGCCATTATGTATAGAAAATAACACCATTCAAATGACCGTACCACGACTTTTCCGTAAGAACTACATTCTGTCAGCCCAATTTATCATCACTTTTTCACATAAATTTGGCTGTATTTCATCAATAGCATGTTCAATGTTGATTTATAATTGCTCAAATGTTGTTGAATTATCAGCATAACCTTGTGATATGATGGATAGAAGGGGAGGGGTATGTTTAATCCCTAAAGAAAGAAATCACAAGGTGTTAAATCAACGACCTGGGAGGATATTACCTGAACCAAATATTGAGATAATTTCACCACCAAATTTTGTTTTTAATAAATTGATTGTTAAGGTGGCTGTGTGGCAGGTGGAACCATCTTGTTGAAACCACATATCTTCCAGATTATTCTCAACAACAGCAGAAAAAAAAGCATTTAACATTGTTTCAAAACAAAAATTATCGTTCTCCATTGACTGTTACTCTTCGACCAATTTCTTCAAAGAAATATGAACCAATCACCCCACCATCATGAATTGTACAACACCACACAGTGACTTTATCAAGGACAGTTTCGTGTAAATTTTCATCACTCAAAATTCTGCAATTCTGTTTACTTACATAACCATTTAACCAAAAATGATGAAACTCATTCGCTCATCAGCACTGAATAAAAATTTTCGATAAAAATGTTCATCATTTTCAAGTTTTTCAAGAGCAAAATCAGAAATTAATCGACGTTTATGGTGGTCTAATGGCTTCAGTTCTTGAACCAGTTGAATTTTGTAAGAATATAAACCCAAAACTTTTCTTAAAATTTTCCATGTTGTTTTGAGAAAGATTTAACTGTGGAGAACGAAAATTCACTTTCAAATGTGTCTACAATACGACGAATAGTGAGTCGATTAGCAAAATGGCAATAATGTCGTCCATGACTTTATAAATTTCTCTCAGTATTCACAAATGAGCACTGATTTTGATAAAACAATTTAACAATTTCTAAACGTTGTTGAAGCGTGTATATTTCCATGATTAAATGGCATAACCTACTGAACACAAATGGCATAAGAAATGTCAAAAAAAAATACGCAGTGTTGCCATTATAACCATTTTAAAATTGTATCATTCCTACTGGAAAACCCTTTATTTTTGTTGCTGGAGTGAAGCAGTGCCCCCAGTAGCACGTTCAAGTACTCCAACCGGTGTAGATTATAAGATATATTTTGAAGCAGCTTGCTGAAACACACTAAACGAATTTCTCTGTATACTTGAAAATGTTGTTGCTGCGCGAATTTGAAGAAAGGTATAACCGTATATTGCTTTTGGCCTCATAGCTATTGGCACAAATTCGATGTATTTGCTGCTTGGCTGGTTATCACACAATGGCTATACGCATGTCGATCGTACATGTTTCATTTTATATTGACATTCATTTAATATTGACCTTGTAAATTTCACATAAAACTTTTGGAGGAATCGGTGCGGTTTTGCAAAATTGTAAATTGTATAAAGATAAATAAATAAATAAACCGACTCTGTCGAAGGACGAAACATAAATGACACAACAACAAGAGTTTAAAATCGAAACTGCCAGTTTAAGAGACAAATACCGCTCTACACTCAAAAAAAAATTCTGTAAATATACAGCACACAAAATAATTTGTAAATTATAAAAATAAATTGTAAAAATAACAAATTTTTTTTAATAAATCCAATAAAATTTTCATAAAATTGAAAATATTGAAAAAAATACAATAAAATTTGTAAATTTAATAAAAATTTCATCAACTATACAAAATATTAACAATAAAATTGAAAGGGACGTTGTTAAATTTACAAATTATTTTGTGTGCTGTATATTTACAAAAATTTTGTAAATTTTTTTTTTAGTGTATAAATGAAGGGGTCCGCTCGAAACGTGATATTTTAAACGCGATATTTCAAAACGCGAAAATGCGATATGGTACAGAATATGGATAGCAAAGCAACGGGAGCGCAGCGACCAGCCTGATATAACCCGGTCCTATACTCCCACTACTATCGATTTTTAAATTTCTATAAACTGAAAAAAAAAGTTCTAACTAGGGAGCGAAGCGACGAAAGCGTAGCGACGGAAGCGTAGCGACCCACCGGATATAACCCGATCCTATATACTCTCGCTCTGATCGATTTTTAAATTTCTATAAACTGAAGTTAAATTTCCCCTTCACCCGCCTGATATAATCCAATCCTAAACTCCCGCTCCTATCGATTGTTAAATTTTAAATTTTTAAAATATCGCGTTTTGATAATTCGCGTTTAGATATTTCGCGTTTTAAAACATCGCGTTTCAACTGGGACCGATAAACGAAATATCTACCGACTTCCATACACGTAGTACTAGTAGCTCTATTCACAACAAATCGACACAAACACGGCCCTAACAGTCCGGTGAAATTATTTCTCGTTACTTCTAAATAGGCAGACGATATCCTATGGTTTCAACGATTTGGTTTGCAGAGAAAATCCCAGACGATAGCCGTATAATTTGACCACTATACATAAAAAGAAAGACCGGTTGCAAATAAATTTGTTATATTCCCTTTGACAGTACGCCACTAGATTCGAAACTTGTCTGGATGATTATAGAAATCTTAGATCGGCTCGGCGGACAAAACGAATCAGCTCTCGACTTCCTGTTGTCTTGCTATAAAAGAGACGTCATCAAGCACATTGGCGGAATACGTCAAACAAGCTGAAACAAGTCTCCCACCTCTGTCGTTTCTCTAAGATTTTCCTTAGATTCAAGATCAGGAACGGTCTCAGTTTTTTTATAGAGGCACCTTGAGAAGTATACTTGTCATTCTGACCGGACACTGTACTCTAAACAAGCATTTGATTAGAATGCGGATTAGAGTAGAGACGGTTGAACACTTCTGTGTTTCTTACTTCCTCCATAGATCAAATTGCATCGGCTCACATTTCCTCTTGAAGAAACAATTAACGACATTTCGACATTCATTTCGACTGAGTGACAAAGCAATCCCGGTTGCCCGCCCTAAAAAAAATGTGGAACTTTAATATTAGAATTGGTGAATTCAAAGTGATATCAATACTGCGTGAAGATAACACAACTACTGAAAATGTCAAAACTACCACATGAAGGATGATCGAATACCCCCCTACCATATCTTGTGCAAAGTCTAGAACACTTTGTCAAACATTATTTGATTCAACCGACTATAGCACGTCTTCAAGAGGTACGTTTGGTTTTCCTCAATTGTCAATGGTTTTCGTTCTCGGCCGGGTTGTACTGGTGGCGTCTTTTAGGCAAAATTTTAAATTCCCATCACTATTTACCACAAATTGTGTAATGTTGCATTTTGAAATTCACAAGTTTCCCTGTTACATTATACCCACACCACACAACAAGATTGATCATCGATACTATTTAAGTTGGTAACAAATCTACTGAACAAAATCGGCCAATGGAACCAGTTAAAGAAAGTTTTATGTACACTTCATTTTCTACTGCCGAACCCACCTGATAACAAAATACGAAACATAGCTCTTCATTACGATAAACTTTAATTAAAGTGTAATCCATAATCTACGGTTACATCCCACAATTTATAAGATTAAGACAATACCTGCAATTAAATTCGGCAAAAAATTAAAAATTTTCATCTCAATTATTATCGGACCAACCCACAAATCATTTAAAAGACTCGATCACAAAAGAACTAAACCTTCAACTTACAACTTTTGTATTGTATTTTGTAACGAAGTTTTGTGTGTGGGATTGATTGATTGATTGAACGATTCTCGTGAACAGCACGGTTAAACCTAGACAGGTTGAGGAACTGTGTTTTAAAATCGATTGGCACATGAATTTACAATAGTATCAAGTTGATGTAGAAGTAATGATTGTATAGAGCATGTTTTATCTATAAATGGTGGAAATACTTCCGTGTAAACAACAATTATCGGTTATTGAACTGCGACATATAAGTGATTTGTAATTATATATCGTATATGGTAATTAAACAGGTCTGTTCGCGATAACGAGATAATGTAAAATTGCGTCTAACGTTTCGTATAAATACATACGAGACTTTTAAGAAGATGTTTAATTTAAGTTTATCAATTTAAAATGACGTTACTAATAACGTTGGTGTTAGTAATAATTACAGTAGCGAACGCACAGCATGAATCGGTCGATGGCTTAATGCCATTAAACTATAATTTGCACTACAACTTCAAGGATACCGTGTTGGCATCGTATACGGGAGAAGCAGTGATTTTGTTTAAATTAATTAAAGATACCGAATATTTAGATATTGTGTACAGTGGGTCAATTGACGATATCCGGATAAAGCATATGAACGATTCGACGCAAGTTCAAAAGTTTAACTACAGTGTGAATCACGATAAGCATCGAGTCGAGGGCGTAGATCTTAAAATCGATAATGTTTATGAAATTTTGTTAAATTTTACGCAAATGGAAT
This sequence comes from Nephrotoma flavescens, assembly GCA_932526605.1. NCBI lineage: Eukaryota > Metazoa > Arthropoda > Insecta > Diptera > Tipulidae > Nephrotoma > Nephrotoma flavescens. The sequence goes on along the minus strand of OW052222.1, from coordinate 187,433,833 downwards.
ATGGCGGAGAGTTGGAGAAAACGTTCGATGAATCTGGAAGGTAGATAGATTTATAATATTATTTTAATAACGATCTAATTCTGTAATAAACTTATCTATTTCAGTCCAATTGTGTATACCAGTGATTCGCAATTTGGTTTCCCACTTATGAGCCCTACTCGTAATAGTTCAATTTTTGAGCTCAAAATTACGCACGATTCGATTTTCACAGCACTTTCGAACACGCCTGGTACCAGAACTATAGACAAAAATGCAGCTCTAATTACTACATCATTTGAAAGAATGCCGATCACATCCCCTAAATTATTTGGTTTTGTGCTCGGCAAATTTAAGCCGCGCCTAATAAAAAATCAACGCAGCTTTCCGATTAATTTTTACGGACCCGAATCTAAAATAGACCATCTGTTTGGAAAAATATTTTCGGAATATGAAAATTATTTTAACTGCACGATACCCGGACCCAAACTAGATATTATTTCGATTCCTAATTCACCGATCAACTATAAGAAATTAGGATTTATTCTGGTCGACGAGGAAACGTTTTCTAATCGAATTAATCCAAGAGGTGCGCTCATCGGTATCAATTTGATCAGTAAAGCAATCGGTGATCAATTTATCGGCATTTGGAATGAAACGGATGATTCGAATGGCTTAACATGCTTTTTGGCCAACAAAATTCTTTCGATATTAGAAGCTAACATCCAGGATATTATCACTTTTGAGAATGTACACGATGTCATGGTTAACGAATACACAACTTTAGATTTTGTGGCACGAGAACTTGCTTATCATAAGAGTGCCGCAATATATCGAATGATTGAACATGTCACCGGCCCTGTGACATTTCAAACTTGTCTGCAAACTGCATTCAAATCGAAAGAGAATTTTATTAATTGTTTAACTGAATTGCTCGACGTGAAAATTAATTTAACTAATTTTTTAAACGATTGGGTAAATCATAAAGGATATCCGATCGTAGCTATTGAACGAAATTACGAAACGGGCGAACTTTTCATGACCCAAAACTCAGTCAATACGAATACCAACGTTACCTGGAAAATTCCGTATAATTTTGCAACTAAATTAAACCCGAGCTTTAACGAAACCGAACCAGACGGTTGGATGGTTGACCGGAACAAACAACTAGTTTTGGATGTAGGTGCTAATGACTGGATTGTAATTAATAAGCAAGCCTCTGGTTACTATCTTGTAAATTATGATGAAAAAAATTGGGATCTTATCATTGAGGAGTTGTGTAACGGTAGCATAGGGATGATTCATCCACTTAATCGGGCTAATCTTTTAACGACTGGTTATATACTAACGTTACTCAACGAGCTTCCGGAGAGTACGTTTTTAAGTTTAATATCGTATTTAGAACGAGAAACTGATCCACGGCCATGGTTTGTAGCTGACAAAATTTTAGAAAAATTATATAAAGATTCGTATGGCCGGATAAAGGCGTACCGTGAGCAACTAAACGATGTAATTCTATTTATTACTCGAAATCTATACGACAATTACACGAGAGGCTTGAATCCATTTACTAGGTTTATCGCAATGAAATGGGCATGCCGTGCCGGTTATAGGAGATGCTTAAAAGATTTTGATCAACTCTCAATTACCTATCTGGAATCCGTTGAAAATGGCACTTCACTCGTTATACCATCAGACATGATGGATTTAATGTTGTGTTACGGTTTTAGAAATGAATCGGACTACATTAAACTATATAGTTACGATTCGAATGAATTTCGTCAAATGATGAAAAATCGAATCGATTGCCATCTCGATACGAACGTATTTCGTTCAGAATTTATGAAATCATTTATTTTTAAAATGTTTAACTATCGAACATATTTCGATCAATTAAATTGGATGGAGTATCTAGAATCGGTGCCCGGATTTAATCTCGGGCTTGGTGATTTGGTTTTCGGAGTGTTCGAGCAGAATTTGAATGAGTTTGATACGATATATTTGCAATTGCGGGGCACTGAATTGAAGCTGCTTCCATTTAAATATATCAATGAGATAATAGCGAGATATAGAAAGCAAGCCGAACTTCAACAGTACGAATTTAATCGTACACGATTCGATAAAATGGTTGCAACGATAAAACAAAATTATGGCGAAATTGCAGCTGAATCGATTCAACCTTATTGATTTACAATAGAACACATAAACAACATTTAGGCGAATTTTATTTTGGTATTTTTTGTGCCAAAAAATAAATCTCTTTTAAAACTTTAAACATTGTATTAAGAGTTAAAATATAATGAAAGATGAATTGGTTTATAACAGTAGTATTCTTTTATAATTTTCCATGAGAAATATTCCTGAAAATAGAGAAGAGGTCAGATTCTAATGGAAGCTTCTCCAGTTCAGGATGTCGACCATTATTCGAGAACAAAAATGGCTTCATTATTCTCCAATGAGACGAATAGAGTGAACTTTAATGTTTAGGACTCCATTTCTGCATGTAAATGTGTTTAGATAGCCTAAACACTTTCGTCCCTGCATTGTATGTCTTCCCATATTTCTTCCCAATTATTTCTTCTATAAACAATCGTCTTGGTCCCTAAACAGAATTATCAGCTTCTCGGTCTTTTTGGTGATTTCCGATTATTAAAACGACTTTGACTAGGGCTATTCGAAAGCTGGCCGATTTAATACTATATCATTCGTTTGGTTTGGCCGAAGTGGTTGTGACAACGATATCATCACCAAAAGATGCCAGTTAATCGATCAAACTTCCGTTCGTTCCTCTAATACGATACCATATCGATCAAACTTTCTTTCCGTTCTGTATACCAAAATAACAACATTTAAGCAAACAATATTTACATATCTTTTATTTTTTTTAAAATCCCAAACTTATAATTACCTATTTATAAACAAATATAAATTAAATCTCTCAAACCAAACTTTAAACATTCAATAATGCTTTTAATAAAAATTCAGGGGTTGGCTTCTCACACACATTAAACACAGATAAATTCTTACTTTCAATCGCTCGTTTCGTACTTGGACCGATTGCAATTAAATTGACCGCATCTAGCCGAAAATTTAAACTGTTAAATACGTCCAGTACGTATTTGAATCCAGACGGACTAAAAAATACAAAAAAACTTATACAATCCGTTATAAATGTTGCAATTACTTCACGAATATTGCGCTCCAAATCGGGATGTTCAATTGTTTCGTAAATTTCGATCGGTTCCAAGTGTATACCGTAGTTTTCGAGGTTTGTTTGTAAAATATCCTGTTTTAGATTCCCGCAAGGAAACAGAAATGGTTTAGTCACATTCAATTCTCTTGCACCGATATCCTCTTTTATAAAATTTGATAAGATCTCTGCGTTTCCAGTATGGTTTCCCTTGACTGGCAATCGCAATGATTCAGCAATTAACTTTCCAGTTTGTTCACCAACACAGTAATTAGATAGTTCGAACCATTTTGAATCAAGTACGCCAGAGCTCTGAACTGAGCTGCTTGCCCCGTACACCGTTCGCGGGCTTGTAAAAATTATACCAGCATAGTTCGATGGTGATTCCAACCGTAAACGGAAAATATCTAAATTTTTGTAGTTAAAATCAATTGTTGGTATAAATTCAGCATGAAAGTTATTATCATTCAATAAATTTGTGTAATTATCTGTGCTATCACTTTCAGATTTAAATATTATAACTTTTTTCATAATGATTTACAAATTTTTGAGATTTTGTCCAATTTTAACAAAATGTCATAAATGTCAAGGTTTAAAAATATAAATAAATCGCCTCAAGTGCCAACTACACGATTTATTTATAACTAATTCAATTAAACGGACTCATTTCAATTTGAGACATCTATTGATGAATAGGTAAACTACTATTTTAAAAATAAATAAAAATTTATTAACCAGTAATTAATTCGGCCCGGCCATAATATTCCGCGATTTCCCTAGCTAGTACAATTCATTCTAAATATTGATCGACCAGATTGTATTTTTGAAAATACACACTGGCGAAGAATAAACGCAAAAGATGATTCATTATCTGAAGCTCACATTGCTTCTATGCAGTGATTCGTGTTCAAACCCTTCGTTCTGAGCGTCACAATATCATTTGCCGCAATTGCTTATTTCTTGTTACACGTTACACCAATTTTTAAGTCTAAAATGGAAATTAGAACTACATACCAATACAAGACCTGTGTCAATATTATACATTCTGAAAAATACATACCCTTTCAATTTATCGATTTGTTAGCTCGTTTCGCCCAAAGTGGTTGCACCAAAAAATCGCTTTCATTTACAAAGGATTTTGCGGTGGCTTTCAATGTGATTGCAATACTAGATCGTTTGTGGTCTTCTTCTCCCATCCATTATGTTGGCCATTATGGCCATAAATTTTACTTACTTTTACATTCTCATCGTTATTTTTTATTTTACCGTAGGGTTTTATTTTGGTTTGAATTAAAATATTTTTGTTTTGATTAGCAAAGAAAATAAATTTTATAAAATTAAAATGTCAAAATTAAAACTAAAATAAAAATGGTGAGCGATAATAAAATTTTATTTTATTATTTTCATGTTTATAGAGCGCGACAGAGAGGCAGAAAGAGAATAGCAAATAATTGGTAAATATTGTTTTGGTCGCCTATATAAATCGTATGCGATAAAATGACAAATCATACCGTATTAAATTCTCCTCCGTTAGTGAAAAGTTCTTTCTCACATTCGCAACCAAAACAAAAGAAAAATCGTTCTCTAGTTTAATTGTACAGTGCGACAAAAAATATGTCAAATGTGCATATCGACACTAGAGTAACTTGTATCCGGTATCCGGTAACTTCTTCGTTTCTTTCGCCTTTACCTATAATTTTTTATTTATTTTATTGGTAAAGAGGAAAGAAACAAAGAAGTTACCGAATTCAAGTTACCGCAGTATGGATATGCATAATGGCTGTTAGAAGCATTACAATGTGAATGAAGTTATAGCATATATTGTGAATCTTTCCGTAAATTTGCTAAAATTGAAGTTATTACAAAAATTAAAACCTAATCCGAACATAAATCCCAGGCAGTTATCCCCATAAACCAGGGTGTAAGCTCGTTCGCAACTGTCTCCTCCGAACATCCGAATGCCTTTAATCTTACACAACACACTGCAGCCTAAGTGTTTTGAATTCTCAAAACCGACCAATTTGAATGTGATTTTCATTCGAATGCGGTTTTGCAAAATAAATGTGGTGTCAACCGAATGAGGTGACACTCTTTTTCTATCGATTGTGTTCCTAGTAAATGACAAATTTGCATAAAACTAACCCAACCGATTAAAATGAAATACGAAATAATGCAAATGAAATTAAAAGTGTGGGATTGCTTTTTCTATTTAAATAGAACTAACGAAGCCATTTCTTAAATTAGGATGAAACTCAGTCCATAAGATGAAAATTGGATTGCAGTATGAGTTCCGTAGATTGTTCTGGAGAATTAGTAATTAGAATGGAATAATGAATCTAATTAATGAAGTTCGGTCTTATAATTATTTTACGACTAACACGAATTAAATTATACCGAATCGGTTAAGATATCATGTAATGAAACGAACAGCATCTAAGAACAGGGGCGGTATGTTGTACCATCACTTCGAATCGAAATTCGAAAAAAGTCGTAATGGCGGTATGTTGTATCATTTTCGAAAAGCAAAAATGATACAACTTTCACTTTTTCGATTCGACTTTTTTCGAATTCGCCTTTTTTCGGTTCGAAGTGATGATACAACATGCCGCCCCAGATTTGTCATCGCTTATCAAATTTTGAATTCTTATCTCAAAATTTGTAAAAGCTTTAGTTCAGTATTAACTACAACAGCACAAACGAAATCGTCCAGAATATTAAAACTCTGGCGAAACAAAAGGTGATTCAGTGCAACAATTTCAAACAATTGAAAAAAAATCTACCTCATTATACCCTACAAAAATCAAATCAGGTAGGTCAAACGGGCCAGCTACCTATCATATGAAAGTAGGCGCTCAGTGAGGACCAGGCATTCATTCACCAGAAAACGACTCGATTATTGAAATTTCAAATATCGAAAATTCCAAAGAAACTGAAAATTTTACTGATAAAAGTTATAATTATTAAATAAAACACGCTGCCTTATATGATAATTATATTTCCATGTTTTGTAATACACTTGTGTTTCTTTGTACAGTCCAAAGCGATCTACTTATATAAAACAAAAACAGAAAAACACAAGAGACATAAAAATCAAATACAACTTGTTCCCTATCTACCGTGATATGTTAGATTGTGAATTACATTATTCAACATTTACCCCAGACAATTTTCATTTAGATTCAGACACGGAGGCTAAAGCTTCCTACCATATCTGAAATGCTGCAACAAACAAACAATAAGAATATCATTAAGCCCAATGTAATGCCTCTTAGAATATCAAGAAACTTCGGTGAAAAATATTACCAGCATTCGATATTTCGATGGCATTCTAGGATCAGAGTCAATGACTAAATTAACGCCTAATATTGACAACAAGTCAAATAAAATTTCTATAAATGACATTTTGTTACATTTGGAATTTAGGAAAATGTGGTGGAATTAAGCATCTCTCTTCTATTTATTATAGGTTTGAGTCTTTTCAGCAACAGTTTTTCAAATATTTTTGATATGACTGGAAGTAGTGATATCGGTCTATATGATTTTTTATCGTTTCTTGGTTTACCTGGTTTAGGAATCATTATTACTTCGGCCACCTTCCATTGTCGTGGGACATATTTTTGTCTGAAAGCTGCATTAATTATTTGATTTAATTTACGCAAACCTTTCTCGGGAATGGCTTTCACGATTTGTCCAGTTATTAAATCATAACCTGGAGCTTTTCTGATATTCAAGTTACTATTGATTTCAGTTTTAAGCTCCAATAAAGTCACATGCCTTATGTCAAGGTCATCTGCTTTGTTTACGACTGTTGTATTTTCATTTGCTGTTTGTCTCGGCAACGGTTGAAAAGTCTCTTCTAAATAAGCAGCAAATAGAGAGACTTTCTGTTTGTCACTTTTAGCCCATGATCCGTCATCGCATTTGATAGGCGACACATGCATTTTGGATCTTTTTAGTCCCTTCGTTGCTTTCCAAAGCGAGTAATCATCATCCTTTAGTTCAGAAAGACCTCGTAGTCGCTTAGTTATGCTTTCGTTCTTTATTTCCTTTATTAGTTGTTTTAACTTGTTGCACAAAAAATTTAGGATAGTTTTGTGTTGCGGTGCACGAGAGTTCTGCCAGATTTTGTTAGCTTTCTGTTTCTCTTTGAGTAGCTCTCTGACTTCAAGATGATAGTTATGTTTCATTGTAGCGTTGGTATGAGAAATCGGTGAACTTTCCCAAGCCGCTTGTTGGATATTGTTATTAAATATTTCTAGTTCATCTTCCAGGTGCACCTTCGTTCTAATTGGTTCGCCGAGATTTGTTCGATCTTCTACTAATTTCTTGAATAGATCCCAATTGGTTTTATTGTTTGTTAACTTAGGTGAATTATCTTTTTTTATGATCATTGTACTCAGCGTCATGATCACAGGTGAGTGGTCAGCTGATAGTCCTTAACTATTTTTAATGCATGTGTAGTCCTCTAAAACTCCTTTTGTTACAAAGAAGTCAAGAAGATCTGGAATTTTATGTATGTCAGTAGGCCAATATGTTGGTTTGTCGCCAGAAAGGAATTCACAGTTGTCCTCGCGAGCTGCATTAAATAACTCTTTCCCTTTAGAGGTTGTCAGTCTAGATCCCCAATATGTATTCTTTGCATTAAAATCACCGCCTATGATAAAATTTGGTCCTAATGATTTAAAAAGTCGACTACTACAGTCTTTTTTTTATTGATGGCGTGGGGGACAGTAAATAGAGGAGATACTGAGTTCCCTATTATTTATTGATTCAACTATTATGGTTTTAACCTGCATAATTTCTTCCTCAATGCCGGGCACTTCTTAATGTTTAATATTATTTTTAACAATTACGGTAGACCCGCCTCTAGCGTTTCCTCCTGGATGAATAGCATGGTAGCATTGATAATCACGTATTTTAATAAATGAAGTTTCTGTTAAATGAGTTTCCGAGACAAGACATATATCTATTTTTTCTAAGTTTAGAAAAATTTCTAGCTCTGGAACATGCTGTGGTAATCCATTCGCGTTCCAAATAACAATTCTAAGTGATCTATTCATTTGGTTAGAATAGCATTGATGTAAGCTCATTCGTAGCTTCTTGTTTATCCAGCCGCTTATATATAGCTTCTAGACCACGTTCTTGTTTTGCTAGGCGTGCATTTATCGTTTCTATACTTCGAAATATCCTTTCTAGTGGATTTTCTTTAATAGTACTCTGCTGCGTTATCTGAGAGTAGGATCTCCTCTCTGGCCCTATGGGCTCTGGTTGTGTCGGCGCTCTAGTTGTAGTTGGAACCCTTTCTCTTCTAACATTACTGTTTTGAGTCGATTGTCGTGTTTTATTTCTTAACCTTTGCAGTTGCACCGCTACTTCGCATATCCTCTATAATTGGCTGGGTGTTGTCCTTTACAGTTTATACACCTTGCAGGTTCGGTTTGACTAAGAGAACAGTCTTTCGCGATGTGTTTGCCGGCACATTTTACGCACCTAACATCTCTCCCGCAATATGTTTGGGTGTGGTTATAACCTTGGCATTTCTTGCATTGAGGTATTAATCTCGTGTTCCTTTTCAGTGGTTCTATTTTAACCCTCATATTAACTCGGTTCTATTATTAACCCTCATATTTCATTTTGAGATCTTCTATTATATCCTCCTTCTTGCAGGTGGGATGTAGACCTCTGGCCATAACCTTGATTTCTCGGTTATTTTTGTCTTCATATGTATACCACTCTTTACCTTCTTCAATGAGCTTTGTGGCTAAAGCTCTGTATGCATCGGGATCTCTTGTGTTTATCTTCCAAACATTATTGTTTAGTGCAACTACTCTATAGTCGTTTGTGGACACTGATTTCATTAGATCTTGGATATTCGCAAACTCAGTAATGCCTATCACAATAATTGGCGGTAGTGCTTTGGTCTTCATTGCAACCTTGCGTTGTTCTTGTCGCTGGTGATATTAGGGTACAGGTACTGGTTTGACAGTTTCATTAACTTTTGCTTACGAGAGCTCGTCAACTTCTGGCGAGAATTCTGCTCTTCGTTTTTTCCTTGGTCTTTTCTTCTGTTTGTGTATACAATCAGTTTCTCTTGCAAGTTTCTCCTCATCTGTGTGAAACTCAGCGTCAGTACGGGCAAGTGTGCTGGTTTCGTTATAGCAAGTAAGAGGAGTTTCCACAACCTCTGTCAGATTGGGCTTCTTTAGCTCCTCGTTTTCTTTCTTTAACTTAGCGATTTCATTGCTAAGTTGCGATGCGACCTTTTCTATATCACTCAGTCTGCTGAGTTGCAAACTCTATTTGTCTAGGTGGTGACCTAGCTAATTTTGAACTTCGATCGAATGGGAATAGCAATGGTTGGCTCACCCAAGAATCCTTTGAGCCGGTCACGTTAGAGGGTGGATTAGCCAACTGATCAGTTGTTGTACCTGGGGTAAAAATTTCTTTTTGTTGAAAACTCATTTCATTATAATTACTGGTTATTGAAGCAGCTACCAATCTAACCAGTGAAATTGGCAGTGGGTCAGTGGAGAGAACATCATTTGCTAGGTTTTCGGTGTTCGGTTATCCCGCCGTTTCTCGGTCGCCTCGTTGGTTAATTAGCAGGGAGCACCACGTGCAAGTGAGGTTGACATTTGGGCTGGTGTATTGACCATCTAGACCGATGCCCCTTACCCCCTTGGTAAAACATAAGGTCAAAAATAAAAGTCACGGATGGCATCGCTAATTGCAAGAAATCGATGGTTATCCAAATACTACAGTTCCTTGCGGAATTCGTGCATTTTGGGAGTGTGATCGGTTAAGAATTGATCGAGCTCCGTCTCTCGTGGCCATATTCCAAAACCTCTTCCCAAAATCATTTAAAAATCCCGTGTCGATCCAGCATAAACAATCATATCATAATCGGTTAAGAATTGATCGAGTTCCATCCCAGGTGGCCATATTCCAGAAGGTCTTTCAATAATAATCTAAGAATCCCATTTCCATCCAACATACCCAATCCCAACATAACCGGCTAAGAAATGCCTGAGCTCCGTCTCAGATTAAATTCGAGCGAAAAGATTAAATTTAAAAACATTCAGATTTAACGGACAATCGAATTTAACGGACTCCCCAATTAGTCCGTTAAATCGAGTTTTTTGACAGAAATGCGGAAGCTCACAGGAACAAAAATCGGTAGCGAGTTCCTTAAATCCCTTTGGATTCACCGATTACCTACACAAATGCAAGCCATTTTATCAGATAGTGGCGACGATTTGGACAAGCTAGCTACGATGGCAGGCCATATTATGGAAGTTACAAATGGGTCGGAGGTGAATATATGCAGTAAAATAAATGAATCCAGATCAAATTCTGAAAACTCTATTATATCATCGTTGGAAGCGAAAATCGTTCCCGTACACCGGGTAGAGTGCAAAATGACAGCAGTTCACAGTTACCTCTCGCAAGCGTATTGAGTACATAAATTGCTGGTACCATTACAAGTTTGGAAGTTGAGCTACTAAATGCCGCCCGCCTTGTGAATTCGCAAATAACTCGGAAAACTAAAAACACGATCGCTCATGGTGACTAGCGATCGGAATTCATTAAATAGTCGCCTTATTTTGTTTGACACCTCGACAAATTGTCATTTTTTAATTGATACGGGAGCCGACGTTTGTGTCATGCCACCAGCAAGTTAAGATAAAAAATTAAGGTTTTCGAAAACAAGACAATCACAGTCGATTTGGGTTTGCATGGAAGTTTTACATGGACTTTTATCATAGCCGATGTCAATAGAGCTATCATAGACGCCGATTTCTTAAGCCACTTTGGATTACTCGTGGATCTAAAACGGAAACAGCTAATTGACAGCACAACCAATCTTAGTTCAATCGGAAGAGTGGCGAATGGCCAAACAGTGAGTATAACTACCCTACGGGTGGTTGATGCTCCATACTCTGAATTACTCACGAAATGTAAGGATCTGACGCGCCCAAATGCTGGCATGGATCCGATGAAACACAACGTAACCTACGTTATTGAAACAAAGTGTGCTCCGTTATATTCAACGTATCGTCAGCTAACAGCCGAAAAATTTATTATCGCAAAATATGAGTTCGACAACATGATTAAGCTGCGAATTTGCAGGCTATTCAAAAGTCTGTGGGCCAGCCCTCTGCACTTAGTTAAGAAGGAAAACGGGGAATGGCGACCATGCGGGGACTACCGCCGACTTAATTATGCTACAGTAGCAGGACCGATATCCATTACCGCATATCCAGGATTTAGCATTCGGATTGGATGACAAATTCATATTTTCCACAATCGATCTGGTAAAGGCATACCATTAGATACCCATCGAGCCAGCGAACATAGAGAAAACAGCGATAACGCCATTCGGATTATTTGAGTTTTCGCAGATGATCTTTGGTTTGTGCAACGCTGCTCAAACCTTTCAAAGGTTCCTCTGTGTTGAGGAGGCCTCGATTTCGTTTTCCCGTATCTGGACGATGTGTTGATTTATTCCGATAACACGGAACAACATATGGATCACCTACGCCAAGTATTCGATCGATTTAGTGAACAAGGGATTGTAACCAACATGTCCAAATCTGTTTTGGCAAGAGTACGATGAAGATTTTAGGTCAACATATATAGTAGGTCCACTACCTAGATCACAAGGTTACAGTTACTTGCTAACAGATATAGATCGATTCTCGCGATGGATAGAGGCAACACCAATGACGGATATAACATCGGAAAGTGTAGCATGAGCAATTTATGAAAATTGGATTTGTCGATTTAGAGTGCCGCGAAAAATTTCTACGGATCAAGGACGCCAGTTCGAATCCTCGCTCGGTTTTAAACCTGATATTGGCGGAACAATTTCGGAAATGGTATACAGTACGACGATTTCACAGCATGGATCATTTTTTAGCACCTCAGCTCACAATACCAACGAGAACGAGAACGAATTCATTTCAAGTCTGCGAGAAAGGATGCAGAAATTACAACCGGTTCAAACTGCAAGGAATACGAGAGAAACACCGTTCGTACATCCTGGCCTAAAAAAATGTCCTCATGTGTACAAAGGACCATTTCCTGTCCTCAACCGGCAGGAGAAATATTTTAAATTAGGAATGAGGCAAAGAAGTCGTACTTTCTATAGATCGATTAAAGCCAGCGTTCCTACTTCAGGATGCCGAAGATTAATCACGCCCGTTGCAAGATTCGCAGAAAATCGAACCTGACGCGGTATCAGGAGAAAACAAGATGTCGTTAAACCAGGATTTCCAAAAACGGAAGATGTTAAATTCGAGGAAATACCATCATTTATCATGATGTGCTGGGAGAACCTGTACCAGTAAAAACTAGAACGAGGCGACACGTGCACTTCCTCAAGAGGTACCTTGAGACATTTATATCAGGGTAGGGCGACGAAGAGTAGCGTTGTCACTGGAGGGGGAGTACTGTGGATATTCAGTGAACGAGCGTCGGTGAGAGAACTGGTATGCTGCCCTGTCAACTGATTAAAATAAGGCGTTGGTCAAATTAAATAAAAATAAAAATAAAATTTGACATCGCAGTTCCGGCATCTACGAAAAAACAGAAAAATAATAGAAAAATATAAAGAAAATTATTCTTCATCTTCGATTCCGACGTGATAGACGTTTTAATATTTTTGCAGCTATTTTTAGTGAAGGAAATGACGATAGGTTAGGGGTACAGGATTGTATATAAACCTCCTGCCGCAACTATATCAACACAATAAGGCTTACTAGTTGTCAACAACACCATTATTGAAAATTACCCGCCATATCTCATTAAAAATAAGCGAAAGTTATTCATCGCCACAAATTACGATAATGATGTCCAAACATACTTAGATCTAACAGAATTCAAAGAGCGATATATAAAGCGGCTTAAAATACGAATCAACAATGGCAAGAACATCAAACTATGTACTGATTGTGGGCCGGACGATAGGAACGTGACAGGAAACTTTCTAATAACAATCGAAAACTTATTAGTTAATGCGAAAAATTCTCCCTTATAATCAGCAAAATAGTTGTGCAATTTGACTTTCAAAGCTCCCATTACATGAGAAAACTAAGTGGCTGCCACTGAAAATTGTGACAATTAAACCAAATTGCATAATTTTGCTCATTTGGCGGTAACGGGTGTTAAATTACTAGTGCTATCTCCGGTCTGAACTGCCCAGACTATTATCTAGCTGAATAGCTCCTTAAATAATTTATAAAGAAGTAAAATAGAATACAATTGGCCTTATATACCATCTAGTGCATCTGCAAATGCCACCTCATTCGTTGTAAAAAAGTATAATGAAATAAAAAAATTTGAACTAGGTAATAAGAATGAAACGAAACACTTACCCGCCTCAGGACAGTAGCTATTAGCAAACTGTGGATGAGATGATACGAAACACGGAATGGTGTGGTCTTGACTACAATACAATTATTAACCCTGCCGGCTATTATGTTGAAAGATACAAAGTTACATGTTGTTTTTGATGACTTTGAATGGCCTATCGGTCTACATTATGTTGATTGTTGGCGTTAGTTACACTGGACTGGCATTTTATTAACACCGAAATATCGCACCGTTTGTGAAATTTTTGAACATACAATACGAGATTCTATATCTCGTCGGGGTCACCAATTGTAAGTATTTTATTTTTAGTGGCTACCTACACACCACTCAAATCAAAAACATTGGTTACAACTATTTTGATTATTTCAAATGTATATTTACACATGTTTATTAAATATTATATATTTTTGCATGATAAACTAAAAATGTACTTTTATTTTTATACTCGTATGTAGTATAATTTTTTAAACGGCCACTGAGAGAATAGAAACGTCTTAATATATAATGTAACTACATCTATTTCACAATAAAAAAAAATTTAAGATGAGTGAACATTCTTTTCAACCAGCATTAGAATGGCCTCGGTCATACTATTCAACGCCTCCGTTTGATTTTTAATTTCTTGCAATGAAGCGACTTTTGCATCCGCTAGCCGCTTCAATTCATTCCGTATACTAATTCCCAGATCAACCAGAGTTGTATCATCCGTTTGAGTTTGTGCGCCCATGTTGCTCCGGTGCGACCGTTGATCAGGAAATAAATTTGGTAAAAGATTCGTAGCCGGATAATTATCAATTATTTCAATTTCACTTTTAACAACTGATTCCAATGGATCACGACGATACTGCGTCGGTGATCTCTGTTGTGTTTGAGGTACCGGCACTGTAACCATTATAGCTGGTTTTGAGGTCTCACTATAGTTTGCATCATGCGATGATTCATTTTCTGAGGCTTCTTCAGGTGTTTCTTTGGCATAATCATAATTCGCGTTCCACAGTAGTAAAGCACGAATTTCAAGCTCTTTTAATTTACCCTTCATTCTGAGCGCCACAACATCATCGGTCAAATCGTTTATTCCTTCCTTGCGGCACTTAAATCGAGTAACGTTACGCCAATTTTCAAAAGTCTAAAACGGTAATTAGAAATAAATTTTGATATTCGGCAGTTACACTTTACAAATTATTACACAAACTTAAAAATACATACCCGTTGCCAAGCTCGTTTATCTCGTCCCGGACCTTTCAATTTATTTAATAAATATGTTAACTCGTCCCAAAGTGGTTGCACCGACAAATCGCTCATTCGTTTGTACAGGATTTCGCGGTGGCTTTCAATGTAATTGCAATACAATTCATATTGATCGTTTGTTGTCTTCTTTTCTCGTCTCCGTTGGCTATTATGGCCATAAATTTTACTATCCTCATTGTTAAGCATTCTTACCGTTACTAACTATTTTACCAAATTTTTTTATTATGATTTGATAAAATGAAAATATTTTTTTTTCTTAGCAGCAGCACATAATTTTATAAAATTAAAATGTCAAAATTAAAACTAAAATAAAAATGGATGAACGTACAATGGCAATAAAATTTTATTTTATTATTTTCATGCTTAAAGAGCGGGACAGAGAGGCAGAAAGAGAGTAACAAATAATTGGTAAATATTGTTATGATCGCCTATACAAATGGTACGCGATGAAATGACAAATCATACCATAATAAATACCCCTCCGGTAGTAAAAATTGTGTTCATTCTCATTTTCGCAATTTAAAACAAAACAAACTTTTGTCTCATGATAAAAGTTTAATTTTATAGTGCGACAATAAAATAAAATGAATATGTGAAATCAATAATCAAAATATTTTACCGGGTTTCTTTTGTTTTTAAACCACGGAAGACAAAGGAAAGTTGCCTAGCACATTGCAGGAGTGCGTTAGAGGCATTACAAGGTGTAAATTTGGCGCGTAAAAGCCAGGAATAAATAATAAGTCTTGATTTCTTGTGAGAAAGCAGAACGATCCGGTACAATATCATGTTTGAACTGAACGCAACGTAATGGATGAACGTGAAAACAGAATAAAATACTTGCAAATGTCGCTTATAAGAGAAAGAACCTCACATCACACGACGAGAAAATCGTTAAAACTTTTAAAAATGATTCAGCCCGCGCATGTTTCAGCCCCGTGCAATGAAAATGCGTTTGGTTAACAATATTTCGAAAATAGAAACAGAGTGACTAAACAAGAAATCAAGTGCCGAATAAAAACAAATATATTTAGAAATTTTTAAAAATTTAATATAAATCGGAAACCATTACTCCGGCTACATCATCGCCAAACTCTTTGCGTATTTTTGATACAACTTCATTCAACTTTAACCGATTAAATCCATTTCCTTGATGCCCTTCATAACGTTCAAACTGTCGCAACATCCCGTTCAAAGTTTCAAAAGGTTCCAATCGCTTATCGGTCGTCTCAATTTTATCGTATTCCATCCTAAATTCTTCAAAATTATAATCGAATACTTCGTAGATTAGGTCTGGAACAGCTTTTTGAAATTTTGGCATACGAATAACTTCGACTACATCTACTCGGCCGGTTTTGAATATAAAATCCTTAATAAATTTCGATCGAAACAGATCTGTATGCAAGTGACATTCGATTCGATTTGTAATCATTTCGTCATAACTCGCGACCTTATTATAATTACCGTACAGCTTGATATAATTCGATTCATTTTGAAATCCGTAACAAAACATTAAATTTTTTACTTCGGCATCCATAACCGTGCTTTGGTTGTAATCGAGCAGTTGAACGTACACGTTTGACATCGTCTCAAAATCATTGAGGCATTTTACGTGACCGACATAACATGCCCATTTCATTGCGATCACTCGCGTTATTTCAAAATGTTCATTAAAGAATAAACCCTCTTTGTAATTATCATAGATATCACTGAACATTGAATTGATCACCGAGTTTAATTGTGACGCGTATTCGTTGGTTAGATCACGGTTCACAATTTTATCTAGAATTAGATCGGCCACAAACCATGGTCGTGGTTTCGATTCTCGTTTCAAATATCTCAATAAATTGAAAAACATTGAGTTCGACATCTCTTTCGAAGACATTAGCAGATAAGCAGTTGTTAATAGATGATCTCGATTCTTCTGATGTATTTTATTTAGATCCCCATTCGTTAATTCTTCTATAATTAAATTCCAATTGGTTTCATCATAATTCACCAAAAAGTATCCAATAGCATGCTTATTTAATATGATCCAATCACTGGATGACACATTAACTGAAAACGTGTCATTTCGCTCATTAAGCCAACGGTTCGGTTGTGTAACAAAATTCGGTTTAGACGCAGTGGCATAACTGTATGGTATCCACCATTTGACGTCACTTCCCGAATTAGACCATCCGTAATTGTTTTGTGATACCATCATCTCACCACTTGTATAGTTTCGAGTTAAAGTAACAATGGGATACCCTTTTTGATTTACCCAACCATCAACAAATTCATTAAAATTCGGTTTAACACCAAACTCTTGTGCTAACAATGGGATAAAATCGGTTCTATTTTTTATAGCGGTTCGTAAAATCATCTGAAATTTCGGATCCTCTATTGCGTCATTGATCATTCGGAATAGTGCTGCACTTTTTGTAGATCGAACGTCTCGACGGCTATTTACATCACTCAATCGAATATTGTCCAGAGTGTGCTCGATTTCGAACGAATTGTGGTATGATATCATTTTATAAAGATTGTTGGTGTATGGCTCAAGAGTTTCGAGAAGTTTAACTGTTAAATACAATGATACGCCATCTTTAATCCAATGAAATGGTGCACCAATCGAAGCATACATATTCATAAAGAAATGATCTCCAATTGCTTTGCCGACAGTCGGAATTATCAGCGTTGGTTTCAGTGAGGCTAGGCTATATTGAATGTTGGTGTCGCGATACATGACCAAACCATAGGTTGTTACTGAGTAGACATTTAGTTCAGGGATTGCAATAAAATCTAATTTTGGTACAGGTATTTCCTGCTGCAAGTAACTTTCGTAAGCGTCGAAAATTTTTCCAATAAACTCGGGTAATATATCGATAAATTCGATCGATAGTGGTGATCCATATATCGTAATTGGTATATTGCGACCATTCTTAATTTTGGCCGATGCAAGTTGCCCAATTGTGAAACCAAACGAATGTAATGCGATAGGAGGCGTCTCATCAAATTTGGTCGTCACTAAACGAGTATTTACAATTCGGATTGATGGCGTGTTCGAGACGGCAGTTAGATTTTCGTTGTGCGTTATGCTAAGTTCAAATTTTGTGTTAACCGCATTTCTTGCAAAGCGTGGGTAAATCATTATGAACTCTTTTGTAAAGTCTGTGTAGACGATTGCGCTACAATAAAATTAAAAGAAATCATTTCAAAATAGTTAAACATCGATGTACCACACAATTCTTACCTTTCAACACCATTCTGCGTTTTATAAAATTTTCTTTCCAGCCCAATGGGATATCGATAGTCGTTTCCAATGAAATCTATCAAAATTTCATACAACTGATCTTTCATGATTATCCTATCAGTTGTTTTTAATCGATATTTTTGTTCAGCCAATGCACCAACCGATTCGTATGTACAATTTACGATCTCAATCGATGTATTTAAATTTCGAATTTTAATATCGGTTACGTTTCCGAAATAGTCGAGTTCCAAAATGTTTAGATCGGAGTTTGCTTTAAATTCGACCGTAACACTGCCATTATAGCTCGCTAGATTTACATCGTTTCCAAATGTAAAATGGAGTTTGTACTTAAAAGGAGTTACACTTAACTCGTCATAGCAGGATGCACTTGCTACTGTAAAGATAAATACAGTAATGAGGTGTACCATCGTGAAATGATAAAACTATACTAACATTCTTAATTTTAATGTGTTTTATATAGCCGGAGAATGGACTTGTCGTTATCTTATCATAAAATACATGGAGAGGTCATGGAACTTAGACATGTTTTTGTTTTGTTTCGTTCTTCCATAGTGGTTCTTTATAAGCTGACTTAGGATAGTATGGCGGATGTATATTGAGTCAATATATTAGACAATTATAATTTCCACACAATTACGATCTACGTTGTTCGTTTACAACAGTACGCTCGACAAATCGTTCATCGAGATCTTATCTACATGGTAGTCTATGCCCTGCAATCACATAGAACAACATTATATTCTCAAATCGTGGCTTATTTAATCTGTAAAATCTGTAAAGAATCTAGTACTCCAACGAAAAGAAACAGATGAAACTGACCGCACCTAGCATTTTCTTATTTGCTTCGTGAAACGGTCATTTTACATCCATAAATGTAGCCTAAACCACTTTCACCGAGTAAAGAAGTACACACTGCGTACTGTATACACTTTGCACCAGAAATGAACAATTTTTGAGACAAATAACGAGAGTAATTTTAATACAGAAAAGTTTATTGGTGAAGTCGATGCAAACGGTATGAACGAAGAAGGATTTTATATCAGTGGAATTCAATTATTTTTACGCAAAGTCTGCATTATGAAAAGAGCTTAAGTCCCGTTAGGTTTTCGTTGACCTTTCCTCGTCTTACTTTCAAACCAGTATATAAATATTTAAGATGATTTCCTTTATATTATTGATGGGTCACTTAAATTCAGATTTTATGAGGCACAGAAACCGTGAAAACTATACTTTAGCTCATCATTTTTATCCCTATAGATTATTAAGAACGTTTTATTAGATTGTAGCAAATTACGTATTCTCTTCTTAACAGCTCATATTTCTTGAGAAAATTGACAACTAGATTCTTGAAGTTCGGTAGAATTAGAATTCAGAAAATACTGAGTCGGTTATCTGGTTCCATATGTAGATCATAATTCAAAAAAGTATTATTTTGGAATATTAACTTATCAAACACAAAGTGTTGTCTAAAACTAAAACGAATATTGGTCCTACTTTTAACAGAGGGATCTGGAATTACAAAATCACCTATATTCCGTCTGTGTGGTGGAGGTGATTGGCAAACCGTTGATCATATGACAACTGTCTCAAAAGAGTTAAACTTCATGAGATGTGTTTAAGTGCGGATTTAAGATGTGTTTAAGTGCGGAAAGTGACAATGGACTTATTTTCTCTAAGCAAAATAAAACAACAACGATCGCAATCCGTCACAAATTTAAGTGCAATAAATCGCGCTAATTCTCTAGTGACATCGACCTCTGGCATAAATAAAAATATAATGCAAAAAAGTGTAAGCGGTTCACAAGCATTAAAAAGTGCTACAACATCAAATATTGTTGTAGGTTACAATATTGTACCAAGCAACATTGCTATAATGGATAAAAGCAATATCAATGAAACGGATACTGTTATGCCTTTATTAATGTAAACAGGTATGGAACGTCACATAACCGTAACATCCAAACGAAAACGTAATCCCAAGTATCCAGTGCAAACCGCAACAAAAACTCTAAAACTAGGAGCAGGAATACCAACTGGTAGCCGTTTCCAAACCTCTGTGTGGAAATAAAAGTGATGACGAACAGGAAACTCGAGAAGAGGAGAGAGCACCATCAATATATCTTCGGGAAGCGCCGTCTCAACAATTAGTAGCCGATCTTAAAAAAGACACAGGTGAAGAGTGTTTTTCGTTGCTCCAATTGAACAAGGCAATATCCGGGAAACCAGGATTCAAGCTTTAAGCATCAAAGCATATCGCAAAATTGTTGCCATCTTAGAAGCAACTAATAAATACTTTTACATATATAGATTGAAAAGTTCGAGAAGACTAACAGTAGTAATAAAAGGAACCACAACAGAAACGTGATGGACTCACTGCCAAGGGCTTCCATATAGGTAGCGGCACAGATAATTGAGGATTCTCTTGTTTTCCGGGGCACGTGTCCTTTGCCACATCTTTCGTGCCTTTCGTTTCTCTCTAACTAAATTCAACCCTGACTTCAAGAGGGTAATTTTGATTCCTACGGGATTCGGTATAATTAGTAGGAGAACTTTGCAATGCTGCTTGTTGAATAGTATTGTTAAGTACCTCCAGTTCGTCTTCCAATTGTACCGTTGTTTTAATTGGCATTTGAAGGTCTATTTGCTCTTCAATTAGTTCTTGGAATAGGTCCTAGTCAGTTTTATTATTTGTTAGCTTAGGCAAGTTATCCTTGTTAATTATCATTGTGCTGAGTGTCATGATAACTGGTGAATGGTCAGAATATATCCCCTCGCTATTTTCGAGGCACATGTAGTCCTCGGTAACCCCTTTCTTTACATAGAAGATCTGGTATTTTATTTATATCAGTAGGCCAATATGTTGGTTTACCTTCAGAATGGAACTCGCAGTTGTTTACCCGACCTGCTTCGAAAAGCTCTTATTCTTTACGGGTTGTAAGTCTTGATCCCCAATAGGTGTTTTTTGCATTAAAGTCACCACCAATAATAAAATTGGATCCTACTGATCTACAGAGTCTGTTATAGTCTTCTTTGGTTAGATTATAGCGTGGTGGGCAGTAGATAGAGAAAATACTGTATTCATTATTTTTACTAGTTTTGACTTTAACCGTTTTAACTTGCATACTTTCTTCTTCGAGATTCCTCATAGTGTTTGAAATTATTTTTCACTATTACTGGTGATCCTCCCCTCGCGTTTCATCCTGGGTGAATAGCATGATAACATTCATAATCACGTATTTTAATAAATGATGTTTCGGTCAAATGATTTTCTGATATAAGGCATATATCTATTTTCTCTAAATTTAGAAAGATTTCTAGCTGTGGAACATGCTGCGCTAGTCCTTTCGCGTTCCAGGTGACAATTCTTAATGTTCTGCTCATTTTAATACAGGAGGGCTGTTGCCCCGTTAGTGGTTTCTTGCTTTTCTAGACGCTTATATAAAGCTTCTAGACCACGTTCTTGCTTTGCTAGTCTAGCATTTATGGGTTCTATGCTTCTGCATATCCTTTCGAGAGGGTTATCAGTAATAGCATTAGATGATTGTTGTACAATTTGCGAGTAGGTTTTCCGCCCTGTACCTATAACTAGTGGCTTTGGCTCCACTTGGTTTTTGCTTACTTTCTATCTGGTAACCTTAGAGCTTTGAGGAAACTGATTCATTTTGTTTCTTAGCCTTTGAAGTTCTTTGGCTACTTCACATCCTCTGTTGTTTCTACTTTCCTTACACTCTTTCGCGTTGTGCTTTCCAGCACATTTTACGCATCTAGGCTCCCGGCCGCAATATTTTTGTGTGTGGTTGAAACCTTGGCGTTTTATGCATTGAGGTATTAACCTCGAATTTTTCTTTAGGGGTTCTATTTTAACGCTCATATTTAGTATTGCTTTGATGTTGAAAATTTTTTCAAATTTCTCCTTTTTATTAAAAGTAAGCATAAAGAGTGGGAGCCCTCTTTTTCTTACTTCATTGTTCTCACCTCTCTCTCGTTTTAGGATATTTACTGCATTTTCTGCATTTACCATTCTTTACCTTCCTCGTTGAGCTTTGTGGCTAGAGCTCTATATGTATCGGAATCTGGTGTATTGATTTTCCACACGTTATTGTTTAGTGACACTACTCTGTACTCTTTAGTGGTGACTGATTTCATTATATTTTGTATACTAGCAAATTCTGTTATGCCGAATACATTAATTGGCGGAGGAGCCTTTTCTTTCGGTGCAACCTTTTGCTGTTGTTTTTGTTGCTGATGGGCTGGATTAGTATTAGTAGTACCAACAATCGCAAGCTATCGACTGTTCTCCAACTTCAGGTGAGCATTTCGCTCTTCGTTTTTTGGTAGGTCTTTTTTTCCTGTTCATGTTCAGTACCCAATCTGTTTCTTTCGCAAGTTCCTCCTCATCAGTATGTAGCTCGGTGTTATAACTGGTGTATGTACTTGCTTCGTTATAACTGGTTAGAGGGTTTTCATAAATCTCCATTTCCATTTCTTTGGGCTTCTTTAATTCTTCGTTTTCCTTTTTTAGTTTGT
The DNA here is from genome assembly GCA_932526605.1 of Nephrotoma flavescens. Lineage (NCBI taxonomy): Eukaryota > Metazoa > Arthropoda > Insecta > Diptera > Tipulidae > Nephrotoma > Nephrotoma flavescens. Next base: position 187,411,265 of record OW052222.1, on the reverse strand, counting down.
CAACTTCGATTCTTAGTTGGTTTATAAGTATTTCTAAGTCACTTAGTTTCCGACAGAGTCTAGCGTTTTCATTTTTCTGCTGATTTTCTGAGTTAGTTTGTCTAGTTAGGGATCTTGACAATTTTGAACTTCTTATGAATGGGTATAGCAATGATTGGCTCACCCCAGAATCCATTGAGCCAGCCTCGTTAGAGGGTGGATTAGCCAATTGGGTAGTTGGTGTACCACCCGGGGTATTTTCTCCTTTTCCCGTTCTATCAATTGCTTTAATTGGTCAGGTTATACCTCCCAACACTAGGTCCCTGGCAAAACTTAGCCACTGCAAGCAGTGCCCATGCCCCGCAACGTGCACGCGCCTATCAGTAGTAGCTGAGGTGCACACAGTTACAACCGAAGCCCCCTGTGTGCCCACAGCCCAACGACAGCTGTGGAAATGTATACGAAGCAAGGAAAACTAGATCATGTTTCTGGCGGCAGACCAATATATTGGTCAACCGATAGACGAAAAATTAACGACTTAATCGACTTCTGTCACTGTGTAACAAAGGGTATTGCTAGAACTTATGTTATGGCCGAAACATGCTATCCATCTGACCACTCCCCCGTTTCAATAACATTAAACACACAAGTTTTAAATTCAGAATCATATATTTTTTTAACGAACCGACACATTAATTGGTCTCAATTCAAATGTGCAGTGACAAGAGAGTGCAAAACAAAATCTGAGATTGATGAAGCAGTACAACATCTAACGAAGGCATTGTAGAGCAAGCAGCGAAGGATGCTAACTTGCAACAACTCTAGTAATGTGAAAATGAACCAACCGTCCAAGAATATTCAACAGCTCTTAAAGAACAAACGCGTACTGTGCAGGCAGTGGCAATTACATAGATCACCAGGACTCAAATTAAAATTAAATAAACCTATCAAAAACCTGAAAGCAGCACTAACAAAAGAACATGATGGGGGATTCAATATTATCTAAGTAAACTTACAGCATCAGTGTAAGCCACAAAAAATCTGAAACGGCCTACGCATTCATATCCTCCGATTCGCCTTCCCGATGGAAACTGGGCAAGAAGCAATGCAGAAAAGCAAATTCGCCCAACATTTAGTTAAAGTATTTACTCCGAAAGAAAATAACAAAGAAGTTGAAGCTTCAGAATTTCAACCAATTAAATGGCGTGCAACAAAAACAATGATCAGCGGACATATAAACCCCAAAAAGGCACCGGGTCATGATCTTATTAGTGGCACAGTACTTATAGAGCTTTATGTATCAAATTAATAACATACATTTTCAATGCTGTAATGAAAACTATAGGTATTTTCCTGAAACTTGGAAAATTTCACAGATCATAATGATCCATAAACCAGGTAAAGATGAAACAAAAGTAGACTCGTACCGTCCAATTAGTTTACTGCCAACTCTGTCAAAGCTCTTTGAAAAAATGCTTCTTAAAAGGCTTAAACCAATTCTGCAACAGCAAAGTATTGGATTTAGAGAAGATCATGGAACTATAGAACAAGTGCATAGGATCATATCAGAAATCAGCATTTTTAGACATAGCCCAAGCTTTCGATAAAGTAAGGCATGAAGGCCTTGTGCAAAATTAAAGCCCAGCTACCATCAAATTATCATGCGATCATTAAAAATCACCTGCTAAACCGGGATTTCTTGGTGAAATATAACAGTGCATCTTCCAATTTTAATGAAATACGTGCAGGGGTTCCACAAGGTGGTATATTGGGTTCAGTGTTATATCTAATTTACACAGCGAACCTTCTTCCTTAAAACTATATAACAGTTTCAACATTTCCAGATGATACAGCAATATTAGCTGCACATGAAAACCCTCAAATAGCATCAAGACTACTGCAAGGACGTTTAGAAGAAACAGCTGAGCGGATGGCTTTCAAAATGGAGAATAAAAGCAAACGAGCAGAAATCAGCACACATTATATTCTCCGTAAATAAACCTACCCTCCGGTGAAGTTAAATAACATCAACCTACCGCAATGCGAAACCATCAAATATAGGTCTACATTTATAGATAGATGATTGACATGGAAGAAACATGGCCATTTTTATCACTTTTTACCACGCACCTTATAATTGCTTTCTCCATTATCTCGGGGTTCACTCCGATGAACCATTCCATTTCAGCCTCACTAGCTTGCACCGCCTTGTGATATATGGAAATTTCAGGATAACTACAATATAGCCTCGATGTGAAATCCTCGCTTGTCACATGCAATTTTTATTTTTGTAAACTGATGACGCACTAACAAAGTTATTGTTGAGAGACGCCTGTTGCACCCTTTATTTCACACTTTCCTTTTATATCGTCTATTGTTAAAATGCATATATTTACATGCATATCTGCATAACCTGTCGTCATAACCCGTCACTGGTGGAAATAAATTTTCAAAATAGGTGATCTGTAATTGTTGAGCGTCGTTTCTCGGATCAGGGTAACGCTGCTCCTTGATCTACGAAGTTTTGAGCCGGTTCCGGTTTGTAGTTTATGAATTCTATCTTGATATACTTGGTGTGTGTGTGTGTGTGTGTGTGTTCATATGTTGGTGTGATGTCCTCTTTAATATACCTTCGTTTTGATTATGTTTTGTTGGGACATTGTCCCGCAAAATGTTTACGCTCTTGACGTATAAGACACGTTACCTTGTTTGGCAGTATACTGCTTTTAGTAACTTTAACACTTTTATTGTTGTCACCTTACTTGCTTACTATTATTCGGACTATTATAACTCTTGCAATCAAAATTTCGATTTTAACCACATTACGTTGCACCGCATGCTGAGCTGATTCTTGTTAAAATTTGCCCCATGTGCTGCAACTACTCAATCAGCTTCACGTAAATCCAATAGCAACACCGATAGTCTCATATTTTTTTAACGTTGAATCCCAGGTCTCAAAAACCTTCCACGACCAATTCAATTGTCTCCGCACTCAACATCTTAGCACTGTTGCAAAGAGAACATTTTCTGTAATAGTCCCGTTGTACTTTTATATGGTTTCTGTTGAATTTTCGTCTTTGCGTCGTTTCTGCAATGTTGTTTGAGTTAATGGAAATTTTGCTTATAACAGCACGTTCCACTATTTCCAACTCTTATTCACAATTTTAACACTGTCACACCACTCTTTATGTTCGTCCACCATTTTCAGCAACCCATAGAGATGACTGGTTACATCATCGCAATCATCCATATAATCAAACTATTCAATTCTATCTACCCACTAATCTACACTCTGCATTGGATCGATACCACTGAATGAAGGTAATATGTCCACCAATTGTGGTTGAACCCGCAGGTCTTCGCTATTTATGCTAAACCTTGTTTTCTATTCCCTTGCACCGACTTCTCATTCCATTCCTATTTGCGTTCAAATCGCTTGCACTTTTTGCTGCTCGCATTTTGTATAATTATCTCCTCTGTTTCCTGGCATTTCGGAAACCGTTTTCTATACTTTTAGGTTAAAATCACATGGTTCGCACTATTCACTAAAATTTACGAACTATTGCAAATTATTCACCAAAATATTCACGCACGTTGAATATAATAATCCCACTTCTGAAAAATTTGAAAAAAAACTAATAACCTACCCTTGCAAAGGTCAACAACAACTAAAATTGATTTTCGTCAGAACTAGACAATGTTTTCTAAGGCCATTTAATTCGGTCGTAACCAATCTGAACCAACGTAGATCGAACACCATTATTCATATGCTTGAAATAGTCTTAGTGGGGATCCGATTCGTTGTTCGAGAAAGCCGAACTAAAATATCCAGCAATGTGGTTGATAAGCACCATTACCAATCATTCGAAGGTATTATTATTGTATTTTAAGGTGGAAAATTATTTAATTTGCCGCCATCATTAATAAGTGCGAAAAAATTCGTTTCAATTGAGGTCGCATGGTTCTGCTAACCTGTAATTAGTAGAGACTGAGTTTATTTGAAGTATCCAACCATAATAAACTGCAGCAGTCGAGGTACGGTGGAAGTATACAATGGTTAGGTTGCTGTGAAGATAGTCGCCAAATATGTATTACAAACTGTTTTGTACACTCTCAATTCGATTCGAGTATCATTGATAGAAAGGTACCAACCCTCCAAAGGAACCAACCCTTGGAGGCATATTCCAAAATTGAACGCGGAACGATTTGCTATTGCTTTTAACAAAATCATCTATATAAAAACCTTTGCAATAATAGGTTCAATATGTCTTCCAAAGGTGAGATTAAAATTATAAATGACTCATAAAGATACAAAGACGACTATGTTCATAGCAGCATCTCTACTGGGGTAAATAAGTATTCCGGAACGAGAGTTGTTTTACTAGAACTAGTAAATTCCTTCTCACCGGCCATATTACAACGCCCGACTGTACTGCTGCATGGTTGTCTTGTGAACGTTTAACTTAATAAATAATTATGTAATTATTCTAATTGTCTAGTACATTGTTGAAAATTATTGTTGTTTTTTGAGTTAGTTTTATTTCATCGTCATTGTGCACATAACCTCAAATAATGAAAGACAAGAGTACTTACTGATTGTGGTGCTAAGTTCTAAGTTTGGTTGGATTCAGTGTGACAAATGTAACTGTTGGTCTCATGGGGAGTGTAATGCTAAGATCTTGGAGGATTTTCATGCCCTGACTAAAAATAAATTTTGGTTTTGTAAAACGTGCATCGGTAACCGTAACATCAAACCCGAAACAAAGATGACATTACTTTATGCCATGGATGAATGGTCCAAAATTAATAAAACTCCGCAAATTGATGCAACCACCTGGATCGATACAATGCTCGATGAATTATGGCCAAAAATAATCCGGATAGTTGACGACACAATTCAAGCTGCAATGGAAAATCAGAGCTCTATCATAGCTAACCTGGAATCCCGTGTCCTATCTCATGAAAAAAATCAGAAAAGAGGTAATAAGGAATGGAGAGCTAAAAATGTGATTGTTAATGGCGTACCCAAATGAAGTGAATAAAGTGACAAATGATGTAGTTTGCAAATGTTTCCGAATGAATGTGATAAAAATTAATAACAAAAGTTCAACACCAGTGGTTATATACCTCTTTAAGAAGGTGATTAGAGACGATTTCTTCAGGAAAGTTTATTAATAGTAATAACCGGACTATTAAAATTTTCAACAGTGACTATCCATTGTCTTAACTCTTTATTAATTCCTGGACTTCCTGGATGGTTTTACCAATAAACTGTTCTTCATTGCTAGACGACTCAATAAAATTGGAATAATCGATAGAGTGATGATCAAGAGAGGAATAGTTATGATTAAATTGCCGTCTGTTGATGACTTAAAAATTATCGAATCTCTTGATGAGTTGGATAAACTCAAGTCTAAGGGAAACATTTCTAATTAAACATGGACTGCTATAATGGATTTAGGAGTTAGTAAAGAGTATGTAATTATATTAGTATAATGTAAAATTTCCGAATTAACTACTAATGCGGTTGCTGTAATTACGTTTTTTACTTTGTTATGTTGAATTGTTTTATAAGAGTAAATCGATTAATTTTATTATGTGAATTTTATTTTTTCTCGTTGTTGTATTATTTTTATTATTATTATTTATTATTATTTGGTAGTATTAAATATTTTATATTATTTAATTTATTTTCAATATTAATATTCTTACTTCTTATCCTTATTATTCTAGTTGTTGTTATGTGTGGAATGATGTGTGGAATTCATGTGATTTTAAACAGGTTTTTTATTTGTTAGATTCCTGTAGCTAACTATTTGTCTTTTGACAAACTGGGCTTGGGCTCTCTGAAGTATAATGTAACGTCCATCCTTGCGTTGTTCGCTCCATGAGAAAAGGTTGAACATCTGGGTTATTTGTGTCACTGATGGTACTAACACACACAATTTTAACGACGGTTTTTTTTATTGATAATTTGATTTCTACACAAACAAAAAAAAAAAGAAGAGATAAAAAGGGAACGATGAAGCCGGTGGGGGGACAGTTGATTCTAAAAATTTAAAGAGTGAACTTCTTGTAACGCGTGGTCGAAAATACCAAGAATTTTTAATCAAAACGAAAAGCGATATAATCCAATAAAATATTAAAAACAAAAAAAAAAAAATATATTAAAAATTTGTTAAATTTTGGATTATATAACGTAGATATATATATAATATATAGTATAGTGTGCTTAAGTAAAAGTGTTAAGTCGATGACCAAAATTGTAAATCGAAAATTACAGTATCGGCCAAAATAAACTGTAACAACAATATCCACGTTTTTTTAAGGTCGATCATAGACAGTGGTAATTTGGATAAATATATATTTTTTTTCTGTGTTGTGTTATAAGGCGCGCAATCTGAAAATACGACCGACTGAAAAGGGCGACAAGTGTATGCCAGAACAGTGAAGTGCAAACATATATGTGGGCAAGATTTACATCATAGGGGATTACAAGTGAACCGTTATTTTTGTTGTGAATCTAAATAATACGAGTGTTGTAACATCTTAATACTGTGCATAAGTGCCAGGAACTGTGTAATACGTATCGTGCGCTGTACATGACGTACCCAAAACGTAATTAATTATTGGTGTCCAACAGTACTTTAATTCTTAAAAATACACCGATAAAATACGAATTGAAAAAAAAAACCCGGACGGATAACGTCGAATGTGGTTGGTGTGAAAAAAAAAAAACTTAACCTTGGCAATTATTAAAAACAAAGACAAGTGCTTAAAACTCAAAGTTACATAAAATAATAACTATTATTATAATAATACTATCGTTAGTCCTATAATACGCCTAATAACAAACATCAATCAGAAATAAAAAAATAAATAAAAAAAAAACTACTATAATTAAAAAAAAAAAAAATATTATAATACAAATGCATATAAACCCAAGTTAAACTACCGGAATATCACCTCATCGGCAAGGCAACCATATGGATACTTCGATAGCGGACCGCCAAATTTAAGCTAAGATTTTTTTTTTCCGTTATTTCTTTAATTTTTATATTCTACCTATATTATAAATTTATTTTTTTTATTATTATTATAATAAGTTTCCTTTTCTTATAATATTTCATATATTATAGTTAATTTTCTTTTTGTTTCTTAATTAATATTTTAGTTTTAAATTGAAATTCTAAAGCAGTGATAACTAATGACTAATTATATTTTTTTTTCTCGCTTTGCCCACTCATTAGGGTCTAGTTAGATTTTCATATTTTAAAAATAATTAGTTATCACTTATTTATATGACGTCATTTAGTTAAGGTTATAGTATAGTTTATTTCTCTCTATCGGGTTTTGTTGGATTATGACGTTTGTAATTCTGATTATTAAAATTGTTCATATCATCGACCGAATCTAATGTTTTATTGTTCTGCTCTTGCTATTTTTGTCGTTCTTCACTTTGATTCAATTTTCAGAATGAGAGACTAATTGCGTAATTGGGAGGAAGAGGAGGGTAAGTTTGGTCACAGTCGTCTAGGGTAAGTTCATCCGTACCTTGCGGTCCGTTCTAATGTATATCTCTAATTTTTTTTTTTCTCCGTTTTTCCCTGTCTGTATAGTGGTCAAACCAGCAATTATTTATCTTCGGAATACCCACCCCAATCCGCGAGCCCTTAGCCGGCAAAACCGACCACTTTCTCCGAAGCTCTAAATGATTGATATAATTTTTTTTTGTGACGAATGGCCTTAATTTTCGGAATCCTAAAGTTGGTAACCCTACTCAGGCCACCCCAATTCGTTACAGATGGCGCCCAAACAACGGTACTCAATAGTTTCATTGAAATTCTTTATTTACGTTTATTTTTTTTTGCTTTACATAATTCTTGTTATTGAATTTATTTCATTTTTTTTTATTTTTACCATATTCAAATACGCAGCTTCATCCAGATTTCGATTCTGTGGAATGAGTTGTCAGCATTATTTGGATTTTTCCCCAACAAATATTTAATTATTTTTTTCTCATTAGATTTCAGTATATTTGCTATAAATTTAATGAAGCCACCATCGCGTTTCTTCCGGGTTAAACCGTCGACTTTATGTTGATTTCGTGGTTTCATCTATTATTAAAGCAAATGTTATAGAGTTAGTGTGATCAAGCAAGCGCAATGTCTATCCACTTAACGTGTTGACTGCGTTGTTAGAACTACATGTTTGTTTCACACCTAAATTTGAATCTAGCGCAATTTTTTTTCCAATAGCTTCTATTGTCGATACATTTGTTCGCAACTAGATTCTCTGTCCCTAATCCTTCCATTTTACGTCCCCAAGGTACGGATTAAACTTAATAACATAGAATGGTACCTGACAAATCTGTGATAGAACTTACCAACCTCATTCTCCTATTTAATGATATTTGTTATTTTCTCAAATTTTTTTTTGCATCCACTATTTTGGGCTTTGTATTTAGTTTATTAAAACTCATCCTCATTTTTGAAATAAATTTGTTTTCATAGATATTATAAATAATTGATTCGGAAATTCGGGGAATTCTTAATTATTTTCTAATTATTTTTAATTAAACTTATTAGTATTAATCTAAAGTTATCATTCATTATTAAACCAAACGGCGGCAAATTCGTAGTTTTTTTCTACTCTCTAAAGTATAAATTTTCGATATATACATCCTTACGATGAATTTCTTTTTGCAAAGCCGATATTTAGAATCCGATGAGTTTCTCATCGAATGTGAAATTCGAAATATCAAAGGACCACTTCACTCACAAATGACCCAGCTGGACAATCATATTAAGAACGAACTGGACGATGCAACTGAGGCTCCTAAACGCGCTCATCAAGCGGCTGCAAAATCCCCTCGACGAGAGGTATCCATTTGCTCCAGTAAACTAAAGCAAGTGCAAGAGCTGTTGCAGGAAAGTCTTTCAAGCAGCGTGGATCAAATCGATTATGATGTTATCTTTTCCCGGTTGCTACATATATATCATCGATTGCGTAGAATTTCGTTATCGAAAACCGTGCAATTAGCGGCAACCAACCTTATTTTATCGTGTGAAAAGCTTATAGACTTGGTAAAAAAGATTAGTACTACAGAATCTCCTCATAGTGATTCGTTAGAGCCTTTGGCGGCCCTTACAATTGAGGACATTTCAGAATCAGAATCTGACACTGAGAACAACGTAAGCGTGAAAACCCGTGAACATAATCAGAGTCCTGAGGACCCTGAAGTACCTCCTGAGCATAATGACAGCTCCACAGACTTTAGTACTAAATTTCCGACAGCTCCTTTCAAATCAGTTTTTGCAAATGCTGTTTCAACCATTCATTCTATTGATTCCTCTTCACCACAGGTTCCATTGAATTTAAGACTGCACAAGAAGCCAGAAAGATCATCAGAAGAGACAAATGCCCCTTCAACCTCGGGGTCATTAGCACATCCACCACCAAAATTTAAAACTAATGTACGGTTCAATAACGAATTCAGTACGGGCCAACCTTTAGAACCAACTAACATCTTGGCTTATCCTTCTCCAGCAGTGACAAATCCTCCTTATGGTCTAGTACCAGTAGGGGGAAACCAGCCTATTTATCAAAACACACCACAGGCAGTTCCCCATTATGGCAGTTACAACAATACCCAGCCTCCACCATCTAGGGTTTATTCGCACCAATCGGGTGCTGCGTCACGATTTTCACCTCCATTTGATAACTCTGGTTCAGGAAATCGGCCTAATACCCCGGTTCAAGATAATAAACCAAGATATACGCCGGTACATAAATGGAACCTAGTTTTCGATGGCTCTCCTTTAGGGATGCCTGTGGAACACTTTATCTTCCGCGCAGAACATTTGGCTCAGGCTAATAATGTTACACCGGAAAAGTTGGTGAATGACATGCACCTTATTTTAGCCAAACAAGCCAGTGAACACTATTGGCTAACGATCCGACAGAACCCAAACCTTAATTGGAACGGACTTCGAAATTCTTTTATGCATCGCTTTCAAGATAGGCGAACCGATGTCGATATAAAAGAATTTATTAGAGACCGAAAACAGAAGCCGACAGAATCCTTTATGGATTTTTATTATGACATTTTAAACCTGGCACTCCCGTTAAGAGCACCGTTCTCCGAAATGGAATTATTGGAGATTTTAAAGAAAAACATGCGGGCAGGATTGCGAATACATGTAGCTGGGCGGCCGATATTTTCAGTGCCTGATTTAGTCAGTATATGTGTAGCAACGGAGGACGCCTGGAGAAGTGTGGGTCATATCCCAGAAATAAATATGGGGCGTAGATTTGCCCCGATCCATGAAATGTTTAGCCCGTCCGAGTGGTCTTCAAATTTTGATCACATCGAAGCCTTCAAAACTAATACTGCACCAACTCGAGAGTACAATAACACGGAGGTTCGACCTACCACTCATATTAAATGTTGGAATTGTAACCGGCTGGGACATTCATTTACAGATTGCGACATTCCACCACAAAAAATTTTCTGCTACGGGTGCGGAGCCATTGACGTTTTAAAACCTCATTGTCTCTCTTGTAATAATAAATGGGGAAACCGATTGACGGAGATGAGAACCAATGGGTCGTCCCACCTCCGAAATCCCAATCAGATTGTAAATCGACCCAATTCAAATTTAGTGGATCCGAACCCATCGCCCCATCTCCCACCGCACCCACGCAAATCTTAAATGTTTGCCACTTACCCGAACAAACCCCTATAACAAACTCTGGTACTATTTCTCCTAAAAGTATAAGTGCACATAAGTTGCGTTCAATCATGTACTTTCGAAACCGGAAGCAAATTCTCGCTCAGATTTCGGAGTCAGTAATCACATCTTCCCTAAACTCTCCCAGTGATGTTCGTCCTTACGCATTAATCGAAATAGAAGGGGTTCCGTTACATGGTCTCCTCGACAGCGGAGCAACCATTAGCGCTTTAGGTAAGCATGGGGAAGATTTTATCGTTCGAAATAATTTACCTTTACATCCCCTACCGGCTGTGGTTCAGACCGCCAATGGATCCTCCGAACGAGTACTAGGTTATGTCAGAGCGAGCATAAAATTTCAAGATAAAACACTTCTGATGAATTTGTTTTTGGTTCCAACGTTACATCAAGAATTATACCTTGGTTGTGACTTTTGGCAGGCTTTCGGAATTCAACCAGTCATTTCAGAAATATCGAACCATTTAATTCAGCCGGAATCCCTAAATCAAACTAAACACCATACGCTAACTGACGCTCAACAAACTAAACTCCAGGCCATCATTAACACCATTCCTAATTACGAGACAAACGGCCTTGGCAGAACTTCGATATTGTGCCATTCCATTGACGTTGGGAATGCAGCTCCGATCAAACAACGTCATTACGCAGTTTCCCCTGCGGTTCAGAAACAAATATATGAAGAAATCGATCGGATGCTGCAACTCGACGTCATAGAGGAAAGCCAAAGTTCTTGGAGTTCCCCGATGGCGATCGTTAAAAAGGAAAGTGGAAAATTTCGTCTTTGTTTGGATGCCAGAAAATTAAATAATGTGACCAAAAAGGATGCATATCCACTTCCATTAATTGAAGGGTTGCTAAGTAGGTTGGATCGAACTAAGTACACCTCAAGTTTGGATTTAAAGGATGCCTTTTGGCAAATTCCTTTGGATCCAGAATCGAGGGATAAGACCGCGTTTACCGTCCCGGGACGTCCATTATACCAGTTTAAAGTCATGCCCTTTGGACTCTGTAATGCGCCTCAAACCTTGTGCCGATTAATGCATAAAGTGATTCCCCATCATCTACATGATAGAGTATTCGTATATCTTGATGATTTATTAATCACTACTGCCACATTTGAGGAACACATCTCTCTTCTAGAAGACGTTTCCGAGCGGCTTGCGAAAGCTGGATTAACCATAAATGTGGACAAATGTAAGTTTTTGTTGAAAGAAATCGAATATCTCGGTTATGTGGTTGGTGAGGGAGGATTACGCCCTAATCTGGACAAGGTAAGAGCCATTGCGGAATTCCCAGTTCCAAAAAATATTCGGCAAGTAAGACGGTTTCTGGGCGTTTCGGGTTGGTATCGTCGGTTTATCAGTGGGTACTCAGATCTTTCTTCACCTCTTACCGACTTATTAAAAAAACAGCGGAAATTTATATGGACTGAAGAAGCACAAAAATCGTTTGACGCTCTCAAACAAGCACTCGTTTCATCACCAGTATTAGCAAGTCCCGATTTCACTAAACGATTTTATATTCAGTGTGACGCCAGTTCTACTGGGATCGGGGCTGTGCTGTTTCAAAAAGACGAAGGTGGATGTGACCGGCCAATTGCGTACTGCTCTCAAAAATTGAATGGTGCTCAACGCAATTATACCGTTACCGAGCAAGAATGCTTGGCAGCTGTAATTGCTATCAAAAAGTTTCGGTCCTATGTTGAAGGTCTGCCATTTACGGTGATAACGGACCATGCCAGTTTAACGTGGTTGATGTCGTTAAAAGACTTATCTGGCCGTTTAGCTCGTTGGAGTCTCCAACTTCAGAGTTTTGATTTCCAGATTGAATATCGGAAAGGAACACAAAATGCCGTTCCGGATGCTCTATCTCGGATGAACATGGACTCGTTCAATTTGTCACCCATGGGCATTGATCTCGATTCCCCGGAGTTTAATTCAGTTGAATACCAATCCTTCATTCAAGACTTGCAAAAACGGCATCACAAAACCAACTTAAAAGTTTCGTCAGGGAAAGCGTACATAAATTTGACCCCCCAATCCGGTGCTTATGTATCAAATGATATACCTGTTTGGAAGCTGATCGTCCCGCAGGCTCTGAGACTTCCTCTTATTGAATCTGCTCATTGTTCCCCCACATCCGCCCATCTTGGAACCAAAAAGACTATTGAAGTGGCACAACGTTATTTCTTTTGGCCTACTCTTCAGACGGATGTCAAAAATTATATCAGTTTGTGTCATTCCTGTAAATCAAATAAACCAATGAATTATTGCAGCCGTCCTCCATTAACAAGTCTTCCAACCACAATTCGACCTTGGCAGAGAATTTACATCGATTTTCTGGGCCCGTATCCTCGAACCCGTAATGGAAACACCTCCATTTTAATAATACTTGACCATTTTTCGAAATTCGTGCTAACGAAAGCGGTGAGGCAAGCAACCTCGGCCGAAGTAGTTAAATTCTTAGAAGACCATGTTTTTCTAATGTTCGGAGTACCAGAAACTATTTTAACTGATAATGGCGTTCAATTCACCTCCAAGCAACTAGCGAATTTATGTCTAAAATATGGTGTCGAGCACTTGTTTACTGCCAAATATTCTCCTCAGGGAAACTTATCGGAACGGGTTAATCGCACCTTATTGGCTGCATTGCGCTCTTATATAAAAGAAGACCATCGAGTCTGGGATGAAAACTTAAGTGCCGTCACTCATGCGTTGCGAAATGCCATTCATGACAGTACCAAATTTTCTCCACATTATATTGTTTTTGGTCAGCATGCTATCTTACATGGATCCGTTTACAAAATGTTAAAAGATATAAATCAATTTGGGGGTAGTTGGCTACAGTTTGAAGATCGGCCTGATAAATTGAATAACCTTTACTTATTGGTTCAAAGCCGCTTAAAAGAAGCCGCAGAACGGAATAAAGAGCGGTATAATTTGCGTAGCCGAATCCCTAAATTTAAAGTGGGACAATCTATTTATGTCCGACATTTCACTCAAAGCAAAGCCATAGATAAGTACGCAGCGAAGCTAGCCCCTAAATTTATTAAAGGTACTATTATTAAGCTGATGGGAAATGTAATGTGTGAGGTTGCTGATGGTCTAGGTAACTCTATGGGCATATATCATTTCAAAGATTTGAAATCCTAAATCAACCAGCGTCGTTCCCAATGATATTGTAGCCCGGCTGTGAGACATCTCCTGGGTGTGAGTCGTCCCCACGAATGTAACGTCCATCCTTGCGTTGTTCGCTCCATGAGAAAAGGTTGAACATCTGGGTTATTTGTGTCACTGATGGTACTAACACACACAATTTTAACGACGGTTTTTTTTATTGATAATTTGATTTCTACACAAACAAAAAAAAAAAGAAGAGATAAAAAGGGAACGATGAAGCCGGTGGGGGGACAGTTGATTCTAAAAATTTAAAGAGTGAACTTCTTGTAACGCGTGGTCGAAAATACCAAGAATTTTTAATCAAAACGAAAAGCGATATAATCCAATAAAATATTAAAAACAAAAAAAAAAAAATATATTAAAAATTTGTTAAATTTTGGATTATATAACGTAGATATATATATAATATATAGTATAGTGTGCTTAAGTAAAAGTGTTAAGTCGATGACCAAAATTGTAAATCGAAAATTACAGTATCGGCCAAAATAAACTGTAACAACAATATCCACGTTTTTTTAAGGTCGATCATAGACAGTGGTAATTTGGATAAATATATATTTTTTTTCTGTGTTGTGTTATAAGGCGCGCAATCTGAAAATACGACCGACTGAAAAGGGCGACAAGTGTATGCCAGAACAGTGAAGTGCAAACATATATGTGGGCAAGATTTACATCATAGGGGATTACAAGTGAACCGTTATTTTTGTTGTGAATCTAAATAATACGAGTGTTGTAACATCTTAATACTGTGCATAAGTGCCAGGAACTGTGTAATACGTATCGTGCGCTGTACATGACGTACCCAAAACGTAATTAATTATTGGTGTCCAACAGTACTTTAATTCTTAAAAATACACCGATAAAATACGAATTGAAAAAAAAAACCCGGACGGATAACGTCGAATGTGGTTGGTGTGAAAAAAAAAAAACTTAACCTTGGCAATTATTAAAAACAAAGACAAGTGCTTAAAACTCAAAGTTACATAAAATAATAACTATTATTATAATAATACTATCGTTAGTCCTATAATACGCCTAATAACAAACATCAATCAGAAATAAAAAAATAAATAAAAAAAAAACTACTATAATTAAAAAAAAAAAAAATATTATAATACAAATGCATATAAACCCAAGTTAAACTACCGGAATATCACCTCATCGGCAAGGCAACCATATGGATACTTCGATAGCGGACCGCCAAATTTAAGCTAAGATTTTTTTTTTCCGTTATTTCTTTAATTTTTATATTCTACCTATATTATAAATTTATTTTTTTTATTATTATTATAATAAGTTTCCTTTTCTTATAATATTTCATATATTATAGTTAATTTTCTTTTTGTTTCTTAATTAATATTTTAGTTTTAAATTGAAATTCTAAAGCAGTGATAACTAATGACTAATTATATTTTTTTTTCTCGCTTTGCCCACTCATTAGGGTCTAGTTAGATTTTCATATTTTAAAAATAATTAGTTATCACTTATTTATATGACGTCATTTAGTTAAGGTTATAGTATAGTTTATTTCTCTCTATCGGGTTTTGTTGGATTATGACGTTTGTAATTCTGATTATTAAAATTGTTCATATCATCGACCGAATCTAATGTTTTATTGTTCTGCTCTTGCTATTTTTGTCGTTCTTCACTTTGATTCAATTTTCAGAATGAGAGACTAATTGCGTAATTGGGAGGAAGAGGAGGGTAAGTTTGGTCACAGTCGTCTAGGGTAAGTTCATCCGTACCTTGCGGTCCGTTCTAATGTATATCTCTAATTTTTTTTTTTCTCCGTTTTTCCCTGTCTGTATAGTGGTCAAACCAGCAATTATTTATCTTCGGAATACCCACCCCAATCCGCCAGCCCTTAGCCGGCAAAACCGACCACTTTCTCCGAAGCTCTAAATGATTGATATAATTTTTTTTTGTGACGAATGGCCTTAATTTTCGGAATCCTAAAGTTGGTAACCCTACTCAGGCCACCCCAATTCGTTACAGTATGTCATTTAAACGTTCGCTCGATTATTAGTAAACACGCTATGCTACAAATTTTATTTCAAAAGAGACAATATCATATGATCGGAATATCTGAATCATGGCTTAAGTCCCGCCATACAAATACATCGGTTAAAATCAATGGTTATAAAATTTTTAGACATTATAGATCCGGTAGAAGTGGTGGGAGAGTGGCATTTTATATCAGAAATGATTTTCTGAAGTTGGGTAAAGTTAAATGTGTGGGCAGAGGCTCTAATTATAATATTGACCATTTGACTATGGAATTTAGTCTGGGGTGTAAGAAGTTTGTTGTTGGTCAAGGTTATATGCAAGTCTACCTTTAGGTGATTTGGAAGATTTAATTTCATCATTTTATGAAATTTATAAATTCATTATATTTATGGGTGACCTAAATGTTAACCTTCTGGACCCGGTTGAGAGAGAGTAGGACTCTTAAAGCGATTTTCTCGCATTTTGGCCTTGTCACATTTAGGCCTTGTCAGGATCCATATTGGGACCATTAATCTTTTCGATGATATCTCGAAACTGGCCTTCAATTGTAATCATCATTTATTTGCGGATGTTGTGCAAATTTACACGAGAATTGACAAATCCAATAAAGTACCTCCTTATGAAAGAATACTGAATATTAACAATGACCTGAAACTAGTATCTCAGTGGGCAGTGCATAATAAGCTAGATCGAACCAGCTTGACTCGACCAAATCTAATGCACTTATATTTGGTAAAAGTATGGATTACAATTTATTTCCTCAGGTAGTCATCAATTCTGTTCCGATTCCATATGTTAAATCTGCTAGAAACCTTGGACTAATATTGGCTAATGATTTAAGTGGGATTTACATATAGGTAAGCTTTGTCAAAAAATGTATTATTTTTTGCGGCTTTTCAAAGCAAAAGACATGGTATTCCACAAGCAACACCCATTTTATTGGTTAAATCACTTGTCCTGAGTCACTTACTATATGCTGACATTGTTTTTTCTAACTTGAACTACTCTTTAATGACAAAAGTGACAGAGTATTTAACAGGTACATTAGATATATTTATGATCTACGTCGGTTTGATCATATCTCCTATGTTAGGAATAACATTTTTGGCATCTCTTTGAAGAAATTCTTTGAATTGCGACTTCCGCTTTTCTTATATAAAGCCATTTATTGGAAGGATTTTCCTAACTATATCACGAAAAAATTTAAATGTCCAAGAGAAGTAACATTTTAATAGTTGCTACTCGTAATTCTGTGGTGATGAGCGATGCCTTATTAGTCAGAGGAGAGCTTCTCTGGAATAAACTGCCCTTGTTGATTCGAATGGCCGGGTCTGTAAAACAATTTAAGAAATCATGTTTTGAATTCTGTACATCATCATAAACACATATTTGGAGTTTGCTTTGACTTTCGCGTCAGCCAGTCGTTTGTTTTTCCTCGTTATATATTTTTTAATAATTTTTATTTCAACCCAAAATGGAAAAGACTAGTAATTTGTATACTGGTCTTTTAGTAGCTCAGATTGTATTTTTGTTGCTACAGTGAAGCAGTGCCCCCCAGTAGAATGTTGAAGTACCCTAGCTTGTGTGGATTATTTGGATACATTTTGAAGCAGCTTCTTAAAACACACTACACGAGTATTCAACGAAAGTCAGATTGACAAGAAGCGCGTGATACGTAAAATGTTGTTTATATGTAGATATCTCTGTATATTTGAAAAATGTTGTTGCCGCGTGAATTTGAAGAAAGGTAAAATTGCACTTGGCCTCAGCTATTGGCACATATTCACACAATGGCTATGCATGTCGGTCGTACATGTTTCTGGTGCAATTCAGAGCAACTGCCAACTTTTGAAGACGATAATGAATGAAGCTATGAGTTACATCCACTTTATAATTGACCTTGTAAATTGCATATACAACTTTTGGAGAAAACTTTGAACTCTACCCTCGTTATGAATGAGCTTTGATGCTCAAAATGAGGTGTGCGGTTTTACAAAATTTGTAAATTGTATAAAAATAAATAAATAAATAAATAAATAAATGTTGATTATTTTATTGATATTTCTAGTCTTAGTTTTAATTTATGATCGTTTTTATTTTATTTTTAAATTTATATAATATTTTTATTTTAATTTATATAATTTATAAAAAAATTAAATTAAAAAAAAAAATAAATAATAAATAAATAATACTAGTATTCCACCAATAAAAATTAAAAATAAAACATATGAGAATCAAAAGGTTTTTATTAATGATCCTGTAATTAAACAAATAATAAAGGTTTGAATTAGTAAAATATAACTATGTATTATAAGCTAATGTATACCTATTGTTGTAACTACAATTGTTACGCTGGGATATTTAAAATAAATAAATCAAAAAAAAAAAAAATATACAGAAAAAGCGGAGAATCAACGTGGCTATTTGATTGGTGTGAATTCACAGTTCAATTTTTCTTGTTTATCAATAAGAATTAAATGATTCTATAATACGAAAAATACCAATTTCACAAGGTAAACTGCCCACTACAAAATAAAATTCAGCAATGAAATTTTCATTTTCGTTTCCGCTTGTGTCATTTTTATTCGTATATGTAAATTTTCAATTCACTTCACCTAGGCACTATAGGCAATATGGTGAAAATAAATCCGATAGATTGAAGTCACCAGCAATGTTTAATTGCTGCACCAAACAGCACCAAAATTACAGATGATTTAGCGTCGTTTTAACGTTTTCAAGAAGTCGGATGCAGCATTTTGATAGTAGATAGGTGAACGATAAGTCGGAGTTTAAAATTAGGACGGACAGACTAGTAATATTTATGCATTTGCTCGGTGATCGTCGCCCGTGAAGGAATCATCCCATTGCTGTGTCTTGAGGCTGCCTTGGGAACGAAACCTTTCACAAAAACACCGTTTGAACAAAAATCGTGTAGTAAAAATTGATTTGAAAAATTATTATCTGTGCCAAGTTTGAATGACACGAAAGTGAGATACGGTTTATGACGTTCTCTAGGAAGCAGAGCACAACATTACACTGCGCCAACAAATCCCAGATTCTGTATTGCACAATCGGTTAGTTCGACTCCCTCCATCTACAGATTCAGTCTACAAATTTTTAAAACGTCCTTAACCTACACAGCAATAGTTTGTACGGTATCAATCGGTTCACCAGTTCCAATTACTTCCTGTGCTAAATTTTTGATAGATATTCTGTATTATTATGATCAAATTATTGAAAGGTAGACATATTAATCAGCTTTTTCGAATGAGCTGTGTGCATTGGGGACTATAGCGCTTCCATTGAAGCTTTTGCCAGATCGATCATCGCCAATGATTGCAAAGATCGCTGTTTCATTGCGCGCCCTATAGTACCAACGTAACTGGTTGCTTTCATTAAATGATAGCAAGCACATAATCTAGTGCATTTGACATGAACATTCATCTTATAAACCCTGGGCCTCCGTTAATTGTATCGGGTTAATACACTTTTCGTTTTATTATGGCTTGACAATCAAGCCGCGAAACTACTTATCGCTGTAATTGGACGTCACCTTTACTCCATAGTTTCAGTGTTCAAAGCATAATCCAAAATGGCGTCATTTTATAGTTTCAGAGTTCCATTTTCCACTTTCGACTTAGCTCATGTCTCATTTTTCAGGAAGCATATACGATTCTATTTTGTGTGGACAATTACGTATTTTATATCGCGATTTCAACCTGTTGATAATTGTAAGCTCTTTTTTAAATATACGTACCACTAAAAATTATTTCGTGATAAATGAAATCAATCAATCTAGCATTCTTATCTTACTCTTCTTGAATGATATCTTAAGTGAGCAAGCTGAGAACACACTACAAAATACATAATTTTAAAAGTGAAATAGGCTGTTACACAAAATGAGACATAAACTAAGTCGAAAGTCGAAAACAGTGATGTTACAACATTATTCATTTCACTAAAGTTCGCAGACGTAGCTCTACAAATTTTAGTGAAACTAATAATGATAACTTTAGTAGGATAGAAGTGGCAGTGAAAGATCTTAAACTAAACTAGCTACATATTTGCACAGGTGTATGAAGTTATTCCACGAGTGTATCCCCGAAAACAAAAAAAAGCCATCAAGTAAGACTAACCTGTAAATGAAGGGAGTTGCAATTTCGGTTTAATTAGCCCTCCCAGAATTTGTTTTAACTCTCATCAAATTAATAATTATTTTTGAATTTAGTTCAATCTATAGTTCTTGAATTTATTAAAAATTACTTAAAATTATCGGACTGTTGCAATTTAGCGAACTAGTAACCATGTTAAAAGTATAATTTTGGTTTGGAAACGGCCGTGGCAACTTAGTGAAATTCGGGCCTTATAAACTCATTTTTGAATTATATATACATTTAAAATTGTCATCTAAAAACATAAATTTGACAGATTGAGGTTATAGGCATATCTTGACCAGAGCCCAATTTCTGTACCAACTGGATCACTAAGTGTATTCGCCTTTTAAATAAAGTGGCTGACATCTGACGGAATATTTTGGAACTAGAGCGAAAGGTGATCAACTTCTCAAAAAACTAGTTTTAATGTAATGTAACAAATGATGAAATAATAATAAAATGGCATGATGCCTTTTCTCATATGTATAAACAAATATCACCCTTCGCTCGCATAGGAAGTGGTCCTAACTATAGACGGTGATTAAAAAGCCAATATGAATTAAATATAGACTACTTGATTTCTCTTATATATTATTATTATTGCTCGATATCGTTACATATGTCTAATACATTTATAAATCTGCCGCAATAAATCTGACGAAATGTTGTAAAAATAAAATAACAATACAATTGTTAATGGGAATCGACATTAAGTACGGATATAAATTATAAAATAAAAACATTATTATATAATAATAAATATAGCGTCAGCAATAAAAGCTTCAAACAGTAATAAATTGATGAGTAGACGAAAGTTCGATGTCATTGACCTCCCAGCAGTGGGTTGTGCAATGCTATTTTAATGTTTGTAAGATAGATTGAATTACCACAGACTTGGTAGATAAATTGATTGTCCGGATTCATTGAATTTAATTAATCGAGTATGCTTTCGGTTTAACATTTAACAGTAAACATCTTAAGTTAAATAAGACGGTACAAATCATAATTTTGAGCGTAATATTAGATATTTAGTGGATTCATCATGCAAGACTATTTAAATATACATTTGGTTTTCGAAATAACCTTTCTGAAATTTTTCTATTGTTTGCTAGTTTGCGGTAGATTCACACAACATATTGCTGTATAATTGCACTCAATGTGTTATATAATTTTTGACATAAGGTGGTCAACCACCGAAATTGTTGTTGAAAGAGTTACACCGCTATTAACCTATAAATCCGACTAAAATTTAAATCAAACCGCACATATCCTTGATAATTGAAAGTTAAAGTTAAAAAAGCTATTTTGTGCTTCGGTGTGCCAGTTCAATGGTTAAACATTCAATCAAACCTTTTCTTGAATTATTATTTTTCCAGATATTTTACCTAATTTATTTTAACACTTGAACTATGCATTAAATACGAGTTAGAGTAAATGAGACTATTAAAAAATTGTTATAATTTTCTTACGCGCGAAAGTAAAAGTATAAATGTGAAGCACGGTTTTTGAATTGTAAAGAATAAAAAACATAAATCATGATGTGAAAGAATTTTATCATGTAGTAAAATAGTTTCCAGCAGTTCGGTAGGTAATATAAACAACCTTTTTAAATTGGTTGATCATCGTCAAACATCTTCAAACACAGTCGTGACATGATGAATACCTATGAATTGAATATGGATTGAATATGAATTGAATATGAATTGAATATGAATTGAATATGAATTGAATATGAATTGAATATGAATTGAATATGAATTGAATATGAATTGAATATGAATTGAATATGAATTGAATATGAATTGAATATGAATATGAATTGAATATGAATTGGATATGAATATGAATTGAATATGAATTGAATATGAATTGAATGTGAATTGAATATGAATTAAATATGAATTGAATATGAATTGAATATGAATTGAATATGAATTGAATATGAATTGAATATGAATTGAATATGAATTGAATATGAATTGAATATGAATTGAATATGAATTGAATATGAATTGAATATGAATTGAATATGAATTGAATATGAATTGAATATGAATTGAATATGAATTGAATATGAATTGAATATGAATATGAATTGAATATGAATTGGATATGAATATGAATTGAATATGAATTGAATATGAATTGAATGTGAATTGAATATGAATTAAATATGAATTGAATATGAATTGAATATGAATTGAATATGAATTGAATATGAATTGAATATGAATTGAATAAGAATTGAATATGAATTGAATATGAATTGAATAAGAATTGAATATGAATTGAATATGAATTGAATATGAATTGAATATGAATTGAATATGAGTTGAATATGAATTGAATATGAATTGAATATGAATTGAATATGAATTGAATATGAATTGAATATGAATTGAATATGAATTGAATATGAATTGCATATGAATTGAATATGAATTGAATATGAATTGAATATGAATTGAATATGAATTGAATATGAATTGAATATGAATTGAATATGAATTGAATATGAATTGAATATGAATTGAATATGAATTGAATATGAATTGAATATGAATTGAATATGAATTGAATATGAATTGAATATGAATTGAATATGAATTGAATATGAATTGAATATGAATTGAACATGAATTGAATATGAATTGAATATGAATTGAATATGAATTGAATATGAATTGAATATGAATTGAATATGAATTGAATATGAATTGAATATGAATTGAATATGAATTGAATATGAATTGAATATGAATTGAATATGAATTGAATATGAATTGAATATGAATTGAATATGAATTGAATATGAATTGAATATGAATTGAATATGAATTGAATATGAATTGAATATGAATTGAATATGAATTGAATATGAATTGAATATGAATTGAATATGAATTGAATATGAATTGAATATGAATTGAATATGAATTGAATATGAATTGATAAAGGTGTAAGACGACCCGACCCGCCCATTTGCCAGAACCAAGTCATGATTGAAGTCCTATGAATCCCTGAAGATAGACCTTCACTATCACAGTAAAGAGTGCTTCCTAAATGAATACAAGTAAATCTGCAAATTCTAAAAAAGCCGAAACCACCGATGACCAATGGCCGGAGCAATCTGTTTAAGTTTTTTAGTGACGTATATTGAAAAACTGTATATTGGCGTATAAGGCTCAAAACTCCATGTTTACAAAATTATTGAGGAAAAACCCGGAACCCCCGGGTCAAATCTTCATGAAATCATAAAAATTATTCAAGCTAGCAGTTCTATTTTTCGTTTCAACAATTGGAAGATCTTTGTAGCACAGGGAAGCTAAATATGTCCAGGATAAAGGAGACTCCACCTATAGGAAGCTTGTTGCTTTTGTAATTTTGGAGAGTATCTTTGGAGCTTTATTTTTCGAACTAATAATTAATATATAATCTAAACATTCTCCCTGCTTCCTGAAACGCCTTTTGAAACTTAAATACGACGAACTGGAGCACATATTGTACAAAATTGGAAATATTTTGCGTACAATTGTTTCAATAATAATAATAATAAAATAAAATCTTATAATTTTTAACTTTAATTTTACTTTATCACACTCGGATTGATTACAAAATTTTTGATGTTGACGTCTTTGTGGTTACAATGAGAAGAGGGATAATTTTTTATTTTACATTATTAGGTACAAAATTATTGTATATTCTTAAATATAGAGGGTCAACAATCGCTAAACTAATTGCCACTAGATGGCACTACATTATATAATATTAGGTATAAAACGCATTCTATAATACGTAGGGGTAGCATCAATATTGCATTTGTAGTGGTACACAAATGTCAATATAATAACAAAAATGTCAATAGATAACAAAATTGTAAGTGGAAATAATAAACTTACATTTATCTATTGATGAATATTGTTAATATATATATATAATAATAATTAATGTAATTTATAGGTAAGTATCTATACGTTAATAATTAAAAAGTGAAATTCTACGTTAATATTATGTTTCCAATATGCATAACACAATTTGGTTTGATCATCAATTGAAGTTCAAGTTCAAGGACAAATTATTGTTATGCATATTGTTTACATATGTTTTGGTTTGGTTGTACTAATAATAATTTAAACTTATTTCTAGGTACTCAATATAAATGTATGTAATAGGAAGGTAAGTATTAAATAATTGATAATGCTTATTCTAGGTTTTTAGGTTTATGTAATGAATTTATAAGATGTATTCCAGGTAGTTTTATGTGTTACAGGTAGAGTTTATATCAGGTAAGTATGACTGGGTCATCGAAGTTTTACTGCTGTCATAAGCAGCTAGTATTCGTTGAACATACCGGCGGGGTTGACTCATTAGAGTCAAAACTTGGGAGAAGAGTGATTTTGGTTATTGGTCGTTTCAGGAGCTTGCCATTTGGAAGTTTGACTGTAATAACCCTAATTAGGTTATCCTTGCCAGGGTGTACGTCGTAGATTCGTGCTAGTGGCCATTTCGATGGAGGTAGTTGTTGATCTCGCAGAAGCACTAAATTTCCTGGGTTTATCTGATGATTCGGTGCATGCCACTTATGGAATTTATTCAAGGACGTTAAGTATTCCAATGACCATCGGTTCCAAAATCCTTGTAACAAGGACTGCATCAATTGCCATCTGCTTAACCGATTAATCTTTATTGTTGTAAGATCTGGTTCAGGTATATGGGTTATTGGTTGGCCAATCAAAAAATGGCCGGGTGTCAGGGGGTTGTATTCGCCATCATGAAGATCCTGTAGAGGCCGGGAATTAAGAAGAGCCTCAATTTGTTTAATAAGGGTAATGAACTCTTCGTAGGTGAGTACGGTCTCTCCAATCACACGGCGTAGATGAAATTTGGCTGCCTTTACAGTGGCTTCCCATAATCCACCGAACGTAGGAGCCGCAGGAGGAATAAAATGCCATTGTATTCTTTCGTCTGTGCACCAACTGATTACATTTGCTTTTGTTGCTTGGTTTAGGTACTCCGCGTAAAATTCAGCTAGTTCCCGTTTAGCGCCTACTAAATTTGTGCCGTTGTCGCAGTATATTTCGGTAGGGATTCCTCGAACGGCACAAAACCGCTTTAAGGCTGCTAGGAAACTGTCGGTGCTCATATCCGTGACTAAATCTAGGGTTGTCGCCTTCGTCGCCATACAAACGAAGATGACTATGTAGGATTTGTAGGTTTTACTTCCTCGGAAACGATGTGTTTTAAGGGTGAATGGACCAGCCAGATCGATGCCAGTTTGTAAGAATGCTCTAGCTGTGGGGGTTACTCGACAAGGTGGCAATTGACCCATAAGCTGTTGTTGAGCCTCAGCCCGATGTCGTAGACAAATGACGCATTGATGAATTACGCGCTTTATTAGATTTCTGGCTCGAGGTATTAAAAATCTTTGGGCGATGATGCTCATAAGTAGCTTCGGTCCACTATGCAGGTGCTTAATGTGCAGTTCTTTCACCATTTGCTCGACTATTGGATGATCTGCTGGCAATATAACAGGGTGCTTGGTATCATATGCTAGATTTGCGTGCTCCAGCCTTCCTCCAACTCGCATTAGCCCGTGGCCGTCCAAAAATGGAAAAAAAGAAATTAAATTAGAATTTAATGGAAGTGGTATCGATTTTTTTATGGATTTAAACTCATTAATATATATTTTCTCCTGGATATCTCGAAATATTACAAACTCCGCCTCCTGTATCTCAGACACTCTCAATGAGTCTAACAAGCGCCGATGAGGTTCCAATTTCAAGTTTCTGCTGAATCTTAGTAGAAGTGCTATTATTCGTGTCAATTTTCGGTATGTTGCTCCCTTCTCCATTAATTCGTGAGCGATTGATTCACGTATCTGTGTTGCTGCAAGCTGACAACTGAATTTTTCTGGTTCGACCGAAGGTGATTGAAGTTCTACATTTTCACCAGGAGGCTTCAGGGTTGGGTCAAGCAGGAATTCGGGACCATTAAACCAAAACTTGTGTTGACAAAATTCTTTCGGCAAAATGCCCCTCGTAGCGCAATCCGCTGGATTTTCTTTTGACGACACATGACGCCACTGGCTACGATTTGTACAGCTAAGAATCTTGGACGTGCGGTTTGCTATGTATGTTTTCCATGCATTGGGTGGTTTAGATAACCAATCTAACGTGATGGTGGAATCTGTATACAGATAAATTTTGGGGTGAGTTGACAGGCATAACGATTTTTGGACTAATTCTAAAAGCCGAACTAGAAGAGTCGCAGCATTTAGTTCTAAACGTGGGATAGAGACTACTTTGAGGGGAGCCACCCTAGTTTTGGCTGCAATTAGGTTGGTATGTACTTTCGGACCTTCTACCACACGAGCGTATATTACCGCTGCATATGCCTCCTTGGATGCGTCCGCGAATCCATGAAGTTCTAGGGTTTCAGTTGCATATATCCACCGTGGGAATTTTAAATTGGTTAGGTCGTTAAGTTGATTACGAATGAAACACCATTTCTCAGCAATATCTCGAGGTAGCTCATCATCCCAGCCAATACCTTTAGCCCAAAGCGACTGGAACATAATTTTTAAACAAATAGTTACCGGTGACAATACGCCTAGAGGGTCAAAAATTCGGGAGGTCTCGGATAAAAATGATCGCTTTGTGAATTTGGTTGTCATTGGTAAAGATAGTCGGAAGAAAAAATTATCTTGGATCGGGTCATATTTTATGCCTAGAACAGATATTGATTTGGAATCATCGGTTATTTCCCAAGAGGATAGTTCTCTGTTTTCAATTGGAATGTTATCTAATAAGGCGGGATGATTTGCAGACCACTTACGTAGGTTAAACCCTCCTTGATTGAGCAAACATATGATTTCCTGTTGCAGCTGTAAGGCTGTTTCTAACGTTTCTCCACCTGACATCAGGTCATCCATATAGAAGTCCCGTTTTAGGATTTCGGAGCCAAGTGGATATTCGCTCGCAAGCCTATCTGCTAGATAATGGAGTGACTGGGTAGCCAAGAACGGCGCGGGACTAGTACCATAAGTAACTGTGGTCAGGCGGAAGTGCTGGATTTTGGAACTTGGATGTTCACGCCAAATGATCCTCTGGTAATCTCGATCATTTGGGTGGATAAGGATTTGGCGGAACATCTTTTCGATGTCAGCCGATAAAACAAATCTATGCTTCCGGAATCGGATTAGGATGTCAATTAGATTATCTTGAATAGTAGGGCCTACTACAAGATTGTTGTTCAATGATTCTCCGGACGTGGACTTAGCGGACGCATCGAACACCACCCGGACCTTGGTAGTGCTACTGGATGTTTTGAAAACTGGATGGTGTGGAAGATAAAATACTTGGTTGGACTGTTTCATGATTTCTCGGTCGGGAATAATTTCCATGTGCCCTAACGTTAAGTATTCATTCATAAAATGGGTGTAGGATTCTCTTTGCACATGATCTGCTATCAATCTTTTTTCGAGCAAATAAAACCTTCGGAGTGCTTGCGGAAAACTGTCACCAAGGTTTGGTGGGCGTTGGATGAGTGGCAGCGAGACTGATATACGTTTATCTATATATTTTACATTTTCATTAAATAGGTTCACGGACTTCATTTCCTCATCATTCATGGTTGGCTTGGTGGGTAATTCCTCGGTTTCCCAAAACCTCTGGAGCAACTTCTCTATATTGGACCATTCTAACGAGTCGTTCTTTAACTGAACATGCAATGAATTTAAGTGACCATTGGTAAGGGTGGTTGGATCAGCCAATTTAAAGCTTCCCCCAATAATCCAGCCAAATCGGCTGTTTCGCGCGATAAGGGTATTCTCCATATGTGCTACTTTACCGTCAGTCAATGCCTGGAAAAAGTGTTCGCAACCAAGTAAGATATCAATATGGGACGGCGTGTTGAAGTTGGGATCAGCTAAGGGTTTAAGGGAATTGAAGTATGCTTTATCATCAATAAATTCCATTGGCAATTTAGAGCAAATGGTAGGAAGGATATACGCTCTTGTACTGATAACATAGCTATGATCTACACAAGACCGAATTTTCAAATTGGATACCCCTTTTGACAATCCAGCATTAGAATTATTCAATGTTTCAACTGAAATGTTAGCCTTTGATCTTGGAATCTTTAAATGGTTGATGCACATTTCTGTGACAAATGAATGTGTTGACCCTGAGTCGAGTAAGGCTCGAAATTTCGTCCAATTTCCGAAACCATCTTCAATCTCAATTTCGGCTGTAGGGAGGACGGCTATCAGACGTCGTTTTGGTTCAATATAATTGGCTACCATGGTTTTGGATTTGGTCGATTCCACGGAGATATTCACTACTGGACGATCTGTTCCATGTTGTGCGGATGATTCGGAACTCTGGGGCGAATTGGTTTGAGGAATGTGTAATAAGGTATTATGTCTCTTATTACACTTAAAACAGCTTTTAATATTTTTACAGCTGGTTACGATATGTTCATCGCTTAAACAGTTAAAACAACGATTTAATCTTTTAATTAGGTCTCGTCGTTCGGTAACATTTTGGTTGCGGAATTTAGAGCAAGTAAATAATTTATGGTTCTCATTAACGCATATCGGACAACGGGGTTCTGGGTTTATGTGGAATGATTTGGATGTGGTAGGTAGGCTCGGCGGATTGTGGCTACGTTTCGAAACTGATTCTCCTATTGCATCAATCCTCTTGGATAAAAATGTCAACAGTTCATCAGTCGTAGGAAACTCGTTTTCTGACGTCTCATATTTCCATATCCGTTTAGATTCTTCATCGAGTTTCTCTGTAGCCAAATAAATGATCCAAGGATCACGTTCAATTGCTTTGGGACCAAGCGATTTTAATCCACGAATGGTTTCATCTAAATTATCGAACATTTTCATCAAATGGCTTGATGAAGGATTCGAACTAATTTTGGGTAGCGATAAAAAATCTCGTATGTAGGTTTCGACAATTTGTTTCTTTTTGTCGTATTTCCTTATAAGACGTTTCAATGCTTCGACATAATTCGCGTCATCTACGCGAAAGTGACATACGGACAAGTATGCTGGACCACGTAGCTGTCCCAACAGATATTTAAATTTCTGAGCTGGTGACAATGATGTGTTCTCGTGAACGGTCGAAATGAAAATATCATGAAAGGATTGCCAATTCTTGTAATTACCGTCGAAAGTAGGAAGCGTTAATCTTGGCAATTTAAAATCTGATTTGAAATTGGTAAGCACAGAGTGATCCATGCTATCATCCAATTTGGTAATTGGTTGAAGATTGAATTTACGAATTAATGATTGGATTTTCGTAACCAGTGGGAAGTATTGGTCATCTAGATCTTCCATTTCGGAAGCCGCTTCGGAATCTAATTGGAACAGTTTATCTTCGGTGGCGATAAACTGATTATACAATTCGTGCACTTTGGATAAACGAGAATTCAATCCGTCAATATCACAATCCCGTTCATTAACGAAATTAGCTATTTTTGTTAATTGACCTTTAATCACGGCCTTACGTTTTACAAGCGCACCCGGGCGATCGATAGTGGGTTCTGGAGGCATTTTACCGAAATAAACTTTTACTCAAACTCACGATAAGTTTAATGAAATTCGGGAAACGGAAAAAAATAAATAAAAACGGTTACCTGGATTTTGGATGGATGGTTTCTCCTTTGGTTGGTAAATTGGTAGAACTTCTGCTTATTTCGATAATCCCGTATTTCTAGGTTATGTTCGCCACGTGTCGCCGATCCGGCTCGAAGGACCAAAAAACAATGTACAAAATTGGAAATATTTTGCGTACAATTGTTTCAATAAAAATAATAAAATAAAATCTTATAATTTTTAACTTTAATTTTACTTTATCACACTCGGATTGATTACAAAATTTTTGATGTTGACGTCTTTGTGGTTACAATGAGAAGAGGGATAATTTTTTATTTTACATTATTAGGTACAAAATTATTGTATATTCTTAAATATAGAGGGTCAACAATCGCTAAACTAATTGCCACTAGATGGCACTACATTATATAATATTAGGTATAAAACGCATTCTATAATACGTAGGGGTAGCATCAATATTGCATTTGTAGTGGTACACAAATGTCAATATAATAACAAAAATGTCAATAGATAACAAAATTGTAAGTGGAAATAATAAACTTACATTTATCTATTGATGAATATTGTTAATATATATATATAATAATAATTAATGTAATTTATAGGTAAGTATCTATACGTTAATAATTAAAAAGTGAAATTCTACGTTAATATTATGTTTCCAATATGCATAACACAATTTGGTTTGATCATCAATTGAAGTTCAAGTTCAAGGACAAATTATTGTTATGCATATTGTTTACATATGTTTTGGTTTGGTTGTACTAATAATAATTTAAACTTATTTCTAGGTACTCAATATAAATGTATGTAATAGGAAGGTAAGTATTAAATAATTGATAATGCTTATTCTAGGTTTTTAGGTTTATGTAATGAATTTATAAGATGTATTCCAGGTAGTTTTATGTGTTACAGGTAGAGTTTATATCAGGTAAGTATGACTGGGTCATCGAAGTTTTACTGCTGTCATAAGCAGCTAGTATTCGTTGAACACATATAATGAAATGCTAGAAAAAATCTTACCTTCGGGGCCCCAAAGCCCCGAAGACAGTGAAGGAACTGTATGGCATGGTACATACTGTCACAGCCTGCAACTGTATTGCAACAACGCTATATAGTCTGTTTTCTTTCTTTCTAGACCTTACATCCCACGAAGGAATTTTGCCGCCTGCGCAGTGATCCGCCATCATGTTTTGATGAGGGGCCCTTGAAACGTGGCCCAGCCATCTAACTCGATTGAGTTTGATGAATCCGACGTTATCCCTGCCTCCGAGAAGTTACTTTATCTCGTGGTTCATATGAATGTGATATTCGTTGTTCGCAACCTTAACTGAACCAAAGATGGAACGAATGAGCTTCGTTTCAAACGTGCATTTCCAAAAATTTTACCTGATTTTAATAGATATGTCTACTTCCCCCACTGACGGTTATTCGACAAAGGCGGATGAGGTGGGTTCGTTCGTTCTTGCATCATTCGATCTCGACGTGACTTTGAGGGTTCCTCTATGTGGAAAAAACCTATTTGACACAACTAAATTGTACAATTTGCCATGTTTCTTGACGCACTTTGTTCCGGATCAGTTCAAATTCTATATGAAAAACATGATCCAAATTTTATTTTAGATCACAAAGTTTGATTTCAAATCTAGCAAGCGCATTTGTGTTGTTTCATGAAACATGAACTGAACTGAATCAGATTAAACGTCAAGAAACACAGCTATTATTGCCATGACTTGTTTCATTTCGAAAAAGAATGATCTTTGGCGTCATCAGATTTATCTTCGATGGGTGCATGATGATGTTAAATTTCTCAGTGGAAGTCATTTCTAAATACTCCGTCATTCTCATGGTGGAGGTGGGTCGGTCTCACAGTGTATTACGAATGGCTCTCAGCCAACCCGCAATTTTCAACTAAGCACGCAGAGGCCTCTCTCACGGTGATATTTTGCCGGCTAGATCTCAGGGTAATGGCATGGGTAGAGAGGAAAAATAGAGTCCCGGTTGGGCTTCCACTGGAATGTTGGGCGTACTCCCGCCTTTGATAAATGAAGACGACTAGTCTCGGTTGGCTACCAGTATATTCTCCAGCATTGAGCGTTTTCCCGCCTTAACCGTAGAAAATTCCAAAAAGTTGTACAACTGGCCGGTTGGCCACCTGTGTCGTTGGACGTTGGCTCTCCAAAAATTTCCAAATAAAAAATTACAAATGGGCTGGCCTTGGCTGGCCACCTGTATGTTGCGGCTTTCACTGATACGCACCAAAATGTTGAGAAGCCACGTGACGGCCATCCGCCGAATATACGGTATCGTTGAAAAATTCTGCGCTCGGGATAACTTGCGGTGCTCGATTTAAATTGCGGTGCTCGCTTTATAAAAATGCGACACCCGTTGAAAAATGCGGGATGCCCGGTGATATGGAACCGTTGTTAATGTATTCCTTTTGGTTTTGGGATTTTCACTTTTCTTCCGTAATTATAAACATAGACATTTTTCCTCACTGATCTTTGTATTTTTGGAAACTTTATTATTTTCTCAAGTTATACAGCATCTTCTTCTCATTAGAAAATGAACGAATCACGGAAAATTAGCACTTGAACTCTTTTCTATTCTCCTATTTCTTCATAAAAACAATTTTTTATTTTGTATTAACAAATAACAGAACACTTTTATGTATTTTCTGATACTATCAATTTTGTCATGAATTTTCCAATAAAAAAGAAACTTACAAATTAAACTTCAAATTTTTAAGATTTTATGTCTTTTAAATATTTTAGTTTTCGTCAACTTTATTTTATCACCTTACCAACTCGACTTTTTTATTATACCACCAAAACGAGACTCTACAAAAACAAAATTCTTGCACCACATCAAAAAATATAGAAGAACATTGTGTTGTTTTCGCGCGCGTCACTTGCGCGTGTCTCCCATCAGCTTCACGCAACAAAACAAGAAAACAATACAAAAATATTCTTCTATATCTCTGTCTCTCGTACACACGCACAGAGGTACACATTGGTTTCACTCTCAAAATCATTCGACGTTTACGCAATACAAAATATTAATGCCCAACCAATACAGAGCATTAACACCCCCAATTTAACACCAATGACACAACACAGATGGCAATGCCATCAGTAAAATGTATTTTTTAAACAATCACAAAGAAATTAAAAATTTGAAAACGAAGCAGTAAAATAAAATGAATGGTATGACTAGGGGGCCGTAACAAGTGTAACCATTGTTGGCGTCGTGGATCTCACTGGGATGGTTTGAAAGGTTTTGGAGATCTATGCTGGTCCATGCCCCAGTTTTAAAGCTCTGTCCAATCTAATATGGTAATCCGAGGCCCTTGAGTAGGGTTCGTTTAACTTTGTTTTTATGAGAGAAGGTTGCTAGTCTGCCGCTCAATCCTCTTCTTACGTGTGAGGGTTAAATACTGGTGAAGAATCTTAAGGCATTCAAATTTCAATCACCTTTTAAACAGATTGATGTATAGCGGGCCGCTTGATATCAGGCTTCAGCCGCCCCAATTAGAACAGATGCGGCTTTGGTATTTGTTTGGGCACTAATGACCCTCTGCACCACCTGATTCGGAACTAGGAATCTACAAAAAAGAACGCAGAAAGACTTTAATAAAGCTAAAAATACTAGAGAGGCAAGAAGACCACCGTAAAAATTATAACAGAGAACTGAAAAAGCCACAAAGAAAATCTTGAAGACTCTTCAATACATTCCAGTTTATTTGAGTACACCAGATGGTTCACATATATCTTCAAGTGGGGAATCTTGGAGCTATTTATCGAAATCTAATTTCAAGGAAACTTTAAACTCTGCAACTCCAAGTGATTAAATAAAGAAAATTATTTTATAAATTAAATTTGTTCGTTCTTCTTTAGTTTCGTATTTGATTTCTCCTTTTGTGTTCGTTTTTGAATGCTCGTGGTGTTGTTTGATGTTGCATTTACTCTGTTGATGCATTTACTCTGCTTGCACGTACATAATGATGAATGATGAGTTAGCGATGAGTTTCCGAGATGTTATGTTTTGAACGATTACAATATTTGGTTGTAATATTTTAACCGTTACCAGTCCTTTCTTCTGAAAACTCCAGAAAAGATGGTATTATGAATATGTTCGAGCTAGAGTTAGACCTAAAGTCGGAAGTGTTTAGGACAAACTTCCCTAGCAAGAATATTTCTTAATAGCATTTCCAAATATTGGGGATGCGCTTAACAATGTGAGATAATTAGACACGATTAAAGAAGTAATGCAAAATTCCATTTTAATAGTTACAAAATGAACCAGCAGATGTTGACTGGGAGTCAACCTGGCCAAGAGTCCCTTAAACCACACTATATCACCTTTAATGACTCATCGATATAACTTCGGACACTATCTTGGACAAGACAGCCATTTGCTTTTGCAGGAACGCCTTAAAGAAAAGCTGGGGTTTGAAACCAGAGTTAGTACAGTGTCTCATGCGCCTAACACCTGTACCTAAGTGTTTTTCCTAAATACGGAGTGAGTAATTGGTGGCCTTAAGAAGGAACTGTCGAATTTTGATAACAATATACCTTCCTTTAGCTTCGATGAAAAAATTCGAACAGCTTACCTTAACATGGACCTCTAGAACAACGATTCTTTGATTGATATCATATTTATGTGGTGATTATTCATACGGAAATCTAGTCGCTGAAATTAGTTACTCTGACGTTTAACGCGGTGTTGAGCTGCCACAATTCTAAAAAAACATAATTATTTAGGTTTGAAGGTTACATTTCCGGGTATTGCCCAAGGCCTAACATAATTACGTATTTCAATTAATTAAAATCGTGATTCTTATTCCATGATGATATGCAAAAAAGAATCTAGACGATACAATGGATTCAATTATACATAAATACAAAATATTCCCAATCAATGGCAGAATCAATTAATCGAATTAATGAATCGCAAATATTAATACAAAATAAACGGTTATTTCCACTCAACTTACAGTTTAAATGACATAATTAATATTAACGATAGTGTTGCGGGAGTGCCATCGTTGATCGATATACAATATCGTAATGTACCCGCGTTTCATATTCCAATAATGAATTTTTATGTCATTTAATTGACCCGCGCAGTAATGAACTTAAAAATTTTCTCAACCGCTTACGCGTTATACGTCGCTTTATATTGTTGGTGGTTTTTTTTGGTGGTGTATTGTTACATAACATATCGTCTTATAATTTTCGGATGGCCTTACATAACAATTGACGATTTAAACAAAAACAATTCAATTATGTGGGTGACAATGAAAATGTATTGTAAAATTAAATAAATTTAAAGGGGTTCCATTAATCGGGCAATCTATTTAGATATTCGGAGAGATACATACCAAAAGATGTGTGTAGGCGTCTCGAGATGTATTACTTTATATAGTTTTCTTATTTCTTCGGATTTTTTTCCTAAAATATTCATCTTTTCTGGAGAAATTTATAGATCAATTAGTGTCACAATGCAATATAATAGAAATGTGTATGTAATGGTTTGGGCTAATTTATGGGATTAATGAAAGTGACTGAGGGTGGTCGGTTTATTCGAGGTCGAGTGTCATGATCACGATGATTCAACTTTAAGCTAATTAGCATTAATAGCTATAACATGAGTGTGTAATTATTTAATAATTGAATTGCATTGTAGCTTAGCAACTGCATTGAAAGTGAAGGTAAATTCTGCTATCAGATTCATTTTCAATACGATCAAACATTAAAAGAGATGCCGCGCACGCATTGTTATTTAGCATTCATTCGTAGATATTTAAGAGTAGATAATTGAATTTATATGGGTGATAAATCACTTTGAATTGCACATCATGTCATGAATTCAAGGCACAAATTAACATGCGTTGGAAGATGGAACAAAATTGATAGAATTGGAAATACATTTTGAAAAAACAAATGTTAATTATTTTTTGATTGATTGATGATTTATTGAAATAACATAGGACCGGTCGGAAATCACGGGGGAATTGAAATGTGCTTGCGGATTGATTTCAAATATGCTTAATGTTAGCGAAACTCTAAAATAAAACAAACAAATAACAGCTGGTTTACTCAAAGATTTATTAAATGTTTGTAAACAAACCAACGCACAGTTATTTGCAACTCCAAGTGCTACGGTATTATTCTCAGCTGTACCTAAAATTAAACCAAAACAAGAAACTTACTTATATTCACATATTTACCAACTTTGTAAAATTAAACCAAATAATATGTATCTAAAATTAAGAAACTAATTAATAATTTTATATTGTTAAACATTTATTTTATATAATTTATACTTATCTTTTGACATTCTTGTAACATTCACTTTGTAAACACAAATTGTCGACTTAACTGTCATTATTTCCATTATGTCATGTTGTAGTACTAGAATAGTAGCACGATGGGTGCGTTCTATAATATAATTAGTTACGTAGTATATCGTACTA
This sequence comes from Nephrotoma flavescens, assembly GCA_932526605.1. Lineage (NCBI taxonomy): Eukaryota > Metazoa > Arthropoda > Insecta > Diptera > Tipulidae > Nephrotoma > Nephrotoma flavescens. Next base: position 187,375,086 of record OW052222.1, on the reverse strand, counting down.
GTACTTTATTTAATATTAGTACATTTTTATATTCAAAGTTACATTCTACATTAATTATACAATTCAAACGTGACAGTTATATATTAACGTATAATATGTAAAATATTTATTGTAAAATTAAATCATATTCATTCGATTAAAAACCAGCGATAAATTAAGATCAAAAATTAAAATTAAATATACAGTGTGTTAGATCGTTTATTAAAATTATATTTGGCTTTAGTTAATAAAATCAACAATAGTTCAATAGTGTGGCTTTTATATATTCTTTTCTGGATCATCTTAAAATTTCAACTCCATCAATACATCTTCTCATCATCTTTACAATTGGAAATTATTCAACAAATTATTGGAACATCACCGTCATCATCAGCTTTACAAACACTTAATATTTTCACTCATTTAAAGATCCTTACTAATCAACTAAACTTGGGTGGGTTGTGTAATGACAGATTCTTCTAAAAGTTTGTCTCTTCAAAAATTTGAAGACCATAAACAAAACCTCATCCTGTAGAATTAGAGAATCTATAAGCACCGAGGCTGAGATACATATTCGAATACAAGAGCAGCCTTAATACTTCGTTTAAAAGTGGGAGAGTGGGGACGGTCTCCAACCACAGCTAGATTTTGTGGATAGTCTCAGGAGATCAAGACTGGTTAACACTATTAAAATATCATTTCAGGATTTCATCCTCATTTCAACATTTCAGGACCCAATATAAAAAAAAACTTGGTCATTCGAGGCGCAACAACAACTGGCACAAAATACAAAAACTCGTGCCACCACAAGAATCCATAGTAACATTGAATAACAACGGAGCGATGGAAAATTCTCCACATCAACGACAAGAAATACCTGGAAAGTTGTTTCAGCATAACAACAATTACAAAACGGATGGAGACACAATAAAATGACAAACGACTACAAAATTCGAGCTACGACACCAACACTATAGAGCTTTCTCCGCTCAATACTGGTGCACCACAAATACACACGAGTGATGATGAAAGGACTACGTTCAAATCTCCATCACAAAAGCCCGGAGATGACACAGCACACAACATGTACAGTAGGGCTTTAAAGTGCAGAACCTATGTGGAAAGAGATGGATAACACCAACACAAATTACAGATCTCCATGAAAATATATTCCTCGAAGCATCAGACGTAGAAGAAACAACCCTATTTCACTGACGTAGCCTACGACGATTTACGAGAATCGTATAATACGGCGAAAGCTGTCCAAACATCACTAGACCGTCTAAGGTATACAATACGGAGTATTTACCACAAGTTAAATTTATAGAAATCGGCATACTACACTTTGAGGAGCATATGAAATGGATCCGATTTTTAATGCCTTCGACAAGTTACTACAGTGATAGACATTTGTATAAACTCTAATTTTTTCCACTTTAACCATTTGTTTCCTCGCTGTTCTTTCTCGATGGCTGATGCCACACTAGGGTAACTATTATCTCGTATTTTTTTCGTTTCTTTCCCCTTTACCAATAAAATCAAAAAATTGCGGCGCAGATAAAACCGATTTTATTGGTAAAGGTGGTGGTTATTTCTATTTTTTTTATACATATTCAAGGTAATTACATACAGCAATTCGGTATTTTTTAAAAAAAATCATTTTAAAGACTATTTTTTAAGCAATGCCGTAAGGTAACGGTTTAACTAAGGCGCAGCAGTTATCGATAAAAATATATAAGGAGGAAGGATATTCCAACCGACAAACTGCAGCAAAATTTGTGCTATCTGAAAGCGTCATCCGCAATTTTTATAATAAAAGGCCCAAAATATGGTATAAAAGCCTCAACAAAAGGCCAAACCAAGATCTCAGCACGTCAAACTGGTCAAATTCGACATGAGGCTACTCGAAATCGGCTGTCATGAGATAAAATGTCAAGAGAAAAAGGAGAAATTGGACCTTCTAGTGACGACTCGACACGAGCTCGAAGGAGAGCCGCCTAAATTTGCTCGTAGCTACATGCTACCAATAAATGTTTGTATGTTGTTGTATGATAAAAGAATTGTTGCAGGTTCAAATAAATATTTAAAACAATCACTTAAACGATGGCTTTGATCCTTGCGTTTTATTTTAATTTAATTATAATTTTTATAATTGGCTTGGCACTACGGTTGTTTATAGACAAAACATCGAAACAAGAATGAATGAATAAAAATTAATTCTAATTATGGTACAGCAACAAAATTGTTAATGTAAAATGTTAGTACTTAATCGTCAAAATTTTCATTTTGAGCAAATGTGCATTTACTCGTACCATACCACAGATGGCAGCGTTATTTAAATAATTATTCTATAATAACTCTAACTGTCGTTTGTGTTTAAATAATAATTTTGACGAAATGTTATTTAAGTGTAAGTTTTCTTCTTTAAAAATACAATTTTAAATTAACTAATACTAATTACAATAATTGTAATACCAGATAAGTATAATTTGTGAGTATGTGTGCATATTGATTATTTAAATTAATACAATCATTACGTTACAGGTAAAGACAACCGGTGCCAATGAATTTATATACGTAAGCAATTGCAATCATATTGTATTATTTATGTGACCTTGTATGATATAATAATCAGTTTATCTTTTAGGGTTCCAAACATCTTCCCGCGCGTTAAGAAAATGTTAGATATTTTCTTAAGATAATGTATATAATATTTGAGGTACCTATAATATGAATTGCAGTCAGCTTTACAAAATTAATTAGGAATTGGTTTTAGCGGGTAGTAGTATCAATTTAACTACAGGTCGTTTAAATGGTGTTGTTTGCTGTTTTAGTGTCACTACTCTAACAACTCGCCTGAGTAGTTGTTGATTCGGTGGCAAATTGTCATCTTTAACTAATACAACCTAGTCGAAATATATTTGTAGGAACTATTCCCGTTTTTCATTTAGTGGGTTGTTTAAGCGTATTTAAATAATCGTTTGACCACGATCTCCAAAACAGTTGAATTCGTAGCTGAATATTTTGCCATCGGGATAATTTGTATACCGGAGTATTTTGTAGTAATGGTTCGGAAACAACTTGTAGAGATTGGACGATTAGGAAATACCCAGGTGTAAGCATTTCAAGGGACCCTATATCATCAGTTATTCGGCATAATAGTCTGGAATTCAATAAACATTCAATCTGAGTGACTTGCGTTGTTGTTTCTTCAAAGTTCAGATTGTATTCACTCGTAGCTCTTCGGAAATTATATTTAATGGATTTTCCAGCCACTTCCCACAAGTCACAAAAATGCGGTGCACAAGCCGGGTTGACTTTAAATTCAATGTCCTTCTGTAAGATAAAATTTGATATTAGTTTATTGGATTGTTGACCTGATATTTCCGTTTTCAGTCGCTTCAACTCATTGTGAGCTTCAATAACGTTTGAGCCATTGACACACCATATTTGATTTGGCAAACCTCGCCGGGTTACAAATCCTTTTAACACATTAAGAAATGATTCCACACTAAGATTACTGACCACCTCTAAGGGGACTGGATTTATTGCAAGACATGTCAACGATGAATTTCGATTTTGGGATGCTTTAACATATGTAGGTTCAAGATAATCAACTCCCGGACTTGAAATGGCCTGGTTTTGGTACACCGTTCTGTTGGTAGCTCTGCTAATTTTGGTTTCACTTGAATACTTCGATATTTTAGGCACGGCACGTAAGTTTTTATATAGCCTTTTATTTTATTTATCGCACCAATAATCCACTATTGCTGTCGTAGTAAATTTAGCTTCCATGAATCTCCAGCATGTAAATTACGTATATGTATTTCCTGAATTATTAACTGATTAGTTTCTTGTGTTTTTTGTAAGATAATACGATTTTTTGACCCATAGCATAGATGCGAATTCCATAGTCTTCCACGTACTCGAATTGTCTCTTTGGCATTTTCTAGCACGGCCTGCAATTTCCGATTGATTTCGAGTGACAAATCGAGCGTTTTAATGCTGCTGTATGTTGCGGACATAATTCCACCAAATTTCGCCCGTTCTGTTGTATTCCGATCCCTTTTTGAGGAGGCGAGAGCATCGGTTTGATCTCGTAATATATAATACTGGATCAATTTTTGATTTTTCTGTAGTTCAATCGCCAGATTTGTCGAGTGATTTTCGAAAAAATCAATTTTTTCATTTTGCTTTGCATTAGCATTTTGTAGTCGTATGATTAGATCGATCAAAATTTTCTTTGATGGCTCTTTGATCTGTATCGAAGAAAAAACTTGATTGTTTAACTCGGACGAGTACTTTCTATCGACAGACGAAATTGATTGGCGTGACAAATGATGATTCAATTTGTTAGTTGGTTCACTGAAAGCTAATATAGCCACTTCATCACCGGTGGTATCGGTGCTCGACTTTCTCGATAATAGACTCAATTCGCTATTTTGCTGTTCTTGTTTCTTTTGGAGCTGCCTTAGCTCACGATTTAGCTCTTTAATCGTCTCGGAACACTTCATTTTGATCTTCACTTTTCTGTGCATTTTCAAAGGTTCTTATCTTCTCCGATATATGTCTCGTTAATAACAACTTTTCCTCGTTTCCTTGCTGCTTCCTCGTGCATAATTTATTTTCTAGTTCTCGAATTCGATTGTCATAATTTTGTTTCTCCTTTTTCATAGTTTCATTGTCCAAACCCAGTGCGATTGACTTCCAGTTATTCCAAGAAATGTCATTTTGCAGTTTAACTGTTCGCGCCGTTAGATAAATTTCAATGGTTTGTTCATCGTAGTTGAGCTCCAGTTTCTGTCGACGCTGTCCATTTTCTCGTTTTATTGAATATTGCTTTTTAAGTGTTTCAAAATCGCTAAATTTTGCTTGCAGTTCGGCTATTTTTAATACTTTCCGATCAAGTAAATTTTGGATTTCCGCATGCTCGTCTTTATGGGTTTCTAGCTCAAATGAAAAATTATCTCTATCATTATAGCCATTGCACCTTGTAGTAATGTCCTGTAAGATTGACATTTTATTTTACAAATGTGCGATTTTCTTCTCCCTTTGCTCATTCCCGTGCTTCAATAGTAACAGAGTCGCTTGTTGTTCTATTACTTTTTCGTTTGTAATTTGATCGGCGTTAATGTTGTAGTTTTGTAGAGCAGACTTATTTTCTTCACGTGGATTTAGTCTTCCAGCAATAAGCCAACCAAATTTGGGTAGATGAAGCACTTGTAAATGTGGAATGACCAATTTTTGCTCTGACAACATATCCATGAAGAACTCAGTTCCAATCAAAAGATCAACTGGACTAGACTTATAAAATTCAGGAACTGCTATCTTGAGTTGCCATATTTTATTCGTCCTTGGAATAGTTACTATCTCCGTTGGTAATTGTGATGCTATTTTGTCTATATTATGTGCCTTAATTTTTATAGTGTATTGTGGCAATACACGTGATGAGATTTGAATTATAGTTTTGCCTCTTGTTTTCCCCGCACAGCTCACTGCTAGCCCGTAAATTGACACATGTGAATATTTCTGGCATAAACCTAGCCGCTGCACGCAGGACTCGGTAATAAAAGTTGATTGTGCTCCTGAATCGAGAAGGGCTTTTGTGAGCATTTGTTGACCGTTATTTGCTTGGATGTAAACCAAGGCTGTAGGCAACAGTATGTTATAATAACTTGCGTTATTTTTCTTTGATTTTAATAATCGATAGATTTTTAATCGAATGAACTATTATTGTTTTAGTTTTTCACAAACGACGACAAGACCAGGAACAGTATATTCATATATTGAAATAAAAATATGGCTACTTATTGTATATGGTGATTCAGCAGGTTATACAGATGGCTCGCTTCAAACAACAGCATCCCGGGTTTCGGCACCAAAAAATGTAGCAACAGATTGGCAGAAGGTGATTTTTTCTGACGAGAAAAAATTTAACCTCGATGGTCCTAACTGGTACAGTTGCTACTGGCATAATTTGAAAGAACATGGCGTCATCAGGTCGAAACGTAACTTTGGTGGAGGCAGCGTAATGATATGGAGAACCTTTTCTTACTACGCAAAGCTTCCCTTCTGCTTCATAACGACTCGGGTGAACTCTCGTATGTTCATGGATCTTTTGGAAGATGTTTTTCTTAGTTACCTTGATGGTGTTGATCACGAAAATTACATATTCCAGCAGGATAATGCGTCTATCCATATGTCAAATGAATCCAAACATTGGTTGCGCGAGAAAACAACCCTCTCCTGGAATGGCCAGCTTGCAGTCCTGACTGCAATCCTATCGAGAACCCTTTGGGTATCCTGGGGGTCTATTATGAAATTTTCGACCGCGTTTTTTTCGACGTTGTCGAATTTTAGTATTATGAAATACTCGATGCGTTTTTTTTTTAGATAACGTCGACTATTTTAGGACAGCTTTTGAGGTGTCGAGTACATAAAAGAAAAATGTTAAGTGATGAGAAATAAAAAAATTTTGTTAGTAAAAATAAATTAATAATTTAAACTTATAAAATTTTAATTAATGAAAATTAATTAAATTAAATTTAATAAAAAATAATTAATTTAAATTTAATATTTTTGATAATTTCCAACAATAAATATTAAATTTAATAAATTATATTTTATTTATCAAAATGAAAGTATGATTTAAATTTTGTAAATTTTTATATTAGTGTTTTGCGAATTGTCGACATCGTCGAAAAAAAAATCATAATAGTGATTTTCGACGTTGTCGAACGAAAAAAAACGCGCGTCGAAAATTTCATAATAGACCCCCTGGCTGGCAAAGTCTATGCAAATAATCGACAATTTGATAATATTGATGACTTGAAAAGTGCAATTCGTGAATGTTGTGCGAAAATTGATCTAGAAACACTGAAAAAATTAGTAGATTCAATGCCAAATCGAGTTTTCGATGTAATACAAAATGGTGGAAGCCATACAAAATATTAAATAAATAAAATATCAATTTTTTTCTTATCTCGTGTTTTAATTATCTCGAGTGCGTATGTATATGAATGTACCTACCTGAAACTATTTATCTTAGGTGAAATAGACAATTTAACTTAATTAGAAATAATTAGATAGGTCTGGTTGTAGAAATATAATTAAAAAACATAGTGCGTTTATGCGAATGTCTATCACTGTATACAACAAACAAACACTAACACAAAAAATGAGATCAGAAAAGTGACACTGGTGGTCAGATAGCCAAATTAATCAACTACTTTCATGTCACTGGCGAGAATTACGAATCTGCATAGACATGGACGCTAATGAAAGATATACTGTAATAGGCGTGCAAACGTAACCAGATACATCCATACATTGATGTCACACCCCACCATCAATAATGAATCGGCAAAACTCGACAGTTCAGTGAGATAATCAGTGAGATTATATTAGATGTCACTAGAAAGTTTTATGAAGCTTCTAGTAAAGCAGTGCTGAGATCAGGTGTAAAATCCTTATATAATTTAGACAAAAAGGAACACCATACTCAAGGTTGTGGATAATTTAAAGCAATGATATTTTAGAAAAAAAAAAACAACTCGCCTCACTGCTAGAACTCTGCTGAAACAGATTGTTGAGTGGCTGCGTTTAATATATTAAACGCGGCCACTCAACAATCACTAAGACGCCCAATCAACCATGCTTGCAGAAGGACATCATCAATTACTACACTACAATAAAAAGGATGATGGTAATGTAAGGCCGGCCACACACGTACAGTTTTAAATGTCAGTTTTAACTGTGTAGCTATAACTGTCTGTTTTAACTATGAACTGAGATGCACACACACGTTCAGTCTAGTCCTTCAGTTATTATCATGGATTTGAATGAGCGGAACGAGTTAGCTGCTCTCGGTATATGAAATTTCGACACAAAACCGAGAACTGTGTAGTTAAACCCCCACACACGTTCAGTTCAGTTAATCGTTTCAGTTAAAAATATAAAAAAATTTAAAGTTCTCAGTTAAACTGTACAGTTGAGTTTAACTGAACTGAAATACCCACTCACGTACAGTTTTAACAGACAGTTTTTACTGTACAGTTAAAACTGCCAGTTAAAACTGTTCGTATGTGGCCTACCTAAGAATAACAAATGAAGCAGGAGCCATAGATTATCGAAGTACATCGCTATACATACTGCAGCAGTTGAGAAAGGTGAAGAAGTTTTTACCAACGACGATAGTTCAAATTACACCAATCAAGAAAACCGCCACTATCTGCGTGCAATTATTGATCCCCACAAGCGATCTTTGTCACTTTAGAGGTAGCTGATAGCTTAAAATGAAAGTTAAAATTAATTTTAACAACTAAAACCGAGCAAATGACAAAAAGGTTCTCAATCTTCCGTCTCTGACTTAACTCCAGCCGCAACAGATTTTCTCCTGGGAGCAGATAATATCATTCTACTTCACACATTAACGCAAAGCAACAAATAACCAAATGACCATCGCACCAGTCTATAGGTTGAATAATGTTGGGAAAATAATAGAAATCTGCGGTTCATTGTAAAAATACCGATCAACTATACAACTGATACACTAATGTCTTCAAAAACCATGGCAACATCAAAATTTCTACGAGATCTTATCTCGGACACATGCAAATGATACGCACTGAAATTACAGCAGGACCTTTGGCACATTGTCATTAGATGACGAAAACGCAAATACTTCGTTATGGCAGATAAAGAAAAATATTTCAGCAAGTACGGGTTTCAAAGAAAACATAAATCTCCAACATATACTAGAGTAACTCACCAACCGAGAACTTCAAGAATATCAACTAAGAACAATAACCTATGGAATAGCTGCTGCAACAAATTTAGTGGTCAGAACTCTGCAACAATTGGCAGAAGAAGAGAAAAGCGTTACTTCTATATGTTGAAATTTTATGACGGGATACGATACGTTTAAACAAGTAATAGAAATTTGAAATCAAGTGGCTGAAATTCTCCAACGTTGCGGTTTTAATCTAAAGAAGTGGTCACACAACGACGAAACCATACTAACTAATGAAATTCAGAGCACAGATCTATCATAAACCGAAAATCATAACCGCAACAAACGTCTATTTTGAGGATAAAAATAAATCGTTCTACAAAAACGACTTCGAAATGTTAGAGAACTTTTGGAATGAATTATCGTTTTTGAAGGAAACTTTGTTGATAAATAAAATTGAATTTTGTAAAAACAAAAAATTAGTAGTTAACTTCGAAACTTATTCAAAATATAAACAAGCAACTGTATATCTCACTCCAAATGAGAGCATTGACCATTTCCAAGAGAAGTTGAACCCAAGAAACTAAAAACCATTACCAAAGAAACTAAAAACCATTACCAAGATAATGTTGCTGAGAGAAAGAAAGAACATAGTTGTAACATAGCATGAACACTAACTCAATGATCAATAGAGCTTGTGAAGTATCAAAGTTCTAAGGAAGACACTGCGTTTTAATGAACCTGGTTACTGGTGGAACGCCCGAAGTTTCCGAACACTCTAGGCGGTTGCCCATCAAAACGATTGGTAAAGTGGTACCAAAGCCATTGTTGGATGGCGAAGATGCATCGCGACCAGACTAAAGTCTAAAAAATATTTGCGCTTATCTGTCGAGACGTTTTGCTACGAACAGGCCATTTAGGGCGTATATAGAATTTGTTCTTGCATTTCCAAGAGCATCTCTATGGTAAATATCGGAATCGGCTGCTATAGTTTTTGATAGAAGACTTTAAGTACCTCGGGTCTGTAGTAAAATCTTCATATGAAGATTTGCAGTCAGTCAGATATGCAGTCAGTCAAAAAAGCCTAAATTTCTTCCGGACATCGAGGTTTCTAACCCCAAATCAAGATTATTGCGATCTAAACATCATCCGCCGCATTCGTGCACACACTCGAGCTGTGATCCTGTGCTATGATGCTTAAATAATACTCATATCGTCAGTTTGGTGCAACAGTGGCACAAATCCAAAATCCTTTAAATCTAACAATCTTTTATCTGGTATAGTATCACTTCAAAATTACTCATAGTTTCATCAAAAATATTTTTTTAAGAATAATGTCACAACTCGAAATAGGGCTGTTGGATCCCTAATTTTATTAGGGTCAATTAAATATTTTAAATGCAGCTATACGAAAAATTAGATACTCTAATTAAATCATCCATAAATAAAAAAGAGTTACATAATTTCAAATCGATTTTATTAAAATTATGCATTTTTGATATTCGATTGATCTGTTTATTTAATGATTATTGAGACTGTCCAATTCCATGGTGTAATTCCACTGTCGTTATGTATTGGTAGATGGCTTACTCTTTTCTACTCGTGTTGGCACCACACACTATTTCAGTGTTGCCGCACATCACAACAGACCTTCCCCATTAAAAATCAAAGTTATTAACTATTCATAACAACAAAAAATAAGGAAGTCCAATTGATTGATTGATTGATTGGACTGTAGAACCAAGTTCTTGACGAGTGTCCCGGTTAACGCCGGGCCTATTCCTACAGCCTGTTTACACACATAACAATAGGAGGGATAGGATTAGGTTTTTTTTTTTTTTTTTTTTGGGACGGAACGACCCGGTTTCAGACACCTAGCGATCGTACGGCACAACACAATTCTAATCTACGGAGGAGGGATAAAGGTTTAATAGGTTCAATGGATAACGATGATACTGGGCTTCAACAATTGCTTCTATAAATCAGCAACCTGATAAAAAAATATTATTATTTCATGAGCATCTGGAAATTTCCTGAAATATAATTCAACATTAATACTTTCCAGCTTCCTAAAACAAAACTGATTGATTAATTCACTCTACTCAGAGTCATTTAGGTAAATTCGATAGTTAGTAATACAAACACAACACAATTCTAAACTACACAATCATCAATTAGTATTTTAAAGAAGTATTATTCCACAAACATCTTAAGACTTCTGAAATTTAACTCTTCATTAATGTTTTTCGGCTTCCTAAATAATACAAACATTTATTGATTAATCCTCCTAAAACTCAACAACTTACAATAGAATTTCCTGAAATCATAGTTATTTGAATTATATTAATAATAAAACTAAACTGAAATCCAGTAGCACTTAAAAATTATACAGCAAACATGAGCTGTATAGTACTGAAATTGTCAGTCTAATATTTTGAAACTTATATCGTTTTCACTGGCACAAAAATCCACATTTTTCCTGATTGGAATCAATTGGAAATGGATTTTTTTAGATTTTTTGTCTTTTTTTTTTTTTTGAAAAAAAATCCAAAAAATTTGTTGGATTTTTTTTTACGTTTACTCACACATATACTAAACGTCATGTCAATTGTCAAAAAAGACGTCGCGCCATTTATATTTTATTATATTTGTGATAATTGTTTAAGCAATTTGTGTTTTTATTAAATTAAATTTTGTTTAATTCAAAGTGTTGTTTTATAAAGATTATTGCGTGTGCACCGATAACAATGTTGTAAATTTATTTGTTGTAACATTGTTATCGGTGCACACGCAATGCAAAAGTTGTAAAGTTATTTGTTGTAACATTGTTGTCGGTGCACACGCAATAATCTTTATAAAACTACACTTTGAATTAAACAAAATTTAATTTAATAAAAACACAAATTGCTTAAACAATTATCACAAATATAATACAATAAAATATAAATGGCGCGACGTCTTTTTTGACAATTGACATGACGTTTAGTATATGTGTGAGTAAACGTAAAAAAAAATCCAAAATCGTGTTCTGTGGCAAAAAATAAAAAATCCAAAAATTTGGATGTGGATTTTTGTGCCAGTAAAAACGACATTACAAACCAATTTCTCAAAATTCCATCGTCAAACAGCAAAACACTTATCATCAAATTGGTCAGAAACACAAATCGAAATATACAAAATTTCAAGATCAGTCTCGAAATAACGTAAAAATTTCAAAATTTAGTAAAATATTATAAATTCCATCTTATCGATAACTATACCAACGATAAGTTTGACGATTTCATTGAGTAATTTTAACTATATCCCGCAAATCTCTTTTTAATTAATGTGTCCAAGATAAAAAGGTAATTCAATTATTACAACACCAATGTTAGTTCCGAATAATGAAAATTAACAGAATTATTCATTGATTTACACGTATGAGCACTTTAAGTAAGAACTAACAAGCAATTTATACAAGATTTAAATGCTCTTAACTTATTAAAGAATCAAATCAATTGCATACATTAAAGGGGCAATTAAATATCTATACTTAAACAAATTTTCTCAGTACAATACAACCCTAAATTAAAATTTAAATATAATATATAACATAATTAAAATATAATACAATTATGTACAATAAAAACAATCCACCTGTTATAAATTCTAAATAACTTAACTATTTATTATTGATTATTGATGCCATCTATCGGAATTTATAAACTCAAAATAACAAATGACCACTGATAGATGTCACTTTCTTAAGTTACCGTTATATATTTGAATTTATTACTCATCCTCATTATCCTTTAAATAATAAGCCAAGCTTAATAGTGAAATATTATTTGCACGTAACAGTACATAAATAACAATCTTAAGAGTTTATACAAACTAATATAATAATATATCAAATTATTTTTAAAATATTAAAATGATTATAAACAGGTAAAAAGAACAATTAATCATATATATGTAGCGTTCCATTGGCGTGAGCAAACTACTCACAAGTACTTGTGAGTAGATAACCAATGGAACGAGAAAATTTTTGACAGCAGTAAAACATAACCTAAGTACAAGTGAATTTATCGTATATAGTTTTTTGATGTGTTTGTTGTGACTAGTTTTAAAACGAAAAAATAAAGTATTTTTTGTTTTGCCATGAAGGCTGTAATTAAAAGACTTATTTATTTTAAATGAATTAATCAATTATTTTAATAAATTTCTGTTTAAATATAATTTTAGTTTAATTGTTTTTATTAATTTAACAAGCCTTGATTGTCCATGTATTCAAATAATTCTTGTCGGGTTCCACTGTGCTCACTCGGTTCGGTTTGTGTGTTATCAAACACAGAAATCTCATATTCTTATAAATATTCAATGTCACAATAATCATTTTCCGCTATGCATATATTGTGTAAAACGCAAGCAGCAACTATACAATTGGTTATAAAACCTAAATTTGGACTTTCAAAAACTTAAGTCTGCGAAAACGACCCTTCAACAATCCAAACGCATTTTCGACCACTATTCTAGTTGCAGAATGTAAATAATTGAATTTAAGCTGTTTCGCGGTTAAATTCCCAAAACCTTTGTAGGGGGGAACTAATTAACTGGTCTCAGGATACGCTGGATTATCCAGCAAAACACCTCCTGGTATAATTAACGATGGATCTTCATTAATACGCCTGTAGAATACAGACTTTCGCAACAGTCGAACATCGTGCATAGATCCTGGTTCACCACAGTGGATGTCAATAATTTTTTTTTCTGCATTTACGACTCCTTGCAATAACACGCTGTAAAACTTTTCTCTATTACAATAGGCATCTTTGTCGCTTTTGGGGGGATTAATCCTAACATGGCTACCATCAATCGCTCCAATTACTCAAGGAAAGCCCTTTAATCTTGAAAAATTTATTTGGTTGGTTTTCATTTCTGACCATCCATTTTATAACCCGATAAAGGATTCGGTGAACAGAACTTCTAGTTACATAGCTACAGTCTGTAGGTTTCGGTGTTTGCTAAAAACCATAGAGTAATATAAATTTCAGATTCCTGACCAACTTTTGAGCGCCCACCGTGTTCTAAATTTTGCAGAAATGTTATGCTGTCTGTTCTGAAATAATTAAATACATATTATGATACACATGAATGAAGATATTTAATGTACATTTATAGTTACATACCTATAACTTTCTCTGCAACAGTTCTGGGTGATCGGAAATGTTGTTTGAATTGAAGATCGGAATATTTTGGGACTACTTCTAAATAATCTTTGCTCCGTGCTCTTTTTACAATTAAATCCTCTTCCGCTCTTAAAACTGCTTTCAACATCTACACCACCATTTGAGTATGAGTAGATGTGAGTAGAAACAAGTACTTGTGAGTAGTTTGCTCACGCCAATGGAACACGACAATAAATATGTATACACATCCATATATATATAACTAAACAAAAACATATATACAAATTCATATGTACATACACACATATACGCATATACATACCCATGCACATGCACAAATATACACGTTTAAAAAAGTCACTCGTTAAAATGTATTATTCACTCTACACCGATCGAACAATGTTATTTGTAATACTGAACAACAAAAATAATGAAAAGAGACGAAAAATATTTTGTTTTACTATTCACTTCAGAATAGAGTAGAAAGAAATTATATTCTCCATTCGATCGTTCAATACAGAGAATAATACATCTTATCCAATCAGTACTACGATGAATTTTCGCTTTCTGATTAGAATAGAAAAGTAAAACAAAAGAGAAGTAGATCCCGTTCACTAATAGCGTTTTCACTGGCACAAAAATCCACATTTTTTTCTGATTGGAATCAATTGGAAATGGATTTTTTTAGATTTTTTGTCTTTTTTTTTTTTTTGAAAAAAAATCCAAAAAATCTGTTGGATTTTTTTTTACGTTTACTCACACATATACTAAACGTCATGTCAATCGTCAAAAAAGACGTCGCGCCATTTATATTTTATTATATTTGTGATAATTGTTTAAGCAATTTGTGTTTTTATTAAATTAAATTTTGTTTAATTCAAAGTGTTGTTTTATAAAGATTATTGCGTGTGCACCGATAACAATGTTACAACAAATAACTTTACAACTTTTGCATTTCATCCGCTGTAAATTATAGTAAATAGCGCAAACTTGAAAGCCGTGTTTTTTTCTTGTTTTTATTATAGATTTTACTATATTTTATTAAATAATTTATTTATAATAAAGTCTGACGAATCAAATGAAAGTGAGTGTGGTTAAAATGGATAATAATCGAACTAAAATTATCAACAAGCCTCGAAGAATATGAAAGTTTGCAAAAATTATTTAGACGGGCTCTTCGTGACTACTACAGCACGGATATTGACATCGAATATGTTAAATTAACCGTTTTATGGGATAACCGGAAACATCTGCGTTTATTGTCCAGGTGGACCAGATAGCGATTTTGAATATTCAACCCAAAGTTACACTGGATATGAACCGACATCGATGGGGGCGATTCGTGCTAGATATAACCCATTCTTACAAACCCGCCATCGGGTTGAGCAATTAAAGCAGCTCGGCCACTCTGTTGATAAGGTCGAATTCATTGTGATGGGTGGTACATTCATGTGTCTTTCCGAAGAGTATCGTGATTATTTCATTCGTAACCTTCATGACGGATTAACTGGACAAGCAAGCGCCAATGTTGAAGAGGCTGTTCGTTATTCTGAGAAATCTAAAACCAAGTGTATTGGGATTAGCATATCGAATATGCTAAATTAACCGTTTTATGGGTTATGGGATAACCCATAAAACGGTTAATTTAGCATACTCGATATCAATATCCGTGCTGTAGTAGTCACGAAGAGCCCGTCTAAATAATTTTTGCAAACTTTCATATTCTTCGAGGCTTGTTGATAATTTTAGTTCGATTATTATCCATTTTAACCACATTCACTTTCATTTGATTCGTCAGACATTATTATAAATAAATTATTTAATAAAATATAGTAAAATCTATAATAAAAACAAGAAAAAAACACGGCTTTCAAGTTTGCGCTATTTACTATAATTTACAGCGGATGAAATGCAAAAGTTGTAAAGTTATTTGTTGTAACATTGTTATCGGTGCACACGCAATAATCTTTATAAAACAACACTTTGAATTAAACAAAATTTAATTTAATAAAAACACAAATTGCTTAAACAATTATCACAAATATAATAAAATATAAATGGCGCGACGTCTTTTTTGACAATTGACATGACGTTTAGTATATGTGTGAGTAAACGTAAAAAAAAATCCAACAAATTTTTTGGATTTTTTTTCAAAAAAAAAAAAAAAGACAAAAAATCTAAAAAAATCCATTTCCAATTGATTCCAATCAGAAAAAAATGTGGATTTTTGTGCCAGTGAAAACGATATAAGAAACTAAAGAGTATTTTTCTATATTATTTTCATCCTTTTCTCTTATTTGACTTTAAATAAGGTGCGTGAATATACAAAAAAAAAACAAATTTGCATAAACGTATGTGGTATGATACGTTTATGCAAATTTGTTTTTTTTTACCACTACTACGACAACATATTATTACAAATGCGTATATTAAAATATTTTTTAAAACATTCATATAAATAAAATCAAAATTTATAAGGATATTTTATAAAAAAAATATAAATTAAACAAAATACATATTGATGTTTGGTTCTTGATTGGATGTTTGGTTCTTGATTTCCATAAGTTCAACTTAATTTTTATCGGTCGTCTCATCATCACTTGAAAGGATGACAAAATGTAGACCTTTCCATGCTAAGAGCAAATGAAGGTGTGTAACGATAAGAATTTGCATACAATTTGATCGGCATTACCTTCTCCTTCTAAAAGTACTTAAATCCTGTGCCATTCTTATGTGCTTGATGCCATTTTCACTGCAGAACGACCCAAATCTTTCTGACACAAATTTGGGACCATTGTTGGAAACGATGGTATCTCAAAGTTTCTGGTGCCATTTTAAAAACTTTTAGCCACATGCTAAACGTGTCAATGACCGCTAGGTTACCTGGGTAGCTCGGAAAGAATGTGGTTACCTTTAACGAACACTTTTCAAGCATATACGCCGAAAACCGTACTCTATGGATGCGCTTCAATACCTTTAAAAGATTGTCGTGACAGTCTTTCTCGTCACTTCCTCCAACAAAACTGGTTAACGTAAAGGAAAGGTTGCTTTAGCTCAGTTCATCATTGAGTTGATTAATTGTTGAAAAATGCCAGGTGCTGTATTCACACCCGTTGCACGCGGTTTACTCTAAATAGGCCACAGTGAATGGGTCGGAGGTCGATCTTCCTGAACACTCAGCATTGACTCAGCTCCGAGAAGATTTCTTCCTGTGTTAGCAGTGGATAATACTTTTACGTCCGTCGGTTGGATTGGCCCAAAGATTTGTTTTGTTGGATCAATGAAAGCGACGGAAATTTTTGCTTAATTTCCTCGTCGATTTTTATGATTATCTTTTGCTCAATTTTACTGCACACGTTCACAATGTGTCGAAGATCCAGAGTTCCCATCCAATCATTTCCGAGCATATTCAAACTTGAATTCCCTACGTAACACATACCGACGTCTCCTCGGTCGTGCATCAAGGTCCCCCCAACAAACTTTCGGGTCGAGATAGTTACAGCGCCCACAGCAAGACTTCTATGTCGGTTGAAGTTTTGTTCTCCATCGAAACGTCGTTCGATGCAGCGTCGACTCCCAGTAACCTGGCCTGTGCCCGACCTGCTTGCAATCAAAACATTCGTTTTTCTGAATGGGGCAGTCACTGTAGAAATGAATTGCTTACAGATCGCCCTAATAATGGGTCGCCAATTGGAAGTGTAATTCTAATGGTTCCTCCAACCCAAAATGCACTCAAAACAATAACTAACCTACCCACATATACCCGGTACTATGACCTAGAAACTGCTCAATTCTCAGAATTGTACTGCATATTTAAACGACGATCTCATATAATTTAAATCATCTATCTAATTTATTGCCACCCGTCCGCTTCATCTGCAAATTCCATCTAAATCACATAAATCTTGTTCGTTACGAGTTTCGACCTTGCATTTTTTTTTGCACAATAATTTTCAAAATTCACTCGAAGCAATTTGAAGAGATACACGCATGAAATTGAATTATTTCGTTAGTTATGATTACGATTGATTCTAAAAATAGGCACGCATCCAAAATATTTTATGTGTATAGTTTTTTGAATTAGATTTTTGTAAAGTCTCTCGATGAAAATATAAATTATTAACTTTTTATTTTGTTTGGATTCGTTTAGACGATTTTGTGTTTACTAAACAAGAATTTTATTTTTAATTAAATAATTTAAATTTATTATTCTTGCCATGTTTTGGAACTACTAGCTAGACATACATATAAAAAAAAATCTTTTTGAAATTATTTCTAATATTTTTTTTTTATTTTTCTTTTGGCTTTGCTTTCCTTTCTTAATGCAAGATGATGCCTTATTGACATATAACATACTGTATGTGTTCATGATCAAATAAATATTAAGAATTTGTAAAGTTTTACGTAATCGGGCGGATAATTTGTATTCAATAAATGGGAGCTACAACTCACGATCGTCTTTCTCAAGAAATCGAATATCCTTGATCATTATCTAACCTCTATAACCTTAAATTTTTTAACAACAAAATATATTATTGCACGATCGTGTAAGATCATCACATCACCATGTAACACATATTCTTAGCATATATAGTATTTTTATATCGGCTGGGTTTGTATAAAAAAAAACTTAATGATCTCATTCATAACAACTTTCGGGCGCAATAACATTTGATATTTATGATATGTTTGATTGTGAAGTACATCATCATAATTAATAAATCGTATCGAGGAACGCGGCACAAACTTGAAACGAAACTGAACAGAAATAAAACACACAAAAAATAAAATCAAAAATTACTGAGGATTATAAAACGAATTGGAACACAGGTTGAATTACAATTTACCATTTAATATTGTGCAGGTGAGAATTGAGATGTGGCAGATACACAATTTTATATTAAATTGCATCATTTGTAATTGGTTGTGAAGTATATACGAATGCGGATACGAGTATGTCTGCATTTTTCACAATGTATACCCGTAAAATAATTTTTGTAGTTTGTATTTTGTGGAACCAAAATTCCGGTAAATTCGAAAAACACAGTTGTAACATTTTTGAAGAAGTTTTGAGAACTCTGCATATACAGGTGCACCTGGCTTTGCCAAATTAGCATAGAGAAAAGATGACACTAGCAGGCTTCTCCTGTGTTTACGACACTAGCTTTCCTCCTGTGAACCTGATTGCTACAATTTTCCATGCCACGTAGCACGTTGTTAGTCTTATTGTTTTCTCTTTTATGAACGCCTAAATATATATTACGTCGCCTGAAAATTACCCGGACTGACACATAGATTGAACCCATATGATTTTTAAATTCTACCAACCTTCAAACGATACCTGTTAAAATTTCATGGCATTTCGATCATTAAACAATGGAAAACAGACAAATTCGTGTGTTGATTAAACACTGTTTTTTGATGGGAAAAATACGGTTGAAGCAAAAAGTGGCTTGATTTAGTGTTATCCGGACTCTACGCCAGGAAAATCAACTATCATTTACCTGCAGTCTATACACTATGCAAATTTACTGATATTTTCTATCAGAGTATCAATGTACGTGTGAGTATTTTATATAAACGTTGACACTATCAGCAAATTATCAGGAGGCTATTCCACGATAAATTATCATGAAATTATTACGAAATGTCATACTTTTGAGGTTATGTTTCATCATTTTAAATTTAATTTTCAGTGTGAAGACATACATTTTTGTTATAGTATATTTATTTAACTCTGCATTCGTAATTTGTGTTAATTTTCTTTAATGTATTTAATTTTTTCAATAGTTGTGTATGTCTGTCCATTTTTTTTTTGCCGAATCGACACACGAATTTAACACAAACTGATGTCTTGACCCTTTAAATTAAATTTATAATGATGAAACATAACCTCAAAAGGATGACATTTCGTAATAACTTCATGATAGTCTATCATGAAGTAGCCTCCTGATAATTTGCTGAAATTGTCAAAATTTATATAAAATACTCACACATACATTGTTACCCTGATAGAAAACTTCATCAATAAATTTGTATAGGATAGACTCTAGGTTACTGGTATATGCTGAATTTAAACGTGGTTGTACAACCACCGATGATGCACCACGCTCTGGACGCTCAAATGAGGCTGTGACTTCAGAAAATATAAAAAAATTCACGAAATTGTTTTGAAAGATTGTAAAGTGAAGTTGCGTGAGATAGCTGTCATTGTATGGATATCAATGGAACGTGTTGGTCAAATTTTGCATAAACATTTGCCCGTGCACTGTTTGGAGCTGTTTAAGCTGTTCTTTGTTAGACCGGGAACTTTTCAGGCAATTATTAATATTTTCAGAGTAAAGCAGCTGCAAGAACATTACCATAACTTTAACGCGCCGAATACACCACTCCTCGTTGCATATTGTGAAGATTCTAACAACGTTGCTTTTTCCTGTAATTGTTTCCTGAAAGCTCCCAAAGCGCATTAGTCCATATCAAAGCTGCACCTGCTACAAAACTCGTCCTTAAACTTCTTACTGTACTGAACAAAGCTTGAAGTATATTTGATATGTGTTGGTTAGCCAAAATGAGTAGTATTGCTAATTTATCTTGCATTCGTGACCAGGACCATTGAAGCTAAATTTAAGAAGCATATATACGCTAAACTGTAAGAAATGTTTCTCAACAATTCGTCGATCAGTCACACGGTCAAAAAGTAGAATGGCCAATTTTACGACTGGAACACGACTGAAAGTTTGGCGAAATGTTCATGCCGAGACAACGGGAAATCGATTGCACATATTTTTATTAATAAGGGCTGCAAGCAGCTTGAAACCAACGTCCAAAATACAAAATATTTAGGAAAATTTTCTGCCTAAAGCAGTGATCTGCGAACTAACCTATTTCTTGCAAAAGTTCGGGTATTGTTTGTAAAACTTAATAAAGAGGAGGAAATACCACTTGATACTATTTACGGTCAGATGTAGCGCGAAATTCGAGAATGAGTAGAATGAACTGACCTTGAAACATATGACAAACTATTCGAACTGATTTGGATATGGTACACTAGGAGTATATAGTGAGACCGAATTGTCTGAAGTATAAATTAAAGCCAACTGCCTCATTAAGTACATTAAATTTCAATAGTTTAGACAGTTGTGCAATCGATTTGAAATCCCTTATATCGGTTTAAAAATCGGCTTGAAAAATGAGACCGCAACATTTCAACGACTCATCGACCGATTTCGAGGTGGTGGTCTTCCTAATGTTGCTATTCTAGCGTATCTAGATGATACAGATGTTGTGATTTCAAACACTTTTAATCACTTTTAACATTTAAGTAATCTGGGGCATGGCATAACCCACGATGGGCTCAAGACTGACCCGAACAAGGTGTCTGCGATTTTGAACATGAGTCCACAGGTACCTCGAATTTGCACCTCTTTACAAACCATGAGATGAATTTAACGGGGTTCAAAAAAATAATTAAGGGACGATTACCCTACTACTTGTTAGGTGATGAAGCCTTTAGTAAATTAATAATTTTCCGGTATTCAAAAATCCGAAATTTAACATCAAAAGCTTTATGACTTAAAACTCGGCCAACCATTCCATAGATGGTTGCAGTTGCAGGATGAATCTCTCAATGACAAGCGAGCTTGTCCCCCATGTATTTGCCGTTGACGTTTGATTGACCGGAAAGCCAAACTATTTGTGGCAAACTCAGGAAAAAAATATGATTGAGCTGATCATAAAAGTAACCATCATTGTTATGATTACATGCAATGATTAAGAATATCATATTGTTATACAACCAATCATTTAAAAAAATTGTATTTAACGCACAATTATGATCTTTATCATCAAACTATGATTGAATTAACCATCGCTATGATTAAATATGTAGTTCTTATGATGACAGATGAGTATAATCAACCCAATTAATAAGAATTATTATGATAACACTGAGAGAAAATATATAGATACTAAATTAAATCAGGAATTTATTTTCTCCATCGTACTCATGAGCATACCGAAAGTATGGCATCTCAAAATTTTATTAACATTTGTTATATTCGATAATCGCATACCGCATTCGATAATTACTGCAGCCAAGAAACATCAAAACAAAGTCTTGATATTTAGTGTTTACATACGAATTAATCACCCATTGAGTTAGCGAATTTTTTAAAAATACACTAAAAATTATTAAACACATAATTAAACAAATGGTATTTCTAATTATTGTGTAATAGGGAGTATCACAATAACTTTATAATGTTTTTTTTATTATAATATGGTAAATGCAATCATGGCATGGCCATACTTAGGAGAAAAATTTGTTGTAACAAAATATTAGCACGTTAGCATATTTAAACAGAAATTACATATGAATTGTTTCCCCAATTCTCTATCCCCGAATAGTGCAGCTAAATGTTAAAATGCTTGCATTGTCTGACTATCCACAGATTACAAATCCCTTATCTCTCAATAATGCCTGAACCTCAAAAGAGGTCAAAAAAGGCTTCTCGATGTGGCGTCATTTTTCCGGAATTCCGACCATTCTTTCGTTTGTCTTAGCGCAAGACATACAAATCTTGGTAATATCCATTGTATTAACTTTATTGAAAGGATAATTTTATGCCATTAGTGTTTAAATATAATTTCATATGGGCATATGGGCGACACAACTGGCTGGAATAAAACGCAATCTCGAAGTCAAATTTTGGAACGCTTGGGCCATATATCGCCAATAATGCGGCATATCCCAACAGAAATTAGTTCAAAGGTGTTAAATCAGACGATTTTTTTTTTCTATTCACAGATCCATTACACGAAATTGTACGGTCCTTGTTTCCTTCAATAAATCGATTGAGGCGTATGCTGGCAAGTATCATTTTTGAAGAAATATGGATCAATGATTCCACTAGCCCAAAAACGCACTACGGTTGAACAACAACAACACTTCTTCGGTGCGTACCGTATGACGTTTGTGCGGACGCATATGATTAGAGTATGCGTTGCAAGCATTGATGTGGCGTAAGTCTATTCACGTTAATCCCAATCCTGTTACCCCAACAATTTCCCTGGTCCAATCAACGAACTTTTTCCGTTTACGAGTGCTTCTGACTGCTTTAATAATTAAAGAATATCGAGGAGTCATTACCAATTTTAGAAAAAGATAGGGCTGCCCAACTCAATACAGGAACTGTTTCTGTATCCTCAACTGTGACTTCTTCAAGAAAATGTTCAAATTTGTAGACACTGCTGTGATTCTGAACATGACCAGAAGATCTGTACAAAGAGGACAGAGGCACCAAAGTGTGTCTGCTGTAAAAATGCTTAAAAACCATTTGACCGCTCACCACATAGTAAATGCCTATACAGCATACAAAATGCTATTGGACCTAATGATGAGAATGACAGTTTATGTCAACTAACTCATCAAGCATCTGCAAAATGAGGCTTGTATAGCTAAATATGCAAAAGACAAAAGTGGTTGGAGAGGCAAGATCAGGCAATGTTCAGAACATCATAAGATTATATTCCTTTGTATGCATGAACCCTACACTGTAAAAGGCAGAGTAGGTGGCTTGGGTACGTCGGTGTGCAAGCAGCAATTGGCATCCTCAATGGTGATCTGGAGGTGCTCTTAATATCACAGTACTACGCCAAATTAAAATTTACCTGTAAACATCTACTTCCAATGTTCAGACAATCCAATGAAATGGTTGAGAGTAAACAAACTACAAAACATTTAAAATGGCCTAAAAAACCATCCAATCATAATCACTGGTGATCTTAATGCAAAGTCACGATTATGTCACAATAGTGACAGCAACGATAGGGAAACCGTTGAGGCGGCGTCCTCATCATACACAGATGAGATAAATGATAAGTTTCGAAGGTATTCTGCTGGGAATAAAATGGCAAGAGATAATCAACTAATTAAACGTATCATTTAATGATGATATATAGGAAGAATAGAGTGGGTTATGACCAAACCCATAACCGCAGTGTCTGCTATAAATGTTTGCCTCGAAATGTGCTAGAACAGCCGTGGTAGTCAAACAACCTTATACCATCAATCGTACTCGAGTTCAAAGCAGCTTAGGGTAATTCATCATGTACAAATTCAGCACAGAAAAACTTAAAAACATTGATCTGCTCTCCCAACATGTTAGGCAGACACAACTAAATGTCTAGTGAACACTCTCTTTCCTGATGATTGCGATAAGAAACAGACACATTTGAGCAAGCAATATGCCGTGCTGAACGCTACATAATACCAAACATGAATCGGGTGGACCACATCAACAATGAAGAAGCCACTATTGCCAGATCCATGAAAAATATAAAGTGCCAGGCCTAGACAACATTAGGTAGTACAAATATCTGGGCCAATCATTACATCAAGTATTACTAGCTTCCTGAATGCTTGTCTGAATAAAGTAATTTCCAAAATGCAGGAAAAACGGCAAAGTAGTAATCATTAAAAAGGGCGGTGACAGAGACCACACCGATCCCAAAGCATATACAGACCAGAATATGTCTTAGCAGTATTCCTGGATGTATCTGGAGCTTTGATAAATTGTCGTGGCCTACTATAATGAAAATGTTAGGAAGAATGTATTGTCTATTTAATTTTAATTCGAACATTAATGACTTCTCTGACATATCAGCTGCGCAGTTGTATCAAAAATTTACAAAAGCGTAAATAAAGATTGTTCATAAGGCTCAATATTGGGCCCACACCTCTGGAAGTAGGATAGTTTTCAACATTATAGTATGAAGGATGATGTCCAAGAAGTAGCATTCGCGGACGACAAGGCTATGATTTTGCCAGCAATCCAAAATTGGGCATTCAGGAGAAAGCGCAGAACTCTTTAGACAGAATGGTTAATTGGTGCAATAGCAGTTCATTTGACCATAGGATACCACTATTGGTCGCTATTAGTAGAAAGATAATACAGTTGGTGTCATCGGTAAAGTAGTTAGAAGATCAGAAGTTGCGAAGAGTAGCAAAACCAGCAAAGATTAGCTAAAGAAAGGTGGAACTTGAAACAAAGTACCTTGGCTTAGATATACGAAAGCTTAGTGGTTGCGTTCGTGACTTATAGCTGCGCTGGATGAGTGGAAAAAATATTGTAGTTGTGGGCACCCCTGAATAACGTTTGATAGAAATGCAAATGTAATTTTTCAATGTTTCAAAAGTGCGATAAATCAAAGTGAATAATCTCAAACAAGTGAGTGAAATCTATATTTCTACAGTATTATCGTTGTGATTTGGGATGCCACATCCATTTATTTCAAAATCACGACGCATCACTTTTTTTATTAGTTCGAGGATGGTTGTGATTTCCGGTTGTGGGTCCCTTTTTTCATTTAAAGCGTTTGTTTGACTGGGAAACATATACTTTAACATTTTAACCATGCCAACCCCGAAGGCATTTTTAGCCATGACAATCCCGAAGAAGCCAACTGAATCAGCTTCAAGCACATTAAATCGATTGTACGAACCTATGGAATTGCGCGGAGCAGTTTGCAACGCTACCTCCATAAAACGGAAGAGATGTTTTGCGATTTGTCATCTGTGGAAGACGCTGTATTGTTGAGTTTGAATTGGTCCCCTGCAAGCAACTCCACCAAAAAGCCATCATCAAAAGAAGAGTAAAAAAGCAGGCAACTGCACCTAGCAAACTGTCGGCCAAACGCTCTAAAGAAAAGAACTCTTCACCATCTGATAATGATATCGTCTTCTCCATCATCTGTTTAAAGCTCCTGCCATTGAAGTTGACCGCTGCAAATTCCATCAAGTGCAACACGCCTGATCGACCCATGCATTTGAAGTACGCTAACATGCATTCCAGCTATTTCACATGCAAACATTGTGTTTCTGACTTGGAATATGAGAATGACGATATAAATAACTTTTTCAAAAATCCTTTTTTGTTATTTTTGCCATTGAAGGCCTTTAAAATTAATAAACCTCGAAATTCGTTAGAACTAGGTGCGTTTTCCTTCAACTATTCCCATTTTCAACGAATTTTCGAAGGGTGCCCACAACCGGTTCCGATTTTTTTTTGCCAAGAAAAGGTGATTTCACGAAATTGCTCGTAAAACTTTTCTATTTGACGGAATCGAAGTAGTTACTTTAGCAAACAGTTAACTAAAGCCTTTAGCTTTTCATTCATATCCATATCTCCGCGTAATATGGACTCAAAGGAAAATTAAGGGTCAAACACAAAACTGTGTCCACAATCGGAGACTCTCCCCTATATAAACCGGCAATTTTCCTTGGTATAACTGAAGCGTATCAACTGAAACGGTTACTTTCTTAGCTGGAGGCATTCCAATCGTTGAATGAACGATTATCTAGTCACAAAATAAGGAAACGGCAAGATGTAAGGTCGAATATCCTGAGTAAGCTCAAAAGCAACTTGGCAAGATAGATGGAACCAATCGAGTAATCGCAGAATTATTTATAGTTACATACCTAATATAGCAGAGAGAATTGCGAATAAAGTTTCCTTAAAGTGGCCCCGTTTACACAAATGCTGTTGGGGTACGAAAAATTAGCAATCTACTTGCATATATTTGGTTTATCAGATACAAGCAGTTGCTCAGAATCGGCTGACGATATACTATTCGATTGTGACCTTAGAGAAACAAATTTAGTCTGGCCAGCTAGATGGTACTTATATAATATTTTAAACGTAAATTCAGGCTTTAATCGAAATTTTTAATTCATTTTAAATATTTTGACATTTTAAATTTTGACGTAGGGAGTTTATCCTATAGTAGATTCACAGATAAAGGTATTTAGGATGTATTTGAAGCTAGCTAAGGATAAACTAAATCAACATTGCGTGCAACACAAATATACGATCCAAAATTATATGTTAAAAATATTCCTCCATACGTCTATAGAAAATCGGTCTGCGGTTATAATTTACAGGAACACCACGGGAAATCAAGTAAATCACTTTAATCAGCGTGTACCTACTGGAAAAAAAATATCTTATCTGACCGTTTGAATCAAAACCTCGTAATACACAAATTTTTTGCCCATCTAATAAATTTTTCACCACCTTGGGAAAATTAAATTTTAATTTGAAGAATTTCAATTTTCCGATTGAATGGATAATGATCATGGTGTGAAAATTCACACGTTACCGAACAGTATGGGCGGTAATTGAGTTGTCAAAAGAAAAAGAAAAAAAAAGAAAATGATACAATTTGAGGATAAAGCTTCCTCTGCGGCGAATGTGCTACGATTCAGTTTTCATGCACAGTCTGGTATTCCTCACTTCATTCCTGCCACAAAACATAATTTCCGGCATTGTACCGTACATTCTACATACATACCAATTATATTTATTTACATAAAGAAAATTTACACACAACACAAAAATATGCGAAGAAGTCATCGCCATATATATTGAATGTATCTTTCTTATTTCTCACTCTCAACTACCCAACAACAACACCATCATATTAACTTCTTAAGTAATTTTTAAAGAAAAATAATAAATAAATAAAAAAAAAAGAATTTATTGCTTCTCGATCAAAAAAAAATTACATACACGATACATTTATTGAGAAGGCGCGCGCGATCTATAAGAAGGAATCGGGCAAAATAAGAAGAAGGAAACGATTAAGAAGATGCGGACAGAAACCAAAACCATAGAGAAGCAAAACGTACACAAATTACAATTTGCTTCTCCTTCGTAATGTTTTTTTATTTGGTTTAGTTTGAGTTACGAGTTCGCGCATTCAAGACGTTCGTACATATAAATAAATAAAAAAAATAAAAAATTTTGAAGATCGCGTAAGAAAATTTATAAGATCGCGATTTATTTTTTTGTTTTGTACATAATTTTATGTGATTGTGATTTAGTGTGTGTTGTTAACATGTTTTTCCACAACAATGTATGCCTAATTATTCTAGTGTTTGGTGTTATGATCCGGCACAGTGAATCAAATAGTGAACCAAGATCACGCGGTATTTCGGCCGCAAGTAGCCAAAGTCGTGATCGACGTACGAATGATAGTGAACGGGCTAGCAGTACCAATAGTTATAATGTGAATCGTGGTGGTACTACGAGTAGCAGCAATACGAATAATAATAATAATAATAATAATAATAGTGATGATGATGATGATAGTGATATGTTACAACGGATATACGATAAACTAAATGTGCTACAAATAATCGAAGATAAACAGTTGAAACGTTTAGAGGCGATTGAATACAAGTAAGTTGTGTCTTGGTGCGTACCATCTTAAAAGTACGGTGTGGTGCGCAAGCATCTAAATCATATACAAATCAAATAATAAACAAAACTATTCTTAGATAGAAAATAAAATACAAAATATTTAGAAAATAGAAACGAGGAAGAAAAAGAAGAAGACACCCGCGAATTCGAGGCAGATAATTTATCTGCTGACAAAAAAAAGCTAAAAAACGATTTAATTTAATTTTTTTTCTTCCTAGTTCGTTTTACATTTTGTAAATTGATTCTAAATTTGTGGATTCTGTCATTTTTTGGTCGTCTTTAATTTGTTTGGATAATTATATGGTACACATGAGTGAAATTAAAATGTATATGTATGGCCTATTTGTCAATTTATGTACCAGATGTAAAGTTAATTACATAAATTCAATTATATACCAATAATTTGGGCCATGTGCGCAGAATGAAGATATCAATGTCTTAAAAACTAAACACACTGTATTCTTAATGGTCGTGTGTTATAAAAGGGTAGTTTGATTTTATTCAGATGACCTTGTAACTAATTCTGATTAAAAGCGCGAAAAGATTAAGTGTAGCGTTGAAAGCATTTTACAGATAAAAATAAAAAAAATGTTTAATTATAAATCTTCTAGCGGTATATCTAAGTTCAATCTGAGACTTTTACGTTTCTCTATTCTACTGATGTAAGAGTTAATTCATTTTGAATGTAACAAGTGTAAAAGAGAATCACACCATGATCACAGAACTCTCTCTATATAATGCTTCCACAACATGTTTCGATTCATGTTCTTGCTACATTGGGTCTATCTCATTAATTATGTATCTTATTAATTTGGGGAATCAGCTTCGATTTATATCAAAATCATGCTTCAAAAATGTGCACATGTACCTCGTGTTTGTCAGTTAACCATAGCGAGTGACAAAAACGATAATTATATTCAGATTTGAAGAAGAGACTTTTTATTCTTGAGATTACCCTATAGCTGGGAACCAGGTTATCTATAAAACACTTGGTAATCCTGTTGTGTAATATACCGGAAAAAGTCGATTTATTTATTAGTTTTCAGCATTGTTAGTAAGGCCACTATATTTTAACAAAATAAACAAAATTACGATCAAAATATGAAAATGTAACCTTGCAACCTCGGAAAATGTATATTTGATTTCCCCAATGCTTGTAGAACATTTTCATTTCCTCAAAATTTTAGTATATAAGACGAATATTTTAGTTCTAAGAGATAGTCAAAAGCAGTTATTATAAATAATCATTAGCAATTACCAATTTTCAAAAATAAAAATTATCTCTAAATCATCATTGAGAGCAAATCATGGCCAAATAACACAAAATGAAATCCAGAAAATCATCATTATCAACTCTTCAACAGTAGAAAATATTAAAATCTACAAATGTATTATTTTAAAATCTAATCAAGGACGCTGTTTGAAAACAACAAATCAATGACTTATCATCTTCAACCAAAAATAATGAAATGGAAACAGAACGTGAATTCTTATTGAAACCAGGCTTTGACACGGAAGATCTTACAAAATGAACCAGCTACAAATATTAAGTGCACTATATGCCATAATTCAGCGGAGCTGACAAAAAAGACAGACCACTTGAACTCAACCGTGTTTGACCATTGCAGACAGTATTTATAAAACACTTATCAACATAGAAAAGCAATTATTCGACAAAATAATAAAACTTCCATTAACTGCGACATTCACGCGAATTTATCACAGAGAGACACACGACTATCCAACATTGTGAAAAACGCTTATTGATATTTATTTACCGAAATATTCCATAACAGAATTGGAACGAAAGTTTTTGGAAACAAAACAAAATTATGGGGAGACAACCAGAAATTATGGGTATAGACTTTATAATGCCCCCGATCAATACAAGGCCAATTTTAAAAACAAATATGGATATATTGACCAGATTTACAACAAACATCTAGAATTACAAGCAGTGGAAACATTCAAACGAGGACTATGCAATACCATAATCAAAAATCAACTACCATATCCATGTTCATACTAAATCAGATGTAACTACTATCGGAAACTTAATCATACTTGGGACATTTGCCGTACAAGCCGCCGTATACCTGGAATCATTTTAGCAATCCTGCTACACCAGAGCAACGAATAAATTACAACAACGAATAAATTATAACAAATAAATAACCAATATTAACACTCAAACTTACAATTAAACAAATTTCAAACAAACGCGAACAGTTACTTTACAACATAACGCGCGAAACTACAAGTACACGCCAGAAAGACACATATACAAATCCAAAGAAACCAAATTGTTATTCCAGAAACAAGTAATAGATTTTTAATCAGCAAGAAAATCAATATTGACACGCAAATCAGTAATAGAAACCAACCATCAATCCTGGTAATCGAGAAACTGAGCGAAGATTCTCATCAAATAAACGGAAACACTCAGTTCAAACAATTATACAATATATAAACACAAATCAAGCAATCCCAGACATTCTTCAAACTAATTTATCTCAAATCAAGTCATCACAACATTACAGTGACAACGAGGATCATAATTTATAAACGAGAACTAAACCATTGAACCATTGACCAAAACAAACATAAATCCAAACCAACGACATAAAACGATCAAATTCAGAAGATCATTCATGAGATATAATTAAGAAGACAACGAATTCATTTATTCATCTATCAATCAAACCACACCAAATCGTTCAGTTATCCCAAGATGTTAAATCAACATATTTAGTTCTTAAGCCAATGAGTCCAGATGCTCAAACTACAATCAATCGATCATCAAATAAATCACATAACAGTTATTCAAACCCAGAAACCCTTTTTTATAAATCCAATTTGATACTTGGTTTGACTATTCTACCTGACCCAGTCGTGTTGAACTCATTCCCAGTCTTATTGTTGTTTGATGAACTGCGACTGTTCATTGACTCGCAGGAATATAATGGTTATCAGCGTTTTCTAAAGTTATGTTCGGCGATTCGTTATGATTACTTTCCGTGGTATTACCAGCTTTCAGAATAATCTGCTGATTTGAACTAGTTTCAGTATTTTGATCTTTAGCCGAATCTGAACTACCACCTTGATATAGTCTGATATCTTTCGGGATAACACATTGTTCCTTGTTACAGGCTGGCTACTGCCAACCTGCAGATTTCACTAAGCCCATGCAGAGGCCTTTACGGTGATATTTTGCCGGCTACGTTCTCAGCGAGAAGTGCGAGGGTCGTGGGGTTTGAGGCATGCATGGCTCCTGGCTTACACCGTGATGATACAGATATTTATAAAAATGGGAAAAACCGCAAATAATAATAATACTACCCGAAGTTCCGCCGAAATTCGTCGGCCGGAACCTGAGGAACGAACAGCCAAAATCAAAAATAAAAAAAAATAAAATAATCATAATGGTAGAGAGGTGCCCTGGTGCGCGCATCCGCCCGAACTCGTACGGTGGTAACCACCGGTTAGGAATCCGGATGCGGGCACCAAGGGACCGCTTACCCTACGCCAACACAGGATGGGAAGCCCCCCCCCCCCCTCATCACACCAACCCGCAAAAATTTAATAATTCATTTTATTTACGATTAGAGAAAAAAAACGGACAAAAGGAAAACAGCTTCCCTCTCCACCGCACCACCGCTGTGCGGTGCTCGATTACAAAATTTCAAATTTAAATTTAATAAACAAAATTTAAGAAATATAATAAAATAAATAAAAATAAAAAAAAATAAAAAAAATTGTACCTTAACTAATAAAAACGTTGCGGCCTTGGTGCCGTTATTGTTGCGGAGCCTCTCCCCGATAAAAATTGGGTTGCGGCCTTGGTGCCGTCATGCCACAGGCAATTACCAATGCCCGGACCGTTGGGCGTCTTCCCGCCGTAAATAAAAATCGAATGGCCTTGGTTGACCACCCGTGTCGTTGCGGGGCCTCTCCCCGATACCAAATATAAATAAAAAAAACGAACAGCCGGTTGGCTACCCGTTAGAGGCGATGTTACCCCGACCAGAATTGTTGAGCTACGTTGTTGGTCACTCGTTAATGAATCATCAGTCCTACCCTAAAATTAGGCGTACCGTTGTTATTTATGGGGTACTGTAAAGTGTTACGCACGCGTTGGGCCTTGTATGCCTTCGTTGGGCTTTGTATGCCTTCGTTGGGCTTTGTAGCCCTTCGTTGGGCTTTGTATGCCTTCGTTGGGTTTTGTATGCCTTCATTGGGCTTTGTATGCCTTCGTCCACAAAAATTGGGCGTCCTTCGCCTTAAATAGCAAAAATGAGTGACCTCAACTTGCCACCCTGTACTGGCCGGTAAATACTCTGGCCTCGACCGACCGATTGTTGCGGTATAAATTGCTTTCACCGTAAATAAAAATGTCAATGACCACGTTGCTGTTGTTGGCCACCCGTTACTATTAGGTGCCTGTTAATATGAGGCGACCCCCGTCGAATCGTAAAACGTGACGGCGTCTACCGGTAAATTTAAAATAAAACTGCGAAACCACGAGCTGGCCGCCCGTCAAATAAATTTTGAGACTAGCTACTTGATACAATCTGTTGGCTTCATAAAATTCCAGCGGCACAAGCCCAATCAAAATTTTAGTTGCCTGTATTTCCAAGCGTTAGAGAATCTACTTTTCAATTACTCTACACGTACGACTTCTTCCACTGTATACCACTAAACACACTTTCGTATTATCTTTTCAATTTATTTATAATACCAAACACGAACAAAATAAACTTTTATTTGTCGATTTATTATTTTACCATCACATCAAATTATGAATTATGTACCAATGCAAAATCCAATTCACAAAAATAATTTTCAGTTTTTTTTTTATTTTTTTTTTTTAATATTTTCAAGAAAACAATAATGGTGGAAGACCAGAAAAATTTTAGTTTGAGATTTAGCTCGACTTCTACATACCAAAATCAACACTCGAATGGATTACATCAAAATTCTCACGCCGAAATACGACGCGCAAAACATTCCAGAAGAATTACCTTTCTTCTCTGTTTCTCGTTTACATCAATTCGCATTGATGTAAACGAGAGGCATATAAGAAAAACATTCTTATGGAATGTTTTGCTTTGCACACACACTCGATGCGCATTACTCTCTCTCTCTCCCATTTTCGTTTGGTTACCATTACCAACATCCTTAGCTCTTTTGGTATGATTTGAATTGCGTCTGAAAGTTATACCATTTTCAGCAGCAACTATAAATGATCTAGGATTATTTGTTTCGCCCGTTATGACTCCTTCCATCCAATCACGATAACCTTGTTTAATACAAACTGTATCACCCTGATTTAACGATTCTCCCCTTTGTCTTCCTTTGTCAGCATAGAACTTCCGTTTTCGCCTTATTTTTGTTAAATCATCTGTTATATCTGCTGCAACCGTTGGTTTCAAATGATGTTGTGAAACCGGTATTGTCGTTCTAGTTAAACAGCTCATCAATCTTCGATTAGGTGATGCTAAGCCTGATGATGTCAGTGTGTTCCGATAATTCAATAATGCCAAATTTACACAGCAATTATCCTTCAAACATTTTTTAATCATATTCTTAGCAATTTGAACATACCGTTCCACTAACCCATTTCCTTGTGGATGATTTGGTTTAATTGACAATTCCATCACAAATTTCTTAAATTCCGCTGCAGTAAATTGTGGTCCATTAACCGATTCTAATTTTGCAGGTATTCCATGCGTAGGAAAACAGAATTTTAAATGTTTAATGACTTCACTTGACGAACTTCCATTCAGCTCCTTAAATTCAAAAAATCCGGAATAACTATCGACTATAATCAAATATTCCTTTCCATGGCAATGAAACAAATCTATTCCTATCACTTCAAATGGAAGATTTGGAATTTCTTTTGTGATGATTGGTTTTTTGGTGTTTGATTTTTGTGTTGATTGACAAATTGCACATTTTTACTACATACGATATTAAATCCGCAGTCATTCCATGCTAAAATAGAATTTCTTTCGCCCGACTTAAACACTTTTGTATCCCAAAATGTCCTCTGTGTACATTATGTAACATTTTTAAGCATTTTTGTTAAAAAAATGCTATATGGTTTCGGTTTGCAGTCTGTCCGTCTGTGTGTACGATAACTTGAGAACGAATGGAGATATCAACTTAATTTCTTCACTAAAAGTTCAAGCAATTCTTGTGAATGATCCCTATTGATTTTTACATTTCTGTGTTTAGGGTGCTCGGAGGTAAGTAGGGTTTTGTTAACCCTCTCCTTAAAATTGTTAGATTTTTTTTTCATTTTCTATTCTATTTTGGTTTCATAGAGCATGTGAATGTGGAATCAAAATATATCTCGTTTGGATGTGGTTTTGTGTGAGTGGTGTGGTTATGGGGGTGGTAGGAGTGGTGGTATGGGAGGTGGAGGGGGTTGGATGAGGCGTTTTGGGTTTGGTGTGGGAATTTGGGATTTGGTGGATGAGGGTTTGTGTGGGTGGTTTGTGTGTGTGGAAGTGGGTATGGAGGTGTTAAAGGGTGATAAAATGGGTGGTGCGGTATAGGGTGGTGCGGGTGAGATAGGTTTTGGGGGTTTTGGATGGTGGGTGAGGGTGGTAATAATGTTTAGGTGTGGTGGTTTGTGATTTTTTTTTGTGGAAAAACTATTTTCTTTTATTTTATAGGCAACAAAAATGCTTATAGGGTTCAGCTCCGAACCTTTCCCGTCTTTTTTGAATTTGTTCCTTGGGTACCATCAGTTTCATTCCTTTATATACTATTCCGTTGTAATATAAAACCTCTTCTCTAAAATTCCAGTACGGCCTCACTAATTCATTAACATCTGATTTACTTTCCGGCCAACCTGTCATTACCACTTTGACTAATTCTAATGATTACGTAATTCTTTGTCGTTTCTCGTAGCTTCGAACGCTACCTTTTTAGCATCTTCTGAGAAATCTGTTGTTATATAAACTTGCAATTCTTCTTCCACTTCCGGTATAGCGTTTTCGCAGTCTCTCAGGTAAATCAGGTAAGTATTGACTTGTGCACTTTTTGTAAATAATAGTTGGAGCATATTGTTTATTGTCAAACATAATCGTTTGCAGTCTAAACGGTGCTGACTGCAATGGTTTTTTGTAGATAATCTCCAGAGGCTTATGATCACTTTCTATTATCAGCTTCTTCCCATAGACGTATTCATGGAATTTCATACATGCCCAACGTATCGCAGCTTCCAACTCAATCGGAGATTTGGATGCATACGCTATCGGCTGTCCCTTTTGAATCAATGCTGCACCAAAACTCTTCATGCTCGCGTCTACTTGAACGGTAACATCCTCAGATGTTTCGTAGAATTTTAATACTGGTGTTGTAGAAAATGCCTCTTTTAATTTAACATACGCTTTCTCGTGATTCTTAGTTCAAATTCACTCGATATTCTTGATTAAAAAGACTTAACGGTTCCGTTAAGTTTTTTGATATTTTCTGGTATTTTTATTCTCTTAATCGCTGATGTTTTATCTGGATCTGCCGATAGTCCCTGCTCGCTCCTTGATTTGTGATATATACTAATTTTTCGAAAGTTGGCGCATATGTCAGAATATCGTCCATAGAACACTCCACGTTTTCGATATCTCCTACTATCTGAGTCATTATGTCTGAAACAACTTCCGGTGCATATGTTTATCCGAAAGGCAGTCTTTTGTATGAGCGCCCCCATGGGGTTCCCATTGTCAAATATTTCCCTTTTCGCTTAGAGACTTTTATGTCTAGGCCAAAAGCCTTTTTTACAGTCCAAAATTGTAAAAAACTTTTGAATTCCTGATACAATTACTTCCACTGTTTTTAACGGGTGATAACGCTGCAAAATATTTTTATTAACATCCGTTAGAGCTCGACATACGCGACATACGGTTGGTACCGGTGTTATTTCAAATTTAGGATTTTTAATCAAGTCTATATCATACTCGTAATTTTTTACATATCCTAATCTGTCGAATATTTTTGAATTCATGTTGAGCTCCTGTACTCTTAGAACTAACTTTTCACTTTTGCAAGCATGCTTAACTATTGGTGTCCCCTTAGCGCTTACTACTTTAAATATTAAACGCGATTTATTGCTTTTGATTTGACAATCTACTTCGCCTTCTCCTATTACATCGATTTTATTGTTTCCAAAACCGAATAATTTTGACGTCTTTGATTTTCAGTTTATCCACTATGTATTTTGGTAACACATTGCACTGTGCACCCATGTCCAATTTGGCTTTGATATTAAACTTGTTGATGCTCATTTCCTCAACCCAATTATCAGCATCGTCTTTTACAGTTTTAATACTGTTTATAACTAATGTATTAACGTCGATTTCCGACTCACTATCTTTATCCAATTCATGTATGCTGGGCAACTTCGTTTGCCGTGAGTTGTCCCACATCTTTTACAATCAAATTTCTCGTCTTTATTTGCATCTGCACTTTTATTATTTATTCCGCTATTTTTTGGTTTTGTAGTTGTTTTGAACGCAATTTCATCTCGTAAGTTTTACATATTATTATGGTTTTTTCTAAAGTTGGAACACTTTCCGCCAAAAATTCTTCACGCACCGAATCACTACATATCCCGATTATTATTTTGTCACGTAATAAACTATCTGTCAAATCACCGAATTCATACTTTTTACTTTGATTTTTAATTTTCGTAAAAAATTGATCGATACTTTCTCCTTCGATTTGATTTAGTTTATTAAACACGTGCCTTTCAAATGTTGTCGAAATTTTAGGTGCGAAATGCTCTTCAAATTTTTCTTTTATGGTTGCCAACTTTAAATCCTTTTCATTCCCTACATTGAACGAATTGTATACCTCTATTGCATCAGCTCTTATAGTGATGACATGAATGTTGCGATTTGTATTCGGACTTTTTATCCATCTGGGTTACTATATCAAACCATTTGTATTGCTGGCTCCAAGTTTTGCACTTTATCGCCATTTGACCTGTGCCGTCTGATCAAAATATTTGTTTTTTTTTCACTGATGATTTCAAATTACTTTTTTCCTTTTTTTTCTTCTGACACCATGCAAAGACAATGATGAAGGCTAGTTGAGGATGAAGTAAATAATGATTTATTTCATTTATTTATCTACAGTACTAATTACCTTATAAGCAATGTTAGGTGAGTATGTTTATATGGTTACAATAGTTACATTCATATGTTACAGTGAACAAACGAGCCCAGACGGTTAAAACATATACAATCAATCACCAAACGAATCACAAAACACTTACCCGAATCCAGAAACCCTTTCAACATATTTAGTTAATAAGCAAACGAGCCCAGGTGCTCATACTATAATTAACCAATCATTAAATCAATCACAAAACAATTATTTGAGCCTAGACGCCCAAAACCTATTTCACAATAAACAAATTAACAAATTACCAAATCGAACAACCAATCTTACGAGCCCAGACGCCTCGGTTTCTTAACCAATTTATTTAATAAACAAACAAGCCCAAACACTCATGATCTAATTTATAATTCGAAAATCAAACATTTAACAAATCAACCATCAAAAAATCTTATGAGCCCAAACTTTTATAATCCAATAAATAACACTTAATAAACACATTTTCTTAAACACTTTTTCTATTTCGCAAAAAATTAGATTTTTGAATATTTTAATTAAAAAATTTGTTCAAAAAGTTTTAATGTACACCAATATACCTTGAATTTTGTTACTCACCCGATGACTAATCGCTTACCTGCTACCCTCCTCCCTCTTTTTTGTTATTAATTTTTCCGTATAAACAACAGGTGGTTAGGACGATAATACATACATTTTTATTGCCTATTTTTTGTATCTCCTCGCCTAACAAATAGAAATCGATCGAGTGGTTTTTTAAACATAATGAACAAAATTTTTTGTGAAATAAGGTAAATGTACCAAATTACGGGCTAGTACATAATTGCGGACTACTGGAAATAGAACGTGAAAATAAGGAAAACTTACTTAGTTCCTAAGTAAAAATATGTATTTGGTGTTTGAGCATCCTAATCCTAAATGTAAAGTATCAATACAAATTTTAACCCTTATGTATACAACCAGCATACCCGGGTATGTCGATATAATTCCATACATTTAGTATTGAAAATACGTCATAATTTTATTTTAAACTGATACCTACTGTTTGGCAAAATCTAATTTAAAACTTAATTTGTTAAGATACAAAAGATTTCAAGCTGATAAGTCACCTAAATCCATCCTAAATCCTAAAATCTTGGTCAATAAAATACGAAAACTTATCCGGGTATGCTGGTTGTAAACATAAGGGTTAAATGATCTCATTTATCTACAGTGCTGGGGAAAAAATTAAGCAAACATATTTTATTGGAAATTCGAGTCTATTTTTGCTAAAATTACAAAACTTTTGAAAGCAAATGGCTTATTGTTTCATTTTAAATATATCTACGACGTATTTTTTTGAAAAAAATACCTGCAAATTAGGGCAAAACCCCAAAAAATGCCAAAATATTCAATGTTGATTGGAGTTAAAGTAATGGAATAAATTAAACACCTATTTTTTATTTTTTTTTTTGTTTTTTATTGATTTATAGAAGTCCTATCTTTAAAACTGTTGGACCGCCATTTGCTTTTATTACAGCGATACACCTCCGATTGATTGAATTTGATAAATTTTTTGAAAGTGGTAGGAGGTATGAACTCCCAAATCGTCATCAACAAATTTTTTAAAGCTTGGATCGATCCTGGGCGCTTTCTTGCTACTTCTAGCTTCATTATAGATCAAATATTTTCAATGGGATTTAAGTCTGGACTGTAAGGGGGCCAGCTCAACACATCGACACTTGTTTCTTCGAAGTACTTTTTTGCCTTTAAATGAAAAGATAAGAAAAAAAACAAGTTTTTAACAAATTAATTATGTTTATCTGAAAGCCAATTTTTCTATCTACATTTCAAAATTAATAACTTTCAACTTTGGCGGTATGACACGGAGCGTTGTCCTGTAGAAAAATAAATTGGCAGGTTTCGCCAAAAAGCTTCAACAAAGAAGGCTCAAATTCGTTGTGTAGGACCTGCAGATAAACAGCTGCTGTAATGCTGGAACTAAGGAAGCACAATCGATCGGTTTCATTTCCAGTAAAGCATATCCCCAGACCATAACTCATTCATTTTTCGGTTCTCAAAAGACATTCGTTGCTAAGCCTCTCGCCTGGTTTTCTTCTTCCCAGAATTCTTCCATCTCCAACATGCAGATTGAATTTTGATTCATCGGAGAAAATCACATCATTCCACATCTCTGGAGTCCAAGAAATATACTCCTGGGCCCATAGCAAACGTTTTTATTCATTTGTAATGTGAACTCAAGATTCTGAAGAGGTTTACGTGCTCTCAAACTAGCTTTAACAAGTCTTTTTCTCCGTTGCTCGCTAAACATCTCATCTTATCTCCGATGAAGTTTTAAAACGGTTCCGACGACATTGTAATATTATGAAACGATCATCCACTGGCGTGGTCTTTCTGGGCCTTCCGGAGTCTTTCATTCTTTGTGTTCTGGCCATCCCTCATCCTTTTAATATTCCTCGCGACAGTACTTTTAGGAATGTTTAATCTTTCTGCTATTTCACGCATGGTTAAATTTTCTCGCGCCAAAATCAAGATATTGATTTTACACTGCTCACTAACTTTTCCCATTTTTTAACTAAAATCGCACTTTATTCTTTATTTGACTAGGATCTCTCTCTCTCTCTCTCTGACACTATATCCCATCAAGGGATTTGGCCGCCTCAAATGAGGTTTCATAATCATATTTTCATTTCGGATAATGAGTGATTAATTCATTGATCCTAAACCAGCCGTGAAAATTTTGCCTTGTCACCACCGGGAATCGAACCCGGGACCTCCGGTTGCTGGAGCAAGCATGCTGACCACTTTGTCACCGGGGCGGCGATTTGACTAGGATCACTTACAGAATAACTTAAGCGGTCCAACAAAATATTAATATTAAAGACTTCTATAAATCACTAAAAAACAAAACAAAAAAATAAAAAATAAGCGTTTAATTTATTCCATTACTTCAACTCCAATCAACGTATTTTGAATATTTTGGCATTTTTCGGGATTTTGCCCCTAAATTTCAGGTATTTTTTTTTTAAATTACGTCATACATGTATTTAAAATAAAACAATAAGCCAATTGCTTTCAAAAGTTTTGTAATTTTAACAAAAAAGCCTCCAATTTGCAATAAAATATGATTGCCCAATTTATTTTTTCCCAGCAGTGTATAATCTATAATATGTTCGTTGGCCACAAATCTTTAGTATGCGTACGATGATGTTGAGTGAAACAACAACGCGCGATTCAATTTTTTGTAAGCCCATAATATTTATTATATGAAGAATTTCTCGTCTGTTCATGATTTAATGTCTCGCATGCATGTCTATTACATGATTCATTAGTTTGATATGTTTCTATATACACTTGGGTGCAAAAAAAATCGCATATTTGTTTAATTTTTTTTAATGCAGACACAAAGTCTTTTTCAATACCTATCCAGTGGTACCTTTTTTGTATTTATACGTCCTATCAAACTGATTTTTGGGGGTATACATCTGAGGTACACGTTTTTGTGAATTTGTCAGCATGAAAATTAGGAGTAAAAATCGAATTAAAACATGGAAATAAACAATAAAAAACAGTTTTGTTAATAAGAAGCATTCCCTCCCTTGGCCCGAATGACAGCTTCCATAAGACGCTGCATTGATTTCACCAAATTTTTCACAAAATCTTGAGGTATCGCCTCACATTCCTCTACGATCGCCTGTTGCAGCTCCTGGAGACTCGTTGGAGCAACATCTTTGGCTCGAACCCGTCTTTTTACTCGTCCCATAAATGTTCGATGGGATTGAGGTTCGGGTTTTGAGCTGGCCACTCCATAACAGACACATCCACCTCTTGAAGGTACTGGTATACTACACCAACCGTATATGCGGTCTCGCATTATCCTGCATAAATAGAAAATTTCCACCACTAAACCCGGCAAAAAGTACGACGTACTCCTCGACTACTTCCTCAATGTATCGTTGAGAATTCATTCCTCTTGATCGGTTGCCAGTATTGGCTCGTGTGATGAATACAAGATCTGTCTTCGCCTTTAATGATATGCCTCTCCAGAACATGCACGATCCACCGCCATACGAGATACGTTCTTCAATGCAACATTGTGCATATCGCTCTCCTTGTCTTCTGTATACTCTACCGCGTCCATCGGTGCCATATAAACACATCCTGCACTCGTCAGAGAACAGGACTGTTCTCCATTCTTCTTCTGCCCTATTTAAATGCTCTCGAGCGAACTCACGACGGGCTCGTCGATGGGCTTCGTTCAACTTTGGCCCGTTTGCTGGACTGTGTGTAATCAAATTAACTTCTCGAAGTTGTCTTCTAACTGTTCACCGACTGACTTCGATGTCCTAGTGGAACCGCATTCATACGGCGATTTCGCAACGAAGTCGTTACAAGAAAGTGGGCATCACGCTGTGCTGTGGCACGAGGTCGGCCAGATCCTTGTCGCCGTCTGAACCTACCAGTTTCCTGATATCTCTGCCACACTCGACGAACGGAGAATCAGCTCAAATTTAGTTGTAGAGCCACTCCACTTTGGTGCTGCCCCGCATAAATTAGTCCTACCACTTGTGCGGCTACCGCTGGTGTGGTATCCATTTCTTTAATCAATAGAGGATCGTTCAGGCTAATCATCGATATGCGAACGGTCACAATTCCGAGCGAAATATTTCATGGCATGCTATTGTATTGATCGTGTTGAATTATTTTTAGAATTTAATTTGAAAGCCTGCTATATGCATTTGACAAAAAATCACTTTGTTGGCATGGTACAAGTATAAAAAAGGTGCCACTGGATAGGCATTGAAATAGACTTTCAATCTGCATTAAAAAAAATTAAACAAATATGTATTAGTTTTTTTGATATTTTTGACCTTTTGTGGAAAATTGAGCAATGTGCTATATTTTTGCACTCAAGTGTATATGCTTGCTTGATGAAACCATGATTTAGTTAGCGCACGGAATTACGTTCACAATATTTTGATCATGTACACTATTCCGTCCTTAGGACG
Organism: Nephrotoma flavescens; assembly: GCA_932526605.1. Classification (NCBI taxonomy): domain Eukaryota; kingdom Metazoa; phylum Arthropoda; class Insecta; order Diptera; family Tipulidae; genus Nephrotoma; species Nephrotoma flavescens. Next base: position 187,332,797 of record OW052222.1, on the reverse strand, counting down.
TTATAATTAGAGAATATATACTACAAAGTTCGTAGCGTAACTGTCATAATAAGTTGATGAATTTTTTGATTGGTTGGTTTTAAGATAATCTCTATACTATAAAGGTAGGCCTGACATAATTACGTACCTCGATTTTTTTTACAAAATTCAAATTTTTCTGAGTTGTAACAACTGATGATTTGAAAATAATGAGGTCACCTTTGATTTACCAAAGTAACTCTTTTCAAGTTTACTTGATGTAAATAGTTATTCTGTACTCACTTTTTATTGAATGGAAATACTTTATACTGCAAAATACATGATAAACACGGACAATATATATTTTTAAACTATATTTAGCTAGCACGGAATTGCATTCTATGTTCTATGGGCTCATCTGTTATTGCGTGCTATTGGCCGTAATTACGGAATTCTATGTATGCTATTACGTTCTAACGTATAATTTTGGTCCATTCAGACGTTATGGCGAATTACTAATTTATTTGTTAACCGGTGAATTACCTAATTATATAAATCGATCGCTAACACACACAAAAAGAAAAACAAAGGAAAATAACGAGAAACAATTTTGAATTTGTTCTCGTTTTTTTAAAGCGTTCCTACGCCCCTCCTGGGTGCATTCGATAGCTTTATAATATTAGAGTTTAATTTGAATTACAGTGGCACTATTCTGGTAATTCCCTGGGAATAGGGAATTGGGGAAAGATTTTATATGTAATTTCTATTTTAAAATTTTTTTTTCTGGCATACTGAGGTAAAAATCTAGTGGTAATTTTTTTGAAAACAAAATAAAATTGGGAATAATTTTCCCTGCCAATTTAGATATGGAAAAATTATTCCCAATTTATAAATATTTGCATCAAACTTTTCTTCTTAGTAGGCCGGAAAAATAATATTTGAACTGAAATTACATATAAAATCTTTCCCCAATTCCCAATTCCCAGGGAACTACCAGAATAGTGCCACAGATGGAAGGTTTGCAAGAATCGCATCAATCAGTTTCGAACTTAATGAGATTATTGATTTGAAAAAATCAGTCATCTCATCAGGCCGCGGCGACTGACGTTGATATTTTTACATAGGAATATTGTATATATATAGACCAATACCATGGGCGGTATGTTGTACCATCACTTCGAATCGAAAAAAGTCGAATTCGACAAAAGTCGAATCGAAAAAGTGAAAGTTGTATCTTTTTTGCTTTTCGAAAATGATACAACATACCGCAATTCGACTTTTTTCGAATTTCGATTCGAAGTGATGGTACAACATACCGCCCCATGTATATGTAGCACTAGTAGCGATACCTAGTCTACGGAATTCGATTCTTTCATATTCTCCATATATACTTCATTTTTACCAATTAACTCTTCGTTGTGTACGAATTACTTATTTAAATTCGAGATATACTGAAATATACCAATGTACGGAACAATCACAACAAAACCATTACAATAAAAATACAACAACAACAACAACGTAAAAGCTTTATAATAGTTTGATATTTTTTGAAATTTGGTTACCTCAAACTATTATTTCCCTTAATCAATATTTATACCCAATATTGATAAGAATTCGTCATATTTTTAAAATGTCCGCTAACATGACTATTTAAGAACTCACTCAATTTGTGTCGAAGAACGTCGTTCTGAACACTCGCTATAAACACGCTGTAGCACGCGATATGAAACTTTCGTTTGATAGGTCACCCACCACCACATTGTGAACTGTAATCTGTTGCCGCATATACAGATTAACAAAGCCTTTCCTTTGTTAATCTGTCATTGAAAGGAGTAACGCATTCTTGTTTTATAACGGTATGACTGAAGTTAATCTTGCTTAACTGTAGCGATTATTTATTGAATATTTAGCAAAATCTCGACTAACGAGATTTCCACCATTAAGAATCCAATATTTTGCATGGTGTCGTCATTGGTCAAAATTCTGATATCTGACTATGCTGGTCGAAACTTGGACATTTCTAAACGTATCCTTGATTCTAAAATATATTTAGCAGAAAGGTCTGAAATCAAGTTATGCTTGATGAAACTCTATTTCTTTTTTAGGCCACAATACTTGAAAATTAATGTAGAGGATTCTAAAGGATAGATCGTCGTCAAATTTTAAATACAGATTTACAATCTAGAACCCAAATCCAACCCTTCCAAATTTCACATTAATGCTGTATGCTTGCAGGTTACAAACGAAAAGTCTCCTCGCGAGGTAACTTTTAAATTTAGCTGTGAAATGACATTTAATGCAAATGTGTTATTGTGTACAAATTTGTACAAATTTTTACGTGACACTTTTTTTTATTTTTAAATATTTCGCAGTTTATTTTAACATTTGCAAATAATGCAATTTCCATATCATCTTCCATTATTTTAATTAAATTTAATATTTCCTTTATCCACGTCGACAATTTAGTATTTCGAATAGTCAGGCACAGCTTGTTTTGTTGATGTTACTGCCATCTATGAACATTTATTATAAATTACTGAAAAATTTAGTTTAGTTCATAATTAAGTCGAAAAAGTCGACCTGAGGCACAGCATAACTTGGAAAGATGTAAACGAGTTGCAGTCTCACTATAAAATCCCGTTTCATTATTGTATTTAACGTTTGATAATCGTCGCATCAACGCCAACTATACCATCTTTCTTTAATGTCATGTGTGTGAGGACACGCCCAATATTTTTTACTGATTGCATGCAAATCCCTTGAACTAACCAACTTTCGATCTACGATTTAGCTATGACCATTTAATCTGTACTTAAGCGTCGCACTTTTGCTGGACAAGGTTGAACTGTTGCCCCGAGGCAGTGAGTAATTTTGTGTTTTACCGTATTTAAACTTGATTATTCATGTGTAACCGTTTTGAATTCTTGTACCAGTTCAGAAATACCCGGGGGCATATACATGTCAACTTTAATGGTTGTGATACCATATGACTGATTAGTATTTTATGTTGTAATCAAATTTGTATTGATATCTATCAGTTTTTTTGTATTTAACTTCGACTATACCAAACCAAAATGTGAGACGAAATCAGCGCCCGACATATGTACATACATCGATTTACCTTTGCTGCTACGAGGTTTTAGAATGAGAATCAACTTTTTGTAATCATATATCGATTATTGAATAATTTGCCTAATGTTTGGACGTAGTCAAAATTGCACAGCTTTGAACATCTTTGTGTTCGAGTACCTTGTTTGTAGTGATACCAGCATGTTGGATTTCGATTACTTGTTCTTTTGACCGTGATTAAGTACGATACCGATTAGAGGTTTGAGGTATTGAATTGATTAAATAACTCTTCAACTTTCTCATTAACGTGATGAACTAATACATTTTGTTGATTATTGTTGTTAATTTTTACCGGTATATTATATTTACACTATATACTCACCAACTGGTTTCTAAACGTCAACAATTTTATTGGCTGCCTTAGCTAATGAATTAAATTTGGCTCATCGATACAAGATAATATTACTTGTGCATGAGTTGGTAAACATTGCAACCACGAATTTCTCAAAACAGGTTCCGTAACCCGACCTGTAGACAAAGTTCCTATCTCTCTTAATAGCTGTCATGGGTTTTTCATCATTGACTGGGGGGTTTAAGTATTTGATGACGAAGACGCTTGACCGTTTCTAGATCCAGTGCAGCTGACAACCTTATTTGGATACCCCCACTTTGGAATTGTGCTTAAATTGGATGAACCAGATTTCCGAATCATCTCGATTGATTTGAGAATATTTAATTGACACGCTACCGATATCAGACATTTTGATCACTTCGAAATGTCGCCAAATTGGATAAAAAGTTAATTTAATTTAATTAGTTACCGACACCAAAGAAAAAAAATGAAACAGAGAAAAATAGTGACTGTTCGCTTACCCTCTGCTAAATTCTACTTCGATTACGATAGTCAGGAATCAGGATACCGACAGGATGATTGGATGGCTGGACGATTGACTTTACTCGATTTACCACATTCAATCGTGTCATTTTCGACTGTCGTTACCCCACGGGTGAAGGCTATGACTTCTTATTGGCAAAGAGCATCTTTTTCAGGTCTTTGAAATTTCTCAGCCCGTTCATTATCATTATCTCTGTTTAAAAATAAGTTTGCTATTCCCTATCTATTCGAAGCCCCTCACGTACTATATTTGTGCTGAATGGTTCTGATGCGTTATCACTTTCGGAACTGTTTTTGGCAATTTTAACGGGCGCTTGACTTACTATGTCTATCAGATCATTATTCGAAATTTCGTTTTCCTTGAACAACTCTTGAATATGTGTATTAAGATCATCAAATTCCTCCCCTCCGAGAGAATGCGCTAGGTCGATAATATTTTTATAAACATTTCCCGTGGCTTGAACGACTTTTTATTTCAGTGACAGCTGCTGCAACATGTTTTGACATTTAAGAATTGTATAAGTTTTCCACACTTTAGGCAACGTAAGTTGAGAATTTTTATTCATTTTTTTAAAAAACATAAGCAAAAGAGCTTCTAATATAATAGGCTCTAAATATAGAAATTATGTCTTGGTCTTGAGGTTGAATCAACTATAGGTGGTATTTGGTGGTAGAAACTCAATTTTTACAATTGAGTGTTGCAAATTTACTGGATGGCTTGGGGAATTGTGAAGCAGTAAAAGAACTTTGAATTCAAGATTTTCTTATCTAAGTAATTTTTGACTTTAGGTACAAAACAATTATGAAACCGTTCTTCGTTAGCTCGCCACTGCACTGGTAACTCAGAAATGTGTATGCCCTTTATCGCACGCGTCGTTTGGGCTCTGCTAATAAACAATGGCTTTAACATAAAATCACCTGATGGGTTGCTACAAAAAAGTCACCTGATTCTTAGCTGCTTTAACTCCACTCGCAGACTTTTCGATTTTGACAAATATGTTCGTTTCGGCATTTGGCGAGAAGCAGCGTTTTCTTTGATAATTTTCCTTTGCTGATTTTTCATCACCTGATCCAATTTCACCCTTAAGTTGTAGACTATGTCGTTTTTTAAATTTCTCGAAACACCCTTGTTGAAATTGCACTTATTTTGTCGACATTATTTAGCTATAAAATTACAAAACTGATTATAAAATGAATGATTTTATAAAAAAAAAATTATCACCTTTTCTTAATTACAAAAAAAAAATAAATTAATTTTCCTTGTCTTGCTTGATATCAACCGTTCAACGGCTTCACGTTTAATGATGTGTTTACTCATTAAATATGACTAAAGGGGAATCACACATTTTCGTGACTATTTTATTTTCATTGTTTTTTGTGAGTGCGTCTTATGAAAATTAATCGGAAAAATATCGAAATTCGGGCATTATTTTTTTTTAAATTTACATTTTTGGTTTTTGATTGTTTAAACCGTGTAAAAGCTAAACCATGTAAATCGAGGGGTGAGTGTACTTTAATGGTATACTGCGTTGCCGATGCAGCTTACTTGCATATTTGATTACTGCTCGATGTTTGATTTTATTGATGAATTGGACTATGGTGCTCTGTGATCTCGCGTTTAATTAATAGATTAATATTAGCGCTTAGCCGAATTTGATTCCGTTGCATTACGGTTTGCTTGCAATCCGTAAATTTCCAACGTTAAACTTGGAAGTTCATGAAAATTGGTTTTATTATTTTGAAACGGAAATTACCAAATGGTGCTTAAATATTTGCTTTACACGAGACTTGTATTATGGATTGGTTATCTCGGTGATCACGTCGGGGTCACCATAAATGTGGAGCTCACTGAAGCTCCACTATTTAATTAATTTTAACTCACCAATTATTTTTAACGCCTACATAGCTTGCGGTATTTTCGAATTCTAACCAGTTGTCATTTTTTTTATTTTGGCGATTTTTGTTCGTCATAAATTTTCATGACACTCTGTTTGTATTTTGAAATTGAATAACCTTGGGCACTACTGGCAGCCGTCACATATTTTTAATATAAGGAATCAAGAATGGAATAGCGGATTGAATAGACGTTTATCTTTCGAACGATTCTGTTCTGCATTTTGTCAAGATATGCCAAATGAGATTTAGAAGCCCTGCGCGCAGCGAAAGAAATATACTAAGTTGTCTTTAAGACCCCCAATTTTCATAAAACTGGTAAATAATTTTTGATTGCGAAGAAACATATTTTACTTTGCTTCATAGACAACCATCTTGGTTTTTATGTTGAAAGAGTTTCACAGTCGTTAAAGCTTGCAGTTACACTTCCTTTCTATTGCTTATGGTTAATATTGATCCCGCAATGACTACACTTTGCATTGAAGTTGCCCCCCCCCCTCCTGCATTCATAATTTGTTTAAACTCAGTTTGAGGGAAAAATTATTTTTGGGCAGAGAACGAAAAAAAAAATCTTATCAATAAACTGAACCACCAGTGCACACAGAGATTTGCTGCGAAGCTTTCGAAACTCTGAGCTCAACGTGAGCTGTAACAAACGGTATTTTGAAAAATATCTAATTCTTTCAAAGGTATAAGTTAAAAGCCTCAAAGTACTCATTCATCATTCAATTTTCCCTTCCAAAAACTAGCACTGGTGGAATTAACGTCATGACAATATACGAAAACTTTCCAATTTATTACCAAATTTTAAAACTAATATTTACAAGTTCATCCTATTTAATATCTTTGAACTTCCTCACTGTTACATAATCGATCGAATCCAAACATTTCTTTATTCTTGTACAAAGACTTTACACACATAATTAATATGCAAATTTGTGTAAATCTAAAAATAACAGAATTTTAAAAAATGTTTATTTTTATTATTCAAGTTTTTTAATTTAATTTATCAAATATATAATCAAACGATTAGATGATTGATAATATGTTAAAAACATAATTTTTCAAAAATAAACATAATCAGTCAGCACTCATTAATTACTATAAACGACACCAAACCGTTTCTCTACAATATATCCGACATAACAGCAATTCATCGCAGCGGTTCCCCTCTCAAATATTTAAATTACCTAAGGTGTTCGTGGGAACATCATTTTGTTTCAAATCATGGAAAGTTACAATTTAGACTGATAATTTATAAAAAGATTCATGAAACAATTGGAGCCGACCTTGGTACCATTCTAAAATTTAATCGATTTTAAATATCACAACCACTTGTTGGCATTTTAAAGTCATTAAAATTTGTTTACTTAAACCTGCATATTTCGTAACATAACATTAAAAGCTCCTCCAAATCACGAAAGTTGACATTCTTGTTTTATAGAATAAAATGATCTTGATCTACAATAATACATGAGGTTCTAAACTGGTGAGGTGCGCAGATCAAAGCGGTTCTGTCGTTGCAATAAAATGATCGAGTTGAAAATGTTGATATTATATTGCGATTGTCAATTTCAAGGAGAAACAAAACATCTACCGTCTATCATGATGACATGCAGACAGATGACATCGTCAATAAAATGAATAAACGTTTTTATTTTATTTCTTTGTCGTTCATGGTTCATTTAGAAAATATAATTGAATTTATAATCGATCTATCAATTGCGATTCAGTGCGATCAATAATATAAAATTATAATTTTGGTAAATGCGCGCATATTACAGGGTTGCCAGCTTTTTTAAACATCACGTCGGTATTTTCAGATGAGATTCTGATTTAAGAGATCGATTGCTCGAGTAGCCCATCTTCATCCTGGTGCTTTCCTTTTTCATTACAATGATAAATTAGCGGTCTAAACCGGAGTTAAATCCTTTTACGTTTAGTCCCATCCCAAATTGTAATATTTTTGACAAGTCGATGTTCGACTTTCATATCTAACGCGATTGCTGCTTGTCAAATTTCCGATATTGAGTTTTAGTAGTAAATACTCACAATAAACTACATTAACCTAGTCGTTGCAGTTTCGATGTAGTTTGAAGTTAATTTCAAGTTTAAAGTGGATAATTCATCGTCTGTGTGCGAGCATTCATTATCTAGAAACGATTGTATTTTGTTATTTCCCGCTGACAGTTATATAATTGTAGAACTAGCAACATATCAAGTGATGTTTGCATAATAAATTGCACCATCTTTTGTAATGTCTAGAGCCACATTCATTTTTCGAAGAGCAAAACGTTTTTATGGCAGAGCTCGTGTCCAGAGCGAGAGAATGCGACTACAAGACACCATAAACGTCAAGGAGTCGTTCCTTCGAACGAAATAAATTTCCCCTAACATATTCCCCGTCCTCCTTCCAGAAATGCCAGTACGCTCATCAAGCAGGAGTATGCGTCTTCCGGTACCTCAGGGACCTAGGTGATAGAATTTAATCGACATCCCCTATGGTATATAGCGCCAGCAAAATAAATAAAGAAAAGTTGCTTCAAACGCTTACCCAGCGTATTCCCACCATAACGCTTTTCTCCTTAAGGGTTAGTGTACGGAAGGGTCGAGTTGAAGAAAACAAAGCGATTTTTTTGAAATTTATGTCATCGCTCGTCCTTTACACATAACATCTCTCTGAATTGTATTTTCTACGATTTTTTTTTTCCTCTGAATTGTCCTTTTCTCCGAACCGGGTTTTATCGGAATTGTCTTTTCCCAGAATTATCATTTCATTGTATTATTTTTCTCTGAATTGAGTGTTTTTAATTAAAGCCGCTGACTAAAATTAGCTTTCTTCATATAATAAGTTATCACCTTTGGCGTAGTACAAAAAACAGTAAACGTCAGACATTTTGCGTTGAGAGTTTTCTAGAGATCGGGGAAAATTTGTGCATTCCGAATATAATTTGCTTTAGAATTCTCTATTTTGTTCAGATTTTTCGCCGGCTACTTTAACCAGTTTTTTAAAATTTATTTGCATGTTTCTTGTGCTGCGTGCCCCATATCGATTTTTTTCGCTAAATTAGTGACTTTTCCATATTACGCTATTAGTCACAAGGCGGCTAACGAGAATTCCTCTCGCGAGCTTGCTTTTCAATTTCAGACACAATTTTTTATTTATTATTTTGTTATTAAAATAATAAAAGCCGTAGGGAAACCATCAGAGTTTGCACGTGCGCACTGCATTCCTGGGGAAATTGAACCGACGTCAATTGATTTACATCAATCGAGGCGGAATTAAAAACATGGAATCTGATCCTATTAGAAGCAAGACAGTCACAGATATAATGAATGCTATCATCGTTAACCTATAGACAGTCGCCACACACATATCCAGCCAAAATCGCAACGAGAATTCGTACTTTATCCTTCTTCAGAGTAAACGCGTATTTGACTAAGAGAGAATTTGACTCAGCAATAAATAGGTTTGCGCTGCCACAGCCGGTTGTGTTCAGCCATTGCTGCCTTAACAGATGAGCAGGAAGAAATGTTTGATTGTATAGCTTTACCATTATTAAACGGAATGACAGGTTCCTAGCTGACACACACGGGGCAATAATTTTATCATCAGCTTAAAATCAACCAAGAGGTTACTCAAAGCGTTAAGCACCGCGTTTTAGTCAGTGCATAAGACGGACGATCCAGAGGTTTACAACATCATAACTTAGCGTTTCGTAAGCACAATGGGGCTGTTACACTCAGGGCTGTGATACTCAGACTCCTTGACGCCCTAAATCCAAGCTTTGTGCTATAGGCTCAAAGGGTATTAGTAGGGTAGGCGCCAAAGCCCCAATAATAGCCTTCCATGCAATATTTTGTAGGCCATTGTGTAAGTTAGCATGGGTAGAACTAGTGATTGGTAGATAAAGCAGAATATATTCGGTCACAATACTCAGAAAATGCCAAAAGCTCTGCGACATTGCCAATACGAGTATATATCCGTTGATTTTTGTAGTTTATGTTCAAGATGGGAATTCCAAGATAAGAATTCCAGATGTTTAACGCGATTTGAGTTAGTGATCGCACTACCATAAAGAGTAGGCAATATAAGGCCATTCTGATTCCTGCGTTTGTTGAAAACGAACATTTCAATTTTGGATGAATTAACGCGTAAAGATTCTAATTAACGCATCAAGACTCCACAATATGGAGGGTTTGTTGCATCAGGTCAGATATGCATTCAGATGCTTCCCTGATATGGTTATAACCAGGTCGTAAGCTTAATCCTGAACACAAAACTCGGATTTTTGAATATTCACCAAATGATCATCGATCGCTGAGAGCCACAGCAGTAGGGAAAGTACACCCACCAGCAACAGGGAACTCTTCCAACTCAACGAGGTTTGAGCAACGAATCAACCTAGTTGGTGATAGTGTTGTTGGCACCAAATCTGATACAAGACGGTATCCATGAGAAATTCGTTGATATTCGATGATTTTCGAGGATCTGCAACTTTGTGGTCCATAATGACTCTATCCACGATTCTTATTCACAATTTCAGAAAGTTCGAGGACAGACTTATAGGGAAAAACCTGTTAGTCTCAATGTAATCAGATTTCTCAGATTAAGGTATAAAAACGACCCGACTCCTCTACAAGCTAAGGATGGAACCAAGCCACGCAAGCTTGGAAGAGAAGAAGCACATCCCATCAACACCACCCGCTTTAGACTGTGCAAAGGAAATCAAACTCCAATGCAGAACATCGTGCATGATTAGCCTTTGCAACAGAAACCAATCCACCGAAGGAGCAGAAGTACAAGGCTGCTCAGTAGCAGCAGTATCAGAACCAAAATGTTGCAACCAGGAAAGTGAGCACTAAGAAGCAGTTCACCAACCTCCTTTTTGAAGGAGTTAACTTTCCGTGTCAAAATCTTGTTGAGTCTGGTAATCGCGGCCATACTATTTATTTCGTCGTAGAAAGTACCCCAGGAAGATCTATGAGCAGATTTTAAACTCTTTTTGTACTCTTTTTGTGCAACCAAGAAGTTAGCAAAATCAGCCTGAAGGTTAGTTTCTCTAGACACATTCATTAGTTCCTTATAGTATTAGTTTTCCTTAACTCTTTAAGGTTATAGAGTACCAGAAAGGTATGTTCTGAGCTTTTTGGTTTGTAATTAGCGGACAAGTATTCTCAAACGCAGTGGTAACTGCACTCGATAGTGAGTTTGCAAGGCACTCGATACCCTTTACGGATCGAACTATACTAGGCGAGTGAAGTAAACTCGATATTTCACTAGAGTAACATTCCCATTTTTTTATTTCGATTAAAAACTAACTAACAGTAACTAGGGAACGTTACTCTAGTAAACTATCGGTGGTCTGTTAAAATTAAGACAAAAAGATCAGAAGGCCGAATTTCGTTTGATACTCTCGAATTTAGTATATTAAATAGATGATGAAGATGGAATACAAACGAATGTCTATATCTTTGCGGTGCGATGAATTAACAAAAGATGGTTCACATCCAATGTTCAGAATTTCAAGCTCAATGTGCTTAGAGAATTGGGCAGGTATTGAGGCAACAAATTAATTCGGTCCGTTTTCAAAAAGTGGCTGACTATAATAATTTTTTTATAGTGACAGCTAATTTCCGTTGTTTCAGGCAGATTAGACATCTGCCGTTAACATTCAGTTTGTATTGCTTAAGTGTCATACAAAACGTGTTTTTTACGGTATTGAGTATGTCGAATCCTACGATAACTATAAACAGCATTTGCGGAAAGTGCTAATTTTTTATTTTAATTGGAAGCTCAAGCGCATGGAATGCTTGTGGAAGTATACGGTGACAATGCTCCAATCGATAAATCATGTATTGAATGGTTTCAACGCTTTAAAAATGATAATTTCAGTGTTGAAGATAAGCCTCGCTTAGGACAGCCAACAAAATTCGTAGACGATGAATTAGTGTCATTGCTCGATGAAGATCCGACTCAAACGCAAGAGAAGCTTGTCGGTAAATTGAGGGAGACCCAGCAAACAGTTTCCGTACGATTGTAAAAATTAGGTGACTGTTGTCGTATCATGCGACTAGAGTCGTAGCAGACGACTTCGATAATAGCAAAAATTAAGTGACGTGACTATAGTCGTCTAAAATGACGTGAGACGACTTCGACAATTGAGGTCATTATATTTTTACTTTTGAGTCACGTCGGTCGCGTCGAGTATATCCCAAGGTGAATTTATTAGACTCTGCGGAGGGAAATTTTCTGCAAAAAAATTTGCTGCAGTTTGAAGTGAAGTTAGACAATTATGATGAGGTACTGGGTTCGAATCCCATCAGAGGCTAGATGCAAATCGAATTTTCATCATCGATTAGAATCGGTGATGTTAATAAACACAACTAAGACCCTCTGATGGAGTGCAGAATTCAGTGCCGACCCACCGTTCATGTCAATGTACAGGTTGGCATGGAGCTTGCAATGTGCAGGTGGTATACTGTAATTGTGTGAGTAGGTGAATAGGTGAATGGGTTAATGATGTAGCATGAATGCGTGGTATCACAATGGGCCAAAAAAAAATGGCCTAAGTGTAAACCACTGAAACCTAAAACCACTGAAACCTAGACAGTTATGATAGATATATTTTTATTTTGGTTAAGGTGTCTGCCTTCAGCAAATTAATCTACAGAAAAAATAATTTTTATTCCGAAAGAGTAGTAAGTTTTACAAAATGAAATGTAGGGAAAATATGTTTACAAAAATATGTATAACCAATTTAGCTAATTTGATTGGCTGTTTTTGCTCTCTCTTTGAATTTTATTCTCCAGTAAATTTTTCTGTAGAAAATTTTGCTACAGAGTCAAATAAATTTACCTTCAAGGGTGAATAAAATTCATTTCGAAAAAAAAAATTTAGTGTGGTTTTGCAATCGCAGCGTTGCACAGGTGAATTATTCAAATTACCATAATTTTACAGATTAACAAATTTACACATAATTTAACATATTTACAATTATATTTTGTTAAGGGTTTTAAAATAATTAATTTGAAAATTTTACTCGTTGTATTCGCCTTCGTGAATAAAACTAACTACGAATAAAAATTCGTTCATGATCGTAGAATTATTGCTCGTAATCGAATTGTCCGATAAGGTTAATTTTCGATCGTTTCTTGTTATAAGTTTTGGTTTAAATAATATTCGTTTTCGAATTCTCAAATGTCGTTCGAGACCCCCTGGTGGGTATTAGCAGAGGTTTCGGTGCACGCACCGACCACCAGTTGGCAATTGTTCAAGATTTCAGTGATTTTGGAGATATCGGTGTAGTTCCTTACGGCAATCATCAAGTTTTACCTCGTCAAGAATGACAGTCGAGTTGGTGTCACGAACTGCGAATTTTTTAATTGTCGCCGAAAGACTGTAAGCGCAAACGAATACGATTTTTTGGCGAGCATTTCCGGGGTAATATCGGAGGACAAACGGGTGCGCTTAGGCATGCCCACTGAACCACTCTCTTTCGAGATAGTTTGCAGCCCATGCCACGAGCCATGAACAAATCTTTTCTGTAGACACTAAGGATTTCACTTACCTCGAGGCCGATGCATTGCATCAGCAACCTCAGTTTTCTGAATCCGATGTTATTTCCGAGTTGAAACCGACGATATTATCAACGTCGGGGTCCTCCAACTTTAAATCGGACCCCAAATTCACCATGAGTTTTCGAGAAGCTTAACACAAATAATGAAATCTGCAAACAGAAAATCACACGCGTGTACATTAGCCCCATCGGCACAAAAGGAAGAAAAAGTCCGAAATGTAATATCACAATTTCCATTGTATATTTCGATTTGGAGTGAAGTGAAACATATTGTCAATAAAATGATAACTGAAAAGATTCCAATTTAGTATCACAAACAGTCAAGCGCCTGTGTGTTACTACTGCCATCTAGTAATGACTAGTGTTTACTAACAAATAATTTAGAGAAGTCGTCAATTTAGGCGAAAACAACGTTGCCAGAACACACCATTATTTTTTCGGATTCGGAATTCCAAACAAATTTGAAAAAATGGTTAAAGTAGTCGGCGAAGACTGAGCATAATATGTACAGCAAATTTTTATTAATATTAAGAATAGGGCCCCTAACTAGGAATAGAAATTCGCAAGTCAGAATAGGAATCGTCGGGAAAGCAAAGATTTATAAGAATTGACAAAAATAGATTAAACCATTTATAAATAATATATGATCACCACCCACGTAAACCGTGCTCGTACGTAGTGCATACATTCCCAACAAAAAAACTCATCAACCGCAACATAAACATAAAATATTTTTAAATTTATATGATCGGATTAAGTTGTCTTATTACATTAAACATATTTCTCGGTTCATATGTTTTGAGATAAATAATGTATGTTACAGATGCCAACATTACGAGACACAAAGACGACTCAGTTAAATTATTTCTTCTACTTAAGACATAAAAAAATGGATAAGATTTACATACAATAATTTATTTATAGAGGTAATTAGAAAGGTGAGAATATTTCTTGGTGGTCACTAAACTCCCAAACCGCCTGTATATGCAAATTTGTGGTTTTTGTAGGCGATTGTGTTTAGACAGATTATAAAATATAAAATATAACTTTTTAGAATATAACCGCTTAATCCGCCATTATATTGTTAAGATTGTACACACACACACCAAATTTTGTGAGTGTTAAAGTCAATGACTTGGAACAATCAAAAAAAAAATTCATGAAGTTTGTCTATTGTTGGGAATTTTTAATTCTTCTAATAATTTTTATATTGAATATAAAAATACGTTTGGAGTCTGTGACCTCAATGTTGAAATTCTATTTTGTGCTCGTACGCGCATAAATATTTTATTGCTGGGCAATTATGCGCCGCTACTCGACACACACAGTTTCGAGTAAACAAAATGCTCATCTTTAATTATTTTTGGTTATTTAATAGTTTTAATGACTTCCATGCGATTTCCAAATATCCGCCCTCGAAACGCAAAACACACGTCTCGTTCGAAACATAAAACATAATTTGAGGGTGTGTCCGGTTTCTGTACGCAAGAAAAAAAAACTTTACGAGGCAATTTTTGGTAATTATATCTTTATTGGTTTTTATTGTTCTCGGTCTTAATTGATTTTGTTCAATGTTGGAATTTTAAGTTTTCTTATCGACAATATATTCTTCCTCGCATATATGATGATTGGATGCTGGTGTGCTTAAGACGTTCAAACAGTTTGTGTGTTATCACCTTAATGGATATAATTGATTTATTTTTGGAATGGTAATAAAATGTTTTAATGTCTATGTATATTTATGTTTGAAGGGGATTGATGGGTTTATTATCGCTGGTATAATTATGGGCACGAGCCGATAGTAATATGCAGATACACGTGCCGGTATGGCCTTCTTTTCCTATCATTGAGAGAACCGAATCACTGTTGCTAAAAAAATGGTTCAACAATTATCTTCAAGGAAGCCAACAATATACGAAAGTGATAATTTCACTGCTGACTCTAGAAGCAAGAGCAAAATGAACCAGTAAGCTCAGCATCAATGAGTATTAAGGAGAAAACAGTTAAAAGGATGAAAGAAATGTACCGAATTACTAGATGCGACACGATTAACGAAACTATCAATACCATCCACCAACAGCGCAGTAAGTAAGCCATGACATTGAAAAATGACGAAAATAATACCACTGAAACTAAAGGTGCAACTTCCCTGTTCGAGAATATTACAATTATTGTATCTATCGAAATATTGATGCCGCATCCCAAAATTATACAGTTTTTACCAATTTTCCTAACCTAACAAAGTTAAATTTTTTCCATCCTTCGTTATTTTTCGTTTGCAGTCGTGCATTATATTTTTTGTACTCGAATATTATTTGGTTATTCTCTGGTTAAAAAAAATAATATAAAGGAATGGTACGCATACAAAAAAATTACCGGTGAGATTTTAATTTTGTTAGGTTGAAAGGAAATTGTCGGTAGAATTTTGGGATGCGCATATCATGAAGCTAAAAAATATTATCTTAAAATGTATACAGGAAATCCTCCAAGAGAACGATTAGTAGGTGCCGTGTTCTTTGAACCCGTGTTGTCCGAGACTGAAAAAAACGGGAGTGTGAAAAAAAACGTTTTTTTTGTTATGATATACAAAACAAAATGAAAAAGAATAAACGAAAATCGAATAGTTCGTCTTCGAATACCGTGTTCTTGGAGGGTTCTCTCTCTCTCTCTGGCACTATATCCCATCAAGGGATTTTGCCGCCTCAAATGAGGTTTCATAATCATATTTTCATTTCGGAAAAGTGATTAATTCATTCATCCTAAATCAGCCGTGAAATTTTTTCACCACCGGGAATCAAACCCGGAACCTCCGGTCGCTGGAGCAAGCATGCTGAAAACATTGCCAGCGGGGCGGCTTGGAGGGTTACCTGTATATAAATGCCGTTTTAAAAAATGCCATTTTGTGAAATGCCGTTTTCAAAAATGCTATTTAGAGTAGAAAAATTCCGTTTTGTATCTATGTCGTTTTGTTCCTTATGTCGTTTTGAATATGCTGTTTTGAAATATGCAGACTTCTCAAAACTTTTAACGCCAAATTTAAAAATTCCGTTTAAAAATATGACATTTCAACCGGGACCCGTTGAAATGTATAGAAGCTTATATGATAATTTCGATATAGAACTCGTTATACCCTTGACAGACTAGGATTAGCTAAACGCGTTTAGTCATTTTTTCGAATTTATCTCTTAATGTGTCAACTTCGAGATTAACTAAACGAGTTTTGTTTTAGGTTTAGTAACTAAATCGGTTTAGTGCACAAATCTCTCAATATTTTGAAGTTTATTGCAGAAAAATGGGTTTAGCGAGAGCGCCATCTAGCAATGAATGTTAAAATTTATAAATAGGACAATGCCATTTAGTACTGTGAACCAAAGATAGATGCCGCCTTTCGAGTTCAAAACATTTTTTTTGTTCCTATTTAAGTTCAAAATACACAAATGTGTATGTAAATAATGACAGATTGTAATGTCTTCCGTATTTTAAAGGATCTTAGTTAAATGGGAATTCTTGAAAAAAAACATAATAATTTGATAACACATAAATTAAATAACATTATTATTATTATAGTTAGTGTTGTTTTTCTGACGAAAACAAAATTAAGCGATATGCACAAATGTCTATTGTGGTCTTCAGCTTACACATAATTCTATGTTTCACACATTCGTTTCTCGTATTCGAAATGTACAAACACAATTCTGTATACGGGTGGCGAAAGGGTTATATCTCTTTTCCAGCCTGCCAGCACAATTGTGTGGGTAACGAAAACGAATCATGTCAAAATTTATTTTTGTATCTGTTTTGGTCCAACTTACACATTTGTGCATTCCTCTTATCGTAGAGTGCGTATTGTAATATACAGTATTGCACCATATTTGACTTCTAGTGCCGGAAAATATACCGTAGTATTGTATTTCGAATTCACATTTTTTTAAATCTATATTCAAATCTCGCTGGAATCTGACAATTCTAGCGCAGAAAAAATATGGCAGATACACAGTAATGTATTAAATATATATTGTATTTATATATTCATTTATATTGTTTACATTTTTATGTTGTATTTGTATTAAAATGGAATAGGAATTTTGGGATACAATTAAAACACAAAATTTAGGCTTTATAAATTAAATTGCGTTTAATTAAAATATTTTTTTCTTTGTACCACAATAACATTTGTTTAATACCGATTCCGGACAAACATAGCGCTACCGTATTTTATTATCAAAACACGGTTTGCTAAACTTCATACTGTGTCAACCTAATTGGATTTGTAGTAGATTAACTAAACTAGTTTAACTAAACGCGTTTAGCTAAATCCTAATCTGTCAAGGGTATTACTTTTTTTGTTATGGTATACAAAAAACAAAATAAAAGAGAATCAACGAAAATCGTGAAGTTTGAAACCATGTAATTCGAGGGAAGGTATCCGGGTTCTTCGAATATCGTGTTATTGGAGGCCTACCTGTAAATAAACGCATCAATTGAATGTTTATTGTCGTTATGAAAAATGCCGTTTTGTACCTACATATGTCGTTTTGAAAACTGCCGTTTTAAAAAATGCCATTTTGTGATAAGTTTTGAAAACTCCCGTTTTGAAAAATGTCGATTTGTACCTATGTATGTAATTTTGAATTATACAATTTTGAAAAATGCCACCTTAGGAAATGCAAATTTATGCAGTGTCGTTTTGATAAAGCTGTTTAGAAAAATGTCGTTTTGAAAAATGGCGTGTAGAAAAATGCAGTTTTTATTTATGTCGTTTTGTACCTAATGTCATTTTGAAATATGCAGATTTCTCAAAACTTTTAATGCTCCTGGGACCCGTTGAAATGTATAGAAGCTCACATATGGTAATTTCGTTATACAACTCGTTACATTTTTTTTGTTATGGTATATAAAAAACCAAATAAAAGAGAACAACGAAACCGTGTAGTTTGAATCCGTGTAACTCGAGGGACGTGTTCTTCGAATGCCGTGTTCTTCGAATACCAAGTTCTTGGAGGGTTGCCTGTATATAAACGCATCAATTGAATGTTTATGGTCGTTATGAAAAATGCCGTTTTGTACCTATGTCGTTTTGAAACAAGTAATTTTGAAAAATGCCGTTTTGAAAAATGCTGTTTGGCCATTTTGCAAAATGCCGTTTTGTATCTAATTATTTATTTATTTAAAGAAATCAATTTTGTAATTTACATGTATGATTTCAGATTTTACAATAGTTAAAACAGTAATTTCAAACAAAAAACTTAAAAAATCTTAAAAAAAAAAAAAATGAAAATATAAACAAAATTTTAGTTTGACAATTAAAAATTTAAAAAATAGTTCTTCAAGATATTTTTTAAAATTATTCTTTGACAAATTAAAGTCAAATAGGTCGTCAATTAAGTTGAACGATTTAGACATCCTATTAATGGGGTTGTTTTCTCCATAGTTAGTAGAATGGTGTTCAAGTGCTAAAAATCCATGGTTTCGAAATGTTCTGCATGGCACGTGAATTGATATGTTTTCCAAGATATAAGCTGAATCAACGTGACCAAGCAAAACGTTACCAATAGAAGCCGCGCCCGCAAGAGAAGTTGTCTATTTTCAAGCGTGCATATTTTGTATTCCGTGCATCTTGTTGGGTATGGAGGTAAGCGAGTCACATTATGTCGTTTTGTACCTTATGCCACTTTGAAATATGAAGATTTCTCAAAACATTTAACGCCGTTTTAAAAATACCATTTTAAAATATGTCATTCCGACCGGGACCCATTGAAATGTATAGAAGCTTACACATGGTAATTTTGATATACAACTCGTTACATTTTTTTAGATTTCATAGATTAATGTTACATATTAAATAACATATCGACCCCTTTTACTTTCTTATAAAAATAAAAGTCAAGCGGTTCTGTAACAAATTGTTATTTCCGTCTGAGTATACATAAATTTAAAATATCGAACGGCGTTAATTTTAACTAAAAATTCGCATGTAACAAGCTATGGTAACCCCATAATTGACATGTTGAATATTTTAACTCATAAATTTTATCTTGTTTAAACAAATACTTCAAGGGTATTTTCTTTTATTTTTAAGAATTACGAGTAAGTATTATGTGGTTTAAAACCATTAAACGCCTTTAAATTGAAAATACACTTTAAAACTCATTTTACTTGATTTATTTATCTTTCCCATTTGTCTACCAGATGTCTCATGTTATAGACACAAAAACCCTGATTTATCGTCCGAAAAACCAATCGAATTAAGTTGGATTACCAAAAAAAATTAAAAAAATGGAAGGATTACATAACAATGACAATTACTAAAAAAAATAAATCAAATCGTGCGCAACGGCATTCGACATTAAGAACATTTGTCATTTACTTAATGTTTATTTTATTGCCAAACAAATTTAGTGCATCGAGCATGTATCTGGTGTGACTAAGATCAAATTTAAATAAATATTTTTTTAAGTTCCCGTATAAATTATACAACAATAACAAGAGATGTTTTACTCCACTTAAATAAATAAATAAATAATCGAATGTCATAATATTTGCATTTTAATGGCCAATTAAATCAAACTAAATATATACAAATGACTTAAGGGAATTGCGTCGACAAGACATTCGTCTCGATCATATATTATCAAATGATCGCGCATGTCACTCAAATTTATTTTTGAAAATTTTTATGGGGCGATCAAATTTCATCTTCATTTTTATGACGTGATAATATGATCTGCGCTTGTCAAATTTGTGTCATGTGTGCCTCGTTTTCAAGGTAATAAATTATGCATATATTATCAGATCAACGGCTGTGTGACAGCTGATTATGATTCATGATAGCACTCGCATAAACATAATATCTCAATTAAATATAAAATATGCTAGGTGAATTAATAATGAGCCGGTAAAATGATTTCATATGACGTGATGGGCTATTATATGTATAAGCGACTAAAATTGTTAATGTTCAATAAAATATTACGTAAAACGATTTGGGGTGGATATACATAGATAAAATTCGGGTAAAATTGGTTCTAGCAATGTTCGCCATCGGTTGTGATAAATTATGACATTTTGCCAATTTTATTGATATTAAACCAACGTAATCCGCTTCTGTCAAAATTTTCTAATACCTTGAGCACTTTGTGATGGAATTATTCTACCTATGCCAACAGTCAATGTTCCAGTGAACTATGTTCAATTAATATCAGAATCAAATAAATTTGGCTAAATATACTTCATAATATTTCAACAACTAACGGTTGACATTGCCAATCTGAATCTATTAATTAAATGCCGAATTTATTTGTTTTGTGATGCCCGAAACTTATCTAAAATATATAGACTATCAGGGTTCGTGACGCGAGGGCGAGCGACGTACAGTTGACCGTGTAAGAAACAGCTAGGCCTTAGATCGATCCCCCCTTTACTGTCTCTCCCTGTGGTGTAATGTTAACTGTTATAGCTTGCAGGAAACTGTATTCGTTTAAATTGAAAGTAAAAATTATTGGGAATACTGCGCGACATCCCGTCAGATTTCCCGTCTCTAACATTTTTTTGTAATTTGATCACCTATAATCTAGTCCCGTTAAATAATTTTGGAGGGGTTACGTTTCTGAAAAGCATAATCGGGACACTGACTTGATATTCTGCGAAGACCGTTTGCAGTGATCCAAGAATTGCATTGATGCAGTATTTGTACAGCGTCTCGCACACTGAATGAATGGGTTCGTCTACCGAGTAGGAACAATTTTACCAAGCGTGCTTGGCAGTTTTCCTGATTGTTGTCTTCCGGACTTATAGTACAGTTTCCTTGCCAATTTTTAGCAACCCTTTAGAGAATTCATGAGCATGAGAATTATCGCCAAGTTGTACTCTCATATTGACCGTCAGATGCAATCTTGAGCCATATAAAGGATCGTTTCAGCGAGCCGTTCATTTCTTCAGCCCAAAATCGCCACAAAAGAGAAATATGACCTTACATATAACCTGGTTATTTCTGCAAATGTCCTGCTTGGTTCGGTCAACAGATCCCACGGCTTTCCTGTTGGCCATCATACATTCATAGACAGTAATTTTTAAACAACTTTGTCGGGTGTGTAACGAAATCCCGATTTTCAAAATCCCGGTTTTCAAAATCCCGGTTTTCAAAATCCTGGTTTTCAAAATCCGCAGCGGCCCTATTCCTGAATACGATACGAAAACGGAAGTACAAGATTCCTATTCAATTTTAAATAACGAATCTGATTCAATTCAAATATGAATTTTGTATTTTCGTTTTCGTATCGTATTCAGGAATAGGGCAGCTGGTTTTCAAACTCCCGGTATTTTATAAAAAAAAATCCTGATTTTTAGGAAATCCCGGTTTGAATTTTTAAAATTTGGCATGTGAGAAAATAGGAGTCTTAAATGAGAGGGGGGGGCGGGAGGATTTTGAAAACCTGGATTTTGAAAACCGTGATTTTGAAAACCAGGATTTTGAAAACCGGAATTTTGAAGCCGAGATTTTCAAAACCGGGATTTCGTGGTACACCCATCTTTGTCTTGTCACTATTGCGTGATACTGCGTACATAGGAGATTGGTTGCTGTCGAAGTGAGCCTGTGAAATTTCTAACAAAAAATAACACGAATACGTATACAGTTCCAATTGGAAAACATGGCGGAAACAGAATTATTGGATTCAAATAGATTCCAATAGCCGTCATATTGAATTGGTTTAGTATTGGTGGTTTACACTGTTAATATTTTATAAATGCAAATTAGTGAAAATTTTATAAAAAATTATTATTATATTAAATAAAATCATAATTTACATAATAAAATTTAAAAAAGATAATAAATACAAAAGATTAGAGAAATGTATAAATAACTTAAAGAAAAATTTAACAAATAAATAAAATTAAAGTTTTAATATAAAAAAATATCAAATATGTTTATTGCAAATTTTCACTCAAAATATTGAGTGTTTTATCAATATGGGCCAATAACAAGCCACTTCCAGAGATTAAGGCAATATACCACTATATAGGTCGGATTGGCCTATCTATAAAGAAAATTTTCCGGTATAAAGTTGTTCCTAGCGGAGAAAATGTAACCTTGTGAATAGCAATTTCTCACTGTAAATTTTGAGTATTTTATCAATCTCGGCCAATAACAAGCCACTGCCAGAGATTGCAAAAGGTTAAATTTTCTCCGCTAGAAAAAAAAACTTAAAATACCGGAAAATGTTCTCTATATAGATAGGCCAATCCGACCTATATAGTGGTATCTTGCTCTAATCTCTGGAAGTGGCTTGTGATATAAAATGTCCCAGATGAGAAAATACACCTTATTTTGAACGAAAAATTGAAATAAATAATTCTGATATTTTTTCTCTTAAAGCTTCTATTTTCATTTATTTGTTAACTAATTCACTCATGATTTTAATTTGTTATTTTATTTATCTGTTTTAATAACTATTGTATTTCATTAATATTTTATATTTTTAAATAAATTCTGTTTTAAAAACTATAATTTTTAAATGTAGTTATTTCGGAGAATAATCTAACAGTGTAATAAATCACACTCAATTTATTCTAATAAGAATTTAATATTGAGTGGTACTAAGCCATATATGTTATTTTATGTTAGAAACTTCACATCGGTATCTAAGTGTATCGGGATCTTGAATATTGTGTGCGCGTTTTTGTCACCAGATAACAGTGTGGCAGCGATCCCAGCAGACGTTGCGGCAAGTGCTACTTTTCCTTGATTTTTCACTTCTGCTACAATTTCTGCCAAATCTTCAGACAAATTATGCTGTGGTTTGTAACTCCACTGAATTCGAGAGTCCGTGGAACATAAATATGACAGCGAACAAGCCTCCTAGAGAGTTTCGCTCCAGTGATGATCACAGTCAGGCTACGTGTAACGTAGGGAACGTTACGTCATCAAGTATCTTTAAGAAAGTAAACGAAATTGGACCAATGATCATGTGAAGTAATAGAGGAAAATAATAGCATTTGTGAGGATGCACTGTACACACCCTACCCAATACATTGTCGCCGAGTCGATTAAATACACATTTGTACTTATCATGTGTTTGTAAATTGGTTTTCTCCACATAATTTAAAAAATGAGGTCCAGAATTTAAGTCTGGATACATGATCGGTGGATACCAATCGGTTGACTGGACCCGCCAAACTGTTTCTAACGTACATATGTAGCGACTAACGCTACGTGGTGAAAATGTAGCTTAGTCGCTACCTTTATTTACGTTCTTGCAGATATATTTAATTGACCTGACGCTGTAGAACTATAGTAAATATGGGACTACCCAACTATTATTAACTTCGCTCTTCTACCCCATGCATATTCACCACGAAGGTCAATCCATCCTCAGCGAATGATCGACGATGATATGATGGGTACCTATCTTCATCTGCGATAGCCTTGCTGATAAACTTTCCGGGAAACCTTTTTGAGCAAGCATCGTCTATTTTACTTGCAACGAGAGTTTAAGCCACAGGGACTGTGACTTTTGACAATTTGATGAAGAGCAGAGTCGGCTTCAGAGTCAGATCGATTTCGTTCGCATAAAATTTTCCTCCAACAACACTTTTCTTCCATGCAACTGAATACATGTACCAGCGGACCTGCGACAGACATGCCTGTCGTGTAATTGCAGACCTTCAATAAGCTCGCAAATAACTTCAAGGCACTTAAGAATCAAGATAAATGGATCCGGTCGGCCACGGCCATATTTTCGCACATATGTAAACATAGAAAGAAGATTTATCACTCTGCCCAAGTTTTGTGGATCGTAGCTGCTTTTGAAGGGGTCGCATACATAGCAAACGCTTTGATTCAACTTTAGCGTATTGATCCACTACAACCTGATTGAAAAATGTACGGTAGCGATGCACATGAAGATTTTCATTCAACATACAGCAGTTTTGGAGCAGTTAACATCGTTAACATCTGTTAACAGAATCCTGTATAACCTGCCAACTGCACTAGTGTTCAAGTTCGGAATATGTTGTTTTCTAACGTTAGCGTGTTCTGCGTTGTTAAAACATAAGCACATTCGTGGGTATTAGAGACCCGGTAGAAAATGTTTTTTTATAAATCCTTTGATTTCGGTAGTTTTTGAGACACAACCTTTTTGGTGCCCCTTTCCATTTCGAAACATGACAATACGAACATACTTCTGTCATCGCGCCAAAATACCCATTTATCCTTATGGTAACTCTACAATAATATCAGAGTGAACTCGTGAAGGCTCTCGGTTAGCTTATCGGGAACCACGCGCTACTATCGATAAAAAAATATGCCTTCGTACAAAAGAAGTAACGTAAGAAAGGTTAAAGGTCGATTTATATTATCCGTTCCTTTCAGTTCCTTCACGTATCGTGTCAGACAAAAAAAACATTGTTACATGTATTTTTCATAGGAGTATTTATATTATCCGTCCCGTTCAGTTCCTACAAGTACCGTAGAAAACAAAGAGGCCATTTACTCACAATATTTCTACAAAAAAGTAGAAAAATGCAATCCCCCCCCCATTTGCCCCATGGCCCCAACGTCTCTTTGTTTTCTGCGACTAGAAAAGTCGTAAACATTGTGTCATTAAAAATTTTGTCCGAAAGGCCGAAAAATATCTCAAATAAATTAATATCACGAACGATTATGAAATACTTCTTAATTATATGTGTTGGCTTACTACACATACATAGTGAGAACTTCCTAAAGTTTCTGATTTGGTGGTATAATTCGCTAAATCGATAAGTTCTTGTTTTGTTCTATCGGTATAAAGCAAGAGTTGAATTTTGGCAGTTTGGTCATTGCAACCTGAGGAGTAGACCAACTTTTTATAAGTACGAAACCAAGTTGCTAAGAAGAGAGCTAAGGAAGTTTTCATTTTTGGTAAGGGTTTGTGTTTTGTGTATTTTTACACCAGAACCCTGGCGTTATACATATATGGGGAGGAGTGCATTTTTCTACTTTTTTGTAGAAATATTTTGAGTAAATGGCCTCTTTGTTTTCTACGACTAGAAAAGTCGTAAACATTGGGCACTTTCAGGTTCCCTATCATGATCCCCACTGTTGTGCGCTCTGAAACCGCCCATTGTATGGCTGCCATTAAAAATAATATTTTGTCCGAAAAGCCAAAAAAATCTCAAATAAATTTATGACTATCTTGTTCGAGATAAAAGTTGATTAAAATGGGAGGATGGTTTACATCTATGGCACAGAGGATTTTATGAGCAACGCTATTATTGATAACAGAAGGAAACATTAAATCGAGCTGCCTCTTTATATTGTTTTTAATGTTGCTATGATCAGAAATAGTCCAGAGTTCAACATATAATGAATAAAGTTTCTTTAGCGGTCGGTTAGTGCGTTCGAAGCAAGATAATGAGTGTTATCCTCTAAGTGATCCCATTTCAAGCCGGGGATATTGAAATCACACCTCAAAAATATCATCTTGAGTATCCATCAACTCAAAGACGAAATCGACAGCATTAGTAAGAAGCTAATAGCTCACGATCTGACTTAGACGCCGAATGTAGTGATTTCTGTATTGTTGGTGAGTGTGTGAAAGTTGGTAAATTGCTCCCAGGTAATTTGCGACACATTTGACACAAGCAACAAAATATAACACCAAATTAATCAATTTATACACACAACGGATACATCTACTCGTCTTTAATACTATTAAGGGGTCGTTAGCATAATGTACAAAACCAAATTATGTTTGAATGAACAAATTATAGTCACGAACCTTATAAAGAAATGTTGTTTCGGTCATATAAGCGCGCCGATTACGCATTTTAATTTTCAGATTAATTAGTTTTTATTTCATAGTTTTATAGACGAATAATGTGGTCTATATATAGTGGCATCATTATTTTGGCCATTATATTTTATTACATAACGAAAATTTTGAGAGTCTTATTTGGCCATATGGCGCAGAAACAAAACTCAATGGCTCATTAAATTTCTCTTTTAATTTATATTCGTTAGCTTAAATCACACTTTGTTCTGTCACAAATACATAAAACTATTTATCGTATGAGGTTGGTCCCAATCAAAATATTCATAATCACATAATAAAATAGAAAACGAATTGAAAGATTTGAACAAGCGCGGTTTTGCTAATAAACATTATCGAGCGATTCTAGACGTATATAGACAGAAAATGTGACGTGTTTGATTGTGATAAAGGGCATGATTAGCCTATCCCGAAAACCATTCTGAAAAAAATTGACAAAATTTGAACCTCCACACTGCCTTTCAGAACACAATTTTTAAACCTCCACAAAGCTTTTCAGAACACCATTTTTAACTTTTTGAGAAGTACTGATTTACTAGAGAATCTATTAGAACAACGATGTATCAGAGGTTTGCAAATTCATAACTTACTTTGATGACTTTCGACAGTATACTTCAAGATCTGGCAGCTTTAAGAATCTTCCGTTAAGTCAATGAATGAAGCACACCATTAATAATGCCTAAGGGTCTGTGAACTTAATAGAAAGTTTCATCTGCCGCCACTGGAACTTCATTGCAGCATAACTTCATCTTCAATTGTGATTGTGACCAGTAATTCCCGTTCCACCATCATTCAAAATAATTCCAGCTTTAACAGCAGTACGTTCTAAACTCATCTTTTTACAGACACTGTTCTGCCGTGTTCAACATTCTAATGTCATATGGTTCAATGTATATAAAAGAATTGGTAGATTTAAGAAACATTAGTTTTAGTTTCAATTTAAAAAATTTGAATGATTATCAATCTACCACTAAAATTTAAGAACGCGGTTGAACAAGAAAGCTGCAGATTTGTTTCTTACTTTGATTTTTAAAAAAAATTCTGCTAATATTTCAAAACCACCACATAATTTCTAAATTTGTTGTATGGAATAAAATACAGATTTTAGTTTTAGATAAAAGTTGGTAAAATGCGTGTTTAAGAAGTTCGAATATTTAATTTCATTTCTAGGAAAAGCATAAGGCCTTATCATTTGAAAGGTAGCAGTACCCAAATCGAAAATCAAACCTAAAACGAAATTAGAACGCAGAAGATGATTGTGTTTGGTTTTGATCCAGACGTTAAAGCGAAAAATGTACTACAAAAATATTTTTTAATACTTTTACTCGTCGCACACACGCACAAGGTGCACATTCGTCTCGCTCCATAATTTTCTTAAAGTTTACGTAGTACAATAGGGGTGAGTAAAAACCATACAGTATATTAATGTCAATGCCACAGGGTACATGGCAATGCTATCAGTAAAATGCATTATTTATTTGATGGTAACGAAATTAAAAATTTTAAAACAAAACCACATATGAAACATTGTTATAAACGCTCAAGGTATCGTAACAAGAGTTTTTATGGCTAAATAAGGTGCATATGCCGTCCCATAAGCAACTGTATTTAAATTGTACGTTTTTATTTGTTCGGTCGGGATATCACATCAACTAACTATTTGGTAATTTGTCACCCTGTTTGCAAGAAGCGTCAAAGACGACTCTCAGTTGGGTCGTGCTACTGCCTAATTTGACCTTTCGTCGGACTTGTCTTGCACTTTCGTCGGATGGCATACATGTCATATGTAAGACTGGTAAAATGCAGGGCATCTCAAAGAGCTATCAATTTAGGTCTTGAATTTTTAAAAGGCAGCTGCACAATAAACTGGCCTTTATTAGTTCTTGTTTACTCGTAGATAATATCACATACGTGGGTGCTGACAGATGAATTGTTCTGTGGTGCAATTTCTTCGACCTCCCAAAATTTGTTCAATTCTTGATCAAAATTCTCATTCGTCACTTGAATAAAATGGTTCTGTGTGGAACATTTAGTAATCCCGAAATTTGGACTGGTGTCATAACGTGAGCATATTGCCTCAACCAGTCAGACTTAAGAGCTTAAGTTACACGCCGATTGCACCACTTCGGTTAGTGCTACAATCACCAAAATTTTATAGGCTTCTCGTCACAAATAAACAACTGACCTCTAAAATTTTGGTGGTCGTACCGCTCTCTTAAGTGGTCCAAAACGGAGCACAACTTAAGAACTTAAGTCTGACTGGTTGAGGCATATGTTATAGCTCTAACTGTGCGTTTATTATCTCTAATTGGCGTTCATGGAGAAAGGTTGGGAAATGTTAGTGATATGAGCCTTTACATTGAGGCTGTAATTTTGGTCCGTACGTGGTTAAACGGTCATATTGATTTTCCCCTTCGTTCATACTGGTGTTAATGCTAGACCGCACACAGATACATACGAATGGCGTCCAAATTCATATTTTTAAACTCAAGACAATTAAACAATGAATGTTGTTGTCGACAGACTATGCAGTCAAAAGTGGAATTAGACTGACCTGATACGAAATTGGAAGAGGATTTGATTGAAGCTTTTTCGTTTGTCGCGCTACAAATTTCCGAGGCATTACATCTCTTGTTTAAAAATTCTAACAGGTTTTCAAAGGTTGGATAATTTTTACCTACATATTCTGTGAATTGTTTTGGATTCTTCGTCGATCTTGCATAATAAAATGTGGATGAGACTTACGGTCCACGAATTACTTCATCAGAAGTTTTACTTATTGGTCGCAAGTCTTGTCGTGAGTGTATGATTTCTGCTTTAAGAACGTTTCAACTAAACAGGCCACAATAGGTATCATTTTCTTATAACGATTGCACAATTTTTCCCAAGCTTCTGTAAATCTTCCCAATGCCTTGATTGTTATATGCACGGTGGTTTTAAGAAAATCGTGAAATGATGCCCGATATTTATAATCCCTCTTAAATGATTCAATATTAATTTCGTTTGTTGGTCTGGCTGCTTGTATCACGACACTCATAAGCTTGAGCTAATGGTTTTCTTCCCTTATAATAAATTTTATCAACTTCATACCGATTTATAATTCGGATTCTCCAATAATTTGAATTCCATCTCATTAAAGTTTTGATACAAACGGCTTTTAATTGCTTCGAGACTGGTATCCCCCGAGCTATTTTCACTGAATTCTAATATTTTAGTTATTTAAGCACGTGCTCGATCACGCAACTGGTCTGATCTTACGGTGTGTGATAAGTAGAAAAATTATTTGTACTTGATTCGGTGTAGTTGACCCGCAGGATTTGGCACCATTATTTTTTATACATTTTTAGTGGTTTAACTTTGTTTACTTTTAGATTTGGTTTTGAAGACAATTAGTGAGACATTAGAACTTGACATTGGTGAACAATAGTACTGAATGTTTATAAAAACAAAATGACATTAATTTATAAACTATGTGTGTGTGCGTGGGTTTCATTTGATGTGTCTCACCAACAGTTGCACATATTCAACATAATTTCCCCAGCTGACTCGTAATCAACTCCAAATCTCAATTCAATTTTAAAACGACAGAAATATCAGAATTTAAAATTAACAATATGATCGACTTGTTTAGAATATTAGATCACGCATTATGTATTTAGCTATATGGCAAATAAATAAACACATTGGCCGAAACTCATTTGATCTTTAAAAACTAAATGATGTCTGTGTGTGTACGCATTTTTAAAATTCTATGCGCGAAAATTTTATCGAACACATGTGTAATAAAAAAAAAACAATTTATTTAGTCAAATTTAATGTATTTTTGACACCCACTTGCTAACCATGCATTAGCGGGCATTTACCCCGCTAGCGATCCACACCTGTTTTGCGTATCATTTATTATACTAAATGTCTGTGGTTATCTGAGAGGGCGCTCTCTAAAATGATACAAATAATTTATATTTTGCACAAAAAATTTAAATCTTAACATTACAAAGCAAAATAATCATCGTCATCTTATCTTATGTGAATGCGTGAAAGACACAAAGAACAGAAACACAAAACCGGTTGAGAATAATGCGGATGATAACATGTCATTCGATACAAAGAAAAGATAACGAGCGCAATTCTAAATCAATTATAGATGTATACCTCTTTTTCACCGATCATTTTACAGTTTACCATAATTATTTTATTTTACTTCTTATAATTTCAGATTATCACGATCAGAGATTGCAAATCATGATCGAACTGAAGAATTAAAATCAAATATACGCGATATAGTGAAACGTATTGAAAATTTGGATTGGGTCACAGCCCGGCTAGAGAATCAAGTTGAACAACAATTACAGCAATCGAATACACGGGCCGGTGTAAGCACCCAGCAAACCAATGGTTCGATCAATATTGATGAAAAATTAGAAGCGCTCGCTGCTCTGTTGACATCAACACGAGCGTCTGTACACCGAATCGAACGGCAATCACAGACGACAAGCGATAATGTGACATCGTTGATCGTGTCGAATAAGTAAGTCTGTTAATATTATTAATTTAGATCAATTTTTAAATATTTTTATTTGTAGAGAAATTAGTCAACTTCAAAAGAGTTTGCCAAGTAAACAATTCATAAATAACGCTCTGCTTGGATTAAAGAATCAACCAATCTATGCCGTTATGCAAAATCCAGCAAATCAACGAAACGGGCTTATTGCGGCCGACTCCAATACCACCGTCTCATCCAGCTGCTTAAACGCACCAAAACGGTCGGGTGTCTATAAAATCCAAACAGAAAGCACAATGATTGGCCCGTTTTATGTGAATTGTGAAATGGAAAATTATGGCGGCGGCTGGACTGTAATTCAAACTCGGCTCGATGGCTCAGTAAATTTCTATCGTAACTGGATTGAGTATAAACATGGCTTTGGTAATTTGGGTGGTGAATTCTGGATTGGTTTGGATAAATTACATGAAATAACGTCGTCACGGTTACACGAATTGCTGGTGGTGTTAGAAGATTTGGAGGGACAAACGAAATTCGCGCGTTACACATCATTTGCGATTGGTGCAGAAAAAGAAAGTTATGCGCTTATATTGCTCGGTACGTATGCCGGTAATGCGGGCGATTCATTAAAATATCATGCGGGACAAAAATTCTCAACATTCGATTTGGATAATGATGCATGGCCGGAGGGAAATTGTGCTCAAGCGCATGTTGGCGCATGGTGGTATAATGCTTGTGATAATAGGTTCGTGTCTCAACTATAAATTAATACTCATAGTGACATCTATCTAAAAAGTTACCAACTAATATCTTTTTTATTTTTATTTGGCAGCAATTTAAATGGTCGGTACTTAAGCGGTGAAGTCCCCGAAGAAATGGCTTATCATGGGATTTATTGGAATGAGTTCCATGGCCGGAACTATTCTCTCGCAAGAACAAGAATGATGATCAGGCCAATTGACTAAATAGTGTTGAGTTAATTATAAAAGGTCAAAAATAAAATTACAGACGTTTTAATTTATTTATTATTCTGTGCTGCAACAAACGTTTATTGGCGGTGTGAGCACAAATTTCACCGTCTACTGGTTGATTTCAATATTTTTTTGTACAGTGAAAATAAAAATAATAAGATAAAAATTGTCAATGATTTGTTTCTTTGAAATTTGATGCTACATTAACTTCTCCATAACATTGCTCTGGAGTACTAGAGAAACTAATACCCAAAAGTGTAAATCTCTCACAACGATCAATCTCTCAGACCGCCTGATTAAGATGGACGTATGCTATCGCACCAATATCAAAAACAGAAGCCCAGCTCCACGAACAAGGAGCTAATGGCGAAGTTTACCAAATCAAGCGGA
This sequence comes from Nephrotoma flavescens, assembly GCA_932526605.1. Classification (NCBI taxonomy): domain Eukaryota; kingdom Metazoa; phylum Arthropoda; class Insecta; order Diptera; family Tipulidae; genus Nephrotoma; species Nephrotoma flavescens. The sequence goes on along the minus strand of OW052222.1, from coordinate 187,300,731 downwards.
AATGGAGGTACGTTCATTTGGAGCCAACTCAATAAATTATTTTGAAAAGTATTACACATGAGGTTAGGACCATGATGATTTGAACCAGGGTCATTCATATAGGATAGGGCATAAACAGAAACGAGATGCTTACGATAAGGGCATCGAGGAACGTCGAGAAAGAATTGTATACTTCAGCAAGCAGATGCGACCAAAAGCTTGACAGCGTCAGTTGTTAAGTCTACCACACGTCATCGTTTTGATTTTTAGATAAAGACCTTCAACTATATCAAATAATTTCCTTATTGCCCAATTGAGAAGGACTATTTTGTATTTGAAGTGAATCTAAAACTGCTGGACATGTAAATCATTAGTTAGTTAGTCAGGATAAGACAACATACTGATAGATGATCTCGCCAAGCGTAAATCGAAGCTAAAGCAGTACACGGATCCTGATCGAAAAATTGCCGATTGCATTCTTAAAAATTAAAGTTCCATTTCTCGTCTGTCTATTAGTATTATAAAGCAGCATGTGTGACAAATCAAATATGCGAAAAGGGATTATGCAGCTGGAACAAAACTTGCAGCATACGACAATCGAAACGTCATAGCAAAAGAAAAACCTATGGTAGCACATATTCAGATAAGTTAGCCGGAGTGAAGATAAGTTAGCCAGAAGAAGAAATTAAAACAGCTAAAAAACTGCAAGCTGGTATCGCTGCACTTTTTACCTTTCTATTTAATCCCTTAAAAGAATACCGCCCTTGCTGACCCCTCGAAGAACTGAATCCAGTCGTCCTACCTTATGAGGAGTGGATTAGTGGCACGTATCGGTAAGCAGTTCGGATCAGCAAATTGACTTTTCCATCATAATATTCCGCCCTTTTTTCCATGCAAGAGTAATTTATAAAGCGCCGCTCAAGGATTTTGTAGGTTTTCTAATGTTGAGTAAGGGCTGGAAAACAAAACATATAGGTACTAATGCAAATTCATTGCAATCTGCTAATTTAATAAGTGCGCTGACTGTTCATAACATAAAACAGGACAATAAATTCTTACTTCTTTCATGTAATTTATCTCCACTCCATGTAATCATAAAACATGAGACACACAATTTAAAATATCAATAGTTTTGGACACAAGAAACAATGGAAAACTGCATCATAGAAACAACAATGGTTAACAAATTATTTCATCAAATTCCGATGTTCCAGACAGGACATAGATGTCGCAAATTGAGCTCGATTTTAATCCGCCAATATGTCAGCACTCGCTGGTGTTCTTGCTTGAAAAATGATCCTGTATAAAATTCTTCCAATGTTGTACTTTCTGTATTAGTAGCCGGCTCGCCACAAGCATCATGCCCATTATCATTGTTTTGGTTCCAAATCCCTGAGTTCCTCCTATTAACCAGAAGTTTTTAGAAATAAAAACGAATATCAATGCCGTGGAGCATGAAGAGTTCAACTAATAATTAGGCTAGTACGGTGTAATGTGTATCTAATTATTAAGTGCTGTCTTTGTCCTCGTGGAAAATCTGAATAGGGTCACTTAACAAAACTAAAAAAATAAATAATATTACCGCGAAACATAAAAAGGAAAACAATTATTTTTCTCCAAAATATAATTTATTGTGTCTTTGATATTTTGAAATACGGAATTTAGTATGGAATAAAACAATATTTTCCATACACAAAATTGCATACTGGGGTATTTGCTTCGTGGTGCAGATTTAATGACTTCCACTAAGTGACACTCGCACTGCCTTGGCTGTGTAATCCAACCTCTTTACCGTATAATGTGAATCAGAATTTTGTATATTTCGAAAAGTTTCTATAGTCTTCTTTAATATATCGTCTGATATGTTATAAATGGCTGCCATGTCTTTATTTTGGCACGGTGTGTTTTGTTTTTATTTAAATTGTTGGATTGCTGAATTGCAGCCTCTCTTCAGCAATCTATGTTTCACAAAACAAATTTTATACATCATAACTACCTCTTGAAGATGTGCCAAATTTTATTACAAGAAATCTCGAATGTCAAGTGTGCGATATAATCCTAAATTTATCGATCTGGATTAACTGACACCATTAACCATCAATTACAAACTAATACATCAAACATTAGTGGGATTGGAATAGAGCTGTGACCACCTTCTGCCAGCCGAATCCGAAAACAAGTAGGGGCAGTTACAACCTGACATAAACAATTGACGATTGGAGCATCACGGATTTCACTTGGTGGATTTTCAATAAACTTCAATAACTACAAATTTTGACATTTACACCTCATACTAGATTAGCTTGCTTTAATTTTATTTAAATTTTTAATTAAAACAAGATGAAAGTTTATATAATTAGTGGCTTTGTGACATATATAATAAAAAATACTTACCTGGCTTAATCTACAAATAAATATTCTTGATTTTGTCGGCATATCGATCACATGTCATTTTTTTGTAGTTAAGTTAGTTGCAACCTGATCCACCAGCGGCGCTTTTCCAACTTCTACAAATAAATATTCTTGATTTTGTCGGCATATCGATCACATGTCATTTTTTTGTAGTTAAGTTAGTTGCAACCTGATCCACCACCGGCGCTTTTACAAACATCAATACAATAGGAAGTAATTCATTGATGTTTGCATTCGCATTCAAATATATAGGCAAACGTTTCTAAATCACGAAATAATTCCAATCAGTTAAACAACATGTTCCATAGATTCAAGGTAAAACTTTCGTAACAGATCATTGGAAACCTGCTCGATCCTCGTAGTAACATATCTGAGTTTCCACATTAAGTTAGTTCCCGTTAAGCTTAAATTTGGAAGTTACAAGAGAGACCTATAATCCAAAATTGGGAATCTCTACTCAATGTCTATAACGGGAGAAACGTTTTTTAAGTAGAAATAATCTTGAGATATTTACATTATACTAACTTAAAATGATCGCCAAGAAACGTTGAACCCGACAAATTATCTTGGCTCTGATAAGGTGAGACTGGTTGGTTATTCGAAATGGCATTAAAAGATCGAGTTGAAAGAGTTTTAATTTAATTTTTTAAAAAAATATATCTGTGCACAATGTGCTGGATGTACTTTATACAAATAGCATCTAAAATAGTTCACGGTGACTTGTTAAAGTTCGTATTTTGTAATGACGTACACGTGTACGTCATACACAGTAGAGATGATTTTATGCATGACGTACACGGTACGTCATTCCACGCGGAAAGGTTAAGGATGAAACGCAACACATTCCAAACAATCCACACTAACGGCTGCGTATAGGCGTGCACACCAAGCAGTGCAGCAGTTTGTTTTGTTTTAAGGTTTGTTCACGGAATGAGATAAAAAAAAGCTGGCTTTTTTCCGATTTTTTGCTCAAAAAATTTGTCTACGGTTGTCATATCGCACATCCTTTAAAAAAATGTCATAACACAAAAAACAATTTTGTAATAAATGCATTTTAAATTGCTATACTTGATTATTTATTTTATAAAGCTAATATTGAATAATCTCAGCATCATCACAGTAACGTTAGCAATTAAAAAAAAAATGCATTTATCTCAAAACCGTTTTTTTGTGTTGACAGTTTTTAAGAGGATGTGCGATATGTTTTCTGTTGTTTTGTATTTTTTGTTTGCAATTTCTCCTTTGTTTACGATTAGATGGGGCTTTATTTTAATTTAATCGAATAAACGTATGTCTGGGGATTATAAATACACAATATTCGGTTTTATACACACATCACAATTTATAAATTATCAAATAATTTATAGCCCAACACTTTGTAACAAAATAAAATTTTTGGTTCTCATCCTAATTGTTTCACTTAAATGCATCTCGCATATTTATTTCATTTATTTTATATAATAACTTTAAATAAAATTATCTAAGGCGATAACCTAACAAATTCATTAAAAAAATGTCAAAAATAAACAATAACAACAAATATCTGAGCAAAATTATTGCTCATACTTCCGGTTATTTTTTGTTACTATGTTGGTACGACTAAGATTATTGCTCAAAAGATGGAAATATTTTAACTGAAGCTGGATTAAATTGGGCGGGGTTTAGTTGAATATGAAAGATTTGATTGGCTGAAGAGTTGGATTAAAAATAATCCCGTTCCGTGAACCCAACATTAGTGTTAATATTGATTTGTGTCAATTTTATCGAGGAAGAGTAAAGGATGAAACACACCAAGAGTAGCGCGACATATTCTAAGCAATCCACATTAACGGCTGCATATGGGCGTGCACACCAAGCAGCGCAGCAGATTGTTTTGTTTTAGTTGTAAATAGAATTGTGCCAAATTTATCGACGTTGTGAGTAACAGCCAAGTGCAGTAAATTTATGCTGCTGTGTGTGGAACCTGTTGATGCCACGATAGATGCAACTTCATTCAATATAATTTCTTTGAATCTAAATTTTTCTATTAAAATTAGAAGATATTTTATTTTATTAGGTATTTCCACCTGTATTTACGAGTATACTCAAATTATAATTTTGTATCGTTACATAAGCGAATAAGCCAATATTTAAATTTGGTGCTCGCTGTTGCTGCTTGCTGTGTTTCATCCTTAAGGATGAAATACACCAAGCAGCAGTTCGCGTATGTATCGATACATAATCATAATTTGAGTATAAATATAGGTATTATCATAAAATTAATCAAATATTTTCTAATTTTAATATAAAACTGTAGATTTAGAGAAACTGTATAGAATGAAGTTGCATCTATCGCGGCATCAATAGGTTCCACATCCAGCAGCATAAATTTACTGCACTTGGCTGCTACTCATAGCCTCGATAAATTTGACACAATTCTATTTACAACTGAAACAAAACAATCTGCTGCGCTGCTTGGTGTGTACGCCCATATGTAGCCGTTAGTGTGGAATGCTTGGAATATGTTGCCCTGCTCTTGGTGTGTTTCATCCTAAAGAACTAGACACACCAAGCGTCGACGGCGAGCGGCGAATTTAAATATGCATTAAAATATTTATACACATATTGTATAGAAACGCTAGTATAAACAATTATATACCAATTATTTATAAAAAACATTAAAAATTTTAGATTTTAAATATAAATGTATAATATAATTGTAATTTTAAGAAATTGTATCGAATGAAGTTGCATCTGCCGTCGCGAAATTATGTCCCACACCAAGCGGCCAAAAAAATTCGTCCTTCGCCGCCGAACATAACCTAAAAATGATGCTACTTCAATTGTGGTCCATACATTTCTCATTCGTGATTCACGTATGTACTCATATTATTTACCAATAATAAAGATTTATAATACAAAAGTCTAAAATTCTCAAAATTATTGAAAACAAAAATGGTGTCGAGCCGCTCTTGGTGTGAACGGATATGCGCGTCAAGTTGTATGGAACATTTGGAATTTGACGCGCCATGTTTGGTGTGTCTAGTCCTTAAAGAGCAGTGAATTGAGCTGCTGTGTGTGGAACCTATAGATGCCGCGACAGATGCAACTTCATTCATTATAATTTTTTAAATTTCAATTTTTTTTTTTATTAAAATTACTCAATATTAGATTTCTAATAAAATTTCCAATAAAAAATACCTATATTTATAATCAAACTATGATTTTGTATAATGACATAAGCGTGACATAAGCGATCGACTTCTCAAAAAACTAGTTTTAATGTAATATAAACGTAATAGACGACTGGATATTATGTATATAAAATTTTTAGTTAGGCCCTTTTCGAAACGAAGACTTATTTTGGACTTATTGACTTATTGACTTATTTGCCGCCATCTTAAATAAGTCAGTAAAAGTGTTCGAAACGATAACACCGGCTTATTTTAAATTTTTGAAAGCTGTCAAAAGTGAATTATTTTTTATTATAAAAATAAATTAAAGTCAAATAATAAAAAGTTTAATAATTAAATAAATGTAATTACATTTCAAATGGAAAGAAGAAGCATTTCATACTTTTAAATAGTTTAATTATGAAAAATTTGAAACTGTGGCTTCGTTTAATTGAAAACGACAAAGAATTGTTTCAATTAGTGGAACGGCAGGAATTGCGAAAGGTATAATATATTTTCATAACCTCAACTTGAAAACGATATGTAAATAAATTTGGTTTTATTTGCTATACGTATATGCTTACATCGACTGTTATATATTTTCCTTTTGCTCGTTTTATTTCCCTTTGCGTGTTGCACAGATTAAATTGAAATATTGACGCGATCGAAAATTTTTTGACAGATCCACAATTAGCTTTTTGTGCAAGAGAGAGACAGAAAATAAGTCATCTCGCGAGGTGACTTATTTGAATAAAACGGGTTCCACAAATAAGTCTTCGTTTCGAAAAGGGCCTTAGTTTACAATTTTAATGTAACAAATGATGAAACAATAATAAAATGAAATGAGGCTTTCTCTCGTATAAACAAATATCACCTTTCGCTCGTATATGAAGTGGCGCTACCTAGGCGGTGATTAAAAGGCCAATAGTTACTGTAGCTATTGGCCTTTTAATCACCGCCTATTCGCATTTAAAGCGTCGCTATAGGCGTCGTAGTCGCCCGAGCCAATGGTGGTGTAAATTCAAATCGTATAGGAAAATGGTGCAAGCTAAGTTTTAATTTGAATTTATTATTATTTCGCAATATATTCCACCGCAGAAGAATATAATAAATTAATATAAATAGCACATAAAATATAAATATATATATTAATTTTATGAAATCAATCCATAATTAATTAGGAAAATCAGTTTTAAAGTGCCGATTTGTTTTTATAATTATAATTCTTGTTCTATGATGTCTGATGAAAAATTTGATATTTCAATATCATTCATTATTTATTATTGCGGTGGCGGAAAGTTTACCAGGGGCCGAATTTTGGTCAAAAACTGGGAATAGAAATTATGAGAATTACAGTTGATTTACTTACCTACTAGGTGTAAAACATTAAATCATATAATTGTTTGATACAAACAGCGGAAAAGTCCAATGTTTACGTCTAGTACGTATGTGAAATAAAGGTAAAACTCATAAATTTTATTCCCGTTTTCCGACCAAAATTGGGTCCCTGGCTAGAAACATAATATTGTGTGGTGTTGAAGGAATTACTCAAAACATGTTTAAAACTGCGAGTATTTGATTGCAATCGTCAAACCCCGAAAAGCAGCCATGGGAAATAAATCTTTTCATCCATTTAAACAAGCAATGGATAAATACTGCCATTTGCAAATGTCCAGGAGGTCATGGGAGTAAATATAAACACATTGTTGGAAGCCTTCTATATTTAAATCAGTTAGTCATATTATTTATAACAAACAATACATGATCACGTATGAAGACTAATACCAAATATTAAATAGTATCAATATAGGACATTGCCTTGTAAAATCGTGCTCCAAATTTTTTTTTCTATAAGACAAGAGTGAAGTTAGCTGTTTTAGTACAAGTTCGAAAAAAACACGAAAATCAACACAGCTGGTGAAAAAGTAAAACTAAATTTAACTGTTTCAACTGTTTAGCTTAGTTGTCTAAACAAAAAAGTAAACAAACTGCAATTTTTCGAAAAAACGACAAAAGCGACACCGTGACAAAAAATGTAATTACGGTAAATGCGATAAGCTAAGAGAAAAAAGAACACGAACGTCCTATATATAAGTTATTTAATATATGCTAATACTGGAAAACTTTCATATGCTACTCCAATAAGTACCACGGGTAGAAAAACACAAAATCTTAATAATTAAAAAACTTGGTCGAAATATTTTATGTTTGTGCTATTAGCATCTAACATTTATTTATACGAGAATACGGGGCTACTAACATTTATTTATACGAGAAAATTTTGTATTTCATTTAATATTATTTCTACATTTGTTAAATTAATTGTAAACTAATTGAAATTTTACATAATATTCAGTCAAATTATAGTCATCTATAAAGTTTACATTATATTAAAACTAGTTTTTTGAGAAGACCACCTTTCGCTCTAGTTTCAAAAAATTGATGTCAGCCATTTTGCGTTAAAAGGCGAATAAAGAATTGACGGCTGTTAAAGTTGGCAATGTGACATCTAGTAAATTAAAAATAAGCTCATTGAGTCTTGTTTCATGAAATTTAGCATGGCATACTTAATGAAAATAAAAATTAACTTTCAAAAATATACTCAATAAGTTTAATTTTTTTGCCGTTGGATCCACTTGTAGTTGTCTATTGGTCTTTTTATCGCCGCCTAGTTAGCGCCACTTCATATGCGAGCGAATGGTGAATTTGTTTATACGAGAAAAAGCCTCATTCTATTTTTAATATTATTTCATCATTTATTACATTAAAGCCTTTAAGCCTTTATTCCACAAACATATTTTTTCACCAAAAAAAGAGCAAGATAAAAATATAATTTCGTTACGTACCAAAACGAAATAAAAAATTTCAGTAAAATTTACTGGGGCAAATGTTGCCATGAAAAATATGAAACTCAATACTTTTTATGGCAACATTTGTTGTCTTTGTCACTCTAACGTAATTTTAAGGCTTAAAACTAGTTTTTTGAGAAGTCGATCACCTTTCGCCCTAGTTCCAAAATATTTCATCAGATGTCAGCCACTTTGCGTTAAAAGACGAATACATACTTTGGTTAGTAATTTCAGTGCCTATATATGTGTATATGGCGTCTTTCAACATGTGAACTTTGTATGTATGCAGGCCCAAAAAACGTAAACACGAAATATTCATTTTCATACAAATGCCATGACATTTTTTTTGTTGAAAAGTTTGTTTTTGTCTTTATTTATTAATGTTTATTTATATAATTTTGGTAGTGTTTTTTATTTCGGTAGTTTTCATTTAGAATTTTACCATTTTCCACTATGATGTCTTTAATTTAATGATCGTCATATCCTTTTCCCGGCCTGTCATCACAATTGTGTGGGTGAAAATCGTCTACAACTTAAATCTTTTTCGTCCAAAAAATAACGTCGTTCATCCGAAACTGGTAAAATATTGAAAACTACTTCAAACGTAAAAGAAAATTACCAAAATTAACACGGTTTTCGGAAATATCCCATGGTAACTTTTGAGTAATTTTTAATTTTTTAAAGCTGGTAACAAAAGTTACTCAAAAATATGTCGAGTCTTTACAAAACGAAAAATTTGTATGACATTTGCGCGAACGTGTTAAAAAACGAAAAACATGTATGACTATGCTATAGCAGTGATTTGCGCGATCGTGTTAATCCGCCATTCCACACTTTGATTGTTTCCTCGTTTCCTTCCCCTTCAACAACAAACTCTTGTTACTTTGTAGGTAAAGGAGAAGGAAACGAGGAGAGAATCACGACGAAAGAATCAAAGTGTAGAAAGGCGGAATGATAAATAAACAAAGTTCATGCTCAGGAGAATGAAAATTTGTTTTTCTGCCGCATTTACGAAATATAAATAAATAAAGACAAAAAAAAGTTTTCAAAATAATAAATTCTATAGCATTTCTATGAAAGTTTTGTCTTGTGTTAACGTTATTTGGGCAAAAACCGTAGTTTTTATATTTTCCTTCAACTTTCCTTCCGTATACCAGTGCACCTAGAATTACAGAAGCCATTGTATTAAGTAAAATTATAATTATTTATCGATATTACTGTAAATTAGTTAAACTAAACTTTCACATTATGACGTTCATATTTTGGTGTATTTTCAAAAAACTAATAATATTATATTGGCCTTTTTATCGCCGCCTAGTTAGCACCACTTCCTATGCGAGCGAAAGGTGATATTTGTTTATACGAGAAAAAGTTTCATTCCATTTATTATTATTATCATTTCATGATTTGTTCCTTTGATTGAAAACTAATTGTACATTTTACATAATATCCAGTCGTATTATAGTCATCTATAAAGTTTATATTACATTAAAACTAGTTTTTTGAGAAGTTTTATTTGGCTCGTCTGTTCCAAAATATTACGTGAGATGTCAGCCACTTAAAAAGAGAATATGGGTAATGTCATCGAGCAATAAATATATAAGAGAAATCAAGTAGTACAAATTTTAAAAGCCAATTTTTCCGAGGTTAATCTTATTTTATAGTTTTAATATAATTACATATTTATATACACAAATTTCATTTTTTTCTATATTTAATCCATATAGATGTATCTTATAAACATATCGGCATAGTTATTGTATAATTCATTGTTCTTGTTAGGCTTATACAGATTACCAAAAGTAAAATAGATTAACCTCGGAATCTCTACATGAGTCCTCTTATGTATATTTTGCTCTATGGTTATGTTTAGTTATGGCGCGGTTTCATTACGTTATTTGAACCAACGATATAAGCACCATTTTCTTTCAGAGTGGTGATCCTTGCATTATCTTTTTTCATGCGTTGAAATCTTTTGTAAGCAGGAACAAACGGTTAGGTTTTTAAATCGCTTACGATTCCATCTTCAAGGAGTAGCCTTCGCTAACATGCAGAATAAGGCGATATATCCCTTGTAAGTTTTCAACCTCTTCCAGGTAGATGTTCTTGTTTTAATGAGATTTGTACAATCGATTCTTTCATTGTGGCGAGAACGGTTTTTTCCGCCGCTCTCTCGCTGAAAGTAAGTTTCTGTTTTTTTTTGACTCTGTAGGCTGTGTCATGATGAAAGCGGATAATGCATTTTTAATTACTTGTATTAATTTTTTGTTTCTTAAATATATGACCATGTAAGATGCTGACATGGGCGTCATATCAACATCTGATATGCTTCAACAAGCACAGTGGGTAAGTTTGACCAAGCAAGTTGCATTTAGTTCTTTCTAGTCGAAGGATGAACATATTTATTTTGGTTGGAGCATGAGCGTTATCTTCGCGGTTAGCGATTGTGTTTTTATTGACCCGTTCTTATCCTGATCAGGCATCAGCGAAATTATGCAGCTCGATTTCGGTATCATCGTAATAGTGAACGTGTTGCTTGTTCGCTAGATAGGCACGGTCTTCTTACATCAAATTTAAAATTTGCTTTCTTGCGAATCGTACAAAAACCTAAAAAATTTAGGTGACCAGTGACCATACATGTTCGGGAAGTAGAAAACTTGAATTTTGGTAAATAGCACAGTGAATGATCAACAGTTTAGCCAACAATTAAAGGAATTCGCATATTATTTATACGCCAGTAGGTAGAGACACAAAAAATGTATAAGCCCGGAATTTTCTATATTTTTGTTGCTACTTTGAATGTAATTTTTTGTGTTTACATTATACTTTTATATTTTAAGCCACTATATCCCCTAATCTTATGATCAAATCAAGGCCAAATAAACGAGACGAGTTCAAAAATTGGGTTGTATCATGTGTATAAATATATATTTTATTATATGTGGCTATTTTCAGTTTAATACAATTTATTCTATAAGTGATCATAAGGCCAATGTGTTAAGAAACTCTGATCTATTTAAAGGTACACGTATGACGCGTTCGCATGATCATGAAAAATAAAACGTAAAAGAAAGGGAATATGCAAGAATTCGTTTTATTACCATGCGTGGTACGAGGTGAAAGGTTCATCTTGACTTTTCCATTTTATTGTATCAGGAAGGTGCACAAAAAATTATTGGAGGTATGTAAATACCAAAACACGCCAATAAAATTGTCCTTGTCCGCTGGCTATTTAAAATGCATTTATAGCGTAATTTTAGAAAGGCGTTAAGCATAGATTTATGATGTATATTATTATGTAAATGCTTAAATACTTACTGCAATATATAGGCAATAACCATGTTGATCACCTTCATTGAGTCATATAAGCGTCTATAGGTGTAAAATGAGTTCACGTTAACACATTGAACTAGATAAGCCGGTGAAATAATGTAAACAAAAATATTTTAACATCACGTGGTTCATTTAATAGGGTTGTACAAAATGCCAGGGTCAAGAAAAATTGAATTTATATGACCGATTAACGATCAACGATATTGTTTCCGGAAATACAAAATTACCACGCGATCATGTAATCGTTATCATGTATATAATAGGTGGTGTCGCGCACAGCACGAGATTGTTAATTTTAATATTTTTGAACTTGGCGTAATATATTTATCCAATAATTGGTTTATGCGGCGATCGCGAATTTTTTAACGATCTGATCGTAAATATTATGAAAATGAAGTGAATATAATCGTATATAGCTACTTGTTGCATTGAAGGTTAATTGGAAATGATTCTGAAATGCAGTTGATTTTGCAAATAACAAAATTTTTAAATCGATTACATATTTTAGTTTTTCGCGAGATTTTGAAAAGAAAACATCATCATGAAGTTCGATTTAAGTTTAGTACTTGTATTATTGGTCGGCTATTTAAATATTTGTGGCGCCAGCATCGGGATATTGTATCGTAATCAAAATAACACGCATCGAGTTAATAGTATCGATATCGTATACTACAGTCCTTTACGTAAACGAGACATCTCGATACAAAATATGTCGTACAATAGTTTCTCGTCGTTCGATCCGAGTTTGCCGACTAAAGTGCTGATTCACGGTTGGATGGGTGAAAAAAATCACGTAACCACAAATCCAATTAAAAATGCGTATTTGGCTAAAGGCGGAGTTAATTTATTTTCGGTTGATTGGAGCATGGGTGCAAAACAGAATTATGATTTGTCTCGATCGTTTGTACCGGTGGCTGGAAAACACATTGGACAAATTTTGGAGGAGTTTTTTATGCGAATGAACGTTTCCCTTGATCAAGTACACATTCTGGGACATAGTTTGGGTGCGCACATAGCAGGCAACGTTGGAAAATATTTTAATGGTCGAATTAATCGAATTACTGGATTAGATCCAGCAGGACCCTTATTTACGAAAAATTCACGGGATGCTATAAATCGAAGTGATGCTAAATTTGTCGATTCGATACACACAGATGCTGGAGTTTTGGGCGAATTAAATGCAAGATCTCATGTTGATTTCTATCCAAATCGGGGATTTCCCCCACAACCGGGGTGCTTAACCTTGGATTTATTAACAGCATGTAAGTTTTATATAAATATAATTTGCAATTTACATCAGTTTAACTTATTTTGTGGAATTACAGCCACGTGTAGTCATTATCGAGCTCCAATTTTGTACGCTGAAACGATTATGTTACCAAAACAGTTTTTAGCGGCCCAATGTGATCGTGATTCGCTTTCCAAATCGATCAAGAAATGTCGGCCGAAACACAATTTAAATGGGCCTAGACGTATTGCTTATATGGGTGAACAGTGTCCTTATGATACAAATGGAATTTATTACCTTGAGACCAACAGTAATCCACCTTATGGGCGTGGGAATTATTTGGCTTAGTGTCATCTATTATCAGTACCGAGAAGTTTTTGTACTAAACCTAGAAACCAAAATACATTTTTCGGAAATTCACACACCTTGTTCGAAAACTGTCAAATTGGTACTGATATTTTCGAGGCAAAAATGTGAATATTAAAATTTTGGATGCAACCAATTTCTAATACGCATCAAAAATAAGAAATTAATTATATTTTAATATTAAAACTAATTTTATATATAAAAATAGTTATAAAATCTGTTTAATTTTGTATTAAATGTATTTATTTTAGTTTTAGTTACTTATCTATAATTAAAAAGTGGTTAAATTTGTGATGTAAATAGGAAAACAAAAAAAATTCCGTGGAAAAATAATAAAAGGCATCCATTTTGTTTGAAATGTCAAATATTTTTTTTTTCCTAAGCAAACATTTTATTTTGTGTAGTTTGCAAATAAAAAAATAAAAAAAATTTATGATCGAAAAAAGTATTATTATATAAATTATTAATTGTAAATAGAATTGTAATACATAAAAAATATTATATATACATAAATATATAACATGTGTTTTTTAATTTTAAAATATTGTTCTGTAAAATAAAAAAAAAAAATAGTTTTTAAAATTTGAAGAAAAAACAAAAATTCATCATTGTGTTTCGAAGATGGATTACTAGAATCGCCGCCATAATGGCATTTATGAAACCACGCTCTTTTTCAACATTCTTTTTTTCATTTTGTGATTTGAGTGAATAAAAATATAAATAAAAAATCTATATATCAGAAAATGGGGTGTGAAATGTGTTAATTTAAATAGTTATTATAATATTTGAGTGATCTCAATTCCTCAAAATTTATAAAAAATAATACGCAAAAAAAAAAATTTAGTGTTTTTTTTATTGTCATCAAAGATGTCTAAACTCTCGTTTAGGGCAAGGGCCCTGGATCCCTCAAAACCAATGCCCATTTTTTTAGCAGAGGAATTACCCGATTTACCAGATTATTCTGCGATAAATCGGGCTGTACCACAAATGCCAAGTGGTATGGAAAAAGAGGAGGAATCTGTAAGTTTTTATAATCCTAAAATAAAATTTTTGACATGAAAAAAATCATCGGCCATTTTTGTTATAAAGCAGCGCAGCATAATAAAAATTCATGTACCGCCATATTTTTTTTATTTTTGGTTTTGGAGCCACATAAAATTAACACAAATGGCGCCAGTTTCGCGTAAATTCAAAAATATTAACAATTTTTTTCTGTTTATGTATTTTTAGGAACATCATCTGCAAAGGGCAATATGTGCGGGTCTTATAATTCCAACGCCAGAAGTTTTTGAAATAGATCAGAAATTATATGACAAAAGTTACCCGCCGGATTATAAAATGCCAAAACAATATATCCATATGCAGCGTAAGTGAACAGTGTTTATGCCATGCGATTTTATTTTATATGTATTTCAGGTACACGGAAGATTTATTATTTATTTTGAATATGAAAAAATACATGGCTATTTTTGTGCAATACGCGATAATTTGAAGTTGTCAAATTTTAAATGTTTCGGAGTATTGTTTTTCTAAAAAAGGTGTTTGATAAGAAAAATTTATATCAATATAGTTCGAGAGCAAATTTTTGAAATATTTTTGTATTTTTTAAAAATTTGATGTGGGCTGAAACCCAAATGACTTTTAGATTTGATTGAAGGGACTTATTATTTGCAAGGTTTTGCGAATCGAACAAACGTATAATATCTAATTTAAGATAGGGAGTTGGTATTATGAAGTACAATAAACTAAATTTACGACCAACATAACAAATGCAATTTCAGATATTCAGAATGTACAACATTTTACAATATTAACTAACCTGGAAATCGGCTTATTCAGCCCAAACAATTTTTCTTGCAAATTTTGGAAATTTTCTGATATTTTTAAATACCGGTTGATCAATTCCAAAATCTTTGTAATCCATTGTTAACTTATTAATCACTACTAGAGTTTAAATAAATTATAATAAAAATTTTATATCACACGCTTTTAATAAGTCTGCCCAAAATTCGAGTTTTTTTTGTAAATTAATATGTTTGGTATCGTAGTCCGATATGAATTTCTAGTAATAATTTGCCAAAGGTTGCTTTTTTTAAATTTGGTTTTTGTTGTCAAGAACATCCATTAAATTGCAGTAGGCGAATTTAAGCGAACCAACTAGTACATATGAATTTGTTATAAGTTGGATTGCCATATCCTTGCAACAATATTTATTCTTGAGATTATTCATCCTTGAGCTTATTCATCTTTGAACTTATTCATTCTTCAGCTTATTCATCCTTCAGCTTATTCGTCCTTCAGCGTATTCATCCTTCAGCTTATTCATCCTTGCTCCAACTCCTGAACATTGTAGATCAGAATCATCTCGAATTTTAATGATGTGCAATTATTAAAAATGAATCAGAAAATATTGGGTATCATAAATTCTACAAATATCGTTGTTCTTGGATAAATTAGCTATAAACATATACAATACATCTTTGACCACTGGAAATATAAATTTTGTTGTTCTCGAGTGAAATCAGCACGTAGAAACAAAACGTTGTTTAAGATATAGATCGTTGCATACTTCAGTTATGTTTTTTCAGCGAAATTAGCTATATGTAGAGATCACCGCGTTTTACCAAAGGCCGAAACGGGCCATATTGATTTCTGAGACAAATGATTTTAGAATAAATTTGTGATATTGGCTATTTTCTAAGAATTCATTTTATTAAAAACTAAGTAGGGTCAATTATTGATCTTGTATTTGGTCAGTTGATATCAGAATCCTGCACATAATTTAACTGTTAAAGCACCTAGGCCTTTATTTCAGATAAATTCCTTACTGTAGTAATTTGTTTGTATCTTTGATTGATTAAACTTTTAATGCTTTTGAGCCGGTCCTTAAGAAATGGACATGCTGGATGCAAACGTGATGAATTATTTTGAACTTGAGTTATGGCAAAGAAATTTAAAAAATGCTTTACAAGGCATTACAAAACTTGTAATATCGCCATTGTTGTAAGGACGAAGTTCTAATTTGCAATTGCATTTGCATTTTTTTTAGTTTCTTATGGAATATGACAATTTTTAATGCCAACTTGAGTTCTTCTTTCGGTTAATTTACTCCAAATGTTTTACAGAAAAGAAATTTAAATGATTTTAGTGATGTAGACAGTGAATAAGGTAGTCGCATTCAATAGCTTGACCAAAGTTTAATTTTGTCCCTAAAGCTGTTATCGGTCCCTAGACATATTTTCGAACTCGTGTTCTATTAGTTCCTAAAAATGGAAAATTTATCTACAAATTGCGATAAGTTGCGGAATATTTTAATGAAATGAAATAATGATTTTTTAAAATTGTCGGGAACTCGGCTAGTAGATAGCAGACCATGATTACTTCGATCGGTTATAACCCTTTTTCAACCAAAAAAAATAAAAAAATGGCTTAATTAAAGTTCAAACCACACAAATGTGTGAGTAAAAAATCATAGTATGTAATGGCGTTTTTGATAAAAAATTTCGCTTGATTTGAAGTACAACCAACACAATTGTATGTATAGTTATAGTGTTTTTTTTTCGGACGAAATAAGTTTGAAAGTTATGCACAAACGTGTAAGTTGGTTCAAAACACATACAAAAATAAACTTTTGACATGGTACTTTTGCCGTACTCGCACAATTGTGTTAGTAAAACACAAAAGGAATAATTCTAAATCACTTTAAAATTATTTTAAGGATTAGATCTGGAGAAGGTATTTTCATTAAAACTAGAATAAATTTGAACCATTTTTTTAGAATATTTTGTCAGTTGACATCAGATTCCGGTTTGGGCCTGCTCAAACTAGTTCTTAAAATATGCTCATACTGGCTTTCCATTAACTTTGGTATAATTGGTGTATTGTGTATTTTTGTATACGCATTAAAATGTTGAAATATTGCTATTAGGATTCTTCAGATTTTGAAGTAAGTAATTCCAAATGGTTTTGAATAAAACTTACGGTTGCTTTGTTGGAGCGACTACTATTATTCGGAGGCTCAAATTGTATTGAGATTTGGCGATCTAGAGTAAATGAAAAGCTGGGTTTTATTGAATTTTGTTTCCAGTTGAAGAATGTAGATGATGGACTATCGTTTAAAACGAGATAGTTAAACGAAATCTCATTAAAATCTTTACAAAAAATTTACTAATACGAGGGTCGACCAATAAGTATCCGTGTTAGGTAGGAATGAAGACGCAAGTTTTTTAAATTTTTATTTTTCAATGTAATCTCCTTTTAGGTCGATACGCTTTTCCCAACGTTGTTGCCATTTCTTGAACCCCTCCAAAAAATACAATATTTCAAACTTCAATATAATATTCTGCCTCGGCGATAACCTCCTCCTTTGAGTTGAACTTGTTTCCTCTTTAAAGCCATGTTTTCATGTTGGGGAACAGAAAGAAATCGTAGGGAGCTAGGTCGGGCGCGAGTACGATAGGTGCGGCAATAATTCGTAGTGCAGTTCATTTGGCGTTATTGTGCTGGTGCGTTATCGTGGTGAAACAGCATTTCTTTCTTACACAAATGGGGCCGTGTCTCCTTTAATTTCTTATCAAATCGGTCCAATAATGCACTGTAGTACTGTCCCGAGATCGTTCTTCCTTTCTGCAAAAGCCCATGAGAATTATTCCGTTCGAATCCCCAAAAACGTGGCGATGACCTTTTCTGCTGATGGGACCGTCTGTGTTCTTCGGAGCAGTTTCACCCGGAAAAAACTGTTGCTTGGTCTGTGGCCCATAATAATGTATCCAGGATTCATCGACGATAACGACTCTACACAAAAACCGCTGCGAATTTCGCTTAAAGCAGTCCAAACACTGCTTCGACATTGACAGCCGCATCCACTTATTTTCACTGTGAGCAATCGCAGCACCCATTGGGACGACGCCTTTCTCACACTTATCATTTAAAATATTGATTGCCGTTCCCTAGGACACGCCTACGGCCTCTGCCACTTCGCGCACTTTAGTTCGGAGATCAGCGAGATTCATGTCGTGGACGTTTTCAACGATGTATTTGGTAAAAACGTCTGCGGTCGCCTTGGTCGCTCATCATCAAAAACAGATGTACGACCACGTTTAAATTCGTTAAACCAATATCTCCAATACAGTTGCCAAAGATGGCGTAGGGTCCCATAGACAGTATCCAACTTCATTTTTATTCCTTCGTGAAATTTCCTTCAAAAATGTTTTCTCATTCAAAAATAATTTTGGATCTATATTGTTCTTTTTCCATTTTATTGACATACACGTATTCTGTGAACTAGACCTAAATTTAGTATGGTGTCGTTTGATAGATGACAGGAGACGATGGTAATGTCAACTTCCCTCAGCAACGCCACCTGTTTTCAAACACACTTATTGATCGACTCTCATATATAGGCTAGTTATTAGGTAAATTCTACGAATTTTCATTTCTATATCGTAACTTTCGATTATCAAATCTTTTATAATTTATGGTCTTTTGCACCTATATATAGCTTAGTGCAATAATATTTAAAATTATATTTTGAGAAAAACCAAGCTGTGGCGCTATCTATATGTGAGCTTCGCGAATCGAACAAGGAATTCGTATTTCCGAATAGCAATGTTCTACCTTTGCAAGGAAAATCCTCAGAATAGAAAATGCTTTCGTATTTAATATATTTGAACCTAAATCTCATCGAGAAACACTGGGTCAATCACCGATCCACGTTTTATAAATTATTTCGGATATTTGCTAACTGGTTTAGGAGAAAAGTTATTTTTCTTTATACGTCAACTCTGAAATTTGAGTTAAAACATTCAGTCGATGTCGAATTTTTACGGTTTCCCATAGAGCTAAATGATATTTGGTGATTAGCATTGAAAACAAGTCTACTCCATTAAACGAGTTCTGCAACCGAAGCTGTAAGTCATTAACATGGATGTGTCATGGACGGGTGAGTAGTCCTTTGGTGGGCGGAAGATTACACGTTTCCTATTAATCAGTTTTGGTGGTTTTCCATTGCTTTTAGTAATTAATTCCTCGATTGTCGGTATTGAGGTTATTAGTCATTTGAACAATTCCGTCCACAGAATATTTTTCTTCGTGCCAATCCTGATTTTACCATAGTTGGTAAAAGTTTCACTTGGTCCAGTGTATATCCCTCCCATAGGGTCGTTTTTCTACACTTTTAGCCAGGACGAGTGTTCCATCGAGTTCCGGGATCTCATTTTTCGAGTGGCCTGGAAAACGAACTTTGAATTTGTAATCTCAAGAGGTCTAAATCTAACTAAGATTAGTAAATTCTTCGAGTGTATCTGTAGTGTGTCAGGTTTTAGATTACCTAATTTGAACCAATTTATCTAGAAATTTTTATTATTTTATTAAAATGATTATTACTTTTTAAAAAGCTACTTTCGTGTGCATGTCATCGTTTAAAAATTGTAGAGCTGTTTATTGCGATTTTACTTGCTTTCAGACGAACCTTTATTAAATAAATTTTAATATTTTTAATAACAACATTCTAGAAGTACGTTTCCCAAATTTCTTGAGTATATAACTGGCGATCATTATCACCCTCAGTCACTACGGGAAAATTTACAGTTTTATTCGAGTAGGCTATAAATAATTATTTAATCCGTTAAAAATTCCCGGACGTTTTTTATGATTCCGCTATCCCTGGTTTGTTTCATGAAAATATGTAAAGATAATATTTTCTTTATTAGCAATCAAATAGGCAGAAATCTCGATTTGAAAAAAAATTAATTTAGAAACTTTACATTTTATCACCTCAATACCCTTTCTTTTAGCCAAGTTAAAGAATTCCTTTTGCCAGGTGATAATAGGGAGTATCTATAACTTAACATAATTTTTGAGCTGAATACTACATTTTACTAATTATGAATCAAATATCGCTGGGCATGTTCTGGTAGTACCAAAGAAAGGTTATATTAACGCTGTGTTTTTTTCGCTAATTATTTGGCTAAAGTTGGTTCATACAAGCCATTGAAAGCTGCCACTTATATCCCCAAACCAAAAAGTACCTGATATTTATTTAAAATATCAACTAAATTAAAATATATCAATCTCCAATTATAATCACATCGTTTGATAATAATTGTTTCAAAATTAGACACGGTTTGTTTTGGGTCCTGTATGACTGGTATCAACACTAGTTAGTCGGAAATTTAAACAATATAATCGTAGTGAGACATATTTTAACAATTCAAGATTTAATAAATTATGAACACAAATGCATTTTCGTATATAAAATCAATTAAATATTTTTCATTAAATAATCAAATATCATTTTCTTGAAACATTTTAGATGCAAGCTCTATCTTTAGTTACTTAGGTAAAATATTAAAAAGAAATTCAATCAGGCAATCTCAAAATTAAAAAAGGGCATCACAAAAAAATATGTACATTCTTAGTATATTCAGGGATAGATATGATTTCAGTTTAAGTAGTTATAAAATAATTTTTAATTCACTTAACTGCAATTAATATTTCAATATAAATCTCGTCCTTTGTACTATGTACTGTTTTGTGGCGTACTGTTTTAATCGGTTCTGTTCAGTATCATGTACTTTAGTGTACTATGTACGATTTTGTGATATCTTATTTTGTGAGGACATCCTATTTTAGCACAACTTGTTGTGAAATGTGCCTTTCCGTATGGGACCCATTTTTTAAATCGTTGTTCACATTTATTGAATTTCAATTACCTATTACAAAATAATAAAAAATAAATGTCGCTTCTATCAGAAAAATGTTAGGATCGTAGTAAAAACCTATCTTCAATGTCATGGATCTTGCGCGAGCTGCTTCATTTATAGCCACATTCATTTGAAGATAATTACCTGTACCATTATCCCATTTAACTCTAGTTGGCCCCACATCTTCGCGTTACATGTTAGCGATGCCATTTGTCGGTTTTCGCAATGAATCAATCGAGACTGTCATTTCGATTTTCTCGATCACAGCGGGTAAAAATCATCTAAATCATAATACGAATCCAGCAAAACGTCGAACAGTGCTTACTGAACAAGCGGTAGACGCTGTATAGCATATCATTGAGGAAGACCTAAATCAATCAATTCGACGTCGTTATCAGCAACTGGGGATGTGTCCAATTACTTTGTGGAAGATTTTACCCAAGGAACTTGGTTTACGTGCTTACAAAATTCAACTTGTGCGGGAAAGGCCATCCGACCATCGCACATGCCGCCAATTCGGCACAATGGGTTGAAGTACAAATCGATTGTTGATTTTCTAAACAAAATTTTGTTCAAATTGAAGCTCACTTTTGATTGAATGGTGGGTACGGTAATAAACAGAATTGTCGGATTTGGGGTGAAGATAATCCACAAGCCTTTGCCAAAACACCATTACATCAAGAGAAAATCACCGTTTGGCGCGTTTTATGGGTCGTTGGATTCATTAGTTCAAAAACGTTGATGGACGGAATGTTATAGACACGGTGAACGGTATAGAAACATGATTTCTTTTGAACTTTTTATACCCCAATTGGCTGGCATAAATTTTGCTGGTATGTGGTTCCAACTGGACGGTGCCACATGCCACACATACAATTAATTTACACAAAGAAACATTTGATGAAAGACTAATTCCACGTAATGGTCCTGTTAATTGGCCACCGAGATTGTGTGATCTAACTCTTATTATGAATTTTCCTTCTAGTGCTACTAGATGTGAATTTTCATTCATTAAATTGCCTTGATTGCTCTGCTCTATTCTCCCGTTTTTTAGTGTTTCATTCATTTATTTTATTTAGCAGCAAATAGTTGGGCGAGCTTTCGAGTAATATTGAAAAAATAGTTTCATAGTTTAATAAATACATGTGTAGCATTCTAGGAATGATTCTCATTATGGCCTTAAGGACGAAGTTTTTTTTAGTACCTAGTTTTGTTACAGGTGGTTGCGTACAGTTTTTTGATGTCGTGTTTATTCGGTACTGCTCCGTATCAAGTCCTTCAGTGTACTATGTACTATTTTAGGACGTCCTGTTTTAAACTGTCCTGTTCCACACCCTGTTATTTAGTCCAGTTCCGAAACCACTCCTTTGTGTTTGTACTATGTACTGTTTTGTAATGTCCTATTTTGTGACATCCTGTTGTAAAATGAGCTGTCTCTGCATCAATTGGCTAGGCTAACCATGATATTCAAGTAAGTACGGTTAATTTTCTTAAAAACGATATTTTGCTTTTTTGGACAATCAACAATATCAATTAAATGAGTTTTGCTTAGAGTGCTTAGATTAAAATGTATTCAGAGGTAAAACCACGAACCGCACACATATCTTTTTATCGCTCTCTGAGAATCAAAGTGGATCGCGATCCGTTTTCCAATAATATTTGTTGTTGACTGCTCTTGAGAAAATTATTGACCGGATTCAATTTTTCTCAATTAGGGTTTGCCGATTCGCAGCTAAAACTGACCTGAGTGTAGTATTTTATTTTGACAGAGAATGCTTGGTATTTGGTATTAGAGTTTTACACATTTATGATCGACTGTTTAGGAGTTCCCTGAATTTATGATCCTTGACGTGAACTTAAATTTCCTCTTAATGGTGTTCTGAAAGCCAACCGGTCAGCTACTGATTGAAAGAAGGATTTTCTCAGAGCAACGATGTTGGTTGGCGAACATTAGATAATTAGATTAACTTCTTAGACAGTTTTCTAATTCCTTAGACAATTAGGTCAATGAAGATGACTTGGGACGATGTCACTAATTTTTTTAGGCATGCTGTTAAATAATCTCATCCACTTGTATGTCGAGCCGCCGTAGCTCTTAAACGAGTCTAATTAAAAATTACTGTAATCCCAAAACCAGCACTTCAATTCCGAATTTTTCGCATGCAATTTGCAATTCGAATAAATACATATCAATAAAGGTCTACCCTGTTTATGAAGGTTTGTATGGTAATTTAAACTTTAATAGAAGCTCACTATCTTTAATAACGAATTACATACAAATTATAAACCCTTCATTTCTTATCAAATAAATTAGTTTAATAGAACCAGGATGCACTGCAAGGCTGCCCTCTGTTCGAAAACAGCAACAAGTTCTGATTTGAAGAGAAGTTTTTCTCTGAGTCCTTAATTTTTGGTTTACATGCTCTAAGACAGGCTAAAATTACTCAAATTGCATACTAACAGCTAATAATTACAAAACGGTCCTTTGTGACTTTAAAATTACGAATGCATTATCTTTATATGTATATGTATTGTATTAAATTTGTAAAAAGATTTTCTTGGCAACGAAATTTAAAATTTAAAACCAATTTTCTTTATACAGCATTAGCTTTAGAACAAGATATACCTGATTATGATATGGACAGTGCAGATGAATCTTGGGTTAATTCACAATTAAGACGTTTAGATTTGACACCGCTTAAATTTGAACAAATGATGGATCGATTAGAGAAAAGTTCTGGACAAACTGTAATCACACTGAACGAGGCCAAAGCATTACTTAAGCAAGATGACGAAGTTAGCATAGCTGTTTATGATTATTGGCTAAATAAACGTTTGACGACAATGCATCCTTTGATTTTATCTGTTAAAACCGAACATCGACCCGGCACGGCACAAAATAATCCATATTTAGCATTTCGACGTCGTACGGAAAAAATGCAAACACGAAAAAATCGCAAGAATGATGAGTCGTCCTACGAGAAAATGTTAAAATTAAGGTGAGCTCTAAGAAGTTAAAATATTGTATCATCGGTGTTTAATCGGTTTTCATTTCTAGGAGGGATTTAAGCCGGGCTGTTACATTATTAGAAATGATTAAGCGGCGAGAAAAGGCAAAGCGGGAACAATTACATTTAGGTATTGAAATTTTAGAAAAACGGTATCAGGCACGAGATTTCAGCGGACAAATGTTAGCCGATTTGTCGACTACGGTGCCAAAAAATACAACTCGCCCTGCATTTGCACCAATCTATCCAAATCAATACTCACATACCCAATTGACAACTGGTGTTGTAGCACCAACAAATCAATGGTCAAATAATAATGTGACGCACTATCCACAACAATTTGTTAATACCCAGCCAACAGTAAAACGGGAAGCCGAGTATATTAGCGGAACTACTAGAAAAGAAAAACGCCAGTATAAAAAACGTAAACATAAAAGTCAACGTGAAAAAGCGGGACAGTATGTTAGCAGCCCAGGTAAGTTACCAGTTAATCGGTTTAGGAAGAAGGTTACTATTTATACTATAATTGTATAATTATTCTGTGTAGGACCGGCTCCTTTAGATATAGCTGCATCATCTGAAGATGAAGATTTAATTGGCAATGTTCCTGGTACGACGGATATAGAAGACGAGAGTATTTATGCGTTTAGGCGGAATAAATTTAGTCAATACCATAAGGTGCGACACTAATCACGGCCGAAAAATTGAAATTTATGTTAGGTATTCATTTCATTTTTCTGATTTTAGCCACTATCAAATTTTGGAAATTGGCCATGGGCTTCTAAAGATGATAATGGAATTGGTGAACCTAAGTATCGGTATACACTGACATCAATACGAACGCCAAAGTAAGATATTTCGTTATAATGATCTATAGTTTTTTGCTGCATTGTTAAAATGATCTTTTTATTTTGTGTTTTTTTTACTAGGCCACGATGTGTAGGATTTGCGCGACGGCGTGTTGGACGGGGAGGGCGCATAATCCTAGATAGAACATTATCGAATATGGATGATTTATGGTCAAATTTAGATTATACAATTTATGATAATAAAATCGTGTCCGATTTACCTGTATCCAATGCTAGTACTAATAAAATTGATAGTAAATCAAATATTGCAACGTTTGATTCAATACTATCTGCATCAACATTGCCGTCTACCGTAACATCCGCATTGTCATCATGTAATAATAATAATTTAGTTGGTATCTTAAATAATTTAAGTGAAACAATTTTAATAAGAACAAATAATAATAATAAATGTAATAATGTGATAAAAAATAGTAATAATAATAATATTAATAATGATACAATAGAAATTAAAAAGGAAAAATTAGATGATTATGAGTATGATAAAAATATGATTAGTAGTGTTTTATTAAATAATAGTAGTACTAATAATATTGTAAATAATAATGGACTGTTACTGAAAAATAATAATAGTAATTTGGATGTGAGCCACATAAAAAACGAGCCAATGGATATTGATGAGGAATTAACACCGCGTGTTGATGACCCATTACCAGTGACGACGGCGCCGAACACGGCAACCACGATACACACATCAGTATCATTATTCAATCATATTGATAGTAATAGTTTAGAAAATAATCATACAGAGAATTCCATAACCGCCGATATTTTAGAGGAAATTACAAATGAATGGCTACACTTTCGGCCAAAAACGCCACCTCCTTTATCGCCATTATCACCAAATTCTGCCGCAATGGAGCGGCTAGATTTCGATTTGACCGAATCAACGCCAATTTGTGTGGAACTCCAAAATCAAATTGCTGAATCAACGTTACTATCGAAGACGTATATGAACGATAATTTATTTACGTCGAATATGTTTTCGTTAAGTGATATCATGGCATCGGAGCCTCCAGTAGCAGCGACTGCGACTACACCGTTAACAACATCAACAACCAATCCAATTAGTAGTAGTAGTAGTAATCCATCATTGTCCACAAATAGTCATCATATTGTTGATCAATCATCATCTTCATCATCATTACTGCTATCTGCAAATACAAATTCAACAACACATAATAATAATAATAATAGTGGTAGTAATAATAATAACAGTGGTAATATTAAAAATGAAATATTAAATTCAAGTGGTGATAGTTTAATAAATGAACTAAATTTAAGTTTAACGGATGTAGTTGGCGGTACCGGTGATGACAATGAAAAGATTTTAGACAATATTTTACAAGAATGCCAAATCGAAGATTTAAAATCGTTTCATACGAATACCAATTTTTGGAATGGTGTGCTTGAGGATACAGGCCTATTGAATAGTCTAGATTTGTACGATGAACTGGACCAGAAAAATAATAAATTAAACAACAAAAGATTGTTTAATTATGATTTAAATAACAAAACGTCAACAATGCAAAGGATTGGTTACAATAATAACGAGTATGTCAATAACATTGAAAATCGTATAAATAAGAATCTGTATGGTCGCAATAAAAAGTATAATTTAAAAATCGGCCATTCAACGTACAATTTAATTAATTCATCGGTCAACGATAATTTATTTAAAAAGGATACCAGCGGTGTTAATCAAAATAAGACAAGTAATATTAAACTAGAGCAGCAAATGACCAATGGTAATGTTGGTGGCAGTAGTAAAATCGAAGATGTTGTCAAAAAAATAGTGACTGTTGGTGGAATTGATACCGGAACTAGTACCACTAGTATCGGTAACATTAGTAGTTATAATGCTAAAATTGTTGGCGGTACCGGCAGTGGGAATAGCGGTAAAATAGAAGATGTGCTTAAAAGAATGATGGCTGAAGGAACAAGTTCTGCCACCATCAGTAATATAAGTAATTATAATACGAAAAATGTTGGAGCTAGTACGAGCGGTGGTCAAGTTGAAGACGTTATTAAGCGATTAATGGCTGGTGGTGAAAGTAATATTGGCAGTATCGTGATAACAACGGGTTCAATGGGTGCACTGACAAGCGGTACAATTTTAACAACAAATGCGACGACGGGATCGTTGGTGCAATTAACACAGGCGCAACATCATCATTTGCAGCAGCAGCATCAATTACATCAGCAATTACAACATCAGCAACAAACTACTAATTCGATATTAGTGGGTAATCCTATAACGTTAACACAATCGCTACCTCTTATCGATAGTAAACATACGGAAAATATGATTGTGTTGGCATCACCAATAAGGAAACAGCATATAAACGGCCCGACACTGGATCGGAATGGTGAGTTATTAAATTTTTTTAAACATGTTTTTTATATTTTCATTTATTTATTGTATGCATCTACCTACATAATATATCTAATATATATTATTTTCTATATGAAAGAAAATCTTTTGTTGTTCGTCAAGAAAACGCAAAATATTATTTAATGCCAATTTCTGAATCATTGTGGTATGAGATTATGATTTTTGCAATGATGAATTGGCATAATATCAATTTTATTCGTAATTTTAGATGTTATTGAGATTTGTTGACTCACCAGTTTATTGTACTAAATATTTCTAAGTTTTGTGGTATGTTGTCATGATACGGATTTATGAGACGTGAGATTATTTTCTTGTGGAACATTGATTAATGATTTAGAATTTTCTTCTCATATTTTCCATAATGATATTTTAAAGTATAATGACGTTATGTACTACATAAATTACTAATATGTCATCGATTTTGGATATATCTAAGCAGTAATGAAAATTGACAAAAATAGCATAGCTTTTTCCAAATTCTAATTACTTTTGAGTACAAATTTGTAAAACATTCGTAAATTTCTACATGTACATATATTTACATTAAGTAGCTGGCGATTTTCCACTAGACGTTAGACAATGACGTATATATACATCTTACCTATTTTATTTTAAATTTATCTTAGTAAAATCGACTTTTCATGCTGTAACAGATGTTGTTTGTTGTGTTAACATAATATCAAAATGGTGTAAAATCGTTTCCAATCAATTTGGTTCAACGTTTCGATAAATATAAATTAAAAAATCAATAGTGATAAAAAATAACTAGAAAATAATCATTTGGAAGATTTGAGCGAACGTTCCTCATTTGTAATAATATGACCGATAAAATACTTTTTGGTGGAAAGTCTATTCTTCCTGAATTCATATCCAAACTTGTAAATTTGTTTCAGATTTCCTAATCTCATGCCTTTCTTAGTTTTTTGACTTAATCGAAATTTATACATACATCGAATTGATGTATGTAAATGCGGGTGTTCTTATTTCTTATGGGAAATTCTTTGTATGGCAAGTTATTTATAGTGCGTTTTCTACCTGTATGTCAATGGTAACCAATTTCTCTTGCCTATCCGATTTAAATTTATCCAAAAATTCTTAATTTAACTTCCTTTTATATTTTAAGTCTATCTGTGGAAGAAGAATTCTTGGAAAAATATTGATTTTAAATAGCTTCCAAATGC
This sequence comes from Nephrotoma flavescens, assembly GCA_932526605.1. Lineage (NCBI taxonomy): Eukaryota > Metazoa > Arthropoda > Insecta > Diptera > Tipulidae > Nephrotoma > Nephrotoma flavescens. Next base: position 187,272,256 of record OW052222.1, on the reverse strand, counting down.
AGCTCTGTTAATATTGAGAAATTCATACAGCTGTTTTTGGAAGATCCATTCTAATAATTTAATTTGTGGCCAAAACGTGATTAATTTTTTGCCACATGTTTTTAATGTAATCTGGGATTCTAACTGTACAATTTGTTAGAATTGTGGCGTGTGTTTCGTTTGCGATTTCTAATAAACTGAGATTATTGTTTGCGATTACAATATTTCTTCAAACATTTTATCTTAAGTGGATTTGAAGAATAACTTGATACTCTTTTCCAGTTATTACAAAATCAAAAAATCAAATGTTTGATTTAACCAAAATTAGGGGTGGTTGTAACAAACCACCCGCCGACTTGAACAGTTAAGGTCGAGGCACATAGTTTTCGTTCCGTTCCGACCTTTAAGTTGAATATGTCAAAATGTATGGAAAACCGAAAACATGCTCACAATGTTAAGTTTAAGGCGGAACCGAACCGAAACAGTTGATCAAATTTCAATAAAAATTTAAACAATAACCTCAAATTATTTATTTTGGCGTTTATGGTTATCGTTTTTTTGTCAATGTGTAAATCTTCACTCATTATTAAATCAATTGATATGAAATTATAAATAATTGATTGAATTGAAACAATATTGTGAGAAATTAAAAAGTTCGATTTATCAAATAACACTAAAACAACTCAAAACGAAACGAAAGCTATGTGCGTGAGAATTTAAAAAAACTTATTGAAAACGAATCGGAACGGAACGAAACCTATGTGCCTCGACCTTTAAACTCTCACATTTTCTTTTATGATTTCCTCTTTGTTAAATGGTGGTTTGCTTGAGTAGTTTTTTAAATGTTTTATTTGAAATAGAGCCTATTGGACAACGCGTTCAGAAACCCCAAAGAATTTTCATTATTTTTCACTTAATTTCTAAAATTTAATATTTCGTGTTTACAAGGAGTAAAATTCGAAATATGTATTTATTTTTAATCACTTGTGGTACATTTAATATTAATCATCTGTAGGCCTGTAGCTTTTTTGTGAGGTCTGCAAACAAGTAATAATCGCTGGGGTCAAATCTGGCGAATACGGTGGATTCAGAAGCAATTTAATTTGTAATTCGTGCAATTTTGCCATTGTTGCGATTGACTTGTGACATGGTGCATTGTCTTGGTGAAAGACCTATTTTTGTTTCTTCAATTTTTTCAGCCGACTGTTGTGCTTTTGATCGCTTCGGACGAGGTTCTCCGGCCTCTCGCCATTCAGCTGATTGCCGATTTGACTGCTATATAGTGGTGGATTCATCCATGGTCACATACCACATAAAAAAATCTTTTTTATTGCGTTTAAATAGCTCCAAACCATTGTGAGCAAACGCGGTACCCACTTCGAACACAGTTTTCCCATGGACAAATGTCCGTGCAAAATATGGCCAACACGTTCCATTGATATCTTTACAATATCAGCCATCTCACACAACTTCACATTACAATCTTTCAAAACAATCTCGTGGATCTTTTTTATGTTTTCTGGAGTCAGCCTCATTTTGAGCGTCCAGAGCGTGGTGCATCATCTGTGGTTGTACGACAACGTTTAAATTCAGCATACCAGCCAATGATGGTTGATATTCCTGGCGCAGAGTCCGGATGACACTTATCAAGCCACTGCTTTGTTTGAACGGTATTTTTCCCCTGAAAAATCCGTGTTTAATAAACATACTATCTTCTTTAATCAACATACGAAGGTCGGTAGAATTTAAAAATCATATGGGTTTTAAATGTGTGGCACCATCTATGTGTCAGAGCGGGAACTTTTCCGGGAAGGAATAATGAAAGTTTAGGCTTTTCTCATTTAACATTTTGGTAAATTAGTAAATTTCACACTAAATCACTTCGGATTGCTGAAAACTAAAATTAATAAAAATAAATTATTAAACGGATAAAATATTTTTATAAAAGACGTTTTTGTATTTAATAGTTTAAAATATGTAGGTATTTAAAATAGATAGTTTTGCAACCAATTTTTGTTTCAATAGAAATTCACCGAAAATCAAAATCGCAATAATCAAAATTCCAGAAATTAGATCCCGGAAATCAAAATTCCGTATATCAAATTCCGAGAATTCTAAATTTTGGATTTCAAAATCACAGATTTCAAGGGATACGGAATTTTGAAAAGTATTTTAAAAATCTTATTAAAGTTTATAACAAATTAGGATGGTTAAATGTAATTTGTAGTATCATGGGATTTCAATTCTATTATTTGGCTAATTGATTGAACTCGGCTATTTCTTAATCGGATATAGGCAAATTCGATCGGCTATTCTAATTTGAATTCTATACGAAGTTCTAAAATTTTACCCTATTGAATGGAATTAGACTATTTCCTAACCTAACCGACTACAGTCAAATACGGTCTATAAATAAAATTAAAATTATACAAAATTTGAATGAATATGGCCTTGTTGATGGAACTTTGCTTTGCGATACTATTATACTATAACATTAATAATGGATGAAGTTTTGAAATAGACGAGTTTTGCGTAGACGATGGTTTTGAATTTGACCGTGCGTAAATTGCTCGAGACTCGGCTATCTCTCAATCGATTGTGAAACTTAACCGTATTAGTAGATCTTGGCTATTCCTAAGCCAATTTTGGCCAAATTAGAATTGTAGGATGTGATCGGAACTTATTTGGTAGTTTTGAATTAAATTCTATGTTTGCTGAGTCAATCTCGATTATTTTTGAACGAAATTCTAAAATTTGCCTTAATGATGGAAATTGGGCTGACATGTTGTAACTATTACTATTTTCGCTTCGATGCATTTTCGATAGAATATCGGTATTTTGGAAGTAAACATTTTTTTTCTTTCATGTAAATTTTTAAATTTTCATCAAAGTAGCACGGTTATTTCATCGAAGCAAAAATAGTGATAGTTACAACATGTCGGCCTTGGCCCTTAACCGAATCTGGGAAAATGCAGCTTTTGGGATGGTATTCTAATATGAATTTCCAATGAAGTTTTGGTACTATACTATTCTGAAACAATCTCATCTTATATTTTTAGTCATATTAATTTTAAATTTCTACTTATTATAAATATACCTTGATAGGAGTAAGGAAGAAAAATTTTATTTTCTACTTTTCAAAGCCTTTTATTATATCATCTACTTTTTAGAGCCTTTAAATATAAGCGTGGTTTTTAAATTTTTTTTTTAATATATATTTTTTTAACCCTTTATAAACGCTTCAAGAAAATTTAATTTCTTTATTTGTTCTAGTAGTAAAATGAAGGATATTTTAATTCTTTTAACGCTATTTGCCGTAGGCACTTGGCGAAACACACTTATACTTAATAAACACATTTTTATTAATCACTTGTTTTTTGTTCCGCAGAATATTTTGAATGTCTTTCAAAAGTTTAAAAAATCACTCGATAACAAGTCGAAATCGATCGAGTGATTTTTTAAACTTTTTGAAAGACATTCAAAATATTCTGCGGAACAAAAAACAAGTGATTAATAAAAATGTGTTTATTAAGGATATTTTAATTATTATTTGCGGCTTAAGCCTTTTATGACGATTTATTTTACTCAGCAATTGTATCCAACTGATTTAGAAATACTTAGTCTACCAAAATTCGGTAAGCGCAGAATATACCCACATTTTTCGAAAATAATTCTAAAACTAATTTTTAAAAAAATCTAAATTTATTTTAGTATTTTATATTAGAAACAGTCTTGAAAATCTTGGTTTTGAAAACCATGATGATTTTATAAGCCAGGATTTTAGAAAAAGTATTTTAAAACAATTATAATTTAATTAATCAAGAATGGACAAATCAAAATGCGAAACCTTTTGCTACCTCATGTCAAAAGACTACGATAATAATTAGAATTGAAGTAGTCAGATTTGTAGATCCTCATCATCGTCATCATCGACCCAAAGTATAGTTTTGACCATGCTGGGTTTGCTAGACTAACCAGGTGACCGTATCTGTCCACTTTTTATTTGTTACAAGGCTTTCCTCAATTTCCTAAGCGTAAGTTAAATTTTAGACCATCTACAATTTATTTCCGCTTGCAGATGGAGTGTCGCACCATGGCGTGGCTAGTGAATTTGTGCCTTCTGCGTTGTTCAAGATTAACTGAATGTCGAAATTATCACTCATCAAAGGGGACACTCATTACACCTCCATCATTTTCTTTGGAAACCTTGAACAACGGGTCGAGCTTTATATCGTTTTATGCTCCCATCATAATTTCTTTTGATTTTGTATATCCATTTGCAACCTATGGCTTTGCGATTATCAGGTAAATCTCATAACTCCCATATTTTATTGTTCTTTATTAAATAAATCCATTTCATTCTTCAGCTTCTAGCCACCACAATTCCATCCATTCATAATATTGCCTCGTTATGCTTGATGATTCAAAGAGTTCTTTTGTAACAAAAATTGCTTCAATGAAATTTTTCGGTATTTTCCCATTGGTTGACCGTTGGGAAACCCGTAATTCCTGGGGGTCTATTATGAAATTTTCGACGCGCGTATTTTTTTCGACAACGTCGAAAATAGCTATTATGAATTTTTTTTTCGACGATGTCGACAATTCGTTTTCCTATAAGGAAAATTATATATAAAACACAAAAAAAGTTTGTTGTTAATATAACAAACTAAAACACTAATATAAAAATTTACAAAATTTAAATCATACTCACATTTTGACAAAAAAAATATAATTTATTATTAAATTTAATATTTATTGTTGGAAATTATCAAAAATATTAAATTTAAATTAATTAATTATTTTTAATTAAAATTTTATAAGTTTAAATTATTAATTTATTTTTACTAACAAACTTTTTTTGGTCGAACATTTCATAATAGATCCACTGATTTTGTTGCAAGTCCCTCCTCAATTTGACCTCCATCACTTGAATACAAATCGCTTTTATTTCCTATACTGGAACCCACATTCAAATCAACAAACATTTCATGATCAACATCGTAGTCTTTCTAATCGCTATTTCTTTATATGCCTCTATAATAAATTTCACATCACGGCGATAATCACCTTTTTCGTTAATGGATTGTTGCAACGAAATGCTTTAGAGTTTTTTATCATATTAGCGAAAAATCATTTAAATTGCTGTGTTATCCAGTTTGTCCCTCTTCTCCTACGGTACATGAACGAAGTATTTAGACTCAAATATATGAAATTTTTCTTTTTTTTTTGTGATAACACGATTTTGAATCAAAATATTTTCGGAACTTTGTAACTCCATTTTGCTGTGGTGAATCTGCCATTAGTTGGGCTTGAATCCCTTGCGATTTTAATAATTTTTCAATGTTTTACCAAATTTATTCACCGCCACGACCAGAACGGATAATCTTTGGTTCACGTTTGGTAACTTTTGATTTTGTCGAAGTAAGCAAATAGTCGCGAAGCGTGAATATTCGTCGATGAACGCAACCAAATAATTCTTCCATTCGGTGTAGTTGTTGGTAAACAGCAAACGTCGCTATGAAGTCCAAGGAGCAGATGATGTATTCGATTGTTTTGGAAACGGCAATTTTGTTAGTTTCCCGTTCATACATGTGTCACACGTTTCCTTAATTCCACAATCAATAATTACCAAATCTTCAACCAATCTCTATGTATTTTGAAAATAGCTTCTGGATAATGACGACCCAATTTTCAGTGCCATTGATGGAGATAGGTTTCTTTATGCTCAACTGTATCATTTATTTAATGCGGTTGTCGTAAATATATCATACTAGCAATACTATTCAATTTTGCTAATTTCGATACAGAAAGCATATTTCCGACCACTGTAGAAGCATAATAAAACCTGAGTTTCAACTTTCCATTTCCGATACCAATGACTGTGTGAATTGACCAATTGCTGCAACCTCAACTGTGTTTCGATACGATTCATCTAGCATATAAAAAAAAACCTTATTGTAGCACCGGAATCTAATCTAATAACCACTCATCCTTGTAATACTACAAAAAAAACGTTTTCCTGTTGCCAATTCCTAGTTTGTCGTGGGTTTCTTTAACTAATTTCACTGAATGGACAATTTTTGTCTTTACAATTTCAAAGAACAAATTATTCGCATCAAATGTAATTATATTCGTCAGCGTATTTTTTCGTGGTATTCTTTAAGTGCGTTCCACATTAACTGGTTGCTTATTTCTTATATTGATCGTCGTGGACTAATAAGCTAATTGTTCCACGAGAATGATCATCAGCTTCCTCCCATTCAATAATTTCTCTACCATTGGATGGCATAGGATCTGCAGTTGAAGTGAGTACTGCTGTTGGTTTATCACCCAAAATCACTTTCTTCCATAGGGTTTTCGTCAATAACGGCAATTCCATTTTATATTTCCAATTCGAGTAATTAGAATTGCTTAATTTTACAACTTGGCACATATCCAAAAATTGGTTGGCGTTCATTCGTTCGTTCATTCTGACAATTTTTTCAACCAACCATATTGGTAAAAAATGACGATTTTTTTCATCTGAATTTTTCCACAAGAGATAGTTGGTCGAAGAAATTACCGAACGAACGAACCCAACCATAAAGGCGCCTTTATGTTCCTTTTTTTTTAAACATTCACAATATACCTTGATTTGATTGTTTTCGAAAATACGATCAAATGCCATACCACGATATAGTTAACGATTAACTAAGATCAGGGGCGGTACGTTGTACCATCACTTCGAATTGAAAAAGTGAAGGTTGTATCATTTTCGACTTGTATCGTTTTTAATCTTGAATTACTTTTTCTAGAATGAAATTTCAGCAATATTTATTATTACTTTGGCTTTAAATGAGGAAACTTTATCATTTATCGCGATTCGAAAATGATACAACATACCCACCATTTGACTTTTTTCGATTTTTGATTCGAAGTGATGGTACAACATACCGCCTCAGGATCAGTTAAAAGTCTTACGATTAGCTTTCTTACGATTAATTGGTCGTATGATTTATTTGGTTTAAGATTAAGTGCGTTGTTATGAATATGACCATACGATTAAAAGTTTACGATGATAATGTTCGTAAATCTGTTCATTATTATTAGCTAATATTTCTAAGCTCCTGGCCAATCATGCAATTTTTGAGTATCCCCATAAATTTGTCCTTTATACGGAATATTCTTAATACTGAGCGTCAATTTCCATTGTAAATAGAAATTCTTTTGTGCGGTTGCATCTCATATCGTTTAAACATCAATCCAGATCACTAAAAAAATTTCTTTGAAATTTTTACTTAATTTTACTCTTACGATTTATTTGCTGGGTGTTAATCCGATTCCCTGCTTCATCTATCTGCTTGATTTTGTTTTAGACTTAAAACGCTTTTGTTTATATTGGGAAAATTAAATTGGATAGCTCACTGAAGAAAATAAACTATGATAATTTACACAATTAACAATATCTTGTTTTTTCCAACAGCTGCACTTCAAAACATGTTCAAACAGACGATAAACGTAAGAAAAATTTCAACTCCAACAATTAAAAAGGAACCGGATGATGGAAACGATAACAAACAAAAAGATATGGATTGTTTTGTAAAAGTAACATTACCTGACTTTGGTAATAATTTAGGATATATCACATCAACTGCCCAGGCATCAAATTCTAACCATAATTATAGTCTCGCATCTAATCCACACCATGCGCATCAACAATCTCAGCCAATTATAGTAACCGGTCAGCAATTGCAGCAAAATAAAATAATTATTAATTCAGTTTCATCACCGTCCATTTCATCGTCGCAGTCCTCTTCATCAGCCGCCTCGTCTAGTAATCAGTCAACGGCATCAATATTAGGGAACGCATCCAATATTACAATATCCACCCCAATTCAGGAGTTATTGGTGGGCGGCCAAAATAAAATCCAGTTAAATACGATACCAACATCAAATATAAAATTAAATTTAGTTCCAACATCAAATAATCAAAATTATAACATTCACCCGTCAAACTTGAGTAATTTAGATGTTAAAACAATTGTTACCGGTACACCGCAGCAACGTGTCAAAGTCGAGAAAACGCTGAACATGTTATTAGATTCGGAAAAAAATCGTATTCTATGTGCAAATATAAAGAATAGTCGGGGCACTCCATTCACAATAGCCCACATAAATCAAAAAGTTGTAAATATTTTACCAATCCAAAATCGTAATAATGTTGGTTCGAATACAATCCAGAACATTGTAACAGCGGCATCACCAACAACGGCGGCAATTCTAAATCAAAAATCTCATCAACGAATAAATTCTCAGTCAAATCTAACACAGCAGCAACAACAACAGTTGCAACAACATCAACAGCAGGTTGCCCAGCAGCAAGCGTTACAACAACTTCATCATCAACAACAACAGCAACAGCAGCACCAAGTTGTTAATAATTTGAATAGTATTAGAATACAACAAACAGGCGATAGTAGTGTTAATAAAAATGTACAAAATAATGATAATCCAACAGTGACTGGTATTAATATAAATACAACAAATAGGTGAATTTAAACTTGTAATTCGTTTATTTTAACTTTAAAATATAAATCTATATATATATACATAAAATATATATTATATATACATAAATATATAAAAAAAATCATAAAATTAATTTAATTAATTTTTAATATATAATTTAAAAAAAAAAGAAAACAAAAATATAGTTGTTCCAATTTTTTAAAACATTTTTATTTTACTTGACTTGAATTGACGGGGGGCGGGCGCACACCCAAAATCCTCTAAAATAATGAATCATGCCGCGACGAATCGTGTGCTTTAATCCATGTTTAAATCGTTTTCTTGTTATTATATTATTTAAGTAGTTTACTGTGTTGACACAAGTCGTCGATCTCGTATCGTTTTAACTCGGTACATTTTAAATTATTATTTTGTATTTTATACGTAATTACGTAAGTGAACTGATTCATATGTTATTGGTTAATTTTTATGGTTTGTGTTTATATATTTTATTTACAATTTTTTTGTTGTAAGAGTTTACATTATGCACGTTCATTGCGAATAGGCATAAATTGGAGTTTCAATTTTTATGATTTGTTTTAAATTTCTCTTGAATTGTTTTATTTTTTTGTTACATGGTGCATTAAGGTAAGTTCTCATATTTCCCGTGGAATCTCAATGTGGCTACATATTTTTTCGGTGTATCCTTTAGATTAAGTAGTACGCTAAACTGTAAAGTATTATGAGAATGGCCTAAGTATCCTGCTGAATTCGTGATCAACACAAAATATATTTAATTTTCATTTGTTGACTTATTTTACTAACGATAGTATTCCAATTTATGTGTAATCCATTTAATGTGCTTGATGTACTTAAAAATAAAATCTGTCAATTTAAGTCACTTGTATTAAAAAAAAAATATTAATAATTAAATAAAAGAAAAAAACTCAGTCATTGTGTTGCTTAGCTTTAAAGCAGTTGTTTGTTGTATATCTCCACTACTTCTATTACTACATACTTGAAAACTATTATAACATTTTTTCCACCTTTTTCTTTTTTTTATATAAGGAAAATAAATTTTTTTAATTTTATTATGATTTTGGTGAAAAATCAATTTGTTTTTTTATTTATTTTATATAATTTATATTTTAACAAAACGGAATTATAATTTAATTTTTTTATTTCAGTTTAATACACAATCGATTTTATAAATTTTGAAATAATAATGTTGAAAAAAAAAATATAAATAAATTAAATTATAAAAAAAAAAATATAAAAAATAAAAACTAAAAAAAAACGATTAAAAATACGCTTATAGATAATTAATATTTAGATTTACAGATTTTTTTTGATTTATATAAAAATATAATATAAATAATTACTTTATAAATATTATAATTAGTTTTTAAATTTTTTAGTTATAAGGTTAATCTTAATTTAAACAAAAATAAAAATGAAAAACAAAAATTTACTGTACAATATAAATAAATTAAAACAAACAAAAAAAAAATAATTTAAAAAATGATTATTAATTACAAATTTTTTGTTTATTGTTTTTGAAATATGGGGATTTCTTTTATATATTCGCGCTAAATTTGTTTCAGCAACATCTTTCTATAAGACTTTTGTTTTATTACCTATTTACCACTATATTCCCCTAGTTGCATCACTTAAAGTGATGTGACTACTCATCTTATTGGTTACTAGATCATTAAATTGAAACTTACAAAATATTTGTTGAATAAAGTCGTTCTGGCTGTTTTTTAAATTTTAGTATGCTGCTTTATAAATATTTCCTTGCGACTGCTATCACTTCAATGACAACTTCTATCACTTGAAATTTTGACGTGACAAATAAACAAAAAAAAATTGAACTAATGCAACCAACTAAAGTGCATCCCCAATAGAATTCCTTATGAATTTTTCCTTACAGAAGTATGAAAAAAAAATTTGAGAATTTTTTTTTTCTCAAGTTTTTTTTTTCATACATTTCTGTAAGTAAAAAGTCATAAGAAATTCTATTGGGGATGCGTGTTAAGATTTAAAAAAATTTCATTGAGTTTTGCACAAAATTATTTAGTAAATTTTGATTTTAAAATCTAGTAACCAGGAAGATCCATAGTCACGTCGCATAAAGTAATACGTCTACGGGATTTGAGTATTTAATTGGTGGCTAGACTCCATACATATTCCAGAAACAATACCACTATTGATCCTCGGTGCTAATCGAAGATGCATACATTTGAGTAAAGGTAGAGTAAGAAGTTGATTTACAATGACTAGGCCTTAAACACCTCGAGCCACAAGGCAAATTGAAGCATGCAAAACAAATGCAGGGGGCCTATTATGAGATTTTTTCGATTTCGTAGAATTCGATCCGCCGCGAAAATTTGTGTTATGAAATTTTTGTGCTTTGGTAAAATTCGAAAATCGTAAATTCCGCCCTATTATGAACCAAAAAAAAATCGAATTTTACAAAAATCAAATGTCAAAAGTCGACTGATCTATAGGTGACGAATATCGTATTTACGAAAACAATAATGTATGCTTATTATTTTTTTATTAAAATTAAATACTTTAATTACTTTTTAAAATGTAAGTAAGTTTTTTTATAAAAATTGACTAGGTAGTTTAATTTATTACAATTAATTTGAAACTTTTTTATTATTTAGCTAAAACCAACACAAAATAGCATACTTTATGGTCTTAAATTTTACGGCCAAAAAAAAGTTTCATAATAGGAATATTCGAGGCGGTTTGAATTTACGATTTCGTATTTTACGAAATCGAAAAACAAATTCATAATCGCGCCGCCCACAGTAATCGTATTCTTTGCAATTCCATGTATGTTTTGTAAATTCGGCAGAGTATGCTCGACATAATATTGTTCGTCTTAATTATAGAAGGTTTTAAAAGGTTGTAAGTTTACACTATTCACAGATTATAAGCCGCTTTATTTATGCAGAATCTGGAAAATCATCACGTCCACCTCGTCATTTGGAATTCATATCGGTTAATTCACTACTCGCGACATTCAACTTACCTCCGGCATTAACAATGCCAATAATGAAGATCCGTGAGAACTTTTACATAAACCTTGTTATTGAATTTCAAGTGAAGCAAATTTCACTTAAATTGAATTCTAATAAAGCAAATTATTGCAACAATTATTGTTTCCGTAATTTCCATCGAATTCATCTATGGTAACGACTATGAGCGATGTTCCAAGAGCGTGGTTCACCCTATCTAAATAATGTTGGAAGGGTAAAAGGGAGTGACTATTGGAACAACACAGACTCCACGTAGTATATAATTTTTGAACTAAGGTAGATCTAGAAGATACACAACGTTTAAAATATTTAAACCGATTATATTTTGATTCCTTAAGATTGTTACGAACTAATTTTCATTATAATGTTAAGTGCCTTACCTATTTTAAATACATTGTTAAAATATTTAAATTTTACGGTTTTTTCCTGTAACTGAGAATGGCGCTTATCGTACTTTTAACGGAATTGCGACAAGGCAACATAAAGTGACAAAATGACCGTGACAACCGTGGTCGAATACTGGTAGTTGCAGAATGAATCCTAAAATATCAAAAGTTTGCCTTTGTGGTTGGTTCGTAGTAATGTAACAGGTCGGAATCACCGGAAATTTTGTCGTCGCAGAATAAATGATAATGTTCCACCACAGGGCGCCGGACTCCGGCCACGGGCACTGCCACTACATCACCACAGTTACACTCAGAGATAATATGGGGGTTTGGACAGTTGCTGAGCCACCAATCGAGTTCAATTAAATTAACCCTTTTTAAAGGGCTCAAATTTCTCAGAATGATAATAATTGTTCTCCTCTTGAGCAGTATGAGGAGGCATACAGAGATTTTCTCGAAATATTGCGTCAGTTAAGCTGCCACTCTCCATCATAGGCAGATAAATTTGGATGAGCTCCGGGTCGCGAAGAGACGGCATCATTGGAAGAGCTCCTTCACCGACTTGTAAAAGCCAACATTGTGCTTTCAATAATGTCGGCTTGGCTGTCTCATGAAATAACAGGCAATATCTGGTGGAAATCACCACCAAAAATTTGCACTTTTCTGCCGCTTGGCCTGTCCAGTTTTCGTTATCTCACGAAGTAATAGATCGATGCATCTAAGAGCCTTTCTTAGGTAGCATTGTAACTTTAAAGATGATGATTTGCACTGCGCAAACCCTACTTTAAGAAATAGCGGGGTGTACTACAAAATCTCGGTTTTCAAAATCCCCGGTTTCAAAATCCCGGTTTTCATTGCACAAAATAATTAATAAAGTTTTTTAATTGCAATATTTTGTAGTTGCAAGATTAATAAAAAAAAAACAATATTTTGTTAATGCAACATTCTGAAATGCAATATTTGTAGAGGCTGACTGTTTCGATAATTCTCATGGGCACTTAGCCCTCCATCCAAATTTCACCCCTATTAGCCATTTTCTAGAACTTTATCGCAAACCCATTTTTGAATTTTGGTCAAAAAATCATTTAAGAGTCCCATTTTCCTACATGCCAAATTTTAAAAATTCAAACCGGGATTTCCTATAAATCGGGGGGTTTTTTTTATACAAAACCGGGATTTTGAAAACGGGAATTTCGAAAACCGGGATTTTGAAAACCGAGATTTAGAAAAAAACCGAGATTTTGACAAACCGAGATTTTGAAAACCGAGATTTCGTTACACACCCGAAATATAGCGTAGTGTATAAAATTGTTTTGTCGAACCCGCCTGGGATAATTATCCCGAAAAGAATGTCCCTCGATGTATACTTCATGGTCTGTAACTGGTGCGTTTCCTTGAGGAACGGGTAGACCGAAAGATGCAAAATTTAAACCACGATGCTTTAGAACGGATTTCGAGGCTGAAGTCATCTTTAAACTGCACCCAAAGATTGATTGGACGCGCTGGCTGGCCGGAAGGAAAGAATGAACCGAGAATGAAAGCTAAAGTATCTCAAAACGTGGCATTTTATAAGTTACTTCTTCTTCTAAACAACGAACCCACTCGTAGGTAGACATCAATCAGTGAAAACATGAAAAGATTTGGTTCGGCCGTTTCAAGTGTACACAAAACCGAATAAATCAAAAATGGAGATTATATACGGTAGACAGACACAAACTAAATTATTACGATATTGTTTGGGTCTGCCATTACACGATTTTCATCAATATAGGATTATTAAATTTAAAAAACTCGATTATTACAAACGTGTTGTAGAAATATAAATGTGAAAAATAAAAAATAGGCAGTGGAATAAAATGAAAAGTTGCAATAAGTATAATTTTCAAAATGTTTTATTACAGGTCGATTAAAATGTAAAATTCTATAAATTTTGACAAGATCAATTTGTACAAATTCATCGTAATTGGTTGACGTAATTCAAAATGGGCAAGTACAGATAAAATTTGTAGTTTTTAAATAATTAAATTAAATGTGAATTTGAACGTTTTACAGAGTTATAAAATCGTGTTTATGGATGTAGTATGTTACAATTCTGCCCGGGACAATTCTGTAATAATTAATACTCCTGTTCTATCGCTCCATGTTGTTATAGGTATATGTAAAGAAGTGTGCGGATTGGTTGAGGTGTTGCGTTTGATTTAGGGTGCCTATATCGGTAGTTTCACCTCCAAAAATCATTGAATACTTTAGTTCGTGGTTTCACTGTCCGAAATTGGATTTCTAATCCCGAATTGGTGTTGCTCTTTGCTGAGTAACAACTTTGAAAACATTATTTACAACGAATCAATTTCTGGAAATGCTTCTACACCGTCCCAGGAGTCGACTAAGTGTCCATCAAATAGACCCGAGTCAGCTATCTTGAACGTGATAATTCTGTGGTCGTCGGGTTTCCTTGCTAGTTCTCTGCTGAACGTTGTTGTGTTTCACTGCTTGTTCATTATGAACAGATCACTCCCAGACAAGTCTTCTATTTCACTTCTGTTTTCATTAGTTAGACGGTCATGTCATATTTCTCTTCTAGCATTGAAGTCTTCAGTGATCATTACCTTTTGGTGTTGACTCGATAAAGAGCCTAGGATCGTTTCGATTTTGCATAGATGATACTCGATCAGGTCACTGTATTAGGTGTATATTGAAAATAGGTAGAAGGAACCAAGTTCAATTGAATTTCAACACATGCGGGCAGTGGCTATCACAAAATTGACTAAGCTTCATCATGTTCATGCCGACGTTGCGAATACTAATTGCAGTCTTGGGATTCTCAGCGCAGCCAGTGGCTACTCATAGCTGTAGCATGCATGTTGCTGATTTGAAATATCTTTGTGTAGTTAGAGATGCGCTCACCGGACAAGTGGTGCAGTGGTTAAAGCTTCGGCACTTGGACCGGGAGGTACTGGGTTCGAATCCCATCAGAGGCAGGATGCAAATAGAATTTTCATCATCGACTACAATCGGCGATGTTAATAAACACAACTTAGACCCTCTGATGGAGTGCAGAATTCAACGCCGACCCACCGTCCATGTCAATGTACAGGTTGACATGGAGCTTGCAATGTGCAGGTGGTATACTGTTGTGTATTGTTTGTGTGAGTAGGTGAATAGGTGAATGGGTTAATGATGTGGCGTGAATGCGTGGTATCACAATGGGCCAAAAAATGGCCTAAGTGTCAACCACTGAAACCTAAACCTAGAGATGCGCTCACATATTTCTGATCGATTATTTTAGCGCCTTGCATGTTGAGGTGGGCGATACGTAGCTTAACATCATATTTAGTATTAGGTTTCAGACGTTGCACAGCACTGTTGAATGAGTTACAGGTAGCGCGACCTACTTGGCGATTATGTGTGGTTTTTGCGTTTCTTTGCAGCTTGCGCAACTGGTATGTTTGTCTTTATTTGGATAACCCTTATAACAATGACCATGATGTGCACAGTTGGAACAGGTCTCTGCACTTGCCTTGCGCAATTCTTTGCACGTGCAATACTTTAGCATCATGTTTTTGGTTGTACGTTCAACTTCCACCACTCACCACTCAGTGAGCGGTTTCTTTATTCCTCCCACCAGTTCTATATAGAACAATTAAAATCTTCTCGATCCAGGCGATTTTGATTATTTAAGTAGGTTGTGACCATGTACGCCATCAAGCTTGTTTTGTTTTTGCCTTGTTTTGGCAACCTTTTTTTTTCTTTACGTTTCTTGCATTTTCTATGAAGTAGAAATATTCCGCTGGGATTTCTACGTTGTTGACTATATAAAATAAAGTGAATTTTCGTCCTGTACAGGTTATTGTTCATGTTCTGTGGCGACCGGTTAGAACATATCTGTGGCAGAAATTTCTTGCTGGCCAAAAAGTGGTCAATATCCGAATATTCGGTATTCACATGTTCTGTGGCGACCGGTTAGAACATATCTGTGGCAGAAATTTCTTGCTGGCCAAAAAGTGGTCAATATCCGAATATTCGGTTTATTTTCGAAAAATAAAAGAAGAAACATGAATAATCGGTAATAAAACAAAAAACATATATATACATATTTATTTATTTTGAAAAAAGTCTACAAATTTGACTTGAAACTTATTAATTTAAGAATATAAAATATAAAATAAAATAAATCCGCATTGAATTTGAAAATTTGAAATATGAAAGTAAAGTAGCAAGTAAAAAATCACTGACAAGGAAGGGGCGCGAAGTGTCCCTCTCCGATTTCGCTGAAATATGAATATGTGAAAGTAGACTGAAAAATAAGGGATACGTATTTTTTTTATCGGCGGAAAAACACTCTGAGGGGGTGAAACACCCCTCGGAAGTTGGGGGTAAAAAACGGACTTTTGATAATTTCGCCTAGAAAAATCAGTGAAATTTCGAAGAAACTTATTTAGGAATGTGTATTTTACAAAACGATAATAACGTTTTCAAAGACAATAGATTCAGGGCTTCAAGAAAGTGGTTAACTAAATTTAAGAGTGCCCACAGAATAGTGTCAAGGAAAATTAACAAATTTGTTACCAAACAAACATTGGAAAATGCCCAGCACTAACAAGAGTTGGCGGATACTTTCATTAAAGATGTTAGGAAAAATATAGAAAAGATTGGATTAAAAAATGTTTATAATTCAGATCAAAGCGGATTTCAATTAGAGATGCACACTGGCAGAACTTTGGCTGTTGAAGGGGAAGAAAAAGTGGAATATCTTGTACAATCCATCCCATCAACAACTCATAGTTATACAATACAACCACTGATATCAGCGGAAGGAAAACATTTCTCTCCCTCTGAAGGTCATTGTTGTTGATAAGGGATGATAGTAATAATAATGTTCAAGGAGAATAAAAGATTTCTTGCCGGAACAAATGTTTCCCAATCGAAAAATTCAACGTTTCGCTAAAGGGGTGGTTAACTTCCTGTCAGTAGAGGTAGGGGCATTACGATATATTCTGGGACAAACTAAGGGTATTGTTAAAAACGCAACATTATAAAATTTTTCTAGATTTTTTCCAGAAGATTTTGAACTTTTTTCTGAATATTTCGTAATTTTTCAAATTTATACGCCGATTAGGGGATGTTTCGAACCCTAAAAATTATTAATATTAATGAGATAGGTTAGTATTAACCATTTATAAGGGTAATAAGAAACTTGCATCGAGAAAAATTTTTTCTCCTTTCCATAATTCAAAGATTCAGGGTAGGGGTAGTTTACCCCATACGGGGGGTAGTTTCAAAAAATCCTCGAACACGTCAACCTTGATTTCTCTTATTAAGTAACATATATTTTTTTCAGATTTTTCCGCGTTAATGTAAGAATTTTACATCAATTAGTTGATTTTTTTACCCCTGTTAGGGGGTGTTTCACCCCCTGGATTGTTCCGAGTTTTTTTTCAAAAAATAGTATATTATTTTGCTCATTAAAATATAGATTCCTAAATAAGTTTCTTCGAAATTTCACTGATTTTTCTAGACGAAATTATCAAAAGTCCGTTTTTTACCTCCAACTTCCGAGGGGTGTTTCACCCCCTCAGAGTGTTTTTCCGCCGAAAAAAAATACGTATCCCTTATTTTTCAGTCTACTTTCACATATTTAAATTTCAGCAAAATCGGAGAGGGACACTTCGCGCCCCTTCCTTGTGAGAGGCACAATTATATACAAGTTTCGTTTAACAAATTATAAATTTTAATTAATTTATTTTTTTTAAATAGACATTTAAGAATTAGAAGTGCGTTTAGATGTTTAAATTTTAGAATACCTGTCATTTTAGATTTTAAATTTCCCGCCGTAGAGAAACCCCTTTCAGTTTCTGTTGAAGTAGGGCTAATCGTCAAATTGTCACAAATTGTCTAATTTATTTGTTCTTTTTTGGACGAATCTAAATTTACTACTGTATCTCTTGGCGTGGAATCGGTAATTGAGTTAATCGCTTTGCAACTTTTATTGCAATATATTTTCACATAGATTGTTGACTGCAAGTGACTCATTTAAATCACAAAATAATCAGCTAATTTCATTCCTAGAATCCGATACATCTTTGATGGTTGAGGAGGCGAAGTCTTTTAGCGAGATCTTTCGCTAAAGTTATCGTGGTATAGTTCCAGTTTCAAGATATACCAATAAGCTGATAAAGGTTTTGTGTCTTTTCTGATCCATTATTTTTTTAATTTCGTCGAGTAAGATTTTACTTAAATTATTGATTTCCGTTAGAGGGTTAACCCTCGTCAGGCGGCATAGGTACAATTGTACCTTTTCTGTTTTTAAATACTAATAAGTCTTCTTGTAGAAGCCGGAGAAAGTTAAATTTTGTGAGATCTCTACATTTTAATAATGTGGAAATTCCAAATATTATCTATTTACAAAAATTATGACTACAGTGACGAATTTCATATAAAATATATGAAAGTTGTACGTCTCCTGCCTTTTAGCGTAGTAAAGTTATGCCGCCGGACGAGGGTTAAATATAAATGTATAAACGCTCTCGGCTATCACAAGTGTTGAATTTTCTTTGCTCAGTTCTTTTACTGTATTTTTAAGCGAAGTCAATACGTTATGTAATTTTTGTAAATAAATGGTTTCTCTTTCAGCCACGGTTTCATAACCCAGACCAACTAGTGCATGATAAACGCAATCTCTAAGGCGTAAAAATCTTCGCACCATCGTAGCAATCGAATTCCATCTTGGTTTTACGTCAATAAAGGCCAAGTTTTTTGACCCTCCTTGATCCTGATTGAAGTTTAATATTTTTTGGCTGGAGACTTTCGATTTTTTTTACTATTTTCCGTACGTTCTTTATAATAGAAGAAATATCCATGTTGAGCTCCAGTAGACAGGATTCTTCCGTAGACTAAGAAAATTATCATTATCATTCTCGAATGGAAAGTTTGTACCAATATAAATTTACTCGGTGTCAATGGTATTATCATCGCCGTTAGGGTAATTATCTTTAATTTCACTATATTCCGAATCGCTGCCTAATACAAATAAAATACAAAATACAGTTGTTGCACAAGTCATAAATTGCAGGGCTGTGAATGAAATATTGAAATTTCGGATCCCAAATTTTGAGATGAAAAACCATTTGCAGAACAAATATTTTATTTTAAAAACAAAACGAATAACAAATTCTTAAATTTACCCCAAATTAATCGGATATTATTCGGATTTGAATGCTCTGGTGAATTTTTTGTTTTCGATGTAAATCTGATATCTTGATTGATAGAGATCCAACAACCTATTACCATTGTTGTTACATTCATTTCAAAACCCATAACGATCCATAATAGATTGGAGATCGAAGTTGCCTCATTCTACCTTGTGGCATTAAAATCGAATTAAGTATTAGTTACGTTGAGTTCGGCCGAAAATGCATCTTTCGATGCCTACAGATCATTAAGCTGATTGGTTATGCTTTCTGAGATGGGTTTGAATTCCTAGTGATCCGACAGTGCTAGAAAGTCTTCCTCTATCTAACTATCTTATTTCGCTGACGATTATTTGGAGGTCGTGTAGTATCAATTTCTCTGCAAGGTTGTAAAAGCTGATTATTCCAGTTGAGTTTTTTCAATTATTTTAGGATTTTGTCAAATCGTAGACACTGGTTCACTTCTTCAAACAAGTAATAAGAGGGTACAGCAGCTGTTCTTTAGAATTTCCAAGTGCCCTGGTAATTTTTCATTTTTAAGTAGATGAACCGGAGATAAAGTTGAGATGAAGTCTGAACCAAACACAAGTGTATATATTATATAAGTTTCCTTTGTCATTAAATATTCCAATGGAATAGTAGAAATTTTACTTTTATGCCTAAAGGAACTTTATTAATTATTTTTTCTAATAATTAAATGAAGAAAATTTATCTGCTTGTCAACCCTCCCCATTATCTGCTTTTAAATCCGGTTACAGTTCCCCTTAAATGTTTGTAAATTTATGACATCTCAATTCAACTAATCCGATGAAATTTTCTAAAACTTTTGACTTTGTGTTAAATATTCCCCCAACTACGAGTATAATACACATACCTAGGTAGTACTACATATTTATATGAACACACACACTTATTTGTAAATAAAATAATAGAAAGCTAAATACAGACTCGTATAATTATTTTTCCAATTGATTAACTTTTGATGGGAACCATTCCATATGGGTTGCTATAAGACTTTATCTGATGCAGAGTATTTGGAAATTAAATTGAATTAAAATTACTTAATTTTCCCTTCATAATTTATTTAACAACAATCCCCTATAACCACAACAACAAATTCGAGACAAATAGACTTTTTGTAGATTTTCATCCCTTACAACATCCTTTTATCTATAGTCTTTGTAGCATCGTATACCAATGGTGGATAGCAGAAATGGGAAGGTGAATTCTAATGAATTGTGTTTTGGGAAATAATATCACGTGGAACGTAACTGTAACCTGGAACGTAATTTTTTGCAATTATGTTAATTGGTGTAGTGAACACTACTCATCGGAGCTACCCGCAATTTCAACATTGGGAGTTTATTCCTATCAAATTGACATAGTGTCCGGACGTACGTATAAAACATTTTTAATCTACAAAAAGAAGATTGAGATATACTATTTACGAAAACGAGAAGGTCTCGTTTTCAATTTTGAAGAAATAATTGATGCTAAGCGTTCGACGAAGTTAGAGACAGTCAAGTCTCTCTCAAGTAGAGATGGCCAAGTTAATAAAATGTTCTCGGTGTATGGTGCAATCTGCTATTAAAAGTGTCATGAAGACTGGTTCTCACAAAAACAGAGTGAAAACGGACAGAAAACACGTGATTACCGAGTGCTAGGACAGGGAACTTATTCGAGAGTCTCTCAAGGACCTCAAACAAGTTCTTTTGAACTCGCTGCAGCTCAATTGGAGGATATTGGAATGCCGATTAGAAGTTGGCTTAAAAGGCAGTAAAGCCAGGAAAAAGCTTCTACTATCCGAGTACAACAAAAATAACCACTTTGAATGTGCTCGACAACACCAATATTACACCGAAGAAGATTAGTCTAATATGGTGTTACTTTTATATGAAATACGAGTGTTTTTTTAAAAATATTCCAGATTATGTGATACCTACCGTTAAGCACGGAGGCGGCAATATTATGATCTGGGGCTGCATGGCTGTCGATGTGGTCGGTAAAATGTTCGTTTGCGATGGCCGCATGAACAGTCAAAAGTACATCAATATGCTAGAAACTGTCTTGATGTCGTCGTTGATGCGCATTTTTGGCGACACTTACATAGGCGACATGAAATTCCAGCAAGATAATGCTCCATATCAAAAATCAGCGACCACCATGCGTTGGTTTAGAGATAACAACATTGTGCTGCTGGACTGACCGGCACAGTCTCCAGGTCTGAACCATATTTAGCATCTTTGGCGTACATTGAAGATACGGGAGCACATCATTACATCAAAAATAGTGTTAAGAAACGCTTTAACGATTAAGCGGGATGCCTGCAGCTGTACAGCTGCAACTTTCTGAATGGAATGTAGTGTGCAAGTGGTTGGTCCCAAGCACCAAAATATATGGAACACGAATATTATTTGAGTCAAATTAGATGGTTAAGGGATCATCTGATACCATGCGTTCGGAATGTTATTCGCCTAGTAAGCCTAGAAGACGGTCGTGTTTGTTTTTCTGTCTTAAAATCAATATATTTAATTTTTTGGATTAATTTTGATTTTGCGGCTTTCTCCACTGGATTTTGGCTTGTAGGATTTGTTCAATTGATAAGTATCGCTCCTCGTACATAGTTTTCTGTTACCTGTATTATTTAGCTTCTCTTTATTTGTTCCTGTTTAGATATTGACATTTGGAGTCGTGTGACCTTGGTTTACCTACATTTGAAGTGGATACTATTTATTTATTTGAAATTCTTTTTGCATGTAAGTCCAACATGTTTAATGAAGTTAATTTGAATGTTCAGAGTCTTATTTTAAATATTGACGACCTTCGTCATACTTTTAATGAGGCCCCAATTGATGTTCTTTGTTTATCGGAAACAGTTTTGTCATCCAATATTTCCAGTTCTGCTTTGGCCATCAATGGCTATAATTTTCATATATTTTAACTATCATATTAAATATAATGTTGTATCGGTACCCCCCTCAATTTCTCAAAGGCTCGTTTCTGACTTTGAGTTTCTTTTTTGAATGTCTTGGTGAATAAGCGGAAATTTCTTTTAGGTGTGGTTTATAATCCTCCTAAAACGAACAAGAGGTCTGACTCATCCATTGTCATATCGCTTGAATTTATGTACATTCACAACTTTTCGTCCACTTTTAACGCGTTCTTGTGTCCGATATACATCGTCGCCGATCCTCTTAACAATTTTGTATGGACCTTTTCAATCTCGTTGTGCATCTTGGGATCTGCTTTTCCGCTTTCTGGAATTTACCACACTAAGTTCTTGCTGTTGTGCTCTCTGGGATGGATTGATCTTTACCCATTTGTCATCGTTGTTCAGGTACGTTATTTTTGTGGCCTTCATTCCATCGTTGCCTACACTCTTGTATGTAGTGACCTAACTTCGCCCATCTGAAGCATCTTTTTTAATATTGTACTTTTCATGTCACCTGGCTCAGCACGTCACTGTTGTAATTTTTTGTTGCTCCAATAGCTTTGTGTTAGTTTCCATAACTGCTCTCTTATTATACTGTTTATCTCCGCAATATCCTCGAAATCCAGCTTGAACAACTTTACTGTGCTAATGGCTAACCTTGCCCTACCTGCCCATATTCTAACGCCATCGTCAATGCTTCATTCATGATTTTACATGTAGCACTGGTTCTTAAATGAAATTTTAGATGGTCCTCCTTGACAGCACGGATAAACGCGTTTACTGTTGGTCCGTTCAATACATCTGTATAGGTCTATTGCCCTTGTATAGGTCTTGCAGGCTCTCACTGCGTAGTTGCCGCTTGCTTTGGAGATGAATATTGATATCTCTGACCTGTTTATCTACTTTTACCTCGAGAGATTTTATGTCTTTTTTTAGCTCTGTAACTTGGATATCCTGAGCATGCTGCATTTGATTGAGCTTCTGGTCTAACTCGGCAAACCGCCCAACTTGTTCTGCTCGTAGTCCTGCCAATTTGGCGTTTTGTTTGTTCGTGCTCCATCGCCCCGGGTGGCTCATTTTTAACTTCTTCGTCGCAAGGCTGCACTTTCTGTTCATCGTTTGGGGTAAACTGTGAAATCCCTGATGGTCTTGGCGTCGTTGATGATTGCTGCGGCCTTCGCCGTCCGGTTTCAGCATTTTCCTGCATGGCACCTGCCCAAAGGTGTTTGGATGTTTACGTACACAGCTTTGCAAATAAAACACTCAGCGATTTAAAGTTATAAACTTCATTTTCAAACATCTTCAATTTCTGCGGCAATTCACAAATTTCACGCATTCACGGCTCACTAATCCACTTTAATGCGTCTATTTTTTAATTCAACCCGAGCGCAGGCTTACCCGGGGTAGTGTACACCGAGCAAAAGTTGTACTGGGTAAAATTATCCGGTGTGCCTAGAGTAATAAATTGTTTTTTACTTTGAACACTCTTCGTACACTGACTGTGTAAGCACAGTTCACAAATAAATACGCAGTGTGCAGAGTAAAATTACCCAGAGTATTTTTTGTCATCGCACTTAAAAATAGGCCCAATGTTGACTACTTTTCGCACTGTTTACATTTCAGATTTTAACTTGGACAATTTGGATCGCGCTTTGCCTATCGCTGTTTGAGATTATTCCTTTTATTGTATCTGGTGATGTACGTGTATTGAAATTGTCAATCATACTTTCACGTAGTTTGTATATTCGCCGACATTTCACGACATCAGTTCCCTTATCTTGATGAATAACGTCGTTGTTAATTCCAGCATTTTCGGGATTCCAAAAATTCAATTTACGTTCAGTACTGGAGCTGGAGGATTACTTGATTCGACAACATCAATGATCTTAAGAATAATAATCTTCGATTTTTTGTCTTTTGATTTGCTGCTAAACAACATTATTGTATTTCCGACTTTTTTGTCAATCATCATGCTTCTAGTCGGATTTGACGGATTTTGATGGATTTTTTTTAATCACGAAAAGATCACGGAAGAAGTTTTTTTTAAAATAATTTTAGGGTACTTGGGAGGGGACCAACGACTTGCACTCTAAGTTCTCAAAATGTTTGAATTATTACAGCTATTCAATTTGAATCAAATTAATTATGCACCTCAGAACAATAATCTGTTCTAAATCTACTTAATGTCGATATACACGATTAACTGTAAATACGATTAACTGTTCTAACGGTTATCTGGGTTTACGATTAAGTGCTTATACGACCATACGAAACAAGTTCACAGAAAGTGCGCACTTCTTTAGATGCTGTATAGTATAGCGGAAATTTGACAGCGGAAAATAAGAGATTACGCCACTCACCGCAAGTGGCAGCACTATCACTAAAGAGATTTTTTTGTTACGTAACTTCCAGCGGAAATTTTTTATTCATTACTAGCTGACCCGGCGAACTTTGTCCAGCCCCAAATTAATTAATCCCGAGCAAATATTTTTGTCCTTCACGAAATAATTTTGATGAGAGAAAAGATCAAACAACTCAACTCAATTTTCAATAGACGATTGAGTTGAGTAAATATTTCATTAGCTTTTTTATCAAATTCAACACTAATGTATTGAAAAGTGTCATGAAATGTCGATTCAAACTCAGGTATCTATCGAAAATTGAGTTGTTTTTTGGATTTTTCATCTCAGTGTGAAAATGAATTGGAGTCAGTTGCAATTCAAAAGAATTCAATGTATTTTATTCGAGTGGAATTAAATCGAATACAGATGCAATTCACTACAATTCATTGTGGTAAACAATATTTTCCGTTTTGTTTTCCACCACAACTGACCATGAGAAAAATTCCAGATTTATTCCGCACAACAACGATTTGTTAATCA
The DNA here is from genome assembly GCA_932526605.1 of Nephrotoma flavescens. Taxonomy (NCBI): domain Eukaryota; kingdom Metazoa; phylum Arthropoda; class Insecta; order Diptera; family Tipulidae; genus Nephrotoma; species Nephrotoma flavescens. The sequence continues at coordinate 187,247,353 of OW052222.1, read as the reverse complement.
TCATAGCGAACGCCAAACGAACTGAATGCGCTTGGGGTCGAACGGAATGTCAGTTGGAATCAGAGAAATTCTCGGAATTGGAACATCCTCTCCTTCGAATTTGCCCTTCGATCACGAAACTTGGATCATGTTACTCATCAGTTTCTTCACAGCCAATCGCGTTCCGTTACACAATCTCGGTTGAGCATCAAGTTATGCGGTGGGTGGTATTCCCGGCAAATCAAGCGCATTCAAAAACTCGGTCGGATGTTGGTTGCCTCGTCTTAGATTGGTCACACAGTTAACGGATTTGTAACAATGCATTTCGCCAGCGATTTGGTTTTGAATCAAGTAATTCAGACTGTCTACTGTCAGACTGTCCTTGTTATTCGCTACCAAAATAGCTGAGCCAATCGTGATTCATATAGTTTAGGCGGATGTCTGGAAACACTTTCGTGATAAGCTTTTCCTGCGATATCGTGAACTTGCAAAAATTCGAGGGAAACGAAATCAATCTGGGTGAAACATCAACAGAAATTTGACCATTGCCAAGCGTCGATAGTTATTTTTAAAAATCAACAGTTAGATGAGTCGTTCTGTAACGCGACTCTCATGTATTGAGTTCATTTGTTCGATTGAACGCTTGAAATGATCATTTGTGTGCCATTATGCAGTCGTCCCAGATGATGATTTTGCATTCTTGCAATACCTTGGCAATCGCCGAGTTCTTGGCAATTGAGCACACCGGCTTGTCATCCGTATGGATATTCATCAGCAACTTCAATGCAGAATGTCCCGTCTGGCCGCCGTCCAGCAATGTGGCTGCAATTCCCGATGATGTAACAGATCACGCTATTTGAGATCTCTAGCGAATTGTGGGCAAAAGCAATGAAATTAGAAATGTTTTGCCTGTTCCACCGAGAGAATCGAGGAAGAATATTCAGCCGCTTCTTTCGTGTAACTGCCTACATCAATGCGTCGTACACGTTGTTTTGCTGTGCATTCAAAAGCGAGGCATTGGTTCGTACTATTTGGCTCATCGAATCTCCATCGTACACTTGCGACAAATGGCTGCCACACAGAAGCACGCACATGTCTTCGATTATGATCAAAGCTTCGTTGTGAATCCCATCGTTCATTTCAAGCTCATAAATCGATGTTGCAGTGCGAACTTGATGCAAAATGTCATCAGCCGTTTCGTCCTTATATTTGTTCTACAATTGCAATGCATTCGATGGATGACACGTCGCTTTGATGATCGCGAACAATGTACGAATTGTGCCAGCTGCTAACGCGGATATTGTTTTATGCATTTCCCGTCGGCCATACACGATTAAACTGGATTGTACGCACGGACCGTGAATCATGTTTGTTGCGACTACTGTGAACATCTCCGAGTCGGCTTCAGGATCTGGCATTTTGGCGCTGATGATTGAATCGATTTGATCTGGCCTGATTTTCTCAAAATGATCAATTGACCGACGTTTGTTGCATTTCCTTCCGAAGCGATGGCATCGCGCAGATGAATGTAGTGCTCGGAACGTTGTTTTGATTGGTTGAAGCAGATGAAATTTAAACGTTCCGTTTCGATCTTGAACATATCGACGCAATACTGTTGAAACAATCGACGATATTTCAAAAGATGATTGTCCACGCTTTGTCGCATCTTCAACCGATAAGTATAAATATGCATGGAACTGACCTTTTTTTTCGTTTCTTCACGGATTGACCATTTTATCTGGAAGTGCGGTAGCCATCCTCTCAATGACAAAACATCAATGGATATTGATGTGCATCATATGATGGATGTGTTTCGCCAACAATAACAACTGCGATTTCGTCGATAATGCGCTCTGATGATTTTATTGTGATCATCGGAAGTCATTGTCTCCAAAGCGGTTTTAAACAAACGAACCAGCCCATTGTGTTGAATTCGAAATTTCCAGCGAAATAAATTTGAAGGAATTTGGGTCTTTCATTCGCTGGTGGCATCAACGACCCGCTTCCGATGATAAATTTGCCCTTGAATCTTTAAAATAGAGGGCAAATTTGAATATGATGAGTACAACATTCAACATAATCGAAATGATCAACACGTGGTGACGTCATTACCTTATAGGTGGGATAACGAACAACAACATCGGATCCAAATGACTTCATGTTAAAGCATTGATTATACTGTTGCGTGTGTGCGAGAAAATGTCTGGAGAGCGTTGTAGCTCCATAGAGATAAGTACAATGGCACCGATGGCGAAGTCAAAACCGGCAATTTAATTTTGCTATTGGCATAATATAGCCCTGGCGTTTCTGCTTAGAACTTCAATGTTTTGCCATGTCCGATCGAATCAATCTCAATCCCGCAATCCAATTTGATAACTGCACTTGTCACGCACCATTAAATTTTTGGAAAAAAATATCGAAATCGTAAAAATCACATCGAACTTCATATGATTGAAATATTGGCACCGTCTATGGCTGCAATGCACACAATCCGAATATCATAAAACAGTGAATTTATACTCAAATTTCCAATTTAATAGCAGCAAGAAAAAAATAAAAATTACACGTTCGCTAAATCGAAAATGACAATGCGAAAAGGACACCTGTCGAATTGCTCAATGCCTAAATCAACGTACAATGTCATCTACTGGGTTGGGGCATTAATGATCACACCTCAGCGCCATCTCTTATTTTTCTCGTTAACTTTGTGTTTTATCAATTTATTTCACGATTTTCTGAGATTTTTCGAGCTTTGCATCGACTTTTCACGTTTCACAGCTGTCAAAATCATCAAAATATGCAAAAAATTAAAAATTTCATAGAATTAAAAAAAATCAATTTTCTTCGAGTTTTTCCGGTGGAATACGAATCCAGTACCTCCCAGCCCAAGCGCCGAAGCATTAACCACTGCACCACCTGTCTCGGAGTGAATGTACGTACAAAATTCATAAAAAAAGGCCTTTAATTCGATTTTTCGGATTTTGCGGCTTTTCCTGTGAATTTTTTCAAAATTTTCTTTCGTAGGAAATATCTCCTGGCAATTACGAACTAAACAAAAAAAAAATCTGCCAAATCTGTTAAGCCGTTCTCAACTGAGGCGCGCACATACATTTTTTACACCATTTTTATATATACACTTGGGTGCAAAAAAATCGCACATTGCTCAATTTTCCACAAAAGTTCAAAAATATCAAAAAAAATCCAAGATTTGTTTATTTTTTTTAATGCAAATTCAAAGTCTATTTCAATACCTATCCAGTAGTACCTTTTTTGTACTTGTACCATGCCATCAAACTGATTTTGGGGGTAAACATCTGAGGTACACGTTTTTGTGAATTTGTCAGTATGCAAATTAGGGCTAAAAATCGAAATAAAATATGGAAAAAAACAGAAGAAACACAGTTTTATTAAGAGTAAGTATTCCCTCCTCTGGCCCGAATGACAGCTTCCAATCGATGCTGCTTTGATTTCACCAAAGTTTTCACAAAATCTTGAGGTATCGCCTCCCATTCCTCTACGATCGCCTGTCGCAGCTCCTGGATACTCGTTGGAGCAACATCTCTGGCTCGAACCCTTCTTGACACAATTCAAATGCTATCGAGCGAACTCACGACAGGCTCGTCGGTGGGCTGCGATAAATTTTGGCCCGTTTGCTGGTGTGTGTGCAGTTAGGTTATCTTCACGAAGTCGTTTTTTAACTGGCCACCGACTGCGACTTCGACTGCACGAACTTCTTGAAGCCGCCGTCCCAGTTGAACCGAATTCATACGGCAATTTCGCAATGAAGTTGTTACAAGAAAGCGGTTACCACGCTGTGCTGTAGCACGAGGTCGGCCAGATCTTTGTCGCCGTCTGAAGCCACTAGTTTCTTGATATCTCTGCCAGACTCGACGAACGGGGAATCGGCTCAAATTTAGTTGTAGAGCGATTTCAGTTTGGTGCTACCCTGCATACATTAGTGTAACCACTTGTGCAGCTACCTCTGATGTGGTATACCCATTTCTTTCATCCGGTTAAAGACGTAAGCAATAGAAGATCGTTCAGGCTAAGCGTCGATATGCGAACGATCACAATTCCAAGCGAGATATTTCATGGCATGCTATTGTATTGATCTTGTTGGATTGTTTTTAGAATTTAATTCGAAAGCCTGCTAGATTGACTAAAAATCACGTTGTTGGCATGGTACAAGTACAAAAAACATACCACTGGATAGGTATTGAAATAGAGTTTGAATTTGCATTAAAAAATATTAAACGAATATTGGATTTGTTTGATATTTGTGAACTTTTCTAGAAAATTGAGCAATGTGCGATTTTTTTTGCACCCAAATGCAGTATGTATAGATTATACATACAATAAAATGGAAAGTAATAATTATATCAAATGTAATTGCAGTGTTACTTAAACTATATTAAATTGAGGTTGGATTACAACAGCACCAACATTCATACGCTGGCTGAGTGGAACGGTTGGTTTTACCCGTTCATTTTTTCTCAGGGTAAACGGAAACTGTTTTCGCTGGTACCACATTCTACCACAAAACCTTTTACTTGTACTCTGCTCAGCAGCAGCAGCAGCTCAACTATGTAGTTCCCGAAGCGAAACTTCCGCCGAATAAATAGTCGCATTTCAACGACCATTAAAGCTGGCGAAGTGCAAACTTTTACCTGGATGTTACATTCGTCAGGAACGATGCGACCATGCAATTTTTAATCGTTTGTATACCTCTTGTTTAATTTCAGATGCAAGCGAGCTTACCGCTGGTGAGGGCTCATTATATCTGAATTAAAATTATTTTTGAAAACAAAACTAAAACGTTACTGATATAATTTCGTTCTGATTTATTCATTTGAATTTAGTTCTTTATATACAAAAATGCTCATCATTAAAATTTATGTTAGTGCAAAAAATGTTGTATTATATGTCACTAGCCAATTTAAATTTGATGAGTAAGCTTATACATTATGTATATTCATATTACTTTACAATTATAATATTTATGCAGATCGATGCCCTGTTGATGTTGAACTCAACATATTCCGGGCCCCCTACTTGGGATGATTAGACTTCTGCACGTTGAAGTGGCGTAGGTGGTGGGCGAGGACTCGCTCGTCTTTGTCTTAAACATTTGATGCCCCAAATGACACCTAAAACTAAAAGGATCCCAGAAATGACATGAGCCATGGTATAATGGTGGATATGATGATTCTTTCCCTCTTGTAGTTGGATTTTCATATTTTCGAGCGTTTTTATCTCCTGTTCCAATTTGTTGGTATCTTGAAGCGTTACATACTGTGGATGATTATGTCGGACTGGGATATCTTTGATCCGGGTGATGAACTTCTTTAAGTGAATAAATTCAGCTAACGTATTAACCGATCTATTGAATCCCTTTTCCAAATGGTTAGAAGAAGGATCCGATTGCAACAATATAAAAATTTGCATCCCGTAGCACACAATCAGCTTTGATTTTTACTATGCCTGATCCTTGAACGTTATACGATTTGCCTTCATGACCGCATATTACATCGATTGTTGTTTCATTGTGAATGACATATATACCCACTGATTGTTAGCATTAAGTTTTATCCAGTGATTTGATGCATTTACGGTTTCGATGGAACATAATTCCTCAAGATTCATCTTCCGTTGTAGGATTGCCACCTCGCACTGGGCTTGGCTGCTTATGATGTTATGTATTGGCGATATTTCACACAAAAATCTTCTTCCTTGAAATGATTGATAACTTTTTACTTGCTCTCTAGTCATTAATGCGAGCTGTTCCCGGTGAGCATCTATTGCTAAAAATTCTGTCTTGGTGTCGATGTAAGACTGCGAATTCCCGTGTTCGATATTATAGGCACTGGAAAAACGGCTAACAGTGTGTACTCCCGCGTAAATGATAATGGCATGGTGAGTTCTACTATAATGTTCCTTGCAGTTACTCTACTGCGTATCTTCATGCTATGATGTATGTGAAGAAGATCCGGAATGCCATGCCCAGGTATGGTGATCGTTGATGGTATATGTCTTTTAATAATTTCCAGCTCTTGATCCAATTGTGCCGGGGAGAGTAATGAAGGATGTAAAATGTTCTTGTGTGCATTATGGATTACGTCAAGTAAGGCTTGTTGCGTGTCCTCCAAATTTTTCAATATTAATATCAATTCAATGCTTGAAGTTAATATTAAACGAATTTGCTTTTCTCGTATGAAGTACTCGTTCAATTGTTCTAGTTCAGCCTTTAGCATTCCATGATTATTTATCAGTTTGTTTAATGATTTCATGGTAAGAATTGAGTTGTGCCTTATTAGCTTAACTGTGTTGTCTATTATTGTGGTATGATTCCTTATTAGTACCTCTAATTGATGTTGATCATTGTTTATGGCTTCAAATTGATTTTCATATTCTCTTGCTTCACGCTCTGTAAGAATCCCAAACATGTCGCCTAACACAACGCCTATTGTGTCGCCTAAACCTCGTTTTGGTCTGCGCATTTCCTTGTTGCTGGCTAATAATAATTCATTATCTGGCTCCAAATTATTGAACTGCCATTGAATTTGTTGAAGAATTAATTCGCAATTAATTTCGACAACGTCTATGCAGGACTTCTTCAGTTGACTTTGCGCGGTCTTGAATGCTTCAATTTCCTCCCAGTAATTACTCATATTATAATAGATTATTAGTGACCATTTCATGGCTACTACCTCGAGTCTGCCTATTGATTCAAAGTGTACGCCTGTAGAATGGTTGAATGGAGTAATGTCTATGTTGGCCTGAGCAAGTCCCAAAATGCAACATATGGACAACGTCGCAAGCACCAGATGTTTCAATTTGCTCTGGTTTTTCACTTGTCGATGAGGTTGCTGCCGCAGAAACCTCTCGGAATTCTTGGATATTTGCGACTCCATCTCTTCATCACTCTGGTTGGGTTTCATGGGCATTAGATCCTTTAAATTTTCCTCAATTGGTAGTTTGCACAATTTCACAATTGGCCGCTTGAAGATATTGTTCTCGCACTTCACTGTAGCTACTCTAACTAAATCATCGCTTCCGGCATGTGTCTCGATAATTCGCTCTAGTTTCCAACGTGTGGTTGGTTGTTGGTCATCCTTTAGTAACACCAAGTCGTTGATTTTTAGGTTCGCTTGGCTACATTTCCATTTAGTTCGTTGCTATAGTTGATGGAGATATTCAGATTACCATCTTTTCCAAAAGCCTTGCACCATTTTCTCAATAAGGTGCCATCTTGTTTTTAAAGAGATGTTATCTGTATCAGTGACCGGCAGTGACTTGAGAGAATCACCTATCAAAAAATGTCCTGGTGTTAAAGCTGATAAATCTGTTGGATTATTGGTCAGTGGAGTTAGCGGTCGAGAATTTAGACACGTCTCGATTTGTGTAACTACTGTGTAAAGCTCATCAAAGGTGAGGGTTGCTTCTCCTATATGATTCGTTTTAAATGGAACTTGATAGATTTAATGCCCGCTTCCCATATGCCACCGAAATGGGGTGTCATGGGCGGTATGAAATGCCAATTGATTTCGTCGTTAGCTATCATAGTGGCGATCTCGTCCGGTAATGTGGTTATTGCGCGATGATGTTCTTTTAACATTGCCTTGTTCGCTCCAACGAAGTATGTCCCATTGTCAGAGTAGATATCCGTGCATAATCCTCTCCTGGATGTAAATCGCTTGTAAGCTTCAATAAATGATTCGGTTGTTAAATCGCTTACAATTTCAATATGTTTAGCTTTTGTTACCATGCAGATGAACAGTGCAATGTAACCTTTGTGAGTTTTGTGACCTCTTCCCTTGGTTGTTCTCATTTGAATGGGGCCAGCATAATCGATACCCGTTTTTGCGAACGGTCTTCCCGGCCGTACTCGCAGATGGTAAGTTTCCCATTTGGTTAATAATCCAATATTTATTTCTTAAATGCGACAATGTTAGTTGGGCACCCCCATGTAAGGTACTGACATGAGCATTTTCTATAATTCTTTGTGTTACAATGTTGTGTTTATCCAGGATGATGGGGTTTTCCTGGACCTTGATAATGTTGAATTTTGAAGTCGTCCATTTAGTCGTAACAAGCCATTTTCATCTACAGTTGGATTCAATAATAGTAGCTTGCTTCTTTTGCTAATTTGTTTAGCCTGGTTAAGAGGGCTAATTTCATTAGAAAAATTTTGCTTTTGTAGTGCCTTGAGAATTGTTGTTTCCGCATCCCGGAGTTCTATACCTATTAGCTGCTTATGATTATTGTTGCCATGCTTGGCATTGTCGATAAATCGTTTACTGTACGCAACTATGCGTTTTAATCTGTTGTAATTCGAACATCGCTTAAATAATTCATTAAATACGTGTTCTTTTCTGCTTATTGTCATTAGTTTTGAATTTTTTTCTTCTAATTCTTCACGATGATGTGTATTAGTAAGTGAGGAACTATAGATTTCCTTCCAACTAGTTATATTTTGTCCCAGTAAGTCCGGTCCTTCCCACCATAATTTGTTGTTTGTTAGTGCGGATGGTGGTGCGCCTCATGAAGCTATATCAGCTGGGTTGTCGCCTGATTTTACGTGATGCCATGTTGTGGTTGGTATCAAGGATTTTATATAGCAGAAATCCTGTTTGCCACGAATGCCTCAAATTTGTTTGGCTCGCCTGTGATCCAACATAGTGCAATGGTTGAGTCTGACCACGCATACATCCTGCAGTTGTTTAGATTTAAGGCTTCTTGAACGTGTTTGAGCAGTTTTGATAATAATAAAGCTGCATTTAGCTCTAGTCGAGGAATTGACAACCTCACTTTAGTTGGAGCGACTCTTGTCTTCGATGTTAAAAGTTGTGTTGTAATTGTTCCATCTTCGTTTACTGTTCGACAGTATATAGCAGCGGCATATGCGTATTCCGAAGCATCAGCGAAACCGTGAAGCTCTATGTCGGTATTTTCAGTTGTATTGATCCACCTTTGAATCTGCATGTTTTTGATATCACTTAATTCTGCCTTATATTTTATCCATTTTGTGTTGATATGTTCTGGTAGATGTTCATCCCATTTTGTTCCGCTTAGCCATAATTGTTGCATCATAATTTTTGCTGTAATTGTTAGTGGAGAGAGCCATCCAACTGGATCAAATAGTTTCGATGATTCGGATAGTAATGAACGCTTTGTAGCTTGGGTGCTGGATAACTGGAGTTTTGCAACATCAAATTTAAAGTTGTATTCTTGTGGATCGTACAAAATGCCTAGAGTCTTGATGCAATCGTTTAACTTGATTTCCATATTACCCTTACCGCGCAGCTCTCTTGGTATATGTTTTAATAATTTACTTGAGTTAGAAAACCGTTTTCGTAAGTTAAATCCACCTCGATCTGTTAGCAATTTTAATTTGCGAACTGATTCACATGCCTCCCTTATATTGTGGCATCCGGTCAGCAAATCGTCAACATAAAAATCTTTCAATATGATGTGTGCTGCTATTGGATACTCACTGGCTCCATCAAGAGCTAACTGTCTCAATGCTCTTATCGCCAAGAAACTGGCTGGTGTTGTCCTATATGTGACTGTCTTAAGTTTATAAGTTGTCATTGGTTTAGGCGGTTGAGTTCTCCATAATATTCGTTGGTAATTCTGGTCTTGTTCGTTTATCCAGATTTGGCGATACATTTTCTATATGTCCGCCGTCATTACGATCGCAATAATATATCCGTTAGGTCATCTTGTAATTTGGGACCATTCGTCATGTAATCGTTTAAAGATACTCCTATCGTATAGTTTTAGCCGAAGCATCAAACACTACTCTAAGTTTTGTAGTGGTGCTATCCTGTTTGATTACACCATGATGCGCTATATTGTGATCTTCAACCTCTTCCTGCACAAGTTCCATGTGCTTTAGATTTATGTATTCCTGCATAAACTGATGATATAACTGATTGAAAGACGGATCTTTTTTGAACCGATTTTCAATTTGTATTAGCCTGGCAGCGGCTTTTTTCTTGGATTCTCCTAATTTGATATGATTATCTTTGAATGGAATTCTTACCACAAATCTTCCATCTGATCCTCTTTCTGAGGTTAACTGGAAATGTTGTTCAACCATGTCTTCCTCTTTGCCTCCGTATTAATTCTGTTTTCTGGTATCGAATCTACCTCTATGAGTAATTTTAATTGATCTTCAATGCCTTTAGTAGCTATTATTGTTGTTGGCTGGTTTGTTCTTGTGCCGCCTCTGGTGCCTATTATTATCCATCCGATTTCAGTTTGTTGTGCCATTGGTCCTAATTCACTTCATTTTATGATGTTGTTGTTTATGATTGCTGGATAATAGTCGGCACCAAGTATGAGATTAATTGGTTGTGACTTGTTATAATAAGGATCGGCGAGTTGTATTTGTTTGAGATGGGTCCAACATCTTGCATCAAAGTCCACCTCCGGTAACTGTTGGTTGAGTTTATCAAATATCAACGCTTCGATATTTAGTTGAAAATCGGTTTCAAATCTTAGCAAGATTTGCATATTGATTGTATGTTTACAATCACTTGCTTTCCCTCCTCCTATACCGGAGATAGAAACGTTGACCTTCTTCTTCTTAAGGTTGAGTAGGTTAGCGGCTTTTGATGAGATTAAAGTCACCTGTGATCCAGGATCGACTAATGCTCTCAGCACGATCTGATTTCCCGTGCAAGTTATGGCTTTAACTACTGCGGTTGGTAACAAAACTTGTCCCTGTTGATTTACTATGAGGGTTTTCGCGTTTTTAACTCCGGTTCCGCCATTTGATAATGCGTTATTGCAGTGTAGTAGGGTGTTATGTAACCCTTTACATACGGCGCATGGTTCCGATTGACAATATTTACTTTGGTGATGGTTTAGGCAACGTACACAAAGGCTTGCTGCATTTATTAGCCTTGATCTATCTAATGTTGACATACTTTTGAACTGTTGACATTGATCCAAGTTGTGTCGTTCCTTGCAACTATTTACCCAACATGTTCTGCTTGCTGTGGTTGTATAGGCCCGTTTTAGCGGTGGTATATACTGTGGTCGGCTTGTCGTTTGTTTGTTGCTGCCCATGACTTCCAGTGATTGAAATCTTGTTTCAAGGAATTTGAAAACTTCTTCTAGTTGTGGAATATCTCTGGGTTTATCTATGGATGATTCATAGAGCCTGATGGATTCTGGGTTCAGTTTTTTCATTAATATGAAGCTTACGAATGCTTCAAAAGATGAACTTATGTTGAGCCGATTTATGTTATGCAGAATTTCTTTTGCTGTATCGTGCAAGTTCCTTACCGCTTGTGCGGACGCCATTTGAATTGTTGTTAGTGATAATAACGCACTGAATTGATGGTTGGCGACCCGGTAAACCACAAGTCCTGAAAAATTGTAAATGTATGTCTGATGATTGACTCTGATGTTGAAACTCGTAAATTGACTTTTGTGTCAATTACTTGACTACATAAATATAACGCAAAGTCCAAATTTAAATCTCAGTCTTTAACGTTCGACATATAATTAGTTTGAATAGTACATTTCTTACTTCAGCTATGAAACCTGTTATAAGACGCATTTGAATGCCAATTACACTATTTTAACTACGAAGTCTGTTATATAACCGACGTTGAAGTCGATTCCTCATCAATGACTTAAAATTCAATTGTTCGTCGAGCTTCAACGCCATTTACAGAAGTTTGGCTTTGAAGTCAGTGGTGTGATTGTATATTTAAGTCAGATACAGAAAACTGACATGAAAGTCAGTTTTTAGTAATCAAATAAGTGACATTGTCGTCTGTTTTAGAAAAATAATCAAATCGAGTTCAGTGTATTGCTCTAAAGGTTTAGTTTAAGCGTCCAGGTAAGTACACCGTTTATATTACACTATTTCGAGTTAATGCATGTTTAAAAGTTAAAATTAAAAATGAATTCAGTAATAGCAAATAATAAAATGAAGAATAAAGCAGTTAATAATTTAAAATACAAATTTAAAAAAATAAATCAAGTCATTTTGAGCAAAATTTTATTAGACAGTGAAATAGTGCAAAGTTCAACTAGCGTGCTCTCACAAATAGGTGCCAATAGTCAAACCCAATCATGGTTCTTGCATACAAGCGAAAATGTATCTGGTTTAAAGGAATCTATGAACAAAAATGATTTTGCATTTTGTGAAACTAGTGTAGCGACTGAAAATGGCAGTGAGCGTAATCTAAAAGAAGAGAATCCTAGTAGACCTCTCACAAACAATTTTTCTGAAAATATAAATTTTTACAATTTTATAGAATCATACAATGATTCAAAAGTCAATTCATATGTAAAGTTCTTCTTGCAAAAATGGTCGATTGAGCATAATATAAACAAAAACTCATTATCAGAGTTATTAAAATTTTTCAAAACCTTCTTTCCGGAATTGCCACTGGATTACCGAACTTTGCTGAAAACTCCACGAAACTTGGAAAAAGTTGTAGTATTTCCCGGAGAGTATGTTCATGTTGGACTAGAAAATAATTTAACGAAGATTTTAGCGCAAGAAAGATCGAACGTAGCATTATTACCGCAAACTTTATATATTGATTTAAATGTTGACGGGCTTCCTGTATTCAGCGATAATACCGAACATTCGTTTTGGCTTATATTAGGTCGCGTTGTGAACATTATCACAAATAAGGTCTTTGTGATTGGAATCTATCATGTCCCAAAAAAGCCAAATAGTTTTAGAGATTTCCTAAACCCGTTTGTAGATGAAATGAAGGTAATTCAAAATGCCTTTTATGATAATGGAATATCTATTTCAATTAAAATTCGAGCAATAATTTGTGATGCTCCAGCTAGGGCAAGTGTATGTGGCGTTAAGCAATACAATGCCGTTAGTGGGTGCCCAAAATGTGTAATTAGAGGAGTATTTGATAACAAATACCACAGAATGTGTTTTAATGATTTAAATGCACCTCTTCGAACAGACTCAACGTTTGCTCTACGAGCATCTGAAGAGTTCCATACTTCAAATTCTCCACTTGAGGATCTTGGTATAGGCATGGTATCACAAGTTGCTTTAGATTATTTAAACATAGTACTGCTCGATGTAATGAAAAAGTTACTAAAAATTTGGTTTGGAAAAAAACCTCTATTTCCAAATAATTTCCAAATAATCACAAACAAAATGTGGAGCACGTAGCTGTTTTCAAAAGAAACGAACTGGGAAATGTTTTACTCATTTATGGACCATTTGTACTAAAAAGGTCATTGCCGTTGCACTTACTGAAATTTTATCATCATTTTCTAAAACTGCATATAGCAATAAAACTTCTTTGCTTCCCAGATTGGTGTATAAAATATAATTTAATAGCAGAACATCTTTTAAAAGATTTTATTGCGGAATATGCAGATATTTCAGTTCAGATATATGGTTAATCATAATATTCATATGCTAAGTCATCTTGCGAAGGAAGTTTTGGATTTTAAAGGCCCTTTGGATACTTTTTCTGGGTTTTGTTTTGAATCGTTTATGAATCCATTTATAAAACTGTTGGCCGCTCATAAACATCCGCTAATTGAGTTCGCTAACAGACTGCATGAAAGCACTAACTTTTCAAATGTTACCTGTATAACACCAAACGTATCACACACCGAACTTAAAAAAGCGATAGAAGGAACAAAGAACGGTTACTCGGAGCTTTTATATTATGGCTATAGACTAAATAATGATGACAAAAACAAATATGTTTTGAGTAAATATAATAAAATTTATGAAATATTAAGGTTCACAAAAGAAAAAAAAAATATATTTTTTTATGGCAAACAGTACACGCAAAAGGATGATTTTTACACTTATCCCATTCTCTCATCTAAACTGAGTGTATATGAGTGTCAAAACATAACGCTAAGCATCGAGAAAATGAATATATCTCAATTAGAGAGAAAATTATTTGCAATGGTAGATCAAGAAAGTCCATCACAAAAAACATTTTTCCCCTTAATACGATTTTGCCATTCTTCAAAATTAAATGAACATTTTTAAAAACCAAAATCGTAGCAAGACATATACCAAATAACAAGTAATAGCAAATAAAATAAGAAAAATTCCTAAAAATACGTAATACGTTTTTAAGTCTCAAAAAAGTCAGTACATACAGCCATACCAATTTGTTGCTTTATTATTAATATTTAATTATATGTATTTACTGTTATTCTAATCTATTAATAGCGGGGTCATGCAATATTAAATATTATTTTGATCGAGGATGGCACATTTAGAGATGGATAATTTTGCAGTTGTCGAATTCCCACCGGATAAAACACAGCCCCACAAACGACTCATAGAAGTCATAAGATTTGCATGGTTAACGGAAGATGCAAATATGTGTTTTTGAAATCAAATTTTCCGAAATCAAAAAATTGGAGTTTTGAATTAAAAAATAATGGCCTACCTAGAGAAAACTGGATCAAATATCCCTGCCGCGTCGTAAAATATAATCAAATAAAAAACCTCTTAACGAGGTAAATGTTCGAGTGACGAAAGCCGAATTCAATTCACAAAATTTCTGATATCAAATTTGTGCCGAAAAAAACAATTGCATTCGATTTGTCAACGATTTTTCGGAATGTTAATGCATTCAGCGCGTTGTTGTTGAACATTCCGAAAAATCGTTAGCAATCGTTATTCTTGACAGCTAGAAAGCAAAATGTAAACAAACGCGCCGAATGCACTAACATTCCGAAAAATCGTTGACAAATCGAATGCAATTGTTTTTTTCGGCACAAATTTGATATCAGAAATTTTGTGAATTGAATTCGGCTTTCGTCACTCGAACATTTACCTCGTTAAGAGGTTTTTTATTTGATATCAATGATTTTGGCACGGCAAAATGAAGATGAATTGAATTGCGATTCGTTTTATTGTTGTCAGTCAAAACAGTTCATACACACACTCGATAGCACACAAGTGGCCGCTACGTGTTAGTGTGCCTTAAGTCATATTCATACGACGGATAAAATCCGGGATAATTCAACATTTTTTTGCAAGTTTCTTACATGGGAGGAGTGGTAAGATCTATTTTTTGAAAGAAACCATCATAAAGATTAAAAAAGTATCGATTTTATGCAAGGAGATTGTTCAATGTTTTTGGTGATTTTTTCGATCACATCAATTTGTCAGTTTTTTCATTTTTTTTGTTATGAAAAAAGAGTCACTGGTAAAAATTCTCTTAGCAATGATAATAATATGATGTATTTATATTTGTTTCATTGTAATACGTTGATTCACTATCATTATGAACCGCAACGGACCGATATTAGGGTGCATTTGAGCCAAAAAATGCAATTTTACAAAAAATTAAGGTGGCTTTTAAGTTATGGAGGTCAATATCTAAAATATACGAGTTTTCTGGGACAAACGGTTGATGTCATATAGTAGGTGAGATTTGTGGCTAATAATCCTGAAAATATGAACCAAAAGTCTTGGGCTCATTTTTTAGCAATTTGGCCGAATGTGGCCGGCCGATTTCGCATTTTTCAGTTTTTTGGCCAAAATGACCCTCCAACCTAATTTTTTGAATTCTTTTTATTGCTATTTGATAGCTGGCGTCAATACCTTTCCAACGATATGCATATGTCTAGGATATGTCGAATAGATTCAGCACTGTGGACGTGGCAAAATGGCCAAAAATGGCCGTTCAGAGGCCAGCCGCGGCCAACATGGCGGCCAAATCAAAAAGTTGTAGAACAAAAGTTGCTTAGTTTTTTAAGTACTACAACCCCTGAAAATATGAGATCAAATAAAAGAGGTACGGACAAACAAACATATATACCAAAGCAAGATTATATGGTGACGTCATAGAAAAATTTAAAATTGTCATAACTTTGGTCAAAATCATCCGTTTTGGACGTTTGAGGTGTCGTTGAATTGGTATTGACGTCTACAATCATAATTTGCCAGTTAGAAAATAATTGTGGCCTTTTTTGGGGCAGTTATACCCGAAAAACTGATTTTTTGGGGCAATTTTCGGAAGGTCATATCTCCACTCAATGTAGGTAGAAATTCATTTTTATACATTATTTAGGTTTATTTTTCAAGGCCTTTCCAATGGTATATAACATGATCCTGGCGGCCTTAAAGGGAAAAAGTTCGAAACTTGCTGTATAATATACTTCGTTCGACTTCCAGCACAGTAGGTGCTTTCGTCACTCGTTTGGACTGCCGTCCAAAGTGATATTAGTAAGTTTTTGAAGATATTATAAAATTAGTAGTTCATTTGAGTATGTATTTATGATTAATTTGTTTTTCTACAGATACCTTAAAAGCAGCGAACACAGAGTGTAGTCTCAGGTTAAATTACACATCATCGGATTTTTCGGATCAAGGTGAGAACAGAAAAGATCAACAACAACAGAAAAAAACAGCCAACATGGATACGGGCGGTGTATTATCGTACAATGATCTGTTTGATCAAATCAATGACGAAACAGTTTTACCCCCTGAAAACGACAATGTCCATAAAACGACCGGCGAAAATGAACCCACCGAACATGAATCGGAATTAGCGAATAACATAACACCTATGAATAATGTGGTTATTGTGCAGTACGAGTTCTTGCAATCAGTTCAGGAAAATTTGTCTAATCTCGAAAAAGGATTTACAACCTTATCCATCAAATTTGAGCAACTCAAAACAAACATGGAAAAAATCTCGGCACAAAACGAAGTCATGTTAAACATGATACAGGAATTAAGCAAAAAATCATCAGCAACATCATCATTCAATCCGATTGTGAATATAAACTCTAAAGCGGGACTAGACGAGTTGGAGCAAGAATTAGTGGCCGACCAATATAATAATATGATTACATAATGGTATGTTAATTTATATTTAATATTTAATTATTTATTACAATTACAATTATTATAGAAATAATTGTAATATACATATTTGGTTCAGATAATTTTATTTCGTATATATGTACATCTTCGTTTATGAATAATTCTAATATTTATATTTTTTTTTATTAGGCATACGCATACACCCAGTATACATACAAAGGCGATGCAAAAAAGGAGATTAATGGTTTCGTGAAATCAATTCTAAAGAAACTTCTCCACGAACAATTTAGTCAGGTGCTCAAGTGGGACCGTATAAAAAAAGTGGACAGCAATTTGGCTGCTGATGTTGATGGTGAGCTTTAGGATTCTGTTAATATATTTAAAACTAATAATTTGTATTTCGTTTCCAGAGATAATATTTTTTAAAAAATATTCAAATATTTTGCTCTTTATAACGGACGTTTGCAACAAAATGAAAAAAGAAGGTAGTGGCTTCTATAATAAAGATAATGTGTCGCAAGCCGCTCTAGATTACTTTAAACGAAAGCCTTATACTAAAACGTAGACAGAGTTTTGTGCATAGTCCTTATCTATATTATATTTAAGAACTCAGTTATTTTGTAATTACCAAATTGATACTATTTTTTAATTTTCTGTTATTTTATTTATTATTTTGTATACATAAATATTTAAATTTGAAATAAATTAAAGAAATAAACACTTTATAATAAGTGTATAAAGATCAGATATCAAAAAAACGACTTTTTTGCTTTAATTTTGTAATCTTAATGCCAATCTTATAACCGGAATGAATGTCAGTTTTTGGATGTTATTTGAACGTCAAAGGTTAGTATACTACATCGCGAGATTAAAATCAGATCTATAAACGTATTTGAAGTCGAAAACTAGATATACATTCAAGTTAAAACTTAGTCAACAAGTACACTGACGACAAAGTGACTTCGCATCACGGTAAAAGTCAAATATAAGACGGGATTTGGCCTGCTAACTATATGTCCACTAGACTGACTTACCGTTACAGATTAGTTACTTCATTTGCCGACCAACAATATTCGGAGTTTCCGAATCTTTCGGCGAACAATTGACATGTGGTTTACCGGGGAGAAACCTCGCGTTGTTATATCTATTTTGTATTATGCTCCAGGCTGTTTGGTAATTGTCACCTGTTGTTGTTAGATGACTTATGAGTTGAGCTGCTCCTTTTTGTAGGTGTGATTTTAAATATGTCATCTTCACCGTGTCAGATATTTTGTTGTTTTGATGAATCATTTTGGTGAATATATCGTTAAATGTTTCCCATATTCACCGTAAAAGTTTGGTAGTTCTATTTTTGGCAGTTTCATCTGGACTGATTCTGACGTAGTTGTTCGCCGTGAAATCGTTGTAACTCGATCATTGTGGTTTCTAGTTTTTCTTGTAGCTGGCCAAAATAATCTGTTTTGAAGTAGTCAGACGTTTGTTCGGCTTCTTCTGTTTCTATTACGATCGCAGTGTGTTGGTTTGCTACTTCTTGGATGTCTTTTTCTAGTTGTTTTAATTTTATATTTATGTATTCCTTGGATATGTTGTTAGTCTCCAATGAATGATTGATTGACGCCAATTTTTGATACATTTGGCGCATGAGGACATCTTGCCGCTTGAATAGCTTTTTGTTGTTGATTTCTTCTGAACTAGTTTCTTGCTGCACAGTTTGCCCTGTTTAATTCGTTGATGCGAAATTTATGCTGAATACATACTTGCGGATACAACGATTGTCGCAATCGTTTCCACAAGATAAACCAATCAAATTACGTGTTTTGCTCTATGCCCCGCCTACTCTTGCCGCAATCGAATTGAAATATTTTTTATTTTGAGCTATGGTTTCCTCAAGCTTGCCAACCAAAAACTACAAAAGGAACTAAATTTTGTGCTCATTGTAAGGCGCTTTTTTTATGTTTGCTATATATTTGACAGAAAATATAGATGTATTTGACAATTATATATTTGTGATATAAAACCAAAGATTTTAATAATATTATTAATATTATATAATACTATTATATAATAATTATACCAATAATATTAATAAATAATAATATTTTAAAATTTTATAATATTATTATTATTTATTAATATTTTTAGTATGATGTTTATGTGTAAAACAGTGATATATATGTCTGTAAAACAGGATGAAAATAATAATAAATCTAAATTACTTTTAAAATAGGCGATAAAATTAAAAGTGGATTTTGATAAGGTTGTGAATCCTGTGCGGCAACTATTCGAAATCAGTAACTGTAACTGATGAGATGCTAACGCGAGAATTGCAAAATGCCATCAGAAATAATCGATGTCCGGGCCGAATCCGAGCAAAAGAAAAATCGAAAACCGCAATTGAGCGATTGCGTGATACCTGGCAACATTTACTTCGTCATCGAGCTACTCGTTCACTAACTTATAACGATGAACAATTCCATGCTTTGGAAAAAATAAAAATTTACGGCAAACGGTTGAAATCATTATTGGTCGATGATGTGAAACCAGCTATCGATATGGTAGCAGAAAGTGTTGCGGATTGGTATATAATGGGCCAAGTAAATTTCGTTCAAGCTCAAATACTAGAGAAGGATCTAGTCAACTTTGAAAATAATTTGTATGAAATCTAGGAAACTGTCCTGAATCAAGAATGATCTAAAAACTGATATTAATAATCGAAGATCAATATGATGGCCACAAGAGATAATTGTGTAACAAACGACACTAGTAATATTGATTATACGGTAAAGGCTTTTTAAATAATTATTTCAGTAACAGTTTAATGTATAATTTTATAATTTTAGACAATATTTGCTCTTCAAACGCATTTACAAGTTGTCCTAGATCAAAATACACTGGCCGATCATAAAACAGAGGAAATTTACGGAAGCAACGTAAAAGCGAAACGAAAATTACAATAATTCCGAATGGCAACAGATGTTTGCTGACACCCTGACCATCAACTGGACTAGCCACCATCGGTTAATATACAAATTCAAATATGCCTGAACGGAATTTTCTACAGGTTTAGATAAACCGACCACGGCAAGCATATTCGGCAAATACGCCACTATTTTGTATTGCTGCATGTGATTCGGGGTTACCATTAGTTGTGTCTGGTAAAGATGGTACCCGAATGTTACGAAGTGATTACAATTCAATGAAAAGCAGGTCATCTAGATTCATCATCACGGGGTATCAACCATATTTATGATGGGGCTGTAGTTGATATGAAATAACAAATAAAAACTCAATACTTTTTGTTAAAACATCAAATTTTTTATTAAATTTTAAGAGGATAAAAAATTCCTGGATTTAATACATAACAAAATTGTAAAAAAATAAGGTAGAAAGCAAAATGTCGGTCTACGCAATGGCGGTCCTGGTTATATCTATTGGTGCCTAAACCACCAACTAGACAAGCGCACATCACTCAAAATGTCACCATAATGTTAATTTGGCATAACAAGCACATCATATTTACGTGGATCCTGCACCATGTTTAAGCACACATTATCCAAATACATCAAATTTCACTTCGGCATATTTAACGGCCATGTCACGACAGCAGCACAAAAAATAACACTCCATTCGCATAATAAGGGCCTTATGTACCGCAGTCACTTTCGTGCGATTGTCTTTGGCATATTGAAATGCGAATTCTGCGGCAGGCTAAGCCTCTTCCGTCATCAATTTTATAATCTGAACCACAGCATAAACAATTTCGTGCTCAATACCCGAGTATTCGCCTTTTATGTTCTCACGAATTGTAACTACGCACTGGTCATTAAGCAGTTCCAATTTTTTCCTCTGTAAATTTGATTGACTTCGTCCTAAGGTTAAATATTTATATATAGTTATAGAAATAAAGAATTCAGGTGATTTTATAGAAAAATTACCTGTAACAATATTCGCCATAATCACTTTTAAATTTTTCTCTCCATTCCGACATGTTTATCAGCCAATCGCTTGATCAATCACTTTTACCTATCTCTCTCCATTCCGACATGATTATCAACCGCAGTCGTTTGAATTATAATAAAAAACAATTAAAAATGTTACTCAGACAAAATTCTTCACTCCGAAAATTGAAACGTCAAACTAATAAAAAAATTTACGCCTACTGAGAAATATTTATATGGCGTGTTCACTGTACAAGCGAAAATTACAAATGAAAAATTTGACAACCAAAATGACGTACGAAATAGACTAATATTTTGAGCAAAGACTAACTTCAACTCAAAACTGCAGAATTGTGCCGCAATCGGGTCCGCAGGTATGTATGCTGCATTAGGCGTTCACGCATATCCGTTATTAATTTTTGGTATACGTCTGTGACTTTCTTCCGTCTTTCCAGATATGCATGACCCTTGTCTAGAGGTGGGGTCATGTCCAGGATTTTCGTATCATTATCGACATAGTCGTTAGAAATCGCCTTTAGAGTTGCCAACCTTTTTTTCCAAATATATCTTCGTTTTCCTATCCTCCCCGCTTTTGCGGTAGTTTGTTTCCATTTGGACGATTTTGTCACCTGCTTCATCTTGTTGCTGGAGTATCCTTTCCATTTTTGTTGTTATTTAGATATATGTACAGGTGCCTTAACTTAACTTAAGATTTATTGTTATTCTTAAGTTTTCGTTTGTTTACTGTTTTTAATGTAAACTTATCGCGTTTAACTTAGCGATGCCGGTTGTTTTAATGGCTCGAAGGACCAATTAAGATCGTAGTGTGGAGATCCGGCTCGAAGGACCAATGTTTAATTTCAGATGCTAGCGAGCTTACCGCTGGTGAGGGCTCACTATTTCTGAATTAAAATTATTTTTGAAAACAAAACTAAAACGTTACTGATATAATTTCGTTCTGATTTATTCATTTGAATTTAGTTCTTTATATACAAAATTAAGTGCTCATCATTAAAATTTATGTTAGTGCATAAAAATGTTGTATTATATGTCACTAGCCAATTTAAATTTGATGAGTAAGCTTATACATTATGTATGCTACAAGCATGCTTACTTATATTCATATTACTTTACAATTATAATATTTATGCAGATCGATGCCCTTTTGATGTTGAACTCAACACCTCTGATGCGACGCGGATGCTAATAATATATAAATCGGTTTTAACAAACCCCTACAAAGGAGAAATATCAAAAGTTATTTCATCGACAAGGTTTTTAGTACAATATTAACCTTAAGGATTATTTAAAGAGTAACATTTCTCATGAAATCAGTTTCCTTTGTCAACGTAAACGGTTGCCAACCATTTTATATTGCAAACTT
Organism: Nephrotoma flavescens; assembly: GCA_932526605.1. Classification (NCBI taxonomy): domain Eukaryota; kingdom Metazoa; phylum Arthropoda; class Insecta; order Diptera; family Tipulidae; genus Nephrotoma; species Nephrotoma flavescens. The sequence goes on along the minus strand of OW052222.1, from coordinate 187,225,239 downwards.
TCCACCACAGAAATGAATAAAAAACTTTTATTTAACCTACATTCAGTGTACTCGTATTACCCATCATATTTCTTCAAATATAAATGTTGTCATGCTGATTATCCTTAATTCTATATAATTCTTGTATACACAAACTTTTATTGAACCAGAATAAATACTTTTCGAACCAACAGAAAAAAAAAACCTCGAAACTCACCTGAATTAATCCAATTTTATTTTTAGTAACATCAACAAAAATGACTCAAGTACTTCATTTATTGTTACTTGTTTAGGCTTTTTTGTGTATATCATCATCATTATCGCGGAGATCTCGCCTTGCCAACAAAACAACAACATGCCTGTATAACAATAATCCTATAATTTGTGGTTTATTCGACTCAAATTCTGTTTGAAGTGTGTTTTATACCTCCCTCGACATACATACCAAAATTTTTGTCGGGGGAGTGAGGTACGTTAATATTACTACAAGTTTACGATGCTGCCGTTTTGGATGTTGTAGTCCAGGGATATATTTTTGTTTGCCTGCGGATTAACTGGCTACCTCAAGTTTTGTTTTACGTATTCTACTGGGAAGTGTAATTTTATCGATTTCCCGAAATCTTCAGTTCCCCCGTCATTTTCCTAATTAAGAAACAAAATTTTATTAATTGATTGGTTCTTGTTTCAGGCAACGAGAAGACTATACTGGTGGATGAGTAACAATATAAAAAGGAAAATAATTTTCATTGATTGATTGATTGATTGATTGATTTTGAATGCACGACCAAGTTCTTAGACAAGATCTCCCGGTTGACGCCGGGCCCACCGCACACTCTTTTTACATATAACAAAACCGAGGGATTAGATAGGTTAATTGGATGGGAGTGAATCAGCCCGGTTACAGACACCTAGAAATAGCCGATAGGTTGGGATCGTACAGCACAGGACAATACAAAGGATAAAAGTTTTAATGGTCATCAACAATTTCTTCTGGGAATCAGCACCTAACTAAAATAAACCTACACTAAGAATTATATTATTATTCTGGCTCTAAATCTGAAATATCAATTCATCATAAATTAAAGTAGGATTAATAAATTTTGATTTGATTTCAATGCATGACCAAGTTTAAAGCAGGAACTCCCAGTTACTGCCGCGCCAATCATACACCTGCTTTATATACAACAAAAGGATGGGAAAGGTACGTTCGATGTGACAGACCTGGCCCGATTACAGACACCTAGAAATATCTGATAGTTAGTAAGTTTAACATCACAAGACAACACAGTTCTAAAACTACTTTCAAATTGTGTCAGCTTCCCTTTGGAACACATCAGAAATTAATTATTATTTTGAAATATTTTAGTTAAGTATAGTTGATGGCTATACTTAATTGCTTCCAGAATGCTTATCTCCTAGAGTCAATAAATTGTTAGAATTTATTATTAGAAAGAACTATTGATTCCGGAATTCTTTCCTTAACGATCAATATTTAATTTAGTTTTATTATTGTTATAAACCAGTTTTAAACACTAATACCCAGAGTATCCGTAACTAACGAGCACCACTCTTAAAATAGATTAACTGCTTTACCAAGAATAAGTAAACTGTCTAACTTATAATAACTTATTATAACTAAATACTAAATTTAAATAGTTATTAACCGGGTCGCCTTCCGAAATTTTCCTGTAAATTAACTTAAGATTAATAACTATACCATTTCACTTTACAATATTCGAAAGTGTAGCCAACAAAATTGCTTCCAAAACACCAATGTCCTAGAATTTAAATTTGTTAGTAAATTGAGATGCATAGATACTATTAATTCCGGAATCCTTTCCTAAAACTGAATTAAATTAATATAATTATTCCAATCCATTTTTAAAACATTATCACATCCGAATATTTGTAATTAATCAGCACCCATCATAAATTAGCTTAATTATTTTACCAAGTATAAGTATACTTTCTATCATACAATAACATATTATAAACTTAATTCTAAATTTAATTTAATTTAAAAACTAGCATTAATATAATAGTGGTTGTTTGCTACAACCCAATACATCAACCTGGAGGAGATTTGTAGATATAGTACACAACCTGGAATACTAACAATATAATTATTCAACATTCATATTATATAATAAAGATTAAGAATAAGATTAAATTAGCTGACTTCCCTTTTATTTGTATTATAATGTTTATTATAAATATTGTATATGAACTGTAATGTGATTAATCTAAATCTAAACTATCATTATTTTAAAATTTCATTAGTATTAACAATGATTAAATGTTATTCTAAACCAAGGTAAATAGCCTTATTTGTTCACCTTGTCTGCTCTTTTGACTTTTAAATTTAATTAGAATTTTAATACTCAAACACTGAATAAAACCGGATGAAGGAGCATTAGTAAAATTAGCCAATCTCAAAATCAAATTTTATTAATCATAGCTAAATGTAGCAAGAAACATATGTAACGTTTACAAAGAAGTGTTCGATACCCGCTTTTCTAAAATGAAAACCAAACACACTGCAACCCATAAAGTCATTTCCGAATCAAAATACACGGCAACCATGCGATCCTCCGCTAACATCACCAATCAACAACATCTATGCCTCAAAAAGCCGTGATGAATCCATGACACATTATAAACGTATCGTGGTAATCCTATACAGCTCAAAATTTCATCGTATGATTGATCATCCTAAAATTTCAAAAATGATTCCACTCCAGCGAAATTGACGGCAAACCTCAACAAAAACACATATAATATTTAGCAGACTAATTTCGACATACCATACAAATCTAAACCTCAGACAAGGGTTCTATGTAAAACTGCAAATTTGCCTTCTTATATAGTAATAATTAATAACTGCATCAACTCCTAATCAAACAAAACAATTTGAGATAGCCAAAAATAGCTTATAAATATAGGTAACGCAAGAGCATATTATATGAATACAACCTTCCGTAAGTTGAGAAACATAATGTTCATTATGAACCAAACCAATTCAAAATACTCTACCATAAATATCAGAGAAAATTTATTGCAATACCGGTCCACCACATCCTCGCCGCCCATGTGTAAATTGACCACACAAAATAAAACAATGAAAAAGCCAAAAATGAGTATTATTTAGAATAAAATAGCGCATTCGGTTGAAAAACAACAACAAAAATCCATGTTCAATCGTTTTTTCATATATTAAAACATTTACACACCCAAGCACAAAAAGAAAATATATAACACCTATGTAATGATATAAATAAAACAAAATGAAAACAAAAACTCCCCTGATCTTGTATTTTTGTTCGTATGGAATCAATACATACATACCCAATCTTAGTAGCCAGCCAAAACAGAATAACAAGCTATACATATGTATATACATCACAAAACCACATTTTCGGTGATTATTGAAATGTATATCCCGCTATACATCTCCAATACTAATCTCTATGCAAAATATAATGTACAAAATGTACAAGTAAATATGTATATAAAAGAAAACAAAAGTTTACCATATTCAGAAAAAACGAAAAAATAATCGTCGATCATCAAACATGCTTACTCGCAAAAACAACAACAAAAATTGAGTGTAGCAAAACAGAATTGAAAAAAACCCTTTCTCGCCCAAACAATACTCGCAATAATCCACTACATGAAAATACTAGTATTTTACACCTTTATGTGTTATAAAATACAGTTACCTAGCGCTTATATACTTAAATTTTTTAGAATAAAAATTATATTTTAATATGATTGTAATAACAAAATATGTATTACAACAATGAAAAATGAAAAATGAAAAAAACTTATCTTGAGCATCCTTTAGAATAAAAAAGTTCTATACATATTGGAAAATTACACACAATGCGTATGATGCGTCATTCAAACAACGGTATCAAAATACATATAAACGAAATTGTTATATACACATTCTGTGCCATTGTAAGCGCATCACACACAAATTATTACAACTATTCAATATGTATAACTATTCACTTTACTTAAAACACACAAATTATTATTAATATAATTATTATTTATTTATTAGCACATATGTATATTAGTAATTAATTAATTATTGAATTTAAACAGATTTTAAATTTTTTACTTATTTATATAGAGGAGAGACAAAAACACGTCTTTCCTCTACGACGGTCAATCGCCGGCCATAAAAAGGAAAATAATTTTCATTGTATTTAAAATATCAAGGAATATTTTTTTTGTATTTTAATTAATTTAATAAGTTAAAATTCATTTTATATATAGGGTTGAAGAATGGTTGAGTACCAAAGTGTTTGTTAATATTAATGAAATTTACGCTGTACGTTTTTAAAATATTTGCGTATCATATTACCGCGAATTTATGTTAATTGATTAAATGGAAGCACATTACTACCCACCCTTACGACTACGATATGTTACGATATTTGTATACATATGTAATCCGCACGTTCAAAATGAATTCAAATGAAAAATAATTTTCCATCAAAAATTATTTGAAAAGTTTAATAAGTTTTGTGAAAAAACATTTCTGCTTTTTAGTACACGTACACTGAGCTATATGCAGGAGTGTATATCAGATCGTAACATTAGTTGTGACATACTGGTATTTTACGAAAACTTCCTGATATTTTAGTTCAAATGGTATACAAAGCTACTCGTCTTGCTTTTTTTTGGTTCGACATTGTATGATATACGGAGGGAAATCTTTAAGTTTAACTAACAATAATATTATGAAAACTACAAAGTATTTTTTTTGTTTAACGGAAAAATAAACTTGGGAAATATTTTTCCAATTTAATTTTGTTTCCAAGTATAGTCGAAGAATGAGAAATTATATAAAATGGAGAAGAATTTTGTGAAACTTACTGGTATCTTATGTATTTTGTTCGTATGCGTGGCATAATAAAGTTGGAAAAACTGTTTGTTCATATCGAAAAGTGGGCTAAGAATGAAAACAACCACGTAACTATTTCTGACTTGGATTATATGGTGAAAAATACGTCAATTCACAAATTTGATATATGGGACTGGAAGCCATTGTTACGGATGGCTCTCAGCCAATCCGCAGTTTTCAACTAAGCACGCAGAGGCCTCTCTCACGGTGATATTTTGCCGATTAGATCTCAGGGTAATGGCATGAGTCACAAAGTAATAGAGGTTTGCGTCCTCCTGGCCTACACTGTGGAACAGAATAAACAATAATCAAAAGCAAATTAAAACAAAACTGAAATTAAAGACACCAGAATTAGTTGAACGAAACTTGAGGAAAGTAATAAAATTAATGGTAACCGGGTAGAGCTCCAAGAGTGACAAGTACCCAGTCTGCTGAAGACGATCAGTTTACACAACCAAGTTTTTGGTTGTGTAAACTGATCGTTTTTATTTATTTGTCATTCTGTGCCCTCAAAGTGTCAATCAGTATAAAAATTTAAGTGTGTTTGAAAGTATATTATAAAAAAATTAGTTAACACTTTTATTAAAAATAGTACATAATAATAGGACAGTAATAATACTGAGATGTTAGCCAGTATTGCCAGTATAGCTTGGAGAGTAATTTTGGATAACATACTACAAATTGCATGAAATGTTAATTCAATACAGCAAATATTCAGGCAATTTTGGCCTTTGCTTATAATTAATTATATTTAAAAATTGAACCTAATTAAAATTATATTTTTGGAAAACAGGAGGATACAATACAACTACAGTGGCTAGCGATATGAGGGGCACATTAGCTGGACATTTTATGACAGATGGGTCAATTGTCTGGCAATGGTCGATGATAGATTAAATCTAAATAAAGAACAGTTGAATTTTACATAAAGAAAATTTATTTATTACAATTTTCATGGAAATATTGGCTTATAAATATGGAAGCCTCCAAGAATTCAATATCATTAAGTCCTCGCATGAATGATGCCACAATATTCCCAAAATTTTCTGCCCTGTCGTTTGGTATTGGATCGCTTCGTTGGCTTGCACTTATTTGTACAGCTTCTACTAGTTTGTCGATCGATCCACTAATCCTCAAGCTGGAATTGCCTTCTGATAAACCAGAACTTGGTCTACAATTGGACAAACTGGAACAAGGCCTGCTTCTTTTTTGAGGTGGAATATATTCTGAAAGGAATGAAAAACGCTATGTAGTATAATTAAATTCATATTCAGCTAAATTTGCTGTGAGGGGGTTTGTTGTTTCCTTCCACTTTACGTTGGTAATTTGTCTACAAAATTTGCATACATTATTAATTAAAAATATGCACTAAATTCTAATTAAATTACATACTTTCTTTTAACCATCACGCTGTTTAATTACCTTAATATATTTATATGCTTTGGTGTAATCCTCACCACTGCACTAGAGCCGCTTGGGGCTTTAGTCGTACTGCTCTTGAATCTGGTGTATTAGTCTCTGTGATATTTAAATGAATCCTTCACTATAATAATAGTGAGGTTACCATACTTGGGACTTAATTCTTTAACTATTTCGGACCACATCCTATTCACAATTCCCGAACTTTCTTCTTGAACGGGTAAGCAATAGTTAAATAAGGGAGGTCTCTTAAACACCATGTTATTAATGCTTCATCAAATGCATCCTTTTCTTCGACGCTCATTTGAAAATCGCGGATTGTTTTTTTTATATTTTTTCACTTTCGTTTGCTGGTTCAGAATACGATCAGCTCTGTTACACTTTTTGCTGGAGATTCGGCAATACCAACCACAGCATGATCTACATTTTTTCGTCTTAAATCTACCTCATTAATTTCGTATTCAAAAGAATCGTTTAAATATTCAATTTCGAACTCTGTATCGCCATTATTGGTTTTCTGTTTGTTTTGTGCAACTTGTCATAAAAAACAAAAACAAATTATTAAATATATAGATTACAACCAATTTAACTTATTAACAATATCAATTTCAATTCCAAATATTAATAATAGCAAAAAAAAAAAAATTAAAAACAAAAATATAAATATCGATAAATTTTTTACACTGGGCACACTGTCAATACACGTTGCAAATATTTTTACTGTGGAAACGCTAACTGTTTCATATGGGAGATGCAACAACAACATTTATTACAATCTGAAAACAACATCGCAAACAACGACGAAAACAATACTGTGAAAGTAGATAAAACGTAACTTTTTTTTTCTTTTCTTTTTTGTAGTCTAGAACAACACGGTTTCAAAGAACACGGAACCAATTACATAATCGTGTTCTTGGAAAGTTTGGTCGTCCATAAACGTCACGATATTTTTGGTAATTTCTAACTCCTCCCCCTTTCATAAGTGAATAATATTGTTAATATAATATTGTTAACATAATATTGCTAGTGAACAATGTTGTTATCATTTAAAAAACCTTTCAAAATTCTAAAAAGTAAAAATTAAAATAAAAATATTATATTTGTGCGTGAATATGACTCCGCCTTTTTTTATTAAAATAAAACATATTTGCTTGTTTAGAAAGTGAAAGAATTATTTATTGAAAGTATGTATGCTCCATCTGCAGCTACAAATTTCCCCCATATCTTTCAGGCAATTTACGGATTCCTTCTCAGATTTCTTCTGGTCTTTGGAGGCGATCCAACAATAAGCCAATTTTGGATCTCTGCACAAGAACTGAACCGCCCTTCAGAAAGAGATCGTATGGCAGTGGCCGGAATTTTTTGCATTGTTGTTCTGAAAAATTTATTTGTTGTGTCTATTCACCCATTCTGGTCATTTTACCTCTATAGCTCGGTTCAAACGTATTAGTTGTCGTCGGAAGACACCGCCATTGACAGTTTCACCTGATTCCAGCAATTCATAATGATAAGCCTTTTAAAAAAAAAAAAAAAAAACTGAACACAACACACTAATATTTGCGCCACTGTCGAACAATCCTCCCATATTAGGACCAGCTATCAGAACATCTGCGTATGGCCTGCCTTCAGCTTCATTTGATATGACAGATTCTATAAGCAGTTGAATTTGATTTTACATCTTTTATAAAAATATTGAGAAGTTCGACTGAAAGAAGACATTATAACCTGGGACATGCCCGTAAGACGGTCAGGGGCAGTGATTGATGATGGTGATGGTGGAATTTGAATTATGAGAAAGCGAAAGTATTGAGCTAGACGGTTCGAGGATTCTCGGCGGGGGTTATTGTAATCAGCGGGATGGTTCTGGGTGACATTATCTTTTGTAAATGTTGTCGCCACAGTTGGGTTAAGTATATTTTCGCTTCCACAACCATAGCAAAAAATATGAGATGGCGGAATAGGACAATTTCGATAAACGAGGCCTATGTCTTGGCAATTCCAACAAATAAATCTATTACCTGCAGCATCATTAATGTTGACGTTAGATATAGGTTTTGATTTAAGTCCAGATTGGGAAGATGGACAATTAACGTAGGCCGGTCTATCCTTTTTAGTCAGTTGATAAGCCTCGATTTGGTTTTCATGATATGATGGGGTTGCCAACACAGCCGGATTGCCACACGAATCAGGTTCACAGGATTCTCTGAAATCTATCAGCTCGTCGCATAAATTTCATCGTTTGACATCATACGTTTGTTCCGCTAATGAGCAGAAAAATGTAATACTCGGGTACATTAATTTTTCTATCCCCTATTTGAATAAAACTAGATCTATCCGAATTCATATTGTACCAGATTTACAACAATGTTTATATTTAGGTATGGACTTTTGGAGAGAATTTGGGATAGCTCCCTTCATTGTCAATGATTTCCCCTTCAGTTATGCAATGCGCCGCAACGTATATGTCGTCTGATGCATCAGGTGATACCTTTTCATCTTCAAGACCGAATATTTGTTTATTTGGACGATCTATTAATTACGTCTGCTAGCATACAGGAGCATTTTTCGAGAGGTTACGTGGCGTTTAAAGGAAGCTAACCTCACCATAAATATAAATAAAAGCAAGTTTGTGTTGAAACAAATTAAGTATCTCGGCTATATCGTTGGACTGTTGCTTAAAGGTTGACCCGGAAAAAATCTCAGTAATCGAACAGTATCCTGTTCCGAAAACGCTAAAACAAATTCGCCGATTCTTGGGCATCACCGGTTGGTATCGAGGTTTTATTGGTCAATACTCTACCATTAGTGCTCCCATAACTGAATTGCTCAAGAAATGAAAAAAATGTGTCTAGAACGATGAGGCACAAAACGCATTTGATTACTTAAAACGTGCACTAGTCACCGCGCCAGTTTTACGAAATCTCGATTTCGATAAAACTTTCTTTGTGCAGTGTGATGACAGCTCCACTGGAGTTGGTAGCGTGTTGTTCCAAAAAGGCAAAGACGATGAGAAATTTCCTATAGTAAATATTTCGACGAAGTTGGTAAAAAATATTACACATACCATCTAAAAAGCCAAAAAGGGCTGACTTTTGTGCTAAAAGGAATTGAAAGCTGCGTAGATGTTAGCGACATACAAGCTGCACTTGCTGCGAAAGGTTTCCATTCCAAATCCATTGGTAATATAGTAAACCGTGAGAAGGTACCTCAACCAATGTTCCGTTTGGAACTAGAGCCAGAGGAAGAAAAGTCGAAAGGAGTTCATAAGATTTACAACTTAAAATATTTGTTACATCGCAAAATCGTAATTGAAGAACCTAAGAAGAGGTCTGGACCAGTTCAGTGCATAAAAGAATACGGACACACGAAAGCATACTGCGCCTTAAATGAAGTTTGCGTTATTTGTGGTGAACTCCACGACTCCAAACAGTGTGAAAAGTCTCGCAATGACCCATCTGCGAGACGTTGTAATAACTGCGGTGAAAATCATACTGCAAACTACAGGGGTTGCGCAGTATATCTGTACTTAAAGCGCAAAATAAACCCTAAAATGAGAGCTGAGCAACGAATGCTGAATATGCAATTTAATCAGAGGGCCATATTACCAAAAAATACAATTCTCACCAAACCAACGAGTGCAAACACACAAAATGATAACTTGGAGACATTTGCCAGCAGTTTTGCACAGCCAGGTGTTTCTTAAGCAAATATCTTATAAAAGGTAACAAACCGAAACCCAAAGTTCATTCTAATGAGGAGGACCTAAACATTCACACCATGGTAAATAAATTAACCAAGACCATCAAAAAGTTTCATGATGATGATGGAAAGACAAATGAGCATGATGATGCAAAATATGAATACGCTTATGCAAATTATAGTCAAAAATCAAAAATGACAATTCTAAAAATAGCCATTTGGAATGCGAACGGGCTCTCGCAACATAAAGCTGAGGTACAAACATTTCTTATCGAACAAAATATAGACATCATGTTAATATCTGAAACACACTTCACACACCAAAATTTTTTTAATATTACCGGCTATTCCGTTTATGACACCAAACATCCGGACGGAAAAGCACACGGCGGCACTGCAGTCTTCATAAAAAGAAGATTAAAGCACTACGAGCTCCAGAAACATGCTAAAGATCACATCCAGGCTACAACTGTCAGTTTGGAAGATTGGTCTGGGAAATTTTTAATATCGGCTGTCTACTGTCCACCGAAACACGCAATTTAAAACAGCAAATTATCGATTACTTTAACCAGCATTAAAAACTGAACCACCACAACGTTTAACAAACAAACTAACGAAATGGATTCTCTATAGAAACATAGTAGATGTAAATTGTCATCTTGATGTTCCACTTCGCACACCAGAAGACATTGATGCCGCGATAGAAAACTTAAGTCCAATAATGGAAATTGCTGCAAAAAAAGCTACTCCGGAGAACAAAAATTCCGAAAAAATATAAGGCTTTCAAGTAACATTCAAAAGTTATTAGCAGAGAAGCGGACAATTCGGCGGCTATGGCAGCTTCACCAATCTCCTTTGCATAAATGGAAATTAAATAGAGCTATTAAAGCTTTGAGAGAAGCAATACGGGAAGAACAAAATTTAGGAATACAGAATTACCTAAGTGAGCTCACAGCAACAGAAACAACAGATTACTCACTGTGGAAGGCAGCAAGAAATTTAAAAAGGCCAGAGGTATCGAACCCACCGATAAGGAAACCAGATGGTCACTGGGCCAGAAGTGACTTAGAAAAGGCTATCGCTTTCTCTAACCATCTACAAAAAGTGTTCACCCCAAACGAAAAAAATAATGATTGAGTACTACGAGGGACGGGTCGAACCCAAATCCAGTAAAATTTAAATGGAAAGCCTTTGGCAATAGTTACAAAAAAAAAATATATGTCCAAAAAATTAAATAAAACCCACCGAAATTACCCCGTCACAGAATTGGAATGCTATGCAGTTATCTTAAGCATCAAAAAATTCCGTGCCTATATCGAAGGGTTCCATTTTGTAATCATCACCGATCATTCAAGTCTCCAGTGACTAATATCTCAGAAAGACCTTTCGGAGAGATTGGCTCGCTGAAGCTTGAAATTACAAGGGTACGATTTTGAAATACAACATAGTTTCATATGGCAAGTGACGTCAAATGATATGTTACTGACTGTATCATATGCAAAACCTCTAAGCCAATAAATTATTCAACTCGGTCATACATGGGAGCGTTCACGGAAGCGGTAGAACCCTTTCAATGGCTTTACGTAGATTTTTTGGGTCCCTATCCCAGAACTAAGCGTGGCCATGCATATATTGATTGTGTTAGATAAATATTCTCGGTTCATGTTGCTCCAAGCTTTAAGAAACGCCAACGCCGCAAGTTTGGTTAAATTCATTGAAGGTCAAGTATTTAACTTATTCTCTGTAAGAATCATGGGTCTGATTATGCCTTGCGTAAACTTTTGTCTTCACACGAAGATAATGAACTTTTGATGTTATCGAAACCTAGTAGATTGAACTTAGCTAGAGAATCTAGTATTGCCTCACCTGAGAACCGCCTTTGCTAAGCATACCAAACAATACAACCTTTGCAGTCGATTTTTACCGGGTCAACGGATGTTTGTCAAGAATTTCGTGCAAAGTGGCGCAACTAAAAATTTCAATGCTAAGCTTGCTCGAAAAGCCATCTCATAGCGATTCAATTTAATTGATTTCACCCTCCATAAAAATTTAGGTTGACCTCCCCGTCATAAAAAATATTTTTTTTAATAAATTAACAGTGGTCATATTTTTGCTAACTCGTATGAAATATAACGGAAAATTGATTTGCGCGGGAACAAAGGAACACAAAAATTTTTTTTTGGGTGTGGTGTCCGTTTTTTGTGATAGCCGGTGGCATTAAGTCTCGAGATATCGCGCAATACAGATTAAATTTAAAAGTCTAATAAAAGTTTATTTAAAAGTCATGATTAGAGATGCTAAATAATTTAAATAATATAATAAATAGTTCTTGTGTAGAAGATAATAAACTGAGTATGTGAATATGCAGTTCTTGCATACGGATTTAGGAAAAAAACATATAGTTGTGTGATAGTGGCTCTCAATTCAGTTATCAAACGATAATAATAATCAGTCTGTGTACAAGTTAAAATTTATAACTTTATAAAGCGAAATATAATTTAAATAAATTAAATTTGCGATTATTGGTGTGTTTAAACTTTACCGCATAACAAAAAACAGATCTAGTGCAATAAATTGTGAATGCGGCCTCCTGCTTTAAATCCTTTACACTTATAAAGATTATTATAAAGAGTTAGTTTATGAAAAAGTAAAGCAGACTGAGTAGGAGATGCAGCAACGTAGTTATAATCGAAGCGACAAATATTATTAAAAATAACGAACGTGCGTTTCGACAGATTAATTTAAGTTTTATACAGCGACGCGGATTGTGTATTTTGGCAAATGGTGGACAATTCGACTTAATGTGTCAACTTTCTGTAGTAAACTGTTTTCCCGCTGGCGTCACTTAAACATCCACAAAAGTTTTTTTAAAAACAAAAACACTTTACAAAACCATTGTTTTTATATAACTGCTTATAAAGCTTATAAAAATGATTTTGTTGGAAACCCACACTTTTCTAGATCGTATTAAAAAAAAAGTTAAACAAAAGAAGACTTGGTTTTTTGTAATAAAATTTTTCGTGAATAAAATTGGAATAACTTTCAACAATTCGAAAAATTTTTACTTGGCTTTTTATCATCCTGCTTCATTTGATCGTCCAATTCTGGGACACCCGTATAGATCATGTTCATAACTTTCTCAAAATTTGACACCCTTTATCTTTGACAACAACAACAGAAATGCTGCTTTAAGATTTTTTTTTAACCATAACTATAAATTCCAAACATAAAATTAATGACTTCCAGAAATTTGTGATATGACGTATTTTCCACCATATAGATATATGCATATTGGACAAGTGGATATTGTTTGTCATATACCATCTTAAGTACGTTGTGTCTCAATTTCAAAATTGTGTATACATTTGTTTAAAAAAAGTATATATAACGAATAAATTGAAAAGGAATTTTTCTTTTCACTGAAGCAGAATATATCCAAAAATAGGAAAAGGAATGAATATCAATGTTGAATTGCAATAATTCATAATTTTGGTCTTGTAATTTTATTATCAATGCTCATGTTACGTGATAAAAATATTTTTAAATGTGAAATTGCTATCTTTTCTATATACGAATATGTATAAGTTGTTGTCGATATGATAATGAGGTGATGTGCGTAAAATGATACGGTCGTGTGTGCTATATGAAAATTCTGTGTCATACAATAAACATTTTTTTTTTATGTGATGATGTCTTTTCGCTCTTTCAGGTTGAATTATGTCAATATTTAGCTGGATGAAATTAATGGATTATACAAATTAAAATTAAACATGAGTTTGGAATAACATATAAAATAATTTATGGGGCAAGAAATGAACAAGTGTTGCTTTTATGAACGATACAGATTTGAAACGTTTTGTTTTCCGTTGAATTGTAAACGGAGTATACGGGCGAAATTTTATAAACTGTGCACAAATTAAGAAATATGTAGAACGACTAGAAAACCCAGAATTTATTTGGAAAATAAATTCTAGCAACTTAAAGAAATTATAAAAAATTCGTTACAACGGCAAAATGAACCTGAGAATGCTTTCATTCATTCATTACTATGGCCTAGGTCAACATTACAAGAAGAAATTTGTTTACCTAGGCATAAGCTTTAATGAGAATTACTACAAATTTTATCAAAATACTAGCTGAATTACCCCGACGTTGCACGGGAGGAATAAGAATTATTGTTGCTATGAGATTTGGTTTACTAATTTTTTCTATTTTGAGCAGGTTCTTTAAATTGTTGCAGATGAACTGATCAAGCATGATTTCAGTGCCAAGTGAACAAAAAGTATATCTATGTGACAATATAAATTGGTTGGTGTCACTGCACAATTGAATCAAGTTTACGTCATCAAAGCCCCACTGGAGCCGTATTCTTGAAAACGGTGGAAATTTCCCCAATCGGAATAGAATTTGCTTTGAAATTCTCTATATTATTCGAATTTTTTGCTGGCTACTCTAATCATTTTTTCAAATTTCTTTTCTTTTTTTATGTTAAGAAACATAATTTTTTCCCCTTACGACTTCTAAAAACCGATTTGGCATTTACGAATTAGTTACAGCATATTTTTGACTTAAATTAATGAGATAATATGTGAAATATCTCAAATTAGTGCAGTGGTCTGAACTTCAGAAATTTTTTGGAGTAGGAGATACTGCCACCAGCTGCTTTCTTCTCTTTTTATGCACAAATTTTACCGTTAGACGCACAACATTACGCAATCAAATACTACACGACAAAATAAAAAACCGCGCGGGATTTCCAAAATGGGATTTCTGGCGTGGTTGACACGTTCCAATATTTTTTATTTATTTTTTTCGATCCCTGTAATCTGTTATGGGCCCAAGACTCTTCCAACTCTTTTGCGTTTGCTTTTTCCGTCATAACTACTACGCCGTTGCCAGCCAAATCGGAGACTTAAGGTTATAGGTCCGCTTTTTATCACATTGCATATTGCATACCTCCATGCCAGCCTATACTGGCATGGAAGATTGGTTGGCCAATATGGTTTGCACTCCGACAGAGGTCATAGATGTGTTCCATTTCATCACAGATCGTAATCTGTAGATGAAAATTTCCTTTGCATCCTGCCCTTATCGGGACACAAACCCGGTACCTCCCGATCCAAACGCCAAAGCTTTAACTACTTTACCATTTGGCCTGTACGTTCCAATATTGAGGGCATCAATTGTTCGCATAGACCTGCGATTTAAGATAGCCCCAAAGGAGGAAGTCTAAAGGTGTCAAATTGAGAAAGGCGCGAGATTACCATGCCCTCAAATCGCTTATGAAAAATGTTTATCGTTGTATGCGCTGTGTGGCACTGTGAAGCCGCACATGCCATCGTTATCCATATCATCCAGTTTAGGCTGCAAGAAGTTGCTAGTCATCAGATTGTAGCACTCGCCATCGATGGTTATGGCAATGCCAGTTTCGTTTTGGAAGCAGTACGAACTGTTGATTCCGCCCGATCAAAATCCGCACCAAATAGTGACTTTCTCTGCTGGTATCTCTTGTGCATTGGCATCGCCCCAAATCCGACAATTTTGCGGGTTTTTCCGTACAATCCCACACACACCGATGATTCCAGTGGACCTTGCGTTTTGGTGACGTATACGGGTGTTGGTTACTTATTAATCGAACCGTTTGACTCGAATTTCGGTAACGAAGTCGGTTCGACATAATGGTTGTGGCGAGGATAAAAATCATGTAATGCGAAGAACGTTCAGTTCGAACGGAGCATTTCTATTCAAGATAAAATTTGATGATTTGCACGACCTTTGCACGAGGTGACCTTACGCTATTTGCCGCCAGATTATTTATTGAAAATTATAAACAATCATTTACTGTTTAATTTACGGAAATGGCTAAGAGAATATATTCTGTGAGATGTAAGTCGAACGAAAAATCTATAAAAAGTCGACCATTTCGAAGAGTCAGGCACAGCTTGTTTTGTTGATGTTACTGCCACCTATGAATGCTTATTGTGAATTACTGAGCAATTTAGTTTAGTTCATAATTTAGTCGAAAAAATCGACCTATGAGGCACACAGCATAAACATATCCCTTTTTATTCAATTAAAGAAAAACTGATAGAAAAACTGAAACTATTTTCGATGGGTACAAGAGTAGAACGGTAGATTCGCATTTACCTCGTCGTGGATACCGCAACCTATAGTGCTTTTTAGAGACGGCCAGTCGTGGTCTTATCCTAATATTCATACTACATTTATCAAACGGGTACATCATTTAATTAAGGTGAGTACATCAGCATTAATTCATCGGGTACCGAACAGTTGAGGCCATTCAACTCTTCGGTTAACGGCGAGCCAACGTATAACAGTTTACGGTTTTCGGCGAGGCAACGTCCAACGTTATCTACGGTTAAAAACGGGAAGACGCCCAAAGATTTATTTTCGGTCAAACGCGATAAGACGCACTACAATTTTTTGCGGTTTACGGCGAGCCAACGCCCAGAAGTTTCTTCGGTTTAAAGTGGGAAGACGCCCAACGGAAATTATTTGCGGGTGTGAAGTATTCCAGACTTTAAATAGATGTTATGTATGTATGAGTATCACACTGTTAATCCAAATTCAAATAGGAAAAAAATAAATCGTATTGGAAATTTTAGTACAATCAAATAAGTATGAGTCTTTTTTAGAAAATGACTCAAACCTCAATTTAAATAAAAAATATATAAAATTTTCTAAACAAAATTTATAAACAAACTCAACCACGTATTGTGTAGAAATTATCGAGATTTTTATTAAAATATATTATAACTTTAAAACGATTAGAATAAATCATACAAAATAACACTTTGTATCAAAAAAACCCGAAGTCAAACATTGTAAGCACAAAATGATTTATTTAAAAGACTCAATGAAAAACTTCTTGTATACGATCAACCGGAATGACCGATAATGGCCATCCAAATTTGTAATGGCCATCCAAATTACATCTTAAAATCTAGAATATCAAAATTTGTAGCAATAAACCCGAGGTCGTGTATTATTAGAACTAAGTGGTTTTGGTTATGCGACTCATTGGCAAACATCGTGTATTGGCCAGATCTGAATCACGATCTCTGGAAAATGGCCATCTAAATTTGAATTATAATGACATCTGAACACCTAGAACATCAAAATTCGTAGCAATATAGGGATCGTGATTCAGGTCTGGCTAGTACAAAATGTTTGTCATTGAGTTACCTAACCAAAGCCTTCTAGTGCTAATAATGCTCGACCTCGGGTTTAATGCTACGAATTTTGATGTTCTAGATGTTAAGATGTCATTTTTACTCAAATTTGGAGATCGTGATTCAGGTCTGGCTAGTACACAATGTTTGTCATTGAGTCACGTAACCAAAACCACCTACTGCGAATAATGCTCGACCTCGGTTTTGTTGCCACGAATTTTGATGTTCTAGATTTTAAGATGTCATTTTTACTCAAATTTGGATGGCCATTATCGGCCATTCCCAGAGATCGTGATTCAGGTCTGGCTAGTACACGATGTTTGTTATTGTATCACCTAACCAAAACCACCCACTGCTAACAATGCTCGACCTCTGTTTTGTTGCTACTTTGATGTTCTAGGTGTACTGGGTGGTCGGGGTGCACTTTGGTTTCCCCCTCAAAATTTCTTACCTCCGGCGACCATATTTTGGTTCGATTTTATTCTTCGTCTCGACCAGTTTTTGTTTGATTTATTTTTGTTTTATCCCTTCTTCCGCTTCTGATTTTTCTTCAAGTCGGAATTTTTTGTTGTTGTTTGTATTCCTGAAATATGAATTAGTTCTCTCTCTCACCGGCCTCGATTTGTTGTTCGGTTATTATTAGGGTTATTTTACCTATTTTTTCTTTTTTTAATAAAATGAAGTACTAAAAATCTTTTCGGGTCGGTGTGTTGGCTGGGCTTGTCATTCCCCATCACCTCCTTGGCAGGACATCCACAGGGTCGGAGTGGTGAGTCCAGCATATGTGTGGTCCATTCGGGGACGACCGTAAAATCTACACAGTCTCGCCGTGGCACTCGGGCAGTTTCAACCCATCGGAGTGTGAATTGTGGGAGATCCTCTAGAGGCCTCTCCGGGTGAAGAGAGGGTTTGTCTGTTGGAGAAACGTCCCTACCCTCATAGGCTCCTTCGTTGTGGCTGGGCATCGGCCTCTAGGGGTCGATGGGTCATTCGGGAGGGTTTCGTCAGTAGACATTGTACTTATCATTCGGGAGATCCGGTCATTCCTAGGTGTCCACACCAGTTGAAAGAAATGAAATCTGCGGATTGGCTTCGTATCACCCGTAACAAAATGATTCAGAGATCATCTAGTAATTTATCTATCTTTAATTAGTTTTTCGGTTTAAGATGAGTAACCTATTGGTTACTCATTTTACACTAATTTCTTATTCTAATTAAAACTAGACGTTTTCAAGCCGAGATAATCGCTGTACGTGTTTCTTGCTTCTTTTTTTATTTCATCGAAAGACGTACTCCATTTTCACTTCCCTATGAAGGTTGTCGTTCCTAATGTATCATGGGGTATTCACAGTCCCTCGCAGTATTTTATGTTGGAAGCATTGTTTCATTTGTACAGTAGTTTTCTGTGCACAACCCCAAAGTTGAGTACCATGTGTCTACACTGATTTTAGCATTTGCCTGTATAGAAGCAATTTGTTGTGTATTGATAACTCAGAATTTCTACTCATGAGCCAGTACCTTTTCCTATATATTTGATGTTCAACTCTTCATTTTTCCTCTTGATTTGTTCTTTCAATCTTACCTTAGCATCGAGGGTTATGCTACGGTATTTAGCTGTATTTGCACATGCAATTTGCTTTTAGTTGAAAGCCACGGGAATACAGTTTACATTTTGGTTTGTAAAGTTGACGTGTACTGATTTGGCTTCAATTAATAAGACGTGCCATTTTTTAGCCCAGTTACTCACAGTGTTATACTGTATTTTGAAGTTTGCTTGTTGCTTCCGAATTTATTAAGTTTCTCGTATAAAGAATAAACAGAATAGATCCAAGTACGCCACCTTGCCGTATACCTGCTGATATTATTTTTAGTTCAGAGTACTCATTTTCAAATTTGGCTCTAAAGTGTCGATCTGTTATGTAGGATTTTAGAATTTGATACAATTGCTTAGGCACGTCTCGATGCAGTTTAAATTCGAGCTCTTGGTGCCAAACTTTTTGAAAGCTTGAGCTACATTAAAGAAAATAACATATCTTCTTATCTTCTTTCAAGTGCATCCTCAATGACATGCGTTATTCTGTGAATTTGTTCAACTGTACAACTTGTTCAACTGAATTAATCATTTCTCTTCTATTAATGGTTTGAGCCTCTTCAGCAACTGAACATAACAAATTTGACTGAACATAACAAATTTGTAAGTAATTTGAAAAAAAATACTACGCGCGCTAAGCCATGACTTAATTAGCTTAGCTCAATCAAATCGAATTAAGACTTGCAAAAATCAATGTCAAAATAATATAAACAATCAAAAATTATTCAAAATTATAAATTTTCAAATCAAATATAATTGAATTAAAATGTTTAATTAAGCGCGTTATTAAAAAATGTAATGAAACATGTAAAACGAATTTACAAAATATTAGAGCCTTTTCCGGCCTCTCTCTGCACACCGCAAAAGAAAAGATTTTATATTAAAAACCGCTTATACACATTTCTCAAATGATTATGATGAAAATTTTGTGGTTTCTTCTGCTCAATGCTCTCCCTGCCGGTACAAAATTCGAATTTAATTCTATTTATATTTTATTCACATGATGAAACAACAATATTTCTTGTGTTGATGCCAAAATACTTTTATACTGCGGATACGTATCCTGTTATTTATACACATGGAGTTGTGTGTACCGATAGGCATGTATGTTAAAACTTGAAACCATTTTTTAATCAGCTCCCACCTTCACCCTAATCCTTATTTATATTTATTTATAATCGAGCCGAGAAAAAAGCAAAATCATAAATTTCGTAAGATATTAAAATTTTCATTACGGTATTATTATGATATAAAGGCATACATACACGTCACTTTTATGTACCTAGATCTTCACCGGGATCTTTAAACATTGCGTCTATGTATTACATCATAAAAAATAATAAATATGTTCATAAATAAAAATATAAATTCATTAAACGACGGAAGGATGTGTAAAATGTGATATGATATCAAACAACCGGTTGGTTGAAGATTCAAAAATTGAGTTGCTTTTGTAAGACGTACGCGTGTATAGAGATGAAATAATTCGTACTGAAAATTGGTAATACATTGAAACTACGATTATCAGAATACAATTTTGAGGTTAGAATTTGTTTATTTCGATTTCTCAAAAATATTCTATTCTTTTGTTGCCTGCTGGATAACTCATAAAATTCATAAATTTTCCCCGAACAGCAAATTTGTCGTACCAAAAATATATTTGCCCCCGTTCTCCCAATAAGGTTAACTCTGTGATATGTCCGAGCAAAAATGTTGTTTTCTTATTTAGTTAAGCTATTGAAACACAGATGGGATTTTAAAAATTTTCCGTATAAATTGTAAAGCATTCCTAGGGAACGATTTAAAATTTATTCGACATACTAAAACAACGTTGTTGTCATGTATTTTATAATTTCTTATACTGTCGGGCCAGTCGTCTATAAGTGGTACAAAGAAACCACGTGTGATGTCACGGTTATCGTATGATGAACCGTGTGATGACCATAGGTAGATTTTGATTATAGGTTAGGGATGGGGTTTTGATTTTTCCCTTTCTTCCCCGAACTTTTAAATCTGTAATGATGGTATTTTTCGGTTTGAATATTGTAGTTAATCTTCTTTATCGGCCCAATCTGCATTATCTACATTTTAAAATATGTCAACTGTGACAACAAAATTACCATCTTTCGGCTAGGGTACCAAAGCCACTATCTGCATTACCATCTTTCGGCAGGAAACTTTCGGCTAACTTTAACAGTATGCTCTATATGAAGGGGAATGTGAAAATAACGAAAGTAATGGAAAATCACCATCGAAAATATTGGAATAAACAACGGGCGTTAATCGCCAAGACAGGGGAGATGATGGCGTGGGATGTTCGCAAATACCACTAAGCGAAAGTGATTGTAATTTAACCAGTGAACAGTCCAAGATAAAAGTCGAAAAGTAAACAGTGCGATAATTATATATATAGTGAACAATAAAAGTGAACATATAAAGTCAACAGTGAAAGTGAATTTAGTGAGCAGTGAACGAGTGGAATTTGTGAACTCCTGCAGAATTAGGTGGGATTTTGTTAGAAAGGGAAATATTCTTGAGTTGTGCATGGGCTTCCAACCGAATGGAATAGGAAGGTGGTATTGTCGAGGCTGCCAAATGTTAGATGGGAAGAGGAAGCTCGAGCGAACAGGGATGCTCCCGGAAAGTGATCAAGATAAGATCACTGTTACTGTCACTGACCTCAGAACCATCAGGAATGACGCTTAAAATATTAAAATTTCCAGCCTATTGAAAATCTGTTAAAAAGTGGAGAAATCGGTTTGAAGTATGAAACAAAAGGAACCAGTTTTGTGCGATTGCATACTGTCGAGTAACAAAAACCAGCACTTAATTTAGGGAACATGAAGAATACAATTTTGAGCAACAAGATGATTAGTTTGAGAGCTGGATAAAAAAACAGAAAGTGCTGTTCGAGAGACTGGATCAACTTATATGGGTCCAGAGAAAGAATGGAAGAACTGAAAGCGGTGATCAAGTCTTTTGTTACGAAAGTACAGGAAATAGAACCATTTAAACGCCCCAGTTAAAGAGTTCGAATTAAAAATTAAGAAAGAAGTTTGAAGTAAAATTAAAGAAGTCGATGCCATCTTTGAAAGAGCGTCTCACAAACAAAGTAAAGAGGTCCGCATATTGCATTGAACGTTGTTGCTGGAAGCTCGAATGAAGTTTTGGAGAATAAGTGTTACAAATGACTCCCAAGTTAGAGAGATGTTACGATTATCTCGTAACAGAGTTAAGGCTGAGAAACAACACAGAAGAGGGAAGTTTATTCACTGATCCAACATCCAAGCAACAATTCTATTCGAACGTCGTTACAGTGTTCGAGGCGCTGGGGGTAGATTCTGATCAAGTGATAAGATTTTGTACTAAAAATACAACTGCAATAAAATGACAATATTATGTGAGTTCTAAAACGCGATACTGATCTAGTGATCTTTTCAAAATGTCACATAAATGAATCTGACAATTTTTGTAATATTGTCATTGATTTCGATTAACGTGACTTTGTATAAAACAAAATTTTTAATAAAAATATGTGTGAGTATATGTTGCTATTTTATGAAACTAATTTATTTTATTGTTTTAGATCAAACTACAAGTAATAATCATATACTTATTATATAAATTTTAACATAGCTGGGATTGAGAAAGAAAATTGTGATAAGCCAGAAAATAATAGTAAAACAGCAACTGCTTGTAATTGCTATAAAATGTCATGTCTCATTTGATCAGCATCGCAAAATTTTTGTGACAAAATTGTGTACTAATAAAACTTGTTACGAAAAATTGTCATTCCATCGGAATCTAGACCCTGGTGTAGCGAGCAATGGGAGCGGTACTGAATCCCAAAAAAAAAAAATTCCAAGTAGACAAAATCCCACAACACAAAATTTATTTTAGTAAAATCCCAAATTAAAATAAAAATCCCCAAAAAAATATCATGTTATAAATCAAAAAAGCTATTAATTTATTTCATTACTGCTAAACATGGTAATTATTAATCACAAAAATTGGTAAAAAAAACAGTGAAGAAAAAATAGAATAATTATTATTTTTAAATTAATAAATTTATATTAAATTCTGTGTAATGCAGTTCATGAGATGAATATTGTAGGCTATATTTTTTAAATAATCAATTTTAGATATAGTCAACCGTTTTTTGATTACATTTTTAATTTGTTTATATTTTTTTACATTTTTTTTGTTTTGTGGAAAATGTTCGCCGCAGTTAATTTTTTGATAATTTGTCTTAGCTAGGATTAATTCTTTTTTTAAATCATCTATAATTGTATACAGCCCACTGTTTCGTTTCCCCACGAGTCGTCGATGCCATGCCTCTACGCTATTCTGGGTACTCGGAAAATTTTGCTTCCACGCATCTTCAATTGACCAAAATTTTGGATCGTATTTTGGAGCAGTGTTATTTATCCCTGCAATGTAATTGGTTTTTAACCACTTTGCGATTTTTTTGGAATCGATATCTTCTAAATGCTTATATTACTCTTTATAATAAGTTTTTATTTCTGTAGGAGGGACAAAAGCAAGGCTTTTAATCATCCTTAACTCTAAACTAAAAGATTCGCTTCTTCCATATTTAACTGCTACTTTCGATTTTTGAACCTGGCGCCATATGATTTTCCCAAAATGAAAAAGACATCCCTTAAACTCCGTCGACGGAAAAAACTCACGCGTTGCAGAATGAATGGTTTTTTCAAAGTCGGAAATAATCCGTTTTGGTTTTATTGAGATATTGTGGTCCGCCACTATACGATGAAGTTCAAAAAAAAATTCTGTATAGCATTTTTTATTTTTCTTGCTCATTAAGCAAAATAGTAGCGGTATAATTTGGTTTCCAATTTTTCCATGGATACTAAATAGTTGCGCCATAATTGTCGGTACTACATAAAAAGTACCATCCATTAGCCAGCAAGATGACTCAGATAAAATCTTTATACTTGAAATAGTTCCAAGTATGAAAATTTTGTCGTTTTGGATATCCTTTTCTGATAATATGAATAATTCTTCTTCAAGGTATCGTAAATGTTGCGGAATATCGATTTCGGTTAAATTTGTTGGCTCTTTAAGAATATTTGAGCGAATCCTTTTGATTTTTCGATATTGCGCTTGTTTATTTGGTAAGTAAATACGACATACTGGTTCACATTCCACGACGATCATGGTAATGTTCAAATGATTTTTGAACCTCTTTATGTATATTATCTTCTATCGTTGTTACTAGTTTGCTTTTGCAGAAAAACTTTTTTCTCTCAGCACATCTCCACTTGAATGCTCGGCACTGAGCATTCCATCAACCACCAGCGTATGATGAACCAAGATAGTTGGAGGACCACCGTGCAGGCGCCGAAATCCCACCCTGTTATGTGAAAGCTAGAGAGAGAAAAAGAGAGAGAGAGAAAAAGAGAGAGAGAGAGGCAGAGTGAATGACGTAAAGTTGAAAATATTGAATATCGTGCTGTGATTTTAATTTGAAAGATGGCAGTAATTTCTAACTTTAAGAACGCGTTTATTTTCCAAATTTTAATCACAGCCCGAAGTTTAATATTATCTAATTTTAAATTTTCAAAACACATGTTTATTACTCACAAAAATTAAATGAAACAATTGATTAGCAAGAATTCTTTTTTCCTCGGTTGAGTAAATAGAAGAGTAAATCAAATTTTTATTACCGTTATTTCATTTATACAGATTTATCGAACTTATTGAACAGCAGTCGTACATACACTCCGTTTCACTTGTTTAAGAACACTTATTTTTTTTAAAATCAGATTGTTTCTCCAATACTATGTATAATTAAATAAATTTTAATTGTTATATCGGAAGCGGGCTCTATTTAGGAGATATCCCATACAGCAGTTTGCATGTACGTTAGAGAACCACTACTTTTTTTTTTAAATAAAACTGGTTGCAACTTTAAAAATTGCATATTTATTTGTCTCACTTGTTTAAGAACAGCTGTAAAATGAAATAAAATGAACAGTTTTCGTATATTTTTTTTTGTGTTTGTAAATTTTATTTAATTTCAAATATTATTTAATCATTTAGTAATGAGTATTTCTACCCTGATGTTCAATAACTTGAAGAAGTCTATTGTGTATTGAGTTGTAAAGTAACTCCAAAGAGCGAAGGGAAATTTCAGCCCAGGCTGATTTTATGGCTTCAATTAAATCGTCCTTATTCTCGAACTGCCTTCCTCCATCGATGACTTTCCGTGATACCCATCCCCAAACGTTTTCCATTATGTTTAAGTCGGGTGTATAGGGCGGCCAAAGCAATAGTTCAACATTTTGCTCCTGAATCCGCGCTTTGATTATCCTGACAGTATGAATCGGAGCATTATTCTGCTGGAAAATCCAACGCTGTCCATTAAAATATTTGGTAACTTTAGAAAAAGAGAATTTGAAGCTTCTCCAAGAATGGCCCGTCGATCTTGGTTGTTGTAGCCATGTTCACACGTCCCTTACTGTTTTTTCCATAGCTTTGGATGTTACTTAGGTAATTATGCACAACGGTTGAACTTCTTCCAGTTTTAGCAGCAATTTCCAAGATTCTATGATCGTCTCCCTTGAAAGTCCGAACTCGGGCTTTTTCTTCTATATTCAAGAACTTTCCTTTAGGCATAGTTGCGCCTACAGGTCAAGGTTTAATCACGAACTGATACCTTACACTCTTTTATTTTTAATTTTTAGCCTTAGAAACGAGATATTTCAGTTGTCCTTAAACAAGTGAGGCAAATAAATATGCAATTTTTAAAGGAGCACCCAGTTTTATTTAAAAAAAAGTAGCGGTTCCCTAACGTACCTACAAATTGCTGTATGGGATATCTTCTTAATAGAGCCCTCTTCCGATGTAACAATTAAAATTTGTACATAGTATTAAGAAATTTTAAATTCGTCTGTATTAATTACTTTATAGATTTTCGGCTTTTTTATAGACAAATATTATTTTTGTAAAGGGTTGTGTGGCTCTGTACACACAAATACCCTTGGGATTAATGGGGGGGTTGAGTGAATTTTCTACTTCTTTTTAGTAGAGTATTGTAAGTAAATGACCTCATTTTTTGGTGGCCCGAAAGGTCTCAAACAATGTGAATGTCATAGAAAATAATATTTGTCTATAAAAAAGCCGAAAATCTATAAAGTACATAGTATTGGAGAAACAATTTGATGTTTTAAAAAAAGTAAGTGTTCTTATTTTATTACAGCAGAAAATGGAATGGATAGTAAAGACTAATTTACAAAACTGACATGTTTTTGTTGGTAGCTCTAGGTCGTTGCAGGGTGGTTTGGTTTCGAATCTCGCACTGAATTTTAAATGCCAATCAAAAGGGGTATTTGCAACCGTTTCATACCGTTAATATTTTTGCACTTCACATCATCCTCCTGTATGTTAACTTAATACCACATCATTTTATAAATTCTAATTTAAATTATTTTATTAAAATCATCTAAGAAATGGTTATAATTTCGGTAAACTATGATATAACTAAATATAAAAGGCTGGGCCTTTACGTAAGTTAAGTAACATAATTTGACATAAAAATAATAACACTGTGCTGTATCTAAATTCATACGATATCAAATGCATGCTATAATAATGTTCAGTAAATAACTTAAAGAAACGGACGAATTAAATGAAGATTCCCAACACCAACCACATAGACTAGTCACCCTAATATTTGTATACTTTATTCGGATGCAGGGATTGTATTGTTTCGATATCTAACAAACACCGGCAATGTGATGGATCTGAAGGGTAACTCTCACCATTGCGTTAACAGACGGTTTTATTGTAATTATTTGCGGACTTCTATGGTTTCCCCCATCCACCACGATAATTTAATGCACCCGTTGAAGGTTATACGAGGTCCTTATAAACCTAGTGAAATAGTAACATTTAATAAAGGCGGCGACTACAAAAAACCGAGGCCTACCTTAATTTGGTTGATTTTTCCGAATAAATTTGGATAAGTTGTCAGCTTGTATGGGCCGTTCACTTTTAATTTGTTAACTTCGTTTTTATATTTATTTTGTACTGGATGTTAGTATGTTTCCCAAGTCAAATGCGAATGACAAATAATATTTTTATGATCCACTTTTGCCACAAACAAGATGAAACCGTAAATTTGATTGGTGGCTAAAGCGAACCCTAATGTACTGGTAATGAAAACAATTATGATAATTCATGACTCACACCACTGTGATAAGGTAGATACAAATATACACAATATATGTATGTATTTCTTTTTTTAGTGGTGGCTTTGAATATAGTTTTATGGTCGCCCATAACTCAACCCAACTTCGGTAAGGTAGGGTCATCGAAAAAAGAAATATAAGAAAAACCAAGAAATATTACTTTTATAAGTCAGTGCGAAGCTAGCGCCGCTCCCAATATATTAGTTTTCGGTACTACACATTGAGCGACACAGTGCATGAAATAGTTTATTTTATTTATGAAAAATATTTCAAAGCAGAAATTTTAGATTTGCTTTCACCGCTGTATACGTACAAAAAAATATTTTTTTTTTGTTATTTGGTTCGATCTTCGTTTCGTTTTTACTGGGAATATGTAGAGAATATAAAAAACAAAGCTGTGGTAATATGTACATATATGAATAATTGTGAAAATGTGAAATGTGTGTTTATGAATGGGTATGAAATGTGTTTTTGTTATTGTAATTTAGAATTTCTATGAAGATGAATGAACGCAAACATTTTCCGTATCTAAACTAAAAAAAATGTTCTTGTGCCGTGAATCGTAATATACGTCGAGTACATTATGAGCAGATATTATTAAGATACGAGTATTATATGATATACATATGTAGTTATTGAGCGTTTTTAATTCAAATTAAGTAAAGATGTCGATATGTTTTTTAAAATAATATTTTTATTTCTAACCGACGTTTCAAATATTAATTTGATCTTCAGATTTTTTAAAATATATATTTTCACAAAATTAATTTTAAAACTTAAAAATATTAAACATTTGTAAGTACCTCAGTTTAAGAATTTAACAGAACAAAATACTCTTTATACTAAAATGTTTAATTCATTTTTAATACCTATGTGATTTTATATTGTTGTCCTGAACATAACTACTATTTTCACACATTTGGCGTAAAGGTAAAACTTTAAAAAATGTAGTTTCTTAAGTCCGCTATCTGTAATGTCATATAAACGGCCTTATGATGGTAATACGATGTTAAAATAATTGTAAGTGGAGAAGTGTAATATGTTCCATTTCATGGCCTGAATGGTAACTTGTGACCCATTTTTTTTGATTTTTCGGGGATAGTATAATCAGGAGGATTTAACGTGGAAAACGGTCACGAATGACTAGTATTTACGCATATGTAGCTACTCTAGCGCACAGATTCTCTAGAAAAAGTTAATGTTTAAACGTGAAAACCATAGTAAGCTTTTCGACTTTAGACAATTTAGAACTACAATACAATCCTTTGTGTTTTTTTATGTTGACGTTTACGTCATATCTTGTTTTCTAGATAATCAGGGTACAGAACATAGGTTAATCTTTATTGAACATGTCATATGCTCGTCTGAAGTCCAAAAATAATATCTGAAAAGAAATTTGGTTGTATTTGTAAATAATTCGTGGAGTTAATCTAGTTAAATATTTTTTTTTTTAAACAAATTATTGATGCTTAAATTTTCGATGATCTTTTGTAACAGAAGTAATATCCATAGTTTCGATCTGATAAGATCATGAAAAAATTCAATCATTTCATCGAATGATTGAATATTACTACGTAATGATTACATTTTGTGTTCTATATATGTAGAACAACCGTGTAATCGTAACTCTAGTGTTAATGAAAAATTATGACAACTCACTAAATTTATTCTTACAAACTTTCATCTCATTCACACTGGTTTCGATTCCAGTGCAAGTAATTTTTTATTAATTTTACTGAATTAATTAATTAATTCATAGCGTTATCGGAAATATCGGTCCTTACTAAGGCCGTTTTATATGTGTTTATTCGGGTAAGACGAAATATATAGTGATTTTATATTGTTTCTCTGAACATAACTACTATTTTCACACATTTGGCGTAAAGCGAAAAGTTTAAAAATTGTAGTTTCTTAAGTTTGCTATCTGTAATATAAACGGCCTAACACGATGTTAAAATAATTATAAGTGGAGATCTGTAATATGTTCGGGGATAGTATAAACAGGAGGATTTATCGTGGAAAACGGTCACGAACGAATAGTATTTACACGACAATTCATTAACCAAATTGTAATTAATTCAATAAAGTATTTTGTCCAGTTCTGCAACACATTGAAAATGTGATTTCTAGGATGAAATCCTAATTTAAACGATGTTAATCTGCAAAAAATAATCATATACTTTTTAATATCCAAAAATATTTAATATCCAAATTCCATCATAATCGGATAAGAATTGATTAAGTTCCGTGGTCATATTCCAGAATTTTTTCCAAATATCATTTAAAGATCCCATTTACATCAAGATATGCTTGATCCCACCAATCCCACCATAATCGGTAAAGAATTTGTCGAGCTCCGTTCCAGGTGGTCTAATTCCAGAATTTTTCCATAAATCATTTAAGAATCCCAGTCCCAATCCACATACCCATTTCATCATAATCAGTTACACACATACCCATCTCATCAATTCCCCTCGGGGATTCCCATAGGGGATTTCCATAGGGGATTCCCCTAGGGGATCCCCTCGGGGGTTCCCCTCGGGGATCCGAGGGGAATCCCCGAGGGGAACCCCCGAGGGGAATCCCCGATGGGAACCCCCGAGGGAAATCCCCGAGGGAAATCCCCGAGGAGAATCCCCTAGGGTTCCCCTCAGGGATTCCCCTAGGGGAACCCCCTAGGGGAATACCCGAGGGGAAACCCCGATGGGAACCCCCGAGGGAAATCCCCGAGGGGAATCCCCTAGGGTACCCCTAGGAGATTCCCCTAGGGGGTTCTCCTCAGGGAATCCCCTAGGGGAACCCCCGAGGGGAATTCCCCTCGGGGATTTCCCTAGGGGATTCCCCTCGGGGATTTCCCTAGGGGATTCCCCTCGGGGATTTCCCTAGGGGATTCCCCTCGGGGGTTCCCCTAGAGGAATTCCCTAGGGGAACCCCTAGGGGAATCCCCTAGGGGATTCCCCTCGGGGATTCCTCTAGGGGTTCCCCTCGGCGGTTGTTGCCTAAGGGATTATTCTAGGGGATTTTCCTACGGGAATTCCCTAGGGAAATCCCCTAGTGGATTTTGATTTCCCTGGAAATGGGTTTCTCTGGGAATACTATTGAAAGAATTTCTGGAATATGGCTCAATCATTTCTTAACCGATTATGATGGGATTGGGTATGTTGGATGGAAATGGGATTCTTAGATGATTTTTGGAAGAAGTTCTGGAATATGACCGCATGGGGCGAAATTCATTCAATTCTTAGCCGATTATGATGGGATTGGATTTGCTGAATGGAAATAGGATTCTTAAATGTTTTTTGGAAGAAATTCTTATGGTTACCTGGGACGGAATTCGATCTATCTTTACTGATTATGATGAGATGGGTATGTGGATTGGGACTGGGGTTCTTAAATGATTTATGGAAAAATTCTGGAATTAGACCACCTGGAACGGAGCTCGACAAATTCTTTACCGATTATGATGGGATACTGGAAAGAAATGGTATTCTTTAATGATTTTTGGGAGAAGTTCTGGAATTAGGCCAACTGGAACGATACTCGGCCAATTCTTAACCTATTATGATAGGATTGGGTATGCTGGCTGGAAATAAATTTCTTTAATGTTTTTTGAACGAAATTCTAAAATATAGATCTGGGACGGAATCAATTCTTAGCCAATTATGAAGGTATTAGGAATGTTGGAAGTAAATGGAATTCTTACATGATTTTTGGAAGAAGTTCTGGAAATTGGCCACCTGGAACGGAACTCGACCAATTCTTAACCGACTTTAATGGAATTGGATATGGTGGATGTAAATGGGTATCTTAAATGATTTTTGAAAGAACATTTGGAATATGACAACCTGGGATAGAACTCAATCAATTCTTAACCGATTATGATGGGATTAAGTATGATGGATGGAAATGGGGTTCCTAAATGATTTTTGGAAGAAGTCCTGGAATATGGCCACCTGGAACGGAACTCGGCCAATTCTTAACCGACTATGATGCGATTGGATATGCTGCATTTAAATTCTGAAGAAATTCTGAAATATGGTTACCTGGGATCAACCTTAATCAATTCTTAACCGATTATGATGAGATGGGTATTTGGATTGGGACTGGGATTCTTAAATGTTGTATGGAAAAAAGTTCTGGAATTAGACCACCTGGAACGGAACTCGACAAATTCTTTACCGATTTAGAATCCCCTAGGGGAATCCCCTAGGTGATTGCCCTAGGGGATTTTTTCTAGGGAATTCCCCTAGGAGATTTCGCTAGGGGATTCTCCCATGGAACGGAATTTGACTAATCCTCAACCGATTATGATGGTATTTGGTATGTTGGATAGGGATAGGCTTCTTTAAATAATATTAAAATAATTTGATTTTTGGAAGTAGTTCTGAAATTAGGCCACTTGGAATGGAAGTCGACCAATTTGTAGCCGAATATGGTAGGATTGAATATGTTGGATGGAAATGGTATTCTTAAATGTTTTTTGCAAGAAGTTCTGGAATTAGACCATCGGGAACGGGGCACAACCAACTCTTACCTGATTATGAGTTTTAGATAGAATTCAGAGGTATGGCCACTTGGAACGGAACTCGACCATTTCTTAATTGATTATGATGGGTTTGGATATGCTCGATGAAAATTGGATTCTTGAAAGATTTTTAGAGGAAGTTCTGGAATTAGGCCGCCTGGAACAGTACTCAGTTTTTTCTTAACCGATTATGATGGGATTAGATATGCTGGATAGATATGGCATTCTCAAATGATAATAATTGTAATTATATCCCAACGACCTATTTCACCCCTCCCAACCGCGCGCGAGGAGTCTCCATCTGTATTATTATTATTATTATTATTATTATATTTGAGTATAATTCAAGTGAACTATAAACAAGGATATCGAGTTGCTTGACCAGTGAAAATGAAAATTTGGATGAGCCAAGCTACACGACATTTTAGATTCTTGTTTCAAACTAAGTCACAATAGATTTTTACTGTTAATTTAAGCCCTTATTTTATATTTAAACACAAAATTTTTTTGTATGCTTTTATTCTGTTCTCTCGAAAATAAAATTTAAATAAAAATCTGCATCTCAAAAATGGCCTTAAAATTTTAATATCATTTCCATTTTTTCATTTCAGATGCAATGTCAAAAATTGTGTGTCGCAGCTAGGACAGGGATATGCAGCCGCGACATAAAAATTTTCACCTTGCATCCGAAATGAAAAAATAGAAGTGATAATAAAAAAATTTAAGGCAATTTTTGAGATGTAGATTTTTGTTTAAATTTTATTTTCGAGAGAACAGAATAAAAGAATACAGAAAAAAATGGTATTTTAATATGAAATGAGGGTTTAAATTAATAGTTAAAATCTATTGCTATTAAGTTTGAAACCAGAAACTGAAATCTCGTGTAGCTTTGCTGAATGATGTTGATCGGCAAAATATGTATTAGTATAAAAATCAAATGCGATTTTAAATGAATAGCTAAATGAATAGTTCAGCAAAACAAAAAGTGTTCGACTATTTGGTCATAACAATTATGTTCCTCTGTGCGAGCCGTCCTATTATTATTTATTCTATGACGACGACACTCACATTTTGTTGTGACTGTAGTGCTACCTGTTGTTGAACCCATGGTACTGTGTGTACTAATATTTCATATTGCTGTCAATGAGCGCTGAAAAAATGTGGAAGCGAGACTAATGTGCACCGGGTGTGTGCGTGCAATGGCACGACTATATCGCTTTTTCAACCAACAACAAAAAAAAATGCCTGAATTTAAGTCCAAACCACACAAATATTTGAGTAAAAAATTATAGTATGTAATATAAAAATTATAGTATGTGTCTTATTAGTGCTTTGTTAAAATTTCAACTCAGTCATTTTCAGCATAGCCGAATTACCAAACTTGTCCAACGACGCAATATATTTAGCAAAAAGCAGCAGTTCCCAGTTTAGCAGAGCCCCATTCTGGGACTCCTTATTCCGGTACTTGGACTCCTTATTCCGATATTGGACTCCTGTAAAGAATCAAAATGTACCTTATGATTTCCAGATTCTGAAAAGTAGTCGAGATCTCGATGATATGTATCCATATCGTATACAAACATAGTTCATCAGCAAAGCATTACTTCATGTAGTGATCAAAACCATGGTGGGCAGTCAACCACCTCAAGCTTAATACTTTAATAGTTCATATAAGGTTTGCTGCCTTCATCCATAAGTTTTTTTACGTCACGTATTGAGAAATATTGCACGAGAAGATTGTATTCGATAAATATTAGTTCTTCATATTCTTAAATTTTCACGCCAAAATAATATCACAGTATTTTCTCCCCAATTAACTTGTGTGCCTACCCTGCCTACATACGTTACAAGTATTTTAATTCGTATTCTCTGATTTATCCCCGCTGTATCCAGTTTTTCGTGTCTCTGTCAAAGGAAACGTATTTTTAAAACCGAAATTCACGTATATTTTGGAGGTGAGGAAAAACTAAGGGAAGGCGGTAGACGCGAGGAGTTAGTAACAGTTTTAAATGTTATACATATATTACACAAAGTATTATTTCAAGGAAATTATATAAGATTATTTTCGTGTGGGGTGATAATTTGACTTCCGTTTGTTGATTTTCAATTTAGTTTTTTTTTATGTTGGGTGTGTTGTGGCGGATCTTGGCAAAGAAAATGAATATTAGATGAATTTATGTTGTGGAAAGCTTTAAGTATTTTAGTATCAGCGGTTAAGGCTACGTAATTAATTATTCTTTATTTATTGCTGCTACAAGAGCTTTTAAATAATTTAATGGTGTAAATCGTAAAACGTTTTGCGAAGTAAGCTGCTTCTAATCGTTAGGTTTGATGATTGAGAAATTTTATTAGTATACCACTAGGAGCACCCGGCTTAGTTATAAAAATGTTTACTCTTTACAACGTGCCTTTAGATTTGCCACGTGCCACTTAATTCACAACAGTGCAACATAAATTTTTGTTTTGATTTAAGTTTTTAATTTTAGTTTGGAATTGTAATAATAAAGATTAAAATTAAAATTAAAATTCGTAACTGGCGACGAAACAAAGACCAGCCATATCATAGTTTAGTGTAAGTGCAATAAAATATTTAATTTAACTTCTAACACTCAACAAACAAAAATTAATATAAACCTCATTAATAATAAATTGAACAAAAATCGTAATAAAACTATAATAATAATTCTAACTTAATCTAATTATAATATTTTTTGACAAACTCTAAAATAAAAATCTAATAATTTGATTCTAAAACAGAAACTTAACAACCAAAATAATTAATAAAAATTGATAATAACCTCAATAATAATCTTAATAAAAACCCTAAATATATCAGTTGGTAATAATAAAAGTGTAATAATCTCAGTTAAAAAAAAAAATGTCGCAAACCCAAATCCAACAGTTAGCTGGCCAAATAAAGCAATTGACTGAAGCTGTCAATGCTCAAATCGAATTCTCTAAAAACATCGAACAGAGATTATTGAAGTTTGAAAATCCCGTAATTCACAAAATCGAAACACTAATATTACCGAGAACGGAACAAGATACAGCCGAAATAAGTAGACTCCCAGATTGCGTCAACGAGTTGCAAACATTTGACGGCAACGCCACTCAATATATATCGTGGATTCACAAGGTGGAAAATATCTATATATGTATATTAATAGCCCAGCCTGACTGCCTGAGTTTGCCATGAGGTGGCTTTATTAAAACCCTTATAGCAATTTCTTTCCAAAAAAAAATAAATTGATTTTTTTGTATGTCAAAGTACACGATTTTGGTAGTGTATCTGTGAAAAAATGACATTCCAGTTTGACTTGAGTTTGTCAAAATATCACGGTCAACTAGTCAAAAAATTTATAATGTTTATGTTTATATTTGTTGAAGTGTTTATGTTTATATTTTTGACGTAAACATATTTATGTGTTTGTAAACGTCAAAAATAAATCTAACGAAATGTTGAGATTTTTCAAAAGTGATTGCGATCAAAAAAAAATCAATTTTTTTACTTGGAAAGAAATTGCAACGGTATTTCGATCAAAAATTTTTGATCTCAAGTCAATTTTTTTTGGAAAGAAATTGCTAGTTTGTTATATATCAAATATGTCAAATCAATGTCTTATTTGTTATATGTCAAATGTGTCATTAAATCAATATGTCCGTAGGACTTTCGATATAATGAGATCAGCAACTTCATCGATGCTCGATATGTCAGCGCTCCAGAATCTGTGAGGAGACTTCTCGAGTCGAAAATGCATGCGATCGATCTCATGCCGTGATTCCTGTGCACCTACCGAATCAACAAATAATTACATTCGAAGCAAGTAATGAAGATGAAACGTTGATTGCAGCACAAACTAGCTGAACGATAAGCTTGAGTCATGGTTTTAAATCAACTTCAATGATCAAAACGCACATCATTTCATATATACTGACCTTCCGCACCATTACGTTTACGTACGCGGTAAATGGCAACTTTGTCAAAGAGGTGCGGAGAGAAGGTTGTGGCACAATTGTATACAGTAAGCTTAAGAGATGAGGAGCGTTTCTTCCTGCGGCTACTTTTGCTACATATTCGAGGCACCGACAGGTGCGATTACAGCCGACAATATTGAAAATGTAGCAAAAAATTTGGCTTTCCACAATACAACTTAATTCTTATACAGCACGGACTTTCTTGCGCTATGATAGGCTTACCAACTCCATCGGGAAGTCTCGTAGAAGTGCAAGTCTTCCATCCAGTTCGATAAGCAGAAGAAGCTGAATTACGAACTCAACTGCTAAACGAAAATCAGTTGGATGCATTTCATAAAATAACTGCTGCAGTGGATAATGAAAATGTCTTCAGCCAAATTTTCTATCTTGATGGACCAGGATGATCTGGCAAAACGTTCCTATACGCAACACTGATGGCCTTCCATTCCAACTAAATTGCTGAACGGTGGTCAAACGGTTCACAGCGGATTTAAATTACCAGTGCCGTTAATTGACACTTCTGTCTCTGCGATGCGATTGACATCACCCGAAGCAAACATTTTGCAAGAAGCTTCATTTATTATTGTCGATGAGATTTCAATGCTTTCAAAGCACGGACACCGCTTGAATCAAGTGCTATATAATATCGTGCAATCTGTGGAGAAACCTTCTTCAATTATCGCTTACGATAAATATGCGATTGCAGGTCAAGAAGAGAACAACAACTGGTTGTTACAAGTTGGTATGGGCAATCATCCTCTTATCAGAGGTATCATCAATGAATACACAGTTCAAATTCCTCAGCAAATGATCGAAACTGGAGATCTGATTAAAAGTACTTTTGGCACAAATATTTCTGACATATCTATGCAAGAGTTGGTAAAACGCGTCATTGTTGAACCGACTAATCAATAGACCCTTAGGACGAATCGTAAGATCATCGACATGATGACAGGGCAAGCTAAAACTTATTACAGTGCTAATTCGTTGATCTCAGTGGATCCAAATGATGTACAAAATTATCCAGCAGAGTTTTTCCATGATCAAACGCCACCAGGAATGCCACCTCATGTTTTACTTCTGAAGCTTGGAGTAATTATAATGCTGCTGAGAAATTTAAACCCAAAAAAAAAGGAATGTGCAATGGCACTCGAATGATTGTTAAGACGCTGCACCAAAACTTTAACAGCTGAAATTTTATCAGAGTGCAATCGTGGAAATATTGTCTTACGCCATCACAATCAACAAATCGCAAAAGTCAAACTTTCGATCATGTCGGGATTGATCCACGTACAGCAGTTTTCTCGCATGGATAGCTAGCTCTACGTTGCATTATCACGCCACAGAAATTTGGCACAAATGAAAGTCCGCATAATGGAAAACCCTCAACAATGGAAGTTGCTGCGAGATGAACGTCATTTCACTCGAATCATCGTTTTCGGCGAAGTTTTCCAAATGTAAAAATGTAAGCAAAAAACATTGATTTTAAATTTAGTCGAATAGTAGTTATTTAACTTTTTTTATTTGACAGCATATTTCAAACCCGCAGCTTCATTCATTGTCTTACTGTGTACTATGCTTATTGAGCGTTTTCTATTATGCTAATTTTCACTTTTCGTCTCCGAGTTTTAAATTCTTGCGAAGGATGATTTTATTACTTTACGCTTACTTATCACTAAAACCCAATAACACCGCTATAATTGGTGACCCCGACGTGATGGCTGATACTTCTGGCCAAGAATGAATACTGATACAGGCAATTGAGCGAAATCTTGTATCCCATGTCAAAATTTCAAAGTTCACCGCCACACGAAATAAGAACTTGGTTAATTTGAGCTACCAAGTGGCAGGTTTGAGCACATCCACAAGGACCTGGTTGGTCCACTGCCCTAATCGAATGGTTATCATTACATTTTAACGAGGATCTGGGGGGGGGGGGGGGGGTGGGGGGTTTTCACGGGTTTTATAAGTGCATGAGACACAGTCTATAATAATAATAATGTAAAAATAATAATAATAAATAATAAAAGTAAAAATGTAATAATAATGTAAAAAGTGAAAGTACCGCAAACAATCGTTCACAACACACCAACAAATAATGCCATTTTGTGAACTAGTTATAAAATAATATTTTATAGTGGAAATTTATAACTCTACCTATACAACAACAAATAAGTAATTGTTAATAATAAAATAAATATAGTGAGTGTTATCAATTAATAATAAAAACCCAATAATACCGCTATACTACGACCCACCTACCCAGCACCCACCCATAACCACCTACCACCAAATTAAAACTATCTACCTTCCACTTTTCAATACTTTTATGTTTTTCCAAGAGTACTTTAATTTTGACGGGCGGCTTAGCCGCTCCCGAAACAGCTAGTATTGAAAGATTACGATATAGTACGCAACAAACCCATATAAGATATTTCAAAGTATCAGGCAAAAAATCAGAGGCAATGCCGATGCTGCTCTGATATCATACAACATCTTTAGCGATGATTGGGTGTCTATCAAAAAATGATTGTCTCTCCATTATGCTGGTAAAGAGACCACATGACATTGGAACACCAACTCAGTAGCATCACGTGTTCGTGACCATCGAATATGTTCCTGAAAACAAAAAAAAAACGAGAAAAACCACAAAGACCCAGAGATCTAAAAAAAACGATTTATACACTTACCTTACACCACAACGAAGCAGCCTTGTACAGCCGAATCGTTAATTTACATGTAAAAATGAAGCAGAAGTCAGATTATTTATCGATCAAATTTGTATTATGTATATAATTACTTACCTATGAATTCTGAATTCTGTCCAACTAGTATTTTGTTTATGTTTCTTTTTTTTGACATATCTTTCATCCAGTGTGCTGAGAAGAAAAGTAATTAGAACTAAACTTAGTACTAAAAATTTATAAGCGATGCTATTATAGTTACGCAAATCATGGTAAGATGGCATTTATCCTTATTTTTTATTCTTATTATAAATGCAGTTAAATATTTTTGGGAGATGGCGCTTTATTTAAAATTTGTATAATTTTTCTTTAGTAAAACAAAATTTTGTTTATTGGTTTTTTAGTCATTGTGTAAATATATTTCAAGTTCAATTGTTCGAGCCCAGAAAATTAATCAATCGAGATATAGGCTGTGGGCCAATTCTAAGGTAAATATAGGGTAAATGCCGTTTTTAGCTAGTGTATGCGGAAAATTGAAATACTATACTAAAAAGTAGGGTAAAGCGAACACACAAAAGGTAAATAGTAGTGGTTTTTGTTTTTCCTAAACAAATCATGAAAATGGCGGCCATGTTTCTAAACATATTATTTTTTTATATTCACTAGTATTTCCCACGAAATAAAAATGCGCTTGTATATTTATGAACACAGTTTTATTTTTTGAAAATTTTATTAATTTTTTCAATAAGTTTATTGTATAAATTACGCAAGCAATATGAGCAAATATACAATTTAAATTTGTTCGTGTAAATAATACGAATAAATGGAACAACAACAATAAAATTTGACATTAGTTTGTGTACCTACATACCAATTTTTGTATATTCCTACAAACCATGTAACCCTTTAAGCCGCATTTACCTAATTTTATTTACTAGAGAATTGGTACGATTTGAAAAGTAATTTGTACTAAAATTTCAATTTACTGTACTAATTGATTTACCTGGGCTGGGATGTTCTAACATCACCATGTTTCGATAATTTATCGTAGTTTATTTCTCGTTTCTGTAGAATAAAACTTATCGCTGTTTCAATTTTTATATCATTTACCAGCCTGATAGATTGCAACTTTGTGATGTTTCTACTGTGTTTCTATCACCAAAAAATGTTTCTTCGATTGAAGAACGAAAATAAGTGAAATAGATATTGCTCAAACATATTCTAGTAGGTTGTGATAGCAATAGAGAAGAAATAATTGATAAACGAAACAGAAGTCAAATTAATTCTACCTGAAAGAGACGTAGACTTCGATAAAATATCGAAAAATGGTGATGTTAGAACATCCCAGCCCTGAGATTTGGCCCACAGCCATAGAATTTAAATAAAGAAAAGTATGCAATGATTATTTTGGACGTGCTTTTGTTTTACTGTGAACCGTGAATAATAAAGAGTTTGGCGACCACACCTACTGCGATTTTAAGGTTACGAACCGAACATCTATATAAGAGAAAAGGATACCGTTTTGTATACCGCTACCGCCTTCATCAACCGAGCACAACACATGCACCCAATTTGGAACGAGATCAACCAAACAAACAATTCGTGAATCCGACGCAGTGAAATAGATACAAATTTTCCTGCATAAAATAATTGGACTGTCGATATTGGGGCTAGTTAGATTGAGGTTATTTCTGTTCACAAAAAAAACACCGAGCCGCCTAATAATCCCCAACCAGGTCCAAGGTTTACAAATCACGCAGAGGAATATGAGCATAGACGAATTCTATGCGAATATTAACCACCAATTCTCGCTGACCGTCAATAAAATAAAAACTGAAGAATACTCTCCCGATATAATTGAATTTTTAATACGAATATACCGAAACTGAGCTTCAGAGGTTTTTAAAATGTTAATCATTCAACGACCTCAGACGCTACCAGAGGCATATACTTCGTGAATTTCAAAATTTGAACTTTAGGAATTAAGTAATACACAAAAGGAATTTTAACAATCTAATAATAGCTCCAATAACTGAACTAACTTCTACAAACCAGCAACAATTACAAAAGAAGTCTACGTATACCACAACACCGCAACACAATATGAGCACGCCACAACGAAATATGGCTTACAATATACAACACCCCATCGGCCAGTTGAACCGAAACCACCAACACCGATAGAATAAGCGTAACCTATTAACTCAAATCAGGCTAACTACCAAAATCGCCCAGTAAACGCTAACTATCAGACAGCATTTAAACGCAAACCTTCGTATCAGAATTAGCCACGAAAAAATCAAAGAGTTCAATGAGTGAATTCAATGAACAAAAGTTAATCAATGAGAATTTGGACATCAATGTATCCAATGAGGAACAGGAAGAAGATTACAACTCAGAAGTAAATTTTATGACAGCAGCCTCTCTAGCGTACCCTACCTAGAGTATACTGCAAATTTTTGAATATAGAAATTTTTGTTAGATTTAACTTTTAGTTTTACTTTGGAATTGTAACAATAAAGATTAAAATATATTTCATTTTTTTTAATCGTTCCGAATTAAAATTTTTAACTTATTATATATATAAAGTTTGTAACTTATATATACTCTAAAATTGGGGTGGCGCAACATAACAACGAATTCGAAACAAATACGAATTTGCCACGAATTTGTCTAACATATTTCGTGAACCTGTTTCTATTCTCACTAAATACCTTATACGGCAGGCAACTAAGTTCTAGGTCACGGTAATTTCCACACTTGAGACAGCCACCTTTCTTATGTAGTGAAAAAATCAGTGAGGTCTTCCATTTTTCGGGTAGCTCCAACTTTTTTTACAATTTTTTTAATAAACCCAAATTCGTGTACTAGAATTATTTTGATCGTATTTGATCCCAATATCTGCATCTACTATACCATTTTGATGTACAATATACAATTCTTTTTTGGCAAAGCTTTACATTTGTGTATAGCTACAGTATTCGTTAAATAGTTCACATCGATCACGGTCGTTGGGTTGTATATTAAACATGTGCGATTAAAATTGTTTTCTGACTGACGGGTTTACGCTGCTCTATATAGACTATTGGAAATCAACTGTTTCTAATCGCGTTTCAAATTCATTGCATTTCGGTTTAATTGAAATATTTCGCTTATTAATAAATACCGTAATAAATTTAAGCTGTGCATAAGCAGTTTTTTAAAGTGGTGCAATAAAATTTATAAAATGAAATTTTTATTTTTGAAAATCATTCTACTAATTCTTAATATTAATAATATTTTATCCCGAAAAAGCTACCTTAACAAATTTAAAAAAGTTTGCGGTAAGGAGCCAAATGGAATGAAACGAATCATTAACGGTTTAGACACAACAGTGGGTGAATTTCCATGGTTTGCGCGTATCAATTTG
Source organism: Nephrotoma flavescens (assembly GCA_932526605.1). Classification (NCBI taxonomy): domain Eukaryota; kingdom Metazoa; phylum Arthropoda; class Insecta; order Diptera; family Tipulidae; genus Nephrotoma; species Nephrotoma flavescens. Next base: position 187,183,637 of record OW052222.1, on the reverse strand, counting down.
AGAAATGAAACTTTAAACACAACAACAGTTTTCTGTGGTGGCTCATTAATCACCGATCTTCATATACTAACCGCTGACCATTGTTTTTACGAGATTAGCTATAATCATACACTACACAACTTGTAAAGTGAACTCGAAATTTTGAAACAAACGAGCATTAATCAAACGTTTCTATCATTTAGAATTGTAACCCTAGGGAACCATAATATAAAAACTGATGACATTTGCAACGATTACCAATGTTCGAGGCGAGTGATGTCTTATACTGTTGCAAAATTAATTCCTAGTCATTTAGATGAAGACATGCAGACGCATGACATTGCCCTTTTGAAATTAGAAACTAAAGTTATATTTACTAGTAAAGTGATAATACATCATATATTAAATTATATTTCTAGCTTAACACTATTTTTACAGAGTTTATATTTCCTATTTGTCTGCCCGATAGTGATTTTCCAAAATCCCTAATTGGCAAAACTGCAACAGTTATAGGATACGGATTACTTGATAGCGACACTGGAAAGACGCCCGATATTCTACAAAAAGTTAATGTATGTTGCATGGCTAATTAATTTTGGGAGAAGCTAACAATACACATATTTTTAGATTATAATAAAGAAGCTGAACGAGTGCAAAGCACTGGATCCTGAACCTGGGGAAATATGTGCTGGACATAAGAGTAAAGATTCGTGTACTGGAGACAGTGGAGGTCCTCTTTTTTTAAGGTTTAATGGAAAGAGAGGGTCACAATATACTCAAGTAGGGATCGTATCGTTAGGACCAGCACGTTGTGGAAATTCGCATCCAGCTTTATACGCGGATGTTAATTATTATATGAAATGGATTGATGGCTTCTTGAGAATGTAATCTCGTTAATTTTGAATTTTCATAAAAATCAATTTGGAGGTTTTATAACATTATGATGTAAAATTAAATCGGCCGCTTTCATTAAACATTAAAACTGATGAAGATTTTAATAATTTTTAATGTAAGCGGACATAACCGTATGCGAAATAATTCAACTTTGTTTAATTTGGATCTATCTTCATGTCCAATCATGAATACACTGAATTTGATTAAAGTAAGTTTATTAGTGAAATACATTTTGTCAAAAAAGTAAGTAGAATTGGGCAATAAAAAAAATAAAATATTCATATTGTAAACCATTACGAATAATATGTTTCATAATTTCCATCAAACACCTTAATAATTTTTTTTGAATCGCGCCCACCTACATGTTAAGGTAATATGAATAATATAATTAATAGAAATTGTCATAGTGTAAGAATATTTGTATAGTAATACAATGGTGGCTTCCTACATGAAATTTTAGATGTCGCTGCGAGTGCGCTACTGATTTGTAATAGTATCATCGAAAATCTTTCTATAATCGCCCAAATGTTGATTATTTTTCATGATGTAATCGGACGATCGAACTACATCACACAAATAGGTTTGAATGAGCTAGCTATACATAGATGATAGATTTCCACTGTCTCTCTATTCATATTATTTTCGTATATACATCTGAAGTTAAAAATTCAAAAAACAAAACATACTTCGGGATGAAAGGTAGAAAGTTGAGAGTTGCATTGCAATCGGTTAAGAAATGGCTCAGGTTAATTTAAATTGAAATTTTCCAGAACTATTTATTAATACTTTGAATGGCAATATGATTTTTAGAGAATTAGCTAAAAGTGTCACGCTGCTTTAGAGAAATATAGAAACTTAAAAATATATATTTCATTTCTCGAAGCATTTTATTTACGAAAAGTATTTCTAAGACAATTTTATTTTTATTTTCGAGTGTGTAATTAAAATATGGTACAAATTTTTGGCTTGATATATTAACAAGTATGAGAAAGAACGGTTTAGTTTGTGGAGATCGCGCGCACTTGGCATTTTCGGCTACTGTATTGTGAAGCGTATTGTGGCGCTCAAAGAACTAATGATGAAGATGGGAATCTAAGTATACAATAAATTCGGGGGGAGGGGGGTATCAAGGGGGAGGGCGGCGGTGATGGACACAAAGGACACAAATCTGAACAAATTTATTTTTGAATTTTTAATATTGTTACCACCGAATAAATAACGCCTTTTACTGCTGGCATTACCATCTATTTCTTGAGCATTGACATAAGGTGTGAATGTGAATTGGCCCTTACATTCTGTTTTCCGTTTTGCCCACCTTTGCTGTACCGTGGAAACGTCGAATAATTTTGAGCGCGAGACCAATGTGCACTTTGTGTGTGTGTACGACCAGTGAAAATGTAGAAGAATATTTTTGTGCTACGTTTTTCGTTTCGGCGTGTGGATTGATGTGTGGTGTGAAGAGGTAGGTGAGAGACGCACACGAAAAAAAAGAAAATAGTCTTCTAAAATGTTTGTAATTGCAAGAAATTTTGGTTAGTCTAGTTTGAAATTTATTAAAGAGAGAGTCATCGGTTGATACTCATTTTTGTTTATTAGTATTTCGGTAATTAATCCTAAAATGAAAGTTTTTTTTTGTGTAAAACGCTAATATGAATGCATTGGTTTTGTATAAAAACGCAAATGTATTAAGTATAAAGTTGGTGTATAATAGTATTACAGTGGTTAAAACTCAAATTTTATATTTATATTTGGTGTATTAGCTGATGCATTCTACAAGTAATACGATTTTTGCTATGAGTGCATAGTTTTTTGAGTATATTCGGTGAAATCTGGTAATCAAAATATCGTTCATTGTTAAATAAAATAACTGATGACACCGCATCGGTTACATTCGGCCGGCAGAGGCTCGCTAATTTTATTTGACAGGTGGCTAACACGAGGGTCGTGCAATTCACAACGGATAGTTGTGATAACGGCGAAAGTGCAGCAACATATGGGTAGCTAGACGCCCAACGAAAAATATTTACGGTTTTCGGCGAGACAACGCCCAAGGTATCTTCAATTTTCGGCAAGACAACACCCAACGGGATCCACGGTTTTCGGCGGAAAGAAGCCCAACAAAACATATTCGATCGAAGGCGGGAAGACACCCAACAGAATTTGTTATTATCAAAGGTGGTAAGACGTCTAACCCATATCGATCATAAAGGACGCCATACCCTCAAGGTCGGCCTCAATGCGGTTAGAAGGTTCCGATTTTTATTTATATTAATTAATAATATTTTGTTCATCCAATTTTGCGTTTTGTTAATGATGGCTAGCAGTGAACCCGCAGTTATCACTTAGTTATGCAGCAGCCTCACGCATTGTGATTTTGCCGGCTAATAATCTGGGTATTGGGTTGTGGGTATTTGGAGGCTTGCATGACTCTGGCCTACACTGTGTTTACAGATAATTTAAAAAAAAAAGCAAATTAAAAATTAATAAAAAATAAAAAAACGGATGTTCCACCGAAATTTGTCGGGCAAAGCTTGAGGAACGGAGTAAAATAATTATAACCGACCGGATATCCCCGAGCGACAAGTACCCAGTATGCTGAAGAGAACCCCCCGAATGACCCATCGATCCCGGACGGCCAATCTCCAACCGCAACGAAGCAGCATTTGAGGGTAGGGATGTGTTCTCAACAGACCAGACCTCTCTTTACCCGGAGAGATTTCCATTGAATCTCCCACAATTCACACTTCCACAGCTTAGAATGGAGTCTCCCCTCTCACCATACTGAACCGGAAATTTAGGAATTATTTAAAAAAAAAAATTACGACGCAAGAAGAAGAAAAGAAAAGAAAACATAAATAAATTCGAATGCCTTTGGGAATCGCAGTCCAGTTTTTTATAATTTATAACAGAAGAAGAAGCGGAAAAAAAAAATAAGTAATTACTAACCCCAAAACGTGGCTAATATAACAGAAAAAACAAACATAAGTAAGAAAAATGAAATAAAAAATTAAAAATAAAAATAACCGCCTTAAAATTTTTGAAAAATTAAAAAAAAATAAAATTGAGGAAAGGAAAATGAAAAAAAATGTAAATTAAAAAAATAAAACAAAACAATTGTACCTTGATCTTGAACAAGGTCACCCTGTAGGGTGGTGGCGGCGGCGCGTTCCTATCCGGGTATGTATATTTTTTCATTTGTCCACGTCTTTCCGTCGTTAATAAAATTTAGCCTTGAACGACCGCCGTGCAATCCACCGCTGCGGCCCAACCACCGATATATATCTGATGAATGGCCTCGACTGGCCACCCGTAAAATTTTTATCACTGCGTTGGGCGTTGCCCCACCTTAACCGTAAAGAACCAGACACGGTAATAAACAATTTTTTTTCGTTTGGTGCCGTAACAAAGGAAATTTTCGCACTCGATGATAAATGCGGAGCCCACTAACTTATGTGGCACCCATTAGACACACTATACCGTTGACAACAGTAGTATTCGTTGTTAGATGGAAATAGATATCTGTTCAATACGGCGGTATAAAAATAACTAAATTCGTTTGAGTTACTTTCCCAACTTTGATTTTTAGAGAAAAAAAATAAACACCTTCATACCATTCGTTCTTAACATTTGGTACAAAAATCACTTTTATTAACTTCCCACTTTTCAAGCTGGGATAATTTCTCTGTTTACATCTAGTTCTCTAGATAGATATTTACACAATTTTTATTTTTTAAATGTTTACGTAAAATTCTTACGCTTATACAAAATTATTTAAAAATTAATAATACTCGTGCAAGAGTATTTACAACAAAAACTCAACGTTTTGTCTAATTTCCAGAATTAGACCGTCTTATATAAGCACCAAACAAAAAACTAGACTATACGTTTTTAATATGCAACTTAAAAAAAACTCGGTCTTAACTTTCCAATATCCAAAGACTAGACCTTTAACTTTTACACAATCCAAAACGAGAACAAAATACTCAAAAAAATGCTCGCACCAAATAACCAAGATGCAGATTTTTTTTTATATAGTTTCCTGTTCTAGCACATGCAGTTGATGCGTGACGTAAAAAGAGAACGAATGTGACGCGCAAAAAATTCAAAACAAGAAACACAGAAAAAAAATATTCATCTACATCTTAACTGCTCGTACACACGCACAAGGGCACACATTGGTCTCGCTCCAAAAATTAATATTTGGTAATGCTATAGTGTGGTTAAGCTGACATAACACAAAAATAGCTCGTTAAATTCATATCGAACCAATCCATAATATTGCTACTCATATACAGAGGGCAATGCCACAACAATTTGAACGAAAGGTTGATGAAGTCTTTAAAACATCTAATTCATCGGATCTAGTTCTTATACTGCGCGACTTTAATCTTCCGAATATCAACTGGAAACATGACGTGGAGTTTAACTGCATTCTTCCATATAATATCAATAGCGATGCAGAGTCCCAATTCGTTGATGCCATGCTTGGTTTTAACCTCAACCAAATTAATATGATTGCTAATAACATCAATAGGTTTCTGGATCTCGTCTTCACCACTGAAGAGGATGCTTTCAAAGTAACTGAATCAATGAATCCATTTGTTGTAAACGATATCAACCACAAACCTTTGGACATTGTATTTGATACAACCTACTGTAAAGTGAAGAAATCTGAGCACCTTCCCAGAATGAAATTTAACTTCAAGAAGGCAAATTACGCCGGTTTGCAAAATTATTTAGAAGCAGCAAATTGGGATCTAATTTTAAATCTTGACAATGTGAACGAAAATGTTGATAAATGTTATGACTTCATTCTCCAAGGCTCTCTACTTCATGTGCCTCTTTACAATAAAGCACCGAAAACTCATCCTCCGTGGTTCGATGACCTACTAACCAATTTAAAAAACCGAAAATGTAAAGCCTGTACTAAAATGATGAAATCTCGATTGGAATCCGACAAGCTAGCTTTTTTACAGTGCAGTGATGAATTCGACGTCCATTTCAATTTTAAGTACAGGTCTTACCTTGTAAGTATTGAAACAAAAATTAAATCAAATCCTAAAGAATTTTGAAAATACTTTCGATCCAAACGGGAAATCGAGGGATATCCTTCCAATATGATTTATAATAATACCAGCTCCTCGGACGCAAAAGTGATAGCAGACATGTTTGCAGCATTTTTCCAATCAGTCTATAGCCCTTGTGATAATATGGAACACACTGATAAAATAAGCAACAACAATCAAACTTCTATTATTCCACCTGTCATACATGAAGAGAATGTTATATCAGCCTTAAAGGAATTTGGAGATGGATGTGGGCCGGATGATATACCCGCCTTTATATTAAAAAGGTTTGCGAGTAGCTTCACAAATCCACTCTGCAAACTTTTCAACCAATCGATAACCACAGCCATGTTTCCTGATAAATGGAAAATATCGAAAATAACACCTATCCTTAAATCGGGTAAGAGGGAGGAAGTCTCATGTTATAGAGGAATTTCAACATCTTCGTCAATTCCTAAATTATTTGAGCTGATTGTGTGCAATGCTTTTAAATCTACATTGATACGTCACATCTCTATTTACCAACACGGGTTCATGCCTGGAAGATCGACATCTAAAAATCTGGCAGAATTTACCTACAAAGTGTTAAATGAGATAGAAAATCATCATCAAGTAGATGTAGCGTATACAGGTTTTAGCAAGGCGTTCGACTCTATATGCCACCTCAAAGCACTCCAAAGTCTGCGCAAATTCAATGCTATCAAAGTGACCTCTGGTGTCTCTCAAGGATCGCATATTGGACCCTGGATTTTTATTGTGTTCATCGATAGAACAGCCAAGATAATTAAACACTCAAATTTTCTAATATTTGCTGATGACGTAAAAATTTTTCATACAATTAAACGTGAGCATGATGTTGATAAACTGCAGGATGACCTCAACAGACTTAGTGAGTGGTGTGTCCAAAATTCATTACACCTCAATATTAATAAATGTATAAAATTATGTCGTTTCATCGGAAGAAATATCCAATAAGTTCGGCATATAAAATAAATGGCGCGGAAGTTCCAAGAGTACGAGAAATTATTGATCTAGGAGATACATTTGTTGAAAACGTTACTTTTAACCGTCATATAGATAATTGTATTGCTAAAGCTAACTCCATGTTTGGCTTTGTCAAGCGGGGGACTGGGGAATTCATAGATATACATTCTATACGCACATTATATTACGCTTATGTAAGATCTCAAGGGGAGTATGCTGTAACGGTTTGGAGCCCCTCTTACGCTGTGCACATGAACAGAATCGAAAGCATACAAAAAAAAAGTTTCTTATATTCCTGTTGAAATAAACTTGCTGGAATTATGATTACAACATACCATTTTACGAAAATGTGGCTCGCTTACCTCCTTACTCTACAAGGTGCAAAGAATATAACATGTGCACGCTTGAAAACGGGCGTCTACTTCTGGATGCCGCTTTTATCGGAAATGTTCGGCTCGGTCACATTGATTCATCCTTCATCCTGGGAAACATATCCATAAATGTCCCAAGCAGGACCTTGCGTAATCATCAATTTTTGGCGCTCGAACACCACCCAACCAACTATGGCGACAACAATCCCATTAATCGATCAGCAAAATCTTTCAATACGGTAATTGATCAATTTGATTTTAATTTATCAAAAACCAGTTTTAAAAAAAAAATTAAAATCGTATTTTCTAAATTTTTAATAAGTCCTTTGACAATTTCATATTTCAAGTACAACTGTTTAATTTAAATAATTGTTTTATTTATAATTCTTATTTATTTACAATCTAAGTGTGAATAGATTAATTTTTTTTATTTTCTATTTTAAAATTTTATTTTCTTTTTTGTTAATATATTTTATATTTTACTTTTTTAATTTTGAAATCATAATTGCAATGTACTAAATCGATTTCCTTTAATATTTAAATAAATAAATAAATAAATAGAAAGGAATTAAATGTTATAAGATGACCAATGAGTCGTAACAATAATTTTTATGTTTTTAATTTTAAATTTCCATTTTCCTTAATTTTCTATTTTTTTTTTGAATTTTTTCTATTATTTTTTCTGCATTCGAGAGTCCAAGTCGCGGTCGTTTGTCGAGTATTTTTTTAATTTTTTATTATTTCCTGTTATTTTATTTTTCTTCCTTCTCGTTCGGTAATTTTGTCTTTTCTCTCCTTCCTTTTGACTTTGGTATAATTTATATAATAAAATGCAACATGGGGAATTATTTCCGGCATTTTGTTAATTTCTCTCCTCGGTCGGTCTATTTTTTCCTTGATTATTTCGTCATTTCACATAATTTTTTTGTATTTGTTTTCTTTTTTTTTGAATAATAAGATAAATTACTAATTTTTCGGATTGGTATGATGAGAGGAGAGATCTCATTTCGTGGCGGTTTCAAAGTGGTAAGCTGGGCATGTCATCCTCTTGGCGAGACATCCACAGGGCTGGAGTGGCTATCAATCCGGTCCAGAATATGTGTCGGCGAATAAGCTGTCCTAGTGTGAATTGTGGGTGTCATCGGCCTTTACGGGTCGATGGGACATTCGGAGAGGGGGGGGGGGGGGGGTGTTTCTTCGACAGAAATTGTACTTGTCATTCAGGAAGAACCGGTCGTTCCTGGGTGTACACTCAGTGATTATTATATTTATCTTATTGTTCCTCAAATTTCGGTCGACACAATTTCGGTGCAATTTAATAATTTAGTTTCAGTTCTTTAGTTTGCTTTTATTTTTATTCTGTGACACGGTGTATGCCAAGACCATGCAAGCCTCAACTTCTCCACGATCCAAAACCCTGAGATCTAGTCGGCAAAATCACCGTGAGAGAGGCGTCTGCTTGTTTAGGTAAAATCTGGGGCTTGGCGTCGTGCCACTCGTAACAACCGTTATAGAGATAGTCAAGGTTCTACTGTAAAACTAGTCAGTCTGAATTTTTCTCAGAACTAAATAATTGAAAATTTCTCAAAATAGGGCCACTAATAAGCTAAATTTGTACTTATTATCAATTTGCCTTAATATTGGCTCTGCGTTTGATAAATTAATAAAGCGATAAGAAAACGTTTGAAACTAAATGAAATTGAAAGTTACTAATTTTACAGTAGAACCTTGATTATCTCTATAACGATTCCAGATAGGATATGTGCTGTCATACAATTTTTTTTGTTCAGATTAGTGTTCTCCATCACTTCCCGAATTTATTGTATTTACTTAAGGGTCACCCAGTATAATATATTTTCGTAGTATAAATCCTATCTGATAAATCCCATTTGCAATTAAATCCCTACGTTCTGATTTTTCAAAAATAACACGTTTTTATAGCACGTATTTACTAAAGTTCATCACCGCTGTATTAAAACAACTTACCCACACGAAATTTTGGGTTAATTAGCTAAGGTAAAATTTAAATTTAATTTAATCAAACTCATCGAATTATTTAATTAATTAAAGAATTTAACATTATACATTTTGTCATGCATAGCTTTCAAAATTATAATTTTTTTATCACTCAAAGCTTATGTCCAGAAACAGCCGTAAGCCACATGTTTAATAAATCGATACCATTTTTTACCTGTATTTCATACAAATTTAACATTTACTACTCCATTGATTTAATACCTATATAGCAGGATGTTATCTGTAATACTTCATAATACGATAACACAAAACATGTTAATTATGTCAAAATATCCTTTTCTATAAAAAAATGTTGTTGTTAATTGTAAATAAATAAAATCATCCGCTCCGCAAGGATGGTAAATACAACAACTCTTGTTAAATTTAATAACGTACGACGAGATAATTTCATTAGGTTCATCTCACTACAAAAGGATATTCATGTCATTTTTAATTTAATCATTATTATGAAGTATAAGGATACAACAATAGTTCTTTGCTATTTATGGAATCCTTTAATTTATATTACGAGTATATAGATCTTGGGCTGAGTATGATGTAAATGAAATTTCCATCAATTCTTCACAAAAATGTTGGTCCTTTATCCTTTCCCTTGTCTGGGGTGCCGACAGGAAGTTTATTGAGTTTAAAATATACTTTTCGTTTTATTTATTTGTATATCCTTGTTTTTACTTATTATTGCCTTCGTTTTATTTTCTGATTTTGTGAAAGGAAAATCCCCTCCCAAAAAAAAAGGATTTCTGTTTTGTCATCAGTAACAATTCTGGTGTCTTTGTTAAATAAATTAAAATAGAAAAATGAAACGATTTCATTTTGGCTTAACTGATAAGGAAGTTTTAAAATTTAATTGAAAAAGATCCTTATTTATGGATAATTTGGATGGATAATTATCGTACTTATATTAGGATGACCGCTCCTATTTTGAGTTTCAATGAATTTTATTGTTATTAGCAAATAGCTAAAAACTTATAATGCTCGTAAATACTGAGTATTTTTTTGGTAAACAAATGTTTCCTTATTATTTAACTAGGGGTAATAATTCGTCCTAGGAAAGTCGCAATAGTGGATAATCTCGCACCTCTGGTTGCTATTGCATATTTTAATAAATTTTGTAATATTCAACATTATGAGCTGATTTCTAAAAATTTCGTTGCAACAGAATGATATAGGCATTTTACTGATGGCATTGCCATCTATCCTATGGCATTGACATTAAAGTTTTAATTGTGCATTGGCCTTAATTATTTTACCCACATATGTTGTATCGCGTAAACGTCGAATGGATTATTAAGCGAGGCCAATGTGTACACCGTGTGTGTGTGCGAACGACGAAGTATAGAGAAGTGTTTTTTGCTGTGTATGCTTCTAGATATGCAACGGAAAATATGCTTCTAGATTTTTGTTGGTAGGAGAATTTTTTTGATAGTCTAGTGTTGATTTTGGTATGGAGAAGTTGAGTTTAATATGAAAAGCTAGAATTTTTTTGGTCTTCAACCATTTTTGTTTACTTGTAAAAATTAAAAATTAAAAAAAAATATATTTGTGAATCGAATTCAGTATCTTTGGTACGAAATTTATAATTTCATGGGATGATAAAAATAATAAATTTAAGCAAAAAAAAACACTAGTTTATTTTGTTCGTGTTTGATTTTATAAATAAATTGGGAAAAATACAATATTGTGTATAGTGAAGGAAGTCATACATTAATTTATTATTGGCGTGTACAGTAATGGAAATAAAGTGAATTCTCGAACGCTTTGAAAAATACAGGCCAACCCACATTTTGATTGAGATTGCGCTGCTGGAATTTTATGAAGCCACCATACCGTGGCTATTCACAAATTTTGTTTTACGGGCGGCCGGCCAACAACAACAATGTGCCCATTATCATTTTTTTATTTACGGTGAAAGCAATTTATACCACAACAGGCCGAGGCCAGTCGTTTGCTTTGTTAACGGCGGGAAGACGCCAAACGTGTATATTTACGGCAGCTGTTGGTCTATCGTGGCCATTTACCTTTATATTAGACCCTTGTGAAGTTAGCTCAGAATTTCATCCCAGGAAAATAAAAAAAATTTCATCGGGTAACACTAAGGCTGCAATAATATTCCAGCCTAGAATTTAATATAGCAATTTCGTTCAATGTCGAAATTTTATTTTAGCCCAGAATCTTTTTTCCAATTTTAAATTGTTACGACCTTTTTTTTTGTCATAACACGCATTTTCCTACATATTGGGGTAGATACTCGATTGGCTAGCAAGCAAGCAATTTGCTAGTCAAAATCCTGGCTACTCAATCAATTTTACCAAGAAAATTTGAATTTCAAATTACATTTCATATAAAATTTTTGTTTTTTTTTTTGCGATTGCACAGTAAATTTTGCGGCTTCAAAAAATAAACAGCAAATTTTTGTATTGTTTTACTGTGCAATTGCAAGAAAAAACAAAAATTTTATAAGAAATGTAATTTGAAATTCAAATTTCCTAACTAAAATTAATTGAGTAGCCTGGATTTTGGCTAGCAAATTGTTTGCTTGCTAGCCGATCGAGTATCTACCCCATTATCATTTTAATTAGTTTACTGCTATGACGAATCTGACATTGTAACGGACAGCACCTGCCACCTGGGTTCGAACACGTGTTAATGTTGCTGTACTAAAATATTTTTTGTTCATGTGGACATGTTTTTTTTGTTTTTTGCGTTTGCCCCTACGAAGATGCCGCGCGATTGGCGGTTAAAGGAGAGAGCGAGACAAATGTGCATCGGGTGTATGCGCGCAATAGTACGGCTATCTTGGGTGTTTTTTTATTTTGCTTGTATACAAAAAATGAAAGAAAAAAAGAAAACATTCGAGAAATTTTTTTGGTTGTGGTGCACGAATTGTTTGATTCTGATTTGGAAGTGTTTTTTTTGAAAATAAAAAGGGTCTCGTTTTGACTGTATAAAATGACAGATTCATTTTTTTTTTCGGTGATAAATGTAATATAGTATATAATAAAAAAAAATAAAAGTATGTAATTGTAAAATGAAATCCCAATCCAACGTGATGAAGCAGCAATTTCTTGAATTCCAGAAGATGGTTGTATAAGTCGCTCGTTTGTTGTCTCAAATTATATCTCCGATTATATAGCCACACCCAACAAGGTGCAATTATGAGGCTTCAGCAATGTGGTTTATTAGAAACTGTTGTAATGTACGGTATTAACTTATCGTGCTAAGTAGTTGAACTTTATGTGAACCATTCACTTCAAGCGTTTATTGATAAAGAGAGTTTAAGTTGGTTTTACAGGTTTTGACAAATCTTATACTATAAATTAAAATTAGTTTAAGTACATTTTATGACAAAATTATAGCAACAAACTAGGTAAAAAATTGCGCAAAATTTAAATTATTTATAACAACAAAAACAAGTAATTATAACACTTAAGTAACAAAACGCACCCTTTGTGGTATGTAATTAATTGGTATAATCCAATTAATTTGACAGATGGTGTTTACTTGTCAATACAAACTAATCTATTTGCATAATTTAATTGTAAATATAGCAATTTCTAACCTAGTAATTGGTACAACAATTATTGAAATGGTAAGTAGCCTTAATAAATTAACATATAACTAAATCTAATTATGTAGATTGCACATATGCATTTGGATGATCTGGACACTGGTGCTATTGATAAGTGTTTCAATAAAGTGGTTTTTCCCAAGAAGATCAAAATGTTTTGTGTTTTATTTATGGAATCTTCCAACAGTAATAAAAAAATAAAAATTATCTTTCGTGAATAGTGTGATAAAGAATAATAATATTTTATGCTTTTTTATAAATGGTGGTGCAAATAATCGAAAACGAAGTAGACATTTTTTTTTCTTGAATCCAGTGACCCAATTAAGGGCGACCTTTTTCTGCTGTTTTTTTATGGTGTTAGGAAACACGAGTTATAAAAGTTTATCGATGTTTGAAAACCGATTTGGAAAAACCAAACTTGGTAAACAAAGTGCTGTTCGCTGTAACTTGGTATGACAGAATTTCTACCAAGTAAAGAAATTTAACGGTATCGGCGGTTTACAGCGAACCGAAGCCCAACAAGAAATTATTTACGGGTGGCCAGCTGAGGCTATTTGCACAATTTTATGTGAAGGCGGAGGACGCCCAACAATTTTAGTTGCCCACAATTAGTTGGGACAATTCCGACGAGTGATCGTTATTAACGGCCGCGGCATCTAACGGATAGCCAAACGCCTATTCGTTTCTTTCTGGTATCGGGGAGAGGCCCCGCAACAAGCAGGTGGCCAGTTGAGGCCTTCAATTTTATATACCAGTGAACGTGCCGCCACGTTGGAGTTTACAGATGGTCAACATCGTGGTCATTTTCAAATTATATTTTACAGGTGGCCAACCGGCCATTTGTCTTTGGTAACGGTGAAAGGGACCGCAACGGTCCGGGTGTGGCACCACCTGTGGCATGACAACCGCTCAAGGTCGCAACAGTTGATATTCTTAGTAGCAAGGTACGATCCTTTTTTTATTTTTTTATTTTATTTAATATTTTCCATATGTTTTAAATTTTTTTTATTTTAAAATTTTTTTGTAATCGAGCACCACCAATTTCGTGTTTGTGCGCGCGACCTGGTGCACATTGGTCTCGCTTCTTCATTTTATTTGGGTCGACGACTATTTCTTTTGCTTTTTTTTCGATTTGATCTTTGTCTTATAAAATGAATTGCTAATTTTTTTCGAGTTGGGTATGATGGGAGGGGAGACTCTCATTCTATGTCGGCGTTATATTTTGCGGTCCCTTGGTGCCCGCATCCTAATTCGAAACCAGTGTTAACCACCGTTTGAGTTCGATGGGATGCGCACACCAAGTCACCTCACTCGGTTATAATTGGGTGGTTCGTTCCGCAAGTTCCGGCCGATGAATTTCGGCGGAACTCCGGGTTTATTATTATTGATTATTTGCGTTTTTTTTATATTAAACTTTCTGTAATCACGGTGTAAGCCAAAAACATCGTAAGCCTCAAAGCCCACGATATTTCGCACTTCTCCCTGAGAATGTAGCCGGCAAAAATCACCATGCGAAGCCTCTACGTTGTTTAGTGAAATTTGCAGGATGGAAGTAGCCATCCTGTAACAAAATATTAAAAACCAAACTAAAAATTTAGTAAAAATTATAATTCTGGGATTTTATAAAATAACGAAGAGCCATTTGTTGTGCTATAAAAACATGATCAATAAAAGGCGATTGACTGAATGTATTCTACGCGACTTTTAATCGTATACATAAGCTCCAGGATTGAAAGGGGATCAAAAAGGTTAGCCTGATCTGTCTAGATAAATCGATAACTAACGAAAGGTATTTTATTCTAAACAAGGTTGCACAGTTAGTTCTTAGTTCTTGTTTTAATTTCAAACCGATTTGCATGTTGTGAACAGAGCTATGATGGTTTGGATCAGTAAGGTGTCTAGTTCATATAATATTCAAAGGGGTTCAGCCTGTTGTTGTTCGGCATGTTGTCATATGCGCCAGGACCGAACAAAATTGATGGTTTGTCAACACTCGAACATACGACATACAGTGTTGTCCATGCGCAAAACATGTAAACTCCAAGTTAGTCACGGAAACTCCCACCGACTGACCTTGTGATTTGTTGACGGTGTAACAGTCGAAGTCTGTTCCATACGTTTCAAACATTTAACAAGACACATGATTGTTCGATGTAAAATATATGTTGTCAACAACATTTTTTGACTCACTGTATATAGTATATTGTTGAATTTCGGAATTCTCAAGCAACGCATAACTCTTCTTTATAATTGAGATAAACTTCATTTATGTATTATCATTACGTTGTGTTTGTAATGTTGCTGATTAGCTTCCGGTTTTTTTATGGCCTTATTATTGTCTTGTTTATGGCCTGAATGCAAATTAAAAAAATCTACTTTACGGTCATAATCAGTTGTATAGTGTCTGCCGTGGAGTGCAAAGCTCGATAAAAATTGTTAAAACAAAAATCAATTGTGCAAAAGTTAGTGCTATTACAGTCCGGCACAATAATAGTGAACTTGCGTTTTTTTTTATGTACAGTGTTTGTATAAACTATAATTAAACCTGTGATAATAGTACGTGATATTGTGCGCGGTGATCTTTGGATTATCGCAGATCCACCGTTGTAAAAATTTACAATTTGTGAGTACGGGATTAAGATATAAGAATCGTGAACGAACGGTGTTTTATCCGTATTGCAGATTTCCCCGTTAAAGTCGTTGCAAGCACTCCGGTTACGCTTTAGCACGGGTATAAGAAAACGCAAGATTGCAAGATTCCACGGCAACTTTTTTTTATTATAAAGGGAGCTAGACCGCACAATTTTTCAAGACGCTGTAAAATTTACTCATAAATTCATACATCCGATATTAATGTTAAACAGCAACAAGTACGTCATCAAAACTGTATACAACTAAGTCAGCAAACAAATTTAACGTACGCCATATGAATGGAACAAAACTAGCTTAGTTTATTGTATATGTACTAAATTAGAAAATTTAATTAGAATTAAGACTTTATTTTATTTTACTATACGTCCGCCATGGTTCTAGAACATACCTTTTTTTTTTGAGCATGCCTGATACATACCTATTTATTATATTATATATCTAATTTATATATATATACATACTATTTTATTACATACTATATATTATTAATTATTTACTATACAGCAAAAACATACATGTATACATTTATTGACATGCATTAATATTATTCTTAAACATAGTTATTTGATCATTTATTTATTGCCAAATATATTATTTAAGATTTTATGTTGATTTATCTATATGTTTATTAATTTCATTATAATAAAATTTGTGTTATCCTTTAATTGAAAATTCTGAAATCATTCAATGTTCAGGTTCTCGAATTCTGCTTTTGTTGATTGCTTCGAATAATCATGTGTTTTGCTGGTTACGTGATAGTGATATATTATTAGTGATAGAGTAAAAATAAAAAGAATGAGTGATTAAAGTGAACCAAAAGTGATGTAGTTCAGCCTTACACGAGGGTACGCCATTTCGGTGGTGGTACAAAATGGTTGGGAGGGTTTAGTGAAAGGTGGTCACAACATCTATGATCACCACCAAAGTTAAAACGGTAGTATCTGTGATAATTTATGAAACATTCGGTAGTTATCTAAAAAAGTGAGATCTCTAAAATAAACTATTCCATCGATCATCGATAAATTTATTTTAAGCAGCACCCTCAAGCTCCAGTGTGATTAGTGACAAGATCCCACCCCAACGGACTGCCACCTAGCCGGCAATGTGCTGCGTTCACTAATAACGATCACTAGGAGATTTCTGTTAACGTACTATCAGATATACCTTCCAAAGGTTAAATTTTGAAACGGTTCGTTACAACGGTCATCACGAATGCCTGATACACGGGGACTTGAAGCCATTTGAACTCGAATGACAAGCCCGTTGAATTCAAAACATCCTCTTCTTTGTACTTTCCTTTGGATATGATAATCGCAAATAATGTGCGACTTTGAACGTATTGGCCCAATGCAAATCGTGCTCGAGCAAGAGTTGATATGCCTCACGGTAAGTCGCACACAGATGTCAATTAACGGCCCTCAGTTGTTGAAACGATGTCGGATCACGAACGTTCACCAACAACAATTGAAGATAGTAACATACGTCGTTGTTTGGATGCGACCCAGAGCATCCGAAGCAAATACATTTGGATATGGTTCAACTCGTGTTCCTTGTTGTCGATAATGTCTTCGTACATTGAAACTGAGCATGAAATTGTCACGTACAATATGCGTTGTGGCAAACGACGTTATTTGGAAACAACTGTTGTATTTTTGGATGTTGGTCAGAAAACGGGTAAAAGCCCTTCCTGTTCCAGAAACCAATAAGCGTGATGACTCTGGTGGCGGCACCAATTATGACAATTTCAATTCTATTTGCTTGTCTTTCATCTTCAGACGACCTATGTTAGCCTTCGGCATTGTAATGGAAACTGTAAAACGACACAGAATTTGCGTTTGTACACGAACCAAAATTGTCAAAATTAAGTACCTTGTTATTCTTCACTTTTACAATATTGAAATCCTCGGGCATCGAAAATAATCGAGCCTTGCTAAAATGCATTAGAATGAATTTGTGGTTATGCCTAAGCCTGCAAAGTCAATTTACCTTAATAGAATAGCTGATCAAAATGTTTGTTCGCAAAATGTAATTAAATTCGCTTTAACCAAATCTGTTCGCAAAAGCCACTACCTTTTTTTTACGAAAAAACAATTTTAAGTCTAGTAGATTTCACAAATTCTCACTGAAATTCTCACACAAAATCTGTAATGCATGGCGCAGCTGTCAAACGATAGATCCGCTACCAACGCCATCTATTGAAAATAATCCAAAGTTATATAGTGAATGCATGAATGCTCATTGTTACAATACAATTCTCATTTCTTGATTTTATCCGGTGTTTCCCTTCGGTTTATCCGAATTTTCTTCAAACTGGTAAAACAATAAACTCAGATTGTTATTGTAACCTTTTGGAGCAGCTGGATGAAAAAATTCGTAAAAGATCTCGTTTACAGATGAGTTCCAGATGGTTTACAGAATGATTTTTCATCAACGCACCCTCTCACACAGCTCAGAATTTCATCGCGAAAATCAGTGAATTAAAGTACAAATTATTGCAACATCCACCAATCGAAAAAAATTCCTGCGTGGGAAACGATTTTTATCGGATGAAGAGGTAATTGGAACCGTGCTAGCGTATTTCGACTGTCTTCCGGATTCTCACTTCAGTGATTAAATCCATAAATTTCAAGATCACTGGAACAAGTGTTTTGTAATTCAGGGAAATTATATTGAATAATAAAATGTATTGCAAACCATAAAATCGTGTTTTTCTTATCGAACGACAAAACTTACTGAGCAACCTAGTATATAGATTTTTTTATGTTTTTCTGATTTTTTCTCGTTCTTGCGACATCATCACAAGGCTCGGTTTTGTTTAGGTGATATCCATTTTATTCTAGGATGTCACGCCAATGACCCAACTTTTGAGTAGATTGATACAATAAGTTTTGCAAACGGTGGTATTATTCTATACTGCGTTGTGTCCCTGCATACTGCGTCCCTCGTAATTTCCACACTTGATCGTTAATTTGTGTAGCTACACTTTTTCGTTGAATAGTTCACATCGATCACGTCCGTTGGGTTGCATTTTGAATGTGTGGAATTAAAATTGTAACAAGACTATTGAAACCAACTGTTTATAATCGCGTTTCAAATTCATTGCATTTTGGTTTAATTGAAATATCTCGCTTATTAACAAATACCGTATTCAATTTAAGTTGTGCATAAGCAGCTTTTTAAAGTGTTGCAATAAAATTTATAAAATGAAATTATTATTTTTGAAAATCATTCTACTAATTCTTAATATTAATAATATTTTATCCGGAACGAGCTACCTTAACAAATTTAAAAAAATTTGTGGCAAGGAACCAAACTCAAAGAAACGAATCATTAACGGTTTAAATGCAACGGTGGGTGAATTTCCATGGTTTGCATGTATTAATTCGAGAGATGAAACTTCAAACGAAATATCATTTTTCTGCGGTGGTTCATTAATAACCGATCTTCATATACTAACCGCCGACCATTGTTTTTACGGCGTTAGCAAAAGTCAAACACTACACAACTTGTAAAGTGAACTCGAAATTTTGAGACAAACGATTAATAAACATTAATTCAACGTTTCTGTCATTTAGAATTGTAACTCTAGGGAACCATGATGTGGAAACTGATGACATTTGCAACGATGAACAGTGTTCGAAGCGAGTGATGTCTTATAGTGTTGCAAAATTAATTCCAAAACATTTAAACGGACGCTTGCTGTCTGATGACATTGCCCTTATAAAATTAGAAACTAAAGTTAAATTTACTCGTAATTGTGATAATATATCGTACCTTAAATTACATTTCTAGCCTAACACTATTTTTACAGGATTTATATCGCCTATTTGTCTGCCCGATAGTGATTTTCCAAAATCGCTACTTGGTAAAACTGCAACAGTTATAGGATACGGACTTCTTGACAGCATCACTCGAGAGATGCCCGATATTCTACAAAAAGCTGATGTATGTTGAATGGTTAATTAGTTTTGAGAGAGGCTAATAATACACATATTTTTAGATTATAATAAAGGAGCTGAACGAGTGCAAAGAGCTAGGTCCTGAACATGGGGAAATATGTGCTGGGCATGAGAGAAAAGATGCGTGTGCTGGAGACAGTGGTGGCCCTTTATTTTTAAAGTTAAGTAGACAGGTTGGGCCACGATATACTCAAGTGGGGATCGTATCATATGGATTACCACGATGTGAACATTCGTATCCAGCTATATACACGGATGTTCATTATTATATGCAATGGATTGAAGGCTTCCTGTCAATGTAATCTCGTTAATTTGGAATTTTCATAAAAATCTATTTAATAAAAATCTATTTATAAATTATGATGTAAAATTTCAACGTAAGCGGGCATAACCGTATGTGAAATAATTTAACTTTGTTTAATTTTTATGTATCTCCATGTCTAATCATGAATATGTATGTAGTAATTCGACATTTAATAATCGACATTTAACAACGACTTTCATAATCAGCCGTGCACGAGCGCACTCATAAATTGGCCGTACGAATATACTGGCATTGATGAAATTTCGATTTCGCTCGTTTTGTTCGAAAAATGTCAAAATAAAAAATATTTTTTCCCCCTCTTACGATCTGTCATTAAAGTGAACAACACGAGCATTACGAATAAAACCATTTTCTCTCTCTCTCTCTCTCTCTCTGGCTTTCACATCCCATGAAGGGATTTCGCCGCCTGAACAATGGCCCTCCATCCATCCCGATCCATTGCTCTCGTCCTCCAGTTTCGACATCCTAATGCTTGCAGATCTTGTTCAATGTCGTCACGCCAGCGTAGTCGGGGTCTTCCTCTACGACGTACTCCGGCTGGTTGTTGGTGAAACACTTTATTTATCATCCGTTGTTGTGGGGACCTGGTAACGTGGCCGAGCCATCTCGCTCGATTGGATTTAATGAATCCGATGATATCGCTGCCTCCGAGGAGTTGCTTTATTTCGTGATTCATACGAATCCGATATTCGTTGTTCGTAACATTAATTGGACCCAAAAATGAACGGAAGACCTTCCTTTCGAATGTAGATAACAATCTACAATCGTTAGAGGTCATGGTCCAGCTCTCGCTTCCGAAAGTCAGCACAGGTCTTATTAGTGCTTTATAAAGTGCGAGCTTGCACGACTGCGATAGATGTTTCGAACGCAATAATCTTGATTGGGCGTAGAAAACTCGTTGTCCGGCAGCGATTCGGGCTTTTATTTCTGCCTGCATTTCATTCAATGATGTTATAACTGACCCGAGGTATTTAAAGTTTTCGACACCATCAAAATTGTGGTCGCCATTTCCGAGATTTGCACTAGAGATTCCTGGGTGTTGTTAGATATTTGGTTTTACTGCTGTTCACCTCCAAACCAAGTCTTCTTGCGCAGCGATCGAGCGGTATGAAACTGTCTTCGATATCGCTAGGTCTTCGGCCAAGAAGCACGATATCATCTGCATATCCAAGAATTTGGCCGGATTTATTAAATATACAGCGCGAAGTTTCGATGTTGCTTTTTCTCACTACGTACTCAAGCGCCAAATTGAACAGCAAAGACGCGAGTGCATCACCTTGTCGAACGCCAGATGTTATTTCAAAGGAGTCTGACACAGTTCCTTCAATTACGATTCTACATACAGACCCATACGTTGTTAATTTACACAGCGAAACGAGTTTCTCTGGGATTCCTAGGCATACGAGCGCGGCCCATAGGTTGTCGCGGTTTATACTGTCATATGCCTGTCGGAAGTCTATATATATTTGATGTATGGTTATGTTGTACTCCCAACATTTTTCCAAGATCATCGTCATGGTAAAACACTGGTCCGTGGTTGATCGGTTGGGTCGAAAACCACATTGATAGTCGCCAATGATGTTTTCGGCGAAAGGGATGAGTCTGGCAAGTACAACATTAGCACACACTTTGTAAGCAGCGTTCAATAGAGCTATACCACGATAGTTTTCACATTTGAGACGGTCGCCTTTTTTATGTAGCGGGCATATGAGCGCGGTCTTTCAATTCTCAGGCAGCTCTTCTTGGTCCCAAATACAGAAGACGAGGTCGTATAGACTTGTTGCAAGAGTAGCGCTTCTGAGTTTAATCAATTCTGCGGGGATTCCATCGAGACCGGGTGCCTTTCCGTTTTTCAATCGACTAATAGCTGCGTCTACTTCCTCCACTGTGGGATATTCGACAAAGACCTCTTCACCTGGAGGAGCTATTGCTCTAATGGGGGTCACGTCGTCATTCCGATTTAGTAGATTTTGAAAGTAGGTTTGCCATACAGAGAGAACATCAGCCACGTTTGTTCTCAACTCTCCATTCCTGTCTTTGATGGCTGTACTTCCTGGGTGGAAGTCTTTAGTGAGATTCCTGGCGTTGGTAAAACAGTCCCTTGAGTTTCCTAGTTCCGCTTGGAAGCTGATGTTTTCGATGCATAATCTCATATGTTCGCGCTTTTTTTGTCGAAGGTATTTAGTCGTGGCTTTCCTAGCGCGGAGATATTCTGCTAGAGTGCTTCTAGTGTTGCGAGCCAACCATTTTTCACGAAGCGTTCGTTTATTTTCGACGACCCTACGGCATTGGTCATCGAACTAATCATTGCGGGCCCTCGGAGGTCTTCTTCCGATGGTATTTTGCGCCGCGGCGGTTATGGCTGACTGTATAGCGTGCCACTGCTCCTCGATGTTAGAGGGAGCTTCTTCGTTGTTGCTGGGCCGCTCTAAATAGTTAGTAACAGCTGATTGGTAAAACAGCAATGACGCTTGGTCTTTAAGAGCATTGATATTCCATCGAACGGTCTTTTGTGCTTGTCTGTTAAACGTAGATGTCAGTTTTCACTTATATTTAAATATGACAAGCATATGATCGCTGTCCATGTCTGCACCTCTGTAAGATCTAACGTCAGATATGCTGGTGGAGTGTCTCTTAGACACCATGACGTGATCGATTTGATTTTCCGTTCTCCCATCATTCGATCTCCACGTTAGTTTGTGGATTCTCTTATGTGGGAAAAACGTACTTGATACAACTAAGTTGTACGTTATTGCCAGGTCGGTGACTCGTTGGCCGTTGTTATTACTAGTTAGGTGCAGGCTGTTTGGACCGATGTGCGATGTATTTTCTGCACTCCTACCGATTAAAAGATCTTTGATGTCATCTGATTTATCTTCGGTGGGTGCATGCACATTAACGATCGTGATGTTAAATTTCTTAGTGCGAAGTCTGACCGTGCATATCCGCATGTTGATAGGGCGGAAATCGATGATATGATGCTTCACGCGCCGATGGATGAGGAAGCCAACTCCAAATTCTCCTCCGTTCTGATGGCCGCTGTATTGAAGAGTGTAACCATTGGTGGTGTCATGGATCCCACTCCCAGACCATCTAAGCTCTTGTAGTGCAAGTACGTCTAATGTGTAACTCTTTGCTTGGTTCGATAGGTTCTGGAGATCTCCAGGTCTTAAGAGGCTAAGCTCGTTCCAGGTTCCCATTTTTAAAGCGTTCTCCGTGTACAATCTCCGAGGTCGAGTTTGTAATGAATCCGATATGGTTATCCGAGGCCTTTGTTTAGGGTTCATAACTTGATAGTTTTTATGAGGGGAGGTTGTTGGCCTTCCGCTCAACCCGCTTGTTACGTGAGTGGGTCACGTAATGGTGAGAATCTTGAGGCATCCAGTCCTACCTTGAACACATTTATATAGTGAGCCGTTTGATGCAAGACAGACGCCAGCTTCAGCCGCTCCTAACCTGGAAAACAGACGCTGGTGTGGTATTGGTTTTGCCTGATTCATTTAGAGTTACCCAGAGAGCACCGCGAGGAGGTATGAATCTCGGACTTCGCCCTCAATAAAACCATTTTACACATTAATAAAATTACGGAGTGAAAATATATACATAATTAGTTAAAATCTAAAGCGGAACATGGCCCTAATGCTGCACCAGCACTTGTAGCACAACCCAATGAAAATGGCAGTGCAATTTTTTACAAATTAATTGCAACATATCGGCATAGTTCAATCCCGAAAAAACTTCCCCTAAGGCGTGAAATTATTCAAATATCATATTTTTGGTTAAACCAAGCTATTGACATTTCAGTTAATATTTATTGTATCGTATTGGGGGTGGTATTAAAAGTTTTTACAAATTAACTACAACATATTAGCATAGCTCAACCCTAAAATCTTCCCCTAAGGGGTGCTATTTTTAAAAACCTTATTTTTCGCCACACCACGCCTTTTCAATTTGTGTGAGTTTAGTGCTGGGGTGGTACTGGAGTTTGTTTTACAAATTAGTTACAATAAAATGGCAAATTGAGCCCCTAGAACTAGTAGAAGCGGACAATTGAAATTGTCCGACAAGCGCTTGCCAAAATAGGAAAAATGCAATAGACGGACGGACGGAGGTGTAAAACCTCTGAAACAGCTAAGGTGGTAATACAACAAATTAGCCCAATAGACAAAAAATGAATAGAATCTTAAGCAAATCAAAAAATTACAGAAACTAGTTTTGAAATAACACTCATTTTATTATAGATAAAAGTAATATATATATATTAAAGTTAGTCAGTTGGCCTAGAATAATAATTGAAAATTTAAAAAAAAAGTAGACAGCCGCATCTGTGTGACCTCTATTTTTAGAATATCTCGAAAACTACTTGACCTAGAGTTCCCAAATTTTAAATGTGACCTTTTTAGAGTAGTATCTATCTGTGTGTATCTATCTGTTTTGAGCTCTCTGGTATGTATAGTTTTTGCTGTGATAGTGCCAACAGACAGACGGCCTAAGTCTTTGTATAAGCTTGCTCGCAAGAGCGAGCGCTAAAACTACCCCAAATAGGAGCAACCGTTTAAAATCATTGCATCGTTCAGGTTGATACAAGAAGTATTTACTAAATAAATAACAATATATTGAATTAGTTCAATTGCTAAAAACAGCCCCTAAAAAGTGTAACTATTTAAAACAATATTTCTCTGTATAGGTCATACCCCTCAAACAGGTACCACCGAATTTATTACAACAGTCCACACCCACAAAAATCGATCATAATAAATCGAACTTCCTTCCTGTGCAATAAATAGGTAACCTTGAAATAATTACGACAGCCCACACCCACCAAAATCGATTATGATGCATCGAATTACCTTCCTTTGCCATAAATAGGTACCCTTGGATTTGTTACAACAGCCCACACTCACATAAATCAATCATTCTGCATCGAATTACCTTCCTATGTAAGAAATACCCCGGGGGAAATATCCCCATTTCCCCCTGAAGGAATTCCCCTGGTGAAATATCCCCATTTCACCCAGGGGGAATTCCCAGGCGCATATCCCCGAGGGGGAATTCCTCTGGGGCATCTCCCCCAGGGGGAATTTCTCTGGGGCGTTTCCCCAGGGGGATTTCCCCTGAGGAATACCGGGGGGGGGGGGTTCCTCCAGGAGGATTTCCACCAATTCTTAACCGATTATGATAGGATTGGGTATGCCCAGGATCCAATGATAATGGGATGCTTAAATGATTTTTGGAAGAAATTATGGAATATGACTACCTGGCGGAACTCAATTAATTCTTAACTAATTATGATGGGATCGGGTTTGTTGGATTGAAATGGGATTCTTTAACGAGTTTTGGAAGAAGTTCTGGAATTAGGCCACCTGGAACGGTACTCGGCCAATTCTTAACTGATTATGTTGGGATTGGATATGTAGGATGGAAATGGGATTCTTAAATGATTTTTGGAAGAAGTTCTGGAACTACACCAATTTCCCGGGGGATTTCCCTTGAGAATGCTGGATGGAAATGGTGTTCTTAGATGATTTTTGAAAGAAATTCTGAAAAATGGCCACCTGGGATGGAACTCGATCAATTCTTAACCGATTATGATAGGATAGGGAATGCTGGATGGAAATGGGGTTCTTAAATGTTCTTTCGATTCATTTTATTGTAATTAATTTGTAAAAAAATCCAGTACTATGCCAGCACTATACTACAAAAACTCACACAAATTGAAAAGGCGTGGTGTGGCAAAAAATAAGGTTTTTAAAAATTGCACCCCTTAGGGGAAGTTGTTTGGGGTTGAGCTATGCTAATATGTTGTAGTTAATTTGCAAAAAAAATCCAGTATCACCCCCAGTACGATGCAATAAATATTAACAAAAATACGAAAAGTGTGGTGTAGCTTTGTCTACCATCAGTCCACACAGGAATTGCAGGATAACGGGACCTGTAGAAAATTGTCTAACTGTGTAACAAATTTGTAAAAAATTCCAGAACCATTTTCATTGGATTGTGCTACAAGTGCTGTTGCAACATTAGGGCTTTAGCAGCTGCACATTGATATATTGTAAGTAGTATATATATAATATATATTTTGTTATCCTTTTACAGGGTGGCTGAGACCAAATATTACTGACTTCACTCTGGTGTCATTTGTGTAGTTGTCATTTTCGCGAGTCAATTTTTTGACAGATTGAAGTTTGGTTAGTTGTTTACATGTGGTCAACAACTAATTGTTCTAACTTAATATCTTCATAAAAAATCGTAATGTAATTCAAACGTAATAGTGTAATTGCACTGTATTTGGGTGGAAATTCACAAACAGCAATAGTTCGTCAGCTCCAGCATTTGAATGTGAATAAAATGTTTGTGTATCGAACCATAACTCGATACAACGAAACTGGTAGCATCGCTAAACGTAACAGAGGCGGTCCTAAAAGACAGCAACATCAAAAGAAATATACGAAAGGTGATGAAACGAATCCAACGAAATCCTCGTCAAAGTGCCAATCAATTAGCCGCACGTCTACATGTTTCACGATACAGCATTCAAACCATATTGAAAAATGAACTACACTTGAAACCCTACAAGATACAAAAAGTTCAGGATCTTACGGAGGCACAAAAAAGTTAGGCTTGAAAGAACACAAGCATTGAAGGCCTTGGCCGAACATGATGAGATTCCAAAAATTGTCTTTTCTGATGAGAAAATTTTCACCATTCAACAGTATGTGAATAAACAAAATGATCGTGTTTGGTTAGAGCACAAGTCCAACGATAATTTGGACACAAGAGTTGCTATGCGCAAGCAATCACCAGCTTATGTTATGGTTTGGGCTGCAGTGACTGCAGATGGACGCACTCCTCTGGTTTTCATCGAACATGGAGTCAAGGTAAACTAAGAGGTGTACCGCCAAAAGATCCTAAACGATGCTTTGCCATAAGATCCTAAACGATGCTTTTACCAAAGTGTTTACGTGCCCAAGGTAGCACATAAACACTTTGGTACGAACCGTTGGACATTCCAACAGGATTCGGCACCATCACACAAAGCTCGAGCGACACAGCAATTTTTACAGAATTGCGTTCCGCAGCTGATTTCGTCGAAAGAATGGATGGTAGCCATTCTTGTCACCAGACTTGAATCCCAGGGATTTCTCCATATGGTCCATTTTGGAGAGTAAGGTGTCCACTAAAAAATACGAAAGTGTTGATGCATTGAAGTCAGTTCTTGTTCGAGAATGGAATAAAATTCCGCAAGCCCACGTTCGGTCAGCATGCAATGCTTTCTATGGAAGACTGAATCAAATAATCAGAGCCACCGGAGGTCATATCGAGCAGTAACATGTTTTTCATAAAATGTAATATGTTATCAACATATTGCACAAAATCCCAATGAAAAATAATCAAGATTAAAAAAATTACAGCGTTTTCATTTGCTAACACTTGGTCTCAGCCACCCTGTATATTTTAATATGATTGCTCTATCCTCAGTACTTCTATAACCGTAGATAGAATGGCAGCATGTTATATACAAATAATTTCACTTAATATTTATTTTTATTTATATACATAATTTATTTATTAAAATTATATTTTTTTAATTTATATAACATAATTATTTTATTTATTTTTTAAACTAACGGATTTTTTTATAAATAAAATGCGCTTCGATTTTTTTTTTCCTTTTACGTTTGATCCTTTCGGTCCGATTTATTTTTATTTTCCCGTTGATAAAGATTTTTTTTTATTCTTTTGAATAAAACCCAAACGGCGTGTAATTCCGGGCATTTGGCCTCACTTAGTTTCTTTCTTATTTTGTTTTGTTCTATTAATACGAATACCCAGATTATTTTTTCTATTTCTTCTTTCGTGGGTTTTTTCTTAAATGAAGTATTAAAATCTTTCGGCTCGGTATAATGGGAGCGGAAATTTTATTTCGTATCGGTTCCATATTTGCAGGCTAGGCTTGTTAAGTCCCGTCATTCCCGATAACTTCAAGCTGACGGAGTGTGTAATGTGGGAGATTCGCTGGAGGTCTCCCTGGGTGAAGAGAGGCTTTGTTTGTTGGGGAAACGCCTCTACCCTTTTATGCTGCTTCGTTACGCCTGGGCATCGGCCTCTAGGGATCGATGGGTCATTGGGGAGGGGGGTAGACATTACTTGTCATTCGGGGAGATCCGGTTGGTCCCGGGTGAACACACCCATTTATTATTCAATTTATTCGTTATTCAAATTTCGGTCGAAGATTTCTGTGGTTTATTATAACTTCAGTTTTTAATTTGCTCTTATTTGTTCTGTTGTTACACGGCCAGAAGCAAGCAACCCTCGACTTAGCCACGACCCAATACCCTGAGATCTAATAGACAAAATCACCATGAAAGAGGCCTCTGCGTGATTAGTTGAGAACTGCGGAATGGTTGTTGAGCCATTCCGCAACAGTCTTAGAAACGCTTAGCGCGTTCCATATTTCCATTTTAATAGCGTTGTCGATGTACTTTTTTCGGGATCGTGGTTGTGAGAAGTCAGTCGCCCGCTTTAATCACTGTTAACCTGGAGAACAGACGCTGATTTGGTTTTGGATTTAGGTCGCCTTTAATTCGCAGTGACATGTAGTTATAAACAGAACTTCTTCTGCTTCTTTCCACTACATCACGTGGTTCATTTAGCGCTATCCAGGATGCACCGTGGAGAGGTATGAATCTAGGACTATGAAACGTTTACTAAGTCGTTTCAAAGTCCTAGATTCATACCTCCCTGTGATGCACTCTGGGTAACGCTAAATGAACCGAACGATGTAGTGGAGACAAGCGGAAGAAGTGGCGCCCTACACGGTTAATGCGTTATTGAGAGGGCCTACACACAACCACAAGAGATTATTCCACTGTCTTTGCATCCAACTTCTTGTACGGAGCCCCTATTTCGGCGGAATCACTGTGATCTACGCTTTGAGTGATCTGTGGGTTCCACACGATATCAGGCAAGTTTCCTTGTTCTGTAATGCGAGGGCCACCTATTGCCCTTTTGTCAAATTAATAGTAAAAGGTACAGCAGCATAGACAACATCTTAATCGAATGAGACCTGATACTAAGGCTGCAACAACAATGGGACCTTTCAGAAAAGGGACGATATAGATTCAATTTTATACCTTCGTTAGATGTTTGGTCAAACCGATAACATGGTGAGGATGACGTGTGTTTAAAGAACACGGATCATCTGCTTTCAAATGCGCGTGATTTGAACAAAAATGGAACAAGAAGTTGGGACTGGGATTCACCTATGAAGAACGTTATAAATAAAACCGAAGTGTTAATATCACAACCTGCCCAGGTAATACCTAACGGACTGATGGTCGATGCATGGCTGGTGTTTTTAGTCGGTAAGTGTCCGGTATAATCATATATGTACGGGCATATGGTAGATTTAGATTCGTTTACACTTTCCCACGTAAGAAGCAAGATGTATTTCTAGAAAATATAAAACACATTTTGAGTCGAGTCGGACCAATTAAAACCCTTATAAAACTCTCTTACCCAATGACATGATGAAAGTTTCAGTTTACTATTCCGTTGCCTCTCCCATCCCATTTTCTTACAGAAATAACAGTTATAGGTACGAAAATTTATGTAAACGTTTAAGTTTACGCAGACATCATATCGCAGATAAAATCTTTATGGTTTTGTTCAAATTCATATATGTTACATTCATAAAAGTGTCCTCTAAGATTATAAAATAAACAAACGCAACAAAGGACTTTATTTGAGTATGTTGGTGCCGTGTAAGTAAAATAATGTAAGTTCGACATAATACACACACCATAGATAGATGAATAATGTATTCTAAATAAGAATAGACCCCTTCCCTCCCAAAAAAGTATCTGTAAGATGGCAAATATCATTTTCCTCTATTTTCTTTGGCACAACCATTTATTTTACTCCTATACATCTTTGGTACATATACCAAGTTTTTTCTTTTTTCGTTCTTGATTTGATGCTTTAATTCAATTTTATTGTCATTCAGAATTAAATTTCACGTTTTTATTTCTTACAGGTACGCAACCTCGTCTTACTCGTTCCCCTCGCACGTTTTCGATTTTATGTAATTTTTTGGGGACTCCAACAACAACAAGGAAATAACAAAAAAAATAACTTTTTACTTTTTATTGCCATTTTGTGCTTTTGTTTTACTTTAAGCTTATAAAATTCGAAGTAATCTCATCTTAGGACAATATTGAGAGGATGGAGTACGGTTACAGATGATATTAGGGCGCATTGATAAGAGAGACATTGGGGGATGGATTTTATTTGTTTTTGCGGCTGATTTTGTGTAAAAACATATTGTTGTTATTGAAAATCTTAGGAACCAATGTAGTCATGGCGGTAAAAAAATTATGTTGATTTGGTAATTGCTTAAAAAATTTTCCTTCTTTTTTGGTATTCGGAAAATTATGTTATTTTTCGGTTGGTGTTAATTAAATTTTAATGGTGTGCCGCAAGGAATTTTTAAATAGGTCTACATATAATATGTATACCTCCCCATCTATATACATACACTAATTAATTTTGTGCGACCGTGTCACCAGATGTACAGTGTGTATTTGGAATTTAATGAGCTCCCATTAAAATGCTGATAACTTTGGAAAATTTCAGGTAAATTATGTCGGTTCGGTAATTAATTTAAAATTTTATGTTTTTCTAGTTAATATAATTGGGGTTTTATAGGCTGGGTGCAAGCTTATTAGTCTATATATTTTGTTAGTGGCATGGAAAAATATCCTATCGGAATAATGCTACGGTCGTCAATCGATGAACGATTAGCCAGCACAATATTATTATTTTATTTAATAAGACGCGTTTCAAGTTATTGATCAAAACAAAAACCAATGTTTTACAGTTCTCTATTTTTGATATTTAGTGAGGTATTTAATCATGACGCTGCCTCAATCGCACTTTGTCAAATTGTATGAAAGGGGTAGAGTTAATCTCATCCTTTATTTGAAATTAATAGTAAAGTTTCTTAAACATACTGCTGGTAGGTTCATAATCGAGTGGAATACAAGCCTTTAGTTTGAAATTACATCATCTATGTAAATGCCTAACTATTTGCTTAGGTAGACTAATGGGAAAGTGGACAATGTACACTCCTATTCCGATAAAAAATTCATAGTAAGAACTTCTGGATGTAATATTTGTAACTCAAGAACCCTGTATTGCCATTCTGACTCTTGGTAAAAAAGTTTCTCTGGGTCTACTAATACTAAAGCGGATACTAGGCAAGACTTTCGTTTACCGAAGGCTTTTTATGCTGGCCCTTTCCTTGATGAATTTGCGACATCACCCACACTACTCGAGGAATTGTCTGATATGTTTAACGGTTTTGGGAGTCGGGGAATCTAGAGCCAATACTTTGAAAGACCTCGTTTAATAGGAAATTGTACTCTTCCACAATGATGGTGAGATTTGCAGCCGCCAGATTATCTACAACCACTTCTTTAGTAGGTACGTATATAGTCCTCAAAGTTAGGAGAAGTAATGAGAAGGTCACCTAACTATAAGAAAACGCGATCATATACTTGTACTTGGTGTTTTCTAATCGACTACGTAATCCGTCGATTATCGGCAAAGGATATGCAACTTTTACTGTCACTCCACTTGTAGTGAAAGGGTGAGGAGTCGTAGGGCTTGATGATTCTTTTATCACACCTAATTCGAGCATAAGCTCAATTTCAAAGTTAGCTTTGACTTTATCTAGGATATCTTGTTGTTCTTCAAATAAATTGTAACGGTGGTGACCTTGAGCCTCATTGGTACACTTAAGACCATTGCTCTTTTCGTGGCTATTTCAGATATAGAAATTTGGAGATCAATTGCTCCACAGGAATCTGTTACTAAGTATACCGCTTGAAACAGGGATGGTAGTTTTAGAGGAGACATTTGCCTGGTACGTCAATCCAAGATCTAGCAAAAGCAGCTCGATTCCTTTATCTATACACTTATTTTGGCTACAGAATCAAGCAGTCCAGGGATTGATTAACCGTTTATAGTAATTTTTGCTTATGACCGATGATCAGGCTCTGGTTGAATAACCAACGAAATAATGCTGTTACCCAAGAGATCGAACGAGAAGATTTCCGTCGATGTTGCTGGTACAACTCCGTATTGGTGTTGCACGTTTGTTTCTCGGTTTTTGTATCTGAACTCGTGCTCTCCCATTTCTCGTTGGTGCAACACCTTATTGTCTACTTTGAATGTATCTCTCACCCTGCATCCACAACAGAAAACAGAAATATAGTCCATGAAATTGTGTGAGCAGTCACCACAATTCCAACACATTCGGTAAATTGATCATGCAGCTTCAGGAAACATTGCACTCGGCTGCAGTGGAGTAACTCCAGTTTGGTTTCTGATTGGCCTGGCCAATGGTTCCCCCTTTTTTGGTTTAATCTCAATTGCTGAGGTCTGGAGTTCAATTAGGAGGACATTTATAATATTCTGGGCTAGATATATTCTAGTAAGGTGCTATAAGGTCTTCCTCGGGATTATGCCCGAACCTTCGCAATATCGTTTCTAATGAGTTAAACCAGGCCTTATGTTCTTTCTTAATATTACGATAAGGGAATAGGTATTGTCGAAGGGCCGAATGTCGAAGGGCCGAATGGGTCGAAGGGCCGATTTTTTTTTTGTTTTTAGAAATATAATTTTTTAAATTTGTTGTTTTATGGAAAATTTTGTAATTTTTTTTTTATTAAACATAAATGAATTTCTTATGAATTTATGTATTTTACTATTTTTCATCACGAATCTAGTCAGCGATACATTTTGGTGAAGGAAAATTTTGTCATGCGCCACCAATAGGTATATCCTTTTCCTGCCCGTTAACACAATTCTGTGGGTACTGTAAAAGTATCATGTCAAAAATTTATTTTCGGATGTGTTTTGACCCAACTTCCGCATTTGTGCATTACTTTTAAAATTATTTTCGTCCGACAAAAAACACTATAACTATATACACAATTGTGTTGGTTGTACTGCCACACAAGCGAAATTTTTGGCGTAAGTGTAGATGACGTATATATCGCCGAAATCGGGTAAGATGAAAATTTAAA
Organism: Nephrotoma flavescens; assembly: GCA_932526605.1. Lineage (NCBI taxonomy): Eukaryota > Metazoa > Arthropoda > Insecta > Diptera > Tipulidae > Nephrotoma > Nephrotoma flavescens. The sequence goes on along the minus strand of OW052222.1, from coordinate 187,150,711 downwards.
AAAAAAAAATCTTTATAGGATTGTAAACCTATCATTTTTAAGAGGTGCAAGCTAAAAATTTCGGAAAAATCACAACATTTTGCTGGAAAATTTTCAGTTTTTCCAAAAAAATTTTTAATTTTTTTCATCCAAAAATTAAAAATCTGTCGTTTTTATTTATCAAATCTTAATTTTAATGATAAAAATTTGAAATACACTGTCATGAAACGGGTAACAAATTACATTTTTGCGTTATTTTAATAAAACTTTTTGATTTTTCGAAAAATTTTTCCCTTTTTTTTATTTTTTCAATATTGTTTTTAGTTTTATTTATTTTTATTAATAATAATTGCTTCGTCAACGTTGGAGACACAGATCAAAGAGTTTTTATCGCTCTTATTTTCTGATAGTGCCACAAATGGTAAAAAAAATCAACTTTTGTAAATATAAAATTTCTTTTAATATAATTTTAATTCGTTGTACACATTAGAGGATGGGGCTGCCCCCCAACACTTTAGAGGATGGGCTGCCCCCAAACCCCCGTTTTTCCAGAATTTATACAATTATTCAAGTGACAAATTTTATTTATAATTTTAAACTAAGTAAAAAAATAATAAAATTTTCCTAGAAAAATTGCAAAGTTTTCCCGGAAAAATTACTTGTACTGCCAAAAAACTGTTAAAATACCATGCTAATATTAAAATTTAAAAAAAATAATTACACATTTGTACTATTTTGAATAAAATAATATGCAATTTGTCACCAAAAAAAATGAAAAGTTCAAAATTTTCCCGGAAAATGTGATAATTTTCTCGAAATTTTTCTTACGCGATTCCCGCGATGTATAGGTCATCTACACTTTAGCCAAATTTTTTATCAAAAACGCCATTACATACTATGATTTTTTACCCACACATTTGTGTGGTTTGAACTTAAAAAGCATTTTTTTTTGGTTGAAAAAGGGATATGTACAAAAAATAAAAAAATAATTAAATTAAATAAAAAAATAAAAAAAATTTATTTCTAAAAACAAAAAAAAATTAAAAAAAATTCGGCCCTTCGACCCATTCGGCCATTCGGCCCTTCGACATATTCGGCTCTTCGACACATTCGTCCTTTCGACATTCGGCCTTTCGACATTCGGCCCTTTGAAATTCGGCCCTTCGACATTCGGCCCTTTGATATCATACCGTATAAAGGACATCATCCTGGATTGAATTGCATTTTAAATAAGAATTCTTGTATCGTTTCTTTGGGATACCTCTGTTTTCGGTTATTGAGCAACCGCCGTATACTTCGTAATCCGTGGTACGAAACGATCAACTAGTATACTCCAAAACCATTCAAACGCCTCATCGTTGAAACAAAGATTCTACACCATACCTATATGGTCATAGAGGACAGCTGACTGGGAGGTTTGCCATTTAACTCGGTTCCAACACATTTTGTGTTATTTTACGGACAGTTCGGCAACTACGGTTTGAGATTATGAGATTACGAAATAAACAAACACAGGTGCAACACATGACACATTGATTTTTGGAATCAACTAACCGGAGCTTTTTTCTCCTTAGCTAAAGAGAACAAATAGAACGAGGCATTGTTGCCCACAACATACACACTCCTTCATTTTTTTGTAATAACTGCTGGGAGAAAACTTATTTAATAATACATCTACGTGACGTCCCGAAAGCAGGCAGAACCCATACAGATGAACACTACAAGATAGTATGGATAATTGTAAGCTCCATCTCTTCCAACTAAACCGATAAAATAAAAGTTAAATTTAGGCTAATTAAATGCCTTATTAAAATTTGTTTTATTCTTAGCATAACCCAAATCGAAAATTGGACCACAACTGAAACTAGAACGCGTTACAAAATAAATCGACATCCAAACAATTTTAGATTCATGATGGCCTAATCAAATGACCCATTAAACAATTTTGGGCTCCACTCGTTCTTGACCAAACTTATTTTGGCTTTATTAATTTACAGTTACAATAGCAAATTTAGAATTTTTTATATAAAAACATTTCTTGTTTGTTCAAGTTGCTGTAGCCAGAGGGATTTTATGCAACTACTTTTCAATTTAACGTTTGTACGCGTTGCGTCCATTTTACGGCGGACGCGGTGGTCTTTCTAACTCGCCTCTCGTCATTGGTCCGTATTTTTTTGAAAATAACTGTGGTGAGGCCACCACCCTCAACAGCGAGCTTAGTGTCCATAAAGTCGAGCCTATAGCCGTACGTCCTCGAATTAGTTGGCAACGGCGTAAAAGTAAGGACAGGAAAAGCAAACCGCGAAAGATTTGGGAGAGCCTTGGCCCCAGAACATAGTTCTGCACTTCGATGTCGGCGCCCTTTCCTTTAAGAATAGTATGCAGAGTTGAATCGAAATTTGGACATACATAATTTATTTGCTTCAATCTTATTTTTTACGGGAACTTTATCTCCACATCTCAATTCGTTTTCAGCTGTATGACGCTTTTTATCTGCTTATTTTTTCCTTCTTTCTTTCTCAATCATATCTTTTTCTCTAACTTCATCTTGAAAATTGTTCTTGAAAAAATCCTGTAAACAAGGTAATTTATCTCTGAACACGCGACCGAAGAATAATTTTGATGGTGTTTTGTCAGTTGTTGAATGCGGAGTACTATTGTACATCACTAAGCAGTTCATAAGATCTTTTTTCCAATTTCGTCTAGATGCTTGACTGATTTAATTTTAGACATTTTAAAATCCTGCTATTTTGTCTCTCAACTTCGCCATTTTGTTGAGGCCAATATGGAATAGTATTATTTAATAAAACTCCATTATCCTTACAAAAGTTCATAAACTCTTCACTTACAAATTGACTACCATTGTCGGCCGTAATAGTTGTTGGAAACCCAAGCCTGGCAAACATTTCTTGAAGAACTTGATTTGTGGTAGTAGAAGTTATTGTTCTCACATTTTTCATTTCCTTATATCTACTGTTGTAATCAACAATAACCAAGAAATAGTCGCCGACGCTGTGGCCACCATACTTTTGTGCGTAATCGACTTTCCATTCTGCCAATGTCAGGGTGATGCTCATGCGCAGCTGCAAGAATATTTGCTCTTAATTTCGCAGGAGTTGCCATAAAAACATAATTCAGACTGAAAGATTTTAAAACTGTCGGATCCCAAATATTATTAAAAATGTTTTCTTTCACTTTTTTGATTTCGCTGTCTTTATCTGAACATTTCTTAATATCGGTGATATCGTTGGATCGTTGGGTTATAGTATCCTAAAATTTTATCACTAGATAAAACTATTTTTAAAATATTAAAACCTTGATCTTGCTCTGTGCCTCAAAGCGTTATTCGTATTCTTCGTTAACTTTAATCGTAGTTATTTATGTAAAGGTTCTATTAATGTCGCTAAATTAGGTATCAATTTTCAACAAAATTCCCAAGTTCAACAAAACTTTTAATTTCATGTGATGTTTTTGGTATTCCCGTAGTCTTTATCCGCTGATAGGTGGTATCCAAGAAACTGTATTTTCTCAAGGCACATTTAAAGTTTTCTGCACATTTTGGTTTTGCTGAATTTCTGCAGGGCCGAATACGATTATATTATCGAAGCCTTTTAGAGTCCTTTTACTTGACACTAACATCCGCTCGATAATTTTTTGAAGTAGTTCTGAAATGAAATATTCTGTATAATATGACTATTAATCAATAAAGTTATTAAATAAAAACAACAATAATTAAAGAAATGTTAAAAAATAAAAATAAGAATTTTTTAAATATTTATATAAATATGTAATAAATAAAATAATTATGTAATAAAAATGTAAATATGTATGTATGCTATGCAAAAATTGATAAAATTGATAAGAACTTAAAAGTCAATAATTGTGCTAAAGCTCAAATAAATATTTAACAAAGAAAAAATGACATTATGATGAAATAGAAAAATTAGGAATATAACAAAAAATAATGCTTAATTATAATTATTATAAAACAAATAGAAACAGCTTGTTACAAAAAAAAATCAATTTTCTTCATCATTCTCATCAAAAATTACACTTATTTTTTTTCCTATGGGTTGGTTAAAACTCCTCTTCAATAGTTATTTCTCCATCATTACAAAAGTTATCTGACATAGTTCGAGCTGAATAACTTTTCAATTCTCTTTTAAATTTTCCGCTACGTACCAAGGATCGTTTTCAACGAAAAACTTTCCTATTTTTTTTAGTTAAAGCTATTCCTTCTTGCAGATCAATTAAATTTAAATGGGGAACCGTTCTAATATTACAAATGTTTTCGGAATCATCGGCGTAATTAAAAGTGGAGGTATTTAGCAGTTCAATTAGTTCTTCCTCATTCAATGTTTGTTCTTCAAATAGTCTCCGAACATCATCAATGTCCATAGCTGAAAACCCGCTTCCTTTTAAATTAGAACCCACCGATATTATTCTGTTAAATCCTGTTTCTTCTGAGACAAAGTTTCCTCTCTGGACTGTTTAGGCTAACAAAGGTAAAGGAGGGGGATAACGCATGAAGTGTAGACCGTTTTAATTTCTTGCAAGCAAAAGCTATAATTTCTACACTATCTAAAACAGAAGACTCTTCCCAAGCTTGAGTGGTTGTTGCAAGGATTCCTTGATCCAATGGTTGGATGATGTACAATTTGGAGGAAAAAACAAAATTTTTACGTTACGATGATTCAACTCTCTACTATGGCTATCTGCATTATCAATGAGCAATAAAAGTTTTAAACCTCAATTTTTTTTTTCTTCATAAACTTTTCTACTTCTAGAATAAAACAATTTTTAAACCAGTTTTCAAACAAATTTTGCGTCAACCAGTCCCTTTTATTTGCTCGCCAGAGGACTGGTAGATGAGACTTATCGACTTTTTCCAATGCTCTAGGATTCAAGGAAAGATTTATTATCATTTCTTTTACTACAAAATTTCCCGATTGGTTACTACACATGTAAAGGCTAATACGACCTTTACCTTATAACCTGGTATTTGCTTCTTATTTTTTGAAATAAAAGTTCAAGACGACAGTCTCTGCTGAATATTCTCCCTCTTCAATAATTCATGGTATTTCCAGTATACATTTTCGGTGGCCTCTACATCTGCTGAAGCTTGTTCTCCTTGCGCTAAGAAAATCTTTTTTTTAAATTTCCAAACCATCCTTTACTTACAAAAAATGATAGGTTTGGTTGTTTTTTTAGAAGAGATTTCATCTTCCTTTAAATGTGTGTAAGTTTTGAGCGCTTTTGGTTTAATAATAACATTTGTGGTGAAAGACATTTTCTTATTTAAACAATCTTCTATAGAGCATGTTCCATTTTTACGATATTTATAAATCTCGTTTGCGGGATACACGTTTCGCACCTAGCGACCGGCCAAAGACAACATTTTTTCTAATTTCGCTTTCATTTTTTAATATAGTTCGAATAGCTTCGTTTAAATTTAATTATTTTGCAATCGATGTAGGCTTTTCTCCTAATTTATAGGATCTAAAATTCCAATTTTCTCTTCGAGCGAAATAAATTTTCATTTAAATTTTTGCTTCTTGATATTGTCAGACATTATCTAAATTCCAATATTAAATTTACAATAAACGATACAATTTAATTTTTTACGTACTTCAAATTAAAATTATTATGCACTTATAAACTTGCAAAAGAATGCGTACTTTTTTTCACTTTCCACTATTTATTTTCCAAAATGTTAAAACAAAGCAAGCAAAAATTTTATCAACTTCATTTACAAAGATCAAAACGCATACTGTCACTTCTCAAAATAATGTGAGAGATTTTTCTGTAGTAATAAAGTTGGGGAATTTCCCTTAATTTCCAATGCATATTCGATTTTTTGAATTAAGAATTTCGTTGAATTGTAATTTTTGGTGAATGTTTGTGGAACCTGTTTTACAGTAAAGGATGAAACACACCAAGAGCAGCGTAACATATTCCAAGCAATCCACACTAACGGCTGCTTATGGGCGTGCACACCAAGCAGCGCAGCAGATTGTTTTGTTTTAGTAGTAAAATTGAATTGTGCAAATTTTATCGAAGTTATGGTTAGCAGCAAAGAGCAGCAAATTGAAGCTGCTGGGTGTGGAACCTATTGATGCCGCGACAGATGCAACTTCATTCAATACAATTTCTTTAAATTTAAATTTTTCAATTATAATTACAAAATACTTAATGTCCTTTAATAGAAATACCCATATTTATACGCAAACTATGATTTTGTATCATTAAATAAGCGAATAAGCCAAAATTTAAATTTGCTGCTCGCTGCTGCTGCTTGGTGTGTTTCATCCTTAATTTGGTTAAATAGAGTGGTATTCATTACGATATAATAAAATTTAAAATTTTTGGATCTCTTGATTTTATGTCATAAAACACCAGTGACTGACAGACCATTTATGATATTGATGTATAAAAATTATCTTTAAGGTAACCGACACATTGCGATAATATTGCGTATTTGCGGCAAATTCGTTTTAAAAATGCAAATTTCTGTTCCACAACGACTTATAATAAAAGTTGTATTTTTTAGCATCGAAACATGTTGTGGTTATGTTATCTTTTAATTCAAATTGAATCTAGTGGTTAGTACCACCAATCTATTTGGGAAGCAAAAAATATTTAAATTGTATTACCTACATTTCCATAATCCTCTTAGATAATATCACACAACATCCATACACTGAATGTTTAGTAATATCTACTTAAATCTTTGAGTCAGGACTGGGCAGAGTAGTTATTGTGCTGGACCATATATTCTATCTCTAATATGCCAAGTATCCGTTTAAATATTAAACTAAGGTTGTAAAATATCTCGGTGGACCGGTAAGGGCCCGCATCCCACCGGTTGCACTCGTGTGTGGTATATCCGTATAGTGTACACAAAAGTTCAATGTTAACATTTTATTTTTTTCTGATAACGAAAATCCTTATTTACTATAAATTTCTCGATTTGATTCTCATAAATTTCAAAATATTACAGTATTATGTTACGTACAGAAATAGATTTTATATTTAGATAATCGACATCATGTTATCCAATTTGACTTAAAAGCTGCTTAATTTCCATAATAACTAAATATTCTAAAAATTTTTGTGTTTAGCAACTATAGCACCCAACCAACTACTATTCAAAATTGAAATAAAGCTTTTAAGTATTTTCAAATTAAGGGTTATTAACGTAATACAAACAGGTTTAATATTATGTATAGTAGGGTTATGTATATTTTGAGATGATCCCTTTGTGCCAATTATTCATTCCCTCCTTTTTAAAATTAATTGAAAATAAAAAAGTTTTTTGTGTCGAAACTACTTCTATAGTGTGAGTCATGTTATCTATACCTACCTCCGGTGGTTGTTCATATTTCTAAAATTGTGAACCTTATATGGTATCTAAGCAGTAATGAAATGTCATTTCTGTTTAGGATAATTATGATGGGAATATTGTAAACTGGAAATCTGGTATACCTAAGGAAACTTTTCTAATACATCGCGCAAAGGGGTAAACGATTTGGGTATTTTAAAAATGGTTTTCCCGGATAAACCTAAATACCATATTTGAATTTTTAACACGAAAAAATGTTTTTTTGAGTAGACACAAAAATCATGAAATATGTTCTTTATACCGTGATTATCCCTAAAAATATATCGCAAAAAATAATCCCCAACCCTTCGTGACGTATAAAAAATTCCGAAACAAAGCAGAATTGAACAAATTAAATTATAAAAATAATTCTCTATCTCGCACTTTTTGCCTTTAAGTTGGCGATATCCAAATAAAGACATTTTTGGTACATAGAAATTGGAGTAAAATTGATGGAGCGGGACAAAAATAACAATTTATAAATGAAAATAATAATTCTATTCCGTTTTGTGCCAACGATATAGTTTTTTCCGTCAAAGTTGTTTTTTCTCATCTTTTGCTATTCCCATGTTTATAGGCACAGGGTGCCTGTGGTTAAAATTGTAAATGCGCCATCTAAAATTAAATTGTTTTTCAGAAACTAAATATAGTCTAACCACTTTTCAAACTAATTCTTTCAAGTTTTGAAGTTTTCGCTAGTTGCTCATAAAGGATTTTGCGGAGGATTTGTCCTAAATTGCCCTAAAGCAACACCAAATTTTAAACCAAACTTTATACCACTATACAGTCCCTGTTCATTGAATTATGAACACTATTAGTATTTTGGAAATTCCTAATTTCTGCAATTGTTTTATATTTTAAAATATTTCAAAGTAATAAAATGCATTTAGGATCACATCTGTTATTGTTTTAAGATTATTTTACGACATTCTTAAAAGGTCGCAATAAAATTATTACTAAATTAATGAATAGCATGCATATTTTACTTTTAGTTTATCCTCTCATTTTTTGTTTGACACGCGGTTTGACAAGCGGTTTGACAAGGTGTTTGTAGGAATTTAGGAATTTTGTGACAGAGCTAGAGTAAAAAATAATTTACGTTAAGTGCTTTTTATCATTTAAGTTAAAGTGTGTGTGTAAGTATTTGGAAAGTCTAGACTGATACATTTATTTTGGGCGTCAAAAAAAGGACCTAAGCAGTGAAAAAAATATGCTATCGACGCATTATTAAAAACAAAAAACCATCCATACCACGGGATCGCAAAAATAGAAAAAGTTTCTTGCTCATCAGTAAGTAGTTTGGCAAAGATTCTTCAATCTAGGGGTACATTTTGTGATACCAAGAGAAGAAACAGTAAGGGATCAGGAAGGAAACGCCTAAAACAGACCGGAAAATTATTCAATCGGCCTTAGAAAAACGCAGAGCAATGACGAGCGAGCTACAATTCTACAAAGCACCTTAGTGAAGAAGGGATAAAAATATCAGCGATGACGGGTATGTAACGACATCCCGGTTTTCTAAATCCCGGTTTGTCAAAGCCGTTACCGAAGAACCGTTAGACTCTACAATTATTGCATTTCAAAATATTGCATTAATAAAATATTGCTTTTCTTATTAATTTTGCAACTACAAAATGTAGTAATTACAAAATGTTACAAGTACCAAATCTTGCAATTACAAAACTTTATTAATTATTTTGTGCAATTAGATCTAGATGAAAAGAAAACCATGATTTTGAAAACCGACGTTTTAAAAACCGGGATTTTGAAAACCAGGATTTCGTAGTACACCCAGCGATGCCGTTGCGATGAAGGCTATATGAAAATAATTTGAAATGCAGGCGTCCAGCAAAGAAACCCAGACTCACTGAAAAAATGCGGAAAAAACGTCTTATTTGGGCTAAACTTCATAAGCACTGGACAATAGACGACTGGAAGAAGGTAAATCGAATCTTTATGTACTCATTATATATTTTCAAAAATAAAATAAAAAAAAATTCGAAATTAAAGAGTTTTTTTAATAATGGACCTGGTCCAGTATGCTTCGTACAGGAAACCATGAGAAAAGAACAATATAAGAAGGTGTTAACAGAAAGAGCATGCCCTCCTTATCCAAAATATTGACATCCTCTATTGGCCTGGCAATTCTCCGGATTTAAACTAGCGAGAATTGTTGGGCCTCTTTTAAGTCCAACGTGCATAAAACCCCCAATCCTACAGTGTCCACAAAAGGTGTGAATTAAAATAAAGGTAGTTTAACTAAATTTTAATTGTTTTCCAATTTATGTATACTCAAAATTATTTAGTTTTAAATAACTAAAACAAATGTAAAAAAAATCTTGTTTTTATTGAAATATATTTTGATAAAATACTAGAGTTTTTCACTTTATTAATAGTGTAATTCAGTGAACAGGGACTGTAGATCCTTTAGTTCAAACGCAAAAGGTAAATTATATCAACCGTCCCACTCATCAGGATAATCTAGCAGCAAACCGAGAACATTCTCTTCTCCATGAGCCAAGGAAGCAACAACGAATCAATCATATGGAAACGCAACTGGAGGAGGACCGTTATCAATTGGCATATGACAGCACAGAAAATGAGATAAATTACGACAAGCGAGAAATAGAAGATGATATAGAAGTAAATTTTATGATGAAAGCCTCTAGATAGAGATGTACTAAAGTTCCTTATCGACACTGGAGCTAATCAAAACTTTATAAAATCTGGATTAGCTTTTAAAGCTAAACCAACAGAAACACAATTTAAAATCAGATCAGCGGGAGGTGAAGTTAAAATCCGTCACAAAATTAGTGGAGCGTTCTTCAGAAGCATTGGCATCGATAATATATCGATTTCTTCATTTTATCAGGATTGAAATCGTTTGATGGCATCATAAGAGATGACACACTGAAGGAACTTGGCGCACTCACTTATCGAAAGAAAAAACAACGAACTGATCATTACACCCAACATACACATTCCATTACGAGCAAGATCGTTATGCCAGGTTAACAATATAGAACTTCGGGATAGTCATCTTCCACTTGACACAAAAAAAACTACTCCACAAAGTCGTTGAAATCGGAACCACCAGTGAGGAACCGATATACACCAAATCATACCCTTATCCATACAGCATGAGGCAAGAAGTAGATAAACAAATTGCTCAACTTCTCGCAGATGGTATAATATGACCCTCTAAAAGCCGTTATAATTCTTCAATTTGGATTGAAGAAATTGGATGCCTCGCAAACGAGAAAATATCGGATCGTAGTGGACAAAGGTTGAATGCAGTGACAATCTCAGAAACCTATCCTAATGAAACAGACCGATATTCCGAAGACTTCATTCTTCACCGTGAACGGGAAATATGAATTTCTCAGGCTCTCGTTTGGATTAAAAAACGCCCCCATAATTTTTCAACGGATGATAGATAATGTGCTGAAATAATTCATTGGCGAACTCTAGTTCGTCTACATAGATGTCATTATAGTCTTGATGAACATATAGCCAATGTTGAGAAAGTATTTTCAAAACTACAGAAGGCCAACATGTGTGCAAATATTGATAAAATGGACTTACTGAAAACCGAAACGGAATTTTTGGGGTATCTTATAACAAACAAAGGAATCAAAGCAGACAAGAGAAAATTATTAGCTATTCAAAGCATAAAAAACCTGAACTTGCTAAACCTTTAACCAACTTAACGAGAGGAGAGAATACGCGAATCAAAGCATCGCAGTCCAAGAAAGTCAAGATCGATCTGAATCAGAACGAGTTAAAAGCGTTTATTATAGCGAAAACATCAAGGAATTTCTTGTTTCAACGTACGTATTTATTTTCCCAAACTTTAACAATCCTTTTCTGTTCACTACCGACGATTCCTCATCCGGTATTGGTGTTGTACTATCGCAAGGAGACATCGGGAAGAACCGGCCAATTACCTACATCTCTAGAGCGTTGAATAAGTTCGAGGAAAATTATGCGGCCAACGAGCAGGAGATGCTCGCTATAATATGATCACTGGACAACCTTTGGAACTACTTATATGGAGCTCGCAAAATACAAATTCTGACGGACCACCAACCGTTAACGTTTACAAGCAGTAATAATAATGCTATGTTAAAACGATGGAAAGCTCGACTAGAGGAATCGCCTCGCTGTACCAATAAAGTGGCTGATGCTCTGCCAACACATTGTTCACTACGGGAACTATTCATAGTGTGGAGGAGGATTCTACCAACTTAATACGATACTGTGATGCACGTATCAATGTCTTCAGGAACCAATTGATATTTCGGAATAGTCAAGACATCTATGCTCATGAAAAGCCTCATCCCTCGCAGTGCAATAGGCACTACATTAGCTTGCCAGACATGGATAAAGAAAGTTAATGCAAGGCCCTACAAGAAAACTTGCATCCAACCATCATCAATGGAATCAAAATCCCGGAAGAATACATTCAGCTTTTGCAAAAAGTGTTTAAGGAGTGTTTTTCTAATTAGAAAATATGCCTGACACAAAGAGTTGTCGAAGATATTCTTCGAAGGAAGAACACAAGCGAGCATACAGAAATAAACATTGAAAATCAAATGCAAATTTTGGAACACTATTACTTTCCAGGGATGGCTAGCTTGAACAAAAAATTCACCCAAACCTGTGATATCTGGCACGTAAAAACTATGATCGACGAAACACTCTCATCGTGTTGGTCTCCAAGAAACACGTATTGCAACATACCTTGCAGGAATTCTCCATTTAGACATAATGGAAATTAAAAATGAGAAATTTCTATCCTGTGTGGATACATTTTCAAAATTCGTAAAATTATCTAACAACGTCCCAGAGAAGCGACGTCAATGGACCTATAGAGAGAGTTCACTATACCATATTGGAATTAGTTTGATGTCTCCAGAACTATCTATAAAAGAACTCATCATACAATTCGGTTACACAACGAAAACCTAATTACATTTTTTTGGTAGACTACATAGAACCAAATATCAAAACCTTGCGGATTTCAAAACAAAAGTCTACGAGGATCTGATCGAGAGATTACGCAAGAATTAGAACTCCACCATTACAAGAGAGAAGAGGTGCAGTCCGAAGATCTACTAAGCTGATGACACCATTTATCAATCCACACCATTCGGCAATCAAACAAATTCAACGGAAAGATAAAGTCACTGTAACAACTGGGAAGACGCATCCATAAAACACAAATATAAAAATATAAAATGAATACGACACCCCGCTCGTAACGCTAAAACAAGGAAATGGACGAATAATGAAAGGGAGTTTAAAGTTGATTCATGTCATTAACTTAAATGATTATGATGAAATAATCGATCGAATTACACCCTCGATCACTACCATTCATCAAGCCAGTGATTGATCCATCAAGAAAAAGTCAACGCATATTATATCCAATCTTAAAGATAACACGCGCAAACAAAGATCGATAAACTGGATCGGTAGTGCCTGTAAGTGGATAGCAGTTATAGGCAATTGAGTATGCTGAACCTATGATGATTGTGAAAGAATCTACCCTCCTTTACGTTATTTCAATGCCAAAAACGAGCAGACAGGACTGCTACGACTCACTAATTAGTCATAAGAACCTCTTCATTTTCAAATTTTTAAGAGTATTTGAGAATGCATTTTTCTTGTGGCAGTGGCATCTGTGGGAAAGTAGCAAAACTCAAGCCATTTGTTCTGAGACGAACGTGTACCTGGTGCGTGTGTACTAGCAGTTAAGATGTAGATGAGAATTTTTTTTCTGTGTTTCTTGATTTGTATTTTGGGCGCGTTCTTAACGAGTCCACCAAAAGCGATGGCCAGCGGATAACCTGAGAGTGACAAGAAAGGATTTAACAAAGAATCTTCCAATTTTGTAGTTATAAAATATTATGTACACTTATCTGATTTAACCTTAGATATTCTAAACGTCATTATTGTTATTATATTTGTCGTACGATATTGTTGCATTGGTACACCTGTGAATGTGGAATTTGTTTGTTGGTTTTTATATTGCCTTCTTGCAAATATACACTACTGTACACATTTTTAGTACATTTTTTAGTTGTATGTGTTTCACCAAGAAGGAGAAAATATTTTGTTGTAAAATTCATTCCATTAAAGTGTGCGACCAGGAAAAGATTAAAAATTATAATAAAATCAAAAAAAAGTGTGGCAATTTATTTATTTGGATTTTGTTTGTGTACGGAACATAACCATATTTCTCGACATTTTTTCCACGAAAACGTGCATAAACACGCGTCACGTTCGCTCTCTTTTTGCACCGCGCATCAACTGCTTGTGCGAGAACAAGAAACAGAGACAAAAAAAAATATATTTTTCTGCATTTTTTGTAATTATTGGTGCGAGAACTTTTTGTAAGGTAGTCCCGTTTGGTTTTTTGTCATAAAAAAGTCACACGTTTTTTTAATGCACTAAAAAGATGAAAATAATTTTTTAACATCGAAGATTTTTTTGGCGTCGCATTATATACAAAAATTCAACGAAATTTTGTCCCAAGAATATGCAACGAAATAAAAAAAAAATAAAAAAATAAAGTAAATACGAGAGAACCAAAACACGCTGGTGCGCCAATTTTGTTTTGTGCTCTCTCTATGCACGTATTTCTCATCTACGATATCAATTAGTGAGCGTAATATAACTGGTGTTTTTTTAAGCCTGACGGAACTTGAAATTGTAAAAAATAAAACAAAAAATTAAATTTCTATGAAAAATATACTCTGGCAAATCATCATGAATAGACTGACGCTTGAACAACGCTACGAAATTATTAAAATTTACTTTGAAAAGCAATCGTTGTTTCGCGCAACTTATAGACGACGTCAATGGAGATCATTACCTCACCATGATCAATGATTTATTGTTTGAAAATATGGATGACATTGTTCCAGACGAGCTGTGGTTTCACCAGGACGGCACTACGTACCATACGGCGACGGCAACCATCGGCTTATTAAAATCAAAATCTGGCGATAAGTTGATTTCGAGAAATGGACCTGTCAATTGGTCTCCAAGGTCGTGCGATTTGACGCCTCTCGATTATTTCCTGTGGAGCTACGTGAAGTCACTGGTTTATGCTGGTAAACCAGCAACAATTGACGCCTTGGAGGGCAGCGAAAATTAATTTTTGGGCTCAAACTTTTTTATTTTTTATTTTTACTATATAAATACAATACTCTAGCTCAAAACAAATCAGTAGGCTTAAGCTTTTTTGTTTAGGCATTTAGCAAAATTTCAAGCCCCATCTTCGATGTTTAAATTTTTAGCCTTAGGCTCAAACTTGGGATTTTTTCTGGGCATATAGATCTGGGCATTTATACTTAAAACTGGCACCAGTTTTCTACAACTAAAAACGTGAGGCGCATTTTAGAAAAGAAAATTGATAAATGTGATTTGGATAACTTCTTATAGCATTTTTAGAACATTTTGCTAGCTTAGAACTTCCTGTACCTAATTTATAATTAAGGTGTATGTGTCCCGAGTGAACACTGACGTATTTGTCTAATAAATATGTAGACGACTATTGACATGCTTTACGTCTACATGTCATTCTTACAACTAGACATTTACTAAACAAATACGTCCAGTGTCCACTCGGGTATGTGATAAAATAAATTAGGAAATTATAATTTTTTATTATGCTTTGCTTCTAAATATTTTTTAGTCGACTCGATATTCAATCTTGTACGAGATATACAGGTTATACGAGAGATTTTGACAAGAGTTGACAAATATAAAATGCTAGTATCAAGGCCCTAAATTTTCACATTAAGTACACCTAGAACTTATTTTTCTTTTACTTTTTTTTAAATTATTAGCAATTTCATATATGATATCAATTTTCTTTTCTAAAATGCACCCCACATTTTTAGTTGTAGAAAATTGGTGCTAGTTTTAAATATAAATGCCCAGAAAAAATTAATCTTCTTTTTAGTGCATTAGAAAAACGTGGTATTTTAAAAAGTTTTTTTATATATTTTATTTTACTCTTTTTAGTTGTACGAATTTTGAATCTTGTTATCAATCGAAACAATTTTTTAAAATAGTTGTTAACGCTGAATTAATAATTTAATTTATAAACAAAAATGTCATTTGACGTTTAATGTCAAACACGCAGGTTCAAGAGTGTGTGCTATCGAAATAAGATAGAAATATTTGGTTGCAGCCAGTATTGCAGATGTTCTCTGTTATTTCGATAGTACATACTCTTGAACGCTAGAGTCGTGGTAGAAATGTATTATAATTTTTTTGTGCTCTTGTTCTTTCGACTGCTGTCAAGCAATCATCGTTTTTATAAATTAAAAAATATCTTGTAATAATAAATATAATAAAAGTTGTTGTTTGATTTTCCGACTTTGTTCATTTTGGGGAAATCAAAGAAGTATTTTTAAACCAATTGAAGATAAATATCTTTTACAATAGATTTCATCTCTTTATTCAAGTAAATCTATACAATTTATCATAAACATTTAACATTAATTTCCAAACAGAATGATGATAAGTGATCCAAATTTCGACCTCAAATTTTGACCCAAACAGATAGACAGACAAGAAGCAAGTTAAGAAAAACGTAAATGCAAATGATTTAAAGGCTTCCAATTCTTCCGGCGCTAATTCAGACAGTTAACTGTAGCACAAGTCGTAGTAATTGCCGATCGATGGTTGATTTTGCATTGGCTGTGTAGCAACATGTTGAGCATGACTAAACGGAGGTAGCTGAATGGGTTGTTGCTGTTGCTGAACTGGCATAGGCTGTTGGAATGGTGATGGCTGGCTAAAGGCAGATTATTGTGGTTGTTGTTGCATTGGTTGATTGAACATAATATTTCTCATTTGAGGTTGCGTTTGAAATACATCGGCCGGTGTTGATGGTTGAGGTACTTGCTGCTGCATAAAAATACTTTGTTGCCCCCCACCAAACGAAGGCGGATTAGCCGGTGCTGCGAAAACAGACTGAACGGGTTGAGTGGGCTGCTGAAATATGGTTTGTCCTCCAAAAATGTTAGTAGGTGGTTGTGGCTGGGAAGCCAGGGATACCTTGTGTGGGTTGTGGTGGTCCAAATACATTTTAGGCTGAGCGGCTACTCCAAATATAGATTGCTGTGACTGTTGAGTTTGAGCACTCCCAAATATTCCTGATGTTTGATTAGGATTGGTAAATGAGCTCGCTCCAAAGATGTTACCACTTTGTTGTTGGTTTGATGCTGTACCTCCAAACATACTTGTAGCTGTTACATCTGTAGTAGTTGCAAAGGTCGATTTACCAAATATGTTCTGCGCCTGATTTCCTGTTTGTGAACTGCCAATATTCTCCGTAGCAAAAGGATGGTTACCAATGGCAGAATTGTTCTTTTTTGGTTCTGACCTAGCATCATAAAGTTGTAAAAAAATATTCATGGTCTCGGGGCTTAGCATATTCAATTGCTGCAGCTTTGATTTGTTCTCGTGAATCAAATTTATAAATCCTAGACGTACTTGCTCAAAGTTACCGTTAATTTTCGCCTCATAAAATTTGTATCGAATTTCTTCGAACGATTGATCTTATATAAAATTTGGGATACAAGGCTTATCCTTGAATGGGCCAAAACAGGAGATTGGCCATTGGTTGTCCTTGATGGCCGAGTCTATTTCAACGCGGATTTTTTGCCTAAAATAATCACGCAAAGTTTTAAACTTTATACAGCATGCCACAAATATATACTTATGTGGTCATTAAAACATTTGGTTCCAAATCGGCAATTACCACCGAGAAATAATTGGCACAAAACTATTTTAACCTCCGATTGAGTTTGGAATCAAAACAGAAATAAATTTTGGTTGATGAAATGTCAAAAATTGTACTAGATTATGTTGTTTAGTACATACGACGAAACGGCATTTGACATGCTTTAGTTCACATATCGATCTGTCGAACGCCTGTAGTGTAAATTTGGGTTTTTTTGTGTGATTTGTTGCAAATGTTGATGGCAGCAAACAAATTCCTGATATTTCAACAACAAAATCAGAGACAAAATAAAAAAGTAAGAAAAATTGGAAAAATTGTGATATTTTTCTATTATTGTTTTACAGCGCACAGCAACTATGATGGTGAATATTTTACGATGATAGTTTTATTTACGCCAACTGTAAAATATTAATAACGGTTTTCTGAAATTTGTATTAGATTTTTGTTTCGAATGTTTGATAATATGAAATTGTCAGGTGAAACAACCAAGTGAACAAAATTTCAGCGAAATCGAATAAGTGCTTCAAATTTCGACCTCAAATTTTGACCCAAACAGACAGACAGACAGACAGATAGACAGATAAAAAAGCAAGTCAAGAAAAACGTGGTAAAAATCAAGTTTGATATTAAAATTTTTGGTTTGGATAATGAATTCATTTTTATTTTTTATGCAGTGAACGACAAAACATTATTAATTACCAACTAGTGGAAAATTTAATAAAACTTAATTATTAATTAATGTCGAAGTTGTAATAATAAAAACTAATAATACAAATTATTAAACAGTTTATACAGCAAAATGAAATGCTGGGTTTACGTGATTTATTTGGGATTCTTGGCTAAAATGTTTTTTTTTTGTGTGATTTGGAGATTATTATTCGCGAACAAAATGGCATGACGGCTCCAAGGCCGCAACTTAAAAGTACATTTTTTTTATTGTTTTTGATTTAATTTAATATTTAGGGTTATTTTATTTTTAGGGTTTATTTTATGTGGTAGATCCTATTTTTATTTTTTCATTTATTTTTTTTGTTTCTTTTAAATTCATATTTTTCAAATGTTCACATTTTTAAATTTTCAATTTTTCTATTTTATTTTATTAAGTTTATACGGTGTAATCGAGCGCCTACATTACGGTGATCGTGCTCGCTCATTTTATTTTAGTTTTGGGTTGATTTCTTCTTTTATTTTTTTTGTTGTTTTTTTATCCGTTCAGCCCATTTCTTCTTCTCCCTCTTTGTACCTTGAGGAAATTTGTAAAAAAAAAAAATATTGCACGTTGATTTCTGGCATTTGATTTATTATTTTTTTTTTCTTTATTTTTTTGTCCCCTTCTTGGTCGGGCTTTGTCTTCCCTTCAATATTTTCTCCTTTGTTCGTAGGTTCATCAACAAAATGAATTACTAAATTTTTACGGGTTCGGCATGATGGGAGGGGGACTCTCATTCTGTGCTGGTTCTATATTTACTGGCTGGGGTTGTCACTCCCCTTCAACCCCTTGGCAGGACATCCACAGGGTCGAGTTGCGGTCGAGTGGCGAGTTAATGAATATGTCGTTCATTCGGGAGCAACCGTAAAATCTAACTGGTCTCCACGTGGCTCTCCGATAGTGTCGAACTGTCGGAGTGTGTAGTGTGGGAAAATTGCTGGAGGTCTCCGGGTGAAGAGAGGTCTGGTCTGTTGAAGAGACGTCCCTACCCTCATATGTTGCTTTGTTGAAGCTGGGCATCGGCCTTTTGTGGTCGAAGGGTCACTCGAGGGTCTCTTCAGCAGACTGGATACTTGTCACTCGGAAAGATCCGGTCGCCACCGGATGGGCACACCCGGTTATGATTATTTTATACCGTTCCTCAAGTTTCTGTGTTCTTCTTCTCTTAAGTGTTCTGTTCGTGTTTTTTTAAATCTTCTGTAAACACGGTGTAGGCATGAGTCATGCAAGCCGATTTGGAGGCCCCACAGCCCAATACCTCTACAGGGGCCTCTGCATGGCTAGTTGATAACTACGGGTTGGGTGCTAGCCATTCGTAACAAGACTACAACCACATCATCATACGATCAATCTCCAGTCACAACAAGTGCATATTCATGGAATTCAATGAACTTCTTCTCAACCAAGATGTTTATTTTGGGATTATTTCAAAATACCACACATTCGGAGAAATGACTATTTGTAAGCTAAACGGATTAAAAAAGATACAAACATTAAATTGCATCTATCAATTGAACAAAGGTTTCAATGCTAAATGTGAATATCAACTCCACAATTAACCAATCATTGAAACCCTCCATACTATATTTCTGAGCAATTTCAATGGAAAAATGTCGTATAATACTACTGGGCAAGACTTGAAATTAAAAGGCAGCTTTTCTGGTCCAATCTGCAACGAGACAGTTCAAATCAACAATACGACCTTCGAGAGTAAAGAAGCAAAAAAAAATCAAGTTTTACTCTCCGTACTAGGCATGAACATCTCTAAATCTGGGTAGCATTGCACAACTACAGGAACTTTTCAACGAACATAAAGAAGAGGCTGCCATTGACATTGGAATTATAATCATCATTTGGGGCGTGGTCTTCTGTTTTCTCATACAAATGGTGAGACTCGCGCATAGAAGGAGACTGCTTTTTTTCCCCAAAACCAACTATTCAAGAGGAACTCTCCAATCAACAACCTGGAATTCAATCCATTCAATTTTTGATCCACGGGACGTGGATTTTTAAGCAGGGAGGAGTTAACGTCCTGAGTAGTGTTAGATCAACACAACGTAGTTCAGTTAACACCATTAGTAATTTTGGATCAGCACAACGTGCCTATTACACACGCGAAAGCCAAATTTGTCAAATAAACATTGTAATGTAATTTAATTTTTTCATTTTATGTAAAATAATTTATGATTAAGTTACAGTTTTGATATGACTCAATAAAGTTGTTATTTTTAATTCAAATTCTAATCGAATCCTTAACTTGTATGAAGTTTTATTCCGATCACTCAATCCGTCTGTGCTAAGTGCCAAAAGACATTAAATCTGCATGCACACACACAGATTTTTTTTTAAACTACTTATTTTTACTTCGGCGATATAGCGAATGGTAAATCTGCAAAAACATTTACTACGTAAAATAAAGTAAAATTAAGAATAAGTTTTTTTTCCATCATGACTGTTGATACCAATTAACATTACATTTCAAAACATGTTTGATAACCGTATCATTTGAGACACCCTGTTGGAATACAATAAAATTTAAAAGAAATTCACATGTACAAAAAATAATAGAAATAACAGAATTTACACAAAATTGAAATATGGTAAGAGAACGAAGAACTTACGAAACAATTTAGAAAAAGTATCCAACAATTTTATATTTATTTGCACTGTGCACAAGCACAACACATACAAGACATTTTCCTTGTAAGGAAAATAAAAAAAAAACAATTCGAAACAATTTTACAACGAAAACGACTGAATCGAGCCGACTGTTTAAGGTGTGCAAAGGGGGGAGGGAGAGGGAGAGGTTAACACAAGAGCACAATTCATCAAAAATTTATAAAATAAAATGAAAAACAACTTTTCTTCTTGTTTTGATCTTTAAATTTTCTTTTCAAAACAATATAAGTAAAACAAAACAATGTTGGAACAGAAAAAAAAAGTTTTTGTTGCCATTTCTTATCAGAGATTTATATAATTTTCTTTTGTTTGGGTTTTCAAAATTATGTAAAAACGGAAACTTTAAATAGATTTTTGTTTTTATTGTGTTACGGCTATAAGTGCGGTGTTTGAAGATTTAAGGGTATTATAGATATAAAGGTGATCCTAAAGATAAATGTTATGGTAGCCTTAGTGCTGCTAGATACCTAGGTTCTTCTAACAATTTTTTGTTTACCATTTATTTTTAAGATTTTATACGTGGGATTCTATATACTCTACCTGAAGTTATTTATTTAGCCGTAAGGCATCTAACCGCTGTTATGTAGTATTTACGAGAATAAAGCAATATTTTGTTTTTGCATTTTTTGGTTGAAAACTCTCAAATATGGAAAATTCCTTAAATTGTGATTTCAACATTCTCGTAATAAACAACACATACTATGTGCTACTATTTTTTCGAATTGCAAATGTTTATTTTCTTCACACGGAAAATCTCAAAGTGTATCTGTCATGTACATCGCATTACCACAAAAAAAATTATAATTGAAATTCTGTCAATCAGCTATAAAATTGACACAATCGAGTTATCAAATTTTATTATCACACAATATTTTATTTGGATCTGTGTGGCTATAATAAAAAAAAGAAAATCATCTCATCTCTGTTTCCCCGTGTGTTGAAGTTATAAATTTTTGAGACGTGTGTGAAAAATTTTGTGACAACATTAAATCGATTGCCGATGTTCGTCTTTTTTTTCGTATTTAATATTTGTGGTGATATATTTTTTATCTGTTTAAAAATGTAACAGGCCCCAAATGTGTTTTTCGCTATAGTACAACCGATTTAGAAGTGTTGATAAATAAAAAAGGAAATTCAAACAGACGTTCGATAAATTTATAAAATGTTGCTGCTTATAAAATTAATAAATTACCTTGAGTTTAAGCAGTTGTGAACTTATTGTTCTAATTTATGAACTGTATGTATGTAAGCTCAGAAATTGTAACATTTCCGATATTCGGGTTTCGCATATAAGTTGTTACCAAAATTTATTGCTTTTTTTATATACGCCTAAATGTTGACATCGAAATACATTTAAATACAGTGAAAATAAATAGTTTGACTGCGATATACACAGAAAAATTTGTTTTAAGTTATACAAACGAATGTCGCCAACTGTACAAATATTTGTTTGACATCTCTGCAATACATTCTTATTTTTATTTACCTTTTAATTAATTTACATTAAATTCAATGATATACAAACATAACAAATTTTATGTATATCGCGAGTTTTTGTCAATATTTGAGTACGATCGAAATTGTTACGTATTGATTTACTGATTACATTTGTAGGAATACGGTATCTTTTCTTCTGTAAGCAATTTCTATAAGGTTACACATATAGAATTTTTACGTTTTCAGAATCGGACTAGAAATTAGTTTTAAAGAATTTTTTACCCTATTAAAGTTAACCGATAGTTTCTAGCCGACAGTAAAAAAAATAATTGATAATGCAGATAGTGTCTTTGCCAGCCAACATTTCGCAGCCGATATTTTTCAGGCGAAAGTATTTTAAATACTAAAAATATTTGTGTTCTACAAAAAAAAAATTCAACTGAAACCGTTAAATATTAAACAATAAACTATAATTTTAATACCATTATTAGTTGTTTAGAAAACTCATTTTTCTATAGGGAAACTTGTATATTAATCTCAATCAAAATTTGAAAATTTCTAAAATTTGACCTAGAAATCTGCCTGAAATTTTTTCCAGTTGTGAAAATCATTAAGGCCTTTCCTTTGAATCAATTCTAATATGGCGTTTTGATGTTAAGCGTTTGATTGGTTGTAAATTTGAAGATCCAGTTGTTCAAGCCCACATGAAACATTGGCCATTTCAGATCGTCTCTGGTAAAGGAAATCCAACAATCGTAGTTAATTATAAAGGTGAACAGAAACAATTTTCACCGAAGCTTTTTTAGACAAAACGGTAGCAAATGTGGTAATCGCAGTGCCTGCTTATTTCCACAATGCTCAAAGCCAGGCTCTACAAGATGCTGGAACAATTGCCGGGTTAAATGTTTGACGTATAATAAACCAACCAACTGCCACTGCAATTGCATACGGATTGAACACATTAGGCAAAAGTAACGTTCTCAACTTTGATTCAGGTGGTGGTACTTTTGATGTATCTGTTTTGTTTATTGTGGTGTAATGGAAGTTAAACCTACCGCGGGAAATACACATTAGGGCGGAGAAGTATTCGACAATCGCGTTGTTGACGCGCGTTTACTCGGTTACGGACAGCATGAGAACGAGCTAAGAGAACATTGTCATCATCCACACAGTCTTCCGTTGAAATTGTTTCCTTTTACAGTGGTATTGATTTTTTCTCTTAAACTACGCGTGCTCGCTTTAATGAACTGAATGCCGATTTGTTCCGTCTCCACTTCCGTCTTCCGACTCCACTATACGATGCCAAGCTTGACGACAAGTGTAGAATTCCAAAAACCCAAAGTTATTTGCAAGAATTTTTCAATTGAAGGGAATTAAACAAAACTATTCAGCTATTCAAGCAGAAATTTTACATGGCAGCCAAGCCGACCCAATTCCAGATTTGTTCGTACTCGATGTCACACCTTTGTCTTTAGACATTGAATTGAATAACAAAAAGTTTGCAATTGTTGTTAAACGTAATACAAGTATTCCTGTAACCTTCAGAACTGCTGAAGACAACCAGACTATTGTACCGATCAGAATCTTCGAAGGTGTACGACCATTGACAATCATTTTATTGGAAGATTTTCTTGACTCGCATCAAAACCAAAAGGTGTAATTATTGGTACACATTTCCCTTGGTGTAACATTCGAAATTAATGAAGGCAGTATCTTGAATGTGACTGCTGTGGAGAAATCTACTGAAAACACAAACCACGTAGCAATCACTCATGACCAACACTAAGCTTAGCAAAATATATATTACGCGTATGATCTACGATGCTCAGAAATACCGTAAAGAGGATGAAAAAAAAACTTAAGACTATCTCAGCCAAAAATGCACTTGAACGTTACTGTTTCAAAATGAAAGCAATAGCAACTGATGAAAAGATGAACGAAAAGATATTGAATATTGAATGGTTGAATCAATATGAAGAGCAAAAAGAGCAAAAGTGGAAAAAAAAAATTCGAACCAACTTGTAATTTTTAAAAACTTACAAACAGACAAAACCACGTACACAAAGCTACGTAAACAAAACCATGTAGACAAAACCACATAGACAAAACCATGTAAACAAAGCCATGTAGACAAAACCATGTTGATAAAGCCACGTAGACAAATACGCGTAGACAAAGACAAGTAGACAAAACTATGAAGATAAAACTAGATAGACAGAACCATGTAGACAAAAAAACGTAGACAAATCAGCGTAGATAAATTCACGTAGACAAATTCACGTCGACAAAACCACGTAGACAAATCCGTGTAGACAAAACAACGTAGACAAAACTATGTAGAAAAAACCAAGTACACAGACCCGTGTAGACAAAATCATGTAGATAAAACCAAGTAGAAAACACCACGTAGACAAATTCGAGTATAGAAATCCGCGTAGACAAAACAACGTAGACAAAACCATGTAGATCAAACCACGTAGACAAAATCGCGTAGACAAAACCATGTAAATAAATCCGCGTAGACAAATCCACGATGAGAAATCCATGTAGACAAAACCACGTATACAAAACCATGTAGACAAAGACCTCGTAGACAAAACCATGTAGACAAAATCGCGTACACAAAAATCCCCGTAGTCAAATCAGCGTAAACAAAACTATGTAGACAAAACCACGTAAACAAAACCACGTAGACAAAACCAAGTAGACAAACCATGTAGGCAAAACCAGGAAGAATCCATGTAGACAAAACTAGATAGACAGAATCCCGTAGATAAATCTGCGTAGACAAATCGTAGACAAAACCACTTAGAAAAAAACATGTAGACAAAACCATGTAGACAAAACGACGTAGACAAAACTACGTAGATAAATCCGCGTAGATAAAACCACTTGTTTACGTGTTTACGGAAAAAATTTCAGGCCAAAACTCCTCACATGAAAGTTGCACTCGCACTTAAAGCGTGCGGTCAATTTATAAATGTTCAAATTTTGTGTGTACGATATATTCAATCGGGTTTTCCCGAACTCCCCACATGAAAATTGACATGAAATTTTTTCCAGGTGTGACCATTATTAAAACCTTTCATTTGAATCTATGTGGGTAGTCCGGGAAACTCGAATATATGCACACACATAATTTGAAAATTTCTAAAAATTGATCGTTTAAAGTGTCATGGCTGAAAATAGATTCAACTGAAAGGTCTTGCTGATGCTCAAACAAATTTTTCCACATCCCCACATGAAAATTGAACTGAAACTATTTTCAAGCGTGAGCATCATTAAGTCCTTTCATTTGAATTTATTTCTAGCAATGGCACTTTAAACGTCCCGGTGGCAAAGTGGTCAGCATGCTCCAGCGACCGGAGGTCCCGGGTTCGATTTCCGGTGGTGACAAGGAAAAAAAAAATCACGGCTGGTTTAGGATTAATGAATCAATCACTCATTATCCGAAATGAAAGTATGATTATGAAACCTCATTTGAGGCAGCCAAATCCCTTGATGGGATATAGTGCCAGAGAGAGAGAGCGAGAGAGAGAAATGGCACTTTAAACGGTTAATTTTTAGAAATTTCCAAGTTTTGCTTGATGTATTTCAACGAGTTTCCTGAGTAATAAAAGAGTTTTAATGAATTAAAAAAAAAATATTTTGAATAGTACTCATTTTTCGATGCTACTGAAGTTAGCAGTAAAATTTCGCCGAAATTAATTCGAAAGTTTAAAGGTAATATGAACTGTGTGAAGTTAGACCAATTCGTAAACTGCTGGATAAAATATTTATAATTTGTCGTGTTAGAGGACAATGAGTTTGAGTTGCAGCATTAACAGTGAATACCTGTGCCAAAAATCAGGCCATATTTTATGTAGCATCATAAATTAAAATCAGGCGCATGTTTAGTGGTAATTTGGACTGGATGAAGTTAGACTAATTCGTTAATAGCTGCATCCCGTATTTATAATTTGTCGTGTTAAAGGGCTATGAATTTGAGTTATGGCACTAACAGTGAACAATTGTGCCAAAAATCAGGCCATATTTTATGTAGCATCATAGTGAAATAAATTAAAATCTGGTCGCATGTTCAGTGTGCAATGTACAGTGCGTTCGCCTTCCAACAAAGTGGCTGCTATTTCAGATGAAGCCAATGCCAGGTCAACTTCAATGCCAAAAGCAATGAAATTAAGAACGTTTTTCCAGTCCCTCCAGGATCATCCACAAAGTAAATGCCACCAGTTTCAATGTTCACTGCTCCTATCAAAAGTTGTAAGCAGCGTTTTGTTGTTTTTTCAATTGCGGAACATTTGTTCGAATTGCTTCGGTTAATGCTTTAGTGTCGTATTGTTGGTCTCTTTGTAATTCGTGGCTGAATCATCGGGCATGGAACGATTAGGTAATATGTATTGTCCCAATCCGAATCGTTATCGAGCAATTGTACGAGTTCGCAGACAGATGCTCACGGTAAGTCGCAGACAGATGCTCATTAACGGTTGGACATGAAAGATGGGTCGGCCCATGAGTTAAAACGACGTCGGACCACGAACTAACAACAATCGAAGATAGTACATAAATCGTTGTTTAGATGCCATTGTCCGCAACTGATCGCATACGATTCAATTGGTATCCGTCATTGCATGTGACAGTGTCTGCAATCAAGTCTTTCGGATATCGCTTGAAACACTTGCCATCGATCATACAGGGTGAGCCGCAGTTAAAAACTACGCAAGGTCCATGGATCATATTCTTAGACATCACTGCTCCCAATTTTGAATCAACGGCTTCATCGGATTTTCTTTTAGGAACCAAACCAAAATGTGCCCATGAAGCATACCAAAATTCTGCCATTCAACGTAGTACATACAAAAATGATCTTGGCCAAACAAACGCTGCTTTATGATCAAATTCATCCAATAATTTTTGAAGTTCACCCAGTCCAAATTATGCGACCAGATTTTAATTTATTTCACTATGATGCTACATAAAATATGGCCTGATTTTTGGCACAGGTGTTCATTGTTAGTGCTACAACTCAAACTCATTGTCCTCTAACACGACAAATTATAAATATTTTATCCAGCAGTTTATGAATTGGTCTAACTTCACTCAGTTCATATTACCTTTCGAATTATCTGACATTGATTTATGAATTTTTTTCGGTGAAAATTTACTGCTATAACTTCAATTTCATGTAATTTTCGGCTCAAAACAACAGCAATTTTTACTACCACCTGATACAAAATATGTCATAATGCAGGGTTTTTCCGGCTGAAATTTTCGGCTAAATTTTCGGCGACGTTTACAAGCGGAAATTTCACGATGATTTTAGAATCTGCATCATCGACATTTTTTCGGCTGGAGCGTATCGGCTAACTTTAACAAATTTTTTAAGCTTCTCTTTTTCTTTGTTTTTATTACATACTTTGGGTCACTTGTTTCGTGTTTTTCATTCTTTACCAATAAATACAGCTGGCGGTTCAATGTTAATAACTAAGAGACCCAATCTTGTTTACTTTCGAGATTTTTTTTCATCTCTTGATTACAACTTGCTCCCCTTTTGGTTAAATTTTATTCCATTTTAGTTTAATCCTTCGGGAAAGGGAATTCCGATTTTAAGCTTGAGTTTCAACTCTGATTTGTCGTCTGGCCTGAAGGGATTCTCTTGCTTAACTCGAATGTTGAGGCCACCCACGGGGTTCCCAAGATATGTGGAACTAAACGTAACGGCAAACGGAATCGTTGGCAGAGGTCACTCCGAAACGCTGCCGTGTCCCATTTGCCATTACTCCGGAAATGGAAGCAAAGAAACCGGGCACTCTTGTAAATGCTGTCACTGAGTCAACGATGAGAAAAGTAGTGATATGTGTGAACAATTCGAATATCATTTTGGATGAGGCTAAATTTGACATCTTTCGGTTCGATCTTCATCGTAAAGTACAGGAAACCCTACAAGAATACGATTAATTCGTTCAGTGTTCTTTAAAACCGTGTTGTACTACGAAAAACGGGAGAGTGAAATTAAAAAAAAAAAAACTTCCGTTTTAGTTTTTTTTTTGTTTTGGTATACAAAGAAACAAAATAAAAAAGAATCAACGAAAATTATGATATTTGAAACCGTGTAATTCGAGGAAAGGGGTATCCGAATTTTTCGAATACCGTGTTCTTAGAGGGTTCCGTATATTAGCTTCTGTTCAAACGGGTAACTTTATTCCACAATTACTGGGACGTAACCTCTCGATCGATTTCATTAGTTGTAAATGCCCCAACGGAGACTCAGCCGATCCTTCTAAACCTCTGCTAGTAAACACTTGGATTAACCGTCTTCGGGAGAATCCTAAAGTTATTTTAACCATTATTGGATTAATGAACGTGATTGTGTCGACTAATGGATGGAAGATTGTTCGATACAAGCGCGAAGCTAAGCGACAAGGCCCTCAGGGTATGCACTTCTGTTCCTTTCCTCTATTCTCTGCTGACAAATTGATATTAGTCTGATCCAGTAACTATATCTTTTTGATTATGTTGTTTCGGGATTGAATATTTAAAATTTCTCCGGAACTCTCGGTTCCTTTTTGTGATCCCTTCTAGTAACCGGCATCGAGTTAGAGATATTCGATATGACTAATGTCGATATCGAGACTTTAAAAGTCTGTTTTGCTTCGGGTCTAGATTGTGAAGTTCCAGAGTTGTACGGTGATTGGTTCCCCAAAGCCACTAGTAGGTTTAATATCTGGACACTTTTTTCAAACATAACCGAAAATGCTTTCTGCGGAATTTGTTGGGGTTCCCTATTTCCTTAAGACCATCTTCCGTTGGGCTACTTCAGGTACATAGTTGATTTCTTAGCTTATGTTTAAACTGAAACAGACCTAACAGCATTTTCGATCTTAAGCTGCTGCTTGCTGCATACAACCACATGTGTAATCCAGGATCTTCCAGAACCATACCTTCCCGTTTCGTGTGGTTTCTAAATTAGATCAAATCTTTGGCAGAACCCTCTGTAATGGGCCCGACCTTTATATAAGTGCGACTCATATTGTGTTCGTCACTCTTCAATCGACCAATTTTGTAAATACCTTTTGACTTCGTGTCACCTGAAAACTTAGCAGGTACCTTTCATTGTAGGTTGCGATGCCAATGCTCATCACTCATGAGTAGCTTGAATATTAATAACAGGGGTTTGTATTTTCCCGAGCCAACTATCATTAAATCAGTAAGAAAGGTAGTGATCAAAAAGTGACCTTACCGTAATAAGAAGCTTATCAACTGGGAGTTATTCTCATATGAGCTTGTACCTCTGCTGGTATATTTGGGCGAGATTCGTTCGAATGATAAAATTGATTTTCTAGTATCGTCTTTGGCGGTCCCGATCACATTAGATTTCGAAAAATCATGTCCTAAGTTTCTTGACTGGTATATTTTTTTAGCAGCTCAAAAAGATTATAAAAAGCTCGCAGGTCTCGCAACAGATTAAACGTCTTTCTGGAATTTTCAGGTCTCTGGTTAAAAATGAATCTTGCAAGCTAAATGCACTTCATTTGCTTCCTAGTAATCTAACAGTAGTTTTATTCCAACATTTTGCGTTGGAGTTTATTCTCCGTTCCACCCTATAAATTAGGTGGTTCGGTATACAGTTATTTTCATCCCGAAACCTGGTAAGACGGATTATACCTACCCTAGGGCACTTCACCCTATTAGTCTTGTTGACTGATATATTAGAGACCGTCATTAATTATGTTTCCTCACACTTAGCAGGACTCAATAGGCTTACAGGGTTGGAAAATCCTCTGAAACTGCTCTACATGACTTGTTTCAAAAATTGAAAAACCGCTTAAGTTTTAAGGAGTTTCTTGTGGGCTCTTTCCTGGATATTGCGGGTGTCTTTGACAGTACAGTTTTTTCTTCCATCATTGATGCCTTCATAAAATTTAGAGCTTGTCGATTCTATTGGGTTTGGTTCCCATGGGTTCTGATTTTGTAAGAATAGGTTAAAGAAGTCATTGGGTGGGACCCGGGTCCCTCTTTTAATTTTTTTTTGGTTCGCATGATTTTATTAAAATGTGGTGAAATGAAGTTTTCATTTGCCAGACATCGATTGCGATTTGTCCATATTTCGTGAAAATTGTTCAGAGAGTCGAACGGTAAGCCGTGAGCCACTTTCTTTAATTTATTTTTCGGCTCACATGATTTTTATAAAAATTGTTGGTTGAGAGTACCGCAGGAATCATTTGAGATGGGTGCTTCTTTCGGGAAAATCCGTTCCTAGGACCGTCTTGTAGAGCTCGGTTTTAGAAAAATTGCTAAACGAGGGTTTTCGAGTATCAACTTTGTGATGGGTTCAGATTTCGGAAATTTATTTTAGGGTGAATGTTCGGTAGACCTGGTTCCGGTTTTTAATTTTGGTTAGTTTTTAATTGCCAGGAATCGATTGCGATAGGTCCAGATTTCGGAAAATTTTTTCCAGATGGTCGAACTATTGGCGCTGGGTCAATTTCTGTAAATTTTTTTGGCTAGCTCGAATTATATAAAAATTGTTGAGGGAGGATTTACATGTGCCCGGAGTCTATTGTGATTGCGAATTTGCGAGTTTCTGGAGCAAAATTTTCGATTATCAAAAACCGATTTTGGTGCGTTCTTATTTTGGGAAAACTCATTTAGAGGAGTTTGGAGTTTTTTTTAACTTTTTCTTTGGCTAGGAGGATTTTGATAAAATTTAGCAGGACTGGATTTACGAATGCAAGGAGACGATTAGAAGGAGTTCTGGTTACTGGATAGTTCATTTGTTATTCCCCAGATACTTCGTCATTATGTGATAATGCACCATGTTGCGTCATCATGCAGCACGTTGCACGATGATGTGTTATGTTTCACTATGTTGTGGGATGTTGCACTACGCTGTTGGATGGTGCCTTATGTTTGGTTAAATTGCACCGCGTTGCGTGTTTTTGCACCGTATTGCTTGATGTCGCATGTTGTTGAGGAATGTAACAGTGAGTTGCCTCATTCCAGCTTGGGGTCTTCTTTAACGTTTTATTGGTCTTGCACGATTTGGAAAAAAATTGGCAGGACAGAGTTTTCTAATGCTAGGAAACAATTACAAGGAGTTCTGATTTCTGGATAATTCGTTTAGTTGTCTTTTGGATAAGCCGTCATGCTTCACTATGTTGTGTAATGTTTCACCATGTTGCATGCTGTTGCACTATGTTGCGTGATGTTATACAGTGTTTCTTTATGTTTCATGATGTTGCTTCATATTCCAATATTGCATCATGTGGTGGGATGTTGATCGATATTGCACCATGTTGCACGATTTTGTGCTATGTTGCGTCATGTGTTGTATGTTGCGTTTTTCTTTAATTAGGTATCTGGCGTTATATTTCATTATATTGTGGAATGTTGCACCATGTTATTTTGGTTACGTTATGGTGATATTATATTGCTGCACTATTGTGTCTTTGTGAAAATATTGATTGTTATTAGTAACAATATTCAATTGGAGCATTCGCTATCTAATTAATTTTTTGAGACCCTTTCTCACACTTTGTTCCACCGCATCGGGAACGATTTTAATGTCGTCTGGTGCGGCTCGGGTCAATTAATTTAATTTTTTTTTCGGCTAGCAGGATTTTGATACAAATTGTTGAAAAGCAATCAAATGCAAGCAATCGATTTCGAAAGGTGACAATTTCCAGAAAATTCGTTTAGGGGGTTCTTCGGCTGGGCCCGGGAAACTTCTTAAAATTTCTTTGGCTAAAACGATTTAAATAAAAATTCCTATTGTGAAGTGATAAAGGTTTTCTAATGTCAGGAACGGATTGCAATGAGTCCTAATTTTGGGGAAAATACATTTGGGGTTGATAAAAATGAGTGAGATGAGGTTTTTACTGCTAACAATCGATGGTGGTGAGCCCTAAATTCGGAAAATGTTAAATTATTATAATTGACTCGGTAACCCTGAGATAATCATAACGAATAGACAAAAAGTAGTGGTACTTAGCACTATTTGTTGCTTGTCAACCATAATACATTTCTGCTTCCTTATTTGATTTACATTTAAATTGAATTATGTACGGTACGAGTATGTTTGTTATGTTTACCTTTATACATATAGTATATACCAGTTACAGCTTATTTATTATTATTGCACAGGTATGTATTTTTTGAAAAATTTCCAATTTTTTTTTTTTTTAAGAAAACAATGAAAAATAATTGTTGCTGGATTTTCTATCTATACGAATATCTGAATGTTTACATTGTACATCATACTATTATATTTACTGTTTACTGTTTACACATGTATTATGTCTATGTACATTTTTCATTTTAATTGATATTGAATTTCATTAAAATTACATTGAAATTCGTTTCGTGCAAAATAAAATTTAATTATGAGAATATTTTTGTTAGTTTAACTCATTATTGGATATTGTTGTTTAGCTATTTCGGTCGATATAATTTTTATATTGGAGGTTTAGATGCAAATATTTACTCTCTTACGCATAAGACATTATTGTCAGTAAACATTCCAGCATTTGAACGATAGAAAGTTATTAAAGTTAAGAGACTCAATTTGCGAAGTAATGGTGAATTTCACTTTGCAGAGTTTACTAAAAAAAATTATTGATAAAAATTGGCTTCTATACTTTGCCGCAACTCGTGCAAACTATGGCTTAAAACACCAAAATTCTATGGCTTCTATGGCTTTAAATTAAAACACCAAAAAATTCCTTTACGCTAAAATCAATTGAAAGCTTAAATACTGATTTACATACGGGTTAAAGGAATATTTCTCGGGGACTCATCAATTTGCTTGATATTCTAGATTTAGACCAAAATGCAAGGCAAATTGCTGATAAAGCTGATCGGCGTTTTACAAGTTTTACAATATTATTAATATTGCAGCTCACGCCTCAATCTGATTAATAAAAAATTACCGCTTCGTCGGCACACATTCATTTAAGAACTAGAAAGCTCATCGCAATTTCACCGACAGCCTAAAACAGCCGCAATTTAAACGACTGAGAAGAGCAGGTCCATTTGGACTAATGAACCCATAAAATCATTAAATGTGTACACTAATATTAAGTATTAACATTGGTTAGAACTTAAAAAATGTAATTAGCTTAAGATTTGAACACTTCTTGTTAGTTTCTTATCTAGAAAGATTCAAGAATAAAGCCATTGGCAATCTATTTATAAACAGAAAAAAAATTCACCGAAAAATGAAGTGTCCTTTTTATTTCGCCCCATTTTGATAAACAAAGAACATCCAATAAGTCTCAGCAAATTGACGAGTAAAATTAAGAATGAGTCGAGGACGAGACAAATATTTTGCTACCATATACGTTTGATCACCAGCACCGACTGGTCACGGTAGAATGGTAGCAATGTGATCTTTAAGGTGTTTGATCCCCTATATAGACATACACATGCATAAATATATATTTTTATATAGATCAACGTTTACTAAAACTTTGAAACAGCTGCGAGAAACAAGCGATCGAATAACAAAGTTATTGAAGCTGTCAGTTTACCCATCAGCAGAAAGTGAAGCGTCTAGCTACGATATAGGTTTTGGAACTGCAAACTAAGAGAAAACCAACAATATTTGTGAATTATTGTATTTAATCGCAATATTGTCAGGTAGTCCTGGCTGTCCGAAGGGCAACCGAAACACCATCAAAACCGATTTTGGCCGAGTGTGTTCCGTTCCAATCCAAATGAATACCACTTATCCAGTAAGTAAAGGAGAATAGTGAAACGAGAAAATCCACGTATATGAATGACTCTTTTGAAAAACAGTACTTCAGCCGGGGTTACATGATACGATCATCTGGTCACACAGGCAGATATTTGGGGTTATCATACATATTTGTATGATTTTTTGACCTTTTTAAAAAAATAATAAATTGATTGATCACGGAGACTTCATAAACTGGAAAATACAAGAAAACCACGTGACTCCTTAAACCGCGGATGATTTAAGTAAAATACATCTAATCCTGTTTTTACAGGGTAGGTACGTTGCAAACTGCACCGATTAAAAATCGTGATAAAAAAGACACCAAGCATATATGGTAAAATAGTTGATGTCCCAAAAGACGTTGTTTTATACAAATGAATACATTTTGAAAATCAATACAAAATCGTTTTGTCATATAAAATTTGAACTTTCGCTTTTTGGTTTTCTCCTCTTCTAACAACATCTGATGAATGAGTTCGGCTAGTCTTAACCGCAAGTTCTGAAACGAACCGTTGCGAAATTGCCTTGGAAACTCTTTGTACAGTTCCTCGTACCAAGATATTCAAGATTTCAGAGCTTCTTGAAGTTATTTTGCACGTTCAAGCAGTAGATAATTAGACAAAAATGGCATTCCAATTGCACTTAATAAACATATTTGATTAAATATTTGTTTTATGTTTCGCAAAAAATTAGATTTTTGAATGTTTTAATTAAAAAATTTTTGTTCAAAAAGTTTAAAAAATCACTCGATCGATTTCGACTTATTAGGTCTTCATCAGGATTATCTACTTATTTGTAAAAACAAAAGCTTCGTTATATATAGCAGAAAAATGGCAAAAAAAGGACAACAAAGAAGGGGAGTCAAAAAGTAAACAATAAAAATTCATCTATTGATCGTCCCAACCATCTGTTGTTTACACGGAAAAATGTCTAATAAACAATCATTCTAATTAACCCTATAAACAACAGACTTGGAAAGGCGATCAACTCTAAGTTTATTGTCAAAACCATTTTCTGTATTGAGAATTATTTGCTGCGTTTTTTTTAAATATAAGAAAGGAGGAAAATACAGGGTAATTTAGAAAAAAAAATTTAGAACAACAACTTTAACCAACTTCCAGTCAATCTGTAATGACACCGGGGTAGCGGATGCCGTTGCCAAAAGTGAAAAATAATTTTAACGTATTTTTCCAGTTACTTTTGGAGTCGAATATTGTAGAGTGACGTCGAACAAAGCCGACCGTTGTATTATTATAGCATTGGTATTATGGTTAACCATGGTGTAGCCAAAAGTATTCGCGAACTGCTGTAGACTGCTTGCTCTCGCCACCTGTACTTGTACGTCGTCCTTTACTTGACCTTGCCAACCGTATTTAAGTTTAACGATATTCACAATTGGCTTTCACACTGGAACACCTTGAGCATACAAACGATGCTGCCGCATACCGACAACAAAAGAAAATCGTCGCCAAAATAGTCCGCCATACACCCCGTTCTTGTTGCTTGGGGTATGGTTACACTCGGATTCAAAAGAAATTACCCTTCAAAAGACGAAAATATCAAACAATGTCGCATGAAATTGCCGACGGTTTTTAGTCTTATTATTTTTCATGTTGTCAACACCGACGGATGCGCAGTCAAATTAGAAATAGAGACGACGTGCGGAATTCTGCATAGCATGCGTCGTACATGTATTTTAACCCATATACACTAGTGTATTCTAATTTTGATGCATGCAGAATTCCGCACATGTGTTTCCAGCATAAGTTTATAATGTGCATAGCCAACACAAATAAAATTTTTGATTTTTGCGTGACCGATCACCACTTGGAAAGCCATATATTATATTCTCGATTCTTGTTAGTGTATTTACTCAGCAATTTGTCACTACTCAAAATGCTGCGAGTTAGTTCCTCACAAGACTACTATCGACTGCAAAAAATCAACTGACTCATTTTTGGTGTTCTCTACCATCCAAGTCAACAAAAAAAAAATTCCAGTATCTCTATGTCGTACGGCAAAAAAAAAATCCGCTAACGCCATCAAAATTATCGTACGATTTTTTTTTTCGGATAGAGTATGGTGCATACACCAAATGGCGAGTCATTGTACCAACAGAAAATGCCGAGAGTATACTATATCAGCAAAATGCCCATCTTGCAGGCGTAACAACAATCTAAATGGTACAGTCAGTGTGCAGCAGTCGTCTAGGCGTATAATCGCAATGCTATACACTGCGCCACAAAAGTAGAAAGCGGTAAACGCGACGCATTAACTGGAACAAACGTTACAAAGGATTCCGTTTTTTTATTAAATATACAATTTAGACATTTCATTTTCATCGTTTGACTTATATTACGTTTTTTTTATTATGGCGATTTGATTTTGTTTTACGCGTTCTCTTTATCACACAGTTAATTTTTCATACATTAATATAACTAACATAAGACTTTTATTAAAACCTGGCATTCTTCCATGCCTCCAAGTTTGTTTTATACAATCCCAAGTTCCTGTGTAGGAATGATGCAAATCCTCCAGATGAGCGCTTACTTGGTATGGGTATGTATCTGCTAATTTTGAGTTTTCAGCAAAATTTAAATGTTGTGCTCTGAAATATTAGGTACAATAAATTTATTGTAATGTGAAAATTAAATTTTATTCACTTGTCAGTTATGTGTGAATGGGTTTTTCATTTCTTCGTAGGTTATAAATTGAAGTATCCATGAGAAACGAAAAACATTTCAGCAATGAATGAAATCACGATATAAACCGGACATATTTTGAATGTGAAACATAGAACCACCCATATTGAATTAGTCAGACTTGTTGTAGCTATAATGTTAATGGAATAATTTATCTTTATAATTAATTTATGCATTAAAATGTTTTTGAATACGTACAAAGCAAAATACTTTTACTTACATGTGATTGTTCATTTCTTATTTATATTTTATTTGACCCGGCCTATCCGCATATTCAACAGAACTGTCATTTTTTTCATATTTTCTGTCGTAAATGAAGTAAGGAACAATCAAAAAATTGAGTACTAAAAAAATTCCTCTGTTTCCGTCCGTTCAGGAATTATTAAGTGTTTTGATGAACTCTATTGTACTCTACATAATATCAAGAGTTGTTGAGTACAAGAAAATATAAACTTTATTCATGGTTCGTTTTGGAATGTATTTTCCAAAATTCATTCCGTCCCACTGATAAGTGTGAATTCTGGTATTCTAAAGGCGATGTTTCATATAAAAATTTTGTCTGACAGACATAAATAATAATCGCTCCGATTGGTTGAAGGCGACCATATATTTTAACGTACGACAAAAATTAAAAATTGAACATTGCTCGATTTTGTGTAAGATTAAAAATTTTGACGGCAATGAGAACAAAAGAATACACATTCTAAAATATAAAAAAAAAAAATAAAATAAATTATTTTGAAAAATGTATTCGCATAGTGGTGCTTATAAAATGACAGAAAACATTCATAGCGACAAAAAAATTTGACGTAAAATTTAGCTAGCGAAATAACAAAAAAATATTTAGCTCACGATTTCGCAGATGCGGTACGCAGCTGACGTGACAAGTTTGTAGTTGTCTCATTCACATATAGACTGACCTAGAAAAATACGATTTAGAAAAATTCTGACAGCAAAACGTGATTTTTTTTAAATGGATTTTTTTAAAACAAACGTTTAAATTTATCCCTACATACACTTTTTAGCTTACTAATTTGTCTTTAATTTACAGATAAAAAACGAGTTAAACAAAATGTGTATAGATAAGTTTTGACATTTCTGCAATTTGTTTTTTTTAATGTGGCCTAGCATTTAAATATCAAATAATTTTTTGTAAAATCTTGGTGTTTTTTTTAATTAATTAGAAGTTTTTTGTTATTTTTGTATTTTGTAAGAAAATTAAATGATTTTGTTAAAGTGAATTTGTTGTTTATTTAAATTTCTTGAGAATAGAATATAAACATTAAAGTAATTTATAGATTTTATATTTGTGCTAAAAGTATATATTCCAGTTAGCTTAATATAATATATCTTATATCATAAACAAATAAAAATTATCCCCATTTTAATACGATGAGGTAGACCCATTTGTTATTGACTCCGAAGTTGTTCAATCTTTGCAAATGGAATTTACACATTCACTGAATCGAGGATTGGCCAGCACCCAGCGATTTCCAACTGACATGGCACATATGCCTAGTAAGCTTAAGATATCCTAAACAAATAAAAATTAACCCCATTTTAATACGATGAGGTAGACCCGTTTGCTATTGACCCCGAAGTTGTTCAATCTTTGCAAATGGAATTTACACATTCACTGTATCGAGGATTGGCCAGTACCCAGAGATTTCCGACCGACATGTTATATATCTCTAGTTAGCTTAATACATCCTAAACAAATAAAAATTATCCCCAGCCGCCCCGGTGGCAAAGTTGTCAACATGCTTGCTCCAGCGACCGGAGGTCCAGGTTTGATTCCCGGTGGTGACAAGGAAAACAGGATTTCACGGCTGGTTTTAGGATCAATGAATTAATCACTCATTATCCGAAATGAAAATTTGATTATGAAACCTCATTTGAGGCGGCCAAATCCCTTGATGGGATATAGTGCCAGAGAGAGGGAGAGAGAGAGAGGATTGGCCAGTACCCAGAGATTTCCAAATGGCATGGCATATATGTCTAGTTAGTTTAAGATATCCTAAACAAATAAAAATTAACCCCATTTTAATACGATGAGGTAGACCTGTTTGTTATTGACCCCGAAGTTGTTCAATCTTTGCAAATGGAATTTACACATTCACTGCATCGAGGATTGGCCAGTACCGAGAGATTTCCAACTGACATGACATATAGGTATAGCAGTGGCATGTCCTGGTTGTGCTCTCAAGGCTTCGGATTTTGATCACCCGAAATAATTAAAATAATAGTAATTAATTAAGAAAATAATATTAGAAATTTATAATAAAAATAAAATTTTCTGTAATAAAAATAAAACTTTTAGAATTAGAATAAAAATCAAAAATTGTTTAGTCGTTCGGCGAACGTGTAGAACATCACTAGAAAACGCCGCTGATATATATATATATATATATATATATATATATATATATATATATATATATATATATATATATATATATATATATATATATATATATATATATATATATATATATATATATATATATATATATATATATATATATATATATATATATATATATATATATATATATATATATATATATATATATATATATATATATATATATATATATATAAAATGTCGATCAAAAATGGATTCCAGCGACGAACAAACTCACTTGTGGTACAAATGATGGAGGAAAACGTTGAATTTAGTAAACCTACCCGATATATTTGAATAAGATTATACATACAAATGTATTATGCCATAAACATTTGTGTATTTCTTATTACAAACCAAACAATTTTTTTTTTCAGATAGTTTGCTTCCGGGACCATTTAAAGGCATATGGCCTCCATGTACCTCATTAGCAAACCACATCTTGGGACAATTATAGATGAAGTGTACAATGCAATTTGTAACGCACTTAAGGATAAAATTCTTAAATTAACTAAAGAGCTACATGGAATTTTCCTAACTGTCTCGGAGCAATTGATGGAAAACACGTAGCATTGAAATGCCTGGCAAATTCCGGAAGCTTATTTTATAATCATAAGGTAATGCTGGCGCCATATCTTTTTATATTTAGAAAAATTAAAAGGATGATTTTTTAAGACATTTCACAGTATTGTGTTGATGGCGGTTGCTGTTGTTAACTACCGATTTATTTATTTTGATATTGGAGGTAATGGAAGCGAAGGGGACGCCGATGTATTTGGTGCAAACAAATTCGTTAGAGCGAATGCTCCGTCGGAAATAAAAAAAATCAATTTTTTTATTGGGGATGATGCATTTCCCTTACATAAAAGAATTTTAAAGCCTTATGTACCACGAAAGCCTCAACATTTGTCACATGAAGAACGCGTTTTCAACTATCAGATCAGAAGAGCTATTCGTGTTATTGAAAATGCGTTTGGCATTTTGTGTACAAAGTGGCTTTGTTTAAAATTCACAATGTTTTGTGAACTAGACAAAGCGCAAAAAATCATGGCTAGGCTATTCTTGCTATCTCCACAATTTTATGTTAAAAAAAAAATAAGATTAGTTACGTACCGGCAAATTATGCGGATTATTATGATAAGAGAGAACTTATTGAAGGAGTCTGGCGAAGAAACATCAGTAACGATTCTTTGTTTTCCAGTCAAATCGCTATGAATACTGGAAGACCGAATAACATCAGCAAATTTACAAGAGAAGTGGTGAAAAATTATGTGAATTCCAATGCAGGGGCCTTGGAATGGCAGCGTAGATCCCTTTTTTTAGAATAAGAATGTGGGATGTAAACACATTTTTAATAAAACAAAAATTTGAAATTAACTTATTTTCCGTTTTTTTTTATTTCTTCTTCTGGAACTTCAAATTTAATTCATCGACAGTATCGTCATTTAATTTTTGCAGTAATCGGTCGATTTTGTTTAGCATAATTTCATGCTTTTGTTTGTACGGTTCTGGAACCTCCTTAGATGACTGCATATTATTGCTTAAAGTAAATAGCTCATTAATGGAATAGTAATGGTTACTGTTGCTGATTTTTTTGGTTTTTTGTTCATCTATATTTAATAAAAAAAATTCGAATGAAATATTATAAAAAAATAAACAACACAAACATTTTCAACTTGCAAATGAATAATTGGTGGTGGTACTCGTATCACCTACAACTAAATCATCATCGCACGTACTAGTAGACAATGTTATAAATCGAAAAAATAGGTTTTATTTTATTTTCGGTGTGTAAATAAAGATTATACATTTCCTACCGTTTTCTGTTTTCGGAGGATGCTGAAATGAAAAATGCCATATCTTTTCCAAAACCCCAATCCATTTCTTCTTCTACATTAAATTCATCAACGTCGTCCATTTCAGTAAATCCACTAAAAGATTTTGTTGTTTTTGTAATACGACCCTTGTGGTACCGGAAGCTAAAAGTAAAGTATAATAAATGATAACCAAAAAAACTCGATTATGGATAAATTCAAACACGAACATACTACCTGGCATCCCCATTGATTTAGATATCGCTTTCCATGAGCTAGAGATGGCATGCGAATTTTTATGGAATTTATCCTGTAAATCAGATATGCATGGATGCAGTTTTATAATTATATATTCTATATAATATTCAGAAAATCCATCGTTTTTTTTTTTGTTAATTTTTGGGGCACTTGATGTTGATTGCTCTTTATTAATTTCAACTATCTATGATTCGTTTTCAAAATATTCAATATCGAAATCTTCAATCAAGTATTGAGTGTTGGTAAAATCCATTTTATAAAAAAATATAAATAATCACAGGTCTTACTGATCACTTAGAAATTGATAAATGTCAAAATTTAGCGTACAATTAATGTTCCGTGCATTTAATTTGCAGCTAAAAATTGTGGAGACTTTATAGCGGTGACATCTATATTACAATACGGAAGGCATTATTTTAAAAGATTTATTCGTGTGAACTCCGTACCGATTAGCGAAATCGTGATTTTTTATTTTGACTTTAAGCTAGAAACAGGTTGTGCATGGTTGTGTTTGTATTGCATCTTTTCTGTGTTTTGTAATATGACAGGCGATTTCACTCGCCGCCTTCGTTCTTGTTCTGTTTTGAGCTTTAGCTAGCTAAATTTTACGTCAAATTTATATGGACATTTTAGCTTAGCTTCGAGTTGCGTACCGACCTTTAAGTGTTCGTTTTTCGAAGAATTTCGTTTTTATCGTATACGTCAAAAAATGGTAAATATTTTTTCAGAGCGATCAATATTATGTCTGTCAGACAAAATTTCTACATGAATTATCGCACTTTCGAACTCAAAACCAGTTAAATTACATGAAATGCGCTATACCACACCTACTAGTTCCGAACTTGAGTTGAAATTGTTTTAACTTTGTTGTTATTTTGATACATTTTGTTTGATACCATGGTATTTTTTCCAATCTAACTAGTCATAAACATTGTCATAGCAACAGGGATGGGCGGGTAGATTACGTAAGGTAATCTACGTAGTTGTCGACACGTAATCTAGCACGTAGATTACATACCGTTTTTTTTGCTTTTCAGACGTCGACAACGTAGACAACGTCGACAACGTAGACAACGTCGACAACTTAGAAAATGATATTAAAAACTAAATTTTTAATTATTTTACGTTAACCACACTATTAAAATTGATGAATAATTACTCAAATTTAATTCTAACATTTTTACAAGCATTTTATAAATTAAAAATAAATTTAAAATCTCTGAACTAGAGGCATCTATCTATCTATCTATATCTAAAACTTTTGAATATTTCAATAGATTATATGCTTTGCGCGCCATCTTTTATCAAATAGATGTATCCCTTTTGTGTTTTACTAACACAATTGTGTGGGTACGGCAAAAACCATGTCAAAAAATTATTATGATTTTTTACTCGTACGTGTGGTTTGGACTTTAATAGAGCCATTTTTTTTTGGTTGAGAAAGGGATATGTAAACGAATAATTTATCTTATTCGAAGATATTACAATAAAGCAAAATTAAACAAAAAGTCAGCTTAAATCATAAATTAACTAATTAATCGCAGCGTAGTTATAGTAGAAGCTTCAAAATTTCATTCGAGCTAAATCACGATAGACTCAAATTTTATTCAAATCCGCAAATATAATATGAATTTTTTCGATTGTCAAAGAATTTATTTCGATAATGGACAGTTATTAATTTATTACACAATTTATGATATAAATGTTAGGCACAGTGTGTTTTAATGATTCACAAATACAATCAGTAGTAAAGGCAATTTATGCTGAGTTTTATTATAAGTTTCGATAGATGGCGTAAATTAATTTTTCAAGTAGTTCTCGACGTTGTCGACGTAGTCTACGTTGTCGACGAGTTGTCGATCAGTTGTCGACGTTTTCGACGAGTTGTCGGCGAAATCATGTAAAAACTAGTAGTCGACGCATAATCGCCCATCCCTGCATAGCAACGATTTTTGAGTTACCGGTTAAGAAAAGGTTTCGGAAAATATTATGAAGTATAAAGGTTTTTGTTTTGGAGTGGGAACCAATGAAATAAATGAAAATGTTGAGATTTAATGACATCTGTATAATTAATGTAGAGCTGAATTTGATTTCGGAACGGAATGGAATTAACTTGTCGGGGTGGCGAACTAATGGCAAAGGTAGTGAAAGTAATGCAACAAATGGCCATCAAATGTTTCTGGTAAAACTGAGGTTTCTAGGGAAAATGGGAGAGAGTTTATCGAAACATCCCATGTGAAAGTCTATAAGTATTTTGAGCTCGATAGCCCTCCTCAGAGGTAACCTTTCTTTAAAGCTGGTATTCAAAGAGAATACTATACATTTTTCGACTAAGAAAACGTGAGAAATACTATTTGAAAACCGTTGGTTCGATGTGTGAAAGGAGAAAAAGCAAAATATAATTATCGTTTGGAAACTAGTCCAAATGGCACGAAAATATTGGGGTTAGGACTTACCAAATAAATAAAATAATAAATATGCCGTGGAGAAAATTAAATTCTTGCGATTTAACGAGTATACATATTGGGTAAATTATTTAAAACTTTAATGCTAGTTTCACCTTATGTTTGGATTACTGATAATTTTTATGCAGGTAACCGTATAAATGAACCTTTTAATATTCTACCTTCCTTCATAAATTATTTCGTTCCATATTCTTCACAGTATAATCGTAAACAGGAAACCGGAAGCTTTTTCGTTCAACTTAGTTAAACGTCTTCATTTACTTTTATACAAAACCTAATTGTAATTTTCCATTTTTACGCAAACGCTTCATATTGATGATTTGAGAACACAAAAAAATCTGATAATTTAAATTTACATTGATGAGAGTGCAAAGAAGTGGAAAATATAACCAACCCTTGATCGCGTAGTTCATTTATGTACTGTACATGGTTTTTATACCCTATATACGTTTACCTACCTTGGTGTGGTGGTATAAAAGTATAACAATCATAAAGTTTTAATGAATGTCATCCCAATAATGAAGTGATGATAATAAATAAACAATTTAACAACAACAACACAACAAACTGAAAATGGAAAAACATTGAAAAGTTTAAGAAGTTGGAAAAGCTTTTGAGTTAAATTAGATTTTTGTTAGAAAATTATTTATACATAAAACAATTTTTATCGTAATTAGTTATTAGAGTGAAAATTGAAAAAAGATGTAGAACATTTTCATCTTGCTGTGTTCTCGTGTCTCATATATATATATATAATATATAACGTTTCTAAGTAGAAACATGAAGATGACAAATTTTCATAAATATTTTGTTGTTGGAGTTAATCGAGGGTGAAACATATAATATGCGTATTTTAGTCATAATTATAAACGGGAATCGTGTATCCAATTTTTCAGAACGTATAAACATTTCCATACACTCAAAACGTTGCCATTAAAACAAATCCTGATAAATACACACGTCCTCTTTATAAGAATATGTA
The DNA here is from genome assembly GCA_932526605.1 of Nephrotoma flavescens. Taxonomy (NCBI): domain Eukaryota; kingdom Metazoa; phylum Arthropoda; class Insecta; order Diptera; family Tipulidae; genus Nephrotoma; species Nephrotoma flavescens. Next base: position 187,106,401 of record OW052222.1, on the reverse strand, counting down.
ATAAATGGCACAACATTTTCTTTTTTATAGTACAAATAATTTTAAGTTTAAGACAATAAGCACAAAATTGGTACACAGTGTGATGCCAACAAATAACGTACAATGAATTTGATAAATTATGAAAATTACCGAGATTCATTCTTTACACATGTGTGTACATTTGCAATTTTAGATATGAAGCTATATAGAAAATGTCGGATTATATTCCATTTTTCAAAGCGATTTGAAATAATAGCATAGGCGAGGAAAATTAGAAAATATAATTTGTGTACCTCTGGTTATCTACAACAACCAAAAGTATTTTTCAAGTAATTTTGTTTCCAACTTTTTAAGTAGTGTGACCCGAACAAGTAGAGGGGCGAATCCCCTCGTGTTGCAGTGGGACTGGCTACCTTGAGATGCGTCCGAAGTACGGGTCCCATACACGTGACAAGCTAACAACCTTCTCTCACTAAAACAACTATATTATGAATCCTAAACAATGACCTCGGATTACCATATCAAATTCATCACAAACATGACCTCGCACTGTATTTAGCTTTTTATGACCTGGAGTGGCATCCTTGACATTACCAATGGTTACACTATCCCTTACAGCAGCCATCAGAATGGAGGAGAATTTAAAGTGATTTTTCTCATATATCGGCGCGTAAAGAAGCAGTACACCATCAACTTCTTCTAAGAAATTTACCGTCACAATCGTTAATGGGCATGCACGCACAGAAGATAAATCAAATGGAGAGAAAGATTTATTCTGTGCCACGTTGGTGGAAGTCGTCAATAATATCCCGCTCCATGACATTAAAAATAATTAAAATATTAAAAGTATCGTGCAAAAAATAGTAGGAGTGCAGAAAATACGTCGCATATCGGCACTGACATCGTGTATAGATCACAACAACCAGCGCATCACTGAACTTGCAATAATGCACAATTTAGATGTATCAAAGGTGTTTTTTCTGATACGATATCAAATTGATTTCGTCATGATTTCTAACTAGATCTTACTTACAGAGGTGCCGACGTGAACAACGATCACATGCTTGTTGATGCTTTAATGATCAAGTATCAATGCAGAATTACCAATCAGCAGTCACTGATTGTGTAGCAATAGATGCAGCAACGATTTGTTCGATGTAGAGTGCCGGCTGGTTATCGAAAATAAACAAAAACTAAGTGAAAAATGGTTGGCTGCCAACACAGTCATCTAGCCTAGCAGATTATCTCTGTGGTTCACCGTGCAACACCACGTCGTACAAGACTTTCGAATAATAGGATGTCGAAATTGGAGGCCGCAAGCGATGGACTAATGTACTAGTTGTATAGCCGAAAAGGAAACGAAAACGAAACGAACCGAAACAAAACTTATGAATTGAATGCATGGAAATGCATTAGAACAATTATGTAGACGAACCGAAACGAAAACGAACTGATAGATTGATTCAATCCAATTTTTTTTCGTTTCGTTTTCGGTCGAAGTTTACAATGATTGATTGTATATGTTGTAATTTTCATAAATTGTGAATATTTTTTTGCGATTTTGTTTACTGGGGCTTTTTTTTATATAAACGTCAAACGCAAAGAAATTAAAATGGCAGACGTACATAATAAAATTGATTCGGGATCTTAATAGAAAATGTTAGAAAATACGAAAAATTATATGACAAAAAAGATAAGTTATATAAAAATAATAAACATAAGGGGACGGTTTATGGTCAGAAATAGCAAAAGATATGAATGTCAACCGTAAGTAATCATATAAATAATTATATAGGAATGTACTTAAATTTAAATTTGAAATAAAAAAAGCGGGCTCATATTCGAGACAATTACCAAAAAGAAATGCTGAAACTCAACCAACCATCCGGATTTGGGAGTTCGTTTTCTTCTAGTTAGTGTTTGTTTGATAATGTATCCTTCTTGAAGGGTTATGTTCGAAGTACAATGTAATCCTTTTCCTATTATTTAAAAGTATGTTCTAAATTATTTTTATTAAACAGAACTAAGGGGAACGACCGGCTAATTTAGTTAATTGAATACGATGGCTACGACTCATCAATTTGTAATTCCAGTTCAACCGAAAGGCATACTTTCAATTCAGCATTAAAAAGAAAAGGGGACGATGATTTGACCGAAGTCATAGCGCTTATTAAGACAAAATGTGAAAGTGATTTGCAACCACAGCCAAAGCACAATGATGATCCTGTCGACAGCTTTTGTGCCCTTATAAAACCGTACATTAAAAATTTTCCACCATACGGTCAAGATGAGGCCATATTACACATATTACACAATTACGTTCTCAGTAAAAATAAAGAATTATCAAAAAAAAAACTATTATTAATTTTATTTATTTACTTCAACAATATTAATGTGTAGCAGTTTGTTTGGCCACTGTAGCAGTTTGGCCTGGAGAATTCTACGCGACCGGAAATTGGGAAATAAAAAAATTAAAACAAAGAAATTAATAAATTGAAGTACTTCTCCAAGCCACACAAACGCTATAGAAAGTTGGACTCACATAGGGACTCTTCCGCGGTCGTTGCCGGCTAGGCATCAGGGTCGGGCGTGGGATTTGGAGAGTGTATGTGAGCCACGTGTAACCGCAAGGAAATGGACGATGCCAACTACCTACCTATGACGGGAATACTTACTCTAATCCATCCTCAACTTGCTCGTCAATTTATTTCATCACTGAACTTTTACAAGATTCACACCAAAAGAAAAAATCCACCAAAACGAAAAAGAAACCCATAGCTCGAAAAAAAAGACACAGAAAATTTTGTTTGATTGCGATCATAAAACCAATTCAATAATAATCTATTTATTCAAAACCAGATCCATAAAAAAAACAAAACAAAATACAAATTCAATGATAAAAAAACGAAATGGAGAATGGTTAGACAGAATAGAAAAAAAAACCTAATCCCTACTAACTAACTAACTAAATTATATGTGTGTATAAAAAAAATTACTTATAATAAATTTTTGTAAAAAACAAAGAAAAATCAAAGAAAATTTATTAATAAGAATGTGAATTAGGAACAAAAAAAAATACAAAACTATTTGGTACCTCATGCGCTGCTGTTGATAGTAGATATGTTGATGGTAGATGTGTTGCGTGGAGTGTTAGATTAATTATTGTGTTGAAATAGGTTGGCTTGCCAATGAACATCTCCAACACCGTTGACATATTCTTTCAGTTCGTCTCCTCGTAATTTATATGCCATGTTACTGATCGGTTTTTAGCCATACGACGAACTGCAGTTAGAGGTTGTATCTGTTCTCTCCATTGTCCATTTGAAACATCTCCGTTCGCCGATACAGTGTAAGAAAAATTTATTGGGCAGTACTGCGATAACGATCGACTGGTTTCTTGGTTTTAATAAAGTTATGCAAGCATACAATGGCTAACGCAATGTGAGTAACATTTTTAGGTTTTACGTTTCGTGATATCAACAGAAACACCTAAAATTGAATTGAAATATATTATGATATGTATAACTTTACAATGCATGCATTTTTAAGCGAATACATATAAATTAATGTGGAAATTGTACATTTGTACTCGGAAGAGGTTGCCAGCCTGGAATATTTAATGTTTTTTCGATTACAGCTTTACCGAATATTATGATCTTACGAAAATCCCACCAAAATTTTCGCTACCTGAAAATTCAACATCGACCATGATAAAATTATAATTAACGTCGCACACAGTCATCAATACTAAATATACAATTTTTTGTAATTATAGTATTCAGACCCCGAGTTAGGTGGAAGCCGTATGTCAATATGCTTGCCATCAATATCTCCATCGATTTGCTAATTTCCATTTTGTGTTGAATTCTTCGGAAATTCTCTTCCATACCTGTCTTGATAAAGGAGAGAGATATACGTTTTATTTAATGCACTGTAAATAGCGATGGAAGCATCAAGCGTAATTTGCCCAACCGTGGTTTTCCCCAGGTGGTAACACCATGCCACAGACTGCACAGAATCTCCTTGTGAAAAATAACTAAAACGAAAATTGTTATATTGATTTGAATTTAGTGTCACAAAAATAAGAAATTGTATATGTATATAATTACACTAAAGTTACGGCCAGATTTCTGGAATAATTGCCTTTTTTGATGTTCTCTTCTTTCAGCTAGCTTTCACTAAAGATAATAATATATCTAATGTTTCGGCACTCATCCTGCAGTACATAAAAAATTGCTCGGAATCATTTTGATTCATACTTAAGAAAATTACTTTAAAAACCAAGATTACTTAAAGATAGCAAGTTTATCCCGGTTTTTATTAATGGGGCGAACCATTTTTTTACTAATGGGGCGTATCTATCACAATATGTATACTCAAAATGTAAAACGTCTATATAAATTCGTCTATATAAAAAAAACCATCACAAATTTGCCTTTCGTTTCAGTCTGTTTCCTTTTCGTTTCGTTTTCGGCTATATAAGTAGCCCTTATAGTGCGTTCATGACATAGTGAGTTAATTCGAAAAAATACTATGGTAACACACAAAATGTATTAAAACAACAACAAAGTCAACTCGAGTTCAGAAGTAGTAGGCGTGGTATAAAGCATTTCAAATAATTTGATTTTTTTTTGAGTTCGTTAGCGAGTATGGAAATATTTATTTCCTATGTAATGTACGCGACATGCTGGAAACAGACGTGCGGAAAACGCTTGCGTATAAATTAGAATACACTAATTTTAAATGAAATGAAATACATGTATTCCGCATAGCAGGCGTTTTTCCGCAAGTTGTCTTTATTTTTAAAAAAACGCACCGCAGTAGTATGAATTAATATTAACATCACGACGGCTTTTCAATGTTATGACAGAAATTGAAAAACAAATTTATATTGTTTATTGAAAACTCTACCGAAAAATAAAAGCGCAATGTCAGAAAAATACGCTCATGTAGTTAATTTTAGGGTTAAGGGTTAGTATATATTGTGACCAACACCCGACTTCCTTGTGGAATTTGGTTCTCATGAGGCTACATGTCAAAAATCGATTCACCATTCAAAGACGAGATGTCAAAATTGGACATATTTTTGATATCGCGTCGTTTTCTTTATTTTCTTTAGCTATGGCGAAGAAACCTTAAGCATCTTCCGGTTAGTTGATTGAAAAATCAATGAGTCAATTGTTGCACCTGGGTGTGTATAATTCGTAATCTCATAGTCTCAAACCATAGTTGCTGTATTTTCTGTAAAATGTCTTCGAAAACAAATGTTTCTAAAAAAAACGGAAAATTAACAAAATTTTGATAAAAACCGTCATTTCGAAATCCTTCGAAGTACGAAGGTAGATGTCGACTACTCTACCTGATTACGCTGTAGCCAATAATTAACAGGCTATTATCAAAAACCGTTATTAAGCTTAAGTTTTGGAGAAATAATTTGGAGAAATAAATAACAGCTTTGGTACAAATTTAATTTAGAATCTTTTTATTCCTAAACGATTTTTTCGCAAATGCTGTATGCGCATTTCCAGTGAACCGATTTTCGTCAAATTTCATTGCAATCTCTCAATTTATGAACAAATTTTAGTAAGAAGTTTCATCCAGTAAATCCATCTGGGCTGTAGAGAGAGCACATAGACAGGTAGACACTACCTCGAAAACCACTTTTTCGGATTTTGACAATATAGCGAATGGTAAATCTGCAAAAATCTCGATGTCGGAAACGGCCATGATTAATTTACTAACTGTTAAAAAAGCTAAGGTCTAGTCAATTTAAAGGTCCCGCGGTTCTGTTTCAATCAAATTGGATATTTTCTTAATACCAACCGAGTTCTATATTGTTGGTTTGAGAAGGTCCTAGTTCCATGTTCCGGAACTCGTTTTGGAATGCTATTATATGTTTAACATACATAGGTTGAATCCCAATCGGCTAAAAAATAGATTAGATACGATCCAAATTATTTAGATATCCTCTTTTCGTCATTAATCTGAGCCCCTCCTCTTCGATTGAGATGACGTAGTGAACATATTGTAAAACAAAGTTTTTATCTAAATCGTTCGAGCCGATCTTTTTTTTAAATATGGACCCGGATCCCATCTGAGAACTCCCTAAACAAATTTTCTCGAATTTAGAATCTACCAAAAACGATTTTTTAGTACTCAAAAATCCATCTCACCCAATTCTATTACAGGTTGTTGAAAAACCCTAAATGAATTTTCCCAAAATTAGGACTCATCGCATTCCATTCCCGGCAGGAAGAAAAAGTAATATAAAAACTCCGCGCTGCATATTTAATAAATCAGGTCAATATCTTGAGTGTACAGATTATATCGTACTTCTTCAGGACTGTTTCATACCGCTCGGTTGCTTCGCAGGAAAACTTGGTTTAAAAGAGAACAGCAGCGAAACTAAATCCTTATCAACACCTAGAAGCCATAATTTTAATAGCGTAAAAAATTATAATTACCTCGGGTCAGTAATAATATCTTAAAATGATATGCAGGCTGAAATAAAAACCACAATTGCTGCTGAGCATTGTCGGATTGTCTCGCTCTTTAAATATCGGAAACCAGTTGCTTTCCATTGTAACCATATTAAAATTTAATTGTTTATTCCTTCGCTCAATCTTGAAAACAAAACTTAACCGCACATATTTCCTACATATTGCCCGTATGAAAAGGGTACGATACGAACCCCTATGTGCTATAGTTTGTACTTGTTGAGAGTAATACAACACATACGAAAATCATAAAACGAAATTACATTTGCCAAATCATCCTGCTATGGGTGGGTGTGTTTGATTGTTTAGTGTTTTGTATATGTTTTATTACACAAACACACACGAGTACATACAAACCCATACATAATAACGAATTTAAGCTTGGGGTGTATACTGATACGAAAATGAGCTTTCAACATTATTGTATTTCCCGAATGAAAATTGTAAGCTATTTTAGCTAGATGTAATGTAACGGCCGAAAGCTTTTTATACTTATTGCTGATTGGTTTTTGAAATGGTTGTGCGAACCATGATTGATTTTGAGTAATTGCTATTTTATTGATACCCACACACGCTCTTTATCTATATCTCATTGATTTGTGAATTTTCTGATATCATAAACGAATAATGGTCTACCATTCAATTATTGTCTTTGGATGCGGTGTGCGACGTATGTATATACGTAACGATATAATATAAATATTTATACATTTTGCACGGATACGAATAAATAGGATGACTGTATTTTACGACTTTTAGGAACGCGGAAAACTTTTTATTACTTTTTGGGATTGAAAGTCGTCAAAAAGTTTTTTTTATTGCATTGTAACGAATTTATTTAGATTTGAATTTTTTTTTTCTTCTGTTTATATAATTTTGTTTGGGCAGATAAAAACCTGTTGTGATTTATGGTATTTAAAGGGAAGTGTGGCAAGTAGTATGGTTGTAGGGTATTTGAAGGTTGATTTTGAGTTATAACTCTTACCATTAATAAAAGGCGCAAAATCTGCCAACGAGCGACGTTCTAATGAAATTTAAACGAAAAATGTGCAGATTAGCAGTTTATCAATTATTCACGCTCTTAACCTGCACCGACCAAATTAGCCCGCCTCAATGAAACCTATACTATAATTTGTTACACATTTATTACAAATTATTACAACAAATCCCGATTTAATTACAGTTACCGTTTTCGAGGAACGAGTGGTCGGTTTAGCTTATAATTAAACCTACACCGGAAAAAACTGTAACTTTTGATGTACACACAGAAAAATCGTCACGTAAATTAGAATTAAATTTGCGTGATTTCCCTACGGTTTTCATCCAAGAGGCACCACAAGTTAAAATTATGTGAAAAATCACGTTAATTATAGAAAGAATTATTTAAAACGTTATCCAGTAAATTTAAGGTGAAAACTAGTAAATAGTTTAACGTGGGTTCACATTATTTTAAAAGGAGAAAATAAACGTTTTCCTTTTAATTTATTAGTTTTCCACGTTGAAATACATAAGAAATCTTTTTAGTTTTACGTGAAATGACCTGTGGAATCAATAAAATGTCACTTAATTTCAAAGGGAATATTATTAAAAAAAATATTTTTAAATTTTAATTAATTGTTTATTTGATTTTTAATTTATTAATTATGAAATCAATTCATTAAGAAAATTTTTATTTCAGACACATAAGTTTCTATTGATTGTTTGAATAAGATAATATAAATTCAGTTGCTATTGTCATATAATTCATAAATAAAATTCAGTTATTAAAATATTTTTTTAAACGATTAACTTTAAGGCCATTTACTAATTTATAAAAATGTATTGGAGCCATCAAATTCAATTATATCGTACATATCAAAATGTTCTGGAATGTTTTGTTCTATAATGAAAGATTGAAAATGCTCTGAAAATCTTAAAACTCGCCTGGATTTGCCGACAACATAACATCTTTGTGTTTTGAAAAAAATATCTATGATTTCTAAAACTTCCGGTATTTTGGTCTTTTCTGAAGTGATAGTAAGAATGTATCCTTATTGTAATCTACTCCTCCCTCTAAGCGTAATATTATCAGTACATTCAAAAGAAAAATCTTCGACTTCGGCCATTATAATGAATGAAAAATAATCTCTAGATCTAACATCGATAGTCAAACGATTTATTTTTAGGTAAGTAATATTATTTGCTGTTGAAAAAATGGCTTAGTAGAAAGATTATAAGAAAATTTTAGAGCTGCTTTAATTGCTAAGATCAAAGGAACATGAACTCTTGAGTTAATAGATGAAGCATATTTTTTATGTAGTTGGTTCTCGGATTCAAATCGGAAGTACCATAAATATTTCAAAGGACCAAATTTTCTTATGACTGTTGGATAATGTAGACTAATATGGAATTTCGGTTTTAATTTATCATTAAATAGTTCGATGTAAGTTTGATGGTGGCTTTCTATTAGTTGTCTTAGTTCTATTAAAAGTTTGTCTTTGAATGCTGGTAATAAGAGTAAATCTAAAATTTTAGTCAAATTTATTAAATATTTATAAACATTATCGTTTGCTTTTTAGTTATCAAATTAGTTATCAAATCTCCAATCATCAAAAGTATGAAATGAAACAAACATTTCATTTGTCGAGCATCATTTGTATGCCAACAGAGAAATCCCATATTGGTAACTCAAATTTTAAAATTAATAAAATTTGAGTTACCAATATGGGATTTCTCTGTTGGCATACTAATATTTCATATTTCCGTTTTGTAACATTCGTTTCATGGAATTCACCGTGAGGCGAATTGATTTTAGATTCCCTACTATATGTTACAATGCATCGGTACTATTCAGAATATTACCTAAATGTCGGCTATCTATTTGCGTAGCTGTATAGTGCGCGATCAAAGTTTATTTTTTTTTGATGGGTGTGGTAATTTTTTTTTTTAGGCTGTTTGGGGGGGAAAACTGGTAGGACAGGTATAATTTTTTTTTGGTAGTTGTAGATTTTTTTTGATAAGAACACAACAATTATTTGATTGAAAAAAAAACGAAAACTTTCTCTTGGGAAAAAAAACATTCGTAAAGTGGAGCCAGTCAAGTAAACTGGTTAAATATGATTTAGTGCTAACCAAAATCATTTAAATTATAATTAAAAACAATTAAAAATTATAAGTGATAGTTTTAGTGAAACGCAACATTACATGAAAGCAAATTAAAAGTGGATCGATAGTTAAACTACATAGAAGTGAAACATTAAATAAAAACAAACAAAAGTCGATCTGTGGTAAAATTTGTAGTGTCTTGTTGAGTACGTCTTAAGCTCGCACAGGGTACACTATGCAGTGCTAAATAGCGCGATTGTACAGTAAAGTGTGGTGTGTAAAATCTTTAGCGTGGCGCTTGTTAGGCAGCAGTTACGAGGTGTTGGTACACAAAAAAAAAATATCACTGAATTTACGAGATCGTGAGCGTGCAGCGGGATATTGTGAAAGCTCAATCTGATAATTGTACAGTTGGGCGTGATTTGAATCTTTGGCGTGACGTTAGCGGAGTATTATTAATTGGAAATATCACTGCGCTTACGAGTCTCGATCATAGTTAAATAGCGTGTGTGTTGATATACCGCGTTGATTGACGCGCTGGTATGTATTATTTGGCGTCCTTGTACGCGTGGATTTTTTTTTCTTCGTTTGCTGAATTTTGGCCGTTAAGCATTTTTTTGTCATATGCTAAGGATATTATTGGTCATACCGTTATACTTGGCACATGTGGTCATATGTTAAGTACATTATTGGACATATCATTGTACTTGGTGGATAAGCTTGCAGATTGGTCAACGTTGAAACCTATAGATACCCACAATCAAGTGGTCTTGAGCGAGATCTTGCGGACGTAATGGAAAGAACATTTCCATACATTTGGGACAACTTAGGAGCCGTTACAGTAGAAGCCAGAGCACCGTTGAATCCACCGTTTTCGTCATCGCATGTGGTATCGTTGTGTCGTGCGGTACAGTGCTTGAACATCAACGGATATTTACTTTGTGTTAAGGCTGAGTTTATTTTATTTATATTAAGTTTATAATTTTGCTTAAAATCTTACCTTACATTTTCTTTCTCAATTTATTCAATTTTCAATTGTGTTTTCATGACTCTAATTAATTATTAAATATCTTTCGATTCTAATGTTTTTACCAATTACATTTAGTTCTAATTTTGCCGCTTTTTTTGTTAATTAATAGTATATATTTTTGTTCATCTTCTCTTAGAATTGAGTTCTTTAGGAAACCGTTTGCAGTGCCAAGGTCGTTGGAAGCGCTTTCTCCATCTGTTGATACCATTTATATTTTTTTTTGTTTCCATTTGCGAAACATTCAAAATATTTTTATATTAATTAACTTAAAATTTGGCGGATTGTTATAACATTTTTTTTTCTTGCAAACTAGATTTAATAGTTTATATTATTGGTAACTGTTTTTGTTTTCATTTTTGGTTCAAGATAAATAATTTTTTTTATATGTTGTTTCATTTGATAATTTATTAATGAAGTGTTAAATAAATTTATATTTTTGTCAATATGTGGGGATATAAATATGATTTTTGATGTGTAAACATCTTTACGCGCGTATGCCAAAAATTTTTGTATGGTAGTAAACTTTCAAATGAAACGAACGGAAATGACGTACTACGTTTAAATATCTTCATTGAAAAAAGAAACAAAATATAAAATAATAAAAAAAGAACAAAAACAACAAAATACATATATAAATTTTGTACTATACACATAGTCTGAGTGTATGTGTATATATAAATAGTATGGAATGAACGAATCGACATTTTCAGCGAACAGAAAAAATAAAAAAATTTAAAATAGCGTGTGCCACCACAATTTATGCACTATAGAGAGTGGTACTTATAACGAGATAGTATACTCTTACGGTAAAAAACACAGTCAACAACTTGTGTATGTGGCTTTATCACGATCTCGTAGAGCAGTTCATCACGTCGGCTAACAATGGTTATGTCTTCTACCATGAACGTAAAAATGCAACCTCAATTGGTCCTCGTCAAAATGAGTTAACGCGCCTCACCACAAAACTGCTAAGTATAGCTCAGGATGTAATGGCGAATTTTGTACGAGATAATAATGACTTCTGGTTTTTAACATTGAACTGCCAGAATCTCAGGTCACTTCACCTCGACCTAACTGATACGGTCACGCAGGGATGCTCAATTCTTTTGCTCTCCTAGAATGACCTGCATGTTCAATTTTCCTAATTTTCAATGCTGCGTTCAGTTCAAGAGAAATAGTCAGCGGGCGGTTGGAGTAGCGGTATAAAAAAATTCAAGTAGAACTCATACAGTCACCTCGCATAAGGAAATTATCGTTGGACAAACAACTGGTATGAGCGTAACAACACAACCCATTGGCGATATAAGATGCTTTTGGTAGTTGTATACACCTCGCCAAATAAAGCTGTCGAAGACATAATCAAGTACATACATTTCGTCCTTGCTCCATATTCTGAAAGAATTTCAAAAATTCTTCAAGGAGACTAACATCTTTTCCCGATGATTATGAGCAAGGATTTCATTTTGCTGCTCTCTAAGATCAGTGATGAATCACTTATAAACTTCCTGCGATACGAATTCGATTTGCACAAGAACTCAGATCGAAATATATCTTCTACGAGATATGTGAGAAATATAAGATATATGTACTACGAGATATGGGACCACGTCTTTGATGCTTGCGGCTACCATAGGCCACTTGCGTTGATTATACCGAAAGAGTAATAGACCAATTTGATGGTAATAAACGAACGCAAAAATCTGGTTACCAAAATTTCATTTCTTCTTCCTTCAAAGTAAACCATACACACGCACTATACAAATGCCATGTTTACACATTTCCTTGAGAGTACTAATGGACTCACTCTTTTTTTTTTATTATTAATCATGTGTAGTTGAGAGGATTGGCCCTAAGAAGTGATGTGAATCGGGTAAGTCATGTGAGTGAGCATAAATTTGATTTCGTCATCTATTATCAGAGTACAAAACCCTCGACCAATTTTACCTCAACCACTGAGCTAGCGGCAAAGTATGGCATATTCTTGTACTCTGGTGTCACGCGGGTCTCTTAAAATTTTTATTATTATTTCTTTTTGCTAACGCTAGCTGACATTAGAGGCTGGCGTTACAGTTTCTCCATATTGGAACATTTGTTTTCGGTAATTAAATATTTCAAGTGAAAAATACTTTTTTTAATATATGAAATAATTCAAAACTTTTGATAACGCATACTACATATCCCGAGGTACCAATCATGCATTAGGTCACAAGCTATATTTGATGTGACGTGGAAATCTTGTAATAGGTTAAATATTGAATTTTCTCTTATTCCAGTTCTTTTTGGATTCCCGGTTGACAAATCTTGATAATAATTGGTCTTGTTACGTAAGAATTCACAGTGTTCAACTACATCCTTTTGCGCATCAGTTTTGCTTCTCTTACATATTCTACAATAATATTCGGACGAAAACGATTGACCATAACCTAATACAGTATTTAAAGCTAAATTATCGCCTATTATTTGACCTAATTTAAACTTTAATTTATAATCTTGTTCTGAACCTTTTATAATTATATCTAAAGATTCCAACTCGCTTATAATATCTAACAATGGCTTGAAGGACATATCAATCCCGAATTCCTTGTAATCGTTAGACTTTATAAATGCTGCTACAAAAATGTTGTTAAGGGAAGATTGCTGATACTGCGGAATGACAGGGAAAGAATAATAAATGTCACACACCGAATGACACCCGGATTTTTTCTGATTCTAAATTAAAAAAATAATTTTCCAAAAATGCCCAACCTAGCTTGCTTAAACTCGGATATTCTAATTGGAATACGTACACCATTTTGATTACAACATCTTCGCATTTCCTAAATAAACCCATTTTATATTTTAGTCCATCGGCATAAACATAAAAATGCTGCAATTTGTCTATGCTTTCCCCAATTACTATACAATTCTTGGCTGAAGTTTATTTTCAAGTTCTTTGTTTTTCTCGTTCATCTCCTGAAGTTTTAATGGAATTCACGTATAATACAAAATCCGTTTGTGCTTCTAATATTGTTGGTTTATATTTTTTCGAGTATTTTCTGGGTTGAAAAATTGCATGAAGTAATCATACAAGTAATGCAGTCTTTTGAATCTGAAAAAAATATTGAATTAATATTCATTACTTCATTGCATAAATTTTATTAAATATCATTGCAATAAGTTTCTTACTCTGATCAGTTGCCTCAGTTATCAACTCCAACAAATTTAGGGACGCTTTGTCTTTAACCTCTTTTACAAAAAAAGGCTCAATTTGCTTTGTAAAAGTATCAAAATTCGACAAAAGCATATTGCATTTATTCGGAAGTAAATACTCAAAGTCCATTTCAACCTCCATTCCAAAAATATTAATAAATATTTTTGGATTAGCCTGATATATGAAATGTATTGGTTTTACCAATTGGTATCCTGTTTCGTCATTAAGTCTTAGCCAAGCTAGTAAAAGTTCTTGGAAATTTAGCAAATTCTCAGTATTTTGGAGTGCTGCCATTTTGAGTGGGACCATTTTTGTCTAATTTTCACAAATTGTTTTCCAGGGAGAAATGTTGCTATAAAGCCAGAGGTTTCTATCTTCGAGCTCACCTAAAAAAATAACAAAAATTGTATATGAATTGTTTTTACCTTTTGACCGTTATGTACCATTATCTGAATTCAAGGATATAGTTTTTCTGCTACTGGAACTAGATTCACCGCATTCCATGTTTCCACGTAACTGCATCCGACTAATACTGCTCCACTAAGACGGCAACTTCCCCGTTGGATTCTTTTTGCCTGGCTGCCTCGGTAAAAAGTATGTTGTCTAATAAAATTTAATGATAAAAAAATTATCAGAATATGACGGGATAAATAACATAATTTAATTATTTTGTTTAATTTATATAAATTTAATAAATTGAATTAAATAATTAAATAATTAATTAATTTAATTGGTTTAGTTTATTTAAATTTAATAATTAATTAATTAATTTCGTTAATTTAAATTGGTTAAGCCATTACCAATTTAAATAATTTAATTAATTATATCATTTAATTTTATTAATTTAGTTAAATAAAATATTTAATAGTTTTATCAATTTAGTTAATTTAATCAATTTGATTAATTTATTTTATTTAGTGAATTTAATTTATTTAAGTATATTTTGATTTATTTAATTTAATTTTTTTAATTAATTAATCTGATTAATTTATTTATTTTTAATTTAATTTATATAATTAATATAATTTGGTTTTTTTTTATTTATTTAATTCATTTAATTTATTTACGTTTGTAAGTATTTATTTAATATTAATTAATTTAATTTATCTATTTTAGTACATTCATTTGGTTAAATTAGTTTATTTGGTCAGTTTAATTAATTTATTTAATTTACTTAATAAATTTGATCGTAGTTGATTTAATTTATATAATTAATTCAATAAATTTGATTAATTTAAAAAATTTAATTAATTTAATATACAAATTAATTTCATTTATTTTATTTGTTTTATTTATCCTTAATTAATTTATTGATATTTATTGTTGATTAATTTAGTTTTTTTAGTTTCATTTTGATTTTAAATAAGAATCGATCAAATCACAATCAAATTAAACACAAATCTTTAACATTCGTTTTCGAATCAAACTCGCAAGTAGCCCCCTGAGCGCTTATCTTGAAATTTTCTCCATCAAATTTTAAGTCGCTTTAGGATTTTGTAAAAAAAAAATGAATGAAAACCCAAACCGGTTCGGCACTCAATGTCACGCTGGGCGCATGCTTATTCTGATATTTATATTCCTAATAAACAATTAAACGAATAATCTCATAATCGGAATTATCCAGTCGGAATTTTTCACATAAATATTAGAAAGTTTGACGAGAAAATTTAATAATGGTTAAATTAACCGACGAAAAATTTAATTTAATTTACAAAATCCTAAAACAAATTATATTCCAAGTGAGCAAATTTCCACCGATTTCAAGAATTGTCGGTTGTGTTGAAATTCGGCATAGTACAGGAAATAACTAAACGACTTTGAAAGTTCATTAGATTACAAGTGTAATTAAAAGCAGCTGTTAATCTTTACTTGAAGAATCGCACGTTGGATGCATGAGTTCTGACAATCACAAGCGATTAGGGCAGTCGAAAAAATTCTCACCCAACTAACACTAAACAAGTAATAAATAGTGAGCGGCTTCGACACATAAAATGCTAGACAATAAAATCTTTACCGATTTTTCATTTGGAAAACAGTTTTCTATTGCTACAGCCCATTGTTGCATTTCCGATGTACCCATCTTTAAATTATTTATTTGATAGAAGCCTAGTAAACAGTTCGTTAATATTTTTTGATTTTTATGATCCAACTTTTTGTAGCGCTCATAGTAAACCATTGCGTTTTCCTCGTGTATGCTACTTCTTAGAATATTTCGGACATCATTACTCGTTGGTTCCTTTAATGGTAAAGATATTACGTGGCCTATATCTGTTAATAACGGACTTCGCGAATGTTCCCCTGCAATTGCGTTACTTATTTCTTCAAGACGTTCTAAAATTGTTTCCACTGATGCGCTTAAAACTTATGAACAATTTGTTACCGGAACATTCTAGAAAATAAAATCACTTTTGTGAACCAATCTATTTAAGAATATATTTTACTTACCATTTCTTTTTTCGATTCTTCCAATTTTCTTTTTATTATAGACCGTTGCCCAAAAAGCTGTGATCCATTTTACCTAAAATTTCAACAACACCTTCATTGGACATTGATTTAATAGTTTCAATCGAATTAAACCCGTATTCTTTTAAAACATTACAAGTTATATCTTTTAGTCCCCACGATTTAAAAATGGCCTGCGCCTTATTAATTAATAAATGTACAGAAGCCATACCATTCAAACAAAACTGTCCATCAACAATTTTCACTACACTGTTATTCACTAAAGCGTATTTATCGACATTAGATAAATTAATGGTTATCACAGTATCATCAGTATCACTAACACTATTTTCACTATTTTCCATTTTAGTTAAATAAATTATTATTATTAATTATTAATTTTTTTTATTTAAGGAACAAAAACACCACTCACGAATTGATACTTAAAGGACATTAAAGGATTCCGCTATTCACATAACTATTGTCGTCTTTTTCTTATGATACAGTTAAATCTATACTTTTACTAATTATCACGTTAAATTTACGATCGTTTATAGTAATTTTAAAAAAAATTTGTAAATTGTAATTCAGCTCTCTTTTTAGGGAAGCAATTTTAAGGTGATTTGTCACGTTGAATTAAGTAACTTTCTTATTGAGAATTAACGACCTTTCACGTTACTCGCAACAAATTAACGTGAAGTCACGGTATTTTGAATTATGTGACCATTCTTCTTAAAATAACGTGAACTATTTTTCTGTGTGTAGCTATGATATCTGGATGGTTCTTGAACCAGAATTTATTACAAATTAATTGCATTGATTAATTAGTTCAAGATCAACCCTATATCTTGACTAACGGTAAATTTCACCCCAAACTATTATTTATAATAAAAAACCTCCATTTTTAACATATTTAATAATTTATTGAACCAGACCGCCACCAGATATTGAGTCAAATGTTAATCAATGTACTTTATGGAGGGCAGATCAACCTTATCCATTAACGTCCAGTTTTCGTGTAATCGTCGGTTGAAGGTTTAAAATTTTACCAGAACAAATGCATAAAAATTTTTTTTGTTTCAAATCATGGAATATTGTACCAATTATGAAACGTTATTTAATTCGAAAACCACTCGAGTGATTGTTTCGAAATTTTGCACAGAGAAAAAACACATAGGAGGTTTTGTAATCAAAAAATGTTATTCCCTCCCCATGCTCACCTGTAACAAGGAATTTACAATATTTGACAACTTTTGATGAACTCGAGCGGTTGCTCCCAAATTTTGCACGAAAACTTTTTAGAAGCCGAGAAAAAACATAGGGGGTTAGCGATCAGAAACTGTTACCCCTTCCCTATGCTCACCTGTAAGGACGACCTTACAATATGAAAACTTTTGAACCACTCGAGCGATTGCTCCCAAAATTTAGACGAATACATTTTAGCAGCCGAGAAAAAACATAAGGGGTTTAGTGATCGTAAATTGTTACCCCTGCCCCTTATGTTCACCTGAATTTACACTATATGTATATGCAAACTTTTGATCCAGTGTAGCGAGTGCTTACAAATTTAACACGAACACGTTTTGGAAGCTGAGTAAAACCGTGAGAGTGTTAATATTTATCATTATCGTTTATATTTATCAATATGGAATACGCTGGCATTCCTCCTCATAATATGTTGTTGAAGAAAGGATCACCAATAATGCTTGGAATCTGGGCCCAAATTGTACAATGGAACACGGCTCTGTGTCAAAAATATTTTGCCAAATATCATCGAAGCCACTGTATTGACCTTACATTGCAAAAACAGAGGACGTATTTATACCCCGCGTACCGTTGATACCAACCGATCTGCCTTTCAGCTTCAAACGAGTAAATTTCCCAGTTAGACTTCCATTTGCCATAACCATCAACAGCACAGGCAATCCGTTAAGTTTGCAGGCGTGATTTTGGAAAGTCATTGTTTCTCCCATGGCCAGTGGTATGTGGCATCTAGGGACTTAAAACAATTTGTTTGTTTTAGCTCCGGGAGGAAAATTAAAAAATGTGGTTTACAAGGAAGCATTGCGGTAAACCCAACCAATTATTTTTGTATTGATTTTATTCAATTCACTGAAGCATTTCTAATTGGTTATAAAATAAAAAAAACACCTGTTGAAGTTCAGCAGTTCAGTTTTAACCCGGGCGAAGCCGGGGTACTTCACCTATTTACTTATAAATAAACTGATATTCCCACAATGTTTACGACTGTTCAAACCAGAAAAATAAAGAAGTCACCCACTCATAACATATCTACCACAAAAAAAATAGAAAATTAACTAACCCACCCCACAACCGTTTAAAAAATATATAATGGGAACCTCCTCAAGTTCTTATTATATATTTTATATATTTTTAAAGGGTTGTGTTTATTTTACACAACGACCCTGGGGGCTAAAATTAGGGTAGGGATAGTTAATTTTCAACTTGAGTAGGTGACTTCTTTTTTTCTGGATTGAACAGTCGTAAACATTGTGTATGGGAATGTCAGTTTTTGTCTAAAAAAAGGCCGAAAAATCTTTAAAAACAAATATAAACGAATTTCTTTAAACTTTAAAAATCTTATTTCTTAATTTTCGAGTATATTTTATATAATGATCAAAAAATCTATAACCAGCGCCAAACTGGTGGATTTAAAAACTAAAGTGGTACAGGTCCTTGAGGTAGAAATCCTAAATCTTTTGAATTAAAACTAAAAGAAGATTGGTGAGAAAAAAATCGATCACATACGCCGTTCTTGAGGTACTGTCAGTGCAAACATCTAGACATTCAGATGGACAGTCTGGTGGCGTTAGACCAGAATCATTTTTCAGGATATCAATAACTTGGCCTTACAGAACGAAGTTAATTGTCTTCGATTTTATAACGGGTGGGGCAAAAGTCCCGCTACCATTTCGATTGCGCGCAATCTTGTTTATGTGACGTTTAGCTCAGTTTCACTTTAACCATTGTGTTGTGTAGACGCCTAAATTCTATAATAGATAAATATACGCCACAAGAACGAGCAGAAATAGTGGCAATATTTATTGAAAATAATCGTTCCATTATTTCCACTCAGCGGAAATTTCGTCAAAAATATCCTAATCGTCCAGTGCCTCACAAAATCACAATTTGTCGTTTACATGCGAATTTTCGACAGTACGGTACGACAGCAGACAGACCTCGTTCTGGAAGACAACGGACGTCTCGTAACGCTGAAAATGTGGCTCTGGTGCGCGATAGTGTTGCAGAGTCTCCAGAAACATCAATTCGGAGACTTGGTTCCCAGTTACACATTTCTGCACGCAGTTTAAAGCGAATTTTGAAAACTGATTTGAAAATGTTCCCGTACAAAATTCAATTAGTCCATAAATTGCTACCGAGAGATCATGATCAACGAGTTGAGTACAGTAATGCAATCCTAAGGCTGTCTGGTGAAATTGAAGATTTTTCGTCTAAATTGATAATGAGCGTCAATTGAAGCCAATTTTCTTCTCAGTGGTCACGTCAATAAACAAAACAGTTGGTTTTGCGGAACACACAATCCTCAATTAATTCATGAAACATCATTGCATCCACTAAAAACAACTGTATGGTGTGGTATTCATGCTGGAAACATTATTGGTCCCTATTTTTTGAAAATGACCGATGTGCTGAAGTTACTGTTACTGCTGCACAGTACCAAGATATGATTCGAAATTTGCTTGTGCCTGAAATGGAACAACAAGGACTAGAGGACATGTGGTTTCAGGAAAATGGAGCCACAGCACACACAGCCCGTTCAACAATTCAATTATTGAATGATGTTTTTCCACGAAGACTAATTTCGCGAAATGGCAATTTAACATGGCCAGCCAGATCTCCTGATTTAACAGCACCAGACTTTGTCTTATGGGGTTTTTTAAAATCAAAAGTTTATGTGAATAAGCCCCAAACGATTCAACATCTTAAAGACAATATTCGTCACGAAATTGAAGAAATTCAGCCTGAGATGTTGTAGGATGTCATGAAAAATACCTTAAAAAGAGCAGAAAGTTGCATAGTGAATCGCGGTCACTATTTAGCCGATATAATTTTCCGATCATAACGAAAAAAAAAATGTAAAGACCAAATAAACTTTTTAGGAAAACCAAACATACTTATCTTTTCTTTGAAAAAAGTTATAGGCAATCAAAATGGTAGCGGGACTTTTGCGCCACCCGTTACTAGCAGTATCTTCAATCCAACCACAGACTGCATTCTTTGATAAGTTGAGTTAGTTAAAAAAAAAATTATGTGGCTTTAACACTGACAGCAGCATAACACTCTTTCATGAATTCAGCATCTGAACGTTGTTTTAATCGTGGTTTGTCCACATTCGACATTTATACCTTTAACGATTTTTGCATGGCTTCCACTATCCTTGATTTAAGAAATTTACTCACACAAAGGTAATGCTTTGATTTGGATCTTCTACAGTGGGTAATTTGCCTGTTGAAATAAAATTTGGATCCTGTGTTTCGACCCCGGTTTTCGGCTTAGATTTCTGAAGGTATACTGATACAAAAAGCAAGCTATAGATTTTTTAATTGAAGTGGCATCGTAGTTTTAGTCTGGTTTAGTTAGTGGCGTATTTTTGTAAAACTTTGGTTGACGAATTCTTTCGTACTGTACATATGGCATTTGCTTCAACACAAAAACATGTAAGCCCTTGCACGCAGTCAAATACACTTTTTTAACAGTTTTTGGGGTTATGTGTGGAATTTGCTACCACATAACTGTGCATACCACACAACTGTGAGCATTCAATTGTATTCCCAACAAAACTAAATTTTGTGAGAATAATTTAGCTAAAAGTTGAGTAACTAACAAGTGGGACTATGTTAACATTTAACAACTAGGAATTGTGTTGCCAGCAAACTACCCCCCGAAAATATAATCATCATCAGCGAAATGTTCTACGCCCTACGGATACATTGTGAATCACAGCAATAAAAACAAAAATATAATTATAAGAATCTCGTTAGCGTCCCACTCCACTGCAATCCATCACAAATAAATAATTTCCACGCGGTCTCATATAATAAATAATTTCTTCCCTTAAGTTTTGTTCCTTGTCTACGTTGTTATGGGAAAAAGTTTATTTTTCCGGTTTGGTGATAATTTACTGTTATCGGTATTGTAAATCTTTTATTAAGTACTGTTTGGGAAAACTTAAAATTTTTCCTTTACAATTTTTGGGGTTTGTGGCAATTTTCTTGTCGTTAAAGCCATTTACACTTAATTTGCAAACTGTTTGATTATAGATATGGGCATGTGCCTGTAATTATATTTATTAGGTTGTGTGAGTGAAAAGTTGCAAATGAGATAATAAGTTTCGAAGAAATCACAATGAATTATCAATTGCGGGTTTGACCTGAACATTAATTTCCCCGATGGCTGCATTACCGGAAACCATATCATTGTAGAATGTTCATAAAACATTTTACTGTAAAATATTAAACCATTTATGCAGATACCAGATACTTAATTTACAAAGTACTCGTACAATATTTATAAATATTTTGAGTATCGCAAATTTGCATCATAACCATAATTCTAAACTATGTTCGTTTATATTCAAATCCATTAGTTTAATGTAATGTAGGACGTGATGTATGTGCTATAACATCACCGAATCGATAAAATCTGCGAAGGGAGTTCATGAAAGGTTTACTTTACGTTGTACTATTAAAATGTATCGAATTTTTTTTGCTAATACGTCATCCTCCAAAACATGTAACCAAAATAAAATTTGGTTGTCCGTAATTTGAGCTCTATGAATATAAAATCTCCTTAAATAGTCTGAGCTGGTAACCGGGATTATTCGTATATGATTTACCGAATTCGAAAACTTTATGCCAGCAACCACTTTAATACCAGCTCAAACCACCAAATTCACGTTTCCTCCAATTTTAGTAATCGTTCAACCAATGCCTCATAAACTACAGGCCTCTTACTACTCTCATTTTTCGCACATGACGTCAATTTATGTCTAAACGGAGAGAGAGCGCCTTAATAATGTTAAGATATTTACACTAACAAAACAACTGGAGAAAGCAAGCAACAAAAACGTCGACATAGCGTGTCGTCATCATTTGGTGTAAGCGGCCTGTAGTTTAGGACGCATTGGTTCAAATCAAAGGACTAATTTAACGGTTTACGCACTGTATTTTAATAATTTATTAATTTCGAAAAAAATTATTAATTTTTTCTCGTTTTTTTATTTATTTATATATTTATTACATCTGATTTATAAATCATCTAGCCCTTTGGCTAGTCCCTTTTACAGTTTTATTATATTTTTAGTGGAGCCTGATTGGATCTAGTAGATCAAGCGGTTTCTTCCTGCACAGCCGCCGTCTTACTGGGTTTGAACAATGATCCGCCCCGTTCTCTTAAAATCGAAATAAATTTTATCATAGAAAATTACAAAACAACAAAAACATTATTTCTTTCTCCAGTTGTTTTGTTGTTGTTGCAGAAATTGTCGATGCATGTACATTTTTATTTTAGATTTTGGCATTTTGTTGTCATTTTTGTTTAACATAAGTCGATTTCTACACTGAAAAAAAATTCTAGGTAAATATAAACAAAAACATTGGTTATTTTAAACGAACATGTGGATTGTTTTTCTGCCAACTAAGCGCTTGTTTCATAATACTAAAATGAATAGTTCATTTTCAAATAATAACCAATGCCAATAAAACCTATTTGCTTTAGTCAATATAACTAAGCAAAACGTTAATAAAACTTAACACGTCGGTTAATTTAAACAACAATTTAAACCATCCGCTAGGTTATGTTGACCTACAGCATATGTTGACACAACTATTATTAAAGTTTAATTTGACCAATAATTACAACTTTACGTATAACCAACCATGTAGGTCAATTTTAACAAAAATTTGAGCCAACACACAGTTTAGTTTAAACAACAAAAATACAATTAATATAACTAAGCACGTAGGTTAATTTAAACCGAAGCTTTAAACTTTCACTAGGTTATATTAACTTTCAGCGTATATCAACATATTTTGAACAGGTTAATTATTTTACTTTAGTTACTTAGTTAAATTAACCTTCAGGTATTTCGAACCCTTAAAAAATAATGAGGACCTCCTCAAGTTCTTTCTTGGCAGTTTGGTTGCATCTAAAAGTTGGTCTACTCGTCAGTTGTCAGGTTACACCGACCAAACTGCAAAAATTCAAATCTGCTTCATATCTATAGTATAACACAAGAACATATCGATTTAGCGAATTTTATCCATTATCACCGTTTAAATGTCCATAGTTTAAACTATTGCTATATTATTTCATATGAAACAAATATGGTTTAATTTAACTACTACATTGTTAAATTATTAGTTTTTAAACAAATGCTTAGGTTAGATGACATATTTGCAAGATCAAACTGTTATGAGATGAATTTGCCTATGTTCAGATTAAACCAAGCAAATAAATTGAATTGACTACCAAGCTCAGTTGATTTTACTTTTACATGGTTTAGTTTAACTATTCCGAAGTTATCAAATAAATGCTTAGTTTGAATTGACATACAAACAAGTTCAGTGTGAAAGAAAATAAAGCATTATTGATATAAATTGAAATTAACTTAGCCATTTTTGTATTATGAAACATGCATAAGTAAAATAAACCATGGTCATTTTTACCTAAAGTAAGCAAAGTCTGGGTTATGTTACGAGTTACAATCGTCACAATTTTTGATTACACAATATTTAAATTTCATAAATGATAAGATAGGAGAGTGTAACTGCAATGGCCCTGATCATTTGGTTTTCGGTATTATAATTAAGTGTCATTAAAAATAAAAAAAAAATAAAAAAAAAATAGAGATATTTTTTTCTTTCGGTTGGTAATAAAATAAAAATTGAAAAAAAAGAAAAAAAAAAAACGGAGAGTCAAGCCTGTAACGAGCGATGAGACAGATCGCAAACATCAATAATAAAAGAATACAAGTAAATATATATCGAGCGCTAGTTATAATAAAAATTGATTAAATAATAAAATTAAACAAAGCGCAATAGTTTTTGTCTTGTGGCAAGTGATTGTAATTTATATTATAAATTTGTGGCATAAATAACAATCGCGTATGCGATAATAAATTAGAACTGTTGAGTGTTAGGTGGATTATACCGCTAATGGGTGACTGCAAAGTTTTCGGCCATGTGTAATAAGTGAAATTCGGCCGTGAATAATATCGCTTATATTACCGTCACACATCCAGTTATGATTTAATGGATTAAAATAAATAAAACTCATAATACCTATATATATACATATAATATAAACAAATACATATTAAAGCGTCAGATTAATATAAGTTGAACTCGAGCGCTGGTGTTGATAATGAGCATACAACATAACCACATATGCTAACATCGATTCAAAACATAAAGCCGCATCAACAACATTATTAACTTTCATCTTCATCGGGGCATACAACGTGGGATATAAATATATGGATATTTCTATGCGGCGTACCATGCAACGGATCGTGCAACAACGGATGCCATATGACGCTACACGTAGCTGCGTTTCGTAAGTCACAACACAAACACTCATAATAAATAACATTTTCATTTACAACGGTTATTCAAATTTAATTTTAGTAGTAATTTTTGTTTATTTACCATATGTTTAGCTAAGTTTATTTAGTTCCTATAATTATAAGCTACTAATTTTTATATCATATAAGTATAGTTTAGCTTGTTAGGGTGTAGAGTAGGGTTTATAATAGCATAACACCAAATATTCGAAACATAATTTAATTAAAAGTTTATAACAAGTTAAGATGTTAAATTTGCGTTTTGTTTTGTTTTTTTTTGGGTATAATTCGCTTTGTATATTAACTGAGAAAATGGAATAGAGTTTTGAAGTGCTTAAGTGAGGATGAGTTGAGGTGAGTATTGGTTGGGTAGGTAGTATGACTTGTAGGTGGTTTCCATCCTTTTTCATTATAATTATTAATATTTTTCTTATTTTTTTTTATTTATTCTTCGGCCGAACAGCACCGAAGAGATTCCACCAAGTTCCGATAACCCATCCCACGCTCCTGAGCATTAGCTGGCGTAATTGACCGTACCTCGGAACCTCTGATGGAATAAATATTCTGTTAACAATCGGTACTTTACGTTACCAATTAAGATTGTTACAGTTATTATAACTAAAACAAGTTGAAATAGCTTAAGTTCAAAATAATTTTTTTCAGTGTAGTATCATTTAATACGAAATTATTATAATTGGTACGAATATTCAATAAAAATAACAAAAAAAAAAACGAATATCAAGAAAAATACAGAAAAAATCCGTCCTCCTACTTCGATTAATTGTGTGACACTAAATACAATCTTTATTTTTTGATTTGCGTATCCACGGCGACGACGTGTTATATATTAACAAAAAACAGAAACATGGTGATGTCGATTTGTGTGTTACGAGTTGGACCAAACATTTTTGGAATTGCTGTTTGAAATGGCGTAAAACTTTAATTTTACAATTTAATAGAAACTTTTAAGTAAGTCATATGCCAATTTTCAAGAATTGTTTTTTAAATTTTTTGAGAGTTGTTTAATTTTAAAGTTTGACCTTGGCGTAATGTGGGTGTAAAGTGTAAATATCTTAACATTTTTATGGCGTTCTCTCGGTTTAGACATCAGGCATCTCGGTTCAGACAGTGCCGGGCACGAGCATAGGAAGTGATCTAAAGTCTCTTCCTCCTCTTCGTCCATACAACTTCTACAAAAGTCATTCATCTGTAGACCCAACCTTCTTGCATGTTCCCCAAAAAGGAAGTGTCCTGTTAGTATCTCTACGACTAATCATAACTCTCGTTTTCCCAGGGATACTAGTGCTTTGGAGCGCCGCAGGTCTAGTTTTGGCCAAACCTGTTTTGCTATCCTGCACGTGAGAGTGTTGGTCCACCACTCATCTGTCAAGACGATTGCCTTTTTACTGAGCGCCAATTTGAGCGCTGCTATAGGCCTCCCCAGACCTGCCCTTACCGGCTGCATCTGGAGAGTCGTACCGTACCTAGCTAGTTCGTCTGCCCTGCAGTTTACCGTCACGTCCGAGTGCCCAGAGACCCAGATTATCTGGATACTGAAATACTCAGTCATCTCATTAAGAGAAGATCGGCAATCCAGCGCCACCCGTGAATTCAGAGAAACCGCCTCTAGTGACCTGAGTGCCGCTTCACTGTCCACATAAATCGCGATATCCCTCACGGATACCACGTTATGCTTCAACCATGGCACGACTTCCAATATCGCCACCACTTCAGCCTGGTACACGCTGCAGTAGTCAGGGAGACGAACAGAAATATTAACATTGAGCTTCTCACAGAAGAGTCCTCCAGAAATTTCAGTGCCTCGTTTTCCAGTATTGATCCGTTCCTCCAGGAGTCCCTCGAAGGACAGATGATCCGGAAATGTCTATCGAAGGACAACGTTGGTTTAATATAATCTAGATTCAAAAGTTCTTCTCTTAGTGATCTAACTATCGTCGAGTGTCCCGCCTGAAGACACTTCCACTGAGAGACAGCCGAGAGAAACGTAGCCACCTTGGCTGCCATCTGTTTACCAAAAAAATCGATTGGAATAAGGTGGAACATAACCTCTAAAGTGCGTGTAGGTGTTGTCCTAAGCGCCCCGCTCATAAGCATAGAGGCCGTTCTTTGCACCTTCTCCAACATCCTTGAGTAAGTTACCTTTTCCAGAGCCGGCCACCACACGCTCACCCGGTACATCTGCACAGGTCTTACTACTGCGGTATAGAGCCAGTGTACCAGCTCTGGTTTCAAACCCCATCTCTTACCTATGGCGTTCCTACACGAGTAAATGGCTACGTTAGCCTTATTCACCCTTTCTACAATGTTAGGCTTCCAGCTGAGCTTACCGTCCAAGATTATGCCCAAAAATCTCGCTCTGTCAGCAAAAGCCAGTCTAATGCCGTTCACGGTAGGAGGGCTAACTACCGGAATTTTATATTTCTTAGTGAATAGTACCAGCTCTGTCTTGGAGGGGTTGACCCCTAATCCACATTTGCTGGCCCATTTCGTAACGATCAGGAGTGCATTCTGCATAACATCCCTAATCGTATCCAGATATTTGCCTGAGACAGCTATCGCTACATCATCTGCATGCGCTACAACCCCTATACCCTCTTTCTCCAGTTCCAACAGCAATCCATTCACCACTGCACTCCAAAAAAAGGGGGACATTACTCCTCCCTGCGGAGTTCCTCTAACCACCCGCCTTCTAATGGTGGACTCTCCCAGTTCCGAGATAATAATCCTGCTTACCAGCATCTGATTTATCAACCTACTTATTGGATAATCCACATTCAGAAATGACAATCCTTCCATGATCGCCTCCGTTTTTACATTATTAAAAGCACCCTCAATGTCGAGAAATGCTACCATACAATACTCTTGCGAGTAAATTGACTTCTCAATCATGCGTACTAGATCGTGAAGAGTTGTTCACCGACTTCCCCTTACAGTACGCGTGCTGCGACATTGCCCAATTCCTTGGCTCAACTTTTGTTCGAATAAGTACATCTATCAACCTTTCCAAGGTTTTCAACAGAAAGGATGATAGAATTATACGATTTAGGTCCTTTGAATAAGCCTGTGAGCTCTTTCCCGATTTCGGGATAAAAACACTCTGACCTCCGTCCATTTCCTGGGAATATAGACCAGTAGCAGACATCCCCTGAAAATAACATCCAGCCAGGGGAGGATAACTGCAGAGTTCTTTTGAATCTCTGCTGATATAATCCGACCCGGGCCCGCCGATTTGTTCACGATGCCATCCACACCTGTGAAAAGTATTCCTCGATGAGCTCTAGGCTCGATCGAGCCATCAACGCTTCTCGGAAAATGGGTCTCAATGAGAAGTTCCAATGATTCCGTACTTGAAGCTGTCCATAACCCGTCCGAGCTAATTAAGTAATTAGAACTTGTTGGGTTAGTTGTTAGAATTTTCCTAAGGCGAGAAGTCTCAGAGACCTCCTCTATTCTACAACAGAAGAGTCTCCAAGACCACCTTTGTGGCTTTCTCATCTCCTTTTTGTACTTTCTTACATCTTCCTTATAAGAGTCCCAATCCCGATTTCCCCTTGTGTTCTTAGCCTTATTAAAGGCTGTCCTACACGCTCTCCGATAGGTTTCCAGCTCCGTGGTCCACCATGTCGGTTTCTGCCTGCCCCTGCTTTTTATCAGGGAGCACGCAGCATTAAATGAAAGATTGCATGCTTTTGTGACAATATCAACCATGCAATCTAATTCCTTTACTGTCGCTGGAAGTCCAGGAACCTCCAGTGGCAATAGTTCTTCCAACAACTCACCGTATTTGTTCCAGTTTGTCCTTCTAGGATTCCTGAAGGGAATAGTTGAGGTTATACGTTACATATCGGTGATCAGAGAATGAGTGCTCATTCGCCACACTCCTGTCGATTTTTGATCTAGAACCGATCTAGAACCTCCTGTCGATTTTTGACAATTTGGGTTCACACCCAATATTGCAAACAACAAGGTTAGTATTTAATAAGTAATCAAAAAATAACTCACCCCTTTCGCTAATGTCTGTGCTTCCCCAGATTGTGTGATGGCCGTTTGCATCACATCCAAGTATAACACCTACCTTTCTCTCGCCTGCTTCCCGGATCAGTTCCCCCAGAATATCCGGTGGAACCTCCTTCTCGCGATTCATATAGGCTGAGGCCAGCCATAATTTTTCACAGCCAGCCTCAACACTCACTGCTGTAACATCCCCGCTACTAAATTGTGGAAGAAGAAAAATATTCAAGTTATTTTTCGCTAAGATACACGATCTAATTTTTCAGAATTGCTTGAGTATAATAATTTATACCCTTTCATTCTGAGGCCATAGATCCTGCTATTATTAATTCAAGGTTCTCGGATTAACACCAAATCCTCATCTGACTTAGTCAGTCTGAGCACGAGAGCTGCCAGAGCAGCCTTCGTGTGATGTAGGTTTATTTGTACAACGCTAACCATTGTAGGGTACCTTACCCACCTCTTCCTGCACTCCCCGCATCAGGATAGTGTCATCTAGATCATTGATTTGGTCGCCAGCCTCCTCTTGTGTGTTCGACGGGTTGTCTCCATCGGACTCCAGGGAGAGGAGGCTACCTCTCCTCACCAACCTTTTCACGTCCGAAATTATGGAACGGCTACACTGGTCGTCCTCGGCCCGCTTGACCGTTTGCTGCTGGGCCCGTTCACCACCACTCCCAGGCTGGTTTTTCGCAGTCGCCTCGGCCTCGTCCTTTTTATATATTTTAAGGGTGATCGATCCGAACCCGAAGT
This sequence comes from Nephrotoma flavescens, assembly GCA_932526605.1. Lineage (NCBI taxonomy): Eukaryota > Metazoa > Arthropoda > Insecta > Diptera > Tipulidae > Nephrotoma > Nephrotoma flavescens. The sequence continues at coordinate 187,076,789 of OW052222.1, read as the reverse complement.
TGATCACCCCCTTTAATTTTGCAAGGGAAGCCAGGGATTCTTTATTGATCAGCATGATTGCCAATCTAAAGCCTCCCTTAGCCTCTTCTCGCTTTACAATCCTCCAGTCTTCCGTCGGAAGATCGGGATTGCTGGCCCGAATGATCTCAAGGATCTCTTCTGGCTTATCCGGCTCGGTTGGTAGCCATACACGTGCCCTCGGCTGCTCGGGATTTCCTCCCTGCAGATTGCCTTCAGTCTCGCGCCCGGCCACACCTCGCCTATTTCGGCCACTGCCCTTTTATAGAGATCGACCGATCTCTGGTCTAAACACGCAGTTAATTTAACGCGAACTTAGTGCCATCTAAGCGTGTTCCTTCATGATTTCACTGAGTAACTTCTGTTTCTCCCCCGTAGGAGCACCCGACGTTGTGACTGCTTCCACCTTGGCCCGCTTACTGCCGCCCGCTTCAATATCCACCTGAGACCTCTGTCTTTTAGACACAAGGACCCTCTCCGAGCTGTCGCAGCCGACAGTTTTCTTAGCCCATGCTACAGATCTTTTCTGCTCTACTGTAAGCTGCTCCTCAGGGGTCACAGCCAGTTTCTCCAGAATTCTAAATGCCGAACGTCTCTTCCTGTACCGTCGCTTTGCTGGAGTGATCTCTTTCAATCCCCCGCTCTTCTCTTTGGCGGTTCCACTTCCTCTTGGCTTCGATGCTATGGTGTCGTTTATCCCTGCCTCAGATGAGGGAGCCCCACCTTTCTGGTTAGAGTTGCTCCTCTCATTTACACTTTCCGGTTTTTGGTGGGTACCGGTCCCCAAATTTTTATTTTTTCTAAAATCTTCCATGTTTCTCACGAGTATCGAAGAAATACAGGTCCACCTGCGCAGAGATCCATATACGCAGGTAAGGCTAAATACAACTGGAGGTCGCCAGGTATCCAGAGGGCTCCGTTCACGACTGGGCTTTTTTAAATGGGCCCCTAGTCTAGCCGATCATCAGCACGGGTCGCATAACACCTTAATCTAGCCCACTGGCTCCCCGAACACCTCGCCCCCGCACCCCATCCTCCTCCCACATTCGCTCACCCATTCAACCGTTCATATGGGTATCCCAAACCAATGGGACCCATTTCATTCAGGGGACTCCCGTTTATAGGGTTCCCCACTCACTACCTGGAGACCCGAGAGTGGGGTGGTATGTTGTACCATCACTTCGAATCAAAATTCGAAAAAAGACGAATGGCGGTATGTTGTATCATTTTCGAAAAGGAAAAATGATACAACTTTCACTTTTTCGATTCGACTTTTTTCGATTTCGACTTTTTTCGATTCGAAGGGATGGTACAACATACCGTTTCATAACAAGTCCTTATGAAAAATGGTATCTGTACATTTTACAGGATATAAATAAATTTTAAACTGGAAGGAACTTGGCTATTTTTTAATTAAATTTTGCAAAATTTAATTTTTCCATTATCCCAAAAACTTCCACTAGTAGCCAATACTTTCGGTTACTTTTATAAATGCTTCGGTAATACTGAGATAATGTTTATCTCTTTGGATCGTACAAGTGGTGCAGTGGTTAGAGCTTCGGGACTTGAATCGGGAGATACTGGGTTCGAATCACATAAGAGGCTAGATGTAAATTGAATTTTTGCCGTCGGTTAAGATCGGTGATGTTAATAAATACAACTAAGACCCTCTGATGGAGTGCAGAAGTCAGCGCCGACCCACCGTCCATGTACTAGTTGACATGGAGCTTGTAATGTGCAGGTAGTATACTGTAGTTGTGTGAGTAGGTGAATGGGTTAATGATGTGGCGCGCCATAGTTGGCCTAAGTGTGCGATAGCAACCACTGAAACTTATATAGCAGTTTATGTTTCCCCAACCCATCATATTTTTAGAGGATTTCAATTCATTTATTAAATCAAAAAATTTAACATAAATTAACAAGTAAATAAAATAATAAACACACAAAAACAGTCAGGTTATTACAACTCTTAATCAATATTCACTTGCCTTGGCTTAGATCGTTGAACACTTCTTTATATTGACAAAGAGCAGCTTTCACAAGTAGAATTACAAAGACCATGCACTATCAGAATCACTCTTTAAAAAATAAGTTTGTAGTTCCCCACCTATTCGAAGCCCCTCACATACTTTATTTACAGCGAATGATCCTAATGCAATATCACTTTCGGAACTGTTTTTGATATTTTCAACGTGCATTTGACTTACTTCTATCAAATCACAGTATTCGAAATTTCGTTTTCCTCGAATAATTGTTGGATATCATGTGTATTAAGGTCATTAAATCCCTCCCCTCCGAGAGAATGTGTTAGGTCGATGATAGTTTCATAAACATTTCTCGTAACTTGGACGACAAATTTTCGTGTACTACTTCCGGCCAAATGTTTTTGCATTTAAAGTGCTGCTTTTATTTCAGCGACGGCTGCTGCAATTTGTTTTATACATTTAAGAATTGTAAAATTTTTCCACACTTCAGTGGCACTATTTTGGCTTTCCCTGGGAATTAGGAAAAATATTTAATAGCATTTTTGCCTAAATTATATTTTTCTGGCCTACTGTTGGAATAAGTTTTTGAATCAAAGATATATTGGGAATTATTTTGCGCTTTAAACGTTTTGGGAACAAAAGTTTCCCAATCAACTTTGTTTCGAAGATGTTTACACCAAACTAACTCCAACAGTAGGCCACAAAAATTTAATTTAGACAACAATAGCTGTGTTTCTTGACGCTTGATCTGATCCAGTTCAGTTCATGTTTCATGAAACAACACAAAGCCGCTTGCTAGATTTAAAATCAAAATTTGTGATCTAAAACAAAATTTGGATTATGTTTTCCATATAAAATTTGAACTGATCCGGATCAATGAGCGTCAAGAAACATGGCAAATGATATGAAAATATTTTTCCCAATTCCCAGGGAAAACCAGAATAGTGTCACAGGCAACGTAGTTTAGACTTTTATTCCATTTTTCCAACCATCAGAAAATGATCTTCTAATATAATGGGCTTTAAATGTAGAAATTACGTTTTGATCTTGAGGTTGAATCAACAAGATGGTTTTTGGCGGTAGAAACTCAATTTGCACATTTGGTTGTTTAAATTTACTGGATGGCTTGACAAGTTGTCAAGCAGTAATAGAATTTTGAAATCACGATTTTTTTTAAGTAATTTTAATTACTAAAAAATTCTAAAATTAATTTTCCATATCTTGCTTGATATCAACTGCTCAACGGTTTCACGTTTAATAAAGTGCTTACTCAAGGAATAAGACTAAAGAGGAATTACACATTTCCGTGATTTTTTTATTTTCATTCCGTGAGTGGGTCTTATAAAAATCAGCCGGTCCACACTCTACTTCTTTGAAGCAGCGTCATCTTCGTCTCTTTTTCCGTTCTCTTTCCGTGGTTCTTTCTACAACGAGCAAATTCGTAACATAAAATAGCGAGCATCAAACGAATTACCAAGAATTACTTTATCACATTAGCCTGCAAGACCTACTGCGATACGGATGGAGAACGTAATGTGTTACAACCCTCAAAAATAGAGCATACATCAGTGTGTTAGTTTATTAGGTTCATCTGTTCAGAGCAAATTAGGGAATAGGGCCCTCATCATCTCATTAAGTTGAAAGTATCTCAGTGAATATTTTGAGACAACTACTCACAAGACTGACGCAAGTTCATCATACTATGATACCGCAACTGAGTTAGTGTGAACAATCTGAGTAAAAAAAAATTGTTGCCAATAATGATTCTGTCTAACTCGATTAGGTAAAAAAAAAAATGGAAAATAAATAGTTAATTCATTCAATCATAATTCAAATTGAAAAACTGTCTGTTAAAATAAAACTGTCTGCTCCCAGTGGATCACGCGCGTCTGTAGAAAAATATAAAAGTCTTAATCCATCATCATTAATGTTAACAGCAGCGCACATCCACAAAAATCCAAATAAAATGAAAGATACATTTTCGCCTCATTTCATACCTTTCATTACATCATACCGTTGTTGTACCACGCGTACTACACGCAATAAATATACAACAGTACACCTGTAAGATATGCCAAATCTTATTTCGGAAAAATTTCCATTTGATTCAGATGAATATTTTCAATTACATTAAAGAATCTTCAAATACGGTTTTGTGTGCATATACTAAAAATAATTGTCATTAAATACAATTTTGATTTAAAAATGAAAACGTCTTAGGGATAATATAGTCATGCTAGAGAATATATTGACCGGATTTTTATTTTGGTTCGTATACAGATCACAAGAAGCATTTTGACTTAATGAAATGGAACATGAATAATTTATTTTCTGGACATAATACTTTTTGTTGTATATCTTTGTCTTATTGAGTATTTTGTCTTTCGAAATATGTTAAGAATGGATTTCATTACGTATAGTAAGTGATTCCCGATACCGTATACGAAGATATCGAGTTTTTTTTAAATATTAAGCGATTTGATTTAATCAGGGCTTTCATATTTCTACTTTCTGTATTCGTATATACCCCCCCATCACAATAATCATCCATCAAATTCACCTTTCACCGATGGATATAACACAGAGTGAATAAATCAGACTATTAAATTTCAAATATTTTCCAATCAATTTTGGATATCGATTTCATGTACGGGGTATAAAAATGTAGGAGATTTTTTTGTTCATAATAATTCAACAACACTTTTCGCTGATGTATGGGCTTTTTATTGAAGAATTTTAAATTTTATTTTCTTTGAGTTTATTCACGTGCCTAACAACGGGTGTCTCAATAAACGATACGTTTTTATGAACACTGATTGTGTGGTTGTGAAAAATGTTATACATTGCCTTGTAGATTTAAACGATTGAAACTTAAGAACTATTTATGAATGGCGTCAGTAAAGGATTTTTCAATTTGGGAAGCCTGTGGCGCCCATGTTGTTGTGGTGGTGTCTGTCTAATCTGGTGTTTGTTTTCAGTCACTGATGCCAAGCCACCAATACAAATTACACCATTGAGCAGCACGTCCAAATGATAAAACTTTATTATCAAAATGAGCACAAACCTTCAAAGTTGATTCTCCAACGTTTTCGTGACCGAATTCAAAACAACCGGTTCGGTAAACAATCAGCCAACACTCGTACATCAAAGGAACGCCGGATCGTCCGAGAATATTACCGTGGTCCGTGAAAGTGTACAGAAGAACCTGAGACAGTCAATTCCCCGCCGTGCACAAGAATGGCCTTCACAGACTTCAAGATTCAGCTGACTCAGAAGCTCAAACTTAATGACTATAGACAACGCCATTTCTTCGCTAACTGGGCTTTGTAGCGACAAGCAAAATTGCCGTATATAGGACGACGCGATCGCGAATTGTTCATGCCTAAATGATGAAGTTTATTTTAGAAAATTTGCCTTAATCTCAGAGTTGTTCAGGAGAACCAATAATCCTCAACATGTTGGTAACAATAAACAACGAATAAATAATTATTTATATACATAGTCCTAATACCTACACTCCGCGTCACTTGAATACGGCCAACATAATCTTTTTCATTTTTCCAATTTATTATTTTCCTTTTCTCTTGAGTTATTGTCTTTTATGCGTTGTTTGGAAAGGAATAAAATTTGTGTGGTTTTAGTTGTTAAGCTCAATCATTGAGCAATATTGTTTGAAACTGGCCCATGGTTGTTAAATTGAATACGGTAACATTTTGTAATCGAACCTGGATTGCAGGCGAATCAGACGACATAATGCATCATTTTAATCGCAGCTCTACTGAAAATTACCCAAACCCGGCATTTCTTTCTGGTCCCCTCGGTCAGTACCAGCCGGTCAATAACCAAGGGCATTCCCCCCGGTCATCACTCCCCTTGGTATTACCCTCCAGATAATCCAACAGGTGTTCCAGTTTTTGAAGTTTTTCGATTTTTCTTTCATCATGTTTCTAGTGGGATTTGATATCAAAACTCAAGTAATCATTGACATACGCTTTTTGATTAATTTTTTGCTGAAGAAATAAATCAGACGATCCCGTAATAATTAAGATACTTGAGACCAGCCACTTCACTTGTTCACTAAGTTCTCGGAATGTTCGAGTTATTATAGTAATTGAAATAGTTTCCAATAAATTTCGCACCTCATTCATGACAATAATCCGCTTAAAAATGTACTTAATATTTTTTTTTCACTGGTGTTACATCATGTAGGGATTTGGCCGCCTGGTGTTATATCAATAGATTTATCTTCAGATTAATGGTTGGGTTTTTTTTTTTTTTTTTTTTTTTTTTTATAAAAAGAAGTTGCATCCAGCCTCTGGTGGGATTCGAACCCAGTATATTTCGGTCCAAGTACCGAAGCTTTAACCACTGCACCACTTGTCCGGTAATTAATTGAATCCTAACCAGGACCAAGGGCTGCTGGGAGGAACATACTGTTCGTGGATGGGACATAATGGAATTCCTCAGGGGGAGTGGGGGAGGATGATATAGTTTTCCTTCTGTTTTTACTAATTTGTCTGATGCTGTTCCCATGCGGTCATCCGAAGTTGTACTACAAATCCAATTGAGACCCGAAAAATATGCGAAAACAAATTTAGAAAAGAAAAATTGCCGAGGTTTCGAGGGGTAATGACCGGGGAATAATCACCATAGCGTAATGGCTGGATAATGGGCACCGGGGCTATGATCGGTGCGTAATCACTGAAGGTAATGAACCGACGGCAATGGGTGGGGGGCATACTAAACGGGAGTAAAGCCCTAGACTCAACTTACTTGTATTAAGGTCATAACAACCGCGCCGCAAAGTGCTATTGAAATTATACCACTGTGATTCCGCAATGACTCGTTCTACTGTCACTAACATGCCGCCAAATCCACACTCATTTGGACGAAGTTCCAAATTACCAAGGTCACCAAAATCTTCAACTGGAAATATATTTCAGTACGAGAAGGAAAATGCCGAACTCCGTGAACAACTAAGAGAAATTTCAACAACTAGGAGAAAGAGGAATTTACAATTTTAAAGAAAGAGAATGAAGAACTCAAAAAAGCAGTTGAAACTCGTGCAGAATTTGGGACGACACCTTGCCCTACAATCGATGATCCATTCTATACGGATGAAGAAGGATTAGAAAGAGCAACAAATATAATGTTGAACAGGAGTAAAAGACCTACTAGGAAAAGCGAAGCTCAACACTCAAACTTTACCATCAACTTCAAAAGTGGTTTCTAGCAAACAGTTAATCATCAAGAAATAACTAGCTCTAGAACAACAACCAGCTAAACCAAAAGAGAAATCACCTCCACCAATAAATGTCGTAGGGATATCAAATTTCTCCACTACACAATCGACTACGAAATTGATTACAGTAGCCGAGTACAAACTCGTATCTCTAAATAATGGCATCTAGAAAATTAATGTTGCAGACTCTGAAACCTATAGAGCTTTGGCTACAAAAGTAAATTCCGAGGGACATCAATGGTTTACCTATGAGGATAAAAATAATCGCCCAATGAAAGTTAAGGACTAACCTGCACAAAAGAGGAATTTATTAAGGATCTCAAGCTAAAGGAGTATCAAATAATAGAAAATGCTGTGAACATCGTTAAGAAAGAAAAAACCGAAAATGAACAAACCGATGTGAAACTAGCACATAGAGCTAGTACGATTTTTTTTGTACGTATGGCAATAATTTTTATCACAGATCTTAACCAATTATTTTATATCAAATAGTACTAAAATGAAAAAAGATCACAAAATGTCATAATTTACATATTTTGAATAATAACAGTCTTGTTTGTCGTTTCTAGTCGGGCTTTAGGGAAGGACATAGCACTACGACCGCTCTAGTTAAAATTCTAAATGATGTTAGGCACAATATTGACAAAAGACGAATGACGATTTTAGTGCTTTTGGACTTTTCTATAGCTTTTGAGAGCATCGGCTATCAATTGCATAAGCTCTCTAATAAATTTATGTTCTCTGAATCGGCTGTGAGGTTTTTGTCAGCTATTTGAGAGGTAGGTCTCAAGTTGTCGATGTTGATGGGACTTTATCGGAAAGCTGTAGTTTTCCAATAGGTGTGCCACAAGGTTCGGTCCTGGGCCACTACTTTTTTCCTTTTATGTGAACGATATTGGGGAGTTATTGCAAATTCTTTCTATCACCTTTTTGCGGATGACCTCCAAATGTATAATACCTATCCAAATGTATAATAGCGAAAATACTGATAATGTTAATTGTGTAAAAAGCATAAATGAATATCTGTGTCGTATACAGGAGTGGGCAGTGGAAAACAAATTAGTATTAAATCCGAAAAAGTCGCAAGCAATTGTGGTATATAACAATTCAATTGATACCGATAGTATGCCCAGAGTAACTTTGTGTAACTCGTCCCTAGAATATGTTAATTGTATCCGTAATTTGGGGCTTATTATAAACAAAACACTGACATGGGATGACCATATTAAGGTTGTCAGATGTAGAATGTATGGTATTTTGAGATTACTTTGGTCTGTCACAAATTTCGCTGGACTCGAACTTAAAAGAAAAATTTTCATATCGGTAATCTTTCCCCATTTTCTATACTGCAATGTTGTTATGTTTGGAATGAGCAGGGGGTGTAAACACGTGTCTAAGAAAGTTCGATCACATATCCCACGTCTCAAACAATCTATTGGGTTGTAGTATCCTAACTTATTTCAAACATCAAGCTGTGGTGTTCCTATTCAAACTAATTAATTATAGAAAGCCTGGGTATTTTTTGATATTCTGTCATTCGCCAGATTAAGTATAGAACTATGAATTTGAACAAAACATCTAATTCGTCAGTCCATCTCAATTCATCGTTATTCTTCTTGGGAGTAATGCTGTGGAATTCATTGCCTCTGTCGCTAAAATCAGCAGCATCGGTTTCAATGTTTTGTTCGGGAGCATTCACGTTTATGAGGGATCGGTAGGGAGTTTGTGGATGAGATATTGTGATCTTGGGTCTGTCTAATCTTTAATCTTTATTTTTTAATTTTAATTGTAATTTTTAATTAGGATATATTTGAAATTGTTCTTTTCTCTTTATAATAAAAAAAAGTACTATAATATTAAACATTATGTGTAATTTAATCAAATATTGAATTTATATCTACACTCTCGTGGAAATGTAATGAGTCTAATAGCTCAAATTTATTTTTAAATAAACAAATACAAACGGACTTACCAAGGCAGTTTTATGAAATTCTAATATCTTACATAACCGACACTTTCGTATTAAATTAGATAGCGAATACTCAGAAATAGAGAAAATATTAGCACGAGAGTACCACAACGTAGCGTTCTGGGACCAACTTTACCTTGGACCTGCCAACGATAGAGGAGACTAACATAGCGACGTTTACGGATGATACGGCCATCTTAGCAGTCGCTGATAGCATAGAAGAATAAACAAGCAAATTTCAAAGAACTACTAATATTCTCAGCACATTGTGCGGTATGTTGTACCATCACTTCAAATCGAAAAAAGTCAAAACCGAAAAAAGTCGAATCGAAAAAGTGAAAGTTGGCACGAACAGATCCTAGAATATTGTCCAAAACTTACTATAAAATATCTGAACAATATACTACTATCCAAATTACGTTAAGGAATGGCGGAACGACGAAACATTGTTAAATTTCAAGATTTCATATACCGAGTTCCTTTACTTCGGAGATCAATCAATTTGCCATAAAATATTAAAAGTGATGCTTAGATCACTACTAATATTTTATTCCTCTGAGATGTTTGGCTCCCTAAATTAAAAAAGGCTGAATTAAAAATGTCGTTTTTTCGGACTTTAAGTCTAATGTTTTTATTTCATTTTAAAATTGACTTAAAATCTGTAATGAAAATGAAATAAAAAAAGCTGACTTTATTAATGCTTATCATAAGTCATTTTGAAAATGATTTAAGAAGTCTGTTTAAAAATGACATAAAATGTGTATTTAAGATCGAAATAAAACATAAAAATGGAAAACAGTAAAATCCCGATTATCCGGCATCCAATTAGCCGGAAACTGAGTTAACCGGAATTTTAATTTTCATGATTTTTTTTTCTTTTTCACAAGGGATATTTTTTTTTATTATTCGGGAATTCATAGAAAATATACTTTATTTTACTTTTTTCTGTTTTATGCATTATTTTATTTGAATTGAATGTGTAAAGTCGTATTACATTGCTAGGTTAGTGAAATATTGAATACAGTGCCACCTCTTTTATCCAGAACGATTGGGACAAACAATGCCGGATAAAAGATTTTTCCGGATAAAGATTTTTTTAATAATTTCATAGTAAAACCAGTAAAAATGCAAGCAAGTGAAGTTATCCCAGTTTTTCATCCCAGGAATTTTATTATTTACACGAAACTATTCTATTCCATTCCAGTTTTTCAATTCATACCTCTAGAAGACGATTTAAATTATAAACACAACAAAAAAAAATATCCCATCCCAGTTTTTTCGTTTATTTGTTGTTCATGTAAAACAAATACATACTTGGAAATAATGTAACTTATAATGAGCGCCCTAATAACACCTGTCTGCTAGGATTGGCACAACCTTCTAACTTCGATATTGCCCCATATAAATTTACTTGAAAATCGTCTATAACTTCCAAAACCTTCATGGGCCGGAAATTGATAATAATGTTTTGAGATGGTAGGTAATTAAGTGATTGCTGACCAAATGGCCAACTCTAGCTGTATGTTTAAATTTGAGGAAATTGCCAAGTTCCAAAATATTAGGTTAAGTTAAATAAAAATGTGTATCTATTATAAGAACTTCCACGTTCAAACCTGAGTAAATGACCAAGTTCCAAAATCTCAGGTTAAGTTCCCCCAATGGCATATAAATTGTGGCTTGATCTAATCATGTCTGAAATAGTAAATAATCCGTTTGGTTCATTATTATGATTCTTTATTGGAACTATTAACAAATTTAAATACATAAATAGTTATAAAAATGCACCGGTAACTTTTGAGCAATACAGTATGGGGAGATAACGAAGTGGGTAAAATGTGTGCACACTTACCTATCCGGGTGGCACTGTACTGCTCATCATTATTTGTTTCTTTTTAATATTTGCAATCTTTTCTGGTATCGAAAAATTCTCAACTCTTTCGCACTTTGCCTATCACGTTTTTCCTTAAACATTGGCTACGTTATAGACGTACGGTTATATGGATCTGATTTACAGTACTATATACTGCCATGAAAGAGCACTCTGAATTCTGCATTTTGTCAAGGAATCATAGTTGCGTTCAATTTCATTACCGATCGAAATAATATGATGAAGAGATGGGATTTTATTTTCATATTCTAGATGTACCGATGCCATTTTTACTCAAATTTGGATGGTTATCCGTCCACTCCAAGAGATCGTGATTCAGGTATGGCAAGTACACGAAGTTGTTCATTGAGTCACCTAACTAAACCCTACTAGTGCTAATAATGTACGACTTCGGGTTTATTGCTACGAATTTTCATATTCTCGGTGAACCGATAACATTTTTACTCAAATTTGGAAGGCTATTATCGGCCCTGAACAAATGGTTCAGATGTCATTATCACTCAAATTTGGATGGCCATTATCGGCCTTTCCTAAAGATCGTGGCCAGGATCGTGATTCAGGTCTGACTAGTACACAAAATTGGTCATACCACCACTCCTACCACCCTCATAACTAAACCACCCACAGAAATTCACTTCCACACGAGATATATTTTTATTCCACATTCACATGCTCTATGAAACCAAAATAGAACAGAAAATAAAAAAAAATCTATCAATTTTAAGGAGGGGTTAACAAAACCCCACATATCTCAGAACACCCTAAACACAGAAATCAGTAGGGATCATTCCCATGAATTGCTTGAACTTTTAGTGAAGAAACTAAGTTGATATCTCCATCCGTTCTCAAGTTATCGTGAACACAGACGGACAGACGGCAGACCGAAACCATATAGCATTTTTTTAAACAAAAATGCTTAAAAACTGGAATGAGATATTTTGTTAAGTTGTCTTATAGAGGTATAACATGAAAAAACTGGAATGGAATAGAATAGTTTTGTGTAAATAATAATTAAAAAAAATCCTGGGATGAAAAACTGGGATAACTTCACATGCTTTAAAAAAGCATATTTTAATATTTTTTAAAATTCAGTGTCATTTATTAAGATTTTAAATTTATTTTCATTAATTACATAAATAAAAAATCATTTCAGTTTTGAAAAAGAACGTAAATAAAAGAGAAAATGAAAGAATACGAAAAAAACGTTCTCCAGAAGGCCTATTTTGATCCAAAAATAATAACAGGAGAGAAGAATTACCGGAACACAATAGTGTAGAATATATGTGTTTTTGTATTAGTAACAAACAAATTTGTTCGGACGTAACTGTTTTTCTTTTAGGTTAATAATTTTATATTTTATAAAAAAAAACAATTGTAAAACATTTCGTGTTCAATAAAACGACACGTAAAAACTAAATTCACTTCCCTCAAAATTTAGCATAATTTAACAAAAGCAAAATTGTTGTGTTTTACAGTCAGAAATGTTTTACAATTGTTTTTTTTTATAAAATATAAAATTTGTTAATTTACAAAATATAAAATTATTAACCTAAAATAAAAACATTGCGAATGGTGTGACGTTACGTCCGAAAAAATTTGTTCCCCATCTAGATACCATGGGAAAATGCCACAAAACAGGAGTGGAAGCAACAAAAATTTGAACCGATTCCACCAGTGGCACTATTCTGGTTTTCCCTGGGAATAGGGAATTCGGAAAAATATTTTCATAGTACTTATGTCTAAATTGTATTTTTCTGGCCTACTGAGGAAATAAGTTTGGTGTAAATATTTTCGAAACAAAGTTAAATGGGAAAATATTTTTCCCTATAAAAATTTTGTGGAACAAAAGTTTCCCAATACACTTTGTTTTGAAATTTTTTGCACCAAACTTATTTTCTCAGTAGGTTAGAAAAACACAATTTAGACAAAAATACTATGAAAATATTTTTCCCAATTCCCTATTCCCAGGGAAAACCAGAATAGTGCCACAGGTTCTATACATTTTGATGACTATGATCACAAAAACAACACACATACATGCGTAACAAACGACAGCACACTAATTCAAAATTGTGTATTATACGTCGTATACGTACACAAATTTATGGTTTCGTCTTCCAATTCTGGATCAAAATACGCGTTCAGATAATAGATGTTTTTCCGGATAAAAGAGGTTTGTATGTAAATATATGTATTATTAAATTTTTGGTACTCGTATACATAATGTGTATGTATTTATTATTTGCAATAAACTCAATGAACTGATGTATAAAAAAATTTGTTTTTAGTACATAATTTCAAAATAAATAAACGAGAATCCTAGAAAATAAATAAATTCTCGTAAAATTTCTAGTTTTAATGAAATATTCAATTATCCGGAATTTTCGATTATCCGGAATGCTCTCATCCCCAAGCTTTCCGGATAATAGAGCTTTTACTGTTGTGTATATCACAGTAAAAGCCCTGTTGTCCGGAATGCTTGGGAATTGAGAGCATTCCGGATAATCGAAAATACCGGATAATTGAATGTTTCACTAAAACTAAAAATTTTACAAGAATTTCGCTCGATTTCAATATTTTTTAAGATTTTTGTTTATTTCGGTCAAATTATGTACCAGAAAACACTTTTTTTATACATCAAATAATTGAATTTATTGCAAATAATAAATACATACATAATACATATGTATACCGGTAATATGAAAATTGTAAGCCATTCAAAATTTTCAACTAATGCAATCATTAATGAAAATCTGCAAAAAACAATTGGAAAATTTCAAAATGAATTAAAAAATGCATATGAAAGAGAAAAAAAAAGAAAACAAAACCTTAAAAATTAAATTCCGGTTAACTAAGTGTTCCGGTTAATTGGATGCACGATAATTGGGCTTTTACTGTACTATGAAAATTAAAGCCATTCAAAATTTTCAACTAATGCTTTCATTAATGAAAATGTGCAAAAAACCATTGCAAATTTCAAAATGAATTAAAAAATGCATATTTTAATTCATAATTAAATAATTCACAATTGAAATTTATGAAAATGCATTTCTTCGTTTTTTATCTTTCTCTATAATGCAACAAAAAACTGTAACAAGAAAAACAAGAAACCATTTTCTTAAAAACGTGAAATTACGCATGCATTTCTATGTGTATTAAAAACAAATGTAAATTTTATGTATATAATGTGAAATAAAATATGCCTTTTTTAAGTCATTTTGAAAATGAATTAAAAAATATATTTGTAAAATGACATAAAATATGCCTTTCTTGTGTCATTTTGAAATTAAATTTGTTTTTGTAAAACACCTTTGTTAAGTCAGAAAAATTATTAAAAGTATGACTTAAAAAAGGTCCCTTTTTCATATAAAAACACATTTCTTAAGTCCACCTTTGTAATTTCAGCCTTTTTTAATTCAGGGAGCCGATGTTTTATTTATTGAAAAATAACATAACAAAATAATTCTCTTTAGTGATAATGCTTTAGTGATAAGACTGCAGTGACCAAATTACAAAAATATTGAAAATATTTTGAACTTTCATACAAAGTATAGTCACAATGCCTTAGCGAATTTTAATGATTCGCTACGCAATTGCCAACCCCTTGGTAAACTCAAATTTTACTGTATTTAATGCTGGCAAGAGACATGCGAAATGTACGCAAATTAACTATATGAGTGTATTTTCAAGAGTGTGCAGATGTGGCCAAATTATTACCACCTCATACGAAATTCATGGTAATGTGATTTTCGAAGCCTTTTGTATAGTTGACACGACATTATGGTAGATATCGACCAATCCAAGGGATTCGTACAATAAAATTTTAATATACATAATGAAAATACGCCTTTATGAGTCATTAATACCTGAGCATCCTTTTCGACAGAATTTTTCCTCGAATCCGTTCGAATTTTTTTGATTTTATGACAACTAGGTAGTATTTAAGAATAAGTATTTTCCTGAAGAATTTCAGTCTCGTTTGTGCCTTTGAAAAGTAAAAGTGGTTTTTGTAATATTGGTGAAATTCACTATGGGTAAAGCAAAGGACATAAGTGCTGTAACCAGAGCAAAAATTTTGACGTATTTGGAAGTAGGCCAGTATACGCATGCATAAATAGTCCAGAAAACAGGAGTGAGCCGATCATTCATCAGCAAATTTTTGCAGAAATTAACATCTCAGTCTTCAACAAGCCCCAGAAGAAGAGGAAAATGTGGTCGCAATGGTGAAACAACAGTCAGGCAGGACAGATTTTTAATGCGGAAAGCTAAAGAAGATTGAACGTTATCCAGTAAGTCTCTGATGAGTATAATGCGTAACGTTGGTGCGGAAATATCTGAGAGAACAGTGGGACGTAGACTTTTTCAATATGGGCTATGTGCAAGGTGATCTCGCTAGAAGCAAAGGTCAAACGCTAGGATGATGCAACAAATAAAAACATGGGCAAAAAAATGGTCTAGAGAGGACCGGGGAAAGGTACAAATAATAAAAGTCCTTCCTTTAATAATATTTTATAGTTACTGTTTTCAATAAATCTCTCTTTCAACTTTATCTTTTTCTATTTCTTGTTTAGGTTGTATTCAGTGACGAGACTATGATGACTTTGACACTATCAATGTCCAGAACCATTCGTAGGTCAAAAGGAGAAGAATATTTATCTTCCTGTGTTCAATAGCAGGTCAAACAATCAATAAGAGTCATGGTTTGATCAGCAATACCATCAAAAGAACCCTTCCCACTTTATGTAGTAAACGGGATAAAGAAAGCGAATTAAATGTTCTGTAATTACAACTGGTACCGACTATGAATGAAAAATTCAATGAGGACGAAGTTTTTATGCATGACAATGCTACGTGCCATGCGAAAAAACTCGCCGAATATTTAAGGACTAACGGCATCCAAATTGGCCAGTGATAAGCCCAGATATGAATCCCATCGAAAATATCTGGGCTATTCTTAAATAAAAAGTAGCAGAAAAGTGCCCGCGCACCAAATCAGAATTGATGGAAGCGATGAAGGAAGTTTGGAAAAATGGCGCAGATCTACTCACCAAAACCAAAAATTCAATAAGTGGGATGCTTCGTAGGATACAATATTATTAAAAAATGCTAAAAGAATGTTCACTAAGAATTAATAAATATAGTTATCATAAAAATTTTTAATCTTTATTTGAAAAATTTACTTTTTAAAGCAATAATCTTCCAAATATCTAAATGTGATAATAATTTGGCCACATCTGTAGATTCGGTAGAGCTTTCAATACACAATATACAATTTGTTTTTTAATTTCTGTCAAAATATTGAAAAGAAGCCGTCGTGATTGTTAGTATTAATTCATGATATTTTTCTTGTTATGTAGTCAACACTGCTGCGATCCGTTTTTTTAGAAATAGGGACAACTTGCGAAATAACGCATGCTTTGCGAAATGGACCGACTGGAGGCAGCAATCAACCGGAAGCGGACACAACTAGCTAATAGTGGAGGTATCGTGCGCAACCAGGGCAACGCCAAGCCTCACACGTCCATCATGACTCGCCAGTAATGGATTTATTTTCCCCAACCTAACATTTCTTTAAAATTAAAAATATGTAATTCGTAATAAGTGAATTTCACCACTCAGCATTTAATCGAACCACGTATAGAACGTGTGTACGTTTTTTATTTATATTCTATGACTCGGTTTACACGGTCTAGACTCTAAACTATTAAGGCGGATTCTGTGTTGCATTCATTCGTTCGTTTCTTCCTTCTGATTTTTTTTTTATATCAATCCAAGTTGCTGAAACAAATTCACAAAAAAAAAACTCTCATTTTTAACCATTTTAACCATTGGTTTAAAAAAAATTCAGAAGGAAAGAAGGAACAAAAGAACGCAACAGTGAATCCTCCTTAAGTGAACTTATCTTAAAATTTTGTATGAACGCTATGTTTCGTATATGTATCTACGCATATACTTTTAATGCTAAAAATTTTCTTCCTCCAAAATTTTGTTGGGGTGGCCAGGATTTTTTTTTTTGTGTAAAATTAAATATTTAAGAATTCATTTGTGGTGTATCGTTTTAACTGGAACACTGTCTATGCGTAAGTATAGGTATATATTAAGGAGTAGAACAACCGGAAAATTGTGTTGTTGGTACAATATTAATTAGTACGCAACCGCTACAAGCAAACATTAATTTTCCCTGGTATGATAGCGACACACATGACCATTTTGGGTTATAACAATTTAATTTAATTAGCAAATAATTGTTTTAGATATAAATGTTTATTTATTAACCTGTCTCAAAGTCCTTGTGTTGTCTTGTGCTTAGAATATTGCAGTCACATAAATAACATGCCATAGCAATTATGAAACCAAACAACCCTTTTCACAATTTGTCTGATAAACAAAACATACACAAATGAAAGGAACATTCGTTTGATATAATACACACAGCAAAAAATAAAATTGTTCGTATTATAGATGTCAACTGCAGAGTCAACAGAACAGTACGTATCTACATACACGTATCGTTAAACCAAAAAAAAACCTTTTAATCTCATCGCTTCATGTAAACACGTGTGTGTGTATGTCTTTGTTGTTCTTGCTCGCTGAACAATCCATTATATAAAATAACAACAGCTAACAAAGATTTTTAACAGCATAAAGCATTTTACTTGACGGAACAGCAAATTTTCAACCAAACATAACAAGTCGTTTTCTAAATTAAGCGACTTGAGCTTTTCAAATTTCTTGTGAGACTCGATAAAGTATGTCACTGATGTTGTTTTTTCTTAAACATAATTTTGGTTATGTTTAGAGCAAAATCTTATTATTTTTTATTGGGCGGTAGTTGCACGTAAAAAATTATTTAGCTTTTTGAAGAGCGGTACAAACTTTGTATACAAACAAGAAAATTCCGAAATATTTTTTTCTTAAATCATATAAATTGTAAATTAGGGGTGGGATGGTTTTTGCCGATATATTCGTACACCATTTCGAGCCGGCTGGGGTACCAATTCACTTTGGATGGAATCCAGACAGAACTCACAAAATAAAAGTTAACCAAATACTAGAAGGAAAAATGCTGGCCATGACTACTGAAGTGGAATAAATAAATTTATTGTTATGATAAAAAAACCCTTTTTTTTGTGTTGGCCAAAAAATGTTTGAATTTCAAATCAACAAGTATAACAATATCATATGCATAAGAGCAGTATTCCTATGGGCAATTTTCTTTGTTGGTGCTCATAAACGGAAAACCCTTTTTTGTGTTTTTCAAATTTTGGTTGCTTTACATTTTTTTTGGGGTGTGTGTATTCCTTGCAGGATGTTATTGTGTGTGCATGGGGATATGGGATTCAAATGATTTTTAAGTAAATGCTAAATAATCGCACAAATGTTAAATGTTAGCTAAACATGTGGGCTCAAGTCAAGCGCAAATTTTTATGCTAACGAAATTTACATCGCAGATTTTACTTACGAATTTTCGATATCAAATATTTTTATGATTTTAGGATATTTTTGTCCAGAAAAAGGGACCGGAAATCTATATGTGCTACACAATTTATGTTGATTTAGCATTATTTGTTAACAGTAAATTTAATAGGAAAGGATTCTTTAATTCTACATATATGTTTTTAACTAAATTTTGATCAATAGTTTTAAGTTATTTCTATTATTTAAATTTTGTGTTTTGGACAGTGTTGAGTCCAACAGTAATCATACGCTAACTCAGCAATTACAAATAATTTTTATTTATTGAACTATATAACAATTAGTTGTAATAGCAATATCGAAATTTAATAAGGTCATATCACAATCATAATTTAAAATATTTTTTGTATAGTTTTCTATAATTGTTAAGTAATTTTTTTGTTTATATGAATATGAATATTATGAGCAAAATATAGACATTAACAATTTTTATATAAAGAGCTTAAATTTTTAGAATAAATCAGATTAAAATTATATACCAAGAAATTAGTTTTGTTTTCATTTCAACATTCATCTAGAAATAGTGGTCAAGCCCCCATCCGTGGGTAAGCGCACTATACTCTAGATAAACATTGGCCCTTCGAGCCGTAAAAGCGACCTGTGGCGTTTTCACACCTTGTTTCTAAATCTATAATATAAAATTATTTTAAATTGATTGGCACTGAAATGGTTAGTTGGGTATCCAACAAAAAACATTGTAGTTTCTTTTTTTGGGTTAAGCTAGCTTTGAAAAAAAAGTTAGTTTCTGTTTTTCATGAAAATAAGATGTTAAAATATAACTTTACATGCTTTAAAAATAAAAATAGATAATTTGAAAGAAACGCTTCCGTTATGTAGTAAAAATAATTTGTGATAATATTTATATATACATACATATTTAAAAACATTATAATATGCTGATTTATAATATAATCAATAAAAATTAGTGGTTTCTGTATTATTTATCGAAAAGCTTAGTGGAGCACAATAACCACTAAAGACCTATGAAAACATTGGTCATTCGAGGCATGACAACAACCGGTGGCCAATAGAATTCATTCACTTAGTAAAATAATTTTACATTGGAATTTCGAGGTACCACAATAACCAGCAGCCAATAAGTTTTACAAATATATAGGCTATAGGCCAAGATATATTGAAACTTCGATCGCACAACAACAGGTATCGAAAATCAACAGGCAAACAACAGCCGGCAAATAAACCAGAATCCAACACCCCAGTCAATAAAACACACACATGGAGCAGTTATTGCAGTAACAAAAGCACATCATCTCGATCTACAATAAAGATGGGGGAGCTTCCAACCTGAACTAGAATCAACACACCAATACAATAAAGATAGGAAAATAGTAAAGATTTACAAAATATGTTGACAATATGCGTCAACGCCTAAACTCATCGTCCTGACCAATGCCAGATGAATCCTCCAAATTTAACTTTGCCCAAAATGAAGAGTCGAATGACGAAGGAAATACTCCAAAATTTGTTCAACAGTTAAAACAACAAGACGTCGCGAGGTTTATATAGAGAAATCGGCACAGCAGCAGATCATGGAGCTACATGAACTAATCTGCATGGAAGTTTCCGAAGAACAGGAAGTCAATTTAAAATACTTCGTGGACCTCCCATATTTTCATGGAGATTACACGAATTAATTGTATCTTAAATGTTAAATACGTTATTAAGTCAACCAAGTAGTAACACGGAATCCGCCACTGCGATCAAAAGCTTACACGACACAACAACCGAATGTCTATTCACTATAAGGAATACATAAGCATTAGAATTGACACATGGAGTCCATTCATCATCTTAACTTTATTAAAAAAATTTAACAATGAATCACGACGTCTATATGAAAGTTCTCTAGAAAATCCATTCAACAAGCCAGTTTTTGAAATTTCTGGAAAGGCGTTTTCAATCCCCAGAGTCTATCGGTAGCAATAAGTCGATTACAATACAATAACCCACAGGTATCATGCTTTCAACAAACCATCGAACGGGACTATGCCAACGCTTTAAAAACATGACCAATTCCGAACGAAATCAAATGGTTATGTTGCACAATTTGTGTAAACATTGTCTAAGCAAACGCCATACGATAACAAATTGCAGCATTAAAACCAATTGTCCTGCCTGCAAGGGCCACTACCAAATTTTGCTGCACGTAAAAACCCGAAACAGCAGAATAACTATACGAAACTGAACATTCGCCAAGGATTGAGACCCAGTGCTCTTAGCGCAGCAACTATATTATGTTATGGACGGCTCAGCAGCCGACCCGCAGATATCAACTAAGCTCGCAGAGGCTTTACACGGGGGTTTTGCCGGCTAGATCTCAGGGAGAAATGTTGGGGGCGGGGAAATTTGAGCTTTCAATACTCCTGCACTGTGTTTACAGAAATGCTAAGAAAAAGACGCAAACTAAATAAAAATAAAAAAAACCAAATGTACCCCCGAAATTTGTTGGGCGATACTTGAGGAACATGTGTACAAAGAAATAATAACCGAATGACAAGTACCCAGTCTGCTGAAGAGACCACCAGCAATGAAAAGGCAATTCTAGAAGAACTTTCGGAAACACAAAATAGAATTTAATGACACAGTCAAAACAATTCCGCTACTCTGGAACTCCACAACAGATACGTTTCAATTTAAAGTTTCCACGCCAGATACAAACACAACCGTGTCTAAAAGAAAAATTTTATCAAAAGCGTCTAGGTTCTTCGATCCGCTGGGATGGTTAGCACCAGTAGTGATCCATGCAAATATCCTACTTCAAATCTTATGGGCTTCTGGTCTAGGATGGGACGACTGTTATAGAAGATTGGGATTGATAGTTGGATCTGCACTACAACAACGGCTCAAAAATTGAACTACATGGCTTCTGTGCCACCTCTAATCAAGCTGTATCTCTAGTCAAGCTCATCTGTCTGAAAATTTTCAGTGATTGCGACAGAGGCAGGCAAAACAACAGGAAGGTGAAAACGAGAACAAAGTAGCAGAGATGGGAGATGAGTTCGTGCCCCCAGGAAGTCAACATTTTGGAGGTTTGTGGGAGGACGGACTCAAATCATTGAAACAACATCTCCAAAACGTAATAGAAAGTCACAGGTTAACCTTCGAGGAGCTTGCAACACTTCTAGATCAAATAGAACCATATTTGAACTCCAGGCTCCATGACTCAGATCAAGACGGATTATTAAGTCCGACACACTTCTTGATAGGGAGAGCTATTATAACAACACCCAAGCCTGATACCGAGGGTGTTAAGACCATCACAAGGTGAAATTTGTTGACCAAACTCAGTCAAAGCTTTTGGAAAGAATGACGTACGAATTATCTGTCATGATTACAACGTAGACCAAAATGGTTACAAGAAACACCTAACCTCTTGGTGGGAGAAGTAGTAATCCTCAAAGATGAACAACTGTCCCTACGCATTGACCAGAGTCATCTGGCATTGGACATAACGCGTCTGAAGGCCACGTAAACATGCTCTCCGAGAATAGTAATCCTTCTCAGTCGGTAACAGACAAAAGGCAAAAGGAAATCAGTATCAACCAACAACAGAAAATACAACAACCAAAGACCGCAATCATTTAGGTGTGCAAGTAGAAACTCTACTTTTTTTGGTCAAATTCAACTTTACTGGTAACTGTGGAAACTTAACATAATCATTTAAGTCGAGATAAGTGGTTATGTTGAAGTATATTCTAATCGATAGCATTCCCCGTTTTCGCTTTCCCTTCAATTTTTCATCAAAACCCGACTATTTTTGACCTTGAGTTTATTAAAGGTGTTTGGTATTTATTGAAAACCACTTAGTTGATAATTTTTGTAATGTTGTAACATGAAATAAATGATATTTAAAACAATAGTTTTATTATTAAACAAGTTTTTATTTTGAATTTAATTTTGCGTTTCGTATTTACTTAAATCGAAAAATAAATTTTGAGAATTTTCGGTGAACCCAGAGCATGTAACGAGTGCTTGAAACTGTCAATAAACGTAGTTTAAAAACCCAGGTACCATGGATACAAAAATAGTTTAGTTATGCCCCATAATTTATTCACAAATTAATCTAAAATTTCAATTGGGTCCCCTGAAAAGTAACTATAAAATAGATAAGTGGTTTTGTTGAATTGCCACAGATATAATTGCTACCAAGATTAATTTTCGAAATATTCGCCGTTACTATCTATACTCTATTGCCATTTATCAGATAGATGATGCATGCCTTCGCGATAAAAATTTGGTGGCATCGGAGAGAAAAAATGTTCCTGGATTGATTTTGCTGTATGCGGACGAGCGTTGTCATGCAACAATATCACCTTCCGCCTTCCTTATCCCGTAAACTGTCATTTTCCAACAGATAATCACTTAATTTGATCAATCGGGCCTGGCAACAGTTTGACCAGGTTCCAAAAGCTCGTCTCCTATCCCTTATGGAGTATTGCTGCTGCTGTTGTCGTGTTTATTAAATAGATGGATATCACTTATTAATCCCCAATTTATATATACAAATAATAAAACACAATACTATTTTAATACGGGTTAATTACCCCGTAAATACACACACGTTTATTAATAAATAAGAATTTGGAACCTTGTCCGTTTTGCTATTTTAAGCTTCTTCTGGTTCTTAGCTGTTGCTGCTTTGAGTAATTTTTCAATTCTGTTGTAAAGAAAAAAAAACAAGAATTATTTTATTTGAAACAATGATCCAAACGAATTACTTTGATCAGCGCGTCGCTGGCAATTCGTTTGTGGAATGTATTGCAAGGCATTTTCCTAAACACAGAAAATACTTTTCAATGCTATGCGCGGTGTTCCTGAGTTTGCAGGAACTGAACGTTGCACCCTCCAGCCACACAGCAACACTTTCTTGGCATGAATATTCATTTTTGCAACTGACGTTGATGGCTGGCCTGTATCAACCCATTGTTTTCCGCGTACAAATCCATTTTTCATCACCCGTAATGATTTTATGCAACAAATTCTTTCTTTTGTACCGGAAAAGCAAATTCATGCAGATGTCAACTCTTCGGTTTTTCTTTTCTTCGGTCAGCTTATGAGAAACTAATTTTCCTTCCTTCTGTATTTTTCCCAATGCATGTAATTGAAGTGATGTTGCTGGGTCAAGAACTCTCTTAACTGTTGTGCTAACTGCTTTAACTGCTTCGTCTTCAAATTTTTTATTGCTTCTGGACGTGGATCGTTCTCAAGACTAAAATTGCCACCACGAAATCTTGCAAACCACTTTTATATTTTTGAATGTCTCACAGAATGTTCACTCAAATTCGAATTAATCAATTCCATAGCTTGCGCAGAATTGTTTTTATTTGACAGCAGAATAGAATGCAATGATGTAAATGTTGCTTATCGACTACATCTCTTAAAATTGATGCACACGGAATGATAGCTTGTAAATTATTGAAACAATGTCATAAAAACAACAATGCCTAAAATGGCGGGCGATTTTAATTCGTTCAAGTATATTTTAATGCAACCAACTTCAGACTCAATTTCTACTTCCACATCTAATAAAACCTCTTTTTGAGTTCGGTGCGAAAATATATAACAAACTCCACTTTAAATGAATTACATCACGCTTAAGCTGTTCCAGTTTCTTTACAAATGATCAATTTTATCGAATGCTTTACTAAAATTAGTAAACACCTTCTTCAACAACACTATCACCATCTTCTAATGCTAAAGTCAATTGAGTCAATTTGAGAACAAAACAAGATTTTGTTGCAGTTGACCGGCCGGGATAAATCCATGCTGGTTTACAGATACGGTCCTTAACCATCGATTTAAACAATTTAGGAAAAGCCAATCTCCGTCCACTCTTCAAAATTCGCTTAATGAAACTGGATTTACAAATTAAATTAATTCGCCAAACTTAAATTAAAGAGTGTTACAGTCAAAAATAAAAAAAAAATATAACGGAGGCTTGGTGCGCGCATCGGTCCGAACTCAAACGGTGGTAAACACCTGTTTTGATTTGGATGCGGACACCAAGGAACCTCCCACCCTATGCCGACACAGAATGAGAGTCTCCCCTGTAACCACCCTTGGTCGCTTCGCACACGCCTTTTTTTTAACATCCGGTTGCTTTAGTTGGGAGGGTTATTTTACGACCAATTTGGGAGTCACAACTCTTACATGTGCGTATATACAAAAATCACATCACTTCACTATATTCACTATACACATGTCACAACCACTTAATAATTCACTTCGACGGAAAATCATCACTTCCCCAATATTCGGAACAGATCAGCAAATCATATTTTTTTTTTGTTAATAGACCAATCGACCCGAATAAACAAAAATAGTGAAAATTATGCACAATTCATAACAGAACAACAAAATTAGTTAAATCATATGTAATGTCTATTATATTTAAAATTAAGAAAACTAAGCGTAAATAAGGAAAATTACATCGAATTATTATTATTATTTTTATTTTGTTGGTGTGAAAGTTATGTTTTTCTATATTTTTCTTTCGGACCAGGTTTGTGGTAGTATGAATAAGTATATAAATATAGTTTAAAAAAAATGGAAATCTCATTCAGTAAATTAAAACTCACCCGATTTTTCCTCATCCACGTCCCACGAGAGCTCTTGTGCGCCGTGCTGGAACCTAGAGTAATTTGGGAATTCCCCACTATTTTGGTATTAATTATTATTTTTCCCTTTTTTTTTGTGTTTTCCAATTATTTATATACTTTAAATTATTATTACTTTTTTTTTTCACACCACAAAATAACACTAAAACTAAACTTATACTAATTAACACTAATTAAGCATGCACTAAATTTATGTAGAATTTTAAAATAACCAATTAATTATTTCGAATTTTTTTTTTTTTTTTGTTTTTTTTTTTTTTTGTTTATCTACCCACAAACTACACCATGCCCAACCATCCTGGCTAAAATTCAGATCACACTGCACCGTCTAATGTTATTATTTGTTTGCCGATCTTCAATCAGTGTACAAACAAAAAACCGTAATCCAGCAATGTTAAACTCTCTCGCGTGTAGTGGTGTCAGCTGGAGTTGCACGATCACGTGTTTATGGCTTCATATACACAAATATTTTCGATAAATGGTATTGTTTGTCCTTGCCTTCGATAATTTTATATTTTACTTAACCGGAATATCTGACAATGACGAATTTTGTGTATAAGTATGTGTGGCCGCCTATATTTTCCACCGTACGATTTTTGCGGTCGACAATTTATTTTTGCACGATATCCCACTTATTCGCCCGATGATTTTGAGCCGGCTTGAGGCCACGCGCACAGAGGTGTGGACCAGGTGGTACCGATCGCTTAGAGAAGTCGCGCCTCGATAATCACTTCTCAATACAAACCGGCTAACAATGAAATTGTTCAAAGAAACAAGGAAAAATAACATCGTTAGGCTCACAATTATAGACACCGCGGTTACAGCACAACTTTGTTTGATGCAGAACGTTCGCTCAACCTGCATGCCAAACAATGTTGAAAATTATTTTCTGATGTCTTTTGCATGAAATGTGCCCAACAATTTTCCGTCTTCACTTTCGATTTCAAAATTCACGAACCCAATTTGTTTTCGAATACGGGCTTTGCGAAATTTTGGGGCAAATTTTGCACAATGATACGTTGCAGCATTACTTTGCGGGTGTTCTCTCACGTAAACGACCGTTCCCGGTTCAAAGGCTGGTTTACGAGTGCGGAGGTTATAAGGTTGAGAATATTTTTGAAAAGCAACTGCTAAATTTTTACGGACTTCTGCATGTACCGTTTGCATACGTAAAGGCATGCAGTCGACCGAAACTTCATTCTCCTCAAGACACTTGATTTCTCGCAGCAATTTGTATTCGTTCGCGTGATTCATGCGGTGGCATCCGAAGAGTATAAAGTGAGGACTATACTTAGTCGACTCATGAATCGAACTTCTCAGCGCTGCTCCAATTTCTGATAAATGTTCGTCCCAATTACGATGGTCCGTTTTGACATAAGCTCGTATGGCCGCCACGATCGAACGATTCACCCGCTCGGAGGCGTTTGATTGCGGGGAATAGACTGCCGTACGAGTGTGAGTTATGTTATATTCAGTCGTCATGTTGGAGAATTCTTTCGAAATAAACTGAGATCCATTGTCCGAATGAATAAACTCCGGAACCCCGTATACGTGGAACACCTCATTCACCATAAATTCCAAAATCTTAGCCGTCGTCGCTTTCGTCATAGGTTTTAGCAACACGAATTTGGATAATTGGTCTAGCACGATTAGAATTACCGTATTACCCTTACGAGACCGAGGGTATGGGCCTAAAATATCTACGTATAACTTTTGAAAAGGTTTCTCCACGATAATAGGATTTCTTATGGGCGGTTTCATTACTTGATTTGGTGCTTTCGTGGTTTTACAGATCTCGCACTGCGCAATGAAATCTCGGACTTGGTTACGCATACCTGGCCAAAAATAATATCGCCTTAGCCGATCCAAAGTTTTAAAATTACCTCCATGTGAAGCCGTAGGATCACAGTGTTCTTGAGATATAAGTTCACTGGTCAAGCCGTTCGGAATACATAATTTCCAGATGGGAATATCCGTTAATTCAACGTCACGCTTCGGTTCAATTCGTATATACAACCTATTCTCGATCACTCTATGACTCGGGAAACACTCTGGTGACTCTTTGACTCTGGTTATTAGCTCGGTGTATTTTTTGTCATCAAAGTGTGGAGACTTAAGATCAATAGCTCCCAGTAGTGGTAGACAATTTTCAAACTCTTCCAACGTGTCGCAGAAAGCTCGTGACAAAGTGTCGGGAACCACATTTAATGACCCGCGCTGATGCTCAATTACAAAATCGTAGCCTTGCAATTTCAGGCTCCACCTGGCCAGCCGACCACTGAGGTCTTTTTGGGACATCAGCCACTTCAGACTTGCGTGGTCTGTAATGACTTTAAAGTGATAGCCCTCAATATATGGTCGAAATTTTTTTATGCTAATGATCGCTGCCAGGCATTCCAATTCCGTGACCGTATATTTTTGTTGTGCCTTGTTCAGTTTATGTGATACAAACGATATAGGCCTTTCCCCGCCATCTTTGTCGAGTTGGAACAACACCCCGCCTACTCCAGCGGTGCTTGCATCGCAACGAATTAAGAAAGGCTCAGAATAATTTGGGTTAGTTAAAATTGGGGCGGTGGTTAACAGAATTTTGAGTCGCTCAAATGCTGACTGAGCCTCCGGCGTCCACGTAAATTTCACTGACTTTTTTAGTAAGTTCGTAATGGGGGCCGTTAAATCCGCGTAGTTTGGTATGAATCTCCGATACCATCCTGCCATTCCAAGCAAACGCCTCGTTTGTTTTACACTCGTAGGAACGGGGAAATTGCATATAGCTTCGACCTTGGCAGGATCGGTTCGGAGACCATCTTCACCGACCAGATAACCGAGGTATTTGATCTCTCGCATTACGAATCTACTTTTGCTGAGATTTATTGTTAATCCAGCGTCGCTTAACAACTTGGCTACTGTCTCTAGTAGCTTAAAATGTTCATCTAGTGTTGCTGAAATTATGAGCAGGTCATCTAAGTAGACGAACACGCGATCATGGTACTGGTGCGGGATCACCCTGTCCATCAGACGACACATAGTTTGTGCCGCATTACATAGGCCAAACGGCATCACCGTGAACTGGTAGAGGGGTCTACCAGGCACGGTGAATGCTGTTTTATCGCGCGATGCTTTTGCGAGGGGCACCTGCCAAAAAGCATCTTTCAAATCTATGGCCGTGATGTATTTTGTCTCGTGTAACCTGCTCAACAGTCCATCGATATGCGGAAGGGGATATGCATCCTTTTTCGTAAATTGATTTAGTTTGCGTGAATCTAAGCAAAGTCTGGATTTCCCGTTTGCTTTCCGCACCAAGACGACTGGGGAACACCAACCGCTCTTGCTTTCTTCCACTACTTCTAGCTCAATCATGCGGTCTAGCTCAGCGTACATTAAGTCTTGCACTGCGGGAGACACGTTATAGAATCTTTGTTTTATCGGCTCAGTCGTACCTACGTCGATTACGTGTTCCAGCGCGGTGGTTCTGCCTAACCCTTTGACTTCAAATGAAGGGAATCTTTGTTTGAGGTATGCTAATTTTTGACTCTGTTCGGAAGTTAACGAATGTTGCTCGGGATCTGACACTTGAAATAGTTCACCGATAACGTTCGGGGCTAAATTAAAATTGGACCAAAAGTCAATACCTAAGTATAAATTTCCTTGCAAATTCGGGACTACATATAACCTCATGGTAACGGTTATGTTGTTGTAACTGATAGGTGTATCAACATATCCAACTATGGTATTTGGAGTTCCATCAGCCGTTTTTACCTCGGATTTTAAACTTTTCATATTCAGTCTACACTGCTTTATTAGAGAGGAAGCATCCTTTCCTATTATACTAATGGATGCCCCGCTGTCCAATAGTCCAGTTACATCGATATTATTTATTTTAACTACAACATGTGGTCGCGGGTCGCTTTCCATATGGATTATGGTTGAGGCAGCAAGCTTCGACAATATCCTCCGTTTATTCCAATAGGTTTTTGATCGAATCTTCCTGACATAGATTTGCTTTTCACATTTATTTCGAGAAGTTTCGACTCCGGCTGAGGGAGTTTGGATGTTGTAAACGTTGCTTGACGGTGGGAATATAGTTGGTTCAGTCGTGGACGACGGACATAGGTTAGTTGGATCAATTGTCGTAAATTCGGGAGTTTGATTAAGTTGTGTACTTTGACTTATCGGGATTTTCTTTAAAGGACAGTTATTGCTTATGACCTGGGTGGCAATTGGGCTGGACCCGAACGGTACCCCCCAGATCGTAGTACGTTCGGTTGAAAGTTTGACGATGAAGTATTTTGACAGTGGGTACAATTTGGCTTTCTTACTCCAGATTTTCCACAGCCAAAGCAAAATACTTCAGTAAATTCTCTAGCGCAGTCTTGATATCGATGACCAAGATCTTTGCAGTTCCAACAAATTAAGAAATCTGCATTATTTTTACCATCTTTTTGTGTTGCGCGAATAGCCGAAAGCTCTGGATTTTCTTTGGTTTCTTCGATCTTGAGTGAATTTACAGAAAGATTCAGAGCCTCTTGACCAGTAAGAACTTCGTGAAACCTTACTCGTCGACCTAGGTGTTCTGAACTATTTTTTAAATCGTAACCAGAATTCATCCAAAGTCTCTCATATTTCTGGCACACATTTCGAAGATGGTCGATAGATGGGAAATCTCTTTGCAGGGTCATTGTTTGCAACGCGGGATGCATATTCTCCCTAAGAATTTCTATCAATTCTGGCTCAGAAAAACGATTAGTTAATCGGCCATTCAGTGTCTGCATTTCCAACGAATAGTCATTAAATGACTCTTTACTTCTTTGCATTCGCCTCTCTATATCTCGCCTAGTTTCTCTTTCGGTTTCATGGCTTGAGAATCTAAATAAGAGAGCATTCCGCATTTGAAGCCACGTTGCGTTCGGATGATCTCTAGTGAATACCCATAACCATTTTTCGGCCGATTCGGACACAAAACTATGAATAATCAACGGAAGTTGATTTTGAGGATAGCCATCACGTTTAGCAAATAATTCGAGGCGAAATATAAAGTCGTGAATATCCAAACCTCGTTTACTTCCGTCAAAGGATAACTTCCACTTCGGAGGAAAATTTCTATAGTTGTTATGTTTCGGGGAGTAGTCGTTAAAGTCAAGGCCTAAGTCTTGGACATGTTGATCTTCAAGGGGAGGAGGTTTCCCTAAACCCTGTGTATGATGGTCATTTTGCTGAAATAGCTCCTGTGCAATCGAAGCAACTGGTCTAGAAGTTCTCCCTATCATTGACCAAGTACTGCTGGTCTCTGCTTCTCTTGCGGAGTCGTGAGACAAAGGAATTTGACCCACAGAACAGACTGGTGGTGGTGTGTTGTTTTTCGAATCCGAGGTCCTGGTTACCATGTTACCACTTGCCACAGTTACTGTGGATGTTACACCATGTGAAAGCGATTGCCCTGATGTAATTGGAGCAGAAGAAATTCTGTCTTCCAGCTTTAGTTTCGCTTGTTGTCCAAGCCGTTTAAAATTGATTGATAAATTCGTTATATTAACGGCATCGCCATACGAAGCTTTCAGCCTGTTTAAACGCTTTAACCAATGAATACAACGAAAGTAAACCTCTTCGGGAACTCTACTAAGATGGGAATTATTTACGTTATGCGACTCGAGATTGGCATGGGCCTCACGAGCGGCTTCCAGCTCTACCTCAGGGAGGGCTATTATGTGAGATTTAGTTATTGCCTGTTGCGGATCTTCGAGTTCTCGTTGAAGAGCTTTGCATAGGAGACTCGGAGCGTCATTGTCAGCAACGTCTATCCCACGGATGGCACATTCTACAATTAATTCATTTTTTCCCAAATTCTTGATATACTCGTAACATTCTCCGTCCATTTTGTAAGAATTATTTTCTAATCGGAAAATTCAAATCGAGAAACAATACAAGGATATATTGAGGTAAGCAGTGAAAATTATTGGAAAGTATGCGAAGCTTTCGCTAAGGATATAAATTCAAATAATTACTTATAAATACTTATATCTTTTATACGTGATATACGAACTATAGAAATATATATAATTAACCAAAAATTAAATCTAGGTATATAAAAAAAATATTTTGTTTTATTAAGAAAATATCAAGAGTTCATCGGGGAAGTGATTATTGAGATTCCGACGACTGTAAATGAAAAGTAGCTGTTCTGTACTTGTATACTAAACAAAAAAAATTACCAAAATATGCTAAACTAAAGGAATACTGTCAACCAATTGAATGAAGACATCTAATCAATAATATAACCCGAGATATCGAAGAAGTCATCCCGATTCGATCGCGAAATATGATTTAATTAGTCACATTGTTGGTTGATCACCTTGTTAAAAAAAAATTGAATAAATGTAACACAAAAAAAATATTGAAACAAACCAAAATTAACAAAAATCATTTAAACTACGAATTCATTATAACTGAAAAACGCGCGTCGAGGGAAACAAACCGTAAGATATGAAGAGAAGCACCAAATCATGGCGAAGTCGATCGTCCACATGATAGGTTCGAAAGTCAACCACTACGCGAGTGATACAATTATACGAAAATAACTGATCAAGGATTTTACGATGAGAAACAAAGAGTCACTTTGACGTCAACCAATGTATACCTTAAATCTTGGAACAAATTTTTATTTAGAATTACGAAACGTTTAAAACCTGAAGGGCAAAAAAAAATAAAAATAAAAGAAAATGACAAAAGAAATAAAACCGACAACCGCGTACAACAATTTTCAGAGGCGGCCTCTAAATCGCTTTAAAGATAAGGAGTGAAGCTCCGGGGATGCTTTATTAGAGCGACCTATGCTGAAATATCCTGTTAAATTAAACCTACAGGTTCAGCAACCCGTAATAAGATGACCTAATCAGGTCCCTGTTTCGGCGCCATTTTTGTAACCACCCTTGGTCGCTTCGCACACGCCTTTTTTTTAACATCCGGGTGCTTCAGTTGGGAGGGTTATTTTACGACCAATTTGGGAGTCACAACTCTTACATGTGCGTATATACAAAAATCACATCACTTCACTATATTCACTATACACATGTCACAACCACTTAATAATTCACTTCGACGGAAAATCATCACTTCCCCAATATTCGGAACAGATCAGCAAATCATATTTTTTTTTTGTTAATAGACCAATCGACCCGAATAAACAAAAATAGTGAAAATTATGCACAATTCATAACAGAACAACAAAATTAGTTAAATCATATGTAATGTCTATTATATTTAAAATTAAGAAAACTAAGCGTAAATAAGGAAAATTACATCGAATTATTATTATTATTTTTATTTTGTTGGTGTGAAAGTTATGTTTTTCTATATTTTTCTTTCGGACCAGGTTTGTGGTAGTATGAATAAGTATATAAATATAGTTTAAAAAAAATGGAAATCTCATTCAGTAAATTAAAACTCACCCGATTTTTCCTCATCCACGTCCCACGAGAGCTCTTGTGCGCCGTGCTGGAACCTAGAGTAATTTGGGAATTCCCCACTATTTTGGTATTAATTATTATTTTTCCCTTTTTTTTTTGTGTTTTCCAATTATTTATATACTTTAAATTATTATTACTTTTTTTTTTCACACCACAAAATAACACTAAAACTAAACTTATACTAATTAACACTAATTAAGCATGCACTAAATTTATGTAGAATTTTAAAATAACCAATTAATTATTTCGAATTTTTTTTTTTTTTTTGTTTTTTTTTTTTTTTGTTTATCTACCCACAAACTACACCATGCCCAACCATCCTGGCTAAAATTCAGATCACACTGCACCGTCTAATGTTATTATTTGTTTGCCGATCTTCAATCAGTGTACAAACAAAAAACCGTAATCCAGCAATGTTAAACTCTCTCGCGTGTAGTGGTGTCAGCTGGAGTTGCACGATCACGTGTTTATGGCTTCATATACACAAATATTTTCGATAAATGGTATTGTTTGTCCTTGCCTTCGATAATTTTATATTTTACTTAACCGGAATATCTGACAATGACGAATTTTGTGTATAAGTATGTGTGGCCGCCTATATTTTCCACCGTACGATTTTTGCGGTCGACAATTTATTTTTGCACGATATCCCACTTATTCGCCCGATGATTTTGAGCCGGCTTGAGGCCACGCGCACAGAGGTGTGGACCAGGTGGTACCGATCGCTTAGAGAAGTCGCGCCTCGATAATCACTTCTCAATACAAACCGGCTAACAATGAAATTGTTCAAAGAAACAAGGAAAAATAACATCGTTAGGCTCACAATTATAGACACCGCGGTTACACCCCTCCCATTATACCCAACCATGAAAATTAGCAATTCATTTTAATCACGAAAAAAATAAACATAAACCAAACAAAAATGTTTGGAGCGAGACCAAAAAAATGTTTGGAGCGAGACCAATGTTCACCGAGCGCGCAACATGCACCCGCTATGTGGCGCTAGATTACAAAATCAAAATTAAAATACAAAAAATTGAAAATATATAAAAAAAATAATAAAAAAAAATAAAATAAACAAAAAAAATTGTACCTTAAATATTACAAAAACCAATTTGCACCGTTGTGGCCTTGGTGCCGTTATCAAAATAAATGGGTTGCGGCCTTGGTGCCGTCATGCCACAGGTAACTCCAGTTACCCGGACCGTTGGGCGACTTCCCGCCGTAAACCAAAAAAAACCGAAGGGCCTTGGTTGACCACCCGTATGTTGCGGGGCCTCATCCCGATACCAAAATGAATAGCCGGTTGGCTATCCACTAATTTTGGGCGTTCTTTCACTAACCACCGTAAACACATAAAATGGCCTCACCTGGCCACCTTACTTTAAACAAAAACTCGTTGAACCTTTGATCAAAAATGAGGTTGGGTGTTGTCCCGACGCAACTGGATATAGAAATTTAAATAACCCCAACCGTTAAACCACCCGTTTAACCATAGAGTACCCGTTAATGCCTGGTACCCGTTGACAAATCAGTGGCCTCCATTAGGACCGGTCGAATTGCTGATAATGTGACGCCTTCATAGAAACTATCCCACTCATGAATTGTCACAGATTGTCAATTGGCTCCTGTTGGATTGTTTTGCTATCGATGTGGGCTACGAGGAACGATATCTGCGCGATGTCGACGTAGTGCCGAAGAACGAAACACGCAATCGAGATTGTCGAAAAACCAGAACAGTGGTTCTTGGAGGACAGGGCCACGAGAATCACCACAACCGCAACCCAGACTGATGTCTAAACGGACCAGTCAACTCAAACCGATTCAGGAGGGCGCAGCGAGCAATACGGACGCGGAACTCCGCTCCCAATCGAATCCGACGAGAAGGTAAACCCGTCTGCTAGTCATGATTCATTTCCCTATTCTTCTTCCTTACCAAATTCCCCTTCCCTTCCTGTCGCTCTAAAGTTTTTCTATAATTCTCCGTCATTAGCCAAGTTAGATCGTTTAAAACCTTTCAAGAAATACTGGAACCTTTGCGTTGCAATGAGAAATGACGTGATTTTCTCCGTTCTATTCTTCGAGGGTAGTGACACTCGGCCTTAATCCCAGGTCTTAATAAATAAGATACCTTCTAAGGGTCTTCTCGACAGCGGAGCGAGGGTCAGTGTTCTCGGGACTGACACTTGGGAATATCGTCTTCGATGTCGACTTCCCAAAACACAATCACGTTATATTTACTGTTTTATATTTTTTTTATTTGGTTTTTTTTATTTTTGGCAAATAATTACAAATTGCACAATTTCCCCGTGCCTGAATTTGTTGATCGAATACATCTGACCAAATTTAATTAAGGAGCACAATCTCGAAATATTTTTCTTTCAATTTATCACTACTACCAATAATGAACACCATAAACTTGAGTTTTTTCTTAACTCTATTACAAGGATTATTATTATAATTAGGAACACGCGAGTGCGTTCAGCGCACAATAAACAAACAACTCCGAAAGCGACACAAACCGAGGGGAATAAAAAAATACAAATATTGAGCAATCAATGGAAAGTAAAGACACCAACCGGGGGGAAATATAAAACATGCAAAAATTGTGGTTGCGACCGCACAGTCGTAATTCTTCAAAATTGGACTGTTGTTAACAGGCATTACGACCTATCAAATGGTGATAGTGGCATCAATGCGAATTTAGGTTGAACGAGAGCTCCGTGCCATTCATTGAATTTTTCAGAAATCGAACTATGGAAATATTGTCAAATTATACCCCTGTATCCCCATCAGAACTTCTACAAAATTTGGCTGTTGTTACCAGGCAGTAGGGAATATCAAATGGTCTATCAATGCGAATTAAGGTTTAACAAGAGCGCCAGGCCATTCAATGAATTTTTAAGAAATTAAACTACGAAAATCATATCAAATTGCACCACCCATCAGAATTTCTTCAAGGTTGCACTGTTGTTAACAGGCATTACGGCCTATCGTATTTAGGTTTAAAAAGAGCGTCAGGCCATTCAATGATTTTTTCAGAAATTGAACTAGGGAAATTTTGTCAAATTGGAACCCCTATCCCCATCAGAATTTCGTTAACCGGTTTCAGACGGAAGGGGGGCAATTTTGCTAATTCCATATATCTCCACAGTTAGGCCAAAGTTGACCAGCATGATGGCCTATCAAGTGACCAAAGTGGCATCAATGACAAGGCATGCTAACCTAGAACGACAGGCCATTCAATGCATTTTCGATATATTGGATTAGCGAAATTTGGATAAATTACACCTCTGTATCCCCTTCTGAATTTCTACATAGTTAGGCCGAAGTTGACCAACAATTATGATATTTCAAATGGCCATAGTGGTATCCCCACCTTACTTTATGTTCATTTAGAGCAAGGTTAATAATATTGCTTTTCAAATTGAAATTGATTGATGTAAACATTGATCTAAACATTTGTATTTCTCAAGTTTAAATAGAATTATATTTTACAACAACCTTCGTATACTAAAACATTCAAACTGGTTTCTGTTGATGTGTTGTTGAAATAATTATTCGGCTGATAACTTTCGGCTGAAGAATGTTGATCAACGGTGACGTATTTATATACTTTCGGCTGAGAAAGCGAAGACACTATCTGCATTATCGATTTTTTTTTGTATCTTTCGGCTTTGAACTTTCGGTTTACTTGAATAGTATTCGATTTCGGCCAAACATCACTGCGATATCCCGATTCATGGAAAAGCTTGAGTAGGAAATTTCATCCCAATCAATCAATCGTTTACAGAGGCCGAATTTTTGTTAAATAAAAGTTTTTTCCCACAATCTTCATTTCCACTTAAATTTTTAAGAATATTTTAGTTTGAACTCATTTATCTTGTGAATGACATTCTTTTCAGAATATTTGCTAAAAACAAAAACCTCCATTGGAAGCGGTCACTTCCGGTGAACCGATTACGGCCACTGATGCCTCCAAATTTATAAAAGAAGCGTTAGCATGAAACTTCATTCACTACGATCAGAAAATTTATCTGAACTGTATATTTAAAATAGCTATAAAGTCTAGTACGTAGCTGAAAACGAAAATGCAAATTTCGCTGCTAAATTAGTGTAGCTTGTGAAAGGGTATGTTTCGTATTAAAATATAGATGTCTCTGTTTAACTCTACACATTTTTCGCAATAGTAAGCTAAATTTTTGACGTTTCGTAATTATTTGTATTTTTGTTATTATACTGTATATCGAGTGTTTGTTAACTAAAATTTGTTAACTTCGAATATTTTGAATGTGAGTTACAGTTTTATGAAATTCTACAAACTCATTTTTGATGGAATATTTATCTACATAATTTTGGAGACCAGCGAAAGTTTGCAGAAAAAACGCAGTGAAAAATGGGTAGAGTTGAACAGAGACATCTATGTTTTAATACGAAACATATTTCATAGCTATACTGCGTACCACAAAATAAAATTTAGCAGCGAAATTTTCATTTTCCTTTTCGCTTGTGTCATTTTTGTATGAACAATTTCATTTCATTTTAGATGCGTAAGCTAGGTATAGGTCGGTATCCAGTTCGCGCTAAGTTTCATTTTACATACAAATTTGACGTAAAATTTAGCTAGCGAAATAACAAAAAAAAATTTGACGTTAAAAGTTTGTAGTTATCTCATTCACATGTAGACTGCGCTAGTGAAAACTCTACAAACGTTTTCGCAGCAATTTATCTGCCTAGAACGATAACATTGAGATAACTTTTGACAGCACAACGTGAAAAATAATTTTTTTTAATGGATGGACTAAATAATTCTATAGATTATGTAAGTTTCGAATATCAAGAAGAATACTTGATTGACTACGAAGAAGTGGATACAGAAAATTTAGAAAGTATAAAAAGGAAGCCAAAACTAAAATTTTAACTTATAATTTTAAATGTTTATAAAAATACTTATTAAATAGTCGATTGAACTATATTTTTGTTTGTTGTATGAGAAATAAAACAAACATCAAAATTTATCTCTACATAAACTTTTCAGCTTACAATTTATCTGTAATTTAGTGGAGACTTGTAGAGACCGCGTTAAAATTTATCTTAGCGCGGTCTCCACAAATCTCCTCCACAAATTACAGATAAATTAGTAAGCTAAAAAGTTTGTAGAGATAAATTTTAACGTTTGTTTTCTTGTCCTACAACAAACAAAAATATTGTACGAACTATTTTCATAGTCTAGAAAATTATTTTGTTCATCCATTAAAAAAAATCACATTTTGCTGTCAAAATTTTTCTAAATTTTATTGTTCTAGGCAGATAAATTACTGTGAAAACGTTTGTAGAGTTTTCACTAGTGCAGTCTATATGTGAACGAGATAACTACAAACTTTTAACGTCAAATTTTTTTTTGTTATTTCGCTAGCTAAATTTTACGTCAAATTTGTATGTACAATTTATCTTATCGCCAGCTGGATACCGACAGGCATTTTGAATTTTTTCTGTTTAAGTTCGGTACGTTCTAGTCGGAACGTCATGTCGAGAATGGCCCACATATAACCACATTGAGAACACACATTATTTCTTAATGGAGGTTTACAGAGATTTACAATGTTTTAGGACGATGTAATTGGTACATCATGTCGAAAATGGCCCACATCACTCAAATTGTTACCTGAACCAATAGCGCTTATTAATTTGTGAATCGGGCGTGTTTCATTTCTATAAATGTTTTCATCTTTAAGTCTAATTTTGCATAGACACTGCACAAAAAAGTTAAACGCATACGAATATTTATATGTTGAACTGTCATTTAAAGACCAATTTTTTAAAAAACTCATCTCAACTTCCATTAAGATATAAAGTGTGTTCTCAAAGTGGCTATATATGCCATTCTCGCCATGAAGTACCAATTACATCGTTGTAAAACTTCGCAATGGCAAAGGTCACGACCAGAACTAATCGAAAATCATAGCGAAACCAATGACCAATACGCAAAATTTCAACTTCCACTAAATATTAAGAGGTAATTTTGGCGTAACTTGAAAACAGCCAAGAGTTTTACATTCATTATACGAGTGTATTCGACATAACTGTCAAGACAATTGTTACTATGAAGATAAAATAAAATTCGGCTTACTTCAAAAATCTATAACGAAAAATATTTTTGTTTTTTGGACTGACATCATTAAAATATCGTGACATACGAATTTTTTGGGCTGACAGTTCATACATGACAGAAAGTATAGTTTTCGTGTTGCCACTGCGTTTTTTGGGCTGGCATTTGGGTCAACTTCATATACATTTTGAGTTATGCCATACCTTGATTGATCTGATTCATCAAAAGGTGTAAAGTTCGCTTTTTTCATTTTTCTATTTTTGCTAAGCGCCATTCTTCTGATGAAAGTTCGTTGTAATCTCAGAAAACATATCTAGGACATGAAAATAACTTACCTTATATCTAGGTACTTACAAATTTCAAAGTATTTCCGTTTAGTAGAATCTCTTTTCCTAGAAAAACAAAGAACTATTTCCGGGAAATCAAAATACAAGTAGAACAACAAATTTCCTTCTTACATAATTAAGTTTAGGTATTTCATATGTTTAATATTTTTCATTTCTTCAATTTAATTATACAAATAATATATTATAATTCTATATTTTACACTAAAAATATTTTAATTAAATATACCGTTTAATTATTTTATTTTTAATTAACTTTGCCTAAAAA
The DNA here is from genome assembly GCA_932526605.1 of Nephrotoma flavescens. Taxonomy (NCBI): domain Eukaryota; kingdom Metazoa; phylum Arthropoda; class Insecta; order Diptera; family Tipulidae; genus Nephrotoma; species Nephrotoma flavescens. The sequence goes on along the minus strand of OW052222.1, from coordinate 187,037,389 downwards.
TTAATATCGATTTTAAAAATATTTTTTTTTTATTAATTTAAATTTACTTTTTATTAACAAACATATAAACATTTTTCTGTATATTTTATTTAAAAATTTCATTTAGTTGTTTAATTTATAAAATAGTTAGTAATTAATTACTTTTGTTGTTTAGAATATTGTTTATTAGGAGTTATCGCGCGGTTCAAAATACAATTATAGGGGATTGTCAGCTTTTTGTTGGGTGAGAGGTGATAATGTAGGTTAGCGAGGTATATTTTTTTACACATATTATAATTTAGGGTTTGGTTGTTTATTTTATTTAAATGGAGGAGTGTGTGATGGATATAATATCACATGGTAAATGTTTATTACTGATTTGCTACGAAACAAAATATAAATTGAAATTGCCATTATTAATTTTAACTGTTTTTATTTTCGTTAAATCTGTTATTAAAAAATTTGCATTAAAAAACAATATTTATTTATTAATACAACACGTAGGTAATATTAAAAATTAAATTTTATGGTTGTTCGGTAATAAATACGATAAAAAATATTTTTTGTTTGGTTAAATAATTTTTATTGAATATTATTTTGTGTATCGATATCGATAAAATGGCAGATCAAAAATAAAATAAAATAAAACAAATGTTGGGTAAATAAAGCTAAATAAATAAAGTTTATTATTAAATTCGTTATAAAATGAACATTAAATGTCGCATAATTTTTATATTAGATGGGTGCGGTTTCCAAAATTGTTATTATTAACCAGTACACCCATGTCTATATATTATTAATTAGACGTAATTGGTCGTGCATAAACTGGATGTTCAATTAAATATCTTATTATTCACGTACATCTACCTAGGCGTGTATTCAACTGGCTTTTCTACCTTGGTATAACAGGAAATTGCGTTCACTGCGTAATCAGAGATTTGCCTGGGATTATTTAAATTACGTGTACAATGAATGTCTCATGAACTCTTTAATGATTAGCTATAATGAAACCAAACCTAGCTTCTTCGTAATTTTTTTTAAAACGACCTACTCCAATAACGATATCGAGCTCGATGTGGACTTTTTCAGGTACACGAATAACAGTGCTCTAGCATCTCCAGTCTCTATTCAAATCAATATTGATACTGTGGTAAGGGGCATCAACAAGCTAAAATATGATGTTTCAGCTGGCCTGGTGGTTTGTCTTCTATCGTTTTAAAAAACTGTGCTAGTAACTTAGCTCAGCCACTTACAGTGCTGTATGATTCCCTTTACTTTCAATGTAAACCATTATTTTCAATGAAGCAACATGGCTTCCTTACAAGACGAACAACGAATTTAACCGAATTTGCAACTCATACTTTGAACGTTATGGAGGGTGGAAACGAAGTCGACGTTATTACCACGGATTTCAGCAAGGCATTTAACAGGTGATGGGGTTTTCCACAAGATAATTTTGTTTAAACTCAGGGCTCTTGGCAAAATCGCTATTAAGGAATTATTATTTGCCACCAACCGATAAACCAATAAACTAATACTTTTTTATATTTAGATAAATTTTTCTTTTTTATCTATTTGACTTAAAATATTCTATCGAGGATTTATAATTCTAAACATATTTTTATTTCCCTTTCTTTATTTTTATTTTTTTAATTTCTTTCTTGTTTTACTTTCTCCTTCATCATCAGTTTCAAGTCTGCTTAAAGACCAATGGTCGGTGTCTAAAAGAAACTAAAATGTGGCATCTCGATCAAAGTTATTTCGGAAATGGTTTTATTTTATTTAACTTCCGACGATTCATATACCTTTCAAGTGTTTTTCGTCAGATTTTGTCAGAATTTGTTTGTCAGAATTTGTTTATGAAACTTAAACCAGTTATGCCATCTTGATCAAAATTCACTGTCTCAATTGTTAGTGTCTACTACGCATTTGCAATGTAAAAATTGCTAATATGTTCGGAGATAATGTCCGCCCGGCCGTCGGTTTTTTCAACTCGAAAAATATGAACCGAAAAGATTAGAATTTTACTACAAATACCTTTTTTACTACAAATACCTCAACCGCAAAGACAATTGTGAAAAGTGGTCAAAGCGGTGGGGGTGGGGTCGGAAAGGTATCTAATTATACATTTCCATATTTATTTGACATTATTAAAAAATTACGTGCGATATTTACGTTTATAAACTCAATATTGTAATATTATTTTTAGTGCATTTGTAATCAAAGGTGGTTCTGTACATTTAAATTTGGTACGATCAGTTGTTTCGATAGTTTGTTTTTCGTCGTGATACAAAACCGAATCCAGGCTGCGACCTACGAGGTATTATTAGACACGGTTGTTCTGTTATTTTCCTCACTATATAGTCATTAGCTGCCGAGCCCGATTATGGGATTCGAAATCGTAAATGTCATCCTAAAGCTTTTCAATTTCGGATGGCAGTGAACCTAAATGATAGGAATGTGCAATCAGACGTGTCAAGTTCATTGGTTTCTAGAATACTTCATGCCAGAAAATCGTTTATTCAACGGTCTTTGGTGTTCAATTGAAATGGGCCGACTATGGATTACTACAAATTGACCACTATATTGTTCGGTTGGCGATGAATACAGCTGGTAGGATATGAAGTCATAAATGATAAGTTCATTGGTTTCTAGAACACTTTATGTCACAAAATCTTTCGTTCTGACTGCGTACGTGACATCGGGAGTTAGTTGGGATAAAATACAATGGCATCACACAAAATGTATTAAAACAACAATAAAGTTAAAAATATTTCAACTCGAGTATGGAACTAGTACGCGAGGCATAAAGCATTTTATGAAATTTGATTTGTTTTGAGTTCGAGAGCGAGTATGTATGATGCTTTTTATTTCCGATGTTATGTACGAAGCATCACTCTTTTTTGTTCAATTTAGCCGATTCTAGATAAGCACAAATTCAGCCACTATATTTTTCGAATGACAGTAAACATACCATTCTATACCATTTTTTTTCTAAAACCGGTACCATCTAACATCAGTAACCTCGAGATTGCGTTCGATAAGAAGTTTGGTGTGATCCCTTAAGTCTTTGTCAAAACCTCAATAATGTCAATGTAGAACCGCATGCGAACCGTTATAGATGTAAGGAGGGAGGGGGGGGGGGGGGCAATACTTAGTATTAACCAATAAAATTGTTTTTGCTTTGCTAAAATTATTTGTTTTTATTAAATTTTTATTTAAATATCCCAAATATTTTTTTCATAATCATCAATTTTGGTTGCGTTTTCATTAAAAGTCCATTATAAAAAGGTACTGAACCAATGTTCATGAAAATAGTGTCATTTTAAAGTAAAAATATCAGACCCATAAAATCAGTCAAAATGTTTTAAAATAAATCCGCTTTTCTGTGAGCGCTGAAGGTTTGAACCGATTAGTTGGTCGCGAGTGTAGTATGATAAGCACAAATTTCGTCAGCTTCGAAAAATTTAAAACTGGGCTTAAATAATTTCTATAGTTTTCGCCAGTTTCGTGTTTTATTTTTACCGTGTTTATGGCGAAATTTGAAAATAAAGATTCCACGCTTTCTTGACTCCTTGCCTTCAAGTCTGTTGAATATGTATGTGAATGCACCTAGTGATGACTTAACGTGACCTTGTAGGATGGTAACACCCAGTGTTGTGCATTTACGCGTAAAAAATAATTAATTACATTTTTTACGTAAATAATGTAAAAAATTAGTAATTAATGTAAAAAATTGTAATAAATGTAAAAAATGTAATTAATTGCGACATCTACCTTAAAATAATTAAACTAGTAAAAAATTTATTATTTTCTAGTCGATAATACAACCATTACATGCAACTACATCTATTGAAATTTTTATAATTAATAAATTACAACTGCGATTATTCTGAGCCTGACATCTGCTAATTAATGGCGCTACTACAATATTTTAAGGTGGAAATTATTACGTAAATATTTATTTGTATCGATAATTTAAATAAATATCAATGTACTTTTCTAACGTTGCATACTGTATGATAAAAAAGCGTAATTCACTTCACGTATAAATCTGAAAATGTAATTCATTTTTTCTCTTCCACAGTTTGAAGTTTCTGCTCATTTTTTGATTTCGCGTGCACTAGTAGCACATATACTTTCTTTATGTATGTGTGGTGGCTGGTGGCTGTCAATTTGTTTAGTTTGGGGAAAATTGGTTCATTTTGAGAAAATGCTTCTTCAATTCTTTTCCGGGACAGATATGAATGCAGCGTATGTGGATGTAAATCGATATGCGGCGCTGATTTGCAAATTAGTACACGAATTATTTATCTGGTTAGAAATTAAATGCGATGTGACGTGATGTGATTACGTAAAGTAAAAGTTAAATGAAATTTTGCTCCAAGTTGTATTTTGTATGTGTATTGCATTGCGATGCTCAGAGACAAGTTAAAGAGCTGATAACGTTTCAATATGAAAAGACTGATTTAGGATAGCTGCTATCAGTATTATAGAAAGTGTTTGTAAGTAGACATTCTGGATTCACGTCATTCTAATTCAGCACTGCCGCAAAACCAACAGACTAAACGAATTAAAACGAGAGCTCAACAAATGGGCTTATGTTTTGAGTATGGATAATCAAATATATCCTCATTACTTGTAAGCGGGCACGACAGAGCATCATCTAATTTTGCGTCATTCTCAAACCGACCAATCTGCCCGAAGCCGAAGATAATCCGGCCGATTACACATATTTCTTCATGTATTCGATCCGCGGATTCCATTTCTGTAGCTCGAGTTGTTTAGTTTATAAATTTTATTGCAGTTGGCTGAATTCAGAACCGCCGATATAATTCTTTGATCGAATCCCACCGTGCATTGTAAAAGTGTCTTTGATTAAATGTCCTCTCACAAATTTATTAGTTTTGTTTTTGTTTTTCTAGTTATTGCTAGCCGAAGACGAAATACCACTTGTACGAGTATGTGCACTCGATACATTAATCGCCTAGATGAATTGCCACGCAGCGATATTAACGATTTCCCAGAATATGGTTTACCTTCAATAGCGCCTATAGCAACGGACGCTTCAACAATTGAAAAAGTGGCATGTGCTAAAAATTTTTGCGACGCTTGCTGAAACTGCCATACGGTCTTCAGAACAGTCGCAAATCAAGAATCGATCCGACATGTTACCCCAACGGTACGAACTCGAATTAAGCACGTTGATTAAGATGCTGCAACAAATAATTTCTAATTACTTATTAACCGACCAACAACAACAATTGATTGTCATTGCCAAGCAAACGCTTATGGAATCGGATATTACTAAACTGTATTTTTTGATTGCATCGTTGGTGTAGTCTCGTCTCATACGTCGGTCGTCGGGCGGCATTGTGTTAGTGTTTTAGTTCCATAGCTGCAACAGACTCATAGTCATCACTATAACCGACCGAATTGATTACAAAATCAATTACATCTATGAATTATTTCATTGAAGTAAGTATTTGAATAATGTAATAATAACAGAAGATAAATATTAATTCGATTTTTATTGTTTCTTAGCTAAAATATTGCCCGGTAATAACAGATGAAATAATAAAACTTACGCCACTAATGAAATTTCTTATCGAGATTATTAATTTGATTAACAGCCGCAAAACCATCAAACTAAACGAATTAAAACGAGAGCTCAATATACAAATGGGCTTATGTTTTGAATATGGATAATCAAATATATCCTCATTACTTGTAAGGGGGCACGTCATCTGTTTTATCATCTGATTTTGCGTCATTCACAAACCGACCAATCTGCCCGAAGATAATCCGGCCGAGACAAACAATTCAAATAATGTATTTGGAAGTCTCTTTGCGACAGAGCTATGCTCACAAAATTCAAGACAATCAAAAACTGTTTCCGATAACACACTATTTGTTGGACTGTTGAAACCATCTTCGGTGCTCGTTCAGACCGCACTCCCGCGTCGTAGTGTTGCGCCAATGTCAACAAGTGATGTCTCAACTGTTGAAACTCTCTCACCTGAATGTCAAACTGACGAAATAAAAGCAGAACAACAAAATAATACAGAAAATCGGGTTAAAATTCTGTGTGTTGCAGCTACAGTATTACTCCAGTCGCCAACAATGACACGGCTCTTGGAATCGTTATCGCATTAAATGCGTCATTTGTTATATGGTTGCGTCCTCGATGTATTCGATCAATAACGTCGAGACGTATAACAGTATAAGTGAACTGCAAAGTGTAGACTATACTGAATTTTAACTTTTACTCTTGCTATTAACAAAGCTAAACGGCCTATGCTAATTGTTAAGCCGCTATATTTCTTCTTAGCCACATCAACCGTTGGTATGACTTGCATCAAATAAAAATTCGCCCTACCTGAAATTTCGACTAGTATAGTGATTCGACCATATCGACCTTTCGATAGTTCTAACATTGGACTGACTGAAAAATCCCGATTCTGGGCACAACCACATCCGGAGACAATAATTATAATATAATTCCGTCTAAAAGTACAACGGTTGGTGAATTTTCGAATGCAGACGATTCTATAGCTAAATCAAGTCTAGGGTGGTTACGTATTTTGGCACAATGTTTTAGTGTCGCCACGCCACCTATAAATCGAAGAAGGATGAGCGGTTTCCAATAAAGTGATACAATCGGCAACAGATGTGCCGGGATTTTTGAAGCATGCTGCTCTTTATTAGACGTTAGTGTTACACATTCTTATCCAAATACAATAAATAGGACCTCGGTGCCACGGCCACCACATTCCTTAGCATTTGGATTATTTTTGAGACTGCCTGCGTATTCAGATATCCTGCTACGGGATAAGATTAAGACACAATGTTTGTTGCGCTTAGTACTGGGAGTTACTGGAGATGGAGAAGGTAATGAAATTTATAGTTTATCGTTAGCCTCGTCGCTCTCAACGCTGCCATTTGAAATTTTTCGATAATTATTGGATTATTCACCGCTGACGGCGGATACTGGTGTCTTATTAAGAAGACTGGTGGGTGATTGAAGTCGGTGCAATACATCTAGTTCTGAATTATTTGAGCGTGTTCACACATCATTCTCAAACTACACAAATGAGCGGATTATAGAACGAGCTTCCAGCGACTTTAAAAACTACAACGAACGGCACCGGGAAGCAAATAATATCGTACGATAAATGTCATGTATATTGGGCAAAAGGTACTGGTTTTTGAGCAGGCTCCATTCAACAATCATGGAATGTTGAACATGCACTTCTGCGACAAAAAAAGTGAAGATGAACATTTCACCTCGAGCAATATCAAACATTTAAATCCGGGTGATAAAATTCCGTCCAATATGAATATGGAAGAAATTATTTATATTGAAATTAATGACGAATCACTTAAGTTGCCAATTTGCCATCTTCTTATATTTATTACAGAACGATTCGGTTCTCGATATAACGACACATTCCGATTCCCTTGTATCGTGCCATTTTAAAATTACTTCGTGCTATTGTGCTATTAGGTCAATAATATGCTGCGTTATTGAGTATTGAACAGAAATAAACTTCAATTCCAAGTTGGTGGTAAAATCCCTCTTGACTGAATTGAACGACACGGCTCTGGAGAATATACTCGGTAATCGGTATGGTACTTCATTCCAAATATAGGAAAGTTTCTAGAAAATTTATATAAAAAGGGTGTAATTGTTGGAATGACTGACACCAATTTTGTGTGATTCGCCGTTAATGTTTACTTCTCGCACATCGTGATTGTATTGCAAATTAAAACTCAAAGTGGTACATTTATTTGTTTTATTTTTATTTTTATAATACAATAAACAATTGTTACAAATAATTCGATTTGTTTAAATTCAGTTGCACTTGCAGTTCCGACCATAGGTAGCTAAAAAAATATATTTTCAGTTTTCTTCTTGTTCGTCATTTTCACTATCGATATCCAGTGACCAATAGTTCAACAGTTCTTTATTATTCAGCGAGAAATAAATGTGGAGCAGTTTTTTTGAGCGTTCGAATGTTAAACGATTTCTTATTGGAGTATGTATTATACCCCAATTGGAGAAAACTCTTTCTATCTGTCCAGATGAAGCTGGTAAATTTAGAACCTTCAAAGCAATTTCCGACAATAGAGGATAATGGATTGCAGCTGTTCTCCAAAATGTACCCGGTTTTTCAATATCTCCCGAACAGAATGTGGAAAACTCCGCTTTTAGTATTAAACTGATCAAGTTCTTCTAATCCTTCACCACTCAATTTCTGCATTAAGAAACGATTAACTTGACCCTGGTAATCGTCATTTAATTTATTATTGTGATATCTCGGATGTAAATAATAAGCGGTTAGTGCATATACATTTAATGCCATTGTGAGACGATATTGTAATGACCTTTGATGAGATGTCGATTCAAAATTAAGCGACAGCCACAAGTTAACCGCATCCGCAAGTGAAGCATCCGATTTCTGGCAAAAATTAATTAGCTCACAAATCGGATCTAGAACGATTATATCTGCTTTAATTTGTTCAATAAATTGTTCGTTAAAAATTAACTTCGATACATTCAGTTTTATTTTTCGCGGGTGCTCGCTAATCATAACCTCCTTCATGAATTGCATGAAAGTTACAAAACCGACAGCAACAAAGAAGAGAATGGCCAAAATTTATAAATGTGACTATAAAACTGTTCAAAATCATTTAATCATCCTTGGAGGATGCAACAACATCTAGGTAGGTTTATACATGAAGCGTCGAAATTTACGCGTTATTTTGTAAATTGCTGGAAGACATTAAGGACACGCGACTCACTTAAACGACATCCTCTAAATCTAAAGTATCACGGCAGCGAGACATTAGTTATCTTCCATTCTAGCAACCATTCTAAATGAGACCAACCACTATCTTTTTGAGGTTTGTTCTCTGGTGCGCTAAAAAATCAATAATTATACAACTTACCTAATATAATTACATTTTAGTCCATGGATGGGGAGGGGATACAAAGTCGAGAGATCGAAACATTACTAGTTGTGCAAAAGTTAAGAAACCGAGAGGAATACTTCTTGGAATTTTGATACAATAGCAGTCACTTATAATAAATTGAAATCATTTTACGATGATGAGGAGGGAAAAGTACATCCAATGCAGAAATAGAAAATAGAAAAATAAATTTACTTTTTAAAAATAAAATATTTATTTTGTATAATTAGTGATTTACAATTCTTTTCAACTTCTGGTTTGTACCAAACGATTGACTGTGCCGCCCGGCTTTCAAAACGATAGTTCTTGTCACCATATTGGTAATCGCCTTTGCATGATCCCGTAAAAATGATTATTTTTGTTCTTTCTCAATCTCTTTAAAATATTAATTTCAATAATAATCCAATTTAGATTATTCTGGATCATCGTTCGACTAGCATTTTTTTACATAGCCTTTCACCAACCTATCCAAAATGATGTTGCAATACTACCCTTTATCTAGAGAACCATCGGCTGCGTACCAAACTCGTTGCGCTTAGATACACGGCAGATTGTAGATAATGTACGTACGTTTTATAGGTGGCAACAGTTTGCAGTACTTTATTGCAACAATATACATACATATGATTAGTTATGATTATTAAGCCACGTGTGTTCAGCAAACGAGAAATACATGTCTCGCTCAACATTTCTAGTTGGTGATCATTACAATGCGCATTACTCGGCTCATTTCGACCACGGCTTGCTTGCATGCGGGAACGGCCCTTTCAATATCTACGTCAATTAAATTTTTATTCGATGTTGGCATCATTAAGAAATTCACACCCGTAGACGCGCTCTTCTAACAAACGTAATCGTTGATACATAAATTCGGTAAGGAATGGAGTAAATGGAGCCATCATTTTAACCATATGTATATGTTAATACTCGATAAAGCGCTTTCAATGATGAAAGAGTCCTTGACACCAAATTCACCCTTTACACGACGACGATTTACACGTACATACCAATTTAGAAGCTGATTAATAAACTTCGTTAACCGCGGAACAACCGTATACAGTCGATAAGCACACATGCATACCTTTAAAATCCACCACAGAATCCATAAATCAACCGCTTTCGTTCACGGGACATACAATTTCCATATCCCGTTTTATAACACCAGCTGCTAGACAAACTCGGAAATCGTCTTCTCCAAAATATTAGTTTTTTTTTGGAATAAATTTTAGATTTAAAAATTGTTGTAAAGGAACCATTGCCAAGTTCATATCACTTTACAGAATGTCTGTAATTTTGCATTGCATTTAGAACGAAAGTTATTTTGATTTTTGGTGATGTTCAGTAATAACAATACATATACTATATAGGAATAAAAACAAAATTGACTATAGTAATAGGAGCAGTTACATAACTCAGATGGAATCGATATTTGACAGTTGTAAATAGGTTGAATCTTCACCCAACGTCATAACAGTTAAATTTCATTATCAATTATCAGTTAGGTAAAATAAATTCTAAGTTCTTTATATTCGACGATTTCAGATTTTCCGTATATAGGTCAATGCCCTATTTATATCACAACATCCAAATTTAGGTCACACGGCATCAGCTGATTGAAATAAACACTATTCCATTGTGTATAGTGTATAGTCTCCTTGCTCTGACTAATGGCATGTGCAATGCAACAGTTCATCCTTTTCAATTATTTAGAATTTTTTTTATATAGACTTATGATAATTTCTGGTTCCCTACCGGAAAATGTTCATCAAGCCTCAAACACAGTAACGCAAAAACTCTCACAAACATACGAATTACATAAATTTTTGATTTAGTATTGAAAAATCTTCAAATTTTATTTAATTGTATGTGACTGAATTTTTTGTAAGTCAAGCAATTGATGACAACATAAGTGAACTTCTCGATGAAATTCTGGTCAAAAGATATGCTGCGATTATTTTTCTCTCCGTGAGAAATTAAAATTATGTATTGGGCGTTCTACTGAATCAACTAATGAACTTGTTAATAAAAGTCATTAGTGGAGAGGCTATTATTACTTTTCTAACGGTAAAATCCAGTTTCACTGAGAGAAACCATTTAATTTTTTAACTTGTATAAACATGTTACTCTAGTAAAAATTGTAGAAGTGATTAAACACACAATTTTAATTTACTTGGGCAATTCGTTTAATTATGGGATGTTATTTCAATAACATAAGAAAATAAAAATAATTCAATATGTGTACCTGAACTAAAAGTGACTTACAAAGTGAAGACGTGTTTTATTTTATAGTTATAACATAAAATATTATTCACAAATCATAAAGAACTATTCAAAATGCCCCTTAATAGATTATAGCACACTACTCACATGAATTTCCGTAAGAACTGCCTTATTACTATCTCAATGACTTCTTTACAAAAATCGTGTATGAATTCATCGAGGCGTTATACAGCAAATTACTTATGAACATCCTTCATTAGATCACGTAAAACTTCATTAAATATATAAATGACTTTAGTCCCGGGCACAGAATAAAGTTCATTTGAGACTTCATTGAATGAGTCATGGTGAACTCATCAATGAGTTCATCGATTCCCTTCTAGTAGGGATATCATAAGACACACACATATATTATATCATAAGACACACACATATATAGAGTAAATAGTAAAAATTTCATGTAGAAAATATATAAACAATAGCACGTGCACGGTGCATTTTATAAAAAAATAAAAACTAGCCGATCATCTATTTAAAATCATACGATTCAGATACGAATACGATTCGATTTTAATGAAATTTATCAAAACCAACAACAATGTAGCATGGCTCAGAATCTACTTAAATTAAAGTAGATTCTGCATGGTTTTATATTGTTGTTGGTTTTGAATTTATGCATGCACATAAATATACATACATGCATACATAAATATGTATTTATTTTATTTTTTAGCGTCACGTCATCTAAGCGCATGTGCATTGTATTTTTGTGTGCATATGATATATAAAAAAACAACGTGCGCTTATGTATTGTTATTATGTATTGTTTTTTTAACATGTTCCCGCGCAAACGACTGCTATAGATTGAAATGTGTGCGTCAATGTGTTAGATAAAAATTGTTGTAATATTTTCGTTTTGTTTTATACATATAAATATGGTTTTAGAGTTTTTTTTTCCAAAAGAAAACTGTGTACATAATATTTTTGTTTTGTTGTTGTTTTGTTTATGAAAACAATAATAATCAAATGTTTTACGTTTTGCGTGTTTACGAATTCCAAATATGTACATACGTCAAGCAAAAGTGTGTACACAATTATGTATTTTTTTTTTTTTTTTGATAGGATTTGATGTGCATTAAAGTTATGATGATTTCTGGTGATTTTCAGTAATACCAATACTCTATACGAATAAAGACAAAATTGACTCGTTATAGAAAAAGCTGACAAAATAGGTTGAATCTTCACTAAACATCATATACATATATAAAAGTTAAATTTCATTATCAAGTAGCAGATAGGTAAAATATATTCTGTCCTTTATATTAAACGATTTCCGATTTTCTGTATATAGGTCAATGCCCTATTTATTTCGTGATATCCAAATTTAGGTCACACGGCATCAGCTGATTGAAATAAACACTATTCTATTGTGTATAGTCTCCTTGCTCCGACTAATGGCATGGACAACAGTTTATCCTTTTCTATTATTTAGAACATTTTTATGTAGCACACACAGCACACACACACATATTAGAGTATATAGTAAAAATTTCATGGAGAAAATAATTTGATTTTTTCAGTGTGTTGTTGCAATCTAGTATGTGCATTTTATAAAAACAAATCAAAACTAGCCGATCATCTATTTCAAATCATATGATTCGGATACGATTCGATTCTAATGAAATTTGTAATAAAATAAAAATACATACATAAATATGAATGTATACATATTTTATTTCTGTAGCGTCACTATGCGCATGTGCATAGTATTTTTGTGTGTAATTGGGATTTGGGATAAAAAACGTGTCGTCGTATGTATTGTTAATTGTTATTGTTTTTTTGTAACATCTTCGCGCGCAAATGAGCCTGCTATGATTTAAATGAGTGTTCTTATTTTTGTATTTTTGTTTTGTTTCCGAAAACAAAAATAATAAAATGTGTTTGGTTTTGCGTCAAGCAAAAGTGTGTACAAAATTATGCAATTTTTTTGTAATACGATTTAATGTGCATTAAAGTTATGATGATTTCTGGTGATTTTCAGTTTAAGTAGATTCTGGTGTGCTACATAAAAATGTTCTAAATAATCGAAAAGGATGAACTGTTGTGCATGCCATTAGTCGGAGCAAGGAGACTATACACAATAGAATAGTGTTCATTTTATTTCAATCAGCTGATGCAGTATGACCTAAATTTGGATATTACGAAATAAATAGGGCATTGACCTATATACAGAAAATCTGAAATCGTTTAATATAAAGAATATAATTTATTTTACCTATCTGCTACTTGATAATGAAATTTAACTTTTATATATGATATAAATAAATTTCGCACTTTGTGTAAAACTGTAAACGCATAGTTGATTTTTATCAAAATAAGTGAAAAGAGCTCGGGAAAATTATATATTCTACATATAATGCAGGACCGATTAGAAGCTACTTTCAAGGCTGATACATATGAGATTATATAAAAATTTCCCGGATAGAATTTAAAAGATTTAAAATATGAACCATTATTTCTATATTTTGCATGTTATCGGGAAAAGACGGACGAATTTGGATATGTTACAGCTGAATCGGGTATTTACGTTGCATTGTAGTGTAACCAAACACTCTGTAGTTTTTTTTTAATAGAAATCTGACAATGAGAGGAGAGGAGATAGCACGATATACATATTTATGTATGTATTTACGTGCATGTCAAATTTCAATAAAATCGAATCGTATCTGAATCCAGTGCCCTATGTATAACAGTGCATTACATAACTCAGATCGGATCGACACTTATAGAAGTTGTAAAGGATGCATTGACAAGTTCAGATTACTTTACAGAATGTCTTAATTGCATTTAGAACGGAAGTTATGATGATTTCTGGTGATTTCCAGTAATAACAATACTCTGTAGGAATAAAGACAAATATGACTCGTAATAGAAACACTTACATGACTCAGATCGGGTCGACACTTATGAAAGTTGTAAAGGATGCATTGACAAGTTCAAATTACTTTACAGAATGTCTTAATTGCATTTAGAACGGAAGTTATGATGATTTCTGGTGATTTCAAGTAATAACAATACTCTGTAGGAATAAACGCAAAATTGACTCGTAATAGAAACACTTAATAACTCAGATCGGGTCGACACTTATGAAAGTTGTAAAGGATGCATTGACAAGTTCAAATTACTTTACAGAATGTCTTAATTGCATTTAGAACGGAAGTTATGATGATTTCTGGTGATTTCAAGTAATAACAATACTCTGTAGGAATAAACGCAAAATTGACTCGTAATAGAAACACTTACATGACTCAGATCAGATCGACACTTATGGAAGTTGTAAAGGATGCATTGACAAGTTCAAATTACTTTACAGAATGTCTTAATTGCATTTAGAATGGAAGTTATGATGATTTCTGGTGATTTCAATAAACGCAAAATTGACTCGTAATAGAAACACTTAATAACTCAGATCGGGTCGACACTTATAAAAGTTGTAAAGGATGCATTGACAAGTTCAAATTACTTTACAGAATGTCTTAATTGCATTTAGAACGGAAGTTATGATGATTTCTGGTGATTTCAAGTAATAACAATACTCTGTAGGAATAAACGCAAAATTGACTCGTAATAGAAACACTTAATAACTCAGATCGGGTCGACACTTATGAAAGTTGTAAAGGATGCATTGACAAGTTCAAATTACTTTACAGAATGTCTTAATTGCATTTAGAACGGAAGTTATGATGATTTCTGGTGATTCCAAGTAATAACAATACTCTGTAGGAATAAACGCAAAATTGACTCGTAATAGAAACACTTACATGACTCAGATCAGTTCGACACTTATGGAAGTTGTAAAGGATGCATTGACAAGTTCAAATTACTTTACAGAATGTCTTAATTGCATTTAGAATGGAAGTTATGATGATTTCTGGTGATTTCCAGTAATAACAATACTCTGTAGGAATAAAGACAAATATGACTCGTAATAGAAACACTTACATAACTCAGATCGGGTCGACACTTATGAAAGTTGTAAAGGATGCATTGACAAGTTCAAATTACTTTACAGAATGTCTTAATTGCATTTAGAACGGAAGTTATGATGATTTCTGGTGATTTCAAGTAATAACAATACTCTGTAGGAATAAACGCAAAATTGACTCGTAATAGAAACACTTACATGACTCAGATCAGATCGACACTTATGGAAGTTGTAAAGGATGCATTGACAAGTTCAAATTACTTTACAGAATGTCTTAATTGCATTTAGAACGGAAGTTATGATGATTTCTGGTGATTTCAAGTAATAACAATACTCTGTAGGAATAAACGCAAAATTGACTCGTAATAGAAACACTTAATAACTCAGATCGGGTCGACACTTATGAAAGTTGTAAAGGATGCATTGACAAGTTCAAATTACTTTACAGAATGTCTTAATTGCATTTAGAACGGAAGTTATGATGATTTCTGGTGATTCCAAGTAATAACAATACTCTGTAGGAATAAACGCAAAATTGACTCGTAATAGAAACACTTACATGACTCAGATCAGATCGACACTTATGGAAGTTGTAAAGGATGCATTGACAAGTTCAAATTACTTTACAGAATGTCTTAATTGCATTTAGAATGGAAGTTATGATGATTTCTGGTGATTTCAAGTAATAACAATACTCTGTAGGAATAAACGCAAAATTGACTCGTAATAGAAACACTTACATAACTCAGATCGGGTCGACACTTATGAAAGTTGTAAAGGATGCATTGACAAGTTCAAATTACTTTACAGAATGTCTTAATTGCATTTAGAATGGAAGTTATGATGATTTCTGGTGATTTCAAGTAATAACAATACTCTGTAGGAATAAACGCAAAATTGACTCGTAATAGAAACACTTACATAACTCAGATCGGGTCGACACTTATGAAAGTTGTAAAGGATGCATTGACAAGTTCAAATTACTTTACAGAATGTCTTAATTGCATTTAGAATGGAAGTTATGATGATTTCTGGTGATTTCAAGTAATAACAATACTCTGTAGGAATAAACGCAAAATTGACTCGTAATAGAAACACTTACATAACTCAGATCGGGTCGACACTTATGAAAGTTGTAAAGGATGCATTGACAAGTTCAAATTACTTTACAGAATGTCTTAATTGCATTTAGAATGGAAGTTATGATGATTTCTGGTGATTTCAAGTAATAACAATACTCTGTAGGAATAAACGCAAAATTGACTCGTAATAGATACACCTACATAACTAGATCGGATCGACACGTATGGAAGTTGTAAATAGTTTGAATCTTCTCTGAACATCATATATATAACAGTTAAATTTCATTAGCATTTATCACATAGGTAAAATAAATTCTAACTTCTTTATATTCAACGATTTCAGATTTTCCGTATACATATAGGTCAATGCTCTATTTATTTCATAATATCCAAATTTAGGTCACAAGGCATCAGCTGATTGAAATAAACATTATTCTATTTTCCATTGTGTATAGTCTCTTTTCTCTGACTAATGGCATGCGCACCAGTTCATCCTTTTCTATTAGAACATTTTTTATATAGCACACACACACACACACACACATATATATTAGCTTAAATAGTAAAAACTTCATATAGAAAATAATTTGATTTTTTCAGCATTGTTGTTGTAATCTAGCACGTGCATTTAATAAAAAAAATAAAAACTAGCCGATCTTCTATTTAAAATCTTACGATTCCGATACGATTCGATTTTAATGAAATTAGACATGCACATAAAAACATACATAAATATGTACATATATAATATTTTATTTCATTAGCGTCGTCTAGCGCATGCGCTTTGTATTTTTGCGTGTGTATGGGATAAAAAAAATAACGTGGGCTTATGTATTGTTATTATTATTTTTTTTTTACATGTTGGCGCGCAAACGACTGCTGCAAAAAATTGTGCATAATATTTTTCTTTTGTTGTTGTTTTGTTTACGAAAACAAAAATAATCAAATGTTTTTGGTTTTGCGTGGTTTACGAATTCCAAATACATACGTGAAGCAAAAATGTTACATATGTACATAATTATGTAATTTTTTCTTTGATATGATTTAAAGTGCATTAAAGTTATGATGATTTCTGGTGTTTTTCTAGAAACACTTACATAACTCAGATCGGGTCGACACTTATGAAAGTTGTAAAGGAAGCATTGACAAGTTCAAATTACTTTACAGAATGTGCTAATTGCATTTAGAACGGAAGTTATGATGATTTCTGGTGATTTCAAGTAATAACAATACTCTGTAGGAATAAACGCAAAATTGACTCGTAATAGAAACACTTACATAACTCAGGTCGGGCCGACACTTATGAAAGTTGTAAAGGATGCATTGACAAGTTCAAATTACTTTACAGAATGTCTTAATTGCATTTAGAACGGAAGTTATGATGATTTCTGGTGATTTCAAGTAATAACAATACTCTGTAGGAATAAACGCAAAATTGACTCGTAATAGAAACACTTACATGACTCAGATCAGATCGACACCTATGGAAGTTGTAAAGGATGCATTGACAAGTTCAAATTACTTTACAGAATGTCTTAATTGCATTTAGAACGGAAGTTATGATAATAGAGTTATACTACACAGAGTAGAAATGTTTTTTCCCCCATATAAAGGAGCATATAATATTTGCTATTTCATTTGAGGCACGTTGGTGAAGGATGGTTATATAAAAAAGCATATGGCTTACTCATATTTCAAAACGAAAAACCCCAAATCAGATGTTTATTTATGTGCGCAGTGACAACCTATGATGACGACTTAATTTAGTGATTTTAAAATTATTAATTAAAATAATAAAAATATTATAAAATATTTAGTTGGTTTATATAGTAGTGTGTGGTGTGCATTATTTGATAAAAAAAATTATAAACTTGTTATTGAAATGAAGTGTATTGTCAAAAATTGTAAAAATACGCCTAAAAGATTTCAAAAAGGCGTATCTTACCATCAGTAAGTTTACTAAGTGTTTATATAAAATAAAATGTAAATTATGTTAAGAAAAAAGTGATTTGTGATAAATTTATCCATTATTTAATTTATAAATCAGAGAAAATTAAGTAAACAATTTTGATTTCGGTGTGGGGTTTTTCATTTTGTGTGTGTGTTTGTAAACATATGTTATATTACCAGTGTCGCATTTCTCTTATTACTACGTACATATTCTACGTGTTTTTCTATTCATAATTATTTTTTATTTTGGAATATTATAAGTATAATTTTTTTATCGAAAATAAAAACAATTAATGCGTACTATATTCGAATAAAAATAATTGGGAATTTGAGAAGTTTTAAATTTCAATCGAGCAAATTCTAAATACGACCCGTTGATTTATATGCTTTCTCTTTTACCCTCCGAATTTGACTCACTTGACAGCTGCTATCATTCACTCTGTAGTATTTAACTTTATGGTTATGATGATTTCTGGTGATTTCAAGTAATAACAATACTCTGTAGGAATAAACGCAAAATTGACTCGTAATAGAAACACTTAATAACTCAGATCGGGTCGACACTTATGAAAGTTGTAAAGGATGCATTGACAAGTTCAAATTACGTTACAGAATGTCTTAATTGCATTTAGAACGGAAGTTATGATGATTTCTGGTGATTTCAAGTAATAACAATATGTACTCTGTAGGAATAAACGCAAAATTGACTCGTAATAGAAACACTTACATGACTCAGATCAGATCGACACTTATGGAAGTTGTAAAGGATGCATTGACAAGTTCAAATTACTTTACAGAATGTCTTAATTGCATTTAGAATGGAAGTTATGATGATTTCTGGTGATTTCAAGTAATAACAATACTCTGTAGGAATAAACGCAAAATTGACTCGTAATAGAAACACTTACATAACTCAGATCGGGTCGACACTTATGAAAGTTGTAAAGGATGCATTGACAAGTTCAAATTACTTTACAGAATGTCTTAATTGCATTTAGAACGGAAGTTATGATGATTTCTGGTGATTTCAAGTAATAACAATACTCTGTAGGAATAAACGCAAAATTGACTCGTAATAGAAACACTTAATAACTCAGATCGGGTCGACACTTATGAAAGTTGTAAAGGATGCATTGACAAGTTCAAATTACTTTACAGAATGTCTTAATTGCATTTAGAATGGAAGTTATGATGATTTCTGGTGATTTCAAGTAATAACAATACTCTGTAGGAATAAACGCAAAATTGACTCGTAATAGAAACACTTACATAACTCAGATCGGGTCGACACTTATGAAAGTTGTAAAGGATGCATTGACAAGTTCAAATTACTTTACAGAATGTCTTAATTGCATTTAGAATGGAAGTTATGATGATTTCTGGTGATTTCAAGTAATAACAATACTCTGTAGGAATAAACGCAAAATTGACTCGTAATAGAAACACCTACATAACTAGATCGGATCGACACGTATGGAAGTTGTAAATAGTTTGAATCTTCTCTGAACATCATATATATAACAGTTAAATTTCATTAGCATTTATCACATAGGTAAAATAAATTCTAACTTCTTTATATTCAACGATTTCAGATTTTCCGTATACATATAGGTCAATGCTCTATTTATTTCATAATATCCAAATTTAGGTCACAAGGCATCAGCTGATTGAAATAAACATTATTCTATTTTCTATTGTGTATAGTCTCTTTTCTCTGACTAATGGCATGCGCACCAGTTCATCCTTTTCTATTAGAACATTTTTTATATAGCACACACACACACACACACACATATATATTAGCTTAAATAGTAAAAACTTCATATAGAAAATAATTTGATTTTTTCAGCATTGTTGTTGTAATCTAGCACGTGCATTTAATAAAAAAAATAAAAACTAGCCGATCTTCTATTTAAAATCTTACGATTCCGATACGATTCGATTTTAATGAAATTAGACATGCACATAAAAACATACATAAATATGTACATATATAATATTTTATTTCATTAGCGTCGTCTAGCGCATGCGCTTTGTATTTTTGCGTGTGTATGGGATAAAAAAAATAACGTGGGCTTATGTATTGTTATTATTATTTTTTTTTTACATGTTGGCGCGCAAACGACTGCTGCAAAAAATTGTGCATAATATTTTTCTTTTGTTGTTGTTTTGTTTACGAAAACAAAAATAATCAAATGTTTTTGGTTTTGCGTGGTTTACGAATTCCAAATACATACGTGAAGCAAAAATGTTACATATGTACATAATTATGTAATTTTTTCTTTGATATGATTTAAAGTGCATTAAAGTTATGATGATTTCTGGTGTTTTTCTAGAAACACTTACATAACTCAGATCGGGTCGACACTTATGAAAGTTGTAAAGGAAGCATTGACAAGTTCAAATTACTTTACAGAATGTGCTAATTGCATTTAGAACGGAAGTTATGATGATTTCTGGTGATTTCAAGTAATAACAATACTCTGTAGGAATAAACGCAAAATTGACTCGTAATAGAAACACTTACATAACTCAGATCGGGTCGACACTTATGAAAGTTGTAAAGGATGCATTGACAAGTTCAAATTACTTTACAGAATGTCTTAATTGCATTTAGAATGGAAGTTATGATGATTTCTGGTGATTTCAAGTAATAACAATACTCTGTAGGAATAAACGCAAAATTGACTCGTAATAGAAACACCTACATAACTAGATCGGATCGACACGTATGGAAGTTGTAAATAGTTTGAATCTTCTCTGAACATCATATATATAACAGTTAAATTTCATTAGCATTTATCACATAGGTAAAATAAATTCTAACTTCTTTATATTCAACGATTTCAGATTTTCCGTATACATATAGGTCAATGCTCTATTTATTTCATAATATCCAAATTTAGGTCACAAGGCATCAGCTGATTGAAATAAACATTATTCTATTTTCTATTGTGTATAGTCTCTTTTCTCTGACTAATGGCATGCGCACCAGTTCATCCTTTTCTATTAGAACATTTTTTATATAGCACACACACACACACACACACATATATATTAGCTTAAATAGTAAAAACTTCATATAGAAAATAATTTGATTTTTTCAGCATTGTTGTTGTAATCTAGCACGTGCATTTAATAAAAAAAATAAAAACTAGCCGATCTTCTATTTAAAATCTTACGATTCCGATACGATTCGATTTTAATGAAATTAGACATGCACATAAAAACATACATAAATATGTACATATATAATATTTTATTTCATTAGCGTCGTCTAGCGCATGCGCTTTGTATTTTTGCGTGTGTATGGGATAAAAAAAATAACGTGGGCTTATGTATTGTTATTATTATTTTTTTTTTACATGTTGGCGCGCAAACGACTGCTGCAAAAAATTGTGCATAATATTTTTCTTTTGTTGTTGTTTTGTTTACGAAAACAAAAATAATCAAATGTTTTTGGTTTTGCGTGGTTTACGAATTCCAAATACATACGTGAAGCAAAAATGTTACATATGTACATAATTATGTAATTTTTTCTTTGATATGATTTAAAGTGCATTAAAGTTATGATGATTTCTGGTGTTTTTCTAGAAACACTTACATAACTCAGATCGGGTCGACACTTATGAAAGTTGTAAAGGAAGCATTGACAAGTTCAAATTACTTTACAGAATGTGCTAATTGCATTTAGAACGGAAGTTATGATGATTTCTGGTGATTTCAAGTAATAACAATACTCTGTAGGAATAAACGCAAAATTGACTCGTAATAGAAACACTTACATAACTCAGGTCGGGCCGACACTTATGAAAGTTGTAAAGGATGCATTGACAAGTTCAAATTACTTTACAGAATGTCTTAATTGCATTTAGAATGGAAGTTATGATGATTTCTGGTGATTTCAAGTAATAACAATACTCTGTAGGAATAAAGGCAAAATTGACTCAAAATTGACAATCGCAGTTAAAGTAAGGCTAAGAACAAGAAAGCTGTACTCGTTAGAGCAGTTGGACAAATTTGTAGATCGAAAAGATCAGATCCATCTTACGATGAATTCCCTAATTCAGCACTCTTGTTATTCGAAAGAGGAACATTGTAGAACAGTATTTTTGGCTATATTTTTCATTCGTCATGAACAAGTTAAGTTTGATGAATTGAAAGTGGCAGCGATGTGCCTTATCTTCAAGAAGGAAGACCGCTTGAAATGTGAACTATCGCACTATCGATATGGGTGGCTCAAGCTGAAGTAAAAATGTTCACGGCGTCTCTATTTATTTATTGCAGAACGTACTTTTTAGCAACAGTATAGATTTGTAGGCCTAGGGCATCGTATCGTTATTTGATTGTGCTTGAGGCATACAGGAAACTCAGGTTGAATTTGTAATGTATTAGTGGACCCTAATGCTTAATAGCCAAACAATCATCAATTTGGTTTATTCCGAATTCAACAACAATTTAACTTGGTATTAAGTATTAAAATTAATACGGGCAATGCTAGTGCATTATCATTGTCATACGGCCAACTTATAACAAACGCCATTCCTTATTTTAATGTACAATAATACTAATGTATGTACTTGTATTATAAAATACATGTACAAACATAAACCAATATAATATTCTACAATTATCTACCAATTATCGACATTCTCGACATATTCTACGCCAATTGTCTACATTGTCGACGCCAAAAGCTACAATTCGTTTGCTTGTTTAATATTCCTTCAGTGTTAATTTCAATCAATGACTC
Source organism: Nephrotoma flavescens (assembly GCA_932526605.1). Classification (NCBI taxonomy): domain Eukaryota; kingdom Metazoa; phylum Arthropoda; class Insecta; order Diptera; family Tipulidae; genus Nephrotoma; species Nephrotoma flavescens. The sequence continues at coordinate 187,014,447 of OW052222.1, read as the reverse complement.
AATGTTACTCTTAGTGGTTTGCTTAGCTTTGCCAATTGCATATCCGTAATATCCGCACAAGAAACCCGAAGGTTCGAGCATATAATATAGAGCTCAACTCCTTGAGCCGACCACGATGATGACATAACGGAAGCACCGGTCGAACAGCACTGAATAAACGATCATTCAGCGACGTCGACTAAAGCACGGCCATTGGATATAACCCCGGCAAAAGTCTAATATAAAAAATTAAATTAAATTAATTAAAGCATTGATTAATGCGTGGGATTTGAGCGGAGAATCTGAAACGGCTGACAAACTCACAGAAATTGTCATAGAATCCATAGAATTAGCCCAGGAATTATATAATACGGAAATATATGCAGTTGTATCGAACAATGCAGCAACGATGGTCAAAATGGGTAAGAATCTTAATCACTGTCTATGGCACAGTACATGTCACAGTCATATTGGAAACCTTTTAGTTAAGGATATTATAGATGTGAAGTTAACGGAAAATGTGAATACGGTTTTGAAAGAATTTAAAAATGCTGATTTTGAAAAGACAATTGTTAATAAAGGCGGATCTAAAATGAAACTAGAGTGTGAGACTAGATGGTGCTCTCATCGAAATGCTTATCAAAATTTAATTTCCAATCTGCAATTCATGAAGGAGGTTATGATTAACGAGCACCCGCGAAAAATAAAACCGAATGTATCGAACTTAATTTTTAACGAACAATTTATTGAACAAATTAAAGCAGATATAATCCTTCTAGACCCGATTTGTAAGCTAATTAATTTTTGTCAGAAATCGGATGCTTCACTTGCGGATGCGGTTAACTTGTGGCTGTCGCTTAATTTTGAATCTACATCTCATCAAAGGTCATTACAATATCGTCTCACAATGGCATTGAATGTATTTGCACTAATCGCTTATTATTTACATCCGAGATATGACAATAATAAATTAAATGACGATTACCAGGGTCAAGTTAATTGTTTCTTAATGCAGAAATTGTGTGGTGAAGGATTAGAAGAACTTGATCAGTTTAACAACAAAACCGGAGTTTTCCACATTCTGTTCGGGAAAGATATTGAAAACCCGGGTACATTTTGGAGAACAGCTGCAATCCATTATCCTCTATTGTCGAAAATTGCTTTGAAGGTTCTAAATTTACCAGCTTCATCTGGACAGATAGAAAGAGTTTTCTCCAATTGGGGCATAGTACATACTCCAATAAGAAATCGTTTAACATTCGAACGCTAAAAAAACTGCTCCACATTTATTTCTCGCTGAATAATAAAGAACTGTTGAACTATTGCTCAGTCGATAGTGATCATGACGAAGAAGATGAAAACTGAAAATATATTTTTTTTTAGCTACCTATGGTCGGAACTGCAAGAGCAACTGAATTAAAACAAATCGAATTATTTGTAACAATTGTTTATTGTATTATAAAAATAAAAATAATATTAAAACAAATAAATGTACCACTTTGAGTTTTAATTTGCAATACAATCACGATGTGCGAGAAGTAAATATTAACGGCGAATCACATAAAATTTGTGTCAGTCATTCCAACAGTTACACCCTTTCTATATAAATTTTCTGGAAACTTTCCTATATTTGGAATGAAGTACCATACCGATTACTGAGTATATTCTCCAGAGCCGTGTCGTTCAATTCAGTCAAGAGGGGTTACCGCCAACTTGGAATTGAATTTTATTTCTGTTCAATACTCAATAACGCAGCATATTGACCTAATAGCACAATAGCACGAAGTAATTTTAAAATGGCACGATACAAGGGAATCGGAATGTGTCGTTATATCGAGAACCGAATCGTTCTGTAATAAATATAAGAAGATGGCAAATTGGCAATTTAAGTGATTCGTCATTAATTTCAATATAAATAATTTCTTCCATATTCATATTGGACGGAATTTTATCACCCGGATTTAAATGTTTGATATTGCTCGAGGTGAAATGTTCATCTTCACTTTTTTTGTCGCAGAAGTGCATGTTCAACATTCCATGATTGTTGAATGGAGCCTGCTCAAAAACCAGTACCTTTTGCCCAATATACATGACATTTATCGTACGATATTATTTGCTTCCCGGTGCCGTTCGTTGTAGTTTTTAAAGTCGCTGGAAGCTCGTTCTATAATCCGCTCATTTGTGTAGTTTGAGAATGATGTGTGAACACGCTCAAATAATTCAGAACTAGATGTATTGCACCGACTTCAATCACCCACCAGTCTTCTTAATAAGACACCAGTATCCGCCGTCAGCGGTGAATAATCCAATAATTATCGAAAAATTTCAAATGGCAGCGTTGAGAGCGACGAGGCTAACGATAAACTATAAATTTCATTACCTTCTCCATCTCCAGTAACTCCCAGTACTAAGCGCAACAAACATTGTGTCTTAATCTTATCCCGTAGCAGGATATCTGAATACGCAGGCAGTCTCAAAAATAATCCAAATGCTAAGGAATGTGGTGGCCGTGGCACCGAGGTCCTATTTATTGTATTAGGATAAGAATGTGTAACACTAACGTCTAATAAAGAGCAGCATGCTTCAAAAATCCCGACACATCTGTTGCCGATTGTATCACTTTATTGGAAACCGCTCATCCTTCTTCGATTTATAGGTGGCGTGGCGACACTAAAACATTGTGCCAAAATACGTAACCACCCTAGACTTGATTTAGCTATAGAATCGTCTGCATTCGAAAATTCACCAACCGTTGTACTTTTAGACGGAATTATATTATAATTATTGTCTCCGGATGTGGTTGTGCCCAGAATAGGGATTTTTCAGTCAGTCCAATGTTAGAACTATCGAAAGGTCGATATGGTCGAATCACTATACTAGTCGCAATTTCAGGTAGGGCGAATTTTTATTTGATGCAAGTCATACCAACGGTTGATGTGGCTAAGAAGAAATATAGCGGCTTAACAATTAGCATAGGCCGTTTAGCTTTGTTAATAGCAAGAGTAAAAGTTAAAATTCAGTATAGTCTACACTTTGCAGTTCACTTATACTGTTATACGTCTCGACGTTATTGATCGAATACATCGAGGACGCAACCATATAACAAATGACGCATTTAATGCGATAACGATTCCAAGAGCCGTGTCATTGTTGGCGACTGGAGTAATACTGTATCTGCAACACACAGAATTTTAACCCGATTTTCTGTATTATTTTGTTGTTCTGCTTTTATTTCGTCAGTTTGACTTTCAGGTGAGAGAGTTTCAACAGTTGAGACATCACTTGTTGACATTGGTGCAACACTACGACGCGGGAGTGCGGTCTGAACGAGCACCGAAGATGGTTTCAACAGTCCAACAAATAGTGTGTTATCGGAAACAGTTTTTGATTGTCTTGAATTTTGTGAGCATAGCTCTGTCGCACAGAGACTTCCAAATACATTATTTGAATTGTTTGTCTCGGCCGGATTATCTTCGGGCAGATTGGTCGGTTTGTGAATGACGCAAAATCAGATGATAAAACAGATGACGTGCCCCCTTACAAGTAATGAGGATATATTTGATTATCCATATTCAAAACATAAGCCCATTTGTATATTGAGCTCTCGTTTTAATTCGTTTAGTTTGATGGTTTTGCGGCTGTTAATCAAATTAATAATCTCGATAAGAAATTTCATTAGTGGCGTAAGTTTTATTATTTCATCTGTTATTACCGGGCAATATTTTAGCTAAGAAACAATAAAAATCGAATTAATATTTATCTTCTGTTATTATTACATTATTCAAATACTTACTTCAATGAAATAATTCATAGATGTAATTGATTTTGTAATCAATTCGGTCGGTTATAGTGATGACTATGAGTCTGTTGCAGCTATGGAACTAAAACACTAACACAATGCCGCCCGACGACCGACGTATGAGACGAGACTACACCAACGATGCAATCAAAAAATACAGTTTAGTAATATCCGATTCCATAAGCGTTTGCTTGACAATGACAATCAATTGTTGTTGTTGGTCGGTTAATAAGTAATTAGAAATTATTTGTTGCAGCATCTTAATCAACGTGCTTAATTCGAGTTCGTACCGTTGGGGTACCATGTCGGATCTATTCTTGATTTGCGACTGTTCTGAAGACCGTATGGCAGTTTCAGCAAGCGTCGCAAAAATTTTTAGCACATGCTACTTTTTCAATTGTTGAAGCTTCCGTTGCTATAGGCGCTATTGAAGGTAAACCATATTCTGGGAAATCGTTAATATCGCTGCGTGGCAATTCATCTAGGCGATTAATGTATCGAGTGCACATACTCGTACAAGTGGTATTTCGTCTTCGGCTAGCAATAACTAGAAAAACAAAAACAAAACTAATAAATTTGTGAGAGGACATTTAATCAAAGACACTTTTACAATGCACGGTGGGATTCGATCAAAGAATTATATCGGCGGTTCTGAATTCAGCCAACTGCAATAAAATTTATAAACTAAACAACTCGAGCTACAGAAATGGAATCCGCGGATCGAATACATGAAGAAATATGTGTAATCGGCCGGATTATCTTCGGCTTCGGGCAGATTGGTCGGTTTGAGAATGACGCAAAATCAGATGATGCTCTGTCGTGCCCGCTTACAAGTAATGAGGATATATTTGATTATCCATACTCAAAACATAAGCCCATTTGTTGAGCTCTCGTTTTAATTCGTTTAGTCTGTTGGTTTTGCGGCAGTGCTGAATTAGAATGACGTGAATCCAGAATGTCTACTTACAAACACTTTCTATAATACTGATAGCAGCTATCCTAAATCAGTCTTTTCATATTGAAACGTTATCAGCTCTTTAACTTGTCTCTGAGCATCGCAATGCAATACACATACAAAATACAACTTGGAGCAAAATTTCATTTAACTTTTACTTTACGTAATCACATCACATGTCACATCGCATTTAATTTCTAACCAGATAAATAATTCGTGTACTAATTTGCAAATCAGCGTCGCATATCGATTTACATCCACATACGCTGCATTCATATCTGTCCCGGAAAAGAATCGAAGAAGCATTTTCTCAAAATGAACCAATTTTCCCCAAACTAAACAAATTGACAGCCACCAGCCACCACACATACATAAAGAAAGTATATGTGCTACTAGTGCACGCGAAATCAAAAAATGAGCAGAAACTTCAAACTGTGGAAGAGAAAAAATGAATTACATTTTCAGATTTATACGTGAAGTGAATTACGCTTTTTTATCATACAGTATGCAACGTTAGAAAAGTACATTGATATTTATTTAAATTATCGATACAAATAAATATTTACGTAATAATTTCCACCTTAAAATATTGTAGTAGCGCCATTAATTAGCAGATGTCAGGCTCACAAAACAATCTGTTGTAATACATTAGTTTTAAAAAATTTCAATAGATGTATAAGCATGTAATGGTTGTATTATCGACTAGAAAATAATGTATTTTAAATTTTTTACTAATTTAATTTTTTTCAGGTAGATGTCGCAATTAATTACATTTTTTACGTTACGTAACGTAAAAAATTCGCGTAATTAATACAATTATTTACGCGTAAATAATAGCGTATGTAATGTAACGTAATGTATCTGCACAACACTGGTAACACCTGTCAAAAAAAATATATAGAGTGTTCAGATGCATAACGCATAACATAGTCAGATGATTTAGATTTAGAGAGTTAATGTAAACTTTATAATAAGATAATAAAGAAAATATAAATATAAAAAATATATTATAAATTATTCACAAAATACATAACATGGCGCAGTTGATAAAATAAAATTGAATATTAATAAAAACAAATATAAAAAAAATACGAAAGTGAATTTTAAAGCACATATTGTAAACGTGCAGCCATTACTGTGTAAAATTAATGATTTACTGACAGTTTATCGTGAACAATTTATCGTGAGCAATTTATCGTATAACAATTTATCGTAGAACAATTTATCGTCGAAACAATTTATCGTGGAATCAATTTATCGTGGAATAATTTATCGTAGAACAGTTTATCGTGGACAATTTATCGTATAACAGTTTGGAACAGCTTTAGTATCGCAGTCAAATTTTTTTGACAGTCTGAGCGACGGTAACGCCACTTTGACCAAGAGCGGAATTGTTTATAACTAAAAATGTGCCTTTGCTTAGCATTTTGGACCTAGCGCCATCTACTGGAATAAAAACGAACTAAAATTTAAAAAAAATACGTTAAGACGTGCTAAAAAAATATTAATAAAAAATATTGAATCTCATTTAAAAATAAATGAAATTTAATATTTTTTTATGAATATATTAAATTAAGAGTGGGAGTCGCACTGCGTGCCGCACGTAGGAGCAGATTATATAGAATCTATTAATGACACCTACGCTCCTCCCCGTAGCCCTGCGGGGCTCTTTAGATTTTAATTTCGGGGGCGTAGGGGCCGGGATCTTCAAGCATGTCGCACTGCGTGCCGCACGTAGGAGCGGATTATATAGAATCTATTAATGACACCTACGCTCCTCCCCGTAATCCTGCGGGGCTCTTTAGATTTTAATTTCGGGGGGCGTAGGAGCCGGGATCTTCAAACATGTCGCACTGCGTGTCGCACGAAGGAGCAGATTATATAGAATCTATTAATGACACCTACGCTCCTCCCCGTAGCCCTGCGGGGCTCTTTAGATTTTAATTTCAGGGGGCGTAGGAGATGGGATCTTTAATCGGTTAAGAAGCTACCGAGTTCCGTCCCACATGGCCATATTCCAGAACTTCTTCCAAAAATCATTCAATAATCCCATTTCCATCCAACATACCCAATCCCATCATAATCGGTTAAGAAACTAACGAGTTCCGTCCCACATTTCAATATTCCAGAACTTCTTCCAAAAATCATTAAAGAATCCCACTAATTTTTTTTATACCACGCATGAAACCTTTGTACGATAAATAGTCCACGAAAAACTGTTCTACGATAAATTGTCCCACGGTAAATTGTGTCCACGGTAAATTGTGTCCACGATAAACTGTTTTACGATCAAATGTTTACGTTAAATTGAAACACGATAAATTGTTTACGATAAAGAGACCGTCACCCAAAATTAATAAATTATACAAAAAATCAAAACAATAATGGATACGTATAATAGACCAGCCCCGATAATTATTCCAAGTAATATGGCTGAATCGTGGAAAAGTTTTAAACAAAGATTTGAAATTTTTATGAAAGCAACACAATCAGATAAGAAAGACGAGGATGTGCAGGTGGCCATCTTGTTAAACATCGGAGGGGACGAAGTCATAAAAATTTACAATAATTTATCGTTTGATAAAATGGAAAAAGTGAAGCCAGATGGAAAAATTGAAATAATAGATGAGAGAAACAAATTTGAAGTTGTGACGCAAAAAATCGAGAAATTCTGCACACCACGGAAAAACATATTATTCGAACGATTTGTATTTTACAATAGAGTACAAAAAGAAGGTGAAATGTTTGATGGGTTTTTAACAATTATACAAAAACTGGCAAAACAATGTGAATTTCAGGATGAAGAGTCGCAATTAAGAGTATTCTGTCTAGAATTTAGGATCGGGTTACATCATTCGGGTGAAGGAGAAATTATTTCAGTTTATAGGAATTTAAAAATCGATAGGAGCGAGAGTATAAAGAGAGTTTAAAAATAGTCAAGACACTATCTGCATTATTTTTCGGCTGGAAACTATCGGCTAACTTTAATAGGGTTATAATAAATATAGTAGAAATACGAACAATTATCAAAAATTTAATCAAAGTAATAACACTAAAGCTCATTTTGTATGTAGAAAGTGTAAAAGAAACCACACTGTAAATAACTGTTCTGCATCTAATGCCAGATGCAATAATTGCGGTAAAATAGGACATTTTCAATCAGCTTGTTTTCTTAAAAATGTGCATGTAAAATTGATTAGATTGCTTAGATGAAATTGAATTGTTTATTTCGTACAAAAATATTGATGCGATGCAAAAGTTTATTATTGTTGAAGATTATAAAACACGTCCTATACTGGGATTAAAAACTATTAAAGTATTAGGATTAATTACTATTAAAAAAGACAAGAGACAAATACATGCAATTAAAAGCAAAGAGGAGATACTTTTAAATAATAAAGATTTATTTGATGGGTTGGGATGTATGCCAACAAAATGTCACATCAAAATTAAAGATAATGCTCAACCAGCAATTAAAGGAGCGCGAAAAATTCCTATATCTCTAACAGAAAATTTTAAGAGGACGTTAGATAAAATAGAAATTGCAGGAATAATATCAAAAGTAGATTATGCCGTGGAATGGATCAATAATCTCGTAATAATAGAGAAACCAAATAAAGATCTAAGAATATGCTTAGATCCAAAGGAATTAAACGGAGGCATCATACCGGAATTTTATCATATACCTTCGATTGACGATCTTACAGAAAATCTGGTAGGAATGGAATATTTTACTGTATTAGACTTGAAGGATGAGTTTTTTCAAATTGAACAAATCTAGTAACTATTGTTGTTTCAGTACTATATATGGCACATTTAAATTTAATAGATTGCCTTTTGGGATATGGATGGCCCCACAATATTTCCAAAAAAGAAATGAAAACAATTTTGGTGGCATTAAAGGGTATTTATATACATCGATGATATTCTAATAGCTGCGAGAACGGAAGAGGAGCATGAAAAAAAATTAAATGAAGTTTTAAACAGAGCAAGGAGATTGAACATACGATTTAATAAGAATAAAGTTCAATTTAAGGTCAAGGAAGTGCACTGAAAAAAACCCACATTTGAAAATCGGGCATAAACCATGTCAATCAAATTATACCTGCATATTATATAAGACTCAGACAAAAATATATCCGAATTCACCAATAGCAATTTTCATTATGTTAATATCTTTATTCCTATTAATTTATTTTATTTCCTATTTTACATTATATGAAATTTCAAAATATAATGTTTACTACATAGAAATAGTTTTAAGAGATATTTTTGTAACCAAATCATAATTATTGTTTATCGTTTTACAGCATAATATATTTCTATACTAAATTAAGTACATTACACTAACTCGAAATAATAAAATGTTCAACGTTTATTAGTAGTATAATATAATTCGCTAAGTCAACGTGTATTTGCTTCATATAGGCACCTGAAGTATACATCTTTAGTTTGTAGTTTGTTGTGACCACTGCAATGAAATGAACAGTGTGACGAGATAATTAAATTTTTTAATTTATAAGATTTCTGAGTCTTGTTCATTACAAAAAACATAACTTAGAGCAAAGCAGCTTCTATTCTGGCCAAATATCAATTTAGAAATAGAAAATTTAATTTTAGCTTGTTCATTATGTGAACAATATCGACCGGCATATATTAAAGAGCCTTTACAATAGCATGAAATTCCAGCAAGACCCTTTATGAAAGTAACTTGTGATATTGGCGAGGTAGGAAATAGATTTTTTTAATTCTGGTAGATTATTTTAGCAAGTGGTTAGAGATCGTTGAAATTAAAAATAAGACGGCTCAAGATGTAATCGGTGCATTAAAAGACATCTTTGCCACACATGGCATGCCTAATCAGTTTGTAAGTGATAACGTTCCATTTAATAGCTATGCATTTAAAGAATTCGCAAAAGAGTGGAATATAGAATTGATCACAAGTTCACTGAGATATCCCTAATCAAACGGAGATGTAGAAAGAGGAGTACAAACGTCAAAAAATATAATCAGGAAAAATGAAGATATCCAACTTACTTTGTAAGAATATAGGAATACAGTAATAGCAGATATAGAGCTATCACCGTCGCAAGTACTAATGGGACGAATAACAAGGACCAAAATGCCCATAAATGATAATCTATTGAATGTAAGAAATCAAAAAATAATAAAAAGTAAACTAGAATATAAAAATTGGACACTTAAGAACTATTATGACCAAAATGCTAGACCAGAACAAGAACTTGTTGAACGAGAAAAGATAGTTTACAGAGAAAAAAATAAATGGCTAAAAGGAAGTATTATAAATAAACACTGAGCACCAAGATCGTATATGATAGAGACGAAATATGGGGGTGTATTGAGGAGGACATCTAATCATTTGAGAAAATCACATTTCAGAAAAAATTGTGGGTACTCCAACTTACACAGAAAATATAGACATAATCAAAATGTACATAATAGTAATGAATCTGTTCCAAATGTATGTGTATACAATGAAAATATTAGTTTAGGAAACGATAATTTTAGAAATAGAAATGATGATCAAAATGACAGTTCATATGTTAATAATAATGATTGTAATAATTTTAAAATAAATAATTCAGAATATCCTGAGATAGGCAGTAACAGTGAAGTTGGAGGAAATAACGTTGTTAGAAGATCAGGTAGGGAAACTAGGGAACCAGTAAGATTTAAAGATTATGTGAAGTACTAGATGTAAGAAATGAAAAAAAAATATTTATATATATAAAAAAAAAATGAATGATGTAGTATACATATAGAGAAAATTAATGAATTCAAGGAATTATATTGTATATGAATATATATTACAGATGAAATTTAGATATAAGTAGAATCTGCTGAAAAAGGGAAGGTGTTGTATATGTATGTGAACGCACCTAGTGTTGATTGAACGTGCCCTTGTAGGATGGTAACACCTGTCAAAAAAAATATATAGAGTGTTCAGATGCATAACGCATAACCTAGTCAGATGATTTAGAGAGTTAATGTAAACTATATAATAAGATAATAAAGAAAATATAAATGTAAAAATGTATTATAAATTATTCACAAATTACATAACAAAGTGTTCCATTATTTATTTCACTACTAAACAAAAATCATTGGAAATTTCCGACTGGGTAAATCAATGCGGGTTTATGCAAAGAGTTTAGTATAAAGAACTTTAAAGCAAATTATATTCCGCGTGCGGAAATATCCACCGATTTCAAAAATCCCTGGACTAGCACTATCTTTCCCCGTGAGCTTTTTCTCCGTTAATTAAAAAGAAATTGGGCAAAATTTAAATTTAGAAATGCTTAAGTTTTCCTGCTACAGTCGTCCATTCATTGTTTGGCCATTCGGTTGAGAGACTCATTCTTGTCGTACTGAGTTCGATGTTGTTCCAATTTAATGCTAAACATACCCCAGGTTTTTAGCATCGGTTTCCTTTGTAGAGGAATTTTGAGGTGGTAATACTATTCGTGTCGCAGCGCCGGTGGCAAAGTGGTCAGCATGCTTGCTCCAGCGACCTTAGGTCCCGCGGGCTCGATTCCCGGTGGTGGCAAGGAAAAAATTCCACGGCTGGTTTAGGATCAATGAAATAATTACTCATTATCCGAAATGAAAATATGATTATGAAACCTCATTTGAGGCGGCCAAATCCCTTGATGGGATATAGTGCCAGAGAGAGAGAGGGAAATATTGTTCGTGTAGAGTGACGAATTCATTAGAAGTTCACGAAACTGGTTATTCGAAGAGATGATGCAAATATTCGGGTAAAATTCTCAAATTTAGCGCCTTGAATATTGGATTAGAACGAGCATCCTCAAAATAAGCATGATGGTACTCCAAAAATTGTAACATTAGAAGTTTTTTAAAATCACCTAAATGTTTACAATTCACTGACACAACCAGTCAATAATTTTTCAATTTAACTATTTTGTATAAACTACACATCTATAAAGTAGTATTAAACGCTATTTGCACAGAACCGCAGCAAAACATTTCCTATCATTAGGCCGCCCAGTTGTTTTCTTCTATTATCAAGTGCAAAGTAAGTGTATTTCAAGTATGGCATATTGCTGCCATCCATATTTCCGAGCGATGTATATTTCTTGTGTACATTTCTTGTGTATGCTTTCAACGCGACTATTTTGCGTTGGTATGGTGACCACACCGAAAGAGCGAATTCAAGTTGTGAGCAGACTTAGGCATAAAAGAGATTGAATAAATTCGAATAAATCCGTTTAATAAACTCTTATGCCCCAGAGAGTGCTATAATGAAGCTTGACGTTTTACAACCAATTCCAATATAGAGTTCTCTGTTGGTTAAGGAAAATGAGATCAACATTTTGACAAACTTTAAATTATTATTCCATGGTTGATTGAGTCCAAAGCTTTGCTAACATCATGAAATCAGTGTATGTTGTGTCTACTTGTATGCGATCTTCAATTACTTCAATTATTTTACGATTCCTACAAGGTTATTTTAGTTCGTTTCTAATAAATTGGTGAGAAGTAATGTTAGTTGCTGAACCAGCTCATGTAATAATGTTTTCAAACTTGTTGATGGTATCTTTTCAGGTCTACATCCATCCTGAAATGAAGTGAGCGGTCTGTAAAAAATGTCTTTAAACAACTGTCTGTAAAAAATAAACAATAAATTGATAAATTGTTTGTGACATAAAAAAATAATGAGCTAAATTTCAAGCATTCCCACAAACAAAGCTAAAAATGCTTCGCTTGACCATTATGGACAGAACTTTATTAATTTTATTTACAAGTATATAAATTACATAAAACTGCTGCCATCTTTTGGAGAATAATGCAAATTTTACTTATTTAGATGTCCAAAAGGTAACAACACTAATGAATGTGGAATTTTTGTTTAATGGCTAGTAAAGGTTTGATAGTTAAAACACCAAATAGATCCTAGTTAATTTTTCTATATTAAGTATGTGTTTTTAATGAAGAATTGATTTTACAATAGATTCAATGTAATTTTATGGGGTTAGGTACATATTTCCGAAGGAGAAAATCCCGCGGAACAAGATTTCGAGAGTCATAACTCCAAAGATACAAAATTCCAATGGTTCAAAATCCCAAGGGTATAACATCCCGAAGTTACCTAATCCTGCAACTACGAGATTATCAGAAATCAAAAGGTTTTCGAAAAGCGATAGGGACAAAATCCCGATAATAATAATTCCGAAGGTACAAAATCACCTGATTTCAAAATCCTGCGGTTCAAAAGCTCCCGGGATCAAACTCCCCGAGCGACAAAATCCTGAAAATCTATTAAAAATTTTTATTAATATTTTGTTCCGTAAGAACATATATTGAATATTGTTTAGAAAATAAGTTATTGACCTATTCCCGAAGTTCAAAATCCCGCGGAACAAAAACCCGAGAGTCATAATCAAAATGGTACAAAATTCCGGGGGGACAAAATCCCGAAGTTACATAATCCCGATGGACAAAATCCTATAAGTACAAAATTTCGAGGGGCAAAATCCCGAATGGACAAAATCCCGTAATCCTTCGAAAATTCCGAATTTAAATTGGATTTCACGAGGAATTCGGGTTGGTATCGAAAGGCTAAAAATTTTATTAGCGAAAAAAAATATCCCAAAATGCCATCCCGAAAATAATAATCCAAACAATATAAATCTCAAAACACATAATACCAAAAATATATTTACCAAGAAAAAAATTGCTCGAACACAAAATCTCAAAAAAATATCGAATTAAAAATCCCACAGATTTCGACTCATTTGGCTCTATTTTCGGAAGATTCGAAAAAATTAAATCATTAGATAATTTTTCGTAAGATATATTTTTAAAATATAAAATATATGTTACTTTTATGTAGACTTATATTTCATTTTCATATTTTCATTTAATAGTCTTAAATAAATATAAAAATTTAATGAAAATTTTGGATTTATCATTTTTTGAGATTAAATTTTTCGCCCTAATAATCAAAAATTTACAAAAAGTGATTTGGGATGTTTTTCGGACTATTTATTTTGGGTAATTTGAAATTGGAGAAACAGCCTACTAGTAAGTTTTTGATCTAGTCAAAAACATAATTTTTGTACTTAAATTTTCGGGAATACGATGGTATTCCGCGGAATTCAATTTTATTCGGGATTTTCTCAAGATTAACAGAATTCAGAAGGTTTCCGAAGGGGTTGGAGACATATTCCCGAAAGACAAAATCTCGCGGAACACAACCCCGAGACATATTCCCGAGGATACAAAATCCCCATGGTACAAAATCCCAAGGGTACAAATTTCCATAGTTATATAATCCCGAGGGACAAAATCACGTAAGTACAAATTCCCGAGGGACAAAATCCCAAAAGCACAAAATCCCACAATCCCAAGAAAATCCCGAATAAAATTGAATCCCGCGCGGAAATTTTTTTTTATTTATTCGCACACAACAACCATTTACCACTGACATAATTAGACCATCTGCACGGTGCAAGTTTCTTGTCAACCTGTAAACTGGTGTAATATAGTTGCTCTGCCAGTCAAAAATATGTAGAGACATTGTAGATTTTTCTTAATTATTGACTCCAGTTCCATCAATTTATTAATTTTTATTTCGCTGGAACTACATTCCATAGGGATGGTCGCCTCATTAATGAGGTTACATAACCATTATATTTTCGGATTAATCTATGATTGGTTCATTGAAATCTCAGTGCTATTAATACGCCTGGACAAAATAGGCTAAATCAAGATAAGGCTGTTTGTCCAATATACCGTAGGTTCCCAGATATTTTGAATTTTGGTAATAACGAAAAATCCTTGAACAGTTATTATTTTTATTTGACAATCGTTAGTTCATCGGTGTAACAAATATTTATGAGCAAAATTGTAGCGATTCAACAAAGATCTTTAAACATAACCGTCAAATTAAAAATGTAAATTAAAATATTTAAACGTCGTTTTTAATAGCTGAAAATAAATTTAATTTGTTAATGGTCCAGCTACAACTCAATAACTTTTATTTATATTTTGCAAGGCAGCTTAAGGATAGAGAGACACCCTGTTGTTAACAGATGATTTTAATCATATAATATTTTTCTAGAAGACAATCAGTCATAATATTGTGAAATTTGGACAGAGGTGGACCAAATAGAAACAAATACAAAAACTCCAAATGTGTTCCTCACCTTTCGCCTATGAAAAACCACAAAACAAAACTTTTTAATTTTATTTTCCAAACCAATTTACAGTTTTTTTATCTAAACATTTGGTTTCTCATCATCAACATTCAACAACATCCTATCCAATGGTGAGTGTTATTCTCCTATTTTTTCGGGTATGGCCTGTTATCGTATTTTCTTAATTTAAACTTTTACCCGCATGAACTTTTGATTTTACCAAACTTTTATGGTTTTTCAAACCCTAGAAAAACAGAACATTAAATGTTATTCTTGTTTCAATATATGAAATTTTCACAAATTGAATTTGAATCCTGTTCTCGGTGGTCGGTTATATGTCTGTGCACACAGCATCTTTAGAACGAAACATGATATAATTGAACACAATGGAAAAATATTTTTTCATTTTTCTCGTAATTGTTGTTGGTAGCTTTTGGAATTATTGTAAAACTGGAAATAATAACAATCTCCATTGAATTGCAATTAGATCACGTAAAACCATTCATTATTCCAATTTATAGCTAAAGAGATTATACATTGTATTTTTCTCTACATGGATGCATGGTTGGTTGATTGAGTATTGTTCTTGTGCAGAAAACTCTAATGCTTTTCTAGGATATTTACGAGTATGTACCTCCACTTTCAAGTGAATGCTTTTTAATTGCTTATTTATTTTCTATAACATTTTTTAGCTTTTTGGTACGAAGAGGTCATATATGCGGTTTTAATGTTTACAGACAACGAGCATTTCTTTTTAAATAATCCATAATAACGTGGATTTTGCAACGATGTATATTCAAAACATCCAGTGGTGTTGGTAACTGCAGTAGGGAAACTTTCAAATTTCAAAATGAAACTTTGCATACCGAATAAGCCCAATTTGTGCTAATTAGTACTCACGGGGAAAAATTAGTGGTAGTCCAGGTGCCGAAAAAACGGGGAAAGAAAATTTCATAGACTAAAAAAATAAAACTCAATGTATCGCGGGAAGATTTAAGTCCTCTAGTATCAAAAGTTCATCTTGGATGATCATCATATTATCTTATAAAGAGACACCAACATCCACAGTAGTTGGTACGTTTCAGTCGGACTACGTGGACGTAGGAAGGAAGATAGAATTAAAATGTTGTTACGACTCGTTTCGGGGTCATAACGTTGCACTTACCTGCGATCATTTTTTTATTTATTTCTAAACAATTATTTCGTTACCATCGAATAATTAATGCATTTTACTGAGGGCATTGCCATCTGTTCTCGAGTATTTAACACTAAGATTTTTTTTGTGAGTATGAATTGGCTATTATGCTTTGTTTTACGTTTTGCTCAACTCTGATGTATCGCGTAAACGTCGATTAATTTTAAAGCGAGACCAATTGTACCTTGTCCGTGTGTGCGACGAGTATGAATACAGACGAATGTTTTTGAGGTACGTTTTTCGTTTTGGTGCACAAAAAAAACGAAAATATTGTTCTAGATTTTTGGTTTTGGTGCGACACTTTTTTTGTTAAAAGAGTCTAGTTTTGATTTTGTCAGTCTAGTTTTGGAATTTGAATTGTAAAGCCGAGTTTGACTTGTGATATTAGCTGCGTTGCTTTCGTAATTCCCGCTTAGCTTAACTTTTGAATCTGAAAGCAACAACTTTAGGCTTTTAAAGGTTTTAATTTTAAAAATTATTCGGTTTGTTCCATTTTATTAATATTTAATTTAATTTTTTGACCGACCAAATGGCACAATGGTTAAAGCTTTGGCATTTGGATCGGGAGGTACCAGGTTCGAATCCCGATAGGGGCAGGATGCAAAAGTGAAATTTCATAACCGATTACGATAGAGGATGAAATGTAACACATCTATGACCCCCTGTCGGAGTGCAAAACTCATGGGCCGACCCATCTTCCATGTCAGTATAGGCTGGCATGGAGCTTGCAATGTGCAGATGGTTTTAAATTAGCCCTATAGCCGTACGTCTTCGATTTGGCAGGTGATGCGTAAAGTAAAACGGAAAAATAAACCGCGAAAGAGCAGGGAGTGCTTCGGCCCAAAACAGATGGCACGGATAAAAAACAAAAAAAGAAAAAAATTAATTTTTTTTTTATTTTATGAAATAGAACACATTAAATTTTTGCTGTCAAATAACAAAAGCCAAATGTCTTTTTGACTTAGAATTACGTCCATCAAGTGTGCAATCTAAGAAAACGCGAGCGATGTCTACATACACGTTTATATTTTCAAAACTATTAATGGTAGAAACGTGGTTAATATCTCATTGGAAAGATCAAGGCTGACTCTAAAATAATAATTTATAAAAATCTGACA
Organism: Nephrotoma flavescens; assembly: GCA_932526605.1. Lineage (NCBI taxonomy): Eukaryota > Metazoa > Arthropoda > Insecta > Diptera > Tipulidae > Nephrotoma > Nephrotoma flavescens. Next base: position 186,997,220 of record OW052222.1, on the reverse strand, counting down.
ATTATGTCAAAAGTTATGACAAGGTAAAATTACGATTTTTTTTGGCACATTTCTAATAGGGGAAAAGCGCGTATAAATGAAAATAAAGAACAGCAAATTGAACGTTTAGTTGCTCTTCACTTAGATATTGAAACTGACGAGATATTATCAAAATCTGATTTTCTTGTTCTGAGTGAGACTTGGATGTACGAAGATCAACCGATTAGAATTAGAGGATTTGAATTGAAATCATACATGAACAACACTCTTTGTTCGAAATTGATAAATAAACAGCGTAAAGCAAAGTGAAGTAGCAATTTATAGAAATATCGTTAGTGTAGCAGATTGTCAGCCTATTGAGTTTGATATTAATGTTAGAAGACAGTTGATCGATTCAGTTGGAGATATTTGTTGTAGTGGATGTTACTTTGAATGGTTCGTCAAAATTTATACTTGGTTCCATTTACATTCATCTCCATGCTAAAGAGGTTTATTTAATATGTTTTTAAACGGTTTACAGTGGATAAAGAGGTTCCAATAATTTTAATGGGTGATTTTAATGTAGATGTTAAACGGATATGAAGGAGCGTTTGAGTTTATGAAGCATAATTTCAATCTAGACATGGTTCCGACCAATTATCCAAGCACATTAGGAAATACTTACATAGATTTGTCATTCACTAGAAAAATAACTCCAGAACTTCTTTCACGGTTTGTTACTTTTCGTATCATAGACCAATTCTTCATAAAATTGTGATGTAAAATAATAAAATGTTTCAAAAACTATCCTTTTATCGCCAAAAAAATACTTACCTTTATATGAGTAGAGTAGTTCTACGCCTAGCAACCCTTGCGGCTATGTCACCGAACAGAGCCTACCGTAATTTTTTTATTTATTTTGCATACGCATTTAACAATACACCTGTAAAACGTGTTTTTTTTTTATAGATATAGGAGGCTATGATAAAATCGAAAAAATTATAAATTGCGAAAGAGCAAAAATAGTACAAATGTTTAGTTCATGCTGTCCTATTTTATTGCTGCACGTTGGCATTTTATATACATATTAGATAAAAACAATACCATGTACTTGTAGTACTAGCGAATTACTGCTTAACCTACGAAATTCGACACTCAAATTTTTCATCTATATTTCATTCTAACAATTAACTTTTCGTGTTTAGGATTTTTTTATATTTTTACTTGTTATTTTATTGTAATGGTTTTATTGTGATTGTTCCGTACATTGGTCGAGAGTACCGAAAATAGATCAATGTACGGAACAATCACAATAAAATCATTACAATCGAAATAACAAAGTAAAAGAAGTACTTTATGCATAATTAAGAGGACATTTTTTCATACGTACATTTTCCACAAACATACTTTATACATTTTTCACAAACATTATTTGTTTTGTTATTGAGGCAAAGTCGTGCTTGACAAATTCTGCGTTTGTTAGGATGGTTCGCATTTGATGATGTTGCAGCTTAACTTTGTGGGCATTCATATATTCGATGGAAAGCTGTTCTTCTCGTTTCTTTGTAAAGGATCCAAGCATTTATAGCAGCGAAATCTAAAACATTGAAAAATATTTGTAGTGGCCATCTACCAGAACAAGCTTTTACCGTACATTTTCTCGACATTTGATCGGTCATATCAACTCCAAATTTTGTGCAATTATAAAATAGGATAGATTCCCGTAAACGGTTTTACTTTTACCAATTTTCACAAATTTATGCATAGAACTTACAACAGCCACTCTTTTATTTGGTTTGTCTTTATATATTGTAAGAACACAATTCTCTGATTTATATAGCAGCTTTTTGTAGCTCCTTTTTGTTTCCTCTAATAGTTCCAACTCGAGTTATTTCTAGCCAATAATTTTCTTGCTAGCGACATGGCAGCGAAAAAGTTCTCGGTCGTAATATTTGTTCCAACTCCTGTATATGGCTCGACAAGTTTCAGAATAACGTATTCACTTAGAAGCATTGACGATGTTCGGTGTTTTCCTCCAAATAAGCAAAACCACATTCAAAACATATTTGCTGCTGACATCTGCTGCAAGCCAGAATTTGATGCCAAATTTGTTCGGTTTATTAAGTATATACTGTTTACGGTACCTGGCTTTTGAAGGAAATAATTGCTCGTCAACTATTATATTTTGCCCTCGTTTATAGCTCGCTTGATTGTTTTCAATGAATTTATTACATATTTATGAAACCAAGGCAAATTTATCTATTTTTAGGCGCTTATTTCTTTCGGTTCTTCTGTCAAAACGAATAAATCGTAGGATTTGTAGGAGACCCGACTTTGCTGACCATAAATAACTCAATTTTAAATTTTTTGCTTCGTAATCTCCACGAGCATATAAAATCCCAATAAATTCACGTATTTCCGGTAATAATATTATCAGATCATTTTTCAAAATTCGGCGTCCTTCTTATGTGCACATTCTTATATACTTCATAATTTAGTCATCTATTATCAACGAAAATTCACTGATTACATTATCTGCCATAATATTCCTTTTTGTGTAACTTGTTGCCCTTCCACATCCTTGAAAATACAAGGAGATGGTAAACTGCCAGGAAACCAACCACCTTCGCCAAATTTTGACCTCACAGTACCCTTCCCATCATACCTTTCCTTCAGTTTCAAATGCTTCATTTTAACTATGAACCGTTCCATCTTAAGGATCACTTCTATTCGACATTTCTTTCATGAATTTAGGGCGCAAATGATATAAAATAAACATTTGGATCTTTTTAGAACACGTATCACTGCATAGATATAAGAATATAAAGTACTACCTAGTGTTAGCTTACTGTGCAGCTGCAACTCATCTAGTGCATGTTCAAATCGAAAATTTATCATGTAACGGGAATCGAAAAAATGAGAAATGATATTTCAATGCAGGGCCGCATTGGTCACATAAGAAATTTACTGAATTCAATAATAAAAGTCATTAAATTGCTTTAAATTTCACAAGCAGTCAAAAAAACTTCTTTGGGCAATCTAGAGTTAAATACAACAACATAGTCGATATAGGGTTAAGCCATCATTTTAGCTAATACGGGCCTAGTACATAGCTTTGACCCTATCAATCAAATATTTTGCTCTTTTATTGTTGGAATCAAACTGTGCTTGTTTTTAAAATTTTCTGTCATTTCGTTTATTAAATGCTTTTTATGAACATGACTATCGTCTGCAGTTCGGAAAATAAACTGTAGCCATAAATTCGATGACGTATCAAGCAGTACTGCCTGGTATTCTAGGTGCACTGACTTATCACATAGCTCCTTTTAATTCTACGATCGATGATCGATAAATTGTTGTCATAGATTGTGAATGCATCGTTTTAGTTCTGTCGCTTTTTTATCTCTTGTATATGTTCCTTAAATCTCGTTCGGAAATTTTTGCCCAGTTTGATCGACGATTTTGTGCAATCATTTCGTTTTATTTTATAACTGCTCGTCATTTTATTGTGTTTTTCTGTTTGCAATTTTTGTGAAATTTTGGTTTTTGTTTTGAATGCTGTTTGAAAATATGTTTTTTGCTTTGGATGCTTTTGACAGTAGTTTAGTGAAATGTACTTTTATTTTTATTGTCTTATACGCAGTCGCATACCAAATCGAGGACGTGTGGATGTGTCTATAGGTCCGATAATATAACTAAATGTACTCTGTGGTTTCTTTGCATTCCCTTTCTAGTGTAGATATCTTCGATCACCCCATCTTTATTTTTAATTTGCTGTTCATTGTTGATGTTTGTTCGTGGTATTTATTGAAAATGCCAGTCAATGTCCCCGATAGCAAGAATCTCATCGCTAGTCTTTATTTTTGCTGGTAATTTTGGCGTTGCATTGATTTCCAATTTCAACGTTATTATTTTCGATTAAAGGCGGGAGGACGCCCAATGATATTACGGATATGGGTGCCCAGTTGAGATCATTCAAATTTTTGGTTAACGGCGGGAAGACGCCCGTCATATATACCGTACTGAATGACCAAAAACGTGGCCATTCATAATTTTTGTATGCCGGTAGTAAGGCCCCACGAAAAAACGCCCAGCGTATTTTCAATTTTGGATAAAGGGTTAAAGGGGTCGTGGGGAACACGCCTAACATTTGCGGAACGGTGGGCAAGGATGCCGAAACATCACAGGGTGACCTAACCAAAGTTCCAAAGGTACATTTTTGTTTTTATCAATTTAAAATTTTATTTATATTTTTTTATTTAAAGTAAACTTCATTTCAATTCATATTTTTTCCATTTTTGCAAAAATTCAAATTTATTTTTTTTTATTTGGTTCGATTTTTTTTTTGTAATATACATGTGTAATCGAGCGCAATAACGGTTTCTTGCCACGAACAGGGGGGGGGGGTGTAAGGCACATTCGTTTCGCCCTCAAAATTATTCATATTCAGCGACCATATTTTAGTTCGATTTTTTTTCTTTCGCTTCGAGATTTGTCACGATTAGCCCTTTCCGTTGGATTTGTTTTTTTCCCATTGGTCACAATTTTTTTTTTGCATTTGAATAAAAAAACTGCAATGCGTATGATTTCTGGCATTCGGCTTTATTTTTTTTCTTACCGGCCTCACTTTATTTTTGTTCCGTTACTAACCTGTATATTTTACCTACTTTTTTTTGTTTGGTTTTGCAATAAAATGAAATACTAAATTTCTTTTCGGGTCTGTATATTGGAAGGGGTAGTTCTCATTTCATGTCGGTTCCATAGTTGGGCTTGTCACTACCCGCCATCCCCTTGGCAGGACATCCACAGAGTTGGAGTGGTAGGTTCATCATATGTGTCATCCATTCGCAGACGATTGTAAAAGCTAAAGGTCTCCCCGTAGCATTCAGGCAGCTTCAAGCTGTCGGATTGTGAACAGTGGGGGATTCTCTCCTTGTGAAGAGAGGCTTTGTCTCTTGGAGAAACGCCTCTAGGGGTCGGCACACCCGGTTATTAATATGTATATTTATTCACGTTCCTCAAATTTCCGTCGACGGATTCTGGAGTTAATGCAATTTAGTGTTATTTTTTTTTAGTTTGCTTTTATTTTTATTCTGTGGCACGGTGTATGCTAGGAACATGGAAACCTCAACTTCCCCACAACCCCAAAACCCTAAGATATAGACCGCAAAATTACCGCCGGAGAGGCCTCTGCATGATAAGATGAAATCTGAAGGTTGGCTTCGTGCCATCCGTAACGATGTCATAAAAATATATATTTAACAATATTGGTGACCCCGACCCCGGTAATACATAATTCATTAAAACATCAACAATATAATCGTATACATCTTTTTTTTAGATGCTTTGGAATATTAAACGGCTGGAGCCTATGTGAACAAAACCTTAACCCCTTGTTTCTCAACGTTCGAGGCACATCGGTACGGTCAACTTCAAAATATTAAAATTTACTTTTTCTAGTAGTCTTTCTGATATTATGTAGACATTGGGGGTACAAACAAGTTTTGAGGGATTAAAAAAGATGGCTTACTGTTACTGGTTCCGCCTTTTAAAAAGTGGCGCTGCCAGTGACATAGAACGCAAAGTGATTCCTCTAAAGTTTTAAGACACTGAGGTAGGGGCGTGATTGGACCATGATTCTTGCCACACTCAAGAGGAGCTCCCTTAAACTTTGGGAGTGACTCAACAAACGATTCAAAACCGTCTCAAGGCCATGAGTATGATGTAAAAACAAGGAAAAATTGTTCAGTATGAACTAAAGCCAAAGAGTTCAGAAACGCAGTTTTTTCACATGCGAACAAAAGCTCCAAAGACAAAATCGAAAGGGGGACGAAAAGTGGATCCACTACGACAACCCAAAGCGCAGAAAATTGTGAGATAATCCAGGTCATGCATTAAATTCAACAGTCAAACCGAATATTCATGGCAAGAAGCTAAAGCTGTGCATCTGGTGGGATCATTTCTGAGTGATCTACTCTGTGCTATTGCAGCCTAACGAAACCATCGTCAATTGATGCAATTAAGCAGAGCATTGTATTCATCAGAAATTGATCCTTCCGACTACCACTTGTTCCGTATGCCGCGGAATCCGTATGATGCCCGAAAGATGGGAAAAAGTCGAAGCTAACGATGGACAATACTTTGAATAAAATACATTCTACCAATTTCTCTGAATAAATCATCGAAGTTATAAAAAAAACCTCAAATCTTATTAGTACCCCCAATACAAATAAAATTCATAGCACATCATCAAGAATTAAATTTGAATCAAAACTATTATATGATTTACATTTAAATGAAATGCGATTTAAAACACTGTTCGCCTCACATAAAGTTTTTTATCTCACTCATATGTCAAACTAGCGTGGCAGAATCCAATCAGTTGCAATTGATCTAACAACTTATTTATTCTCGTTCATACCCAATTGAGATTTTAGTATAAAAAATGTTGCTGGATGTTTATGTGTCAGGGTACATCGTAATATTCTTGTTACACCATCGCAAAATAATGCAAAACAAAAATTGTTTGTTATTTTTTCACTACACTTTTGGGAAATTCATCTACTAAAAATGGAAAATGGAGCTTTCTTCATTCCATGTATTATTGTTATCGTGTTGTAGTTGTTGTATATATTTTGAATCGATTTTGTATTCTTCTGTGCGGGGCCAAAAATTGACATTGTAAATTGGAATTTTTGGTATGGTGTTGTTTGTCTTTATATGGAGATTCAACGTTCTTAAATGTGTATGCGACGTACTACTTACTATGGTAAGATGAAATATTGTATACCGTGTTGGGATGTACATACGTAGGTACTCTACTTTCGAATGGTGGTAGTGGAATATTCAAAAAAAGTTCAAAGATTGCATTTTAGAAAGGAGTCGACTTAATAATACTCGTAAATTGTCTTGACATAGAATGGGGTAATTTTGTATACAGATACGAGATATTCAGAATGATAAATGAGAATTGTCATGCGATGGTTTTACGTTCTGTGCATGTTAGCTTGACAATGAATATAATAAGTCGTGATAATAACTTCCCTTTTTATTGTGATTACATTCACAACAGCAAATTTGTTTTGATTTATTTCAAATGTTTGATGTGAAATTTTATTGGAAAGGACTGAACGCAATTTCTATAGAGGGCAATCACAACGTATTGTTATTTTAGTATAGTAGCTAATTTTTGAAATTGCTATTATTAGGAAATTAGGTAATTATTGGTTACAGTTACTAGTGGTTTATTTTAGAGAATGGGTAGCCAAAATGTTTTGTTGTTTATGTATGTAAGTGGTACGTTAACTTAGGTTATTCCGAACTGCAGTTTAAAAACAATCTGTCCGATATGAATGTTCACCGCATAAAACTAGCCAGCTTATGTAAGAAAGGTTTTACAACGAACCATTTTAGGAGGGATGGAATTTCCAAGATGACACTTGGCCAATTATGTATATCTCAAAAGTTCTCGATATACGGACATATTGGTTATCACCGAGGTGAGGTTACCAAGACGATTGGACGTTTGGTTTCGAACTAACGAAACTTTGATTCTTTAAATTGTAAAATTTGTTCATCGCATCGGACTGCAGTGACCAAACTACAAAAATATTGAAAATACATTGAAATTATATTGGGGGTGCGTGGAGGAAAGAGATAATGTTACAATAACATCTCCATCACTGCCCCGGGGACCTGCCTAGGATTTAATGGACATTGGTATCGCCCCAAAATATATCAAAAAATTGCCATCTTCTAGATTATCTAGGTTTGGGTGTAAATTCTAGTTCCGTAAAAATTCGAAAATGAAATATTTTCAATCGATATTCGTATTCGAGCAGGTTTGAAATGTCTTTAAAAACTTTTAATTTCACACAGTGAAATTAAAACTTACATGCGGGCAATTTAAATCACTAGAATAATAATGAAAAAACCTTTCGTTTGCATTATTTCATTGAATGCAAATTGACCCCCTGTTTCTTGAAAAAATGACATTTAAAATATAGTTTTGATATGGAATTTAGATGAAAAATTATTTAGCACTATTACAGTCAATGCAACACTATTTTGATTTCAATACGTCACCCATCAAAATAATAGTTGATTGGTCATTCCGTCATCAAATTCAATTTGAAATTCCATTTTATTGTTCTCCGCAAATATGCAGAACTATCTAAAGGATAGCTTGTCTTTTCTCAGCCAAGGGCCTAACTATTGAATTCGACGTTCATTTTCGAAGGCTATCGTTTTCCTAAAGTAGGAAAAGAAGGAAAAAGAAAAATCTATGAAATTTTTACTATTCTTTTCTCTGTTGTTCCTATGCTTGCTATAGGAAAACGATAGGCGTCGAAAATGAACGTCGAGTTCAATAGACAGACCCCAGGGTAGGAATCAAGCGCAAATTTTATCAACCAAAAAAATTAATAATATATTCCTAAATCCTCAAATATAATTTAAACAGGCTTTTGATTTTATTGGGTAATTAAAGAACAAAACTAAATAAATAATTTTTCTTGATAGGTGCTTCGATTTTTTAACACCCCTCCAAAGGTGTTGCTTAAAATGATGGTCGCGATCGTTGGGTCAGGATTGATCACTGGTTTTCATCGTTTGGTGTCATTGCAAGAAACGCACACCGTTTTCATAAAATTTTATTAGGTAATCGTTAGGTCAGGATTGTACAACACAGTTCTTTATTGCTAAAAAAACCAAACCACAATTGTAGTATTTCAAAACAAGGTCAGGTTCGTCGTTTATTTGGGAACTTTATTTTAAAAAATTAACAGCAAATCCAATTGGAATATACCATTTAGATAAAAACATCTTTTTCAAAGAATTGTATTTAAAGTGGAAAACATAAAGTTGAAATCAATTTAATTTTTTTGTTCTTCATAACTTAGCAACAATTAAATGCAAAATGTTATTTATAGCCATACTTTGGATAATATTTTTACTCTAGATAATCGTAATATTATCACAAATCCAAAGATCTGAATCGTTTGTTCGTATACGCCATTGTGGAAAGATCAACATTGATTTCAGTTTGGTCATCCCTACGTAACGATTTGTTACGAAAATTAGACTTGTGACCAAACGAAAACAACAAGTAAAAAATTCTCACTATAGTTGACCAAGCAATTTCGATCGTTGGATTAATAAAATTTTTAACATTTGTCAAGTTCCAAAAACCGAACACTTTGGATCGTGTGAAAAGTTGAGTTTTTAACGAAACTTGGCAATTAATCGTTATATGGAGATGGATAAACGAAAATTAATAATAATCAATCCTCAATGACAGTTGCCCAAACAATTCCGATCATTTGATTTAAAAAATTATTACTATTGGTGAACTTTCCGTTTCACACATAGATGGTGCTAGCGACACATCCAGTTGTCGTTTATGTCAGAAGTTGTGTTTTGTTCATAGCGTGGACAGTTGTTAATGACAACCAGTTGTAATAGCAGCACATATCACAACGCAATTTTTTTTTCTAAACGAAAATGTCGAGTATTGTGTCAAACAAAAAGCATTTGCGGGAAGCTTTGCTTTTCTGCTTCAATTTGAAAAAAATGCATCTGAAGCACGTCATTTGCTTAAGGAGGCCTACAGTGAACATACGCCATCGAAAACTGCCTGTAAAGATTGGTTTAAACGCTTCGGAAGTGGCACTTTCGATATTGATGACAAGAATCGCTCCGGAAGACAAAAACATTTGAAGACACCGAGCTGCAAGCGTTATTGGATGAAGATGATCCGCAAACTCAACATCAACTTGCGTAGGCATTAAACACGACTCGCTAAGGTATTTCTAAATATTTACGTGCAATGGAAAACATTTAAAAGGAGGGATAATGGGTGCCGCATGAGTTGACTGAAAAACAGATGGAAAATCGAAGAGCCACTTGCGAAATTTTTCTTTCACGACATGAAAGTAAGAGCTTCCTGCATCGAATTGTTACGGGAAATGAGAAGTGGATTTTTTATAAGAATCCAAAACATAAAATGTCACGACTTTCACCAGGCGAAGCATCAACATCGACACGCGGCTATAAATCGCTTAGGAAAGTAGACAATGCTCTGTGGTTGGTGGGACCAGAAAGGAATCCTGAACTATGAACCACTGAAACAGGGTGAAACTGTCAATGGGCAACGCTACCGACAACAACTCATCAATCTGAACCATGCATTGCTCGAAAAACAACCCGAATAGGACACGAGTCACGAACGAGTGATATTTCATTACGACAGCATACTCCATGCCATCGCACTCCCATCGCCCAGGACATCATCAAAATACTGAGATGGGATCTGCAGAATGCACTCCTCTAATTCACCAGATCTGGCCCCCTCCGATTATCACTTGTTTCGGTCGATGGCGCATGGCTCGGTATGGTTACACTTGGCCAGTTTCAAAGAAGTGCAAAATTGGTTTGATGAATGGTGCCGGTCTAAAGACGCGTCGTTTCATCGTCGTGGTATATTCATGTATTGCCAGAGAGATGGCATAAATGTGTAGATAGCGAAGGACAATACCCGGAAACTTAGTTGTGCTCCTAATATTTACGTAGGGTTGGCCAAACGAAACCATCTAGGGACCAATCCCCAATGGCAGTTGACCAAGCGTACAACAGTACGAATCGTGCGGTTCGATATGGATTCGTATATTCTATTTTGCAAATAAAACACTCAGTGATTTAAGTTGCAAACTTTATTTTAAAACACCTTTAATTTTTACAGCAATTCACTTATTTCACTCGTTTATTGTTCACTAATTTGCTTTTACTGTTCACAATAATAAGAATTGATTTTATTTAGTTATATTTCTCGTTACAACGAAACAGTATTAGAACTTAGACGAAATTGGTTTGCTTTAATACAGATTACTTCTTGCTCATGTCTCTGAAACCGTACAGTTTACAAAACATTTTGTATGAAGAAAACAAATTTATTTATTTGTTTTAATTATTTAATCAAAAAGTTCACTCAAAAATGTAGGTTCTAATTTAAAAAAAAGCTAATTTTTTTCAATATCTCCAAAACTGATAACATAGAAAAATAAGTTTAACATAGATTTCTCATTTGTATAAAACGAATTAAATTCCAATGTGTTGATTGTATTTGTGACTTGCGCACAATGCAAAATCACAAATACAATCATGACATTGGAATATCATTTTTATCTCTCGTTTTATACAAATGAGAAATCTATGATAGACTTATTTTTCTATGCTAATAAGTTTCCAGGCCATTCAAGAACACCACAAAACTCCCACTCGAGACTGAACAAATTTTATTATAAGTAATTTTCCCTATATTGCACCGTTTCCGAGATAAATCCCGGCATTTATTTAGAGTCCAGCCTGTATACACCTAATATTTTACAGTTTTTCGGGCCAATTTATTGGCGATCCTGTAATAAAAATTATATTATTTGCACTTACCTCATTTGAAAATGACGATGACATATTATCCGTGGTAGAATGCTTATCAGGACAATATGTCTCAGCTGTCGTTTCATAAATTCAGGTAGTTTTTCAATGTGTATGTGTTACATTGTTGGCTTTCCGCCCTACATCTCCATAGTTTAATTTATTCCCCCATCAGAGGACTAAGCGACATGGGGGGCACAATAAACTCCAGCGTGCCCGTGAGAGTTAGTAACGTCGCTAGCCCTACTATCCCCACTATACCATAAAAAGTCGTCCGTGGGGTGAAAGGTGAATGGTAGAAACATGAGATCACTCACCTCATCCTCTCCTCCCTGAGGCATGCCATAAAGTTTCAGCACAATTCATAAAAACCTGATACCTTATAATTTTTGGGGTTATAAACATTTGTATGCATTATTTTCTGGCCATTGTGATCCGATGTATGAAATATATGCGAGCGATATTATAAAATAAACTGAGAACTACAAGTAGAAGAAAAAACATTCCAATGATGGTAAAAGTTGCGGTTACACATTATGTGAACAAAAGTCTACATACACCTGCTGTTTCTAGTATATTTTGTAAACTACATTCGATTCCTAAAATTTTTTTTTTGAAAAATGTTTAGTTTTTGATATATAAATTAATGCTATGAATCACATTTCAATTTATAGCCTCATATTCTGATAAATAAAAAGTACATAAAAAGTAATAGAACAAAAGTCTACTTACATAGTATTCAATTTTATTAATAAAAATTATATAATAAATGCAGGTAATCATTTATTTAATATCGGGTAGGTCCCCCATCACCATCAATCACTGCATGTAGGCGGCGACCCATAGATAATACTAAATTGCTGGCTATTTCGGGAGTAATTTTCGCCTAAGCTTTTCTCAGCGCATCCATAAGTGTTTTCTTGTTGGAGATCTTCTATTTTCGTAATCTCCGTTCTACTTCATCCCAAATATGTTTAATTGGGTTCAAATCTGGCGACTGGGGTGATGGATGGAGCTGTATGGGTACATTATACAGTAACCATTTATTTACAACGTAAGCTGTATGTTTCGGATCATTTTTATGTTGAAATATCCACGACCTTTCGGGCCCTAGCCTTTCAAAAGATGTCTTCACATTTTCTTTCAATACGGTCAAGTACTGAAACCAACCTTAGTTGTATGAATACTAAATTACCAACACTAGCCGAGGCCATCGCCTCGCAAACCATTACACTACCTCCTCCATGTTTAGGTGTATGTATTATATTATTGTTTTACAAAACAGTGTTCGCTTTACGCCATATTTTCCGCATACCATCAGACCCGTATATGTTGAATTTACTTTCGTCTGTAAATAAAACACTATTCCAGGATCGGATGCCTTTGTTAAAATGTCTTCTGGCGACGTTAAACCTCAATCTTTCATTTTTGGTAGCAATTGGCAGTTTTTTTCGTGGAATCCTGCTATTATATCCAGACCGTTTGAGTACTCTACCAATAGTTTTTGAACTAACGTCCTTTCTTGATGTATTAGCGATCCGATCGACCAATTTTTTTCAAAATTGACCGCACATCTCTTTTGGATAGTTTCTTTGAGCGGCCACATCTGGGTTTATTAAGTACAGACCCTCGCTCTTCATAGTTTTCAATTATTGTTTGGATAGTATAGCACGACTGAGTTTCACAGTTTCAGCAATTTCACCAAATGATTTTTTTCTCTTCTTAATTGAAGCACAAATTTCTTTTCAAGGTGCCATATTTTAATGAATTTTTCACTAGTTTAACAGGTAGAAGTTAACGATTAATTGCGAACTGCTGCCTGTTTAATAAAACATAAACTAAATAATAGACATAACGGGAACATCGTTTGCGTTCGAGTGCAAATTGGTTTTAATGTTAAGTGTATGTAGACTTTTGTCTTTTCAGTTTTTATGTTTTTTTTATTTGTCATAATATGTAACTGTAAAATTGAAATGTGATTTATAACATTAATTTACATACAAAAAAATAAATGTTTTTCCAAAAAAAATTTTGAAAATCGAATGTATAGTTCACGAAATATACTACAAAGAGCATCTGTATGTAGACTTTTATTCTACAGTGTACATATTTACTATATCCCACGACATATGATGGCGAATGTAACACCCGCGATATTAACAAAAATATTAAATAATAACAAACACAAAAAAAAGTTGAAGTCCTTGTCGAAATGCATGGATTCTCGTATTGACAACTCTAAATTTAACGATGTTAGGGTGCTCTCTTATGTGTAATATTTCCAACATTTCCCGATTGACGTATTTCATTATACGTTATTCCAGTTGTTTACCCGTGATATTTAACATAAATTATAAACAAATCCTGGGCTGGGATAATAATGCAGATTTAGTGTTGCCTGATGTCATTTTTTTATTTTTTGGGATGAAATCCTATGCTAACTTCACAGACATGGGTACTGCTTTGTCATCGCGTTCTCTCGAATTTCAACACAACTTCGATTTCAACGTAACCCTCCAATATTGGACATGGAACAAAATACGCCTCAAATTGAAATTTGTTAGGTCCTGCTCATAAGAGCACATCCAACATCGTCAATTTTAAAGCCATCTTATCATACCATTTAAAACATGACTCTCTCTCCTCTTACTATACTAAGCGTCAGATAACAAGATTGGAAAATGACGTTATTAAGAAAATAAATAATATAGATGGAACAAAGCCAACTCTATGGTGGTAGGCTTTACTAAATACCGGAAATATATTCATATTTACGACCTATGGCAACAATTAAAATACTGAAGTATGCATTTGAGACATCCCACCTTGAATTAATGATATAAACTGTTTAGGTCCCTTTTACTCGTTTAATAGAATACACTTCAAACTCAAGTTAAAGTAGTATTTTATGCTCAAGCGTCGTTGTGTCGGGCGGACTTACTGTCTGTAGCTTCTCTACACCCCAGAAAAAGTGACTGATCTGGATGAAACTTGATACTTAAGCTTTTTTCATAAGTTGAGAGATTCCAATAATTTTTAGCTGAAACCAGTTTACCAGAAGTGACAGCCTCGAGAAGAGCTTCCTCGTTTTTTGTAAATATTTTGAAAAGGATGTAGCATTTACGAAAAAACGATTAAAAATAAATTAAATTTCAAACAAAATTACTTCAGGTAATTTTTTAAATTTTACCGAAAATGACGAGTTTCGATGAAAAACAACTTTATACATCAAAATTCGACATCTTTACAGTCCAGACTTACTGTGCGTTTCCATTTGATATTGCTTTGCAATTATTTGCAATCAGTTTCTTCGATAGCACACATTCAAAATAATTCCGTATCGGTATATAGATTTTTACACATACATAAAAAAAATTACAAAGCAATTTGCAATCAAAAGTAGTCGGGCATACAACATTTTGCTTTGCAAATTTTGCATTTACAAAACGAAATCGAAAATTTCCCAAATTATAAAGGGAAATTTTCAACCCTGCAATAAACACAACAACAAACATATTGTGTTATGTCAAAATGTTTTGCTAATAAATGGCCGTAGATTGATTTGAATAATAAACTTCTTTGTTTTTCAAATATTATTTGTTATTTAATATAAAAAATTGTTTTAATTGGATTAAATTGTTGCTCGCCTCGCAGAATAAAATGAATATATTTAAAAGCGAAGCTCGTGGCGTAGTAGCTTTTCTTTGTAGGTAGATCTTAGTTTTGCTGCCATTATTTGGAAATTGTATCGTGGTCATTGTGTTAGTGGGCAGCAAAAAGGATATACAAATGAAAATAACACACAAATACAACTGTATGATACAAAAATTTCCCTTTGCAAATATTTGCAATCACGTTAAATGGAAACCGATAGTTAAGGTCTGATTATTCGAAATAAAACTTCGAACTTGAATTTTTTTCATTAGTTGCGAGATTCAGGCAAAATTTGGTTAAAATTTGTGTATCGGAAGTGGCAGCTTCAATAAGAGCTTTCCATCTTTGAAATAATTTTGAAAAGTTTAGCATAATGTTACTTAAGTATAGAGGAGGTGTACAGAGGCAAGAACCGATTGCGATGAGCCTGGAAAGTTCAATCAGAGGGACCTCCGGTAAAATATTCCACTCATTTTTCTGTGCCCGTGGACAGGATTTACGCATGTAAACATTTTTTGTTTTTTTTTGTATTTTGTATGGAAATTTCTTAAGTTTTTTTGTTTTTCTATATAAAATGCCTACTCTAATTATAGACGTCGACTATAGAATCCGCGGCAGCAAATCAAATGCGTATTGCATATAAATAAAATGGAAAACAATTGCTATAAATCAAAGTAGCCAAGAAAATTTGTATTGATTTCCCTACAAATCGTTTTTCATGACTCCCCGCCCAAGCACAATAAAATAGTTGCGGATCTAAAACAAATTTTACTAACTGTATGAAAAATTATAGGAATTTCTATGATACTATGATTTAAAAATTTGTTTTATATTTTTTTATATGCAGTTTTCAATCCACAATCAATTCACTCGCGCGAATTCAATAATCGACATGAATGTATAGGTAAATTTTGCTATTCAATTTTGTTTTATTAAATGTAGCCAGATGCACTTTTGTTTGTGGATGGTGGTGGACCGTCGTAGGAAGAAGACGTGTTGTCGTTTCCTTCCGTAAAGTAAAATAAAATAAAATAAAGTGAAGTGCAGTTTAGTGAAATAAATTAGAATATTATTATTAAAGTGTTGTATTTATTTTATTTTATTTTATTTCTTTTTAATGGGTGCAATAATTGATTTTTAATTATTTATTCATTGTAAATTATTGGTGTAGTGTAGTGATATAAAAATTGTTTTTTTTTAATTAGTGCGCAAATAAAACAAATACATTTATACTTTGTTGTGTTGTGCTGTGTGTTATTTTTTGTGTTAGTGTTCCATTTTTGGTAGTGTTCTATTTGTGTTTGTAGTGTTCTATTTGTGTATACTTTGTGTTGTTTACAAAACCAAGTGCTTTCCATTCCAATTAATGTGCATCGTATTCTATGTACAAATTAATAGTGGAAATGGGTTACGGTTTGTACCAAGCGGACACACATGCATAAATATATTAACAAATTATAAATTTGTGTATACACATAAATTATGTGACATAATGCTTCGCTTTATGTATTTATATGCGCATGGATATAAAATTTAATGCAGTTGCCTTTGATTGTATGTGAGTTCGCTTGATTTGTTTGATCCTATTATATTCTATTCTCTTTTATTTTGTTTTATTTGTGTTGCAATGCTCATGATTTCTTCTCTTATGATCGTATCCGTACGATCATTTGAATACATACGGAATCCGTATGTATTCGGGTGATCGTTCTAGATACAAAAATTTTTATTATGTGATTTTGGTGGTGGGTTGAGTCAATGCCTTCTATACTACTGGCCGCTTACACCAAATGATGACGACACGCTAAGTCGACGTTGTTGTTGCTTTCTTTAGTTGCTTTGTTAGTGTAAATATCCTAAAATTATTATTGCGCAGTCTCGGTATAGACTTAAATTGACGTCATGTGCGAAAAATGAGAGTAGTAAAAGGCCAGTAGTATAGAAGGCATTGGTTGAGTTGAGTATATTGTTAGTCTGCTGTTTTGAATAGGACAATTTAATTTCTCTCGGAACATGTATGTGTGTGCTAGTATGGTAATAATAAAATAATTGTTTAATTGTATTCTCTCTTTTTGCTTCTTCCCTTTTGACTAAATTATATTTTGTTTAATTATGAGCATATAGGTATATCAACCTTGGTAGTATAGTTGTGAGTATATTTACCTACATTTTGTTTTTTGCTTGATATAAATATCGAGATGCATTTGATATGGGGCGTTGTGTTGTGCCATCGCTTCAAATTGAAAAAAGTCGAGATTCGAAAAAGTCGAATCGAAAAAGTGAAAGTTGTATCATTTTCAATTTTTGTCGTTTTTTAAACTTGCAATACTTTTTCTAGAATGATATTTTAGCTACATTTATTATTACTTTGGTTTTAAACGAAGAAGCTTTATCATTTATCGCGATTCGAAAATGGTACAACATACTGCCATTCGATTTTTTTTCGAATTTCGGTTCGAAGTAATGGTGCAGCATGCCGCGCCTGGTGTAGTGGATATTTATTTGAATAAGGGTACATAAATAATAGGTATTTACTGGGTTTACTGTACTTGTGCATCTTTGTGATTCTTGTAATTCTTGTATACATGGTATTAGAATAGGATGGTTTTATTGGAGTAGATCATTTAACACATTTTATTTTACAGTAAGAATATTATGTTAATTGTGTAAGATGTATTGGCTTTGTTTATGTAGGTTTGTATTATGGCTTTTCCTGTATGCATTGTGTGGGAAGAGTGACCATAATATTTCATCAATTAAAAATATGAATTTTGCGTTTTCTTATCGTATTCAGGAATAGGGGGAATGTTTTTCTTTTTTTTTTTTTTTTTTTTTTAAATTTACTTGTATAGCAATATGTATTATAAAGTGGAGAGACGATCAAGATGAGTTCATTTCTGCTTGATTGAATGACAGCTTCTGTTGCTTTATTGCGTTTATTCATTTACTTGATTTTTTAAATATTATACAGATGTTTATAATAAATTATATCACATTATTCTATATTATCATTGATTAGTTTATTATCTTATTTGATTATTTTAATATTTTACAATTTTTATAATGACTTTTATAACGTGAATCCAAATGAACAGCATAAATTTGTTAAATCTATGGTTTGTAAATGGGCAGACCCAGAGTAGACTAATTTTTCATTATTCATCTACCTTTCGAGGATGTTTAATTTTTGGTATGGGAGATTGAGGGGAATTCAATCTGATAGAGGATTATTATAAATCGGCGGCTTGAATTAATGTCTGTAAGTCTACCATAATGTCGTCTGGTGCGGGTTTAATGACCTTGATAGCAACTCCAGCTTGTGCATCTAATTTCATCAAATGTTGGAGGCCGCCTCAATGGAAAATAGTCGTCTTTCTTAGCAGAGGCTGGCGATTGCACTTCTGTTAACTTTAAGATATCAAACCAACTAGAGATTGGAATGTACCGCCAGCTATTCAGACTCGTATCTTGCCGATATTGTTTTATATTTGAATAGTTTCTGGTATTCGTTCATTTTGTATGCTACAGACAACAAGATAATGGAACTATATATAGACAATTTTTCGATTTCTGCCCAGATTCTGCATTGTTATATCGCTCTTTGGCGGTTTTAATGAGTAATAGGGACGGGGATTTTGCGGATATAATTTCTGTATTGAATACTCCATGATATCTTATGATATGGGTTAATACCAACAATTAATTTTTTGTGGATTTCTGCTGAGCTAAGGTGTGCATTTAAGTCCCTCAGTAGAACAAAATAGCGTGACTTAGGATAGCGTTATACTATTGACAAATGTGGTGCTCGGTGGAGCTGGAGCTTTTCACCTTGTTTGTTTTTTGTAAACCACAAATGTCAATATTGCATTGATTTAGATTAATGTGTTACGTTTGTGCTCACTGTTGAGTGCACGAGCATTCCAGGTCTCAAAGCATAGTGAGGAGAGGGCTGATCTTGTTTTATTCACAACATATTTTAAATATTGTAGTAGGTCTGTGGCATTGGACAGGAGCAGAATATCTGCAGAAAACCACTTTAAAACTGTTTTTCTAAATTTTTCGTTACTTTTTTTGAAAATCGACGAAAAGGGCGATTGAGTTCCATAGAAATACACTAAGACTTCAAACTTTAAATGTGATATCCAACATTTATGTTTCTGCAGTTGTCATGTTTTCGCTAGTTCCATTAATATGTACCTGTTGGCTTTAGTGTTATTTTATATAGAAACGTTATGCCTCAACCAGTCAGACTTAAGAGCTTAAGTTGCGCGCCGATTGCACCACTTCGGTTAGTGCTTCAATCACCAAAATTTTATAGGCTTCTCGTCACTTCTCGTTATATAGCGGAGGTCCAATTTCTTATGGCAGTAGAAATTCATGTCCAGGTATTTAGCAGGGGGTCAATATTAAGCGGTATGTGGAGTATTCCAATTTCAATTCCTCAGTTGATTTAATAAAGCGGTATAGTATATTGAGGTATATCACTATTTCAGATTAATTTCACTTTTAATATACTTAAACTCGGCATTGACTAGTTTCAAAATAATTTTATTTGATTTTAATTCTTTCAACCTAACTGTTTTCGAAATGCTCTGAGGATACATATACTATTTTTCTTTTGTGTTTAGACTTGAGTAATATTCCCATAAATGGCAAATCAGTTTTGAAGTGGATATTTAGTCTAAATGATCGTTTTTTCAACAAGCACACTTATGGATTGACGTTTTAAATTTCATTTATTCACTATTCTAATTTCTAAATTTATTTTCTAGGTATAATTTATATTAATTTATTTATTAAATATTTAATTTATTAATTTAAGAAATATTATCAGATATGGGACTATGGGGTCATAACTCATATAATCTTCTAATTAGTTTAACTTATTTTAATTATATTAGTCTTATAATAAGTTGTATGTTGTCGGGGGGGGGGAGGGGTGCGCAGTGGGTGGGTCGGAAGTCGTGGATTTTCGGGACACGATTGGAGCCTTCTCTCTCTCGTCTTTGTAGTTGGATGGTTTGTGTTTTTGATGGAGATTTTCTTAAAACTTAGCCTGTTCTGGGAGGGTTTCTATTAAGAGGCTTGGTTGTTTGATTGTGAAATCGTAGGAGGGGGCGTTTGGCCGTGTCTTGGGGGTTTACGTTTTTGGACTTGCTCATTCTGCATTTCTCGCTGACAATATGAATGTTTGTATGTGGTATAAATTATATATTTGTATTATATATTAAGATGTGTATGAATGGGTGATATTGTGTATAAATATTTATATTTATGTACATATTATATGAATTATTATTTATATATAATTAGTTAATTTAATTAATTATTATTGAATTATTTAATTTTACCTTATATAGGTGGGTGCGACTGAACCAAATTATTAAAGTGTTGGATTTTATGGAACATTATTCTTGGTATAGTTCAATTTGGAATTATTTTACAGATCTGTTTTTGAATATAAATTATATTTACTATTTCTGTTTTAATTGTTTATTGTGTAGTTTGGAATTTTTTTATTATTGTGTTACTAACTATTGGCTTTACCTAGGTGTCTGTAACCGGGCCGATTCAATCAAATCAATTTTGTTGCGAAAGCCGAAAAGTATTAATTTAGTATTCAATTTCAGGTGATTTCCAGATACGTGTGAAATAATAACATTTTTTCGTAGGGTGCTGTTTTAAAGAAGCAATTGTTGATGACCAATACCATCGTTATCCATTTAACCTATTAAACCTCTATCCTTCCCCCTAGTAGATTAGTTTTGTGCTGTCTTTGTGTTACTAACTATCGGCTATACCTAGGTGTCTGTAACCGGGCCGATTCTGTCCCACTTAACTTACCTATCCAATCCTTCGGTTTTGTTATGTGTAAAAAAGAGTGTACGGTGGGCCCGGCGTCAACCGGGAGCTCCTGTGTAAGAACTTGGTCGTACATTCAGAATCAATCAATCAATCAATTAAATGTAGCCAGATGTTGTTTTTAATTAATGCATATACATGCTAAAAAATAACAAAATCAAAAAAATAACTGTTATTAATTTAAATCGTGGTTATTAGGCTTTTTTTATACAATTAAAAAACTTCTACTGGTTGAAGCCTATATATTTTATATTTACTTTGTTATCATTTATAACATGGCGATTTGTTATAAATGATAACAAAGTAAATATAAAATATATAGGCTTCAACCAGTAGAAGTTTTTTAATTGTTATTAATTGTTTTTTAAAAAACAATATCGAAAAATAATTGTCTTCTATTGTTTTTGTCATTTATTTATTGTTAATGTTTTGTTTAGTGTAGTAGTATCGATCTTTGAAAAATCAGGTAATGTATTTGTCCCGAATATTTTTACTAAAGTAAAAATTATAGAATGAGCGATTTTAAGTTTTTAACTCCCTCCCAGATATCTAGGTAAGTGATTTATATACTAATTGTTTGGATAATTGTTGTAGAAATTAAGCATTTTATTTATATTTGATATCAATTATTTTATTATTTAGATTAAGGTATGAAGAACGTCAGGCTTATTTACGCCAAGTTATCGACATCAAAACAAACGATGAGGAAAGGGGCTAGATGGAGGACGACGGTAAAAACGACCACGATTATGATTGGTTGCCGAACCCAGATGACTGTGAATGCTAAAACTGAGGAGGCGAAGTTGAAATTGGTGATGGTAGTGATAGCAATGATGCAAGTGACAGTGAGGTAGTGCAATCGAAGGAGGAACTGTTGGTATAGTTCGGGATCCTGTTATACTTGGGAAGCCAAGGGTCGTATTACGAACATTTAAACTCCTTGTAGAGGGAAAATACTTATGTTTTTATAGGGCAACAATGCCGGCTAAAAGAGTTCGAAATGTAATCTGGTTCATTTGGTTCGGCCAGCAAAATACTAGAGCAGATCGAACGGCTTCAAGTAACGCCGCTCCGGTTAGTGAGGGGTTCAAATATGCCCAATGCCAATCTGCGTCGGATCTACTGGCCCCATGAAAATATTACTGTTGATGTACAATTATATCCATTTCGGTCGTACAAAGTTAACTCAATATATAGCATCTACACCACCAAAATACGTTATCAAATTATGTTGAGCTTAATTTTTTTTTTTAATTAAAAAAGAAAGTATTAATTGTCCAATGGATTTAATGTATTTTTAAGGTCAATTAAAACGCCATTTTCTTTCACACACACCCACCTATTCACCTACTCACACAACTACAGTATACCACCTACACATTGCAAGCTCCATGTCAACCCGTACATTGGCATGGGCGGTGGTTTGGCGCTGAATTCTGCACTCCAACAGAGGGTCTTAAGCCGGATTCAGTGTTGCGTTCGTTCCTTCCTTCTTATTTTTTTAAAGTTGCTGAAAAAAGCTCATGAAAAAACGTCATTCATGAAAAAAACGTCAAAAAAATTCAGAAGGAAGCAAGGAACGAAAGAATGCAACACTGAATCCGAAGTTAGTTGTGTGCCTCCAGTGTAGTGCAGTATTGTCTACACCACGTAGATAACTATTATTCTACATGTGTAGACAATGTATGTATAAAATCACAAAAATGACGTCAACAATGTAGACAATGTCGAAAATTATTATTTCTGCTAGCAATCATCAACATGACAGTTATGTCGGCCTTTACCCAATACAGTTTCTGCTGACTGAAGTGATTTCTCAGTTAATCCCCACACCACTACCTTGTACTATTAGGAACAGAAGTGGCCAGAGTATACCCATCCCTGTCATACTTCTTTGCTGTTACAGAATGATTCACTTTGCTTGTCTTTATAGTGAACTCGTTTACCTGTTCGATTATACGAGTTCGCTTAATTTCATTGGGAGATCAATTTCAACTGCCTTCCATATATCGTTCCTACGTATTTTGTCAAATGAACGTTCGAAGTCCACGAAGAGTAGGTACAGTGGTGAAATCCATTCGTTATACTGCTCAATGATGATGTGTGTTGTATTAATATGATATATGATCGGTGTAATTTCGCACTGGGAGGCGATTTTGAAATAATCCGATATCGAAAAATCCGATCCGCCGCGGATTTTTCTATTATGAAATTGTTTGGTCGAATTTGCCAATTATAAGCATGAAGTTGCGTTTTGTAATTAACTTGAAGTTGCTAAATTTTATTTTGTTGTTGTTTTTTAATTAGATAATGATTTTCCAAATGAAATCTGTTTCATTTTCTATAATATTCTGTGTGTGAAATATATGTATTGGTACACACCCATTGATTGAAAGTCGAAGAAACACACACATTATAGCAATAAATGAAATTCGCAAACTAAATCGCAGTAAGATTTTGACATTCGATTTTCGGAAAATCCGATTTCTTTTTTTATTTTCGTAATAGCGGATTTTTCGATATCGAATTTTCATTATAGCAAAATCCGCTTTCGGATCCAATATCGAGTTTTCATAATAGCCCCCTGGTCGGAACCCAGCTCCTTCCATTCTTAATTTCGGGTTGACTTATATCTTTACATTTATTTATGGTTATGTTGGACAGGGATATATTCTGCCAATTTTTTCATTCTCTTCTTAGGTCAAATACCAGAATTCGTTGCACGACGCACGTATTTATTTTTTTCAAGTACTCGTTTGTTTTCGGTTGGTACAGCCATTCTGCCTTGAGAATGTTTTCAGTGTATTGTCCACGACCACTCCTTGCCATTTTCTTGATTTTTCATACCATATCGCTGTATTGACGTTTCAGGTCGAACGTATTTTGTTGGCAGATTTGCAAGTTGAGGTTCAATTTTCTTCCAAATTTTATCACTGATCAAAGGTTTGCATATAAATT
Source organism: Nephrotoma flavescens (assembly GCA_932526605.1). Taxonomy (NCBI): domain Eukaryota; kingdom Metazoa; phylum Arthropoda; class Insecta; order Diptera; family Tipulidae; genus Nephrotoma; species Nephrotoma flavescens. The sequence continues at coordinate 186,973,358 of OW052222.1, read as the reverse complement.
GTTGCTGTTGCTTCACCCTGATGGCTCCCAAGTAGCACAAATGGGTTGGGATAACGTCGTACCGCCGTTAGCTGAATGACTAGTGGTCGGCTAGCCGACGTTGGTACAACGGTATGGTAACGGTGCTACAACGGTGTTGGGGAATAAATCTTAGGTTGTTATAACGTCGTAATAACCACTATTTGTCTTTTCAAATGACTGAAGTTTTAGTTAGATGGGAGTCGCTTATACAACTATTACGTTCGTAAAAAAACTAATTTCGTCCGTCATTCGGATTATATTTTGTGGAGAGGGAACTTTTTTTTTCAATATATGTAAATAATCGTGCTGTCTTTTTCATAATATTATTTATTTCTTTTTCTTGTTTTATAAAAAAATACGTTCCTATTTTGAAAGGTTCTTTATAAAAATTAAAATTTATAGAATCATTGTTAAACTAATAATTCAAGTTTGGTGTTAATTACGGCTTATTTTTTCAAACAAATTTTGTTTTATAGTAAATATGTACCTGTCTCCCAACTCAAAACTTACGGGCTTCCATAATTTCTTTATTTTAAAACATAAGTTGATATTTCAAAAAAATAAAAATAATTAAATATGATTAAATTACTATAAAAGCAGAGAAAATCTGTTCAGAAACATCCCCGTCATTAAAATTATGATACTATTTTAACATATAGTCATGAAAATTATCAAAATAACAAATTTTGTTTTTCAGAAGTAAATAATTTTTAATGAAATCTAAAGAAAAAATGGCGAGTTTCATAGTGTATATGCAAATGACAAAAAAGTTATAATAAAGACTCAAAAAACACAAAAAAGTTATTTCAAAATCAAATAAACTATTTTCCCAACAAATTTGTCACTCTGGCAACTACTTGGTTATTTTTTTAACTTAATATTGTCAAAATTACTTTTTCTATTGACTTTTAGATTTAAGGGTTTGTTTAAGTAAAATTTCACTTGCCGGAAAAATAATGTCGAATGTTTAAATGGCTTCTTTTTTAATTTAAAATTATCCATATTTAATTATTTATAAATAATAAATTTTTGTACATTTGACGTTTGTCGATAAATAATATTCTCGATAAAATTGTCAAGCGAGTCAACAAAATTGTGATACGTGAAAAATGTTATTTTGTCGTCGTGCATATGTCAAATATCTTATTTAAGTTAGATTTCAGTTTTTAAATGACAATAAAGTCGCCAACTGGTCATTAAATATCGGGTATAACGACCGGTAAACTATAGAGTCGGCACGTGAGTAAATAATGACCATTAAGTTATGGTAGTCGGATAATAGTTAGAAAATGTGAAATAAGTTGGCCAACTCGATAAAAAATAACTTGATACTGACTGGTAAAAGATACCGTCGTATGGTGGTCGGACCGACCGATAAATAAGAAATTTTAGTTTTAAGTTCAAAATGTCTAATTTTTCATGTTTCTAGCGGTTGCACCGACGTCGGGATTTGGTCATAAAACTATAAAGTTATTTGGTGCTACTTGGGCTTCTTCCTCAATATTTTGGAAATTGGATGATTGCTTGATCCGTTTTACAGCGACAGGTTTAATTTTGGATTTTGATATTTCCAGTTGGTGGTCACTTTGAATATCTGCACCACTCATTATCTTGACATCTTGCAAAGGCGGGAGAAATTTCTTGTTAATCATTACGTGATCTATTTGGTTCATTGTTCTGCCATCAGATGATGTCCATGTCCATGTGTATTTATATATGTTTCTGTGTGGAAATTTACCGACTCCTATGAATAGTTGGTTTGTGATGCAGAAGTCAATGAGTCGTTTTTCATTAGTATTACGCACAGAGTCTAATGCTTGATTGCCCATGTTGATCGTCAGGTCGATGTTATTTGTTCCAATTTTTGCATTGAAATCTCTTTCTTGTATTATCTTGTTCACTTACTGTGTATCCTTGTTATTGTGACTTGTAGTTGTTCTTAGAACCCGTCCTTAGTTGCTTCATGCATCTTCTGTTGATAATTTTGAATGGAATTTTGTTACTAAGGTTTTTCTTTTCCACTAGTGACTTCTTCGCTTTAGTTGTTGTTAATATGCCCACTCCTTATTCATCGCGCTCAGAGTATCTAATCAGGAGAATTTCCTCCGCTGGGTGTTAACTTCAACACTGTTTTTCCATCTCAATTCACTGAGGCCGGGAATTTCGATTTGGTAACGTTCCAATTTTCGATTCTGGTTCGTGTGCAAAAGCCGATGGTAGATGCCGGTTTGCATTTTTATTCTAGTATTCGTTTCTGTAATCATTTCGAATTCGGACTAATGAATGACAGGTTCAATCTTAACCAGCTCCCAGGACTTCCGAGCAAGGTATACTGGCATTCTTCATAATCACATGGAGACCCAAGCGGTGACCCAAATTTGTACTAATCCATGCAATCGTTGCTTACAGTATCTGAAGAAGTGGTTTTTGTCTTATCTATCTGTGCACCCCTCCCCCCTCCCAATTTCAATCAAAATAATTTTTGTGAGGAAGGTTCAGGAAAACTAAAGTCGATTGATAATCAGTTGGTGAATGTCCCGGACAACTGTAATCCTGAATTAACCTAAACAGAGTGGATATTGCTTACATTAAAATATCCTCACCTGCATTCTTATTCCAGACAAGATTAATCACAGTTATCAGAAAATGTTAGTCTGAAATAACAACATTATCTGTAAGGCACACATCTTTTCTTTGCACCAAAAACAGTAAACTCCATCAAATCAATCCTATATAAGTAATCCCATCTAGGTTGCTCAAGAAACAGACGTTAAAATCAGAAATGAACTATTCGTTTCGAAAATGGAAATTACTTTGCAAACCGCCATTTTATTTGAACTCGTTACAAAACTAACTCGATTTGAGCCAGAATCCAAATTAAGTGGCAGGAACGTGGAAACGCCTGGTATAAAAGTTACGGGAGCTACCGCGGTACGCTAATTAAATGTCAGCTATTTGTAATAAAATTTTCTTTTATAAAACCTGAAAAAATTATTTTATTACACGAACGAAAATGAAAATGGTTGCATCAATATCGAAGCCATAGATTGACCAAGAGATATGTCAATCTCCCCTATTTTTTTATAAAATTTATTGGATTTTAACTGCCAAAATATTAGTAAACCCCAATTTAAACTGGAAAACTATAAGATGACGACTTGGTACAGAAATACAATGGAAACAACAACAAAAAGCAATAATCTACATTGTCCACGAATTGTCTACATATTTTACCAGCTATCGACATTGTCTGCACAAAAATCAATTTTCTACGCTATTTTCGACACCAACATGTAGACAATTCGGAAATACGCGTAGACGCACAACAGGGCCTGGCTCTGCTACGATTCGAACCTGGTACCTCCCGCTCCAAGTGCCGAAGCTTTAACCACTGCACCACTTGTCCGGAAATTTACACTGGTAAAGTTGAAAATACGAGGGACTTAACCGGATACTATGAAAAGACAGGAAGTAAAATCCTGCCCAATCGATCTAAAAAAAATTCAACTTGTTTTAAAAGCTGTCAAAAAATCAAAAAATTATACACTGACAAAAAATGATTTCCAGATAGAAGAAAAAATGACGAAATTGAAAAAGTGTTGAAATCGTCTATTATCGATTATTTAGTTCCCGGCTGGTTGTTGTAAGAGATCTTCTTAATATTGCTGTATTGCCGACATTTTTCGGTTGGTTCATAAAATAATTTGATTCTGCATTACCAAATGTTTGGATATCACATTTCCCCCATATTCACCCTTCTGTTTTTTTTAGCGACATTACATTGTCGTACATGATGTCATTTACACATTTTATCATCTTTATTTCCATTATATGAGTATCTCTCTATCCATTATGCTTATTAACATTGCATCACACATTAGAATTAATTTTGTCTAGTCGAGTGTGAAGGACCTATACTTATATCTCGTTTCTTAATGCGAGAAAATTAAACTAAGTGGAAAAACCTTTTAATACAACCTTAAGAAAAGCTATTAATGGTGCCACCTCCGAAAACCATTAAACGTAAAAATTATGTCACATCCTTATTTTGCACATTTTATAAACCAAAATAAAAAATAATAATTCGAAATAGTTTTAGTTTTGTGTTGCACATAGATACATAATATATTTTTTATAAAACTGACAGATTGTATTATAAAATTTCATTTGGTGACGATGATGATGCGTTGCCGTTACCATTAAGGGTTGCATTGTGTTTCGTCCATTCCGTTTCTGGTTGATGGTTGATGCTGCTGCTGCTGCTGTCGTTATATTGTTTTGTGTTATCATTATGATTAATCTTACTATTAATATTATGACTATTATAACTACATGCTTCTTTACAATTATTATTATTAAATTTATTTATATTATTAGATTTATTATTATCACCACCATCGACAGTTGATTCTGCAATTCCAACGACATCCTCGCGCAGTTTTATATGAATTGAATTCATATTTAATCCTTTTAGTCAAACTTTTTCTTCGCCAGGTGAATATGGTGCACATCGTACGAACTGCAAGAAATCGCAAAGATAAAAATAAAAAGATAAGAAGACAGAAGAAATATAAAAATAAAATTGTTTATAAAATTCGCGTAGCCATCCTCTACGCCATCGTTTGCATTTATACAAAGTTTGTTTACACATATTAAAATTAATGAGCTTTTGTGCTTTTACTTGCATACACATATTTTTATAAGTTTTAAACTATATATAGAATTGCATTTAAGTTAAATTAAATTATTATCGTATAAAACTATGTACATCTATTTCAAAGTAACATTGGTTTCTAAAAAAAAGCTTTTCTTATATGCGCATACGAACTACAACATTGAACATTTCCAAAACTATAAATTATGTAGTGTATGCAAGTATTTTAATTAAATTCAACAAGATACATATACAGATACGTCTAAAAAATTCGTACACATTTGGGGTACATACGCTATGGGGGCAAAGTACAATGAAAGCTATGTACATGTGTACACATATTATCTCAATTTACTAATGATAACGGTAAATAATCACAAACAAAAATTCATAATTATTTTGTATGGATTAAGCCAATTATAAAATTTACACGACATGAAAATAAAACTTTTAATCTTTTTATTTGATTCATAAAAATTTGGAGTGACAACAATTATAGTTAAATGGGTATGACAAATTGACAACAACAACATCAACATATTTTATTGGGGTGATTGTATTTTGTTTTTTTTTTTATATCACAGTGGAAAAACAATCAATTACAAGCAGAACACTTCGGTACTAGAGTGGGTGTTTAATAAATCAAAAGCGTTGGATTTGTTTGATAAATTTTTGGATATGACATGCAAAGCAATTTACCCTCTAACAGACGGGGCTAATATCAACACCATGGTGTTATCGCAACCTTTATTTTCACGATTTTTTTTTTAAATACTTCCAGCAGCACAAAGAAATGTGCGATTACGTGTCATCTAATAATTTTAATGTGATCGCCTCGACAACTCATCGACAACGTCGAGAACTCCTAGACAACGTCGACAACTGCTTGTAATTCATGCTAGTAGTGATTTTTATATTTGAACTTTTGTTTCCGGAGATTTTAGTTAATGTAAATTAATATTTAAATAAATTTCCAAGTAATTTATACTGGGTGTCTCACATCTCGATATATATAAAAATGACGTGTGTATTTGTAACATTAAAACTCAGGAACTGCTGTACGGATTTGCTGTACCGAGAATGGTTTATAGCTGAAAATGGTCCACCGGAAGTTGTAGCTTCCATAGGAGCTCGGTCCACCGGAAGTAACAGGGAGCTTTTACGATTTTTGCAATTATATTGAAAAGATATCATTTACAAGAGAAACTCTAAGAACCAAAATATTCTAAATTAATTTTGCAACGATACCGGTCCAGATCGGTTTTTCAAAATTTAAGCGGAAATGACGTTTTTTTTACAAGAAACTGTTTTTCAACAAAAATTTGACCCGTGATTTTGTTTTCTCCAATGATGTCTTTTTCGCGGTTGTAGGGAGTGCTAATTAGAAATATAGCATCCGTTTTAAGATCCGGGATTGCGAAATTTTGTTTCATGCAAGGCAAGAGGGCGGTGCTTACTAATATCTACGCTTTTAATGCCGATATGTGTATAATTTTCGGGATTTCCTAGGTACTGATTACGTTACCGACTTTTGTTTTTCTGAATTCGAGATGGCGCCTTTTTGGTGTCCCACAAGGTTGATGGAGGGAGGCGGTATAAATTTTGACACACCTTCTATCTACGCCTATAATGCTGACATGGGTGTCATTTTCTGGGTTCTGCTTCTAGGAAATTTATTTTTCTTTCATTTCCCTGAACTGCAACCGTTTTCTCTTTTGTGTAACTAAAAGTTTCAAACAGGCACGACGCTAAAAAAGTGTGAACTACAATTTGACATTTGGTTTTATTCTAATCAACATATGCGCGAAATATATCATACTTTTTATTACAGACAGACATATTTAAAAAAAACACCTCTACATATAAAAAGAGAAATACAAATAAAATTGTTTACTTGTCGTCACCCCAGTATTTAAGTGTTACAAGCAACACAAAGTTAAAATGGAGATATTGTCTTTAAAGTTTGAATGTTAAATATTGTTCAACAGCTCAAAGATCATAATTGGTTTAAGTCAATGCCTTCTAAACTACTGGCCGCTTACACCAACTGATGACGACACGCTAAGTCGACGGTTCAACGTATATAATCCAGATGGCAGATACATTTTAAAAAGGAACGAAGGTAATTCGTTTTTTATTTACGTTTTCAAGCTTTTTTTCGAGTTTTTGTCTCCGCCTCGTTCTTTTAAAACCAAAACAAATTTCGTCATACTAAATTACAAAAATAAAAATATTATTTCTTTCTCCAGTTGTTTTTTGTAATTTTGTTGTTATAGCGAATTATTTTACGTTTTTGATGTAAATCAAATTTCCGACAGTTAAAAAGAACACGAAAAAAATTTGATGTGTTTTTATCGTAGTGGGCGTAAACGCGAAAGGGATGCCGAAAACAATAATAAAGCATTTTGAAAAATTTTCAAATCGCGTTTGACGTATTCGACAATATTTACGATTGGCATATTATATGTATATAAATATGTGTATGTGGTAGTCAAAGTGGAAGAAAAAATCTACATTTCTATTTTTTGATGTACATCGATTTTTTTTTTGCTATTTTGTCCCCTAAAAGAACGCGAAAATGTGATTTACATCAAAAAATTTTGATGTACATCAAAATTTTTGGCCGGTTTTTTGTAAAAAGAAAACGTCATTAGATTCGAACAAACTGTTGAAGCCGAAGGATACTCGTTTTTTAATTTTTCTAGTAATGCATGTAAAATTTTGTTTTAGAATTTGGCATATTTTTGTCATTTTTATCCAACATAAGTCGATTTACGATTTACGGTACGAAGATTCAATAAAAATAGCAAAAAAAGTACGAGTATCATGTAAAATACAGAAATAACGCGTCGTACGGCTTCGATTAATTTGTAGCACTAATTTAAAAAACACAATCCCAAATGACAAAATATAAACAAAATGATCACATAATATTCTCTGCTCTCTCAAGGTTGTATTTATATTTTTGTAGTGGAATACACTAAAACATCGTATTACGTTATCTAAATAGGCGCATTGCTTTTATTTCTCATTACCTTCTTGAATATGGATCGGATAAATTCAATTTATGAATTAAAAAAATCAATTACACTTAAATTTTTCATAATTTATTATTTTTTTATATAATAATTTAGATTTTTGTTAACTTTGTAAAATTTATTGCCGTTGTAATAAGGAGGCAAGGTGTATTATTTTTACTTAATTATGTTGTCCTCTAGTTGTCGACTTAGATTGCCACAAGCCAGTACTATAGAAGGCACTGGTTAAGTGAACAAGTAATATAGGCAGCAAAAAATAAGTACGTCAATGATATAAACACTGCCATTCAAAATAAAATGTTTGATGAAACATATGCATACAAATCAATTGAGTGTGTTATAGATCAAGACGATGTGTTAAATTATCCCACAAAATTTTTAAATTCTTTAGATTTGCCTGGGATGTCACCAATTTTTAATTGAAGAATATGTGATTTCTTCAATTAAAAATTGGTGTACTAATCATTTTATTACGAAATATTAACCAACCAAAACGAAAAATTAACCAACCAAAACCAAACTAACCAAATTTCATTTTTAAAGAATTTAATTTTCAGTACGTCTAGGTTTTGCTACGACCATTAACAAATCACAAGATTGCAGTCACTTCAAGTTTATGGTTTAAATATGGAATATCCAGGCTTCTTCTCACATGGTCAATTATATGTTGGATGCTCACGCGTAGGAAAACCATCATCATATGTGTTCGCACCTGAAGCAATAACAAAAAATGTTGTATACGAAACAGTATTTGGAATAAATGAAACAATTTTCATATAATTAAAATATTTATAATTTCATTTTTCAATTTTATTTTAATTAATTCAAATTTATTTTAGTTTTAATTAATTACAAAAACTAAAAATAATCTTTGATTTAAAATCACACGACCGGCAAAGCAGACTGGGTACAGCTAGTGCTGTATAAGGTAGCAGACAATTTCCAGCAGGAAAATTTGTTTTTGCTATTCACAGCTAGAGGCATCACTATCATAAAAAGGAATGTTTTTCTGCTGATATTTTTTGAAACCAAAAGAAAATTTTTGAAATGGGGGGGGGGGGGGCGTAACTACCTTGAATTTATGTTTTTATGGTAGCTGAGATCATAATCTATATGCATGAGCAACATAAGAATCATAACTGGTGTCAGTAGCCTTCCATAAATTTTTGAAGTCATTTAAATGTGAAATGTTTTCAGTTGTTTAACAAAAGTGTTAGAAAAACCCCCTGTAACTACCCTGAGTTTATGTTTTTATGGTACCTGAGATCATAATCTATACACTTTTATTAAAAAACTGAAAACATTTCACATTTAAATAACTTCAAAAATTTATGGAACCTACTGACGCAACTTTTGATTCTTATGTTGCTCATGCATATAGATTATGATCTCAGCTACCATAAAAACATAAACACAGGGTAGTTACAGAGGGGTTTTCTAACACTTTTTTTGAAAAAGTCGGAAACATTTCACATTTAAATGACTAAAACTGTACGGAGTGCTATTAACGCACGCGATTTTTATTGTGTTGCCCTGTATTTGCATTATGATGATTATGGTAACATTTAACAAATCACTCGAGTAAATTTAAAATTGTTCACACAAAAATTAACTTAAACAGAAAAATTATTTATTTGTTATTCGAAATGACATTTATTCTGTATTTGATTAAAAAATATTCATTATTTCATTAAAAACAAAGCAAAACAAAATCACAAAATTATTTGTGTGTTGTTGTTCTCTCACAAAATTATTTGTGCGCCGCAAGAAAAAATTTTCTCATAACGGGAATCCCGATTGTTTTTAATGTTTTGACAAAAAATGTTACAGGTTATCCTTTTAGTTATTATTTTCTATTACAAGTTTGCAGTCGATATTTTTTAAAATGCGGAAAACAAAGGAATTGTGTTTGGAGGTCAATGCCGCGATCGTAAGGGGCTATTCTACCGGGATGCCTATATAAAAATTAACACGATTTGTGCATGACATCGAAATTCGGTTGCATATATCAAATGAAAAAATAAAAAATTAAGGGCAGCTTGAAAAATGTGCAAGGGAGAGGGCGAAAATGAGCTACAACCCCAAAATAAAATGAAAGAATATTTAATTTCTTAAAACGCAACCCTCAGGAAAATATCAAACATAAATATCACTCGAAAATTTAAAATCTCTCAGATGACTGTACGAGGACGAAAACATAAGGTAAATGTAAGAGCCTATACTATTCATAAAGAGCCGTTCATAAGCCAAACAAATAAGAGGAAGCGACATAAATTTGCACATACCCACCAGTCATAGCCTGTGGAGTATCGGCGTAATATTTTGTGGACAGACAAGTCATGTTTTAGTTTGGATGGAATATACGGTAAAAATATTTTTATTCGACTCCCGAACGAAAAAAAACCGGTATTATGCCAACTCGCTCAAGCGGTAGCGGTAAAATAATGGTATGGGGGTGTTTCTACTACAATGGTGTTGGTAATCTTATAATGGTACCTCAAAAGGTAGCTTCAAGTACGTACTTGGAACCGCGGATGTAAATTGATCGGGCAGCATTTTATATTGCAGCAAGACAACAGAGGCTTCTAAGATATTTGGATCAACAAACACCTGATTGGCCACCACAAAGTCCCGATTTAAACCCGATTGAGAACATGTGAAATTTTTTAAAGGAAAATATGGCGGTAAAAATTGAAAGGCAGCCAAACGAAACTTTTGCTGCAATAAAAAATATCTGGGACCAAATTCCAATATAAATGCTAGAAAATTTCCTGAATTCCATTCCACAGCGTCTTCATGAAGTGATTGCAAATAATGGTGGGCATTATTTCTCGATATTTAGTAAATTTTATTGATTATTTGTACTATGCACAAATAATTTAGTGATTTTGTTTTGCTTCTATTTTTAATGAAATAATGAATATTTTTTAATTTTTTTTAATCAAATACAGAATAAATTTCAGAAAAAATTTTCTTTTTATGCTAGTGATGCCTCTAGCGGTGAATAGCAAAAACACATTTTTTTCTGATGTAAATTTTCTGTTTATCTTATACTACATGTACCTCACACTGAATTTTTCGACTAAATTTCTGACTAAACTAAATAGCCGTTAGTAAGTGCTAGTGATCGATAGATGGTGTGATCACCACAAATTTAATAAACTAGAATAAAGCCTTGGAGGTACAATTTGAAATTAAATTAATTTAGCCAGTAATTTAGTCGAGAGAATTGGTATCAGATGCCTGATTTCAAACCAAATTCTAAAGTTTTTCTAAAAGTAAAGTAGTAAAAAAAAATTAATGCCTATACCTGTTGCTGACAACTATTGACATTTGACCAAACCAAAAAAATTGACCAAAGTTGAATTGACCTATAAATATTTTGATCACTGAACTGACATACACTCGTACATCTAACAATGCAGTAAATTGTCAAATCATTTTGGCTCAAATTGACAGCTCCGGGTTTTGAGCACCACATCTAAAGGTTTTGACAAAAGTGATGATTGAATTCGTTTGGTCAGGATTGATCACTAGTTTTTACTTGTTAGGTTCACTTATGATTAAACGGTAAAAAATAATGAAACATTAAAAAAAAATTCCCCGGTAGCACCTCATTGCAATAAAAGTATACTGTTTTTTTAAATTTCGTCAGGTAAACGTTAGATCAGGATTGACTACCACATTTTTGCGTTTAGTCACCAATGGGTCAGTTTTTGTTAGGAAAAACAAAATCAGAATTGTATTAATTCAATAAAATGAGGTTCGTCGTTTATTTGGGAATTTCATTTTACAGAATTAATAAAAAATCCAATTGGAATATTACATGTAGATAAAAATATTTCTGTTTTCAGAGAACTGTCATCTAAAGTGGAAGACATAAGATATAATCAATTCAATTTTTTGATTCTTCATAACTCGTTGAAGATTGGTGACTAAGTAGTTGCTTTCATTTGGAATCTATTGACTGTTGAATCAACTAGTGGCCAATCCTCAATAACAGTTGACCAAACAGCTGCAATCGTTAGATTTATAAAACTATTAGTATTGGTCAAGTTTCCAGACCCGAACACTTTGAATCATGTTGAAATACTGCGTTATTAACAAATTTTCGTAATAAAGCACTATGTAGGGATGACCAAACATGTGAAGATAGTCCAGTTTTTCTTCCCAGAAAAAAAAAATCCTCAAACACTACTATTTCATCTCAACCCAGTTTTTTCTATTTAAACTTGTATAAGACGGATTTTTTTTTTGTATAAGACGGTTTTTTTTTTTTAAATTTTTTTGGGCACCACAAAATATCCATCCCAGATTTGTTCATTTAATTGTTTTTTTTGTTAATAATTGTTGGTTTTGATTAAAGATAGACATTGATATTGATTTAACTATAGCAAGGGTTTACATCGCTTAAGAGGCAGCCGTATGATAGTATTGGCGCAAATGGCCAAGTTCGATATGGCCCCATATGAGAAAATCGTGCGATTCGCCTATAGAAACATGACTTGCCGGAAATGATTCTTTATGTTTTGAATAAACTATTGTACGGACTAACTGTGACCAGTCGGACAGTACCAGCTGTATGGTAGCATTCGCGCAATCGGCCAGCTTCCATATGGCCCAATATTATTTTAAACATCTTTTTGTAATTTTTTGCAATATTTAATTTAAACGATATTTGTATGGCATTGATAGGTTATTTAAAACATAAAGAATCATTTCCGGCAAATTATGTTTCTAGGCGAATGGTACTATTTTCCCTTATTCTTATATGAGGCCATATCGGACCTGGCCATTTGTGACAATACTATCATACGGCTGATACTGCCCTCTTAGTCAATGTAAACCCTTAATATTACCAACTTAAATCAATATCAGTCCCGCCTTTAACCAAACAAATAATTATTAGCTATATAAATCATTTTACTTAGAAACACTATTTTTAATCATTTATTCATGGTTAACTTCATACGTATAGAGTACAAAAACAACAATTAAATGAACAAATCTGGGATGAGCTGAAATAGTATTGTTTAAGGAAATTTTTTTATTTTTTTCTGGGAAGAAAACTGGGCTAACTTCACATGCTTCGATGACCAAACGAAAACAACTAGCCACCATTCCTCAGCGTGTTATGAAGAATCAAAAAATTAAATTGAATATATCTTATGCCATTCTTTGATGCCATTCTTCAATTCTTTGAAAAAAGGAATATTTTTATCTAAAATATTCTATTTAGATTAATCCAATTGGATTTTTTTATTAATTTTGTAAAATGAAATTCCCATGTAAGCGACGAACCTGATTTTATTGAATTAATACAATTTTTGTTTTTTCCCAATAAAAACTGACCCATTGGTGACTAAACGCCAAAATGTGGTGACCAATCCTAACATAACGATTACCTAACGAAATTTGATAAAAACAATATAATTTTATTGCAATGAGGTGCCACTCGAGAATTTTTTTAATGTTTCATTATTTACTTACCGTTTAATCCGTTTAAGTGACCAAATGATAAAAACTAGTGACCAAACGAATGACCGAAACAATGACCAAACGAATTCAGTTATCACTTTTGTTAAAATCTTTAGATGGGGTGCCGTTCCAGTTTTTTTTGATTTTATACCTCTATTGACGATTGGAGGATCATGAGTGGCACGTAGCGGAGAAATTTGAAACTCATTGCGAAAACTGGTTTAAACGATTCAAAAGTGGTGATTTTGATGTTAGTGACAAAGAACGTTCTGGGGAACCAAAAAAATTCGACGATGAAGAAATGGAAGCATTATTGAAGGAAAAACACTGCTCAAACAGAAAAAAACTTGAAAAACAGTTAAATGTCACTCAAGCAGCCATTAACAAACGTTCACATGCCATAAGAATGATTCAAAAAGATGGAAAATGGGTAACACATGAACTGACTGAAAAAAATTAGTGGCAAGTGCAGTTCTCGAGATATTATCAGTACGGCATCGAATATTACTGTAAGAATATTTTTGATGTGTACTGTAAATTATAATATGTGTCCTCGTAAGTTATCTAGAGTTGCGTTATTGTGATCAAAAATTAAAATTTTTATTTTTAACTGTATTTTAGGTTACCCGGAATCGATTGTTTTGGGTCCTGTTTTTGGAAAACTCATTAATACGGGTCTCTTATGAGGCCGGAGTTGTCAAAGAGAGGTTTCCCATGGATTAATCAATTGCAATGCGTTTGATTTCGGGAAACTACATTTAGAGGATTACACGGTTGGACACCACTCATTTCTTAAAAAAATATTATGGTTGAACGATTTTGAAGAAATATTGCTGAGGGGATTATGAAGTCTCAGGAATCGAGTGTATATGAGATCAGATTTGGGGAAATAGCGGGTCCTTCATTGGAACTCGGATTCCTTTTAAAAAATATTTCGGCTTTAGCGATTTAGATAATGATGAATTTTTGACTTCCTGAGTGTTTTTTTTTTTTGATTGTGGAATCAATTACAAATGGTTTGATTAGCGGAAAATTCGTTTCGTAAAAATTCGTTTCGTAAAAAATCCACTATAGTAAGGCCGAATCATTTTTGAAAGTATTTTTAGGGTCGAGCGGGTTTCAAGAATCGTTTGCAATAAGCCCTTATTTCGAGTGACATTAAGCCTCGATAAAATATAAATTGGATCGAATGGCTTTGGTAAAAGTTGGTAAAAGGGGCTTTTCGAGTTACCATAATCGATTGAAATGAGTTCGAATTTCAAATAAATTAGGATAGAGATTGTTTGGTGGTTGTTTTTAAGAGTTATTTTACCCTTGCAGACGTTATCAAGTGCCGACAGTAGATTTAAGGATTTGGCTAAAATTATGTGTGTGTGTGTCCTCCAGAGAAGCCCACCTCTTTTCTTAAATTTATTTAAAAATTGCTAAGGGAGTTTTCTGGTGCCACGATAACGATGAGTCTTGATTAGAACTTGAAAAGAACCCGTTACCATACCCGATTCCTCCAATAGAGCCCGGCCGGATGTTTTTAATTTTTTTTTGTAACAAAACGATTGGCTATGAGCTATGATTTAAAAACAAATGATTAAATGGTTTGTCGGTGAGAAACTGGCGCCTTACAACGAGTTTTACGGTTTATTTTCTACGCCAAACATTTTCCTAAAGAAAGCAAAGGAAAAACGAGAGAGAAATAATAAATGGAGTTACGGAGGTTATTCAGATTGTGGTTCTGAAAATAGCTTTTATGAATTTCGTTCATAAAAACAGCAATCGAAAATGGTTGAAGCTATGTTTGAATGTTCAAATTATAGGATCAAACAATGTGTTCCGGATATGTGTCTCTTCTCTTATTCCTTACACCACTTCAAATACTAGCATATAACGTTCTTGCTTTTTTGGGCGTGGGGACGATCAGAACGCCGGGAAAAGTGATTTTTGGCCTCTGTTATTTTTGCTAGGTTTTCTAAACTGGGTCCTTCGAATCGAAATTAATAAAATCAAAGTAGAAATGTCGGTAATTAGGTGGTACCGGTAGATAAAAAACATGTAGTGGATACCGTTGGTTGGGAGGAACCATTGTACTTTGTATAATCGAGTAATAGCAAGGAGGCAGCGGATAAGAAGAATCAAAAAAACGTCAGTCGAAATTGTTCAGCCAAGGTGACATTTAAATTAATGTACAAGAAGTAGTTTTATACCAGATTATTGCAGTTAACCCGTAACAAAAGTGAAAGTTCACAGACAATTTCGAATCGCGCGGTATGTATAAGTACGAGTACGATGGACACGAGTAAGTAGTGGTGTGATTAAAAGTAATTAAATTATTAATGGTGTTAAGTACGGATAAAAAATTAATTATGAAAATTATTTGTCGTTGTGATTTAGAATTTTTGGATAATAGCGGGAAAATTAGTTTGTTAATATTTCTAGTATTTTTAGGAATATTCCAGTAATGGTAAGTGTTTAGTGAATATTAAGAAATTATTCAAAGATTATTATTACTATGGATATATGTATATTCGGGATCTGGAAGATTCTTCTGGAAGCTGTTTGACAACGCTGAATTGAAAAACTGACAAAAACATGTTTTTAAAAATAAAATTTAAATTTTTAACTGCAAATTCGAATGAGACAACATATTTTGAATCAATAATCTGTCACTGGATCACAGTTTTGAGGGTTCACTTTGGAAACTGGAAACACTGCTTTGAAGGAGTGCTCTTAACCTGCACCGACCAAATTAGCCCGCCTCAATGAAACCTGTACTATAATTTGTTACACATTTATTACAATTTATTACAACAAATCCCGATTTTATTACAGTTACCGTTTTCGAGGAACTTGTGGGCTAATTTGGTCGGTGCGGTTTAGCTTGTGATTAAACCTACACCGCCAAAATAGTAACTTTTGATGTAGCTGTGATATCGGGATGGTTCTTGGACCAGAATTTATTACAAACTAATTACAATGATTAAATAGTTCAAGATCAACCCTATATCTTGACCAAGGGTAAATTTCGTTCCAAACGATTATTTATGACAAAAATATCTTTTTTACCAATATTAATAAATTATTACACCAGACCGCCACCAGATATTGAGTCAAATGTTACTCCTTGGACCTTATGGAGGGCAGATCAACCTTATTCAGGTGTGTAATAAATTATCTTTGTGTCAGGTTACACGGAATTGGCTTCAAACCGTAAAGGGTTCAAACATCTAATTTAAAGTTCGATTTTATCACCTTCAACAATTTATTACACCAGACCGCCACCAGATATTGAGTCAAATGTTACTCCTTGGACCTTATGGAGGGCAGATCAACCTTATTCAGGTGTATAATAAATTATCTTTGTGTCAGGTTACACGGAATTGGCTCAAAACCGTAAAGGGTTCAAACATCTAATTTAAAGTCCGATTTTATCACCTTCAACAATTTATTACACCAGACCGCCACCAGATGTTGAGTCAAATGTTACTCCTTGGACCTTGTGGAGGGCAGATCAACCTTATCCTTAACATTTGACTCAATATCTGGTGGCGGTCTGGTGTAATAAATTGTGGAAGGTGATAAAATCGAAATTTAAATTAGACGTTTGACTCTTTACGGTTTGGAACCAATTCCGTGTAACCTGACACAAAGATAATTTATTACACACCTGGATAAGGTTGATCTGCCCTCCATAAGGTCCAAGGAGTAACATTTGACTCAATATCTGGTGGCGGTCTGGTGTAATAATTTATTAATATTGGTAAAATCGAAATTTTTGTCATAAATAATCGTTTGGGGTGAAATTTACCCTTAGTCAAAATATAGGGTTGATCTTGAACTAATTAATCAATATAATTAATTTGTAATAAATTCTGGTCCAAGAACCATCCCGATATCACAGCTACATCAGAAGTTACAATTTTGGCGGTGTAGGTTTAATTACAAGCTAAACCGACCACTCGTTCCTCGAAAACGGTAACTGTAATAAAATCGGGATTTGTTGTAATAAATTGTAATAAATGTGTAACAAATTATAGTACAGGTTTCATTGAGGCGGGCTAATATGGTCGGTGCAGTTTAAGAGCACTCTTTGAAGGTTTAATTTTTTCGAAAATAAAGAAACCCTTTTACGTTTTGAAATTGACTTTCTTTTAAATTTTCTTCATTTCTACGTACACCAAGAATTGTATACAAATATAATGTAATCAATCCAAATCTGTTCAATTTAAGCAAATTAAAATCTTAATTATTTAACTTCAAAAATATTTTTGCTACTGGCTATTTTTTGTCGTAAGTCAATGTTTAATTTAGTTTCAAATTATTAAATTTGCTTCTGCCTGTAATTCTATTTGAATTTTAATTAAGTTGTCAAATACGAGAATGAAAATATAGCTTTTGGGGGTTAAAAAGAATTTGATTGGTATGTATGTGGGAGGAAAAATCGTTTTTACATACTAAATACTTTCGTTGAAAATTTTTTATCATTATTTTCACAATTTTACTTCCCACACTGGGTAAAGAAATGTTGATTACGAAAATTTCTCTCGATATTTGTAGATTTTAATTTAAATCAAGTTCGTCATTAATGACATAAATGTCCACTTTAAGTAATTTCAGCTATGTATATCTTACTAGGATGAGACGACAGAATTACAAAATAATTAAGTATTTTGAATCTGGAATGCTACACTAGCAAAAAAATTTGGAATAATTGAGGGTTAAAATGGGAGACCAGAAAATATTTCAAATTTTCATAAATTCTAGATAAATTCAATAAATTCGTCCAGCTGATTTGGAAGCTCTTAAACCATTCAAAACTATAGTATATACTTTTGGCATCCCTATATAACGTCACAATAATCATTTGCTAGTAGTGCAGCTTCAGTTTAGCGGTATTCGTAAGATTTTTGGATTCAGTATTGCTTAAAATCACTAAATTACATAACGCCGCCATTTCTGGTTCCATAAAGTATTAAGATGCGCCGTGCCGATTGTTACTTCAGTGTTGATAGATAAATATTTGATCCGATCCCGAAAAGCAATTGATCTAGAGCTGGGGTTAGATTCACATTTGTTAATTTTTTGAAGAATCTGCTTAGATTTAGTAGATAACATCGGTAATTTTTAATGCGATTGTAAAGCGGAATTGCCTTCATATGGGGATCTATATTTTGCTTAACAAAACGGCACTTTTCATATAACCAATCATCCTTGGACGTTACGTTCTCTTTAACTAAAATATGCTTTTTAACATCAATAAGAGAAAAATTCACAGAGTTGAAGTTGTTTTTTTGAAAAATATTGCTGACAAGTTCCCGAGAGATTCCATATTCTGGTAATTCCCGGGAAATGGAAATTTTAAATTTTGTAGCAATTTTATTTAAAAATTGTTCCCCATTATAGCAGTTTTGACGTATAAGTCGGATTCAGTGTTGCGTTCTTTCGTTCCTTCCTTCCTTCCTTCTTAAAATTTTCACATTTTTTTCCTTGTGATTTTTTTTTGTCAACTAGGATTGATTTTAAAAAAATTTAAGAAGGAAGAAAGGAACAAAAAAAACGTAGCACTGAACCCGGCTTTATTATTCGTTAACCATTTTAGGAAAGAATTAATTTGGAATAGAAATTAAAGGAAATGTATTGAATTATTTATTTAATAATTCCCCAATAGACAAATCTAACTTTTGAAAAACGGGGAATTAGGGATATTCTTCCGAGAAATTTCATTTTTCGATATTACAGAACTTTCGGTGAGTGTGTCGTGTTGGGAATGCAATGCTTGCCTATGTTTACACACAAGTCGGTTTTATTTCTATTAGCTTTAGAATCGAAGTCACCTATAGCCTGAATATCTAAAGAACATAGATTACAGAGGTTCTCTCCATCGTAAAGTAACGTATATTACGGAGCAATTTGGTTTTAATGGTTAAAGCAAGCTTCTTGAGGAACTACGAGACAGGTGTTCTAAGAGATTGTCCTCTTATCTTCTTAAATAGAGATCAAGTTATATTTTGGCAAAATCCTTTAGATCAGATTTTACTATTAATGAGAGGTGCTCTCGACCACAAGGGCCAAAACAAATAAATAGACTATACCATTTTATCGACGGCCTCAACTAGATATATTCCTAACCCAGTTTTCCTGTTGGCAGATGAACTGATGCAGTTTCATTCAAAGTGGTAATTTCCGAGAACATATGTTAAAAACCCGAGCTGGCCGACATTCAATCATGTATCGAATTTTTCCTGAAAAACAGTATCCTAGTTGCATCCTAGTTGCTTCGTGGTAGGTGAAACCCAACTCTAAATTATTTCCAAATCGCTCGAATTAACATTTTTTTAAAGAAAAACTTAGGTCCTTAACAGAATTTTCCCGAAATTATATTATTTTGTATAATCAGAATCCTTCGAACCAAACATTTAAAATTTTTGGCTCCAACAATGTATGTTTCAGAATTGTATGTTCCCCAATTCTTCCCTTGAAAACTAGCCCTCGATTGAATTTAAATCTAACTTCAATTGGATTTAAATCAATTGGTTCTGCAATCGAAAACCACTGTTCGGTTTTTAATCGTTCAGAAAGTGCTCTAGATTTTCAGATGACTGGTTGACGTCGGAATGGCTACAAATATTATGAACGAGTTAACAACGATCATTAAAACCGAAAACGAGCAGAACTATAGACATACCGACGGATCGGAAATTCACTTGATAAGAAGCAGCTGATCGAGCAACAGAAAGAGTCATTTGGGTACGCCATTGCCTAACCTAACTTATTTTTTGGGTTTGTTTTGGCCAATAACAAATCACACAATGACAAAACGTAATATTGAAATGTCGAAAAGAATGTCAAATGTCACTTAGTAAATAGTTATTCGAACATTTGAATATCGAGAAAACGTTTGCTGAACCCGCTAACAGCAGGTAATCCAACGTTCGGACGGGATAACGTTTGTCAGGTCCACTAGTATCCTAGTATTAATTATTGATTTACCATTAGACATAAAACGGTTGATCTTGGAACTAAAATGCTAGTAACACAATTCTTGAATGTTGTAAGACTTTTCAAACGATATGGTCCACAGCACTATAGCAATATCTTTTAGAAGTATGTGCTTCAATAAATTTTTTAACATTATTCAAGACATTATTTACAATATAAAATAAACGAAGGAATTACAACCAGCGATAAAATGATAGTTCGAAAACACGCCGTTATTTCACAATTTGCGCATTATTTTTTTATTAAAGAATTTATACGTGTATTATGTTATTGAAAGAGTATTGAAGAATGCCATGAAGTTGGCATGATTGTATTAAACACTTCTGCTGTGGAGGGCGCAAATACATTTTTTATTATTTCCATATAAACATGTGGCAATTTCGTAATAAGCACTTTAGTTCACAAATCCGCTGGTGTAGCGCTGGTACCAAAATATTAGTTTATTATAGATATACGTTTCGCATACTATAGGTATTGAAGAATCAATTAATTTAAATGAAACACTGGGGCAGCTACATTTAATTTTATTTCAATTTAATCATGCAACTTTCACGTTTAAACGGTCGTAGCCTATGCAACATTCTGTCATCAGCAGATAAGTTTACACATTTTCCGTCTTAGCGTTACCAGCAAATTATTAGTTTATTATAGTGCAAAAAATTTACGTATATGCAGCGGTCATATACAGTCGAATCGAATTGTCAGACAATACAATCATCCAACGGCTACTGACTGCCAAAACCAAGGTAGCACCTACCCGAGTTAAGCAAACTTTACCACGCCTGGAACTTTGCGGAGCACTTCTTCTGTCACGTTTAACTAGCCAAGTGGTTCAAACTCTAGAACTGCAACCGGCAAATATTTATGCATGCTTCCATTGTGTTGGCTTGGCTACAAAAGCCAGCCACCAAATGGAAAACATTTGTCTCGAATCGGGTATCAGAAATTCAAAACAACACTAAAATCGGGGAATGGAAGCACATCACCTCAACACAAAACCCAGCGGACCATGCATCCCGTGGCATTTCATTATCAAAATTAAGTACTCTGGAACAATGGTGGACCGGACCTGAAATAATAATGGAACCGGTAGTAAATGAAACCACGAATAAGTTTGACACGAGTATCGATCTGAAACGGGCCACAACTGTTTTCCACGTACTCAATAAGGACGCGACATCTGAGAACACCATAATCAAGCTGATCGACCACAAATCAGATTATTTAAAACTCCTACGGGTTATTGCCCATCTTCTCCGATTCATATCCAAGATCAGGAAGAAACCAACGTGTGCCGGAGAAATACGAGCAATAGAGCTACGGACAGCGTTAACCACAATCGTAAGAGCAGTTCAAAGTGTTTTCTTTGCATACGAAATATCAGCATTAAGGGATCAACAGTCAATTAAGAAGAAGAGCACCATCGCCTCCCTGACTCCGTTTATAGACATCGACGGACTTATAAGAGTAGGAGGCAGACTAAAAAATTCGGACCTACCATTCGGAGAGAAACACCCGCTAATCCTACCAGCTAAATCACACCTGACAAGCCTAGTTATCAAGTGGGCACATGCATCTACGCTTCATGGCACTAATGCATTAACGTTGGCGTTTATCCGGAAAACGTTCTGGATAATCAGGGGAGCTCAAGGAGTAAGGAATCACATTCAAAAATGCATTGTCTGTTTCCGATTTCAAAGTAAAAGGACGGAACAACTCATGGGCAATCTACCAAGAGGTCGAGTAACCCCGTCGCGGCCATTCACACACACGGGTGTCGATTATGCCGGTCCATTGAATATACGAATCGCAAAAGGCAGAGGAAATAAGGCCTACAAGGGATACATTGCTGTCTTTGTATGTCTTTCAACAAAGGCAGTTCATCTCGAAGTGGTCTCGGATTTAACTGCAAACACCTTCCTGGCAGCATTCAAAAGATTTACATCGCGCCGAGGAAATATCGCCCACATATACAGTGATAACGGTACGAACTTCGTGAAGGCAAACAAACTTCTAATCCAAAACCAACGGCAGTGGGAGAAGATTATCCAGGATCATTGTTCAACGCAGAGCATTACGTGGCATTTTATACCTCCAAGCGGTCCACATTTCGAAGGATTATGGGAAGCGGCAGTGAAATCATTGAAACATCATCTATGCCGAGTCGTTGGAAATCAAACGTTCACATATGAGGAATTATCTACCACGCTATGCATGATCGAAGCATGTCTCAATTCACGTCCTCTGTGTCCTATATCCAACGATGCAGATAATGTGGATCTTCTAACTTCCGGCCATTTTTTAACTGGTGACGCGTTACTGGCTCCACCGGAGAACGATGTAGTAGATAAAAACCCCGGCATATTAACCAGATGGGAGTTAGTAAATCAAAGCCACCAACAGTTCTGGAAAAAGTGGCACCAAGAATATTTATCCCAGCTTCAACACCGCACTAAGTGGAAGATCAAACACCCAAACATAAATGTGGGGGACTAGTATTGATAAAAGAAGATAACTTACCTCCTTTGATGTGGGCAAGGGGCCGAATCAAGGAAATTCACCCTGGTAAAGATGATCTCGTAAGAGCAGCTACGGTTTCTACTCTCAAAGGAGAAGTTAGACGTCCTACTGCAAAATTGTGTCCTCTGCCAGGCGTCGAAGATGAAAGTGAGAGCCCATCAAATGAAGATGAAAGTGAGAGCCCATCAAATGAAGATGAAAGCAAGCCAACTTTACGAAGATCATGCCGCGTACCAAAGGCCGCAGTAACGATACTCACCGTATTATCTCTTTTAACTAATACGTTATTTGTTAACACTCACCCAACCAAGTTGCAGATGCATGAGTTAGAAGATGCAGGAGGCATATATTTCGATAATGTAGGAGAGGTTCAGTTACTTGCTGCACATTGGAATCTCATTCTCAGCAGAGAAAAGCCGCCAGTTACTTTCAAGAGCATGTAACAACATACAATCGATACATTGCGATATCATTGTCAAGCAACTCCAACTGCAGTTTGACAACATCAAAGAAGAAAACAAACTACTTGAAACCAAATCGAAAAGGCATCGCAAGCGAGGAGTTGGAGACACAATTGGGATCCTCTTAAGTGACACATTTGGCATCTTGTCTCAACGAGAAGCGGAACATTACGAACAGCACTTTGATTTAATCGAGCAGAATGAGCAACATCTCCTACAATTGGCAAAGAACCAAACGTCGATTATAGATAACACCATACGTTTATTTAAGCAAAATAATAATTACACGATCACTCATCTGAACAAGCTAGAAGAACATCAGTATCAAGTGGATTTGGACTTGAAACATCTTCAGGAATACAATACAAAGATGAATCAGAAAGATATTATAGTAACTGGCATTCTTCAGCTGATGTTAATATTGAAATTAATGCAAGACACACAACAGAATATTCTCGAAGTAATGCTCAACACCCAGCACAATACCCTTCATCGATCTCTATTGAGTCCATTACGCCTTCAAGACGAAGCTAATCAGATCAGGGAACATCTGTCTCCAGTGATGTCTTTGCCGGGCAGGAAGCAAGGGGATCTATTGAAGCTGTATCAAATATTAAAAACCGAATCTCGAGTTGCCAGCAATAACATCATTATACGCGCTCGCATCCCGTTGGTAAAGATACATGTCTACCAATTGTTTGCACTCATATCGGTACCCATACCTACAACAAATCTTCACACTTCGATAATACCATCATCCGAATACCTGTTGGTTGATCATCACCGGGAACATTATGCACCAATCAACACAGACGCTTTTAATCAGTGCTTACCTATATCCGAGGGATTGTATGTGTGCCACATCTCACCCATTTACACAAAACATTCAACTGTGTCTCAATGTGAGATCAACCTGCTATTACGAAAACAAAACCTGCATTCCAGTTGCATCGTGCAAAGTCTTACTCCTACCAATCATTGGATACGGTTACATAAATCAAACCAATGGATTTATGTCACCAAATCAAATTCATCAAAGGTTACATTTGACTTGATTTGTGATTCACATCTCACGCCACTCAATCTTCAAGGTACTGGAAGGATCTCTATGAGCCCGGGATGTATCATTAAGAATGAAACATTGCAAATCTCCTCCATCGAAAGAGAAGTAACTAAGATCCACCTATCATTCCTGGCAACAGCCAGTATGAGTCAAATAGAGCCGTTTTTACGCAACATCAGCCATCAACATCAGGGACAGCAAAGGACGATGTCTACTACCACAGCACCTTTAACGACAATAGACACCCACGAGCTCGAAGAACAAATAGAACTTCAAAAAAATCAGGAAACCATCAATAGTCATCACATACACCATTACACGATGACTCATTTAACATTTGGGACCGTTATCATTATCATGGTGATTGCAGTCATTCTCTGGAAACGAAGTCAACCATATCGATCAGCACCAAGCGTCCCACCACAACCGCTTCCGCGATCTTCATTGGCGCGCGCAGCATGTTCAACTGAACAACTAGGGTCGACCTAGATAGAAAGCTGATTGTGCATTAATGTAATATTACTCTAGATATAATTAATAGAACTATATGTACAAGTCACTGTCATGGGAAATGCCGACTCAGCAAATGATTTTTATTAGGTTAATTCATTTAGGTTAGACAGAGCATTTTCTACGGTGTTTCCGGTGGACAGTACTGAATTTAAATTTGTTCATTATACTAATGTAGACACTATGTCAGCATTTTTTATAGTATATAATGTTTTATAGTGGAGTTTAATAAAGGCAGTATAATTAAGTACATCACCATTCAAGTACGTAATTATTCAATCATTGAAAAGGTCTTGAAGAATATCGTAAATTTATCTGAAGCAACTTAGTACTAAAAATCACCGCTTTGGTGCTAAAGGATAATAAATTCCCATATAATCATGTGGCTCGTTTGAAAACTTTTGGAAGTAATAATTTTGCTATCAGTCATTTAATTCATAAGTGAACCGGTTCGGCGCTGGTGGTAAACTATTCGTAATTAATACAACGTGGTAAAACAAAACATTTTAAACTGGTCGGATTTTCTTGAAATTTATTCATATAGATGAAAACAAATATTCTAAGAATATTTACTATTCACACCATGTCTGAAAAATTATTTTTTACGAATTCAATGTTTCACAATCAGGGGCGGCATGTTGTACAATCACATTGTTCGACTTTCGACATAGTTTTTGTCTCATTTTGTGAAAGAGCACATCATTTTGCTTTAAAAAAATGAGACATAAACTAAGTAGAAAGTCGAAAAATTGTGATTGTACAACATCCCGCCCCTGATTGTGAAACATTGATTTTGTAAATTACACAAAGTGTATCGTGATTTCAACCAATCAGTATAAATAATATGTTCTCTATTCTTTTTCCACACTTCGATAAACGTATCACCAACAAAAATTTCAAGTGATGTATACATAAACAAATCGAGTAACAGTAGACATCGTAAAATAGAAATAGAATGATTTATTCTAGCATGCTGAGACCACAATAGAATAATAATAATTGGAAAGATGAAACAGTATATCATTTAACACCTAATAAGTGAGACATAAAATAGGTCGAAAAATTGTGATGTTATACAACATCCTGCCCCTGGACATATTTTCTGAGTGGGTTTGAAGTTTTTGTGTGGAAATAATCGATTTTTCAGCACAACACACGAATTTTCCGAGTTTAGTGATCCGGACCAAAATTTTGATTACCTTCTTCTAATTCATGTAAGGTGAACTGTTTGTGCCAGACTATTTAACGATAAACGCCACAGTTTCTGTTGCTTATGGAAACCAGAAACTAAAGAACCGAGAAAATTTTTTATCTAAAATTCTAAACCTGTTCGAATTGTGGCAAAATTATTTAGTAAATCAAATTTTAAAGGTAACTACGTTTTGATATAAGGATGTGTAGCCTTACTGCCGGTATAGAATTACCTCACATTTTTAATTATCAAAAGGATAACTAAAACTTTTAAAAATATACATACACTAAACTGCACAGGATTTTGATGGTTGGTGATTGTTCCTTGAGGAGTTTGAGTAGGATGGTTGACGACCTCACTGTTAAATCTGTAGAGTTCATAAAAAAATAATGATAAAACACAAGGTTAAATCAACCAAAAATCAATAAAATGAAGATTAGGAAATTAGAATTTGTCTATTTCATAATGCAGCGGCGGCACGCAATATTAGTTTTGTATTATTTTATTTGGAACAAATTAGAACTTTGATATTTGAATGTGCTGACCGAATATCAAAGGAGCGAATTTGCCCAATATGCTGCACACTGCGCTCTCATTATATATATAAAGTAACAATCAACATAGAGAAAGAGAGAGAGAGGTACTAGGTCTATAAGAATATGGTAATTTTATATTATGTTTTTATTATGTATGTAAGTATATACCTAAATAGCATCCTAAATAAGAAAAGCTGGAAAATATACAAAAAGCATATATTCGCATGCATCAACACAATTTTTTTTTTCACATGTATTACACAATTTTAGTACTACACTCATCTTACCGACACCTGAGTTGCTGTATATGAATTAGCACGTGGCCGAAAAAGTACTGTGCCCCATTTTCGGCGTACTTGGGCTATCACCTCACCGTTAAAAAAACAAAATAGGGTTGCGACCCATAATCCCTGTAAAGTTTAGAATTAACATTTAGAATTATTTACAATTGTTTTAAATTTTTTCTTGTATTTACCTGAAACGAGGCCGTTAGGGCGGATATCACTTCGTACACCCGTTCATATGGATGGCCGGGTGCTGGTCGAAATGGTGTAAGTATATACTGTAGGCCAAGCAACGGTACCAGAAGCAATGTCGCCCGGAATGCTTGTAATATTGTTCGGGATGGCGCGGTATGTCCAGGACCAGCTGGCGCTTTTAATTTTAATAACAATACCCTAACTATATTACAGAGAAAACATAAATTTAACATCATCGATATGCAGACGGGTGCGACTAGCACATTGGAATAGGATACGGTTGCAGACCAACAACTGAAAATAAAAATTAAAATAAAAATTATTAATTATTATCGGTTTGTGCGTTTTGGTGACTTAACTGTTTTGTGTCGTCTGCATCACCGTGCAATCCTCGAAGTAATCCATATAGGATGAGCAGAACAGCGGGCGTACTCCATCCAAGCAATATAAGCCATTTTACTAATTTTTGTTCGGATACAAATGTGGTCACCAGCACGGTATGCAGATAAAAACCTTCGCACAGCATCCACGCATAATTCGTTAGCAGAAAGTAGTGTAAAATTAAATGCAAGAATACACATCCGCGCTGCATGTAAACCATAAAAAATAAATAAAGGGAGATTTTATTACAAAAAATTCCGTCCGCTTCACATTCATTTGGTTTTTTTTATGTATACACAGAAGGAAATGCAATAATTTTATCTGTGCATACATAAAAGAGCTTCCTATATTTTATCCTAGAAAAGCTTTATATTAATATATTAAAATATATATGTTTATTTTAGAATGTATATGTATATGTAGCTACGAATATGCTAAAAGTTTGACATGGATTTGGTTTTCAAAAAAAAAACAAAAAAAAAAATATTGTGGTAAAAGCTTTTTATTATTCCGGTTATTTGGTCTACATAGACTTACCCGACTTTTGCTAATTAATTCAGCATCAGCAACAACAACACAATACCATAATAACCATAATGAATTATTTACGGCGAATGATGCAAATAAGTTCATGTGTAGCGTAATGCGAGCACATTTTAATGATCTGTGTAAGAAGGAATACAACAAAGAAAAAAAATATTACAAAAAATTTGCGATATTGTACATTACATAACCCCCCCTGGCATCGTATGTAGTTTAACTGACCTGGATTTTATCTAATTACACACAACAAAATATAATGAACGGGGGTACATTAAAAAATTTCCCGTAATAATTTTTTTTTATTTTTTTTTTTTTTAATTACATTCGACGTCCTTCATGCGGCTATAAATATTCGATATATTTTACGACTGCTTTAAGGCGAGAATAGTAATAAAAAATGCACACAAAATAATAATAATAATAAACTATAAAACCGACCTAGGAAGATGAGAAGAAAATCTTCACAGTTTTCCTTCATCTTTTTCGGACATTTTGAACACTTGCCAAGAATTAATTTTCCATTAACTCGAAATAGTTTTTTTTTTTGAAGATTGATTTTATATTACTCCCCAGTGAGATGTTAATCGAAATATCGATGTGTCGAGGGGCTATGTACTCGCGCGTATGTACGATATAAGGATACTTACTTAAAATAAAATAAAATCGCTAATGATAATAAAATTGCTATTAACGATATTGAATATCCTATCTCATAAATTAAATTTATTTGTCGTGTCCACTGTAACGAGATACAAGAATAAAAAAAAATTGCGGTTATTTGGTACGTGATTGCTAAAAAACGTTACACACATACCTGGAAACCGTCTACATCTATACAATTTGTGTAATTTGACCAAACTCGATTGTTTTCGGGATGTTTGAACCAATTTCCTGATTCATCACATTCTTTGTGCGCAAATCCTGTAAAATAACAAAAGCAAAAATAAAAGTAAATCAAATAAATAAATAAAGAGAATTTTTTGGGGATAAAAGGAGATGTTGGTACAAATTTTTGTCTTGCACAAAATTCAATTTTTTACGTTCCTTTTACTCGTGTTTGCGTGTCTTTTATTCCGAGATAACATTACGGATGACTTGGTTAAAATTTATTTTCGCCTTTTTGCGATATTTATTGGATTACCATTTGGGGAGATAATGGATTTAATTTATCAGTTTTGGTGCAGCGACATAAGGTTTGTAGTATAGGAAAATTTATTTTATAAATCGCCCTGCGCTTTCCTCCAATGAGAAAGTCCTTTTTAATTTTTTTTTGTTGTTTTAAAACCGTAAATTGTATTTTACTTGTTTTCTAAATTTTGTTTTGTTGATTTACCAAAAACGCTGACACACACCAGTGGCCCTATTCTGGTAATTCCCTGGGAATAGGGAACTGGGGAAATATTTTACACTGCTTTTATCTATAAATCAGTTTTTTCTGGCCTACTGAGAAAAAAAGTTTGATGTAAATATTTGTAAATTGAGAATAATTTTTCCATAGCGAAATTATCAGGGAAAGTTATGTCCAATTTTATTTTGTTTTCAAAAATAGCAAGCAGGCACGTTACGCAATTCACGAGCAACATTCCAGAACGAAAAAAAAAACATTATTTTCTGGATTTTTGAGGCCGGTGAGCACCATTGAAACAAAATGGAAGGTGAGCGTGTCAGCCTTGAAAAATTTGAGGGCGTTCAAAATTGGCCGATGTGGAAATTCCAGATGCGTCAAATTTTGGAAGCAGCTGAACTTTTCGGCTACGTCGATGGCACAATCGATAAACCAAATGTTGCGAGTGCAAATTATAAGGCAGACGCAAAAGCAAGACGGACAGCTTAAACTACATGAGGAAAACAGCTAATCATGTGCTGTCTCTCAGGTGCAATGTGGACGGCGCTCATAAGTACGTTTGAGCAAATGTCGGAGAGTAACCCTTATTTTCTGCAACAAAAGTATTACAAGTTCAAGGAGGGGCCGTCAGACGTCACGGCGACTTTCATATCAAATTTAATAGAAATTGTACAGCAGTTGACAGATCAGAAGGAGACCATGTCTGACTCGATGATAATTTCGAAAATTTTGAATACGATGCCTGTCGAATACAATCATTTCAATAGCGCATGGGAGTCTGCGAGTGCAGCCGATCGAACACTAACAAATCTGAAGGCGCGTTTGATGGCGGAAGAAATGTGTCTCAAGTCACAGGGTTGAGGAGGTGGACGCGCTGATGACCAAACGAACTTTTCCAAAGAAGGAAACAACAACAAAAAGGGAAAATCGTCAAATAACACCCTATTAAAGTTAGCCGACTCTAGCCGAAAAATGTCGATAATGTAGATTCAAACTAATCTAACGCAAATGACAGTGGATTTTTGTCGGTAACACCCAGCCGGAAAGTGTCGATAATGCAGATACGAATTTTATGCAGAAATGCAATAATTTATATTATAAATGTGTATTTTGTTATTCATAAAAACCAACTAAAAAATGTAAAATAAAAAATTTTCATTCGAAACAATTAAAACTAACATACCAAACCAAATTTCTCTAAGTGCCATATTAGATGTTTGGGGAGGTAAGGCGTGAAATGCATCTATAGTTACAAGTTTGGAGAATATTTTAAACGGCACTTCATTTAATAAATATCATTTAAAAACGTAAGGTCAATTTTCATGTGGAGAGTTCGGAAAAACTCAATTGAATATATCGCACACATAAAATTTGAAAATTTCTAAAAATTGACCGTTTGAAGTGTAATTACTGGAAATAGATTCAAATGAAAGGTCTTATTGATGATCACACCTGGAAAAAATTTCTAGTTGATTTCTAGAAATTTTATACTGTTAAAGTTAGCCGAAAGTTTCCACCCAAAAGATAATGCAGATAGTGTCTTTGCTATGCCAGCCGAAAATATATACGATATAATTTTTCGATAAAGCGGTCAATAGAATCTATATAATCCGCCCCTACGTGCGGCACTCAGTGCGACATGTTTGCTGATCCCGGCTCCTATGTCCCCTGAATTTCAAATCTAAAGCCACTCGGAGGGGGCACTGCGCTACCCCCGCAAACCCGTGAGAGTTGTCGAATCCGTTAGCCCCTGCAATTATTGCATTTGTATAGTTAATTTTTTGGCCGGGATGGCAGACATTTGACTAGTTAGTGTTTCGGCTGGGAGAGCAGAGACACTATCTGCATTATCTTTTGGGTGGAAACTTTCGGCTAACTTTAACAGTATAAAATTTCTAGAAATCAACTAGAAAATTTTTCCAGGTGTGATCATCGATAAGACCTTTCATTTGAATCTATTTCCAGCCATTACACTTTAAACTGTGAATTTTTAGAAATTTTGAAATTTTGTGTGTGCGATATATTCAATCGAGTTTTCCCGGACTTCCAACATAGAAATCGTTTTCCCGGACTCTTCGCATGGAAATTGACCTGAAATTTTTGAAGTTTTGCTTGATATGTGCCATCTAGTTTTCTCAGTAATAAAATAAAAACAACAACATTTAATAAAAAAGTTTAATTTTGAGAAATATACGTTAATGAATCGAAATAAACATTTTTGACTTAAAATGAAATTACTGTTTAACGCCTAAATTATTTATCTGCCCCATCGACATTTTTCGGCTGACTATGCATAGGAATCTGCCTTACCGACTTTGGCAGACACGTTGTTTGCGCCTGCATTATCGACATTTACGGTTGATACAATTATGCTATTATGATCAAATCTGCATTACCGGCATTTTCGGCTGATGTTTTAATCGTCACAGCCGAATCCGCATTATCGACATTTTCCGGCTGGAGCGAATCGGCTAACTTTAACAGTATTCGAATAACAACAACAAAGGGACGAATAAAAGCGACACGCCGAAAGGCAAGTGCTTTAAGTGCGAAAAAGGTGGCCAATGGAAGCGGGACTGTCCATAAAGAAAAACAGCTCGGACAAAAAGCAAGAAGACACTTCAGTGGATGTTTTCATTTATCACGCGAAAGCAACTGGTGGACTGGAACGCCTAGATTTTGGATTCAAGAGCGACGAATTACATGGGTAACCGACGTGATTGGTTCGAAAACTTCACGGAAATATCTGAATCGGTGAAAACAGGCACTGGTGATAGAATCATGGCTCGAAGTAAAACCTACATCAGTGTTCGTGCTTTCCATGGCAACGATTGGGTTTGCAAGCGAGTAATGGAGATTCTATTTGTACCGGACTTGCATGTAAATCTATTTCCATGGAAAAGGATGCGAAATACTGAAAAACAGAAACGTCGTTGCAGTGGGAGTTCGCATAAAGGGTTTGTTCCAGATGCTTTTCAAAATAGACGAATCACCAAAGTTCGAAGCTACAGCAAACGTAGCTTCAATCGTGGCACGAGCGACTGGGACATCAAAATGTCACACACGTGAACAAGTTCCTGCAAAGCCGAAACATTCAATTTTTCAATCAGGATTTTATAAGCCAAGCTTGTGTTTTCGGCAAACATCATCGAAGCAGCTTCAATTGTCCTTCTCCTGACAATTGAAGCTGCTTCGATGATGTTTGCCGAAAACACAAGCTTGGATTATAAAATCCTCATTGAAAAATTGAATGTTTCGGCCGTTTCAGTCGAAGTCGTGCACAGACGTGTGTGGACCTTTCCAGGAAAACTCAATTGGCGGAGCCATGTACTTCTTGTTATTAAAAGACGATTATTCACATTTTCGTTTCGTTTACTTCATAAAACAAAAATCTGAAGTAGCGAGTTGCATCAACAAGTGTGTCAAGCTGACAGAAGGACGATAAGCACAAACTTCGTATTGTCATTTCTGAATTTGTGAATGCTGAAATAAAGGCATTTTTCGAAGAAAACGGCATTCATCAACAACGAACTGTGCCGTACACACCTGAGCAAAACGGGTGTGCTGAGCGAGAAATGCGGACGATCGTCGATTCAGCGAGAACAATGCTTCAAGCGAAGCAAATGGAAAAGAAGTTTTGGGCGGAGGCGGTGAATTTAGCAGTCCACGTGCTAAATCGAAGTGGAACGAGCACGATCATCGGGAAAATACCGTATGAATTGTATTTGCACAACAAGGATGCGAAGATTGACCATTTGCGATTTTTGGTTCGCAAGTCTTCGTGCACATGTATCTACGTTGGATACGACAGTCGTTCCAAGGCATATCGAGCATTGAATCTAAAGACAGGAAAAGTTAAATATCAAGCGGCGTGGTATTTTGTTGGAGGAATCCATGTCAACACTCCTAATCGGAGCTGAAGAAAAGCTGGCGCGAATGAGGAAAAGGCGAAAGCAAGTGACGAAATCGATGATGGAGACTCATACGATTTCATCGCGCCAGAACAAAGTGAACAGCGTGAAGAGAAATGTTGTCAATCGATGTTGTCAATCCAAAAGGATTTTTGCAGATTTTTCGTGCTCCAATGAAAAATTTTGTTCATTTGGCAAAAGACACATAAAACTTTTCAATATATTTTTATGTTTCAGAAGCCGATCGTGAACTTGCATCTTTGTAGAATCTAGAAAAGGTATAAGGATGGCAATACGATAATACTCTTCAGGATTTTCAACTGCAATGTTGCAGCTAGGAATTTGTCTTCCGGCTAGACGAGGGATTCGTATTTCTACATTAAGCTGGTCACATATTTTCTTGACGTCACTGAAAATTGCATTCTGTTTCATCTAACACATCTTCAACATTTTTTGCCAGTTCGATTGCAGCGGCCAGATCCAGATTTATTGTTTGTGTTGAACGACTTAGTGGCAGGGTTATACCAACAACCTTGGCAAACACATGAAGAGATACTTGAAATTCAGGACTCCTAATAACAGATAGAAGCTGAATCGCAGAAGAAGAAGTTGTTTTGTCATCCCAATCAGAAATAGTTTCCATCGCAAAGATTGCAGCTTTTTGAACTTCCAGAAATACTAAGGCAGACTCGTTTCGTTGAATCCATCGTGTGGGACATATTTGTTTGAGTCGCGTTGCTGTTGATTCAGGATTTACTTTTTTCTATTGTTGAATCATGGGGGGGGGGGGGGGGGGGGGGCTAAACCACCAGTAACCCCCCCCCCCCCCCTCCCTCTGCGTACGCCCATGGTTCTTATCAAAATTCATTAGTTGGTGATTGAGCGAAAAGTTTATAGTGATTTAGTCAACATTCAAATAGATCAAGTCCAAAGAAATCCATTACGATTCAAAACCACCCTACTGGCACAAAATCCCAACATTACAGAATTCGCAATTAAGACTGATTGTCTAATTGATGATGCATTAATTAGCATGCAGTTTTCGTTTTGTAATAAAAGTTTAAGTAAGTCTAATTTATAAAGAAAATTTACATAAATGATTTACATGAATTTTTTTTTCGCAATTAGAAAAAAATCATCTTGAAATCAAATCACTTGATTAAATATTATTTATGAAGTTTGAAATAATTGAAATACGTCTATATATAAAATTTTTATTTAAAGTGTTTTTTCCCCGGCTTTTAATAGACAAAATATTATTTACAAGT
This sequence comes from Nephrotoma flavescens, assembly GCA_932526605.1. Lineage (NCBI taxonomy): Eukaryota > Metazoa > Arthropoda > Insecta > Diptera > Tipulidae > Nephrotoma > Nephrotoma flavescens. The sequence goes on along the minus strand of OW052222.1, from coordinate 186,938,968 downwards.
ATTCAAGTCTTCAAGAAACAAAGAGATCATCTACTTATAATATATCTACTACAAAAAGTAAAAAAATTAACTTTCTAAGCCCCTGGGTCACTGTGTAAATATACACGCGTATCCCTACAAAAATGACCACCTCTTGATTAAATATTGTTTATTCCATGGAAATATTTAACGATTAGTTAAAAAGTTATTCAATCAAAATTTGCTATTTAAATATTTATTCGACTGCTAAATATTTCGGAATAAAATATATTTAATCAAGTTTGCGTTGATTTTTTTTGATTGCTAAAACAGATTTCATATAAAACATTTAACTGGTGAACTAACTGGCTGTTAGACATTTTTATGTGCAATCGGTAAAAAAATTTGGTTTAATTTTGATTTAATTTTTTTTTGTATAATATTTTGTGTTTTATTGTCTACATTATTTATGTAGAAATTCGTTTTAAAATTTTCATTTGTAAAAATTGAATAACTATGACATATTAATTAATTCTATATTGATCAATTATTAATTTAGTAAAAAACTTCCAATGCGATATTTTGCTAATTTTTAATTCTTGGAATTGGAATCGTATGTTTTATTTTATATATTTTGCTTAATATGTATATTGTATTATATATTCTAATTCTTGGAATCTTATCTCTCACGTTGCTATACCTCTTCGATTGTAGTGGCTGGACGTGACTCAGCGATTTATTTATTAGGGCTACGAGCTTGAACAAAACCGCATGCACCACAATATACTCATCAATATAAACAGTGTTATATATTTGAGGCCGTTTAAAAGGTATTATACACAATCGTGCGATAAGTTGTTTTAATATCGTCATAATTTATCCCAGTATCCTTACACTGAGATGCAGTTTTGCAGTTTATGTCACTGATGTCATGTTTTGTAGAACTGAGGACCAGATTATTTCCAATGCTCTGCGAATTTAGAATCCATAAACATTTCTTGTCCTGCTTCTATTTTTCAACAAAAAATGTGCTTTTAATAAACCTAGTGTTAAAACGATTGTTATATAAGTCAAACTCAACCATTATTTATCCTTCATGGCCCGATGAATGGCCAGTTGCAGGCAGTGGGTCAACTGTTTTGAAATAAAATTTTGATAACTCGTCAACAAGTAAGCCGTTTGAGAATTTTCTTCATTCAAGTGAAGGATTATTTTCATTTAGTTCTGGTAGTAGCTATCGGGATCCTCCTCTGAGTAGTAATTTTAAAATGCTTAAAATGCACTTGTGAGTGATGGAGTTTGGTGTTTCCGTGAAACTCATTACATTAATCCATCGCGATGATAACGCTCGTTCATATTTGTCCGATTCGGTAAAACGGATGTTTAATATCCATTTCGCATGATTGATTTTCACATTATTGACAGTGACCCTAAAATTATACCCAAGTGAAATATGCCAAAAAAAAAATCCCAAATTTATTGCATGCAATAAACGTTACAAAATCAATAGGTTTTTGCAACAAATTTCAATTAACAAATTTCAAAAGATTGATATGGATAGGTTTTCTAACGCTCGTGATACGTTCTCTTAATGGGACGATTCCTGGGCCGGCGATATGAATAAAGGGTCTTTTACAAAGGGGTTGGTGCAACAAATTTCAGTTAACAAATTTGTTCAACAAATTTCATGGAAATAACGCGCTGAAAATCTATCATTTATTTTTATTACAAATCAATCCTTATATATTTGTTGAGATTTTTGTGCAACAATTTTAGGATTTTTTGGGACGTATTTCACACGTGCAGCATTTGTTGCATGCAGCAAATTTAGGATTTTTTTGCGTGCTAATTTTAGTTTTAGGCCGATTACCGATGAGTTCTGGTAGTTTTAAGTTAAATGACTTAAAGCTTGGTCAAGAACAAGGGAAGCCCAACATATTTTAATAGGACTTTCAATTCGCCTATTTGTATCCTATACTTATCCAGAGTGTCTTGTTATCTTGCCATTATCAGGATATATACTGCCAAAAGCCATATGACAGGGGTAACCTAAAACCGATTTAATCATCTTTAAATCAATTATCACCAATTTTAGTACGTTATTTTATTGCAAATTCTTTTTATTTTAACAAATATGGAAACAGCTTTTCATTTGCAAAATCTTACTTAACACCCGTTTTTTGGGGACTAAACCACGTCGACAAAAAGAAGTAGCTGACATGTAAAAATGAAACGATAAAAAATTTAATTATCAAAACAAGGATTTGAAGTTGAACCCTTTTATTTTATTGCTCGTAAACTTTACAACATATTTTCCAACATATAATATTTTTATGGCGAACACGATTTAAGTATCCAGATAAATTTTTTGTCACAATAACAAAATAACTTATGCGACAACAATTTTATAGAGTTACATGCTAAACAGTCACGACGAAGCGTACATCAGCATATTACGATTCAATTTAAAAAGTATCTTTTAACATTAAATACCAATCCTAGCCTTTACAGATTTTAAGAATATTTTATGACAAACAAATTGATCTTTGCCGAATTGATTAATTAAAAATTGGAACTATTTATATGGACAACAAATCAAACACTGACCAAAATAAATATTTGTGTATGGACAAATAAAACACCCATAGCCTATAATTAATTTTGCACTCGATTGGAAAAATTCCTTGAACTCCGCCCCTATACCTTCTACGCACCTCTTGCTCTCTGCATTGTGGCCAATATTATTTTAGCAATTTATAATATCTGGTTTACTTAAATCATTAACACGATATCTATTTTGGTAATTTACCCATTCATCACGTTGTTGAATTGTTTGACTATCAATCTGTTATCAATCCAAATTTATTTTTTATTTTTATATTTTATTTTTTCGCAGATGAATGAAAACTCATTGAAATCTAATTGGATTTTTATTATCAGTGTTTTTCTTTATTTTGATGTGTTGTATGTGCCTGTCTGCTGTGTGTGGATGTGTTTGTGTGTGTAACTCATAAATATTTATATATAAAAATAAATTTCACCATAAAGAAAATCAAACATTTATCTATGTACAATAAACGAGTGTACCCAGATAGATAAAATTTCTTATATGATTTGGTTTTTTTTTGTGTGGAAAATTCATTCCTTTATTGAAAAATTTGAATGACGATGTTGAAGATGATGATGGTGATGATGATGACGATGACTACCATGAAACAGAAATAAATAGCTTGTGGGCATACAATAATAATGTTATTTACAAGTGATTTACCTGGATGCTGTACACCATTTATGTAACATATGCATATTTATGTATTTTGAACATATGTGATTTGTTTCGTTTCCAAAACCGCAGATTTGTTATTTTAGGATACTACACAAATATAGTTTTAGAAGGGAAATTTACAGTACAAAGAACCATACATAAAATAAGCGGAGGAGAGCATTTAAAATACAATCTTGGGATTAATTTATATTGTTTTATAAACTGACATTGTTCATCTAGAATCTAGATAATGTTGTTCACATTAAAATTAAAAATATGAGATGATAAAGATGTTTAATAGGAGCAAACACATCGCATAGCAGAGCATAAACATAAATCAGGATTTATGCAAAGTGGATTTTTTATACTTTTCTTTCGTACTCATTTTTAAATTAAATCATTTTATATCTTAAACTATGCATATTTTACATTATACGTTTCATACTTGTTCCTCGAATAACGCGGTAGAAAACAATGGAACATGAAATTTATTTGGGGTTGGTGTAGTTCAGTGGACTTGGGTGAAGGATGTACCTAATGGCGCAATTAAACTACCAATTTTAATGTTATTCGAAATGATAGAATTTATTGCGGTTCAAAAAAATGGTAAAATTGTCCATCAGTAAACAGTTCCGTTGACAGAAAATTAATGGGAATTAGAAGTCACCCAGGACATTTATAAATGGGCCAAACTCGGCAAAGTAATAGTTCCAAAAATTATTTACCACAAATGTAGTCAACTATTTCTAAAGACAAACACTAATCTTAGTCAAATTATGGTAAAAAAAACGAATTCGCCATTTCCACCTAAACTTTTGGAAAAACTGGTGTATCAGATTTCCTTTAAATTAAATTTAGAAACTTTTTGGTTTAATTTTTAAAACAAAAAACTTAAAGCTTATATGGAAGTTGCTAGTTCTTTTGGATCTAAATTCTAGAAATTTCACTAGAATCATATTATGAAAAAAGTTTTTCCTAACTGATCCTTTTATCAAAAACTGGGTTTCTCTGCAAATTGTGTTGGTCAGTTTAAATTCAACAGTGTGCGATAAAAGTGGCACAGTAATCGAAGTGATAGTAGGGAAATAGGGATAACATTCTGAAATCAGTGGATTAAATATTTTTCTCCTAGAGATTTTATCGCCCAATTGCAGATAAAGCTAACTAGGGGGAAGATTGAAAAATTATTTTATTAATCCACGGCGATAATGACAGTGCAAATTTCTAATTTTAGACAAGACAATGACGTGTTTTCCTAGATGTTTCGTTTATCATTTGACAAAAACTTGCAAATCAACTATCAAACTACTCCGAGCAGGAGATAAATCGAAAAAATGGATCTGAATATTTTTATGATTTTTGTAGATCAATGAGTAGCTCATAAGATAAAAATTGTTAACAGAATTGAATACAAAAGTAAACAGAAAAATGAATAAAAAAATCCAAAACTGAACATGAACTGGAACACAAAATTTATTGTAGAACTAAAAACAAAATTGAATTCAAAAATAAATACAAAATTGGAAACAGAATTGATTTTAAATTTAAAAGCAAACTGGAATTCAAAATTGAACACAAAATATAACACAAAATTTAATAAAAATTAAATACAAAATTTAACACAAAATTAATGTTAAATTTTATACAAAACAATACAACATTGAAAGCCAAATTAAATACAAAATTAAATTCAAAATTAGTGTGTGCATTGAATATAAAATTGAGTAAATAGAATAAAAAATTAAAAACAAAATGTGAAACGTAAATTTAAAATTTGCTACAAAATTGAAATTTAACACCAAAGTAAATAAAAAACTTAAAATTTAAATTTGAAATTGAATACAGAATACAAGATGGAATTCAAAATTACACAATAATGAATACAAAATTGAATACACAATCGAATACAAAATTGAACTCAAAATTAAGTGCTAGATTATATACAAACTTGATTACAAAATGGTTTTAAAATCGACAACAAAATTAAATACAAACTTGAATACAAATGCGCAACAAAATCAATCACAAAATTGAATTCAAACATTAATACAAAATCGAATACAAAATTGATTACAAACTTGGCTACAAAATGAATACAAAAATGGGGGCAAAATTGAATACAATATGTAATAAAAAATTTCAATTCAAATTTAATGCACAACATTGAAAAAGTGAACATTAAAACAAAATTGATTACAAAATTGGGAATAAAATAAAATTCAAATTGAAAACAAAATTGAGGAAAAATTTTAATTCAAAATTTGTTAGAAAATAGAATAAAAAATTGAATATAGAATTAAATGCCAAATTGAGCACAATTCAGCATTATCAGCACAGATTGAAACTCCAAACAGGAATATACAGGTGATGCCATTGAACTACAAAAAAGTCCATAAAAGAGTTAATACCATGGAGTTACAATGTAAGATAAACTCGGACGTTATAGGTAAGATGGCCATGGAAATTAATTACCTTAGGCAAAGAGAGATTGAGATATTACCATTACTGGAACTCTACCTAATGTAATTAAAGAGGATCTCATTCAAAAATTGGAAACAATTTATAAAATTAAATTAGGAAATGCTTTTGAATCAATTTACCAAAGAGCGAAACCCTTAATAAAATCTCAAAACACTAAATACGTGGTGATGATAATGAAATTTACACAAGAATCAATCAAATACAGGTTTATGGAAAAAGTACGTGAATATTGACATTTGGAACAACTTTAGTTTAATTATGCCAGTTCTAATCAGACAGTAACAATTCGGGAACGTTTAACAACGGTAAATTTGGAAATCATGAAAGAATTGACGACATTAAAACAAAAATAAACAAATAGAGTATGTTTGGTACTGCCATAATGGGAATATTTAAGTTCGAGTTAAAAAACGGGTAAAAAACTGGTCAAATCGAAGGACATCGTTCACACATTGCTACTTCCATAATGATTTGCTATATTTATAAATAAAGCTTCTATATAGATTGAAATTCTTTTTAAGTTTACTTAAGTGTTTTTTTATTGGTAATATGGAAAATAGTTTGTTATTGGAAGTTTACGAGCCAATCAGAAATTTGAAAATTTAAAAAACATACGTCATCAATTCTTTTCTAGTGTGGATGTATTCGTTGTGTCAGAAATATGGCTATATAGTTCAGAGCACTGTAATTATAAACTTGATAATTTTAATTTGTATATGACCGTGAGAGATGGATCAAGGGTTGTTGGAACAGCTATTTATGTCTCTAAAAGGTTCCAATCAAGTATGGTTCAGGATCTTGTGGATTTATGACTTGGAAATTAATCTAATATCGTTGTATAGGTCTCCAAGTTCAAATTTCAATATATTTTTAACTGCTTTCGATGAAATACTAAAGAAATTCGACAATTCTTATGTTGTAGGTGATTTTAATTTAAACATTTTCAAAAGAAATGACTTACTAGTTGAAATATATGAAAACATGCTAAATTGTATATAATTCTAAATGGGTATCTAATGCTAAACTCAACTATATTTCTAATACAGCTATAGACAGGTTCCAATAATGAGTCTAGTAGGTAATTAAATTCCTCATCCGACGAGCCTATTCATGATCCCCCAACCCGGGTTCCAACGTGTTCACGATTTTTTTTTCGAAGAAAATCAAATTTGTCTTGAAACTAAAAATTGCAATTAACACTCCTTACCAGATACTTTGGCACATGCTCCGATAGTGCGTCCAATAGTTAATTAAATTCCTCATCCGATGAGCCTATTCATGATGCCCCAACCCGGATCCCAAAGTGTTCTCGAATTTTTTCGAAAAAAAAAACAAATTTGCCTTGGAACTATAAATGGCCATTAACACTCCTTACCAGAGATCTTGACTCTGGCTCTGATAGTGCGTCTAGTAGCCAACTAAATTCCTCATTTAATCAGTTCTAATACCGTCCTTCAACCCGGGTCCCAAAGTTTTCACGAATTTTTTGGAAGAAAATCAATTTTGTCTGTGAACTAAAAATGGCCATTAACACTCCTTATCAGAGACGTTGACTCAGGTTCCGATAGTGCATCTAATAGCCAATTAAATTCCTCATCCGATGGGCTTATACATAATCCTTCAACCCGGGTTCCAAAGGTTCCCAATTTTTTTCGAAAAACATCAAATTTGTCTTGGAACTGAAAATGGCCATTAACACTCCTTATCGGAGATCTTGACTCAAGTTCCGATAGTGCATCTAATACCTAATTAAATTTCTCATTCAACAATCCTATTACGATCCCCCAACCCGGGTCCCAAAGTGTCCACGAATTTTTTACGAACAAAATCAGATATGTCTTGGAACTGAAAATGGCCATTAACACTCCTTACCAGATACTTTGGCTCAGGTTCCGATAGTGCGTCTAATGAGCCTATTCATGATTCCCCAACCCGGGTCCCAAAGTGCTCCCGAATTTTTTCGATAAAAATCAAACTTGCGTTGGAACTAAAAATGGCCCTTAACACTCCTTACCAGAGATCTTGACTCAGGTTCCCATAGTGCGTCTAAAAGCCAATTAAATTCCTCATCGAGATGAGCCTATACATCAGCGGCGTTTTCTAGTGATGTTCTACACGTTCGCCGAACGACTAAACAATTTTTGATTTTTATTCTAATTCTAAAAGTTTTATTTTTATTACAGAAAATTTTATTTTTATTATAAATTTCTAATACTATTTTCTTAATTAATTACTAATATTATAATTATTTCGGGTGATCAAAAACCGAAGCCATGTCAGTTGGAAATCTCTGGGTGCTGGCCAATCCTCGATACAGTGAATGTGTAAATTCCATTTGCAAAGATTGAACAACTTAGGGGTCAATAGCAAATGGGTCTACCTAATCTTATTAAAAAGGGGATAATTTTTATTTGTTTAGGATATCTTAAGCTAACTAGACATAGATGCCATGTCAGTTGGAAATCTCTAGGTGCTGGCCTATCCTCAATACAGTAAATGTGTAAATTCCATTTGCAAAGATTGAATATCTTCGGGGTCAATAAAAAATGGGTTTACCACATCGTATTAAAATGGGGATAACTTTTATTTGTTTATGATATAAGATATATTATATTAAGCTAACTGGACATCAGCGGCGTTTTCTAGTGATGTTTTGCTCGTTCTCCGAACGACTAAACAGTTTTTGATTTTTATTCGAATTCTAAAAGTTATATTTATATTACAGAAAATTTTATTTTTAAAATTTTTTATTTTAAATTATGGTTTTTCTAATAATATTTTCTTAATTAATTACTATTATTTTAATTATTTTGGGTGATCAAAATCTGAAGCAGAACACGTTGAGAGCACAACCAGGAAACGCCACTGCTATACATGATCATCCAACCCGGGTCCCAAAGTGTTCCCGATTTTTTTCGAAAAAAAATCAAATTTGTGTAATAGATAATTAAATTTCTCATCCGATGAGCCATGAACCCGGGTCCCAAAGTGTTCACGATTTTTTTTTTGATGGAAATCAATTTTGTCTTGGAACGGAAAATGGCCATTAACTCTCCTTACCAGAGGTAAGGGACCCCATCTTGGGGTCAGGGTCTACCAACTTATTAAATTCCTCGAGCCAGAATGCTATACGTAATACTAGATTTTAACATGAGTTATAAATTGGAAACCATTTTTTCTATTTTTTAAGGATTCATTAGGAATAAACTCTTAATAATTTTTTCTAGTCCTATTCTTAAGACAACAATAGTTAAGATCATAGTATGAAAAATTTAAGTTAGAATAAAAGCTATAAAGTCCCCTTTATTTAACCTTCTACTCGACAGTGAATAAATATTATTTGATCAATCAAAATATGATTTTACATAAATTGTTCAATAAAGCGATGAAACAATAGACAAAAAATTAAGTTTAGTTTATTTTGCTAAATTTCACTGAATCGCTATAATTTTATTTATTTCCAGATTTTATTATATTACATTCAATTGGATAAAATTTTAGTATACACTGACATAATTGGTTTTAGTACTAATTTTCGTATAGGAACAGTCATATTTGCTAATTAAATTTTAATTTAACAGTGTTACACTAACACAATGATAAAAGTGTGAATTGGTGAAGAACTTCACACGCATCTGGTCATCAACCTTCTATCGACAATAGACATCATATTAATTACGGGAATTCTTTAATTTTTTACGACACAAATGTTACTGAAATTTCCAACATTATTAATCAACTTAATCGAAAATCGGCTGTAGGGTATGATGAAATATCGTCTAAATTTTGTTTTTATTTCAAATATTTATTGGCACCTAAGTTATCTGAACTAATAAATCAAACTTTACATAGCAAGGTATTTCCTGCGGAATCAAAAATAGCCAAAGTAATACCCATTTACAAAGCAAAAGAAAAGTTGGAAGTCGCGAATTATAGACCCATTTCAATCTTATCAACATTTGCAAAAATTTATGAAATGGTTATACATATGCGGCTGATTGAATTTTTTGAGAAATATAATAATATAAATACAAATCAACTTGGTTTCTGTAAAAAGTCGAGCACCTTATCAGCGACCTCTTTTGTTATCAGTACAATAAAGCAAAATCTTTAGACAAAAAGCTTCATGTGGGATGCACTTTATAGACCTAAATAACGCAAACGCCACGTAAATTACGTTTTCCCAATATGGGGATCCACCGCATCGGATAGATTAAATGTAATACAGGTACTTATGAAAAGATGCACGTGCATTAAAAAATATTAAATTCCTACCTCAAAGATTTCCGACTCGTGAACTTTATGATGAAAGACGTTAAAACACATGATTAAATTTTAGTGTATAGTTTTGATATTTAAAATAAAAGCCCACTTAATTAAGCATAACTATCAACTTGAGACTGTGATGGAGCTCGACATGAATATCCAACGCGTACACAAGATCATTATGCCATTAATTTTTGTAGAGCTAACATAAGACAGTCGGACATTATGTATAAAGGGTTGTTATATTTTAATCAACTCCCATTAGTCTTGAAAAAACTAAATCAAGTAGACATATTTAAGACAAAACTACATTCGTGGCTATCTTCTCAACAGAAATAATTAAAAACAAAATTGATCTGGTCTGTGAAGCATGAAATTCCCAATAGTTTATTGGTATATTTTCATATACTGCCAATGATTTTTGTAATTTTTATCTCTTACTATTTTTTAAATTTGTAAATAAAAAAAATGCAAGATATTTACAATATAATACAACATTAAATGCAAAAATTGAATTTAAAATTGAATTCAAAATCAAACTGATATTGAATAAAGAGTTGAATACAAAATTAAATGTTAATATAATATAAAACTATGAGTACATAATTGAAAGCAAAATTGAATTTAAAATAAATGAAAATAGAAATTTAAACTTTAATGTCAAGATGCCTTAAATAATATAAAGTTGAACACAAAACTAATTACAAAATTGAATACAAATCGAACAAAATCGAATACAAAATTATATACATAACTAAATATAGAAATATCTCTAGAAATTGGATTACAAAATTGAATACATAATTGAACACAAAATTAAATACAAATTTAAATAAAAAATTTAATAAAAATACAAAATTGAACATGAATACCAAAATGCAAAATCGAATCCAAAATTGTAACCTATGTAAAATTGAAAAACGAAATTGAATACAAAATAAATGTGAAAATTAAATTTAAAATTAAACACAAATAAGAATACAAAATTGAATTCAATAACAAAAGTTTTACACAAAATTGAATACAAATTTCACTACAAAAATGAACAGAAAATTGACTAGAAATATGTCCACACAATTGTCTAGACAATTCAACACAAAATGGTATGGAAAATTTAATTATAAATTTTAAATAAAAATGAAATGCTAAATTGAATACAAAATTCCGCAATAATGAATAAAAAATTGAATACAAAACTCAATTTAAGATTGAAAGCGAAATAAAATTGAAAATTCAATAAATAATCTATATAACATATATAAAAATGGTGTAAAAAATGTATGTGCTTCCGTAACCTGTTGAGTGTACGCGTTTAAGATTGGATATTAACAACATGTTATGATGAATATTCATCCTGCGCATCAGTTGAGAACGACTAAACCGATTTTGCTCAATCTTTTTTTGTTATGTTCGCAATCACCAGGAAATGGTTCTTATACTAAAGAAAATTCTGAAAAAATCCACCGGAAACATCACAAAACCCAAAAAATCGAATAAACAGCCTTTTTTGTATGAATTTTGTTTGTAAATTTGATGAGATAGGTGGTGCAGTGGTTAAAGCTTCGGCGCTTGGGCTGGGAAGTACTGGAATCGAATACCACCGGAGGTTGCATGCAAATTAGTATTTTGTTTTTAGCCAATCTATTTATTTTATCTATTTGTTTTCTCTATCTATACCTATTTATATAAAAATCAATTGCCGCGCGATTGTCTCGCTTTTGCTTTGTTCGTCTCAATACAGTGGTGGTTTACGAAAAATAAAATAAAAAACCTTTTTATATGAATTTTGTGTGTACATTTTGTATGTGGCGGTACAGTGGTAAAAGCTTCGGTGCCAAGGAGGTACTGGATTCGAATCCCACCAGATGATGCATGCTTTTTTAGCTTTGTTCGTCTCAATATAGTTGCGGCTTAGGAAAAAAGAAAATTTGGTAAAACCCAAAGGAAAATCCGGAATCTCGAAAAGACTCGGAAAATCGAAGAAAGTTCGCCAAAACCCAAAGGAAAGCCGAAAATTAAAAAAATCAGAAAATCGAAAATTGCGTTTTGTATAGGAATTTTGTATGGAACTACACTTATCTCCACCAATGAAAATCGTATTTCGACAATAATCATTCATTTATACATATAGCCACTTCGGATTATTTTCAATAGATGGCGTTGGTGGCAGACTACTATAAATATAAGTTGTGTATAATTTTAATAAATAAAAATAATTGTAAAAAAATAAAATAGAAGTTCTTCTTGCGCATCAACCATCAAAAAATGTACAAACCCACATCAGTTGAGAACGGCTGAATTGTTTTGGTTCAATCTGTTTTTGATGTATTTGCAATTACCAGGAGATGGTTCTTAGCTTACGAAAGAAAATTTTGGGAAAATCCACCAGAACAATCGGAAAATTCGGAAAATGATATTTTTGTACAGATGGTCTTTTAGGAGAGAACAATTGGAAAATCTGAGTGGAAAACTCGGAAACTTCCGGAATAACCCGAAGAAAATTGATTTTTCTTTCTACCGCATCAGTTGAGAACGGCTGAACCGATTTATCTCAATCTTTTTTTCTTGTCGTTTAATAATTTAAAAAAAACTATATAATCACCATACTAACGTAAACCGCCCAATTGGTAAAGAGCATATCAGCTGCTCCATTAGGAGCAGAAATCAAAAACAATTCTTACTAATAATATTTATGGGCTTGAGACTAATATATTCCTTTTTTTAAAATGAAAATTTAAACCCTCAATATACAACTTTGGTTAATTCGATTCACATAATGATTTGATGATGCCCTCACAACTTAGGTGTCCGGTTGCCCACACAACTTCCCTCCTTTTTCCTTTTTCTAATCGCGGTTAACAAGGCCACTATCTGAGCACTATCTGAGAGCTAATCCCTCTTAAAGACTGAGCTGCGAGAGCAATTGCCGCATGGGATGCATGACAGATAGCTGGCAATGCTATGAAACAGATTGGTCTTCAGCGTAAGCTAAGGCTTTTCCGTTGCAATTTTTTGATGATTTTGGACGCTGAAAAGCATAAAAAGTCGACACAAAGCTTGAAAAATCTCAGAAAATCGTGAGGTAAATTGATAAAAGCAGAAAGGTTTGATCATTAATGCCACAACCCAGTAGATGGCGTTGTACGGTCGACCTATGCGTGCTGCAATTTGACAGGTGTCGTTTTCGCATTGATCGCTTTCAGGGTACCCAATAGTTGGTAACATGTTGAGTAAAATCGAATTCAAGGGTGTTGACAGTTTGAATTATTTGATTCAAAACCAAATCTGGTTTTTTGATTTTTTGAATTCGATTTATTTGTCGGGAATACCACCGCATAACTTGATGATGAAGGTAGGATCTGTAATAATCATGCTGCGTAATCTGAACCATCCGAGATTGTGTAACGGAACGCGATAAGCTGTGAAGAAACTGCCGAACAACGTGATTCAAGCGACAAGCATCAAGGGCAAATTCAAAGGAGAAGATGTTCTAATTCTGTGAATTCCTCTGATTCCAACTGCCATTCCCTTCGACTTCAAGTGCATTCAGTTCTCCGTTCGTTTCACGTTTGCTATGACGATTAACAAATCACAAGGTCAATCGCTGGAAGTGTGCGGAATAAATCTGGAATTTCCATGTTTCTCGCATGGTCAGTTGTACATCGCGTGTTCGAGAGTTATCAAATCATCATCGTTGTTCATTTACTCGTCGGGCAAAAAAACGAAAATTATTGTTTACCACAATCCATTGTATTGATTTGCATCTGTATTCCATTTAATTCCACTCGAACAAGATACATTGAACTCTTTTGAATTCCAACTCCTCACTGAGAGAAAAAATCCAAGAAACAACTAAATTTTCGATAGATAGATAGTTTGATTTGACATTTCATTCACGCGTTCGTTCGTTCTGACAATTGTTTCGACCAATCATATTGTCAAAAATTACAATTTTTTTCTTCTGGATTTTGCTACAAGAGATGATTAGACGAAAAAATGACCAACCATAAACCTGCCTTTAGTGTTGAATTCGATGAAAAAGCGAATGGAATGGCCATTCAACTCAATCGTCTATTGAGAATAGAGTGGAGTTGTTTGAATTTTTCTCTCATCAAAATTAGTTTTCGTGAAGGACAAAAATATTTGCTTGGGACGAAGTAATTTGGGGCGGAACGAGGTTCGCTGGGTCAGCTAGTTAAATACATATAAAATACAAATAAAAAAAAAATAAATAAATACCAAACCAAAATTTTGGAAACAAAGTTGAATATAAAATGAAACACAACATTTTTTTTTTATTTATTTAAATAGTACAATCTTATCACATGATAATTTATTACTAATGATGATAACGCACTTATTTGAAACTAATAAGTGGAGCGAGTGTGGGTTTACAAGCAATCAATATTCTGCTCCCAATAATGAATCTTTATTTATTAGAAGACCAGCTCATGCGGTTTAATTCTTTTAAGGCGTCTCAGTTCTTGTGTTATGTCAAGAAGTTGTATTGCTTCACTGTTGGTATGTTGCAGTAATATTCTTTCATGTTTGATGGCAAATTCCCGAATCACTTCATCAATCCATTTAACGTTTAAGTCGTTGTGCAATTCCTCGTTGGCTACGTAACGGTAAGCATTCGTTATTGCTCGTAGAAATTTGTTTAGGCAGGCATTTACAGTACAGGCTAAGCTTAGAATGTCTTCCTATTAGCCATTAATGTGATATTTCGAGTTCAATCTTGAATCGAGATGCAATCCGAGATATTTACCAGATTCAGCTTGGGGAATTTGTACCCCATTGAGAAATGTATGGATGTTACTATTTTTGCGCCGCAACGTGTATGTTACATGCACTGATTTCAGCTCGTTAAGCTTTATTTTCCAATCCCTGGTTCATTGGCTGATTCTATCGAGTGCTTGCTGTAAGTATTCTACTGCTTGGTTCTGCGATTCGCTTGATGCCAATACTGCGGTATCATCAGCAAAAGTTCCGATGAAGGTTGTTTCCGTTGTCGGTATATCAGAAGTGTAAAGTAGATATAGGATGGGTCCTAACACGCTACCCTGGGGCACCCCTGCTATGGCTGAGTAAAAGTTAAAGCATGTTTCTTCATGTGATACTCTAAATATTTCATTACAATAAAAAACAACAACAATGTAAAATATAAAAAGTAATTCGTACACAACGAAAAGTTAATTGTTAAAAATGAAGTATAGATGGAGAATATGAAAGAATCGAATTTCGTACGATATGCAGTAATTCGCTAGTAGTACAACTACATGGTATTGTTCTATATATAGACAATATTCCTATGTAACATATCAACGTTAGTCGCCGCGACCTGATGAGATGACTAATTTTTTCAAATCAATAATCTCATTAAGTTCGAAACTGATCGTTGCGATTCTTGTAAATCTTTCATCTATAATTCAAATTAAATTCTAATCTAAATATTCGTTTGGAGAGATACGACTCGAGCAATTGGCAGTAATTTTCTGGCATTAATTTACTTATCTTGTAGATAAGACCCTCATGCCACACTCTATCGAAAGCCTGTGATACATCTAGATATACGGCAGGGAAATATTTCTTCTCTTCAAGTGCTTGTTCTATCTTTGCGGTCACGCGATGAACTTGATCAATTGTCGAATGTTTATTCCCGAATCCAAACTGGAAGTCAGGTATAATGATCATTGGTTTTAGTCGTTTCAATAACAACTTTTCAAACAACTTTGAAATAGTAGGTAACAAAGAGATCGGCCTGTATGATCCCATTTGCTCGGTTGGTTTGTCTGTTTTTTTTATTATGATTATTTGTGCAACCTTCAAGCACTCAGGCACATATTTAAGTCGAAAGCAAGCATTATATATATATATATATATATATATATATATATATATATATATATATATATATATATATATATATATATATATATATATATATGCTAACATAGTGACTGCTCTCTTTGATAACTCCTTAAACATCCTTTGCGAAATTTGATCAATTCCAGGTGACTTTTTGGGATTCACATTCATGTCTATTTCTTTCGCAATTTCTAGTGGGGTGACACTTCTGATATTTGATGGAGACCTATAGACTGGTTTAGGGTCAATCCTGGATTGTATGTCGTGTGGTTGAAATACTGATGCCAGATGTTGTGCAAACAGTTCTGCTTTGTCTTCATTACGTCGCACCCATTCTCCATTTGTGTTCCTTATAGGTGGCACTTGGATTATTGGTCTCTTGTATCTTTTAGTAGCTTTCCAAAGAGAATAATTTTTGTCAGCTTCAGGACCCAGTCCTTTCAAATAATTTTCAGTACAAGCTTCTTTATGTTCTTTAATTAATCGGTTAACTTTATTACTTAGCCGATTAAATTCTCTTTTGTCAATAATATTTCTGGTTCTATGCCATATGCGTCTTTTCTTACGCCTTTCTTTTATCAGTTCTCGAATCGCCAGGGGGAAACAAAATGTATATACAATAAATGTTAAACGAAATTAAAAGTAAAATTGAATTCAAAAATACTAAATTGTACTCGTAAAATTGAATTTAAAAATAGAAATTTGAATTCAAAATTGAATCCAAAATTACATATGAAAGTGGAATAAAAAAATTAAATAAATTCAAAACCCAAACTTGGAAACAAAATTGAATATAAAATTGAAGACAAAATTAACCACAAAATTTAATCAAAATGTAGCACAAAATTGAATACAAATTTTAATTCAAGTTTCAATAGAATATTTCATACTAAATTGAATACAAAATATTAGAACATTGAATTTAAATTAACTACATAGTGACATACAAAATGGAAAATTGAATACAATATTGAGTATGAAATTGAATAAAAAGTTAAATATAAAATTTAACACAAAATTGAATACAAATTTTATTTCAAATTTTAATAAAAAATCGAATGCAAAATTTAATACAAAAT
Source organism: Nephrotoma flavescens (assembly GCA_932526605.1). Taxonomy (NCBI): domain Eukaryota; kingdom Metazoa; phylum Arthropoda; class Insecta; order Diptera; family Tipulidae; genus Nephrotoma; species Nephrotoma flavescens. Next base: position 186,922,051 of record OW052222.1, on the reverse strand, counting down.
TGAATTACACATTGAATTTAATATTGAAAATTAAGTAAATTCAATAAAAAATTAAATTCAAAAGTGAATACTAAATTGAACAGAAAAACGGAAACAAAATTTATATAGAATAAATGTTAACGAAATTAATTGGAAAATTGGATTCAAAAATACTAAATTGTATTCAAAATTGAATACAAACTTCACTTCAAAATCGAAAAAAATCTAATAGAAAATTATAAACAAAATTGACTAGAAATGTGATTATGAAATTGTAATACAAAATTGAACACAAATTGGAATACAAAATTAAATAAAAATTTAAATAAGAGTAAATACAAACTTTAATAAAAAAAAATAGAAAACAAATTTCAAGATTGAATACGAAATTGTATTCAAAATGTATTTCAGAACTATACAAAACTAAAGAAAAAATTGAAGCAAGATTGAGTTCATAATTGAATTCAAACTTGAATACAAAAATGTAATACGGAGTCGGATACAAAATTGATTAAAAAATTGAAATCGTTTTAAAAACTCAATACAGAATTATATAATAAATAAATGAAACGAAATTGAATACAATATTAAATAAATAATTTAATAAAATATTAAGCACAAAAATGAATAAAAATTTATATTCAAATCTGATTACAATTTAATGCAAAGATGAATTTCAAAATGTCACAACATTGTAGTAATATTATAGCAGTATATTAATTTAAATAAAATGTTTATTGCTAAACAGACCACAAAATTTATTTCAACATTAAATTTAAAATTGAATACAAAAATTAAATTTAATATTATTTACAAATTGAAAAAAATTCAATACAAAATTAAATAGAAAATTGAAAACGGAATTGAACACATAATAAATGTGAAAAGTAAATTTAAAATTTCATTCAAAATTCAATATAAAAATGAATTCAAGATTACAAAATTAAACACAAAATTAAAAATAAAATTCAGTTTAAAATGGAATACAAAATTGATTACAAAATTGACTAGAAATGTGACTTCAAAATAGAACGCAAAATGGTATCTAAAATTAAATAAAAATTTGAATACAGCATTGAAATGAAATTTGAATACAAAATTGAATACAAAAATTAATACAAAAATGAATTTAAAATTGAATACAAAACTACAAATAAAATTGACTTCGAAATTGAATAAAAACTTTGAAACACGTACAAAGGAATCGCGCAAAATTTTATAAAAATTTAGCAAAAAATTGAACAACATTTCCAATAGTAAATTTAATGCTAAATTGCATTTAAAATATTACAGCATTGAAACAAAATTGAATACAAAATTGAACATTATATTTGAAAATTGAATTCAGAATGTAAAATTAAATATATACAAAATTTAACACAAAATTGATCACAAATTTCATTACAAAAACGAATACAAAGTTGACCAAAAATGAGACTGCAAAGTTATATACAAAACTATATACAAAATTGAATACGAAATTGAAACAAAATTTAATTCAAAATTTTATGCAATTTCCATACAGATTTGTATGCAAGTGTAAACTATTGAATTAAAATAGGATACAAAAATGAATTCAAACTTGAATGTAAAAAGTAATACAGAATCGGACACAAAATTGATTGCAAAGTTTAAAAAAAATTGAATTCAGAATTAAATACAACATTTAGTAAAAAAATGAACAGAACATAAACTTGAATAAAAAATTTGAATCAAAAGTTCAGTACAAAATTGAATGGTAAATTGAGTTCTATTACAACATTGAAACGAAATTAAATTCAAAAATGAATTTAACTTGAATAAAAATTATTTCCAAAATGAAAATTAAGTTAACATTAAAGATAAATTGTAAGGTTTAGGGACCGTTTTCCATAATCTTCGTTTAACGCGCATATATTTTATCACTAATTTTGCATGTTAGCTTTGAAAAGACAAATAAATTTTTAAATAACATACGTTATTGTTGATAGTGATTACAATTAGAAATCTCCTCTGGAGAGGGGAAGGCAGAGAAGATGAAATATATTATATATTATATATTAAATGATCTGTAATCACGGAGCTGGGATCTGTCAACATTCAAGGCTAAATATGTAATCAAAGTGATTGCAGTCATCATCCTCGTTAAAAGAGCCGCCACACAAGTAGCGTCGAGCAAGCCACATTATTTTAAATGGTTAAAACTACCATGACTTGTAAATATAGCGATCAGATTACTTTTCATCAGAGAGCAAAATTTGAGTTAACCACAGGCCCCCAATCAACAGAAACATAAAATAGCAAAGATAAAACCAAAAATTTGTAAAGAAATGTCAGAAATTTGGGAGTTCTTCAGAATTATTGAAATGTTCTATTGTCAGAAAATAAACATCGATTTATGTTGTCTACTGTTTAAAGAAGATCTCGACGAAGAATCTAAAATATATACAAAAACTTTTACGGTGTGATCTGATGATTTTTCTCAAAAAAGAGAATATACCATTCATCAGCATCCTCCCGTTTATTAAAAAACAGGGACAGAATCGTGAATGCCATGTTGATATTTTTGACGTTATTCAAACTCTATATATGAAAAATAGCAACAATTTTACCAGTTATATTTAGTTATTTTAAAAAACCTTATAAATTCGTTCAACGTTCTGCGCGTTCGAAAGTGGGAAGTTCTCTCAAGATACCACAACTGCATTTCATGCTAGTAGGGCGCGTGATATTAAGTTATATATGAGATTTTAATGCTATGTCATAAGCATAATTTTGACCAATGCAGTAATAAGAATATATAATCTAACAAGTAAATCAAAAACCAGTAAAGATGCTAAACACTTCCCTGTGGGTACCCTCTGGAGTCTGAGGAGCAGTCCAGCTCAGCTTCAGCAAAGCGAGACCTGAGAAATTAGTGGAGACCTCATAGTTAATATAAAAAGAACAATATAAAATGCGCCAGCAATACCCAAAAAAACAGGCCCACTCGATTTACCGGCTCCGTAAGCGTGATCTATGTTACTGAGTGGAAAGTTAGATAAGTGACGATCTCTAATAAACCTGGGGCGGTATGTTGTACCATCACTTCGAATCGAAATTCAAAAAAAGTCGAATAGCGGTATGTTGTATCATTTTCGAATCGCGATAAATGATAAAGTTTCATCATTCAAAACCAAAGTAATAATAAATGTAGCTGACATTTCATTCTAGAAAAAGTATAAGAAAAGTGCAAGATTAAAAAACGATAAAAGTCGAAAATGATATAGCTTTCAATTTTTCGATTCGACTTTTTTCGAAATTCGACTGTTTTCGATTCGAAGTGATGGTATAACATACAATTCTTCAATTTTCTACCAATTGTCGTAAATTTTTTGAAATTAGAACATCAAAATGGCTTGTTGTTTTGTTTTCTTGTAAGTTCTCAAGATTTCTCGAAAGCACAGTTATGCTCTGAGGAAATAATTTTATAAGGTCCTTTCCAGATGAATATCAAATGATTAATAAAGATAGGGGACGACTTATATCAATCACCGCCCCTTCACCCCCCCCCCCTTTCATGGGGCTACCAAAGGTTGGCCCAAAGTCTTCAGTGGAGTTCTAGCTCCAAATATTTAGATAATTAAACTGAGACGAATTTCTATAGTTTTTCTTGCCTCCTGGCGTTAAGGACACCTCTTGTTCCACGCGACATTTTAGTACAGTTTTTTGAAGGGAGGGATGTTACAGCGTATATAGATGCTAGATGAAAGATTCTATCATCGATTGGATCAAGTCAAGAAACAGGATCTCATATATAAGACAAAAATCTGTATTCGATAAACGCGAGAGGAATGCGATCCAAAAATATTCGAACCGTTTCATTCGAGGAATATTGTATCTTTATTAAGTTTAAATTTAAGCTTCAGCAGTTACGTAAAGAATATAATATACACAAAATAAATAACTTAAACGAGAACGTATAATAAAGATAGTTTTTCATATTTTCCAGTTAGTGTATCTTTCACCAAGAAGTTGTTCTTTGTTTTTATTTATAGTTAAAATTTTTTTTGTTGTTCTTGGTTTTTGGATACACTCCAAAAATTGAAAAGATGAAATTTATCATTCCGTGTATATAACACATTACAAAATGTGTTGTTTGCATTTCTTGTTATAGAGACGTTAAATTAAATTTTCGTTCCTCGTTAAAAGTTTTCCACCCCAGCAAATATTTCACTTTACACAATATTGTGTATTTGCCTCCCGCATAATTTTGATGATTTAAATTTTTTTTTTTTTATCGAACAATATAATATTTGAAATGATTGCCGGAAATCATTAATTTATCTCTCGATATACATACGATACGAAAACAGTCGTATTTAGAGAGCTACGGCTGTAACATAAATGCGATGACGATTTTACGGAAATATATAAATTCAAAATTTTCAAGATTTATGGATACGAAAAATATTTTTATTTGTTATTGGCAAAATCAAAATATGTTTTCTACCCTCAGCAACATTCCACCCACTCGTTCATATATTAAGGCAGTATATACAATAAATATAAATAAAGCTTTTTTTGTCGAAAGACATTTATCTTATGTTTGAGTGTATGTGTAAAGCAATAAATTTAAAGCTTTTTGATTTATTCATGTCAGAATTCCATTAAATGATCAACAGAGTGAATAAATGGGAACGAATATACTCGTACTTATTTATAGCAAATTGTTGTTTGTCTTTAAGTACATATAAATGATTTGATATTTGACAGTTTTATATACAGAGCCTTATGTCTGCTGCTAATTACATGAATATTGTCTGTTTACAAATTGGAAATATTTAAACGATTGTACTTGTATACTTACTTGTGGGGTCAAAGCCAACTACAAAATCGGGACATGGTGAAATTGCGAACGTCCCTGCTTTTGTATCGTTCCAACAAACCCAACCATCGAATGTGCCTGGGCAGTAACCACCTGTAAATAAAAGAGAATGGTATATAGGTTATAAATTTATAGAAATTGAGTTGATTTGGGTCTAAATTATATTTATTAGACATTTATAGCATTTTAAATAATTCGTAAAAATCCTTTTTAAGCATATTCATTCTATTATATTCGATCCATTTCAAATATGATATATGTTTAAATTAAAAAAAAATTGTAAACCAAATCGATATTGATTTTACGTATATGATATATGAGGGGTGATTATCTAATTTGTATTTAAAAATAATTGTGAAGTTGGATAGATACGAATTCGGAACTTCAAAATTCGCATGCCAGAATCCATAACTAAGGATTTTTTTAAGAACAACATTCTTTCCAAAAGCTCACGCTCAGATGTCATGTATATAGTTATAGGTTTCGACTTAATTGAAACATTACAAAATAATTATTTTATTTAATTTTTTATTACATCTCACTATAAGAAAGTTTTAACTTAAACTAAATTAATAAAAAAACATAACAAAATGCCTAGTTTGCTAAAAGTTGGAATGAACTTGTTTCCCACGTTTTATTGGTTGTTATCAACATTCTTGATTGATCTTATTTCAGTTCTTCCGATTTGCTATTCAACAATGTTACTTGACACCTCGCATGTGCGGTAATATGTTATGTTGAATTAGCGGATTACACGAGCATAAATCCTCCCGGGGATGAAGAAAGAGCGTCCACGTCTTTTGTTTTGTTTGTATGCCAGCTTTCGTCAACAACTCGGAATGTGATGTGGTTTAGCTTGTTTCCTTTGCTTTTGGATTTGAGTTGCCAGATTTTTCTTTATTTTTATCGTAATAGTTCGCCTATTGATGACAATGTAACCGATTAACATCAATCCAACTGATGAGAAAGACACACCTCCAGACAGTGTCCAGATCCAACTTTGCCAACCTGCTCAGATTTACAATTCGGATATAATTCCTATTCTGGATGTTTTCCTTGTCAATTACCTCGATGTTAAGCGCTTTTATTAAGTTAAGAGTTGCTTGGATATTGTGCAGTGCTCCCTGTATTTCTGGCATTTGTAATCTCATATGATTGGAACTTCCTGTTATTAAAGTTTATGGTACAGTTCCAAAATGTTATCAGGAAGTTTCCTGACAATATTCGATCATTGGGTTTTTTGCGTTGTTTATTAATGTTTTACCCTCGGAGATGAATTATATCATTTTTTCTTTTTCCGAAGTCACATTACAGTAGCTTTCGGTCCCCATAACTATAGTGGTTTAATACAATACAACCATTTTGCTACTTGGTAGCTCTACTTTCGTTCATATTATTGCATCCTGGATGTCCTCTAATGTTGTGTTAACGGTGCCTATGCTAATTATACATAGTTGTGAGCATTTTTTATTTCGGTTAAGGCAACTTTCTTGGCTGGTTTGGATTCTTTTGTTGATTTGTTCGTTTATCCGAAATTGTTGGTTATTCGTATCTATCAGTTGGTTGATCATGCGTAGGTCGTTGGCGTCTAGATTTCCTTCCAGCCACTTCCATGCAGACCCCAATGTGTCCCATCGTTTGTGTCTATTATTATACATGGGTTTTATTTGATGGAGATTGTTGTGTAATTTGTTCAACTTTTGTCCAACTTTTGTCTTGAGTTTATAGTGATTTGTTTTTATAAGCAGTATGGGGTCTTTATTTAAGTTCTTTATTTCTAATCTTTGAGCGTTACAATAATGTGGATTGTTAACACAATAAATTGTAATGTTACAAACATGAGTTTCTGGAATAGAGGAAGAGTTATTTTGACTGTGATCTTTTATTTTTGCTCTTATTTCTTTTTATATAAACGATTAAACAACTAGAAGTTTTGAAAGTTTTATAATTTACGTCTTTTATTTTTGTTTCGACCCCTCTAGGTTATGATTTTGTTCTACTATTTGTCCTTCCCTTAAGTTTGGGGTTGTTCTTTACTGCTATTTTGTTTTATCATTTATCTTTTGTTTTTTCTAGATTTCTGTTTACCTGTTTGAAGATCGTATTAGATGATCTCGTTCGGCGTGCAGCCAGTGGACGAGTGTACAGAAATGTTGTACGGCGTTACCGATAATTATATTGCTCTTTGAGTGCTTTAGCTTGGAAGTTTATCTCTGTTCGTATTGAAAATTTCTATTACAGTCGAATGCACTTTTTTGACTTGGCCGTTTGACTCTGGCGATGATACGTATTCTAGTTTAATATTTAATTTGATCAAGTACTGTTTAAACTGCAACGATTGAAAAGTTGTCTCGTGGTCCGAGAAAATGGTTTTAGGTGTGAAATATTTCGTTAAAGCACTTATTGTGTCTGGAAGGTTTTTTGTTTCGATCGGGATCATTTGTAAGTGTTTAGAAAAGGAGTCTATCGACAAAAAGTTGGTTTTATTAATTTGAAATATGTCAATGTGCACTCTTTCCAATGGCCTTTCGGTGCTTGGTCCTGGGGATATCCTAATGTTATATGGCCTCCCGATCGCATTTGTGCATGCTACAAATTGTTTGAGCCATTCTTGGGAAAAAGTAGGAACGTTTTATAGTGGCTTTCCACTTCTCTTGTTCCTCTATGGGCTCTGCCGTATTCTTTGATGAAAATCGTATCTTGACGCCCTTTATTGGTTTCGCTTTCGATCATTTTTCTAGCGAAAACGAAATGGTCGTTTTGAGAGAAGTTCTCCCGAAACGATTCCTGAATTGTTTGATATAAACATTCTGGTGCGGTTTGCTTACCGTTGTGCATTTTTTTTTGTGAGATTTGTGATTTCATCTTTGCTGAATGTTTCCTTGGAAACTATAATTCTTTTAAAGTTTGGAAATATATTTTCCAAAAATGTCATATCCAGATTAGAAAATTTGAAAATTAGTTGATTATCTTTTAATGATTTATAGGGCGGTCTGAAAAATGGATAAAATAGTCGTCAGATGTATCCGCCAAATGAACTGTTTTGACATCATCATCGTTGATAGGACGTGAAGTGTTATCTGTTCGTTCATTGAAATGCAATTCGTTATTTGGAATTCGAATAAGTATGGTTATTGGTACTTTTTTACGGCCTATATTATGGCCAATGACTCATTTTCATTGTGCGCGTATAGTTTACTTCTGTAGAACTGAGTGATGCGAACACAACTAGGATTATTGTGATCTAAACATCTATCGCAGTTATGTGTATGCTCGCAAGTTATAAAGCACTCATAAGACCTGTACTGGCTTCTGGAAGCGAGAGCTGGACCATGACTTCTAACGAATGTAGATTGTTATCTACCTTCGAAAGGAAGGTCATTCGTTCAATCTTTGGTCCAATTAAAGTCGCAAACAACGAATATCGGATTCGAATGAACCACGAGATAAATCAATTTCTTGGTGGTTGCGATATTATCGGATTCATCAAATCCAATCGAGTTAGATGACTCGGCCACGTTACAAGGTCCACATTACAATGGATGACCAATAAAGTGTTCCATCAATAACCAGCCGGTGTGCGTCGACCCCAAATGTGCTGGCGTGACGACGTCGAACAAGGTCTGCTCGTACCTCGTATTAGGATGTCGAAACTGGAGACTAGAGAGAGGGAGAGACAGATAGATAGATAGTTAGAGGGATATAATTATGTTAGTGTTGCCTGAACAATTTGTTTTAATTCCGAAATTAGAATCCGAGGATAACTTGGGGATACGTGTTTGAGGTGATCTCCATAAATTCGAGGAACCCGTATCTCCGCAACTCACTAATGCACAAACTTCGAACTTCCAGTACGTTTGGGTTTACTAGTAGCTTTTCTCATAGGAGATGATTATGGCTTTTTGAAGTTCCCTAACTGCCTTCCCAACTCCACAACACATTTCATCATTGCAAAAAGGTTAAGTGAGTGGTGACAATTCCATGTATAAAGTTTAAATTTCTAAGTTTTCTAAATTCCGGAATTTCATGGTTATCTGAAATTAACCACGGCCAGAGAGAATTTCTTTATTTAAGAGATCCAGTGTAGAACTTTTCACTTAGACTCTGTGAGGCAAGATTGTTACCAATTACTTCCTACTTTGAGGACGCTCGGGAGGTTGGTCCACTCAAATAATAATTATTTGACCTATACTAACACGTCCCTAAGTCATTCGTAACCTACCTAATTAAGTAAATTAACACTATTTTTGCCACGTAATTAATTCCGAATTGAAATTCACTTGATTGAAAATTATTATTTCTTGACATAAAATGCATACAGAAAATTATCGCAAGCAAAATGGGTTGATTACGGTTTTACGAGACTTTATGGTTTTGACATTTTTATTGCATATTATTCAGTTAAAAACTTTTGTTTAATTTTATTGCATTTGCGATAAACCTTTCGCCAATAAATCATATCGTCGATAAAACTGTGAATAAAACGTAATAGTTATGAGCTTTTTGTGTTTTACGTTTTATTATAGTACTGTATATGACATAACGACATAATAGTGTAACATACGGCAATGCTTATGCCATTAATCGTAACATTTTTTTAATTCATTCGATTTGTTTTTTTTTTTTTTTTTTTTTTAAATGAAATAAAACTGCAATAACATAAAATATTGTACAAAACGATACCATTTAAAAATAAAAAAAGACTTCCGAGTATATAAAATGAATTCAAAGCTTTAAACTTAAAGCAATAAATTTTGTGTATATGGGGACCTGTTTTATTATTGGATTTATAGAAAACAGAATGCAGAAAAGGAAAATTTCTTAATGTAATGTGGAGGTGCTTCGTTCATGGAAGTGTAATTTTAGTACATAAAAAAATTAGTTCACAGATTCTAAATCACAATATAAAGTCGAACGTATGATTATATTTCAAATCATTTATGTTTAAATTAAATTATGGTATAAATTTATGTAGTGGTCCAATACCAGATCTTCAAACACCAAAGATGTAGCTGACATGTTCGTATCGTATTTTTAATCAGTCTGTAGACCAAACACTTAGATTAAGGATTAATTTCAATAATTCCTCCTATTCCAAGAACTTTAAATTCAGAATATTACGTTAAATATTCGTAACTCAGCATGGATTTACCCCTGGCCGATGCACAGAGTACAGGTGACGCCTATCAGGTGGGCAACATGGTTTTAAATAAAACACCAATATCGAACATAACCTTTTAGCAGCTGTCAAAATCGGCACATCCATGTGAAAATCTTCTTACCTCAGCCTCCGATCGAGCAACAGCACGACACGAATAACAGACAATTAATAATAATTATTTTTGGTATGAATCGCAATTAAATCATCCTCTTTTTCGCATTTTTTTCATATTCCTGCATTTTCGGGCCAAAACAAAGTTTCATCCCGCTCATCATATTGGAATCTTAACATTATTATAGAAACTGTGTTCTATCTTTATGGGCTACAAATGGCGTCCATTTCTTCAATTATGGTTTTTTTCAGAACTACAGATTTTGGAATCCGGGAGTTTAGTATCCGGGTATTTTGATTTCCGACATTTGGATGGAGTAGAACCGTTTTTGAGTGAACTTTGTTATAGCATATTAGAATTCATTTTAAACGAATTCTGGAATAACACAATATGAAAAGGAACTCGGTAATTTCTTATACCTGATAATGATTAAAATAGATTCTGAATGTAGTTAGATATAAAATGACCAGTAACCGCATGAATTGTGAGTCATTTTTGAACAGCATTTTTTTAACCGATTTACCAAAAATTACCAAAAAGTATGACGAAATAAGGAATCTAGAAAATAGAACATTCTTCAATCGATTATGATCATTTTACCTAGAATTATTTTGATGGGTTACCAGTTTGATCGCAAGCCTCACATAAGTCGAACACGTCTATAATAAGTTTAGCCAACAGGAAGCTTATTGTAGTTGAAAGTCTACTATAAGTCAGTCTCTGTAACATAAGTCACGAATTGAACCGCAGTCTTAAATTAGTTTTGAAGACCTAGAAAAGGCTATTCAGTTAAAATCACAGTTGGGCGCGTATATTACAAAAATGTATATAGGATTTCAATTCCAAATTAAACCATTTAAAGTTCAATGGCAACCTTTTCCAAAACAAATAAAACATTTTCAAATTCATACTAAAACATTTTGTATTCCAAAATGAACTTTTTATATAGGAAATTGAACTTTTTCACATTCAAATTACACTTTTTCAAAAACAAATTAAAAAATTAAAAAAAAAATTTGGCTTTGCCGTATTAGTTTTAATATTCGAATGAAGAGGCTGCCTGTCAACTGTTTGCGGTAGGCTCATCAGCATGTTTGTGACGTAGTTATTGCAGTCGTTTTGAGTTACTGTTCCCAACGCCTCAGTTATAACAGTTATCATATCTGAATGCCCGTTGTTTCCGTTTACAGTTATTCTGGCAGCTAATTTAAAATTCATCCACCTTGACCAAAACAAATTAGTGAGGTTATTAGAGTATAGAGATATAGAACCCAAAACGAGCTTAAGATGAGATTATAAACGAAACATAAAAGAAGATTTTTAATGGGTACAGGCAAAGTTCCACGTTAAAATGATGACATTTCGCTTCGATTTTTCAATATTGGGAAACCAGAAGGGGAAAATTAAACATTCCAAGGCGGAGCCACACCTCGACGATGGATAAACTATCTTAACCAAATATTATATTCAGTTCGGACTGGTATGTCAAATCGTTCGGAGGAGTCGAAGAAGATTTCATCAACATGGTAACATAAAACACTCTTGCAATCCGCTTTGTGAAGTATCATCACTTCAGCCCGATACATTAAGACTGCGATCCAATTCGTGACTTATTTTGTGGAGACTGATTTATTTAAAGTCTACAATAAGCCTCCTGTCGGCTAGACTTATTGTAAACTTGTTTGACTTGTATACGAGGCTTGCACTCAAACTGGTAATTCGTCAAAATAATTCTAACAAGTTTCCAATAAGTCTATTCGACAGGAGACTTTTGTAGACTTTCAAATAAGTCAGTCTCCATAAAATAAGTCATGAATTGGACCGCAGTCTAAGTGCCAAAATCAAAGGAGCAGTTGCCAATATTGCGTTGAGTACAAATGATAAAATCTGGACGTTTGTGATTTTTGTGTTTTAATTGTTGGACATGAAAGTTTGTACAAACCAAATACAAAATAAATAAAAAGTTGAAAAAATAAAAAAATTGCTGTCGCGCTTGTGGCGTATTTAAATATTGATGACAAAAAGTGCAGAATTATGGTCTTAAAAATGGTTGATAGCCAGCCCGTAAAAAATTAGGTCATGCGTTCTAAGTCATTTATTTGTATATGAAATCCAAATTTTTAACAAAAAAATTATTTTTGATTTCAATATTATATTATTATTAAATAAAAATTTATTAAATATCATATTTATTTATTATTAAAATATATTTATTAAACATTTTATTTTTAAAAATACATTGCATTTTTAGCCAACCATCATTTATGTCAAACCAACCACTCAACAACGCTACACACGAGCTGATTTGGTCAGGCGTTTGGATGGTTGGCTGACAGGCGGATAGACAGAAAAATTGTCATACGACAAATCTACACACGACCTAATTTTATATGTGATCTGATCAAATCAGCCTGACCGTCTGACCAAATCAGATGTGTGAAAGGCTTTCGTTAATATATTATTAATAATTAATTGCAAGTTTTGATATTTTAGTTTATATTTTATTTTAGAATTAAATAAGCTCTAACAATTTAATTAACTGCGATACAATAAGAAGTTATAAAATTAATTCAATTTTGAATGTAAATTTGTGAAAAATGGATTGTTATCGTTGGAATGAAAGTATTATTTCAGTAATGTTAAACATTGGGGGCGAAGTCCGAGATTCATACCTCCTCGCGGTGCTCGAGACGAGCAGCTAAATCCTGTTTATAGTCATGGACACTATATGTCAGGGCGAGTTATTGGCGCCTCAAAACTAATACCAAAACAGCGCCTGTTCTCCAGGTTAGGTGCGGCTGAAGCGGGCGTCTGTCTTGAGATGCCATAAAATTCTCACCAGTACGTGACCCACACACGTAACAAGCGGATTGAGCGGCAGGCCAACAGCCTGCCCTCATAAAAACTATCAAGTTATGAACCCTAAACAAAGGCCTCGGATAACCATATCGGATTCATCACAAAATCGACCTCGGAAATTGTACACGGACAACGCTTTAAAATGGGAACATGGAACGTGCTGAGCGTCCTAAGACCTGGGGATCTCCAGAACCTTTCAAACCAAGCAAAAAGTTACACATTAGACGTACTTGCACTACATGAGCTCAGATAGTCTAGGAGTGGGATCCATGACACCACCAATGGTTACACTCTTCATTACAGCGGCCATCAAAACGGAGAAGAATTTGGAGTTGGCTTCCTCATCCATCGGCGCGTGAATCATCATATCATCGATTTCCGCCCTATCAACATGCGGATATGCACGGTCAGACTTCGCACTAAGAAATTTAACATCACGATCGTTAATGTGCATGCACCCACCGAAGATAAATCGGATGACATCAAAGATCTATTCTTTGTCGAGCTGGAGGAAGTCATCAATAACATACCGCACCACGACATTAAAATCATCGTGGGCGACTTTAATGCAAAAATCGGTAGGAGTGCAGAAAATACATCGCACATCGGTCCTAACAGTCTGCATCTAACTAGTAACAACAACGGCCAACGCGTCACCGACCTGGCATTAATGTACAACTTAGTTGTATCAAGTACGTTTTTCCCACATAAGAGAATCCACAAAGTAACGTGGAGATCGAATGATGGAAGAACGGAAAACCAAATTGATCACGTCATGGTGTCTAAAAGACACTCGAGCAGTATATCTGACGTATCCTACAGGGGTGCAGATATGGACAGCGATCATATGCTTGTCATATTTAAATATAAGTGCAAACTGTCATCAACGTTCAACAGACAAGCACAAAAAACCGTTCGATGGAATGTGGGTGCTCTTAAAGACCAAGCGTCATTGCAGAGTTACCAATCAGCTGTCACTAACTATTTAGAGCGGCCCAGCAACAACGAAGAAGCTCCTTCTAACATCCAGGAGCAGTGGCACACAATACAGTCAGCCATTACCACCGCGGCGCAAAACACTATCGGAAGAAGACCTCCGAGACCCCGCAATGATTGGTTCGATGATCAATGTCGCCTGATCGTCGCAAATAAACAAAAGCTTCGAGAAAAATGGTTGGCTCGCAACACTAGAAGCACACATGCAGAATATCTCCGCGCCAGGAAAGCCACGACTAAATACCTTCGTCAAAAGAAACGCGATCATATGAGATTATGCATCGAAAACATCAGCTTCCAAGCGGAAGTAGGGAATTCAAGGGACTGTTTTCCTAATGCCAGGAATCTCACTAAAGACTTCCACCCAAGAAGTACAGCCATCAAAGACGGGAATGGAGAATTGAGAACAAACGTGGCTGATGTTCTCTCAGTATGGCAAACCTACTTTCAAAATCTACTAAATCGGAATGACGACGTGACCCCCATTAGAGCAATAGCTCCTCCAGGTGATGAGGTCTTCGTCGAATATCCCACAGTAGAGGAAGTAGACGCAGCTATTAGTCGATTTAAAAACGGCAAGGCACCCGGTCTCGATGGAATCCCCGCAGAATTAATAAAACTCGGAGGCGCTACTCTTGCAACAAGTCTACACGATCTCATCGTCTGTATTTGGGACCAAGAAGAGCTGCCGGAGAATTGGAAGACCGCGCTCATATGTCCGTTGCATAAAAAAGGCGACCGTCTTAAATGTGAAAACTATCGTGGTATAGCTCTATTGAACACTGCTTATAAAGTGTTGGCTAACGTTGTACTTGCCAGACTCATCCCTTTCGCCGAAAACATCATTGGCGCATCATTTATCAGTGTGGTTTCCGTCCCAACCGATCGACCACTGACCAGAGTTTCACCATGAGGATGATCCTGGAAAAATGTTGGGAGTACAACATAACCATACATCAATTATATATAGACTTCCGTCAGGCATATGACAGTATAAACCGCGATAACCTTTGGGCCGCGCTCATATGCCTAGAAATTCCAGAGAAACTCGTTTCTCTGTGCAAATTAACAACGTCTGGGTCTGTATGTAGAATTGTAATCGAAGGAACTGTGTCAGACTCCTTTGAAATAACATCTGGTGTTCGACAGGGAGATGCACTCGCGCCTGGGCTGTTCAATTTGGCGCTTGAGTACGTAGTGAGGAAAAGCAACATCGAAACTTCGCGCTGTATATTTAATAAATCAGGCCAAATTCTTGGATATGCAGATGACATCGTGCTTCTTGGCCGAAGACCTAGCGATATCAAAGACAGTTTCGTGCCGCTCGATCGCTGCGCAAGAAGACTTGGTTTGAAGGTGAACAGTAGCAAAACCAAATTTGTATCAACACCCAGGAACATCCCCATGGCAAATCTCGGAATTGGCGACCACAAGTTTGATTGCGTTGAAAATTTCAAATACCTCGGGTCAGTTATAACATCATCAAATGACATGCAGGCAGAAATAAAAGCCCCAATAGCTGCCGCACATCGAGTTTTCTACGCCCAATCAAAATTATTGCGATCTAGACATTTATCGCAGTCGTGCAAGCTCGCACTTTATAAAGCACTAATAAGACCTGTGCTGGCTTTCGGAAGCGAGAGCTGGACCATGACCACTAATGATTGTAGATTGTTATCAACTTTCGAAAGGAAGGTCATTCGCTCCATCTTTGGTCCAATTAAAGTCGCGAACAATGAATATCGGATTCGCATGAACCACGAGATAAAGCAAATACTTGGAGATTGCGATATTATCGGATTCATCAAATCCAATCGAGTGAGATGGCTTGGCCACGTTGCAAGGTCCCCACAACAACGGATGACCAATAAAGTGTTCCATCAACAACCAGCCGGTGTGCGTCGTAGAGGAAGACCCCGACTGCGCTGGCGTGACGACATCGAACAAAATCTACAGGCACTAGGATGTCGAAACTGGAGGTCGAGAGCGATGGACCGAAACGGCTGGAGGACCATAGTGCGGGCGGCAAAATCCCTTCATGGGATGTGAAGCTAGAGAGAGAGAGAGAGTGAGACAAAATTTAATTACGTTATGCATTAAAACTAACTTTTAACTAGCACTAAGGTCAAACAAACAATTAGTTGCCTTAAACGCATAGTACGGCAATCCAGGGATTACAGGGAAATTTTAAAATTCCAAGATCCGACTATTATACTTAGATATCGTTAACTCACACGAGCTGAAAGTGCTAAATAGAGCGTTTCGTCTCCAACAATGAAATACACTGAAAAAAGATCTGCTTAACACAGATTTGATGGATTTAAAAAAAAATATCGTAAATAATAATTACAGAATAATGGGATTTTGTAATTAGAATAAAGAATATATTTCACAACCATTTCATAACTAGTTGTAAGATGCTTCATAGGTAACCTTTAAACGATTTAGAATATACAATATTAATCAAAATTGAACGGATGAAGTGTAAATAAGATTTATATTGTACACGTCTTTACCATACGAAATATTTCTTTACCTATTCGACTGTTGTAATGTTCTTTTCAAACATTTGATTTGTTTCATATCTTTATACCGTATCTTTATTTGAATACCAAATAACTCCCGATTTCGACTATTTTTTAATATGATGTTTAGGGCTACGTGTGATTCTAGATGGCTTTGTTGTATTTGCAAGAATTTAGGTTTCTAGAGATTGTATTTTTTGAGTAATTAAGGATATAAAATAATTAAAATTTCGTTTTGACGTTTAATGTTATCATGTTCATTTGACGTTAATAGTTTTATCTTGGGTAAAAAAAAAGGTTTAGAGAATACGATTTAAAAATGCCAAGATAATTTATTGTATAAAATTTTCACTTGTAAAATTTGACATAGCAGAACTCATAACAACTTGAACTATTGTTTGTGAATAGATGCTATTTAGAATAACTTATATCCATAAAAATAATTTAAAATTCAAGTTGAACTTAAAATAGTGCCAGGTTGACAGTAAAGAGTGCCAAAAAAATGTTACGAAATTTTTAGGTTGTATGATAATTTGTAAATTATAATTTTAAAAGAATATTGATTACAATTATGTTAACATAAAATTTTTGATTTAGGTACTCAAGCCTCTAAAACCAAAGAAATGCTTTAAAATCGGCAAAGAAATACTTAACAAGATTGTAGAACCACAACAAAATCAAACATAGAGGATGTTCACATTTCAAATTCTTTTAATTCTTATCTTGCTTTTGACCTTACTTTTTTAACAAGATAATCAAAGAACCAACTGCATATTATATTAAGCCAACGGTTGCTAAATCTATTGAAATTGTTGCTCTTGGGGACAAAAGTGCTAAAACAAAACTAAAACAAAAAGTGCTAAATTTACTCAGGTAACAAATTCAAACGCAATTTCAATTGCAAATTGGAAAAACTTGTATTGCTTCAAAATCAATGAAATGAGAGTCCTATTATATTCTCGAAATGGTTCACCCTTTACACCACGGAGAATTTTTTATGGTAGCTAAGCTACCGCAAGCAGTTGACAGGCAGCCTCGTCATTAGAATATTAAAACTAATACGGCAAGACCGATTTTTTTACATTGTTTAATTTGTTTTTGAAAAAGTGTAATTTGAATGAGAAATTTTTTTTAGGCAATTTTTATACAATCGCCTGTTTGGCTAGTTGATAATACGGTTGTTGCCAAAGGTAAATAAGAGGAGAAAGAGGAACTAAGGAAAAGGTTTGATGGAAATAACTCACCAGTTTCAACGAATGGTGTACTCATAATCAAGCCGCAAACAAAAGCCGATGCAATTAAATTAAACAAGCAAGCGATTCAAATTTAACAAACCGGACCTGCACCTCATTCAATGAAATCAAATCAAAGTAGGCAAAAAGTTGCTAGAGAAAAAGGTCTGAATAATTTGTAATTAAAAGTCATTTCAGTTTAAATTTTAATTTATTTTATATTATTATAATGTTTTGTGAACATATTGAGTGTGATGAAAATAAAACTAGTTCGGGGGAGAGATTTATTTTTGTTTTTTCATGAAGAATTTTCTTCCAGTGGTTACTCCAACGAAA
This sequence comes from Nephrotoma flavescens, assembly GCA_932526605.1. Taxonomy (NCBI): domain Eukaryota; kingdom Metazoa; phylum Arthropoda; class Insecta; order Diptera; family Tipulidae; genus Nephrotoma; species Nephrotoma flavescens. The sequence goes on along the minus strand of OW052222.1, from coordinate 186,904,005 downwards.
GCCTCTCGAACGTCATTAATATTCAAAACACCGTTGCCCACAGTTGTAAATGACTTAGATTTGATCGTGAATTTCATTAAATGTCCGAAACGGATAGTTTAATTGCTGAGGGTAATAATGATGTGCAGAATCCAAAAGCAAGGGCTATAGCTAAAGCAAAAAAAGCGTCGTCTACAAAGTTCAACCGTAACAAAATGTAAAGGAATGATAAATGGTAAACTAGATACGGTATCTTTCTTGGATCCCGTATTTGCCAATATATAATCGAATTTAAGCGATATGAATAGTTGGAATGGAGCTTTTCTAAATACGCTGGAATCGAATAACTCGGAAATTTTATTTGATTACGATAATCCGTGCTGGGATAATACACCAAATGAATTTATACTCAATGAGGACACCCGTTGAAAAAGAAATTTTATTTTATGATTTACAAAAAGCTGGACGGCCCGTTAAAATTAGGACAATATTTACGGAATACAATATTAGTTATAAGCCATGCGACATGAATAAGTACGTATTTGGCTGGAACCATCTAAGTAAGGAATCGCTCTATAACTGATCTTTTTAATTTCAGAATGCTGCGTAATAACCGCAGGTGATAGTATCATAAATATAGATGACAGCGATAGTGATAATTTTATTATCACTATCGCTGATTTATGGGTGTGAAAATGTCGAAACAATGAACGATTTCGACGCGGTTCAAGAAAAACTAATGAACAGTTGAAATCGTGTTTTTTTTAATTTAATAAATTTTCTTATCAACATACAAAATATTTTTGATTTATAAACATAATTTATTAAAGTTTTCCTTATTTTTCACGATTTTATTATGTATTTTAAATCCACAGATACATGTTATGAAATTGGACGACTATCCGCTAACACAAGAACTGTACAAAAATTAAATTTTTTTTAATGATTATAATTTTACAGTGATATAAATTTAAATTAAATTAGGCAATTAAAATTGTTCTTCTTCCACCGGAAAATTTTCCCACGCTCGTCTTTTGCTCCACTGATTGGCAAAAATTCATAACCGCCACGCCCATCGAACTGTAAAAAGGAATCATGGTGTATCCATAGTGATTTACGATGGGATACGGTGAATAATGTGATTCCTGATTTTCGCCAGTGTTGCTACATGCATCCTTTGACATCGACCGAAACGGTGCTCGTACATTCGTACAAAATTGCGATAGCACATCGATAGCGTTTAGACCACGTCCCGATTTTCTAGATATAATATTTGTACAATTTCCAAAAATTGGTCGTTATTGACCCCGTCGCAACATTACATCGTACGAATGCGGCTAAATAATTTGATCACGTAGCGTACTTAAATTTTAATAAAAATTAAATTATATTATAAATTAATTTTTTTTTTATAATTTTTTTTTAAAACACAAAATCATTTTTTACTTTACAAAACAAAAGAAAAAAATGACATACGTCAAAATTTGAAGTTTTCTTTGATTTAAGGGTTGTACAAAACAAGGGAAATTTAAGGTTACCCCCTGAAATGGATAGTGCTCTCGATAGCGGCTCCCGATAAATAGGTAGAGCAAGATATTTTTTATCGATTTTTAAGTAAAAAGTTGAATGAAAAATCCTAGTTTACAGATAAACAAATTAATTATATGCAAAAATAGCACGCTAAATATAAGTTTTGACTTAGAAAATTGGCTGCTCCGGGGACAGCTATTGGGCGCTAATAAAAAAACACGTTTTTTATGAAAATAAAAATTAACATACAATAATATACCTATTATTGTATTGCGAAGCCGCCGTGGTTTCCATTTGTAATCGTTAAGCACTTTGTTAGTGAACACCTTTTTAAAACCACTTAAATTAATAAAACAAAATAAATTTACATTAAATTAATTTATTTACAAAAAATGAACGTTTTCGACCACTTAGTGGTCATCTTCAGATTTACATTTGCAATTGAATTAAATATACTGGATATACAGTATATTTAATTCAATTGCAAATGTAAATCTGAAGATGACCACTAAATCTGAAGATGACCACTAAATGTAAATCTGAAGATGACCACTAAGTGGTCGAAAACGTTCATTTTTTGTAAATAAATTAATTTAATGTAAATTTATTTTGTTTTATTAATTTAAGTGGTTTTAAAAAGGTGTTCACTAACAAAGTGCTTAACGATTATTAATAATATACCCAATAAGTTTAATGTGTTTGCCGTCAAATCCACTAGTTGTCTAGATGTTTGTTAGCCATTTATTTTATCATATTTTGGAGCTTGTTTGGGGCTAAAACAGATGGCATTGCAAAAGGATAAATGATTTCTGGACGGTCATTTTGTGGTGCTTTATCATCAATTTATATCATTAGTGGAAACTTTTTTTGTGATAAAATTCAAAACATAAAAGTCTACAAACACAACCCTGCAAAATGAATTTTGCGGGGAAATGATGAACAAAAAGTGATAATTTGACATTTGTGGTTTAGTCATATGAATGTTTTTTATGGAGTGCTTTTCATGTAAGTGATATAATAAAGGGTGGTTAAATTTTAAGACTCGACGTTTAGGTGTGGTGCACATTCAACGTCGGCCCTTAAAATTTAACCACCCTTTATTATATCACTTACATGAAAAGCACACCATAAAAAACATTCATATGACTAAACCACAAATGTCAAATTATCACTTTTTGTTCATCATTTCCCCGCAAAATTCATTTTGTACGGTTGTGTTTGTAGACTTTTTGGTTTTGAATTTTATCACAAAAAAAGTTTCCACTAATGATATAAATTGATGATAAAGCACCACAAAATGACCGTCCAGAAATCGTTTATCCTTTTACAATGCCATCTGTTTTAGCCCCAAACAAGTTCCAAAATATGATAAAATAAATGGACGTTTGAATGTGAACCACACCTAAACGTCAAGCTTTTTTCTGCATTTAATTTGACATTTTTCAATTTCAGACTAACTCAATTTAAACCATGGAAAGTCACACAATCGAGGAACGCGTTAAAGTTATTCAGGCATATTATGAAAATGGGCGTTCAAATCAAAATGCATATCGTTCACTTCGTGATTTTTTCGGTCAATTTAATCGTCCAAATGTGCGTACAATCGGAAAAATCGTGCAAAAATTTGAGCAAACCGGGTCTGTAGGAGATTTTAAAACACCAGTACATGCTCGTACTGCAGAAAATATTGCTGCTGTTCGCGATAGTGTGGCTGAAGAGCCGTCCACCTGAACTCGTCGTCGTGCCCAACAATTGCACCTCTCACGCTCGTCGTTGATGAACATTATGCATAAAGACTTGCATTTACACGCTTATAAGGTGCAATTGCCTCAAGAGCCAAAGTCTCTTGACCATTCCAAACGTCGTCAATGGTCAGAATGGTGGCAAGAAATGGCAACAGCGGATGATTAATTTTCGAAGAAAATCATCTTCAGTGATGAGGCACATTTTCACCTCAGGCACATTTTCACCTCAAACAATGGCTCTTTTGCGCAACAAATTCAATGGCCGTGTTTTCTCAAGTGGTGGCGATGTCAATTGGCCGCCAAGATCATATGTGATTTGACACCGTTGGACTTCTTTCTTTGGGGTTATTTGAAAGAAAAGTGTACGTCGATAAGCCAGCAACAATTCAAGAGCTAAAGGATGAGATAATTCGACACATTAACGGCATAGAACCTCAATTATGCCTAAGCGTCATCGAAAATTTGGACCATCGGGTGGAGGTGTGCCGCCGAGGTCGCGGCGGTTATTTGGCCGATATTTTGTTCCATACATAATTGAACCATACCATATTATCATAATAAAAAGAATTGACAATAATTTCCTAAATAATTTGTGTTTTATTCAAAATCAACATCGGCCCTTAAAATTTAACCACCCTTTATATGCACCAAATAATCAATTTAACCAATTTCGTATAGTGGGGTGCATATTTCATGTCGTTTTGACGTTACATTTCTAAACTACAAAATCCTATTTAATATCTCCAATAAATACATAAAACCACATCAATATTGATTTTTTGTTCTAATTGAACCATAAATTTTACATTGATTTGGAAAATTAAATAGAATTTCACATAAGATTTTAAAGTTTAAAAATGTATCGTCAAAGCAACACGAATTGTGCACCTCACTTTAAGAAATTGTATGTGTATATTTCCGAACGAATAATCGTCACATATTTATTAATGAACGATTAAAATATATTTCAATTAAATTTAAATTTAAATATATTTCAATTAAATGCTTTAATTTAATTTACATTTTTTAAAATGTATGTAGATAAAAAAAATTGATTTTGACACAAACGATAAAAACATTTTTTTTTTATTAAAACGAGATACAAGATATTGCGCTCTTTTTCTAAACGCATCAATATACGACGTGACATAATTCATCTGATTCATTCATGAATTAAGCTACGACAATTTCTTTTTATCACACTTTTTATCACCAAATGTGATAAAACACCACAATATGACCGTCCTGTTTTCTAAATGTAGATAACTAAAAATTGGAAATAATTATGATTAACCATTTAAATAAACTTTATGATTGTAATTTATGATGTTAAATATAATTATAAATGCACTTTTGTATTAAACTGCAATATTATTAATTTTGAGAGTTTTCGCGGTTTTCAATTATATTTTTAATCTACGTTTTTACAATATAGGTTTTGCACTTCAAATTCACGATTTTGCAAATCATATTTTTATTTTTTTTTTATTTCATTCACAACTTTTTTACAAGTCATCCTCAATTTTTTACAATTCAACCTCAATTTTTAATACTTCATTGTCAATTTTTTGCAAAGCAAATTCGTGTTTTTTCAAACCAACTTCAATTAAATGCAGAGCAAATTCAAATATTTTTAACACAAATTCAAGTTTTAATATTTCAAGGTCGTAAATTTTTTGCAACTTTTTGCAAAACAAATTCAGTCTCCCAACTCTTAACCTATTATGATAGGATTGAGTATGCTGGATGGAAATGGGATTCTTAAATGATTTTTGGAATTTACCTCCAACATACCCAATCTCATCAAAATCCATTAAGAATTGGTGGAGTTCCGTCCCAAGTGGTCATATTCCAGAATTTCTTCCAAAAATCATTTAAGAATCCCATTTCGATCCAGCATACCCAATCCCATCATAAACGGTTACGAATTGGGAGCACAGAATTTGTTTTGCAAAAAGTTGCAAAAAATTTACGAACTTGAAATATTAAAACTTGAATTTGCTCTGCATTTAATTGAAGTTGGTTTGAAAAAACACGAATTTGCTTTGCAAAAACTTGAGGTTGATTTAGAAAAAATTGATAATGAAGTATAAAACATTGAGGTTTAAAAAGTGAAAAACCTATATGTAAAACCCGTTTCTTACACGTAAAATGGTCAACTGTGGTTAAAAGTTCGCCCAGCTTGAAAAATGATTTTCTTAAATTTTCTGAAGTTTTAAGAGTTTGTTAGATTTTGACAATGAATCCCAGTCAACAACTGTTAAACAAATATAACTTGCTCAAAAATACAGTTCGTGTAGGGTACCTTTATATGGAAATGTGGCCGTTGCTTTTTCATTTCAGTGCTCCTACTAAGGCCGATTGTGTACCATATAATTTTTATTTAAGTAGAAAAGTGTGAGGAAGAAAAGTGTTGAAAGCAGAGGGGCGTTTTAACGCCATCTAGTATTTTTTACAAGATCGCGTCGACAGACAATAACGTCGACTAGTCGTCGACAACTTGTCGACGAATAATCGACGTTATTGTGTTAATGATAAATTCATTATTTGTGGTTATAGTGTTTTTTTCGGACGAAATAAGTTTAAAAGGAAAACACAAATGTGTAAGTTTGTTGAAAACACATACAAACATAAATTTTTGACATGGTACTTTTGCCGTACCCGCACAATTGTGCTAGCGGGCACTGTCGGAACATTATAATTTAATGATGTTGAATTTGACACTTTGAAACCAATAGTAGCAAAATATGTATTAAACTCATTAAAAATGAGTTGGTGATTGGTCATGATGGTATCATTGATTTTCAATTCCACAGGAAGATCATGATAGTTTCGCATTTGAGAAGATGAATCATTCGTTAAAATCCCGTGTATTAATTTCCACATTTGTTTGGGATTTTCCAGATTGTTTTTCAGGTTATTAGTATAATATGAATTTTTTAACTGTAGTTATTTGCTTTTTGAATTCCTTATTAAGTATTTTAAAGTTCTCCAGAAAGAATTTGTTTAATGGATATGCTTTATGTAATTTGTAATATTTATCGCGAAGTTTCGCTTGCTTTAAGCGACGGGAATTAAACCAAGGTTTTTTGTAATCTGACATCTTAGCTATCGTAACGTGAATTACTGTATTCTTCTTAATTATTGCAGAGTTATCGTGATATAATGTCATAAAATCAGTAGCGGATGATGATGAATATTTATCTATGACGTGTACCATCAGCCATTTGTATGAAAAGGTTTCGGTCAGAATATCACGCGTCGAGTATAGAACCCGCAGGATTTACTGCGGCGGCAGTCCAAGCTCCATATAAAAAAAAATTTAAAATCATGAATTTCTTTCAAGGTTGCATGTAAAACTGGTTTTATTTTCATATAATTTAGTTTTCACGATTCGCAAACCATTCGTAATGTTTTACCTGCGGATTTCGAACGAATGTTTTTATTTGATTTGAAAACCAGTTTTTGCAACATGCAACCTTGAAAGATATTCCCGATTTTAATTTTTTTTATATGAAGTTTCTACTCTCGCCGCAGTAAATCCGGCGAATTCTACAATCGACGTGAATTGTCAATTTTTTGCTTGAGAGATGACAATAAAATTTCGACCTCACTTAATTTGTTTCGCAATCTATTGATATTTATGTAAAACATATTTTAACTTAAGATATTATTCGTTTCACTAACAAAATTGGAAAAATTCATATAATGATTGTTCTCATTGAACTCCGACACGATATTACCACTATGTCAACTCAATTCAACTGAAAGTATTATAATTTTTACGTATGTTATAGTTTCGAAATTAAATTTATACTACGAACCCCCACATCTGAGTCGTTAAAAATGGAGTAATTAGTTTAATGACAAATCACAAATCAACTGTCATAATGAAATATTATTACCTCTTATGAGTAATCAATCTTCAAATTTACGCTGTTAAAACTGCAGCAGAAATTTTTGTCCTTTGCATTCAAAATCAATTAATTATATAACCTATAGCTCAAATAAGGATTGGGATTGAAAAATTGTGCGCCTTGTAAAATTGTTCGTTGTTTAATTTTTCGACAAACTCTAATTTGACGTTAAATCTAAAATGTGATTTTAAGATTTCAAAAGTACTAAGAATTTCTGTTAGTTCAGGGATGACTGAAAAGAAGAGACGTTTTGTGATCTTTCTATATAATCCTACATACGAGTATAATAATACATACAATAATAATCTTAAAAATAATTAACTTCTTAAATATGAAACTTTGGCTAGAGCAGATGTTTTAGAATGCCTCCTTATTCCGTCAACAACAATTTTAATGAAAAGTTTCTAAATTTAGCGATTGTTTGTGTCCGTCACGCCAGCCGGAACCATATCATGTGGAACCAAACAACGATGGCACAAGTAGCACGATGCATTGTGCATCATTGTGTACTAAATGCTTTTCCAGCCGGAACCTTATAATTCCAGCCGGAACCTGATAAAGCCATCCAGAACCCTACAACAGCTGACCAACTATGACACTAGTAGCACGATGCATTGTGCATTATTGTGCACTATATAATTTTTCAGCCGGAACCTTACAAATCCAGAAATATTGGATTTTTCGAGGAAAAAACCTTACAATTTCAGCCGGAACCATACCCTCTACAGCTAAATTAACTATAGTACAAGAAGCACGATGCATTGTGCACTAAATGCTTTTCCAGCCGGAACCTTATAATTTCTGCCAAAACCTGACAAAGACGGCCAGAACCTTACAACAGGCAAGCCAACTATGACACTAGTAGCACGATGCATTGTGCATTATTGTGCACTACATAATTTTTCAGCCGGAACCTAATAAATCCAGCAATATACGATTTTTCAGAGAAAAAACCTAACAATTTTAACCAAAACCTACAGTCAAACTAACTACATCACAAGTAGCACAATAGATTGTGTATCATTGTGCACTAAATGCTTTTTCAGCCAGAACCTTATAATTTTGATTAGAACCTGATAAAGCCAGTCAGAACCATACAACAGCAAAACTAACTATATCACTAGTAGCACGATGCATTGTGCATTATTATGCACTATATAATTTTCCAGCCAGAACCTCACAAATCCAGAAATATAAGATTTTTCGAGAAAAACCCTTACAATTTCAGCCGGAACCATACCCTCTGCAGCTAAACTAACTATAGCACACGTAGCACGATGCATTGTGCATCATTGTGCACTAAATGCTTTTTCGGTCGGAACCTTATAATTTTTGCCAAAACCTGACAAAGATGGCCAGAACTTTACAACAGCCAAACCAACTATGACACTAGTAGCACGATGCATTGTGCGTCATTATGCACTATATAATTTTTCAGCCGGAACCTCACAAATCCAGAAATATAAGATTTTTCGAGAAAAAACCTTGCAATTTTAGGCGGAACCATACCCTCTGCAGCTAAACTAACTAAAGCACAAGTAGCACGATGCATTGTGCATCATTGTGCACTAAATGCTTTTTTAGCCGGAACCGTATAATTCCATCCGGAACCAGATAAAGTCATCTAGAACCCTACAACAGCAAAACCAACTATTGCACTAGCAGCACGATGCATTGTGCATTATTGTGCACAATATAATTTTTCGGCCGGAACCTTATAAATTCAGAAATATACAACTTTTCGAGGAAAAAACCTAACAATTTAAGCTGAAACCTACAGTCAAACTAACTACATCACAAGTAGCACAATGGATTGTGTATCATTGTGCACTAAATGCTTTTTCAGCCGGAACCTTATAATTTTGATTAGAACCTGATGAAGCTAGACAGCACCGTACTACAGACAAACCAACTATAGCACAAACAGCACGATGCATTGTGCATCATTGTGCACTATTCTATTTTTCAGCCGGAACCTCATAAATCCAGAAATATACGATTTTTTGGGAAAACCTTACGAATTCAGCCGGAACCATACCCCCTACAGCCCAACTAACTATGGCACAAGTAGCACGATGCATTGTGCATCATTGTGCACTATATAATTTTTCAGTCGGAACCTAATAATTTCTCCCAGAACCTGATAAAGCCAGATTTTAATTTGCTTAAACTTGCCGGATTTTTAGAAAATGTTTACATATCCTCGACAAACATTGGTAAATTATCTGCGGAGATTTATAACAATCGTAATAAATTGCTCAATGAAATTTTTTGCCGAGAACGTTTTATAAAATCGGGCAACTATAGCTCAAACGAATGGATCACTTTCATTGATTGCAAATCATCAATTGGATAATTTTTCGCAGACCTATGCATTTTCAACGATGATATTACTTTCAGTGTCAATATTGAAATAATTTTTGATAAATGTGGAACTAAAATAGAAAGAAAGTTGCCATTACTTTCAATAGACGTTAATAAACTGGATTTGAGAAATGTGAGTAACTCAATAAATATAAATATTCGGGAATCGTACTGTAGCTGTGGAAACTCACATAATCTAAATAAAGTATATAATAGCGTAGTAACGTTGGAGATCGAGCCTTTAGAACCACTAGAAAAACAGCAAAAGGTGGTTATAAGCCACATAACCAAATCGCTGAATTTAGGAGGTAGTTTCTTCAATTTGCGCGGTCTAATTGAGTATGACAGTGTAAATGAGCATTTCACTGCACATGCACTTAGAAACGGTGGCATATGGAAAACATACGACGAATTGCAAAAGGCCGAGACCAACACAAATACTTTACGAAAAATGCTTGCCTACATTTTGTTCTATGTATGTACAAGAACCCAAATCAAACAAAGTTCTTCTCTAAACGATGAAATATGTTATAAAATATTATTAATAAATTATTAGAAAATAAACTGTTATTTCCGGACTTTTTTAAATGTTATTTAAACTTTTTATTTAATAAACACTTTTAGCGGATCGGGAATTATAATGTGTTCAAATAATTCCACTTGAAATTTTAGCTAGTTCAGGTTCAATGACCGTTAACCAGGCTTACTCTTTATTGCTCCGAATGGTTCACACCGACTTCATACGGTTGCGGCTGGTCTTGCTGATTCTGGTTGGGTTGGCATTGTAGTGCATAACGTTTTGATCGTTCCGGAAAAATCATAGGTTGCACTATTTATGTAGATATTTTGTTTCGACTGGATTTTTATGGTTCTGAATGGCATTATAGTTTGGCTGCAAAAACATATAGTGTTCCACCCATTGTCCTACTTTCCCTAGGTTTTTCCCGAAAAATCTTATATTGCTCCTGTTTTTAAGGTTCCGGCTTTTAAATTATATAGTGCAAAATGATGCACAATGCATCGTGCTACTAGTGTCATAGTTGGTTTGCCTGTTGTAAGGTTCTGGCTGTCTTTCTCAGATTTTGACAGGAATTATAAGGTTCCGGCTGGAAAAGCATTTAGTGCACAATGATGCACAATGCATCGTGCTACGTGTGCTATAGTTAGTTTAGCTGTAGAGGGTATGGTTCCGGCTGAAATTGTAAGGGTTTTTCTCGAAAAATCTTATATTTCTGAACTTGTGAGGTTCCGGCTGAAAAATAGAATAGTGCACAATGATGCACGATGCATCGTGCTACTAGTGTCATAGTTGGTTTTGCTGTTGTAGGGTTCTGGATAGCTTTATCAAGTTCTGGCTGGAGTTATAAAATTCCAGCTGAGAAAGCATTTAGTGCACAATGATACACAATCCATTGTGCTATTTGTGATGTAGTTAGTTTGACTGTAGGTTTTGGTTGAAATTGTTTGGTTTTTTCTCTGAAAAATCGTATATTGCAGGATTTATAAGGTTCCGGCTGAAAAATTATATAGTGCACAATGATGCACAATGCATCGTGCTACTAGTGTCATAGTTGGTTTGGCTGTTGTAAGGTTCCGGCCGTCTTTGTCAGGTTTTGACAGAAATTATAAGGTTTCGGCTGAAAATAGAATAGTGCACAATGATGCACAATGCATCGTGCTACTTGTACTATAGTTAATTTAGCTGTAGAGGGTATGGTTCCGGCTGAAATTGTAAGGTTTTTTCTCGAAAAATCCTATATTTATGGATTTGTAAGGTTCTGGCTGAAAAATTATATAGTGCACAATAATGCACAATGCATCGTGCTACTAGTGATATAGTTGGTTGGCTGTTGTATGGTTCTGGATGACTTTATCAGGTTCCGGCTGGAATTATAAGGTTCCGACTGGAAAAGCATTTAGTGCACAATGATGCACAATGATGCACAATGCATCGTCCTACTTGTGCCGTCGTTGTTTGGTTCCGGCTGATATGGTTCCGGCTGGCGTGACGGACACGATTATTTAGACCAAATTCGGGGTTCTAATTGCACAAAATAATAAATAAAGTTTTTTAATTGCAAGATTTAGTACTAGCATTATTTTGTAATTGCAACATTTTGTAGTTGCAAGATTAATATTTAATAAAAGTTAATTTTATTAATGCAACATTTGAAATGCAATAATTGTAGAGACTGATGGCTGCGACGGGTACTTAGCCCACCATCCAAATCCCATATCTATTAGCCATTTTCTAGAACTGTATCGCAAACTCATTTTTGAGTTTTGTCAAAAAATCATTTAAGAGTCCCATTTTCCCACATGCCAAATTTTAAAAATTCACACCGGAATTTCCTAAAAATCAGGGTTTTTTTTATACAAAACCGGGATTTTGAAAACCGGGATTTTGAAAACCGAAATTTCGTTACACACCCTCAAATTCACATAGATAAAATTTTGAATGTAAATGTCTCCTTAAAACGGATGGTTAATATTGAGGGTTTGGCCATTTTGTATTGACACTGTATGTGCTACTCGTATCCCTATTTCCACAGTAAAACGGGACATTCTATATGAATGAGCACAAGTACCTAATTGTGTAATTTTCGCAAATGTTGCCCGACTTTTTAGCGAAATGGAATTAAGCAAATCAAGATCTCTAAAGGACTTCTTTGCGAACCGATATTTACCCCTAAACTGGTTTTACCATTATAGGTTCATATACTAACGAATAATTTATGTGATTTAGTATCAAAATGTAAATCCCATTCCTGGTTGAAAGTGTACTATGGCTTAAGCATATTTTACTATATATGTACTATCGCACGGGCTTTATTATATACTCCCAACCATGTATGTAAAATTTTCAAAATAAGTACAGGAAATATAAAATCTTTTCAAAAATACCATAAATTTGCATACCCGCAGATATTTTTTTCAATAACTTAACGCAACAAGTTTTAGTCCATCATCATAAATCATAACCCATCATCACACCATCATAAACAACCCTATTAACTTTCATATTTATCTATTTATCAAGTCATTAAAATATAATTTCACCTTATGTTCATAAATCTACGTGCATATAAAACCATAAAAAATTATTGTTACAATAAGTCTTGAAATATCTTGGCACTAAAAGTTAATCTTAAACTATAAACTGTATAAAGGTGTGCAGATTCGTCTTACACCTTTCCATTTTGTGTATAAAAAACATACATAGGAATCACATGCCATGTATGTGTCTACCACCCCAACTTCATAAAATTCTAATTAGTTTTATGAGACATATAAACTACATCATGACATACCCACCCATACATGCACGATTTAGTGTTACGTCTTAAGCTATCAAATAAAATTTTAATGAATTTTTATGCCATATTGAGTTTATTATTTGGCCGTTATCCGTACCGCATATCTATACTTCGTACGGTATATGTATATGTGTACAAGGAAACCAATCTTCGTGTAGACAAAATAAATCCGTTGTGAATTTAATTGTCAACATTTTTTACGATGCCTAAAAGCACATAAAACACGACATAAGATATAGATGTATATGCGATATGGTACATACAGGATTTGGCTTAACAATCGAAATTTTGTTTGGCTTAACGTTGACGAGATGGAATTGGGCTATAATACGGGGTAAGTATTACGATATAGATCTGATATTATGCAAAGGTTGGATCAGAGATTCTATTTCAATTTCTATTTATATAAAAATATGAGACGTTATGGAAATCAGCTTTAAGCTTTTTTTATTATTCTGTTTTATTGCGTATACTCGATTCCTCTGAAAACGTTATATGGCGTACAATAAAAAGCGAATCTCGCTTTGGTTTACATTTTTTTATGATACGTCGAATGCGGTGATAAAAGAAAACTTTAAGGTTTTTGTTTGGCGGTGTGTGGTGCGGTATATCCCCAAAAAAAAAAATAAAAAAAGTTTTTTGTTCGCCATGAAAAAGGATACACAAACACAACACTCAGCGAGAAACTTTATTTTCAGCTTTTACTTATTTACCTTTATCTTTTATTACCTCTAAATATTGAAATTTTTCTAAATTGAAAATTTGGAGTATAATGCTTGGTATGTAATATATATAGATTTGTTTAGACAACCGGATATGATAAGATGAATGTGTATTGGTGCGTAGATGTGTAATAAAACAGTGCAAGAATTCAATCACAGGGATTTGGATACAATACGAATTATTACTATTCAATAGACTTAAATGCTACGACACGTACTTATATTTTTAATTGAAATCTACTTTTTGGTGTAGAAAATTGAGTAAAAAATTCGCGCGTGTATTTTCACGGGCGATTGAAGTGAAACTTTTTTGCGATCAACTTTACATATTTTATCTATTTATTTTGCTAGCGCGACATCTCATGGCTGATTTTTTCGCCTATGAGGTTACATAATAAGATTATCTTCGGATGGATGTGTGTTTGGTCCATTAAATCTGAGTTAGGTCCTCAAAAACTCAAATGAGTCATTATATTAACCTTTACCATATGTGTCTAGATCACGTTCTGTTTTGAAAAACACTACCCAATACTTCAAATCAATAACATCACAAAACGACAAGAATAATGTTGTGTGACAACCCAGGTGGACCTTCTAATACTGCGGCAATCGTCTCCTTTATAACAAAAAAGGCAAAGACCCGATCCTCGAAGCTTTAACTAAAAATCTTAAAATAATCAAAGGAAGAAAAGGAGGCTGGGACGACAGAACTAACATTATTGTGTTAAGATTCTAAACTCTCTTCAAAATAAAAACTAAAACGATAGTATTGAAAATTTTTTCTGATGTACAATACTATTCTGGGTGTGGGTAACTGCAGCAGGGAAATTTTCGAATTTCAAAATTACACTTTGCATACCGATTAAGCCTAGCTTGTGCTAATTAGTGCTCACGGGAAAAAATTAGTGCTGGTCCAGTGGCACTATTCTGGTAATTCCCCAGGAATAGGGAACTGGGGAAAGAATTTATATGTAATTTCTGTTCAAATATTTTTCCCCGTACTACTGTGGAGAAAAGTTTGATGTAAATATTTATAAATTGAGAATAATTTTTCCATATCTAAATTGACAAGGAAAATTATTCCCAATTTAATTTTGTTTTCAAAACATTTAACACTATCTAGCCTTTAAAATCAGAAATTACATATAAATTCTTTCCTCAGCTCTCTATTCCCAGGGAATTGCCAGAATAGTGCCACAGGAGCCGAAAAAAGGATTCAAATTTCGCCTGAAAGACGAAACAAATTAAAATTTCTAGAAAAAAAACAGAAATAATTTATGCCCAATTTTAAAACTTTCCAAAGAAGCCGCCTCAACTGATGAAATTTGTGCTTATCATAGAAATATGATTTTCATAAATTTCCATTCATAAATTGAGGAAACCCAAACTAGCCCCTAAAAGATACTATATTAAAAATCCAAAATACAGAGGTATAATAATAATATTTTTGTTGAACAACAAATTAAACAATAGAATGAATTTGTGCTAATCCAGAACTGCTCCAATTCCATTGAACAACAAAAACGGAAAAATGAACGGATTTATGAAAACGGTTTTATGTTGTTCAGGGCCAATTCTGGATTAGCACAAATGCACTATATGGCGATGAACATACCTGATAGGAATATGTAATAAGAAATGAAAATTTCACTGGTTAGTAAAACACTTTATATCTGAAAACTGTTAATTCAATGGTCTTTGTTATTCAATTGAATTGGGCCGATTGGGCAATGAACATGCGACAGCAGTATCTTTTAGGGGCTAGTTTATTTTTCCTCAATTTAAGAACGAAAATTTATGAAAATTATATTTCTCTGATAAGCACAAATTTTGTCAGCCGCCTTTGGAAAGTTTTAAAATTAGGCTTAAACTATTTCTGTTTTTTTTTTTCTAGAAATCGGGTTTAATTTGTTTCGTCTTTCAGGCGAAACTTGAAATTTTCTTTTCTAGTTTATTCGGCTCCTGGACTAGTCCTAATTGTTTCCCGTGAGCACTAATTAGCACAAGTTAAGGTTAATCGGTATGAAAAGTGTCATTTTGGAATTCAAACGTTTCCTTGCTGCAGTTATCTACACGTATTATGGGTATACTGCTACTGGATGGTCAATACTGACATGCCAGGGAGAAGGATGATCTCGTTTCCTTCCATTTTAAAATTACATTTATGCTGTTTCTATATCGCATTATCTTTCTCTGTCACGCGCCACAAAACTTTCATACCTAACTGGTCAATTTTACATACCAAACTGGTAAATGTTATTTGTCGTTTCCTAAGCAAATAGTAAACAAGTCCTCAAGGGATGACTGATACTTACCGCACACCCTTATTTCATAAAAAGAGTATACTACATAAAAAGGATGTTCAGTATGAGAAAGATCAACCGGTGTGAAGTTCTTAACATATTTGTTAATTTTTGTGACAAATTTTAAATTTACGAAAATTTTAACAGTGTAATTTAACTATAAATGGAATTGATAATAAATCTTTTTAAATATATAAAATCTCAGAGATGTGTAGGCATATCGGAATGGGTACAAAGGGCTGAATGTCGAAGGGCCGAATGTCAAAGGACTGAATGTGTCGAAGGGCCCAATGTCGAAAGGCCGAATGTGTCGAAGGGCCGAATGTGTTGATTGGCCGAATGTGTCGAATGGCCGAATGTCGAAGGGCCGAATGTCGAAGGGCCGAATGGATCGAAGGACCGATTTTTTTTGTTTTGTTTTTAGAAATATAATTTTTAAAATTTGTTGTTTTATTGAATATTTTGTAAATTTTTCTTATTAAACATAAATGAAATTTTTATGAATTTATGTATTTTACTATGTTTCATCACGTATCCAGTGAGCGTTACATTTAGGTGAAGGAAAATTTTGTCATGCGCCACCAATAGGTATATCTTTTTTCCTGCCCGTTAACACAATTGTGTGGGTAATTACGCATTTGTCAATTCCTTTTAAAACTATTTTCGTCCGAAAAAAACAATATAACTAAATACACAATTGTGTTGGCTGTGCTTCCACACAAGCGAAGTTTTTGGCGTAAGTGTAGATGACGTAATATCGCCGAAATGAAGGGCAAGATGAAATTTAAAAAAAAAAATCTTTATAGGATTCATCATTTTTAGGAGGTGCAAGCCAAAAATTTCGGAAAAATCAC
The DNA here is from genome assembly GCA_932526605.1 of Nephrotoma flavescens. NCBI lineage: Eukaryota > Metazoa > Arthropoda > Insecta > Diptera > Tipulidae > Nephrotoma > Nephrotoma flavescens. Next base: position 186,887,274 of record OW052222.1, on the reverse strand, counting down.
CACAGATCCTGGATTTTCAGTTTTTCCAAAAATATTTTTTTGATTTTATTCATCCAAAAATTAAAAATCTGCCGTTTTTATTTATCAAATCTTAATTTTAATGATAAAAATTCGAATTACACTGTCATGAAACGGGTAACAAATTACATTTTTGCGTTATTTTAATAAAACTTTTTGATTTTCCGGAAAATGTTTCCCTTTTTTTTCAATATGGTTTTTAGTTTTTTTTAGTTTTATTAATAATAATTGCTTCGTCAACCTTGCAGACACAGATCAAAGAGTTTTTATCGCTCTTATCGCTTCTTCTGACAGAGCCACAAATGTTAAAAAAATCAACATTTTTAAATATAAAACTTTCTTTTAATGTAATTTTAATTCGTTGTAAACCTTTTCCAGAAATTATACAATTCTTCAAGTGGCAAATTTTATTTATAATTTTAATTTAAGTAAAAAATATAATAAAATTTTCCTAGAAAAATTGCAAAATTTTCCCGGAAAAATTACTTGTACTGTCGAAAAACTGTTAAAGTACAATGTTAATATCAAAATTTAAAAAATAAATTACACATTTGAACTATTTTGAATAAAATAATACACAATTTGTCACCAAAAAAAATGAAAAGGTCAAAATTTACCCGAAAAATGTGATAATTTTCTCGAAATTTTTGGCTTGTACTTCCTAAAAACGATAGATGCACAAACCTACAAAGAAAATTTTTTAAAAAAATTTCATCTTACCCAAATTTTTTATCAAAAACGCCATTATATACTATGATTTTATGCCCACACATTTGTGTGGTTTGGACATAAATAGTGCCATTTTTTTTTGTTTGATAAAGGGATATGTAAAAAAAAAATAAAAAAATAATTAAATTAAATAAAAAAATAAAAAAATCATATTTCTAAAAACAAAAAAAAAATCAAAAAAAAAATCGGCCCTTCGACATATTCGGCCCTTCGACATGCGGCTCTTCGACACATCCGCCCCTTTGAAATTCGGCCCTTCGACATTCTGCCCTTTGATATCATACCGGCATATCCACTTTAGTATATATAGACAGCAGACACTCAGGCTTAATAAAATTGGTATATGTTATTCCAATAAAAAGATTTGGGCTCGTCTGAGAATTTTTTAGAAATCTTAACTGCTTCTTCAACAATTAGCCGAAAATTTCAGCCGAAAATTACATGTTATTGAAGTTAGCAGTAAATTTTTGCCGAAAAAAAATTGAAAAATCAACATCGAATGTTTAAAGAACCGAAATTGACTTCGGAGAATAACCCGGCTACGATTGAATGGCTGAAATATGTTGATTTTCTGCCTCGCTGTTGGAAAGTAGCAAATCATCAGAATGGGATAGGTCGTGTGAAAAATAATTTACCCTCGGGTTCTGAGATGGTCGAAATCGTGGTTGTTCCGGGACATAATTCGTGTTTTCCAAACGTCTTCTACATTTGTACAAATACTAAGAAGATCAGATATAGTATGGATAAAACGACCAGCTAAGTGTATTTTCAGCTCTCTGCGCATATTTTTTTAAAGATTTCTAAGAGCTCTTTATCGTTTAGCGGACTGCCGAGTGGTTGGGCCAATTCGTGAATGGAATAATAAAATTCAATGAAACTTTCGTTGAATTTTTGGTTACGAATGTCGATACTCTGTCTAATTTCAATATCTGATCGACGAATTTTGAATTTATATAACAACGACGCTTTAAGATTTGGCCAAGTGCAATGTGGGTCTTGTTGCAGTATGACCCAATAATGATCTCTTGCAACACCTTTCAAAAATAGATGTAAATCGTTTACTAGATGTTGTTCGGGAACTCCATTTGTGAGCGACAGATGTTCAACTTGGAAAATGAATTTTTCGACCGGCATATCCGTGCCATTGAAAGACAACCTCCATTTTGGTAGTAAGCAGATCAGAATTTTGCGTAGGAGTCTGCATGTTCACTGTGCTCATTGCTTAAGGTACTGATTGGCCTAATACATACATTGTTTTGCTCAGATGGTTCTTTAAAATAAGATTGATTAGGGGTATTATAAGGCACATTGGGTGCTCTAAGAGGAGTAATATTACCCGGAACATAATTATAAGATTCAACAAGAAGGTTGGTGGGTATAGTTGCATGAGGATGGTTATTATTAGGATAAGGAAGAATTTGAGGACGAATCGGGATTAAAGAGTGATTAAAAATAGGATACGAATGATTACCCGGGAACGGACTTGGTACGTATGCACCAACACTGAAATAATTTATACCGAAAAATTTGAAAGCCTAATTACAAATTGAGTACGGCTACATCATCAGATACCTCGTGTTACAAAACCTTCCAAAAATCTCATGCCATCTTGCATGCAACAATTTTGGGATTCTGCTATCAACTTTCATCTCCTAATCAACAAGGCCTCCTCGTATTGTATGATCAAGTAAAATATTTTTTTTTCTAGAATTATTATTACTATATTTTTTTCGTGCATTAAATTTTAGTTTTACGATTATTTTTCTTAATAAATTAATTTAGTTAAATTTTTTTTTTAGTTAAGATAATTTATGAGCATAGGTTAGTTTAGGGTTTAGGGTAGGCTGTAAAATTAATTTCTTTATCACTGAAAAAAATAATCGGTGATATTCACAAAAAAGCGGAGTAATATTTAACGAAAAATGATCAAAAACTCAGCCACAAGCGCTTTGTATTTATCGCGGTTTTAGCAAATCAATTATTACCAGTTGCTGTGTAAATTTTATTATTTTTATTTCAGGGTGGATAAGCAATATTTGCTATTGCTTTGATATATTTACTCTGCACTTTGTAAAATAATTCAGAAATTGTTTACAGAGCGCATGGTAAATAATGACCGCAAGGTGGATAATGGTTTGTAGTGCTTTTTAAAATTTGCGGATCGAGAAAATTGCACCGCATTAATATTTACTCTGCACAGAAGCAAACACTCGAAACTTCTAGATTGGAGAAAACATAATTTAATATTTAACATATTAAAAACCAATTTTAATGAAACACATTTTTTATAACTAATTTTTTTTTATTCACTTTTCACAAAAGGCCATCGATTTTTCTTAAAATAAAGATGATAATTATTTACATCTCCGGTTTGGCAATAAACTTACGTGTAAATTTTCATCAACCATATTACTCCTTTAACAGCCTCGAAAGATATTGAATTGCTGTAATGTTGCTAATAATTAAATTCTCCTCAAACCTCTTAATGTTCAGGGAACTGAGTTGGTCCGGTCCTCTTACATCGCTTTATAAAATTCTGAAATTAAAACAAGAAAGCAACAAATATAAGTAAATGTACATTAAGTTTTGTAAATTCAATTTTTGTTTACCATACAACATTTCAGCACTTTTATGGTTTAATCCTCAAGGTTAGCGGCCATTTGTTACGATGCGAAGAAAGGTTGCAAAAAAACTGCAAATGAAGGTTAAAAATAATTATAATTTATATTTTATTTTATTTTGAAATAATTACCATTTTTCCCAACAAATCCGGAAACTAAACAAACTGGCATTTTTGTGGCAATTTGTGTACTGCTTTACATTCACTTTAAGACTAATCTTTGTTTGAAATTTTTAAATGAAATTTGAGAACAAAATGCAAAGACGGATAGAATAAATGATTTGATTGGTTATAACCTCTCCGCAAAAATTATTTTACAAAGTGCAAAGTAAATTTTGAAAAGTATTTGAACATTTAAAACCCGCTTTGTAATTTATTCTCAACGAAAAAAATAATTTTTTTTAATTTTTATTATCTTTGCATTGAAAATGATATATTCAAATTGCGCAGGTCAAATTTACCTAGCAGCATTGCAATATGATTAATCTAATTTGTCATCAGACGCTGCTCAGCAATAATTTTAATATTTGAAAATGCACTGCATATATTGCACTGCAAATTTTACAAGGCTCGTACTTTATTAAAAGATTATTGGTAATAATTGCAAATTTGGGTTTACACAGCAAAATGTGTAAATATCTCCGCGCTTTTTTTTCAGTGTATGTGCTCTGTCATATATGTATATATATATATATATATTACACACATTTATAAATTCGTATATAGATACGATACCTACATTAATTTAATATTTTCAATTTTCTTTCAATGTAATAAATTAGAATTTTTGTTAATAACTATGAACTTCATCAAATCAATTTTTATATTTCGTATTTTTTTCTTTGTCGATTATGTGTACCTAAAAATGAGAGGTTAATTTTTATAAGTGAGACCATGGTAAGTACAGCAGTAAATGCGAGCACTTGTTTTCATTAATTTGGTTATTTAAAATTTTCTCCGAGATGACGTGAATTATTTTTATGTTTTGGAATATTGATGATTGGATTTTCTATCGTTTTGGTTTATTTTTTTCGTTACTTCCTTTCCTTACACAAGCCAGAACTCCAATTAGTTTCCATAATTTTTTTTTCTTCATCTTTTATGAAATTATTTGATGGTTTTTCCTGCCTACAAATTATAACCACTCTGGTAAAATTTCTTCTTACTTCGTAAATACAATAGTTGCTCTTAATTTAATTTTTCTTTTATTTAAATAAATTTTTTTTAGCGGTTTAGCAAGACTGAGTCATCCTTTGAAACCCCACCCCATGACTCCTAAGCTTTATCCTCGCAAGAGGTGACCGCTCAAGGGCTCTGTCTCAGTATTTTCCCCTCATAAATTTCTATAACAGTATGCTTAATCAGCGTGCTCGTTACAATTTCTCCACAGTTAGGCCGAAGTTGACCAGCATGATGGCCTATCAAGTGACCATAGTGGCATCAATGACAAGGTATGCAAACCTAGAACGACATTCCATTCAATGCATTTGCGATATATTGAATTAGCGGAATTTTGATAAATTACACCTCTGTATCTCCTTCAGAATTTTTACATAATTAGGCCGAAGTTGACCAACACTTATGACATATCAAATGGCCATAGTGGCATCCCCACCTTACTTTATGTTCATTTAGAGCAAGGTTAACAATATTTCTTTTCAAATTGAAATTGATTGATGTAAACATTGATGTAAACATTTGTATTTCTCAAGTTTAAATAGAATTAGGTTTTACAACAACCTTCGCATACTAAAACATTCAAATTGGTTTCTGTTGATGTGTTGTTGAAATAATTATTGGGCTGATAACTTTCGGCTGGAGAATGTTGATCAACGGTGACGTATTTATATACTTTAGGCTGAGAAACCGAAGACACTATCTGCATTATCGATCTTTTTGATCTTTCGAAGCTGGAAACTTTCGGCTAATTTTAATAGTATACATAATTGTGATGGCCGGCAGGAAAAGGAATATACCGTAAAACAACGATGGAAATATGTTACTCAAATAAACTAAATTTCTATTTATAATATTTCGTGAGATATTTGTAAAGTTTCTACTTACCTCGTGTTTCAACTTGCCCCGGACTCCCCTACTGCAAATTTAAATTTAATTATTTAAAATATAAAGTTAACCGCAAAATTCAACGCCGTGAAGTTAGCCCGAATTTTCAGCCCGAAACTTTAATTTTTCACTTATGGCAACTACAACTTTTGTATCCGCAAATTATAACTATAAATCAAATTTGTGTCACACGCAAATTATAACTATTAATTAATTGTGTTTTAAATAGCGAACGATATAATCGTGGCTTTTAAATTTTGATAAAAATAAAAAAAAAATTTATTACTGCTAAAAAAATTTTAAAAAGGTTTTCAGTGGAATTATGTGAACTAAATTCAGCTTGAGAAAATATTTATTGGGGATTATTTAGAATATATTCGATTAAATCTCGCCTTGCAAGCGTTTCACGAGCACTTGACATACACCGCCGGATTCGTTGAAGTTTTGACTATAAAAACTGAGAGATTTGCAGAAAAATTCTATCTAGAATTTTTCTCTAAATCGCTTAGTTTGTAGCCAAAACTGCAAACGACTATATCCAAAAAAAAGAAATTAAAATTTTGGGGCTTCATAGTGGTCAATCGCATAGTGCTAATTGAGTTTCCGCATTGTGTCATAACAGATTATCATGACACGTTTTACTGTCGCGACAGTGATATTTTTCGTGCTGGGAGATACAACTTTCTCGATAGGTATGGTTTAGTGTTACTATCGGCCTATTTGATCAGAATATCGGCTCATATAAATGAAGAGTTTAGATCTGATCAGGCTACCAAGCATTAGTAATATATCTTAAAAATACATAACAGTAATTTTAATATTTCGGGCTGAATGTTAGTTATAATTGTCATGACATTAAATCATGATACTGTTTACTGTCGCGATAGTAACATTTTTTCGGGTTGGGATGGTAAACTCTCACGATAGTGATAGTTTTGTATGCCACCGGATCTTTCCGGCTCAGTATCGGGCTAGCTTCGTATACAAGCAAAATTCGGTGATCGTATGGCAATTACGTGGTAATCGAACGGATGATACTCTTTGACACAAATTTTCAAAACTATAAAGTTGACCTCTAAAATCGACGAAAGTAATGTTAATCCCTATATGGTACCCTATGGTAATCGAACGAGGTGAAGTGGGCTATCTAAATGTGTTTGTGCCATTTCATTTAATATATTAAATTCCACCATAATTGGTTAAGAAAAAGCTGAGGTCCGTCCCATGCTTAATCCCAAAATAATCGGTTAAGAAATGATTGGGTTCCACCCCAGGTGGCCATATTCCAGATTCCAGAAAATCTTACAGAAATCATTTTAAGGCAAAGTTCTATCCTAGGTTCCAGAACTTCCTCCAAAAATCATTTTATAATAACATGTTCATCCAAGAAGCTGAGGTCTCAAGTGGCCATATTCCAGTGCTCTCCAAAAATAATTTTATAATCTCATTTTAATCCAACATATGTATACTCAATCCCATCATAATCAGTTAAGATATGGTTGAGTTCTATCCGATCAAGCCATATTCTAGAAAATCATTTTAAAATCCCATTTCCAGCCTAATTTCTTCAAGATTGACTCAGACATTATACACTTAATATCAACATTGCGGAACCTTATAATATTTTTCGTGATTTAAAATATAGGATTTTGAAATAAGGGGTTTTGAAAAATGAGATTTTGAGCCGCCCCCATAATACCTATTTCTCATCCCATACTTTTCTGATTTTCTATACTTCGGACGAAGTCATCAAGGGATGAAAGCATTGGGCCCAAGTGTGCAACCAGTGCGGAGTGTTTACATCCGCTTTAACGAATTAGATCCGGAAACGAGAACCTTGTAGGAAAGGTTGGAAAGAATTTCCCAAGATTATATTTAAAACGATTCGATTGCTTTTTTACCTAAGCTAACAGATGTCTTAGAGTCATCTGCGTCATCTTGTATCATCTGCGAAGTAGGTGAAAGTGGCAGCAAAACCGATTACCATAAGCTTTTTGGCTGCGAGGAGTTCAAGTTTGAGTTCTGACTATTCCGGAGCGTCGTCTATTTTGACATGATGGAAGTTGATGAAAGACTTAAACGATTTTGAGAAATCGAAGAATTTCCAGCATGTTTAAAGCAACCAAACGATGAACAGTGGTGTGAAGACTGGTTTGACCCCACCATATTCCTTTTCCTGTGTGCCCACACAATCGTGTGGGTAAGACAAAAGAATTATGTCAAAAATTTACTTTTGTATGTGTTTTGAACCAATTTACACATTTGTGTATTCCTTTTAAGCTTATTTTTTCCGAAAAAAAGCTCTAAAACAATACACACAATTGTGTTGGTTGTACTTTAAATCAAGTGAAATTTTTTATCAAAACGCCATTACATACCATGTTTTTTTACTTACACATTTGTGTGGATTGGACTTAAATTGAGCCACACTTTTTTTTTTTAGAAAAAGGGATATACAGAAGCCACTGCTGAAAGTTTATGACAACTGGAAATGACCCCATCCCATATTTACACTTTGAGCTTAAATAAAATCTGAGTGACAGCGCATTGGAACAGTTAACTTTATCTAGTAGCGCAATGTGCCTTCCAGCAGCTCTGGTACCTGCGGTTAAGATTTAATGAACCAATTTAATACTAATACGAAAATTTTCTGATTATGTAATCTCAAAAATACAAGGCGGGCAGATCCATGGAATTTATAGCGCCAGCAAAACAAATAACATAAATAAATAAGTAAATGTTGCCTAAACAATTTATCGCGGAATAACAACTAAAGCATTCCAAATAAATTTTCATATCATCCGGCTACGCTAAGCATCAGCAATTTTTATTTTTTACTATAGAAAACTTGTAGGCTCAAAACGCCAAAAGTCTGGTATAACAGAACTGGTGTGGTGCATCGATTATTATCCGAAATGTTATCAACCGATATGGGCAAGCCGATTTTCCCTATGGATACTCAAAGCGCGCCTTGGCTTATCAAAAATCCAACATTTCATAAAGGGAGCAAGCACATAGACGTGCGATATAATTTCATCGGAGAGGCTATGGTATTTCATTAATTCAACAATAGGATCTGGAATCTTGAACAAATCTACTGCTATTCTCTTATGATCTCGTTTCGTCAACTAATCTGAAATCACTGCAGTCTGTTCCATTTGTCGTTTGTTTTTGCAAGTCCATTGACTCAAGGCGCCTTTATGGTTCCGTTCGTTCGTTCGTGATATGATATAATTTATAAAATTATGCTGCTTTTGGTTTTACTGGTGAAGTGTGGCAGAACTTACTTTTGAATTAAGAATTAATTGTTAATTAAATTATTAACGATTTTTCTACATAAGTTTTATTCGTTTTTTCTCCCTTTTCACTATTTCACACTTAACTATATGGAAGCGCCAATTATGCCAAAACACAACATTTTGGAGCTACCACGAAAAACATTCGATTATTAACCCAAAGGACCATCCAATAGTTACATGAGCACAATTAATCCTAGTTCACCTCCGCACGTTCACCTACGACACTGCATATTTAATGTACAATGTAAAGGTGGAATACAGCTAATGGGAAATTTATCAGGTGTGCGGATCATCCCTTGAATACTATTTTTGAGAACTGGAGTAGGTCGCTCTTTTGATTCGCACAACAAAAGAAAGAGGTCACATGAGTTATTTAGCGGCCATACACATTGAGCAAATCAGTAATCTAACAAGCATGTGAAGTTAGCCCAGTTTTTCATCCCAGAAAAAAAAAATTTCTTCAAACAATACTATTTTATCTCATCCCAGTTTTTTCAATTTAAACTTGTATAAGACGAAAATTTTGTTTTTAATTTTTTTCTCAACAACAAAATATCCATCCCAGATTTGTTAATTTAATTGTTGTTTTTGTACTCTGCGTATGAATAAATGAAAATAATTTTTCGAAGTGAAATGATAATGATTGTATGTTTTGATTAGAGATAAGAACAATATCAGTCAATATATTGTTTCATGTTGGTAACAGTAAGGGCTTACAATGACTAAGAGGGCAGTACCAGCCGTATGGTAGTATTGGCGCAAATGGCCAACATCCATATGGCCCCATATATGAATAACAGAAAGTCAAGCCATTCTCCTAGAAATATGATTTGCCGGAAATGATTATTTATGTTTAAAATAAACCATGGTAAGGATGCTGGCCATTTGCGCGAATCCTACCATACGGCTGGTACTGTCCGATTGGCCACAGTTAGTCCGTACTATGGCTTATTCGAAACATAAATAATCATTTCCGGCAAATCATATTTCTAGGAGAATGGCTTGATTTTCTGTTATTCTTATATGAGGCCATATGGATGTTGGCCATTTGCGCCAATACTACCATACGGCTGGTACTGCCCTCTTAGTCATTGTAAGCCCTTACTGTTACCAACTCAAAACTGTATCAAACATTTCCGGCAAATTATATTTCTAGGAGAATGGCAATAATTAATTTTTGTATTGGGCCATATGGAAGCTGGCCAATTGCGCGAATCCTACCATACGGCTGGTACTGTCCGATTGGTCACAGTTAGTCCGCACCATGTCTTACTCGAAACATAAATAATCATTTCCGGCAAATCATATTTCTAGGAGAATGGCTTGATTTTCTGTTATTCTTATATGGGGCCATATGGAAGTTGGCCATTTGCGCCAATACTACCATACGGCTGGTACTGCCCTCTTAGTCATTGTAAGCCCTTACTGTTACCAACTCAAAACTGTATCAAACATTTCCGGCAAATTATATTTCTAGGAGAATGGCAATAATTAATTTTTGTATTGGGCCATATGGAAGCTGGCCAATTGCGCGAATCCCACCATACGGCTGGTACTATCCGACTGGCCACAGTTAGTCCGTGCCATGGCTTATTCGAAACATAAATAATCATTTCCGGCAAATCATATTTCTAGGAGAATGGCTTGATTTTCTGTTATTCTTATATGAGGCCATATGGATGTTGGCCATTTGCGCCAATACTACCATACGGCTGGTACTGCCCTCTTAGTCATTGTAAGCCCTTACTGTTACCAACTCAAAACTGTATCAAACATTTCCGGCAAATTATATTTCTAGGAGAATGGCAATAATTAATTTTTGTATTGGGCCATATGGAAGCTGGAGAATTGCGCGAATCCTACCATACGGCTGGTACTGTCCGATTGGCCACAGTTAGTCCGCACCATGTCTTACTCGAAACATAAATAATCATTTCCGGCAAATCATATTTCTAGGAGAATGGCTTGATTTTCTGTTATTCTTATATGGGGCCATATGGAAGTTGGCCATTTGCGCCAATACTACCATACGGCTGGTACTGCCTTCTTAGTCATTGTAAGCCCTTACCGTTACCAACTCAAAACTGTATCAATCATTTCCGGCAAATTATATTTCTAGGAGGATGGCAATAATTAATTTTTGTATTGGGCCATATGAAAGCTGGCCAATTGCGCGAATCCCACCATACGGCTGGTACTATCCGACTGGCCACAGTTAGTCCGTGCCATGGCTTATTCGAAACATAAATAATCATTTCCGGCAAATCATATTTCTAGGAGAATGGCTTGATTTTCTGTTATTCTTATATGAGGCCATATGGATGTTGGCCATTTGCGCCAATACTACCATACGGCTGGTACTGCCCTCTTAGTCATTGTAAGCCCTTACTGTTACCAACTCAAAACTGTATCAAACATTTCCGGCAAATTATATTTCTAGGAGAATGGCAATAATTAATTTTTGTATTGGGCCATATGGAAGCTGGCCAATTGCGCGAATCCTACCATACGGCTGGTACTGTCCGATTGGCCACAGTTAGTCCGCACCATGTCTTACTCGAAACATAAATAATCATTTCCGGCAAATCATATTTCTAGGAGAATGGCTTGATTTTCTGTTATTCTTATATGGGGCCATATGGAAGTTGGCCATTTGCGCCAATACTACCATACGGCTGGTACTGCCCTCTTAGTCATTGTAAGCCCTTACCGTTACCAACTCAAAACTGTATCAATCATTTCCGGCAAATTATATTTCTAGGAGGATGGCAATAATTAATTTTTGTATTGGGCCATATGGAAGCTGGCCAATTGCGCGAATCCCACCATACGGCTGGTACTATCCGACTGGCCACAGTTAGTCCGTGCCATGGCTTATTCGAAACATAAATAATCATTTCCGGCAAATCATATTTCTAGGAGAATGGCTTGATTTTCTGTTATTCTTATATGGGGCCATATGGAAGTTGGCCATTTACGCCAATACTACCATTTGGCTGGTACTGCCCTCTTAGTCATTGTAAGCCCTTACTGTTACCAACTCAAAACTGTATCAATCATTTCCGGCAAATTATATTTCTAGGAGGATGGCAATAAATAATTTTTGTATTGGGCCATATGGAAGCTGGCCAATTGCGCGAATCCTACCATACGGCTGGTACTGTCCGATTGGCCACAGTTAGTACGTACCATGGCTTACTCGAAACATAAATAATCATTTCCGGCAAATCATATTTCTAGGAGAATGGCTTGATTTTCTGTTATTCTTATATGGGGCCATATGGAAGTTGGCCATTTGCGCCAATATTACCATACGGCTGGTACTGCCCTATAAGTCATTGTAAGCCCTTACCGTTACCAACTCAAAACTGTATCAATCATTTCCGGCAAATTATATTTCTAGGAGAATGGCAATAATTAAATTTGTATTGGGCCATATGGAAGCTGGCCAATTGCGCGAATCCTACCATACGGCTGGTACTGTCCGATTGGCCACAGTTAGTCCGTACCATGGCTTATTCGAAACATAAATAATCATTTCCGGCAAATCATATTTCTAGGAGAATGGCTTGATTTTCTGTTATTCTTATAGCCATATGGAAGTTGGCCATTTGCGCCAATACTACCATACGGCTGGTACTGCCCTCTTAGTCATTGTAAGCCCTTACCGTTACCAACTCAAAACTGTATCAATCATTTCCGGCAAATTATATTTCTAGGAGAATGGCAATAATTAATTTTTGTATTGGGCCATATGGAAGCTGGCCAATTGCGCGAATCCCACCATACGGCTGGTACTGTCCGACTGGCCACAG